>CM046811.1:19126650-21680308 GCA_025617385.1 Murraya koenigii
AGTTTTATTGGAAGACTTGCATTATCTTTGTTAGTTTTGTTGGGTAACTTGGATTGGTGGCAAGAATTTTAATCGCTTATCTTGGAGTTTGATTGGAATTTAACTGTTATTTTATATTTTGGGATTATTTTTTCAATTTAGGATGTTTTATTATGTATTGATGGCGATCACATTGGATACTAATTGTATTTCTTCTTAAATTAATTTGTTGGATTGAATGGATGTTAATTAATTTTTTTTATATATGATATTCATTTTATTAATTAATTAAATTTGTAAAAATAATTCATCAACAAATTATAATTATAATATGTTTTTTCTTAAAAATAAAAACTTTATAACGGGACATTGTCATCATACATTCTGTCATAAATAATTTCTCACTAAAATTAAATAATAAATTTACAAATAATAATGCAATTTCCCGCCAAAAAGTTAAAACAAAAAGTGCGAAAACTTTTTGGTTTCTATATGAACTCTAACTCACAAGATTTTAAATGCATGCAGGATATTATTGGCACAAAATTCATGAAGATGCGGAAAACTATGTGAAGATATGAGATAAATGTGAACGTTTTGCCTTAGAACCAAGACAACCTCTAGAAGATCTAAATCTGGGTAGAAGTCTCTGGTCCTTTTGTCTATGGGGACTAGACATTGTAGATCCTCTTCCAACTGCACCAAGGCAGAGATGATTTTTAATAATGGCCACAGGTTATATTCACAAAATGTATGAGAGCTGAGCCTTTGTCAAAAATTGGAGAACAAAAAGTCAAGAGATTTATATGAAAAAATATTGTATGTCGATTTGGAATTCCAAAAAATTCTAGTTTCCGATAACGGCACACAATTTTAACAAGTTTCAGAGTTTTGCAAAGAGCATTGTATCGAACAAATTTCTCTACTCCACAATATCCTCAAGGAAATGGAGAAGCAGAAATTTCAAATCAAACGATTTTGAACGGGATGAAGAAAAGGCGAGAAACTGCAAAAGGCATTGGATAAAAGGAACTTCTTAAGAGTATTTTGGGCATTCTGAACTAGGAAACAGAAAGCGCCATTTTCACTTGCATATGGGACGAAAGCAATTATCCCAGTCGAATTTGGAATGCCAACGTTCAAACCCAATTTGGAATTTCCATGTATAACTTAAAAGAGCTCAACCATAATCTGGGCTTGTTAGAAGAAAAAGAGAACAAGCGTTGGACCATTTAGAAGCATATCATCAAGGAACCAAGTTAGTCTTCAACAAAAAAGTCAAACATAGAAAATTTCATCTGCAAAGCTTTATCCCCAGGAAAATCTTCCGCAACAACCAAGAATCTAATCCTAGAAAGTTAGTCCAAACTGGAAGGTCCTTACAAGATTATCGGAGTTGGATCAAGAGGCTCCTATTGGCTCCCGGACATGGAAGGAAGAAACTACTAAGGCCTTGGAACGTTATCAATTTACGCATCTACTATGTATAAAACTCCTAATTAGTCTATGACTAAACTGGAAGAGCTGTAAATATACATGTATATGACTAAACTGGAAGAGCTGTAAATATACATGTATACGTAGGGTGGGCAAAAAAGCTTAGATCGGTTTGGCCTAAATCTACGGGCTTTAGGCTTAATCCTCTACGTGAGAGTCCGGACAAGAGCTCAAGAAAATAAGTCTAAACCAAAACTTAGACCTCAATTTTTTAAAAAATATATATTTATAAATTAGAATAATAAATTAAAATTAAAAAAAATTAAATTCCTAATTCATAAATCAATAATAATGGAAAAAACTTAAAATTATATTATTAAACTCTCTCTTAATCGTTAAGTAACTAAGATGTTGTTAGGATAAGAGATTTCAATATTAAAAAAAATATATATCCAAGCTTTTATTTGCATCATTTTCCTTATTTATTATTTTATTTTGAAATACTCATTTCCTTTAATTCATTGTTAATTATAACAACTTGTTAATTATTAATACATTTTAAGTTTACAATAATTTAAAAAATTAAAAAATAGTGAAAGCTAAAGTCCAGCCCAAACTCAACCCTTATACTTACTCTACAATGGACTTGAGGTGCGCTTTAAAAAGTCCGGCTCAAACCTACATTTTGCCAATCATATGTATATATCAATAAAACAATTATGGTCCTGGTTGGGAAATGAATATTCTTATATTTGGATGATTTATATGATAGGTTTAATTTATTTTTTGAGATTAAATCTATCTATTAATTAATTCCTTATTCATGGGCACTAAATTAAAATGTTTAGTCCATGATTTACCTATAGCTCCAGTAGTTGAAAAGTTATTTTAAAAATTAACTTTCTAAGCTCCGGAAATACCTAAATTTGAAAGGCCGGTCCTTGATCAATCTAAAAGCTCAAGCTCAAAATTTAATAAACTGGTACCTATATTTCTGCGCCGAATCAAATATTGACCACAAAAAGCAAGTTAATAAGATCAAAAAAGACTTGAACTAAAAGGTGTGAACATTATTGATTTTATCATTTTTAAGTTAATTGTACTTTTTGTGGTCATATTAAAATGTCAAGAGTCATTATTTATTTGTTAAATTCAGAAATTATATTACGAAGGTTATAGAATTATAAATAACTTTACTAAACTTTTGTTTAGATAAAGTATAAATTACTATTAAATTCAAAGTTCATTTGATAATGACTCATCTAGAAATTTAAAATAAACATATTGAGAAGAAATAAATGATTAAAATAAATTTTTTTGATAAATATGAAGAAACATATTTAGTTAAAGTTTTTATTCATACTGAAACATTGAACAAACAGAACAAAATAATTTCTTTGTTATTAGGTAACAAATCTGCGAATCAAATCAAATTAAGACTTATTAAAGTTTAATATTTCAGACAAATCTCTCTGAAAATGACTGAAGAGATTTACAAAATTACATGTTTCATTATGAAGGCGATTTTTTACACACTAAACAAAAGGTTATATCTCGAAAAAGAACTTACACATTTTATATTTACACCCCCAAAATTTGAGAAAATAATTACCAATACTCCTAAGTTTTTGAAAAGAGACACTAGAATATTCTTTTAAGCATAATATCTTTTATCTCTATTATTCCAAAAAATTGATTTTAATATTTTATAATAAATAGAAATATAACGTTAAAATAAATATAATAATATAAAAATTATAAAATAATTTTAATATTTTACAATCTATTCGATAAATTTTATTATATTAAAGTAAATTTTATAATAAATAAAATCATAATATTAAAATAAATGTATTAAAATTTAAATTATTTTGAATATTGTGCAAAATAATAATTTTAACACTATTAGATGTGAATTTTTTTTAATTGTAAAATGCATTTAATGCAAGTATTTATTTAAAATATCTACAATAAATAAAAATAATATAATAATTTACAAATTTAAATTTATTAAAATATTATTATTAATTTACTGCATATATTACATTATTTATATAATATTTATATTTATTAAAAATTTTAAAATCAATTTTTTTAGATAATCAAGATAAAGAATATTATGATCAAAATGAATCTTGGTGTCTCTTTTTGAAAACTTAGGAGTGTTGGTAACTATTTTCCCAAACCTTGGGGGTATAAATGTTATTTTTTATTGATAAAAAAATAAAAAGTTTCAAAAATTAAAGACAAAAAGATATCTACACCCTCTAGATTTGAGAAAATAGTCACCAACATCTCAAGGATTTTAAAATGGGACACCAATAGAGTTGATAAAAAAGTCTGGGTTGGCCTTGTGATACGAACCCCACCAAGAATTGACGAGATCCTAATAAAATTAGGTTTCAAGATTGTTTCTAATTTCAGGAATTGAATGGAACTGCAACTTGTTACTCAATGAAGCAAGAACCTTGGTATGTGAGGACGCCACAATCAGTTATGGATGGTTTGGTTGATAAGTCAATGATTGAATGCCACAGAAAATCGGATAAATTCAAATAGTTCGTTTAAGAACTAAAAAAAATTATACTCTCAAGTAAATTGCCTGAAAAACTTTTTCTCCTTCTCTTATTGAATGCAAATATATATATAGGTTACAAGAAATCCTAATCATAAATAAATTCCTAATCCAGTTGAAATAAGAAAAGAATCCTAAATAAATCAAAATCTAATCTAATAAAAAGAAAAGAATTTAATAAATTAGAATCTTAATCTAATAAAAAAAAAAGGAAAGTATCTTAAATGACTAAATAAAATCAAAATAACTAATTTGTTGCCTCTTTTAAAAATGGAAACACTATCTAAAAAGATAGTGACATATCTTTCATCCTTAATGCGTCGATTTTATGGATTTGATTGCTCATAAAATTCAAGAGCTTGAATCACGCATTTATTGATCTGAAAATCTTGTGAGATTCTTTCAATAGGCCTTCATGAATTAGATTGATCCCAAGTTGCTTGAATCAACCCATTAAGTCATTCTTTGAATTTCTTTGCACGAACTATTGTGACAGGTCTGATGGGAACTTTGCATAGGATTTGAATATGCCTTATTCCACGTGCTTGTGCTATCCTTATCCATAATCTCATCATTCCCCTCCTCTTAAAGAGGATTTGTCCTTAAATCTTCACATTGTCGTTGATCCGTTCTAAGACTTGGAAAGGTTCATCCCCTCGAGGTAGCAACTTGGATTTCCTTTGTTCTGGAAATCGTTCCTTGAACATATGTAACCACACCTAATCGCCAGGTTCAAAAACTAGCTTTATTGGCTTATTTAGTATATTGCTCAATTCTTCGTTTGATGTTGAGCTTCACCGTTTCATGTATCTGTTTAAAAATTTCAGCTTTTTTGTTTCCATCTAAGTTAACATGCTCAGAAACAGGTAATGGAGTTAAATCTAATGGAGTTAAAGGGTTAAAACTATAAATAATTTCAAATAGTAAATACTTAGTAGCATAATGAATAGAACGATTATAAGCAAACTCAATATGTGGCAAACAATTCTCCCAAGTTTTAATGTTCTTTTTAATGATTGCTCGCAATAAGGTAGATAAAGTTCTATTTACAACTTCTGTTTGACCATCAGTTTGAGGATGACATGTAGTTGAAAACAACAACTTAGTCCCCAACATAGCCCACAAAGTATTCTAGAAGTAACTCAATAACTTAACATCCCTATCAGAAACTATTGTTCTAGGCATACCATGTAACCTCACAATCTCTCTAAATAATAAATCAGCAATACTAGAAGCATCATCTGTCTTTTGGCATGAAATAAAATGTGTCATCTTAGAAAATCTATCTACGACTACAAAAATGGAGTCTTTTCCTCGTTTGGACTTAGGTAAACCTAACACAAAATTTATTGAAATATCAGTCTAAAGTGCACTAGGTATTGATAATGAGGTGTATAATCCATGAGGCTGCACCTTTGATTTAGCTTACCTACAAGTGACATACCTACCACAAAGTCTCTCAACATCTCGTTTCATATGTGGCCAATAGAAGTGTTCCTGCAATACGACTAAGGTTTTTATAACTCCAAAATGTCCCATCAATCCTCCTCCATAGGATTCTCTCACCAATAAATCTCTTTAAAAACAATTAGGCACACACAACTTATTTTCTCGAAACAAGTAACCATCATGTCTAAAGTACTTGCCAACCCCAAAATTTTCACAATTATGATATTCAGCTCTAAAATCATGGTCATTAGTATACAATTCCGTAATATGTTCAAAACCAAGCAATTTAGCATTAAGTATTGAGATTAAGGCATACCTACGAGAAAGCGCATCTGCAACTATGTTTTCCTTACCTTGCTTGTAATGAATGACGTATGAAAACGTCTCTATGAATTTCACCCAACGAGCATGCATTTTGTTTAGCTTGTGTTGGCCTTTAAGGTTTTTAAAGATTCATGGTCAGTGTGAATTACAAACTCCTTAGGCCATAGGTACTGTTGCCATGTTTGCAATATTCGAACTAACACATATACCTCTTTATCGTAAGTAGGATAGTTTAAGACTGCTCCACTTAATTTCTTACTGAAATAAGCAATTGGTCATCCCTCTTGCATAAGAATGGCTCCTATACCAATACCTAAAGCATCACATTCAATTTCAAACGTTTTGTTAAAGTTAGACAAGGATAATAAAGGGGCTTTGGTTAGCTTTTCTTTCTTGTTCTTCTTCCCACTTGAATCCAATATTTTTCTTAATTACATCAATAAGCAGTGTAGCCAATGTACCAAAGTCTCTCTTAGTTCTTATAAAACTAATCAAACAAATATCAAGATTCTAGCAGCAATTCACAAAGATTATATCAAAGAGATTCGGGTTTTAAGGGCGAGAACACAACAAACACATATGATTAGGTTTTAGAAGCACAAAATGATAATATTTTGGGAATAAATTTTCACATAATGAAAAATTAGACTTGGATTATATAAGACACAAATAATAGAAATTGAAAGATTTTTTTTCACTATTTTTTTTCTTTTTTTTTTGTTTTTTAACATTGAATAACTGAAAATTGAAGGAATTGGCAAAATTTATGGATTTAAGGAAATAGATCACAAGGATGCAAAATTAATAAACCCTAAATACTGTTTACGATGCACTATTCATACGGCACTGTTCATGCGATATTGTTCACTGAATTTTTTTTTTTGAATTGAAATAAACAAGACACGAAATCTAAATAAGGATAGACAAAACCTGATTAAAACATTTTCTCTAATACCAACGGATACGAACCCTACCAAGAACTGATGAGACCTTAATCAAATTAGGCTCTAAAATCATTTTTAATTTCAGAAATTGAATGGAACTGCGACCCGTTGCTTAATGAAGCAAGAACATTGGTATGTGAGGACGCCACAATCAGCTATGGATGGTCTGATTGATAAGTTAAGGGTTGAACGCCACAGAAAATCCGATAAGTTCAAAGAGTTCATTTAAGAACTAAAGAGAATTATACTCTCAAGTAAATTGCATGAAAAACTTCTTCTTCTTCTTTTATTGAATGCAAATATATATATAGGTTACAAGAAATCCTAATCGAGAACAAATTCCTAATTCAATTGAAATAAGAAAAGAATCCTAAATAAATCAGAATCTAATCTAATAAAAATGAAAGAATCCTTAATAAATAGAATCTTAATCTATTAAAAAAAAAGTATCTTAAATGACTAAATAAAATTAAAATAGCTGATTCGTTGTCTCTTTTAAAAACGGAAACACTATCTAAAATTATAGTGACATATCTTTCATCTTTAATGCGTCTATTTCATGGATTTGATTGCTCATAAAATTCAAGAGCTTGAATTACGCATTTATTAGTCTGAATATCTTGTGAGATCCCTTCAATAGGCCTCCATGAATTGGATTGATCCCAAGTTGCTTGAATCAGCCCATTAAGTCTTTCTTTTAATTTCTTTGCACGAGCTCTTGTGATTGGTCCGATGGGAACTTGCATAGAATCTAAATATGCCTTATTCCATGTGCTTGTGTCATCCTTATCCATAATCTCATCACCTTACATATTAAAACATTAGACTTAGGCTCAAAAAATTGAAGTTTACGATGAACAGGATTGGTTAAGAACTTTTATAAAAAGCCTAGGCCTTTGAATTATAAATTAAAATATATATGCAAGTATTTTGGCACTAAATTAGGTTAATTTTAGGAATAAGTCGAATTATATTATATTAAATTAAGTTGAATTATATATAATATTATCTTTTATTTAGTGTAATATTGAATAGAATTACATTAAATTTAATTTAATAAATTAAAAATAATTCTTTAAATAGTTTAATTATTTTTAAATTATATTACTAATTATTAAATTTAATAAATAATATGAAATAATATTGTGCTGAATCAATTGATAATTTTTTATATTTAGTATTATTTAATAGTTTATATAAATTATTGAATAAAATTTTATTATTAGATTAGTTTGCTTTCAATATTAGCATTTGTAGTTTATTATGTTGTATTGTTAATATTTTATGTATTGGATAATCATTTATAATTTAATTTTTTTTAGTTTATAACTTTATTAAAAAATTATTTTTAAAAAATTGATAAAAGCCAAAGTCTAACCCGGGCCCAACCCAAGCCCAGTCCTAGCCCGCTCAAGAGTAGATGGGCTTTTAGAGGGCTTGGGCTTGCAAAAGCTCTGCCCATACTTGCAAATTACCAACGCTAGACACCAAGACTCCATTTTAACCATAATACCCTTTACTTTTATTGTTCCAAAAAATTAGCTCTAATATTTTATAATAAATAAAAAATATAACATTGAAATAAATGTAATAATATATACATTTTAAAATAATTTTAATATTTAAAAATATTTTAATATTTTACAATCTATTAAATATATTTTATTATATTAATGTAAATTTTATAATAAATAAAATCATAATATTAAAATAAATGTATTAAAATTTAAATTATTTTGAATATTATCCAAAATAATAATTTTAACATTATTAGTATATGAATTCTTTTAATTGTAAAATGTATTAAATGCAAATATTTATTTTAAATCTCTACAATAAATAAAAATATATTATTAAAATAATATAATAATTTACATATTTAAATTTATTAAAATATTAAAATATTTTTATATTATTAGTTTACTGCATATATTACATTATTTATATAATATTTGTATTTATAAAAAATTTGAAATCATTTTTTTGGAATAATATGCGTAAAGAGTATTTAGTCAAAAGAGAGTCTTGGTATCATTTTTTAAAAACTTGAGGTGTTGTTGATAATTTTCTCAAACCTTAAAAGTGTAAACGTCATTTTTCCAAATTAAAGTTGAGCTAAAATTTTATGTTATACATATTGTAATTTTTTGCCATAAAAGCATGCAATAAAATAACAATTTATGAATTTCATAAAAAATTATTTACTCATTATTTATTTGAGCATACATTATTAGTACCTATTTATAAAGTATGTGATTTATATATTGGGTATATGATGTCAATATTCGAAGATATAAATCACATGTTTTTTATAAATAAAAGATTATTCACAACTATTAATGAAATTGATATTTCATTATGTAAGGCCGTAACTTTTCTATTTCTATTGTGAGTGATTTTATCTTGATTATTGAAGTAGGGATTTCAAGTAGAATAATTAATATATATGTGATATACATATTGAACAGGACTATTGTTAATTATGATCTAGTTTAACAAATGCCGTTGATCATAATTTACATAAGCTTTGATAAGTTTAATCGACCTTAATCTCGAGTGGTTAATAAACTTGCATTCGTATATTATGTTTTGTGAGTTATCATAGTGTGAGATCCATGTAAATGGTTAAAACCTCGATAGCTTAGAGTTGTAATTTTATGGATTATGGGAACATATACTTACAAGATAGAATCTATACTAATGATGCTTACCTAAATTATTTGTAGTACTTGATCATTTAAATATGTGGCTGCAGTTTATTCAATAAATTATTTTTTTGAATAATAATGTTTATTTGTATTATTTACAATTAAAGATATATTGAAAGTGATTATTAGAACAATTAATGACCTAAGAATAAATATGTAATTAAAGAGACACAACATTTATCATGTGCCTACCTTTAATTACGAGCATCAGATACAAGGTAAGTAAGTAGCTATTATTGGTCGACCAAGGTTAAAATTAATTAAAAGGAGTTTTAATTAATTAGGCTCTTATTTAATTACATGGTTTTTATAGTGCAACTTTCGACTTTTAGTTGTATAACATGGGGTTAACTTAATAGTTTTAATGTATTATGAGATGACTGTGCTTTTACTATTAAGTTGGACTTAAGAAGCCTATAGGTTTGTAATCCCTCTATTAGCTCAATTCTTAGTGAAAATCTATTCTAATAAGTGTCCATATAAAAAAAAGTTTAGAATAAAATTAATAACTTTACATATAGTTTTTCTTGAAAAAGAAAAATACAATTTTAAGGTTTCCATATTATGCACGGTAATTAGAGTTCTTTACACACACATATGCGAAGGAGACGATTGAGAATAACAAAGAAGACTCTGTAACCATATTCTGCAGATCTCAAAAATCGCGGTGGAAAAGATTGCGGTCGTCTTCTTCAAATCTTCAATAAGAATCAAAGTATTTCACTAACCCTTTGCATGTATACATAATAAATAAAAGTTCCTAGCTTCCGCTAATTTTATAAATTAGAAAAACTATTTTACTAGATCTGATTAACGAACACTTTAGACATCAGTTATTTCTGATCTTCACATCATTGCTCAAGATGATAAGGCCTTTTTTCTCAATTTAATTGATGACATGAATTCTTCCAAGTAAGTTTCATCTATAATATTTTGCATAGATGGTTCCAAAGTTTTGAATCTCGCAAGTTCCTTATCCTAGCCATATTGAAAAACTTGCCTGCCCTTGTTTTCTTCTGTGCCCAAGACATCAGACGTTACGTGCCGTAATCTTTTATCAAAGTAAACTCCAAATTTTTAACATATGTCAATTCTTGCATTTTCTTTACAATTTCAGTTCTTTACTTCTTTTCATCATCTAAAATGCTAGAAGACTGCCGAAGTTCTTCTTCAGCTTTCTTAAGTACATTTGTATTAAGTATCTCTTCCTTAGCCCCCAAGGCCGTAGTCGGGTTGGCTGCCATAGTCGGTTCTAGATTCGTAGCGATCCGGGTTCGAGTCTTGGGGGTGGGGAGGGAGTAAAAACTCTTTGGGCTTGCCCACCCCTCCCTTTTAAAAAAAAAAAAAATGTATCTCTTCCTAAAAATGTCTTTCAAAACATTCAATTTTTAAATTCCCTCTAAACATTCAATTCATCATTCAAAATCTTATTTACATTCAAAAGACGATCATGTCTTTCATGAAGAATAGCATGGTTCCATAAAGCCTAAAAAAGATAAAAATTATAAATTAAATAATAAAAATAAGCTAAAAGTTTTGCATTCCACAATCCATTAGCAGCTCCCCAAAAATACTGATTAATCGTCAAGGGATTCTAAAAAAACTTGGTCAATATTTGGAATAATTCTTTTTGACAAAGCCAAAGCAACAAGGGAATTATTAGGGTATATTTGAAATTGAGGTGTTATAGCTTAAAAGATACAGCTGCTGTAAAAAAAAAAAGTTGTAATTATGAAGTAAAATTAATAATATGTAGTAAATATAAATTTTAAATAATAATTTTGATAAAATTATTAAATATATAATAAATTTTTTTTCATTAAAAATTATATTAATATAACTTTTAAACTGCAACAGCTAATGTTTACCAAACACTCAGTAGTTTAAAAGTTACAATTATCCAACTTCAATCTCAAACATATTCTTAAGCAAAGAAAAATTCTCATTCTCAACACTCCTTCGGGAAGAAATATTGCCATTAGGAATATGAGAACTACTTGCATCCCCTCACATCTGGGTATTCATAGGTTGAGGAATTATCCGACTTGCATCAATTTCAGATGCAAAAAACTAGAATAGAAGCTACAGTAAAAGGGAAAACCTCGCTTCGATATTCAGAGGAGTAATTGATGATTTTTTTTTATATCATCTCTTTTTATTTTAATTTTGAAGCTTCATAATTTGCCTTCTCGGAAAGATCCTCCGACTATCGAGATTTACACTTGTGGCGAGAATAATCTTCATCACGAACTCTTTGGCAACCTTAATTACACGCTCTGTCATAAACTCATAATTATTTTCATGCATTTTGTTTCAACTTCTTTTTCGATTTTCATCATCATCATCGAAATTACTAAATCTTCTAAGATAACTATGATAAAAATCCTCTCTTCTTCTATTATATTTATGTTTACTCATGTCTGATTATTTTCTTTGATAAATCTCTCTAACATCAAGAACTCTGTTTACACTTAAAAAACAGGGGTTATTTAGATATTTAGAGCCGTAAGAGATACAAACTCGAGTGGCTTAAGATGTTGACATGTACGTTAACAAGTGTTTTAATGCAAGCTAGATCACATTAAACATTGTATTATATTTTATTTTAAAATATAAGACAATGGGGGGATTACTGTTAGAGAATAAAAAATCACTAGCTTAAATTGAGGTTATTATTTATAATTTTAACAGATAACATCTATTTTTTGGGTGATAAGAATAAGATTAACGATGTAGGAGGTTAAAATCTTTGAGGACAATTGTAGCTTAATAAGGTATTGACACCTGTAAAAGATAAACTTAAAATTATCTATATAAGGGCAAGATAATGACAGTAAGGAGGCAAAAAAACAGACAACAATAGAGAAACTGAGAACAGCGAACAGCAGAAAAATAGAGAAAAAAAGCAAAGCCAAGCAGCGTAGAAGCAGAACAAGAAATTGAAGGAACGCAGCGTAGAAGCAGAACAAGAAATTGAAGGAACAAAGCAAGAAAGAAGCGAAGCAGCACATAAGCTAAAGAAACCAAGCGACAAAGATACTAAAGAAGCCAAGCAACGTAGAAGCCAAGGCAGAGTAAAGTTAAAGAAGCCAAAAGAGAAGCTGAAGAAGACCAAGAGATAAAGGAATCCAGCAAGCTCAAACTTCATTGTTAACACGGTTTTTTTTTTTTTTGAAAAGCTTAAACAAGCGGCATAATTTTATGTCGCAGCCTGAGTAAAACTATAAAGGGTCATTTTCCTTTTACTACTTAAATTATGTCAAATATCAAATACATGCAATAAGTATTGTACCCTACATTTTACTGCTAAAGAATTATAAAATCATATATTTTATTACTTTTCAAATAGTTCACCATTAGTTGACGTATAAAATATCGATTTTACCCCATTTTAAGGAACAAAATTATTAATTATGAATAAAAATTAATTATTAATTGAATATTAATATTGTACTAAATAATTTTTCAATCAAATACACGTCAATTTTGTATTATGGATAAAAATAAAAAATTACAGATTTTTATGTTATCAATTAAATATAAACTTTATGATTTAATACTTGAAAAGTATGTGTATATATGTATGCATGTGATTGTATATATGTTGACTTGTTAATTTTTAACGATAATTAATAATTAAAATTAAATTGATATTTAATAAATGCATTACAAGAAGCTTAAGTTACAGGGTGTTTTTTTTGGTGTAAATGTTAATTTTATATAATTTTTTGGGATAAAATATTGAAAACTATTAGATTTAATTACATTTTGTATTTTTTTCATTTAAAGTAAGAGTAAAGTTGATATTTTATAAGTCAATTACTGGTCAACTTACAAAAAGATAGTAAAATTTAATATTTTGTAATTCTTTATAAGGAAAATGTTATGGTGTTATTATATTCAATTGTTATGTCATAATAACTTTAGTAACAAAAAAAAAAATAACCCAATTATAAAAATATGAATTCTAGTGTTTTTCAATTTTAGTTGTCTATTATCCAAATTAATAGAAGAATTGTAAAGAATTGTGAAAATCCTCAATTTGTATATATATTAGTTTTTGTGTACAAGGATCCTTATATACAAATCTAATAGAATCAACTAAGGAAAGCATCAAACGGTCAAATAATATAAAAGGAAAGAAAAGAAAATGAGAATAAATATTACAATGAAGTAAATATGCTAAGTTAATGGCTAATATCAAGGATTGATTGATTCTTGCTCTAATACTCCCCCTTAAGTTAGGAAGTGGAGATCCGTAGTACCCAACTTGCCAAGAAGATATTGAAATTGATCTTTACTAAGAGTTTTGGTAAAAATTTCAGCCAATTGCTGTTGTGAGGGCACATATGTTAAGGAAATGATTTTGGCAAGAAGCTTTTCACATGGAGATCATACAGTAGAGTTTTCAGCCAAATCAATTCATAGGTTGTTATCTCCATGGCTCGATATTCGGCTTCGGTTGAAGAGCACGATATAACTAATTGGTTCTTGGTTTTCCAAGAAATAGGACGGTTGCCAAGCGTGGTAAAATATCCTGTAGTGGATTTACGGGTCATGGGGCAACTTGGCCAATCTGAATTTGAGAAGGCCGAGAGTTCCAAAGAGCTAGTAGAAGACAAGAGAATACTAGCACCTAGAGAAGATTTAATATAACGTCAGACATGCATGACAGCATCATAATGTGTTTGTCTTGGTGAGTGCATAAATTGGCTATGTTCACAAAATATGTAAATTTTGGCCGGGTGATTGTCAGATATATGAGACGTCCTACAAGTCGTCGGTATTGCGTAGGATTTGGACAAAGGATTCCTTCATCATTAGAGAGCTTCAAGTTTTGTTCCATTGGAAAATAAGATGGTCTTGTTCCCAATTGTCCAATATTATGAAGTATATCCAAAGCATATGTTTGGGTAATATCGGACAGGCCCCTCGAAGCCCTTCCAGCTCGAGTAAAACACCCCGAGAACAGCCCAGCCCGAGCAGCCCTTCTGGTCAAAGCTGGCAGCCCTTCTGGTCAAAGCTGGTCAAGGTCGAGGAATTCAGAGCTGCTCGAGCCCCGAGCACACCCTTCGCCTGCTCGAGGTCATCCTTCAGGTCAAAGCTGGTCAAGGTCGAGAGCTAAGCACTCCTGCGCCTGCTAGAGGTCGTCCCTCAGGTCAAAGCTGGTCAAGATCAGGAACCGAGCATATCTTTCATGCTCGCAGAAATCCACAAGCACAGCTGAGCAAGACCCGACCAAGGGCAACCCGACCCGTTTTCTCAGAATCCTGGCACACCTTTTTATGTCTGACCAGGGCCCCACGTGGTTCGGTGGTGATATTGTTGCCGGTGGCCGGCACATGCCTCCAAGGTGTCATAATTCCTAGCGCACTTGCCCGACATGATGATCTGGCCATGTGAATCGAGTTAAGGGGACAGCCGCTCATCCCTAGGGAATATTCCGCCAATCCCGGCTGTCAGAGGGACCCAGATACCACTAACGTGGGAGTGGACAGTCTGGAAATGGAAAGAGCGGGAAAAATGGAGTATAAAAGGAAACGAAGGGGAACGTTACAAGGGTTGGATTTTTTGAGACACAAAAGGTTGGCAATTTTCATTCACAAAGGATCTGTAAGCTCAAACAGGTTCTTCCTATTCTGACTTCTCTCACTTTGATTTTCTGAAAAAACACCATACTTATCCAAAAAAGGGGGGGCGAAATAATACCCCTTTCATCTTTCCGGTCTCCCTCACTAAGGAAATACTAAAAGACAAACCCGATTCATCGACTTGAGCGTCGGAGGATTTCGCCGAACACGCCCGGCGACCCCGACCGGTTTTACGTGAGTACGGTCCGGAGATCTCCGCTCAAGAAGACGGTGGAGCAGGATGAAGGAGGTAATCCTGCTCGAGATCGAGCTTATCGCGAGCAGAAGGATCGAGGCACTGTTTGAATCCATGGCGAGAAGGTTCGACATGACCGCTCGAGCTGTTTGGAGGCACTGTTTGAAGGTTCAAGGCACTGTTGAGGCACGCGGGAAAAACTACATCAACAGCATATTTCCTTTGATTTAAGAAAATCCCTTGCTTTGAAAGAGCCGCTTCAATCACTAAAAAATATTTCAAAGTTCCCAAGTCTTTAATGTGAAATTGAGTCCGAAAGAACATCTTCAGTACAGTTATTGTATAAAGATGGTTATCGGCAATTATTATGTCATTAACGCAAACAAGCACCAATGTAAAATGAGAATCATGCATATTAGTAAATAAACAAGAATCAGCATAAGATTGAATGTAACCGATTTTCTTAAGAGCAGATAAAAATTTTTCAAACCAATTTCGAGAAACTTGCTTGAGACCATAATGAGATTTATTTAACCGACAAAATTGAGAAGACTCCTCTGTTTACGAATTCCTGGAGGTAAAGTTATATAAATTTTCTCGCGCAAGTCTCGATGAAGAAATGCATTATGAATGTCTAATTGAAATAATAACCACCCTCAAATAGCTGCCACAACCAATACACATCTGACAGTCACAAGTTTCGCAACTGGTGCAAATGTCTTATGGTAATCCAAACCTTCAGTTTATGTTTATCCTTTAGCAATAAGGTATGTTTTGTATCTTTTAATGGAACTATCAGCTTTTCTTTTGATTTTATACACCCATTTACATCCAATTGGTTTCTTGCCGGGAGGTAAATCTTGTATTGTCCATGTGTTAATTTGCTCCAATGCTTTAATCTTTGTATCCATAATATTATGCCGATGAGCATGTTGAATGGCTTGAGAATATGCAACTGGCTTAATATAATGAGATATAACTGAAAGAAATGCTACATGATCACTAGAAAACTTGTCATATGATAAATACTTAGATAATGGATATAAAGAACTTACCAAGGGATGATGAGTAGTTTGAGAGTTGTCGATTGTACCGTGAAGAGCAGTAGAGCAAACATAATTCTAAAGATAGTGGGGAGGGCAAGGCTGTCGTTGTGCCGTCGAAGAGGTGGAGATGGAACAACTATTGAACCAGATGTACTTTGGTTATGTGGTTCCTCATTCGGAAAAGCTGTAAGGATTGGTGCATTTTCATGAAGTATGACAAGAAGTGATAAAACATTGTCGTTATCCTGTTGACTTCTTATATTTTTGAAAGGAAGTTCAGTTTCCACAAAAGTAAGATCACAAGAAATGAAAGTTTTTTTTTGAATGATATCATAAACTTTGTATGCGGGATACCTAAATGGGTAACCAACAAAGATACATTCGGTGGCACGAGGAGCAAATTTATAACGATTAACACTGTTGGTATGAGCGTAACAAAGATAACCAAAGACACGAAGACGATTGTAGTGAGGTTTTGTCTTAAAAAGCATTTCATCAGGAGATTGACCATCTAGACTAGGAGTGGGTATACAATTAATCAAGTGGGTTGCAGTTAAAACACAATCGCTTCAGAAAGACAAGGTAAATGTGCTTGAAAACATAATGCACGTGCAACTTCTAAAATATGTCTATGCTTAACCTTCCGCTACTCCATTTTCTTGAGGTGTTTCAATACAAGTGCGTTCATGCAAAAAAGATTACATTTGATCTGATAAAAATTCACTTCTATGATCGGTATGAATTTTTTGAATTTGTGTTTGAAATTGCGTCTTGATCTCTTAAGTAAAAATTTTTTAATAATTGAAAGGCTTCAGACTTGTGACGCATGAATATGATCATCAATAATAGTAAAATAATAATATGCCTCCGTATATATGCGATGAGGCCCCCAAATATCACAAAAAATTAATTGAAGTATCATATTAGAATGATTTTTATTCAACTGAAATGAATTTCTAGTGTTTTTAGAAAGTTGACAAATTTTGCAACAAGAATTAAAAGATGCAATATCAGAAATAAAAGACAAACGTTGTATTTGATCTTTAGAAGGGTGACTGAGTCGCAAATGCAAATATTAGAATCTGGTTCCTTAGCAACGTTCATTACCCGAAGAAAGGGAAGAATGACCATTAATATACTTATGGTAATATAGTCCATTCCGTACTTCACCCTTTCCAATCAGCTTTTTCGTTGAAAGGTCTTGAAAAACACAAAATGAAGGGAAAAATATAGCAGCACAATTCAAATCCTTAGTTAATTTGCTTATAGATAATAGATTAAAACTAAAATGAGGAACTAATAAGGCATTATCTAAAGTCAAAGAGGAAGATAATTTAATAGATCCATATTTTGTTGTAGGAACAGTTGTGCCATTTGGTAGTCTCGGGTTTGACAACGGGCGCGAGCACAAGAGCACAAAATTTCTAAAGGAAGAAATATTAAGGGTCATGTGATTAGATGCCCCAGTATCAATTATCCAAGAATCATTATGTGATTAGATGCCCCAATATCAATTATCCAAGAATCATTATGTGTGTTAATAAAAAAGTTGCAAGAATAAAGGATTTTACCAACTAAATTAGCAGTAGATGGTTGCTTACTTATTGAAAGTATAGACAATAATTGTTAAAACTGATCAGTTGTGAGACCGGGAGTTTGGATAGCATGTTGAGATAATGAACTCTTGTCTATTGGAAAAAGATGATCATCTGGTTGTTGTGGCTTTGTGGTCGCGGGAGCAGTTACATGCTGTTAAGAAAGCTCACTATGCAGAGTTGAAGAGATGAAGAAAATCAATTGAACTAGTAGTCAAAAAAACTTAGCACCACCATGTCAACAATGCTGAGTCAACAGTTAATTCAGTTAAGCAGTAAGGAAGGTTCACGTGCATAGAAAGTTAGTTAATATTAGTTAGCTTTTATTTATTTTGATTGGTTGTTATTATGTTGTAATGTAATTAGTTAGTTGTAGCTTTGATGGGAAAACCAAGTGTATATACATAGTTTGTTATTTGACAGACACAAGTAAGAAATAAAAAATATATATCTCAAGAATGTTCATCAACTCTCAAACAGTTGATTCAATTCATTTCTAAACCCCATTTTCACTGCAATTTAAACACTAGTACAAATACAATCACTGCAAATCAATCACTATAAACCCCATTTTCATTCATCACTTCAAAAAAATTAGATCGATCTAATTATATGCTTTGGAAAAATCAAGTGCTGGCTTCCATTAGAGGTAATAGACTTGAAGCATACATCGTTGGAGAGAAATCGGCACCTAATCAATTTCTTATCACTACAAGCTATGCTGGAGCAACAAACAGATCTACTCAATAGATCGAGAATCTAGAATACATAATCTAGAGATCACAGGATCATACATTGCTCAGCTGGCTATTAAGCTCAATTTCAAAAAGTACTCTCAGTCTTGTTCACTCTTGCAATACTTCACTTAATGTATAGACAACTTTAGAAAAGAAATTTGGTGTAAAATATGAAGCAAGAGTACTTCAACTTCGATATAAGATGAATGTTTTAAGGAAGGAGTCATTGAGTATAGAGAATTATTGCTTGAAAATGAAACTAATTGCAGACAAATTGGCATGTGCTAGTAATCCTATTTTTGATAAGGATTTATTGCAGCAAATTCTAAATGGTATTGGACTAAATTATCTTGATCTAGCCACTTTTATTACTGCAAGCAAATTGGATTATGTTGATGCATATGCTTTGCTACTTACACATGAAACAAGACTTAAATAGAGCATAAGAAAAAAAAAAAGATGTTTAATGGAAATGTGGCTAATTTTACTCATAATAGTAATTCTGGTATAATGAATGCTTATTATGCACAAGCAAGAGGCAATGCTAGGAGAGGTGGATATAATGGAGGGTTGTATGGTGGAAATCAAATGGCAAGAAATTATCCTGTTACTGGCAGAGGGTTAATCTTTAATCCTTATCCAAGAGGATTTTCTTCTGGTTCTGGAAATGTAAATCTCAGTCATGAAAGAAGACAAAAGATTGGAAACACTAAGTCATTGCAAGTTATGAGAGGACAATACGGTGTTAATTATAGTTTGTCAAATACTAATGGAAATGATGAACAAGTTCTTGTATGTCAAATTTGCTTTAAATCTAGTCATACAACAGTTGATTGCTGGCACAGATATGAAGAAAATTTTGTCCCACAGTAATTAAAATCTTCTAACAAAGGTAGAAATCAGAGATCAGCCTATATGACATACTTTGATGCACCAAGTGATGAACCATGGCCAGTTACTTACTCAGGAATGTCATATGTGTATGGACCACCTAACTTCTCCCATGTATCTGACTCAATGACCTTGCTTGGAGCTGGAACTGGAGCTGCTTATGTGACTAATCTTGAAGTAACAGTTGATGAAAGATGGTATCTTGACGGTGGAGTTACACATCACTTAACCAATAACATGGCCAATATGCATATCAGAGATGAATTCAAAGGTAATGATAAATATTGGAAATATTGCTCTTAAATTTCATTACATATATTGGAAATATTGCTCTTAAATTTTAAGGTTCTAAAACACAATCTGCATGTACACATATTGTACTTAAAGATATATTGCTTGTTCTATCTGTTACCAAAAATTAGATAAGTATTTCAAAACTAATTGCTGACAATAACCTCTGTGTTAAAGTTTTTGGATCTATTTGTTTTATGAAGGATTTACTGAAGGGTAAATTTTTGCTACAGGGTATTGCTGAGAAAAGTTTATACAAATTGCTACTCAAATCATCACCACAGTCTGCATATTCTTCTTTTGTGTCTCAAAGTCAAATAAATAGTCCTTTGTTTATATTGTCTTTTTTCCATTTTAGTTCTGCACCTAATAATAGTTGTTCTGAGAATTGTTTCCAGTCAGCTAATAATATTTGTATAAAACCATTCAATAAAATTTCTCTATTACACAGAAGATTTGGTCATTCTAATGCTCAAAGTCTATATCATTTAATTAAACTTGTGCATCCTCAGTTCTTTTCTTCAAATATGATTAATCAAGCAACACAACATTTTTGTGAAGCATGTTAACTAAGGAAATTTCACAAACTTCATTTTCCTATCAGAGATAAAGTACTTGCTGAAGATTTACAGATATAATATATTCCAAGTGCAGAGCAAATTGCAGATGTATTGACTAAGGGCTTAACTTCATTTCATTTTCATTACCTAAGAGCCAAACTCAATGTTTATTTATGCCACTCAAGTTTGAAGGGGGTTATGAAGAAAGCTCACTATGAAGAGTTGAAGAGAAAATCAATTGAACTAGTAGTCAAGACAACTTAGCACAACCATGTCAACAATGCTGAGTCAACAGTTAATTCAGTTAAGTAACAAAGAAGGTTCACGTGCATAGAAAGTTAGTTAGTATTAGTTAGTTTTTATTCATTTTGATTGGTTGTTATTTTGTTGTAATGTAATTAGTTAATTGTAACTCTGATGGGAAAAACAAGTGTATATACATAGTTTGTTATTTAATAGATACAAGTAAGAAATATCTCAAGAATGTTCATCAACTCTCTCTCTCGTTTTCTCAGCTACCAAACAACTAATTCAATTCATTTCTAATTTCTTTTAAATGCGATCGATTTGAATGTTTCTAGTTTGGTGGATAACCAACAATTTTATAACATTTGGCTTTTACATGCCTATATTTCTCACAATGATCACAGAAAGGTCTACTTCATCCTTGTGTGTCTTATACTCCATGCCAATTGCTAGGATGCGAATGATTTTGACGGTTGGTCACGTGAGTCTTTTATTGGCTGCTAAGGCTATAGATTCTATAACTGATTGACTTAAAACATGGAGAAGTCGTTGCGTTCTTTTTAATGAATAATTGAATATGCTTTTCCAGCATTTGGAAGTGGTTCCATGGCTAAGATTTGACTTCTAATGGAAGAAAATAAGTCATTGAGACCCATTAGGAATTGAAATACTTTTTCAGTCTCTAACAATCCCTGCAATTCATTTGAAGTTTCACACTTGCAAGAAAAAATAGTGGTTAGTGTGGACAACGCATCCTAATAAAATTTCAAAGTATTAAAATAAATCACTAAGGATTTTTGCTCTTATTGGTGATTGCATATGGCTCTCTTGAGTTCATAAATCTGTGGATTGTTACTTTGTGAACAATGTTCTTCCAACCCAAGCCAAAGAGAATGTGGAGTATCACAATAAATTAGGCTGCTTACAAGATTTTTTTTGGTTCCATTGAGCATCCATGCAAGGACCATATCGTTGCATCGCTCACAAGTTTTTAAATCTTGTGAGGTTGATGAAGGCTTTTGTATGCTTCCATCAATAAACCCCAATTTGTTTTTTGGCATTCAATGCCATCTTCATGGATCTTTTACATGTTGAATAATTATCACCTATTAGCACATTGGATGTACAAATGGCTTCAGGATGATCAGATGAATGAAAAAAATCTGGTTAAGAAACATTGGCAATGAGTGAATTCGATGTTTCTGAAGTTGGATTTAAACTAATAGTCATGATTGTCAAGAACAAAAGTGAAAATGAGCAAAATTTCTCCCTTATACCATGTAAGGAATTGTGAAAATGCTCAATTATAAATATATATATATTAGTTATTGTGTACGAGGATCCTTATATACAAATCTAATAGAATCAACTAAGGAAAGCATCAAACGGTCAAATAATAGGAAAAGAAAGAATAAAAATGAAAATAAATATTACAATGAAGTAAATATGCTAAGTTCATGGCTAATATCAAGTATCAATTGATTCTTGCTTTAATACGAACGAATACCATGTATGTTTTGGTGTTTTCTGCTATCTATATTGGTATAAGTACTCCAACTACTCTTAAATAATAATATTATTATAATATTTAAATTATAATGCTATGTCACATATCTATTAGATAATAAATTTTATAAATTATAAAATTATTTAATCATCATCTAATAGATAAATACTACGTCAGTTAAAAATTAAATTTAGACTTAAATACTAGGATGCTTAGTATTACCCCTTTTAAAAAGTCTTAGAGTGATTTAACATTTGTCATTTAATTGAGGGTGTAAAACAATTTTCCAACATTTAAAATAATGTGTAAAATAATTTTCCGACATTTAAAACATCGTGTATTTAATCCAAACCTACACGATTTACTCAAACTCTCTCTCTAAGGAGAAGGCAGGTGGACTGTCAATGAGAGTCCATGAGCAAAGATGGGTAGCCCATAGCTCAATGGGCCAGACCCAAAAATTTCCCGCAATAAATCAAGCAAAGCTTTATTTTCTCCAGGGGAATGCATTTCTCCAATGGATTGCAAATTTCACAAACCCCTCAAAATTCACCTAGTCACCTCAACCGAGTCACCGGAGTTCACTCACCTTACTCGGGCCTTGACTCAGTCCTCACTCGTCGGACTCGACGCCGAGTGGAAACCCCAGCGCTCCCACCAATCCAATTTCCCCACAGTCTCCCTCCTCCAACTCGCTTGTCAACCCGGTTCCCGATTCAACTCTGACTCGGACGAGTCCAACGCGTCGGACGTTTTCTTGGTCGATCTTTCTTCAATTCCTCTGTCTTCAATATGGGAATTGTTAAAGGAGTTGTTTGTTTCGCCAGATATATTGAAATTAGGGTTTAAATTTAAGCAGGATTTGATTTACTTGTCTTCTACATTCTGTTCTCAAGGATGTGATACAGTCTTTGATAGGGTAAGCATTGAATTATTCATCGCAATTTGTATTTTATTTCTTAATTATAATTACAATTCATTTTATTTTATTTTTTAAAAAAGATTGTTCATTGTTATACTAAATTGGGTATCAGTATTTTAATATAATTGTTACAATTCCTGTTACGGTATCATGCTTTTTAACCTTATTTGATTACTGAACAGAGAAAACTTATGTTGTTTTAATTAGTAAAGGTAGAGCTAATTACATTCTAATCATGGTATGAATTGTATATTTGGTGCATTTTCCAACCTTGAATTATATAATGAACAGAGGTGACTTATGGTAAATTTTATCATTTTGTGGATTGATGGTAAATTATTCAATAAAGGGCGAGAGAGAGATAACTGTATAATAGTTGATGATTTGACTTGTTGATGTATCTAGTCCATAGGTGTTAGTTTTCATCCTAGAATTGAATCTGCATTGCCAGTGTGAATGGTAAATTGTACGCAGCAAAGCAGAAAGGAAATTTAAGATGGTTAATGGTTTGTGACTGTATGCCGCGGGTGGCGTGCTTATTTTTTGTGACAACACTACAGAGCGAGTGGTTCTTCTGGGCAGGCAGCTGTGTGACAACACTCCAGAGAAAGCGCCGCTTTCGTGTAACATGTAACATGCTATGGTCTCATTGCCCTTGCGAAAGATGAGACTCACTGGACGTATTTTTTTAAGATAGGAGCTATAAGGTTTCTTTATAGTTTTGAATTTCTTTGACAATCTTTAATGTTAGAGGAGGTTATAAATGCTTAAACACGATCCAATCTGGTTCATCAAGTATCCACAGAGGTACTTTTGAAGGGGTGTGACTTGTATTTGACCTGTCTGCACATATTCTTAACTGATGTGGATTAACCTTCATTTTTGCTACCATTGATTTTGTTTTAATCATTTTACTTCATGATATGAAATAGTTAAGAATTTATAGTCATGTATAGTTGGAGTAACTGTCGACGGTCTTGATATCAATTTGGATGGTAATTATGATAAATAATTGGACAATAATTGTAAGTTATCCTGGATACAGCTTGATGGTAAAAGGAACTATCACAACCAAGCCTTTTGTGTATCTAATTAGAAGGCTTAATTAAGTTGGATATAAGTGAAATGATTTTTCTATTTATGAAATATGAAATATCATTATTTATTAATGTTGATTATTGGAGGATTACTCGTTTCACTGAATTTTAAATGCAAAATTGCTAAAATATTTCAAGCAATGGTGAATAGGTGGAGCCCTATTTGGACATCACCAGTATATATAACCATCTGCATCATAATCAGCTTGGAAGGAAATTGCCAAAGGAAACCAGGAGTTTAGCGACTATCTGCAAAGAACTATTGGACATTTCTCTATCAAAGGTACGGTTATTGAGCTTCCATGTCGTTATTTGAGCCACTATTTCCATTTAGGTACTATGGACAAGAATACTGCTCAAGTTCTTCTAGGCTTATTGAAAAGAAAACAGATTTATTATGCTAATTCTTGGTCTGAAAACTAGGGACTTACGTAATGATACTACAGGCATTACCAAATTATAAATGCAGAATTTGTGGGATTATTAGGTCACATGAGAAACTACAATCATAATGGTTGATGGGAACTGCAATTGGTGTTCTGAAAATATGACCATTGATTTTAATGGTATAACATTTTGGTGTTCATGAGCAAAATGAGACTGTTTGTTTTTTGTTATATTTTAGGTCAAAATAACTTTGATGCCTTGAACATTGCAGACATTGATGGGTTATTGAGCAGTTAAGAAATCAAACCAATTATTTATCTTTCTTTTTCAGCCCATTTAACTAGCTTCAATCACTGATTTCTACAACGTTATGTTCTTGCTTCCTGTGTATGACATGTAACTCACTTTTGAGCTTCCAAGTTTCGTAGTTGTCCAGCATCCATTATCAAACACTTTCATATTTTTAGTATCATACACAATAATTGTGATTGTGTAGTGGGAACAACATTATCGCCTTAACCCAAATTATCTTGTTATCCGCTTATTATGAAACTGTGGACAATTTTACGGTGAGGGATCCTGATAAATCCAAAGACCACAATTTTGCTGCGTATGGTGGGCTCTATTACTTGACCATCACTATGTAAAAGCTTGTTTTGAGGATAAATGCACACTATGGACTTCACAGAATGAATTCTGCCCAGTTAAATTCCACTGTATTTATTAAAACCACTTGTGTGAAAGACATTTTAATACAATTTTTAGGATATTCTACTGCATTAACTTCTACTGTACTTCGATTCATGAAATGTACAACATTTGCTTTTAAAATAGTAAATAGAAATATAGTTTAATTATGAGCGGATAACAAGTTCTTTTTCTGTTGTCATATTGGACAAAGTAATCTGTTTAGCCCCTTCGTAGTAATTAAGAGATATCTAGTCTATCTTAGAAATTTATACATCATTCTTTGGTAAAGGCTGTACAATCTGTAGTAAAAAAAATAAATTAGGATATAGAGATACAAACATAGATAAATTCTTTTGTAGTAAATGTAAAGATGAAGAACAAAACAACAAAGTTGTAGAAATAAATAGAGTAGGAAGTTAATTAATAAATATAGATGTAGAATTATTATTTAAAAAAGAAACAGTTTACATTAAAGTAATGATAGACACAGGAGCAAACAAATGCATTATACATGATAGTTTAGTCCCTAAAGAAAATAAGAATAAGTTAAGAACTCCCGTAAATATTAGACAATTTAATGGTGAATTAATGCAAATAACAGAATGGATAAATAATATACCTATTAGAATAAATGGAGAAACATATATTACCACAAACAATCATTTCTAGTAAAAGAGTAAGATATAAATTTATTTTAGAACTAAATTTTATATTAGGGAATAATGGAAGTATACTAAAAACTCCCAATGGAGTTAATTTCTTTAAAAAATCAACATTTATACAACCAAAATATGAGACACACATTGCTGTGTGATAATAAAAATTAATGCTAGAAAGAAGTAGATATGGAATTTTTTGATTCATTACTAGAAGAAGAAAAAGATGGCAAGCTAGAGAGTAATAAAGAACTAGAAGACTATAATAAGTTAGAATTAGAAAGTGACATGCACGTGAACAATAAGTTAGACATAAATTAAGTAAAAATAATAGATGGTGAAGAAATCTATTTTTACAAAACATAATTAATGTAGGAAAAGAAATTGAATACTTAGAATGTACTAATCGGCCAGAAGAAATTAGGAATAAAGTAGAAGACATAGAAAAGTTAGAAATAATTGACAACAACCCAATTAGAAAAAATAATAATGAGTTATATAAATTAGAAATAATTAATCCAGACATAACAATAAAAACACAAGATTCAGCATATAGTTTAGAAGATAGAAATGAATTCAAAATGCATATACACGAATTATTAGAATTAAGGGTAATAAGAAATAGTACTAGTAAGTATCAAAGTCCAGCATTTAGGGATGGCAATTTAACCCGGCCATACCGTATTTTAAAAAATCTGGAATCTGGATGCATTTTTATCGACCTGCACTTATCCGGGTCTGGGTTTGGGTTTAGATCGACCGTATATCTGAAACCCGGATATCTTGAGTTTAATATTATTTTTTTTAATTATCTTTACTATAAACAGAAAAAAAAAAATCAGCCCTGTGCCCTAATTCTAATTCATACCTTCGCTGCACCGCCAAAGCCATTCTTATCCTCTCTTTTCAGCTCTTCTCTTCCAAAGCCATTATTTTCCTCTCTCTTCAGCTTGTCTCTCCATCAAATCATTGTCGTCATTGGTCATTGCTTCGTCACATTGCTGTGTTCATTTTCATCTTCATCATTAGCCTCCATTTGTCCAGCTGTGTCATGGGTTTTGTCTTCCTTTTGTCTACCTTTGCAATTCGTGATCGCGGCTGTGCGCTGTGTTCATTATCATCATCATATCATCAACAGCCGCTGTTCATTGCATCGCCAAACGCCGATTCTTGAAGTTCGTGATTCGTGAATTGTAGATATATGGGTTTGTATTTTGTGAATGTTTTATTGCTTTGAAACAATGAAATTTAGAATCTATATTTTGTTCCCTTTTCCATGTAATTGTTTTGTTCAAATTGTGAAGTGCCCTGCTGTAATATCTTTTCATGTTGTTAATGATTCCCTCCATGATTTCTTATAGTTAAGATATTTAATCATGTTGCCTTTGCGTGAGACTTCTTTGTTCGGGTATTTAATATTTTTAGATTCTGGATTTGCAAAATAGCCATAGTTTAACCCCTCAGGCTCAGTGTTTCTTTACTGTCCTTGTACAAAAGCGAGCCTTGGTTCCTTTTTCATCTTCTTCAAGGGCTCATTTTTTGTATTGCCCATCAAGACTTGTAATTATTATTATTATTTTTTCATCTTGCTAACTGGATCATACTTATTAATTTCATTATACCAATTTTAATTTTTTTAGTTATTTTTCGTATTTGTATGCGTTTCGGGTTTGAAACCCGCAATCCGGAAACCTGGATATTTTTGGGTTTAACCCGTACCGGACCCAGAGTAAAAAAATTCGGATTTAAATCTAGGTCTGATATAACATTTTGGTGTCTGGGTTCGGAACCAGAAAAGCCAAACCTGGATTTGGACCTGGACCCGGATTTTACTATCCCTTACTAGCATTTATTTGTAAATAATCACAGTGAGCAAAAAAAGAAGAAAGGTAATTAATTGTAAAAGATTAAATGATAATATTTTAGACAATAGTCATAAAATACCTAATAAAGATGAGTTAGTAGACTGTATATAAAATGCTAGATACTTTTCTAGATTTGATTGTAAAAGCAGATTTTGGCAAGTACAACTCCATGAAGAATTTGTTCCATAGACAACCTTTAGTTGTTTAGAAGGACATTTCGAATTGTTACGTATACCATTTGGATTAAAAAATGTATCTCGGAATTTTTAAGCCATAATAGATAAAATATTAAAACCATTTTCAAAATTTTGTACACTTTATATAAATTATTTTTGTTATTAGTTAAAATAGATTTAGGCACATAACGTATTTACATAAAATTTTAGATTGTTTAAAGATAATAATATAATAATTTCTAAAAAGAAAATAGAATTTTTAAAACAAAGAAATAGATTTCTTTAGGACTAATAACAGACGAAGGAACAATAGAATTGCAACCACACAGAGTGAGTGAAATTTTAAAATTATCAGATAAAATAGAAGATACAAAACAATTAAAAAAAAAATTTAGGACTATTAAATTATAGTGGAAAATTTATATCAAATCTTAGTACATTAATGAAGCCTTTATATAATAAATTAAGTAAAAATGAACAAAATTACTTTAATAGTGAAGATATGAAATTATTACAAAAACTTAAAGGAATAGCTAAAAATCTTAAATTATTAGCGTTACCTATGGATAGTTATTATAAAATTATACAAACTGATGCGAGTATTTTAGGATGGACAGGAATATTAATACAAAAGACCAATATAGACAGTCCAAGAGAAAAAGAAGAAATAACAATGTATACTTGTAGAAAATTTATAAAACCAAAAAGTAGAAAATCTAGTACATAATTAGAAACTTTAGGCATAATAAATTCTTTAAATTCATTTCATTTGTAGATACAAAATGATACTTTCACAATAAGATCTGATTGTAATAACATTATAGTATTTTATAAAAAAGTAAACAAAGTTTTGAGAAGAAAATTTCTTTTACTAATAAACGATTGATATATTTTTTAGAAGTAATAATATGTAGAGGATATAAAACAAAGATTGAGTATACAGTAGGAAAGTATAATACTTTAGGTGATATTCTTTCAGGACAAATCATTCAATGATTATTTTGTAGAAATGGAGCAATATATAAATTTAGGATCAATAAAAGCTTAGATAGTTCCCTCTAGAAACAAATTTAAGTTTTAGATGCAAATTTAAATTATTAGACATTCAACAATATATTTTAGACAATTTGTGGAGTTGTGAAAACTCATAGGATAAATAAAAAGTAATCAGTGCACTAATGAATTATTTTAGGTAGATTAATGAGCATGTGGAAAGTACACATTTTGTATTTTTGGCACTAATTAGAGGTAAACAACTAAGTATTTATACCCAATAGGGAGACGTAGTTGACCTAGCAATCAAATATCCTAATCTATATTATAGAGAATTTTATACATTTCATGAAGCAACAAACTTTGTTAGGTAAAAGATAGGACTAAATTACTATGTTAGTCATTTAATTAATCATTCAAACAATGCTTCATCATCATCAACCATAGAGTTTTGTAATCATTGTGAAGTCATGACATTGTATAATTAGAAAGTTTAATGATACTAAATATTATTTAGAAAAAAAAAAAGTAAATGCATATAAACAACAAATAACTGCATTAAAAAGTGTTAATATATAATTACGTAGATAAATCATTGAATTACAAAATAAACCTCATACTTTAAACATCAAGTATTATGGTATCTAAAATAAATAGGAACAAATACTAATAAAAGTATGAGATGAGCTTGTGAAATGAAAATTCTCTTATTTCAAAACAAGAATATTCATTTCTAGGACATCTAATATTAAAGCTAGATAGGATAAAATAAAAATAGCAATAGTAAATCAAATAGCTATTAAATAATTTCTAAATGATTTAATTACATCAGAAATAAGTATTAAAGGTTTAAATATTATATGGGATACCTAGTGTAAAACTGAAAACATTAATTGTCTAAGAAAAAATCCACTGTCAATCAATTCCTTTAGAAAGATTTACCTGTAAATACCACATTGTTTATAGTATACCATCAGTTTGCATAAGCTTATCTAGATATGAACTCTTAGAGATAGAATACAAAAAAGAAAAAATAGTTTTGACACTAACTTTACTTTTAGATTATGGTTTATAAAGCCAGTTTATATTTTCAGATCCTAGTCAAATATATCTATTTAGTAGAAAAATAGCCACAATTATCTTAAATACTTTTGCCACAATCAATAATTTATTTGTAGAATTATATATAGACAAAAACTACTAGAGTGGGATGAGTTTGGAGTTATATTAGCTCAACATGAAATAGTAGTCAGATTTCATAAATTTAAGACTTTACTTTTTTAACCCAAATTTCCTTGGCCTTTTAAATAGTTTGGTTTAGAGGAACAACTTAAGTACTAGACTAGTAAAATAATAGGTAGATAATTCTATTGGGTACATTATGAGTTTGAAAATTATATGTTAATCACTGAAGATGCAGTCCAAAAAATTTATTCTACACGCCCCTTTCTAGAAGTACTCTTCTTTACCAAGACCAAATATGCAAAATTAATTGAGCTTTATGCTAAAGAATTCAAAGCAAAAATAAGAGCTCAGAAAGAACAATAAGAATTGGCCCAACATGAAGCCGAATTGTGAGATAAATTGGGAAGTGAAAAAACAGACAACATAAAAATGATATGAAGTATTAGCTAATAGTCAAAGTAGTAAAAAAAGTCAAGTAATTAGTTAATAGTCTGTCTTTTGTATGTCAACATTTTATATGTCATTTATTTACTCACTACCGGATAAGGGAAAAACTATGAAGTTATATTTTTTGTTTTGTCATTTTATTACCGATACTAAGTCATCACAAAATAACGGTAGTCAGTATAGGAGTGGTAATTTGGGTCAACAATCATTTATTTGATTTGATTGAATTAAATGGGCTTAAGTTTGAAAAAATTGATTCGTTTAATAAATGAATGAATTTAATTTGATTCACCAATTAAACGAATCGAATTCTAGTTTGAGGACATTGATTTGTTTAAGAATCGTTTAATACATGGGTCATTAAAGAAACCAATATGATTCATTCATTTAAAATTCGTTTATTATTTGTTTAATTAAATTACTTTCTTGTCCTTAAATATGTTTAAAAAATTTTAAAGTTTGAAGGTTAATATAGTAATTATAAATGTTAATAAGACAAAATGTAATGTGATTCATTATAGGATAAACGAATAGTAAATGAATACAGATCGACTCAATTCATTTATTAATTCATCTAAACGAATTAAACGAATTGAACTGAATATTCGTTTAATAAACGAATCGAATCCGAATAATTAGATTGTAATTTGTTTAATAAACAAATCAAATTTGAATCAGTAAAGTTTTGACCCAATTCATATATGTTTTGATTCGAACTCGTTTTGCCATCTGTAAACTCATGCTTTTTCATATTTACCTTTAGTCAATCCTTTGACAAATTACAGAGTGTAAATGAAAATTCAAAGCTCTATCTCGTTATGCATGAGTCATCAATTGTAATGAATCCTCAATTGTATATATACCTCCCAAACTGCTGAGAGAAGAGAGACTTTTGAAAAGCAATAAAAAGGCATCCCCTTTATTCACAAAGAAAAGAAATAAAACTTTACTTACACATTTCTTTATACACTAAGAAAATTTAAACATCATTTGGATAGTGATTAATGAGTAAATTAATTTATTTATTTTTATTTTATTTGTTTATCTTTTGGGTTAAGAAGTCTCATCTACTGTTATTTTGTGACGACTCAGTGTTGATAAATAGTGATTGACTACTATATTTTAAGCTAACTCAGTGTTGGTAATAAAAAGACAAAATAAAAATGATGCTTTTACAATTTTTCTTTATCAGGTAGTGAGTAAAGAAAGGATATATTAAAAAAAATATATATAAAGAGATTGATTATTAAAAATATATATATTAAAAATATATATATTAAAAAAATATATATATCAAAAATATATATATTAAAAAAAATATATATAAAGAGATTGATTATTGACTGGCTACTTGATTTTTTTTTTACTATTTTGTCTATTGGCTAATCCTCCATATCATATCTATGTTGTCTGCTTCTTCGCTTCCTAATTTTGTCCCATCATTGAGTTTCGTGTTGGGCAATTTTTGTTCTTTCAAAGCTTTTATTTCCGCTTTTTGCTTTAAATTATTTGGCTTAGTGATCGAATAATTTTGTATATTTAATTTTGGCAAAGAAGGTACTTCTGGAAGGATATGTTTAGAATAAATATTTTAGACTACACTGAAATGCGATCAATGGAATTGTCTATCTATTACTTTACTGGTCTAGTGTTTAAGTTTTTCTTCTATATTAAACTATTTATAGGGCCAAGAAAATTTGGTTCCAAAAAATGAATTGTTAAATTTATGAAATCTGACTGCTATTTTATGTTGAGTTAATATAACTCTAAACTTATTCTACTTTGTGGTTTTCTATTTATAGATAATTTTACAAATAAATTGTTGGTTTTGCCAAAAGTGTTTAAAACAACTGTGATTATTTTTCTACCAAATGGATCTACTTGATTAGGATCTAAAAATATTAATTGGTGAAAAAACTAATTTTTTCTTTTTTATATTTTATCTCTAAGAGTTTATATTTGGATAAATCTATACAGTTAATGGTATATTGTAAAAAAAGTGGTATTTATAAGTAAATCTTTATAAGAGAATTGATTGATAGTGGATATTTTCTTGGATAATTAATGTTTTCAATTTTATACTAGGTATTTCATGTAATGCTTAAACCTTTAATGTTTATTTTTGATATAGCTAGATCATTTAGAAATTATTTGTTTTTCTAGTGCTATTTTTGTTGTACCATGTTTAATTTAATATTAGATGTGTTAGAAGTGAATATTCTCTTTCTAGAAGAAGAGAAAATTTTCATTTCTTAAGTTCATTCCATTCCTTTATTATTATTTCTTCTTGTTTATTTTAGCTACCATGATACTTAATGTCTAAAATGCGAGGTTTATTTTGTAATGCAATGGTCTGTCTAAATAATTCTATATTAGTAATTTCTAATGCAGTTATTTCTTGTCTATATGCATTTACATCATTGTCTAAATGGTATTTAGTATCATTAAACTTTCTAATTGTGCGTGTCATGATTCACAATAGCTACAAAATTGTATAGTTGATGGCAATGATGCTGATGCACTGTTTAAAGGATTAAATAACTAGCTAACATAGTAATTTGGTTCTATCTTTTGTCTAGCAAATTCTATTGCATTATATATTTATAAAATTCTTTATATTATGGATCAGGATAATTAATTGTTAGGTCAACTATCTCTCCTTGTTGGCTATAAATGCCTGGTTTTCTACCTCAAACTAGTTCAAAAAATGCAAAAGGTTTACTTACTACATGCTAATTAATCTGTTTGAAATAATGAATTAGTGTATTGATTATTTTTTATTTATCTAGTAGGTTTTGAAAACTCTTTTTATAATCTAAAATACATTGCTGACTGTCTAATAATTTAAATTTACTTAAAAAACTCAAATTTGTTCTTGAAGGAAACTGTCTAAGTTTTATTGGTTCAAAATTCATATATTGTTTCATTCCTGCAAAATAATCATTGAATGATTAGTTTTAAAAAAATATTAACTAAGGTAATATCTTTTCCTATTATGAATTCAATCTTTGTTTTATATCTTCTACTTGTTGTTACTTACAAGAAATATATTCATTGTTTACTAATAAAAGATTGAAGTAGAATGATAATTAATTATAAAAGATTAAAGTTTGAATTGGATATTTTATAACTATTGTCTAGTTATCATTCTACTTTTTTCTCTTTTTTATTCACTATGATTATTGACAATAAATGTTGGACTTCTATGCCTACTAGTATTCTTTCTTATTACCTTTAATTCTAATAATTTGTTTTTATTTATTTAGAATTCATTTCTATCTTCAAAACTATATGCTAAATCTTGTATTTTTATTGTAATATTTGGATTATTTATTTTGAATTTTATATACCTCATTATTTTTTTTATATTGGGTTATTGCCAATTATTTTTAACTTTGTTAAGTCTTCCACTTTATTCCTAATGTCTTTAAGCCATTTACTACATTCTAAGGATTCAATTTCTTTTTTGACATTTATGTCTCTTAAATAAATATCTATTTCTTCATCATCTAACATTTTTACTTCATTTATTTCTAATTTATTGTTCACATGAATATAACTTTCTAATTCTAACTTATTATAGCCTTCCAGTTCTTTATTACTCTCTAGCTTGCTATCTTTTTCTTCCTCTAGTAAGAAATCAAAAAATTCCATATCTACTTCCTTTTCTAGCATTAATGTTTCCTTTTCATACGCAAAATGTGCATCTCATATTTCGGTTATATAAATGTTGATTTTTTATAAAATTAACTCCATTTGAGGTTATTAGTATACTACCATTATTTCCTAATATAAAATTTAATCTTAAAATATAAATTTTTTGACAAGAAATGAATGTTTATGGTAATATGTTTGTTTCTCCATTTACTCTAATAGGTATATTATTTATGCATTCTGTTATTTGCATTAATTTACCATTAAATTGTCAATATTTACTGGATTTCTTTATTTATTCCTATTTTCTTTGGGGACTAAACTATCATGTATAATGCATTTGTTTGCTCCTGTGTCTATCATTGCTTTAGTGTAAATTGTTTCTTTTTTAAATTCTATATCTATATTTATTAATTCACTTACTGCTCTATTTATTTCTACAATTTTGTTGTTTTATTCTTCATCTTTACATTTATTACAAAAGAATTTATTTGTATTTGCATCTCTATATCCTAATTCAAACTTTCTATTACAGATTGTACAATTTTTACCAAAGAATGATGTATAAGTTTCTAAGACATTGATTTCAAAATTTGATTGTACTTCTGAACTATTACTGTAATCACTATGTTCTTAGTTCACTACTAGTTTCTGATTTACTATTGTAATCATTATGTTGGCTAAGAATACATATACTATCGTATCTGATAATTCATCTATATTAAATATTTCTTCTATACCTATGTCTAAAACTTGTTCTTCTATATTATAAGTATTTATTTCTAATTGATTGACCTTTTTATTCTCTGGACAATGTGGTTTAATGTTTTCTCCTTTTCCAAATAAAAAACATTTACAAGTTTTATTATATTTATAAATTCTCTTTCCTTTTTTAAATAATGTAATTTATATTTTCTTTAGGAGCTTCAATGTAGTGACTGGTCAAATCGTCCTCTTACTGAAGAGCAGAAAAACTATGCAGCTACAGATGCCCACTGCTTGATTGAAGTATTTAATATCTTTCAGGTGAAGGTTGCTCAAAAAGGTTTGTGGTGCTTGAAGATACCAAATATTTAGTAAATATATATTTTGATGATGTTGCCAACCTATGTTAGTGTGGTCATTTAACCTATGTTAGCAAATATGTGGAGGCATGATTGTCAATTTGGTGTTTTGCTTTGTATAATGTCTTGGAAGAATAATTCTGTCTTGTGAAGCTATATTCCATGTTAAAGGGCTCTAGCTGGTTTCCCCTTCAATTTTTCTTGGTTCAAAATTTCATATTTTTTTAGTCTTCTGTTTGCATTATGCATATTTGTCTACATACTAACCATGTAGAACTTTCGTAAAAGCAGAAAGGGAAAACCACTTAGATAAATTTTTGTTGTTTCACTTTTCTGTGAGTCACACAGTTTAAAATTGCTTGCTTAGCATAGTCTGAACCATTTCAAACTATTCGTTATTTCAATAAACTTTACAGATTTACCATTCTAAGGTTCTTGAGCCTATTGGAATGGTGGTGAGTAATATGTATGATATATTTAAAACTGTGTTCATGAGATAATAGATTCTCATTCACATAATTTTTGATAGTTTTATTTTGATGAAATTATTGGGGACCATCGGTATTAGATTTACGAACTACATCTAAACTGATGCATAATGAGTGATTTGTTGGATTCTGTTTCTAAGTCAAAATGTTAATGAGAGAATATGTAGATTTGCAAATGGGCAACATACCATAGAATTGGATAATGCTATTCCAAAAGATGTTGGTTTTCTCTGGTTGTTTGTGCCATCATGGACCTCTCTGGATACTAATACATGACGGATTCAGCCTAATCTCAAATAGGTTCTGCCATTAACTTCTCTGAAACTTTATTTACAATTTTTGACAAGTTTCAAATGATGTGTTATGCATTGTACATTTTGCTTTTCAGATTGCATTAGCTGTTTTCCAGTATAATGAATGTCTGATTTTTTTCTCATGTAGTGGTCATCGGATTCTTGTAATTGGTCATTTTGAAATCAAGTGAAAACATAATGTTGTGACCATCACTGAGAAGAGAACTAGTATAGTTGAAAATCTGTTGTAATCTAAAAGTTTTGTTCTCATTAGTTAATGTATTTAAGGCCTTCAATTTAATTTGAGTTTGGCATTTAAATTATTTTTTAGGTTTTGCTGCAGGGACTTCTTGTAGTGGCATCTCCAAACTAGATTCTTCCAACTTGGATCTTGGGTTGAAAGAAATTCTTGAGAAGCCCGATATTGGGAATAAAACTGTGAGGTTCAAACTTTGTGAAGCTCTTGATATCTTTCGAGCTACTTCTTATTCTCAGTGCTTATCTGAAGGAGTAGTTTGTAGAGTGTCTTGCAGAAGTACAATGCCTATGGATGAATCCCTCATGAAGATAGTAAGAAAGTATGGTGAAAAAATTTTATTGAGAGAATGTGACAAAACACCAAAAGCTTCCAAAAAGAAAGGGAAAAAACGATCCTCTGTAGTTGTGGTTTCCAGAGAGGAGCAGTCAGACGATATTGGGGATTGGCAAGGACCTCTACCGTGGGATTTGTCCTTGGGAGGTGATGGATATCCTAAATTTCTATGCGATGTGATGGTAATTAAATTATTTCATGTGCACATTTTTCTACCTGTTATGGCTCAGAATGAATATTATCTTTCTCTATCTAGAAGGATATTTTTATATCTACCACTTATTTTTTTATTTTTTAACCGTGCAATGTAGATTTATACTATTTTGTTTATTCTGTTATTGTGAGGCTAATCAAACATTGCTCAGGTTGAAGGCTTGGCAAAGCATTTGCGGTGTGTGGGCATAGATGCTGCAACACCACGGTCAAAAAAGCCAGAGCCTAGGTTTTCCTCTTGTGATTACTTCAGTGCTTTTGTGTTGTTTGTTTCTATGAAATAATGTATTGTTCTTTATTACCAGTAGTTGGCTAATAAATGTTGTTCTATGTGTTTCGGTTATTAGAAGTATTTATTTTAATTAACGACTAATTTCTTTTTGAATTTAGGGAGTTAATAGATCAAACATCTAAAGAAAAGAGGGTGCTTTTGACTCGTGATGCAAAGCTTTTGAGACACCAGTATTTGATTAAAAATCAAACATACAGAGTGAAGAGCCTTCTGAAAAACCAACAACTACTTGAGGTATGAGTGCAATTATATTCAAATGTGAAAAGAGATCCATTGTGTGCAGGCTTTTGCTTGTACTGGTGAATCATTAGCAACTTAACAATTCTTACTTATCTAAGTGTTAAACCACCTTATCAAGTTAATTACTGTATCTTGCTGTCAAAATTTTGGCTGTGGTTTTGACAATGGCGTGGTTGAATTACTTTGAATCTTGTTCAACTATTATTGCCAATCCAATTTTACTCTTTTCTAATGGGGCTTGACTCCAAAGACAGACTTCAAGTCAGCTGAGAAATCCTTGAAGACCTTGCTACTATTCTGACCATCTGAAATTCTGATAAGTTTGTCACATATTTGATGATCAAATCTTAGGATATGTGTCTAGAAAATGAAAAATCATACATCATTTCGTGTAGCTATCATTACAATTATTTGTGTAGTCGGTCATAATAAAATTTTTGAACATTTTAATGATGGTGTCATTGCGATGCTTTAGCTTTGGTTTTACTTTGTTTTTAGAAATGTAAGCAGTTTACTTCTGCCACTTATATTTCTTGCGACCGAAATTTACAATGAACTCTAACTATCATGCCTGAACAAGTGAAAGTGCATTGGACAAAAGCTTTTGTGCTCTGGAAAAACCTATACAAAGACTGTTGGATTCAACCAAGAGGTCAGGAGTTCAAAACTTTGGTTATCAAAGATATTGTTTCAGTTGATGAACACTATGACCCCCCACTTGAGGTTCTCTAAGATATTGATTCAGTTGATAACAGGTGCTGGGAGCTGTCTCTTTGTAGTTCTCATTTTCTTTTTTAAATTTAAAGATAACTATGTTATTTGATTTATCTAATGTACTTTCTTAACTTTAGAAGATTATTATTATTAATTATTTATAGTAGCTGTTATTAATTGTGATGGGGCATGCAATGCACTTAATGTTATCTGAAGCTGTACATCATTGATTGAACTATTTCCATTCTTTTGTGCATGATTCTATAAAATTATAATGATTCGAAAGTCATTGTTATACTGTTCTGCTAAGATCAGTGTGTCCTCTAGATTCGAGGACAATATAGATATATATGCTAAAAGTGGTATTTCTTTTGCAGGTAATAGAAACTTTCCAATTGAAAATTAGTGAAGATCAACTGATGTCCAGGTGTACCAAATGCAACGGGAGGTTTATTCAAAAACCCTTATCAACAGAAGAGGCTGTTGAAGCTGCAAAGGGTTTTCAGAGAATACCTAGTTGCTTATTTGACAAAGATTTACAATTCTGGCAATGCATGGATTGTAACCAACTTTACTGGGAGGTAATGTATTTTATTTTTTTGTACTCCTGCATATTTTTCATTTTGGTTATGATGGTAATTGTGCTAGCCACTATCAAACCCAAATAGTCATGTGTAAGCTTTTAGGAAACTCATTTGATATATTTGAAGAATGCGTTAGACAAATTTAATTTGCATATTTCTCTTACTGGTACTCTAATTTATGATGTGGGTGGGCGGCACTACGTATTGACGTGACATATTGAGAGGTGGGGTTGGGGGATTTTAAGGTTTGGTTTGGTGGTACACCTCTAGTTGCTTTTCATGTCTGTATGGAGGTGACAGTGACGATCCTTGTATTGACTTTTGGTGGCTCTCCGTGTTGATCATTAGTGTTAAATTTGTATGCAATCTTCTTCTTTTTTTTTTTTTTTTTTTTGTGGGGGGGGTTGTGAAGGAGTTCTGCAATATTTAAAATTGTATGCAATCTTTATTTACTAACAAAATAGACTAGTGATACTACTTGGTTTGACTGTAATGATTTGGCAAGAAATAAGGGATCTTGGGATCACATCAAGGTTTGGAAGGTTTATGTTTACATTTGTGTCAAATTTAAAACAAAAGAGACATCTTATTATATAATAGGGGTTAAATGGTGTATTTGATTATCACAATGCATGAGGCTGCATTCTTCTCTCTTAGTGCTTCATATTGTGATCCACTTTAAAAGAGATGGATTCTCAAATGGTATTTTTTGTGTATTCTGGGTAGAAAACGTCATAATGAATGTTGTTGAGCTGTTCAATATTACTGCAAATAGGTATTTCCTGCATTACTTAATATTTTGGTTATTTTGTCTGATAATTTTCTTCAAATAGGTGTGATCTTATTAAACATGTTTGTGGCTTGTAAGTTGTTTAATTGTTAACTCAAATTGCTTGCATATAATGTGTTACTTCTACAGGGAACTCAATACCACAATGCAGTTCAAAAGTTCATTGATGTCTGCAAGTTGAACGACTGAGTTGTAGACAATGTATGTATTTTGTCGCTGGGATGGAGTTAAGGGTATCAAATGGAACTTGTATCTGAGTTAAATTTTATTTGTTTCTTTTGTTGGATTTTGGTTATCACAGTAAACATCATTGGACTGAGTTGGGGAAATCGAACTGAATACCACTGCAATTTATAACACGATTAGATGACTTATTCTGAAGGGATTTTTTTTTTCCATTTTAATGAAGAATGTCAATTATCGATCAAGAATTATTTATGTAAGCATAGATGTTTGGACATTTTAAGGATGTTGGCTTGGCAAAAAGATTTAATGCCCTCTGGCGTCGATGCTGCAATTTTCGCATTCAAGAAAGGATTGCTTGATGAATTTCATTCAAGATTTATGTTTAGGTCTTTTGCAGTGCTACTGAATTCAAGGATCTGCATTTTGAAGACTAAACAATGTTGTTAAGATTTGGGAGGAGGGACTTGAGTGGGATTTCAAATTTTCAAGTGAAAAAGACTGTTAAAGCCTCTTAACATTTTTCACTTCTAACTATTTTAACCGAAAATGGTTACAACAAAGTATACGGAATATACGGAAAATGATTGTTAGCTCTCCATTGGTGAGAGGAACATAAAACTTCCGAATAGTTTTTATTTTTTTTGATAAACCTAATGTTTTTTTAAAAAGGCATATAACTCTATTTTATTAATAAATTTTTTTTATTTTAATTGTGAAAGTAATAATAATAACAGCAGCAATAGCAACAATAATTAAAAAAAATAATTAAACTAATAAAATTATTAAGAATAATAATATTGATAATGATATTAATGATAATAATAAAATATTAATTAAAATAATAAATTAAATAATAATGATGATGATGATATTATTATTTTTTTAATTAAAATAAATGAAATTTATTAATGAAAAAAGGGCTCGTTGTCTTTTTTTTTAAAACATTGGAGAGTTTTATGTTTTTTTTCAAACGTTGGCGGCGGAGGTAGCAATCATTTTACGTGTATTTTACTGTAAATGTAAAATTTTACCCTTTTTTCGTTAAAATAAATAGAATTATTGCATAAAATAGATTTATACATCGTTTTTAAAACGTTGGGGACCGAGCATTCATTTTCCTAATTTTCAACCGTTCCACGTGTTCTGTGCTAAAAAGCCGGACACGGCCTTGAAATTTGGAATTGACCTGGGTTGGATTGAATATGGCCTGGGTTTTCACGCTATGTGTTGACGAGTGACGTTTAAGCCCCATTTGTGCATGGCGATTAGTCGGGCCGAGCGCAACTAAAAGCTTGACTGCTTCACTTTCGGGTCAGGACAAAAGACAAATCGACCCGAGCCTGACCAAATATTTTTTATTTTTTTAATATTTAAATAATTTAAATTTATTTCTTTTAATATATTAAAATTTAAAAACTTATTTAAAATAAAATAAATATAAAAATTACTCTACTCAACATCTCAACTATAAATTATATATATAACTAAACATAAATAAAAATCATGTCTAATACAAATAAAAACAGACAATTCAATTCCACAATCTAACCAAGGAATTTAGTTTAACAAACGATAATTCACGACCCAACATAAAAAAAAATAGAAAAATAAAACTATTCCAATACTTGCTGGCCACATTCTTCTTTACCCACAAATAACTCTCCTGTAAAAATTTTACTTTCAAGAATTCTACTTATAAGAAAACAAAAAGAAAAACAAAAGTATGAAACCAATTTAAGTATATACATTTGTTATTAAATCAATTATTTAAATATTTTGTACATTATTTGTATTCATACCTTTAGAGCTCACTAATAACCAATGTTTAGTGCACATAAGTGCTTTTATTATCATATGATGAAGTCTACTCTGATGTGGAGTCAAGATTATACCTCCATTGTTAAATTCATATTCAAAGATAATGGTAGTTACAGGAATGGCTAAGTACCTGTCAAGGTCGGACTTTGGCATTGTGTTCTCATTATTTTGGCTTGCAAATGTCTTAAATTTACGTATATCAAAAAATTTACCAGTAATACCTTTATTTAAAATAGAGCAAACATTGACAAAAAAAGATTCACCAATAATCTCATCACTCATATTCCATTATTACCGTTATAAAATTTAACCAAATCATTACTTAGATTGTGCATTCTCCGAATTTCATTTGCAGCACCTTCACCATAAAGTTGTAGAAAATAATAATGAACAATTGCATCTTAAATCTCGGGTCAAGAATAACACCAATCACCAAAATCCTATGTATTTGGGCTCAATATTTATCAAATTTTTTATTCATTTGACCAACCATTTGTCTAACCACAAGCATATCAGAAAATTCCTATTAATCCAGATTAATCCTCATTTCACATATCGTTGGGAAAAAAAGATTAGATGTGGGATATTCAGTACCTGAAAATAGATCTATCATGAGTAAAACAGTAGCAAATATTCCGACATCTTTTAAGTCATCTCCTTTCGTTATCTGTTGGCAAAAAAGTGTAGTTTTGTCACGCTGCTACAATATAGAAAAGATATTTTTATATTTCATCGCAACATCAAGCATAACATATATAGAAGTCCGTCTAATTATAAAATCAAGCACAAACTTTTTCTCGCACTTCACTTCAATTAACATGCAACCATCTCAAAAGTTTCTACCATCTTTGGTATACCCATCCAATATGCCACATTGTCCCTAGTTTTTTTAATCCACTCATTAATCACTTTCATCCCATCCTTTACAATTAGATTTAAAATATGAGGCACACACCTTATATGAAAATAATTCCCACCCATTAATATAGAATTAGCTAGAATCAATTCTATCAACCTGTCGACCATAGAATCATTAGAGGAATAATTATTTAAAGTAGCAACCGATATCCTTCTATCAACATTCCAATCCAACAAACACTTAAAAATGTTTGAGAAAGGAATTTAGCAGTATGAGGGGTCGGCAAATAGATGAACCTATTCATCACCTAAAATTTAAATTGAAGTAAAAATAAATAAACATAACATTAAATAATAAGAAAAGTACCTTCAAATTTGACTTTGCAACTGCCAAGACTTGTCCACAAAATATCTCGTAACAACCATATAGACCGTTCACCATATATCCCTTCTTTTGATTACCAACGGTCTATATATTTGTAGTAATTGCCACCCTACTATCATTATTCTCTAGCAAAGCCATTGCTTTTGCCTTTTTAGCTGGATACAATTTTAGGATCTTACCGTTTAAAGCATTCTTACTCATCATCTTCACCAATCAATTGGTATAAGATATCAAATCCCTAAATGTGTCATACTCTACAAAATTAAGTGGTAGCTCATGCTTTACAACTAATATTGCAATCTTTTGCCATGCAACAATCGGAATAAATTTTCTCATCTCAACATAAGTTGTCCATCATCTTTCTTCGTCATACTAAGAGTTTTTTATAGGCTGTCATAAACTTTGGGAACATAATTTGTCTTACATCTTTTTAAATATCTATCCTAATAAGAGGTTTTGTTATTACTAGAGGCTATAAACTTAGCTCCATAATGGTTACATTTTACTTTTAATTCACAATTAATAGTTGTCTTTGAGAAGTGTTCACAAACAAGAAAATGTTCTTGTTTTCTTTTATTGCTACTTTGTTGTACACCACCATCATTAAGGGATGCCTCTTCAACCCTTTTAACCTTTTGAACGGCGTCATCTTCACTCTTTTCACCCACATGAACATCCAAATATGAATTCAACCTTGGTGTATCAACTTTGAATTCTGAACTTGACATTATAACCTAAATTAAATGTGTAACAATTCTAACTTAATTTATAAAGCTAAAACATGATCAAACTAATTTTACATTGATTAAAATAAATAAGTTATGAAACTGAGTTACTTGTTAAATTTAATTCAATCATTTAGGCAAAATATCCCAAACATAAATATTCAATCAAAAATATCAGAAAAACAATAGGAATGCATATGCAAAAAATAAAAAATGCCAAGCTCTAAGTTAAAAAAAAAAAAAAATCTCTATCCATTCTTCAGCAATGACATCACTATCAAATAGCTATATTGCTTGGCCTTTTAATAGTTTACAACTTCCGAATAATAATGCTATCCAAAGTTCAATGGGCTATAAAATCCTGTAATGTCTTAATGAGATCAATATAATTGTGAATTTGGTTGCCTAAAAATTAAAAAATAATTTTGTGTTTTATTCCAAGAAACAACTACCCAATAACGTGGCTTCAACAACCAAAAATCACAAAAGCATATTTTGAAATTTGCCTTAGAAGCACAGAATTAGCAAGTTTTGAAAGGATTTTTAAACTGAAGAAACTAAATTAATTAAAATAAAAAGATTACTAATTCATATCATATGATTAGAAAAACATCAAAGATATAATTATGATTAAAGGCAAATATACATCATAATAAGAAATTAAAAATAGCCAATTGAGTTCAATAAAGGTAAAATTTCAGCAATGTGCCATGGTGGTGGGAGGCTATCACGACAGGAAGTGGTGTTGGTGATTTAGGTGTGGCTATTGTGGCAATGACGCTTGACAGCTTGAATGATTGGTTGGTTGATTTGGGTAGCTGGTTGGCTAGTAATGGCGTAGCTATCGTGGAATAAGTTCATACCGCCAGTGGCTGCGATTAGTGACGATTGGTGGTGGGTTGGTAGGGCTTTGGAGTTGTAGCAGCGACTAGCGGCTTTGAAAACTTCTCTATGCATTTTGTTAGGTTTTCGTGCTTTAGATTTAGAATGTGAAATTTGTTCATTTGTGAGTGTGTTATGCATGTGACTGTGCAGCATTCGTGTGAAATTTCTTTTTTTTTTTTTTATTTGTTAAGTGTTTATATTAAGTTGGGTTGGATTGAGCCTATAAGGTTTGAACCCTAACCCTAATTTGATTGGGATTTCATTTTTAAACTCAAGCTCAAATTTTGACCGTTAAATTAAGGTTAAAACTCAAAAATTTTAGGTTAGATTAATTGGGCCAAAACTTGGGTCAGGCCTTTTGCCATCCATACCCTCATTTGATTTCATCAGCAATTAGTAATCTTTTTTTTTAATATTTTCTCTTTTGTCCTTATATAAAATTACTAAAAAGTATAAACAAAATTTTAAATTCCATGTTTTAAAATCAAAGACTTATTGCACACGACAGAATAAAAGCATAGTTTATTCCATATGATAAAAAAAAGGTAACTAATAAAAATTACAAAATTAGAGTAGACAAAAATGCAGGATCACTATAGAAGTCATTTTTAGGCATACTAAGGATCATATCCTATCCTTGAAATATTGAAAAATAAATAAATTTTTTATAAAGTAACTTCTGGTTTCTAGAATTTTCAAAGCTGCTAGCCAAGGTTTTAGTTTGTACTTAATGCTACAAAAAAGTAAGCATGAGTAGGGATGGCAATTTTTTGGTCTGGGTCTAGGTTTAGACTTTTTGGTTCCGGACCTGGATGGTAATTTTCTATACCGGACTCGGATTCAAACTTGAATTTTTTCAATTCAAGTTCGAGCCAAGTTTAACCTGAAAAAATCTGAGTTCCTGGATTCCGAGTTTTAAACTTGAATTACTTAAAAAATTGTTGAATTAAAGTTTAAAACAAAAGAAAACTATTCACAGTTTAAAAAGAACTTTTTGGACTAAAGTAAAAAAAAATATTTATATTTATATTAAATGCTTTTAAAAAATTAATACGTAAATAAATATTTATGACTCTAGGTTTTGAATTTCTAGATCCACCTAAACTCGGACCCTTACTCGAACATATCGGGTTCCCATTTTTGAATATGGATTCTGCATATATTTTAGTCAAGTATGGGTTAGAACCGGCTAGAAAAATTTGGGTTTGTTCATGTTCAGGTTAAATTGCTATCCCTAAGCATGAGCTATTAACTATAGAAGAATTACCCAATTTCCATCTAGTAAGTAACATCTTCTATTAAGGCAAAGAAACAAGTATTTCAGAATTTACAAAGTATTAATTCCTCAACTCTTCATGAATTTTGCATTTGGTACCTAAGTCCAGCCCAAATCGTAATAGATGCAGCTGTCGAGAAGGAAAATCAAACATACTTAAGTTTGAAGTAGGTTAAATTAGGTGTTATTTAGGTATATTGAGAAAGATGAATTATTTAAAAACTTTTAATGAGTTTGATTGAGAAATGAAGGTTGATGAGATAAATTAGGGAAATTTATGAAAGTAGCCACAAAAAAACCACTTTAACTTTTTCTCATGAACAACCAAACATTAGTTTTTTGAACTAAATAGTTATTGTCACTTTTAACAAATTTACAAACAAATACCATTCTTACAAATTCATCAAATCTCACCACCCCAGCAATCTCAACAAATCACCAAACCTCATTACTCTTATCAATCACGTAACCTCATCAAACAAATATAGTATTGCATAACTGAAGATATAATAATCAATTGGAGAGCTTTTTAAGGTTAGTATATATTCTTACACAATATGAATTTTTAGTGTATAAAGTTTAAGGTTTAAGTTTGAAATTGATGTAGGTTTTGTTGTAAATGTTGTTATTTTCCATTCATAGAACAATCTAATTTCTTAAAGTACATAGTTTGAGTTGGGAAATAAAAAAAATAATTGAAAACAATAGAAATTTGAGGTAAAAACGAAACTTAGATTATGTACGATAACCATGTAAAATGTTCCACTTATTCATTGTGTTAATGCTGTTTTCTCGCGTCCCTTCAAACAGTGTCAAGAATCTTCTACTCACGTCTAGCTCGAGCTCGAGCAGGACTGCCTCCCAATTCTAACCCCTCTGTCTTTTCCAAGAATGGAAGTCTCCCAGACCTGTACTCACAGAAAACAAAGTCAGGGGTTACTGGGTGTTGTTCCGGTGAAAACCCTCCGACGCTCAAGTCAGTGATCGGGTTGTTCTTTTTGGTATCTCCCTTAGTTAGAGAGACCGGATGAATGAAACGGGGATTTTAGCCTTCCTTTCTCAATAATAGAATTTTTGGAGATTCAGGTAGTAAAGATAGGAAGAACCTGTGTGAATTTTCGGAACCCCTGCAATTTACCTGTCCGTTTCTTTTTATCCTCCATTTTTCCCGCCTTTTCTATCCGAAAGCATCCTTTCCCGCGTTAGTGGTGTCTGGGTCCTTCTGACAGTCGGGATTAGCTTAATATTCCCTGGGGATGCGCGGCTGTCTCCTTAACTTTGTTCACATGGCCAGATCATCATATCGGGCATGCGCGCAAGGAATGATGACACCGTGGGGGCATGTGCCGGCCATCGGCAACAGTACCACCACCATACCATGTGGGGCCCTGGTCAGACATCATAAGGTATGCGGGATTCTGAGGAAACGAGTCGGACTGTCCTGAGCCGGGTCTCATGTTCCATCTGTCTTGTGACTGGCGTAGCCCAATTGTGCTCGAGAACTTGACTGAATCGAGCAGAAAAGAGAGCTTGGGTCTCGATTAGCCTTCGAGCTCTTCGTCCTCGTCCAGCCTTAATCGGGCCGGATGACCTCAAGCAGGCGAGAGAGCTCAGAGTTCGGACAGCTCTGAATTGCTCGACCTTGACTAGCTTTGACATCTAGTGAGATCGTTTTCGTGCCAGTAGTTGAGACTTCTGCTCGAGCTGGGTTGATCTCGGGGTATTTTATTCGAGCTGGAAGGGCCACGAAGAGGTGCATGAGAACTTGACTGCATCGAGCAGAAAGGAGAGCTCGGGTCTCGATCAGCCTTCGAGCTCTTCATCCTCGTCTAGCCTTAATCAGGCCTGATGACCTCGAGCAGGCGAGAGAGCTCGGTGTTCGGACAGCTCTGAATTGCTCGACCTTGACCAGCTTTGACGTCTAGTGAGATTGTCTTCGTGCCAGTGGTCGGGACTTCTGCTTGGGATGGGTTGATCTCGGGGTATTTTATTCGAGCTGGAAGGGCTTCGAGGAGACCTGCCCGATATTACCCAAACACCATTCCCCAGTTTCTAGTCTTTTGAGTGAAACGAGATAAGACTGGAAACTTATTAGTAATGGGCCGACTTCCCGGCCTTATACACTCCCCCACGTTTTTCAACTATCTTCCACTTCCATCATTTTGCATTTAATGTGGGACACGTGGACGGATCCTGACCGTGCGTTCAAATTTTGAAAGGACGTGACTCGAAAGGTCGCGCCCCTTGATCTACGTGCCGTCTGCTGAAGAGACACGCCTTTCCCCTTTCTTCCTTTAAAAACCCTTAATTTCTTCACTGTACTTCCTATTGCTCATTTTTACTCAACCCAAAATTTTCTACAAGTGCTTCTTCGTCTTCCTCTTCCGTGTCAGAGTTATTCCCGGCCGTATAAACCTTTCTCTGTATCCAGGTACAGCCCTTCTTCTTTCTATCTTCACCATTCTTCCTTCTTCCGGGTCCTTGATTTCATTTGGTAGATTATACTCTAGGAAAAAAAATATCTGGTAGAGCCCATAGGATGTCCCTTGAGGAATCTTCCTCCTCTAGTGAAGTAGAGCCCCTTAGTATAATTTCCGTGAAGGATTCTAGTTCAGAAGGGGCACTGCCCAATGCGGAGGCCCAGCCGCATCGGGAGGAAAGGGCCAGTCAAAGGTCTGAGGGTAGGGGATACCCCAGCATACCCATCATATACTCGATAGTGTAGATTTACGGTTGCCGGGCTGGGGTGATATCCCTAGCCGTCCCCCTTAACGGTATACAACTTTCCATCTAGAATGCTTCAAGTGGGGGGGTTAGGCTGCCTCTCCAGCCTTATTTTGCTCGGGTTTTGTCTAGATTTCGTCTGGCCCCGGGGCAGTTGAACCCGAACGGGTGGAGGGTCCTTTCCGGACTCTTTGTGCTGTGGAAATAGTGCAATTTGGGTGAACCCTCGGTAGGGGAAATAAAACATCTGTATCAGTTGAAGTGCAGCCCAAAGGATGCTGGTTGGTATTACCTTACCTCCAGCCTGAAGGGCAAAACGCCCATCACTGATCTCCCAACTTCTGGTGGCAACTGGAAGAGCAAATTCTTCTTCGTTGGGGGAGAATGGGAGCATGCTGCACCTCTCACCGAGGGGATCCCTCCGGTTCCACGACATTTTTGCACTCCAGGTTGTCTATCTTCCGGTGAATTATCATTTTAATTTTTTCTGCTCGCATCTGTTCTCATTATTTTGCCTTGGCTGTTTTTACAGTTTCCTGGGGTGCTTCTTTCAGAATTGGGGAAGAGCTTCAAACACACGTGAAGACTGCTCTTGACAATGCGAGCTCGTGCAGGGAGCTGCTTACACCCCAAAATTTTTTGGAATTTGGTCTAGTGCCAGCAGAAGATATGAGGGGGGTGCGTGAGATGATGTACAGGCGTGTAGGAATTACCGGAGGCGCGAGCACCTCGAAGAGACCACGAGTAGAAACAGATGCTCTGCCTCCTCCTGCTTGAGTTCCTCCTTCTGCTCAGCAGGCAGCACGAACAGAAGAAGGTCCTCCTCACAGGCGTCAGAGGACTGCGGCCTCAGCTCGCCCTCGACCCGAAGATGTGCAAGAGCAGGGTCTGCCCAGCCGTGTCGAGCCCTACCTGAGGAACTTTACCGGGGAGATGGACAATAGGTTCCTGGACGGGCTGGAGTCCTATGATGCTGACGAGCTGCTTAGTGCTCTCCAGCGTCTCTCTTCCCAAACTTCAGCGGCTGTAACTAGGCTTAAGGCCAAGACCCAAGACTCTCAGGAGGAACTTCGAGCAGAGATCCGGAACTTGGAGCAGACTGTCGGGGGGTTGAAAGAGGAGAACTCGAGGCTCTAAGAGGAGAATGCAACCTTTGCAGAGAGAACAGCAATGTCAAACTCTAAGGTTACCCAATTCCAGAGGGAGTTGACTGTCATCCGTGAAGAGTTGATCGAGACTCGGAAGGATTTGGACATCCAAAGATCCTCCTACGAGAAGGCCATAGAAGGGGAAACTTCTCGTCTCCAAGGGCAGATAGATGCTTTGAAGGTCCAGCTCGCATCCGAGTACAACAATGGGGTGGACTTCAGCTATGACTACCTCGTGTATGCCTTGGGCAAGGTACATCCTGAGGTCGACCTGTCTAAGGTCCAAGAGGGTGTTGCCGAGTACATACGCATTCACGACGCCCCTACCCCTTCCGAGCCACAGACTGAACCTGGGGAAGTTGATCCTCCCCCTACTGCTGACGCTCCTCCTGCTGCTGCTGCTGGAGATGTTCCTCCTGCTGCTCTTACTACTACTCCTCCTCTTGCTGCCGATGATGCCCATGCTGCTGCTGCTGATGACAACCCTGCTGCCTGAACTATATTTTTCCTTCTTCTTTTTTTATTCCCTGTACTTGTAATCTTTTCAATGAAATAAAAAGGCATATATTGAACAACTCATTCTTGTACTCGTGTGTATATTCTTGTGTCTTGTATGTGGGATTGACTTCATATACTTGCTAAGTGAGAATTTTGTAAGTGTTGGACTTTTTATTTTATTTTGTTCCCAAGTGTATTACTGCGTGTATGATTCTTTAGACTTATGCTTGGTAAAGATTTGCCTTGAGTTAGGCTAAAAGCCTTTGGCCTGTTTTGTGAGCTCGGTCTTTCTGGACCGACGTTCGGCTCGTGCTTTGTGATTTTATATTGCGAGCTCATTTTCTTCGAGCCCACTTTTGGTTCATGTTTAAATTCAATGTAATCTCCTCGCACTCTTTTTGCTCGAACCTATAATTGGCTACGCTTGGCACCGTCCCGCCTAAGACTTAGGCTTTGAGACTTCTAGCCTTAGCCTTCTTTATGAGCTTCTGTTTGGCCTGCAATTGGCCTCGCTAGGCACCGTCTCGCCTAAGGCTTAGGCTTTGGGACTTCCAGCCTGGGCGTTGTCTTCAAGAGCTTCTGCTCGGGCCTACAATTGGCCTCGCTTGGCATCGTCCCGCCTAAGACTTAGGCTTTGGGACTTCTGGCCTCAGCGTTGTCTTCATGAGCTTCTGCTCGGGCCTGCAATTGGCCTCGCTGGGCATTGTCCCGCCTAAGACTTAGGCTTTGGGACTTCTGGCCTCAGCGTTGTCTTCATGAGCTTCGCTCGGGCTCGCGACTGGCCTTGTTAGGCACCGTCCCGCCTAAGACTTAGGCTTTGGGACTTCGGCCTCGCCGATGTCTTCATGAGCTTCGCTCGACCTGCATTGGCCTCGCTCAGGTACCGATCCCGCCTAAAGGCTTAGGCTTTGGGACTTCGACCTTAGCGTTCTTCGAGAGCTTCTTACGCTCGGGCTGCAATTGGCTTCATTGGCACCATCCCGCCTAAGACTTAGGCTTTGGGACTTCTGGCCTCAGCATTGTCTTCATGAGCTTCTGCTCGGTCTGCAATTGGCCTCGCTAGGTACCGTCCCGCCTAAAGGCTTAGGCTTTGGGACTTCTGACCTTAGCATTGTTCACGAGCTTCTTCTGCTAGGCCTGCAATTGGCCTCGCTAGGTACCGTCCCGCCTAAAGGGTTAGGCTTTGGGACTTCTGACCTTAGCGTTCTTCATAAGCTGCTTAGCTTCAACTTGAATTTATATTACAAATGTTTTTCTTACTCTTACATACATTTGAGTTTTTACACATCCCCATTTTGGGAAGGAATCTTACATTAACACTTACAATACAAGGAAACTTACTGGAAGTATTTCATCAGGAGTTGTGCGTTTCACGGCCTCTTGACCTCTTGTCCATCCAGATGGGTTAGCCGGTATGCTCTTGGTCCGGCTAATTGAGTGACTTGATAAGGACCTTCCCAATTTGGTCCTAGCACACCTTGCCTTGGGTCCTTCGTGCTTTGGTTGACTCTTCTGAGCACCTAATCACCCACTTGGAACCGGCGAATATGCACATTTCGGTTATAATAACGAGCCACTCTCTGTTGGTATTCTGCGATCTTAGCAGAGACCCTTTCTCTCTTCTCTTCCAGCAAGTCCAGACCTGCACACATCTGCTCGTTGTTTTGCTCCTCATTAAAGTGTTTCGTCCGATGCGTCCCCATTCCTATTTCAGCAGGAACCACTGCTTCGTGCCCAAACGCCAAGGAGAATGGGGTCTCTCCAGTGGCCGTTTTGTGTGTGGTTCTATAAGCCCACAAGACACCAGGCAGCTCGTCCACCCAGGCTCCTTTTTGTTCGCCAAGTCTGGTCTTCAAGAGACGTTTTATGGTCTTGTTCGCGGCTTTTACTTGTCCATTGGCTTGTGGGTGTGTGGGAGAGCAAAATTTCAACTCTATCCCCAGATTTCGGCAGAAGTCTCTAAACTTGCCATTATCAAACTGTCTCCCATTGTCGGTGACCAATGCATGAGGAATCCCATACCTGCAAATTACATTTTTCCAGATAAAGTCAGTAGTTTTACCTTCCGTGATGCTGCTCAAGGCTCCCACTTCTACCCATTTGGTGAAATAATCGATTGCGACTATGGCATGGGTGGCGATGCTTTCCTTCTAGCAGTGGTCCGATCAAGTCAATTCCCATCGAGCAAACGGCCATGGTGAGTTCATCACCGTAAGGTTCTCCTGAGGTCGAGTTAGGTAGTTGGCAAAACTCGGTAATTCTTGCAGCTTCCGGTCTTCTCCGAGCATCTTGATGTACGCGGGCCAAAAGTATCCTTGCCTCAAGGCCTTGAAAGTCAAGGACCTCACACCAAAATGATTCCCGTAGATTCCTTCGTGTATCTCTCAGAGGACATAATCAGCCTCCTTCTGATCTAAGCACCGCAGCAAGTGGAGAGTGTACACCCGTCTATATAAGACCTCGTTGATGAGAGTGTACCTGGCCGCTTTACACTTTAATTTCCTTGCTTGCTTCTTATCGGCCGGCACTGTCCCTTCCTTGAGGTAAGAAATGATTGGCTCCATCCAGGTGTTGCTCGTTGATAAGCTCATCACCTCGTCCCCCTGCTCGATGCTCGAGTAGGTCTTGATTTCCGAAGGGATTGACTTCGGTATTTTGGGGTCGGATGCGGCTGCCATGCGAGCTATCATATCAACTCAAAAATTCTTTCCCTTTGCGATTTGTTCCACCTCGACAACTTGAAAACTCCCCATTAGCTACTTCACCTTCCGTAGGTAGGCCTCTATCTTCTCCCCCTTCGCTTGGAAGCTTTCGTCGGGGTGGTTTGTCACCAGTGTAAGTCTGTTCGAAGCTTTACCTCTTCTACTTTTACTACCGAGGCGAGCTTCAATCCCGCTATTATGGCCTCGTACTCGGCCTGATTGTTGGTAACTTCGAATTCCAATTTCACAGCGTATTGCATCTCTGCCTCTTCGGGACTAAGGAGCACAACTCCTGCCCCTGCTGCATGATTTCCACAAGATCCATCTACTATGACTATCCATGTGTTGGTCGAGGCCTGGGAATCTAATGGGATCGCTCTCCTTCTCCTCATCCCTTGCAGTGCACTCGACCACGAAGTCAGCTAAGGACTGAGCTTTTATAGCCGTTCGAGGTTGGTAGCTGATGTCGAATTCGCTGAGCTCCACCGACTATTTCACCAACCTTCCAGAGGTCTCTGGCTTGTACAGTAGTCTCGCTCGAGTGGTCGGTTTATTAGAACCACTCACCGAATGTGCTCGAAAATAAGACCTCGACTTCTGCCATCGTAACTGTGGACCAGACCCATTTCTCCATCAGTGGATATCGAGTCTCAGCTTCTAGCAAAGCTCTGCTCATGTAATAAATAGGGTACTGCACCCCTGACTCTTCCCTTACCAGAACTGAGCTCATTGCCCATTGGGACACAGCCAAATACAGAAACAACACTTCCCCTGCTCGAGGTGTAGACAGTAATGAAGCCTTCAGCAAGTATTCTTTCAACTGTTGGAACGCTGCTTCACATTCTGGCGTCCACTTTGTCTTCCTGCCTTTCTTCATTTCTTGGAAGAAGACTCGACATTTATCCGTGGCTCGAGATACGAACCTGTTGAGGGATGCCAGTTTGCCGGTGAGACTTTGTATCTCCTTGAGGCTACGAGGGAACCTCATTTCCACCACTGCTCTTATCTTCTCCGGATTGGCCTCGATCCCTCTGTGACTGACCATGAAGCCTAAGAATTTTCCCGAACCAACTCTAAAAGCACATTTCTCTGGGTTTAGCTTCATCCGGTACTTTCTTAATAGTGCAAAGGTCTCCTCTAAATGCCTCACATGTCATCCACAAACACCTCCATCGTCCGACCAATTAATGGCTTGAAGACCTTGTTCACCAGCCTCTAGTATGTTGCCCCTGCATTCTTCAGATCGAAGGGCATGACCTTGTAGCAGTACAATCCCTGATTGGTGATGAAGGCCGTGCATTCCTCATCTAATCGATGCATGAAAATCTGATTATATCCTGAGAATGCATCCATAAAACTAAGTAGCCCGTGCCCCGCCGTGGAATCCACCAGTTGGTCTATCTTTGGCAGCGGAAAGCTATCTTTTGAGCAAGCCTTGTTCACATCTGTGAAGTCCACGCACATTCTCCATTTCCCACTCGCCTTCTTCACCAGCACCACATTCGAGATCCATTCGGGGTAGGAGACCTCCATTATGAATCCCGCTTTCAGCAACTTCTCCACCCGCAATTGATGGCCTCATATCTTCCTTGGTTGACGCATCTCATTTTCTGCTTCACTGGCTTAGCATCTCTCCATATTGCCAGCCTGTGACACACCACTTCTGGGTCAATCCCAGGCATATCCTCATGCGTCCATGCGAACACATCCGCGTGTGCTCGCAGACACTCCACCAACTTTTCCTTCAACTGCTCGCTAATGCCCGAGCTCCTTCAGCTTCTCAGCCGGCTCCTACCTTCCATTCCTTGATTCCCCCCTCGAGTCCAGTGAGGTTATCTGCATGGTTTCTTTGGCCACTACAGCGTAGCAACTACTCGCCACCCTCTGGCTGCCTTTCACGACCCCTATAGCCCCATTCACTCGATACTTTAGGGCCAAGTAATGGGTGGATAGCACGTACTGGCTGATCCTCATAAACGGCCTCCTTAGAATTGTCTGGTATGGGCTGGCTTCATCTACCACCATAAAATCCAGCATTATGTTCTTTTCAAAAGGCCTCGAGTCCAGGGTTACTGCCAGCTTGATGATTCCCAGAGGTATCAGCTTTCCTCCCCCGAATCCTTTCAAGGAAGTGCTCATCTGCTCGAGGCTCGCACCTATTATTCCCAAATCCTCGAGTGTGGATGTGAAGAGAATATCCACCGAGCTTCCCGAGTCTACCAGTATTCGGTCAACTTCCTTGTTAGCTATGTTGGCTTTTACAACCAGGGCATCCTCGTGGGGGTACAGCACCCCCTTCTCGTCCTCTTCCGTCCACATAATGGGCACCTACCGGACTTTGGCCTTTTTGGCAGCGGGGGTAGTGAATAGGACCTCCCGACCGGCAGCGGCATATCTGCAATAGTTCTTCTGAGCCCTGTTTGAACTTCCTGCCATCGTGGGCCCTCCTGAGATCACCCTCGTGGCCTGTGGTTCCATGTCTATTTTGTAAGCTCGATCATCTTCCTTAGGCTGCTGCTCAACCACTGGATGCCCTCCTTTAATAAACTCATTCAAGTACTGATTCCTAACCAGATCCTCCACCTGGTTCTTCAAATCACGGCACTGTGATGTGGAATGGCCGTGGTCACCATGAAACAGCAGAACCGCCCTTGTCCCGCTTGCCACCGACTTGGCCATTAGGCGCTGAGGGCTCGAGCAGCCTCGCTCTCGACCACTTGAAGTATCTCTTCGAGATACCTTCAACCTCGTATTGCCCATAAGCGGGCTCGCCTCCACCATCCATGATCGTCCGATCCTCGGGAAACTTCTGCTGGGGAGGCGATGGACGATCCGCCTCGCTGTGGTTCATCTCGGTCCGCTGGTGGTCGGTTACGGGATGTGTGGTCGTTGTGACGCCTGTACTCCCTGTGAGGTGGCGAGGGAACCATCCGCGTGGGGAGCTCTCTGGTAAGTGGTCAGACGGGCAACCCGGTCCTCTCGCTGCTAAGCTTGTGCTCTTGGCAGGACCTCCTTTCTCCTTCCTCTTGCTCCATTGACCGCTCACTTCTCGACTTGCAGCCTTCTCCTCTGCAATTACCATATCCAGCTTTACCTGCTCATATGCGTCCGAATATCAACGGATCAAAGGACTCCGCAGATTATACCATGGTCTCCCTATCCGGATCCCATCCTTCAGTCCTCTCAGCGCTTGGGGATGATTAAACGCACCAAGATCTAGGACCGATCTATAGTATCTTTTGACAAACTCCCGGAGGGACTCTCCCTCCCTCTGTCTTACTTCTGATAGCTCCATCATATCATCCTCGAGGGTCACTGGGCCCCGAAATTGCTCTGTAAACTCTCTACACATCTGTTCAAAGCTCAGGATGCTTCCCTGTGGGAGCCTGCGGTACCATTCTCTTGCCCTTCCCTCAAGAGTGAGCGGGAAGGCCCTGCACCTCTGTGCTGCCGACAAACCCTGAACTCCTGTCATGTCGTTAAACTGCTCTATGTGCACCAGCGGATTGCTTTTTCCCGAAAATTTCAAATCTGGGAAGCGAAAGTCACGTGGGATCGTGACACCCATGATCTCCATTGAGAGTGGGGATTCGTTGTCTAGCATTATTCGCCAGCTTGGACTCTTTCCGTTTCCCCGGAGATCCTCCATAACTTATGCCAACCTACGCACCTCTCCCTCCAGCTCCTTCACACGGGAGGTTGGGGCTGTATCCTGCAAGTGCTGACGAGACCCTCTTTCCTCCATGTTTGTCTCCTCCCTCAACACAACGTTTGGTGCCCTAGGTCTTTGGGCTTCATCTCCCACATTCTCCCGAATGGGAGTGTTCCCACGGCTGGATTCAGGGACGTTATTTCATGCTTTCCTCTGTCCATCCCTGAGTTCTTGCAGTATGGAGGTCAGAGTCTCCATTTGTTTCTCCATCCGATCCATCCGATCCATTCTTTCTTGGATCTCCCTATTCTGAGCCTCATTGCCCACTTCTCTCAAAGTCACCGATTCCTCTGGACTCACACCTCTTCGGCTGTTTCCTCTCATCGTTGCGTTGTGTGTCCTGAACGTGTTGGGAAACCAGGCTTTTTGAACTGATTCCCACAGACGGTGCCAAAAATGTTGATGCTGTTTTCCTGCGTCCCTTCAAATAGTGTCAAGAATCTTCTGCTCGCGTCTAGCTCGAGCTCGAGCAGGACTGCCTCCCAATTCTAACCCCTCTGTCTTTTCCAAGAACGGAAGTCTCCCGGACCTGTACTCACAGAAAACAAGGTCAGGGGTCGCTGGGTCTTGTTCCGGCGAAAACCCTCCGACGCTCAAGTCAGTGATCGGGTTGTTCTTTTTGGTATCTCCCTTAGTTAGAGAGACTGGAAGAATGAAATGGGGATTTTAGCCTTCCTTTCTGAATAATAGAATTTTTGGAGATTTAGTGTAAAGGGTAGTAAGGATAGGAATAACCTGTGTGAATTTTTGGAACCCCTGCAATTTACCTGTCTATTTCCTTTTATCCTCTATTTTTCCCGCTTTTTCTCTCCGAGAGCATCCGTTCCCGCGTCGGTGGTATCTGGGTCCCTCTGACAGCCGGGATTAGCATAATATTCCCTGGGGATGCGCGGCTGTCTCCTTAACTTGGTTCAGATAGCCAGATCATCATGTTGGGCATGCGCGCAAGGAATGATGACACCGTGGGGGCATGTACCGGCCATCAGCAACAGTACCACCACCATACCATGTGGGGCCCTGGTCAGACATCATAAGGTATGCGGGATTCTGAGGAAACAGGTCGGACTGTCCTGAGCCGGGTCTCACGTTCCATCTGTCTTGTGACTAGCGTAGCCTAGTTGTGCTCGAGAACTTGACTGCATCGAGCATAAAGGAGAGCTCGGGTCTCGATCAGCCTTCGAGCTCTTCGTCCTCGTCCAGCCGTAATTGGGCCTGATGACCTCGAGCGAGCGAGAGCTCGGAGTTCGGACAGCTTTGAATTGTTCGACCTCGACCGCTTTGACGCCTTGTGAGATCATCTTCGTGCGATGGTCGGACTTCGCTCGAGTGGGTTGACCTGGGGTATTTTATTCGAGTGGAAGGGCCTCGAGGAGTGCTCGAGAACTTGACTACATCGAGCAGAAAGGAGAGCTCGGGTCTCGATCAGCCTTCGAGCTCTTCGTCCTAGTCCAGCCTTAATCAGGCCTAATGACCTCGAGCAGGCGAGAGAGCTCGGAGTTCGGACAACTCTGAATTGCTCGACCTTGACCAGCTTTGACGTCTAGTGAGATCGTCTTCGTGCCAGTGGTCGGGACTTCTGCTCGAGCTGGGTTGACCTCGGGGTATTTTATTTGAGCTGGAAGGGCCTCGGGGAGACCTGCCCGATATTACCCAAACACATTGTATCACGTTTTGTGGTGTGTAATAATATTTATTTTATTTTTCTTTAATAATTTTCAAGTTTAATGGATTTAGTTATGCTTCAAATATGTTAGAACGATTGGTAGAAGAAGTTGGTGGATGGTCATATATTGTACATTTGATAAGTTTCTAGTAAGAGTATATGAGGTTTTATAAATAAATCCTAATGAATATAGTATCATGATGAAGATAATTTTGAGATCTAGGTTTTCAACCTATTATGTATATTCACTACCTATGGATATATTTGATTACGAAATGGTCAAAGTTGTGTTATATATGTCCTCTGATGTGGTTCTACTATAGGTGCATCCATGCATTTATTATCATATCTCCCTGATTTCCGAACCAAAATCTTGAGCTACTTACAGAAATCCAAACTTCTTTTAAAGCAAATGTCTCTATCCTCGATATTTAAGAAGAGGTGTTATCATAAATGATGTTGTTGTAGCAATGTTACTCTCCACTTCTCGACAACAATGATATTATTCATGACAAAGACATTACATTAATGGATGTTGAAGAAAATGTGTTATTACTAATGATGTCCTTGGAGCAACATTATCACCATTCTGCAACAATGATGACCCTGTTGCTGACATCAGCAATATAAGAATGAATAATATTTGTGAGGAATCGTATAATAATCTTATTGAGGATCATTTCAATAGTCCAGTTGATGATGGAAGTGACGATCATTCTGATATTCTTATTAATGATGAGGATGAGGGTCACTATGATATTTCTATTAATAATAGACATAGTCGATTTTTATGTAAATTTTATTGAACTCGCAAGGGCACATATCTATTGTAGTTAGATTAATGGTAACAAGTGTCGATCCCACAAGGAAATAGATTTTAATTATGTGTAGGGTTAATTTTCTAAATGGGTAATTGGACTTGTGGTGAAGATTTTGATATATTTTATCCTAAAAATTAAAATAAAATTGTGGGAATAAATTAAAGATAAAACTATGTAAATAAAGCACTCGAGTCTCTAGATCTACACTTAATGCTATACCATGGGGCTTCCAATTAAATCATGAGGGGCAATTCTACTCCTCATGACTCTCACTCTAATAAATATGGTGGCAAACACTCATTGTCCCAGAGAGTAACGATCTTTTATTAAGTGTGGTGTCAAAAACACGTTGTGCCAGACAAGAACAATCCTTCTGTTGACAACATGGCAAGACCATCCGCTAAATAACTTGGATTCACTCTTTATTGACACTGAGTCAAGACATTTATAAATACTAGAGGGCTTTATAATAGATATGGTTCTAAGTGTTCATCATGCCAAACAATAATGATCTTTCACTAAGAGTTGGTATAATTAGTGCATATCGAGAAAAGGTACATTATTTGTTGACAATGATCAAACCAACCACATAAATCAGATAGGGAAAGAAAGTTAACTTACCAAGTTAAGCCCATAAAACATGTTAAGGGTTTTCTTATAACTCAAGCTTAGAATTAATTAGTTACTCATAATTAAGTTAGGGATAAAATGGTAATTTTCTTAAAATAAATAGAAAAATATAAGATGGAGAGGGAATTAGACAAAATGGAGCTCAAATTTGGATTCGGAGCTTTAAAATTAGAGGGGAAGTCCCCTATTTATAGATATAACAGGTAAGTCATGGCAATCGAATGTAAATAGTTTGGATGCTTATGATTGTGCCATATGGTAAGCTCTAATTAGTTGGAACATATTATTAGTCAATACCACATCAACGGTCAATGCCATATCAATATTTTTGGTCTAATACGATGTTGCCACATTATCGGTTAATGCTATATCAATGGGACTACACTCAATTAGCATACATTTTACCACACTTGATTCGAACTTCTTTCTTGTTTATCACGAATTACCCATAATAACTTAAAATACTTAAAATACTCAAATTATAATAGAATACACACAATAAAAGTTTAAGGATTGAAATGCATAAAATTAAGGATGTTAATGATACCTAGAGTGCAAAATTATGATTTTCCTGTAAGTATATATACTCCTCAACACTTAACGCCAACCAATTCCTCCCTTGGTCTGTTTGAGGAGGGGGATAGTAGTTGACCTCCTCGTAAGTCATGTTCTAGACATAGATGTTGTAATTCTAATGATATTAAAGTGGGTAAATTGTTTATTGAAAAAAATGAGTTAACATTGGAACTACGTAAAATTGCCTTCATGGTTTATTTCAATATTGCAAGTCCACAATAGCACATTTTTAGGCTCATTGTTCTTCAAAATCATGTAAATAATGTATTCGAGAAACATGGAGGTTTGAATGAGGAGAATATTCATTGGGTAGTAAAGAGATTTTACAATATACGCACTTGTTCTAATAAGGTGTTATATAGTGGTCTTCATCATATGAGTCTGGTTGTTGATCATATTATTACAAATAAATTTATCTAAGAAAAGTGGATATACACTTTGAATGACATTAAAGCATATATGCAGCAGGAGTACAGTGTCTAGTTAACAAACTAGCAAGTATATTGGGTCAAAAAAGTTTTTCGTGAAATAATACGAGGAAAACTTATAGAGTCATACAACTTACTTCCTAAATACTTGCATGTTTTGACCAAAGAAAATGAGGGTATAGTTACTCACCTTAAACTGGACTAAAATATTAATTTCTTATACTACTTTGTAGCTCTTGGATCTTATATAAATGTTTATGTAATATATCAAGTTGGTGATTACTGTAGATACTACTCATCTAAAAGAGTTATATCATAGAACAATGTTTATAGTAACATGTTTGAATGAAAATAATCAATTGTATTCCTTAGCTATTGGGATCTTTGATTTAGAAAATAATGATGTTTACCAATTGAAGATCACTTCCCAAGTTGCGTTTCAAATTTAACAAGATTTAATTTTGTGATAACATGTATGCATACCAAGTTAACTAAAAGTCAAATTAAGCTGTTCAAAAAGTCAAATTTTGGTGATTTTCTAACCAATTAGAATCCTGCTTTTAGTGGTAATCTCGTACAATATTAGTTACTCAGACTAGTCTTGTAACAAGTTGATGATGATAAGTACTAAATTTTGCTTAGGATTGGCAATGAGAAGTTGCGTTTCTCACTTCAAGAATGGTGCTTGGTGACAAGATTGAAATGTGGTAGTGTAAAAAAAAAAAAAAAGACTTTCGTTGGTGAATACAGTATTTTGGTAGAGCACAATACTTTAAACTTAATGGATTAGATAGTAGGTTTAATGATTTTGATTTCGTTAACATGGATGACATGAATGAGCTGAGGATTGCCTTATTCTATTTCATAGATAAGGTTTTGTATGTAAGATCGCTTAAAAAGATAATCACGATAGAGATAATGCATACCATGAATGATTTGGATTATTTCAACAACTTTTCTTGGGGCACTTATACGTGGAATATTCCCTACAAGAAAATGAATCAAAGTTTGACTACTAAAGTAGAAAAAAAATAAGAAAGAGCACAATAAGGATCCACTAAAAAGAAGTATAATTTCTCTGGCTTCATTTGCAATTCTCAGGTATGTAAAAAGAAAAACATAAAGTAATTGTAATTTAAATATATAGTGCTTGGTCATATAATTTTTTTTAACTTTAATTAGTGCAAGGTTAGCTTTTTCGAGTCAATTGGAAGGATCATAGCACAATATTGTATCCATAAAAAATTTAAGTATCTGAGCATACTTAAGTGAAGTCTGTCTTCTACCCCATAATACCTGGATGCACCATTGGTAAGTGCAACCAAATTACTAATTTTGTTTATGCATTCATCTATGGTCATTCGAACATAATTTTTCTATTTATGCATGTACATGAAGACAAAGCTAGTCTAAAATGAAACCAAGAAAGAGAGCAAACAAGTATATTATTAGGATGTAAAGATCAGGGTAGGCTTGTTTAGATCAACCTGATTGTGTTTTGGGTTGATCAGGTTAGAGAAAAACTCATTCGAACTCAATTGAAATCTATAACCAGACTCGATCTAATCCGAATACTTCTGATCACATAAAATATTCAGGTTAAATACGAATCAGATTGAGTTCAGGTCAACACAGCTGCTGAGATAAAAATTTAAAATTTTCACTTGCCGATTTGTAGCATTTTCTATTTTCTTTATCTGAATTTTTTCCCTCACTATTGCCTAAAATATAATATTTCTACTATAAAATTTTCAACTAATTTTCTTTTACAAAGAAACTCTAAACCCAAAAAATAAAAAAGAAAATTAAAAAAATTTATACATAAATTATGTATTAGGATAGTAGAATCATGCTTAAGTGGAATGTAGTAAATAGTGGCGTGGTCTAGTGGCCAATAGATCAAGTGGTAGCAGTTGTCACTGTGTAGGGCAATATATCACATCGATGTGTCATGGGTCACAAAGGTTTATGCAATTGCTTCGATTCACGCCGTGGTCGCTTCACTACCATGTCGCTCAGTATCTCAAGATTCTGCATCCGCCGCCATCGACTACCTTATGCTGTGTTATGTTTTGTCAGTGCTGCTAGCTGCCACTGCGTGTGTGACTGTGTATGAAGACGTAAAGTGCTATTGTGTTGTGTTGTGTGTGTGATAGCACGATGTTTGATTAATTGATTATTTGTAAATTGTAATTGAATTAGGTTTTATTTTGTTTAATTTTCAATTTTGCTTTTTTTTTTAAATTTTATTTTGGCTAGAGACCAACTCGATCAGGTTTTCACCGGATTTGATCATGATTCGATTGGGTTGGTAAAATGCCATCCGATCGAATTAGCTGAACAATTTAATCATTTTTAACCCCTTTTTTTTATCAGTTTAGGTTAGGTCGGATCAGATTGGTTTTTTGCGCGGTCTTAGTAAAGACTCATAAATCTCCCATTCCAACTTATGTTGTTAAGGTAGAAATAGGTTCAATTAACTCCACTGTAATAAAATTTGTATTTTATACCAGTTACAACACATTTTATTAAACCTAAGAAAGAAAAAAACTTACTTTGTGCAGTATTCACAATAGGTAGTTGAATAAGAAATTAATATAGACAAATCTATGCCAAATGACCGGGCTGATTAGGACTATGTGAGTTTGATTTGGCGGACAGAGAAAAAATCCTGACAAACAATTAGGTTAAGGATTTGAAAGATAATAACATTCAAATCCTCATGGAGATGATGGGTATTAGTGGTTTTGGACGTCAGTTGAAGAAATTGGATCTTTTAACTAGTCTACACATGAATTCCAAAGTAGAAAAATGTAAGCCTTATAAATTTTAAAGTATTTTTTACTATGAGCTAATGGAAGTGGATGAATCAGCAACTGCTGATGTAAATCTAATGATAAGAATTGATAATCCAATCTTTCTAAGTGTGTTCGAGCACTAGTACTATGATCAAATTATAGTGGGTGGGCCTATTAAATTTGAGAAAGAATTGTTTGAGATATTATTTCATGACAATAAAAGCGACCCACCTGGATGGTTAGGAGATGAGGTGAGTGTCCTTAATATGTGTAACCTTATAACTATGGTTTGTAAAAATAACCCTATGAGCTCAATATTATTGTCATTACAAAATGTTATAATTTATAATAGAAGAGAATAGATTTTTTTTTTTGTTTTGAATGGTATGGAAAAATGAAATAGCTATAGGTATAGAGTTTCCTAAAAGAAATTGCTGGCTAGGATTTTGCCTTAAAAGTCTAGATCAATGGTTGAAATTTATCTTTGTATAAATATCTCGCATATATCACTGTTGATGTATTGTTAATGTAAGTGCTTATGTCATATATTTTATAACAACCCATTTTTAAAAATAAAATATGGTGATTTATTTCAAAATAATCTTATTACTTTTAAATAAGAACACCATTTACTTAAGAGTTTACATAATAAGTAGAAAAATCTTTGTTACAAAATATATGACATATGTAGCTGAATCATAGTCCTCTCACCAATATGCCCATATGCACTTTGTCTTGGTTAGGATCTGACATCGGTTTTGATATACTCATCATTACATCTTAACCTTTCTTCCCTAAATTCTTTTAAATCTTCGTATTAGCTTGGGAATTTATCTACTCGTAGATGTTATAACTTATAATAAAAGAGAGTAGAATCTTTTTTTTTTTTTAATGGTATGAAAAAATGAAATGGCCATAGATATTTATAGAGTTTCGAAAAAAATAGATGGTTAGTATTTTGCCACCAAAAGTCTAGATCAATGGTTGAAATTTATCTTTGTATAAATATCTCGCTTATATCATCGCTTATGTCATGTTGATGTAAGTGCTTATGTCATTATCATTCTAGAATTTACCTATAGTAAGGTAGTAACTCGTGATAAATTAGAATTTACCTAAGGTAATTTATGGTAACTTCTAGATTTTATCCTATAGTGACCCATTGTAAATTCTAATTTAGTAAAGTATTTTAAACTTAAGAAAATTTGTTAGCTTAAAGAATAATTCTATGAATTCAATTAAGTTGTACTTTACAATTCCTTCCTCCTTAGAAAATTTCGTCCTCGAAATTTACTTATCGAAAAGTTCAGGATATTTATTCTTCATATTTTCTTCACATTTCCATGTTACCTGCTCCATTGAGCTATTTTAACTAAAGGAATCTTCTTATTCCTTAACTCGTTCACCTTCTTATCGATGATTTGCATTGGATGTTGTTCATTGGTTAGGTTTCCTTCTAGTTGAAGAGGCTTATAATCTAGCACATGAGGGGGGTCTGTAACATGCTTATTTATCATAAAGATATAAAATACATTGTGTATTCTTGATAATGATGGCAAGAGGGCAAGTTAAAAAGAAACATTCCCAAAACATTCAAGTATCTCACACGGACTTAATTTTTCCTTTTTCCCAAACCTTATTGACTCTTTTACTAAGGCAACCTTTAGAAATACCTTGTCACCAACTTGGAATTCCAAAGGACTTCGTCTCTTATCTGCATAACCTTTCTGTTGACTTTGAGCAGCCTGCATTCTCTGAAGCATTTTCTTAATAGCCTCGGATGTTACAGCAATCAAGTCAGGTGCAAGATATTTTCGCTCACCCATCTTGTCCTAACGGATAGATGACCGACACTTTTTACCATATAGAGCTTTGTAAGATGACATGCCAATTGTTGCTTGATAGTTATTGTTGTATACGAATTATACCAAAGGTAGATACTTGCTCCATGATCCTTGAAAATCAATAATGCATCCCTACAATATATCTTTTAGTGATTGGATCGTTGTTTTTGATTCCCCATCTGTCTGAGGATGAAATATTGTACTAAATTTAATTTTTTTCCCATAACTCTATGTAGTTTCTCCAAAAATGTTGTGGTAAACCTTTTATCTCGATCAGAGATAATAAAGATGGGTACACCATGTAGCTTTACTATTATATATATATATGTGTGTGTGTGTGTGTGTGTGTGTTAATTGGTCCATCATGTATGTCATTTGAACAGGCAAAAAGTGAGCAAACTTTGTGAGTCAATCGACGATCACCCGAATGGCATCGTGCATTTTTGTAGTTCTTGAAAGACCCACAATGAATTCCATAATGAATTATTCTCATTTTCATTTAGGAATTTGATTAGATTCCAGAAGTCCTGCTGGTCTTTGGTGCTCTGCTAAAATTTATTGACAGTTAAGACATTGCGCTACAAACCTGACTATATCTTTCTCATTCTAGGCCACTATTAATGCTTCTTTAAGTCTCTGTACATTTTTTTTTATACCAAGATGAAGTGAACATAGAGTTTCATGAGCTTCCAATAGGACCTTCTTCTTTAGTTTTTTATTATTTGGTACATATATCATGTCCTTAAACAAAATGATCCCATTTTCTGACTTTTTGAATAGCTTCTCCTTCTGTGAGCTGGATTCCATCTTCACGTTCTTCAAGTAAAGATTGACCTTTTGTCCATCCTTAATCATTTCTAATAAGGTTGAGCAGAATGTCATGTAGGCCAATTTCCCCATTATTAACTCAATTTCTTTCTTGCATACATCATTTTTCAATGGCTTAGGTAGAACCATTAAAGATGACAGGCTAGACTTACGACTTAATGCATCTGCTACCATATTTACTTTCTTAAAATGGTAGTTTATGTCGCAGTCATAGTCTTTGACGAGCTTCTAACATCGCGTTGTCACATATTCAGTTTCTTTTGTGTAAAGAAATATTTGAGACTCTTGCTATCAGTGTAAATCTTACAATGCGCTCCCATTAGATAGTGATGCCATATTTTTAGTGCTTGCACTGCTGCTGCCAACTCCAAATCATGTGTTGGATAATTTTTTGTCATATTCTTCTAGCTGTCTAGAAGTATATGCAATAACTTTTCTGTTTTGCATGGGCATACATCCTATACAATTTTTGGAAGGATCACTATAGATGAAAAATTCCCCATAATTGTTAGGGATAACTAAGATTAGGGTAATAACCAGTCGTCAATTTAGTTCTTTGAAGGATTTCTCCCATTCTGAAGTTCACAAAAATTTGACATTCTTCTTGGTTAATTGATTTAGCGGAATCACCATTTTGGAGAAACCTTCCACCAATCTTTGATAATATCCAGCTAAATCCAAGAAGCTTCTGAATTCTCTTGTATTAGTCGGTCTAGACCATTGGCTTATAGCTTTCACCATTAAGGGGTTTATGTAAATTCCCTTCTTAAATACAACGTGTCCCAAGAACATAAATTTTTCGAGCCAAAACTCATATCTTTTGAATTTTGCATAAAGTTGTTTCTCCTTCAAAATCTGAAGAGTGATCCTTAGATGCTTAATTTGTTCTTCATTTGTTTGGGAGTGGATTAAGATATCATCAATCAACGCTACTATGAATTTGTCTTGGTAGTGTTTAAATACCCTGTTTATAAGATCCATTAAGGCTGCTGGACCATTTATTAGACGGAATGGTATGATGACAAATTCGTAGTGTTCATAATATATTCTAAATGTTGTTTTTAGAATATCTGCTTCTTTGATTCTTAGCTGGTGATATCCTGATTATAGATCAATTTTTAAGAATACTGATACGTTTTACAGTTAATTGAACAGAGCGATAGTGAGTATTTTTTCTTGATAGTCACTTTATTTAGCTCCCGATAATCAATGCACATTTGTATTGATCCATCATTCATTTTCACAAACAGTACTATTGCTCCCCATGTCGAATGGCTTGGACGTATGTAGCCTTTGTCTAGTAATTCTTGCAACTGGCTTTTTAACTCTTTTCATTCTAATGGAGCCATGCTATAGGGTGCGTTTGAAATTGGAGCAGTTCCTGGTAATAAGTCAATTACGAATTGAATTTCTCAGTCTAATGGCAATCTTGGAAGTTCTTTAAAAAAACCTCGAGAAATTCATTCATAATTATAATGTCTTCCAACATTGGGCTTTGTTCCTTTACTGTGACCACACTTCTCAAATATCCATTGCATCTTCCTATTCATAATATAACTGCTTTCAAGGTAGAGATGATAGGCATTATGATCTCCTTGTATCCTCTTTGAAAGGTAAATGGTTTCTTTTATGGTGGTTGAAAGATTACTTCATTTTCTTGCAATTTATCTTGGCATAGTGCTTTGACAACCAATCCATGCCAAGAGTTACATCATAATCATGCATTTCAAGTATTATAAGGTCAACATCTAATTTGTGACCATTAACACTAACTTTTCATGCTTTAACCAATTATTCTGAATTTAATACTTCACCAAATGGTACCATGACACCAAACGACCTATTCATTTTATTAGGGACTTTATTGATTTTCCTAATGAATGCATAATTCCTGAGTCTATTAATACATATACAAGAGTTTAGGAGATATATCAGGTGAATTACTGAGGGATTCCCTTCTACATCTGCTTTAGTGAGAGTAAATACTCGAGCATTAGTTTTTTCTTACTTTGTACCATTCTCTAGATAGTCTTTAATAAAGTGCCCTTCTTTTCCACATTTGAAATATGTTCTTGTATTAGCCTGACATTCCCCAGGGTGAGTTTTTCCATACTTCTTGAACATTGGCCTTTGTACGAATTCCAAATGATGATTCTTTGGGTGTTTGTTTTTATTTTGATCTTGAACTATTAGTGACACCTTTCTCTTATTATTGTTTGGACATTGCTTTTGTGATTAGCTAAAAAATTCCTCTTGTCCACGATTCCTTAATTTCTTCATTTTTCTTCTTTCTTTTCTTCGTCTACTTGTTCGATTACGAAGGCTCGATTGATAAGTTCATTGAAGAAAGCATCACGAACCCCAGCCACCTTTAAGTTTTTTACATGGTCTTTGTGTAACCCTTATATAAACTGGTCCTTTTTTAAGTCTTCCATCGCCACCATATGTGGAGCATATCGGGAAAGTTCATCAAATTTTTTAGTATACTCCAATACAGATATCCTTTCTTGCTATAAATAAGAAAATTCTCTTCTTTTGATTGAGCGAACCATCTCCAAAAAGTATTTGTTGTAGAAATGTTCTTTAAATTCACTCTATTGCATTGTTGCTTCATTGTGAAGTCATTTGATGGAGTCGTACTAATATTCTGCAGCTCCTCGTAGCATAAAAGAGACACAAGTGACTTTTTCTTCTTCTGGTACTTTTGCTACTTCTATCATTCTTTCTATGGTTCGTAACCATTGGCCTGCTGCAATAAGATCAACCTTTCCTTCAAATATGGGTAGATTTAATCTTTTAAATTTGCTCCCTATAGTTTGTGTTACCTGAATCTGTTCATCCTTTATAACTTCCTTTTTCATGAGATGTGCAACAAGGTTTATTAGTCAATCAATTGGAAGTTGTTCTCTTGGAGTTTCTCTAGTTCTTTCGCCTCTATTAGTCCTAGCACTTGACAAATTGATGAGTTGTTGGTCTAGTTTCTATTTACCAAGTAAATCAAATGTAATATTAATAGATAAACTAATTCTAAATTTTTACGGGAAAGCTGAGCCATTATCCTCCCCCTAAGTCATGCATATGGATGGTCTACAGAATTGTTCTAAACCTTTACTCTGATACCAAATTGTAACAACCCACTTTTATAAATAAAATATAGTGATTCATTTCAAAATATTTAAAATCTCATTTCTTTTAAATAAGAACACTGTTTACTTAAGAGTTTAGATAATAAGTAGAAAATCTTTGTTATAAAATATATGATATATGTAGCTGAGTCCATTATAATCCTCTAGCCGATATACCCATATGCACTTCGTCTTAATTAGTATTTGGCGTCGGCTTTGATGTACTCATCATTACCTCTTAACCTCTCTTCCCTAAATTCTTATAAATCTTTGTATTAACTTGGGAATTTATCTACTCTTAGATGTTATAACTTATAATAAAAGAGAATAGAATCTTTTTTTTAGAATGGTATGAAATGGCTATAGGTATTTATAGAGTTTCCTATAGTAAATAGATGTCTACGATTTTGCTACAAAAATTCTAGATCAATGGTTGAAATTTATCCTTGTATAAATATCTTGCTTATATCATCGTTGATGTATTGTTAATGTAAGTGCTTATATCATTATTATTCTATAATTTACCTATAGTAAGGTAGTAACTCATTGCAAGTTCGAATTTACTTACGGCAATTTATGGTAACTTCTAGATTTTATACTATAGTGGCCCATTTCAAATTTTTAGGTAGAAATCTCTTGGTTTCATGCAATAAGCCTATATAGTTGTTGGCAGTCCAGATGTCATCGATATATAAAATTACAAAAATATACTTGCTCCCATATAACTTATGATATTTGCAGTATTTGACCAAATTCATCTCAAAACCAAATGAGATGATCATTTAATGAAACTTAAAATACCATTGTCAAGATATTTGCTTGAGCCCATAGATGAATTTAGTTTGTAAGCCATATTATTTAGGTCTCTTGACACAAAATTTTTTGCTACACCATATAAATAGTCTCATTAATGTTACTATTGAGAAACATTGTTTTTACATCTATCTGATGTAACTTAAGATTGAAATGCGCTGTCAATATCATTATGATCCTGAAAGAGTCTTTCGAATAAATCGAAGATAAAGTCTCTTTATAGTTGATGCATTCTTTCTGTGTAAAGTCCTCGCGTCTTGTACCTCTCCATATCACCTTTGGAATCCTTTTTGGTCTTAAATATTCATTTACAACTAATAAGTTTCACCTTCTAGCAATAGGACAAGATCTCATATGTCATTTCTTATGGACTTTATTTTCTCATTCGTAGTATTAATCCACTTATAAGAGTTAGAACCTTTTATGGCTGGATAAAAATTGATGGGATCATCTTCTGTCACTCCAATGTCTATCTCACGCTTTTAGATAAATACAATGTAATCATCTAACAATGCACTTCTCTTTTCTTTAGTGAATTTTCTTAATTACATAGGTTTTTTAAGTGGTAGAGTTTGTTCCTCTAGAACAATTTATAGTATAGGAAAAACATTGTCTTAATCTGTTGTGCCTTGAACAAAGTCAGGAATAAGACCCTGATAAATGCTAACAACACTTAGGGCACCATCTATTAAGAAGACTCCATTGTGGTGACCTAGGCCCCATATATTAGGAAAGCCTTATTTATTTATTTTTTTTTAGTATTTCGATGATATAGTCAAATTAATAGATTTTTTAAAGTTATTTACAATTGAAAAGCCTATTTTTTAGGTGTCTCTTTAAGTATTAATTACTTTACAATTAATAATTTTTATATAAATTTTAGAAAATTCTATAATGTCGTAATGAAAAATACAGCATTAATATTATAATAAACATAAATATTGTAAATTATACATATAATTAGTAAATGTAAAGTAAAATTAGTAAATTTATACAAGATTATTAATTATTTTAAAAATTAACATTTTTTATCCATAATTTTAGTGAAAAATATTTTATTCATTTACAAAAAAAAAAATTCTTTAATTAAACAAAGAAAATTAAACATTAATTAAAAAATTATAATAAGAAAATAGAATAAGTTTTATTAAATTGGTTTAACCATAAATTCTATATTTATTATAAGATAGTTGTATACTTTGTAATCCTCATTTTCTATAATAGTATTTATTTATTACACAAGTTAATTAAGCACAATTATTTATTTTGATGTAGATCGAGCAAGAACAAAATACAAAAAAAATATTCTTATATTACTAAACACATATATGATATATCAATAAAATTAGATCTCATTTTGTGTCTTATGCATCTTCATATAGTTTCAAATTTTTTACTTGTACTTAGAAATCATTTAGATAGTTATTGCGAAAGTTTAGAAAGATGCAAAATAACTCCATCTTACAACAACTATGAAAGATATCAATATATATATATATATAAGAAGTTGCCATTTTCTATCATGAATGCTATGTCATTTACAACCTCGGCGTATTTCGGATGCTTGAAGGCCCCGCTAACCCGAAGTAATTTAGAAAGATTCTTCTTTATCGATGGTGGTCGGTCATGGTATCCACAACGTTGCTTTTTTTTTTTTCGGCCAAATCCTGATTTCATTTTGCTTCTTCTGGTCATCGAGCCTGATCGATTTGACTCTTTTCCTTGCCCCCTAGCCTTTCACTTCGTTTCATTCTTCTTTTGTATCGGCGCTTGAATGAAGACACCACTTTGTTTACCACCCTCATATGGCTACCAGCATGCCGAGAATGCCCCTAGCCTTTTTTATGGATATCCCTGACTTTATCATCGATGAAGGTCGGAGACATCCAGGGATGAATCGATATCAATGTACCTGTCTGTGTGACCTGCCCCAACCAAAAGGGAGTCAAAAAGTGTGTTCCAAGTTGGGGATTTAGCTCGTGGAGATGATCTTATCGGAGAGGCGTGAATCAATTGATCAACTTAGTTTCGGTCTTGTCTTGCGAATAGGTTCGGCCAAACCAACCCAGTTAGCTTCCTTTAGGTAGTGGAGGCTTCCTTTGAAGAAGAAGCTTTAAAAGATAGGGGAGGAAGGGTTAAGACTAGTTGCTTAGTTGTCTAAAATCTCTCCCTTCCGAGTTGGTAGCAGTCTTGCCTTCGGACAAGTAGGCAGTTTAGCTCTATTAGCTCGGCTTGTTCTAGCGTGTGAGTTCAATGCCCGCGATCAAATGGCTTCGGCTGACTCAATAACTAGTAAATAGCCTACTAGAGTTATGCATCTAAGAAAAAGAAGTATAGCACCTAGGCCAACAAAAATGTATATATATATATATATCTTCAAAATATGATTTTGAGAATAAATTCATCTTTAATAAAACATCACATGTATTACATAAATGCAGAACTAGTATTATTTAATTTAAATAAAAAATCAATAAAAATATTAGGTAATAAATATTATAATGTGTATTTATTTTATAATTGTGAATTTTTTTCAGTAACTCTTATATTAATTTACTTATGTTGCATTTTATTCATAAGTTTTATGTATAATATAAAAAATTTATATTTTATTTTGTACTTAATGTTGATTTCTTGTTTTATATTATATTTGTTCATTTTATTTACCAACAATAAATCAATTTATCAGTTTTATAATAATTTACTTGTTTTACCATCTTTTTACAAGTCTTTTACTCGATTTTCTAAATTTATATTTTATTTTATAATTAGTATTGATCTATTAGTTTCATATTATGTTTGCTAGTTTTGTTTTATATATGAATAATACGCTAATTTATTGCTTTTATATTAATTAATTTATTTTATCTTCCATTTATAAGTCTTATGTTTCATGTCTAAAATTTTTATTTTATTTTATACTTAATGTTGATTTACGAGTTTTATGTTATATTTACAAGTTTTTATTTTATTTACTAATAAAATATCAATTTGCCATTTTTATAGTAATTTACTTGTTTCATTTTCTATGTACAAGTCTTTTGTTTTATTTCTAAAAATTTTATTTTATTTTATAGTTAATGCTGATTTACTAGTTTTAAGGTATATGTATAAGTTTTTATTTTGTTTACTAGTAATACATTAATTTATTAATTTTATATTAATTTACTTATTTTATCTTCTATTTATAGATTTTATGTTTAATTTCTAAAATTTATGTTTTATTTTGCACTTAATGTTAATTTATGAGTTTTATGTCATATTTGCAAGACTTTGTTTTATTTACTAATAATACATCAATTTATCAATTTTATATTAATTTATTCATTTTACCTTCTATTTATAAGTCTTATGTTTAATTTATAAAATTTATGTTTTATTTTACAGTTAATGTATATTTATAAATTTTATATTTTATTTACTTAATTTATGTTTAATTACGGTATTGATGCCGTATCTTTAATCACAACAATATAAAATGACCCATAATTTAATATTTGATAACTTTAATGCTAAAGAGTTATAATTAATGTTACTGTCCAACCATTAATTTATTATTATTTTTTAAGAAAAAATTTATAATCGTTATATGCTTAAAAAATTAATTACCTAATATTATAAAGCTCTTTTGCTCTATTTTATGAAGAAAATTATTACATTTATTTATTCAATTTTAAAATAAAAAATTAAAGTTATTGAAATAATAATTTTAAAGGAAGTGAAAAGATATCTGCTTTATTTTTTATTTTTATAAAATTTCTTACTATCTGTTCATTGTTGATATTAAAAATATATTTAAAACTAAAAAAATTTTAAATTTTTTTCATATTTCTTTCAATAATAAAATTGCTGAATATAAAAGGCTTCGTACAAAAATTTTGGTTACGGTCCTGTACTCTAAAGTCGGCGCGGTTGGCGCGCTACATTACAGTGAAACGATCAAGCGCACACTGACAAATTTTTATCAGATCTATTGTACTTTACATTTTTATCCGAGGTAAATTTTTAGACGCCATTCCTATTTCCTTCCTGATCTGTACAAATATAGCCGAGTGATTATGACCAAAATATGCATCACGCACACGCAAGTTTCATACAAAGACAAAAGATGCACCGCCTTTGTTATGCACGCTCCACCGCAGAAATTTCCTTTTTCAACAAGGATGGACTTGTCTTTTGCAATTTTATTTATTTAAATTCAAATAAGAGGTATATTATCAATTAACTAAATTTCAGACGGCACCATCAAGCAAACAAAACCGTATGAAATTTAATAAATTGACAATATTGCCCCTCGTTTGGAGCGGGCTACAAATTACCCTCGTGAAAAATCCATTATATATTTTTTATAATATCCAAAGCAAAATTAAATTAACTGAAATTTACAAAATCCAAAACACCGTAAAAACTGCAGCGTGACAGCGTCCAGCTCCTTGCTTGAATTGTCATAGCCAGCAACGATCAGGCGATGGAAAACGGGCAACAACGGCCGGCCGTACTATCGAAGGAAGCAAATACAAGCCTCGGTGATCTTAATTTCACTGCTAATTTTGCTTGCTCGATATCTGCATTTGATAGTTATTGAAGGTAATCTGATCAATTTTTTCGTTTTCTACATCAGATATTGATTCTGAAAATTAGTTGAAAATTTGATCTCCGCTTCGATTTTATTGTGAAGGTTAGTTTTATTTACAATGTGCATGATTGATATTCTGACAATTCAAGCATGACCTTGTAGTATTTTTGTTACAGTTTGTCCATTTGCTTGATTGAACTCTTGCCCATTAACTGTTTGATAAATTGTTACTATTGAGTGCTTGGTGCAAATAGTTTCCTTATAAATTGGATTAAGGGAATGTATGGTTTTATGTGTAGTTCCCTATTTCCTTTGATTAGTCTTGGCTCTACTTTTTTGGGATAATGTCATTTCAAAATATACGTTATTTTCTTTGCTTACAATAGTAAAGGACGGTTGAACTAATTCTTTCTCGGCTTCTTAAACAACATTGTAAGTATCTCTGAAATCTACTGGTCCTTGATAAGCATTATTCCTTTCATTGAAAGTGAGGAATCATATTTTGAGGGTCTTATAATGTAGAAGAAACTAAAATGTTTGTTGTTAATGAATATTCTGACCTTTAAATTTCAGCATTTGCGGAAAAGCAAAATACCGGCGTTTTTCTTTCATGGAGAAAAAAGTTCTCTTACAATATATTTAATATTTGATTGCAGTCAATTATGGCACCAAAAAAACAGAGAGGTATATCTATGGATGGTATACTTCGGCAGCAAGCAGAGTCACAAAGACTAGCCTCATCTTCTCTTCTGCTTACACATGTAGATGAAGAAGGTATATCTACAAACCATATGTTAATAATATTTGAGAGACGATGGTAATACATTTGTAATAATTTCAGACGACTCCATTCAGGCGAGGCAAGCTCGTGGCCCTGCTCTTGGTGTTGGCCAGTGGGGCTCAGGAAAAAAAATGCGTTTAGATTTTAATTCTGAATGGCAAGTGATTGGTCCGAATTCCAATAAATTTAAAACCCAACTTGGGATTATTGCAAGGAATGGACATAAGGTTCCTCTGACATATGTTGAGTGGATTGACATGCCAGAGAATATTCTTGAAGAAATTTGGAAAGAAGTGAAAGTATGAAATATTTTAAAACATATTAGTTTTGCTTCATGTTTACGATAAATAATGTTCATGCCATATTGCAGGATAACACCGATGCTCCTGATGCTTACAGACCTCATTGCTTAAGGAACATGGGAAAACTTTGGAAGAACTGGAAGAGTCGGTTGAAGTGTGACCATTATAATAACAGGACATATGTGGAACGTATTGCGTTTACTCCTCCTAGAGTTGTTGCAGAGCAATGGAGAACACTTGTAGCTTATTGGGGCACTGAGGAAGCTAAGGTATGTGATTAACAATGTGGTATGTTTAATTGATATGGAGTAATGAAAAAACTGAATATCTGTAGCTCTAAATTCTGTCATTTGATTTCAGTTCTTACTTTCACATATTCATTGGCTAATATGATGGTGTTGTGTTTTTTTGACAGCTAATATGATATTGTTATTGAAATTGTTTACTAATCTATTAAAATCTCTAATTTCTGAAATTGGCCATTGACGATCTATATGCTTGTTTGTAAAAACATTTTCTATAATGCATTTTCAATTTTTAGACAAAATATTGCAGGCCACAGCAGAGAAGAACAAATCCAATCGTGCACAAGTGTCTTCAATTCATAGGACAGGTCGAACTTCATTTGCCATTAAGAGAGAGCAGGTTTGTGTTGAAGCATCTAGCATACTTTACCAATACTTTACCAATACTTTGATACTTTGATACTTTGAATAAATGATAATTCTTCTTTGATGTGTTGAGTGGATCTGAGGCGTTTGATGGGGACTTCAGATATTTGAGCTGGGAACTTGAATTGCGGTTTTTGAGCTCAGATTTTGATTGCTACATCTTGCTTTTGGTTAATTTGTAGCACTAGAAGATTGATAACTGTCTTTTGTTCCTGCTGGATGTATCTTAGACTGCTTGTTCCTTGTTCAGTCTGTTTATATAAGAATGTTTGTTCTTCTGATAAATCTGTTCAGTGTGTTTGGTGAAGTTTTTTCTTTTGTTTTTCAATTTTAGAATGATACATGAGTTACCCATTTATAAATCTTTATAAATGGCACCCACTTGCTAATTTATGATGCTGTCCAATAATTTTTTATTTTATTTTTTGTCTGTGTCTCTTTTTGGTGTTTTTACTTGGAGACGTACGAGCATGACATAAAGTTATTCATGGGCTAATTGGCCAATGATTTTCCAAGTTAATTATATTCCAAGTTAATTATATGTGTGTTTACTTGTTTTGGTGTTTTGTTCAAATGCTTGGAGACGTATAAGCATGACATAAAACAGACATGGTCTAATTGACCAATGATTTTCCAATTTATTTTTATTTGTGTTTACTTGTCTTTTAATAATTAAATGATTTTGTAGCTTGGTGGTTAAACCATTTATGATTTTGAAAGACTGCCTAAATTTTAGATGAAGAAAAATGGGAAAAAAACAGATCGGATAAGTGTGTTCGTTGAGACTCGATCAAAGCCAGATGGTAGTATAGCTGATCCAGAGAGCATTGAACTAATTGTACGTAAAAAAATATTTGTTGGTATATTCGCACACTTCAATAGTTTACATTTTTATAGGTATTTCATGTTCTAATTGAATTTGAATGTTCTCAGAGTCAATTTCATGAACGTCTGTCTCAAATACCGAAAGAACAACAAACAGAAGCTGTGAGAGATCAAGTATTTACTGAAGTTATGGGGCCTGATGGCCATGGATATGTTCAGACCTATGGGCATGGTCCATCACCCGCAGATGTGTTACATGAAAATTCAAGACTTAATTATGAACTGCTAAAACAGGAGTTAAGTCGTTTGCAATCTAACTACGATGACCTTCAATGCAAATATACTGACCTGCGGAGGAAATATGATGAAATGTATTCCTTTATGCAGCGCTATTTTGATGGATTTACTGCTGAGATTCACCCATCTGCGAGTGAGCAGGTATTAAGTTTTCGTATAACATAACCAAAATTATTTGTCCTTTTTTTGTTTTTTTTTTGGAGGCTTTTGAATAAACTCAGTTTTTGGATTGTGGAATTGAGACTGGGAGCTTTTAGATGGGTTTCAGAGTTTCTTTTTATCAAGGATTTCTTAGGGAGGATCATTTGTGCTTTTCTCTGATTTCACAGCAATATGATACTTTTTGTTTATCTTTAATATTGTGAAATTACAAATACTCAAATCCTATTGACTGCTTGCTGTTGAATTTTAATTATGCTTTGCAGAGTCAGTTTCTTTATATGATTGAGCTGTAAAAACATAGTAGAAGATTAGTATCTTGATTGGGGTATTTTTATGGTATTTTCAATTTGTAGTTATTGAAATGGTCACTTCATTGTTTTTTGACAAAGATGAGATTTTGGCAAGGGATGTTGGAAATGGAGTTGTTTTTTAGTCCAGTGTGTCGGATGGAATTTTATGTTGCTGGAATGTTTTGAATCATTGGAAGTAAGTAAAGTGGACTAACTATTGGGAATTTTCCTCTAGCATCACAGGAAAACTTAGTGTGTGGAGTCCTTTTTTCCTTTCTGTTACAAGGAATTTGTGGTGAACTTCTTTATAAGGCATTGTCCCATTTTAAGGTTCAGTCTTAGATATCTTTTTAAGTATTATATTGAGCCTAGTATGGCCTTATTTGAGCTCTCTGTGGTGCTGTATTATTGGCTTTTTTTAGCCGTATTAATACAAGTTATTATTATAAAAAAAAAAAAAAACTATTTTGATATAATGCTGGCATGGCATATATCACATCCCCTGTACTTCTTTTTTTATTCTCAAAAAATAAAAAGGCATTGAAGTGAAATATAAGCATTTCTTTTCCAGGAAAAGTAGATATAGCAATTTTTGTAAGATACCAATTGCCGACGCTTTATGAAGCTTAGGCAATATACTTAGGTAATGTTCAGTTATGTGCAGAACTGTTTGTTTGCAGTTGCGAGACAACTATGATTTTTACTTTTGAGTCACCTTGATAACTTTTGATTCCAAAAAAATTAGTTTATTAGTTTAAAAATGTGTCTATGCTCCTTGTTGACATCAGGAAATAAATATGAATGTTAAAATGATTTTGTTCTGCTTCCTATATTACTAAATTTTATGGGACTATAAACCTGAACTCAGAGAATGGAACGTGTGCACCATTGGAATAAACTGATTTTATCCAAAAATGTAAGATTTTTGTTGCTCTTATTGGCAGGGTTCAGATACCTCTAGCACGCAGCACCGCCAACACGTAGACACTGATGCAGAGGCTGATGATGACTTGTAGGATGTTTATGAATGTTAGATTTGTGGACCCGTAATTAGTGATGGACGAGTATTTTTGAACCGTCAGAATATATATGGATTAATTTTCAGACTTCAGAGTTTAGACTTGTGTGCATGCATCTATTTTTAGCTTTGGATCTTATTACAAACGTAAATGTTTCATCGTCTTTTGAAGTGTGTGAATTTAACTATTGAAGTTAGAATGTGAAGAACATGATTAACCTACTTCTTCTCTTTTGTAGACCCGTTTTATGACGGTAAAAATATCGTCTCAAACGTGTTTGACTTTTTTGGAAGGCATATTTTGCCGTCGATTGCGTACCCCTTTTACTTCGGATGCTTTGTTTTTGTGCCATTTCAAGAGAGTAAAATTAGCGATTGCGAAAGGCAGTTTTTCTTGCAGGATTTAAAGCTGCTTACACTAAATACCACTGGTGGGAGTTGAATGAATAATTTTTCTTCAAAGAAAATCTCAGTTAAAACTTCTTGTGTACCATTTTCAAAAATATTTTTCAAAAACAGTCGATTGAAATATAAATTTTACACTGCATGATCTCTGTTGCTTTTTGCTTGTTTCATGCTACAATAGCTCGCTAGAGCTGATGATTCAGCCGGTAAATTGAATAACTTAAATTTACACTAGTTTAAAAGAATATTGTAAACATAGGAAATTAGGGCTAGTTGATTTCACAAAATATGACTAAACTCATAAATTTATATAAAACTTTAACAATTAAAATATTATTGAACTGAAATCTGTCTTCAAAAGTGTCATTTATACTACTAGTAATTGTCTTAAACTATGAAGAAAAATAAAATAAAGTCTTAAAACAGAAAAAAGTAAATAAATAAATAAACTTTAGACAATAAGGAAACTAATAAAAGTATATTCCTAATCTGCATCATGAATAATGAATACCAAACGCCTATGGATTATGGAGTTTATCATGGATTGCCTTGGTTAAGGTGGTGGGTTCACTACGGGCATTGTGGTGGTGCAGTGGCTAAGGCGCATAGTCACCTCTAGAGTTGAGCTTGAGCACTGTTTGTTTGGTGTTTTTTTTTTTTTAAATTTTAAAGAAAACTAAAAAAATCAAATAAAATTAATGGTGAAGTAATATGCACTCTAAAAATTACTCTGAATATTTTATTACTGTGTACACTCATCTACTAATTTAAAAAAAATGAATTATACAATATACACTCTTTTAAAAAAAAACTCACTTAAACTTTTTACAATTAATTATCTTTATTTACTGTACATAGTTATGAAAATGTTATACACACTCAAAAATTTCTATAAACACTTTTTATTATTAAAATTTAATTATTTGGTTAGATAATAAATTTTGTCAGTAACAAAGAATGATCAACAACAAAATAGGAGGAACTAACAAAATCAAAATATTTCATAAATGAAAAGATCATGAGAAATGAATATTGGTGTAAATAATTAATTGTAAAATATTTATTCAATATTAAAATTTTGAGTTGAAGCCATGTCGTGCATATAATAAGTCGATTGTCATGATTTTAATCATTAGCAATCCTTGTAAACTAGAAAATCAAAATGATCACATGTGGTTCATTGAAGTTAAAATCTTCAAAGATATTGAGTTTATCTGTAAATATTTATTTAAGGTATTGGGAAGAAAAACATTTAGGGTTTAAAATGATAAGAAAATTGAACATTGATTTTGATGTCCTAAATTAGTATACAGATTAATATTATTATATTTGTTCATAATAAAGTGTGCTTAATAGTAATATATATTATGGGTAGTTTCATTATAATTTTTTTTTATAAAATATGAGTGTTCATAATAGTTTTAAGAGTACAAATAAACACCTTAAAATTACAAAATCCAATAGAAATCAAATGGGAGCTTATCTCTCTCTCTTTTTTTTTTTTTTATTAAAGTTTCGGCCTTATTTGCCTTTTTGTTAATATTTGATTTTTTAATTCCTTGGCTTTTCGATTTAGTCTTAGGTTCAATTGACTGAAACCGAAAACTAACAAAAAATGTTTTATTCAAAAAATTGAACCGATTAATTTTTTCTTAATTAGAACAAACCGACTGTCACAAACCACTTAAATTTTCTAAGAAAAGGATGCTAAATTGGCAAGTCATGGTCCACTAAGTAACGGGCTGCCTAAAATTTCAGCCCAAGTACCTAAGACTTCAAACCCAAGAGCCCAAATCCAAGCCAATGTGTGCTAGCTTGATTCAACTCTTTGGTACACTCTCCACACTTGTACATATTTAGAATATTCTACACTTATGAACACTTGTAAATATTGAGACGACCCGCCCCATCTTCAGAGGCGACCTATTTTGAGCAACTGAATTCAAATATTAAAAATCATCATATTAATAAAAATTCTACTGATATTTCGGCAGAACCTCTCCTAAACATATAACATTCCCAAACCTGCAATTACAACACAAGCACTCCCAAATAATGTATTATACATCAAACTACTCCAACCAGTCTCATCCAGTAACATATCCAATAATACACACGTTTCATAATTCTTATATCACATCCTTAGTATAATTCCAAAACATGATGATTATACATTAACCAAAAGAAAAATAATTATTCTATAGCCTCAAACAACTTCACGTGGCCAAAATGACTCCAACTATGTACAGCTGCTGGGTTAACTGTTACACCTGTAATCTCCTGGGGGAGAGAATTATAATAAAAATAGGGTGAGTATAAAACTCAGTGAGCTCAATGTGTGAATAGTAGCTTTTAAAACATAAAATACTTACAAAAATAAATGCAACGCTTGTATAATTACTTTTCTCAAATAATTATTTTAATGTAAAAATTCATTTATTTTCAATCATATTATGAACATAAGCAAAACTGATACTGCCATAAAATCAATAAAAAAACATCTCATATTGAAATATCATCTTATACTGAAATATCAAATACTAAGTAATACAAATATCCTTAAACAAATAACCAGGGGATAATCTAGTCATATCCGGAGCTTAACGGACGGCAATGATGTACTATCGGGTACCATCATGCCCGGAACTACACAGATAGACGAAAGGACGTACCATCTCATGCTTATCAGCATAACTCATACTCGGATCGCAACGGACGTGCTATGATGCGCTATCTAACGACATCGTGTCCGAACCACCCTGTCTTATATCTAAATATCTGTCTGCATGCATATGCCCCCAAAGGGTGAAAGTGCCCAAACACACAGCCCAAAGCCTATATGTGTGTTTAGACGGGCCCTAAAGGCCTACTATCTCATCTCATCTGGAGGGAACGGGTATTTGCTTTAAAAAATTAAATCATGCTTGAAATCAATATATATATACACATTTTAATTCACACTTGAAATCATGCTCAAAATCCACATATATACATTTGAAATCATACTCAAAATCCTTATATATACACCTTTCAAATCATGTTTAAGATCAAATCATATACTCTTTAAATCATGTTTGGAAATCAATCATCTCTTTTACCATTTTAAAATCGATACGGGGTATAAATGAATAAATATAACTTAACACAATCATATTCTGAACATAAGCAAAACTGATACTGCCACAAAATCAATAAAAAAAGCATCTCATATTGAAATATCATCTTATACTGAAATATCAAATACTAAGTAATACAAATATCCTTAAATAAATACCCAGGGGATAATTTAGTCATATCCGGACCTTAACCGACGGCGATGATGTACTATCTGGGTACCATCATGCCCGGAACTACACAGATAGACGAAAGGACGTACCATCTCATGCTTATCAACATAACTCATACTCGGATCGCAACGGACGTGCAATGATGCGCTATCTAGCGACATCGTGTCCGAACCACCCTGTCTTATATCTAAATATCTGTCTACATTCATATGCCCCCAAAGGGTGAAAGTGCCCAAACACACGTCCCAAAGCCTATATGTGTGTTTAGACGGGCCCCAAAGGCCTACTATCTCATCTCATCTCATCTGGAGGGAACGGGTATTTGCTTTAAAACATTAAATCATGCTTGAAATCAATATATATATACCCATTTTAATTCACACTTGAAATCCACATATATACACTTGAAATCATGCTCAAAATCCACATATATACACTTGAAATCATACTCAAAATCCTTATATATACACCTTTCAAATCATGTTTAAGATCAAATCATATACTCTTTAAATCATGTTTGGAAATCAATCATCTCTTTTACCATTTTAAAATCGATACGGGGTATAAATGAATAAATATAACTTAACACAATCATATTCTCAACATAAGCAAAACTGATACTGCCACAAAATCAATAAAAAAAGCATCTCATATTGAAATATCATCTTATACTGAAATATCAAATACTAAGTAATACAAATATCCTTAAATAAATACCCAGGGGATAATTTAGTCATATCCGGACCTTAACCGACGGCGATGATGTACTATCTGGGTACCATCATGCCCGGAACTACACAGATAGACGAAAGGACGTACCATCTCATGCTTATCAACATAACTCATACTCGGATCGCAACGGACGTGCAATGATGCGCTATCTAGCGACATCGTGTCCGAACCACCTGCCTTATATCTAAATATCCGCTCTACATTCATATGCCCCAAAGGGTGAAAGTGCCCAAACACACGTCCCAAAGCCTATATGTGTGTTTAGACGGACCCCAAAGGCCTACTATCTCATCTCATCTCATCTCGGAGGAACGGTATTTGCTTTAAAACATTAAATCATGCTTGAAATCAATATATATATACCCATTTTAATTCACACTTGAAATCCACATATATACACTTGAAATCATGCTCAAAATCCACATATATACACTTGAAATCATACTCAAAATCCTTATATATACACCTTTCAAATCATGTTTAAGATCAAATCATATACTCTTTAAATCATGTTTGGAAATCAATCATCTCTTTTACCATTTTAAAATCGATACGGGGTATAAATGAATAAATATAACTTAACACAATCATATTCTGAACATAAGCAAAACTGATACTGCCACAAAATCAATAAAAAAAGCATCTCATATTGAAATATCATCTTATACTGAAATATCAAATACTAAGTAATACAAATATCCTTAAATAAATACCCAGGGGATAATTTAGTCATATCCGGACCTTAACCGACGGGCGATGATGTACTATCGGGGTACCATCAGCCCCGAACTACACGGATAGATCGAAAGGACGTACCATCTCATGCTTATCAACATAACTCATACTCGGATCGCAACGGACGTGCAATGATGCGCTATCTAGCGACATCGTGTCCGAACCACCCTGCCTTATATCTAAATATCTGCTCACATTCATATGCCCCAAAGGGTGAAAGTGCCCAAACACACGTCCCAAAGCCTATATGTGTGTTTAGACGGGCCCCAAAGGCCTACTATCTCATCTCATCTCATCTGGAGGGAACGGGTATTTGCTTTAAAACATTAAATCATGCTTGAAATCAATATATATATACCCATTTTAATTCACACTTGAAATCCACATATATACACTTGAAATCATGCTCAAAATCCACATATATACACTTGAAATCATACTCAAAATCCTTATATATACACCTTTCAAATCATGTTTAAGATCAAATCATATACTCTTTAAATCATGTTTGGAAATCAATCATCTCTTTTACCATTTTAAAATCGATACGGGGTATAAATGAATAAATATAACTTAACACAATCATATTCTGAACATAAGCAAAACTGATACTGCCACAAAATCAATAAAAAAAGCATCTCATATTGAAATATCATCTTATACTGAAATATCAAATACTAAGTAATACAAATATCCTTAAATAAATACCCAGGGGATAATTTAGTCATATCCGGACCTTAACCGACGGCGATGATGTACTATCTGGGTACCATCATGCCCGGAACTACACAGATAGACGAAAGGACGTACTATCTCATGCTTATCAACATAACTCATACTCGGATCGCAAGCGGACGTGCAATGATGCGCTATCTAGCGACATCGTGTCCGAACCACCTCGCCTTATATCTAAATATCTGCTCACATTCATATGCCCCGAAGGGTGAAAGTGCCCAAACACACGTCCCAAAGCCTATATGTGTGTTTAGACGGCCCCAAAGGCCTACTATCTCATCTCATCTCATCCGGAGGGAACGGGTATTTGCTTTAAAACATTAAATCATGCTTGAAATCAACATATATATACCCATTTTAATTCACACTTTAAATCCACATATATACACTTGAAATCATGCTCAAAATCCACATATATTTACTTGAAATCATACTCAAAATCCTTATATATACACCTTTCAAATCATGTTTAAGATCAAATCATATACTCTTTAAATCATGTTTGGAAATCAATCATCTCTTTTACCATTTTAAAATCGATACGGGTATAAATGAATAAATATAACTTAACACAATCATATTCCGAACATAAGCAAAACCGACATCGCCACAAAATCAATAAAAAGCATCTCATATTGAAATATCATCTTATCATCGAAATATCAAATACTAAGTAATACAAATATCCTTAAATAAATACCTGGGGATAATTTAGTCATATCCGGACCTTAACCGACGCGCGATGATGTACTATCCGGGTACCATCATGCCCTGAACTACACGAGATAGACGAAAGGACGTACCATCTCATGCTTATCAACATAACTCATACTCGGATCGCAACGGACGTGGAATGATGCGCTATCTAGCGACATCGTGTCCGAACCACTCTGCCTTATATCTAAATATCTGTCTACATTCATATGCCCCCAAAGGGTGAAAGTGCCCAAACACACGTCCCAAAGCCTATATGTGTGTTTAGACGGGCCCCAAAGGCCTACTATCTCATCTCATCTCATCTGGAGGGAACGGGTATTTGCTTTAAAACATTAAATCATGCTTGAAATCAATATATATATACCCATTTTAATTCACACTTGAAATCCACATATATACACTTGAAATCATGCTCAAAATCCACATATATACACTTGAAATCATACTCAAAATCCTTATATATACACCTTTCAAATCATGTTTAAGATCAAATCATATACTCTTTAAATCATGTTTGGAAATCAATCATCTCTTTTACCATTTTAAAATCGATACGGGGTATAAATGAATAAATATAACTTAACACAATCATATTCTGAACATAAGCAAAACTGATACTGCCACAAAATCAATAAAAAAAACATCTCATATTGAAATATCATCTTATAGTGAAATATCAAATACTAAGTAATACAAATATCCTTAAACAAATACCCAGGGGATAATCTAGTCATATCCAGACCTTAACGGACGGCAATGATGTACTATCTGGGTACAATCATGCCCGGAACTACACAGATAGACGAAAGGACGTACCATCTCATGCTTATCAACATAACTCATACTCGGATCGCAACGGACGTGCAATGATGCGCTATCTAGCGACATCGTGTCCGAACCACCCTGTCTTATATCTAAATATCTGTCTACATTCATATGCCCCCAAAGGGTGAAAGTGCCCAAACACACGTCCCAAAGCCTATATGTGTGTTTAGACGGGCCCCAAAAGCCTACTATCTCATCTCATCTCATCTGGAGGGAACGGGTATTTGCTTTAAAACATTAAATCATGCTTGAAATCAATATATATATACCCATTTTAATTCACACTTGAAATCCACATATATACACCTGAAATCATGCTCAAAATCCACATATATACACTTGAAATCATACTCAAAATCCTTATATATACACCTTTCAAATCATGTTTAAGATCAAATCATATACTCTTTAAATCATGTTTGGAAATCAATCATCTCTTTTACCATTTTAAAATCGATACGGGGTATAAATGAATAAATATAACTTAACACAATCATATTCTGAACATAAGCAAAACTGATACTGCCACAAAATCAATAAAAAAAACATCTCATATTGAAATATCATCTTATACTGAAATATCAAATACTAAGTAATACAAATATCCTTAAACAAATGCCCAGGGGATAATCTAGTCATATCCGGACCTTAACGGACGGCAATAATGTACTATCTGGGAACCATCATGCCCGGAACTACACAGATAGACGAAAGGACGTACCATCTCATGCTTATCAACATAACTCATACTTGGATCGCAACGGACGTGCAATGATGTGCTATCTAGCGACCTCGTGTCCGAACCATCCTGTCTTATATCTAAATATCTGTCTGCATGCATATGCCCCCAAAGAGTGAAAGTGCCCAAACACACGGCCCAAAGCCTATATGTGTGTTTAGACGGGCCCCAAGGCCTACTATCTCATCTCATCTCATCTCATCTGGAGGGAACGGGTATTTACTTTAAAACATTAAATCATGCTTGAAATTAATATATATATACACATTTTAATTCACACTTGAAATCCACATATATACACTTGAAATCATGCTTGAAATCCACATATATACAGTTGAAATCCACATTTATTTCGGAAAACCATTTAATGAAAGCACTTTAAATATTCATTTCATAAACAAGCCTTATTATATATAAATCAACGTTGACCGAAATTCACCCAACGGTGGTGGGGAAGCTCGGACTATATACTTTTCGTCGAGGTGAGTTCAACGGTGCCGATGGTGGCCTCCCACGTGCGGCGGTGGTGCCGAATCGAGGCCGTGAAGCCGCGGCACTTTGGGGTGATCGGTCGGCGACAAATCGGCCTCCTCGGTGCCGGTGACTGGTTTAGAATGAAAGATGGTGAGGTAGGGAACCTTTCCCAGCCAGTGGCGCAGCCTTAGACGGCCGGAATCCGCGGCGATCATCCACGCAAACCTGTGGAAGTTTCGAGCTTCATCGGCGGCGTTCCATCCATGTTTTGGCAGCAAGGACAGGTGGGGGTGGACGGTCGGCTCACAAGCTTTCGTTTGGCACCTTGCTCGGCCGGTGAGGTGGCCAGAAATGGCATAAACTAGTGGGTCGGGTCGCTAGTTCAAGTTCGGGTCAACGGGTTCACTTATCTCTTTCTTGGTTCCAAATCCGATTCTTCACCTGGTTTCACTCTTCTAAGCGCCCTCCAAATATCAACTAGACCACCCTTTTGATTATCACATAGACCCCTCCTGAATTATCATATAGACCCCTCTTGATTTAATTATTTACATAAATAGATAAAATAAAATGCATATGTTACAAATATCCATATATTTTGGCAAGTTCATGGAATACTTTAGAATTAGGTAAGCATTCCTTATATATAAGGCATGGTACTTAGCATTTGAACACACACACAAGTCACAAGTAACTTAAGCACGCTCAATCTCTCTTATACATATTACATCGGATAATATAATTTCTCTTTAGATATATTGTTCTCTCTTTTCTCTAACTTTTCTATAAGCATCTTTGCTTAGCTAGTTTAGGAAATTCAATAGGCAAGCTTAGCAACTTTTATGTTAGAAGTTGTCTAAGTATTGTATGGGGTTGTTACACAAAATACTCATCCCGTGACAAGTGGTATCAAAGTTAAGGTTTTCACTCACACAATCTAGCTCATGTTAGAGCAATGGTCAACTTTTCGATTCCTAGCACAAAAACAAGAGGATATTGCTGGTTTGGAGACACAGTGCTTACTTGTGGTTGTGAGGAGGGTCGCTCATAGGCAAAGACCCATGGAAAATCCAAGGCCTTCTCCATTGATGGCTTGAAGTCTTGTATTGCCACGCTCTCAATGTTCGCTGCCCATGACATCCTAAAAAATTTAGAGGAAAGAGTGGATGGTCTCGAGGGCGAATATGCCGACTTTTCGGTAGCCACCAAAGCCCTCATCTAAGACCAAGCTAACACCCTCTAAGGGGAGCATTCCATGATGAGTTAATCTTTGTTGCTTTGTCCAAGACGAGCTATAAATGATCAGTAAGGAGGTGGCACTACTAGAAAAATGGCCTTTAGTGATACTAAAATAGTGTCACTAATTACTTTTAATGACACTTATTAATAGTGTCAGTGATCTGGGAGTCAGAAAAATACTGACACTTGAATGTAGTGTCAGGAATTACTATTACTATAGTATTACAGATTTTATGACACTATAGTATCAATAATTACTATTACTATAGTATCACGAGTTAGTAATATCAGTAAAACAATCACCCCAATGAAATTGATACTTTATGATACATTTTTAGTATCAATGACTTTTATTAGTTATTATTGTCATTTTAAGTTTTGTCAATCTAATGATATTATTTAAAAAAGAATATTAGTAAACTGCTAAAATGAACAATTATATATAAAATTTCTATGACAACACCGTTACTTTCATACACAAACAAATCAGACTCTCCATCTACAAATTTAAGGAAGATTAAAATATTAAAAAAAAAGAATAAAGATCATATCCCTCCCAAGCCCATCTACAAATTTGTACTTTTTCTCCAACCTCGCCGGTTAGCTTGGCATAGTGCTCCCACTCGTCTTGGTCAAATGGATCTTCAATTGATACAATAGGATAATTAGAGATAAAAGACTTGTAGAGATCTTTGAGTGCATCTCTCGAGATCTTTTGTGAACCGTCATTGTTACGCAAAAGAAGACCAAAAAATTAAGAAAGCAGGAAAAAAATGAAGTATTTTACCACAAAACATTAGCACTAAGGATTGAGAGTAAAGAAAATTTTACAGATAGCACTACCTCGGAATATTGACAAGGAAAGCACAGCAAAAGCAAGAAGCAGCAACAACTGCAGCTGCTACTTGTGGTGTAACCGAGCATGCCAAGCATAGCGAATTACTGATTCGGTCTAAAAAAACTGGTGTTCAATCAAAGAATCCTTAAGAACTCAAAAAGAAATGATGAAGCAATTCATGGCTTCATGCTAGCTATGACTATAATCTAGAATAGGCAAAACAATGAAACAGTACCTATAAGGGTGCATTGTGAAGATATCTCCTCTCATAAAACCAGTCACTTGGTCGACCACGACTCACATAATGGCTCGGCTCGGTGGGATCCTCATGAGGCAGGGCGAGAGTCCTCTCCACAAGGCAAGAGTCCTCTCCACATGCATTTGTACTTTAACTCACCCCTACCTCGGCTCTGTGCCATCAACCTTGTCTTAACAACATCAAAAGGGTCAGTGCATACTACTGAAAATTAAAATTTTCCAGCACCAGTACTGTAACTTTGAAAAATCATAACAATTCATGCTTTAAGAATTTTTGAACATGAAACATATCAACTTAAAGCTCAAGAAATCTAGTTTAAAACAATATAATTAGTTTCACATGAGTCTAGGTAAATCAAATGATATTCAGTGTAATATCCACACTGCTCTAGCATCTCAGGATTACTAACAACATCATCAAAATACTAAAGAAAAGCGGCACGAAACAAACCTTGATCCTTGTACCTGTCGTACAACTGACTCAGCTCAGTGTAGTTTGAATTGGTCAACCCACTGCATTCAAAATCAGGTAAATGAATAAAACGAATAAAGAAGAAAAATAAAATTGTCCAGAAGAAGGCACCAGCATTGTGCTAGAATAAAAGAGTCATTATGAGAAAAAAAAAACGGTAAAAAACGAAATGAACTGCTATAAGGGTAAGAAACAAATCCTAGTTAATTGTTAACCAAAAGGTAGATATGCACAGAACAAAGCTAGATTTACAAGCAATGATATGGTCCAATTTAATAGTTGACAGCTACCTTATAACGATTACTCCAGCCTTATTATTTTCATTTAAAATGCAAAACACGAGCACTACCACGGTTTCCAATTTTACAAACACATGCTTTGCTTCATTTCTCCAAGCATCCTCTTACCCCTGACGATCGTCCCTCAACTCCCGTGACCTCTTACCCAACCGGCAGCCCACCAAACAACCGAATAACCCCCAACTCCGGCCATGCTCCACCAAAACTTTCCTCATCCGCCGTAGTTTCCATCACCCCTCCTACTTCATCATTGATTCCCACCACAACATCATCCCACTTCAAACCGCCCTCCACCATGGCCAATCCAGCCCATCATTCATGCTTGCTGCAAATCCTTCCCAATACCCAATCATCCTCTCGGTTTCACCCCCACAAGCTCGATTACGGAAAAATCACTTATAGCCGATATCTGAGTGACATCCGCTCGCTGCCACCACCCTCAACAACCCGGCCAAACACCGTCAAAAGTCTGCACCTTCACCCCCACAAACCTTGATAACCCGCTCTACAATCACTGTCTCTTTGGCTATGGATGGGCATCTTCCTCGCTGCCATCAAACCGCCACAAATCATCACTGATCAGGTCGAACCTCCACTCCAATCCGTCACAAATCACCCAAATCGTGACATCCATTAACCCAAAGCCACAAGCTCCAATGAAAGGAACCCAGAAACCGAACCAAATCTCATCACAAAACCCAAACTCGTCCACCCAAACTAAACAGCCCGTGAGCTTACCAAACCCAAATCGGCGAGTTGAACTTTCCTCCACCTTGGCCTCGGCTTCCATCGACGACCCATATTTAGGGGTAACTCCCCACCCCATCACCGGAACTCCACAACTTTCTCAGCCACTCCAAAATATCCAAACCCGTGAGCCACCCACCTCAACCCTCCTAGCCGCGGCAACCGGCATACTCAAACTGCCGTCCACCTTGCAAGCCCCGTCAAACCATCACCGGAACCCCAAACTCATGCATTGAAATTCGTAAAATTATTATCAGATTATATAAATGGACAAAAATAAAAGGAATAAGACAATTGACTTACACAGAATTAGACCAAAACGACGACGGATCTGTAATTGATGAACATGATTTTGGTGTAATCCATTTTCTCTCTAGTCGTTGGACAAGCTATAAAGCCGGGTTGAATCGGAACGATTTGACTCGAGGCCGAGCGCTGATGGGTTTCGTCTTCGACCAACGCTTTTCCGCAAGTTTTTGTGAGAATTATAATATTATTATTCGCTAAGTTCGGACTATGGCAGCACGACTGACGGGGTAGAGAGAGCTAATGGCCAGATATGGAGAGACCCACGGCGAGAGAGAGAGAGAGACCTGACGGAGGAGACAAAGAGCTTGGAGTTGCAAGCGAGGGCAAGACAGAGGAAGGAGGCGAGGGCGGAGATGCGGCCGGAGAGGGTATCGCATTTGGCCTGGAGATCGGAGGTCTGGACGGAGGCAGCAGAGGAGGAGACAGAATAGTGGAGGTAGAACAGGGAGGCGGCGAGGGCGAAGAAGAGATCGGAGGGAAAAGGGAGGAAGGAGGTGGATTCGGAGAGGAGGATGGAAAGGGAGAGGAAGAAGAAGAGGAAAAGGACGAGTGCGGACTGGAGGGAGGCGAAGAGGTGGACGGGGGAAGTATTGAGAGATGGGTGAGAGTTAGAGAGATCGAGCATTTAGGTTTTTTTATCTTTTTGTTATTATATTTTTGTTTTTAAAATCTTTAAAACAAACAAATTAAGTTAATTCAACATGGCTCAATGGTTTGCGTTTCGAATGTTAAAATTTTAAACTTTAGAAGTCTTAAGTTCGAGTTGTAACTAAAACAACTATTAATAATTTTTTTTTTATCTCTGATACGTTAGTGTCAGTGATTATTGATGTTTAATTTACTGACACACTAGTATCAATAACCTCTAATACCTACTTATTAATAGGTGCATTTGTTCACAATTACTGATACTTTTTACTAAGTGTTAGTAAACTAAGTGTTAGTAAATGTCATTTTTCTAATAGTGTGGAGAAAGTATGCTCGGATTGGTATGGCACAAGCACATACTCATGACTAGTTTGGCTTCCACAATCTCGTGTAATGCACACCGCATCAATGTACTAAAGCCCGATACTTACAATGGCACTCATATTGCGACTGCCGTGGATAACTTTTTCTTCGTGCTAGAATAGTACTTCAATGTCATGTGCGTGCAAGACGAGACATCGAAGTTGGGCATAATGCCTACATATATTCAAGGCACCGTTCGACTATGCTGGCGTTAAAATCATAGTGAAATGGAAAAAGACATCTGCACCATCGATATATGTATATATTTTAAACAAGAACTCCATAAGTAATTTGCCCTAAGTAATGCCAAAAAAGAGGCAAAAAAGTAGTGTCTGCAATTATATCACTAAGTTCACTACAAATTAGTAGTGTCTTATAAGGAGAGCTCTTTTACTTCTAAGACAACCTTAAGGTTGGATCAAGTCCAAGCTTGTTAGGCGTGGTGTCCAATTCCTTGATGATGTCATCACTATCACGGAATCACTTCCCAACTACTCTTTCCAAGCCAAAGACAAAGGAATTAAGGAAAAGATGGGGGAGAGTCTCATAAGGACAAAGGCCATGACTACAAGGATTGGGGGGCAGAAAAAGCCACCTAGTAGCAAGAGCGAGCAAAGCAAAAGAGGGTGCAAAGAAAGAGCTACCCAAGCCTCGAAGTCCATGCTTTATATGCAACGAGCCACACTGGGTACACGACTATCATGAAAAAAAGTCACTTAATGCCCTTGTTGCCCAGGTCAAAGGAAAATCTACACTATCAGCAGAGAAACCCCTACCCAATATGGGTTCTTTTAGCACCATGTCATACTTAAGAGGTAGTTGTCTGTAACCATGAAGAAATGGCTCATATATGTAAATGTGACCATCAACTGTAAGACCGTTCGTGCGTTATTAGGCACCAGGGCAATGCATAACTTCGTTTTGAAAGATGAAGTCAAGCGTCTGGGCCTTAAGGCTACGAAAGAATGAGGTACCATGAAAGCAATAAACTTACCCTCTAAGCTTATTATAGGCACCGCACAAGTTATGCATGTAACACTTGAGACATGGAGCAAAAAACTTGATTTCTCTATAGTGCCTATGGATGACTTAAAATGAAAAAGAGAATGACTCTTTTTAAACAGCCACTCTCGGCCATTGGGAAAATTTATAATCTAATTCATTAAGAAGAGACAAAGCATGATATGGTTGCGTGTAGGTAAGTTTTGATAGCAGCTCGTCTAACAAAGGGAGAGGAAAATTGAATTGCAGCCACTACAAAGAAAATAACCATATAGCTGATAATTGTTTTCACTTGCATAGCTTTCCTCCTAGTCACAAATTTCATAGAAAGAGTCAGAAATCTGGAAACAAAGCAGGGCCCACTGCCAATAATACACAAATCAAAACCTTAATTTTCATACAAGAGCAATACGAGGAACTCTTAGTTCTGTTGAATAATGGTAATGCTCAACTTTGAGGCAAATATAACAGGTCGGCTTTCCTTTTTTTTTTTTTTTTAACCTTTCATCCCATATTAGCTCCACTTATTCAAACAAATGGGTAATAGCTAGTAGTGCAACTCACTGTATCACATCTTCTTTTAACTTGTTATCCAAAGTAAATTTATCACCGCACACCTCTATTGCCCTACCCAATCGAAATAAGGATCAAATACACTCAATAGGTTTAGTTAACTTTGGTTTTGTGTTAAATTGTTGTATCTTAGTAAAATGACAAAGTCCTTGAATTGTTCAATCACTCTTTCCTAATTTTTGTATCTTATAGGACTTGGCAACAAAAAGAATGATTGGTCTTGGGAAACAAAATATTGATCTTTATTATTTCTCCACAAACATTTCACCTCCACCTAATTTGCTTACTCCACAAGTCAACAAGACATCTTCACAACCAGATTTATGGTACAAACATCTCGGCCGCCCTTCCATTCAACTAATGAAACATCTTGTAGATTTAGTACTATATTTCTTACTTTTTCAATAAAGTTTGTGATATTTGCCCATTAGCTAAATAAACAAGATTACCTTTTGGTTTGAGTCATATTTCTATTAAAGAATCTTTTGAGATAACTCATTGCGATATGATTATTCTAAGCATACATGGGTTTATCATATATGATTTAAATAAACAGCAGAGAACTTTTTAAAATCTTTCTTTTCTTTTGTTCTCACACAATTCAATCATAAAGTTAAATAATTTTATACAAATTATAGCAAATAGTTTTCTTTGATATAAAACTTCTTTAAACGTAAGGGAATCCTTATAAGCATAGTTATGTTTCCGCACCTCAATAAAATGGTGTAGCAGAATGCAAACATCGACATATTTTGAATGTAGTCTGGGCTTTGAGATATTAGTCTCATTTTCCTTAACATTTTGGGTAGAAAGTGTTCTTTCTGCAGTTTATAGAATTAATCGCATACTACACGCTTGCTTTCTAAAACAACAACATTTGAAATTCTACATAAATAACATTTGAGTGTGCTTGGATGTTTATATTTTGCGACCTATATCCAACCTCAACAAAAGTTTGATCACTTTGCCAGCAATTGCATTTTCGTTGGGCACCCTTCTAGTAAGAAGGCTTAATAAGTTTGTAATCTAGAAACTATGAAAATTTTTTTTCTAGTATACCTCCTGTCATAGCCGCAAGAGACAATATCGATAATAATTTACAGGTTCTGCCTTTATATGCACCCGAATATGATTCAGCCAATTCCTACAACTTCACATGTTGATAATCCATCTTTATCCAGTGAATCTCAACCTAATACACCTGTAGCTATAATCACACCTTCACATGACCAATTCATTCAACATACGCTAGAAAGATCTTATCAAATCTGACAACCTCCTACTTGGCTCCGTGACTTTTTTTGCTCACAGGCCACTCTATTGTCCACTAGTTTATCGTCATCTTCCATGCTTTAGTTTGGAAAAGGTTCACAATATACTTTAGCTAATGTTTTTGCTTATAATAATATTTATTCTTTCTCATCACGCTTTTATTATATCTATCTCTAGTTCTATTTAACCTAACCCATTTTCCCAAGCTGAGAATGATCCTAAGAGGCATGAGGCTTTGAATTTTGAAATTGAAGCTCTTGAAGCCAATTGTACTAGGGACTCTCTCTAAATTCCAAAAGGAAAGAAAAAAAACTAATTGGTTGCAAGCGAATCTACAAAGTATAGTATAGGCATTATTGAGCAATACAAAGCTCAACTAGTAGCTAAGGTATACACTCAGATTGAAGGGAGAAATTATAAAGAAACATTTGCTCTAATTGCCAAACTAGTTACTCTTTGTTATCTTCTGGCTGTTACTACTACTACAAACTGATCCCTTTGTCAACTAAATGTTCAAAATGCCTTCTTCTATGGGGATCTATATAAATAAGTATACATACTTCCACCATTAGGTTACAGTCGACAAGTGGAAAACTTGGTTCATCGACTTAATAAATAACTCTTGGTATTCCAAGTTTTCTTTTGCCATTTGTAAAGCCAGTTTCAAGAAATCCATGGCTGATTACTCTTCTTTACTAGAATACATGGAAAATCATTCACAGCAGTATTGATCTGTGGATTACATGATAATAACAGGCAATGATCCAACAGTAATAACGACTCTAAAAAAACTCCTTGATCAGCAGTTTAGAATTAAGGACCTTGGAAAGCTAAAGTATTTTCTGGGAATAGATGTAGCACGTTCTAAGAAATGCATTTACATCTCTCAGTTTAAATATACATTACATGTACTTGATGATATGAGACTCCTGGGAGTAGCACCAGCTACTTTTCCTATGAAACAAAACTTGAAGCTTACACCATCAAGTGGCGAACTTCGTAAAGATCCAACAAAATATAGAAGACTTGTTAGCCACCTCGTTTACCTCACAATTATAAGGCCTAATTTCAGTTATTCTATACGTCTTTTAAGTCAGTTTATAAATCAAGATAGCAAGTTACACATAGATGCGGCAAATTCTAGTTCTTCGGTACTTGAACGGAACACCGAGACAAAGATTATTTTTTCTAACATAAAATGATTTAAAGTTAATTAGTTAATTAGTTAATTAGTTATTGTGATGCTGAATAGATTATTTTTTCTAGTTCTATTTTTTCGATTGGAGATCAGTTTCTGGTTTCTGTGTTTTTCTTGGTCCTTCCTTCATCTCTTGGAAAACTAAAAAACAAACAACAATTTCTTGGTTTTCAGCAGAAGCTGAATATAGAGCAATATCAGCCATTATTTGTGAGCTCACTTAATTGAGATAGCTCTCCAAAGATTACACATTGTAATAAATTCCAGTGTTTCATGAATAAACAAAACATATTAAAATGGATTACCACATGGCCAGAGAAATGATTCAATTTAAGCACATTGTTACTAGTTTTACTTAATCACAAACTCAAGTGGCTGATTTATTAACCCAGCCTCTTGGAAAAGCCATATTTCATACTCATCTTTGCAAATTGGGCATCATTAATATTCATGCTCCAACTTGGGAGGGAGTGTTTTAACAAGATTATGGAAAATTATTACCAAGACTATGGATGATAATTCTGCTACTAGTAGACGTAATTAGATAGTCAGCTTTCTCTTATAATTAGTAGCAATTATCCATACTATTGTGTACAATTAACAATTAATCCTTCTTCTAGCCTTTTAGTTAGCTAATGGTTTTGTATATAAACAATGTACAACAATGATGTAAAGAACACGGTAATAATATTCTCTCAATATTTTTTCTTCCTAACCTTATATATTTTTTTTACAAACTTAAAGATGTATTGAAATCAGTAAAGACTTAAAGAGTGGAAATCTAAAATGAATAAAATCTCGAAAATACTAAAACAATAAAATACTTTGAATAGGGATTGGCGCAATTCAATTTAATTGTATTTAAACCTAATGTGTAGTGACAGAGCCAAATAGAGACTTGATAAGTCAATTGCCCTCACTAGTCTTAATTTGCTTTAGAAAATATTTTTTGAAATTCAACAAAAACTTTTATTTACCCTTATTTTAGCTTGACTTTGGATGAACAAAACTAAAAGAATAAAAAATGAAATTGTTTAAAAGAGTAGGAATAGAGAGATATTAGGCTACTTTGTTATATTTAAGGTGGTCTTCCGCAAGATGGAGGATAACTGGAGATTTAAATGTTTGATAAAAATGGGAGGCAGATGGGATGAAAATGAAGATGAAGACCATTAGAACTGAGTTGAGTGTGTCCTACAAAAAAAAAAAAGAAGTCAAACTAGTGTTAAATATAGAGTTAGTGGTGGCTGGTGACCACACTCTTATACTTAAGTTAGATTTTTAGTGATAAGTGACAATCTCAAGGTCAAATAGGAAGGCAATATTTTGAATAATGAATTTTGGTTACTGTTCAAAGAGTTTCCCTTGAGCATTTTTAGAGTGTGTCTAAGGACCGTTTGAGTAATTTCAAATACTTGGCACTCATTGATTAATTGTCCTTCTTTAGCTGAGGACATTTAGGTAATTATACTTATGGTCTCAATATGATGACATTCATAAGCTTAAGAGACAAGAAAATCTCCAGCCTTACTTTTGCCTCCAATATGGGGCGCGTGGTGGCTTCTCCAGCATATGGTCCTTATTGCTTTTTACGGTGCTTCGGAGGGTAATTGATGTAGCACTATTTCATTGCTTAACTAAAGAACCTTCAATGCCATTGTTTTGTTATATTTATCCAAAAATGATATATTTTTTTTCACACATGATATGTGCACTGTTTATATGCGAGCCCTAATTACCAAATTATACTTATAATAACATTCTCTGATATTGGACATTTTACTAAAATTAGTCTTTTCTATAAGAAGCTTATCGCTCAGCTCCTTATGAGCTATCCTGACTTTCTATCAAAAGTAATGGCTTTAGTTTGTTGACTACTTTTGCCACGTGTCATTATATCATTGGACTGTATTTGCATTCATATTTTTCCTCAAACAAAATCCCCCTACTTTTTTTATGTTGAAAAATTTTGAAGCACAAGAAACTCTAAGAAGGGATTATCAGAGTTGACAAATGGCAAAGTTATCTCTAGTTCTGAATACGGAGAAAATGGAGGGATCTGGTTGAGATTTTACCCTATGGTAGTTTCAAAATTCTGGCAGACATTGAAGGTGTTACAAAAAATTTCCCTCACTTTTGAGAGTAGGTTAATGGGTTTTAAATAAGCTAGTAATTACCACACGTGGCACTCTCCCATTGCTTCTCCCTCTCTACACTTTGTTTGCTTCAATTGTACTCCTTGCAATGCGTTGACAAGTGGTAAGCTCTCAGCCCTTAGATCTCACCACCTTGTTGAGTGCTGGACAATATACATTCATATAAGGTCAAATCATCATTTTTAACGTCATGTCCCACTAACATCACTACTTTTATGTATTTAAGTTCTTAACTTTGATTGCGTGTATTTTATTATAATTTGAATATTTTATGTAATTCATGGGTATTTAAGTTATTTCATGATTGATGAGAAATAATAACTGAACAAACAGTATTTTTGAGCTCATGATAACTAGAAACTCTATGAATGATATAAATGGAAAATTCATAATTTTGGTTATGTTCGAAATCCCAGATGGCAGCATCGATATCATAAACAAACTCAGAAGCCTTGAAAACATATGGAACAATAAAAACTGATGTTAAAATGAACTCTGATTGCATGAAACAATTTTATAAAGGTTTAAATCTAGTTGACTTTATATTGACCGATAACATGACAACATCCTATTTAACCATCCAGTAAGCTCACTATATAATTACGCACACTAAATCAATGCCTATTAACTTTTGTATTGACTAATGATGTGATAGCATATTATTGGATTCAAAAATACATGTGCAATACATGCACATACACTGAATGTAGCCCTATACACATGTTCCATCTAATCAAAGCGCATCACATAGTGCAATCCTGTGTGTCCGAATTATTTTCATCTGATGGCCATGATTTACCCATTGTATTTATAATAGAGGGCTATACATCTTTTAATTTGATAACTCTAAATCTAAATTTCACCTCTATTTTGTCTAATTCTTTGTCTATATTGTATTTTTACATATTTTAATAAAATTACTATTTTACCTCTAGGTCAATATGGGTAGCTAATTTAATTTCAAGTTTGAATTAAACATGAAGCCTCAACATATTCCATGGGCTAAATTTGGTAAGTTTACTATCTCTCTTTCTAATTATGTAGTTGTTTTGACCCATCATTGACAGACAATATATCTTATCTGATGTATGCACTAGTTATACAGGCTCTTAGTGAATGATCATTATTTTCTGGCATAATGAACATTTTACACTATATTTATTAGAAAGAGACTTTTATTTAGTATTTGTGGGTTGTCTTGACTCAGTGTTAACAAAGAGCAAATCCAAGTTATTTAGTAGACAATCTTGCCATGTTGTTGATGAGAGGGTCGTTATCGTTTGACGTAACATTTACTTGATACCACACTTAATGAAGATCGTTACCCTCTAGTACAATGAGTGTTTAACACCATATTTATTATAATGAGGATTTTGAGGAGTAGAAGCCACCACTCCCCCGGCAAGCTCATAATTTAATTGGCACTAAAATGAAACATTAAGTACACTGTGAGTGTTGAGTATGGATCTAGAGACTCAAGCACTTCATTCATATTGTTTTATCTTTAATTTATTCTTACTATTTTATTTTAAATCTTATGATAAAATAAAGGAAAACTATTGTTTGTATACCCTTAATTTACTTAGTTATCAAATATATTACAATACTTTCTGGTTGTATCAGTTGTCCACCTTAAGTTGACAAAATGTATCTATTATCCACTAAACTGTTTCTTTTAGTTTAAATGTGATGACGTCAAAGGGTTAATATGATCTTTTCATATGGAAATAAAGGATACATGTGATAATTTAAGGGTATGCAAGTGATAATTTTTCTTTATTTTAATTTAAGCTTTAAGGGCAAAATATTTAATTTACTACAATTCCGTTAACTTTCAAATGACAGCTAATAGTTTAGTAGACGGCAGACACATTTTTTCAATTTAGGGTGGATGATTAATACACATTAAAAGTGTTATAGCACATTTGATGAAAATGTACCTTAAGGGCATATGAGTGATAATTTTCCTAAAATGAATCACCATCACTACTAATCCAAATATCAATCGAAAAATTAATCTTATACAAAATTTAAATCTAGCTCCTCATGGGATCAACACCCTTCGCCATCAATCCATATTACAATAGATTTATTTGCTTACAAATTCAATAAAATTTGCACAATAAGTATTTTTTGTCGTTGCAGAGGAGGTAAGTTATTTTTATTTGTAGAGTTAATTATCATTTGAGTGTAGGTTTTAATTGGATTTCATAGTAGTGTATAATAGCGTACTAATGTCAGAATCATAACTTCTTATTTCTCTTTATTTTCATTAGTATTATTTTTTAAAAAAAAAATTCATGTTCATTGTATGTATGGTTGAAGGTCATAATCATATGATCTAGAACCTATAGACCTTTAACTAAAAAAAGACACTTCGCACACGTAGATATATTGTATCAAGGGTTAAAATTGAAGATAAATTGAAATGAATTTACAATAACAACCATGGGCACCACAATAGAGGCCATCTAATTAAAGACAATTTGATCACATTATGTATACGATACCCAAATGTAGTTGATAAGAGTCTCGAGTTAAAATCTAATGTACTAAATTGTCTCCCATAATTCTATGGACTAGAAAACAAAGACCCAAAAAATCATCTGAATAATTTTTATACTTTTGCCAAACTTTAAAAAAAAAATCAAATGAAGATTTTAAGCTTAGATTGTTTCTAATTTCTCCAAAGGATAGAACTTGTTATTAGTTCAATACATTGTATGCTAATAATATTACATGATCAGAACAAGTGGTAACTAAATTTTTAAATAAATACTTCACAATGCTATTCGTACAGAAATCTCAAAATTTATTGAGAAAAAAGACGAGCATTTTTTCGAAGCATGGGCGCGATTCAACAGGCTATTCTTAAAGTGTCTACATTATGGATATGAGAAATAAAACCAATGTCAATACTTATTAGAAGTACTATTGCCACATGTAAAAAGATGACTAATTGCAATGAGTAAAAGTGAGCTAATGTCTAAAAGCACATAAACAATTTGGGATTTTTTCCAACAACAAGGAGACAATTCTCAATTGTGAAGCCAATTACTCAAGAATGTGAAAAAAAAATCAAGGGAGTGAATGAGTTCTATGTTGGCAAATCAAGATTGAAAATCAAGGAAGTTAAAGTAATAGTTGAAGGACTTTCTCGCCAAATAGCATCATTAATGGTTTCCAAATCAATAGAGCCATATACTGACAATCAATTTGACCATGATTCAAACATAGATTAAGCCAATGCCATAAATGTGATGAGAAAGTAGTCAAACCACAACCCTTACTCTAATACATACTTATAATCTTAGATTGAGAGACTAACCCAACTTTTCATGGTCTTAAGGATTACAACGGAACATACTAACAACTTCAGCTTCAATAATATAACCAGTTTATCAAGTTCCTATGTCCCTCAGCCATCTTTGAGACTATACAATTAGAATCAGAACTACTCATAACCAAGATAATTGGAATAGGCATTCCAAAATTTTAAAAATTTGACTCATTTCGTTATAGAAAAATAAAATTGCACCAATGACGAACTACAAAATAAGATGAGACCTGGCATCAATTCATAAGCCTAAACAATCTTAACTCTAAAAGAGATTGGAAGTAAACTTATTTCTTCAGTTCAAACATTAGTCATAACCATTAAGAAAGATAAATTCTTAAGCCATCCAATACCCAATCCTAAGGGAATACATGAAGTAAGTACAAGTTTACCCAAGCAGTATAAATTGGTTAAAGCCATCACGACCTTATGAAAAGGCAATAACTCAACAAGAAAGTAAAGATGCACTAAAGTTGTACCTTTAAACTATAAGGACTCATCAATAAATGAGGAAGAAGAAAGCAACCTACGAGAATACTTCCTTAAAGCTCCATTTGTTTAAAGATTAGCAAAAGCTATGAAGGAAAATTATGTTTCATAGGTGAGATTATGCAGATCTTTAAATAGGTAAGTATTAACATCGCTTTGCTTGACACTACAAAACAAGTGCTCTCTTATACTAAGTTTCTTAAAGACTTTTGTACTAAAAAGAGAAGCATCATGTTCAAAAAAAGATTTTTTAATAGAAAACATTGATTCCATATAGTATAAGGAACCAGACAATTGAAAATGCTTTATTCAACTTAGAAGTTAGTGTAAATCTTTTGCCTTTTTGCCTTACTCAATATTAGTGAATCTTAGATTACAAGAACTATACTCAACTCCAATTGTGTTGCAGCTTACAGATCGATCAATGAAAATACTTTATGGTATAATAGAGGATGTGCTTATCCAAGTAAACAAGTTTTATTTTCCTGTTAATTTTATTATGATTGACACTTAACAAGTGCAGGATTTGAAGAAGCACATATCTATTATTCTAGGCCAACTCTTCCTAGCAATTGTTAATGCTCATATTCAATGCATTACTAGTACCATTGGGGAAGAAATTCAGCCCATCGTCAGAATCACCACTAAAACTCGAGCTTAAACCATTAGCAGACATTTAAGAGTATGCATTTTTTAAAGTCGTCTCATCCTCCCTTCACGAAAAATAAAACAGTAAGTTGTTGGGTGTTTTAAAAAAGCATAAAGAGGCATTAGGATGAATTATAGCCGACGTAAAAAATATAGACCCATTAGATTACATGCATTACATTCATCTTGACGAAATGCCAAACCTACTAAAGAAATACAACGTCGATTAAACTCTAATATGAAAGAAGTCGTCAGAGCTGAAGTTCTTAAATTGTTAGAAGTAGGTATCATTTATCCCATCTATGATAGTTTATGGGTTAATCATGTATCAGTTACCCCTAAAAAGTCAGGAATCACAGTAGTTACCAACACTAATAATCAAGGAATATTATCATTTTCCTACCCAAGTTCTTTTAACAAATCAAGCAGTACCATGGCTTGGTGAAAACTATATTTTACTACTATATATTTATATTGTTAGCAATTTACCACCATTCTATTAAAAATAAGTTAATATTTAACGAAATAAGTTAAATATTGATTTTGCTTGAGACGACCCACCCCATATCCAGAGGCGACCTATCTTAAAAAATTGAACTCAAATATTAAAATCATCGTATTAATGAGAATTCTACCGAAATTTCGACAGAACCTCCCCTAAACATATAACATTTCCAAATCTGCAATTACAACATAAGCACTCCTAAATCATTTATTATACATCAACTACATCAACCCAATCTCATTCGGTCTCATATCCAATAATACACACGTTTGATAGTTCATATATTACATTCCTAGTATAACTCCAAAATATAATAATTATACATTAACCAAAAGAAAATAATTAATCTATAGCCTCAAACAACCTCAGTGGCCCAAATGAATCCAACTATGTACAGCTGCTGGGTTAATTGTTGTACCTGTAATCTCCTGGGGGGAAAAATATAATAAAATAGGAATGAGTATAAAACTCAGTAAGTTCAGTGAGTGGATAGTAGCTTTTAAAACATAACATATTTACAAAAATAAGTGCATCGCTTGTATAATTACTTTTCTCAAACATATATATATTCATGTAAAAACTCCTTTCTTTTCAATCATATTCTGAACATAAGCAAAACTGATACTGCCACAAAATCAATAGAAAACATCTCATATTGAAATACCATCTCATATTGAAATATCATATCGTACATAAATATCAAATATTAAGTAAAATAAATATCCTTAAACAAATACCCAGGGGATAATCTAGTCTCATCCGGACCTTAACGGACGGCAATGATATACTATCTGAGTACCATCATGCCCGGAGCTACACGGATAGACGAAAGGACGTACCATCTCATGCTTATCAGCATAACTCATACCCCGAATCTCAACGGACGTGCTATGATGCGCCATCTTCCTACATCATGTCCGGACCATCCGGTCTCATATCTCAATATCTGTCTGCATGCATATGCCCCCAAAGGGTGAAAGCGCCCAAACACACGGCCCAAAGCCTCTATGTGTGTTCAGACGGGCCCCAAAGGCCTGCTATCTCATCTGAAGGGAACGAGTATTTGCTTAAAACTTAAAATCATGATCGAAATCATTATATATATATACTTTAAATCATGCTTTAAATCATACTCGAAATCAATATATCTCATGCCCAAGATCCATCATATACTCTTTAAATCATGTTCAAAATCAACATATATACACTTTTAAATGACGCTCAATATCAAATCATATAGTCTTAAAATCATGTTCAAATTCAACATATATACACTTTTAAATCACGCTCAAGATCAAATCATATACTCTTAAAATCATGCTCGAAATCCACATAAAAGCACTTTAAATCATGTTCGGAAATCAATCATCTCTTTTACTATTTTAAAATCGATATGGAGCATAAATGAATAAATATAATTTAACAAAATATTTATACGGAATAAACATTTAATTTCGGAGAACCATTTAATGAAAGCACTTTAAATATTCACTTCACGAACAAGCTTTACTATATAAAATCAAATAATTTTAATATATTCCACTCACAGTGACAATTTCAGACTCGGCTATCACCCAAGTCTGCAGGTAGATTATCGTCCGTAGATCCACCTGTTTTATAGAAATTATATAATTACTTTCCATAATTATAATTCGAACTAATCTTGCAAAAATAACGCTTAAAATAAATGTTCGTCCTAACATTACAACTATCAATTTTCCCGGCTTACCGTATTAATCCCCTATTTGTGATTTACTAATAACATATCCGAAATTATACTACCCTCAATTTCATAATTTACTAATTTACCCTCAACATCATAAAATTACCAATTTATCCTCAATTCAGAGTACAAAAACATCCTCAAAGTTGAAAATTACGAAATTACACTCAACATGAAAAATTACCAAAATGCCCCTATAGTCAACGTTGACCGAAATTCACCAAACGGCGGTGGGGAAGCTCGGACTAGACACTTCTCGTCGAGGTGAGTTCAACGATGCCGGTGGTGTCCTCCTACGCGCGGCGGCGAAGCCGGATCGAGCTCATGAAGATGCGGCTCCTTGGTGCCGGTGACTGGTCGGGAATGGAAGATGGTGAGGTGGGGAAGCTTTTCCAACCGGTGGTACTGCCAAAGATGGCCGAAATCGGCGGCGATCGTCCGCGCAAAACCCGTGGAACTTTCAAGCTTCATCGGCAGGGTTCCACTCATTTTCCGGCAGCAAGGACAGCTGGGGGTGGATGGCCGGCTCACAAGCTTCCGTTTGACACCTTGCTCGGCCGGTGAGGTGGCCGGAAATGGGAGAAACCGGCGGGTCGGTTTCGCGGGTTCGGGTCAGCACACACTCTCTCTCTCGGTTTCTCGAAAATTCACCCGGTTTTCTCCTTTTAGAAACACCCACAAAATATCAACTAGACCCCCTAATGATTTATCACATAAACCCCCTCTTAAATTAATTATTTATAAAAATACATAAAGCAAATGCATATGTTACATTGCCCATAGAGCATAAATGATGATTTTGTGCTTTAAATAGAAAGAAATTACAAAAGATAAATTTATCATTTGTCTACCCAAAGTTTTCTAAAATATAAATTAAGACTAAAATTTCTTAAAAACTATATTTTACTACTAATATTTAAGTTATTATCACTTTACCACCAAAACGTTAAAAATAACTAAATATTAACTTGGGGTGTAAAAGATGATTTTTTTATTTGAAAAGAAAGAAATTAAAAAATAGAAATTATTATAGGAAAGTAGCCATTATATTAAAAAAAAAAGGCTACATTTTTTATTATATAAACATATTGTTGTGCATTCAAATGTCAAATTCCAAGTAATACAAACCAAACACTTCAGTTTTAATAATATTATTCAACACAGTAACCATAAGCCAATTCAAAAACTATAATGGTAACCAAATACTCTAAATTTAACACTTCATCATTCAACAATTATGTTAATATTTTGGCTTCCATGTGAAATTCCTTAAATACCTTTATGGAATTCCTTAAATTTCTTTATTGTGTTAATATTTTGATGGTAAAGTAATAATAGCTTAAATATTATGTTGTAAAATATAGTTTTTAAGAAACTATAGTACTGAATTGATGTGTCAAAAAACTTCTGGTGGACAAATGATAATATCTTTTTCACAATTGAATGGTGCAATTTGGTTTTAAAGTGAAATTTCTTAAATGCCCTTATGACATCAATAAATTGTTAACTGTATTAACGGAATGGTGGTAAAGTGTTAACTACGTAAAAATTTGGTGATAAAATGCAGTATTCACCAAATTATCTTACTGACTTGATTTGTTAGAAAAACTTTGGTGGAAAAATGATAATATCCCAATAATGAATGAATACCCACTAGAATGGCTATATGGTGGCTTATATGTATTGATTATAGGAAGTTGAACTCTATTACACGAGAAAACTATTTTTCTTCAGTATTTATCGATCAAATACTTAATATATAAACGGGTCTTAAATTCTATTATTCTTTAGATGGCTACTCAAAATATAACTAAATTCCCATAGCACCAAACGACCAACAGAAAATCACGTTCACTTATCCTTTTGGTACTTTTGCATATAAGAGAATGCTATTTAGATTATATAATGCACCTGTCATATTTCGACAATGCATGTTAAGCATATTTTCTAATATGGTTGAACATTTTCTTAAAGTTTTTATGGATGACTGTTCTATTTTTAGTGATTCATTTTACTCATGTTTACATCATCTAATGACAGTTCTGTAGCGATGTATAGAGAAGAATTTGGTCTTGAACAGGGAGAATTACTGTTTCAAGGTAAGATAAGATATTGTTTTAGGTCACAATATTTTGAACAAAAGTATTGATGTTAACGAAGCAAATGTGGATCTCATTTCCAATCTTCCTCCACCCAAAACAATTGGAAAAGTAAAATATTTCCTTAGCCATGCTAGTTTTTATAGATGTTTTATTAAAGATTTTAGAAAATTTCTACACCCTTATACAATTTACTTGCTAAAGATGTACCTTTCATCTTTGATGATTCATATCTTGAGGCATTTGAAAAATTAAAGTAGTTATTGTCCTCATCACCCATTATGTAGCCTCCAAACTAGAACTTACCTTTGAGCTTATATATGTGCATTTGATTATGCAATATGAGCAGTATTATGATAAAGACTTGGTCGTACTCCCTATATTATTTACTACACCAGTATTTTGACACATGATTTTCTTCACAAAGCCAACTTTTTTTCCATTCTTCTTGCTTTATTTCCAGATTTCCTTGTGTTTTGCTTGAGCTTGAGATTTTTCATCTCCAAAGTTTAAGTATTTGACCTATCCTTAGTGTTTCAAAGCGTTTCTCATAGAATTTTTTCTTTTTATTCTCACTAATGGGGTTTACTCTGCGCTGTGATCACATGTTTTGACTAGAATTTATTATGTGCAGGGCTATTCTTGTTAACTTACTGTAACTTTTGCCTAGGTTTGACCTATTTTCCATCTTGCTCTTCTTTCTCTATTTCTCCCTTGCTCTTCTTTTTTTTAATTATTTTTTTATTGTGTTAAGTTTTTTATTTGATGATTTTGCATTAGCTATAGAGAGAAAAACTGATAGTTTGTTCTTGGAGGATAATGATGACTCAAGTGGAGGTAGTGGAGAGCCTTCATGATTTTTTGTTGTCCTTAAGTATAGTTATCGCCCATCATTTAGTGGTAAAAATAGTATGGGCTGCCTTAGGGATTCCAAGTAGAAGGGAAGGAATCTAGGAGTGACTCCAAAGAGGGTTCAGAAAGATAGTAGAGTATTGTAGCCCTTGACTCCATAGGAGCCTACCATCTTTGAAACTGAAAAGAAAAAACAAAAAAAAATGTAAAGTTCTTAGAAGCGAATGTAGCTCTTAAGGGGAAGGGTATAGCTCCCTCTTGAAGCTTGAGTTCTACTCTTGATTCAACTTGCAATTTCCCTTTCTGATGTCTTTCTTAAGTCATCACAAGAAGTTTTGGACTTAATTGTGAAAAAGTGCCATATTTCTTCTTAAATTAGACTTAGGATTCCTGTTAAGGATTAAAGACCCGACAACCCTGGATCTAAGTTTCCCTTTTGACATTGATATATTTCACTTTGGTCTTAAGTTGTCTTTTATTAAAAAATTACTTGTCAGCTTTGATGTCCCTCTAGTACAACTTATTCTTCCTGCTTGGGGAAGTATCATTTGCTGTTTTATGTATTTGAGAGAGTTATTTAAGGAAGTTGTTGCTATAAGTGACATTAATGGGCTTTACCAGCTTAAGAAGCTACTCTCCTTAGGTTCAGTATATATCTTTCCCTGGATAGCGTGTAACAACCCAGTAGCTCTTCTTTCTTCATTGAAAGACTTTAAGCTTGGTGGTTTATAGCGAAGGAGCATTGGGGGCTCTACTATAGAGCAAAAGGGCAAAATGGGCCATGTTATGACTGCCTTCAATTTGAAGAGTAGGAGTGATCCCATGGATTTTCTTTTCTTTTTTTATTTTTATTTCGCTACATGAGAACTGATTTGAATTCCCCTAACACTATTGTAGATATTTTTTAGAGTAAAAAATAATGCCTAAAGGAAAGATCAAAGACTTTATGGCTTTTCATAAGATAAAGCTTGCTAATCTTAATGTAAGGAAAGATATGTTGAGTGAAGATAGACTTATTTAGTCCGGGTTTGTTTTAGAGAGCTTTATATTTGACGAGCAAGGCAGAAGAATAATAGGTGCTTCTATTTCCCACTTTTAAGTATTTTCCTTTTTGTTTATCTTTTTTATCCTTTTACTAGTTTGCTTGCTGACTAACAGTCCCCTTCTTGTTTTATAGCTATGGCGTTTGCTAGCTTCATGTCCAAAGCAGAATGAAAGAAGCCAGTTACTAGTTTTTCTAAGAAATAAGAAATCTTTCTAGGCCTCTTTGGATGATCAGATATCAATGTTCCTTGCTGTCTAATCCCAAATATTCTCTTAAAACCACTCTTATTCTATCCAAGAAAATGAAGCACCTAAAGTCATTCTCTCTCACTCTACATGTCGTGGAGTTAGATTCAGTCACTGGCAGCATACTTCCAGATCTTGTGAGATTGTTCAATTCTTGGGCATGACCTAATCCCTAAAGATGATGTTGCTCTAAGCAATTAAAAGCTTCTGGATAACATTACTAGAGCCATCAAAGTATGTCAAGATGTGAGCTTACCTCTTATTCAGGTATACCTTTATTTTTCTTATATTGGGTGCTAATTTCTTTTTTTTTTTTCCTAAGTGACCATCAAGTTGAACATAAATTATGACCAACCCAAGGAGTCATCAATCATCTTCTCAGTTTAAGAAAGAGTGCCAACACGCAGACAGGCAACGGAAGGAACGCTTGGAGGAGGTGAACTTCTTGCTTTAGTCTGAGAGGCATAAATGTAAAGATAAGAAAAATTTAGTTAAGAATGAGATGAGTTTGGGGAAGAGGATTATCCAAGGGATCCAAGAAAAGAATGGTTAGAAGGCTCAGGCCGCTGTGAACTTTGAAGCCCCCTATTTAGAGTCATTTGTGGTGAAATTAGATATATTGGCTTTGACAAAGGAATAAGAGGAAGTGACCTAGAAAAGTATTAAGGTAGGTTTTTAGGACGCTCCAGATCTCAAAGACGAGGTTTCTCTTCGTGCTGATCCCCTAGCTCTATTGGAGTTAACCCTTCTGCTCGTTTATTTTATTGCCATCGATGCCCCTTTATGGCATCTGAAAAATTTTAAACTTCTTATTTTTTAAGTATTCTGAACTTATTCCTTTTACAAGACTTTATTTAGTATTTTAAGCTGTCAGATATTTGAATTTATGACTTTTGGCTAAAGTTTATTTGTGGTTAATATGTTTGTATAGGCAGTAGAATTTAGTTATTTTACTGATGGCGTTCTGGAATTTTTCTAAGTCTTGAGAAATTATGAAGCAGTCTTTCTTGGGCAGTAACATTAAAACCTATATAGGCCTTCCCTACATATTCGTAGAGACTTGTCACTTGTGGTAGGACATCTACTCTTTCAGTCAAATGACTAGTAACTGCCAATGGGAAGGAGTTTTTTACCCATCTCATAAACATTTAAAAGAACTTGACTTTCGTCATGGCGCTTTAAATTTGTAACCAGGGTGCTTACCCTACATACATGGAGACTAATAGTGGCTAACTCCTCTATGCATTCTTAGTTAACCATAATATTAGTTGCTTGCAATTTTCTTTTAGCTAAATGGCGTGTAATAAGTATAAGGTGGAGTGTACATAGTCCATTCAGTTTTGAAAATGTACCTTTAATAGATTCTATAGTGAATTTATTTCATCTTTAAGTCTTCTATAGCCTCCACCCATACCTCAAAATTATAGTAGTTTTAGATTTCGGTCTGAAATGTTGTAGCTTTTATTATTTTTTTGTTATTATCTCAAGAAAATTATACCTTGATTCTACTCTAAAGCTTATTTCCTCGATTAAGTCATCCATGAGCTCTTCTCATTTAAGTTGCTTGATAACATAAGTCTTTTAACGGCTATATATGACTTAAAATGAAAGTTCCAAAGCATTAAATAGTAGTGAGTTATTAGTGGAGATTATTTAGCAATAGGTAACCATGAGACAATAAAGAAATCATCAAGTAAAAAGCTAAATTTATTCATTCAAGTGAGTTCATTGATCACCCATTCATATCATAAAGAGATTGAAAGAAGCTGGATTCGTAAATGAAAAATAAACATATATTTATAGATAATTTTTCTCTAAGTAATAATAGCTCATATCATTACATGACATGACATGTCAGTAGTTAACTTGAGTGAGGCAAAACTTATAGGCCTTTTGATTTGTTATAATAACTTAAAAGGAATTAAAAGGAACTTACCCTTTAGAGAAACCAGTGTAGTAGCCACAATGGCCTACACGCTATTTATAAACACATATTTAAAGAAAATAATTCGTAAGGGGAGCAATGATCAAAGAGGTCTACCGATAATATTTTTTAGCAAAATTGCATTTTATGGGTGCTTGACTATGGTCCTATCTATGTGCATTAACATGTAGGCACCTGAACCGATAAGCATATCTACATGATAAGGACCTTCCCAGTTGACTCTGAGAACTCCATCTGAAGCCATCTCTGTGTTAAGAGTTATCCTCTTGGGCATCGGGTCGTTCTTCTTAAAAGCTCGTAGGCAAACCCTTTTATTGAATAACCCAGAAACATAGCGCCTATAATAATCAAAGCAACTGTTTGGGTAATATCGGACAGGCCCCTCGAAGCCTTTCCAGCTCGAGTAAAACACCCCGTGGACAACCTAGTCCGAGCAGCCCTTCTGGTCAAAGATGGTCAAGGTCGAGGGATTCAGAGCTGCTCGAGCCCCGAGTACTCCGTCACCAGCTCGAGGTCATCCCTCAGGTCAAAGCTGGTCAAGGTCGAGAGCTAAGCACTCCATCACTAGCTCAACGTCGTCCCTCAGGTCAAAGCTGGTCAAGGTTAGGAACCGAGCACATCTCTCCTGCTCGCAGAGATCCACGAGCTCAGCTGGGCAAGACCCGACCCAGGGCAACCCTACCCGTTTTCTCAGAATCATGGCACACCTTTTAATGTCTGACGGGGATCCCACATGGTGTGGTGGTGATACTGTTGCCGGTGGCCGGCACATGCCTCCAAGGTGTCATCATTCCTAGCGCACTTGCCTGACATGGTGATCTGGCCACGTGAATCGGGTTAGGGGGATAGCCACTCATCCCTAGGGAATATTCTGCCAAACCTGGCTGTCAGAGGGACCCAGAAACCACTAGCGTAGGAGTGGACAGCCTGGAAAGGGAAAGAGCGGGAAAAATAGAGTATAAAAGGAAACGAAGGGGAACGTTACAAGGGTTGGCATTTCTAATTCACAGAAAGTGGGATTTTTTGAGAGACAAAAGGATCTGTAAGCTCAAACAGGTTCTTCCTATTCTAATCTCTCTCATTTGATTTTCACCATACTTATCCAAAAAGGGGGGGCGAAATAATACCCCTTTTATCTTTCCGGTCTCTCTCATTAAGGGAGATACCAAAAAGACAAACCCGATTACTGACTTGAGCGTCGGAGGATTTTCGCCGGAACACGCCCGGCGACCCCTGACCCGGTTTTCTGTGATTACAGGTCCGGGAGATCTCCGTTCTGAAGAAGACAGCGGAACAGGATGAAAGGGGTAATCCTGCTCGAGCTTATCGCGAGCAGAAGGATCGAGGCACTGTTTGAAGCCGCGAGCAGAAGGTTTAAACAGTCCTGCTCGAGCTGTTTGGAGACACTGTTTGAAGGTTCGAAGCACTGTTGAGGCACGCGGGAAAAACTGCATCAACATCTTTTGGCGCCGTCTGTGGGAATCAGCACAAAAAGCCTGATTTCCTAATACATTCAAGACACACAACACAACAATGAGGGGAAACAGCCGAAGAGGAGTAAGTCTAGAAGAATCAGTAACTTTGAGAGAGGTGGCCAACGAGGCCCAGAACAGGGAGATCCAGGAAAGAATAGATCGGATGGAAAAACAGATCGAAACTCTGACCTCCTTGTTACAAGAATTCAAAGAGGGACAGAGAAAAACATGTAATGATGTCCCGAGTCCAGTAGGGAATGCTCGTGTTCGGAAAATGCGGGAGATGAAGCCCAGACCTAGGGCACCAAATGTTGCGGTGAGAGAAGAAACAAACATGGAGGAAGGGGTCTCAGTCAACATTTGCAGGATCTGACCTGACCTCTCGTGCGGAGGAGTTGGAAGGAGAGGTGCTCAGGTTGGCACGAGTTGTGGAGGATCTTCAGGGGAACGGAAAGAGTCCAAGCTAGCGAATAATGCTGGACAACGAATCTCCACTCTCCGCGGAGATCATGGGTGTCACGATCCCACGTGACTTTCGCTTCCCGGATCTGAAATTTTCGGGAAAAAGTGATCCGTTAGTCCACATGCAACGGTTCAACGACATGACGGGGGTGCAAGGTCTGTGAGCAACACAGAGGTGCAGGACCTTCCCGCTCACTCTTGAGCTTTGAACAGATGTGCAGGGAGTTCGCAGAACAATTCGAGGCGCATGATGACCCCGAGGATGACATGATGGAGTCGTCGAGTGAGGCGGAAAGAAGGAGAGTCCCTCGGGAGTTTATCAAAAGATACCATAGATCGGTCCTAGATCTTGGTGCGTTCAACCATCCCAGAGCTCCGAGAGGATTGAAGGATGGCATTCGGATGGGGAGACCATGGTATAACCTGCGGAGTCCTTCGATCCGTTCAGTATTCGGACGCTGCATGAACAAGTAAAAGCTGGATATGGTAATCGAAGAAGAAAAAGCTACCAAAGCGAGAAGTGAGCGGTTGGTGGAGCGAAGGAAGGAGAAAGGAGCCCGCCTGAGGGACACAGGCTCAAAGGCGGTGAGACCAGGCCGCCTGTACTAACCCATATCGGAGAGTTCCCCGCGCGGATGGCCCCGAGCCACCTCGCAGGTCTCAGGTCGGGATCACGGAGAATACTGAGCGTCATGATGGCCACATACCCCTGACCGACCACCGAGTAGACACTGAGTGAGCCACAGCAGGGGTGATCGTTTATTACCACCCCACCAGAAGCTTCCCGAGGGATAGAGGCAATACAAGTAGTGGAGCAGAGCCACCACTACGGACAGATATCTGAAGTTGAAGGTATCTCTTGAAGAGATACTTGAGTGGGCGAGGAGCGTGGACTGCTAAGCCTCCAGCGCTTATGACCACGCCAGCTAGCAGTGAGGCAGAGGCGATTCTGCCGTTTCCATGGAGACCATGATCACACCACATCACAGTGCCATGATTTGAAAAACCAGGTGGAAGATTTAGTTAGAAATCGGTACCTGGATGAGTTTGTAGAAGGAGGGCACCCGGTAGTTGAACAACAGCCTGAGGAAGGTGACCAGGCTTACGAAATAGATACGGAGCCACCATCCACGAGAGTAATTTCGGGAGGGCCGACGATGGCCGGAAGTTCCAACAGGGCCCGGAAAAACTATTGCAGATATGCCGCTGCCGGCCGAGAAGTCCTGTTCACTACTCCTACGGCCAAGAAGGCCAAGGTTCGGCAGGTGCCAATCATGTGGACAGATGAAGATGAGGAGGGGGTGCTGTACCCCCACGAAGATGCCTTGGTGGTAAAAGCCAATGTAGCGAATAAGGAACTTGACCGAATACTGGTTGACTCGGGGAGCTCGGTAGATATTCTTTTCAAATCCACACTCGAGGATTTAGAAATAGCAGGCGCGAGCCTCGAGCATACTAGCACTTCCTTGAAGGGGTTCGGGGGAGGAAAGCTAATACCTCTAGGAATCATCAAGTTGGCAGTAACCATGGGCTCGAAGCCTTTCGAGAAGAACATGATGCTGGATTTCGTGGTGGTAGATGAAACCAGCCCATACCAGGCGATTCTAGGGAGGCCGTTTATGAGGATCAGCCAATGCGTGCTGTCCACCCATTACTTAGCCCTAAAGTATCGAGTAAATGGGGCTATAGGGGTCGTGAAAGGCAGCCAAAGGGTGGCGAGGAGCTGCTACGCTGTAGCTGCCAAAGAAACTATCTGCAGTTACCATCGTTGGACACGAGGGGAATCGAGGAGCGAAGGCAAGAGCCGATGAGAAGTTGGAGGAGCTCGAGGTGAGAGCAGATGACCCCGACAAGAAAGTCCGAATCGACTCGGGCCTTAGTGAGCCATTGAAGGAAAAGTTGGTGGAATGTCTGCGAGCACACGCAGATGTGTTCGCATGGACGCACGATGATATGCCGGGATCGACCCGAAGTGAGCGTGTCACGGTTGGCGATACTGGAGAGATGCTAAACCAGTAAAGCAGAAGAGGAGGTGTGTTAACCAGGAGAGATACGAAGCCATCAACTGCGAGGTTGAAAGGCTGCTGAAAGCAGGATTCATACGGGAGGTATCCTACCCCGAATGGATCTCGAATGTGGTGCTGGTGAAGAAAGCAAATGGGAAATGGAGAATGTGTGTTGACTTCACAGATGTGAACAAGGCCTGCCTGAAAGATAGCTTTCCACTACCGAAAATAGACCAGCTGGTGGATTCTACGGCAGGGCACGGGTTGCTTAGTTTCATGGATGCATTCTCAGGATATAACCAAATTCCCATGCACCAATCAGACGAGGAGTGTACAGCTTTCATCATCGATCGAGATATGTCTTGCTACTAAGGTCATGCCTTCGACCTAAAGAATGCAGGGGCGACGTATCAGAGGCTAGTGAACAAGGTTTTCAAGCCATTGATCGGTCGAACTATGGAGGTATATGTAGATGACATGATCACCAAGTCTAGAGACGCGGAGGAGCATGTAAAGCATCTAGAAGAGACCTTCGCACTCCTAAGGAAGTACCGAATGAAGTTAAACCCCGAAAAATATGCTTTTGGAGTGAGTTCGGGAAAATTCTTAGGATTCATGGTGAGTCACAGGGGGATCGAGGCCAATCTGGAGAAGATCAGAGCAGTGATAGAAATGAGGTCCCCTCGTAGCCTCAAGGAGATACAGAGTCTGATCGGCAAGCTAGCGTCCCTCAACAGGTTCGTATCTCGAGCCACGGATAAATGTCGAGTCTTCTTCCAGGAAACGAAGAAGGGCAGGAAGACGAAATGGACGTCCGAATGCGAGGAGGCGTTCCAGCAGCTGAAAGAGTATTTGTTGAAAGCTCCGTTACTGTCAACACCTCGAGCAGGAGAGGTACTATTTCTATACTTGGCTGTATCCCAATGGGCAACGAGCTCAGTTCTGGTAAGGGAGGAATCAGGGGTACAGTACCCCGTTTATTACACGAGCAGAGCGTTGCTAGAAGCAGAAACCCGGTATCCAACCATGGAGAAGTGGGCACTAGCCACAGTCACGTGACCCAAGGCGAGGCTTTATTTTCAGGCACATTCAGTGGTGGTACTGACTAACCAGCCTCTCAGACAAACTCTACACAAACCTGAGACCTCTGGAAGGTTGGTTAAATGGTCAGTGGAGTTAAGCGAGTTTGACCTCAACTATCAACCCCGAGCAGCCATAAAAGCACGGTCTTTAGGCGACTTCGGTGGTCGAGTGCAGCGGGGTAAAGAAATGGAGAGCGAGCCCTCATCAAGCTCCCGAGCCTCAACCAAAGCATGGATAGTCACGATAGATGGATCCTGTGGAAGTCGGGAGGCGGGAGGCGGGGTGGTGCTCAAAAGTCCAGAGGGGGCGGAGATGCAATACGCTGTGAGATTGGAGTTCGAAGTCACCAACAATCAGGCCGAGTATGAAGGCTGTAATAGCGGGGTTGAAGCTCGCCTCGGTAGTAAAAGCAGAGGAAATAAAGCTTCGAACGGACTCACAGTTGGTAACTAATCACCTCGACGAGAGCTTTCAGGCAAAGGGGGAGAAGATGGACGCCTACCTTGGAAGGTAAGGCGATTAATGAAGAATTTCTAAGTCGTCGAGGTGGAGCATATCCGAGGGAAGAATTTTCCAGCGTATATGATAGCTCGCATGGCAGCCACCTCGGACCCCAAGTTTCCAAAATCTATCCTCCGGAAATAAAACACCGCTCGAGTATCGAGCGGGAGGACGAGTGATGAGCCTATCAACGAGCAATACCGGATGGAGCCGATCATTTCTTACCTCGAGGAAGGGACGGTCTTGCGTGATAAGAAGCAGGCAAGGAAATTGAGGTGCAAAGCAGCCAGGTACACTCTCATCGATGGGGTCTTATACAGATGCGGGTACACTCTCCCCTTGCTGCGGTGTTTGGACCAACAGGAGGCTGATTACATCCTTCGAGAGATACACGAGGGAGTCTGTGGAAATCATTCTGGAGCGAGGTCCTTGGCTTTCAAGGCCTTGAGGCAAGGGTATTTTAGGCCCCACATGCACCAGGATGCTCAGGAGAAGACGAGAAGCTGCAAGAGTTGTCAGAGCTTTGCCAACCACTTGACTCAGCCTCCGGAGAACCTTACGGTGATGAATTCGCCATGGCCGTTTGCTCGATGGGGAATAGATTTGATTGGACCCGCTCAGAGAGGAAAGCATCCGCCACCCATGCCGTAGTCGCGATTGATTATTTCACCAAATGGGTCGAAGTGGGAGCCTTGAGCAGCATCACAGAAGGTAAAACCACTGATTTCATTTGGAATAGAGCTGAAGTTTTGCTCTCCCTCACACCCGCAGGCCAATGGGCAAGTAGAGGCCGCGAATAAAACTATAAAACGCCTCTTGAAGACAAGACTGGGTGAGCAAAAGGGGGCCTAGGTGGACGAGCTGCCTGGTGTCTTATGGGCCTACAGAACCACACACAAAACGTCCACTGGAGAGACCCCATTCTCCTTGGCATTTGGGCACAAAGCAGTCGTTCCCGCTGAAATAGGAATGGGGACACACCGGACAAAGCACTTCAACGAGGAGCAAAACAACGAGCAGATGTGTGCAGGCCTGGACTTGCTGGAAGAAAAAAGAGAAAGGACAGCTGCCAAGATCTCAGAATATCAATAGAGAGTGGCTCGTTATTACAACCAAAAGGTACACATTCGCCGGTTCCAGGTGGGTGATTGGGTGTTGAGGAAAGTCAACCAGAGCACGAAGGACCCAAGGCAAGGTGTACTAGGACCAAACTGGGAAGGTCCCTATCGAGTCACTCAATAGCAGGACCAGGAGCATACCGGCTCTCTCATCCAGATGGACGAGAGGTCAAGAGGCCGTGGAACGCACAACTCCTGAGGAAGTATTTTCAGTAGGTCTTCTTGTATTGTAAAATGCTAATGTAATATCTCTCCCCAAGAGGGGATATGTAAAAGTAGAAATCTATGTAAGAATAAGAATAGCATTCATAATGTAAGTTCCAAATGAAGACCAGAAGCAAGAACAACTCCTTGGCATGAAGTCCCAAAGCCTAACTCATTAGGCGGGACGGTGCCAAGCTCGGGTCAATTGAAGACCAGAGCAGGAGTATCATCAGAAGACCTCGGGTCAATTAAAAGGCTCGAGCAGAATAAGAACTCCTCGGCATGAAGTCCCAAAGCCTAACTCATTAGGCGGGACGATGCCAAGCTTCGAGTCAATTGAAGACCGAGGCGGGAGTATCATCGAAGACCTCGGGTCAATTAAAAGGCTCCAGCAGAAGAAGAACTCCTCGGCATGAAGTCCCAAAGCCTAACTCATTAGGCGGGACGGTGCCAAGCTCGGGTCAATTGAAGACTAGAGCAGGAGTATCATCAGAAGACCTCGGGTAAATTAAAAGGCTCGAGCAGAAGAAGAACTCCTCGGCCAGAAGTCCCAAAGCCTAAATCATTAGGCGGGACGGTGCCAAGCTTCAGGTCGATTGAAGACCGAGGCGGAGTGTTATCGAAGACCTCGGGTCGATTAAAGGCTCGAGCGGAAGAAGAACTCCTCGGCAGAAGTCCCAAAGCCTAACTCATTAGGCTGGACGGTGCCAAGCTCGGGTCAATTGAAGACCAGAGCAGGAGTATCATCAGAAGACCTCGGGTCAATTAAAAGGCTCGAGCAGAAGAAGAACTCCTCGGCCAGAAGTCCCAAAGCCTAAATCATTAGGCGGGACGGTGCCAAGCTTTTGTCAATTGAAGACCAGAGCAGGAGTGTTATCAGATGACCTCGGGTCAATTAAAAGGCTCGAGCAGAAGAAGAACTCCTCGGCATGAAGTCCCAAAGGCTAACTCATTAGGCGGGACAGTGCCAAGCTTCGAGTCAATTGAAGACCGAGGCGGGAGTATCATCGAAGACCTCGGGTCAATTAAAAGGCTCGAGCAGAATAAGAACTCCTCGGCATGAAGTCCCAAAGCCTAACTCATTAGGCGGGACGGTGCCAAGCTCGGGTCAATTGAAGACCAGAGCAGGAGTATCATCAGAAGACCTCGGGTCAATTAAAAGACTCGAGCAAAAGAAGAACTCCTTGACCAAAAGTCCCAAAGCCTAAGTTTTAAGCTAGACGGCACCACGCTTGGATCAATTACAGGCCCGAGTAGAAGTATCAGCAAGCTCCGGTCAATTAAAAGGCCCGAGCAGAAGATAAAGAAGAACTCTTTGACCAAAAGTCCCAAAGCCTAAGCCTTAGGCGGGACGGTGCCACGCTTGGGTCAATTGCAGGCCCGAGCAGGAGTATCAGCAAGCCTGGGTCAATTACAGGCCCGGACAGAAGTTCAAGAAGAACGCTACGGCCAGAAGTCCCAAAGCCTAAGTCTTAGGCGGGACGGTGCTTAGCAAGGGTCAATTGCAGGCCTGAGCAGGAGTTCAAGAGGAACCCCTTGTCCAAAAGTCCCTAGGCCTAAGCTCTAGGCGGGACGTTGTCTAGCAAGAGCCAAAGGCAGGCTCGAGCAAGTCAAGTGAGCTCGTAAAAGAGACATAAGGCTTTTTTAGCCTAAGTCAAAGCAAAACTCCACCATGCATGGTTAAGCAGCATTACACTCGGGCATAAATGAAAATAGGAAGTCCAACACTTAGAAAATTTTTTACTCAGCAAGCATATTCAAAGTTAATTCAACATAGAAGACAAGAATGTGTGCACACGAGCAGTCAATAGATTTGTTCAACATGTATCTTTTTTATTTCATTAAAAGGATTACATATGTAATAAAAAAAAAAAAAGATATGAAGTCCAAGTTATTCAGCAGAAGGAGCGTCTTCAGCAGCAGCAGGTGGATGGTCAGCATCCGCAGGAGGAGCAGCAGGAGGGACGTCAGTAGGAGCTTCAGCAGGAAGAGCACTGGAAGGAGAAGGAGCGAGCTCTCTTACAACACTTTGGGGCTCGGATCGAGTAGCTTCAGGATTGCTCATGTATTCAGCTACATACCCTTCAACCTTGGACATGTCGGCTTCGGGGTATGCCTTCCCAAAAGCATACATGAGGCAGTTATAGCTGGAGTCTGCCCCAGTGCTATACTCAGTAGCGAGCTGGACCTTCAAACTATCGATTTGCCCTTGGAGACGAGCAGCTTCTCCCTCCATAAGCTACTCGTAGCAAGACTTCTGAGTGTCCAGATCCTTCCGAGCATGCTTCAGCTCATTCCTGGTCTCAATTAATTCCCTCTCAAGCCCGGAGACCTTGGAGTCGGCCACTGCTGTCTTCTCTGCAAGATTTATATTTTCGTCCAGCAGCTTCTGATTTTCTTCCTTCAGCTCGTTCACAGCCTGCTCCAAACTCTGAACCTTTACTCCGAGTTCTTCCTGGGAACTCAGAGTTATCTCATTAAGCCTGGTCGCAAACGCCAAAGCTCGGGAGGAGAGCCGCTGGAAGATACTGAACAGCGCTTGAGGAGTGTAGGACTATATCTCATCCAGGAACCTACTGGTCAGCTCTTCATTGAAAGCCCTCTGGTAAGGCTTGGAACGGCCGGGCTGACGTTGTTCCTGCACAGGGCCAGTTGGAGGACAAGCTGGGTCAGCGGTCCTTTGTCTCCTGCGAGGAGGACCTTCTTCTGCCCTCTCAGTTGGTCGAGCAGAAGAAACAGCTCAAGCAGGTAGAGACGAAGCACTCGACTCTGCTCGAGGTCTCTTAGAAGTGCTCGCACCTTCGGCCGTCCCCACACGTCGATGCAACATTTCACGCATCCTGCTACTTATTTCTTCAGTTGATACTAAGTTGGACTCCAAAAAGCTCCGAGGTGTCAACAGCTCCCTGCACGAGCTCGCGTTTGAAAGAGCGGGCTGCACACATGCTTGAGTCGACCCCGATGGAATAAAAGCACCCAGGAGACTGCAAAAAACAACCAAAGTAAAACAATGAAAACAGACGCGAGCTGGAAAGCTAAAAGTAAAATCCACAAGGCAGATAGATGACCTGGAGTGCAAAAGTGCAGTGGATCTGGAGGGACCCCTCACTACTGAGTGCAGCAGTGCCCCACTCTCCCCAACGAAGAAGAATTTGCTCTTCCGGTTGCCACCGGAGGTCGGGAGATCGGTGATGGGCTTTTTACCCTTCAGGCTGGAGGTAAGGTAATACCAACCAGCATCTTTTGGGCTACACTTCAGCTGGTAGAGGTGTCTGATTTCCCCTACCGAGGGCTCACCCAGGTCACAGCGTTTCCACAAAACGAAGAGTCCGGAAAGGACCCTCCACCCATTCGGGTTCAATTGCCCAGGGGCCAGACGGAACCCAGACAGAACCCGGCCAAAATAAGGCTGGAGAGGCAGCCTAACCCCCCATTTGAAACACTCCGAGTAGAAGGTCGTAAACCCTTGGGGGGGACGGCTGGGGATCTCACTCCTGCCTGGCAACCTTAGAACTACGCTATCGGGTATGCCGTAAGTTTCCCTAAGTCTATTCAACTCCAATTGGGTGGTTTCACATTCTAAGTGATCTATGGGGTATTCCCCACGCTCGGACCTCTGACTGGCCCTTGCCCTCTGATGCGGCTGGGTCTCAGCCGCGGATAATTCCCTCTCGGGACTAGAATCCCTCACGGGGATTATGCTAAGGGGTTGTGCCTCACTAGATGAGGAAGAGTCCTCCGGCAACATCCTACGGGGCTCTAAGGGATTTGACATTTTCCTAAGGGTGTGAATTAATGGGGTGCAGGAGAAGAAACAGAGTAGTGGCAGGAAATGGAAGATCGGGTTGTACCTGAACACGAAAGGAAGTGTGGTTAGCCGGAAATCACCTTGACAGGAAGAAGAAGACCAGTAAGCGGCGGAGAGCAGATTAATTGTAAGTTTGAACGAAAAGCAAGCAAATAGAGGGAACAGTGAAGAAGTTGGGGATTTTTAAAGAGGTGAACACGTCCCTTCCACTGGCGGCGTGCGTTTCGAGGGACACGACCTTTTAGGTCACGTTCTTTCGAATTTCAAATGCACGGCTAGGATCAACCCACGTGTCCCGCCTTAAAGGTGAAGTGACTGAAGTGGGAGACAGCTGGAAAACGTGGGGAAGAGTAAAAGGCCGCGAATTCGGCCCATCATTACTGAGTTTCCAGTCTTATCTTGTTTCACTCAAAAGACTAGAAGCCGGGGACCGGTGTTTGGGTAATATCGGACGAGGCCCTCGAAGCCTTTCCAGCTCGAGTAAAACACCGCGTGGACTGACCTAGCCCGAGCAGCCCTTCTGGTTAAAGATGGTCAAGGTCGAGGGATTCAGAGCTGCTCGAGCCCCGAGTACTCCGTCACCAGCTCGAGGTCGTCCCTCAGGTCAAAGCTGGTCAAGGTCGAGAGCTAAGCACTCCATCACCAGCTCGAGGTCGTCCCTCGAGTCAAAGCCGGTCAAGGTCGGGAACCGAAGCACATCTCTCCCGCCGCGAGATCCACGAGCTCACCGGGCAAGACCAGACCAGGAAACCCGACCTGCTTTCTCGGAATCTCGCACACCTTTTAATGCTCGACGGAGATCCCACATGGTGTGGTGGTGATACTGTTTCCGGTGGCCGGCACATGCCTCTAAGGTGCCATCATTCCTAGCGCACTTGCCCGACATGGTGATCTGGCCACGTGAATCTGGTTTGGGGGACAGCCGCTCATCCCTAGGGAATATTCCGCCTAACCTGGCTGTTAGAGGGACCCAGAAACCACTAGCGTGGGAGTGGACAGCCTGGAAAGGGAAAGAGCGGGAAAAATGGAGTATAAAAGGAAACGAAGGGGAACGTTACAAGGGTTGGCATTTCTAATTCACAGAAAGTGGGATTTTTTTAGAGACAAAAGGATCTGTAAGCTCAAACAGGTTCTTCCTATTCTAATCTCTCTCATTTGATTTTCACCATACTTATCTAAAAAGGGGGGGCGAAATAATACCCCTTTTATCTTTCCGGTCTCCCTCATTAAGGAGATACCAAAAGACAAACCCGACATCTGACTTGAGCGTCGGAGGGTTTTCGCAGGAACACGCCCGGCGACCCCTGACCCGGTTTCACGTGAGTACAGTCCGGAGATCTCCGCTCAAGAAGACAGTGAACAGGACAAAGGGGGTAATCCTGCTCGAGCTTATCGCGAGCAGAAGGATTGAGGCACTGTTTGAAGCCGCGAGCAGAAGGTTTAAACAGTCCTGCTCGAGCTGTTTGAAGACACTGTTTGAAGGTTCGAAGCACTGTTGAGGCACGCGGGAAAAACTGCATCAACAGCAACTTTACTCCCAGGCTGATTTAATTTGAAGATCCTTCCACATAAACATCCTAGTACTCATCATGTTCCATGGAGGTTACCTCCTCGCTTAGTTTCCCTAGGGTTTCTTCTCCACCCGAGTCATTGGTAAATTCTGCTAAGAAAATAATGGCTTGTGCCTTGATAACTAAGTTAGGACGGTAAATGATGTCAAACTTGCTTAGTTCAAGAGACCATTTTACAAGCCTTCCCCGACATATTTGGAACACCTATCTCAATAGAAATTTGATGACCACTGCTATAGTATAAGCTTGAATATAGGGTCTGAGTTTTCTTATTAAGATAAACAGGGTAACATTAGCTTTTCTTCTTTAAAGATTCATTGATCTAGTAGTACTTCAATTTTTATTTATTTTTTGTGATTCATGGTAAGATTCCGTTCTAAAACATTTTGGAGAATGGTGAAGTCTACCTCCATGGAGATATCCTCCTTCTCATTCCCATCTGTGACCGATTTATAACTTTCTTTATATCTTTTGCCTTAATGGACTCGAGATTGAACTAATCAGTACATCTTTAAAGATGATACCCATCCAACTTTCTATATCGACTAAAGTTCGAGCTACTCTATCTACTCTAACTTTTAAAGTGATTACCAGAGCATCATTATATAAATTGACCACATTCTCTGTATTTTCCTCGATGAATATGATTGGAAATAAATATGATGTTTAAAGAATTAAACTCTAGGTAGCTATGTTCACCTCTTTACCAATAATAGTATTCATTTTATAAGCTTTGATTGATCTTATGAAGCTCTAGCAAGAGTCGGATCCCCTACTATTACACCCATATAGGTACCTTTCTTAAAACTGCAAGGCTTTCCTCATTGAAAAGTTTCCTCTTAAGGTTTTTCCCCTTTGCTTTTTCTATTGACTTTTTGGCATCTCTCGTTCCAACAACAAACTCCTTTAAATACCCGTTAATTATCAACACTTAGTGGTACTGTGACCAAAGTCTTCTTGGAACTCACAATACTTTATACTCCTCTTTATATTTAGGTATTTCTTTAATGGACAGGGAGGCCTTAATAGACTAGTATTGAGGACGTGGTAAAAATATACTATGGAGATTTGTTCAAATGGTGGTAGGAGTAATACCGCGACTTCTTTGGTGGCTTCTCTCTCTCACAGTGTTTCGTTCGAGGCGTTAAGAGGTTTTGAGCATAAGTTGATGGTAGATTCCTCGAACCAATCCTCTGGATTGCTGGGGTTGACAAACTAGAAGTGCCTTATTATACTATAGTTTCTTCAAGTGATCTTTGCTCTTAAGCTTGTTCTCCTGGAGCTTCAGCTGGTAACTTTTTTTTTGTATTTGATCTACTGTAAGGCCTTTGACCTAGCTTCCCTATATGTTCATGGCTTGGCTCTTTGAAAGAACCTTCATAGCTTCTCTCCTGGAAGATTCTTTATAAAATGATTCAACATTTTCTCATGCCTAAATGATCCAACGCAAAGAACTTCGTAATGAAAATGGTTGACAAAGGAGGCTAGAGACTTTGTTTTCCCTGCTTGATTAAAGCTAGCTTTGAGAAAGACGTCGCATAGCATAACAAAACACTTAAATGAAATCAGAGAATAGCTGATTAATACTAGCTATGCTTATTGATTTTAAATATCATAACAAATATTTTTCTAAGCCCGGAGAGTGTGTGTAAACTACAATGCATAGCCTTGTCCTTCACTTCTTTTATAAGCATCTGATCCCAATACAACTTAGCATGCTTAGTGAGGGTCAGAGGTACCTACATATTATGGAATATGAGGCATGTTGAAGTTGGTCAAGAGAGCTAATTGATCCCTGTCGATGGAGCTATCCTTATTGGAGAGTTTTCGCACTTATTCTTTCAAAAAAGACATCTTGTTGAAGATTTCTTGATGTATCCTCAAATTTTCAGAGGAATCCTCCCTGTAGTGAGAAGATCTTGTTGAGTTGAGCTTATCCTGCAAATCTTCAGCTGGCATTTTACAATGCTTTATACCATTACTACTACTAGATCGAATATTGGCGGTAGATCTTTCATCTTGAAGCAAGCGGGCTGTGCTTTTGATTTAGTTGTGGTAGAGTTAAGCTATTTGCTTACTTCCGGTGCCTCTTGGTAATGGATAGTAAGTTTTTCACCTAGGGCTTGTGTGGTGGCTTGCTTGTTTAGATCACCATATGGATATTGAGCTTGCAAAACAATAGCTCAGCAAATCTTATCGGCAAACCCATTAAAATGCCTCTTAGTGATGAACTTTTTACTATAGTGGATATCGATCAAGGTTTTTATGGACTTTCCCTTGTCCATTTTTGCCATCTTCTTCACAGGTTCGGCAATCGATTTGTTGATGCAATTTTCAGGTAGCTTTCTGCTCGAGCAGGTTCTCCAGCTAACTCTTGCGTTTCTCTATTCTCTAAAATAGTAATGCCCTCTAGCCTGTGCTTACAGAAAAAGTGTCAAAGACCACCGGGTGTTTTCCCGGCGAAGACCCTCCAACGCTCAAGTCAGTAACTGGGTTAACTTTTAGAAAATTCTCTTTAAAATGAAGAAAAAGCACAGGAAATAAATTAACTCCCTTTTTATTTTCTTTCATCTAAAATCTAACCCATTTCTCCCTCTTTTCCGAGGTATTTATTTAGACCTTTTGATCCTCGCCATAACTCTCGTAAGGCACGTCCTCCACTTCTCATGCATCCATTTGGGGCAGTTATTCGGTCTCCACAATGAGAATTAATTGTGCATGAGAGTTGCTCCTCCATTCTTGGAGAGAGCCGTTCAACCGTCTCACACTATAGGCTTGAACTGCCACGTTTGGTTTGGCTCGAGGACTGGTTTGCACCTACTCTGGGTACTGCTTATAACATCAGGGAAGCTCACATGGTTGCTATGGACCTTCTTGCTCTCCTTAGCTTAGCTCGAGGATACCGCGAGCATCTAGTCTCGGCTAACCTGAGATCGAGCTGGAATGCCTTTATACGGGCGCCATGTTACAAGCCGCATGATTCCAGCCCAAAATGGCCCAAGAGAATGAGCCAAGATGTACTAACTTGGCTCGATTCTAGAACATTCCAGCACCTCTAGCACATTTGTACATATCCTAGATTTTGACACATATACGATCTAGATTTTGACACATGTACATAGAATTCTCTAGGTAGCCAAGCTTTCCTATAAATAGAGGTGAGCTCTAGGCATTTGAAATCATCCAAGCATCAAGCATCAAACACTTGTAAGCTCTCTTGTAAGCTTTCTTTCGAGTAATATAATTTCCGCATTTGGCTACATTGCTCGCTAGCTCTTCCTTCTCTTTAGCATTTTGGGAACCTCTTGGCTTAGCTATTGAGAAGCGCAAATGCTTACTTAGCAACATCCCTACAAAGGTTGTCTAAGTGCCGCACGAGTTTGCTGCGCAAAACACCTATCCCGTGACAAGTGGTATCAGAGCCCAAGGTTTGCACACACGCATTCCAGCAGCAATGGCCAACCTACCAACCTCAAGCGTTACACAAGAGGGTCCTCATGGTGTGGAGATTATCCCGGAACCAAGTCGGGGCCGCGATGAAACTCGCGGGCAGACCAAGACTTGTGGCAAGTCAAAGGCCGCATCTGTCGATGCTTTGGAGCCACGATTGGCTACGCTTGAAAGTACTATGTCCACCGTTCAGGACTCCCTCGAAACATTGGAGGAAAGGGTTGACGGCCTCGAGGGTGAATACGCCGACTTCACAGTGGCAATGAAGGCCCTCATGCAAGAGCAAGCCAACACCCTCCGAGGGGAATTTCAGGCATTCCACGAAGAATTGCTGAAACTCCCAGCTTCGTGCAAGACGAGCTGCGCGTCGTCCGTACGGAAGTAGAGGAAGTCCGCTCAGATTGAGCATGGTACAAGCGTACACTCTCCGCTAGCCCAGCTTCTACAAGCATGAGTGATGCGCAGCGCATTGACGTACCAAAGCCGGACACTTACGATGGCACACGGAATGCAACCATCGTGGACAACTTTCTCTTTGGGCTAGATCAATATTTCGATGTCATGGGTGTGAGAGATGAGGCATCGAAAGTGAGGACTGCACCAACGTTCCTACGAGGCGCTGCACAACTATGGTGGCGTCGGAAGCATGGTGAAATGGGCAAAGGCATTTGCACCATCAACACATGGGCAGACATCAAGCAAGAACTCCGAAAGCAATTTGCCCCAAGCAATGCCGAGAAAGAGGCGAGAGCACGCCTACGTCGCCTCAAGCAAACAGGTAGCGTCCACGACTACATCAACGAGTTCACTACCCTTATGCTAAAGATCAGCGACATGCCGACAAGGACTCACTCTTCTACTTCCAAGATGGCCTCAAGGATTGGGCCAAGACGGAGCTCGACAGGTGGGGCGTCCAAACATTTGACGACGCCATTGCCATTGTGGAGTCGCTGCATGAGTACTCCACCCAATCCAAGGAGAAAAGGCCTAACCAGGGCAAAGGTGGGGGAGAGAGTCACAAGGACAAGGGGCACAATCGCAAGGATTGAGGGCAGAAAAAGCCTCTAAGTGGCAAGAGCGGGCAAGGCAAAACGGAAGGCAAGAAGGAAGCGCCAAAGCCTCGCTGCCCATGCTTCATATGCAACGGGCCTCATTGGGTACGCGATTGTCCGAAGAAGAAGTCACTGAATGCCCTCGCTGCCCAACTCAAGGGCAACTCCACACCATCAACGGATGAACCCCGACCCAGCATGGGTTCAATCCAAAGACTTGGCGCACTCGACAGCCCTCAAACGGCACTCAAGAAAGGGCTGATGTATGTTAGCATGAAGATAAACGGCCACACCGTTCGCGCGTTGCTGGATACGGGAGCCACACATAATTTCGTATCCGAGGATGAGGCCAAGCGCCTAGGCCTCAAGACCACAAGACAAGGAGGCACAATGAAGGCGGTGAACTCACCCGCCAAGCCCATTGCGGGCACCGCACAAGGAGTACATGTAGCACTTGGCACATGGAGCGGGAAACTCAATTTCTCAATCGTGCCTATGGATGACTTCAAGATGGTCCTTGGCATGGAATTCTTCAACCAAGTCCATGCCTTCCCTCTTCCAGCCACGAACTCCCTCAGCATCCTCGATGGGAGTAAGGCATGCATGGTTCCTACGGAGCAAGGAAAGTCCGAGGAGAAGACACTCTCTGCCATGCAATTCAAGATGGGTTTCAAGAAGGACCCAAGCTTCTTGGTCTCCATCCGGGAACTCAACGAGGGCAAAAATCCAGCAAGTGCTCCAGCCCAAGTCCCTCCTATGGTACAAACCATCCTCGAGGAGTTCAAGGACGTGATGCCTCCTCAGCTTCCGAAGAAGCTTTCACCTAGACAAGAGGTGGATCACCAAATCGAGTTGGAGCAAGGTTCAAAGCCTCCAGCGTTGGCGCCCTACTGCATGGCGCCTCCCGAGCTCGAAGAGTTGCAAAGACAGCTCGCGGATTTACTGGACGAAGGCTATGTGCGCCCGTCCAAAGCCCCATTCGGTGCACCGGTCCTTTTTCAGAAGAAGAAGGATGGATCGTTGCGGATGTGCGTCGACTATCGGGCACTCAACAAGATCACTATCAAGAACAAGTACCCAATACCCTTGATAACGGATCTATTCGACCAGCTTGGCAGTGCAAGGTACTTCACCAAACGATATCGAGGCATATGTGCGGACTTGTCTTGTGTGCCAACAAGACAAGATTGATCACCAATTGCCAGCAGGATTGTTGCAGCCCTGCCCCTAGCATCAAGGCCGTGGGAGAGTGTCTCAATGGATTTCATAACGGCCTTACCAAAATCCTAATGTTGCGGCAGCATCATGGTCGTGGTAGACCGCTACAGCAAGTACGCTACTTTCATTGCCGCACCCGTAGATTGCAAGGTGAATAAAGCTGCCTGTCTCTTCATCAAACACATCGTGAAGCTTTGGGGTGTTCCTAGAAGCATTGTGAGCGATCGAGACCCACGCTTCACTGGAAAATTTTGGACGGAGCTCTTCAAAATGTTGGGGACCGATCTCAAGTTCTCAACAAGCTTCCATCCACAAACGGATGGTCAGACCGAGCGCATCAACGGCCTCCTTGAGATGTATTTGAGGCACTATGTGAGTGCTCATCAGCGGGATTGGGCGAAGTTGCTTGATGTCGCCCAATTTTCATACAATCTCCAGCGGAGTGAGGCTACCGGCAAGAGCCCATTCGAGATCATCATGGGATTCCAGCCCATGACCCCCAATGCCATAGCCTCAACGTACGGAGGGAAAATCCCCGCGGCACACAAGCTCGCCCGCGAATGACATAAAGAAGCAGACATCATGCGAGCATACCTCGACAAGGCCGCGAGGAAAATGAAGAAGTGGGCCGATACAAGGAGACGGCACATCGAGTACAAGGAAGGAGATCGAGTCATGATCAAACTCCTGCCCCAACAATTCAAGACATTGCGAAAAGTCCACAAGGGGTTAGTGAGGCGCTACGAAGGACCCTTCCGCATTGTACGACGTGTGGGCAACGTCTCGTATCATTTAGAGCTTCCACCAAGACTCAAGATTCATCCGGTCTTCCATGTGAGTCTTCTCAAGCCATACCACGAAGACGTGGAATAACCAACACGCGGAGAATCAAGGCGTGCCCTAACAGCCGTTGTCATCGCGTTCGACAAAGATGCGGACTACATCCTTGCTGATCGCATCATTCGAAGGAGGGGCGTGCCACTATACTACGAGTACTTGGTGAAGTGGAAGAACCTCCCCGAGAGCGAAGCCACTTGGGAATGAGAAGATGAATTGTGGCAGTTCGCGGAACACATCCAAAGGTACAAGCACGAGAGTGCGACGAGGACACCGCGAGCTTAAGTAGGGGAGGATGTTACGGGCCGCATGATTCCAGCCCAAAATGGCCCAAGAGAATGAGCCAAGATGTGCTAGCTTGGCCCGATTCTAGAACATTTCAGCACCTCTAGCACATTTGTACATATCTTAGATTTTGACACATGTACATAGAATTCTCTAGGACTAGCCAAGCTTTCCTATAAATAGAGGTGAGCTCTAGGCATTTGAAATCATCCAAGCATCAAGCATCAAACACTTGTAAGCTCTCTTGTAAGCTTTCTTTCGAGTAATATAATTTCCGCATTTGGCCACATTGCTCACTAGCTCTTCCTTCTCTTTAGCATTTCGAGAACCTCTTGGCTTAGCTATTGAGAAGCGCAAAGGCTTACTTAGCAACATCCCGACAAAGGTTGTCTAAGTGCCGCACGGGTTTGCTGCGCAAAACACCCATCCCGTGTATGTGCTCTTTATTTTCAAACACCAGTCCCTCAGTTTCTAGTATCAAGAGTAAAACTTAATGAGACTATAAATTATCTGTTCGAGCAAGCTTAAGGCATTCCCTTTTTTTTCTCGTCCTGCCCCTACACATCCCGCCCCTTTCAGTCACCTCATATTTAATGTGAATGAAGTGGATTGCTCTGGGCCACTCATTTGAATTTGAGGAGCGGTTCCCTGAATAAACACGTTCCCTTGTGTAATGTGCTGTCTATTAGGGTGACTCTTTTGCCTCTTTTATAAATCCTTAAGTTCGTCTCTTTCTTATTTCTTTGGCTTTTCACATTAATCAAAGTTAAACTCTTGATGCCCACAAGAAATCCTTTTTCCAATTGCGGTTTTCATGATTAATGCCCATCAGACCATTCTTAGGTATAAACCCCTCAACTTCTTCTTCTTGTCCTTTGTGGGGAAACCATTAGTTCGTAGGGAAATGTCTACTACCCAAAAATCCAGAAGAGTGTCCCCTGAGGAATTCTCTTCTTCAAGTGATTCTTAAACTGACAAGGAAATAGTGGTAAAAAACCCTAATCCTAGTGACGTTGTCGAAGACGACGTCCCTAAAGAATCTCGGCTAAGCAAAAGGCAAAAGATTAGTCACCTGTCAAAGGTTGAATCGTTTGCCATTGACTACATGATGCGTGAGACCTCTCAATAAGATTTAAATAGACTTAGGGAAACTTACTGCATTCTTGCTAGCGTTGACCTTCATCTCCCCAGAAAAATAACACTCCCAATCACCCTCATCGAGGGTATGTCACCCTGTACCTGAAGTGCTTTAAGTGGGGTGTTAGGTTACCTTTACAACTTTAGTTTATCCAAATTCTCTCCCAACTGTATCTAGCATCAGTGCAGTTAAATCCTAATGGGTGGAGGGTTTTGTCTGGGTTTTTCATTTTATGGAATTGGTGTAACTTGGGTGAACTCATGGTAGATGAAATAAAAAATCTGTATCAACTGAAAGGCAGTCCAAAAGATGTGGGCTGGTACTATTTCACATCTAGTTCAAAAGATAAAATATCCATCACCAATCTCCGTACGTCTGGTGGCAATTGAAAAAGTAAATTCTTTTTCATCAGGGGAGATTGGGAGGCAGCTCCTATCAGAATCGTTCCCCTATTCAAAAGGTGAGAAAGTGGTCAATAAAGCTCCTTCAAAGGATTCTGCTGCTATTTCCCCTGCCAGGTCTCGGTCAACGTGTCTAAATGAGCCAACTGACTTTACAGAACCTTATATCAAGGAGTTTACGAAGCATATGCAGGAATACTTTGTCGCCAAGTTGGAAACTTCCAGTCTTAACGATCTAGCTAACTCCTTTTAACGTTCCGTATGCTAGGCTGTTGCTACTTCCACAGTTTTTAAGTCAATAATCCTTAGTTACAAGAGAAGACTAAAAGCTAAAAACCAGAGCTTGAAGAAATATTTTGAGTAAGACGAGGAAGAATCAACAAGGCTCCGAACTGATATCTCTACATTTGAGGAGAAAGCTGCCATGGCCGACTCTAAGGCGTTCCAACTAGAGAAGGAATTATCTATAGTCAGGCAAACTTCTGAATGCCAGGAAAGATCTTGACGTTCAAAGATTTTCTTTTGAAAGGACTATAGAAGCTGATGAATACAACAATGGGCTGACGTTCTGCTACAAGTGTATCATGTCTATCTTATGCAGAGAATACCCCGAGCTGGATATGACTAAACTCGAAGCTGGTGTAGATGCCTACATGAGCAAGCTCATAAGTCGAGAGGTCAAATTCAAGATGTAGAAGCTACTGCTATGGGACCTGAAGAGGTTGCTCCCTCGACCGAAGAGGATCCCCAAGTTGCTCATTCTGCTGAATAGGGTCCTTAAGTTACTCCTTCTATCCAGATTACGGACCGAGCTGCTAACCAATCTACCCAAGTTCCTTAATTTCCATTGTAATTTTTACATTGGCATTATAAACTCTGATCTTAATTGCTTTAAATAAAAAGAAAGGACTAAAATTTTTACTTTTGTTTTCCCTTACGACTTTTAGTTTATTCTGTATACTTTTGAACTCAAACAAGCTTCTAGCAAGTTTTAAGTTTTTTCTTGCTTTAAGTAAACTCTCGGACTTTAACTTGTTCTATCTGCCTTGCCTACTTTTAAAGACATAATATGCTCGAACTAATCCTTACTGACTTTTGCTTCTCATCATGAATAGGTGGCTTTCAAACTATTGATTTTGATCATTTTGAGAGCCTTTACTTGCTCGAGTTAATTCTAGCTTCATTCGGCTATTTGGCTCACCTTGAACAGGCTTTGAGAGTTCATGCCTTAGCTTGTTTTGGGAGCTTGTTTTGCTCGAGCCATCTTTGGCCTTGCTTGGCTCTTTATCTCACCTCGAGCAAGCTTTGAGACTTCTGGCATTAGCTTATTTTGCTCGAGCCATCTTTAGCTTCGCTTGGCTCTTTTTCTCGCCTCGAGCAGGCTTTGAGACTTTTAACCTTAGTTTATTTTGGGAGCTTATTTCGCTCGAGCCATCGTTGGCTTTGCTTGGCTCTTTTTCTCGCCTCAAGCAAGCTTTGAGACTTATAGTCTTAATATGTTTTTATAGCTTAATCTTGCTCAAATGAGTTTTGGCAAACTTCGACTTTTTGTCTCGCCATGAGCGAGCTTTGAGACTTTAAACCTTTCTTTTTGCCTTAAAGTATTTTTGAAAAAATATTTTGAAACTGGTTATCTGTTCGTTTTTTGTCTAGTTGAGCACACCTAGGTAGATTTTCTTATTCTTGTCTCACCTCGAGTAGGCTTTGAGACTTTAAGCCTTTTAACCATTTACTAACTTGAGCAAGTTCAAGCAACTCTTATCAGTTTAAGGTCTTATGTCTTGCCTATAAAATACTTCTAAGCTTCTAACCTTTTACTAACTGAAGTAACTTTAAGCTGCTCTTATTAGTTCAAGGTTTTATAGCTTTCAATCTTTTTACCCGCTTCAAAGAAAATTCAACAAGAAAAGAAAAATAAAGAATGAATTTTTATTGCTTCCATTTTATTCAAAGTTATGGTCATCACCCCGTTAGGAAAAAGCTTTAAAGCTGACACTATGTATAACAACATGCTATTTTATTGTTAATCTCCTATAAGCATTTTGTGCTACATGACACAATTAAAATCATTCATAGTTCATTTAGACTGAATAATTTGTGCTACCCATTCCATATTTCTAGCATTTTTCACTAGCTATTGGAAATTGTGCTATGTGAATTATAATAATTTTTTTCAATAAATATAGATATTTTAATATCTAATTTTTTTCTATGCATATTATTAATTTAGCAACAATTAACTACATATACTCATGTACTTCAATAGTTTAATGCTTATTTTAAATAAATTGAAATAGAACTTGGGTTTGGGTTTTCTTTTTTGGCACCTCGGCAAGATTTTCTCAAGCATGTATGCTAATCACTTCTACTTCAGGCATCCAAATTGGTAGAGAGATAATGTTAATTTTTTGTACTGATCCCTACAGACGGTGCCAAAATGTTGATGCAATTTTCAGGTCGCTTCCTACTCGACCAGGTTCTCCAACTAAATCTTGTGTTTCTTTATTCTCTGAAATAGTGATGCCCTCTAGCCTATGCTCACAGAAAAAGTGTTAGAGACCGCCAGATGTTTCTCCCACGAAAATCCTCTGACGCTCAAGTCAGTAATTGGGTTAACTTTTAGAAAATTCTCTCTAAAATGAAGAAAAAATACAGGAATGAAATTAACTTCCTTTTTGTTTTCTTTCTTCTAGAATTCAATCTCTTGCTCCCTCTTTTTTGATGTATTTATTTGGGCCTTCCAATCCTCGCCATTACTCTCGTAACGCACATCCTCCACTTCTCACGTATCCATCTGTTTTGGGGCAGTTATTCAGTCTTCAGAATGAGAATTGATTGTGCGTGGGAGTTGCTCCCCTATTATCGGAGAGAGTCGTTCAACAGTCTCACGCTATAGGCTTGAACTGCCACGCTTTGGTTTGGTTCTAGGATTGGTTTGTACCTGCTCTGGGTGCCGCCTATAACATGAGGAAAGCTCGCTTGGTTACTGTGAACATTCCTGCTCTCCTTAGCTTAGCTTGAGGATATCTCGAGCACATGGTCTCAACTAACTTGAGATCGAGCTAGAATAACTTTATGCTGGCAACCAACACCTCTGTTTTGGCTAGCGTAACCTCGAGTAGGCGTGCTCTTTATTTCTCAAACATGATTCATTCTCACAGTTGTCATTTTTCAATGATGGTAAGGTTGTCTTTAGCCCACTTTGCTTCAAAAACAAAATAAAATAACTTGGTAATCATTGTAGAGTTATTTATTGTGCTCCCTACCGTGACAGCACTAATTATTTTAGCTTGATTTTGGGTGGACCAAATTAAAATATTAAAAAATATAATGATTTAAAGGAGAAGGAATAGAGGTATGTATGGCTGCCTTGTTATGTTTGAGGTGTTCTCTCGTAAGATGGAGGAGATAGCTGGGTAGCTTGAATGTTTGATGAAAAGGGGAGAAAGATGGGATGAAAATAAAGAAGACTACTAGAACTGAGTTAAGAGAGTATTGCAAAACATAGATAAAGCTTGCATTAAAAGTGGAGTCGGAGGTGGTCGACGAACAAACTCTAAAGCTTAAGTTAGATTTTGAATGATGAGTGGTGGCTTTAAAGTCAAATAGGCCTTGAAGCTATCAACAACAGAGAAAAATATTCTGAGAAATATGGTAAAGGCAATAATTTAAATCATAAATGTTGGTTACTGTTTGGAGAATGTCCCATGAGCTTTTGTGGAGTGTGCCTGAGGGTCGTTTTAATAATTTTAAGCATGTGGCGTTCATTGATTGGTTGTCCTCGCTCAGGTGAGGACATTTTGGTAATTATGCTTGTGGTTCCAAAATGGTGACATTCATAAGCTTAGGAGGTAAGGAAACCTCTAGCCTCCTTTTTGCCTCTAATATCAAGAACGTGGTGGCTTTTCCAGCATGTGGTCCTTGTTGCTTTTTCAGGTGCTACAGAGGGTATCTAACTTAGCGCTATTTCATTGCTCAACTAAGGAATCTCCAACGTCATTGGTTCCTTATATTTAGTCAAAAGTGAGATATTTTTATTTCACACATGATGATGTATACTATTTACGTGTGAGCCCTAACCACCAAATTGTTACTTTTGATAATACCCTCTTATTTTAAATATTTTACCAAAATTACCCTTTTTCTATGAGAAGCTTATCTCCTAACTTTCTATTAGCTATCTTGACATTCTAGTCAAAAGTAAGAGATTTATTTCTTTTTACTTTTTTTACCACACGTCATTATGTTATTAGTCCACAGTTACACCCATAATTTCTCCAAAACAACACTCAATAAGATTTTTTTTTAATTGTCCCCACTAATTTTGAATAATATTAAGAAAATGTAAGCTTAAAATTAAATTATCATCGTTAAAAATACTTAAAATGAGTATGTTAAATTCAAAATTATTTTAAAAAATTTGAGGAAAATCAAAATTTTTAAAGAAATAAAATTTACCTTCGCTAATTTTGAATTTTTGGTTACACACGAGTCTAATCTTATCGGGTTCCTTTTTTTTCTCTTATTTGTGGCCTTCTAAGCCCTTACCGGAAGCCTGTCTTTTTTTTTAATTGCGTAAAATTCGGTTTAAAAAACATTATACCAATTATTTTTTTTTAGTTTAAAAATCCAACCGCCACTTCAGTTCATTTTCTTGATTCCCCCAATATATTGCCTTCCTAACTTTGAATCGAAGATACATCTAACCCCGAGGTCAACCAAAGTCCAAACCAAGTGGCAGGCTCGAGCATGGATTAGTGCACTGCCTCTACTAAGGATATGTTTGGGATTGAGGTGCTGTAACTTAAAAGTTATAACTGCTGTAGAAAAAAACTGTAATTATAAAATAAAAGTTAATAATATATAGTAAATATATTTTTTTAATAATAATTTTTAAAAAATTTATAAAGACATAATAAATTTTTTATCATACAAGTGAAAAATCATATTAACATAAACTAGTAAGTTACATGAGTTAAGATCTATGAACTTAAAAGTTACAACTGACTAACCTCAATCCCAAATATACGCTAACACAGGCTCTAGAGCATGGCAGCAATAAAGGCTCACATCTTTATCTTATTACTAAATACTTACAAATTTAAAAGTTATTTCTAACAAATTATTAATTAGTCATTTAGCCCTATATAGTTTATTAATATTAGGATTAATTGCTAAAAATCAGTTGGTTACTAAATTTGTAAAATTATTATTCTTCCTAATTGTTTATTTAGGGGATGGGTTGTATGTTATATGTCTAAAGTTTAAAATTTTATTAATTTTAGACCTTTTCTAAAATTTTTTTGTAACTTATGTTTAATTATTAGACATTTAGATTTGAATTAAAAAAATACATTTTTTTTACTCTTACTTGAATGAAAAAAGGCTAAATGAGTATTAAATATTATATTTTAAAAATATCTCTATAAAATATTTATTCCTAAACTATAAAATCTAATTCTTTTTTTTATTATTTGTAAACATATAAATAAGATATCGTTTATATTCATGTATTAAAAAAAAGAAAGACAAATATATCATTTGAAAATTTGTATTTAGACTCATCCAAAATTTAGAAAAATTTGAATTAATTTAAATTTCAAATAAAAAAAATAATTGCTACCTTAACGTTTACCCTTGTATCTATTAAAATTTCAAGAAATTTAAAGGAATAAAAATTGTACATAATTATTATTAATCTAGGGATAGAATTAGAGATTGCCAATGGACAAGGTGGCACGTGTCACGGCATGACACAAACACGTTTTAGTAGGACATGTGATATTGCACATGCAAACAAACTATATTGAACTTAGAAATTTAAGCATGTATGCCTTAAAGGTATGGCACAATTAGAGATTGGTTAAAGGATAGTACATAAAAAAACTCCTAGTAAGCACATTTTATATTTTAATAAAAATAAATTTAAAATTTTATAATTTTAAAAATAACTTGAAATTAAATCTTTTAATATAGTTTACTAGTGTAAGTTTTTTAAATTCATTTAATTCTTAGTTAAAATTTACTCTAATTATTTTATGTCCATAATTAATTAATTGAATAAATGATATCTTTAATAAATAAAATTATAAATATCATAATTTTATAAATGTATTTATTAATGTTGTTATTAGTAAAATTATATTCAGATTGAGTTCGAATCAACCTAATCAGATTTTAAATTGATCGGGTTGGTAAAACTTTCATCCAAACTTAACCCAAATCGTTCACACAATTTGAATTACATTCGGATCCAATCGGATAAAAAAAATTAATTGATAACCATTAATAATTAACAAAAGAGAATTTTATAACTTATCTCTCTCATATAAACAGTATCATAATAGTAGAACTTACACTGCTTATGTGAGAGAAATAAGTTACAACAAATTGTAACTTAAGCAAATTCTCATCGAAAAACTAATACATGAATTGTATAATATATTACACATCATAAAAAAAATATCAATTATTAGCAATTACTAATTAAAATTTTCTTTTAACATATAATGTATATTGTAAAATATATTACATACTACAATTAGTCAACTATATACTATCGAATCGAAGCTTCAAAAGAGAAATTTGGGTTGCCGCTTGCCGAGTTCGGACTTTGGACGGACCTTGGAGGAACTTGGTGATGTGGAAACGTGGAGTAGCAGATTCGGTTGCAGTCCTCGCAGAGGAGCAGGTTTGGTTGGTGTCAGCGATGACTGGCTGACTGCGAGCAACATGGGTTTACTTTGCTGCGTCTGGTGGCAGCATAGCCGCTTTCTTCTCAGATGTGTGTGTGTGTGTCACTGTCCTGTTTCTCGTCTTCTTGAATCTTGAGAGTTGAGAGAGAGACAAGAGTGAGATGAGAAATTGCGAACTGAAGTTGACAGTTGAGAGAAATGAGAGTGTCGGTTGCTGTGTGTTTGAGTTGGCTGAGAATGGTGTGAATACATGTGTAGTGTGTGGATAACGTGTGCGCTGTGTGGCGCGTGTAAGTGTGTAACTGGATTGGTAAAAATTCACCCGATCAGATATTGTCCTTCATCCATTTTGATTCCTATCTAAATATTTTTCAAATTGAGTCGGATCAGATAAATTACCTACCCTTGATTATTATGGACTATAATTTATAATTCTATGTAAGTCTAAATTAATAATTAAGTTAACCGTTAAAAAAAATTATTATTATTGTTAAGTATTAAAAATAATCCTAATACTATAGGGTCTAACTTAATAGTTAGTAACGAAACGAAAGCTTAATATTTATTGAAACGGAAACCAAAGGTTTCTAAATAATATAAATTTTATTGAAAGATAAACTAAATTGAAGTTATGAAAATAATTACAAGACCTCTCTATTTATAATAGAATAATCTTATTTTCCTAAGTTAACTTAAAAAGAGAAACTAAATCACAATTAGAATAGAAATAAAAGACATAATTAACTCTAAATAAAATATAAAATAAAAATTCTAGAATCATAAAATAATTAAATTAACGTCCTACATCATACTCTCCCTCTTAAAAAAACCTCATTCTCGAGTTTGAATAAAGTTTAGAGGATAAAACTTGTAGTACAGGAGCAAATAATCTTGTAATTTGAACTTATTTTTTTTCTCATCAATTTTTCTCGAAACTTTGAAGAATCTATACTTCAACAATTTTTTTCGCTTATATATTTTTCTAGGAGATGAAGACTTCAAAGAATGAACAACAATGAAATAATTTTTGCCTTTCCTTAATTGTCGCTCAATGCGCTCTCCAATAGCTTTCACATTTTCAAGCAAATCTTCTTCAAGTACAACCTTCTTGTCTTCAATATGAATAGGTAGAACCATTTCAATCATTTCAATTTCTTCAACGTTATTTTGCTCATCATCTTCAACACTTATCTTGTTCTCTAAGTAAACATCATGCACATTTTCGCATAAATTATCAAATTTTAACTTTAAATCAATAACAAATTGTACATTTTCTTCTATTATCTCAAGCGAGTCTTTTTGAACTAATTTCTCACAATTAACTCTCAGCTTCTGTTTTTTCTTAATGATATTGTTCACAAAAAGTATAATATCCACCATTGCTTGCTCTATCGCTGCCAATATCGGGTTCTAAACTTTCTCATATTCTTGTAAGACTGCTTCTCTGATTATCTGTCTGATAGTCTCCACAGACATTGCCTTCAATCCTTAATCTACATCATCGTAACGGTTATTTCTTTGTTCTTGTGGTTGTACCATGATGACAAGCGTCCTTTGTTCGTGTGGTCTTACCATGATGACAAGCGGACTTGCTCTGATACCAACTGACGAAACGGAAGCTATTGTTTATTAAAACAGAAACCAAAGGTTTCTGAATAATATAAATTTTATTGAAAGAAAACTGAATTGAAGTTATGAAAATAATTATAAGACCTCTCTATTTATAATAGAGTAATCCTATTTCTCTAAGTTAATTTAGAAATGGAAACTAAATCACAATTAGAATAGAAATAAAAGACTAAGATATTGTTCTTTAATTAACTCTAATAAAAATAAAAAATAAAATTCTAGAATCCTAAAATAACTAAATTAATGTCTTACATCAGTTAATATTACATTATCTTACTATTATTAGTTTATTATTATTATTGAATATAGACTTGAGTTTTGAACTTTTAATTCTGTTGAATTTGGCTAAAGACATATGGACTCTAAAAATGTACATAAAATTAAAAAAAAAAAGTATGCTAGTAACTTAGCATGCCCTTTTAAAAAAATAATAATGACAAAGTTATAAATTATTTTGTACAAATTGATATGACATGAATAAATTAATTAAAAAGTGATAGTAATAAATTTTTTTAATTTTGTAGATTCATAATAATTTTATATAAATAAATCTTTTCATACGGCATTAATTTATACACATATATTTATATAAAATAAATATAATTCTATCATTCCTCTTAAAAAAATTATAATTTTATCGTTACTCTTTAAAAAAAAAAAAAAAACTATTGTATTTTTTTCTTAGAAACTGACATAATGAGCACGGCTTGCATAAGTACGGCACATGTGTCGAGCTGCGCTTATGAAAAAAAAAATAAAATTAAACACAGCGTAACACGAAATATATAATGGGTACCATAAGACATAAATACGAACAGGCATGTGTCCTTCATTGCCAACCCGGCCCGTTGGCCACGTCTTGAGGGAATTATATCTATAATAAGGTGGGGCGGGCATACTCCTTTAAAGTGGGGGACAAGATCAAAATATTCTCTGGTAGTCTTGTCTCTCTCCAGGTCTTCTGCTTATGTCATCGAGGACACGTTTCGATTCCTCTGTAATTCTCACTTGTAAATTATTGGCGATCAAAGTGCTCCCTCTGTCCGCCTCTCGGCCTTGGACTTAAAACTGAGATTTTGAGACCGAGGCTTGCGCTACTTTCATAGTTGTGTGCGTTGATTTTTGGGTTTTTTTTTTTTTTTCAGTGGTGGAGGGTATGAATTTTTCTAACGAGAATAAAATTGGAAAAGAAGTTAACTGTTGTCGTCACTGCATGTTCAACTTGTAATATTATTAAATTTCCTACGCATAGATGCATTGTTGATATTTCCCTATTTGGTTTTTTCAAAAAGTAAAAAGTAAATTTTATAGGAGAGAGTATAACATACATCCGCACTTATAATGGATTATAATAAGATATAATAAAATTTAATACTATTCTTATGTATTAAAAATTTTTATGTTATTATTATTAAATTTAATATTCAAAAATTAAAAAAAAAAATTACTGCCTCCACTTTCAGCCACTTCTAGTAGCCACCGTCTACCATCACCAGTTACTAAATTTCGACGAAATCAAATTTGAAATCATTAGAATTATTATTGTCAGATCCAGCCAACTATTCAAATATCATCATTAAATAAAATTTCATTCGTCAAAAATTAACTCAGGAACCTCCATCATCTTTTTTAGTGTCGTCCGCTTGTCGTTATGATAATGGCAATATCTCTCAAATTGCTACTAGTTAACGGTGAAGTATTACCTTAATCCCCTTTTTCGGTGAATGGAATCTCCTTCGTAGTCGTTTCTTGTACAAAAAGATATATAAATCCGGTAATAAAGATTCCAAAAGATCAAATTTACCTTTCACAGATTCCAGTGCCTGCAGTTAATAACGTGCAAATTTTATTTACAGACATCATAGTTTATAAAGTGCCGAGTTTGCATTATCCACGTTACAAAGACATTGAGAAAACAAAACATCCCCCCTTCCTTACTCTCAGGTCGGAAAGGAAGTCACTTAAGTCCACGGTGCATGCACAAGAAGACACCCAAATAAAGAATAATGACAAGTATATATATATATATATATATAAATTATTTGCCAACACAGGGTAACAGTTTAATAATAATGCAAGACTAGTTAACAGACGAAAATACCCTTCTTTCTCACATATACAGTAGTCATATAGTATGGCCAACACGGAAACCACCCCACATACATACAAACATCTCAAAGGGCTTTCGTCTTGCTTTTTGCTTTTAGAACAGCAGCTGTAGAAAAGTAAGTGATTTTCCTCTCTCTGAAGACTTCATCTTTCCCATTTCCTCTTCTTAATCCATGGATACTGCTTATCACTGGCCACAGGTAACTAAAGAAACCATTTTTTTTTTTCAAAATTAGAATCATGTTGTTTTTTCCTTTTCTGTCTGAGGATTTTAAAGACCCTTTAGAATATTTTTAGCTTTTTGTTCTGGGAATTTTCGAGTTTTTTTGCTTCTAATAATTAACTTTACTTTTTCCATATGTCCCATATGAGTTGATGTTCAGCCAGCCCCCACTATTAATTATTTGAATTTAATTATATAGCCGTCGTTCAAGATCTTTCATTTTTTCTTTTCTTTTTTTTGTTAGTACTTCACTTTCATTTTTTTTTCTTTTTTCTCTTTCCTCTTTTTCAACAATCTAATATCAATATCACAGAAGAGCCAGAAAAGTTATTATAATTTGCTTTATTGCTTTTGCAATCGCTTGCCAACATGTAAAGTTTATAGAGCTTACTTTATTCTTCTTTATCTTGTTTGTTTCCTTTCACTTTTTGAGCAAGAAACTTATGGACTTCTTTTACCATTTGTTATTTTATTATGTTTTATTTTATTTAATGAATATGATGATGATCAGGGAATTGGGTTTGCTATACCCATGGAAGCAGGTTCAAATCCTACGTTAGAGAGGAGGCCAAAACCACAAAGAGAAAGAGTATTGAACTGTCCAAGGTGTAATTCAACTGATACCAAGTTTTGTTATTACAACAACTACAGCTTTTCTCAGCCAAGACATTTCTGCAAGACTTGCAGAAGATATTGGACAGAAGGAGGGTCTCTGAGAAATGTTCCTGTGGGTGGGGGTTCAAGAAAGAACAAGAAATCATCATCATCATCTGGTTTATCAATGAACCTTACTGATCTCAACACTCCTTCTTTCCCTAATCAGTCTGCAATTTCATCAGATCATAACCCTAGCTCTGAGATCCATCATGAATATCATCAGGATCTCAAACTAGCTTACCCTCCAAATTATACTGAAAGCAAAAACTCATCATCATCATCAGCTTCATCAAGTGGATTTAGTTCATTCGTGGGGATGCCTGCTACTGCTTCAAATTCAAATGCAAAGGCACCATACCAATCTGGCAACTTACCCTTGCAAGAACCCAAAAAAAGCCTTAATCTTTCATCATCAGATGGATTTGAGAACAATGGTGCAAGGCTTTGGTTTCCTCTGCAAGACATGAAGCCAGAGGTTTCAAGCACTAATACTGATCTTTTTGAGCTGAATAGAGGCCAAGCACAAGCAGAGTCTACTGGATATTGGACTCGTTTGTTGGGTGGAGGTTCATGGTAAAATTAATCAGTAGTGGACAACGTGAATGAACAAGAAGTAAGTGTCTCATCTTTTGATTACTATTATTTTTCATTTTTAAATGATGCATGGGTGACTTGTTAAAGTTGATCTAAAACTTACAGGTAAGACGGTACATGTTTGTTGCTATTGTTATCTATTCTCTCTTTGGTACTGTTTGATCATAGTGAGTTCTTGTATCAGCATCACTTTTGGAGCTGGTTATTATTAATAATATAATCTGTTAAAAAAGAGAGAGAATCTCAGGCCAAGAAAGAAGATTCATTTGTCTCTTATTGAGCTTGCACCATGATTTTTTGGTTCTTTTTTCTCTTCTTTAGTGATCCAAGAACACTGCTTTCTTTTACTGCAAATACTGTTGGTGGTGGTGGTTTTTTTTTTTTTTTTTCCCCTCAAGGGGTGTAGCGATAAAGTTTAAATTAAAATTTTTTTGTCTCTGTCTCCCTTAGATTCGATATTGAGTGATAAGCTGAATTAAACTATTGAAAATCACTATTGAAACAGATTGGTGATGTTGTTTAAGAAGTCACAAAGTAAAGAATAGAGATCTTTTAATGTTCAAAGTTCTCTAGAGTCTTGAGTTTCTAAAAATAATCTTGTACCATATGTTCGTTTTTATTGATAATAATATATAATTACGATTTGATTATTTTTAATTTATTATTAATTGACCACCAACCATCTGACTAATTTTTATAAAAATAAAGTAAAATTTAGATTAGAAGGAAATTCTTGTCTCAACTCAATATTAAAGTATGCAATCATTAATAATTGTAATGAACAAATTAAATGACTTGTTAATTTTACATTTTTTTTTTTGAAGAGTTTGTTTTACTAGTTCATTTATGGGATATGAGTGGATTTGATTTGGCACTTGATTAAATGTGTGAGATTTTCTAGTTGCTTGAGCCAAAAGTGATCAGTTGGAATGATGGCTGTCAATCCTTTACAACAGCAAACTTTTTCTTTTTATTTTCTCTCTATACGTCATCAGCACCGTCTGCGGTCTTGAGATTCTTCCACCTATTAAAATCATCGTTTGATGAAGCAAGTGGAATTTGAATTCTGAAAATGAATGAATAATCTTGAGCCCCAAGTACTAGTACGAGTATAAGACCCCATGAGCTAGCCATTCCTTCACATGGCATCCCTCTTAATGCATGCTTTGCATATGATAGTGATGCATCAACTACAAGAATCTTTGCGCGAACTCAAGTTTGAAAAAATTATTAATAACCTAATTATATTTTTATGTATTTCTAAAATTTTTTATTTTTAATTTTTATAAGTATGCTACAATTCTATGTATAAAAGGAAAAAAACCAAAAATAAATTAAAACTGAAAAAAACAAAAAAAGTACTCATTACCCCTACCCTCACGTGTCCTTCAATATGCATGCCACCTAATTGTTTCCACTTAAAGCCACACAGCTTTGATGACTTGCTTTGCATTATGCTCCAATTTCATGAACGACATACAGTCGTTTGCTCGCTATACATGAAGATAATATCAAAGCTCTAGCTTTGCTGGCATTTCACTTCTTTTGTCACGGATGGGGCCCACATAAACGCTCCTCTGTGGCTCTATCTAACCATGCTTGCTAATTAAGAAAACAAAAGATTAAAAAAAACTGTTAAAGTAAAAAGATGAATATAACGACCTTCCAACAAAAGAATCTTAATTTGATTATAAGAAATTATTTCTATATCATTTTTATTTTATCATATGTATATCTAGTTATTATAAAATTTAGATATATTCTGTACACCACTTTGGTATTAAAAATTTAAATAAAATAATCATTTCAACTCTAAATGAATTAAAATATTATTTTATCTTACAAAAATTTTAAAAATAAAAAATTATAATTACAAGAATATTTTTAATTTAATAAAATAAATAAATCTCAAAATTCAAGATATTAATTTTTATAATTATAATTTTTTAATTCAAAGTTGGTTTAAATTATTATTATTTTGGTAATTAATTTAAATTGTTTGATAGTTATGATTGTATGATTGATAATTTTTCATTATTTTGAGATACCTTTAAGAAAAAATATATTTGAGATAATATGTACATATAATTTAACCACCACAAAATTTTAACATGTTCTTTACACCACTTTTATTTCTAAATTTATATTAATCAATCACTTTGATACTAAGAATTTAAATAAAATAACTATTTTACTCCTAAATAAATTAAAAGACAAAATTTTTAAAAATAAAAAAATTTAATTACAAGATACCTGTGAATTTAATAAAATAAATAAATATCAAAATTCAAGATGATAATTTTTGTAATAATAATTTTTAAATGATAATTTTTGTAATAATAATTTGTGAATGATAATTTTTGTAATAATAATTTGTGAATGATAATTTTTGTAATTATAATTTTTTTTTATTATTCAAAGTTGGTTTAGACTATTATTATTTTGGTGATTAATTTAAACAATCAAAATCTTTTGATAATATGATTGTATGATAATTTTTTATTGTTTTGAGATACCTCTTAAAAAAAAAAAGAAAAGTATTTGAAATGAGTATTACACATTTTTTAGGTCAAAATGATTAAAACAAATCAGTAATATCAATTAATTAAATGGTACTCACACACACACCCAATTTTTCAATAGTATTTTATCAACCTTAAGTGGTAGTTATAATTTTTTCCAAAAATTTTGTTGAATAAAATTATCTTTCAATTTATTTAGAGATAAAATGACTATAGTAATTTAATTTAAATTCTTAGTGTCAAAATAATTTATTGATATAAGTTTAGAAAAAAAAGTAATGCAAACATGTCAAAATTTTATGATGGTTAGATGTATATATGACAAAACAAAAGTGGGGTAAAGATCATTTTCCTTTAATTATTAGAGTAAAATATCTCAACACATCATTCTCTTTCAATTTTTTTTTTTTTTACGTATTTTGATAACTTGATCATTGATTAATTTAAATAATTCAAATAAATGATAAAAGAAATTAAAAAAAGTGTAAATAATTTAAACATTTTTATAATAAAAAATGAGTTTAATAAATGGATAAAATTTCTCTATAGTCATAATATTGGGACCAATTAATTTTATTACTATGAGGAGGTTATAATGCAATAGAGGCGTAGTTGCACAATTATTGTTTTAAAATTATCCTTAGTGTAAGAATATAGAGGTAAAATATGTACTACATGAATAATTAATATCAAATCTAATGTATACACATTGATAATAGAGATGGATATAATTAAAAAAAAAAAAATCAGTGCATATATTAATGTAGCATTCGGAATATGCAAGTCATCTTAAATGTTTAAAAATTTACATTTTCTTTAATAGTTTTCTCCATTGTAAACTCTATAAATACTATACAATGATTTAGTAACAGCTCTAAAGAATAAATCATTATTCTAAACTATTTTATAAAAATATTTTACTCCATCCTAAATCTTTAATATGATAAAATATATATATTTTGTAATATACAGATAATTATTATTTTGTGGAGGTAAGTTTCTTAATTCAAGATCTAAGAAAATTAAAATTTATTACAATGTAGAGTTTATTTTATTTGTAATTGGACCAAAATATTTTATAACAGTATGACTATAAAGAAGTTTTATTGGAGTATATATGTTACATGAACCACCATTTGTTAAATCATATATATTTTGTCCTAGTTCATGTCTTCAACCGGTAAGAGTCTCTTAAAGCCTTGAATGAAGGAGCTCCATTATACAACGGAGCTCCTTTTCTTTCTCGTCAAAATCAGATATCAACTCTCCTCATTTTTGTTTGTATCGTCAGCGTCGTCGTCGTTATTATTATTATTATTATTATTTAGTTGATGTAAGATTTTTTCCTCAACAATAAAAAAACAGATTTCGATTTATTTCTTGTCTTGATTATTTTCAATCAAAATTCCCTTTTTTTTTTATTGACTCTACTATACAAGTCTTTAAATAGCATTACTCATCTTATACAAAAATACAAATTAAGCATAATAAGGGTTTTATTTTCCCCTAAATTCAAAAGTTATACGCTATGCTCCAGAACTAAAAGATTTCACAAAATTCAATTTCTACTTTCAGGTAGGATTCACATCAAATTACCACACATATATAGGACACATTAGGAATAAACAGAAATGAATAAAAGTATAATGTTATTATTTTTCTTATTGATTTGCTTTTAGTTTTCATCCTAAAAAAGACCATATACGTAAAACAGAAAAAAAAGTGAAAGCCTTATTGTTTAATTAAACTAATCGAAATTCCCTTGATATTTTTTAAAACACATCTAAACCATCCTGAGTGATAAAATTTGTACCGATCTTACTATTTTACTCTTGATGTTTGTCTAATATTGAGAATATGAATATTTTTAATTATTTTAATTAATTGAATTATTTTTTAATCATAAGTAATTGAAAAATTAAATTTAAAATTATGGAAAAAAACAAGGGAATTGTTATAGTTTTTTAATTAATTCTGAAATTTTTTCAAAATTTAAATAAATAAATAAATAATATATATATATATATATATATATATATATATATATTTTGGAGAATAAAAAATTGAATACCCTTAATTCTCCAAAAAATAGTAATTGTATATTTATTTTACTTATAATTTTTCAATTATCTCTGAATTTTTTTTGAAATTAATTGAAAATTATGATAATTCCCTTACTTTTTCTAATAATTTTGCATTTAATTTTTTAATTAATTATTATTAAAATAATTATTCGTTATCGAATAATTAAAGGTATTTATTTTCCAAACATCAAATAACCACCAAAGTTAAAATAGTAATATCAATGAAAAAAGTTTGATACTTAAGAAGGTTTGGATGTATACATAAATTCGACTACTAACGATTTCACCCTTTTTTGTACTTCGGGTTACACGTAAATTCTATTGGTTTTATTCACTATACACACGAAGTAGTCCTAGTTTATTATTAGAGTAGAGTGCGTAGTGCTATTGACACTTCTGAAATATCCTAATAAAACCCCCAATACTTGAGAGATCTTATTAAAAATAATTTTAAAAAGAGTATGTCTATTTAACCTTCTAAACTATTTTTCAAACCCATTTTCTAATTAGGTTTTATATAACGAAATACCCATTAAGCAATTGGTAATATATCAAATAAAATAAATATACTTGCCACACCCATTTTATGTGAAACCCTGATTTTTTTTTATTTGATTATCATTAACATATTTTCCTATAAACAACAAATCTTTTTCAATATTGAAAATTCTATTGGTATCTTTGAGTTAGTGGAAAGCTTTTATCCAAGAAGTTTAATTAGGACAGCAACACTTAACACCATGCTGATTTGACTGTTCTGATTTAATGCATCAATATTTATTTGCTGTCGAATAAAAGATTAACAATTTTGTAGTCGAAGCTGAATAACACCACTATGTTTGTATCAGTTGTTACCGTGGTTTGTGATTGTGACTTGTGAGAATGCCAAGTTCTTGAAAGTTCAGTTCAAAAAAAAAAATTGACGAGGTAATAGATTTTCGTAGGTACTCACAGAAATTGCTATTGAATTATTGAAAGATAAAAATTATATGGTTATTTTGGGTATTATGGACGGTGCAGATAGAAAATCTTTGACTTTGAAATTTAACCAATGAGTGTTTCTAGTAGATTCAAATAGTCAAATACTTTTAAAAATATTAATTCTAGTAGCGCCCATTTAAAATTCAAAAATGACCTTGCACTTGTCAATTTTATAACTGCCCATAGGAAATTGACTCTTTCTTTCTCTCGTAACCATGTTTAATAACAAAATTCTTGTTTCAACTTCTAGGTATCATTTGCTAGGGTAAGCATTAAAGATCGAGTTAACCTGAACTAAGCCAAACCAAAAATTTGTTTTGAGTTTGCTTCGGTTTGGATTAGCTCTTCAAATCTAATAGGATTGATTGTTGACCTATATGATCATACAGTATTTAATTTTGATGATAACAAATTATGGGTCATGGGTAAAATAAAAAAATGTATATATTTTACAAACACTCTAGCTTAGGTGATATTTATTATTATATTTCTTATAAAACTAATATGAATAAATATATACATTAATAATAATTTTTATGACATTTTAAATAAATTATTAATTCATAATATAAAAGTTTTTTATTTAAAGAAAATAATAATTTTATTAAATTAGTTATTTTCAAATTTATGGACTAAATTAAAAATATTTTGAAAATTTTGAAATCTTGAAAATGAATATTTTTAAACGATTTTATAAAGTATTTGGGCTATAATACAATTTCTGAACATTTGGGCCAAAACTATAATTGTAGAAAGTTTTTACTGTAGCAAATTGTAGTAAAACTGTAGCGATACTGTAGCAACGGCTAATCGGATTTAGAAAACGGCAAACCGATTTCGAGGTAACAATACTCTTGAATATAAACAAAATCATATTTCAAAGAAGCGGCTAGCCGGTTATGACAAAAGGTTAACCGGTTAGTGATAAACAGCAAAGCTGGTATTACAGAATTCGAATTTTGACTTTAACGGTAACTTCAAGTGGCAAGTCAATTAACATAAACGATAAGCCAGTTATCACCAGAAAGTCAATAACGGCTAATTTTTAGCTCCAATTATAAAATTACTCAATCAAATTCAAATCTTATTAATCTCAACAATTATATTTGAGCTTGCTACTGAGTATACAATTGTTCTTGAGCTTTAAACTTGTAATTATTTTTTTGAAATATACTTTGGGCTTTCAATTGTACACATATTATGTGTGTGAAAGAAATCATTTTATAAATTATATTGTAAAATCAAATTGAGTGGTTATAAGTGTTTGTACACTTGAATTAAGAGGTTGGAGATAATCTTTGTTGTAAAGATTGATTGACACCTTGGAAGTCAATTGTAAGTATTGTTGAAGTTTTAGAGGCTCACTTAGTGAAATCCATAAGTCCGGTGAGTTTGGAGGCGTGAATGTAGGCACGGTTAGTTAAACCACGTAAAAATTTCTATGTTTGTATTTTTCTATCTCTTATCTTTTTATATTTACTGCACTTTAAATTTGAGTATTTCAAATTTATTTGTCTTATTGAGATTGTATTAAGTTTTAATTGCTTAAATTTTTAAATACCCAATTCACTCTCTTCTTGATTGCATAGCTTATTTTTCATTGATTTTGTAAACCCAATCTAGTTAAAACCTAAATGAATTATAACTTGATTATGTTATATTCTAAAATTAAAAAAAAAAAATCTCAAATTTTGATCAAGTGCGCGCAGTTTGCTAACTTATTGTCAAATTAGCTCCATGTCTCTTATGTTTCTTTTAGTCAAACCTTGCAGCACATTCAACATGTCTTGATTAGCAAGGTGTTTTATGTCTTCTTCAAATTTGGTAAGCTTCCACATATTTTTGGATAATCTATGCTTTATCAGTGCGTGGAATACATTATCCCCTTTACTGCCATATCTTTGGCACCAACGATTCTGCACAACCACAGGTCATTAGCTATTGGTAACAAATTTTGAGCCACTCTCTATATAAAAACCTTTATCTTTTTCGGGAATTTCAAATTTCCAACTCATATTCCACTCTATTAGGCTAGTCTTTGAGGTGCTAGGATAGTTTGGAAACTTGAGGCAAAGAGCTATTTGATATTTACGCTTAACAAAGTATATGCTTTGCTTATTACAAGCCCGTAAAAACTGATTAGGTTCTGGACATCTTGGAAGGAGAATATGCATTATTCTTTCAATATTATCAGGTTTAAAATGTTGTGTAATTAGGATTTCATTCTATTTGTGTTCTTCATTGATCAGACAAGCTATTAGATCTTCTGTAAGCAATGTTGATGGAGATAAATCTTAAAAGTCTTAGGAATCCAGTGGCTATTATAAATATGCATATTTTCCCCATTTCCAATCCTCTACCTTAAGCCTTGTTGAATCCTTGTTTGCCCTGTTGATGAGGTAATTAATGAATAATGCCACCTCAAGGGGGTTAGAGTCTCCAAAAGAGGAAATTACATCCCTCAGAGATAGGGACGAAATTTATATATGAAAATTTAGGAACCCTGAAATGAAAAATATGGAAATTTTAATTTAAATCGTGACTGAGTCAAAAACCACAAGCCAACTATATTAAAATGACGAAATAATACTTATCATTAAGTAAAAATCATGGAATTACTGTAGAAAAATGAGTAATAAAGTGGCTCAAACACTACTACGCCCACAACTACACCCACAACACCCTAAAAATAAGGAACAATGCTCACTCTGAGGATGTATGCTCCATTTTCTTCCCCATAAAGGTATATTAAGCAAAAATCACTATGAGAGAGGTATAAACACTCTAAGATTCAAATAATCACTTAATTTTACTCCAAAAAGCACTCTATTGAATTAAGCATCAGAGTGGGCATGCCAGAGACCACCACTTCCGGCCCAATTTCACCATTTTCTTGTATGTTAGCGTGTTTACAGGTTACCTCCATTTGTTGTACTCGGTTCGACCCCAGGTGGGAAAAAAATCAAGCTCAACAGTTGAAGCTAAAAGGAGGGCTTTTTCTAATACAGTTTTGAGTCAATCATGATAATTGCAGCAGCAGGAGGAAGAAATTCAGTTGGAAAATAATAATCCAGACAAAGTAAAGTCACCACCGCCACCAGTTTTGCAGAGTTCGTTCCAAATTTCGATTTAGAGGCCACGTTCTTGTTTAATAGAGTAAGAGTGAGAAATTCAGTTTAACGAAATGGGAAAAAGAATGGATTATTAGATGCATAAAATAGAAGGTAAACTCAGGGGACAAATTTCTACTCTAATTCAAGTGCACCAGAGTGACTACTAAGAAGAAGACTCAAAGCGAGATAAAGCAACGAAGTTAGACAAACCAATTGTAAGTCAAACACAACCAGAAGAAGGACATGCAGAGGTACGAATCATTAGCATTGGTTCCGCGAAATGAAAAAAGCGTGCTAACGAAGCTGAGATAAAGGCAGAAGAGTCGAAATGGAAAGCTGAGCTACAGAAATTGAAAGCCCAAATTCGAAGAATAAGAAGCAATATTTATAAGGGAGCTGAACCATGAGAAAGAATGGATTTTATAAAGTCTCCATTTACAGATGAAATAATGGATAAGTTATTGCCTCCAAGATTCAGATTTCCTTAAAACGGCGTATATAATGGTCAGAGGGACCTAACTGACCACCCAGAGTCATATATGTCGTGGATGAAATTGTAAGGGTGCAAAGCCTTCTCGTTAACTTTGACGGGATTAGTTAGGCAGTGGTTCAAATAACTCAAGTCAGGAAGTATTAGCTCATTTTCTCAACTCTTAAAGTAATATATAGTAAAATTCATCAGGATAAAGAAGTAGATAAAACTATAAACTCACTTACTGTCAGTCACACAAAAAGCTGATGAAAGTCTCAAGGATTATGTCGAGTGTTTTAATGTAGTAGGGGTATAAGTAGAAAGGTATAATGATAGAGTGACATTAACAATAATGATGGCGGACCTCAAACCGAGTTAGTCACTTTCAAAAAGCCCACTAGTACCTATGCTGGCCTACTACGTAAGGTACAAAGATATTCAAGTATGGAAGAACCTTATTCTACTAGATGCGGATTCGAATTGCCACCATCTAGAAGATTGCCAAATCTTAAAAGAGCACGGAGGGAGCAAAACTTCGAGGCTGATAATTAGAGTGAACGCTGCACTTTATAAGATAAAGCTCAACCATCATTTCGTTTGTAGTTCAACCATTTCACCCTATTGAACACTACTAAAGAAGATATTTTTATGCACATAAAGAACAAGTCTTACCTCAAGTGGCTAAACTCACTAATCACCCACCTGAAAAAAGAGATAGGTCGTGGTATTGTTACTTCCTAAAAGATTATGGACATGACACCTCATAATTCTAAGAACTCAAAGAGCAGATCGAAGAGTTGATTAGGCAAGGAAAATTAAGGAGTTTATAGAAGAAGCTAACATTAGGAAAAAGCATCGAAAATACAAAGACAACAAGGAAAAAGAGAAGGCTCTAATCCAGATCAAAACAATATTTAGAAGACTGTTAACAAAAGGTATGTCACAAGGGCAACTAAATGACAAGCTAGGAAAGTGATGCACAACTATTATCTATAGCAAGAATTTCAAGTTGCGCCAAATGAGATTACCTTTATGGAGGTAGAGGCAGTAGGGGTAAAATTTCCCCACAATGATGGATTGGTAATTACTATGATGGTGGCCAAATATTAAACACATCGAATTCTGATGGATAATAGAATCTACGCTAACATACACTATATGGAGACATTTGGGAAGATGGGCATCGAAAAAGATAAACTAAGGCCTATTAAAACACCCCTGATGGATTTTGGAGGAGAATTGTGATAACTGAATGAGCCATTCAATTACCGGTTACAATAAGGGAGGCACTAGCATAAATTGTTGATTTCTTAGTTATAGATTGCTCATCTGTGTATAACATGACTGTGGAAAGACCTTTCTTGAACTCAATCAAAGCGGTCATGTCTACCTACACTTTGACTATCAAATTCTTGGTAGGAAGTAGTGTGGGCACAGTCAGGGGAGAGCAACGAATTGCTAGAGAGAGTTTTACCCTAGCTATGAAAAGTATCAACCTCAATGTGGGAGATTTACTAACCTCATTAGGAAGGCAAAAGAATCAGGTTCTTTGCTTTGAAAGGGAGTCTTTGGAAAATAAATTGCTATTGAGCCAAAAGAGATTATAAAAGAAATAAGTCATTGCTATGATCAAACCTCTTAGGTAGTAAAAATCAGAGGAAGCTTTGATGAAGGAGTACAAGAGACCCTAATCGCTTTCCTAAAGGAGAATAAGGATGTGTTTGCTTGGAGTCATAAGGACATTTGGAGAATATCACTAGATCATATAATGTAATCCCTAAATGTCGATCTAGAATATCTACCATTCAAATAAAAAAGACGGACTTTTAACTTAGAGTGTAATGAAGTAATTTAGGCAGAGGTAGAGAAACTATTAAAAATAGGGTTTATTAGGGAAGTAATTTACACATATTGGACTTCTAATGTTTTTGGTCAAGAAAGTTAACAGACAGTCACAAATGTGTGTAAATTTTATTAGTCTTAATCAAGCTTGTCCCAGGGATAGTTTTCCGCTTCTTAGAATAGACCAATTAGTTGATCCAAGTGTTTGGAATGGATTGTAAACTTTTACGGATGCCTTTTCAGTTTATAACCAAATTCAGATGTCCCCAGCAGATCAGGAGAAAATAATCTTCATAACAAATCAAGAGTTATATTGTTACCGTATGTTGCCTTTTTATTTAAAAAACATGAGAGCCACTTATCAACCCCTCGTAAATGCCATGTTTAAGGATCAAATTAGAAAGATGATAGAAGTATACGCGGATGATATGTTTGTCAAAATTCAAATAGCAACTGATCATGTATACCACCTCTGAAAATACCAGATGAGCAAATGCATGTTTGAGGTGACTTCAAGCAAGTTTCTTGGTTACCTAGTTTATAATCGAGGAATTAATGCCACCTACTAAGGTACGTGCAATTTTAGAGATGAAATCTCCTTCTAACAAGAAGCAAATATAGAGTTTAGTGGGAAGATTGGCTGTGTTGAGCTAGTTTATTTCTCTGCTAACAAACAAATGCACCTGTTTATTTAAAACCCTAAATGGATTTAATAACTTTACCTGAAATGATGAATGTGAGACAACCTTTGAGAGATTGAAAAAATACCTTACATATACTCTAACCTTGGCAAAACTGTTGGAAGGTGATTAGTTGGAATTATACCCAACTGTCTAATAGGTGGCGGTGAGTGCAGTGTTATTGAGAAGTAAAGATGATGTCCAATTAGATCTGGAGTAATTAGCTTTGGCATTGGTGGTATTAGTAAAGAAATTACGACTATACTTTTTAGCACACACCTTCAAAATTCTGATGGACACTTCACTCATGAACATATTAAAGAGACATGACATTGCAAAGAGGATAGTATAATAGACAGTAGAATTAAGTGAATTTGATATCAAGTATTTATCTCGCAAAGCGATCAAAAGGCAATCAATAGTAGATTTCATAGTTGAATTCACCACACCACTCCAAGTAAAAGAAATAAAGCCCCAATTATTGAAGCTGTATGTCGATGGATCAACCAATTCTCATGGAAATAGAGCAGGATTAGTATTAATCACACTTGAAGGCAATCAATTTCCTTATTCCCTTAAATTTAAATGTAAGGTCTCAAAGAAGAAAGCAGAGTATGAAGCAAATCTCTATCTATAGTGATTTACAACTAGTTTTCAATCAAGTCTATTGTCGCCTAATTTTCTCCTGCCTAGGGTAAAACAGAGTGCAATAAATGGAGGTATCTTGCACACAGTAACAAATAAGAAATGAGGCTAGAGATAGTGGTCTTTGGCATGCCTACTTCAGTTAGTTATTGGATTTATGAGTGTTCATACCTTATTTATGTCTATTTTTTACTTTAAATGATTCCTTTTTAGAAGAAAATGGTGCATGCATCAATGGAGTGGATATTGTTCCCCTATTTTTAGGGCTATTGTAGGCGTAGTGATTCTATACCCTCATAAGGATGAAGTGTTTCATAAAATTTATAATCCTTTTTTTTTATTATTTTAGGAGACCACAGAGTGACATGGCAATTAGTGCAATTTGACCCTCTTGGGTGATAAGAATATGGAGCATACTTTTAGGAGCATTTATATGATTCTTTCTTAATGATAAACATTATGCTAATATTTTAGCCTTATTAGTCCTATGCTTTTTACTTGGTCTTGATTTGAATCAAGGTTTTTTTTCATCTTGAGAGTTCCTAAATTTTCACCTGATAGATTTCGTCCCTGTCTTTAGGGATTTGAATATCCCCCAGAGATCCTAACCCATTCAAGGTGGTACGAGTGACAAATTTTTATATCAACACAAGCCCCAGTTCATGATAAAAGTTTTTTAAATTTAAAAATCTCTTATTATGAACTAAATAGTAATTATATGCCAATAAATAATTTTTAGATGTCGATGCTACTAAGAATTTTTCCATACTTACATTTTTGTTGGTGATTTTTTGTTGACAGCCTCTTTAGTTTGAAATCTTTGGACTCTAGTTGTTATTTAAGATGACATTCACTATGCTTGCATGCTTACTTTTTTCGCTTTTGTTATTGTCACATTTGAGGTAAGTTAAATTACTTAGGTGATCTTTGCATATTTGGTGACACGATTAAATGGTTATTGCATCTAGTAATATGTCCCCAAACATACTTCCCAGATAGCATTAATATACGATCTTTTGAAGTGGCTCATGTATTAATCTTTTTGGAGTGGTAGAAATCATTCTGATGGCCCTAATTCATACCTAGTTGGCATATCAATCTGATAGCAATAATTCATGCCTATCTTATACAAATGCGAGTAATTTGCACATGTTTACACTTTTACTGAAATGGTAGTAGTTTGTGTGTTTCTGGACCTTTAGTTAGATGGTGGTAATTCACAATTATCTATATGTTGGCCAGATGATAATAATTTATGAATATATACACTTTTGCTCAGAGAACAGTATAATTCATACTTTTAAGAGCAGTATAATCCGTGCCTCGTAAGATAATTTAATTTATACCTCATGGAGAAATTTAATTTGTGTCTCTTAAGGCAATTTCCTTTATATCCTAAAGAGCAGCTTAAATCATGCCTCAGAGGTGTGATTTAATTGGTGACTTAATTAGGGCTTCAAATTCACGCTTGTAAGGTTGTATAATTTGTACCTCGTAGTATAATTTAATTCGTGCCTTGATTAGGGCATCTAATTCGAGCCTCCTAAGGCTATATAATTTATTCCTTGGTTAAGGCATTGAACCTACACCTCATAAAGTTATATAATTCATACCTCGTAAGGTAATTTAATTCATGCCTTGATCGAATTTACGCCTCGTAAGGCTATATAATACATACCTCATAAGGTAATCTAATCCTTGCCTTGATTAAGACATCAAATTTATGCCTTATAAGGCTCTATAATTCATGCATTCTTAATCCCTCAACCAGATGGTAGTAACCCACTACTAAGCATGCAATGGCCAGACAACAACAATTCATTGTTGCCTACCTTTATGTTTAGGATGTCATAGGTCATAGTTTACTTAATTTTATACGTTTATGTTTTTTGCCTCAATTAAGGCAACATGATTCATATTTCGTGAAGCGATATCATTTGCACCTAGTGAGGCTATATAGTATGTGCCTCATAAGGTTGTACAATTCTTGCTTCTTAAGGCTATAACTAGTAAGGTTGTATAATTTGTACCTCATAAGGTCTTATAATTCCCACTTTATAAGGTTGTATAATTCATACATTGTAAGGTTGTATAATTCACAACTCGTAAGGTTATGGCTATTATTCTGCCTTGATTAAGGTAGCATTCTACCTTGATTAGGGCTATCATTCTTCCTTGATTAGAGCAACATTATACTTTGATTAGGGTAGTATTTGTGAACCTTAATTAAGGCAGCATTATTTTGGTCACGTAAGGTGTTTTAATCTTTACCTTGTAAGGCTTTACTTTTCGACACTCGGATAGTATTTTTCTTGAGTCGTAGTGTGTTTTAATTTTTGCTTCGTAAAGCACCTTGACTTTTACCTTATAGGGATGTAATATCCTCACCTTATAAGGCGACTTGAATCTTGCCTTGTAAGATTATTTTTTTCGCACCTCAAGGGCTGTAATATCCTCGCCTTGTAAGGCGCCTTGAATCTTGCCTCGTATAACTGTATTTTTTTAACCTCAAGGGCTATAATATCACCACCTCATAAGGCATCTTGAATCCTGCCTCTTATGGCAATATTTTTCGCACTTATTTGCACTTTATACAGTAGATAGCAATTACCTACCATACGGGTTAGAATCCTTTACATGGCAAGGCCTTGTCAAAATCATCCAATTCCACTTTATTTAAGGCAATAACTATTCGGATAGGTGTATAGACTTCATAGATTGTTGTACTTTCTTATTTTACTAGGCTTTCCAGGTAAATTGAAATTACCTCATTTATAACCTAAATCAACCTTTTACTATACTGACTTTTACATTATAGAGAATTATAATTAGGGCAGGAAAATTAAATTACATTAAATAAAGAACTTAGTAATTTGAGATGTCTATGGACATTCCTTTTTCCGTGACCAGACATTACAATCCTCTTTTCCTCATTTCTATAGCCATCTTCATAATTGAATTGACAACTTTCACCAATTTTTCAGCCAATGAATTTTCCTCATGCATTTGTTGTGATGAACTTTCATTCATCTTCTCCTAATGTTTTAAGATGAAATTTATAATTTGTTGCGCTTGAGGTCAAAATTGACCATTGATCTTCCCATGTGGGGCTGCAATGTGCTATATCTTTCTTAAAGGTATAAGCTCATGTAAGAACAAATTATTCCTTTAATAGAGAACATAAAATTTTTCAAAAGTAATATATGTATAATAATTCTAACTAACACCATGATTAATTTCATATTTTCAAGTAAACAATAAGTATAATATGCATATAATACTTCCTGAGCCGTGCAGGTTTGCTTTTCCATTTTAGTTGAGATTAACTAACTCAAGTGGTAATTATTCTGACGTGATGTATAATATAAAAAGACAAATATTTTCAAGTAAACAATAAATATAATGTGCATATAATATCTCTGAATACAATATTCTCAAAACTATAGAGGTTTATTCTTCTACTTCAGCTGAGATTAACTTATTCAGGTGGTGATTATTTCGATATGACGTATAATGTAAGAGACAAATGTCTTCAAATAAACTTTAAGTTAGGTAGTAAACATAGCGATTTCTCAAGCTTCAACCTCATTAGAGCTTATAAATAAATTTAACCATACCAGAGTTTGATTGCACTGATTCCTACGTTGGTTTTTTTCTCATGTTGAAAGATTTTGAGATTTAATCCATTTGGAGAGTTCCATCCGTGAGTCATGAAAGATTTGTTGCAATAGCACTCATGTGATCTTCTTTTTGTCTGGCTTGTTGTAGGGTGGAAACTATGACTGTTGATGTAGAATGAAATTCGATGACGAAATTTTCCTTGACAAGATATATAAAGCTCTTTTGTTATTGTTTCAGCTTTACAATGGAGATACCGTTATGGGCTTCCAATTCTTAGTTTTAGGCGAAGCTTTTTCATCATTCTCATCTGCGCTCTTGTATTTATAGTGCATCGTGTTGGCCTTTTCTGAGATGAGGCACATAATTTGTACTTATACTTTTTTACCCCTAGATTGTGGCGAATTATTCTATTAAGCAAATGTCAGTAGTACATAATACATATGATTTTGATAATACTTACATTCGCATACTTGATACAAATATGATTTATATGCCTGTAATCAGTGCTTTAAAATTGAGCTTGGAGAATATCGAGGTTGGTTAGAATGCTTTTAAGCAAACAAATAAAATTGTATTGTTCTTTTTTTAATGGTCTCATGTCAGATACACAATGAAAATAACTTATTTCATAATTACAGATCTTAAAATTTCAAGCATGAAATTAATACTCTTATAGATAGCTAACCATGTTAGTTTTATAAGTCGTTGGAAGTTGGGTTATTGCTCTACTTCAACCAATGACTGTAATCCCCCTAATCTCTTAGCATTTATGAGTTACTTCACAATTGAAACTATAATAGACATTTTGTCACCTATGAGTAGATAATGTGTTCTTCTAAAAGCTAAACCTCATAAGATGTTAATTAGTCGAACTTCAGCTAGTAACAAAAGAACTATCTGCCTGCTCATAATGCCTTAACATTTATCCCACAAATTTACCTTTTAGGTTAAACTTCTTAATTTAAGGTGGCATGCATTATGCAATTGATAATGAAGCTATCATATTCTTTCATATATTAAGATTCATCATGCAATGAAATTTTCTGACTTGAAGTTATATAATAAACGTGGTGAGCATGTAATTAAAAGGCATACCTTTCACGCATGTTCACTCATTTCAAGTGTTCTTGTGAGCCACAAATGGTTTATTTAATCCTTCTTCTTTAACTACTCCTTCATTGGTTATGTATCCTTAAGGTAGGTATGTGAACCGATTAACCGAGCGTACATTTCTAGTAACCAATAAAGTGGTCATGATATTTAGCTTTTTAAAGCAAAACTTAATTGTGCTGTGAAATTTCCTAGTTAGAGTATTTTTATTCTTCTGACGAAGCTAGGGTTGCTGAATTATATGCTCTTGATTAGCTTTAAGAGTGTCTTTTACTCTCTTAGATATTTATATTACAATCCCTTATTGTCTTTAAACTTTTGTTTTATTTAATTTGAGTGTTTATACACTATTGATTTCGCCTTCGTAAAAATATTTTTCAGCCTCTTTAGATTGGCAGTCTTACATTTGTAATCTTGTTGGATTTTGGTGAATTTCAAGACAACTTGTACCTTAAAAGACATGTTCAACTTAGTAGCGTATTACCATGGTAAAATCAACAATTGATTTGATCATGAATAATAATTGTGTTAGCAAAATCTCCCATTTTAGTACCAATTGTTGACACCTGATTTTATCCCGCTTGGGGTCTAACCAAGTAAATAGATGAGGGTAACCTGTGCACACAATAACAAAAAAGACAAGCTGTGAAATGGGTTCTGGTGGTGTTCTCCGGCGTGTCCACTCCGATGCTTAAGTGAGCAATGAGCCTTTTAGAGAAAAATTTAGTGAGTTAATGGATCTATGAGTGTTCATACTATGTTTATGGTGATTTTTTTTACCTTAAATGCCATTTTTATAGAAGAAAATGATGCATACATCAATGAAGTGGACATTGACCCCTTATTTTTAGGGCATTGTGGGCATAGTGATTCTATACCTTTATGTGGATAAACTGTTTTATGAAAGTTATAATCATTTTTTCTTTATTTTAAGAGACCATAGAGTGACGTGACAGATATTACAATTTAACCGGGAAATTTATAAAAATAGCCAAAACAATTTTACAAATATCCAAAATAACCAATTAAATATTTTCTATCATATGTAGCCATATATTTATTGTATAGACTTAAATACCCTCAAATCTATAAACAAAACCAATAAATCTCACACACTCTCAACCAACAATTTTCAAAATCCAGCACACCCTAATCCCTAAAACTCACCCACTAATCATCAACTCATCAATTATAAAGAAAAACATTGAGGTTAGTATTTATTTTACACAATGTGTAGTTTTTTATTTTTCGATTAATCAAAATTTATGAGTTATTTTGAGTAAATACGAGCTTGGAGATGAACCCAGAAAATGTGCGACAGGCGCCTGTCGCACATGGGACAGGTGCTTGTCGCACGGTAATAGGTTCTGTAAAATCGTGGGACAAGCGCCTGTCGCACGTTGATAGGTCTTTCCAACCGTGGGACAGGCACCTGTCGCACGTACAGAACCTATTACCATGCGACAGACACTTGTCCCACGTGCGACAGTCGCCTGTCCCGTATTTTCTGGGTTCGTCTCCAAGCTCGTATTTACTCAAAATAACTCATGTTCTAATTTTTTTTAAGTACTAATTTTTTTCTTTCTTAGGCTTAATGGAGTCAAATTGTTCTTCAAATGTGTTTTGATGGATCATGGGAGGAATTGACATACGGTCGTGTTGAGTACAGAAATGAAAAAAATAGAGATTTTTTAGTTCCAAAAAACTGTACGTTTGATGTATTTCTTTCAAGAGTATATGAAGTTTTGCAAATAAATCCGAATGATTATAATATTGAATTGAAGACAACTTTACAGTCAAGATGTTCTACCCAACTCGTATGTTCAATACCAATGGATATAGTTGATGATGAAATGGTAAGAGTTTTAATACATATGAGCTCTAATTCGGTGAATGAGGGCTGCATCCTTGTTTTTGTTAGTAAATTTCCTAAAGTAAGAAATCAAGAGAATGTTCAAGAAGAGAACGTCGTGTCACTGGCGGCTGTTAAAGAAGAGGTGTTACCGCTGACGACCTCACTGCAACAAGGTTACTCTCCCTTCCATTACAATGATGATCGCATTAATGACACAAATAATACAACGTCAAATAGCATTAATGTTGATTCATACCATAGCCCAATTGACGATGGGGACAATGTTTTTGAGTATGCTCCTATTGATGATGATGAAAATCATTTGGATAATTCTTACGATTATGGGGATGATGGGGATGAAGATGATGGGGATGATGGAGATAATGGAGGTGATGGGGATGATGAGCATGATGAAGAACCAGTTGGTGATAGGGAAGATTTGCCTCACTCTGAGAATTATCATGATCTACGCCAAAGTTGGCCTATTATTCCAAGGCCCCATTCGAATGGCGTACAAGTTAACCCTCTTATAAGTATTGCACCAGTTTTGCCTTCAGACTTGGTCGCTCTAGATTTTGTTAGACATATTGGGTGTAATGATATTTGTGTGGGCAAGTTTCCTTAAAGGATAAGTTCAATTTCAAAGTTGCAAGATCTACATCGACACGTTTCGAGGCACATTGTACTTCAATTTCATGTAAATGGCGTCTTCGGGCAAAAAGATCATCAAATAAAGAGAATGTACGTTGGGTAGTGATGAGATGTGACAACATACACACGTGTCGTAATGAGCCGAGGGGCCTTCGTCAAGTAAGGAGTCGGGTTATTGGTCATAGTATCGCGAATAAATTTATTCAGGAGAAGTGGATATATACTCCAAATGACATCATAGCAGACATTCAGCAAGAATAAAATATTCGCTTATCATACCAACAGGCTTATCGGGCTAGAGAATTTGCTCTTGAGGTGATACGAGAAAGTCCATCAGAATCATATAATTTACTTCCCAAGTAATCTCATGTATTGGAGAAGGAAAATGAGGGTATAGTTACTGATCTTAAATTGGATGGCAATAATAATTTCTTGTACTATTTTGTGGCTATTGGATCCTGTATCACTGGTTTTTTTCAGAGTATCAGACCAATGATTGCAGTAGAAGGTACTCATCTCAAAGGGTTATATCGCGGAACAATGTTTGTGGCAACCTGCTTAGATGGAAATAATCAATTGTATCCGCTCGCTATTGGGATTGGGGATTCTGAAAATAATGATTATTGGGAATGGTTTGTGATGAATTTGCATAGAGTAATTGGTGATATTCCAGATTTAGTCATTATTTCTGATCGATGCAATTCTATTCAGAGAGCTGTTATGAAGATATTTCGTAGTGCTACCCACGGTATTTGTTTCTACCATGTCAAAGGTAATGTCAAGTCAAAATTTAGGATGTCAAAAGCTCTTTGGAATAAGTTTGAGCCCGCATTTATAAATACAGCTAAGGAATACAGATGTGAAGAGTTTAGAACACAACTTGAGGGGTTATGGGGAATGTATTCTGGGGTAGCTGATTACTTAGAGAATAATGTGGGCACATGTAATTGGGCACGATCTCAATTCGATGGAAGGAGGTACATCATTCTAATCACTAATATTGCGGAAAGTGTAAATTCTTTGATAAGGGAACCTCGAAAATTTCCTATAACTCATTTGGTTGACCATTTCCGTAAAATATTACAACAATGGTTTTATCACAGGAAAATAGTGGCAGAATCGATGAGTACTCCTTTAACAATATGGGCAAGTAAAATAGTATCTGACAGAAAAGATCAAGTGAAAGAATGAATGTTCGTCCGGTGTCTGAGCATAAATTTCAAGTTTGGGGTGGTGGTGTGAAGGAAGGGTTAGTTGACATAAGTCGTCGGACTTGTAGTTGCAAAGTATTCCAACTTGATCAACTTGCATGTGCTCATGCAATAGCTGCTTGCCTGCATGGTCGAGTAGATTACATAGGTCTCTATTCTCAGTTTTACTCTAAGGAATCATTATTGAAGGTATATGCAGTGCCAATCAATCAGGTTGGCGATGTCTCTTCTTGGGAAGTTCCACACAACATCCAACAATTGAAGGTAAATCACCCAATAGAAAAACCACCTCCTGGTCGTCGGAAGGAGCTTAGAATACCATCTGTTGGTGAGGATGTATCACGGGGAACTGTGATGCGTTCTCGGTGCAAGGAACGTGAGCATAACGGAAAAAGATGTAAGAATCCCATTGCGACGAATAGTAATTAGCGGCCTATTATCGTTGTAGCGTCTTATGTTTAAACTCTTATGATGTATTTTAAACTCTTATGTTTACTATGTATTCGACATGTTAAACTGTCTTTGTTAAAATGATTATTCATAATAAGTGTTGGAGAATTGTTAAACCCGAAATAAGATTAATCGCACTATATTTACAACTGTTTAAATATATAATTTACAACCTAATATCCCTATTAAATATGTCAACGGCAACATTGATACAGTTGATTACTTAAACAACTTGTGGCAATTGAAGTGTTTCGTTTTGTAATACGCCCGGCGAAGTGTTTCGTTTCCGGAATCTTCATCGTGCCTGGTTTTGTGGCCATTACGACTGTAAAAAAAATCAAATTTTTAATTAGTTAATTTGATAATTAAAAAAAATTAAAGGTTTTTTTTTACATTCTGTAATATCATGTTGATTTATTAAAAAAAATTTGATTTTTGTCGTTCGATATGACAGGGGCCTGTCGCGCGCGCGACAGGCACCTGTCGCATGCTGTCGCGAGCGGGACACCGCGCGATGGCTGCCCGTTGCGCGCGGGTGATTTTTACCTGTTCCGTCTGTCATTTCTAGTCCTATTGCATCTATACTCTACTTTACAATCACACCATCAACACTTTAATCTTGCAATACACCATCAACTATTTAATCTAGTCTATGGGGCATTTAATCGAGCACCTCGCGTACCTCTCCAATATTTATGGCCAAACAATCCTAAACTTATCTATATGCATATATACACTTATTTTTCACCAATCAAACTTATCAAAATAGAAAGAAATTAAAATTTACGAAGTGATAATTACCGGAAATTACAAAATGGATGATGATAGAAACCCGCCGGAGTTGAGTTCACTGTAAAAAATTCGTCCAAGCGCTGTTCACAGTCACCGAAGAGAGCTAATCGCCGATCGGGGGTCACCGGGGGGAGCAAATGGAAGACTTTGGTTTTGAGAGAGATATGGGTATTATGGGAAAAAAAAAGAATAAATAATTAAGGATGATAGAAAAATTATAAATTGTTATTTTGGATATTTGTAAAAAAAATTTTGTTAGTTTTGTAAATTTTTGAATTTAACCCCCTGGGGCAATAAGAATATGAAGCATATTTTTAGAAGCATTTATGTGATTCTTTCTTAATGATGGGTATTATCCCGATATTTTAGCCTTATTGGTACTATGCTTTTGACTTGGTCTTATTTTGGATCAAGGTTTCCATTTTTTTCATCTCAAGGGTTCCTAAATTGTCATATTATAGATTTCCTTCCCGTTTTTAAGGGATCCAAACTTTATCCCTAGAGATCTTAACCCTTTTAAGATGGTACGAGTGATAAATTTTCATATCAATAAAGTCCATAACCAATTCTAGGCCAAAGAAGAAAATATGAATTCTTACCTAGATCAAGTAAGAACGCTGTTAGAAAGTTTGAAGAGTGCCAATTAACCCAGATCTCTAGAGAGAAAACCAGCATGCTGATGTACTGGCAAAACTGGCATCGTCTTCACTAGTTGAATTTGCCACATCGGCCAAAATTGAGGTAGTAAATTCACTCAATATAAATGAGGGATTGTCTGTATTACTAGTAGCCTTTCGTGACAATTGGACAGATCAAATCATAGATTACCTAAAGAAAGAAAAGTTATTAGAAGATAAATTTGAGGCAAAAAAATTGAGACTTCGGGCAGCCAGATATGTAATCATAGGGGAATCACATTATAAGAGAGGCTTCTCAACATAGTTATAATGAGGTACATGAAGAAGCATATGGTAATTATGCAGCAGGGAAATCTTTAGCATGGGGCATTGTCAAACAAGGATATTATTGGCCAACATTAGAAAGAGATTCTATTAAATTTTCAAGAAAGTGTGATAGATACTAGAAAAAAATTGTTATACTAAAGTAGCCAGCTCAGATGTTGGGCCCAATGAGTAGCCCATGGTCCTTCTCACAATGAGGAATAAACCTAATCGATTCTTTTCTACAACAAAAGGACATCTGAGGTACGCCATTATCACAGTTGATTACTTTTCAAAATGGGCTGATACAGAGCCACTTGTGAGAATCACAGAGGAGAAGACACACTTCGTGTGGAAAATAATAATATGCCGATTTGGCATCCTTCATATGATCGTACCTGATAATAGTAAGCAATTTGATAATTTAAAATTCAAAGAATTCTACTCCAGTTTGAAAATAGTAAATGCTTTCTCATATTCTACTCAGCCCCCGCTAACAGACAGGTAGAAATAATTAACATGATCATTAAGTTTCACTTGAAAATAAAGTTGGAATATCTAAAAGGTGTTTGGGCAAAAGAGTTACTAATTATACAATGTACTTACCATACATTGATACGCGCATCAACCGGGGAGACTCCTTTCTCTTTAGCATTTGGCACTGATGTAGTAGCTCTAGTTATAGTATGACTTACTATTTAAAGGATCACTTGCTATAAGTAAGAGAAAAATTAGGAACTCATGGAGCTAAATAAAGACTTGATTGAAAAAAAAAAAAAAGTAAATACAGCGGAAAGATTAGTAGTAAAGAAAAAAAAAATATAAACAGTTGGGGTAGAGGAAGCATTAGGTCCTAACTAGGAAGGTTCATATAAATTCATCAAGGAAGTGACTCTAGGGACGTACATTCTGGCATAAATGAATGGAAAACAACTAAATTACTTCTAGAAGGCAGAGGATCTCAGTTGTTACTACACATAAGACCTCAAGCAGGTTCTTCTTTTCCTTGTTATCACTTTTAGTTATCTGATTTAGAAGATTACTATCAATGAAGTTATCATATTATGTGTAATAAGATTTTAGATGTTTTCATTTTTTTTATGGCTTTAAACCCTACACTGGCATAAGCTATACTAAACGGTTCAGTTTAAGCTAAAGGAAATATTTTCTAAGTAATTATCAGTAGTTTGTTATTTATGGGTTCAAATCCCACACTGGATTCATCTATGACAAGTGAACAATTCAAGCAGGGGGAAGTCTTATTTCAAATTTAATAAAACGCTTGTTCATATATTCTTGAGTATATTTATACACTCCCCATTTTACACAATAATATTATAGTATGAGATCCTATAATAAGAATTAAAATGTTTTATAAGGTAAAAATTTTACAACCCTTGAAGCAAGAAAAATATGATCTTACGAGGCATGAATCAAAATACAATACGAGTAGAATATTACAACCCTTCAGGTGCAACAAATACAACCTTATGTGATAAGAATCAATACGCCTTATGAGGTAAGGATTTTACAGCCCTAGAGATGCGAAAAATACAGCCTTACAAGTTAAGAATTAAAACGCCTTACAAGGCAAAGATAGTACGGCCCTTGAGGCATGTATATTATATCCTTATAAGGTAAAAAATAATAGCACCCTACCAGACAAGAATAATACTTCCATAATCATGGCAGAATCATATAGCTCTAATCAAGGATCGATTAATGCTACCCTAATCAAGATAGAATTATATAGCCCTAATCAAGGATAGGACAATGCTCTCCTAATAAAGACAAAATCATATAGCCCTAATCAAGGCTTGAATTATGCTACCCTAATTAAAGCAAAATTATATAGCCCTAATCAATGCAGAATCGTATAACCTTAATCAAAGCTTAAATAATGCTGCTCTAACCAATGGTAGAATTACACAGCCCTAACCTAGGCTTGATTAATGTGCAAAATAAACCCCTTATACGGCAATAACTATGCAATCCTCTGAGGTCCAAAATATACCGCCTTTAAGGTGCTAGTTTATGCTACACTCTGAAAAGTGTTTGAAGGAGCACGAAAGTGTATGATTTGATAAATCGTGACTTGTAAAATCATAAACGAAAATGTACTTAGCCACAAATTGTTACTGCCTGGCAAACGTGTACATACTACCATCTGGGTGAAGGAATAATTAAGCATAAGTAATTTTGACTAGTGGGAGTAAGCAAACATGAAATATCTTAACTTGAAGGGATACTTATGTTATAACCAATATGAAACAAGCAAACACGAATAATCATCATTTAAGTAAGGAGCATTACCTTTGGACATCCAAAAAGTAATTTATGACAAATATTAAGATGCAAAGTGCAACCAAAAGTACCCAAAAGTCTAAGATAGAAAATTTAAAAGCATCCCCAATAAAAGTTACATGTCAAAAATTCTAGTTGATAATAAAATAACCAATAAAATACCAAAATATTAAAACATAAAGTCTTAAGTACTAACAGAAGAGAGGTAATTGCTTTAGCTACTATTTGGAATGTCGCCTAGATAAATAGCGGCTAGAGAAGGAATATTTAATGAGGACTCATCTTTCTCCTCAATGTTTCCCTCACCAATTATAGTCACAACGTCCATAGGCCGAGTAGTCTAAGGAGGAGCACAAGGTGGATCATTTTGCTAACTTGATAGCTTATTATCATCGTCATCAACTAGCTTATTCTCAAGAGACAGAATAAAGTCATCCACTTAAGGAGTTTCAGAGTGATAGTCATCCATAAATTTTAGATCTCACTCAGAGTGATGATCCATCACCACTTTCTTCCAGTTGTCCACTCCTGCAAAGTTTCTACATCTTTCACTTGTTTGAACTCGGCTGATTAGAGATAAGCCTTAATGTGGGTCTAGTAGATATCTTTAAGTTGTTGCTTCAAACGAAGTATCTCTTCATATTTGTCGATGATCACTCCATTGCTAATATCAGGCTCTAACTTAAGAGAATCATGGTAGTCTTATCTTACATGCCACTTAATTTTTCTCACTCTTAGCTCTAGAATATTCACCTTCTAAATAGTATTACAAATTGTACTTGAATCATGTTCATGATTGCTTATTAGAATCCAATAGGAAGTTTTATCAATATTTAATAGTGGACGGACAAAAAATAAGTTCATGAAAAAATTATGAAGTCAATCTTGTGAGCATTGCCTAGAAGGCAAAGAATAGGACCAGTAGGTCAGTTTACCTTGAATAAAGACACTCTTGGTAGGGAAATGCCCATTTCAAAGATGAAAGGTTGGCAAGGTTATGTTCAAGCTCATTGTGTTAGAAAGTTTAGTTGGCCAAGTCATCGAACATGAGGGCTGAAAGTGTGCTCAAGTGATCCCAGGCCCAATGGTAAGCAAGACTTCTCACTAGCTCGTGAGGTACCAATAGGGACAAATAAAGTTAAAAGGACCCTAAAATATTGGGATTGAGTTAAGGGGGTAAGGTTGTGCCGCGTTTTCGAGAGGATGATTCTCCATGTGTTAAATTAGCAGGTTTCATTCTCTTTCTACCACAGATTTGAGACATGGCAACCATACATCCCAAATACAGAGAAATAAAGGAAAAAATCTAAATGATTGAAAAAAAAAAAGCACTACACTTACCAGGGGGACAAGACCAAATTCTTTATAGGAAGTCCTGTTGAATGGAGAAAGTTGATCTAATTGCGAGAGGTTAGCTCACGCGCTTAATATTGCTAGACAAGTCTGCGGTCAAGGCGAGGGAACGCCAAGATACTATAAAGAAAAATAAAATTAGATGACAAAAACAATGAATTCAAAGTCACGAAGGTAAAACAGTAACCTGGAATTTGAAATGAGGTAGGAATAAGGTCGTTTAGAACACCAATTTCTAGAGGCTAAAAACTATGAATCATTTTAACCCTTTATTTGGCCTAAGAAGTCATGGGGTATAATTAGGTTGATATGAGCCCAGCGAGCCAAGTAATAACAACTACTCCCCCTAGACACTGACTTGACATATTATTTTCTCTTTATTCTTTGAACGAAAAGTCAGATTGGATCTCTGAGCATTTTCAAAGTACATGATATCCCATAATGGCCTTATAGATCATAGAGTTAAGTTAGCAAGAGTAACGTTAAGAGATCTAAAAAACAAGCAACAAAAGGGTACAAGGGCAATCTAATCCCAACCTTGAACATAAAATTATATAAAGCTACACGGCCCTCAGAAGATGTCGCCATATTCTCATTAGTGCTTGAAACCCTAAGCTCAATAAAATTAGGGATATGATAGTCTCTCCTCAATTTCTCTAGGGTTTGAAGTGTGGCTTTAGATTCCCATTGGCTAGCTGAGAATCCCTCTGCAAGGACATCTTCTTCTTTGTCATCGATAATATTAGTGGAGGGATGAGAGATGGAGGAGGAGTGTTGCGTACACTCCTAGTAACGTGCCTCAATGATCCCCGACGTTTACTCAACTTACTACACTCTGTTTCAGATGGACTCATAGAAAATAAAAAAGAAAATAGAACATGACAAAAAATAAAGAAGGGAGAAACATACATTGAGCAAAAGAGAAAATGAGGATGCTTAACGTCATAGAAGAGAAAGAATAAATTACAAAAGAGAATAATATGTATCCGGAGGGTAGTAGGTGATTTTTAATTTCAAGTCTAGATTAAAACTTTTAAACTTATTTTTTTATGAAAAGAGATTTTTGAATTTTAAAAACTCTTATCCTAAATTGGAGTCCTGTGTTGATGAGGTAATTGATGACTGATGCTTAGAGTCTCCAAAGGAGAAAATTGGATCCCTCGAAGACAGGGACGAAAAACTATCAGATGAGAATTTTAAAACCCTTGAGATAAGAAATATGAAAACCACGATTTAAACCTTGACTGAGTGAAAAACTAGAAGCCAAATATGCTAAAATAGGGAGATAAAGCTTATCACTAAGAAAAATCATAGAAAAAATACAGAAAAATGAGTAAGAAAGTGGCTTCAATACCACTACGCCTACCATACACTCCAAAATTAGGTGAGGATTCATGCTCCATCTTGTTCTCCATAAAGGCATATTAAGCAAAAATCACTATAAGAAAGGTATAAACACTTTACGATCCAAATAATCACTTAATTTTACTCTAAAAAATACTGTACTAACTTAAGCATTGGAGTGGGCATACTGGAGACCACCATCTCTGACCCCATTTTACCATTTTCTTATTTGTTACTGTGTGTGCACGTTACCTCCATCTGTTGTACTTGGTTGGATCTCAAGCGTGAAAAAATCAGGCGCAAAGATGCCCCATAATGTACATCTCCAAATAAAACAAGGCTTATATTTCAACTTAGAATTAGAATAACAGAATGCTTATAATATCATGGTTACAAAACCCTAGCAATCAGTGTGTTTGGGAATTGGATAATTCTTCAACTTAGCTTTGCCACCAGTACATTGTTAACTATGACAAGTCTTTAAATCCTACACCCCTTGGCCTATTACTCTACACAATCTTTCTCATCTCACCTAGTAAATATGTCTTTAATCTCTTTTTGAGCCATACCAAAAAAACCAAAAATTACTATCTGAATGTTTTCATATAAACCCAAATGGAGCTTAAAAATTTTGGATTTTTAATCCAGCGCTATGGATCTTTAATCCAACGCTAGTCTTATATGTAAATAATTATCTATTGCGGTCTACCATATAAGGTTAAGTCTAATTAAAAGTGATACAATAAGGTTTTCAGTAATTTAGACTTTAATGTATCTAATAGGATATGTGTCTTTAATGTGTAGAGACTGTTAGCCCAAAGGGCTGCACATATTATAATTTTGATGATAACAAACATGTGTCTTAAGTAATTTGATTAATATTATATTTCACATTTTTCTCTAGTTCTTGAAGGATAATATTTATACAAATGAATGAAGTGAAACCAAGCTCAAGACACTCAACAGATAACAGCTCATTCAAGTACAAACTTTAAGTCAAAGAAATTATTAATGCGATAAATTTTTGTAAAGCCGGTATAATTTTATATATGCATGGTTTAGCATTTGAGAAGCTCAAAGTATTTATTTTATAAAAAATCATTGGTCATAAACTAAAGGATTTATATTTATAAGTCAAATATTTTTTGGATTTGAGTATTTTTTAGATTCTAGATTAAATTGAAAAAGTTTTGATAACTTTGAATTTAATTAGCATTAGGTTAAAATTCTAGCAACTTCACTATAGCAAGCGACTAGCCAGTTAAATTAAGCGATGACCCTCTTCCTTAAGGGTTTTATTCAATAACGACTATGTTTTGAGTCCAAACTATATAAACTCGAATTTAATTCATTTTTAAGAATCAAGACAATCAAAAACAAGATTATAAATACATTTTGAGCTTCTATTTTGCAAATAATCATATATCAAATCTATATTGTGCAATCATTTATATACCAACTCTTGATGAGAGTGTTTATTGTTATTCGTTAATCCTTTGTAAACCTTGTGAGTGTATAAGTGTGAGAAACACTTGAGTAAAGAGATTGGGAGATAATCTCTTGTTGTAAAGGTTTATTGACACATTGGAAGTCAATTGTAAGAACTTGAAGCCTTCAGACACTTGGATAGTGAAATCGTCAAGCCCGATGTGCTTGCAGGCGTGGATGTAAGTGGAGATTGTTGAACCACGAAAAAATCATTAAGTTTGATCTCTCTTCCCTTACTCTTTTAATTTGAGCATTGTTAAAGTTATTGCTTTTGATTTCATTAGGGCATTAGAATTAATTGTTGTGTGGTTTGTTTAGATTAAGTTTTAAAAATTCCGATTCACCCCTCTCCTTTTAGGTTGCATAATGTGTATTTCAGAGACTAAAAGAGTAATTACTATTTCTATGATGGGCTGAAATATAAATCCTTAAAAGTAAAAAAAAAAAAAAAAGTTGTCTGTATAAATGGCTACGGTCCTCAAGTTACACAAACATTCTATTATTTTCTTATATCTCATCATCAAAGAGAGAGCACTGAGAAAGTTAAAGGATTTTCTGAGAGAACGTATTGATCTGGAAAGCCAACTACACGACTTTAGAGAGCAATTTAGCATTATGGATCCATGTATACTTCTGCATATTTAACTACTGATTCTTTGTGACATAAATATTCTTGGATTATAGGTGATAAATTTTCCAAAGGTTTTAATCATTATTTTAAGAAGTGGTATCAAAGTCTCTTCATGTTTAATCATTGATAATCAAATTTATTTTTTATTAATGAATAAATTTTTAGACTTCTCGAATTTAATTATTTTGGTATTATTAAGTTTGGGAATAAATTCAGGATTCAAATAAAATATTCAAAAAATTTAGGAAATTTAGAAACATATATATTCAATTTTTATGTTTTTGTGGCTGGATTTAGAAATATACATGTACATATATGATTTTCTTTTTTTGGTGGCCGGCGGCTAAAAATTGATTTTCTTAAGCATGTAGTTAACAGTGGTGCAGCCTCAGATCACGTCAGAAAGGGAAAGCCGCAGCTTTTGGAGAATTAGGGAAAGCCGCAGCTTTTGGAGAATAACATAAGGATTAAAAAAATATAATGCTACACATCCCAAATTTTTTATTCTAAATAACCATCTTAAATAATATGACATTCATCAATTAATTAGGAATATAATATAATTTATTTATTTTAATTTTACCAACTAATTAATAAATCTCACATCATTTGGGATGATTATTTGTGATAAAAAATTTAGGATGTGTAGCATTATTGAAAAAAAGGCCGCTGCCACCAGGCCCCATCATGGTCATAGCCGTTGCTGTAAATGTGAAAACCATGGCTGTCACCTTAGAAGAAAACAAAAAAAAAAAAAAAGGTTAGGGTTAAGGTTTTCTACGATCCATTTCGGGTTGACCCGACCTTATCCAACCTGACCAATTTTAAGGATTTAAACTATTATAGAAATGGGTCAATTTGACTGACAAGATTAAGCATTAACCCAGTTAATGATTGACCAATCAAAAATCAACAATCAACAATCAACCATTGACTATTGACCAGACTTTGATAAAAAAAAATGGCCAAATTTAATTTCATTTTTAGGTAATTTTGGTATAATTTTAAATTCAAATATTAGTATGTTTATATGTATTTTTAGATGAATTAATTGAAGCAACATGTCATCAAAGTGATATCTCTTGTGAAAATTAATTTATTTTTTAATATAATTATTCACATATAAACCCAACATTAGATTAATTATCCAAAATGTCAACATTTAATTTATGCAAATATCGATCAGCCTAAAAGAAGGTTCATATTTGATAGAATTGCATGTGCTCCTGTAGTAATAAATACATGAGATTATTCAGAGTGGACAATTGTCTATAGAGTACGTGGGCACAAAATCCATAATTACGGATCTACTTACTAGGGGATTGTCATCCAAAATGTTTCATGAGCACGTGGCTTGTATAAGTGTCGTATCATTAAAGGATATTCATTTTTAGTAGGAATTTATAATTTTAAATATTCTTATAATATAGACATTTTTCAATTATTTCATATTATGGATATTTAAGGTTATTTTCTACATAAATAAAGTTTTAGTTTATTCACACTCTAATTTTGATATGGTTTGATATTTAAGGTTTAAGGTGGACCAGTTAAAAATAAGCATGTTAATATCACACTATATAAAACTTTCATTTTATGCATCCACATCACGATCCATCTCATTTAGTTGTATACACATAATGACCATCGATGGGTCGAGTTATGACAGTTATAACGAAGGATGTTTTAATCTTATATAATTGATGGAACGAATTGGTTATTGATACATTTCGATAATAACAATAAGGTTGAGCTCATACAATTATTTTTGCTAAGTACAATTATAAGGTTACACATATAGCCCAAATGGGAGATAGTTAGATTTTTAATCCAGGATTATTAGATCCTTAGTCCAATGTTGGGCTTATATGCGAATAAATATATATTGCGGACTGCCATAAAATATTAAGCCAAATAAAAGTAATCTAATAAGGTTTTTGGTAATTTGGGATTTAATATATATAATAGGGTGTGAGTCTTTAATATGTAGAGACTAAAAGGGTAATTATTATTTCTATGATAGGCTGAAATAGGAATACATAAAGGTAATATGAAAAGTTATTTATATAAATGGTTATGGTCCCCATGTCATACGTATTTTTTCATTACTTTTTTTATATCCTATTATTAGAGAGAGAGCACAAAGAAAGCTAAAGGATTCTCTAGGAGAACATGTTGATCTGAAAGGCCAATCACACGACTCTAGAAAGTCATTTAGTGTTATGAATTCAAATATGCTTCTTCATATTCAATTTTTGATTGTTGATGATATAACATGAATGTTCCTGGATTATAAATGATCGATTCCACCAAGAATTATTGTTTCAACAAAAAAAAAAAAATCATGGTATAATATGAGATTACTTGAGCCAGAGTTTTGATCTACACTTCCTATCCCCTACTTAAGAAAAATTTGTTGTTTCAGCCTGATATCTTATAAAACACCTTTAGTTTGATAGCATTGAAAAAACTTATCTTTTTCCTTTTAACCATATATGGGAATCCTAGGTACTTTTCAAGGCTAGAGGCAACATAAAACTAAAAAATATTCTAGCTTGTATCCACCTGACAAGTCGAACTATTCCCATTGAAAAATATTGAAGATCTATTCTAAAACTCCAATATAGCAATAAAAAATAGCTTTAAATTGTTACAATCCTCTGTAACATTGGTGAAAATAAGGTTATTATATGCAAAAAGAAAATGAGTGATCGAAAAGTCTCTGTTAAATCTCAACCCATAAATTAATTGCTCCGATTTAACCTATAAAACAAGTTAGAGATAGCTTTTACATAAAATATGAACAAATATAGGAATAATGGGACCCTTGTCTTAATCCTCTTTGAGCGTGGATCAAGTCATTTGCTACATTATTTATCAACACAGAGAATAATGATGTGTTATTCATCTTATAATTAAAGCAATCAATTTTACAAAAAAAAAGCCTCTTCTCATGGTGCTCTCTAAGAATTTCTATTCTATACTATCATACACTTTGCTTATCGAAAGCTTTTTAACAACTAAACCATACTTCTCGCCTTTGGAAGATTTGATTTTACGAAGACACTTTTAGCCTATCATTATAATTTCAGTCATAAATCCATGAAGAACAAAGACTCTTTGAGTTGATGCTATAATAAGATGCGAAAGCTATTTAATCCAATGATCTATAATTTTGGCTACAATATAAAATTACACAAAATGGCATGACTATATTTTGGCACTTTTCTAGGCTTTTCAACTTTGGGGATTAAAGCAATATAAGCATGATTTAAATAAGCGATACTACTTGCATTATTATGAATGTACAGGCATGTTGTCAATACTTCTTTGCTTTTTGACCTTTAATGCTTTTAAAAAAGGCTGTTGGGAATCCATTTGGAACTGAAATCTTAATTGGGCACATCTAAGCTAGTGCAGCTGAGATTTCATCTTCTATGAATGGCTGGTCTAGTATCTCATTCATCTCCTCTATTAATTTGAATAGCATATCTTGTACCGTAGCTTTCATTTAGTTTTGGGAAGGATTTTTTTATGTTCACAAAGTTGAAATGTAGTCACAGAACATTCTTTCTACATCTCTGGATCTTCTTCATAAAAAAATGCCATAAATCTTATTCTTCTATTTCTTACAGAAGCTTTCGCATACAAAAAAAAAAAAAAAATTGTGCTTTGATCCCCTTCTTTTAGCAAATCAACCCAAAACCTCTATTTATAGCAGATTTATTCATCCATAAGTATAGCATCAAGCATTTTCTCAATACTCTTGACTTTGTCTCCATCTACATACTGAAGATGATGTTGTTTTATAGGTTCCAATTATTTCATTAGCTTATTTCAACCTCCAAGTTTATCCTTGCCCCACCAATTCAACTGAGCCAATAATTCTTTGGTTGTTTTTTTTTTTTTTTGAAATTTAACACGGTATTGTCTCTACAATTGCTTCTATTATCCAGCCACTCTATCTTCACTATTTCTTTGCACTTTTCATAAAAGCTCTATAAATCAACATAATGCACACTTGAATGGTTTTCTTATAGTATTTGATACCTCTTTCTTTCTACTCAATATCAGTTAAAATCAGATTATGGTTTGATGTCCATGTAACAAAAGTCTCTGTAATATTACCTCAAATTCTATTCCAAAAAAAGCAATCCAATCTTTCTTTAATCAAAAGGGTTCACATATTTGATTAGATCATATAAAAGGTCGATCCATCATTTCATATTCACTAATTGTATCTCTAAATTTAAACACCACCTTCACATCTCTATCATTCCCACCTAATTTCTAGATTACTTAATTCTTATAATTTGTATTAGATCGATTCTAAAAAAGTTTTAATTAAAAATTTGAAAAACCTAATTTTATCCCTTCAGCAATAACATTTTCTTGATCTTAAAGGGCAGAACTTCTTGTCATCTTCGATTGGTTAGTATTGTCTGAGATTTCATTAGAGTTCATAAGGGCGTCGTTGGTAGGCGGGCAAAAAATTCAATAGATGGTGCTTGAAGATTGGCTAAATTTGTGCCTTCGTGGGTGGTTGTTGGCTGGGGTTCAATTCATTTCTGTTTTGGGAATTTAACGTATATTAGATTTTTATTTTAAAATTTTTAAAGTGCAATCTGATTGGATTGATCCAAATCTGATTTGATCCAAATAAAATATGATCGAATTGTATGGTTTCTATTCGATTAGATTTAGCAATCAATCTGAATTCGATTCGATGCCACCCCTATGGAAACAGAAAGATTGAAACATAAGAGAAACTAAATTTATAAATAACTAAATTTTTATTAAAAATATCAGAATGAACAAAACTATTGTTTTGACCTTTTTATACTAACCTTAAATACTATAAATTTATCAAAATAGGCAAATTAAAAATATTATTTTATAATAAAATTCTCTTAATTTAAATAAGGAAACCAAACAAATGGTGTCTAAATATATCTAAAAAAAGATAAAAATTCGGAAAGTAATTGAAAAATAGAAAAATAACTTAAAATAAAAAAATAATCAGAAGAAAGTAGAAATTTGAGCTCGACCATAGGGCAAAATGGTGTAAGCACTTTTGAGTTTAGTTTGTATCATCGCAAGCTTTAAAAGTGAATTTTATATGCCTTAGAAAGACGCCTATAGTCTAAGTTATGATTTTTGGAAGGTGTCCTCCTCATTCTACACAACCATCTTACATCGATGAAGCTATTAGCAATGTTAAGGAAGTTGGAACCGATGCAAATGGAGATTGTATGGAGTAATAAGATATCAAGCCTAGAGTCTGTCAAAATTGGAGTTAGGACAAAAGGATATGACTGAGGTAGAAGCTGTTCCTATATTGATACGATATGAAAGGATACCTGATATTTATTACTCTTGTAAGTGTATTAAACATTAACACAGAGAATGTGCAGAGTATAAGAATCAACCAAAGGATAATTTAGCAGTAAGCCAATGGATTAGAGCCCCAACTAAAGCAAGAGAAGAGATGAAATGAATGAAACTAAAATTCAGAGCCCTAAACCTTAGATATGGAAAGAAAACCCAACAATCATAAGATTGAAACAATAAATAATGCAATATGGTGACATGCCAAAATTGGTAAAAAATAGTGGTCAACATAAGAAAGAGATATTTCTAGGAAATAGAACCCAGAAGTAGGAAAACTAAAAGAAGGAGGAAAATGGAGGGAGTCTCAATAAATTTAAGCCAAACTGGACTTAAATATTGACAAGCATAATTAGGGGGAAAAGAATGGGGAAATAGAGTTGATTAAAAAAATAATCACTCAACTAGGTCAAACTGCTAGTACAACCTGAGTTGCACATAAAGCAACATAAAATGGAAATAGGCCATAAGGAAACGAACTAAAGGCTAAGAAAAGAAAATGGAAGACATAAAGGTAAAAACGGGTGGAGTTAAATAATAAAATTAGAGCTTTAATGGACTTACTTACCTCTCTTTCATAGAGTGACAGAGCATTTATACTATACCATATATTTAGGTGAAAGTAGATATAGGAATTAAACTCAAACCCAGACGAACCCAAATTAAACTCAAGCCTGGGATTCTCTTCTCTCTTGTTTTTTTTTCTTAAGAGAATAATATCTCTTTTATAATATCTTATGAAAAATCCTAGTATGTTAGGATTAGCATTCCTATTTAAAATAGAATTCCTCTTTTAATTTAAATATTAAATATTATCTCTCCACTTACGTAAAAGTGGAGAGAATGTGTAACTAACTAGGAGACCACCTTGTAAAATATCACAAGCCCCCTTTTACACTTAAATATTACATACTAGGCCTTAACAAATATTATAGTTATGATTTTCATCTAACATGCCAGTTTTTCTTGCTTATGGGTCAAGTGATGGTGTTGTCAATTACATGAGCTAACCCGGGGATCATTTGGGAACATACAATAGTTGCTACAATAATTAAATTTGTAATTAAATAAATATAATTATTTAATTTCAATTCTACTCCACTATAAGATTGAAACTGACCTCTATAATTGTATGCTCGAATATAATTCGCTCAAGCTACATTGATTTCTTTACTGCACAATCATTTGTACTACATTGTTAATTTAAATTGATATCTCAACTGTCCAATCAATTTAATTACATCTTCTTCCTTGATACTTATAGGTTTTCTCTAATGATTATTTTCAACATACTTATTTACGTTGACACACTCTGGCCAGAGAATTCTATGATCAAGTACTGAAAACCCATCAAGAGATGTGTCGTACAAATTCTATATTGTTAATTTATAATTTCAATGCTTGCAATTGCTCCCACCAAGATACCGGGTAATCTTGACTACATGTGTAAGTCGTGCCCATTAGTAACTCAAATGAAATAACAACTACAATTATGAAATTATAACTAACTCAAGATTAAGATTACAGTAAATTAATGTCTATGAGATTTAATAAGTCTAACAGTTATTACTAGTTTAATTAAATCTAATATGTGATCTAGTTAAATGTAGTCATACTACATCAATAAATTCATTGATAAATTCATACATGATTAAGACAAATCACTCAATGAATTTATTATAGTCTATACCAAAATAAAATGCCCAACTTTATTTATCAACTGCTAACTTAATTTATTTAATCATAAGATAACTTGTATTTATGTCTTCTGCAAATCCACATAGTGATCGCATAAATACATATAATATGATTAAATAGAATTTAGTCAAAATATTAATACAATTTAAGATATCTGAATCAATACGTCAAATATTTTATTAATCAAAAATTAATATGTTTTGAAGAGCATATAATCCCAACAATTGCCTCTCTTATACTCCTCCCGTCTTCTTTCTTTCTTAACGTGTGAGACAGCTAGCCAATTTAATCTCATTGTACTTATTGATAAATCAATAAATCACCTGACATTTGCTTTCCTTTACAAAGTCACATCCACAAACTTTTACTTTCCTACAGCCTTTCTTCTTAGTTCCATATGGTATATATTTTCAAGTTTTCAATCGAATGTGGGATTTTGCTTTCTTTTTACTGAGAGGAATAATTTAGTGGTATAGATTATTTTGATGCATAATTTTATGTTCACGGTTTGCCGTCATCATTAATTCTTTTTCATCTTCAATGTTTTTTCCCTTTGATCTTAAGAGTTGGTAGTAGGTGTTTGCATTTTTTTGTTTAATTAATTTTTCCTTTAATTTGTTTAATTAGTTTCTCTTCTATGTTTTTTTCCCCTTATCTTAAGAGTTAGCATTGGGTATTTGCTTCTTTTTTGTTTTTGTTTAATTAGTTTTTTCCTTTACATATTCATCAAAATCCAAATTTAATATGAAATTATTACTCCAATTCGAATCTAAATTAATCCAAAATAATCATTTGATCCGAACTTAATTGAATCAAATTTGATCAAATTTAAGGTTTAGATTACATTTAAATGGCCTTTTTTCCAATCCAAAATTTGATTGGATTGATCTGAATATATTTTTTCTTACCTCTACTAGTCACCATGGTACAACCATACGATCGAAGGAACGTCCTGAAGATGATGATTAAGGGATGCAGGCATAGACTATGAAGCTGTCAGACGGATGGCCAAAAAAGTAGCCTTGTAAGCCATTAAGGAAGCTTGCAACCTAAGAATAGAGACTATAGAGCAAGCAATCGAGGGTTTTAGGATTTCTATAAACAACAATAGGGAGAGAGGTCAACAGTAAGGAGTTAATAGCGAGGAAATACTTTAAGGAGTCAATTAAGAAGAATAATCTTCAAATTATAACAACGAGGAGATACTTCAGGGCATCAATTGTGAAGTAATGCCTTAAGGCATCAAGTGAAGTAGTGCCTCAGTATTTAGGACTTATAAGATGAATGCCGGTGTGTATATGTGAGATAGTATTAAATGATTTGAAAAAGGATGAATCTACCAAAAAGTATAACAAAAAGAGTTTAGATTATAAGATTAATGTAGAAAATCCAATTTTTTATAGGGAAAGCATATTGAAGAATTTTTAGATTGGATATCACAAGTAGAAAATTTCTTCTAGCATATGGAGATTCTCCAAAATAAGTTAGTTAAGCTAGTCGCGTTTAAGTTGAAACGCACAACATCCGCATTGTGGCATACATAAAGAATTGAGAAAAAATTATGAAAAAGGGAATGATCAAATGATGGACTAAAATGCAGAGAATGATGAAAGAGTATTTCTTGTCAGCAATTTTATTTCCAATATCATAATTACAAGCAAGCAAATCACAGTGTCATTGAATATACAAAGAATTTTATCGTGAGAAATAATATGGATGAGCCGAAATTTAAAACAACTATGAAGTATATTAACTAATTGAAACAAAAGCTACAAGGTAATATTGTAGATCCTATCTAAGACTGGATACGGTTAGGGATGCCAAAAAATCCCCACAGGTACGGGAGCCCGTTATATTAGGGTCGAATATCGATTATATTTTTTCTTTATCTTATAAAAAGATCGACACGAGTATAATTATTCATATCCGTTAATTGGATGGGGCTAGTACAAGCATTAAATACTAAAACCTATACCTTCTTATAAACCTGTTTATATTTTTTAAAAGTTAAAATTATTAATTAACAATTAAATCTAAATATTAAAATCCTAGAATATTAAAACATGAATAACTAAATGCTAGAAGCTTTAAATATTTAATTGTAGAATATTTTGAAACCCTAAGGGATAGCAAAAGTTGATATTTTAAAGTCTAAATATCTTTACAAGATCTTATTCAAGATGCCAATTATGATTTTGTAGTATTAACTAGAAAAATAGCTAAAGATGGTTCGATCTATAATGACTAAATTTCATTTCAAAATAGCTAAAGATGGTCTATATTTTTTTAGTAACAACTGTTATTATCTTTGTTGGAAGTAGGATTATAATATATATTTATTTGTTTATTCATTTATTTATGTACTTCGGAATTTTTTTATTTAATAGGATTTTATGTCCTAAATTGTATTAGCCATCTTATTAAATTATTATTCAACTATTTAGCAGTTTTTATATTTTTTTCTTTTATTTAAATAGAATTAACATTTCAATTTATTAATAGAATTATCATTTCAATTTATTAATTAATAATAAAAGTTATCAATCATCAAATTAAAAAGGGATATAGGGGATAGAGGAAGATGACGGGTAGCTAAATTTTTTAACGGGGAATCTCCGACCCGTACCCATTTAAAGTTTAAATGGGTACAAGTCGGTGACGGGGATACCTAATATCAAATGGGTACGATCACAAGTATTGGCATACCCGTACAATACCTGCCCTATTTTCATCCTTAAGTACAGTGGCTGCTATGGCGAAGATGTTGGAATAAAAAAAGTAACATGCTGTTCCTAAAATAAAACAACGTCAACTCGTTAGTCTGCAGATTAGGCTGGATAGTGTTTAGGTTAAGAACAAGCAGAAGACATAGGCTAAAAACAGTCAGATACAACAAACACCACAATAGCAGCTAAGGTAGTAGCCACCTAGGCAGTAGTGGTACTAACAATAGTTGTAGAGTAATCTTTATGCAAAGCTTATTATAAATAAGTGCTTGAAGTAGGTGGAACCAGGGCATTGATTAAATGAATTTCATTATAAAGATTTGAATTTGGACAAAGTTGATGTCAACAGACAAAGGTGAACATTGCTGAAGATGTTGGTGATGAAGAAGCATTAGAGTTGGAAGCAGATAAAAGAGCGATGATCAATTGTATTATGCAGAAGATTTTATTAGCATCAAAATTTGAAAAGGATAACTAGTGCAATAAAATTTTTAGAATACATGGAACCATCAATGGTAAAGTGTGCAACGTGATAATTAATACTAACAATAGTGATAACATAGTTTTAAAGGCACTAGTTGACATGATGGGGTTTCAACAGAAAAATATCCAATACCATAAAAGATAGAGTAGATAAAGAAAGAGATAGAAACACAAGTAACAGAGGTTTTTCATATTTCTTTCTCTATTGGGTGGATTTATAAGAGTAATGAAGTATATGATATGGTGAAAATTGAACCATCCCATCTTTTAATATTGATATAGTTCATAATGGAAGAAATAATGTATATGTGTTTTAATGGAATAACAAGAAGGTACGTTTTGTGCCTTTAACGAACAAGAAGAATAATTCTAAAGCTGAAGGAAATAATTTTCTAACTATTGTCAATATTCATCTGGAGGATAACTGTAATGGTTGCAAAAAGTTGGATAAGGAGGAAGAATTCGAGGTGAAGACTATTCCTAATAAAGTATAGCTATTGTTAGAGTGAATTTACTGATATAACACCCTAGGAGATGCTGGATATCTTTTCTTTTTTGTGAGACACACAACATCATGTAAACCTAGTTCCTAATATGATTTAACATAGCTTACATCACTACCTTATGAGTTCATATAAGCATTTGATCTTATATAGAGAGGTCGATAATTTGTTCCAAATATAGTTCATTAATGAGAGCAAGAGTCTATATGTTATACCAATTTTATTAATACCGAAGAATGATGCAATTTGGCATATTGGACAGCAAGTGGATTAATCATATTGTAGTAAAGTATTGATTTCTTATTCTGACGTTTTTAGATTTACTATATCAACTAGATGGTGCAGATAAAAGTTAGGCATGGTGCTGAGTGAAAGACAACATTCAAGACGAATAAAGGTTGTATGAGTGGTTTGTGTTACCATTCGAGTTGTTAAATGCGTAAAGTACCTTTGTAAGCTTAATGAATCAGGTTTTTAAGCTTTTTTCCTATAAATCTGTTATGGTATATTTTGACATATTTAATTTTTTCTGTTGATATAGTGACACATCTAGAACATTTTAGAATAAATTGTAGAATTGTAATAGAGGAAAAAACTATATATTAATTTGAAGAAATGTAGCTTTTCGTAGATAACTATAGATATTTTTGGTTTTATAGTTAGAGTAGGTGGGATTTGAGATATTAATGAAATACTAAGTAACCTAAGAGGATAGGTGAATTATAATTTCAAAAATATTGCTAAATTAAAACTTAATTAACTCTCAATAAGGCAACTGAATTCGAAATACTCAAACTTAAAGTGCAGCAAATATAAAGAGTAAGGGAAGAGAGAACAAACATAAGGATTTTTACATCGTTCAGCAATCCTCTCCTACGTCCAGGGCCTCCAAGCACACTGGGCTTAATGATTTCACTATTTAAGCCTCTCAAGGCTTCAAGTTCTAACAATTAACTTCCAAGGTGTCAATAAACCTTTACATTATGAGATTATCTCCAATCTCTTAATCCAGGTGTATCCCAACACTTACAATCACTCAAATATGATTTTATAATAAGGATGACAAAAGATTTCCTTATACACACAATATGTGTTTACAATTGAAAGCCTATAGTGTGTTTCAATAAAATGATTATAATTTTAAGCTCAAGAATCATTGTACACACAATAACAAGCTCAAATATAACTCTTAAGATTCTTATTGTTGAATTTAATTGAGTATTTTTATAGTAGGAAAACTAGTTGTTATAGACTTTTTAAGTCTAAACGGTTAGCCATTGACTTGTTGTCCGATCGCCGTTTTGACTTGAATAAGTTATCGTTGAGGTATAATTTAAATAATCAGTTTGTCATTTACTATTGTTAGTTAGCCTTTAACTTATCAACTAGCTATTTTCATTAGCCTTTAACTTATCAACTAGCTATTTTCATGCTATCGGATCGTCGTTAATTTTTAGCAAAATATGTTGCTTTCTAGACATTATCGAATCGCAGTTAATTTATTGTCTGTTAGCCATTATGATACAGTGGTAAATAGTTTCGCTACAGTAGTAAATAGTTTCACTACAGTGATAAATAGTTTCAATACAGTGCAATATTCTTAAAAATACAGTTTTGACCTAAACTTTTAGAAATTGTAATATAGCCCAAAACTTTATGAAATCATTCTAAAAGATCCATTTTCAAGATTTCAAAGTTTTCAAAAATTTTTCAATTTAATTCATAAACTTGAAAATAAATAACTTAATAAAATTATTATTTTCTTTAAATATAAAATATTTATATTATGAAAATAATTATTTATTTTAAAATATCATGAAAAATAACTTGAGCTTTTAAAAGCTTAAACATATATATATATATATATATATATATATATATATATATATATATAATCATACTAGCTTTACATTAAACATAATATTAAAGATCATCTAAGCTAGTGAGATTATAAAATATACGCATTTTCTATTTTTCCCATGACACTTAGTTTATTATCATCAAAATCAAAATATTGTATAACCATATAGGTTAACAATTGAGTCAAAGACTCAAGCCATTAGAGAATTTTTATGCTCAAGATTATGCGTAAAGTTAAGAGTTTTCATGGGCTGACGACATTTTATTGGAGGTTCATTTATGGTTTTAGCATTATAGCTATACCTATTACAAAATTCTTTAAGAAAGGGAAGTTCTAATGGGAAAAAGAATAAGATTCGCGTTTTGCCTTATTTAAGCAGAAGTTGTCTATCACTTATGTGTTAACCTAATCAAACTTTGACAAGTTGTGTAAGGTAAAGTATAATGCTTCTAGTAAAGATATAGAGATTGCTCTTTCTTAGAAGGGCTAACCAATTAAGTATATGAGTGAGAAGTTGAATTAGGCATGATAAAAGTTGTCTACTTATAACTAAGAGTTTTATACTATCTTTAAAGCGTTAAAGTCATGTAAGCATTACTTGATTCATAAAAGGTTGGTCCTTTACAAGGATCATCACATTGAAGTACTTTAATAACTAACAAAATTTAACCAAGATATATGCAAGATAGGTGAACTATATGCAAAAGTTTACTTTTATTCTAAAGCACAAATCTATGAAGCAGAATAAAGTGGAAGGCTTGCTAAGTAGACGAGCTATCTTACTAGTAATTATAGTCAATAAAGTTACTAGTTTTGAATGCTTGAAGGGAGTTATATGCCAAAGATGAAGACTTTACACATATTTAGGATTGATACATCAATCATTAGAATGTAGAAGATTTTCTTATTCAAAATGTGTATATGTTCAAGGCTAATAAGTTATATGTGCCTCAAAGTTCTTGAAGGGAGCAGATTATCCATGAGTTGCATGGAGGAGGTTTGAGAAGTTATAATGGTCGAGATAAGACTAAAGTGCTTATAAAGGAGCAATATTATTGGCCATAATGAATAGAGACATGTGCAAGATTGTGCAGGAGTGACAGATTTGTCAATAAGGTAAGGGATATTTACAGAACACTGGATTATATATGTTATTACATATTCCAAAAAATATTTGGTTAGATCTGTACATGAATTTTGTTTTGGGATTACCTCGTACAAGGTTGATTGAGACTCTGGTTATTATCGACAGATTTTCTAAGATGACGCATTTTATTACTTGTAAGAAAAATAAAGATGCTTCTTTTTTGGCGCATTTGTTCTTTTAAGAAGTGGTACACTTGCATGGTGTTCCAATAACTATTATTTCTGACAAGGATGTGAAGTTCATCAACAAATTTTAGCGTTACTTATATGATGAATTCAGTATAAAATTACAATTTAGTTATGCTTTCATCCTCATATAGATAAATAAACAGATCAGGTGGTCAATCAAACTTTAGGCAATATGTTGTGCTATATTTGTAGTGACAAGAAATAGAACTGGAAAATTGCATTGCCTCATATTTAGTTTACATACAATAGCATGATAAATCGACCTACTGGAAAAAAACCTTTTGAGATTGTCTTCACTCACTCCCCATGTTATGTTTATGATCTGGTTGTCATGCCTATAGTAGCTAGAGGAAGCAAAGCAACGGATAATATGGCAAAAAGGCTCTGCAAATTCATGCCAAAGTGTGAACTCACTTGGAGGATGCCAATGCTAAGTACAAGGCTGATGTGGATAAGTATCGATGCAAGAAAGTATTTCAAGAAAGTGATTTGGTGATGATACATCTGTGGTGTAGTCATTTCCCTGGTATTCGTGTTAAATTAAAGAAGTAAAAATATACTTTATTTCTTATAACAAGGAAGATTAATGATAATGCATATATACTTCAACTACCAGATGATTGGGATATCTCTCATGCTTTTAACACGACTGACCTATTTTATCATCTAGATGATGAGGAGCTGTATGAATCTAACTTGATGGCAAGAAGTGAGAGGGACTAATGTGGGATGGTTGCATATAATGAGTAGGGCACATTCCAAAAGTCATAACTTTGGCTATTATTGTCCTTTTTAAGTGTATAATATACCGCTTCAAAGTTTGGGATAAAAAGAACAAAAAGGAAGTGCTTGCACCATTCTACCCTTTGGTTAAGCCAAAATTTATGCTTCTTTCTTGGTCATTTTTTAGTTTTAAGTTATTTTCCTATTTTTCCTATTACTTTTAGGATTTTTTAATCTTTTTTTCCTAGATATCATATATATGCACTATTTTTTTGTTTTATTATTTAGATTAGGAGAATTTTATTGTAGATTCATGTTTCAGATTTGCCTATTTTAGTAAATTTGGAATATTTAAGGTTAGTATAAGAGGAGCTCAATTTCTAATAAAACTTTTGTTATCAGAAACCTAGTTTCTTTTATCTTTTAATCTTTACATTTTTGCAGCTTTATTTACCAAGTTCTATTAACGTCTTCCTATCCATTCATATAATAAGCACATTTTAGAGTTGTACCCAAAAGGATACATGGGTAAATAACTATTTTGACACATCTCTAGTAACCCTTTGGCTCTGTAAATAAAACGACTACCTTAGCAAAATGCCATGGCCCTCTTGTTAGTGTCCTTTTTTATCAGTCTTCACTCCAAACTTAAAAATGAATACATTATCTCCTAAAATTTCTACCTTCATTTCTCTTACATTTTGCCACACTTGTTATAATGCTATCTTGAGCCCTTCTTTGTTAGCACTCTTGTTTGTCAGCACCTCTCCTACAAGACAGCTAGCTACAATCTTCTCCCCTTTGGATTCAATTGCTTTTGAAAGAGGTTTTGCCTTCTTCTACCCATATTAACCTAATAGCTCTACATCTTTGAATCAGTTCTTATGTCTCTATGGATACAAACACCTTGGATGTAGTGCTAATAACATTTTACACTAACCTTTAATGAATGAGCACCTGATTAATCACTCTCAATATCTACAAAGATAATACGACTAGCAAAGAACCCAATTAACTGAACAGATTTTAGACCAATGAAGAAAGGAAAGAAACTATTATTATAACCTAACTAGTGCGTAGAAATAAAAATTCATAAACACCCTACTAAACTTGGAAAAAAAAAAGATTGAATTAGCCCTCAACTTTGGCTCTCTTTCTCTTATTACCAAATTCAATAACAAAATTCTTGTTACAACTTTTGGCACTACAAGAAAAAAGGGTTTTAACGTATAACGTATTTGTTAAACACCTTCGACAATATTTGGCGGCACCATCTGAATGTTGAAATTGTCTTAAGTTAAACATTTCAACAAAATTATATATTCAATGTTAAAATCTTTTTGCCTTTCGTTAACATATATTCAATTACACTCAATAAATGTGTTAAAACCTTATTTTATTTGTATATTTTCAACAATATGCAGAAGAAAGTTGCGAATAACACTTTTTTAAGGAAAAAAATTGTATATACATTTTAATTACATGTTATTGCCAATATTAAAATTAAAAAAAACTAATAATATGTTAATATGCAAAATTCCATTAACATCCTTATGTAATTGTCAATATAATATTATTAACAAGTATAATGTACATGAATTTAATAACACAAATAGTAATTCTTATACTTATCACTTCTTTTCTCAATGGTAACTATACATAATATTAGAAAAAACTCAAATCAAATCTGAATCTTCACTATCTCTATGATAGCATTTGCAATAAAACTCAAATTATCATAACGTCAACTCTTGCACAAGCAAGACCAAAATTCATTAAAAAAAATTAATTTTAACACAAACAACTTGTCAAAGTAGGTAGGCACCGTCTTTCTAGAAGGCAGTACCCACTGCCTTTAAATAAAGAAACTGATGCAACTGTAGTAGCATCCTTTGAATGACAAAATAATAAAATAATTTTTTATTTAGGAAAACTAGGCTATAAATAGAGGAGAACTCACCCCTTCATTAGTACACTTCTTCAGTTTTTCTCCTCCATTTTGAGAGAGAAAATTAAGATTTTTTTTTTATGAGAAGTTAAGAGGTTTTAATACTCTATGTAATTAGTAAGTGAGAGATTAGATGTACTGGAGTTCTGGGCAGTGACCCAATAAAATATTACAATCACTAGTAAAATATTTCCTTCTATCTTCGTTTGTAGGTGTAGGCTAGAAGTTGAACTATGAAATTTTTTGTGTCCTCTTTGTGTGCTTATTCTTATTTTCTTTGTAATTTTATTTTATTTGTGGCCCTAATTCACCTATAAATTTTCTAATAGTGGTATCAGAACTATTGGTTGCATTTTTTAAATCGGGTACAGTCCACGTCATAGTTATTACTCATATATATGGTATTGTTTATGTATATAGTACTATTTAAGTATACTATTACTATTCCAAAATTTTATTTTATTTGTGGCCCTAATTCACCCATAAATTTTCTAACAGCGGTATCAGAGCTATTAGTTGCATTTTTTAAATCGGGTACAATCCACATCGTAGTTACTACTCATATATATGGTATTGTTTATGCATACAGTACTATTTAAGTATATGATTACTATTTAAGTGTATTGTAGTTGTTCATGTGAAACGGTGGGAGCCGAACCTAATAAAGGGAGTTCATGGTGAAAGTGATGGCGGCAAAATAGATAATTGAGAAGTTCAATGGAAACAATTTCTCATTTTGAAAAATGAAAATGAAAGTTATTCTAAGGAAAAGCAATTATTTGGCAGCAATTGGAGAAAGGCCCACGAAGATAACTGATAATGCCAAGTGGAACGAGATGGACAATAATGCGATTACTGATCTACACTTACCACTTGCAGATGAGCTGTTATTCAGTATGGAGGAGAAAAAGACAGCGAAAGAAAATTAAATACTCTTATAAAACGATACAAGGCCAAGTCGCTATCAATAAGATCTTTTTTAAAATGAGGCTCTATACTCTTCGAATGATAGAATCTACATCAGTGACCAACCATATCAACACTTTAAAGACTCTATTTTCACTGCTCACAGCATTGGGTCACAAAATAAAGGAAAATGAACCTACAGAGCTTCTACTTCAAAGTCTACCAGATTCGTATAATTAACTCATCATCAATCTGACGAACAACAACTTAATGGACAATCTAGCCTTTGATGATGTTGCAGCATCCGTATTAAATAAGGAGAGCAAATGGAAAAATAAAGAAGACCAACAAGAAAATTCGTAGCAAGCAAAAGCGCTATCAATAACAAGAGGGGAGATCAATGGAACGTGGCTCTAGTAGGAGTCACAATTATAGTAAATTAAAATAAAGTCGTAAGAAGAATGTCAAACACTACAATTATAGTAAGAAATGGCATGTCAATAAAGAATGTTAGAGTAATCACAAGAGTAGAGATGGTAAAGCATCTGAGTCATCAAATACTCAGGATTGTATGGCAAGTACCTCTGATGATGGCGAGATTTTCTACAGTGAGGCAACAACTGTTGCAAAAGGCACATAACCTCTCGAAGAAAATAATTTCACATATATGGACTTATCGCAGGAGGTTCTGTATGCATGGGTGATGTTCATGCGTTGGAGATCATTTATATTAGTATTGTTAAGATAAAAGCGTCTAATAGTACAATTATACAATTAAGGAGACACGATATATCAAAGGCCTGAAGATGAATTTATTGTCTTTAGAACAGATATATAGTCTTAGTTACAAAACTTATATTGAGAATGAGATTATGAAGATTTCCAAAAGCACATTCGTATTGATGAAGGCAGAAAAGATAAGTGATAATCTATTTATGCTTAAAGGAGAAACACTATGAAAGTAGTTATGTATGTCACATCAAAAGCATAAGAGTCGACGATGATGTGGCATCTCAAACTTGGCCACATGTCAGAATATAGTTTTAGGATTCTCTCTGAGCGAAAGCTATTTCTGGGGCTCAAATTAGTTAACTTACCATTTTGCGAGCATTATATTATAAGTAAGTAGTACATATTAAAGTTTAACAGATCTATCGACAGAAGTAAAAAAATCATAAATTTCGTTTATTCTGATATTTGGGAATTACTAAATATATTCCAAGGAGGTGCAAAGTACTTTGTGACTTTTATTGATGATTACTCCAGGAGATATTGAGAATACACAATTAAGAAAATTTCAAATGTATTTTCAGTATTTAAAGAATACAAAGAGTGAGGAGAACTTGAATCTAAAAAAGTGATCAAATGCTTGAGGATAGATAATGGTGAAGAGTATACAGGCCATGAGTTTCTTGCATTCTGTAAGCAGAACGAAAGGCAGTTCACGGTAGTATACACTGCTCAATAAAATGGAGTGGTAAAGCGGATAAACATAACTCTTACAAAGAGAATAAGAGCTATGTTGAGGACTGCTAGTCTAACCAACTCATTTTGGGCAGATGCAGCTAAAACATCCTGTTATGTGGCTAATTGGTCTCCATCAATAGCTATTAAGTTGAAGACACCAATGGAGATATAGACTGGAAAGCTAGGTAATTACTCTCATCTATATGCATTTGGATGTCATATGTACGTGATGTACAATGATGCCTAAGAAAGAACAAAGTTAGATACAAAATTCAAAATGTGTAAATTTTTGGGGTATGCTAATAAAGTGAAAGGGTATTGTCTATGAGATCCCACTACTCACAAGATCGTCATTAGTAAAGATTTTATCTTTATGAAAGATCAACTACAAAGAAAATATATGGATGATAGTACTGTAAAAGAAAAGTGAGAAATTGTCCTGATATACGTAAAAATAATTTAGAAGACTCATACTCTGTAAGAGCACAGAAGCATGAGGAACAAGAACTAGTTGAGCTGAGGCCCCAGAAGTCCGTACATCAACTCAAAAAGAAGGCCACCAGTGTGGCACTCAGAGTATGTTACAGTGATCAATATTGCATACTGTCTTCTAACAGAGGACGAAGAGTCATTACCTTTCTATGGAACTTTAAACAGCTTAGATGTTACTTTGTGGATGACAGCAATGCATAAAAAATCGAAGCTCTATGTAAGAATAAGAAATGAGAACTTGTACTAAGTAGGTCTACAAGATTAAACGTGATAGCAATGACCAAGTGTAGCTGTATTGTGTAAGATTGGTAGTAAAAGTATATACACAGAAAGAATATATTGACTTCAATGAAATATTTTCTCTGGTAATTCGACTCATGATAGTCAGAGTAGTCTTGGCCATGTATGCTATATTTGACCTACATCTAAAGCAGTTAGATATGAAAACTACATTTCTTCATGGAGAACTTGAAGAAGAAATGTATACACTCTAACCATAAGATTTTTATGAAAGAGGCAAGGAGAACTTGGTTTGTAGGTTGAATAAATCTTTATACAGTCTCAAACAGACATCGAGGTGTTAGTATAAGAGATTTAATTCCTTTATCATGAGCCTTAGATAGAACAGACTCAGTTCAAACTATTATGCATACTACAAGAGATTTGAGAGTAATGATTTCATCATTCTGCTATTGTATGTGGATGACATGTTGGTAGCATGCCCTAATAAAGATTGAGTCTGAAAATTGAAGGTACAGTTGGTTAGGGAGTTTAAAATGAAGAACTTGGGACTAGCAGACAAGATTGTAGGGATGCAAATTCACCGAAATATAAATAATAGGAAGATTTGGCTTTCTCGGAAGAATTACTTAAAGAAAATCTTACAACACTTTAATATGAAAGATTGTAAGTCAATTTCTACCCCACTTCATGTTAATTTTAAATTATCTTTAAGTATGTATCCTAGAAATAAAATACAGATGGATGAAATGTCTTGAGTACCGTATGTATCAGTAGTGAAAATTTTGATGCTCGTTATGATTTGTATAAAACTAGACATTGCACAAATAGTGGGAGTAGTCGTCTTTACATGGTAAATCCTGTAGAAATCATTGGAAAACAATGAAAAGATTTTGAGACACATCAGAGGAACCTCAGATGTTGTATTATGTTATGGAGCATCAGAATTTATTGTCAGGAGCTACATAGATTCAAATTTTGTAGGCAACCTTGATAAAAGGAAATCTACTACTGGCCATGTGTTTACACTTGCTGAAGCAACTATAAGCTGAGTTTCAAAACTGCAGACTGTTGTGGCTTTATCTGTAATGAAACTATATAGATACAAAAGTTAATTGAGGAACTCGAGCACAAACAAGAAAAAATTTATGTATTTTGTAACAGTCAGAATGCTTATACATTGTAAGAAATCCAACATTCCATTCCAAGACAAAGCATATAGGAGTACAATATCATTTCATTCAAGAAGTAGTAGTGAATGGAAGTACAGATTTGCAGAAAATTCATACCAAGGAAAACCTATTAGATGTTTTGACCAAACCAATCAATATTAACAAGTTTGTATGCAGTGGATCCTCTTGTGACCTTACAGAGACATAATCAACATAACAATAGCGAAGTATAAAGGATGGTTTAGAGATTGAATGATTCTCAATCAAATCTTCAAGTGGGAGAATGTCAAGGTAGATAGGCACTGCCTTTAAATGAAAAAAAAAAGAATGTAGCTATAGCCGCATCCTTTGAATGAAAAAATAATAATAATAAAATAAAATAATTTTTTATCTAGCCAAATTAAGCTATAAATAGAGGGGGAGCTCACCCCCTTAATTGGCATCCTTCTTCAATTTTTCTTCTTTATTTTAAGAGAGAAAATTAAGAGTTTTTTTGCGAAAAGCTAAGAGGTTTTAAGACTCTTATGTAATTAGTGAGTGAGAGATTGAATGTATTAGGGTTCTAGGTAGTGAGCTAATAAAATATTACAATACTTTTAATCCTTATGTAATTAGTGAGTGAGAGATTGAATGTATTAGGGTTCTAGGTAGTGAGCTAATAAAATATTACAATACTTTTAATCTTCATTTCAATAGTAAAATATTTTCTTTCTATTTTCGTTCATGAATGTAGATGAAAAGCCGAACCACATAATTATTGGTGTTATTTTTGTGTGTTTATTCTCATTTTCTTTTCAATTTCATTTTAGTTAAGGCCTTATTTCACCCATAAATATTTTAAAACAACTAATAGAAAGACAAAATTAACAATGAAACTTACAGGAGTGAATAAGAATCTATAAAGGCCAATAAAAAGAGAGATTAACTATTTTCTAGATTTGTGTAATATATATATATATATATATATATATATATATATATATATATATATATATATATATGTGTGTGTGTGTGTGTGTGTGTGTGTGTGTGTGTGTGTGTATGTATGTATGTATATAGATATATACAATATTTCATGTAATATTAAAATTTGCAAAATAATTCTAACTTTTATAACTTTTGAATTAATTTTTACTTTTAAGGAACATAAAACAAGATAACTTTTAAGTATCCCGGAGAAAATAATGAAGCATTGCCATATACAAAAATTACTGAATAGAAAAAGCATTATAATAAAAATTGGTAGAAGCACATGACTAAAAGAAAATTCAAACAGAGAAATACTAGGAGCCTCTATCTTTCTTCTTATACATGTTTCAAATTCAGAGATTCATATATAGAGGGACCCATACGTTGCTCTTCAAATTAGGGCACAACCTGCCATGAATAAATTAGACATAGCAAACAGACCACAGTTAATATCGAAAGAGCAATTTACAACATTATCCTAACAAAATCTGCCTAATAATCCACATGTAAATTAATTTAACAAAGCTTTGAAAATCATAATGGAAGGATAAGTTCATGTGCAAGTAAAAGGAACAGCAAATTACCGATTGAAATATCAACAGCATATTAGTAAAATAAAAAACAGTCAAGAAGGAAATTATTAATACTACCGCCATGAAGTGTCAAATAAGACATGCAACTCAATCAAAGAGCAAAATTGCTTTGATTAGCCTAGATTCCATCATGTAAAAATTAAAATTCAGTAACACAATCATTCTAACTTTAAGGCATCAATTTCAAGACACTAGATATTTGTAGAGAAGAAGCTAAGGCTACTGGACAAGAATTAATTTACTTTATTTTTGTGAGCTAGTTGTTAATTTTGCTTAGTTTTAAGTTAATTATTTTTTACTCCATTTTTTATTTATGAATTTAGAGGTATGCATCTGAAAGCTTTTAGTTAAAATAAAAAGACTCTGGTTCTTTAGTTATTTGATTTCGTACATCAAACTTAATTAATAATGGATGAACAAATTATGGAATGTATTGAAACTTAAATACAAGATTGATGAATAAAAGAAATGTGAAGGTTTTTAGTTTATTTTGTTATGTGTTGCTGAGGTGGCAAGCTCAGCTGGCATGTGTGGGTCTACTGTTAGTTAAAAGCTGTTATAACAAAAGCTGATTCTGAAAGGAATAAATCAGGCTTTTTAATTTTTCAATTAAAACCTTTTAGGACTGATATATTAAGAGAATAATGCCCCTTTTATAATATCTTATGAAAAATCCTAGTATATTAAGATTAAGATTCCTATTTAAAATAGAACTCCTCTTTTAATTTAAATATTAAATATTATCTCTCCACTTACGTAAAAGTGGAGAGAATGTGTAACTAACTAGGAGACCACCTTAAAAAATATCACAAGCCCCCTTTTACACTTGAATATTACATACTAGGCCTTAACAAATATTATAGTTATGATTTTCATCTAATATGCCATTTTCTCTTACTTTTGGGTCCAGTGATGGTGTTGTCAATTACATGAGCTAACTCAAGGATCACTTGGGAACATACAATAGTGGCTACAATAATTAAATTTGTAATTAAACAAATATAATTATTTAATTCCAATTCTGGTCTACTATAAGATTGGAACTGACCTCCATAATTGTATGCTCGAATATAATTCGCCCAAGCCACATTGATTTCTTTACTGCACAATCCTTTGTACCACATCGTTAATTTAAATTGATATCTCAACTGTCCAATCAATTTAATTACATCTTGTTTCTTGATACTTACTAGTTTTCTCTAATGATCATTTTTAACATACTTATTTATATTGAGACACTATGTCCAGAGAATTCTTTGATCAAGTACTGAAAACTCATCAAGAGATGTGTCGTACAAATTCTATATTGTTAATCTATAATTTCAATACTTGTAATTGCTCTCACCAAGATACCGTGTAATCTTGACTACTTGTGTATGTCGTGCCTATTGGTAACTCAAATGAAATAACAACTACAATCATGAAATTATAACTAACTCAAGATTAAGATTACAGTAAATCAATGCCTATGAGATTTAATAAGTCTGACAGTTATTACTAGGTTAATTAAATCTCATATGTGATCCAGTTCAATGTAGTCATACTACATGAATAAATTCATACGTGATTAAGACAAATCACTCAATGAATTTATTACAGTCTATATCTAAATAAAGTGCCTAACTTTATTTATCAACTGCGAACTTAATTTATTTAATCATAAGATAACTTGTATTTATGTCTTCTGCGAATCCACATAGTGATCGCATAAATACATATAATATGATTAAATAGACTTTAGTCAAAATATTAATGCAATTTAAGACATCTGAATAAATACGTCAAATATTTTTTTAATCAAAAACTAATATGCTTTGAAGAGAATATAATGCTAACAATCTCCCACTAGCTCTTAAAGCATATCTGGCAAATTGTACATGCTTGTAGGACTCCAAGTGTAGGTGATAACCTTTCTATACTATTTCTATATGAGATGATACTTCCTCTCAATGTGTTTTTGTTTCTTGTGGTTTCTTGGTTTTTTTTATTGAGCCACTGCACTACTATTATCACAAAATAATTTAAGTGGTGCACTTGCAGCAGATACCACCTCAAGATCTTAAAGGAACTTGCGGAGCCATAACGCTTCTTTTGCAGCCTTAGAGGCAGCCAAATATTAAGCTTCTATTGTGGAGTCTGCAATACATAATTGTTTCACACTCCTCCAACTAATAGCTCCACTTCCTAATGTAAACACATAACGAGAAGTAGACTTTCCAGAATCCTTATCTAACATAAATTCAAAATCAGTATAACCCACTAGAGTAAGTTCATCACTAGAATACACAAGCATATAATCCTTAGTTCTTTTCAGATACTTCATTATGTGCTTGACAGCAGTGCAGTGTTTAGGTCCAGGATTAGATTGATATCTGCTAACCATTCCAACCGCAAAACATATGTCTGGTCTAGTGCAAAGCATGGCATACATGAGACTACCCACAGCTTCCGCGTAGGGAGCTCATCACATTTTCTCTATCTCCCCAGAAGTTTTAGGTAATTGATTTTTGGAGAATAAAAATCCATGTCTGAATGGTGACAAACCAATCTTGGAATTTACCATGCTAAATCTAGTCAATATCTTATCGATATAGACCACTTGAGACAAAACTATCACTTTATTTTTTCGGTCTCGTAGAAACTTGATACCAAGAATATAACTAGTTTCTTCCAGATCTTTCATACCAAAATGTATTGCTAGCCAACTCTTTATTGTAGTCATTACTCTTTCATCATTTCTGATAAGGAGAATATCATCTACATAAAGAATTATGAAGGTTACAGATTTTCCCTGAATTTTTTTGCACATACATGGTTCATCAATATTCTTGAATGAATCTAAATGATTTTATCGCTTGATCAAATCTGATGTTCCATACCCGGGATGCTTGCTTCAATCCATAGATGGATTTCTGCAACTTACATACCAAGTGTTCATGGCCTTTTATATAAATCGATCTGGTTGCTGCATAAAGATGTCTTCTTCAAGATGCCCATTAAGAAAGGCTGTCTTGACATCCATTTGCCAAATTTCGTAATCTAGCACTGCAGTAATAAAGAACAGAATTCTGATGGATTTAAGCATAGCAACTAGAGAAAAAGTTTCCTCATAATCGATTCCCTCTTTTTAAGTGAACCCTTTGACTACTAATCTTGCTTTAAATGTTTCCATTCTTCTGTTTACTCCTCTTTTCCTCTTATAGATCCACTTGCATCCAATAGATTTTCCCCCATTTGGTGTCTCTATAAGTTCCCAGATTTTATTGGAATACATATATTCCATTTATTGATTCATAGCCCTTTTTCAATGTTCAACATCACAATCTATTAGAGCTGCATTGTATCTAGTGAGATTTTATACATGTTCATCTAAGATAGTTGTATAGGTTTCTCCCAATAACATGTATCTTGTTTGGTAATCTAGATACCCTTCCACTACGATGAGGTTCTAAAAGTGATGATTTATTTAAGAATAATCATTTGTTAATCATTCTTGCTCTTTTCTATGTTTATTATACATAAATAGAAAACTAAACAAGAATATGATCTCTTTATGATTTCTCTAGTTTTCCCTTACTCTTAGGTTATAAGTCATTTATATAGTCTTCCTCAAGGAAAGTATAGTGTATGGTTATAAATACATTCCTTTCTTGAGGTCTATAGTTTAGACTTTCCTTTATTCCTTTAGAACACCTAAAACATGTAAACTTTTGAACATGAATCCATCTTTTATGCCTATAATTCTAGTATAAATACTAGTGAATCTCCAACTACAGATGTGTCACAAATTAATTTTGTGACATTTCCATAATTCCATGGAGTATTAGGCACTGATATAGATGAAACTAGGTTCAATAGTCTATGCAGTTTCAAATACTGGTATCTAGAATAAAAAAGATAAATGATAAATCACTAAGCATATATCTTGTTTTATCCAAAAGAATCTTGTTTCTCCATATAATGACACTATTATGTCAAATATTCATTATAAATGGGAGTTTATCCCATTTTACAACCAAATGGATTTTAAATTCTCTAGAAAGATATCCTTTACTTCGATCAGATTAAAGCTCTTTTATGTTCTTTTCTAATGGCTTCTTTGTCTTATCCATGTACTCTTTTGAATTTCAAAAGCCACGGAATTATAACGCATTTAGAAAAACATGAATGCGATGAATATTTATCAAGAAGATTGATAGAATACTCATAACCTCTTCTAACATGTAAACTAATTAGTCCGCATATATTTGCATGCACTAATTCCATGTAATATAATATTACACTTTCTTTTAGCTTAAAAGGAGCTACCTTGTCATATTACTCTTTTAAATAATATTTTTAGAGTATCAATGATCAACCTCAATAGGTCAAGAAAGACCTATTATTAATCATTCTCATAAAATCTTATTATAGTATATATGATTTAAGCATAAATATTAGAGGTGCCATTGGTTTAGGAAAAACATTTCTTTTCTAAGATAAATGCATATACTTTTTATCATTATATCTTGCTTTGAACAGATCAATAGACTTATATCATATTAATTGTCTTTGTAAAGTACCAAAATAAGTTATTAATAGAGGATCAAAAAATAATGCACTCTTGTTTATTAAAAACAAGCCACCGAAATTAAATTCCTCTAATGTTTGGAATATAAAGACAAATATCAAAACTTAAAGTCTCATAAAATTGATCTAGTCTTCTCAGCTGATATAAACTAGTATCCTTCTCTACTGTAGTTTAAAGCTTTCTTCACTTAATCTCTTAGTTTCCTGAAAACCAAATAAATGAATTTACAAATAAAATTAGTTATCTCAGAATTCACTATTGCATTAATCAATAGAAACTGAACTAATTAGAAAGCTTAAAGATTTCTTATACCTGATTTTAATAATCTTAGGACAATCTTTCTTCCGATAACCCTTCTGTCCACACTTGAAGCACTTGTCTTTCGACTTGCTATCTTTTCTAGTAGACAGATTTCTTGTGCCAATTCTCTTTTGCCTACCCTTGTCTTTCGACTTAGGCCTTAAAGAGATTTCTTGTTTAGGAAGTTCTTTGTTATGATAATATTCTTCTATAACATGTAGTTCATACATCAATTGAATTAAGGTCATATCTCTATTGCTTAAGATATAGCTGACCTTAAACTCTCTGAATGTATCAGGTAAAGATTCAATCACCATGTTGATTTTTGTTTTATCATCAATCTCAACACCATGAATCTCAACTTTATTCAAATAGTCCATCATTTTAAGAACATGATTACGAACTCTTGTACTCTGTTCCATCTTGGTGTCAGTGACACGTTTTAACGCTACTTCTCTGGCAAAATCAGTATTCTGTCAAAACATCTTATGGAGACTGGCCAATATTTCAGTGGTTATTTCCATGCTCCAAAGTTTGTTCTGCAAATCTATAGAAATCGAAGCCAATAAATAGCGCTTAGCCCTTTTTGTTAGCTTCGCACCATTTCTCATAAGACTCCCTCTGATTTCTATAACGTTGATACCGGAGGGCATTGCTAGGTCAGAACATATTTGCAGTCTTTAGCAGTGAGAATATTAAATAGATTGCGTTTCCAATACAAGTAATTTTCACTAGTGAGTTCATTTTTAACCAGGATAATTAATAGTGGATTGATGGAAGATATTTTCTGAAAAATAAAACATACATGCATAAATACATTGATATAACATTCACAATAAAAATCTAAAACGTAAAAAACCATAAATGCATTTTATTTTGTTGTAACGATAATCTAGTACCGCTTTAGCAAGCTATCCGTTTAGGAAGTCATGCCGCCACTTACCAGACCCAATTAACCATTAGATTATTTACTTTCATGTCGTAACATAATAAATAACTATCGTTATCTTTTAGGGCCAAAATTTTGTTAACAGAGATTCGTTGGGAAGTTTAATGACAAATTTTGTTGAGTGTATAACCAATGTTTTAATCTACGTATTTCTCATATCATGTAGCCACCGTTAGGGTGATCAACAGATTGAAATCTTTAAAGAAGTTCATCAAATAAAATGTCTAATATATATACCTTCCGTAGGCAGTATCATCGTATCATGAAGTTGAGGAATATATATAATTTTATTATTGAACTAACAATGGAGCCCGTGGGAAAATTATCTTAAATCTTCTCTCTCCCACTCAATATTTCAAAGTTGGTTTTTCCTTTTAAAACATATATTGTTAATTGCATGCTTCCTATAATATTATCTAAGTGATATCTTATATTATCAAGCATTTGTAAATTACAAACAATATATATAAATTCATGTTATATGAATGACATATATCATTATGCATAGAGTGGCACTATTTATTCTATATGACATGTTATTATGGCATGTTAACATCCAAAACACAACATATAGAAAATTAAATAATCTCAATTCATGGTTTTTCTAAAAAAAAATATTAACCCTAAGTCTAATCTACATTGGGCTTCATGTCAATATATTCTTCTATTGGATTGTCTTTGTTGATGGACTTGGCTAATATGGGCTTTAAATTTATTATTGGTCCAAATTTTTAATTCTAAAGCAAATAAAATAAAATTTTAAGTAAAAATTTTGGACCAAAAATAAACTTAATTTGTTAAACTATATCCATGCATTTTAATCCATTAAGCCCAAATTTTATTGGACTTACAACTAGGATTTCCAAGCCCAAAACTGTTTTTGGACTTAAATGCATAATAGTATACTCATTTTACCCATTTTAAAAATAATACCGAGATTAAGGATCTGAGTGATAATTACCACTCAAAACCCTAATCTCATATTTTTCTTCTCCAGCCTCTATCACCAAACCACAGCAGCTGCCGTTCGTCCCTTTTCTCGGTCATCTCTCACCGCTGTCAAGCTGCCTGCTGCCGCGTGAGCTGCGACCGCTCACTGCAGCACGCATGGTCCTGCTGCTCTAGCCGCGCACAACATGAGCTGCGTTCTGCTCGCGCGCGCTAGCTGCTGCAGGTTACAAATCCAAAACAAAAATACAAACAAATTTCTAACCATGAATTGAGACAATCCAAGCATGATTTATTCATATATTAACAAATAATATATATCCAAATATATTGTATCACTCTAATACAAATTTAACAAGATAGATTTCTTACGAAATTCTTATATATTATTATGAGATGGCTCTGATACCAATTGAAGGGAATAAATCAGTTTTTCAATTTTTCAATTAAAACCTTTTAGGACCGATCTCATACAACATATAAAAATTAAGTAATCTAGAAATTCATACATTGATATTTTGAGAAGATGAACAATTGAGAGTTGTAGATCCGTCTCTAAACGATCTTCCAGGCTATGACTCAAGATTGATCAACACTAGACGTGTTGGCGTCTGTTTCACCACTCCTAATTGCATCTAGCTTCTATTAGATGTCTTCTTTATTTTTCTCAAAAGCTCTGAGATTCTCTTCTCTCTCTCTCTCTGTCTTAAGAGAATAATGCCTCTTTTATAATATCTTATGAAAAACCCTCGTATGTTAGGATTAGGATTCCTATTTAAAATAGAATTCCTCTTTTAATTTAAATATTTAAATTAAATACTATCTCTCCACTTACGTAAAAGTGGAGAGAATGTGTAACTAACTAGGAGACCACCTTAAAAAATATCACAAGCCCCCTTTTACACTTGAATATTACATACTAGGCCTTAACAAATATTATAGTTATGATTTTCATCTAATATGTCAGTTTTTCTTGTTTTTGGGTCCAGTGATGGTGTTGTCAATTACATGAGCTAACTCAGGGATCACTTAGGAACATACAATAGTGGCTACAATAATTAAATTTGTAATTAAATAAATATAATTATTTAATTCCAATTCTACTCCACTATAAGATTGGAACTGACCTCCATAATTGATTTCTTTACTGCACAATCCTTTGTACCACATCGTTAATTTAAATTGATATCTAAACTGTCCAATCAATTTAATTACATCTTGTTTCTTGATACTTACTAGTTTTCTCTAATGATCATTTTTAACATACTTATTTATATTGAGACACTATGTCCAGAGAATTCTTTGATCAAGTACTGAAAACTCATCAAGAGATGTGTCGTACAAATTCTATATTGTTAATCTATAATTTCAATACTTGTAATTGCTCTCACCAAGATACCGTGTAATCTTGACTACTTGTGTATGTCGTGCCTATTGGTAACTCAAATGAAATAACAACTACAATCATGAAATTATAACTAACTCAAGATTAAGATTACAGTAAATCAATGCCTATGAGATTTAATAAGTCTGACAGTTATTACTAGGTTAATTAAATCTCATATGTGATTCAGTTCAATGTAGTCCTACTACATCAATAAATTCATACATGATTAAGACAAATCACTCAATGAATTTATTACAGTCTATATCTAAATAAAATGCCTAATTTTATTTATCAACTGCGAACTTAATTTATTTAATCATAAGATAACTTGTATTTATGCCTTCTGCGAATCCATATAGTAATCGCATCAATACATATAATATGATTAAATAGACTTTACTCAAAATATTAATATAATTTAAGACATCTGAATAAATATGTCAAATATTTTATTAATAAAAAATTAATATACTTTAAATAGCATATAATTCCAACAGATTCCAGAAACAAGGGTATATATATATATAGGTTGGTTTGTGAAGCACATTAGAGACTGATTTTGAGGAGGTTAGAGTGAGAGATAGAAAATTTTTAAACAAAGATTTAATCTCTGCACTGTAAAATTTTAGTTGTAATCATTTGCATTAATAAAGCTTTGATCTTATGGTGGTTTTCAGCCGTGGATATAGGTACCTTAGTACTTAACTTCGTTAATTATTTTGTGTCTTTCTTGTTTTTCTGTTCAGTTCTTTGTGATTCTTGGTTGCTATATTTAATTGTAATTCTTAGTTCTTTATTGTTCTGGATTAGTTCCAGTTAATTAGTTGATTTGATTGAGTTGTGAGTAGTGATCTTGATTAACAAGAAAAAACTTGTATGTAATAAAAAATTTAAATGATAATAATTTTTTAAATGGATTATTTATCTATTGCGTTGTCATTTAGAGGATTTGTAACTTTTTTGCTTGGATTATTCAATTTTTGACATGGGAATTTGGAATTTTATCATGCTAATTTTTTATTGCATGTTTTATTTAATGATTTAGGATGAATTTGAAATTGAAGTTGTAACTCGAATTAGAAACCCAATCCGAAATAGCAATTCAAACCAAATTGTCAACCTGAATTTTCAACCTAAACCGAGCCAAACAGTAAATCCGAACAAAATCGATCTGAACCTAATTAGGTTTTTCAAATATGAATGGGTTGATTTCTCTAAACTGAATGGATTGTAACTCAAAACGACCTGAACTGAAATCCAATTTCCCATCCCTTTTGCTTGATAAGTCTGACAGCGTAGTCTTCAACTATGAACTGAAGTGTTCGATGGTGAATTGTGTGTAACTTTGTCTTTCACACATATATACATCATAACAGTAAAGAGTTAACATTAGTAAAAGTAAATTATACATCATGTCCTTGGTTCAAGAATTGGGGGAACATGTTGGCTCAGTAGAGGAAATAGATACTGATGAGGATGGGAACTGTATTGGGGAAATTACAAGACTTCGAATATCCATTGATATCACCAAATCACTTAAAGTAGAGACAGAAGAAGATGGTAACATCCCCATTCCTATATTGCATGAAAGGCTGCCTGACTTTTGTATTTTTTTGGTGGGATTATTGGACACCAATATAAGGAATGCATAGAGTACAAAGGGCAGCCAAAGGAAGAACTCCCCTATGGTTATTGGATGAAAGCTGTTACACGGGCTTAAAAGATAAAGCAGAATCGCCAGGATAGATGGGTTAAAGAACAGTATCAATCAAGGAAGAAGCATGGTATCTCAGAAACTCAAGGTCAACAACAGGTGCAAAGCAGTCAAACTCAACCAAGAGTTGAAAATGGATCCAATCCAATCAAACTGGGTGAACCATTAGAACCAATAGCCCATAGCAGGATTGACAGAGTAGATGGAGAACATTTAATGCAAACAGCTGGGGATTCGAGGAGACAGCTTGAGCTACTAGATATGGTTGATACACTAGCTGGCACAACAGAGCAAGCTGAAAAGCTAAATACAAGAGCGAGAAATGAAAATGAGCAGGAAAAAGAAGCGAAAAAAGGCCAAGTGGCGATTCGAAACTAGTGGACTTGGAACAAAAATCAAGCAAATAGCCCAATACAGGCCAGCTAAGCTCTGAAGAGGAAATTGATAATGGGCCAGTAGCTAGCCGATGCAAGCCCAACCCAGAAAGTGGAAACTGCATGCTAGAGATGTGAGCAAAAACTGCGGAAGTAAAAATGGATTGGGAGCCTCTAAATGGCCTGGTGAAGCAATCTCATGGAGAAGTCCAGAACGCAAAAAAACAAGAGTAGCCACCCCGTTGCAGCAAATTGGCTTAAAGAAGGGGACAAGAACACCAAATTCTCTCATTCGAAAGCTTCATCCAGGAAAAGAAAGAATAAGATACAGGGTATTGAGAATGATCAAGGAAAGTGGGTTGAAGATAACAAAGATACTTAAAGGCAGTTCTGTGGATATTTTACAAACATATTCTCTTTTTCGAAGCCAAATCAAGATCAATTAGAAGCTGCTTTACAGGGATTGAATCCAAAAGTCACTGCTGCAATGAATAATGAGCTTGAACAACCATTTACAGAAGTGGAGATAACAAAAGCCCTGTCTCAAATGTGCTCAACCAAAGCTCCGGGCCCTGATGGTCTGCATGCAGTCTTCTTCCAAAAGTATTGGCAGTCAGTCAAAATGGGTGTTATTAGCAGCTGTTTGCACATTCTTAGTGAGAAAGATATCATTGCCTTAATCCCCAAGATTGCTAAACCTAGAAAAATCAATGATTTTTTACCCATAAGCCTATGTAATGTTATATATAGGATTGTTACAAAGACAATAGCTAATCGTCTAAAAATATCATTCATCATATTATATCCCCAGCGCAAAGTGCATTCATTCCTAATAGATTAATAACCGATAACATCATTATTGGGTATGAATATTTGCATAAAATTAGACATAGCAAATGGAAAAGAAATGGGCTAGTGGCTTTAAAGCTTGATATTAGTAAAGCTTATGACAGAGTTGAGTGGCAGTTTCTTGAAAAGAAACAATGTTGAAGCTAGGTTTTTCAAGTGGTTGGGTGAATTTAATTATGGGTTGCAACACTACAGCATCTTTTTCTGTCCTTATCAATGGTGTGCCAGGTTTAATTCAGCCTCAAAGAGGACTGAGAAAAGGGTGCCCTCTGTCTCCATATTTGTTCATTATGTGTGGTTTTCTCCAATCTACTAGTACAAGCTGAAAATCAGAGACTGATCCATTGGCTGAAATTTGGCAACATCATCACTATTTCCCATTTATTGTTCGCTGATGACAACCTCATTTTTACAAGGGCTTCAGTAGAGGATTGTACTCATCTCAATGCTATTTTTTATTGTTATGCTATGGCTTTGGGACAGATTTTTAACTTTGACAAATCGTCAATGTTCTTCAGTGGCAATGTGAAAGATGACCAAATCTCAGCCATCAAGAACTTATTCAAGCTCAATGTGGTTTCAAAGCATGGGAAGTATTTGGGGCTGCCTTGTATGATCGGTAGAAAAAAAAATTATTTTTCAATGGAATCAAGATTAAGATTTTAAGCAAGATTTCAAATTGGGAGCATAAATATTTCTCTGGCGGAGGTAAAGAAGTACTTATTAAAGCAGTAGCACAAGTAGTTCCAGCCTATACTATGAGTGTGTTTAAAATTCCAGTGGGCACTTGTGATGATATTCAAAGAGCTATTGCAAGATACTGGTAGGGAAGCAAGGAAGACAAACGAAGTATCCATTGGGGCAGCTGGTATAAATTGAGTCAAGCCAAGAGTCGAGGTGGAATGGGATTAAGAGACTCCTCTAGTTTTATCAAGCACTGGTGGCAAAGCAAGGGTGGTGGATCATCCAAAATCCTAATTCACTTGTTGCAAAAAGTATTAGAGGCTAGATACTTCAAGCAAAGAAGATTCATAGAAGCTACGTTAGGCTCAAACCCTTCTTTCATTTGGAGGAGTATATTATGGGGTAGAGAGATTATATCCAGAGGCCATAGATGGAGAATTGGGAATGGTGATCAGGTGATGGTTTATAAAGATAATTGGATCCCTAGACCAACTACTTTTAAAACAATTTCTTTTCCAACTCTCCCAACTGATACTACAGTCTCCAAGCTGATAAACACTGGCAATCAGTGGAATGAAGTCTTGCTTTATGAACAGTTTGTGAAGGAAGATGCAAATGCGATTATGAATATTCCTTTACCTAGAAACCAGAACAAAGATCAGGTACTTTGGCATTATGACAAGAAGGGAGAATATTTTGTTAAAATCGTTGATACCGCTCAAAATAAAGTTCCCTGATATTCCGAGTAGCTCAGAGAGTGGAAGCAATCAATGGAGTGTGATTTGGACTCTTAATTTGCCAGAAAAAGTCAAGATTTTCTTATGGAGAGCTGCTCAGAATCTGCTACCAACAGGCAACAGCTGTGAACTTGGGGAAAAAAGTGCTTCATGAGCCTTTTTGTCAGATTTGAGAATACATTTCATGCATTGGGGGAATGTAAGGCAGCCCAAAAAACATGGAGACTCACTAGCTTTGCAGAGAGCTTTAACCGAATGATAGGTTCAGACATACTTACTGTCTTTCAGGATTTAGCAAAGAAGATGAGCAGAACAGATTTTGAGCTAATGGCTATTACTTGCTGGATTATTTGGAAAGCAAGAAACAATCACTTATTTGAAGCAAAGAAGCCGAAGCTTCAAACGTCAGTGCTAAAGGCAGAAGCAATCATAGAGGTTTATCAGACAATAAAAACCTCAGAACTGATTCACATAGACTCCAAGGAAAAGAACAAAGCCAAAACGTGGCACCACTGCAAAACTGGTTTAAGGTGAATGTTGATGTTGCCATAAATACTGAGAAACAATTATCAGGCGTGGGAGTGATGATTAGAGATTCAACTAGAAAGACCATAGCTGCTGCTATCAAGACTTCAAAATTCCATGGGGATGTAGCATATGCAGAAGCAGAAGCTGCAAGATGGGGGCTTCAGGTGGCAACAAATGCAGGTATAACCCCGCTAATTATTGAAACTGATTCTCAAATGGTGGATGATTTAATCAACAACAGGAAGGGCAGCAAGAATGAGATTTATTGGGTCGTTTCAGATATTCGAGACATGATTAAGGATCTCGGCATTGTTAAAAGTTCAGCGTACTGCAAGATCTTGTAATGCTATTGCCCACTCTTTAGCCAAATTAGCTTTGGATTACTTTGAAACTATTGTTTGGTTGGGTTCCTTCCCAACCAAACAATAATAAAAATAATAATAATACTACATGTCCTAAGCAGAAGTGCAACTAATTTTTTGAATGATCAATTCCATAGCTTTTATATATTTTTTTTTAATAAGGTTCATTTCATGAAAAAGAAAAACAAAAAGGTTCAATCTCAGTCTGCTGGAGATGTATCCAGCCAAGAAGCTACAAGATCAATGAAAGCCAACTTAGCTAATAAAAGTCAGAAAAACTGCAAAACTGCAATGCCTCTGGATTAGATGCTGGAAATCAACAGCCCACTCAACTGAAGCATCCACAAAAAATGCAAGCACTCACATGGCCGAAAGGATCATTGAATGCAAGGGTGAGGGTTTTCGAACCAAGTATATATACTTCTTGCAAGTTGGCCCAACATGGCTAAAAAATCAGCAAATCTGTTGCCTTCTCCATTGACATAAGTTCAGTACAAGAACATTCGGAAAAGAATCTCTCTATAATTAAGCCATTGATTGTGAATAGACCAAGGTGGCCTAAAGTTTTCAAGCAAGAAATAGCGGCAGCTGCTGAGTCACTCTCCAACCAAACTTACCTCCAGCCCGATCATCAGCTAGAGTGATAGCATAGACAATGGCCATAGTCTCCGCAAAGAACGATGAATTATATGACCCAAACTGACAGCACCATCAACGTTGATTTTAATCGGATACTTGAATCTCGGTATCATTTAGTGGATTTAAACTTCTAGTAAACATTTAGTTATAATATTACACTGATAAGAATTCTCCTGGCATTAACCACAATGCCGATACATTTTAGAGGGTAATTTAATCCTTTTGTAATAGTAAAATATAAAAATTATTGGAAAATAAATGGGCCGACATTTTTATAAAAATTACAACAGCAATAATGGTGGTGTGTATATATATAACCTAATCAATAATTTATAAAATTAAAAGTTAGTTAAGATAATATTTTGATTTCAATTATTTAAAATTTAAACTTAGCAGTTATCAAACCTGTTAGGCATTATTTTTTTAAGATTAAATAATAAAAAAGAAACAAGTATAATTTATTAAAATTTATATATTTTCTTAATATTAATACAACTCAATCTTAGTTTATCCTTTAATTATTATCTCTTCTTTAATAAAATTATAAATAATAAAAAAAAATTGTATTGACATGTGTTGTTAAAGATTGCATAACTCTTATTTGTTATTTACACATCTAAATTAATTTGTATGTTTGCATATTTAATTTTTTATTTTGTTGGTGATTTCGCCAAATAAAAGAGGGGTTTAGTTGTGATATCATTATTAAACCTATCTCCACTTGTTCATTTCCAGTAAACACAGTCGTAAAGAATCTAAAGATGACTTTTTTTTCTTTTAAAGTGAAATTTCTTATTCTACATTTTTATTAAAAAGAAAAAAGAAAAAATCTTATGAAAACTGTCTCATCAGCATTAATTAGTGGGAACATGTTATACAATCTAACGGCAACTGGCAATTTGGCATTCTTCTTTTGCTCCTGATTATTCTTGAAGACGTTGTTAATTTCCTATCAACGAACTGGATGACGCCAGCTGTCATACCCTACGTAAACATGGATAAGCACTCAAACAATATGGTCAAGGAATGGAAGGATAAAATAAAATAAAATAATTTAAAATTGAAACAGGTCGTGTTCAAAACAAGAAAGAAAATTAAAGCACTTCATGCGTCTCATCATCACGAAAAACATTAAGTAATTTCTGCCCAATAAATGAATGATTTGTCAACTTCATTTTTCATAAATATGCATATAGTTGACTTCGTTCAACCATAATGATTATTGAAGCATCCAATACAACAATTAATACCTAGTAACAATGGTTGCCATCAAATTTTCAACTGTGGTAGATCGTCGAGTTATTATTATTATTATTATGGTTATATTTTTTTATAATTATTAATATTTATAATTAAATAATTGTTGTTTTACTAATATTAGATTAATGTCTCTAAATTACTCTACTCGCATCCTCCCTTACTAATATTCCAAGACTACTAACTAGTAAAATAATATTCAATAATACTGACAAGATTTTTGGTATTATTAATATTTACAATAAGAGATAACTACTTGTAAGATAATATCCATTGATATTCACTAATATTTGAGGACTACTAACTTGTAGGATAATGTTATCTAACATTGACAAGATTTTTTGATACTATTAATATTAATAATTAGACAACTATTAATAAGATAATGTCTACTAATATTCAAGGACTACTAACTACTAGTCAGATTTTCTAATAACTATTGATCAAAGATTGTAAATTATCTTCACTTAAATATTGTTTAATTGAGAGAGAAATTGAGTTCACGTATTTTAATATGAGAACGCAAACTACTGCTCTTATACAAGTGGCTAATCATAGAGTTATTAATTAAATAGGAAAAGCACACTGGTTTCGATACTCAAATTTTATTTATTTGTATTGTACATAATTTTTTTTTTAGTCTCTACAAATTGAATCAATTATACAGTTAATTCTTTTTTTTAAAATATTATGTTGTATATATCCATTTATATTAAAAATTATTCAATTATCAAATTTTTTTCACTTATTGGCATGTCAAATCTATTTAAATTTTAAGTCATATTAGACAAAAATATTATTTTACGCGTGACAAAGTTTAGATTCAACTACTACAGAAATTACAACATAGATATTTTGGGTAAATTCTGATAATACAGGTCTAGAGATGACAAAATCTGTATCCGGAAAAATATATGCGGATCCGGATGCGGGTAATATCCACACGGATTACGGATGGATATTCCGGATATCCGGATCCGCAAATATTAAATTTTAATAATTTAAAATATAATTTAAAATTTTAAAATTTTATATAATGATATCAAATAAAATACAATCATAAATTTATAATTAATAATTTAACATGAAGAACATACAATAACATTATAAATTCACAGTTGAAATTATTACAACATAAATTAAACAAAAAATAATATAAATTCAACAATTTATCTAATAATACCAAATAAAATCTAATCATAAATTTATAACTCAATAATTAACAATTCAACATGAATAACATACAATAACATCTTACATTATAATCCATAATTAAAGATACCTCAATATGAATTAAACATAAAAAATAATATAAATTCACAATTTATTTAATAACATCAAATAAAATCTAATTATAAATTTATAATTCAATAATTAATAATTCAACAATTAACAATTCAACATGCATAACATACAATAATATCATAAGTTCACACTTTTATACTTTTTAACTTATATATATTTTTTATATTAAAATTTAATTAAATTAATAATTAAATAAAAATACGGATCCGGATATCCATATTTCCGAATGCAAGTGCATCCGGATCCGGATCCTAATTCTTAGGATCCGAAGATCTGCATTTTTAATATGCGGATCCAAATTTTTTCGAATTCGGATCTTTGCGGATCCGGACCGGATCCAAATTTTTTTGTCATCCCTAACACGTCTGAAGGTTAATACTCCTTTGTGTGGTCCTATTTATACCATAAACTTGAACAGGTTAACAACATTCAACTAGGGAGAATGAAAGTGTGAACGATACCTAAGTCAGATGATAATCAAACAGACACGTTGGTTTCAATATTCAACTTTTATTTATTTTTATTTGAACGTGGTTAATACTTAACTAATAATAGTTGAATAATTCAAAGAAAAGTTGAATAATTGAATGTGAAACCGTTTACTTGATTAAATTACATTTTTCTTTAAAAAAACATTTAAGCAACTTTCAGAATTGAAAAATGAACATTTAAGTAGATTTTCCAGAGTAATTAAACTGGATCTGTTGTGTACAACTATTAATCAAATAGAAAAAGAACGTTGGCTCCAGTAATCAACATATTTATTTATTTTAAAATGATCAATGCTTAATTGTTAATAGTTGAATAATTCATAATTGAATGTGAAAAATCGCTTACTTCATTGTTGTTTGTGAAATTTATGAAAAATATGAAAATGATCAGGATGTCCATTAGAGATAAGAAGGATCAATGGGAAATGTTCCTATTATTAGGGTTCTTGCTCATCTCAATCCCTCGCTCTTTATTACTCATGTTTTTAGGATCTTCTCCTTATTCTATGTTTTTAATGATTTTATGTTACGTGTTATATAATAATAGTGTATGCATATAATTGAACTTATTTATTTATTTTTTAATTTATTAACCATGAATTTATGTTTAAGAGAAATTTAGATAAAGAGAGGGTCGTAATCATTTTCCTTGAATCGTAAAGAACCTTCAACTTTTAATTGAGTTAACCGTCCTATACTCAATTTATTTATTTTATTACCATTGTTTTTCAAAGTGATCTGCACAATTATTAATAGTTTAATGACTTAATGTGAAGCCAATAACTTAATCACCCGCTTACATTTTACTTTTAACAAAAAAAAGTTTAAATTAACGTTTATTTGGAATAACTGGAGTAATTAGAATCTTTCGGATCTATATTGACATTGAATTTGAAGGATTTCTATCAAACGGTTCATTATTAGAATCTTAACCCGAAGATATATGTGTTAAATTGCACTTAATATAACATATAGCCTATTAAACGAAGTCATATTTCAGCTATTGACTCATGGAATGCCCTTTTTTTTTTTTCTTTCTTTTTTAAGGAACACTGACATTTGAACCAAACTCGACAGAAGCTCGTCCAAAACAACTACGTTTTAGGTTAGTTTATTTATTTATTTTTTGTGGAAACTCGCTCAAAACGATGATGATACCATTTATTAGGATTTAATTCACTTAGCATTTTTTTTTTATGTATTGAAGAAATTTTATAATATACTATAGGTATTATGTTAATTATATAATAAATAAATAATATATAATATGTGTATATTTATTTTAAAATTTTATTATATAAATAATAATTATATATATCATATATTAATTAAATATATTAATTTTGATATATTATAAAATTTGTTGGTGTGTTGAATTGAATTCTAGAATTCTAACGCATGAATTATATTTTGATAATAAACTAGTATGTTTGGGATTGAGGTTAAGCAATTGTAAGCTTTTAAATGCAGACGATTAAAGTTGTTTAGTAGAACACTAACTCATGTAGCTTTTAAACTATATTAATTATATTAATATGATTTTTCACTTATATGATGTAAAATTTATTATGTTTTTAATAATTTTATTAAAATTATTATTTAAAAATTATATTTATTACATGTTATTAACTTTTAATTTATAATTATAATTTTTTTTTTATAAAAATTATAGTTTAAAAATTACAACACATCAATTTTAAATATATCCAAAATTTCGCACGTTTTCTTTGAATAAGGATCGGTCATTTTCAGTTTCTTTTCCTAAGATTTTTCGTATTTCTGCTTTAATAGAAAGTATCAGCATGTCTTAACTTTCCCTTCTCTGTCGCTACTCGCTAGTATCCAGCTTCGTATAAGGTTAGTCATGGAGGGTAAGTTAGTAATTGCATACTTGATTGATTAAATATTCAAACAAATTCAAAAGTGTGCACCTTGGGAAATGTAAAGGAATAAAACACTCGAATGTCCCCGTAAACATGCTTTTTATTCAGTGTGTTTTTACTTCAAATAAAAGGCATGGTCTTCTCTTTCGTCTACTCAAACCGAAGCCACAAAACTCAGAACGTTTTTTTTTTTTTTTTGAGAAGAACTCAGAGCCCATTTCAATTACTCCCAAATGCTTTGAAGAAATTTGTTGCCGCTGGTAGAATGATGTCGAACCAATCTGAATCGATCATGGTGTGAACGAATTCAAGAACCCCAACTGAACGAACTGTCGTCAGCGCTACCAGCGACGACTAGAAACCATCCACTTGCAAATAAAGCAGCCAGTTAAGTAACTTATAATTTTCCTCTTTTTATGCATTTTTTTATTCTAATGGTGATGAGATTAGTTAAAAGTGAAGCTGGGTTTGGAAAATGTTGGTCATTGTTATTGGTAATGTACGTTTGTGGAGATGCGTTTTCTCTCTTTTTTTTCTTTTTCTTAATAGTATCAAAATGCATTATACAAATTGGGGTTTTAGCTGCTTATAATTTCATTGGAGAAGGATTTTGGAGGCTGAAGATGATGTAATATTACGAATTTTGCATGCCTTTGATGAAAGCTGAGTGAATGAGTTCATGGAGTTCTATTTTGGGTATTTATTTAGTATCTAGGGTAGTTGCTGCAGTGATTTTGTTACTTTTTTTTTTTTTTTTGAAGTTGAAATCGAAGGTAGTTTTGAGAAGATTTATGATGGTTACTAATTATGGTGGTTTGTAGTGATGCTTTTTTTATTTTTGTTGAACTGGAATTATCAGAATGCATGTTAAAAGTTATGGATTAGAAGATATATTTTTTTTTTCTTTTTTTTTAAAAGGGAGGGTGGGCAAGCCAAAGAGTTTTACTTCTCACCCCAAGACTCGAACTCGGGTCACTACGAATCTAGAACCGATTATGGTACCCAACCCGACTACGGCCTTGGGGGCAGAAGATATATACTTTGTGCATTTTCAGATTTTTTAGTCATAACTGAACTGATATGAGATATTTGGCATGCATTCATATAAAGTAGAGGAAAATGGATATTGATCTTTTTTTTTGTGGAGTTATTTATACAGTGTCCAGTTCAGTTTTTGCCTCCCTTTTTTTAAAAAAAAAAGAAAAAATTTGTTGATTTGCTTATATTGTTGCTAAGAATGATGTTAATGGTTTGTTAATGTTGAATTTAATAAATGCATGATAGTTGCCTGAATGTTGTATCTTTACCCTCCTCAATCAAATTCAACAGCGGATCTAATGACATAGTGACCTCACCTGATGAGCATTCTCCAGTTCATTTAGAGGAAGACACTGAGATTAATTGGTTATATTTGGCTGAGGTAATGAGTGTAAGGCAATACCTGATTTGAATGAAGCTCCAACTAATACAGACAATGTCAATGCAATGGTTTTGATTCAAGACTCAATTGAAGACCCTGCACTTGGTGAGGATTCCGATGGTGCTTCTGTAGATGCTTGAGAAATTGAACATAAGATGGGGCCCAGTGATAGTGAGTTTGATCATATGCTAACGATAGGTGAGTTTTTTTTTTTTTTTTTTTTTGGGGGTATGTTTTTGTGTATTGTGAGATACTATCAAAATCAAATCTTTGACAAGGCATGTGTTGCCTTGTAAGGTGTTAACCATAGTAAACTTTTAATAGTTGCTGTTATATACATAGAGCCTATGTTAATCTGTGTTGGCTGCTTAAATTATAGCCTGAACTGACTGTCTAAACTGTTATTGCTGCTGGAATGAATTATTATTTATAATGTGTCTTGTGTCTTTGTTTAGTTTTTCTGAGATTGGTTCGGTTGATTTGTATAATATTCATGGTGACTTTGCTGGTTGTATTGGATTTGAGCTTTGTGTTTATGAAATGAATGGTTGATTGTGAGTGGAGCTTGAGATGGATGATGAGTAAGATTGCTTATGTGATTTTTTTACGTGGATGACGCGTTTCAGCTTCTGATTGTAATGAAGATGAGCAGCAAAACAATTGTGAATGGTGAGCTTGTTTGAGGTGTATAAATAGCCAAATTCACTGCCAATTTTTGTATTCAATATATTTTAAGCTTCTTTTGGTGTTAAATTTTGATTTGTGAATCAGCAAAAGACAATTTAATATCTCGCACGGACAATATGGTCATTTCCAACTGTTTATTCACTTCTGTTGCCAAATTTTACAATGAGCTATTGCCCAACAGATTTCTTAGCTTTGATTTTAATAGTACAAGGGTATTTTAGTCATTTTCCAGTCAACGAATGGTCCAATTAACAACAAACTAACGGCAGGAACGAAAGCAGTGATACATTTGTACTTATACTTTCTATCAAAGTGGAGATATAACAAACCTCGAGGGAGGAAACTTGAAATTGTTCAAATAAAGACACAGGCAGGCCGTCGTTGAAATCACGTTGTGACATAGAATGGTCCATTTGTATCAATTTGACTCTCGTGTGTTTGTTGAAAATTACCGAAATACTCTTATAGAACGTTTAGTAGGAGGGTATTGTCGTAATTTTATGCAGAAGCAGACCCTTACAGCTTAATTGTTTATAGTCAAAAGTCAGTGAAACGTGAAAGAACAGAAAAATAAAATAAAATAAAATTATAACATGAAATCGTTGACCAATAAAGCTGTGGGTTATATTATATTAAATTAAATGTAACATAAACTAAAAGAAATAAAAATATAATTAAATGTAACATGCGTGAGCACCATTACAAAAGTATTGTTTTATTGTTTCCTTTGTTTTGGGGATATACACGATCTATCGCTATCATTATTAAATTGAAATTAATATTTAAAAAAATATATATATATATATATATATATATTAAAGATGAACCTGAACAGTAAACACTGTCCTTCCGTCTGTCTTTCATAAATGGCTATAAATGAAAGTTGACATATAAAAGCTACCAATAGAGTCTTCATATCATCATGTACCATAACAGTGTAGACATGGAACAACAAAAGCAACAGGCATTTCCATGGGAGAATGAGGAGCAGAAAGAAGAAGAAGAGGAAGTGGTGGCTCTTTTGGGACGGCAGTCTAGGCTCCAACCCAATAAAACAACTGCGCTGCCGCCGCCGGCGGTTATTGGTGAAGCAAGTGCTGGATATGAACTTGCAGGAGGAGAAACTAAAGATAATCATGCATCCGCTGCTGCTAACAGCTGGCAGAAGAATAGCCATGGTAATATCCTTCCACCTTTTTTTTTTTTGGGAGCAATAATTTTTTGTTATTTCAAATTAAGCCGACCTTTTGGGACTTGAACCATTGAGATTTTACAACTGAAACGACTTTATCTCATTTGATTTCGTGATAAATAGTTATTGGGTCTTATCATCTCTCATTCATTGGCGAATTTAAATTTTGAATTTTCAACTTTAGAAGTGTATTTGTACTTCTCTCATTCTAAATTAGAAAACCCTACAGCTTATTTATGACTAATATTTATTAATATTTCATAAATTATTATTTTGGAGAAAAAGTGGTTTTAATTTAACATTATCCAAATTATTTTGAACATTCTTTTATTTTAATAAATTATTTTATTATAAAAATATCAATAATATAAATTATTAATTATTATAAATACTCCTATAACACAATTATTATTTAATATATAATTCTCTTACTATAAATTTTAAAAATTTTACTTTTAATCTCTTAATTAATATTTAATTAAATAAAATCAAATCAATACTTTAAATATGTTATAAACGTATTTTTTAATCTGTTTTTTAGTCTTCTTATTTTTTATTCTTGTTGTCTATATCTTCCTGCTCCTTTTTTTTTATAGGGTCAAATGCTCTTTTTTTTTAATTGTTAGGTTAATTAATAGGGTGTAAAAATTAATATTAAACATATTGTTTCATTGATAAAAATTAATAACTAAAATTTATGTTAAAAATTTTATTTAGAATATAATTTAATTTTAATATATAATTATTATTAATTTATTTTAAATATGTTAAATAATTTAATTAATATTTTGAATAAATTAATTTAAATAAATTTAAATAAATTTTTTTAATATTTTAGAAATATAAAAAATAAATTTAATTTTTTAAATTTAACACATAAATATATATAATAATAAAATATTTAAAATAATTTTTAAAAGACAAATAACTTTACTCTAATTAATTAGGTGATGAATAAAAGTTTAAATAGCGACCTGCATTCAATGGGCTGTTGGCATTTAAGAGATAAATTTCCAAAAGATGAAAGATTAATGGTTTTACTTTTGAAATATTGAATGTTTTGTGCCATTGCTTCGTCTCGTCGGAGGTAGAGGTACCACCACCTGTGGATACTGAATGCAATTATGACATATTTAACACTCACAACAAACTACTGCGGTCCAAAAATTAAAAAATGATTATCTGTCACTCTTAATTATTGTTTCTTCTTTGAGTGTCCTTTTCTGAAGGTTGCCTCCACCTGCTCACCTTTTTTTATTTACCTGCTTGATAGATATGTACCTAATTTTAAATTTTACGGAGGGTGTTTCATTGATACAAGATTATTAATCAATGCATAATTTTTAGATAATTACTACTAAAACATAAAAATTTAACATTTTTCCAATAAAGTCTCAAGTCTGACTTTCCCAAAAAAAAAAAAAAAAAAAACTAAAACTCAACAAGTTTTGTAAAAGTGTTGGTAAATAACTTCAAATGAGATTTTGACGAAAATCCCATAAAAGCTATGCTGTGAGTTTTCATGACACAATATACTTTAGGTTCAAATCTGATAATTATAACCTGAGACACGTAATATAAAGTTTTTCATATACAATGTCTTACATCAACAGCTACCATAGATTTGGTTGAGTGTTTTTCAAACAATTTTCTTTGATTGGTCACTCAAATTTGAATATAAGCGGATTTAGAAATTAATTCTAGAGGGGACTAAGTTTAAATTTTAACCCAAAAAAAAATTATAGAAGGAAAAAATTACAACTTTTAAAAAATAAATGAAATGTGATAAACGACTTAAAAAATATTAAGTTTTGTTAAATTATTGGTTATAATTTAAGGAAAAAATAAAAGAACTAAAAGAGAAAGAGAACGAGAAAATTTAGGTTTGTGAATGTCCTACATCAATATAATAAACTTAAATGCTGCATGTAAGATTGAGTTAAACAGTTTGTTCATAAAATGCTTCTTCTGCATGGCTTGCAGGAAATGAATCTGGTGCTGGAGTGACAGGAATGAAATATTACCCTGATATAGAATCTTCTGTGCTTGAGGCAAATTATAAAGACAAGGAACTGCATATGGAGGAGGCAAACAAACTTGAAATCCAAACCATTTGCAGAACTGAAATATTCAATCGTCAAATAAGTGAAGAAAAAAGTGAAATTTTGGAGCACTTTGACAATAAAAGTGGAGTAGTAGATGAGGATTATTTCGACCAAGAATCCACAGAAATAATTGATGTTGAGGGGCTATTGAAGAAGCAAAACACACATGATTTGTACTGTCCTAATTGCAATTCTTGCATAACCAGAAGGGTCATTCTGGTTAGGAAAAAGCCCAAAATTCCAAAAATTCGCCCTAAGCCAAGGCCTGATCCTAAACCCGAGTCAGACTCTTCAGCAGAAAATTCTCTCACAAATCAAGGCAATGACACATGTAACGTCGGTTCAAGTGATGGCCTCACAAATGCAGATGATGATGGGAATCTTCATAGACAGCCATATATACTCAGATGCTTATCATGCTGCACCATTTTCTTTCCTAAAAGTATGTTTAATATGAGCTTGTGTGTGTGCAGCATCTGAAAATTTATAATGGCATAAGCTTAACTATTGTGTTTGTGCAGTCAATGGACAAGTACAATATATACCACCTTCTTGTACAAATTGGTTGTCTGGTATTTTTGGATCAGATAAAAGGAAACCATCTACTGATCCTCAAGGTAATATTTTGCTGCAGCCATTCCGTGGATATATATCTCTAGTCAGGACTAATAAAAAATCTTATTTATTCAAGGTATTTCACTGGCTGCAGGTAATTCTGGAGTAGACGGAAATAATCAGCATACCTCATCACCCAATATGCCACCTGGAAATGTAACATTTGAACCTCCAAAGCATCCTGGAATTTCTTCATCCTCTTCATCACCAGATGGAAATAATCAGCATACCTCATCACAAAATATGCCACCTGGAAATGTAACATTTGAACCTCCAAAGCATACTGGAATTTCTTCATCCTCTTCATCATCACCAGAAGAATCGAGACCAGTAACTGGTGTGGGCGAGAAACCAGATCAGAGTCCAATGGATGAAGATGAAAACAAAATAAGTATGCTCAAAATTTTACAGTCAAGCATCTGATAATTTGCATCACAGCATGACATGAGATCTTATGTGTCACTTATTCATATGTTGAGTTGTAACATTGACATATTTAGTAATATGAATAATAATGTCAATCAGTACTCCAGCTATTTAAGTCAGTAGTTTTGTAATTTTATTGTGTTTGCATGCAATCTAATTTTGTTAAATTTGAATGTAATAACTTTGAGTCGTACTTATTTGATGCAGAGTTGGTCATTGAACCACCACCAGATGATGTGGTGTCTTCTCAGAGGCCACCTAATGTTGGTAGTTCCATAAATTCTGATATGAATATTGATCCAAAAGCAAGTGAAGCCGATCAATTGGATGTTTTGAAAAGTATCGTATATGGTGGTTTAGGTGAATCAATTACAAGTCTAGGCATTGTGACTTCTGCAGCGGCTACTGGTGTTACCACCTGTAAGTGTTCTTTTATGGCTTATCTTCTGTATTATTTATGTCATTTATTATTGAATAAATTGTAATTTGTTTACTTGTTTGTGAAATTATGTTTTCTTTTTAACATTATATTCTGTTCATCTTCTTGGGTTATATTGCAGTGAACATTTTTGTTATGGGATTGGCAAATCTGATTGGGGGACTTTTCGTTGTTGCCCATAATGTAAGTGATATCCATGTCAATTCTACTCGATATTGTTGATGTAGAGTTGTTTATAATCCAATCCAATTTTCTCATTCTGTCCAATATTAATGAATTCAAAATCTTAAAATCTGCAAAATTTTGTCAATTCTCAGAAAATAATATGAATATCTTTTTTATTAAATTTTGAGTGTTGCATTATGGGGTTTTATAAGTAATTTGATTGAAAATTCTGTAATCCACAAATTCGTGGATTGAATTGCTTCCTTTTATCCTTTCATCGTGTTTTTTATGGCAATTTTAACTTACTCTGAAATTTTTATAGCTTAGAGAATTGAAAAATGATGGTGCCGGAGGGACTTCCTCTCGTACGAAGAACAAACAAGAAGACCGTTACGAGGAATTACTGGGACGACGAGAGAATTTCTGGGTTCATGCAACTCTAGTTTTTTTGTCATATATCATCTTTGGGTTGATACCTCCTGTTGTTTATGGCTTCTCATTTCGTGAGAGTGACAATAGAGATTTTAAGATTGCCGCCGTTGTTGGTTCGTCTCTTGCATGCATCTTTTTGCTTGCAATTGGCAAGGCTCACACTGATAAGCCACCCAACAGATCTTACATTAAAACTGCACTATACTATGTGAGCATAGGATTTACGACCTCGGGTGTGTCCTATGTATTTGGTGACCTAATCAAGAAACTAGTTGAGCAACTTCATTTGTTTGATTCAAGTTTAGAGCCAAATTCGATGAAGCCAGGATGGGCATCTTATTGAAATTTTGAGTTCCAATAATTGAGTTTTAAAAGTACTTTTCTTCTGTCTTTGTTGCAAAGGGAATGTACTAATTTTGAATAATGTTAAGACTTTTTATTTTCCTGTTGTACTAGTTTTGAATAATGTTAAGACTTTTTGTTTTCCGGTTACTTGTGAATGCTCGTAGCAGCACTGTTATATTTTTAGTAATTAGAAATGATCATTGTTCAAGGGTAATTGTTATGTATTTTGGTAGTAGTGGTAATTCATTTCATACAAACTTTGGTAACATTTTGGGTGACATTTTGAGTTTATCGTGTAATGCGCAAACTCACACCCTCGTGTTCAGAGCGCGAGTTAGATGAGGGCGTGAGACGTGAGTTATCTCTGGGCTACTAGTCCGGCGGCACTTGCAAGGTAACTTCAAGTTATAAAACGATTGTCATCCAGTGTAACAATATTCTAATTCCATGATCATTTATTCTAAAGAACAAACATCTATTTATTGATGGATTTTGGTTGAGACTATGAACGTTATCTGTTATTACACCATGAATTGTGGTATTTATAAAATATTATTTGTTAAAAAAAAATAATAATAAACAATGTCTTGTGCAGGTCTGGATGATATTTGTTAAAAATTAGTTTTTTCTTTGACATTATGGATAAATACAGGGGTCCAGTTGGTATTATCCAATTAATAGTTTAATACAACTTTATACAAGTTGTCCACACGTGTCCCCCTGCATACATTCAGTTTCAGTTGTCCTGATCACAAGCATCTGGAATATTGTAATTTGAAAACAATAATTCGTGATTGTAATAATCGTCACGAGCTGAGCAAATTCTCCTCAAGAATTTGAAATTCAGTCACCAACCCATGAACATTTCCGCACCAAGTAACCATCATGCCCATGTCCCATTACTGGACAACCCTGCAAATTCAAGTACATATGCCTCGATACTCGAATCTTGTAAATGCCCAAATTTGGGAAAACAAGTACATGCCCACTCAGTCAAGACTGGGTTTCGTGGGCACGAGTTTGTAGAAACCAAGTTGCTCCAAATGTATGGGAGGTACGGGTGTTTGGAGGATGCAAGTTTATTGTTCGATAAAATGCCACGCAGAAACTTGTACTCTTATGCAGCCATTCTTAGTTTGTACGCGGATTTTGGGTTTTATCGGAAAGCTTTTTCACACTTTCAAGAATTACTATATGAAGATATTTTCTTGGAATTTTTTGTGTTTCCAGTAGTCTTGAAGATTTGTAGTGGCCTTGCAGCGGTAGAACTAGGAAGGCAGTTACATGGGATTGTCACAAAAAATCAGTTTGATTCAAATATTTATGTGGGTAATTCTTTAATTGATATGTATGGTAAAAGTGGGAGCTTAGATGATGCCAAAAAAGTTTTGAAAATGATGCCTCAAAGGGATTGTGTGTCGTGGAATTCTGTAGTAACAGCTTGCGCTGCCAATGGAGTGGTTCTTGAGGCATTGGAGTTTCTTGAAAGAATGTTTTCTTTGGATAATGAGACGCCAAATCTTGTTTCGTGGAGTGCAGTTATTGGAGGTTTCGCGCAAAATGGTTATGATGAGGAAGCCATTGAAATGTTGTTTAGGATGCAAGCAGAAGGGCTTGAACCGAATGCACGGACTCTAGCAAGTGTTCTTCCTGCTTGTGCTAGATTACAAAAGCTAGGCCTTGGAAAACAATTCCATGGCTATATCACACGAAATGGATTTATGTTTAACCCGTTTGTTGTCAATGGATTAGTAGACATTTATAGGAGGTGTGGTGATATGGTAAGTGCCTTCAAGTTATTTTCTAAGTTTTCAATTAAAAATGAAGTCTCTTGTAACACAATAATTGTTGGGTATTGTGAGAATGGTAATGTCTCAGAAGCCAGGGAGGTGTTTGATCAGATGGAGCATCTGGGTGTAGAGAGAGGTATAATTTCATGGAATTCTATGATATCTGGATATGTGGACAACTCCTTATACGATGAAGCTTTTAGCATGTTCAGAGATTTGCTGATGAGAGACGGTATTGAACCCACTTCTTTTACTTTTGGGAGTGTTCTAATTGCATGTGCTGATATGAATTCTTTGAGGAAAGGGAAGGAGATACATGCGCTTGCCATTGCTCTAGGTCTGCAATCTGATTCCTTTATTGGTGGAGCTTTGGTACAAATGTACTGTAGATGTCTAGACTTGGTGGCTGCTCAAATGGCTTTTGATGAAGTAATCGAGAGAAACACAGCAACGTGGAACTGTTTGATATCTGGTTATGCCCGTTGCAATCAGATTGAAAATATTGAAAACCTTCTTCAAAAAATGAAAGAAGATGGTTTTGAACCAAATGTTTATACTTGGAATGGTATCATTGCAGGTCATGTGGAAAATGATCACCATGATAGAGCTATGCAGTTGTTCTCTGAAATGCTAAGTCTAGATTTGACACCTGATATTTACACTGTTGGGATAATTCTATCTGCTTGCTCAAGTTTGGCCACCATGGAGCAGGGGAAGCAGGTTCATGCACATGCAATTAGATGTGGATACGACTCAGATGTCCACATAGGAGCAGCCCTAGTGGACATGTACGCAAAATGTGGTAGTTTAAAGCATGCTCAACTGGCTTATAAGAGGATTTTGAGCCCTGATTTGGTTTCCCAGAATGCAATGCTTACCGCATATGCCATGTATGGACATGGGAAGGAAGGGATTGCTCATTTTCGAATAATACTAGCCAGTGGATTTAGACCAGACCACATCAGTTTCCTATCTGTTCTTTCTGCCTGTGTGCATGCCAGATCCATCGAGACAGGTAGTGAATTCTTTGGTCTGATGGCTTATTACAATGTGAAACCCTCATTGAAACACTACACTTGTATGGTTGATCTCTTAAGTCGAGCAGGAAAACTTAGTGAAGCTTATGAGCTTATTAAGAAAATTCCCGTGGCATCTGATTCAGTGATGTGGGGTGCTTTGCTTGGAGGTTGTGTCAGTCATGGCAATCTTGAGTTAGGACAAATCGCGGCAGACAAGCTTATAGAGTTGGAACCAAATAATACCGGAAACTATGTGATGCTGGCCAATTTATATGCATATGCTGGAAGATGGTCTGATCTAGCTAGAACAAGACAGAAAATGAAGGATAGGAGAATGTATAAGAGCCCAGGATGCAGCTGGATTGAGGCCAGAGGTCAGATTCATCACTTTCGAGCCAGCGATAGATCTCATGACAGATCAGAAGAGATTTATACCATTTTAGATAGTTTGACCCCTAACCTGAAAACACAATTTAACAATTGCTCTGTTAATACAACATGCTAGCATGACAATTTCTTACTGGTATGTTTGGTAAAATACAAAGGCCGCAATATGGCCATTCTAAATTTTTGTACGTTTCTCTCTGATAATTAGCATCTGACAAACAACAGAGGATTTACTACATACAGAACATCTTTCTATCATCTAATCAACAATGGCTAAAAACATTTTCCGCTATTAGATTCAATACAAATCTAGAGACTCCAAAACTCTACGAGCTTGGATATGAAGAGCTGTTAGTCTCTCTTCTGGATTAAGGGTAGAGCCAAATTGACTTGCTGCCCATATCAATGAAGCAGATTTTTCACCAAGAAGTCGCCTAATATCTTCATGTATAGTAGCCATGGGAGATAATTGCCTCCCGTTTACATGCCCAATGAGTAGCAGCAAGAATTCTCCACATCTCAACCTAAACAGAGGAAAGAGTAGATTTCTTATATGAAAAATGTCAAAATAGCAATGTAAGAAGCAAGTACAAAAGGTTAAACTGAATCCTGTATGACTATGAACCAATGTTAAACACAAAAGACTGACAGTATAAACTGAAAAAGGAAAGTTTTGAAAGCCATCATTCTACCAACTACTTCGAAACTACCAAGGGTTATGGCTGGCATAAACAGAAGACACTTGTATGTGATGGGAACATACTTTAAACTTCCAAGATCACAACATGATGTAAACACAAGAAGATTTTATGTCAAAGAAGCCTTACTTCAAGCAAACTTTCCCCATTTTCCAATTTTTAAGCTTCTACATTAGCACTAGAATGACAACTCTTAACATTATTTTTCATTTTTTTTTTAAAGTAAAGAAAATCTAAGCAATAAATAAAAATGAAAAGGAAAATAATTGGACTAAATTGATGTTGAAAAAGAAGGAAAAACAAAAACCTGAGATTTTCATCCACTTGCTTGTCTCTTATGAGCTCTGCAACTTCCTCAATGCCATTACATGCCTCAAAATCCTGGTAAACAATTAGCCAAATTACAGGCATTTGTTACAAAGATTCAATCATCTGTAAGCAATTTAAAAATGCAATAAAAACTCTTTTGTGCTTGAAGATCATTTTCCTACAAGACATCAGATTTTTTCAAGTCTTGCGATTCATCTTCTAAAATTGCTAGCATTACAAGAAATAAGCAACAGAATACCAGTTGATTGGCAGATGAATCCAACATTAATGAAGTTAAAGCATCCAAGCAGGCTCCTTGCTCTAACGCTCCTCGAGTTGATAAAATATCCATCAAAATCTGCAAAAACCTCAACATTAAATCACCATACATACATAGATATTCATTTGACTATAATTTTCACTACACATGCCTTAATAGCCTTGTGTTTATGAGCCAAAATGGCGCTCTCTCTGTGTAGCAAACAACAACCTTCCAAAACTCGAAGCGCAAGCGCAACTTCAGCGTCCGTTGAAGGACTCGTTATTTTCATTGGATCTACGGTGAATATATGATCCAAACTCGTTACTCTCTCATCTACTGAATCTTCTTTAAACGAATGTTCAAACAAAACAGGAACAACTGAAACATTAAAAGAGAGTTGATTAGTTAATTAATTACGTTTTCGTTTAAAATTAAAATAAATTAGGGTTTAATCGCGACGGACTTTGAAGATCGGGAAGCGATTGGGATTGGCAAAAGAGGTGGATAGTAGAGTCGGATTCGGCGACCGATCGGAGGATTTTGAGGAGAGAGCGAAGGCCGCGAACGCGGAGGAATGAGAATTCGGCACGTGCGTCTCGGAGACCTGTGCGGAGGGCGAGAGTGATTTCTCTCTGCATTCTCTGTTTTTTAAGAGAGTTCACTAGCTCTCCTACCGCTGTTGCCGCTGCCGCCGTCGTCGTCATTGTCGCCGCCGTCTCAGTTGCCGATTCCATCTGCCTCTCCACTCCCTCGCTCCATAATGGCTTCTTCAAATACATCTTCTTTCTCTTGGTGCCTCGGCAACTGTTAAACAGAAATGAAAATGGCTCCGTCGATGGTGTTGGATTTTGTTGCTCACGATTAATTTCAAAAGAATTTCGAAGATTTTTTTATTAAAAAAATTTGAGGAAAAATATTTAGTTGGCATGGTTTATTAAAAATAAGAAACTAATTACGTTGTTAATATTAGAAAATAAAAATATATTTATTTTTTAATCCCTTCTTATTCATATCATATGCTAGGCCAAACAAAAAGATCGACAGCCATTCGAACGAATTAAAACTTCTTTATTGTTATGAGATACGTTTATTCATCACTTTAATAAAAATAATGTATGTGCGTTACACTAATCAATTCACAAAATATGTTGCACACACTTAAAATTCAAAAAAATGTGTTGCTATTTGATCGAAGTGCTTACACCGCTCACTCAAAATTGGTTAATTGCTTCCTACAAATAACAACTAATCGTTTGTAATCTGTTTACAAATTTACAAAGAAATGGAATGGAAAGATGAGCTTGCAAATTTGTATCTTATTGGTTATTATCATTATTCCTCTTTAGCTTATACTCATTTGAATTCTTTGGTCGTATAACTGGATACTTCTCCATTTAGATTCATTTTTATTGGTTATTATCATTATTCCTCTTTGGCTTATTCTCATTTGAATTCTTTGCTTGTATAATTTGGATACTTGTCCAATTGCTTCCTATAAATAACAACTAATCGTTTGTAATCTATTTACAAATTTATAAAGAAATGGAATGGAAAGAGGAGCTTTCAAATTTGTATCTTATTGGTTTATTATCATTATTCCTGTTTAGCTTATGCTCATTTGAATTCTTTGCTTGTATAATTTGGATACGTCTCCAATTAGATCCACACGTTATCTATATCACCTTGCTCTCATACAAAAAGTATCATATTTCCTTATACTCTTTATTTTATCTGTCTATTTTATAAAATTATCCTTAAAAGTATGCTCTATGGTCCCTATTAGATTGGATCCTCCACATCAGAATATAAGGACTAGTAATAATATTTATCTTTTTATTTTATTTGTTGAGAAAGTTATGGATTTTGAAAATTAAGAACTTGGTAGGGATACTTGTTTAGTTAATAGTACAACTATCCATACTATCATTTGAGATAAGAAATATTTTTCACATTTAATATTGATTGACGCTAAGATAAAAGCGATATTAAGTCCTGTAAACTTTTTTTAAGGCTCTAAAAGAGTTATATTTGCATTAGCGAATGGTACAGATTTTTTATACCATGATTCTCTATATTCACCCAAGACCAGAAGAAATCTACTTAACTTTAAAGATATTCATCGTAATGAGTTTTCATATGAGGACAATAAATGAGAATAACGTAGAATACATTTATATGACTTCTAATGTCTCTGGCTAGAAATATATATTAGAGAAGCATTTAATTATCTCATTTAGCTTATATTATACGAAAATAAAATCAACAAAAAATTGTTCAATCAAAAGTTATGTGATTGAAAAGCTTTTATACTTTGGTATGATTGACTTGATCATTTTGATTTAACAATGATACATAGAATCATTTAAAATTCTCATGGACACCATTGAAGAATTTAAAAATTCTATTATCTAATGATAATACTTTCAGTGCTTATTCACAAAGTAAATTAGTGGCTAGACCATTACCTAGTAAAATTGGTTTTTAAATCTCCATAATTCTTGCAAAGAATTTAAAGAGATATTTATGGAGTCACTCACCCACCAAGTGGTCTATTTCATTATTTTATAATTTTGATTAATGCATCCATGATTGTCTCATGTTTCTTTGCTATCTACACATAACATTGTATTTGCTATATTTCTTACACACATTCTCAAGTTACATGCATTAATTTTTATATTATCCAATCAAAACCATATGACTTGATAATACTAGTAAGTTTATTTCTTAAACTTTTGATGATTATTGTATATAATTTGGGGTTGATATAGAGCATCAAATACCACATATTCATACTCAAAATAGATTAGTAGAATCATTCATAAAAAATATGCAAGTAATTGCTAAAACTTTATTATTATGTAGTCAACTACCTATTTCTACATAGAGATGTGAAATTCTACATACTGCAGCATTATTCCCACTTAAGCCTATTGTCCATCAATAGTTTTCTCCTTATAATTAGTCTAGGACATTAAGCTAATATATCCTATTTTACGCACCTTTGGTTGTACTTGTACAAGTGTCGGTTCCACACTGCAACGCACTAAAATAGAACCCTATGCCATTTGGGAATTTATGTTGGTACAAGACCTTGAAGAGGCAAGTTAATCTAGATTAATGAAATTTCAATTGATTTTACTTAGGAGAATATTCTAAAACTGGTCCTTTATGATTACAAATCCTGAAAAGTCTCCTGAAGAAGTTTACACCTAATAAATGACTCAAAATAAAAAAAAGTCTATGAACTTCTACATACTGTGGCATTAGTCCAACTTAAGCCTACTGCCCATCAATAGTTTTCTCATTACAATTAGTCTAGGACATTAAGCTAATATATCCTATTTTACGCACCTTTGGTTGCACCTAAACAAGTGCCGGTTTCACACTACAACGCACTAAAATAGAACCCTATGTCATTTGGGAATTTATGTTGGTATAAGAGCTTGAAGAAACAAGTTAATCTAGAAATAATGAAATTTCTATTGATTTTACTCAGAAGAATATCCTAAAATGGCATTTGGTCCTTTATGAGACTTGCAAACCCTGAAAAATCTCCTAAAGGAGTTTATGCCTAAGAAATGACTCAAAATAAAGAAAAGTTTATGAACCTCTACATACTGCAGCATTAGCTACTTCAAAACTAGAAACATAGTGGCCATTTAGCTACTTCAAGTGGCTAACCACCAAAGCCTAAATTTTGAAATTCTCTCTAATGATAACCCAAGCAGCTAATAAGCTATTTGTCAAAAATGTCTCTAACAATTAGTTTGAAATTTTAAATAATATAAACTCAAACCAAACTCAATTTTAACAACTTTTTGAATCTTCATTGAGCTAAAACCAATTCATACTACTCATCTTGAGCTTTTAATTTACTATCTAAGAGGGGTTGTTATAAAATATGTTTATCCACCCCTTGATAAAAGTAATATATATTTTCACAATAACAACTTTTGAAAGTAAATTGCAAAAGTAGCTATATGATTTGTGATGTATATAGGCATCATATTAATCAATTCATAAAGTATATTGCACACGACTCCTTGAGATTCAAAGAGTGTGTTGCTATTTGATCAAAGATTATTGTAAGTTGTAATACAAATTGAAATTACTTCCACCGCTCAAAACTGGTTAACTGCTTCCATGAATGGCAACCAATCTTTTGTAATCTATTTATGAATTCACATAGAAATCAAATAGAAAGAGGAGCTTTCAAGTTTGTCCCTTATTTGTTATTAGGAGATTTCAAATCTGTCTCTTATTGGTTATATTATGTATGTCTCTTTATCTTTTGTCCATTTGAATTCTTTGCTTTTAAAATTTGGATACTTCCTAATTAGACTAACTAATTTTATTACTATAAGGATGTTATAATTTAATAGAGGTATAGTTACAAAAATTATTATTTTAACTTATATAGTGCAAGTAATATATAGGTAAAATATGTGCTAAATTGGTAATTAATTAATGGAGTAAGTCAAATCCAATATATAGATATTGATAAAAAGGATAAATATAGTTTCAAAAGAAAAAATTACTTATTCTCTCCCTAAACATAGATAAGAAACACTTAAATCAAATAAGTTACGATACTTACCCTCTTTAAATAAAGAAACATCACACTTAACTATCAACACTCCCCAGCCCCAACTCTTTTTTTACATTGATATATTCTATTATATATTGCCCTTAATCAATTTCAATTATTTTACGAACAGAAAACATCCTTGAAAAGAAAATATTTTGTATGAGTTATGATGACAATACTGTCCTTAACAAGTTAAGTTAATTACCTAATTTATGTATTTTTTTTATTTTACTTATTTTCATATTTTCTTGCTTAGAAATGAAAATATAAATAAATTGGCAATACGACATTTGAAGGTTTCATTAAACTCATTTTATGTGTTATCAATAAGAGAATAATCCATAATTTGATGAAAATGGAACAAAATGATTATTTTCTAATAAACAAATAGCTTGCATTTGTGTCAAAATTCTAAATTGAAAAAAATTAAGTAATTTAACTTAACTTAGCAACAACAATATTTTCATACAACACACAAAGAATATTTTAATTTAATGAATGTTTTTTTAAAATAACTTAAATTGATTGGGGTTAATATGATCTTTTTATTATAATTTAACATAATTTATGAACTTCTGTTAGTGTAAGTGGGTTAAGTGTGGCATTTCCAAATTTAAAGAATAAATGTCGCACCCGTTTGAGTTTGGATGTAAGTGTTTCTTACCTATATTTGAGTTATAAATATGAATAACTTCCACATTTGAATTTGGCTTGAAAAATGAAAAATATAAATAAGTTGGGTAATATAATATTTAAAGATTTGGTGAGGCTTATTTTATGTACTATCATTGAGAGAATGCATTGTCTTGTGTACAAAATAAAATTAATATATAATCAATGATGTGATGAAAATGAAATATGATGTGAACCTCACAAAGATAAGTGAGACCCTACACTTAATGATGTTCCTTTTTCAAGAATCATTCTAATTCAAATTAAAACAACCATAAAACAAAGACAATGACCCTTTATCTTCAAAGATAAGAACCAATAATATAATAAATTTAGGGTTGACACCACACTCAAGAAAAAAAAGAAAGACTATAAGTAATAAATCAAGAAATAACACCACAATATGAATTCTTAATAAGTTCTTACGGTTCTTTGAAGAACTAAAAAGAAAAAATCTCAATATTATTATAAACTCATATATAAAATTTTCAATAGGATTACATAGATTTATACAATTGATTTTTATCAATGAAATAAGGTTTTCTTTTTACCTAAAGTAAAAAAATAATAAATAAAAGATCTTGTTGATCCTAAAGTAAAATGAAAATAAAAGATCTTATTTTTAAAACAGATTAAGAAACAAAGATTATACTTGATTTTTATTTTTAATTTGATAAGGCCTTATTTATTCTTCTTGCAAGTCACTTCACATCAAATTTAGAGGCTTGCATAATATTGACAAAGCATTGACTATCTTAATTACTCCATTCGAGCAAATTAGCACCTTGAACAATGCATGAATTTGAGATTTTACTCAATTAATCCATTTGATGCTTCCTTTATTTTTCTTGCCCTTGTCAATGGACCTCCATGGATGCTCATTGGATCTTGTGAAGCTTTATCAACCTAATTCTCATAAGAATATAATGAAGATTTTGTAAGAATTTCAATACAAAAATTGCTTATGTTTATGTCAAAATTATAAATTAGAAAAAAAAAAGTTAGATAATTAACTTAACTTAGCAACTATAATATTATCATATTAGCCCCAAGGCGTGTGCGTCATAGCCACCACGCCGCCAGTAAGCCGTAGCGACTGAGTTCAATTCTTGGGATGGGAAGGGAGGTTAAAAATTATATTTGGGCTTCCCCACCCCCCCCTTTTTTAAAAAAAAAAGAAAAAAACTATAATATTTTCATATCACATACAAAGAATATTTTAATTTAGATATTTACCGTTTGAAAAATAACTTAAATTGATTAGGGGTAATATGGACCTTTTATTATAATTTAACATAAATTGTTAGTTTAAGAGGGTTAAGTGCGACATTTTCAAATTTAAAGGGTAAATATCGTAGCCCATTTGAATTTAGGTGTACTTGTTTCTCACCTATATTTGAGAGGGGAATTTGTAATTTTCGCAATTTTAATACATATATCTATTATTTATGTAGTATTAGAAATATCCAAAGTCATCTTATTAAAAGTTTAAAAAATAAATTATTGTCTCAATAACTTTAAAAAATTATTTTATACTATCTTAAACCTTTAATGTGATATATATTTTTGCTAATATACAAATAATTATTAGCAAAAAATAATTAATACTATGTAGAGCATGTGCGTTGGATGATTAACTGTGGGGCTTATAGTTTTTGGTAAGATTGTTCGTTAAGATCTTATTTATATTTTTATATAATTTTAGTGTAGCCTCCATGGTGTTAGTTTCCTTTTATTAGAGGGTTACCGTCGGGGATACAGGAAAGTTAGAAGATGTTTTGCCCTCCTCCATTGTTAAGTAGATTATGTTGGTTCCTATCTCTAGAATGGATTTGAATTTGTTTCGTTGGGATCTGACCTTGGATAGTGATTTTTAGTTGAGCACTGCTTGGGAGCTTGTTACGTGACTTTAGGCCTAAGGATGTGGTTTTTTTTTTTTGTTTATTTGGTAGCGGCATATTCCTTACAGGTATTCCTTTGCCTTTGGCAGCTATTATGTGATTTTTTGATCACTGATGATGCCTTGTGCTCATGTGGTTTCTTAATGCTTTTACGGTCAAGCTATTGACACTTCTAGGCACCTGTTGCTTGATTGCCTACAGGTAAGATTAGCTTTGCTCCATTTCCATCATTTTCTTGGTTTGAGGATTATTGCTTTTCTAATCTCTCACTTCTTGTTCATTGGTTATATTAGGATTCTTCTTCCATGCTTCATTTTGTAGCATGTTTGGAAGGTTCGAAATGTTTCTAGGTTCAATTTAGTGCTGTTTTCTGTAGATGTTGTTCACAAGGTGGTTTTGGGCCTCAGGCTTGCTAGTTTTACTTTTGGTATTAAATCATCCCAATTGCAGAGAGTCGGCTCACAATTTGCATATAGATTGAGTATTATGAAGCCAACCCGAAGGCCAATTTGGTCAGTCTCCTGGTTGTGACCACCGTCCGAGGTGGTAAAGCTTTCGATGGATGGGTGTTCTTAGGGAAATCTTGTACCATCCATTGTTGGAGATATTTTGCAAGATTATCGGGCTATAGTTCTAACAACTTTTAGTTATTTTCTTGGGCACCTCGATTCTTTATATTGAACTTATGACTATATGTGAGTTTGGAGTTTACTTCTCATCATAGTTGTTCTGTGCTTGAGATAGAGTTTGACTCGACTATTGTAGTATCTTGAATTACTTCTCTTGACTCTATGCGGTGAGATTACTCTATCTTCTTGGTCGAGTATGGGTCATGTCTTTTTATCCGTCTATCGTGGTTAAGCATTTCTATCTAATGATCTATATTACAAGTAAAGGTCTTGTCTAATCCACCACTATTACGATAGTCTTTACAAAAATAAATAATTATTACTATATAGAGGAAAGTGTCTTAAGATAGGATTTAGAAAAGCTGTAACTTATTATAATGTAAAATTTATTTTTATTTATAACTAACTTAAATTGAGACCAAATTTTTAATAGCTATACGAAGAATATAAAGTATCAGGCTTTACTAGGGTTTGCTTAACTGATAAAATCTTTAAACTGGCATACAAGTTTTAAAGTTGAGTTATGCTCACAAGAAGGTCAAAAAGGAATTTAGCATATATCTATGTGTTATTTAAAAGGAAAAAATAATAATAATTAACAGAAGCCAAGTTGTGTCCCCTGTGAATAAATTTAGCACTTGCCAAAGTCATCTGCTGCAGTTTTAGTAGGTGAGTTTTCAACTTCTTGTGAGCTTCATATCTGCAACTTCTTTCATCATAGATCCAAAAGAGAGAAAAGTAACTAGTGAAAACACTTTCAGGCTGCAAGTATTTAAAAGGTAAGCGACAAATGGCAGACATATCACCATTTTCCTTGCTAGGAATTGATCATCGCATTTTATGCTATCAAGATTGAATGAATCTAATGTCATCCAAGGAAGATTTTTGTCCTTGAAGCTGGGACACAAATCATTAATCTTTCCAAGGAAGATTTTTGTCCTTGAAGCTGGGACTCAAATCATTAATCTTTCACACAAACACGGTAAATGGTAAACATGAATCCAGGATGAATAGTTTACGTCATAGCATAATTCTAAACAGAGATGTAAAATACTCAAATGATCTTTAAGCAGCATAGATGTTGGTAGACCTGCCTTGAAGGCCTGCCAGCTACTAGAGCAAATCATGCTATCAATGCTTTAACCCAATGCAGTTTGACATAAAAGCTTCATTAAAGTTAATGAAATTGCCAGTCCCTGCTGATTTTCTTCTAATGCATTCATCTTAATTACAATGTCACAAAGTCCATGATTCACTTACAATGTCATCCTGAAGCAATCTTGTTACCGAAGACGCTATTATTTCCTCACTCAAAAGAACAAAATCAAAACAGATAAAAGGATTGGCCTAACTCCACAAATCGTTCAATTCAAAGGCCACAGTAGTAAATTTGTTTGGACAATATTATGTTAAACAAGCATGAGCTATAATTATCATTTAACATTACTAACATAATATAAAAGAAGTCCTGCAGTACTTACTATAAGAAAAGTGAAGATCCCTATATTTTACAATGCAATCAGAATGAAACCTATAAAATATAACCATGTAAATTAATAAAATAACTGCTAAAGATGTGTTTGAATCGTGAGTGTCTGAAAACAGAAAAGCTAGAACTTTACTGAACTATCATATCTGTACAAGTTATATGTCAATTCACAAACATATGCAATTAGCTGATCTAAATATATATTTTATACAAAGTTCAGACTGAATTGAAACATTTAGACTCTCCAACATCCCATATAATACTATGACCAAGAGAACGAAGGAAAGAAACCTCTTCAATGCTTCTAGCAACCATTTTCAACCACAAAATTGCAAGATTCTGAATTTATATCACAATTTTATTAACAGAGGAATTGATGATCAACTAAAGATCATTGGAACACAGTACATGGCAAGAATGACTAGTGAGAAACAATGACAAATTTTCAAATGTGTGAGAAGTTTCTGTACAAGATGAAAATCATGAAACATCAATATGCTTGCATCAACATACAGGAATGTACGAATTAGGACCCTGATGACTTAAGTAGTGCTACCAATTCTCCTTGGCAATCTTCGACTTCTCAAATATGAATTTCCCTTCCTTGTACTTCTGTGATGCCTCAAAAGCTCGTTCATACTTCCAACCCAAAACTTCACGACAATCAGAACAATAGATATCGGCAACAGTGTGGAGACCAGTCAAGAGATTCCTGTCTTCTTTTGGGCCTACAACAACATTCATCGCGTGGGAGAACAGAAAGGCTCTACCATTTCTTCCCTAAACAAAATTATGGAAAACAATATTGGACTAAAACATCTGCCCACAACCCCAATCACTGAAGTTAAAATGATCACATTAACACATACAAAAATTCTTGCAAAAACAATAGCTTCAATTCATTTCCTATACTGTAAAGCTGCAAATTTTTCATAAGACTTAAAATTTTCGAACGATCAGATAAAATAAACATCATGAAAGAAGGGACGCAAATAAAAAAAAAAAAATTATTAGAAGTTAAAGTGATGAACCTGAAAGGCCTTGGAAATTATATCATCGTGAAGGGCAACATGATTTCGACAATTACAACAGCTGTATAATCTTGGACCCACCAATTCAGCAGCCATTATCAGCTTAAAAATCCACCTAGTGCCCACCAACAGATGCAAAATCTAAGTGGGTATTTACGAAACAAGAACAAGAAAGTGAACACAGAGGATTTAAAAAACCTTACCTACAGAAATTCAGTGATGATGATGACGAAGCAAAATCTGCAGAAGTATGAAAGAACAGATACAAGCGTTAGCGTGCAAGATTAGACCAAATTGGATTATAAGAATGAGTAAAGATTCCACGTAAGATTTTAGTCTTAATAAATAAACAAATGATTTGATGACGACAGCATTAGTATTTAATCAGACATAAAATAAGAATAAACACATAATAAAACCCATTTAGAGTAAATTAAAGAAAAATATTTTGGAAAAATTGAGAAAGGTATATTCTTTACTTGATGAGTGTAAACTTGAACGGTTGAACCTCGTAATCGTAAGCCGTGGCTGAAATAATAGAGATATTGAATTGGAGGAGTGGAGTAAGGGGTTAATTTTTTTTTAATTATTATTTTTTTTTCAGAATGGGTTTTGAGCTACATGATTGATTTGGGTTTACTCCAAAAGAGAAAGTGCCGTGAGAGGATTTTCTGCAGTGTTTCGAGAGTCAAATCACAGAGAAATCTTAATAAGTAAAATGACAATCATATAATAAATAAAAAAAAATCATTACAGCACCATTTATTTTTTGTTATATTTATATTTAATTATCATAAAATTTTAATATATTTTTAAACTTATATCAATCAATCATTTTCACAATATAAAAATATTTTATTCCTAAATAAATTCAAAAACTTTTTTATTTTATAAAATTTTAAAAAATAAAAAATTTATAATTACAAGATTATAATAAATTTAATAAAATAAATAAATCTAAAAAATCTAAATATATTAATTTTTTATAATTATAATTTTATTTAAAAATTATCATTTTAATTTTTTGTAATTAAAATTTTATTTACTTTTATAAGGAAATTTCTTAAGTTTAATTATAAGAAAGTTTATAATAATTATAGGAAGCCTTTCTTTTAATGTTAATTTTTATAATTTTTTATATACTTAATTTAATTATAAAAAATAAAAATTATAATTACAAGAAAATTTAAAAATTAGCATGTTAGATTTTTTTATTTATTTATTTTATTAAATTTGGAGGTAATCTTATGATTTTTTTATTTTTTAAAATTTATTAGAATAAAATAGTATTTTAATTCATTTAGGGGTAAAATAATTATTTTTTGTGTCAAAGTAGTTAATTGATATAAGTTTATAAATAAAGATAGTCTCAAGAACATGCTAAAATTTTATAGTAATTAGATGTATGTATGACAAAAGAAAAATAGTACAGAAATAATTTTTTATAAATAAATGTTGTTATGATATGTATATTTATTTTAAAAAATATCATATAAGGGATGATTATATTAAATATAATTACACATTTTATACATATATTAATTTATTATATTACTTTTAATTTATTATAAAATTTCTCTAAATCACAAATGGAAATTATTGGTTGAAATTGAGAATGCTCAGCGAGTTTACTAACACGTGAAACACATATGTTCAATAAGTATGCAGAATGTTTCCCATGCGAATAGGCTGGCGGATATGCCACATCAGCACATAATTTTTTCCCGTACAAGATTTTATATATTTTTTAATAATCTTTTTATCATCTGTCCGTTAATTATTTGAATTATGATATTAATAAGTCACTAATACTTCGAAGACTAAGAAAACATCATCCAAACAAAAATAGAGTTGCTATTAGTGCCACGGAATTATTGTACGACATAAAATGATAATATTGTTCATGTTGAAATATCATTTTTCTATTAATAATCATACAGTAGTTCAGAATTTAATCAAATTCATTAAAAGAATTAGTTGATTGGATTAATTTTTTTGGAAATTTACAATCAGTATATCATTAGTGGATTTGGGTCATTTGAGGTAGAAAATACGCAAAATTCTGATTTAACTTAAATATAACATAATTTTATTGTGAAGGGAAATTTTCAGTTAACCATGTGTATCATAGCAATGTTTGAAAATCAAAATATATATATATATATATATATATATCAAGATTTCAGGAAATGACATAAAAACCACCTAAGATTTGGCAAGTGTATCGCTGTATTACTTTGCCGTAGGTTTTTAAATGAAAAAATTTTAGAATATATCAAAAATATCACGTCAGCCATATAATAAATAAATAATAATAATATTATTATTATTATATTTATTTATTTATTTTAAAAAATTCCTATACAATTAATTGATATATTAAATTTAATCACACAACTTATATATACATTCATTAATTACATTACCTCTAATTTATTATAAAATTCCTTGCTTAAAAGAATACGATAATTCACTCTTCATGAAAAAACATAAAAAGTATTGTATCATCAATAATTAACAAAAGAAGAAAAATAAAGAATTTATTTATTGGAAAATTAAAACATGACGAATTCTTATATTTAATAGAGCATAAAATCAAATATAAATATAATTAGTCCTTACTTCTGCACTTAATGAAGTGCTAATTCAAGCTTCTATAATATTGTAAAGAGTTGTACAAGAATTTTACAGCAGTGTAATTGTAAAGAGACAAGTTCACAGCTAAGAATGATTATCTGAATGATAAATCTTTCATTGATTTGATTGGAGATTGAAGATGAAGTAACGCAACTCTATTTCTAAGTACACAAATCTCCATTGAAGTGACTGAAGCAGTTAACCAAACTTCTATACAGCACCATAACAAGAAGTGAACAATAAATTTTGATAACTCTTCGTGTATACACTTTCTTTCAATAATTTCTTATTATATGTATACATCAAATGAAAGAAGTGCATGGAATACAATAATTTTGTCCCAAGATATATATATATATATATAGTTGCACACAACTTGAAAACTTGCTTTGATGGCCTTATTTTATTGTAATAAAATAGAGGGCTACTACCTACTAGTATTCTTTAAGCATCTTGAATTTCTCGAGAATGAAATTGCCTTCCTTATATTTTTGTTTGAGATCAGGAGCCCGCAAATAATGCCAACCCAATTCCTGGCCACAATTGCTGCAATAGATTTTGGCAATTGTGTAAATACCTGTTATCAGTTGCCTATCTTCCTTTCTCCCCAGAACTACATTCATTGCATTGGTAAACATGTAGGCCTGTCCTGTTTTTGCCTATTAACCAATGCCCAAAAGTTAAAATACACACACACACACACACACACACACATATATATATATATATATATATATATATAGAGAGAGAGAGAGAGAGTAGGGTGAAATTCCCTTTAGTCTCTAGGGTACTTTTCATAGTTGTACCCAAAAGTTAGAAAAAAAAATATATATTAATTGTGCGTTTACAAAACGAAAATCAGAATAAGATAAAATTAGAATGAACTGTAATAAAAATGAGTTGGAATTAAAATGAGAAATTAGAATAAGTTATTTACTTAAATTATAAGCATTGAAATCAAAATAGCATTTTATTTTACCTTAGAATTGGAATTGAAATGAATTAGATTATTACAAATTAATATAACAAAAACAACAACAATAATAAATTTCTAATTTTAAACTTATTATTATTAATGGACTTTAATAATGATAATATCAATAAAAATAATAATAATAACAATTAGTAACAATTAAAATAATAAAGTTAATATTATAATAACAATAATGAATACAACAGCAAGACTAATAAATAATAATAATAATTAATAAATTTTAATAATATTAATATTATTGACATTAATGACAATATTAATAATAATTAAAATAATAAATTTTGATTATAACAATAATAACAAAATTAATGACAATAACAATAATAACAACAACAATAATACAAAATAATAATAATAAATAAATAAATATTAATAATACTAACAGTAATAATAACAATTAAAATAATAAAATTAATAAATTTTGATAAAATAATAATAATGATGGAATTAATGACGACAACAACAATAATAATAATTATTAAAATAATAAAATTTAATAACTGTAATGAAATTCGTGACAATAATAACAAAAATAAAAATAATAATTATTTTATGATGAAGATAATAATTATTGTTATTATTATCAAAGGGCCTATTTGTAAATAATATACATTTTTTAAGCATTTTCATTATTTTATTGGGACTAAAATACAAAATTACAAAACTTGATCGAAGACATTTTAGAGATTATAAAATTTCATTGGGGTATAATAATAACTCAAAGAAATGAGAGATTGATTTACATCCCCCTAGAATCAATCTTTCATTCCTCATTGGGGGTATAATGATAACCCCACAATTCCGACTCTAAATTCTAATTTCTCAATGTAGAAAGTAAACGCACTATAAAAATAGTCCATACAGTTTAGCCAATTGCTCTATCTTACTCTTCATAATTGCTGGATCTAATTTTTTTAGAATAAAAATATATGTTATGTACATAATTTATGATGGAATTCAAAAGTGTATGAAAAATAGAATCATAATGCAACAAAATATCTCACTAGTAATATTCTATATAGAAATAACTTCTACATAGTTATAAAATTATAATTCCAATTTAAGCCAGTTATTACTTGTATACCTTTAATGTACTTTGTTATCAAATATACAGCAATACTTTTAAAGTATAATATTTTTAATGTATATCAGTCGTCCACCTTAAGTTGACAAAACATATATATCATACATTGAAGAGTTTGTTGCCATTAAAATATGATGACATCAGAAAAGTAATCTGATCTTTTATATGAAAATAAGATATGCTAAGTAATAATTTAAAAATATAAAAATGATAATATGACAATTTAAGGGTATTACAAGTGATACTTTTTCTTTATCATAATTTGAGTTTCAAGAACCAAAATTGTTAACTTCTTATAATTCCATTAACTTTCAAACGATAGCTAACAGTTGAGTAGAACGACAAATAAGTTTTGTTAACTTAAGGTGAACGACTTATACACATTAAAAATATTCTAATACATTTAATAAAATATATATTTTAAAAATATACGAGTAATAATTTTCGATAAGAATAAACTTTGAATTGTATAATTCTTTTAGATCTCGTTTTAAGAAACTTGTCACCAAATAATAATAATTATCTCTATATTATAAAATATATATGTCATAAACAATTTGTTCAAGTCCACCACCAAATGGTTCAAAGAATTACCCTGTTCGGAGAGAGATATACAAAAAGAAAAGGTAATATTATATGTTGTGATCTCCAAACAAGGTTTGCATCTTGACGGGAAAAAGATTGACATTCAGTTCTAGCTCTTGAGGTCAAAGGTCGAAGCTGCCTAACCAGGCATTCTTACATTAAATGTTTAAAATAAAATAAAATATTTTTTAAAGTTATTTGAGACATTAATTTATTATTTAGAATTGTTATCAAATTATTGTAGAATATTTGAATTTATTTTGATAGAAAAACCTTAAAGAGTATACAAACATTTAGATATTTTCAAGATGATTTTTCATATTACCAACTGTATAAGATTAATAAAATATATTTTTTTTTCTCTATATCACTTGAACAGAGAATAACTAAGTCAAATCTATAATTTTTGTAATCACATATCTATTAAATTATAACCTTTAACCTCCTCAATCCTTATAATAATAAAATAATTAATCCCGATATTATTAATTACTCACTCAGATATTATTAATTTTGGATTATTTTTGAAATACAAGGACTGCTTAATGATTGGCAAAAATTCTAGAACCAAAAGAATTTTTATCCTTTAAGAATAAAAAGAATTTTACAAATAAAAATTCAATTTTTTTTTAAAGTAAAGATTGTATGGAGTAAGTAGTTACCTTAAAATTTTTTGAAATAAGATCATGGCGAAAGGCAAGTGGATTAAGACAATTTCTGCAACTGAAGAAGGGACGACCATCGCACTCTGCCATTGAACTGAAAGCTGAGATATATATGAATAAAAAAAAGATCAGTGGACTGTAAATATATATCCGAAATGCAGTGTTAAATAGAATTAAAGAAAATAAAATTTGTGATTAGATAAAGAAATTAAATGTGCGTATGCATAAGAGGCCGACCAAAAGCTCTGCTTAAGAGATTGGAGTCAACAACAGATGTGAGGAGGAGGGCATTATTTAAAGAGAAATTTATGATGATGACTCAATTGTCTAAGTCAATTAACAAATAATTTCCAAAAATAAGAAAAAGAAAATGTATTGAGAGTCGATGAAAAGAGTTGGTAAAATTTATATATATATATTCATTTTTATTCTGCACTTTCTTTACCTCGACTATGTAATTACCGAAATATATATAAATTTTACCAACTCTTTACCAACTCTTTCGGTAATTGACTAACGGGATATTTCGGTAATTACATAGTTGATAAGAAAGTGCAGAATAAAAATGAATATATATATATATATATAATAATGAAAAGGTGTCAACATCAGATTGGACAGCTGGAGTGATAAGTTCAAGATTACTTTTGATAAATCATTCATCTTTTAAGTGTCGGTGGCTATTTTCAATATAAATTTTATTTTGAATATTATTTTATTTTATATATTCATTTAATAAATATTAAAACTAATTTTCACTTTGCACACTTTCACCTAATTTAATGGGTTATTAAGAGAAAATAACTTCATTCTAAAAAAAAAATCCTTACTCAAACTATTGACGTTAATTAACTTTATTTATTTAGAACACCAACAAAATTATTCAATATATATAATTTTATTATGGGTGAAATTATTTATATTTTAAAAATTAATCTAAATATTATAATTTTAATATTAAAAAAAATTATTTTATAAATTATTATTAAAGATAATTTATTATAAATTAATATTACATAATTATTTTAAACACATATATACCACACTCATTATTCAATGCACATAATTCTTATATTTTATACTTTAAAACTTTTATTTTCAATAACTTAATTAATACTTAGGTGAATAATGATAAAATTAATATTTTATTATTATTTTTCATAAATAAAATAAAATTTATACTCATTATTTTCTATTTTACCAAAAATAAAGTAAACAAAAGTATTTTTGTTTTTACTTTTGACCTCTTCCTTTTTTTTCTTCTTTGTCTTTTTTTTTTTCTTATAATTCTTCTTTTTTAAAAAAATACTTAGAAATATTTATTATTATTATTATTCATTACAAGTTATTTTGAGTGCAAATCTAATATTGAATATAAAGTAATAAAAAATTAATGATTAAATTTTTGTTAAATAATTTGTTTACAAATTAATTTGATTGTATTGTTGTAAAAATTTGTTAAATCTCTTAAAATTTGATATATTAAATAGTTTTGTTGGTGTTTTAAATAAATAAAGTTAATTAATGTCAATAGTTTGAGTAAAGATTTTTTTAGAATTTTAAAAAGTAAACAAAGTAAAAGTTAATTTTTTAAAATTAATATATAAGTACATCCTTCTATTATTGTTAAAAAGACATCCAAATCTCTCTTTGACAAAATATCACTCCCACTCTCTTTAAATGAAATAAATTTTCCTTAAAAGTGAAATTTCTCTTATCATTACTAGAGAGTCATGGACTAAAGTTCAATTTATATTTCTAATTGGTAATTATCAAGCAACAACAATATACAGCTATTTTTATTTTTATTATTTTTTTTTGGGTTTTGGAACTTCATTGTGAATAAGATGTTTCACAGATGATCTGCTATATATATCAATGACATATTAGTAAAAAGTCGCAAGCGAGAGCAACATTTGGATTATTTGGCAGCAACCTTAGCTCAAGACTCGCCCCTGACTAGTTTGTCCGATTCAAGGCGAATCATGTGATAGTCACTGCATTGCCTAACTCAAGCTCATATCTAAAACTCGTTACATGATTGAATCCGTGAATATGCAAAATTGGACTCAAACTTCTACTATAAACATATAAAGGGGATCCACGCCTCATCCGAAAACATACTCAAAAGGTGTTTATTTTACATTTCTCTATACATACATATATTTCAAATATGTACATATACGTATAAACATGCTCAAAATGAAAACATGTAGCAACGAGTGTCGTGGCCCAACTTCAATTTATCATAAATTAATACTGCAAAACCATGAGAGAAATGAGGTAAATAAAAAAATAGTGGGCTTGCAGTGAATAGATATAATTTATCTACAAAATAAAGTAGTACTTATACATAATAATATGACATATTTCTGCATTGAACAAAATACATGTAATAATTCGAGCCCAGCAACCATGTAAATATTATTTACTTTGGACACACAACTATTACGTGTTTTGTTATTGGGCTTTACAACCCAAAACTTATCTATTTAGGAGAGGTCATAACCTATAAATCAGTCTAGAATTCACATGTTAGTAATACAGGATATTACACACTTCTACCTTGTGGACCTCGTATTCTTGTGAGGTCATCAGATACAGAACGGAACAAAACCATATCTAAACATATTCGTTTACACATTAGGTTACGAGCTAGCTTTGATACTAATTATAATAGTCTAAGCCTAACAACAAAGTAGATATTTTCCACATTTGGCATACAGTTCATCACAATTTTTGTTCTTAGGCTTTGCAAGCTAAAATACATCTACTTAGTTGAGAGAATGCATAACTTATAAACCCGTCTAGAAACTCACTCACTATGATATGTTTATTGTTTAAAAACTCGTAGTATACTGTAATGATTTTTCGAAGTTGGAACAATGTTGCTGGAAAATTCTAATTTTAGGAGCAGTTCTTAATTTTATAATTTATTTCGTAACCTAAATGACTTTTAAAAATTATGAGAAGTTTTATTTATATATATATATATATATATATATATATATATATATATATATGTCTAGTTTCTATATATTTAAATTCGTAACTTTTAGCTTTATAGAAAAATCATTAAAAACAATAGAGTTGGGCCGCTGCAATCTTGGAAATTGTTCTTTAGATTTGTGAAGGCTGATATTAAAGCCAGTTTGAGTTATTGTTTCATCACTAAATGCCTTATAAATTTTAGTGTTAAGTCTTTATTGTTTCCTCTAATTGTAAAAACTTGAATTACTATTTTTGAACATATGTAACTAAAATTATGAATTTTTGAATCAGCTAACCTCTGTTTATATTACCATTAGAAAGTTTTGACATTTTTATGGAAAATTAATTTTTGGGGATTTTTTGAACTCTAATTAATTTTGTGAAAATTATATTGAATGTCATACATGTTCATAGTAGCGACTTGTAATAATTGTGATTTTCTTATATGTTTATAACTTGTTAGAAATTAGCTCTTGTAATATTATAACACCTTACCTAAGAATTTCAAGAGTAATTTAGAATGAAACCTCGTAACATTAATCTTATTATTATTTTAGAAGAAACAATATTTCATAGTCGAAATAAAAATCTTTAAAACAATAAATATAGCAATAATACTAAAAAAAAATTGAGCTATAAACAATAACTAAAGTAGCAACAATTTATTCATCAAAGAAAATGCCAAAATTTTCAGCTAACAAATCATCTTTTACTTCCCTCCTTATGTTTGATTCCCTTATAATAAAAAAAAAAAAAGAAAAAAGAAAACTTGAAGTCCTTAACCCGGAACCTGCCCTCTGAGGAGGGAAATGAATCAAGAGATGTGTGCCTATGAGGAGGGAAAGGAATCTAGACACCTTCGACTCATAATTCCTATGGACAAGGTCCTTTATAAGGACCACAGCTGAAGCCCTAGAATTAAGCGTGGCGGCCCTATAAATGCCAAAGGCATTAAAGGGGGGAGTGATGTATAACTTGCGAAATCCACCATTGGACAAAAGAGGTGCTAAAATCAATTTACAAAATGTCGGAGAAAATGGGTAAACTATTAACACGATAAGCAAACTCATGCATAAGGTTACCAATGAAGATAAAATACATAACAATCATTATAAATAACTATAAATTGGAAGACAATAATCACTTTACAATATATTGCATAAGTACGATAAAACTTATAATAAGTTAAGTCATAACATAATAATCACTTTCAATATATAATCATTTAAGAAAAATCATTTAATAATAAAACCTTTCTTCTACTTAATTACTCATGCCACATAATACCACCTGCATACTCGGTGACTCAGTCAATCAATACATCACGTGTAATTCTGGCGACCGAACTATTTTATCAAACATGGTATTGTACCCTGCAATAATCATCAATAGATACATACAATAGTAATACCGCTAGTTGTTCATTCATATTGGTAACAATATCTGTGGACAATGAGTCAAAACTTTAAATATAATTTTCAATCTTTTAATAGTAATTATTCAATAATTTATCAATAAAACACCTTTATAAGACATTTAATTGGTAAAAATTTTCAAATATTCTTAATTGAAACTATTCATAGAAAATTAAGTATGTTTTAAAGTCATTTAGAAAATACTTTATATATATATTCTTTTCGGTATGTCGCTCTGCGAACAGAACAAATGAACATAAATCAACATATGAATAAATATATGAGAAAAAGCCTTTTGGATTAAATTCTACTTATTGTTCTTTCTCTTCTTTCCTTTGCGCGACTTTGTTTTCCTAGTAATACCTGATACTACAACAAGTTTTCCAATAAGGCGTGTTCGAATCATTTCAGAAAGAAGCAGCTCTACTCCCACAACAACTGAGGGAACATATATATATATATATATCCAATTTCACAAAATATATCACATTAATAAAACCATAAAATACCAAGTCTTGATATAAACAATATTTTCTATGTATATATGTTGACCTATACGGTCATACGACATTTTCATTTCAATGATAACAAACCATGTGTCGTGGGTAAAATAAAAAAATTATATATTTCACAATCTCACTAATTCATTAAGGATAAAAATCATATATGTAAAATCAAGTTCAAGACACTCAAGGACAAAGGCACAAAGCTAATGATATTAAGGACAAACTTCAAGGGCACTAGATTAAGTGATTTCTCTAGTTATATTTCTTGTAAAACTAGTATGATTATATGTATGCATGACTAAGCACTTAAAAGCTCAAATTATTTTTCATGACATTTTAAATAAATCATTATTTTCATAGTACAAAGTTTTACAAATGATTTCATAAAATTGATTGTTTTCAAGTTTATGGACTAAATTGAAAAAATTTTGAGGATTTTGAAATCAACAAGTATTGTCTAAATTTCTAGAAATTGATATATTTGAAAATTTTTATAAAGTGTTGGTCCATAGTATAATTTTAGAAAGTTTTAGAGTCAAATTATAATTTCTAGAACAGTAGTGACCAACTACTTAACATATAACGGCTAATCGCCTTATATCCAGTAACATAGAGGCTAGCCGATAAAATTAAGCGGCGAACCGGCTACAATGTGTTTTTAAATCTTATCTTTAATGGTAACTCAAGTGGCTAATCGCCTTAAGTAAGCGGCTAACCGACTATTTGTCAAAAATATCTATAACGACTAATTTAAAAGTTTTTGAATCTATTTTGAGCAAAAACTATCATTTAAATTACCTTGAGTTTTAAATTTGCTAATCTACATACATTGAGTTATCATTGAGCTATTATTTGTATATTCATTTTTACAGAGAGTGTTTGTTGTAATATTTAAATCTATTATCAAATTTGTGTAAATGTAAGTGTGAGGAATAATTGAAAAATGGTATATGTGAGTGAAACACCACTTGTAAAGGTTTATTGACACTGCATTATAAAACTTAAATAGTGAAATCAATAAATATGATTTGCTTGGAGGAGTAGAGGTAAGTGAGTTTGCCAAACTATGTAAAAATATATGTGCTTGCGGCTAATCGCCTCATATATAGAAACATAGTGGCTAGCTGATAAAATTAAGTGGTGAACTACCTGCGGTAAATTTTTAAATCTTATCTTTAACAGTAACTTAAATGGCTAACCAATTATTTTTCAAAAATGTCTATAACGGTTAGTTTGAAAGTTTAAACTATATAAACTCAAACCAAACTCAATTTTAACACTTAATGAATCGCATTCAACTTACCTTGAGCTTTAAATTTGCTAATATATGTACATTGAGTAATCATTGAACTATTATTTGTATATTTACTTTTATAGAGAGTGTTTGTTGTAATCTTCTAATCTATTATCAAATTTGTGAAAGTGTAAGTGTGAGGAGCAATTAGGAAAATGTATGTGTAAGTGAAACACTACTTGTAAAAGTTTATTGACACTTTAAAAATCAATTATAAGATCTTAAAATATTAGGAGATTTGGATAATAAAATCCTCAAGTATGGTTTGTTTGGAGAAGTGGACATAGGCGTGTATGCCAAACTACATATAAATTTATGTGTTTGTTTTCTTCTCCCTTACTCTTTTTAAATTTATGTTTGTTAAATTTATTGTTATTCATATTTCTTGAAATATTTATATAAATTGCATTGTACTTTTAGTAAAATTTTTTAATTACTCAATCCATCTCGCTCTTAGGTTGCATAGCTAGAATTTCAATATATATATATATATATATATATATTAAACTTTATGCATGACCACATGAGCTTATTGTTGATCTATAATTATCAAGATAAGATTCTCATCAATAACATTATCAATTCTGACCTTGATGGGAAACTCACACATTCTTAAACCATTTACTCTTACTTAAGCATATTAATTCACTAAACTATATTCGATCGTCTTCGCAAAAGTCCATGCCCAATAATTAAGTAAATATTGTCTATTTTGGGCACATAGTCCGTCACGACTTTTGTTTTTGGGATTTGCAATCTAAAATACGTCTATTTAATTAGGAGAGCCCATGACTTATAAATCGATCTAGGAACTTACTTTCTAACGATTTGTGATATTACAATGCATAAGCAAACATGATATCATACATGTCATATATGAAAAAATAGCACAAAATAATATTCAAGGAAAATAACTATCGTACTCATCGGGATCATTATTTAAGAGCAAAGCAGGGGAAAAACCTATCATACCTGGTGGGATAAACTTCAATGCATGGCAGAGTAATCAAACTGTTATAACGCATGTGCCTAACACCTAACAAAAAGGGTACACATTTGGTGACTCGCAATTGCACCTCATAACTCAGTCAATCATATAACACTCATACATTATACATATAATTATAATATGTTACTAAATCATGCTATTAAACATAAATGTTTCACAGGATAGATAATGATAATAATAATCTATTCACATATCTTAATTCACTAGTGTGTTCTTTGGACCTCCCGTGGGCTTCTAGGTACTTGAATTTCTCCCAAATAAAAATAAATTGTTAGAATTAATATAAAAATTAATGTGCCATGAAAACAATAACATAACTGCTCAAACTTCATAAATATGTTACTATGTGATTCACTTAATCTAAAACTAAATGCCTAATTCCATTTACTGTAATTTTTCCTTAGTAACTTCTTTATTGCTTGATTTCTATTCTTGGTTTCCCACTTTTCTTATTTATTTTTTCTTTTTCTATTAGTTTCTTTCCTCACTTATCTATTTCCCTTTTGATAATTTTCTTTTGTCTGCTCTCGGTTTTGGATTCTCAAAAATACAAAAAATAAACCAGCTTTCAATTCATTTCAACTTTATACTCATGTACCGATTTTAAGCAAGCGAGAGAAGCATGTAAGTTAACATGCAAGTGATCTTAATGAAGTAAGGACTTGGCTGTAAGGGTGAGCATATTCGGGTTAGAATTAACTCGATTGGGTTTCAAGTTAATCAAGTTGTGTTGTGCAAATTTTAATATAATTAAAAACACACGAATTTATTATAATACAAATTAAGAATAATGAGATTGAATCCATATGAACTGTTAATTTTTAGGAAAAAGTAAATTTAATGTAAGATAATTATAATTCTAATTTAATTGAAAAGAAAATATTTTGTTTGAAGAAATTAAAACTAAAGATACAATTAAAATAAAAACAAATAAATTAGCACAAGAATTCAAGGATTAAAGCTATCAAGATTTAAAAATCCACCACAATTTAATTTAAAAATTTTTAATTACTAATTAATTCTCAATTTTAGAGTAATAAATCAAAATCAATCTATATCTACTCATATTTATAACAATTAAATTTAATTAAAATTAATTATATGTAATTTTTTTTGTTGTTTAATAATATAAAATTGAAGTATCTCGTATAAATATATTGAATAACAAATAGTCTGTATATGCATTTCATGGAGTCTAAATCTTCAATAATCATTATATGGCAAAAGGATGTATATTTTCCACCCAAAGCCATAAGATCTCGCTTGGTAATTAACAACTGTGTCTTTTGACTGCTCTTTCATTTGCTCGTTGCAAATCCTAGAAAGTAAATGGTATATATCCAAGTGAAAGATTCTCTTGGTTTTGCAAAAATATCCATCGGTACCGGAGAGGTAAAATATGTCCTATACGGATATCATTGTTTTTATCAATAAATCAAATCAATCCTTCACATTTTTATTGAAAGTATTTTCATGGGTTGTGATTGGTAAACCTTTTACTCTCATTTACCTTTATACATGTTTTCTCAATGCTATACCATTGCAGGTTGGTTTGGGCTCTCTAAAAAAATACTGTACCAACAGTCCGAATTGTCGAATTGCAGCTTTTATAAACTAGAAAGTAGCATTTAAAAAAAAAAAAAAAAGCTGCTTTCTTGGGAATTTTTGTAATTTTTGTTTTTATAATTTTTTTTCTTTTCAAAGATTAAAATCGTCTTTTAAGTTGTAAGGATAAAATTGACTTTTAACTAATGATAATGAAGTGATAAAATCATAAACGTTTGTTATTAAAATGCATTTTTCTCCAAACCATGAATCTAACATGATATGTTAAAATAATTTTTGTGGAAAATTAATAATATGCCTAAACAAAAGTAACTAGCAAATATATAATAAAAGCTAAAATATGTGGAAAATTATGCCCATCAGGTTGAAAAAAATATAACCCGAATATAGAATCTGATTTGAACATATTTGGATCTGATCGGGTTGGATCGAAAATTTTTATTTGTATGTGTTTTGATTTCTTCAGATTTTTGGATTAAATATGTTTTGATCCGATCCGAACTGATGGGGTTGCTTAAAATCCAATTCGATCAACTTAGAGTCTTCATCCACGTCTGGTCCGAATTTAAATTTTTCGAACCGTATCGAATCGAATTGATCTAGATCGGATCATTTATCCACCCCTAGTTAACTGCTTTTAATTTAATAAGCTATGTGCAACTTCATTTGGTTTCTTAATGCTACAAACGTGTGTTACAATTCCTCTCAATTTAAAAAAATTTCGTCTTCAAAAATTACCTATATGGCTGAAATAAATATGGACATTGAGACCACATCTGATCCTCGTACTCTTAATTTTTTTTTTATACGGATGTATGACTCTTTCGCATTACTTTAACTAATAAATTAATTACTATGTACACAACACATGCTAATTTCAATGAAATATCTGCTACTTATCTTTTCTGCAAAAACAAAATTTGGTTTTCAGTTTTTGTGGTTGGTAGTTTATTAGGTATTTATCAAACCTTTAATATTTTCTTTTATAATGACGGATTAGATTTGATATTGAAGAAAGTTATATGGGTTATAATAGGATTTGAATTGAGCGAGTGTGTTTAAATGGTGTCAAGGGTAATAATATTCTATTAACTTAAATTGAATTGTCCGTAAATTACACTATGGGTGTTTTTGTAATAATATTTTTATTAAAAATTATAGTATTATTCTTATCTTAATTTAGAGCCAGTTTAAAAGTTAGTAAATTTTGGACAATAATATTTTTCAACGCCAAAAGTGTGCAAGAAAACTTAAAAATGTTTATGAAATTTGATAAGCATTGGAGGTGTGTTTTCAGATAGTACATATAAATGTGATTTTTCTAAATACAATCAAATCCAATTTGCACAATCTACTCAATCTGTATTTGATTTGTGAAAATCCAATTCATGAATTTGATTCAATTAGAAATTTTAGAATATACAATCGATTGGATTGAATATAGAATTGCTTATGCAAATTCGAAAAAAAAAAACAAATTACTATTATGTTATAGAAATTAAAATATAATTTATTTAAAATTTACACAAAATTATTAAAAATTTATACAAGGGTCAGTATTAGTAAATATTTTATTAAGTTAAAATGAAGTTACCCATATTTTATCTTACCTAATAATAGTATAAAACAAAAAGAAAAAAGGGGTGAGTACGATTATGTTCAGTTTGATTATTGCCGAATTGAGCTAAATGGAATTAACAAAATTAAAATTATAAAGCGATCTGGAATTGTTTTGGTTCAATTATTTTCAATTTTTAACCTTTAAATCCTTTCTTTTTCTGGTTATTTGGTTTTTGGTTCCATTTTTTATTCGATTGATTAAATTGCAAAACTTTTTCTTAATATAAAAAATAAAACAAATTGAACCGAACTGTCGGTTCGATTCTTCGAGGTCACTATTTTTTATCCGTGATTAAATATATAAATACTTAAAATGAAACCCTAGTTTATTTAAACTATTTGTTTGGATGGGTACTAGGCCACGTGTGACGTTCGGATTGGATAGAGGTGCCCCCCGGGGTCAGGATAAAAATATTCAGGCTTTGCATGATCTTTGCGTCCGCCTTTCTCTTGTGTAGTTGAAGATGGGATGTGTTTTTAGGATTATGGATTTGTTTTAAAAGGTTTTGGTACCTTTTTCCACCGATAGTATCGTAACAGTTGCTTGGAGATGAAAGCATGATATATGGAGTTTTAGTCGCTTTGATTAGAGTAAGGAACAAAAAAAAAAAAAAGGCTATATGGTGATGGATGGTAATGAATGTTGCTTATGGTTTACTTTTATGGCAGGTTTGATAAAAAGATGATGAATTATCTTTGATCAAATATGACTGGTGATTGTAGGGCTGTTGTTTGTAGTGAATTGCAGGGAATCTCGAAAGTTTTTGCTGATATAGTTTTCAAGTTAGCTCTTGCACACGAGCACATCTTGCACACAAATATCAGCCTAAGGGTGCATTTGCACGCTCTATCGAGCTAGGCTCGTCTTGGCTAAATTTTACATTAATTTTTTTTTTTCCTCTTTAACTGCGCTGAATTAAAAGCATGAGTTACAAAGGCCTAAACATTCAAGTAAGGGCGTAGTCTATCTAACTGCACTGAATTAAAAGCATTTGTAAATTCTTTTACATAATTTTTTTGATATTTTAACTACACAAAATTATTTTTTAGTATTATAGAATTAAATAGGCTAGTTCAAAAGAAGACAGCATGGTCTATAGGCTATCTAGCGTTTAAAAACTTCGATCAAGTCCTTCTTCAAAAGAAAATATCAAAATTTATATTTAAAATATTATTTACCCCTTATAAAATATTAATTCTATTTAATTCATAAACAATTTCTCTTTTCTTTTTCCTCTATCCACTATCAATAAATTAAAAGAATAAAGAGCTTGTGCTAACAGTGATGGTGTAGATCAGTAGATAGGAAGTCATCAATAACTTAAATAAATAACATAGAGCATCTAGAGTTGAGGCGGGGCCGTATGAAGCATGCCCATTCCAAAAAGAGGAGGTGAATTACTTAATTTTCTGAATCAATAAGCTGCATTACATTTGGCGGCTATGTATAGTAAGCCAACGGCCAAAACTAAGACATGTGTCAACCTTAAGGCCATATTTGGTTGTAAGGAGAAAATGGGGGAAAGCAGGTGAATTTAAAATACTTTTCTTTTATTTTGTTTGGTTGGAAATTGGAATTAAACTGATCGGAAATTAATCTCCACAGAAATTAAAAGCTTTCTGGCAGTTGAACTTTTCAGACCAAAATGCCCCGCATCAACTTTTCAAAACTTATAAAAAATTAGTCCAACTCGGTATCAAATTAATTACTAGTTTACTGATTGATAACTAAACGTCCTACCACCTTTTTATCAACAACTCTACTCATAAAAGATTTATTTATAGAAGCTTTATTGGAAAAAAATAAATTATTTAAGGAGGTGTACCTAACACAAACTAATAACTTAAATAATGAGATAAAATATATCATTTTTCAATCAAATAGTACTTTATATAAATCTCTCTTTATTAATACTTTGTGTAAGAATAATTTCCATATAATTATAAATAAATGATTTTAATTTGAATCAATTATAATTTTTTTTAAATTTTATCTTAAGCAACTTACCTCTATATAATAATAATTATATGTATATTATAAAAGTTATATTATGGTGCATTAAATATTTAAGATACAATAAACTATTTTTCTAAAATTACTGATATTACCAAATCATTACATAATATATATAAAATTACATTAAAAGAAAAATATTAAAGAAAATGCAAATGTTTAAACTTTGTACTAACTAAATTTAAAATTTGACTAATTGTATTACACAACGTATTTTATTGGTAAAACTAAGAAGCACAAAAAAATAAATAAATAAAGAACAAGCTTTTCTAAAATATTATATACTACATACAGCCAAAGCCTAGTATATTACAAAAATATTAATAAATACGTTTATCAAAGGAATTATATTGGTATTTTACCTTTTGACACAATTAAAGGAGTCATATTTTGTGCTAACCAAATTATAACAGCCACACATATTACGACTTCAACATAATTTTATGCGAGATTGCTTAATTTTTCCTTACTAAAATCAATGCATTTCGCTTATTCCTATTATTTTTATAATAACATTATAATTTTATAATATTATTATTTTTAAATATATTTTTATTTATTAAATAAATTATAAAAGCAAAAATTAAAATAATAAAATTTAAAAATATAAGTTTCAATATAAATAAAAAAATTTGGTTAATAACTCATGGATGACACTTTTTTGATAAATTTAGAAAATTTAGCACATTTTTAAAAATATAGACGAGGAGATAACGATCAGTTAACTTTATCGTTAATTTTAACAGTACTGATAAATAAATCATGAAAGACGTTTTTACTCATAGAGTTAATTATAAAATAATATTTTTATCCTTATAATAGTTATAAAATAATATTTTTATCCTTATAATTAGTTATAAAATTTATTTAATTCTCGAATTAATTATTTTTAATTTTTTAAATAAAAAAAATTATAAAAAAATTACATCTAATCTAATTAATAGATTTTTTTGTTAAATCAAACAATTTTTTTAAAATTTTTATTAAATCAAACTTTACTGTTAATTTTAATAAAAATTTTGTTTGATTCAATAATAATTTTTAAAAAAAATTATTTGAAAAAATTATGTTAATTAGATTTAAATATAATTTTTTATTTAAAAATTAAAATTAATTGAATCGAAATAAAATATATTTTGTAATTAATTATAAAAATAAAAATATTATTTTATAATTATTACAAGAATAAAAATATTATTTTATAATTAATTTACTATTATCGTTCAAATTAAAGACAAAGTATACACAAAGAAAATGTTTCTTAAAATAATTACAGGATAAATTTAAAATTCTCAATTTTTTTCTTGCGTTTTTTCTCTCCTCTTCGTTTCTTCTTCATTTTTATTTTTTTTCACTCTTCTTCTTCTTCTACGTATCTCCGCTCTTCGTTTCTTCTGCTTCTCAATTTCAATAATTTGCAATGATCAAACCCTCACTTTGACAAACAGCAATCCTTGAGTTCTTTTTGATGAAATTATACATTAAAAAAAAAAAGAAATTGGAGGCTTTAACTAGATGGTAATTGAATTAAACATGAATTTAAGGGAATTGAAATTTGAAAGGGTATTGAAAGACACATCCCAATCCTCCGGCAGCCATGCCCATCAATCCTAAAAACCATTAAACCCAGAGCAAATTTAAATTTAAAAAAAACTCAAAAGTCAAAACCCACTTTAAATCAAAATACCCAGATCTCTAAACCATTCAAAATATGCCCATGTCCTCACCACCATCTTGATTATCTTCATCACCATCTTCTTCTTCGTTTCAAATTTTTTTTTTCCTCTTTCACACACTTAACAGCTCCGTAACTATTTTCAAATTCAAATCAGCCCAACAAAACCAATGCCCACTGCCCAACAAATCCCCCATAGCCGCGCGCGGCCATGCCAAGGAAGCCCATGGCTACCGCCGCCATGCCAAGGAAGCCCATGGCTACCGCCGCCATGCCAAGCAAAACCCATGGCCGCTTGCGGCCATTCCAAACAAATCAATGGCCGCACGTGGCCATGCCATGCAGCAAATGGGTGCCGATGATTTTATGATTAATTTGATTTTAAGGTTTACCGGTGAATTCGAGAAGAAGACGAAAAATGCAGGAAATGCAAAAGAAGGGGAAAATATGAAATTGAAAAAGATGGAGCAATTAGTTAGAAAATATAAAAATAAAAAAGTGAGAAAGAAAATTATTTTTAGCGCTTCTGTAGTAAAAAAATAGGTTAATTATTTTTTAGTGATATTTATTTTGATAAATTTAAAAAAATGATATTTTTCTAAAAATATTATTAACTTTTACATAATAATGAATTAATTATAAAATAATATTTTATTTTTAAAATTAATTATAAAATAACGATTTTATAATAAAATAATATTTTTATATTTATAATTAATTATAAAATATGTTTATATCTTAACTCAATTAATTTTATTTTTTTAAATAAAACAATTATAAGAAACTATATTTAAATCTAGTTAATGAGTTTTTTTTTGTTAAATCAAATAATTTTTTAAAAAAATTTATTATTGAATCAAATAAATTTTTTTATTAAAATTAATTGAATCAATAAGAATTAAAAAATTATTTGATTTAACAAAAAAAACTTATTAATTAGACTTAAATATAATTTTTTTAATAATTTTTATTTAAAAAATTAAAATAATTGAGTCAGAATAAAATTATATTTTATAATTAACTGTAAAGATAAAAATATTATTTTATAATAATTATAAAATAAAAGTATTAATTTATAATTAACTTTACGAATAAAAATATTTTTTATGATTAATTTATTATTTTCATTAAAATTAACTATAAATTTAAAGAATTACTACCCTCACTTATTGGTTAAAATATTTTATTTTTTTTTAAAATTTATCTAAATAAGTGTTGTTCAAGAATAATTAATATTACAACTTAATAAAAAAATATTTTATAAATTTTTATTATTTTAAAATTTTTTATAATAATTATATATTTTATATTTTTAAATAAATATTAATCAAATAACTCATCTATTCCTCCACTCGGTTAAATTTTTTTATGATAAAGTATTGATCATTTAATCTCCCTAGTTTTATTATGTTAGAGAGGTTTAAAAATTTCTGCGTTGGCAGTGTTTTTTTTTTTGTTCTTTTTTTTTTTTGTTTTTATCAAAGTTGATTTTCATTTGTCTCTCAGCATCTCTCTCCGCCTACCACTATACCTAACTTTAACAAACAAATGGCCGATGGTTATTGGAGGTACAGCGACGCACGGCAGCCTCCGCAGTCGGCGCTTCCATCTCTCGTCTCCAAGCGGCCCCGCACCGACTATGGTATTACTTCGATTGCATGCGTTTTTTTTCTAATACATTTATGGTTCAATTGAACTTATATTTCTGCTCATAAGCTGGTCAATTTGCTTTTTGCTCGAAACAATTTTTGCTTGCCAATTTGGGTCCCGATTTCTCATCTGTTTGCTTTGTTAAGTAAGTGCTAGAGAGAGTCAATTTTTTTTTTTTTTTGGGGTTGATCATTTGATGAAAATTTTGAGTCTATTAAGCCCTAATATTAGTTGATTATGTTCTTAATTCATTTTTTAAATTTTAATTAAAATTTATTAACCCTTCTTGTTTCTCCTGATTTTTCTGATTCATTTACCTTATTGTTTAAATATCTGTATTAACTGTCTTGACTTCTGATCAATCTTCTATTGGCTTTGTTATTTGGATTTAGCATGTGTTTAGGGTTAGAAAAACCAAAAAAAAAAAAATATTGTTTCTTTTTGGGCCTTTTTCTTTTTTGCACTGGCATAACTTGTAACGAGGAATAAGGATTAGCAATCTTGAATTGGCCACAAAAGTGTTTCATCATAGCATGATAAGCTGCATGAGTGACCTGGCTTGGATTTAATTGGACCATGTTAAAAATCATATTTTGATCTTGATTATTTCCACTGGGAAAAGATGTGAGCCCCATGAATATTTCAAGTTTGGTAATTAGTTCATTCACTTCGTGTAATTGTATGCCAAATATTGGCTGATCTTGACTGCTATGCTATTTTTTGTTCTTTCCATTGTTAAATATACTGGCATAGGCTTCCATGTTTTCTCTTGCATTATGTGTTGACTGATCTTGACCATTTTACTGTCTTATTATTGGGTCTTTGATTGAAACATCAGGGATTTGTTTATATCTGATTTTTATGTATGAAAATTTTAAAATTTTAACATGTAAAAGCATGCAACAATCTCTATTGTCAACATGAAATGAATGCTTTTTTGAGGTGTTATAATTTCGTGTTTGTTTTATTCTATCCGTTTGCTAATTCAGAAGGTTGTTCTATGTGTATTAATGTGATTGATGTATGTGGGGATTTGCTATTTCATTGAAACAATAGTAACCAGAAGCACTAAGTTGCTATAGTGGTTGCCTTCTAAATCTCTTAGCAAATCTCTCTTTTTGCTTAGTTATAAGTCAATAAGTGCTCACATTATATAGTATATACTACATAGAATATATCTAGAATCTCACGCTTTAAAGAATCATGAGATTAAGCTTGCTGTGTTAGTGGATGCTTTTGTCTCACCAATGTACAATTACATGCCAAAGCATCGTGTATTTCCTCTAGTTTCACTCATTCCTTTTAGGTCATAGTGTAGTGAAAAGAGATTAATGGTGGGGGGGGGGATATCAAGCGGATATGGGAGTGGGAGCGAATAAATGAAGGTAGTAACTTTTGTTCATATCTGGATTATAATACGAAGATCAAACAAGATAAAGGGTGATTGTTTCACAATTGATTATCTAAGCCCAATTATAAAAGGAAGCAATTTGAGTCTAACTAGAAATTTTCCTATACAAATTAGCTGAGGTGAATTTACTCCTCAGCAAAATTCTTTTGGTTTGGTGCATGGATTATTTTGAAAAATTTAATCTAACCTTGTGCTTGGTGCTGGCAAGATGAGTTGGGATATTTTATCACAGGTCCATGCTTTTAATAATTTAAAATGAAGAGTATTAATCCTACCTTGGGTTAACATGAGATAAGTTCTTTGAAGTTTATAAAATACTTAATAATTTCTTGTGTTTGTTATAAATATTCATAATATTGTATTATTAGTTTAAATAGTTGGTAGTACCATTATTGTTTTATTTAGCTGATAATTTAAATTTTAGAATTAATAATTTTTCTATGCAATCGATGAGATAAAAAAAAAAAAAGACTTTGTCAATGTAAACTAATTAAACTTAAATTGATATTTAATTAATTTCCATTTGATCAATTTTAATTAGTTAATAATATGAGTACAGTATATGAAAGCTTACGATAAATCAGATATCTGTAGCTATCTAATAATTAATTAATATTAGTATGTTTTGGAATTTGATTTTCTTTTACATTAGTTCAATCCAATCCTCTACTATGCCAACTGTAAGACAATAGTATAATTCCTGTTCTATCTAGTTCAGTCCAATCCAATTCCCTTAAAGTTGGACAAATAGTGAATGGAGAAGATTCCTAACTAAGACTGTCAAGCTTTCTCAAGCATTATCTATTATGTTATGAGGCAATTCAAGAAACCTTTCATTCTTGCAAACTTTCACCTGAAGCATGTTATAACATTTTTCTAGTTTTTAATCGTGATACAAAATTATTCCTCAAGGTATGTTCCACTTTGTTACAATACAGAGAAGGAATGAAACCTATAGAGCATTCACATCTCAAAGGGGAAAACTTAGATGTGCCTGTTTGGCGGGCAGATTGTTGCTATTGTTTGACCACCAATTCTTTTACATCAACTCAGCTTATCCTCTAATTGAAACTAGTGGAGGTCATGCCTGAAATCCTCTATCTAAGGCTGTAATATGGGTAGAATGGATAGATGCCTAAGCAATTTGGTCTATCGATTGTTCTTAAATCAAAATTGTATAATTTACAAATAGACCGTCTTTTTTCTTTATTACTTATCTAGGTGATCTGCATCATGAATTGAAGGTTGGAACCAAGGAAGACAACTGAATATTGGGAATCTAAAGAGAAAGATTTGGCTTGCAGGGTAGATGGTAGGTGGGCTAATTAAAGTTTGTGCATAGTAAAAAATGTGTTGGTGTCAAGTGGTGGGAGTATGCTCGTATTCCAATGCTTAACGGAAGTGCCCTGCTGGAAGGAGGTGGGAAGGACCTTTTAGCAAGCCATTAGGTTCGGTTAGGATCGTGGGCTAGATCCATTTTCATTGGGTTTTGGTTTTTTTGCAGCCTGAGGATGACCAGTAGTAGAATTGTTTAGCTAACTGCTTATTCTCCAAATACAATTAGAAGAATGTGGCTGTAGCATGTATGTGTTAATTATTTTCAGATTTTTGCTTATGCATGTGAAAGAGTTCTTCTAGAAACATTTACCTCTTTGTAATGAAGCCTCATAGTTACAAGCATTAGCTCTGAAACAAACCAGGTGTGCTTCCTAGTTGGCATGATGTTTCCTCCTAGTTCGTTGGCTTTGCTTGTAAGGACAAAGTACAAGTCATTCTGTTTTCTTTTTTCATACGCTCAACCCAGTTGAAAACTTTCCTTTTCTATATAGGTGTGCTTTGCTATGTTTATGAAGGCTGCTCAAATGGTTGAAATTGATTTTTTACATATAAAATATATAATATCGAAATGAGATAAATGTCTATAGATAGAGTTAGGAGAAATTCTAAAATGTATCGGAGGTATTATGTCAACCATACAACAAGCAAATAATGTTATGCCATGTGTTCGTTGGTTTTGAAAAGCTAACATGCAAGTGGTAGTTATATTAAATTCTACTAGACATCACTCATGCACTAATTGGTTGTATTACCTCCGATGTACCACAGATTTTCTCTGGAGTTAGATCTGAATGAATGAATGCCTATTGATCTATGTTTCATGCCGATTGTTCATGTTCCATTTCTCTACTACAATGTTTCATATTTTAATGACTTAGGTTAGATGGTCAATGGCGTTCCAGTTTCTTGGTGGGTTAGGTTATCTTGCCATTCTAGTATGTTAAGGATTTCAAGAGTCTGTTATATTAAAGCCTTTATGATGTGATGTGGATTTAGTACATATTAGTTTGTGGTTGAAATAATTGATTGGTAATTGCTATTTTACTGCTGTTGAGTGTTTGTTCTTGAGTTTGGATCTTCAAGCTTGTCATGTGGTCAGCTAATTATGGTAATCTCTCAAGTGCAAAAGAGGTCATGACTAACGTTTAATCTGTGCTTTGAGATCCATCTGTTATAATTACACGGGCCCCTTCAATCTTGTCTTCATAAATTTAAGATGGGTTTTATTTTAACCAATTTAAGATTACCATAGATGGATTAGTACAATTATTATAAAACTGCAATTCCAGATTAGCATGATGATTTTGATCAGGGTGTAAGGGTGTTAGAAAAATCATATTCTCACTATGTTTTTTTTTCTTTGTTATTAAATTTTCTATATTGGTTTAGCACAATTTTTCTGTTTGTGTTTGTGCCGAGTCATTGTCTGGTTGGTGTCCCTCATGCGATATAGGAACCAAGACATTTGGCACAGTGATGCAGGCAAATGTCTGGCAAAGCTGTTGAAAATCATTGTCTGAACATTTTGATTGATTTTAACCATTGTTCTTAGTATGTAGGCTAAAGGCTACAGAACTTGTGTGATTTTAAGTTGTTTATTTTCTGAAGTATCTGCTTAATCTTGTAGATATTCCCAGTGGTCATGAACTGTCCAGTTATTATACCCGTGATGACGACAGAGGAGCTCTCCGTGGAATGAGAGATACTGACTCTCTTGGAGCATCCTATGATCGTTACCTGCGTAGTGCGGTACTTGGGTTGCTTTTTCATTTTTAGGCCTTAGTTTCAGTTGCGCTCTATGATTATATGTGTTGGTCTAATGAATCAAAACATATGTACCAGCAAATTTCATCTTACAGTGGGGGACAGTCTGCTAGACACATGAGTGGAGGAATACCTAGCCGTTCTGTTGATGATCCACGTATTGTGGGTATTGGGGGGATGGACCCAGGGCCATCTGCAAAAGATAGGGCCTTGGGATTGGGAGGTGGAAGGCCTGAGGTTTCTCTTCCCCCTGATGCCTCCAGCACTCTGTTTGTGGAGGGCTTGCCATCTGATTGTTCTCGACGGGAAGTAGCTCGTATCCTTTCATTGGCTGCTGGGTCAATGGTTGTATTCATTGCTTTCTTTCTCTACTGCATTTGTTCCTTCACTTGGTTTTGTAGATATCTTTCGCCCTTTTGTCGGCTACAAAGAAGTTAGACTTGTAAGCAAGGAATCTAGACATGTAAGAATCATGTTTTTTTTTTTAAAAAATTTCTTCCTGCTTTGGAGTCAACATTCTTTATATTGATGAATTTATACTGTTGCAGCCCGGTGGCGATCCACTAATTTTATGTTTTGTTGATTTTGTGAGTCCTGCCCATGCAGCCACCGCCATGGATGCTTTACAAGGTCAGTCTAACATTATATGTTTTAAGTAATCTAGTTGTATTCTATCAGATTGCATGTAAATACATCTCTGAGAAAATATGCGTACATATAAAATTTTTATGTATGCATGACTGAACTTGCTTATATTACAGTTCAAGGGCAGTCCTTAAAATGGTAATACAGTGACCTGGTAAATAATAGTATTTTTTTTAAGTTGGCAATATTTTATATACCCCATTATGAAACAATATCATGCCATCTGTGTTGTATGAGTTTTAGAAATCAAACAAAAGGTAATTTTAACACTTGTCTAAAGTTTGTGTGCAATACACGTTCGCAACTGAGAGTCGTGTTGTCTAAAGTGAACATTTTCTAACACAAGTTGCTTTACATATGTTGACAAATATAATCAAAGGTTAAATGTCAATTGACAAACTTGTTTAACATCATCACTTCTCAAATTGATTCAATGCATCTACTAACATTCCAGACAGTGTCTGTTAGGATGAGGTAAAATGAGGTAAAAAAATTTCTGAATGCTTGGAAGAATTTGAAATTTGAAAGGAAAGAAGCTTTAGCTGACATAAGTTTATATTTTATTGAAAAATTTAAGCTATCAAAATTCTGCTAAAGGGGAGCAATATTACTGATGCCCACATGTACCATGCTTTTCCCAATGAGAGCTTTCGGTGCCATTTTCTTCGTATGTTCACAATTTATTAAATCTTGACTTCAACACTATAATTGGGACCCTCAGATAGTTGACTGGCTTCTGCAGTTAATTTGAATTGTCAAGTTTTCTTGTGGTCCTTGAGGTCATTTTTCCTTAATCAGTTCTTCCGTTCTTTAAACTAAATCAGCCAAAATCGCTAGCGTATCTGGACTGTTTTGGAGGGCAGACTAGTTATTTGTTTGACGAACCATTTTAGGCAAGATCTAGTACTGTGACTAATTTATGAGGCCATAAATATATTTGTCTTCTGTTTCGCTTGCGTTCCTCTATTTCTTTTGTCCACGAGAAATAGTAAAGCCAAAACTATGGGTGGTTGGGTGTAAATATTTTGCCTGGTTTCCTCAATGACTAAGGTAGAGGAAAATGAAGGGCCTGGTGAAAGACCCTTATCTTATTAAGGTTCCAGGTCTTTTTCGCATCCCTCCCTTTGGTTGCCATTTTGAAATTGCAGAGTAGCTGAAGCAACAAATGGCTAGGGGCAAGTATTTCAACCTAGTCCCGAATGTTTGTAAGGTAGAGTGAGAAAAGCTTGGCAAGTGTCCCTTTTTTGGGTAGCTAGCAAGACGTTTTCCTGTTTCTTCCTTGGGTGCCTTTTGCTCGACCTTAATTGATTATGCGATGTAGGTTTGGCGGTATGTGATGAAATTTTAATTAGGTGAATTGAGTCTGTGTAATTGGGTTAAGGTAATAATTGTTCGTCTTATAAAACCTATGTACTGATGGCCTTATTCGACGCGTAAATCGATTGTACCGCGTAAAATAGTTAAGCTCAATTTTGCAGGTTATAGATTCGATGAGCATGACCGTGACTCGGTCAAGTTAAGGTTGCAATTTGCTCGCTATCCTGGTGCAAGGTCAGGTGGCGGGCATCGTGGAAAGCGTTGAGTTATTCGATGTTGCAGGTGATTGATGCTTTCTCTTTTATAGCTCGACATTTTGTTATTAATGGCCGTTAGCTGCCGTCTAAGAAAGTTCATTACAAAACAAAAAATCAAGCTAAATCGTGGAAACGATGCTTATCTGTAGGATGTGCGCAAACTGTGGAGTTTATGATAGTGAGGGACGATACAACAGCTTCATGGTTTCGACAATTACACAAATCTCTGAATGCGCAATATTGTTAGGATGAACTTAAATTGTGTGGTTTCGGTAATTGCTGGGCAGCTGCTTGAGCTGGAGTGTTTTTCTGTTAGAGAACTACTAATTATATATATCTTTTAATACTGAAGAATATCCACGTGCGTCTACCTAGATGCTGCTAAACTTATCGCTGGTTGAACATGTGAATTTGTGGTTAGGAATGATTTGATATATAGTTAGCAAAAGTGTTGTAGGTTGCAGACATGGAATGTCTTTTCCTTTTATTGTTCCTATCTCTTTTTATTGTTTTCCACTTTAGTTTGTAATATTTTAGCATGCAGTTTCATCTTTAGGCAAAGAGGGGGAATAGTTCCTGTTTGGTGTGATTACTAATTTCGTTTAGTGGTATAAATTAAACATGTTTCATTTGTTGCATCTTTCTTGGTTTGATGATATTCCAAAAACTTAAATCTTATATATATTTTTTCAGAAGAGAGAAGAAAAGTTTGCAAAGCTGTATTATAGTCAAAGAAATCTTATCTTATTTATCAAATTTGATTTCTGGGTTTAGCGTTCTGCAGCTAAATCCTTGAAGTCTTTGATAGGTTCAGCTTTTCAAATTCCTCTTTGCATATAGAAAGAGTTGTCGAACTCTTGTTTCTGTCAATTCCCATCTTTTAGGTAATAGCATATTAAGGATTTTGCGCGTTTTGAGTTTAACACATAAGATTATCAGCTTGGACTTCTCATTTAGTAATTTTAAATTTTATTGAAGCTTTGTCAAGGATGGGTTAAACAATGGGAACATTGACATAACTAAATCAATAATTAGATGTAAGTGCCATTTTAATATTCTTCAATTTGAAGATGGCTTGACTAATGAAATTAATATTAGCTTTTGTAAAACATAATTGTTGATTACACTGCTGTGTTTATTTTGAGGGAAAAAAGAAAAAAAAAATAGTGTCCAGGTAATGACAAATAGTTATGGCTGTAAGCACCTAGAGCTTGTCAGCCTCGGTCACTCTAGCGACAAAGGAGGCTCTGAGCTGTTTTGATTCTCCTTGCATTTGGGGCTATCTTTTTCTCATGCTGGTGCCTTCAGACTTCTCAGATGCGTATAATTTTTGGTTTACTTGATAGGTCTAAAACTTGTATTACATAGTTGTGATGTCTAACTACGTAGTAGGAGTAATTTTATTGGTTTACTTGATAGCTTTAAAACTTGTATTACATACTTCAGGTGTCTAACTACCTAGTAGGAGTAATTTTATTTCCCATGGGTTGAGAGGACTACCTTATATTTGCTGGGTTGTGCAAATAAGGCAACCCAACTGCCACTCTGCCTTTTAGCCTTAGCAAATGCGATCCTATTTTCATGTCTTCTTATTCTGATTGATTGTAAATGAAACTTGTGGTCTGAAACTACAGAAAGTTAGTGGTCCAAGAATGAATGCTAGCAGGATATGGTGTCTAAGATGCCTAATTTTTGTTTATATTTGATATTTTGGTATGGATCAAAGGATGTGGTTTCATGACAGTAGTAATTTTTCTCATGTTTCGGATTGGCTTAATGAATGCCACTGCCTTATTAATCATCCATTGTCGGTTATACTGATTGTATATAATGAGGATTCATGGATAATGTGGCTTCTCTTTGTTATCTTACATGAATTACTCCAAATTCTTTGATATTTGTGCTTGTAATTGAGATAAGACTGCAATTTCACATGAAGAGTCTTTTGCTGCTGATTGGTACTGTGGCAGTACTACATGGTAGGATGAGTTTGATGGATAGATTGAAAGCAGCTTTTAGTATTAGTATGTTTAATTTAGTCTATTTATGTCTCCTTATATTTGGACAAATTTTGAATCCACTTGCATCAAAGGCTTTAAAATTTTCTATTTTAAGTCCAATATAATGAAAAATTATCATTGGTTTAGGTTGTTTGAACTTTAAATTTTGAAGTGAAAGTTATTGCCATAAAACATGGTTTGAGAAGATGGATGGAAAGAAATGATTATGGATTTGTTTTTTTTTTTTTCGAAGGTAGTGGGTTGGAGGGTATTAAATTCAAATAAAATTTTTTTAATTTCCTATTTTCATTTTGGACTTCAAGCTAGAGTTAGATAAATGAGGTTGTTTGAAAATCACTCTCCAATCTTCTGTCTGGGGCAAGAAATGAATCTCAATTGAAAGTTGTCTCCTTGATTTTGGATAGAATCGAATCCACTTGCATCAAAGTTTCAAAGATTGTTTAAAATTAGTCAAATAAATTGAAGTCTGTTATTTCATATAAGTCAGTGGAGTCAAAAGTTGTTCCCCAAATCAGTACTGACGTGCCAGTGAACTGTCCATGTGAAAAGGAGAATGAAGAGCCCGCTGCAGGTTAATTATTGATTGAAAGTGATGATGATCAATTGAATGATGTCAGCTGAATTAATAAAGAATGAATTTTCAACATGCGTGTCTGGCTGTTTCTGCGTTGGGCTGTCAAAGCAACGGTGACGTACTGCTAGTGTCAGGCTGAGCTGTTATTGGCTTGGCTAGAACTGTACTGCCATTTCAAGGGCCAAACCCTATATTATTATTAATGGGGATCGCTTTCGCAAGTCCTTTTCTTTGGATGTGCTTTACTCCAAAAGGGCAAATAAAATAAAGAAAATACAGATCCGACTTATATTTTATCCTGTTTTGTCTTGGGTTCACGTTTTTTAATATATTAATATCATTGTAAATAATATTAAGAATTTTAACATTTGAATTTTGGAGTTTTAATATTATGTCATTCATTTTTTGAATATTGAATTTTAGAATTATAATAAATTTTATAATTAATAAATTCATTAATTACGTTTAATGAATAAATGATATATTAATTATGATTCAAATTAAAATTTATATATATTAAGATATTTAATATAATATTACACTATTTTCATTATGTCAGGTTTACAATTCATTAATTAAATATTTTTATTTTAATAAAAGTAAAGGTTAAAAAATATATTTGTTTAGCCATTTGAATTTGAATTTAAGGTGGTTAAAAAATTAATTCTAATTTATTTATCCCTCTATCTTAAAAAAATATTAAAACTAACGAAAATGTATATATATATATATATATATATATATATATATATATATATAAACAAATTGAGGTTGTATTTTCAAGGTTTAACTCCGATTTTGATTTTATAAAACGAGAGATTATTCATTATAAGATGACTCTCTTCAGTTTGGTTGGTTGGTTGGTTGGTTGGGGTGGGGTGAGGGGGGGAGATGGGGGAGAATTTTGTTTTGATTGACACGCTTTATAATCTTATATATTATGCTATAAAAGATGTAAGATAAGATAAAAAAAATCCCATCAGTCTCACCCAATTCAAAAGTCTTATCATGTTTTGTAGGAGAGGTGAGAAAGTGACTTTTCCATTAATGAAATGCAACGAAAAAACAAAAGTATGAAACTAGTAGCGTAGATTGCACTTGCACGTGAGGCAAAGATCTTCAATTTTTATAAAAAGACAATGAAGTAAACTAATACAGATACTTCTAGTAGTGGGAAATTTTAAAACCCCTTTTCCCGGATTCCTCTGCAATTTCGGAAATCTTTGTTGCGCTGGATTTTTCACAGGAATCTCTTAGATTCCTAATAAATCTCTGATACTAATTAATAACTAATTCTGTTTGGATTCAAACTTATATTCCTAATCTTTTCAGGTTTGTTGTCCGAGTTCATATAATAGACATAGCCCTCACTCCTTCCTCACTATATAAGCATTGGATAGTGAGAGGTTGAACGAATATAAAGATCTTTAACGTTAGCATTCACCGAATAATGGCTGCGGAGATATCTGACGTTGAGGCTATGGAAGACATGGTGGTGGAGGTGGATGAAGAATGTGTAATAAAGCAAGTGGATTTAACGGTGTCGAAAACTGACGATCCAACGATGCCCTGTGTAACGTTCAGAATGTGGGTTTTGGGAGTGCTTTCGTGTGTCGTACTGTCCTTCGTCAACCAGTTCTTTTGGTACAGAACACAACCGTTGACAGTAACTGCAATTTCGGCACAGATTGCTGTGGTGCCCCTCGGCCATCTGATGGCCCGAACCCTGCCCCATCGTGTCTTCTTTAAAGATACAATGTTTGAGTTTGACATGAACCCAGGTGCTTTCAATATTAAGGAACATGTTTTGATCACTATATTTGCTAACTCCGGCGCTGGAACTGTTTATGCCACTCATATTTTGTCTGCGGTTAAGCTCCTGTATAAGAGGAAACTTGCGTTTCTTCCGGCTTTCCTTGTTATGCTTACCACTCAGGTACTCTTCTTCATTTTTTTCTTTTCTTTTCTTTTTTTTTCAATAAACTTAGTCTTGGCAACAACTTATATTTGTATTAAATTGAAATTTTGATTAATATGCGTACCCCATATCATTGATGTTGAAGGAGGTTTTTAGCTGGTTTTTAATCTTTCAGTTATCCTTGCTGTTTGAAATTAGGTGTTAGGCTTTGGTTGGGCTGGGCTCTTCAGGAAATATCTGGTTGAGCCTGGGGAAATGTGGTGGCCAACTAATCTGGTTCAGGTCTCACTGTTCAGGTATTGATGTCTTTGCTAATTACCTTCATTGCCGAATAGAAATTTTTCGTAGCCTGTATATCTTTTCTATTGTTACTATAATATTGCAGGGCTCTGCATGAGAAAGAAAAAAGACCGAAAGGTGGAATGACTAGGAACCAATTCTTCCTCCTAGTTTTGCTCACCAGCTTTGCTTACTATGTTTTGCCTGGCTATCTATTTACTTTATTGACAACAATATCATGGGTCTGTTGGATTTCTCCAAAGTCTGTTCTTGTCCATCAATTGGGATCCGGGATGAATGGCCTCGGAATTGGTTCCATTGGGATTGACTGGTCGACAATTTCATCATACCTTGGGAGTCCACTTGCCAGCCCATGGTTTGCCACAGCCAACGTTGCTGTTGGATTCTTCCTTGTCATGTATGTGATGATCCCTCTGTCTTACTGGCTCAATTTCTACAAAGCTAAGAACTTCCCAATATATTCAAAAGACCTTTTCAAGTCCAATGGTGAAAGTTATGATATTTTGAGCATTGTGAACGCCAACTTCCGACTTGACAGAGCTGCTTATGCAAAGAATGGGTCTATAAATCTTAGCACTCTTTTTGCTTTGACCTATGGTCTTGGATTTGCAACACTTTCTGCCACCCTTGTCCACATCCTCCTTTTTAGTGGAAGGTAAACTTGAACTCTGTTGGTTATGTTGGGTTTTATCTCAATTCAAATAAAACACAAACATAAGGAAAAGCCGAAATTGCATTATATGGATTCTATCATGGTTTATGTTCCTTATTTTTGCATGTCATTTGCAGAGACCTATGGAAGCAAACAAGAGGGGCCTTTGGTGGGCGTAAAAAAGTTGACATACACACAAAACTTATGCAAAAGTACAAGTCAGTGCCGATGTGGTGGTTTTGGGTTATTCTTGTTGTCAATATCGCTCTTATACTCTTTGCTTGCCAGTATTACAATGAATCACTTCAATTGCCTTGGTGGGGTGTGTTGCTCGCTTGTGGCATTGCTGTTTTCTTCACCCTTCCAATTGGTATCATCAGTGCCACCACAAATCAGGTAAGTAATGTGCAACTGTAACCCAAAGCTAAATTTAACTGAAGATATTATCTAAAATTTGTGGATAAAATTACAGAAGTTGAGATTGGTTCAAATAGTTTGATAGAGTAGTACATATTAATAAAGACACCTTTTTAGTTAGAAATCGAGAACTGATCCGTGTAATCCTAATAATGTAATGTGTGTGTGATCTTAATCACAGAAGTTAAATTCACTTACCATATAAACATAATCCTCTTTTCCTCTTATACTTTCTATTCTCCCTTTGAGAAAGTTAAGCTAATGCAAGTGCTTCACTGCAGTTAAAAGGGGAAGTAAAAGATGGAATTTAAGAAGTGGGGTTTGTGGGCTGTTTATATATATATATACACACATATTTGGGATTGTTAGTTTATCTTTGACTGATATTTGTGCAATTTTGCTGGAAAACAGCAACCAGGTTTAAATATCATCACGGAATATGTGATTGGTTATATGTACCCAGAGCGCCCAGTTGCTAATATGTGCTTCAAGGTATATGGATATATTAGCATGAATCAGGGTCTAACCTTTCTAGCTGACTTTAAGCTGGGCCACTACATGAAGATTCCACCAAGAGCAATGTTCATGGCTCAGGTCAGTTTTGTCCTGTCTGTCTTAAATCATGTTTAACAGAATATTGTTTAATTTTGAATAATCAAATCTAAACAATATGACATTACAGGTCGTGGGAACACTTATAGCAGTAGTGGTATACACTTTCACTGCCTGGTGGCTAATGGGAGATATTCCCCATCTCTGTGACACCACCATGCTGCCCAGTGACAGCCCATGGACTTGTCCTATGGATCGGGTGTTCTTTGATGCCTCCGTTATATGGGGTCTTGTTGGGCCACGAAGGATTTTTGGTGATCAAGGTGAGTATGGAAATATCAATTGGTTCTTTATAGGCGGAGCGGTAGCCCCTCTCTTAGTGTGGCTTGCCCACAAGGCGTTCCCTAGCAAGAAATGGATACGGCTCATCCACATGCCCGTGCTCTTAGGATCGACGGCTATGATGCCCCCGGCCTCCGCTGTAAACTTCACTAGTTGGATCATCCTTGGCTTCCTCTCTGGTTTTGTAGTTTTCAGGTATAAACCGGAACTGTGGAAGCGGTGCAATTACATTCTCTCTGGTGGCCTTGATGCTGGTACTGCTTTTATGACGGTACTATTGTTTATCGCGCTGGGATCGCAGAATATTGGTCTCGACTGGTGGGGAAACAGTGGAGAAGGGTGTCCATTAGCTACTTGTCCGACTGCAAAAGGGATTATGGTTGATGGCTGCCCAGTTGTGTAGCTTTGATCCTAAACTTTCCAAGCTTCTTCGGAGCTATATTGGTTCCTTTTGTAAATTTTCTTTCTTGGTAATTAATTCCTCGTTCCACGTGTTTCTTTTTTAACACCTTATGGATAGGATGGCATGATCCTTTTAATTCTAAAGAACTGACAAATATTCACGAAGATTACGCAGGATTGATAAATTAATATTCAATAAATTTTTAAAAAATTTATATTTTTTCATAAGACCCACAAAAGATATAAATTAATAATTACTTAGTTTGAAACTAAATTCATATAAAATGTATGTGGCTTTTGTAAAAATATTTTTTCAGTGTTGCTCTTTTCTTTTTGAAATTAATTTTGACTTATACCTACTGTCTAATTTTTTGTAATTTGAAAAAAAACTTAAGTTGGTATTGTTGTTTAGCATCAAGAAATTATTTAATATGAAAAAATTGAAAGTCCACAATAATCTTATTTCCACTAATGTAAGGCAACTAAGTACTATTAAATAAGATATAATAAATACAAACTCATGCTAAATCAATACTATAAATGTGATCATATTTTTCAAAATAATAAATATTTTTATAAATTAATAATTTATAAATTTATAGACTAATTAGTATTCGCTAAATTAATAGTATTTTCTTGGTGAACCTATTAATTCATTGAGCTTTTATTGTAGAAAGATGATCGGTTGCTCGTAAATTTTGATTTGGAGCAACATAAAAAGATTTTATGTTGTTTTCAAAACTTTGATATTGTTAGAGAAGGCAAAGGGCTACGAAACAATTGCACCATATGCATATGACACAATTTTTCTATTTTGACAAATATTGACATAATTAACAAATTGATCGACATGTCACGGCATGATAAATAATTGTGTTGTATCAATGTTAGACAACCTCAAGACGATTACATGTTTATGACAAGTATATCAACTAATATGTGGTAATATTATTAAAAAATGAATTAATATATGAGTAATATTACATATCCTAAATTTTTTTATTTCTAATAATTATCCCAAATGATGTGACATTCACTAATTGGTTGAATGAATCAAAGTGAATTAATTATATTATCTTATCAACCAATTGATGAATGCCACATTATTTAAGATAGTTAGTTAGGATAAAAAACTTGTGATGTGTAGTATTATTGCTAATATATATTGAACACTAAATTAATTATTCATGTCATATTCATAATATGTTATAAATTTATATCATGTTAACTTATTTATGACATATCTATTATTTTTTAAATTATTTTTTATTTTTTATTAAATATGTTAAACGAGTCAACATGATTAATAAACAGGTTGTATCCGTGCTTTGATGTTTTGACACTATTAATAAATAGGACGCACTCATGTACTTAAATTCAATAGTTCATAAATAAGACATGACACAAATATGATACGATTACACAAATTGATACCCGTGAATATTGTTTTATATTTCTAAGGGAATAGATAAACTTTATTTATTTGTTTATTTTTTGTTTGTTGAGTAGAAAAATCAAAATCAATAGTGAAATGAAAATATGAAATGTTAATTACTCCTAAAACTCTTTTAATTCATTCTCTTGATCATTTCTAAATTACTCATTTCATTTTTTTTTCTCTTATAATTGCTTGTTTTTATTTTGTTCTTAAAGCATTTGACTTTTGTGATACTAATGAAGAATAAGAATATCGATTTCCCAACAATGATAATATTAATTGATTCCAAAACTTTCATTAGATGGTCACAATTTTTATTTTTGAGACATTATTATTTAAAATGCATCTACTTAGTTGGAAGCAGACTAGAACTTTTAAATTATTCTAAGAACTTTCTCACCAATGATGTAGGATATTACATCTTTTCTCAAAGACCTCACTTTCTCAAGAAGGTTATCAGAAATAAAACAAAATGAAATCATATTGTAAATATATCCATCTATAAATTTGATCATAAATTGGCTCTAATACCAATTATAATAGTTCGGACCCAATAACTAAATACATATTATACACTTTGGATACACAGCCCGTCTCAATTTTTATTTTTTTTGACTTTGCAGTCCAAAAACGCGTTTACTTAGAAAAATCTATGATTTATAAACCAGTTAAATACTCTCTCGTTAACGATGTAGGATATTACAATTAGGGATGGCAACTCAATCCGGACCCAGCCCGGACCTGGACGAACCCGGATTTTCCGAACCGGGTTCAACCCGCACCGGATTAATTTTTTTCCGGAATCCGGATGTTAAAATGGGAACCCGGATATTTCCGGATCCGAGTCTGGGTTTAAGTGTTCCGGAAATCCGGAACCCGGACCCGGATATATTTATTTATATATTAATTTTTTAAAAGTATTTAATATAAATATAAATATATATATATTTTTATTTTAATCAAAAAATTATTTTTTAAATTGTAAATAATTATTTTTTTATTTTTATTTAAATAAATTTTAACAAATCTGGGTTTAAAACCCGGAATCCGGAAACCCAGATTTTTCCGGGTTAAACCCGGACCGGACCCGGATTGAAAAAACCCGGGTTTTAATCCGGATCCGGTATAGAAATTCATTATCCGGGTCCGGAACCGAAAAGCCCAAACCCGGACTCGGACCCAGAAATTGCCATCCCTAATTACAATTACCTTATGCAACCTCCAAAAAAAACATGAAAGAGATGAAAAGCTTGATTGAATAGCACTCTTGCATTGGAAGGTACACACTAGTGGAAAGAAAAATAAAATAATGAAGACCTTTCTCACCATGAATGCATTGATTTGAGGAAAATCCTTCGATGGTTTACCTTCTAGTATTTTCTACTACCAATTTGCCTTATGAGCTATGTTGGCACAAGAAGGTGACATTAAACAGGAACACCTTATATATGTTGGGATTATGTACTCTATATAGTAAATTGACTTATTTATTTTATAATTAAAAAAATATTTGAGATATTTTTCAAGTATCTTAATTATATAAATATTTTAAATAAGATCCGTTTAATCATATTATAAGTTTTTTTTGATCATTATATGAATTTATTGAAGACACAAATACAAATTATCTTATGATTAAACAAATTGAGTTCGCAGTTGATAAATAGAGTTGTGCACTCTATTTATGTTTAGACTGTAGTAAATTCATTAAATGATTTATCTTAATCATATATATGAATTTACTGATATAGTTTGACTACATTGAACTATATCACATATAAGGTTTAATTAACCTTGAAATGATTGTCAAACTTATTAATTCTCATAGACATTGATTTTATTATAGTCTCAATCTTGAGTGAATTATAGTTTCATATTTGTAATTATCATTTCATTTGAGTTACTAATAGGCACGACATACATTTGTAGTCAAGATTACGAAATATCTTAATGAAAGCAATTATGAGCAAAGAGATTATAAATTAACAATATAGAATTTGTATAATACATCTTTTGATGGGTTTTCGATATTTGATTATAGAATTCTCTGGTCAAAGTATGTCAACATAATTAGTATATTAAAAATGATTATCAGAGAAAATCAATAAGTATTAATGAACAATATGTAATTAAATTAATTGGACAATTGAGATATCAATTTAATTAGCGATGTGGTATAAAGGATTATTCAGTAAAGAAATTAATGTGGCATAGGTTGGATTATTATTCGAGAACACTATCCTATATAATATACAATTATGAAGGTCAGTTCTAATATTTTAGTAGAGTAGATTTAGAATTAAATAATCGGGTTAGTTAATTACATTTCTAATTATTGTAGTCACTATTGTATGTACCCATATAATCCTTGAGTTAGCTCATTTAATTGACTGCATCACTACTGGATTGATAAGAAAGATAACTAACTATTTTGATTAAAAACCTAAATATATTATTTGGTAGGAGACTCAATTTAATATATTTGTGTGTAAGGGATTTTGTATAATTTTACTCGGTGGGCTCCTTTAACAAGAACAAATGGCGTCACTTTTGGGCTTTCTCTTATTTTTTAATTTAAATCAAATATTTTTGATTTAATATAATTTAAAAAGAGAAAAATAAGGAAATTATGACTTCCAAAATATGATATAAAAATATTTGTTTCTCCACAAAAAGAGACACAAGAACCACAATATTCAGATAAGAGAAAAGAAAATTTTTCTCTCTACCTTTGAGTGGAAAATTTTTCTCTTGTCAGTTACTTTTAGCTGTGATAAAAGCACCCACAAGTCAAATGCAGATCAAACTTGAATCATAACATAAAAGATCGTTAGTGATAGATTATGATCCAATTAGATTGGTTGTAATATACTGTGATTTGTGAGCCTAAATTAGTACAACGAAAAAGTAAAGGTATAATTTATAGATTATGATAATTTTATGTTTTATATGAGAAATACGATTCCAATATTTCTACTGCAAAACGATTTTAAACCAATAATATATTATATATTATATGAGTTGCCAACTTTCTAATTCGGAAAAGTGGTACCCTAGACCTGAATATATGTGATTGCTTAGCATTTGTCTACAACTCACAAACACTAAGATACCACTTCTTGGCACACTCATTATAGGGTTATAAAAATTAAGAAAAAGAATTGTTAAGTTAATATTTTGTATGTGTTATGACAATATTGTTCTTAATAAATTAAGTTAATTATCTAATTTATTTATTTTTTAAATTTTATTTGTTTTTAAATTTCTTAGATTAAAAATTGAAAAAATAAATAAATTGGGCAATACAATATTTGAAGGTCTGGTGATACTTATTTTATGTGTTATCGATGAGAGAATGCATTATTTTATATAAACAATAAAATTAACATATAATCCATGATGTGATAAAAATGGAATAAAATGAAGAATTTATAAGAAAATCCAATATATAAATAGCTTATGTTTATGTCAAAATTATAAATTAAAAAATAAATTGGATAATTAACTTAACTTATTAAGTATAATATTGTCATATCACACACAAATAATATTTTAATTTAATGGATATTTACAATTTCTAACAAATCTTACAAACTTTCTATTATAATTTAGCATAATGCATCAACTGGTTTTCGTATAGTATAAAATTTTGACGTTTTCTCGTTTCCCCTGAAGACGAGACCCGTCTGGCAATCGAGGGCCAAAAAATCCCCTTTCATATTAAATTAGGATATCTCAAGCATGTTTAGTGTTAAGCGTGCCATTTCCAAATTTGAAGAGAATAAGTATCACAGTCTATTTAAGTTTGGGTATAAGTATTTCTTACCTATATACGAAAGAGAAATCTATTAATTAATTACCACAAGTAGTAAACTTATGGAAAAAATTGTGGTACAATTATTAGGATAAATCCATATAATCAGGCTCTATATAAAATTAAAACTATATAATCAGCCTTATAGTACCTATTTGAAATTACTTTTAAAGGCTCAAAAGTAATTTTGAAAAGTTAAAAACTAATTTTGGTGTTTTAAATGTTTTTAAAAATTATTTTTGGTAAAATTACTTCATCATACAATAAATTTGAAAAGTATGGAAGACTTAACTTTTTAAAATTTGATTTTAAAAATCACTTTTATATTTAATACAATTTCATATATATCATAATATATATAGTAAAAATCTAAAATTATCCTTATTAATTAGAAAATAAAATCATTAACTCTAAAGATATTATTAAAGTAAAAAAAAATTAATAATATAAATATTTATTTTAGTTATCAATTATTATATGTATACAATAAAAAATATTTTATATGTCGACCTATTCGATCATACAGTATTTTGATTTTGATGATAACAAAACAAGTGTCATGGTAAAATATAAAATGTATATATTTCACAATCTCACTAATTCTTAAAAGATAAAATCATACATGTGAGATCAAGTTCATGACACTCAAGGACAAAAAAACAAAACTCATGATGTAAAAGACAAGCCTCAAGGGCATTACCTTAGGTGATTTCTTTTGTTACATTTTTTGTAAAACTACTATGATTATATGTATAAATGATTAAATACTTAAAAGCTCAAGTTATTTTTCATGACATTCTAAATAAATCATTATTTTCATAATATAAATGTTTTATACTTCAAGGAAAAACGATTTCATGAAATTGATTGTTTTCAAGCTTTTTGACTAAATTGAAAATTTTTTGAGAACTTTGAAATCAACAAGTATTGTTTGAATTTCTTAAAGAGAACATGTTTAAAAAGTTTTACAAAATTTTGTGTTATAGTATAATTTAAAGAAGTGTTATGACTAAACTATAATTTTTAGAACAGTAGCGACTAACTGCTTAAAATGTAATGGCTAATCACCTCAGGGACAGAAATATAGCGGCTAGTCGAAAAAATAAAGCGGCTAACTGACTGCTGTAAATTTTTAAATTGATTTTCTATTGGTAACTTGAGTAGCTAACTCTCCTCATGCAAGAGACTGACCGGCTATTTTTTAAAATGTCTATAACAGTTAGTTTGAAAGTTATGAACTCAAACCAAACTCATTTTTAACAACTTCTTGAATCTCATTTGAGTTAAAACTAGTTAATACAACTTACCTTGAGTTTTTATTTTGTAAATTTACATACATTGAGTTATTATTGAGCTATCATTTATATATTCACTCTATAAAAGAGTATTTGTTGTAATCTTCAAATTTATTATTAAATTTCTGTGAGTATAAGTATGAGAAACTCTTGGAGAAAGATATGTATGAGTGAAACATCACTTATAAAAGTTCATTGATATCTTCAAAGTCAATTGTAAAAACTTGAAGCCCTAAGAGGCTTAGATAATGAAATCTTAAGCGTGGTTTGCTTTATTCTTTCTATCTCTTATCTCTTTACTTATTTATTACTTAAATTTATATTTATTATTGCTTAAAATATTAGCTTGAATTGATTTACTTTATTAATTATATAATTTTTTAAATACCCAATTGACCCTCCCTTTTGAATTGCACACTTATAATTTCAATATATATGAATGTGTGTGTGTGTTTATAATTGTTTAAATAAAATTTATTCAACATTGTATCTAATTCAATCATTTATATTCTTACATAATTAATAGTAAGATTATTTAATAAATATATAATATTACCCTTAATAGTAACAGACTATGTTAATAACGGTGTTTAAGGATCTTTTTTGTATAGTAATTGATCTTGACGTCCAACCTAGGAGATGGACTAAAATATTAAAATGGTGAAATGTAATAAGGTTGGGACTATATAAACCCACAAAAATACTCTCTATACCCATCTATTTATAATAATTTTTATTAGTAAAATAATTTATGACAAAATTACCTCTACGGACCTTTTTTTTTCTTTTTTTGGCAATGGAACAAAAATTCTACATCAAATATAGCTTTCTAATCCTTCCTAAAAATGGGTAAAACAATCAAAGACTAAAAATCAATTAAGAATAAAGAACTTCATTCTATCAATTAGAACTTTCAGTGAAAATATTGAGCAAGTTCTTTTACTGGTTGTGGAATATAATTTTTTTCTCCAAATTGATTTTACTTTAATCATAATTTTTCAAGAAATTAATCTCCAAAGACTTGCTTTAATTGGTCAAAACCCATTTCAATATCTCTAATTTAAACCGGTCGGCATTGTGCAAGGAGGAAATGAAAGAAGTAGAGAAAACAAAGGGAAGAAGAAGACTACTTGTACACTTGGCACTTGCTGGTAGTTGTAAATAATGTAGGGTTTTTTTTGGATTTTAAGAGGATTTATAGAGTAAATCATTATTTTTTAAAATTTATATTATGGGTTATTTAGAAAATGAGTGTGGAGAGGAAAATTGTGGGTTTAGATAGCCCTACCCTAATACTTAAATAAAAATTAGAACTCAATTGATGGCAAAAATAAATATTCTTATTCCTAATCAGGGCATTTGAATTAAGGAAATTACAAGTCATGCCATCCATTTAAAATTGACCCTAAATTTGAAAACAAAATCAAAATTTTAATTTCTCATTCATTTTTTTCCGTTCTTCTAATTTATTTCTTTATTTATCTTTTTTTCTCCTGGTCTTCTTCTCTCGCTTACTCTTTAGCGTTGGCTAATAGCAGCTACATCTAACAGGTGATGGCCAATATGTGGCTGCAGTGTCGGCACGGCAGCATTGATCATTCGATGCTGTCGCGTCAGCTGCAATCGCTCTAGACTGCGGCATCTGTTACCTGCTTCCCGTCTTCCTTTAATTTTATATAATTCTTGGCTTAGTGTTTAAATGGTTTTTTTTCTTACTGTTTAATTGAAAGAATGTTCATTCGGATTCGGACTCCCACCTGCTAGCGTATTGTTCTTAAGTTTGGGCAAAGTCCAACTCAATCTAATTTTTATAGGTTGAACAAGTTATTATTAGCTCAAATTTTTTAAAGCTAATTAATAATTAAATTAGGTTAAATTAATTATAATGAACTTCTTTAACTTAATTCACCCACATAAATAATTATAATAATAAAAATATATTAATCCTCAATTACGAAATTTACTAACCTTATTTTACTATTTTTTATTCTTTTAAAAAAAAGAAATTATTTTATTCTCGTTTCCACGGCTCTATACTCTGATTTTAAAATTAAAATCACTTTTTCAGATCTCAGCACTTAATCAAAGTAAAGTATTTCTTTCATTTATTTATTCCTAATTCTTTTTTATTTATTTTTAGTTTTCACAGAACATGCATTTCTAAAATGTCAATTTTTTTCTTTAATTTTAAGATGGTTGATTTTTTTTTGTTTTCTTTATTGATACCAGACAGTAGTGAATGAAATTTTTATATTATAATAAATTTATATTTGATTTAATATGTTTTATTTCAACTTTCACATCTTTTTATTTATTAAATTTTTAATTTTAAGTTGACATTAAACCCAACCAACCTGATGATTTAATGTTTGTATGATTGGGTTGGATTGAACATTTTATTTAGTTGGGTTGAGTTAAATTTATTTCAGTCCATTCAATAGTAGGTTAGATTAAATTTTCACAAATCCTATGAGTTGCGTGGAAAGAAAACAGTACCTTTCAGAAATTATAACTTAAGTTATAGGTATCCATTTTAAGCGTATAATATACATTTTCTAAGTATGTGACGAGACAAATCGAGTCTAGAACATCTTCTACCATTTTGTCCCATGGTCAAGCCAAAAATTCAGCTTCTTTCATGGATTTTTTTAGTTTTAATATATTTTTTTATTTTTCCTATTTCTTTTAGAATTTTTATTTTTTAAAATAATGAATTTGGCCACTGTTTATTTTGGATTCTTTATATAGATTATGAGAATTTAATTATAATATAATATTTTAAATTTGTTTATTTTAATAAATTCGTAATATTTAGAATTATTATATAAAAGGACCAAAACCCTAATCTTGCTAATTTAGACTTTTCTAATAAAATTTTAATATTTAAAAAACTAATTTCTTCTATCAATCAATCTTTTAACGTTTATGCGTCGTCATCCTATCTAACCCAACCATGCCCACCCCTATTGCTAATTTCATTAGCTTGTTTGCTAACTCTATTTTTGCAAGAAAAATTGGTTTGTGGCCACAGGCGAAGCCAGTACAGGAGCTATTAGGCCCAAATATCACAGCAGTTAGGCTCAGCTTAGTATTAAAATTATTAAAATTGTCTAGATAATTTTGAAGAATTTCAAATTAATTGTTGTTAAACAAATTAAAGTTGAGTAGTTATTTTGATTGTATAAACATGAAATAGCCACACCTAAATAAAGATAAGAAATTTAATAAAACAAGATAATGATTTAAAAAAATGAAACTATTAAAACAAAAGTTTCTCTATTTTCCCCTTGTTTTCTTCTACTTCTTCTTAGTGTATACATAAAAATATAATATATTATTGTATTGACAATGAAACTATTATATATCGTTTCCAAAACAGAAACCTTACCTGGACACCATAATCAGTAAAAATCTATCAACGAATAATAATATAACATAGTTATAGTATCATATATGTTTATTTGAATATCATATATGAGTTTTAGATAGCGATGAGAAACCTCACCCGCTATGCATTAGTCTTTAATATTTATTATTACTTTAACTTTGCAAAATGCCTTCATAGTTGCATTCATGGTTTATATTATCAAATAATATTTTGGTGAATAATTCCTCAATCACTCCATTGATAATTAACCGAATATATAACAAAAGTATTAGATGAAATTGAAAAAACTAAAGCTCCTGAATGTACTGAAAATCCTGAGATAAGTGTACAATTCAACTACAAAATAATTACATAAAGAAATAGTCAAAATAAGAAATAAAAGAGATACTAAAATAATAAAGTCAATATATTAAATATTAACTATTATGCCCCTTCAAGATAGGCCACGTAAATAGAGGCCAATCTTGACTTTGAGCGAGTGAAATCGAGGACATGATAATGGCTTGGTAAGAGCTTCTGCAACTTGATCAACAGAGGATACATGAGCCACATGCAGAATGCTGGTTTGAACTTAATCCTAGATAAAGTGAAAATCAATGCTAGCATGCTTCATTCGTAAGTGGAAAATAGGAGTGGAACATAACTCAATAGATGACAGGCATGAAACAAAAAACACCAAGATCAATTAGGAAATAACACACCTAAGTAAGTTCAGCAGTTGTAGCAGCAATAGAGATATACTCAGCTTTCGTAGCAGAACGAACAAAAATATGTTGTTTCTTCGAGCTCCGGGAGATAAGATTACAACCAAGATAATTCATATATGCACTGGTTGAGGTACAATCATCCTTGTTGCCAGCCCAATCAACATCGGAGAAGGCATGAAAAGAAGGTGGAGATCGAATTACAATAGAGAAGAACACGATCATCTAAGGTACCACATAATAACGCAAGAGACATTTGGAAAGAGCCCAATGCTCAGTTGAAGGGCAATGCATAAATTGAGACAATTACTAACCACATAAGAGATATCAAGACAAGTGAGTGACAAGTATTGTAGACTACAATAATAGTGTAATATTCAATAGGACCGGAGAGGGGAGTGCTGGAGTACAAACTCAATGACAGACTAGGAAACAAAGGAGTGGAAACTGGTTTAGCACTTTCCATGTGAATTCGAGTGAGAATATCCATGATATAGCGATGTTGTGATAGTAAGATCCCGTGGCGGTGAGGCACAACTTCAACACCAAGAAAATAAGAAAGAGGCCTAAATCCTTGAGTGAAAATTGTTGAGCAAGACAATTGACATACTGAGCAACAGGAGTAGAACTATTTCTAGTAACGATGATATCATCAACATAGACCAAGAGATAGAGAAAATGAGTATAAAGAATTGATTCGTGCCTTTCAAGCTTGAGATATTCTGATCATCTTTGATGAACTTCATGAGAAACTTTTAACATCTTTGTAAAGTAACATGAAAGAACCTACTTATTTTCCAGCCACTGCCAACCAAACAATTCGAACAAATGCCAATTGGTCAGCATAACTCCAATAATAATTAGTGTCTATATCCGCTTACTAACACAAATTGGTGCTTATCACCCAATACCAATTAGGGTCGGCAAATTAAGAGTTTGGGTCCGGTTATTTCAAGTCTAGATTTAAGTTTGAGTTATTAATAAAAAAACACAGGCCTTTAAAAGTTTATCTAGTCTTAAGCTATAAGGACTTGAGCTTCCATTAATTTTTAGTAAATTTAAGTAAAAAATTTTAAATAAAATTTTTTATTGTTGTTATATTAGTAAAAAAGTAAAAGATATTTTTGTGCCCTAGTCTTTTTTGCGGTGATTGTGGGATAAACTAGGTTCAATATAATCATGCCAATTTGGAGGGTCATATCTTCATCTCTGATGCTTCTTGATTTTATGGTTTAGAGAACAGCGACACCATCTTATGAAAACCACCTTCTTCTAATTTAGCCTTGAAGTTAAATATCATTGCCATTTTTCTGGTTTCCCTTGGGTCTTTTAATTGATTTCTCAGACTATTTATTGATGCATTATTTATGTGGCATCGTCTATGAAAACATGTTGCCTGTGCAACAAAAGCCAAGGGTCAGCGGACCAAAGCTTTCTTTGAGTTTTAAAATATTCCATTGAAGGAGTTCTCGAGGTATCTTTGTTCCAAGCATTTATATTGGTTTATAGCAAAGAACATTGAATAAATTTTAACATTATTTTGGGATATGAATCTTAGTTTAATAATAGCAGAAAAGATGTCTTTAAGAATATGCAAATTCTAGGGTTGATTGATTTAGGGTTTGTTGTGACTAATTTATGAATTTGCCTGTTTTCTCTATTTTTTTTAATTATAAATTATAAAGCCTAGGCTAGAGCTCAGGTTTTTCGGCTCGAATTTTTCGCACAAGTCCTAAGTCCGTTGGTTTCAATTTTTTTGCCCTTGTCCATAGTTTTTATGCTGCGGGTTGGACCTAAAGTCTGCAGGCCTGGCCTTTCCGGCCCAAGCTTTTTAGCCCACCCTAATACCACTAGCCGTCCTCAAGTGTTTCCAAAGTCTAGCTCACCACCTTGTGGAAATTGGCCACTGTCACGCCCATACCTAAGTTGTCGGCAGACTTTTGGACTTCAAGGACACGCAGCAAAGGGACACCACACCATCAATCAAAGTAGTGCCAATTCAATCATCCAACACAGACTCCGTACCACCATATAGCACTCCAGCAACACCATGGCAACATACTAACGTCGCTCCCAACAATCATGCGTGGTTTCTTTATAGTGGAGCTTCTCACCGTGTCACATCAAATCTGAGCAACTTATCTCTTCATGTTCCTTGCATTGGCTCTCATACTATATCAAATAATATTTTGGTGAAGAATTCTTTAATCATTCCACAGATAATTAACAAAATATATAACACAAGTATTAGATGAAATTGAAAAACTAAAGCTCCTAAAAATATTGAAAATCCTAAGATAAGATTACAATTCAAATACAAAATCTTAATTACATAAAGAAAGTGTCAAACGCCATACTTTAATACAAAATATTCATGTTGTCCATAAATAATTCTATAATATACTTCTTACACCAAGATTTTCAAACCAAGCATATACCCATCTTATCACCCATAACAATAAAACATATGCAATAAGGACTCACCAATCAAGAAGCTTTCAATGCGAAGAAGGTTGCTATGAGAGACAGACTGTATTTTAGAATTTAGGGTTGAGAGGGGGAAATTAGATAAAAGAGGAATTTTTATAGGGAATCATTGGAAAATCCTAGTAAATTAGGAAAACCTAAAATTATTGCCTTCATGCTTCATGTGACGTCTAGCAACAAACAGAATGATCACGGCAGAGAAAGAGCCAACAAGGGCATTTAAGATGAGTTGATCTTGACGGATCCAAATATTGTGGACTAGATTTGGTGTTGTTGCATCATTACTATTAGCGTTTCAGGTGGACAAGGTTTGGAGCCATTTATATAACCTAAAAGATCATATCCAATGAAAAGAGTTTGGAACTACAGTTTACAAGAAATATAGTGTTGGTGGTGAGTTTGAGTGTAGCTTGAGCAGAGATATTATCAATTGAAATTCATTAGTGTGAAGAGTGGTTGAATTTACTGAGAGCCAATGGTGATTGTTTTATTCAATGTGTTATGATATGTTTAGGATTGAAGTTAGACAGATGTAATTTTTAATTTACAGTACTAAAGTGTTTGTTAAATACTGGTTGCGGTATCTTAGAAACTATTTTAATATGATTTTTTTACTCGTATGATAAAAAATTTATTATGTCTTTAATAATTTTGTTAAAATTATTATTTAAAAATTATATTTACTATATATTATTAATTTTTACTTTATAATTATAATATTTTTTTTACAATAACTATAGCTTCTATATCACATCAATCTTAAACATATCCTTAGTGGGATTGTTTTGAGCGGTCATTGGATTTGCTGAAAAAAAAAAAAAAGAAACAAGAAGCTCTAACTAATACCATATCAGATAATAATTTGGTGGAGAATTCCTCATTCAATCCAATGATAATTAACCGAATATATAATACAGGTATTAGATGAAATTGAAAAACTAAAGCTCATAAACATACTGAAAATCCAAAGATAAGAGTACAATTCAAGTACAAAATAATTACATCTAGAAAGAGTCAAACTAAGAGATAAACGAGAGACTAAAATAATAAATTCAATATATTAGATATTAACTATTATGTATTATATGGTCAGTTAAGCCGTACTCATAGTTTATATTATACGTTGAATGTGCCCCAACTGAAATTTATATTTTTTTCTGGCTACGTCTTTATTTGAGGGGTTTTTAGCTTTGTTGAAAAGTAAAAAGGTTTGTGATTGTGGAAGCACAACGATGCAGAATTTGTGGCTACTGAGTGTGAAGAGTTGGTTGGGTGGTTGTTCAAGAGTTGAGTTGAATTTGTTTGGTCTATTGTTTGTGTAATGAAGTTTTTTATTGTATAAACAAAATCAGGGATGATTGTTCTTAATTTTATAATTGTTTTTGTTTTTGTTTTTCTTTTTTGCTGTGATTTTTTTTAATTAATCTTTCATGTATTTTAATTTTTAATTTTACTTATTTTTATTTTTAAATGATAATTTCTTTTATTAAAAGTCATTGAGTATGTTTATCTTCCAATCATGAAGCTTTAGGGTAAAAAAATATAATTAATAATTTTATAATCGTATGATTTTTAAAAAAAAAAAAGAAGAAGAACAATTCAAAATAAAATAAAAAGAAATCAGTAATTTGGGTGTAAGGTGAAATTTATTGAAGCATTTGGGGGCGTATTGAAATTTATTAAAACATTTGGGATCGTTTGAAATTAGCCTATATAAGAAGGTTGAAAAGATAAAGGTAGTTAACTGTTGCGATATTCGTTCAAATATAAATTTACCCTTTTGGTTATTAAATTTCACGGAGAGACTATGACATTTGAGAGTAAATTGAGGTTTGCATGCTTTTAAAAGTAAATTGAAGATAATTGTTGCTACTTAAAAATCGTCAATATGATCAAAAGCATAGTCCAAACCATAGGCTAATATATTTATAGCAAACTTAAATCACTATACCCAAGTATCCACTATAAATTGTGGTTTAGAAGATACGGATGTCTATAATTGAGGCTCTATATATATTGAACTTTCAGCCAATCCTATTTGGGATGTACTTGACCTATAAGATAAGAGAATACTTTGTTTAATAGGGCTAGTGGAAAAATTATAACCATAGAAAGTCTAGAAGAGATTCGATCTAGCCCAATGGTGCACAGGCCTATAAATAAGTTTGAGCAAGATTAGTGTCTTTCAATCATACAGCAATCTCTAACCCAGGCCCATTAATACTTCTAGAAATCTTAATTTCGTCCTAAGTTTAACCTAATCTTATAAGTCACATTACTCGGGTAGATAGTAAAGCAACTAAATCAATGAGGGAATCATGATACTATCCAAAGAGGAAAACATTATCTCTTCAACACCAAGATAGAAAAAAATCATGATTACATTCTTTTTTGCTCACCAATTGATAAAATCGCGATTACATTCCCTTTTGCTCAAGGATCGCATCTACCTTGTAGGATTAGGGTTTATCTAGCTAATGTAACCATTAGCCATCATGTAATGTAACTTTCACCCTAATAATCTAATCTCTGTAATTATCGGTGATTCTCAATTATAAACAATAACCTTGTAACCTGCAATCACCATTAATCAAGGAGAAAGTCTCTCTTTGATCAAACCACCACTAAAGCCGTATCTTAAGCCATAAGTAATCCCAAAAAGCATGCATTACGTTTCCTTTACCACCATGGAGTCTTCCCTAGTTAAGAACAAGCTTCTATTCTTAATTAAAGCTATTGAAACCAGTGATTCACAGCTTCACTACCAAGTACAGTTGCGACCATATTAGGTAAACTCAACCACTAAAATTTTTCAAAATCATTGTCCAGCACCAAAAACACATCCAAAACCATACAATTCCACCTTTCAGTCACTAAAACCCTCGAACATCATCTCTAAAGTTAAGATCGCAATTAAGATTTTCATTAATTTACACACATATTTTATAATTTTATTCCATAGTAGTATTCAATAGTTGTGTTCCATAACTATATTTTACAACAGTATCAACTACTCTCAATAGGACCCTCTCTGCCCAAAAGGACATAGTCTTTGCAAGTCAACGAACAAAAGTCAAAGTTGCAACAGGAGTATATTTGGGCCATATTAATGCTCGGATGCATCCTCGGACCTTAGTCTCTGGACCATACAATAGAATTAAGTGAATCGTAGACTAAGCCCGAATATCAATCCAGCCCAATCTTATCCTTTCAAGAGGGAGCCAATGAAGAAGTGACACTTGGCTTAGTGAAATTTTCATCCAAATAATAGTCACTCAAGCTAATGGTAATTTGAAATTTACCCTATGGCTGATTATATATAAATTGATCTTTGTGTAATAATTACAAACCCTAAAGTGAGTTTTAAAGAGAGAGAGAGAGTTATATAATCTTGTTCCTTATAACTTTCTCTATCATGTGATATCCTTAAGTGATGTTGTTAATAAAAACTCAATGCTTTGTTCTCCAGTGGATCGATGTAGGTCCTTAGTGACCGAACCACTTAAATTGTGTGTCTTCTTTATTGCTTCTATTTTCTTGTTTTTATTGATTTATTGTTTTGGTAAACTTGTTTAATCGTGATTTCTTAAATTAAAGTCTCGGAAGTGATTAATATCTAGTAGTAACTAAGATCAATTATAATAACAGTAAAAGGCTGAAGACTTAAAGATCACAGAACCATGAAGTTTGAGCCAAATCTAGGGTTTAGGAAGGTATATATTAGTGTGCTTCTCTTCTTTTTGTGTGTCACGAACTATCTTTAATAAAAGAAACTCTCCCCTTCTATATAAAGAGGGAGAGTTACTTGCCAACACTAATGTTTGTAGCATTGTGATTGTTTCCTTAAAGAGTCCATAAAGCCTTAGTACAATTCTCTTTATTAAAAAGGAGTACGAGTTTCAAACAATGGAACCATTCACTCTTGTCCTACAAAAAATCATGCCAACTTGCTACAATCTCTATATTTCATTCCAATATCAAGCAAAGAGGTCTGCTTGCGTGTCTTAAGGACCACATACATTAATAAGTACGAAACCTTAATACAAACTTTAGAGCATGGGTATAAAGATATAATGTATACAGACAGAGAGTCTATTAAAAAAATGCATTATAATAGTAAGTTAAGCATGGTTATAAAGATATAATGTATACAGATAGAGGGTCTATTAAAAAAAATGTATATTACATAGAGAATTACTCAATATATGAAAAATATAAATATTTGAAGGAGTTCTCCCTAAGTTACAATCATTGAACACAAGGTAAATATAAGATATTAACTCCACCCAGCCCACTTGCTTATCACTCATTTTTGTCTTGTTTTTGCCGGTTGTAAATTGCACTAAGAGTTTTCTTATTTGAAATAAAAATAGGCAAAAATTAGAATGTGTTAGAATTGAAATAAGAAATGAGAATCATAATAAATTGTTTACTTAAGTTATAAAAATTAGAATTAAAATGATTGTATTCTCGTTGATGTGTTTACTTTGTCTTGTAAGTAGAATGAACTTATTCAAATTGTAATGCCCTTAGTTAAAGTTATGAATTTGTTCACTAACAAAATAATAAGTAAATATTTTTAAATGAAATACATGCATGTTTATTATAGTATTGACTTAATATTATGATTTTTTAATAAACTATTTGTTGTTCTTGTTGTTGTTGTTGTTGTTATTATTATTGTTGTTGTTGTTATTTAAATAGAGTAAAAAATAATTTTTTATTTTATTTAAGGATAAAGATATCAATTCATTCTCCATTCACATTCCTCTATTTCTTTTCCTACATTTCTCATTGATTCCCATTCTCTTATGCCTCATTTCTAAATTTGTGGGCTACATAAAAAATTTATTCTTATTTTTTTCATGTTCTTAGCAAATAAACGTAATCAATCATTCCACTTCCCTATTCTAATTCCTTAATCCTTAATCCGAGAAATTGCCTTATAGATGACTCTAAAATGTAGACATAGATGTCAACATTAAATATCCTAAGGTGTTGTTTGGTTTGAAGAAATGTGAGGAAATGAGAGGAGAGGAAAGTGGAGGAAAAGAGAGAAAATATCATGAAAAGATCTAATGCTCGGATTATTATAGAATTATACAAAAAAATAAATCTTTAATTTTTAATTTAGATAATTTTAGTCTTAAGTGAAAATGTATTAAGCTTCCATTATTTATCATGAATATAATTCAAAAAATTAAACAGTAATTTTATTTTTATATATTTACATACATATCTAATAAAAAAATTATTTCAAATAACATATTTATATTTATAATTAAATTATAAATAATTTTATTATTATTATAATTATTTATAATTAACACAATTTTTTCCCAAATAAATTCTAATATAATATAAATAATTTCTTAATCACTATATTATAATTTTTAATTTTCATTTAAAGAATCAAAAAAAAAAAAAAAACAGAGCAGCCATACCCAACCACCGACCGCTGTACTCTGCCGCTGGCCGCTACCGCACCATCTCATATAAGCTCATAAAATGATATTAAAATGCTTCATAATAGATGAACTCATTTAACTGAAAAATTTGACATTTTATCGAATCTATGGAAGTTAAAAAGTTTCTAAAATATTTTTAACCGCATTTCAACAACATACATCGATTTTTTGACCTCAACGATAACATAATAATCTTGTTCGTTGGACAGCGGTCCAACGATACTGATGGTGGCACTTCACGCTTGTGGTGGCGGCGCGGGTGACGGTCCGATGATTGTTAATTTATGTTTTTATATTTTCATATTAAATAAATAAATAGATTTATTTACTTTGTTAAGTTTTTAAATCATTATTTAAATTTAATTAATTTAAAATTGTTTATAATATTAAATTGATAAAATAAAAATTATAAATAATAATTTTATGATGACATTAAAAAAGTTAGAAAGTTGAAGGGGTAATTTTAGAAGCTTTGATTTACAATTGAAGAAGAATTTGAATTATTCACTCTCGAGTATGAAATTCAGATTTTACATTACCATGGATATTAAATACTAATGAAATTTAAATTCTTATATATTTTGTCTGACCAAACAACAAAAATAAAAAAAGAATTCAAATTTTTTTCATCTTCTCCATCCGCTCCTCCCAACCAAACGCCACCTAATAATATATAACAATGTAACAAACAAAACCAAAGGCTTTAACGAAAACAATATTAATAAAGGACGAAACAAAGTGCTATACTGCTATCGGAGGCAAGATGATAAATATTGATATTCTAGTGGTCATGTAATTCAATAAATAAATTTACAGATGCTTTTACTTGGACAGTTACCTTGTGGATAAAACAAGAATCGAGGTAAGCTTTAGCTTTACTCTTATCTATGATTCCAAAATTTTGTAAATCACAGACGTGTAGCATGTGTGAATAGTGAAAACTTTCTCTTCCATCGAATGATTTAAACAGGACAAAATGATTACAATATATAATAATAAAAGTGGCTTTACTTCAAAGGGAATTTGATCTTCCAAGTTACGAAAAAATATAGAACTAGATAACTAAAATTTCGATTAAAATGTGTTGAATTAAAACCACGAATCTATGCTTTAAAAAGCAAAAATAATAATAATAATAAGAAGGTCTAACCATACGAAAGAAAGTCTAAGCTATTTAAAAAATTTGTCTAATCCTACAGTTATTGCTAGATTCCAAACATGGCCTGAGTGGACGGCTAGCCTCATTAGTTAAAGTTGTGTTGCTATATTATATGAAATATACTGAAAAGGTGAGAAATAAAATATAATTTTTTAAAAATAGATTATAAAAAAAAAAGAAGAAGAAAAACTCAAATAATTGTAAAGAATCAATTAACCAAAGACGCACGCAGAAAACATTAATTTCAATTAATTATAATTATCTCTGCGTAACGATTTTCATTTTTACAACAAAAGAATCCCAGCATAGGAATTAGGATGCAGTACGTGAAAATTTAGCGAGTAATAAAACACCAAAGTTAAAGGGGCAAAATTTAAATTTTGATTTATTAGTAAGAATTTTATTTTGGATTGGCAGGTTATGTTTTTGTGGTACTTGAAAAATACACCAACGTGGTAAAATAAAAGGGGCCAATTTTAAATTTTGATTTATTAGTAAGAATTTTATTTTGGATTAGCAGGTTATGTTTTTATGGTACTTGAAAAATTTCGGGGTAATAAGACACCAACATGGTAAAGTTAAAGGGGCAAAATTTAAAATTTTATTTATTAGCAAGAATTTTATTTTGGATCTGCATGTTATGTTTTTGTAGTACATAAAAAAATTTAGGGGGTAATAAAACACTAAAGTGGTAAAGTTAAAAGGGGTCAAATTTAAAATTTGATTTATTAGTTAGAATTTTATTTTGGATCGACATATCATATTTGTGTCATGTTACGATTTACTAAAATTTATATTAATCTAATCATTTTAGAGGAAAATGAAGACACAAGAGAAGAAATTCAGGGACTGCAAAATGAGTGTATTATTTATTTTCCTTTTTTTTTATTTTTTGAGAATTTTAATATTATTTTTTAACTCAATGACTGAGCGGGAGCGGAGCTGCCCTAAAAGACTTAAAAAATGTTAAACATATATACAAGATAAATTTAGAAATTAAGCATTTAAAATAGTTTTTTTATGATTTGGCCCCCACAAGTTTAATATTTAACAGTTAAACCCAATAATTATGTACAATTTTTTTTTTCAAGTTTTCTGTAAAATTTAGTTTTTTTCAAAATTTTGGCAGTCCTAAAATTTTAATTCGAGCTCCGCCCCTGTGAATGAGGGAGCAGATTGCCAAAACAAATTAAATCAATAAATGTCTTCAAACTTTTGACGATGATAAGGCATATTTACGCTCAACAACTTACTAAAACTTTTTAATTACTCAAATCTGAGAAAAACAAATATATGCGATGAATGTTATGTATTTGTGCTAAGGGAAAGAAATCATCTAAGTAAAACATACATACATACATACATACATACATACATACATATATATATATATATATATATATATATATATATATATATGGTAGGAGTAAAATATATAGTTAACAATAAAGAATTAGCTAAATAAAAATTGGAGATTAATTAAAAAAAAAAGCGTGCTTTTGCATGTACATGTATAAATCCAAATAAAACTAAAGGAATGAAAAATCTGCAATATGAATATATTGCATATGTATACAGAGATTGTGCAAAATTAAAATTTAAAGGAAAGAAGCGTACAAGAGTGATATTGATTCGGCTCGTCTAGATCTATATAAGAACCTTAAGGGCTGAAACGAATCTAATAATTAAGATGAGCCGAAGCAATATCACGCCATGTCTGCTTCTCCAATCTCGATCTAAGAAGTGCTTTCTCTGCCAGCTGCTTCCTGCTTTCTGCTTTTCTCTCCATGGAGCTAGTCCCTTCTCTTTATATACAAGCTGCTGGAAGAAATAAAGGGCTTTTCATCTAGTCTCCACATATGGAATATTGGAACCCATCCCGTTAATATTTATTTTATTATCATAAACTATATATATACATATATCTATATCTAATATCTAGATTTTTGGAATCCCACCACTTATTAATCGATCACTTTCATCATCTGAATACATTGGTCGTGGCACGTGAATGTGATCTATACTTATTGTAATAAGTATTGCAATAGCACGTCATTGATGTCGAAGACATGCTAATGTCATTCATAATCCTGGTTAGTAAATGTAATTCGTTCAATTCTAAATTTGCCTTGTCTTAACAGTAGTGAATCATCACTATGTAGCCGCCTTTCTTCCGAATTTTAGCTGTGCTCGGTTGCAAAAATAGTAGGGAGAGGAAAAGAGAAGAAAAGAGAGAAAGAAAAAGGAAAGGAGAAGAGAAGAATAATGAATCCAATTTTTTTGTTCAGTTGCACGTTGAATTCCTCGTGGAAAGGAATTCATTTTTTTTCTTGGACAAATTTATCCTTATGTTAAATTTAAATATTTATCACATAAAATTAAAAACTAATGAGCTGATTATAATTGTGATTGTTATCAATGATAAAATTACTTATAATGCTTATTGATGCTCTTATCAAAAGTATTTTTCGGTTCTAATTAATTATTGTAGAATTATTGTAGAATTTTTGAAAATTATTGTAGAATTTTTTGTTCTAGTTAATTTATGAGGTTAATTCTTAGAATTAAAATGCCGTATTTAGGTTGCATTAACAATATTGATATAGTAATATAACTTGAAAGAATCACGTACAAATTAAAAATAAAAATGAAACATTATGTTTGATATATAATTTTACAGAAAAGGAAATACATGATTTTTGTTTAGATAAATTTACCCTCTAGTATTAAACTTTTAATATTTGTTATTAGAAATTAATTTAATTTGAAAAACTAGTAAATAAATAAATTAGATACAATTATATTTATAATTTAATTAAATATTATTTTGTAATTAATTTAATAAATGTAACTAAAAAATTTAATTTTAATTTTTTGACTTAATTTGATTTGAAATATAATTTTATTTAAACTCAAACTTTAAAATAGCGGCACTTTTAGGAGGATAAGGTTTCCGCTTTACCTGTTTTTGTATAAAGAGCTGATAATTATTGTTTAATCATAAAAATTATATAAAATATTATTAAACACTCAAAAATATCAAATTTTTTATTTTATACCAGTGTATGTAGAAGAGAATACAACAAATTATTTCCGTTGATGTCAAAAATTTTATATCCCTAATTTACAGATGAACTCCACCTAAGTAAGGGTAATTATGAAATTTTGCTAATGACACGAGACGTGAAATTGAATTCACATACTCTCTAAATAGGAATTTGGTTTATGGTTTTGAGAGGAAATCATAAATTCAGAAATTGAATTCCTCTTCGCATTGGCCAACCAAACGATGGAAAGACTAATTGAAAGAAAATCAAATTCTTTTATGGCGTTCTCTAACGCCAACAGAACAACACCTTAAAATATAAAGCAAGTCTTTTATTATAGAGTAGTGGTTGATAACATTTATTTACCGATTGGTGAAATAATATAATTATTGCTTAATAAATTATATATCACATCATTTAGAATAAAATTATAGAATATCAATCATTATTATTTATTATATATCTCAAGTTGAATTACATTTCTCAAGTTTCTAAAGTTTTAAAAATATGAAATAAACAAATTATGACATAATGACAGAACAAAACGTTTGAGATATGTAATAAGAAACTGAGAAATGTAATAAAAAGATTTGGTGTAATGTATTTGTGCATCTGATTCATACACTGTAGTCGGACTCATTTACTATAAAAATTAACATACGACTTCTCATCAAATTAGCCAGTCAAATTTATCTTTAACATAGTTTTTAGAGGTTATTTAAATAACACACATGTTTCATTTTAAGGAATATTGCTCTCTTTTTATTTTATTTTTTTTTTTTGTGTGTGTTTGTGAACTTTTTTGCATGTTAAGATACTTTATAAACTAAAAAGTGAATAAAAAATGTGTAATGCTCCAACATTCAAGAGTAAAAAATTTTTTTACTTTGTTAATCCAACTTGTGGAACTACTATGACATATTGATTGTACGGTATAATTTATTCCTTCAAATTTTTTGTTTAATTTTTCAATTTTGATAATGTATTTTATTAATAAGTTAAGAAACTTTTTTTAAAAATAAAATATACAGTAGCGAGAACCACTCTTTTTAAGGAGAGGCTCTAAGGTAGCCAATATAGTAAAAGCAGTATTAGCTGAAAAGACCTAAAATAAGTAAATGATGATAGAATTACTCTTAATTTCTCCAACACTTATTATTTTCATTACTGACTCCTCTTGTCATCCAATGCTTTAGGCTACAAGGATAAGATTACTTATTTTAAATTTTTAATATACATCCTTGGGACAGTAATGGATCTTATATATGTGTGTGTGTAATATTATTTAAGGCAAATCAAGGCAAATCTTAAAAGAGGGACAGAATCCTCTTTTCCCACTAATGTAATTCAAATTATTGTTCCTCTTTCTTTTGTTTCTTACAAGTAACGAACCATATTTTGGCTGAGTTTATAAATAAAAGCAAATCCTATACCTATATACATGTGCATGCATTTACGAGGACCGCTGATTAAATTACTTTCATTAGTAATTAAGGGTAGTCTAATATTCTCTCTAAAGACATGATTAAATTCCTCGATTGTTTTCAAGTACGTGCCATACATAATCTTCATCTTCATCAAGTGGCAACCGAATAAGATAAACTGATTACACTATAGAGTAAATCTTACACTAGCTGACAAAGAATTGAAATCCCTTTATTCTTATAATGTTCGTTTAAGATTTTGCTTAACAAATGTAGTTTTTGGAGCCATACATCCCAACTTACAAGTTTTAATTTGAGTTTTAACTGATGTGACATTAATTCATTAATAAACTATAAAATTTATTATCTAATAAATGAATAGCGTATATCATTGAGATTCAAACACTGAAATCTCTAATATTATTATAGTTTTTGAAATTTATATCATAAATTTTATCAAAAGAAAAAAGTGACTTCTACATCATAGGTTTTTATTTTTTATTAAAAGAAAAAATTCTATAGGTTTTAATTTTAGCTATGAAAATACATATATGCCCTTATCTGGGATGGGTAGTGGCCAATCAGATTTTGCCATGAAACTGGAGGGACCTAAAACGTTTTTCCTTGTATCGTCGAGGTTTGTAAAAAATAAAAGTTCAGCAAGAAAAAAAAAATGGAGGAAGAGAGCCCATACATACCAGTAATAGAACTCTGCCCTTACGTTTCAATGTTATTAAGAAAGTTGAGGAAGCAGCCGCTTGGTCACGGTGTTATTTCTAATTAGGCAGGTCAAAAGTCATTAAAAACTTTGCTTGATTTGTCGTTAATTGTGGAATTTAATTCCACTTTAGGGTCTACTAGATTCCAATTCTCACTTGATTGCAAATTTTTATATACTTAGTACGATAAGATAAGATTTATAAGTCGATCACCACACATATTTGCCGGTCACACCCGCCATTTATATATATATTAGACTCTTTTTTTTTTTTAATTTTTTTGAAAATATATTTCTATTAGATCGATTACAAATAACTTATTGAATAATTTATAGGACAGCGAATGGGCCATGCAGTGATGCTTTTTCGATAATGTTTACAAAAGTCAGGTATTGTATGTTATTAATATGACAAGGTATTGCCATTAATTTAATCTCTGTCACTAACTTAATTGCAATAACATGTATTATAAATATTGCAAAATTAATTAATATTTTCTGACTTGCTATGAACCTAACATGCATAATTTGTTTTCCAATACCATAATTGAACACTATTGAATAGGTTTTTAATTATATTATCTATAAGGATTTGTTTATTTTGCCCGGTGTTCCCCAGTGTTTTGGTCTAATTTTGGTTCAGTCCTAAAATATTATAAGAGAAAGGTTAGGTTTTTTATAAACCTTAAAATCAAAGTTGAATATGAATTGAAAGTACAAAAGGAGACCTTCCTCGGTTGGTTTTGCCTAATCTATATATGGGGTGCCCTTGAGGACGTCTTGGGATCCTACTAGAAATGTGGCAAGTTGTGGTTGGCTACTCCCCTCCTAAGTAGGGGCATATGAGTAATTCTTTGTTTGATTTGATTTGGTTAACTTCAACTGAGTTAACACGTGGCAATGTTTTGGGATGATATCTTGTGGGGATTAGATAATTATCCTTTTGACAGCAAGTATTTATCTTTGACGGCCTCTTTTTTTAATAGGCCAATGGGTTATGGGATACCTGAATTTATCGGTGTTGTCACTGTTTATCGGCGGAGTGGTCCCTCTCCCATGCATGCCCTTGGGACCATTAGAGATACTTTGGACGGTCATTGGGCCGGCTATCATTTTACGGACGAGATTAAATATGGGCAGATTTTTTTTTTTTCACCATGGTATGACGTTGTTATTTCTATTTATTTTAGCGTCTGAGAATATTTCTTCAACAATAATAAATTAATATAAAATTATAATAATTAGGTGCTCTAAAGAAAACTTAAATTTTTAACTTTTAAAGAAGTTAGTAAAAATATATTCTGTTATTCACTCAACTTTAAATAAATAAAAATATTACATAATTAATTTATTATAAACAAAAATTTATTCAAATGAAATCTAAATTTAATAATCAAGACTAACAAATAAGACTAATTCAACAAAAATTAATTCAAGACCACATAACAAGTTGAATAGCCACATAAAGCACACATGTTTATTGCTAATAACATATCACAAGCCATCAAGCCGTCTGGACTATACCATATATGTTGAAATGAACAACTTTGACAAAGAAATCTCGTTTTAATGTTTCCCAATCCATATTATTGTTGCGCTGATCCAAGTAGCTAGACAATATGAGTGTCAAGATAAATATCCCTTAGGAAAAGTAAAAGAGTTCACTGAATCAAATACTTTGTTAAACAATAAGAAATCCTCCTTATCTATGATAGGATGAACCAACAATTCTCTAAGCTTAAATAAAGAAAGCAAATCATAATCAAACTAAAAATTAAAGTCCTAAATATAAATCTAATTTAATTCTAATTAAAATAAAAAAATATAAAAAGATTTAAAACAATTACAGTTCTAAACTTGCTTTAAATTACTAATTAAAACAACATTGAGATGAGCGTCACTCAATAGTTAATATCTGAAATAAAATAGAATCAACATTTTGAACTAAATATTAAATATCCACAAATTTTATATACATAAATTGTAATGTAATTACAAGAACAACCTTCCACAAATACCGAATGAATCGTGTTGGCTCTAGAAAATAAAAATAAATAAAAATATTTTCAGTGTCCGTAGAAAAAAAAAAGTAAATAAATAAAATATGCAAATAAACTTAAACCAAATGGTCAACAACCCCACTAATTTAAGATTATTTTTAATATCTTATAAAGTATGTAGATGCATTTAAATTTTTTTCTTCATACTGCTTTAAATATTATAAAGTATGTAGAAGCATTTAATTTTTTTTCTTCGTACTAATTTAAGAATATGTTCTATTCGACAATTTGTTTTAGGTATTGACTTATTGTTACAGGAACTCATGATTCGGGAGGACAGAGGGATGGGGGAGAGCTATATTGACTTTGTTTGAGAAGTGGAGGTCATTGTTATATTATTACAAGTGTGACACAACCCTTAAAAGAATCTCAACCGTGCACAGCTGGCCTAGATCATTCACAAACAACAATTTGCCCTTTAATATCTAGTTCTGCATTTTGACTTCTATTTCTGTGAGGGAATACTCTTTTTTTGGATAATGTTTAGTGGGAAGAATAAAAAAAAAAGGGGAATGGGTGACACATTTTTTGATAATTATAAAAAAAATAATAGATTTTTCAAAAATAGACAGTGAGACGAAAAACGTTAACTTTAACTTAGTTGCTTTTAGATGAAATTATATTCCTACCCTGTAATTTTTTTTTTAAATATTACAACAATGTCCTTTGCTGCCTATTTATTTATAAGTATATCACTTACGAAAAAGAAAAAAATAAATAATTGAGAATAAAATTCGACTTATACAAAAAGAAATAATATTACAATAAATTTAACAATATATACATATTAAAATAATTTTCATATTTTATAAAATATTTTAATACTTTACCGTCTTATATTATATTAAAATAAATTTTATAATAAATAAAAACATAATATAAAATAAATATATATATAAAAAATTTAAATTATTTTTAATATTATATAAAATAATTTTAATATTATGAATACATGAGAAATTATTTTAAAATGTACATATTGTTAAATTTATTTTAATATTATTATTTTTGTATGAGTTAAACTTTGTCCTCTTTTTTTTTTTGTCTTTTTTGTATGGGATATACTTTTAAATAAATAAGCAACAAAGGACATCATCATAATATTTGAATAAAGTCACAGGGCATAAACCTAATTTCATGAAAAGACAACCAATTCCATTAAATTTAACAAAAAAGTTAATAATTTATCATCTCACTGCCTATTTTTTAAAAATCTATCACCTTTTTTATATGTATTGCAAAATGTTTCATATAGGTGACTTAACCCTATATTTGAATTAGTTTGATAAAATACAAATCTCAAATTAAATTTAAAACATTTCCCTTTTAAATACATAACTTAATATAGTTCTAGAAATTTAATAACTAAAACAATTGAAAATAAATTACTTTTGCTTTTCAAGTTTATTAAGTTTTTTTGGTAATATTAATATATAATTTTATGGACGTTATAATGAGAAGTTTACCTTGACTTGGCTTGATATACATCTATAATTTTTATTATTATTTATAATTTTTTATAAAAAGAAAAATTTATAATTTCTACTTACATCCTTTATGCATACATCTTCAATACGTTATCAGTAAGAAGAACTCTACTATAATAAGTATCATATTCTATTATTATCCTATTATTTAATTCAACTACTCTTGTAAATATTCTATATGGTTGTTAAATTATATCTTCTACATTAAAATAAGGCTAGTTTTATTATCATTTCTATCATATGCTTTATGATTACATTTCAAAATTAAGTTGTAAACTCAAGCTTTAAGAAAGAGGGAAGATATGCATACCTATTGAGGTTGAAGAAATAAGATATACATACAATTTTCAAGGTTGAAGAAATCACACTGGCTGCGGCACGGACCTCCGCTGGCTTTGAGAAAATTTTGAAGAGTAATTTAAAATAAGTCCATAATTGCTTCGAATCTCATTATTAAAATTATTAAAATTGCTTAGTTAATTTTGAAAAGTTTCAAATTTAACCTTCATTAAAAATAAAATTTATTATTTATTTTGATTCTATAAACATGAATTAGTCACACCTAAATAAAGACAAGAAATTCAACAAAACAAGATAATAATTAAAAAAAGGATAAATACTCTTTTAGTACATATATTTTGATTCAAATATTCGTTTAGCGTATATATTTTTATTTAAGTGTTTATTTAGTCTTTATATTTTAAAAAATACCTCAAGACACTTCTACTATTAAATATATTACACTCTTGCCATTATTTTTTTGTTTTTACAATAACACCCTTACTACAATATTCTTAACATTAATTTATTTATTTATTGAAAATGTTAATAAGCAAATTAGCCAATAATTATTTATTAGAAAATGAACCAATAAATATCATTATAAAAGAACTAGTATTTATTGTGCCCTTTCAACAATCTTCCTAATTATTATTTACAAATTACTTAATACCAGCCAACTTTAAATAATATTTTATACCTTTACAACAATCTTACTAATAATTATTTATAAGCAAATTAATTTACAGAATTAATCCTAAAAGTAAAATAATAATAATAAATTACACAAATTTTTATTTTACTTTTAAGATTGATTTGATAATTAATATTTTTTATTTTCATTAATATTCCTAAGAATTGTTGCAAGGGTATTATTGTAAAAATAAAGAAAAAGTAAATGTAAGAGAGTAACATATTTAACAACAAGGGTGTCTTGAGACTTTTTTTTTTTTAAATATAGAGACGGATATTTAAATCAATAAATCAATATATAGGGATCAATCGAGCATTAACCTATTAAAAAATATATTAAAAAAATAAGTTTTTTTTTTTTATTGTTTTGCCCTCACTTATCTACTTCTTCTTCTTCTTAATTGTATATATGAAAACATTATATATTATTGTAATGATAATGGAACCATTATCTATAATTTCCAAAATAGAAAACCTTGCAAGGGCAATGGTAATTAGTAAAAATCTATCAATAAAAAATAATATAAATCAATAAATAATAATATAATGTAACAGCCATTATATTCATTTTTTATATTTTTTAATATGTAACAACCATTTTGTTGGACAGTTTATCAATATAAAAGTGCATATTCTATATAAATAATTAAAAATAATTTTTAAATTAGTTATATGTGAACCACTCGATTTTTTGAATCCGTTCAATTCAAAAGCAATCTTAAATAAATAAAAAAAAAAATCAATTGCTTCAATGCTTCAAACCCATTCAGTTCTTCCTTACTGAACCGAACCAACATATTGCGATTTGGTTCTAAAAGAACTTAACCAAATGCCCATCCCTAGAATTTATAAAAGTCTTTGAATCTTCCCATAACTCGTTGGATTCAAATAGACTTACGGTAATTTTTTTCAATTCAAATCAAATTGTTCTACATGTTTGGGCCGGCCTAGCCCATCAGGAACCGCCATAATAAAGAGTTGCACGATTTATTCTCCTCTGAAGTCTTGATAAAGCCCCATTGACTTGGTTTGCATATCGATCATTAACTTATTTTAAATTCACAACATTTTAAAAAAAAATTGAAAACCCAATCCTAACTATTATACTTCCCCTAAAATAGATTTCTACCTAGACTTAGAAAAATTTCGACTCAAACCCACATTTTGCCCCTATTTGCAAGTCATTTCTTTTATCAGCCAGCTTCTTTGCTTCCCTCCTCATACAACAAATTGATTTCAACTTCGAACAAGATTAAACTGTTGTATGCAAATAAAATATGTGAAATAGCCATAGCAATCAGTCCCTTGTTTTCCGAATTTGATTCCATGCAAAACTTTGGCATTTTTCTACACAAGTTAATAAAGAGGAGAAAGGAGATGATGATGAAATATAGGATGTGAAATCCTTAGCACAAACCTCTCTTTAAGAAGTCAAATATCGCCATTTGGACCAAGATACATGGCAGTCTTTAGGAATTGCTAGGGTCGAGAATAATATTTTACTACCTTATCATCAAATATTAAAACTTTTGAATAATATAATTTTCACATTTTTGAGTGTTCCGACATATATAATTCAACAACTCACTATATTTTTTTCATCCACCATTGAACTTTTGATGTTAATCACTTAATCGCACTTCTTTAAATAAGAATCCAGAATGAAATATTATTAATTAGTTAGACTTATGATCCGTTTGATAGTGAAGTTGAACAGCTATAAATTAAAAAATACAGTACTAAAATATTTGATAAATATTAGCTGTTATAATTTGAAAGTTATGTTAATATGACTTTTTACTTATATGATAAAAAAATTATTATATCTTTAATAATTTTATTAAAATTATTATTTAAAAATTTTATTTATTATATATTATTAACTCTTATTTCATAGTTACAATTTTTTTTCTAAGCAGTAATAACTTAAAAGCTGTAACATTTCAATCTCAAACATAACATCAATTGTATGAAACAACATCATGTTCTTGTTACCTAATTTTTATGCAAATAAAAACGTTCATTGGCTATATATTTATATTTAAAGAGGCCATTGATCTTTAATAAAATAAAATAACTTGATTTTATTGAAATATTAATTTTTATTTAAATAGATAAAATGGTGAAACTTATTTGAACCCACTAAAATACTCATTAAACCCAATTATTTAACAAACTTATCACCAAAATTTAAAATTTTACTTTTTACTCAGTAAACCCATCTCAATACCTATTTTACCTTTATTGAACAAAGTTATTATAATTTTTGCAATTTCTTTTTCCAACTTCTTCAACATTTCTCCATCTCTATAACTATTTATGGATTTCTTTTCACCTCTCATATTCATTATTTTTGTTCGTCGTTTCTTGTCCAATTAACTTTTGAATATATTTTCATCAATCACACCAAATAACAAAATCTCTCCCCAATTTGTAGTATATACTCACAAATGAATATAGAAATCTTAATTGAAAAACCTACTTAAATTCTAATTCTCTCCGATAGGTGCTGGTAGCTTGCTTCCAAGCCTTGCCTTTTCTTATAGTTTCGTTGTGGCCATGGCCCAAAATTATCGCCAAATCCAACTTCCTTCGATCTGTATTTCAGGAGCATATGAGAAAGAATATTCAAATTGTATCATCTTTAAACTTGGAAGCAAGACCAAATAAACAACTTTTGTTCCTGTTGCACTTTCCTTCTTTCATTGACAAATGACTGACAAAGAAAAATTAAATTGTTATTCTTTGTTATTAAATTAATTAAACATCTATTGAGAAAAGTGTGAGAATAATACAAAGGAGATCAAGATTGGAAGAGTATTTTTTTTTTTAATCTAACTCTATTATATTGTCTATAATTATAACTTACTTGACATTTTAGTAATAAATTTTTTTATTGACAAATAGATTTAGTTAGTATTTTAGTGGGTTCAAATAGACTTACTCAAATAAAAATTATTGTGTTATAACAATCATAATACAAGGGCATCTAATGAGGGTTTTAGTCTTCACAAATCACAACAAGGGGTACCATTTAAAGGACCACCCAATTCGTATCCACATGAGATAAGGGACTGCAAAATAAAAGGTTACTACGTTACGAAATCTATTTTCAATAAACTAAAACTGTGCCTTCCTGCAGGAAATATATACAAAGTGAAGGATCCAAATATTATTACTCTACATGACGTAAGCTGCTCCTACTTGCAACTTCTATCTGGGACTCACTTTTCCTGCCAGATTGTTGCAGAGATTGATCACAAATAATCTATGAAGAAAAATTAAGTACAAGGATGGAGAATTTACCAGAAGATTTTCTTCTTAAGATTTTCTCTTTCTTGGATCATCAGAACCTCGCCACTGCTCAACAAGGTTAGCATAAGCTTCTAAATTTTCTTTGATTCTTTTACAGAATTTTATTTGTTTTGTTTATAAGACTATCGAATGAGTGATTTGCCTTTAATTCTTCATATGGAAATGTTGTGGGAATAATTTGAAGCAAATTTAGAGCTTGTATCTGTTGGTTAGTGTTAAACTTGTTGTAGGATCTGCACTGAATTATGCAAATGCATGCCCATGATTTTGTTTCAACTATCCTTCATTTTGGACCCCAGATGCTGGTTTATGTAAATTGAGTCAAGTTTGTGTTAGATTAATCTTTTTTTCTGGAATGAGTTGGATTGAGGATTTTTCAGTTTCCATTTTATAGCTTTTGAATTTGAGCTGAATTTTTGGAATATTGCTAATTCGCAGTCCAGCATTTCATTTAAGGATCTTGTAGTGGAGGATACTCTTACCCTAGCCAAATATTTAAAATGTGGGTTATTGCACTTTAAGGATTTTCAGTTTACATTTTAGAGCTTTTGAATTTTAGCTGAATTTTGGAACTCCAATATGCCATTGTCAACCTTTATTGACTTAAAATCCAGTCCTTGAATCATTTCCATTGCAGTTTCTGCCTCTTGTCCTTGACCATTATTTTTGTAAATTATCCACCTCTAATTTCTTAATTTCCATTAATAATCTGCTTTTTATTTTTTAAACTGTGTGATCATGAGGAGCTCTGTGCTGAGCATTTTATAATATTGTGATTGGTAGTTATTAAATAAAAAATAATCTCTACTTAAATCTTAACCATACACTACTATAGATAAACATGGAAGAAAATTATAAAAAGCTCAGCACAACTTAGCTTGATACCGGATCCAATTCAATCAGGAGATACAAAATTGTGGTTTCTGTGCTTCATGTCTTTAGCCATAATTTTATAAGTCGACTTTATTTATGCGCAAGAAGCGGCTGTTCTTTACCTTCTCACTGTATTTTTCTTTTTGTCAGATATAATCAGGTTCCCATATTTAACAAGCTAGAAACTGTGACAATTTGGTGTTGTAAAGTATGCAGGAACTGGAAGGTCCCAGCATCAGATGACATGCTGTGGCTGAATCTATTCAGGGAAAGATGGGGAGAAGATGATGCTGCATTCTATGCCCCTGTTGGTTCAAAATCATGGAAAGATGTGTACGAGGTGCAAGATCGATGTGATCGTGTTGGATTGTAGGTTAAAATCCTCAATCAGTGTCATCTGTAGAGTAGTTCTGTTGTCATATATAAAATGGGTAATTGCAGTAACTTTTGTGAGCATGTATGTTCAAATAGAAGTTGATGCATATGGGTATATGTTTCCAGTGGGTTGAAGATAATAAGAGAAGGTGTGGACTACTATCTTGTTCACCAAGGTGAAATCCAACGCCATTTGGGTTCAAGGCGACAAAGGAAAAGGGATGATATTTGTCCTTCAATTTCCATAGAAGAAGAGAAATCGAGCGAAGGTATTCTGAATAGAATCCTTTTCTTCATTGGAGACTTGGAAGTTGCTTCAGCAGATGCCAAACGTGGCCGATTGCTATGATGTCAATAGTGAAGGTATCATTGCACAAAAACATGCATTATAGGGATATTGGATGTAGTGGTTTGTGAATCGGATTTTACGAATTAGACATCAATTTATATTTGACTCACGAATTTGCGGATTATAAATTTTTATTCTAGTCCAATCTATGGATTATGAAATTCAATACCAATCGTTATATACTTGCGGATCAGATGCAGATTTGACTCAAATTATATCTAATCCATCATGTTGCATATTAAATTTTTTAATTTTGTCTAATCTACAAATTAATTAAATAAAAAATATAATATAAAAATAATTTTACTACTGATTAAATTTAAAATTGAATAAGAATTAAATAAATTAATTGTTTAAATGAAATTATAATAATACATTCAAAGTTTTAAAATATAATACATCGAAAAAAATTCATTTATTTAGATTAATAAATAAAAATTAACTAAATTTATGAATTAATGTATATAAAAGTTGAAACTCGAGAACTTGAATAATCTATTAAAATGGTCACTTCTAATTTGTATTTAATATCTTAACCTCAAAAAAATGGATATAATTGAAATAAATCACAAATAAAAATAATTAATAAATATTTATCCTTATTTACTATCTCATCAAATGCTATTAAGTTTCATCAAATATGTTATTATTAGCTCCCAAAATCTTTGTACGTGTAAGACAAAAGAAAAATATTAAATATTTAAAAATAAAATAACATAAAATCAAATAATACAATTAAAGTCAAGTTATTATATCTACTTGTCTTAATATATTCAATCTTATCTATTATTTCATCAAGGATCATCAAAATTGAATATAACTAATGTTGTGTGTAAATTAGTATCTCTGCCATCATTGTAGATGGTGAACACTAATGTAAATTAAAAACGCGACTATTAATACTAAATTTTTATCTTAAAGTTTTTTATTATTATTTAGAAAATTATATTTATTTATTTATTTTTCATTTTATATTATTATAAAATAAGATATATAATATAGTGTTAATATAATTATATTTTAACTTATTTATTTATTAATAAATAACAATATCACATTTATATGTTTTATTTTTAATTAATAAATATATATTTTTTAAGGATTTACAGACTTTTACTTCTGCCAATCTATATCTAATATATCGACAGCCGATTTTCAAAATTTTCATTCAATCAAGTCCACCAATTACCGGATCAACCCACATAAAGAGAAGTTCAGTATCTTGGTTTTGCAAACAAAAACATGTAGAAAAGAATGAACTTTTGTGGACTGTCCTGGGACAGTCCCACAGAAGTTTTCTCAAAAGGTTGTAACGTCTTAAATATATAAAAAAAAAAAAATAACCCACAGAATTATATGCTACTCAACAAATATGAAGATGCTTTAAGAAAATCATTACTGCAAGTTAAGTAATTGAAAACATGTATTAAGAAATATCACTGTCAGTACAAATTATAAGGCCAGTATTAGGGGAAAAAAATATAGTATGTGCCTTACAGATAGACATTTAATTGCCTACTATGAATTTAGAAGTGGATGTCGAATAGCGGCCAAAAAACAATTATAAAGCTCCAGTGACCCCTCCCCCACTCTTTCTATCCATTTGCCGGGCAGACCACTATTTTGCTAATACATATTCATCTTCACCAATAAATTTGAATACATCCCAAATCCAACGGGAACTGAAACTCTGTATGGAACAAATTATGTGCTTATTTTCAACCTTGCAAGAATTGCCAGTGGTTTGTATCCTCAATCCACCAATTAAAGGTATAATGGCTCCGCTTCAGTGTCTCTTTCTTTCATTGCCCATTCTTGTGTCTCTGTAACCAACACAAATATTACCAACTATAAGGACCAGGAGGCTATGAAGTTTATTGTGTCAGATAAACTGGGATGCAATGTAAATTTGAGAAGTCTAGATACAAAATAGAAGCTATTAAGTGGCAAAAAGTATAGTACAAGAATTAAACTCACTTGGTTTCTCTGTAATCACCATCAGCCGCCTCTGCAAGACTGATGCCACAAAGAGGAAAATCGAGCACATGCCAAACATAACAGTAATGGGAAATGCATCGACCTTAAGAGGCAAACAAGATGGAGAAAAAAATGAGATTCTAAACTAGGTTAAGTACATAGCTCTCTCCACAATCCTATATTCTCAGACCAGATAAATTAAGACAATATTTAAAGGTCATGCAGGAACGTACATTGTACAGCACAATGCACACAAAGATATTGAGAGGAATGCGGAAGAAGTTCATGATGGTGCTTCTGGCCTCCTCTGGAATGTACTGGGACCTCATCTTCATAATGGATGGCCAGAATATGCCTACACAAGCCTCAAAGGTACAGAAGCCGAGAAGCTGTAGAGAGCCCGAAAATGAGATGCCTCCGTTTTTCACATTGGAAGGTGCTACCAGGAACTGTTTTAAATCATTAAAATTAGAGTTCCTCAAAAAATAATTTTAAAAGACAATAAGAAGGAAGAAATGATTAAATGCAAGCAGGAACATACACTGGTTACAATTGGAAACAATAGCGAGACAGATGACACTACAAAAACTATCTGCATGTAGTTCTCAACCCTGGGTGATGAGCGTGCCATCAAACGAGATGCAAGGGAACTTCCCAACATTGAAGCCAACATGAAAGTTGCAAAAATAAAACCATGGGGAATCTCCTCTTCATTTGGGCTTAAAGCAGGGGTCCAGAGGAACACAAAGGTATACATTGACCCTTCAAACAAGGACTGGATAGCACCCAGCAAGGCAATTTTTTCATCTGTGGTGCATAAAAGATCGTACTAAATATTAAATGAGAAGGACAGCAAAACATATTAAAAAAAAATTAATAAATAAAGAACCAGATATATAAACATTAACCGTCAGAAAAAGTAGTAAGGAACCAAAAAAGATAACTTGGCCGAACAAATACCAAAATAATAAATTTACAGTCTAAAGCATATATTTAACTCTTACCAGAAGCAATTGCCACAGCAGCACCCCTGAATTGGGTAAGCAAGTCCTTGCTCTCCGACGGATCTCCATAGTTTTCAGTCCAAGATGACAAAATAATGGCCATTCCAATTGCAAGAAAGCAAGCAGCAGCATCAAATGGGGCCACGGGCCCTAAAGAAAATGTATCAACAAGAAGGTTTCCGAACAATCCAGATAAAATAGCAAAAAGACCATTTCCAAGAAATATTGCCTTTGAGAATGTTATGGACAGCCATTGTTGCTCAAAGCCCCTCTGCAAAAATTATGTCAAAAAAATTATTAAAATACAACATCTGATGCAGTACGGTGACAATGAAATGGTTGTAAAGGTTGTGAGCGGAAAATCTACAGTATCTAAGTAGTCAGAATGGTAACACCAGGGGAATTTAATAAATAACAAATCAACAATAAAAAATTGTTGGCTAAGAATAACCAATTTATTTACAATGCATGAACAGAGAAGAGAGCAATCCCTCACCTTGTTGTGCTCTGCAACAAGCCATGACTCAAATGCTGAAAATAATAGAGAAGTTGCTATACCTCCCAAAACACGACCTATCATCAGAATTTTGTATTGAGGAGAATGCTTAGTGATGCAGCTCAGAATGTATGTTAAGCAATACGTCACACATGCCCTCTTTCGACCCCTAAATTAAAAACATGAATGCATCATTAATTTGAATTGACATACACCATTAATCATAAGCCATGAGAGCACAAGAAAAAGAATCTCACTGTTTGTCAGCTAGAGATCCAACAATTGTGCCGAACAACATGGAGGACCCAAAACCAGCTATAAATAGCTGTCCAATCTCCCCTTTTCCAAATTTATAAGTTGTATAGAGGTAGTAAACATAAGGACCCTGCAACCAGTCCCCGGCTGTTGCCAAGTAAACAGCAAACCATCAGACAAAGAATTACATATACATCAAAAAACTTCAATCCAATTCAAACAGATAAAACCACGACTACAAGAGATAAGTAAAGATCACAGCTAAAGGAGAATCCCAATGCAAGAATATGGCATAAACCCCAAAGTTTAGTGATAGGCTACCATGACTCATGCCTGGCGTTGATAACTTCTGGAAAGACCACCCATCAAAGTCTTATTATTTAGATTGGTAAAGTGCTGACCCAATTCGTATTTTAGAGTATACATTTCTAGTTAGCAAGCAACATGACTTTACATGATCATTTACTAAAAGCTAAATCAACTAAAGAGAAAGCCGATCATCTAATGCATAAATACCATCAAGAGGTCTCTCCCACAGAAGTGAATCACACACAAGTCATGGCAATGTATTTATAACAGACACCAAAGCTACCTCTTGGCTCCTACATAATGAAAAATTCATAACCAAAACTTGAGTACATTTTCTAAGCAATTAAAGAGAAAAACAAACGTTACCCAGATCCCAAATCAGTCAAGCAGATTCAAACCGCAAATCTAAGAAATGGGTATTTACATTACAATTAAGGCCATAAAATTCTAAAATGTCAGATCAGATCCACCAAAGTTCAGTGGGTGAGTGAGATCTACACCAATTAAAACAAGAAAATGATTCAGATCTAAGAAAAATGAAGTACCCATCATGAGTGAGTAAACAAGGAGGTAATTGTTCTTGAAAGAATTGAAAGCCGATGAAGTATTGATTCTATCTTTGTTGGTTTTAGTCAGCTCCAATGCAGCCACCAATGCCCCCAACGCACCAAACACTAGATAATAAAACATCTCCATTTTTGCTCGCCGAGAGATAATCCAACAAAACCCACAAAAATATTTAACAGAGATTCTATTTTCCGAATCGAGAGAGAGAGAGCATTCTCTGTTTATATGGGTATTATGAGCCCACCGGGTGCGTATTATCCACTGCTTTGCTTCGCTTTTCTGTTTATTTTCAAATGTTTTTCTTCTTATTGTACGTTTGACTTTTGTTTTACTTCCAATTTTGGGTAATAACATCTGGGCCCTAGTCTTATTCATTATGACAAATAGGTCCCTAAGCAGTAACACCCGCCGCCGTGCAGTACGGGTATTCACTAACTACAGATTGCTTCTAGTGTGCCACACATACACGGCATTAAATGAGACAGATAAAATATGATTAGTCCATATTATATTTAATGGTATTAATTTTTGTTAGAATATCGTATATTCATGTATGATGAATTAATTTAGTATTTTATATTTTAATATTTATTATATTTAATTCTAGTAAAAATAAAGTTTTACTAGTCACCGTTGAGGGTAGTTAATGTCCTTCAAATTAAATTTAATGAAATTCCTTTTTTTTTATTTATAAAACTATGCAAATATCTCTAATAGCTAAGTTCTCTTTTGTAGAAAAATAAGAATTAAACTTTTAAACACTTTTATTTAGTAAGGAGACATTATTAACACTAATAAGACTAGAATACTATTACTGATTAGTTTGATAAAAATATCATTTAACGATGACATTACATAAAGACTAATTCTTTAGTTTATTAATTTTGGTGAGTGTAAGCTCATTTTTTAACGATATTAAAACTGTTCCACTGATAAAATGAAAAATATTTTAATATTATATGTGAAAAATTTAACAGTTATATGTCAAAAATTTAACAAACTTTGGTGATCAATGTTAATTAATAAGTGGGTCAACGGTGATGATAATAATAGTCAATAAATATTTTAGGATACCTTTAAACAAAAAATTAATAATAAAGTTAACTCAAAAAAAATATATATTAAATTTGAAAAACTTACACTATATAATTCTTATTTTTAACATATTTAGTTCTTTCCAAAACTTTCGACTAAATGTAGGATAATATTGTTCTTCTTATTTTATTTTATTTTTTCAATATAGAGCCTTCCTTTTGTGTTGTGCAAACCTGTCCCATTCTGCCAAGTAGTCCAAAGGGTATTTAGGTCATTTCGGTAGAGTTAAGGACCTATGTGATGAAAATAATAAGTGATGTCCTTAATTGATAAACCATAAAAGTTTCGGGACAAGATAGCATTTATAAGGGTACAATGATAGGATGCGTAAGAGTGCAGCCTTTGAACGTGGATTGTGACGTAGAGGATACAAGCTCAATAACGCGGTTTGCATTTCCATCCTCCGATGTTGTTTAGATTACCACGTGGCGCGATTCTACGTACCTGTTCTGTTTAAGAAATTGGCCTGGGTGTCGGTGGTTTTGTAGAACCCAATTTTGTCTGTACGCCGTCTGATTAATTAATTTCGATGGATCACGATAGAAATTCCTTGTATTTTTGTTACTAAATCTGTACATGCTTTAATTGTTTTTGACGGTGGAAAAAATACGTTCGCATTAATAAATTAGACAGTTAACATAACAATGGCAGGCATATCACTCTCGTACGGCTACGCCATCAACTAATCTGATGCCTCGGACTCGCAGTATTTTTGTGAAGATCTTGCTGTGCTATATAATAATGTAACTTGTATTAAAATATGAGTTATTTCAAATATGTTCAATGAAGTTTAGTTATCAAATATTCTTAAGTTATTGGACACAAATCTTCCACTATGTATTGGTTGAAAGAAATAAGAGAAGAAGAGAAGAGAAGCATGAAAAAGAGAAGAGAGAAAATGAAGAAAAAAAAGAAGGTTAATTTTAATTTTATTATTTAGTTTAGTATATAATTCTTCTCGTCTCTTTTTTTTTTATTATTTCTTCAAATAAACTACATCATTAAATTGATATATGTAACTTTACCACAATCTTTTTATCAAGTTTTAAATTATTAAATATAAAAATAATTTTATTTTGAACTCTTTCAACTCAAATTTATTTTTTAATAAAAAATAAGAGATTGTCAGTTTCTCTCTACTGAAATTAATATATATACTACTTATCATTTTATTGTTTCTTTTATAAGAGCTAAATAATTTCTTTGACAACATAATTTTATAATATTATCTTAATTTTTAAATATATTTTTATTCATTTTTATTACAAACTAAATAAATCATATCAATGAAAATTAGGATTAAAAAAATTAGGTACTAAAATAAGAAATATATATATATTGTGTAAATAAAATTAATAGCACGATAGTTTTTGTATTTTTTTTAAATATTTTTTCTTATAATAAATATATATTTTATATTTATAAGACAAATTATCAAACAAACGACTCATTTACCCTTCTTTTTCTTTAAATTTTTTGTATCAAATGAGTTTTTAGATATTATGAAAATAATAAGAGAGAAAGTGATATATATTAATTTTGATAAAGAAGATTGACAATCTCCTTTTTAAAAAAATCCATTCATTAAAATTTTAAAAGAAATAAGAGATTTTTCTATAAGAAACTCTTCTAACCAAATACTTGTTACAATTCAATAAATCTCCTTACAGCTACTCATCTACGAATTATAAAGTTAAATAACATTAAACACATTTAGTTCCGAATTATAAAGTCAAATAACATTAAACACATTTAGTTAGAAAAAAAATGAATGGAGATGAGAGGAATAGAAAGGAGAGAGTGTGAGAGAAAATAAAAGAAAAAAATAATTAATCTTAATTTTATTGTTTAGTTTAACATCGAATTTATTTCTCTTCTTCCCCTTTTTTTCTCATCTCATTTTCTCCCATTTATTTAAACCAACGGAGATTGATTATTGACAACCAACGGAGAAAGACCCGCATCCAAAGCTACTATCTACTACTTGCATACTTCAAAATAGTGGTATAAAGTCTCAGGGGAACTTGAAGGACAAAAATGTAAAACAAATGCCAATCCAACATAATACATATGAATTTAACCCTCCAATCAAATTAGTTAGTGCTCGTAATTTTTGGTCAACATGTTCCAATAATAATATTTAAAATGAAACAATTAAACGGTCTGGAGCTTAGATCTGAGATTGATTTATTAAAAAAAAAAATAAAAAATTCCCAGAATATAGCAATGGAATATTGTGAAGTGTCAAGTAATAGAAAATGAAGAAGCTTGGGGGGCTCAATGTGGAGAGCACAACGTTGACAGACAAGCTAAGAGTATGTGCTGGTCATGCGAAGACGTGACACGATTGATTATTGACATTGACTCAACAACCAAACCAAAGCATTACTTTGCACGAGCATATATGCCAATAAATAAACATCAGTATTAAACATCCCCAAAAGGCTGAGCAAACTCAATTCATTCCAACAGATTCGATCTAATTCAATTAATTTTTGGTTGTTGAATGAATTATTATTAGTTAATTAAGTTAATTTTTTTAATTTAATTAATAATTGAGTTATGTTAATTATTATAAATTCTCCTAATCCAACCTAATTTAAATAAATAATAATAATAATATATTTATTCTCAATTGTAAAATCCTAAGGACTTAAAGAGCTAACTTAATTTTATATTCTTTTTATTTATTTTTTTAATAAAAGAGCTCATTTCACTCTCATATCCATTGTTCTAGACTCTTATTCTAAAACTAAAATCACTCTCATATAAGTAAATTTATTATTTAATAAATTTAATTTTAAAAGTAAATTAGTTTAAATTTATCTTTATTTTCTATTAAATACTTAACAGTATATAATTATATATTATTTTTATTTTGTTGACGGACGTGATTCTAACTAATTATTTAAATGGTTTGAATTTGAAATTCAAAAAAGAAACTCGGGAAACTGGAAATAAAGTCTGAAAGCACATTATCAAAATTTTTTAATTTTAAGATAGTTGATTTTTTAACATTTTTTATCAAACAATAGACAATGAATGGAATTTTCATATTATAAGAGATTTATAATTTATTTTAATAATTTTTATTTCAAATATCATATTATTTTCTTTATTTAATTTTAATTTAACCTTCAGTCTGACCAACTCAATCCAATCTAACCCGATAATTTTTAAGATTAAGTTAGGTTGATTTTATCACAATATATTCAATAATAGGATGGGTTGGATTTTCACAAAGTGGAAAATGAGTAATTTTAAAAATTAATTTTATACTTAACATAATTTTGTATGCATATTCTTATATATATTATAAATATTTAAAATTATCATTATTTAATAAGAAAATAAAATTATTAAATGTAAATAAATTATTATCATTACCAAATTCCAATTATATTGAGATAATGAAATAAAAAATAAAATTAATAAAATAAAAAATTTTATTTTAGTTATCAATTATGAATATACGAAATAAAAAAAATATTTACAAATGTGTAAATAAATTTTATTCGATATTATTTCCATTTTAATAATTTGTATTCTTACAATAGTTCAATAGTAAGATTTACTAAAGATAAATGATTTTTTTAAAAACTCACAGAAATTTTAAAAATATTTTACCAAATATTTAATTGAGTTTATTCGCAGCTGATTATTTATCCAGCATAGTTAAAAATAATTATTTTGAAAGCTACAACATTATCAAACTAGCTCTCAGTTCCAATTTGAATCTCAACTAATATGATATTAATATATTAGATAATGATTAAGTAATTTTACAATTTATAAAATTTGTTATCTAATAGATGAGTGATACATGATTTTGGGACTCACATAGAGACTCAAACATTAGGATTATTAATGTTATTGATAAAATTGATTTCAATAAATAATCACGAATAATAATATCTAGATCTCCATTGTTTGATGAAATTAACAATTTTAATTTATCAACCATATTCTTAATCGTTATTAGATAATTGATTTCACCTATGTATATATATAATGAATACATTCAATCATTTTTTAAAAATATATTATATGGTATACATTGGGTGGAGAGTAATATAAAAATTTAAATATTATGTAAAATTATTGTACATTAATAAATATCACATCACAAGATCTATTTATTCGAGATACAAATTGCTCATAAAAGTCTATTAAATGATTTTTAAATAATTTTATTTAATTAGGCACTGATGCTCAAAACTTTTGTGAAGTAGAGTGTTAAAAAAATATATTTAAATTTTATCCACCCTCGTATCTTTTTTTTTCAAAATAAAAATATATAAAAAGTACAACTTTTTGATATTAGTTTAGTGTGCTTAGCATTATTGGTATAGATTTACAATGTAAATGAATTTTGGACAATCTATGGGTGATTATGAAATTAAAATAAAATAGATTTTAAAAAAGTTCTATAATAAAATGAAAGCATATGTTTGGTGGCTAGTCTCAGATAGATTTATAAGAGTAGTGATATTTGACTCTTTTATTTCTCTCACTAGCTTATATTTTTAATTAATCTCATTTATTTCTATAATTACCTTTGTTAAATAATAAAAAATAATTAAAAATACAATTCCAAAACCCACGCCTCCTTCCACCATTACTGTCGCAACCTCGAGCTACCGAAACAATAGCCCTTAGCTGCTGATTGACCCTACTAGTAAATTTTTCTAACAGCTGCAAACCAAAACCCGTCATTTATTTAAATTGATTATAGCAAGATTGATATGATAGTATCAAAATCAAAATAACATCAAATAAAAACAGACAAAGAATAATTTTAGTATAGGAATAAAAATGATAAGTTAATTAAAATGAATGATAAATAACAAAAATGGGCTAGCAATAAAGTGGTTGACGTCGGAATGAATAATAAAGAATGATAGCTTGAGGTGGTGACAATTGTGGTGGAATTTAGTTCGTTTCTAGAAGTGTTTTTACTTTTTAATCAAAATTTTATCTACGAAGGGTTAGTTTAAAAATAAGATTAAATAGTAAAGATTGGTGAAAGAATTTGAAGGAATCAAATATTACAGCTCTGTTTATAAATTATAATTCTATCAAAATCTAATGTAATTAGAATATTTGAACTTAAAATATATTAAATTTATTTTGTAAGATATATGAGTTTAAAAAGACCAAAAAGAATATATAATCCCAAAAAAATTGAGTTTACTTTTAAATATTTAAAAAAACTTAAAATTTTAACAAAACTGAATAATAAGAACTTCTAAGAGAAACTAATGAGTCAAACTATAAATCATAATCTATCAGAATATAATATAATCAGAATATTTAGATTTAAAATATATTAAATTTACTTTCATAGAATACGTGGATAGATTTTTTTTTCTCTAAAAAATTATATATAATATCAAATTTACTTTCAAATATTTAAAAAACTTAAAATCTCGTTAATTCTATCTCAAGAATTAGGTAAGAAAGTAGTTTGCAATATATGACTTTTTTTTTTTATCAGAGAATATATATATATATATATATATATATATATATATATATATATTTTATATTACATTAACAAGTTCCAAAATATATCTGAGTTTAGGAAAGGAAAACTTTTTGGTAATACGGAAATGTTCTTGTATTAGCAGCATACAAAGAGTCCTTTGTCGTAGACTCTGTTTTTTCTCCTGAAAAAGTGAGTTAACTCTACATCAAGCAAACAATCCAGATGAGAGAAATCCAAAACGGCAAGAAAGTCCTTGACTCCTTGCAATACGAACCACAAGTTAAGATTTTAAGAGAGAGAAAAAAATCCACAAACTTATGTCCTATTCACTTCCTACAAATTCATTCTAGAGTTGCCAACACAAGTACTTCCTAGAAGCACTTCTCCACAAGCAGGTTCACTAACTCCCGCGTTGGAGCAAGACTAAAAATAGAAAATTCTTAGCTGCTGCTTTTTGTCTATCTAAATCTTTCAGATATTATGGCTGCTATTACTTCAGTCAGCCAATTACACTCTTCATATTTTTTATATCCTACTTACCAGTCTTCACCATTGATCCTTGCCCCAAAAACTAATCAAGATACCACTATTTGCTGCTTAACAGTAAGATCATTTACATTTTCAAGAAGAAGATTATCTGCACAGACTGTTCCAAGGGATCTCACAATCCAAAATGCAGCAACAAAACCTGCAAAATCACCAGGTAATATTTAATTAATTTTTTTGAAGATTTTCCATGGCATTTTGAAGATTCCAGAAAGAACTGAATTAATCTACGCTATTAGTTATATTATATTTGGAATAATGCTAGGAATCCCAATTATGATCCCAGCTTTCGAGTCCCCACTTATAAGATCACATGACATCAGTAAGGTATTAACTTAAATGATGGGATAACAGTTGGGATCCTTCCATTATTGTTATATTTAAGCTTTACTCTGACTTGGGTTGCTTTTACTCTTCTTTGGAGGAATCAGCTGAAGAAGATTGGAAGACTAAGAGGGAGTTACTGCTACAGAAAAGGGTATTTATTAGCTTTGTGTCTTTCTGTCACACACACTAATTAAGGCATGCCTTCTTAGACAGAAATTTCCCTTTTTATATGAATTTTCAATCAAATATGGGACAATATAAAGCCTATCCACACACATGCATATTGATACATTAAGGGATTACGCTTCAAATGTGAAAATCAATCAAAGCTTACAATTTTGAGAAAGACAATTTTGGGAATATCTCAAATGTTAAGTAGTGACATAAGTATTCTATAGTTCAATTTGCCAAAATAATGCAGCAATCTGTACCATTTATTATCTTTCAAAGAAGTTAAACGTTCAATCCAGACTGATTGCTGTCTCAATATATTTTTTTCTCATTGATCTCAAATATACAATCGCTGATAAATAACGTTGGAAAAAATGGGAATATGATAAAGAGAACAACCTATATTTTTTTAGGAAAGGAGGGTAACAGATTATTCATGAGCCAGGTTGGATGAACCTTGACCATCAGGATATGTTTTGGTGATGGTTAAATTGAGTTATTGGATCAAATCTGTAGAAATGTTTAATCTTCTGCAGGTAAGGAGTGTGGAAGTGAAGGAAGCTCTGCGCCTTCAGAAAGAAAATAACTTTGTTATTCTTGATGTACGACCTGAAGCAGAATTTAAAGAGGTCAGTCTTTTCGTTGTACCTAAATGATTGTAAGGAATCAAAGATGATAGCTTAGGAAACTGGGTTTAAAAAGTTCAAAGTCCTGTCTTTGTTTCAATTTTCTGAGTTTACACAATACTAATAACTATGAGCATCGTTTGACCTCGGAAACAAGGTGTTGATGTTTCAGTGGTGCAGGCTCATCCACCAGGTGCTATCAATGTGCAAATATATAGGCTTATAAAGGAGTGGACAGCATGGGACATTGCTAGGCGTGCCGCATTTGCATTTTTTGGCATATTTTCTGGCACAGAAGAGAACCCAGAGTTTCTGCAAAGTATACAAGCTAACTATAATTCATTTTTGTTGCATCATTTTCGTAAACATACAGATATATCAATAGCCAAATGTTTGGTATGTCGTAGCAGGCGTGGAATCACAATTAGATAAAGATGCAAAGATTATTGTGGCCTGTGCAACTGGAGGTACGATGAAGCCGTCTCAAAATCTCCCTGAAGGTCAACAATCAAGGTAATTTAATTTGATCCTCTTGACTTGTATTTTGTCTGTATTATTCTCTAGTCTATACTGTTATCAGATCTCATTGCAATACAAGAGGACGTATCTAAAAAATATCTTCAACGTCAGTATCGTGATTGCAGTATAGCACAATGAATACTTTGTCAATAAATCATGATCGAGTGAATCAAATGAAAATAATTTTTGTGAAGTTTTAGCATAGAAACAAGCTAACACAGTGGTTACAATAATTTTTGGTTCACTGTCCAATGAAGGAATTCACTCCTTATTGCATTTCTCCATTGCAGATCACTGATAGCAGCCTATTTGCTTGTCCTCAATGGTTACAAAAATGTCTACCACTTAGAAGGAGGGCTCTATAAATGGTTCAAGGAGGACTTACCAGCAGTTTCTGAAGAGTAAAGATCGGTGTCTTTTAAGCCGATGCTTGACCAGATGCTAGGTTTTGTTCGCAACACCAACGTTGATGTCTTATTTGTAATATTTATCATGGCTGACGCCAGTTTTATCCATCAACTCAGAATGCTTTCTGTCTCACACTAATGTGAAATTCTGTAGCAACTAATTACACTGTTCCATGACCTATCTACCGTCCAAGAAGAATGGCATGTCTACAGGTAAATGAGTAGACACAGAGACATGGGTAAACATGTTAGCTTCCCTTATTTGAAATCATAATGTTAAGCTGTTAATAAGAGATGTTTGTTGGTTGACTTTTATATTTTGAAATTACTGGGACTTGGTTTCACTTAAAATCCTCAACCAGGTATTTAAAAACCAGAAAAGAAAGAATAGGTCGATTAACAAGGTTGACATATTTTTGTGCAAAAGGAATCCCAGTATATATAGTAGCTCAAGACACATTGAGTATCGCATACAATCAATTAAATCCAGCGAGCTTAAATCTGAGTTGCCACCTTCCTAGCAACAGCAGCCAGAAAAGATTAAGCTAAGCACACATTTTAATAAGCAAATTAACTTCATTCAAAGCACCAATACAATCCCAAAAAAAAAAAACCACAAAGTATTGTTGCAATTTGTCATTGTTTCTACCAAAAAGAAAAGAAGAAAAAAAAGGCCTACAATTTTATGGAATCATCACCTAAACGACAACTGGGAAATAACATAGAAACCCAGAACAATCGACATGAATGAATAGCGTATCACGGCATGCATTCCCTGAGAGACTTAACAAATAAGAGACCAGTAATAATCACATGGAAACCTCAACCAGAGGTCTTTCCCAACTGCGGCTCTGCCAAATAACTGAAAATATGACAGACAAACACTGAAAAAGCAAGTATACAAAGCCACTGTATGAACCAGGCTCCTCATTAAGCAATTGCATCCTAAGCTTTAAGGATTTACAAAGTGTTATCAAGCAGTCATTTATGTATTCTCTTCACACAAGATGAAATGCCGATTTGATTGTGCAACAATCAATCATGAATTTTCCTGTAGCCTAAAAATGGTAATTTCCTGCTGTTTAAAGTACCGACGGTCCTCTTCATCAACCAGCACTAGGTTCAAATAATACTTCACACTAAATTTGTTGTTAATATTACGATGAGTTGGTGTCAGCTCGTAGGGACTAAGAAACAGTCTGATTGGAATTGATTCACCTATTAAAACAAGAATGGACCTGTTAGCAGCTGCACACTGACAATTGAAACAAATGACATATCAAAACTGAATAGCAAATATCAAATTGAGGCAAACTCAGAATACTAGATATGACCTCATAATAATAGGGGTCAACATGTTTTAAGTACTCATCATGACTTAATTTAGCCTATTCTAGACCATCTTATTAAACTAGACGTGAAGTATTTGTATTTCTTCATTGATGTATAATAAGATGACTAGACCCCCATTTCTGATGTGTCTGTGCGAGTCATATTTTGATTTGAATCCACAAGAAAGTAGAGCTCCAGCAAACCTCTGACAGGAGCACCATCCATTAGCTCAAATTTAGCTAGTGTCTCAGTTTCAACATGTGTATTGGCCCCTGATCCCGTTGATTCTCGGCGCCTAATCTCAAGATCCATATTCTTAATTTTGATCCTCACAAGGAGGAAATATATCTTGCCAATAATAACATCTTTCAAGTGATACCTGTAAAATTAAGAAATTCCAATTAGAAGAATATATTCTCTTTTAAGCTACAAACAGTAAATTGCCATCCAACACCGATTCCCCAACAGTGTCAATTGTGGATCACAGATCAAAATGAACAAATTTCAATCTACGTCAAGCTAAAGACGGTACGAAATAACTGTAGTTCAAAATCAAAGCACTTGTATATTCCAAGTCTGACTACTGGTTGATGCCTGATCAAGAGGCTAACAATCTTAAAAAGACGATCAAACCTAGTTACAAGATATGTCCAACTCACTTGCTTTTATTATACTCAAATTCAATGTGAAGGCAATCTTCAATTCCGACTTCCATCTGCACAAGGAATACAAGTAAGGATAAAGCTTAAATAATTATCACTAGGATTAACTGTTTTGCTGTGCTTTTGGCAAATGTAATATAAATCTAAAACAGCTAACATCATATAAAAGGAAGCTAAGAGTCAGGTTCACATTTGTTACTTATACCCAAAGAAAAACAGCCACATTAATTACAAAGGAAAGTTAAGATAGAAAATGCAAAATGAGATAGCAATTCATTTTTGCATAGTGTATTCCCAACAGAAATAAACACCAAACCTCACCTTGATGCTATTATTAATTGACGGAGGTGGCGTATAGTTGCGAACCTGAGGCATAGAAAAAGACATCAAGAAAAGGAAGACATGATAAGTTAGAATAGTCTAGCAAGTATGGTTAATAAAAAGAAGATGACATTTGCGACATTTTAATCTTCCAAAACTGTTACATCTTGAATCTATAGTATTTCAGTCATGCTTTTAGCAGGATATGACAGATTCAATTATGAGCTTACAGAATTTCCAGATAATCATCAATCATAGATACTAACAGAAAAGAGAGAGTGTTTGCATGAGGATCATAGAAAAATTTTACCACAAAATCTTGGTATTCAACTATGCTTCCACCATAACCACGGCTGACAGTCACTTTCAGAACATACCTACATGTAAAATGAGTTTTCAGCCATAATAAATCCATCAATTTATCCCACCAACTTTCATACAGCCTACAGTGAAGCAGTTTCTAGATTCCACATGATTATTCTGACCTGAAACGTTTGATTGTTATTTGCATTCCACTTCCCATGTTACAGTATGGAGTGTGGAGGGGCTAAAGGAGAATGGCAGAAGTGCTGCTTTTCTCATTTATTGATAAATTACATAAGCAAATCACTTAGGAAATAATTGAACATGTAAAGACTATTATTTTACTTCATAGGCAATATTAGACATAAACGGAGCTGAAAGATATTTAAAACTACCCAATGTTTAGGTCCATGCTGTTTCATATGGTAAAGCCAATTTATTTAGGCCACAACATAACAAGGTGAACTGGGAGCAGGATTTTGTCCAACAATGTATGATCAAAGTAAATCTTTTAAAACACAGGAACATTATCAAAAAAAATGATAGGCACATAGAATTCCCCGGAAAACTTTAAGACAGAATCATAAACATACCTTAGCCTTACATTCACCCCATTGTATGTCTCATATGGCATTTCAACAGTAGAAAATTCAAATGGATATGTTTTTCTTTCATATATTTCTCCAGGAACATCCAATTCACGGACTGCAAACAAGACGATAAAAATCACAATAAAGGTCAAAAGTCAATGAATTAATTTCAACTAACTTAAAAGCATAAACTCTACCAGCATTTGGATTTTTAAGATAATAAAAGAATAATAGCAAAAGCATTTCAAGGTTAACTTTCATATTTTCTTGCCCAAAATGTTAAAAAAAATATGCAAATACACACTTCCATGCATCTAACTTATAATAAAAAAGAACATATGGAAAGAAAAAGGATACTCACCGAGGGAAGTAAAGTCATAAAAGTTGCCTCTGTCAAAGTACATCTCTGTATAGTGAAACAAAATTACAAAATTACAATCTCCATTTCAACAGATAAGAAAGACAACATCTCTTAAGGCAGCTGAGCCACAAAATATTGAACACTGAACCAATAACAGCAGATATTTGACACAATATAATAAATGAACTATGCATTCCCTCCATTGCCCATTACCCAAAAATCTCAGTCAAATCAACTATGAAACAACTAATGAGAATATTCTTATCAGTATCAACAAGCAAAAGCAAACAATGCATATTTAACAAAGGAAAAAAAGTACCAATAATAAAATATATACGTAAAAGGGCCCAAAACTCCTATCTCTTGTTTCTACCAAAATTGTACTACAATGAGAACTCACCAATCTGACCAAGGAGTTCAATTTTCACACCATTGTGTTCAACCTTTTTCCCCTGTACAGGTTCTATAGAAATCTGAAAATTAAATGAACAGAAACTTTTAATCATCAATATCCAAACAAAGAACATTTGGAAATGTATAATGCTGTAACTCTCAACTTTCAATCTTCACTATCAAACAAATTACCTTCCCAGAAATATTTTCTTGACTCTGAAAAAGTGGGACCATGATTGTTTGGCCGTTTTCCTTCTTCAGAGGAACCTTTGAATACACAAGTATTGTAAAACACTCATCACCATTAGCAGAGTGGAACTTTGTAAATCGATATCAACACTTTCACAGACTTCACAAGGCAAACATATATAGAAGCACAAAAATCACAACACATCAACATCAAAATTACCTGCTTGCGATTTTTTCCATCAGCAAATGTTATTGAAATACTGCAAGCTGGTTTGAAAGCTCCAATGAGATAATTCTGATAAAAATAAATAAATAAATACACCATCAATTTGATCTGCAAAAACACCTACCAAATAACAAGAATTTGCAACCATGCTCATATATCTTACCATGTTTGCTCACAATCTAGTGCTGATTACAAAACACACTTAAATTGAAAAACAAAGCACCTGGAAAACCCAAACGTTAATTTCAAATTCAAAACAATAATCTGATTCAACAAATTTGCATCCTTTAAAACCCTAACAATATGCAAATACTCGCACACTTGGATTATAAGTTCTTAGTTTAGTTACAAACATTATAAGTGAATCTAATACCTAGAAAATGGGGACTAGGATCAAATAATGAAATATATATAAACAAATTAAAAGGTATTGAAAGATCTCTATACCTTAGAAAGTTAATTGAAAAGTGATCGACAGGGAAAAAAAAAAAGAAGAAGAAAAAGAACCTAATTTGTCTGCGAATCGAGGTTTGCTTCAGTTGATGGTTTAATCGATGTTAAAAATTTGACAGTTAGGAAGCAACAGCGACGAAGACTACTCCTACTACTGCTGGGTTTCCTAAACGCATCGTCTAGCTGGGTTCGCGTGCATCGCACGTGATATACAAAAGGCTAATATCTTCAAAATCCCTTGGTTTTTGATTGAATTGTAAATTTTGTCCATTTAGTTTCTAGAAGAGATCCGTCAATAATGAGATAATTGTGACTTCATCTCATAAAGTTTGATTAAAGTACACTATCCCCCAAGATTTTTTTTCAATTTTCACAAAGTCCCCTAATATATTAATTTTTTTTTAAGGTGTACGGGTGGGCAAGGTCCCAATCAAATTTTTAACAATTTTCCTCTCTCATAGGATTCGAACCCATCCATAAAACCATTGACATAAGATTACTTGAAAAACACTTAATTGGGCTCATGACAACTTTAAATTAAAAAAAAAAATTATCAATCTCTACCTTAAATTTATCATGTTATTGAAAACATTACAAAAGTTTAAATTTATTTAATTTTTCATCATAAGTTTATAACCATCTACTCGAAAGACATAATTATTCATTAAAATGGCAAAACAAAAGTAGACTCAAATTATAGTAATAGTTATTTTGCAAGAGTAATTTTATCTTTTTGATAGACGATTGACATATATTTCAAACTTAAGGTAAAAAATTCAATAAATTTAAACTTTTGTTGCACTGTTTATAATATAATAAAATTAAAGTTGATGACTGATAACTAAATGATGTTTGGAAAGTAACAAATAACTTGTGAAAACATCCAAATTACTCTTGGATGACTTCAAGGATCCGTTTGAGATTGAAGTTTTATAATTTTTAAATTATAGATATTATGAAAAAAAAGTTGTAAGTATGAAATAAAAATTAATAGTATGTAGTAAATAAAATTTTTAAATAATAATTTTGACAAAATTATTAAAATATAATATATTTGTCATCGTTCAAATAAAAAATCACAACATTATAACTTCTAAGCTACAACAGACATTATTTACCAAACACTTTAGTGTTATAACTTTAAAGCTACAGTTATCCATTCTCAGTCTTAAATGGATCCTAAATGATATTTTTCACTCTAAAATACATGATAAAATGCTTATTATTAAGGTAAAAGTTTTTTTTTGATACATTGATATTACAATTAGAAGTATACTGATATTTATAATAAAAAATTTATCGAGACTTTTGTTTTTGATGAAGTTTTTGAGCACAACTCGAATATTCTATCCTCACTGTAATACTAAAGGAATCCCGATGAAGTTATTGAACAGAGTCTAAATGTTCTATCCTCATTATAATACTAGAGGAATCCCAAATCTTAAATGAATTTACTGGGACTCGAACCTACGCACTTAAAAGTTGAGGGCTTGGGTTCTTGCCAATGGGCACCTTAAAAGATTAGTTAGTTATTTTTATGGTAAATTCACTATTTTTGTTTGAGCTCATATTGATCATTTGTTCTGTTGTATTACTAAGGATGTGAGAGTATTACATAATATTATTGAGCTTCACATGTAAGCCACTTTTAAACTATACATATTTTAGTAGATTTAATAGCTAAATTGTATGGGTGAAGCTTAAAGTAGACAATATCATATTTTTTGAAAGCTAGTAATTACAAATGATATTCGAATTGGATTTACCTTGCGATGTGGGTCAATGAACCCATTTTGGCTATAATCATGTGAACCAAGTGACCATTAGGCTCTATAGGTCGATAAATGATCTTTTTGTCTAAGAGTGGATCTCTTAACATCTCGTTAAATCTCTTATGAAACCCCACTTTATATATTCATAGCTCCTTCCTTAGTTAATTTAAAAAAGTAATTATATAATATATCAAGACTCAAAGATAGTAAGGTTTATGATTCATAGGTGTAATAAATTCATATTTGTTCTTTGATGTAATTTCTATTAGTAAAAGAGCCATTGTATAAAAGACAAAGTCTTATAAGGATTTTAAAAGCTGTAAAAAGTATTACTCTTTGTCTAATTGGGTATTATTCCCCAATTTTCATCATTTTCTCTCTCGATTATTGAATAACCAAAATTTCTCTTTCCTGTACACATTCTTTCTCCACCACTATTATACTAATTTATTACTTACATTATCCTTCATATTTTTATATCTTTTTAAGGTATCATTATTGACTTTAGCACTATAGGATTTTTGTTGGCTATTGTACCTGTACTAGCTATTGGATTCCAAAGATTTTAAATAGTAAAGCAATAACAAAAGGTATTTTACGATGATGCCAAAGTGCATGTTACATTAGTCTCACTAGTTAGAACAAACACGATGAGCTCTCATTGATGATTTACAATTCTTGTCAACCATGCTTGTCGGGTTCCTTTTATCATTTTTTTTTTAGATGACTTCAAACATATTTTATTTTTACATGTTACATTTTACTAAATGTTTACATGCGATCGATCTTACCTTTATAAAGGTATTTCGTCTTTTCGTTATGGTTATTAACATTTTGCCTCCCACAACAATGACTCAAACTTATGACTAACATTGTAATAAACATATTGTGGATATATATTATTCATAAGGGATGAATCTCTTAAATTAAGTTAATGCAGTTTACATCAATTATAATTACTTTCCTAAGACATGTCTAATTCTCAAGAGACATAACTTCCATTATAACTCAAGAGTCATGTATGTATAAAAGGTTTGATGAACAGTCACTAATAGTCTATAAATGGACTTTGTTATATATATTTCACATTATCCAAAATTATAAGTTTAAGATATTGAAAGTTCTTTGAAACTCATTTATCTCAATGACTCTTAGTTATAGGTGATTTCCAATCTAATGATAATTCTCTCAAGATTACTTTTAAAGGGACTTACTAATAGTGGTATCAAAGTGGCGTTAATATTCTATTTTGAGTTTAAAAGCCAAAATAAAAGTTATAAACCTAATCCCAAACGCAAACCAATTTTGATTATTTCAATTATTCAATTATTTTAATTATTTTAATTATTTGAACCTAATCCCAAACTCAATCCAATTTTGATTATTTTGATTATTTTAATTATTTTAATTTTTTTTTTCGTTTAGCTAGAGTGAAATAATAATTTTATATTAAAGGGGTAAAATAGTCTTTTTAACTTTTTCTCACAGAGTTTAGACGGCAATGGAATAGAGATAATTTTATAAACTTTAGGTGGAACTCAGTAAAAAAAAAAAAGAAGATTTGTGTATTTTTAAAAATGTGTGAAAAAAGGGTGGTCGGTGGATAATTATTACCCTTTTGCCCTTTTAGTTTATTCACATTTTAATTTTAGTATAGTTTGATCTCACTAAGACTTAAGGTGGACTAGTTGGAAATATGCATGTTAAGATTACATTGTATAAAATTTTCATTCTACACATCACATCATTATTCATGTTATTCAGTTGTATTGACATAATAACCATTGATGGGTTGAGTTACGATAATTGTAACGAAAACCATTTTGATCATATATTGATATGATTGATGGACTAGATTGGTTATGGATGCATTTCGATAATAATAGTAAGGTTGAGCTCATGCTGTTATTTTTGCAAAACATAATTATAAGGCTACATATAACTCAAGTAAAACATTATTGGATGTTTTAATATAGTATTATTGGATACTTGATCCAATGTTGGATTTATATATGAATAATTATGTGTTGCAGATTGTCATGTAAGGTTAAACTTAATTAAAAGTGATCAAATATGATTTTTAGTAATTTAGTCTTTAATGTATCTAATAGATGTGTGGCTTTAATGTGCAGATACTTAAGGGTAATTTATATTTCTATAATGAGCAAAAATAGGAATACCTAAAGGCTACAGAATAAGTTGTCTATATAAGTAGTTATAGTCTCCAGGTCATACGTATCATCGTTTTATTTTCTTCTGATATCCCATCATTAAAGCGAGTGCATAAAGAAAATTAAAGGATTCTCTAAGAAAACGTGCTGATCTGAAAGACAAACCACACGGCTCTAAAGCAATTTAACATTATGGATTCAGGTATGCTTCCGCACATTCTGTTATTGATTTTTTGTGAAACAATATAAATATTCTTAGATTTTGGGTAATAGATTTCACTGAAGATTTATTATTCTAACAAAGAATACATATAAAGATTTGATGAACAGTAAGCAATAGTTTATAAATAGATATTGTCATGCATATTGATAGTTCTTAAAAACTCCTTTTTATCTTTTGAATCTTAGTCATAGGTGATTTTCAGTCCAATGACTATTCTCTCCGAATTGCTTCTAAAGGACTAACACATTGAACATAAATATTTAAGTATCGAAACAATAAAGATATGGGTTAAAAGAATCTGCCAATTAGGCTCTAGAAAAACATTTTAATCATATAATATCTATTTTAAACGTATTTTATAAGGAGGAGATTGAATTGTCATTATGCTAAACATATACTGTGCTTTTTTTTTTTAATTAAGATTTACATGCTTGGATCACGTTGTGTTGTAGTTATCATCACGCTGGATTCACTCCACTGAGTTGTGTGTGTCATTTAACTTGCAACTAAGCAAGAGACTTGATTTCCTCTGTAAACAAATTAAGTTCTGGAAAGGCTTAGCCCACATCAAATTTTTGCAATACTCATTTTAATAGAAGCCTTAGACATTTACCTCGAAGTCCATCATGGCAACACTTTATCACTTTTTTTTTTAAACAATATTTTCAAATAATTATGAATGTAGTAAATCAACAAAAATAGTGCAAATGGAGTAAAACTAATACATAATAATGACAATTACATTGTAAAAGAATGTTGATAATATTTATGCATAAGAATAAAATAGAATATTAAAAAAAATCCTATACTAAAATAAATACTTTTTAACTTAATCTCTTGTTAACTGAAAATTATGTTTGATCATGTCGGGAACCGTTTTTCTCAATCGAACTTAAATCCAACGGCGGCTCCTCTTTTCTTCTACTCCCCTTCAAAAGTCCGTACAATTTTCTAAATTCTCTTACCGTGTGAACACTCTCTCGGCACAACAACCCATCATCCGCTGGTTGACCCGACCCATTTTCAGTCGCTTTCGCCCCGACTTTATCAACTTGTTTGTTTGGTTGTTTCTGTAGAGCCGTTATGACCGATTTCAAAGCCCGGGTGGGCGAAGTCCGATTCGACATCAGGAGCTCACTAATCTGGGCCGGACTCAAACTCGACCCGTTTTGAAAACCCTCTTCAACTTGACCGAAAAGCTTGTGATCCTTCACGCCCAAGTAATTACCTGCCAAATTCTTGAACGTTGAAAAATCACATAAAGGAAACTCCACGTGAACATCAATCCTCCCAGGCTTCATCATGGCCGTCTGATCATCACAATCCCCATCACCAATCCGATCCTTACCATTCATCGTAAATACCATCACGCGTTCCTCCCCACAGCACGACATAACCCCATCCATGAAATTCAACATCCCAGCCGCCGTTGACTTTTCGGATCTCAGCAAGAATTTGTCAATCCCCTCCACCAAAATCAACGACTTGGATTTAGTTTGTAGCAAGAGCAACTTCAAGTCGGATACATCATACACCGTTGATAAATCGATATCATAAACGTCATAACACAGGAACCGAGCCATGGCCGCAACGAAACTCGATTTTCCCGTACCCGACGGACCGTACAGAAGGTAACTCCGTTTCCAAACGCGACCGAGTTTGTTATAGTACTGTTTAGACTTGAGAAACAGCTCGAGATCAGACTTGACCTTATTCTTCACGTCGCCGTCGAGAACCACAGTATCCATAGTCGCCGGATGGGTGAAGGGAATCGATCTCCAGCAGCACCGTCCGTTGTCATACAAAGTAAAGTGCAGCCTCGTCTCTTTTTGTTTCGACTCATTCTCTTCCGCCACAGAAAGCACGTGCTGCAAATACGGACGTAGGATTCTTCGTTTATCTTTCTTCCTGAGTCTCATCGTGAATTCTTTGTCGCCGTTAGTCCAAGAAACCCTAGCGGCGAGGAAAGTGTCGATTACTGTCTGATTAGCGTCAAGATTTAAGATTATGTCATTGCACTTGGAGCCGGCGAAGAGATTGGTGAATTGGGAGTCTTCGAGGGAAGCAAGAGAGTTGAGGTAAGTTGAAACTTTACGATAGAGGAGATTTTCTTGCATGTTGTTGCTATTTTCATTGTATTGTGGGATTTTGTATGACTGGTAAACATGGAACCAATCTTCGAAGGATCGATATTTGTTTAAAAGGATGTGTGGAAATGATGTTTTTGATAGGAATCGAAAGATCAAGATTAGGGTTCCTATGGCCAAAACGATCAAAATAAACATTTTAAGTATATTACTTAAATGCAAATCGAAGTGAGTAATGGGGTTGTTATTTATTAGTCAGGTTTAAGCCGGCAGCAAGCAACTGATATATATGTATATCTACAAAGAAGATGAGCTGAGAGAGGAAATAGAGACGAAATGAAGTTGTTTTTGTGATTGGCTGCGAATGTATTGGACTGATGATATTAGATTATTATTATTTGACGATGATATGTGCATATATGTCCACTCTTCTTATTCAATCGTCTTTCTTTGACTGAATTATTTATTACTAATTAGATTATTAGGGAAATCTTTATTCAATATTTAGCTTAGCTAGCTTGGCTTATCTTTTCTTTTAATCTTTGAAAGGAAGGTTGGTTTTATTGTGATCTTAATTTAATTATGATGATCACATTCACATTTTTCTTTTTTAATTTCTTTCTAGAACATACTCTTTGAAAGTTGAAATTTCAATTGAAGATCCGGCAGAATTGTATGTAAAGCTCAATATAGCAAGTTGGGAAAATAATAAAAAATCCCATGTTGTTTAATGAAATTAATTATTTCTCCCCTCATATTTTAAAACTCATCAAAATCTTTCTGTTATTAAAAAAAATTAGCTTTTTTTTTTTTTAAATGTAATCTCCATTTTATCTGTAGAAAAGATTAATGAGAAAAAAAATATTTTGATCAATTGTTGGCACCTGCCTACACAAAAACTAGCACATTGATTCACAACTCTTGTACTTAATGTGGCATAATTCAATCGGATGTATTAATTACCTCTTGGTTCATATTATTTATTTTTATTATTTTATATTTTTATCCAATCAATGAATTTATGCTATATTAATGTGTATAAAATTAATTTATACAAGAGTTTGTAGTTATATCATCGCTTATAAAAGAAAAAAATAATAATTGGAAGCATAATCGTAATCAAATGATCAAAGATGAAAAGAAAATTGAAAGTTTATAAAGTTTGGAGATTTTGATTGATTTTGAAATATAGATAAAAAATAGAAAGATTAATTTATTGCAACAGAGGAGGTTTCGATCATTTTCCCTTTATTTGTTGTTTTCAAAGTAAAATATTAGAAAATTATTGAAACCCGCATGATTCTTTCTATTATATTTAAGGGAAGCCACATGATTTTGAAAAGCTTGAAAAATGACAGTATAGCATTCCAAAAAAACACTTCATTTTTTTTCCCCGGTATAATTTTCCATTTATACATATTTATAAGGGATTACCAAAATAAGCCTAATCTTGAACGAGTAAAATGTGATTTTTCAAAGTTTGGTATAAGCTGTTTAAAATTCCATGTTGGGTAATGGGTCAAGGGTCTTCTTAGCAACTTGAATTTAATTAAAATAATCAGTTGGCAAACACCCAAAATGTGATGGCAACTGTGAGTCAATCTATTCGTGAAAACTTACATAATTCATTAAAATTCTATGTTAAAATTTATTATAAAAAATCTCATTTTACACGCTTTTAAGCAGTTTTATTTGACTGACCATCTGATTTTAAATCTTAAGAAAAAAAAATAGATTTAAAATTTTTTTATTCCAATAATTATAGAGCGTAGATTTTCTGTAATAAAATGATATATATCAGTTGGCAAAATGTGATGGCAACTCTCTGTCAATCTGTTCATTAAAACTTACATAATTCATTAAAATTCTATGTTAAAATTTATTATAAAAAATCTCATTTTACACGTTTTTAAGCAGTTTTATTTGACTGGTCATCTGATTTTAAATCATAAGCAAAAAGGAAATAGATTTAAAATTTTATATTCCAGTAATTATAAAGCGTAGATTCGCTATAATAAAATGATACATGTACCTCATTTTCTAAATTGTGTAACAAACCTCATTTGAAAAAAAGATTTTGACTTACAAGAAAGCAAACAATTCCTTCACATTATTGAGTCAAACCTTTCCCCATATCATAATAAATAAGAATCAAGTGGGTCTACGTTCAATATAAATAATTAGGTTAATTGACTAACATACAATTAATTATTAAGATTAAAATGTGATGCTTTTAATTCATAGGCATTACATATAATTATTGAATCAGTAGCTGCTAACAAGCATAAATGGATTGGTAATTAGCAAATATCCGTTGTAAAATTGGTGTTTATCAAACATCTAATGTTATACTTTAAAAGAAGCAAAATTATAGTCGTTAACATACGCTTACTGCTCATTAATTGCTCATCAACATTCAACAGACAACAACTTCCGCGGCAACGTGAATATGTGATGGTGTCGACCGGCAATGTGCAAGGTAGTACACTATGTGGATTACGTATGATATTTTTCTTTTTTTCTTTTTTTATTTTTTTTATATGTTGAAGACTTGAAGGCGAAGTTCTTAGTTTTCGGATATCAATGGCGGCGGGTTCTTGTTTGCATCTGTTGACGGTTGATCATTCGTTAACTGCAATACTGCACGTGTTTCATTGGCAGAATAAGCAGAGTTGAAATGGTAAAAGTTTTTATTTTTTATTTTTAGGTCAATAATGATTACTAACATTTTGATAAATACCTTGATTAAATAATAATTTTTTTAATCGTAATTTAGAATATATCAACATACTAATAAATTAATAATTCAATAAATTTACATGATAATTTGTTATGAATTTTTTTTTAAAGTTTTTTATTTAAGACCCACCTATGGTAACAATAAATAATTAATAAATTTACAACTAAATGAATTTGATATGTGTTGCTCTCTAAAAATCGTAACTAGGCCCAAAGCCTTAGTCTCGTTCATAAGGTATGTATTAGACCTAAGAGCATCTACTGTAGGTTGTGGTTTGTAATGTATGAATATGTATAATTAAAGGCCAATATATATTGAGCTATTGATCAAGCCTAATTGGGGTTTACTTGGCCTGCAAGGAATGCTTTGTTCAAAGGGCTAGCAGAGAACCTATAATTACATAAAACCTATGAGAGAACAAATCCTGCCAAACGGTGCACAGGCCAACAGGATCATTGTTTGCAATCTAGCGGTAATCTCAAGCCTAGGCCTATTAAACATTTTACAAACTCTAATTTTGTCTTACGCTTAACCTAATCTTATAAGCCACGTTGCTTTGTGGTTAAGTATGGCAACTCAATCCTTAAAAAAAATCATGATCTTATTTAATAGGAAACCTAATCTCTTTATAACTAAGATTGAACAAGATCTCGATTACTTTCATCTTTTCATAGGAATTTCACATATCTCATTGGATTAGGGTTTGCCCAACCAAAGCCTATAGATAGAGCCCTTATTGACTATTCAAGATCATCAACAATGAACCTTTACATCAGCGACCTAACTTGCAATTCTCATCCATAAACAGCAACCCTAAAACTTGCAATAGCAACCTAGCTTGCAATTCTCATCCATAAATAGCAACCCTAAAGCTTGCAATTCTCATCCATAATAGCAACCCTAAAATGTGCAATAACCATTAATCAAGGAGAAAATATCTCTTTTAATAAAAACCACCATTGAAGCCCTTTCTTAAGCCATACGTAAACCCAAAACAGAATCCATTACTATTCCTTTATCATCATAACACATTTTTTAATTAATAACAAGCCTCTGTTTCTGATTGTCCATCAATAACAACAAATCATACTATTTTACATAATATAGTTGCCATATTAGGTTATGTTAGTCACCAAACCTTTCCATAATCACCTTTTAATACCGAAAACATATCCAGAACCTCATAATCACATATTTTCAGTCACTAAAACCTTCAAACACCTTCTCTAAATTCATGATCATAATTAGGGTTTCCATTAGTTCATAGCCGTATCGATCTTAGGTCACCAGCACAAGGTTCTCTATTATTCACGTTACTGCATCTGCTCCTACACCACCACTCATAGTAGGACTCTATCTATTCCAAAACGAGCCTAGTCACCGTAAATCAACAAACTAGAAGTCAAAGTAGTAACATGGAGGCTATGCCAATGCGTTGATACATCCTTGGACCTTACTTTTCAAACTATACAATATAATAAAGCGGATCTTAGACCAAACCCGAACTTCAGTCTATCCCAATCCTATCTTGTCGAGGGGAATCTTATGGCCAATTCAAAAGTGATATGTGGCTGAGTGAAATTCCTATCAAACCATATTTATAAGAGGCTTTCATAAAATATGTTTCCAGTATTGCTTGTGATAAGTGCATATTTTCTTTATATTTTATTATTAATTATTCTATCTTTTTCTTGCATTTAGTCTTAAATATCATAATTTTTTAGTTCATTTTTATTTTAATTACTTTATTACATTATATTTATTATGTTAATTTTTATATTTTGCTATTTTAGGTATATTCTAAGATTAAAGAGGAATTAAATCAGAATTTCTCGGAATAATTAAAAAGGGAAAGAACTAAAGAAATTTAATTGAAACAAATCAATGAGGATTTGATTTAATTAATTATCATACATGGAGAGCTTGGTATAAAGAGTATATTGTGATTAATTAAAGAAGAAAATATTTTGGGATGGCGTTAAATTAGAAATTGCACATGCATGGCATTATATATTATGAAAAGTAAATTGAAAAAAAAAGAAAAAGAAATGGCCAAATTTAATTAAGCATGCATAATTGGATGTGCATGGCAATGTTCACCTGCATGGTCTTAAATTGGAAGCAAGTTAATTGCTTTCCAAATCCTTTAATGATTCGGCCATGGACACTATATAAGGGCAACCTCTGGCTTTTGATGACGACAACCCAAGCAGCTAAGAGGAAAACAAAACCGAGACAGCAAGAAGAGAACGGGCAGCCAAGGAAGAAGGAGAATAAAGAGACCGAATTAAATTGAAGCAGTGCAACCACTTAGATTAATCTTTATAATTAGTTTTATCAACTCTTTTATTCTCAATTTAATTATGTTAGGCTAATTTTTTTTATTTGGTTGAGGATGAATTCAAAATCCCAGATACGTCATATAATTAATATTTAATTTCTATCATTCAATTTATTTAATTGAGATTATTTATGTTTTCTATAATTAACATTTATGATTTTATCCTTGACCTATTTAAGAGGCCAATTATATAGGACTTGAATAAATTCTATTGTTAGATTAAAATACTTGATCCCTAATTGTCTTGATATTTTAATCATTAGTGTCAAATTGGAATCAATGATTTCAATTGGATAACATAACCTAAGTTAAATAATCCAAGCTGGTGTGATTATTGTCTAGATCAACCTAATATCTTTCTCTACTTAATACTTCTATTATCTTGAATTTAAAGAGATTGTTTTAAATTATTTACTGGTTAGAGATTAAGAGAAGAGTTTTTTTTTTTTTGCCTAACGACACATTAAGGAAAGATGAAGATTAACAGAGATTATTGTTGTCTACGGTTGATAGATTCACTGGAAATTGATGATAGAATTAATATATATTATATATATGTTTGGTAGTGGCGAATGATCATTTGATCAAAGTTTTCATTATTATTATTTCTTTCTCATTTAATCAGAGTTTCTATTAAATTATTATTTTCAAAGTCTTAGGTTTTTTATTTTGTGTCATTTAATTAAAAATTCATAAAACCCCCCCTTTATTTATAGTTGGTATTTTCTTTTGTTAGATTAATTTATCTTATTATTATTATTATTATTATAAGTCTTTATTTTAAAATTGATAATAAATAAAACTAGTGTAGTCTTCATTGGATCGATCCTTACTCGCTTTATATTAGTTATTTATATTAGTATTAAGGTTTTAAATTTGGTGTACTTTAACAGCACTACCAGCTTGTCTCTTAACTTAGATCTTATTTCTAATATTTTTTTTTTGTTTTGCAAAAAGAAGGTCTAATATGACATTATCGTAGTGCAACAAAAAAAATTATTTAATACTTATTGACCCGAAGATTTTGTAAAAACCTTGATTTTGACGATAATAAATCACATGTCAAGGGTAAAATGATTTTTTTTTTTTTTTTTTATAGTTTCCTAGCTCTTGAAGGAAAAAGATTATTCATGTGAGATCAAGATCAAAGAATTCAAGAACAAAGACTATTAAGTCAAGATAAAAAATAAAGATATTATTTTTCATGATTTTTTTTATCACATTTTTTTTTGTAAAACTAGTATGAATGAAGGTGTGCATGATTAAACATTTAAAATTACAAATTTTATCATGATTATGATATTCAAATATATTTTCGGTTCCACAAAATATGCTTTCTATACTTGACGAAAAATGAAATTTAAATGTTTTATCACTATAAGAAAATTAACAAATGATAACAGACACTTTGTGACAGATTTTGAGAAAAAGGGCATAAGTTATAAAGCATGATAGAGTCGTGATAGATTTTGTATCTATCATGTATTCATGACAAACTCATGACAGACTAATGATAGAAATAAAACATGTCGAGGATGTATGACGACTTTTTGATAAAATTGATTGCATCAATAATTTTGATAGAAATTTTATGTTAACTTGAATTTTGCATGTTTTTTTATCGAAATTTCGGGCATTATTTGAAATAAAATATTAGATGAATCAAGAAAGTTCATCGTTTCATGTAAGTTAGAACGATGGCACTTTGCTCATTAATTTAAAATATTAAAATATTTAAAATTTTTAATACTAAAATAAAATTTTAAAATAAGAAGCACAATGTTTTAGTACTTTGTAACTGCTTTTTTTTTTTTTTTTTTTTTTTTATGTATCGAACACAACACACATAGAGAGAAATACATCGTTTTGGTGCTTTCTAATCCTTAATTTTTTTCTAAGTATGGAACACAACACACACGGAAAGTCATGATAGATTTTTTGTCTATCATGTATTCATGACGGACTCATGATAGAAATAAATTATTTCAAGGATATATAATGAATTTTGTGATAGAATTATTACATCAATAATTCATGATAGAATTTTCATGTTGACTTGGATTTGGCACCTTTTCGACTGAAATTTTGGGATTATGTATGTGAAATAAAATATTATATGAATCTAGAAACGTCATCATTTCATGTAAGTTGGAATGATGGCGTTTTGCTCCTTAACTTAAATTTTAAAATTTTTTATTATAAAATAAATTTAAAAATAAGAAACGCACCATTTTGGTGCTTTGTAATTGCCTTTTTTTTTTTAATGTATCGAACACAACACACATAGAGAAAAACGCATTGTTTTGGTGCTTTCTAATCCCTAATTTTTTTTAAAGTATGAAACACAACACACATAAGGCAAAGGATACTAACTTGAACCCTCGGTACTAACTTCTTTCAACCTCTTGATACTGAATTCGTTTTTGCCGTCGTCTTGTCAAAATCTTAATTGTCGTCATCTTGCCATCGTCTTTCTTGCGCACTAGCTACCAATTGCATTGTGAAATTGAATGATTGAAAGTGCATTTAGTGGTCTCACCACCATTTTCCTAGCCATTGTGTTCTATCCTCATCTTGCCATCTTCCTTACCATCATCATTTTAAAACCCTTGGTTTGATTTCTGTTCTGTCCTCATTTTGCATGCTGTTTATTTTGCACAAATATAAGCTAAATTAATCAATGCTATAATAATCTAATGAAAAAACCTAATTAAAAAATTTGATTAGTTAATTTGTTAAAAGAGAGCAAAAGATGTTGGTTTGTTAGGGTTAGCAGTAGCAGTAGCAGCAATAATAATAGTAGTAGTAAGTGTGATATATGGATTTTAAAGATGAAGGATTAGAGAAAATGGATAATTATTTAGGGTAATACTAGTAGTAGGACCGGGAGCCAGGTAATTTACCTATTTTGGTAAATTTGCATATTTAGGGTTAGTTTTGCATTGAAGTTTGGGGTTATTCAGAATTGATGAAGTAGTAGTATTGGTTTTGCAACAAAGGTATACTAACTAATACTTTTTTACACGTAGAACCTAATTTAGCTTTTTGTGCAAAATTTTATTTTAATTTATTGAAAGAGGTTTCTTTTCTTATGTAATAGTTGATCTTGTGTTTTTGTTGGCATGGGGAAGATGTCCATGACATACCACTTCCTAATGTAGATGTAGATGTTCCATTTGAGTTTATGGACTATGATAATGGTAACACAGTAGATATGGTTAACGATGCTTATGAGTCTTGTGCTGTAGATCTAAAGTATTTAAAAATCTACTAAAATAGGCTGAAAAGCCTTTGTACTCGAGATACAGAAATTTCACTAAGTTAGGTACTTTGATTAGCTTGTTCAATATAAAGAGTAGATTTGGGTATTCTGGCACAAGTTTTACTGAGTTATTAGGTGTTCTAGCCAAGTATCTGCCTAAAAGTAACCATACAGAAACTATATGTGCTTATCGATTATCTTAACTAAAATAAATGGGTTTGGTAAGATTACTTTTCTTTTCTTTCTTTCTTTTTTTTTAGCACAAACAGGCTCCGAAACAAAATATCGCAAAATTGGATCGTAGCTATTAAGGTACATGAAAGAAATAATATCAAATGTTAGTTTGTTAATGAGCAATGTAAGTTGATAATTAAATATCTTAACTTTCTTTTATTCTATATATTTGACATTATTTTTTAAATTTGACAAAATTAATCTTGTGATTAACAATTTAGAGGAAAGAAAACATACACTTAGGATGAAATAGATGAGGTTCGTTTGGAGTGGGTTAAAGGTTCGTTTGGAGTGGGTTATGTTGATGCAGTTTTTCCCGCGTGCCTCAACAGTGCTTCGAACCTTCCAACTGTGCCTCCAAACAGCTCGAGCAGGACTGTTCAAGCCTTCTGCTCGCAGCTTCAAACAGTGCCTCCAAGCAGCTCGAGCAGGACTGTTCAAGCCTTCTGCTCGCGGCTTCAAACAGTGCCTCGATCCTTCTGCTCGCGACAAGCTCGAGCAGGATTACCCCCTTCGTCCTGTTCCGCTATCTTCTTCAGAACGGAGATCTCCCGGACCTGTACTCACAGAAAACCGGGTCAGGGGTCGCCGGGCGTGTTCCGGCGAAAACCCTCCGACGCTCAAGTCAGTAATCGGGTTTATCTTTTTGGTATCTCCCTTAGTGAGGGAGACCGGAAAGATGAAAGGGGTATTATTTCGCCCCCCCTTTTTTGGATAAGTATGGTGTTTTTAGAGAAAATCAGATGAGAGAAATTAAAAAAGGAAGAACCTGTATCAAGTTACAGATCCTTTCTGAATCAGAAGTTCCAACCTTTCTGTGAATTAGAAATGCCAACCCCTTTTTCGGGTTCAATTCTTCCAACCCTTGTAACGTTCTCCTTCGTTTCCTTTTATACTCCATTTTTCCCGCTCTTTCCCTTTCCAGGCTGTCCACTCCCACGCTAGTGGTATCTGGGTCCCTCTGACAGCCGGGATTGGCGGAATATTCCCTAGGGATGAGCTGCCGTCCCCTTAACCCGATTCACGTGGCCGGATCACCATGCCGGCAAGTGCGCTAGGAATTATGACACCTTGAAGCATGTGCCACCCACTAGCAACAAGATCTCCATCGCACCATGTGGGACCCCGGTCGACATTAAAGGTGTGCAAGGATTCGAAAAACGGGCCGGGTTGCCTTGGCCTGGTCTTGCCTGGATGTGCTCGAGGATCCCTTCGAGCAGGAGAGATGTGCTCGGCCTCGACCTTGACCATCTTTGACCCGGGACGAGCTTGAGCAAGGAAGGAGTGCTTAGCTCTCGACCTTGACCATCTTGACCCTGACGACCTCGAGTCGGTGATGGAGTGCTCGGGCTCGAGCATATCCGAATTTCTCGGATCTTGACCGGCTTTGACCAGAAGGTATGCTCGGGCTAGTCAGTCCTCGGGGTGTTTTGCTCGAGCTGGAAGGGCTTCGAGGGGCCTGTCCGATATTTACCCCAACACCAGTCCCCCAGTTTCTAGTCTTTCGAGTGAAGCGAGACAAGACTGGAAACTCAGTAAGGATGGGCCGAACTCGCGGCCTTTTACGCTTCCCACGCTCTTCTTGCTCGGGCCTGTAGTTGGCTGTGCTTGGCTCTGTCATGCGGGGACTTCTGGCCTTGGTATTCTTCATGAGCTTCTTCTGCTCGGGCCTGCATGACCGAGGTTTCTTCCGTATCACTACCGCCGGGGTGTAATTGACCGAGGTGTCTTCTGCTGTTAATCCCGCCGGGCCTCGCAATTGAGCGAGGTGTGTTCTCAGCTGTTACTCCCGCTTCGGTGTGTAATTGACCGAGGTGTCTTCTGCATGCTACTCCCGCCGGCCTCGCAATTGAGTGAGGTGTGTTCTCTGTTACTCCCGCTCGGTGTGTAATTGACCGAGGTGTCTTCTCATTACTCCTACTCGGGCTCGCAATTGAGCGAGGTGTGTTCTCACTGCTACTCCCTGCCGGTGTGTAATTGATCGAGGTGTCTTCTCATGCTACTTCCGCCGGGCCTGCAATTGAGCGAAGCATGGCATCGTCCCGCCTAAGACTTAGGCTTTGGGGACTTCTAGCCAAGGAGTTCTTCTTGATCTTCCGCCCGGCCCGCAATTGACCCGAGCTTGTCGATACTCCCCGCCGGGCCCGCACTGACCCAGCGTGGCACCGTCCCGCTGGGACTTCTGGCCAAGGAGTTCTTCTTGAACTTCTGCCCGGGCCTGCAATTGACCCGAGCTTGTCGATACTCCCTGCCGGGCCTACAATTGACCCAAGCAATGGCGCCATCCCGCTGGGATTTCCGCCAAGGAGTTCTTCTTCAATTCTCCCGCTCGGGCCTTTTAATTGACCGAACGCCTTCCGATTTTCTACTCCCGCCGGGCCTCGCAATTGACCTAAGCGTGGCAACCGTCCCGCCTAATGACTTAGGCTTTTGGGACTTCCGCCAAGGAGCTCTTCTTCACTTCTCCTGCTCGGCCTTTTAATCGACCGAACGTCTTCGATCTCTACTCCCGCCGGGCCCGCAATTGACCCAAGCGCCTTCGATGTTACTCCCGCCGGGCCTCGCACTGACCCAAGCATGGCACCGTCCCGCCTAATGATTTAGGCTTTGGGACTTCGGCCAAGGAGCTCTTCTCAAACTTCTCCTGCTCGGCCTTTTAATCGACCGAACGCCTTCCGATCTCTACTCCCGCCGGGCCCGCAATCGACCCAAGCGCCTTCTCGATGTTACTCCCGCCGGCCTCGCACTGACTCAAGCGTGGCCTCGTCCCGCCTAATGACTTAGGCTTTGGGACTCATCGGCCAAGGAGTTCTTCTGCTCGAGCCTTTTAATTGACTCGAGGTCTTCCGATGATACTCCCGCCTCGGTCTTCAATCGACTCGAAGCTAGCACCGTCCCGCCTAATGACTTAGGCTTGGGACTTCATGCCGAGGAGTTCTTCTCGCTTCCGGTCTTTATTTTGAATTTACATTATGAATGCTATTCTTATTCTTACATACATTTGTACTTTTACATATCCCATCTCGGGACGAAATCTTACATTAGCATTTTACAATACAAAGAGACTTACTAGAAATACTTCCTCGTGAGTTGTATGCTCCACTGCCTCTTGATCTCTCGTCCATTCTGGATGAGCTGGCCAGATGCTCCTCGCCTCACTCCTCGATTCCCCCGAGTCGAGCGAGGTTATCTCAGATGGTTTCCTTGGCGCCTACGGCAGTAGCAGTCCTCGCCACCCTTCGGTCGCCTTTCACGACCCCAACAAATCCATTTACTCGATACTTAAGTGGCTAAATAATGGGTGGATAGCACGATTGGTCGATCCTCATGAACCGCCTTCCTAGAATCACCTGCACGGGCCGGCTTCATCTACCACCACGAAATCCAAAGATCATGTTCTTCTCGAAAGGCTTCGAGCCCATGGTCACTGCTAGTTTGATGATTCCTGAGGTATTAGCTTTCCTCCCGAATCCTTTCAAGGAAGTGCTCGTCGCCGAGGCTCGCTACCGCTATTCCTAAATCCTCGAGTGTGGATTTGAAAAGAATATCTACCGAGCTCCCGAGTCAACCAAGATTCTGGTCAAGTTCCTTATTCACTACATTGGCTTTTACCACTGTGGCATCTTCGTGAGGGTACAAAGACCCCTCCTCATCTTCATCCGTCCACATGATTGGCACCGCCGAACCTTGGCCTTCTGGCAGCAGGAGCAAGTGAACAGGACTTCTCGACCAGGCAATGCATATCTCGCAGTAGTTTTTCCGGCCCTGTTGGAACTTCCTGCCATCGCTGGCCCACCCGAAATTATTCTCGTGGACTGGTGGTTCCATGATCTATTTCGTAAGTCCTACCATCTTCCTCAGTCGTCGCTCAACCACCGGGTGTCCCCCTTCAACAAACTCATCCAAGTACCGGTTCCTAACCAGATCCTCCACCTGGTTTTTCAAATCACGGCATTGTGCTGTGGAGTGGCCGTGGTTACCATGGAAACGGCAGAACCGCCCCTTATCCCGCTTGCCACCGACTTGGCCATCTGCGCTGGTAGGCTCAGTAGCCTCGCTCTTCACCACTCAAGTATCTCTTCGAGAGATACCTTCAACCTCGTGATATCGCTTCGTAGGCAGGCTCTGCTCCACCACTTGTATCGCCCTATCCCTTGGGAAGCTTCTCGGGGAGGGTGGCAATGGACGGTCACCCCTGTTATGGCTCACTTCAAGTCTACTCGGTGGCTGGTTGCGGGGTATGTGGCCATCATGACGCCTGTATTCACTGTAATCCTGGCCTGGAGACCTGCAAGGTGGCTGGGGAACCATCCGCGGCGGGGGAACTCTCTGATATGGGTTGTATGGGGCAACCCGATCCTCGATGCCTTTGAGCTCGTGTCCCTGCAGGACCCCTTTCTCCCTCCTTCTTGCTCCATTGACTTGCTCATTCCTCGCCTTGCAGCCTTTTCTTCTTCAATTACCATGTCCAGCTTTACTTGTTCATGCACGTCCGAATACGAACGGATCGAAGGACTCAGCAGTTATACCATGGTCTCCCCATCCGAATACCCTCCTTTAATCCTCTCGGAGCTTGGGATGGTTGAACGCACTCAAGATCTAGGACCGATCTATGGTATCTTTTGATAAACTCCTGAGGGACTCTCCTTCTCTCTGCCTTACTTCGATAGCTCCATCATGTCATCCTCGTGGGTCACCGCTCCTCGAATTGTTCTCGCGAACTCCCCGCACATCCTGCTCAAAGCTCAAAATGCTTCCCGTGGAGTCTGCGGTACCATTCTCTCGCACTTCCTCAAGAGTGAGCTGGAAGGCCTCGCACCTGCTGGCCGACTGCACCTTGCACCCCGCCATGTCGCTGAACCGCTCTATGTGGACCAACGGATCACTTTTCCCGAAAATTTCAGATCCGGAAGTGGAAATCACGTGGATCGTGACACCCATGATCTCCGCGGAGAGTGGAGATTCGTTGTCCGAAGATTATTCGCCACTTGGACTCTTTCCTTCCCCAAGATCTTCCACAACTCGTGCTAACTCGCAGACCTCTCCCTCCAACTCCTCCACACGAGAGGTTGAGGTCAGTATCCTCGCAAATGTTGACGGGACCCCTTTCCTCCATGTTTGTTTCTTCTCTCACCGCAACATTTGGTGCCCTAGGTCTGGGCTTCATCTCCGTATTTTCCGAACATGAGCATTCCTCTACTGGACTCCGGACATCGTTACATGCTTTTCTCCGTCCTTCCCCGAATTCTTGTAACGTGGAGGTCATAGTTTCGATCTGCTTTTCCATCCGATCCATTCTTTCCTGGATCTCTCTGTTCTGGGCTTCGTTGGCCACCTCTCTCAAAGTTACTGATTCTCCTGGACTTACTCCTCTTCGACTGTTTCCCCTCATCGTTGTGTTGTGTGTCTTCAATGTATTAGGAAATCAGGCTTTTGTGCCGATCCCACGACAGTCGCCAAAATGTTGATGCAGCTTTTCCCGTGCCTCAACACGGTGCTCGAACCTTCCAACTGTGCCTCCAAACAGCTCGAGCAGGATTGTTCAAGCCTTCTGCTCGCAGCTTCAAACAGTGCCTCCAAGCAGCTCGAGCAGGACTGTTCAAGCCTTCTGCTCGCGGCTTCAAACAGTGCCTCGATCCTTCTGCTCGCGACAAGCTCGAGCAGGATTACCCCCTTTGTCCTGTTCCGCTATCTTCTTCAGAACGGAGATCTCCCGGACCTGTACTCACAGAAAACCGGGTCGGGGTCGCCGGGCGTGTTCCGGCGAAAACCCTCCGACGCTCAAGTCGAGAATCGAGTTTATCTTTTGGTATCTCCCTTAGTGAGGAGACCGGAAAGATGAAAGGGTATTATTTCGCCCCTTTTTGGATAAGTATGGTGTTTTTGAGAAAATCGGATGAGAGAAATTAAAAAGGAAGAACTCAGATGTTACGATCCTTTCGAATCGAGTTCAACCTTTCTGAATCAGAAATGCCAACCTTTTCGGTTCAATTCTTCCAACCTCTGTAACGTTCTCCTTCGTTTCATTTTATACTCCATTTTTCCCGCTCTTTCCCTTTCCAGGCTGTCCACTCCCACGCTAGTGGTGTCTGGGTCCCTCTGACAGCCGGGATTGGCGGAATATTCCCTAGGGATGAGCGGCTGTCCCCTTAACCCAATTCACGTGGCCAGATCACCATGTCGGGCAAGTGCGCTAGGAATTATGACACCTTGGAAGCATGTGCCAGCCACTAGCAACAGTATCTCCATCGCACCATGTGGGACCCTGGTCAGACATTAAAGGTGTGCAAGGATTCTGAAAAGACGAGTCGGGTTGCCTTGGGTCGGGTCTTGCCCAGATGTGCTCGAGGATCCCTTCGAGCAGGAGAGATGTGCTCGGCTCTCGACCTTGACCATCTTTGACCCGGGACGAGCTTGAGCAAGGAAGGAGTGCTTAGCTCTCGACCTTGACCATCTACGACCTCGAGCTGGTGATGGAGTGCTCGGGCTTCGAGCATATCTGAATTTCCTGGATCTTGACTGGCTTTGACCAGAAGGTATGCTCGGGCTAGTCAGTCCTCGGGGTGTTTTGCTCGAGCTGGAAGGGCTTCGAGGGGCCTGTCCGATATTTACCCCAACAGGTTAACCATTTTTCCAATATCATTGTCCCATTAGCAAAATGGTTAGTATGAATATGAAACTATAAATATTAATTGTTACAATTTGTTGAAATTAAAGTTGTGGTGAGGATTGTACTGTAGATGCTATGCATTTGATAACATTGGGTATTTTGATAAATTCTGCTTGGACTAGATGCTGGGTTTGGGTTGGAATGTTGCTGTGTATAGGGCTGGAATTAGGGTGCGGTTGGAAGATGATGGATTGGATGTTGGGATTATGTGCTCTTTAAAGCATATTGATTTTCTAATGAATAAAATATTTCAAGAATTTATTCGGATATTTTGAATTGCATTAATATTTTGAGTAAAGTATATTTAATCATATTATATGTATTTATGCGATCACTATGTAGATTCGCAGAACACATAAATACAAGTTATCTTATAATTAAATAAATTAAGTTCGCAGTTGATAAATAAAGTTGGGTACTTTATTTAGGTATAGAGTGTAATAAATTCATTGAGTGATTTGTCTTAATCATGTATGAATTTATTGATGTAGTATGTCTACATTGAACTAGATCACATATGAGATTTAATTAACCTAGTAATAACTGTCAGACTTATTAAATCTCATAGGCATTGATTTACTGTAATCTTAATCTTGAGTTAGTTATGATTTCATGATTGTAGTTGTTACTTCGTTTGAGTTACCAATAGGCATGACATACACATGTAGTCTAGATTACCCGGTATCTTGGTGGGAGCAATTACAAATATTGAAATTATAGATTAACAATATAGAATTTGTACGACACATCTCTTGATGGGTTTTCGATGATTGATCATAGAATTCTCCGGCAGAGTGTCTCAACATAAATAAGTATGTTGAAAATGATCATTAGAGAAAATCGATGAAGTATCAAGGAACAAGATGTAATTAAATTGATTGGACAGTTGAGATATCAATTTAAATTAACGATGTGGTGCAAAAGATTGTGCAGTAAAGAAATCAATGTGGCTTGGGCGAATTATATTCGAGCATACAATTATGGAGGTCAGTTCCAATCTTATAGTGGAGTAGAATTGGAATTAAATAATTATATTTGTTTAATTACAAATTTAATTATTATAGCCATTATTGTATGTTCCCAAATGATCCCCGGGTTAGCTCATTTAATTGACAACACTATTACTAGACCCAAAAGTAAGAAAAACTGGCATATTAGATGAAAATTATAATTATAATATTTGTTAAGGCCTAGTATGTTATATTCAAGTGTAAATGAGGGCTTGTAATATTTTACAAGGTAGTCTCCTAGTTAGTTACACATTCCTTCCACTTTTAGGTAAGTGGAGAGATAGTTAAAAGAGGAATTCTATTTTAAATAGAAATCTTAATCCTAACATATTATGGTTTTTCATAAGATATTATAAAAGGGGCATTATTCTCTTAAATTGAGATAGAGGAGAACCCCAGGGTTTTTAAGAAAAATAAAGAAGGCATCTAAGATGAGCCAGTTACAATTGGGAAGTGGTAAAACAGACGCTCACACGTCCAGTATTGATCAAACTTGAGTCATAGCCTGGAAGATCGTTTGGAGGTGGATCTACAACTCTCAATTGTTCATATTCTCAAAACATCAAGTTATGAATTTTTAGATTACTTAATTCTTATATATTGTATGAGATCGGTCCTAAAATGTTTTAATTAAAAAATTAAAAAACCTAGTTTTATTCCCTTCATTGGAGTGTTGCTAGAAGATGGTATTTCTGTTGTAAGATGGTATTGCTAGAAGTCTTGATGTTGGAATATTTGCATTAATGTTTGGAAGTTTTGTTGGGTAACTTGGTTTGGTGACTAGAATTTTAATTGCTTTTCTTAGAGTTTGATTCAAATTTAACTGTTGTTTTATATTTTCGAATGTTTTTCTTTTCTATTTTGAATTTTTTATTATGTATTGGTGGTAATCACATTGGATACTAGATGTATTTCTTTTGAAATTAATTTGTTCGATTGAATGGATGTTAATTAATATTAATTTTTTTATGATATTTAATTAATTAATTAATTAAATTTGTAAACAAGAATTCATCGACAAGTTATAATTATAATATAATTTAAAAAAATTAAAACTTTATGATGGGAAATACTCATTATAAATTATGTCATAAATAATTTTCCACCAAAATTGAGTAATAAGTTTACAAATGATAATTGAATTTTCCGCAAAAATTAGAAAAAGCACAAAATTTAAATAAATTTTAATTTTAATTATTTTTTCAAATTAAAATATTGTACAACAAATATATCTAACTGTAAAAAACTATCATGAATTCATGATAAAAATATTTTAATATACATTAATGATAATGACAGAAAAATTATCTATCATGCATCCTTTTTTATGATTGTTATTTCTTGCTATCTGTTGTCTATTTTCTTGTACTGTAATTATATCAAAATAAATTTCTTTTGAAAAAGACTAAAATAATTTTCATATGTCTAAAAATATTGAAAGTATTTATGGTCTTAATGATATTTATGAAGAGTAAACAAATGATCAATTTATTATTTTTCAAATATTTTATGGGCACTTTTGAAACAGAGGGACCAAACTGTAAAATTTGCAAACGTTGGCCTGGATAAAATGGCTAACTGCTCTGGAATCGTTAAGCGACTGTCTTGAAATGGCAAATCATCGTGCAACCAACGGTCAAATGACTCGTCAACAAATTGCTAACCGTTTGTTTATATTAGCTTAAATTAGCGAACTTGAAAGAGGAATTACTAGTTTTTAGAGGGATCTATACAAACCCAACTCTAAATCGATTTTTTCAAGGTCTGAACCAAAACTAGTTTCATTTGCTTTCTTCACACATCCATATATCATTGAGCTATAATTTACTTATACACTCTTGTGAGAGTTTCTTTATTGTAAAATTTTCTTGGGTTTGAGTGATTTCATCTAAGTGTGTGGTACACTTGTTTGAGTGGTGTGAGGTATTCATTGTTATAACGATTTTTGACGCTATTAGAGATTATATTATTGGTATCATAGTGTTAATAATATTTTAACTTATTCATTCATTTTATTAGGAATTTGTCTGGACTTGAATATTTATTAGATTAGATTATATGAAATATTAGAGAATATTTTTCAAGGAATAAAGAAGTAAGTTGGTGTAAATATGAGATTTCATATAAAAGAATTTCAAATAAAAGTTATTGCTACATTAGTAAATATATCAAAGTATTTATGAAATATAAACTCTTAAGAAATTATATCCTAGTACTACTAGGATTTGGGTAAAATATTACACCTACATAAAGGAAAATATTTTACATACTGAAGTGACCAAAGACATATTGTATTTTATATTTGAGAAGCAGCTAACGCAGACAACATGAAGATACCCTATTTGGCCACATATGATATTTCATATACTCATGGAGTTTTAGTCTTCGAGGCTTCTTCATATATATCAAGTCTTTCATTAAATATTCTTTAATGATTACTTTGGTCTTTTTGAGATGAAGGATCGTTTGTTGTGTTGAGGGGATTTTAAGAAAGCAACAGACATAATTAAAGATGATTGGTGCTCACTAAGTAAAGTCAATTAAGTTAGATTCAATAAGGTAGCGACAAGAGTAAAATGAAGTCTAAAATTGAGTACAATTTCAATAGGTTGTAATTTTTTCATTACTTAATGAAGTGCCTAATGTTTGGGTGTGGCCCTTTAAATGTACGTTTAAAAATCATTTGTGTACTTTACTTTTTGCAATTTATTGTTTCTAACATATTTGATATATTTAAGGTGAATGAACAGTAATACAAACAATTGTTATAACTAGTGATGATGAACATTACTGTAAACAATGACTAATAAATAGTATTATGTGAACAGTAACTCATAAATAGTGACTACAAATAATATTGCATGAATAATGATGAGATTATGGATAGGAATAGTACAAGTACGTGGAATAAGGTATATTCAAATCTTATACAAATTCCTGTCGGACCCGTCACAAGAGCTCGTATAAAGAAATTTAAAGAAGCACTTACTGGGGTTATTCAAGCAGTTTGGGATCAATCCAATTCATGGAGGCGTATTGAAGGAATCTCACAAGATATTCGGACTAATAAATGCATGATTCAAGCTCTTGAATTTTATGAGCAATCAAATTTATGAAATCGACGCATTAAGGATGAAAGATGTGCCGCTATCTTTTTAAATATTGTTTTCATTTTTAAAAAAGGCAACAAATCAGCTATTTTGATTTTATTTAGTTATTTAAGATACTTTTATTTTTTTTATTAGATTAAGATTCTGATTTATTAAGGATTATTTCTTTTTTTTATTAGATTAGATTATGATTTATTTATGATTATTTTTCTTATTTCAATTGGATTGTGATTTGTTTCTGATTAGAATTTCTTGTAAACTATATATATATATTCGCATTCAATAAGAGAGAAAGGAGAAATTTTTCATGCAATTTACTTGAGAGTATAATTCTCTTTAGTTCTTAAATGAACTCTTTGAACTTATCGGATTTTCCGTAGCATTCAACCCTTAACTTATCAATCGGTCCATATATAGCTAATTGTGATATTCTTATATACCAAGGTTCTTACTTCATTAAGCAACGGATTGTGGTTCTATTTAATTCCTGAAATTAGAAAAGATCTTGGAGCCTAATTTGATTAGGGTCTCGATTCAATCATTCTTAAAGCAAGATTCAATTAGTTTTGTCATCTTGTGTAGATTTCTTCAAAGCAAAGATTCTAATTAGATTTTTGTCTATCCTTATTTAGATTTCTTGTCTTGTTTATTTCAATTAAAGAAGTTGTGAAAAAAAAAAAAATCGTGAACAGTACCGAATGAACAATATTGCATAAATAGCGCATCGTGAACAGTATTTATGATTTCTTAATTTTACATTCTTGTGATATATTTTCTTTAATCTGTAAATTTTACCAATTCTTTACCATAAATTCCTCCAATTTTTAGTTACTCGGAGTTTTAAAAAAAAAGGAAAGCAAAAAAAAAAATATATATATATATATATATATATATATATATATATATATATATATATATAGTGAAAAAAATATTTCAATTTCTATTATTGGTGTCTTATAAAATCCAAATTTAATTTTTTCATTGTGTGAAAATTTTTGTCCAAAATATTATTATTTTGTGCTTCCAAAACCTAATCATACGTGTTCGTTGTGTTCTCGCCCTTAAAACCCGAATCACTTTGATATAATCTTTGTGAATTACTACTGAAATCTTGATATTAGTTTGATTAGTTTTATAAGAACTAAGAGAGAATTATTACGAGAGAAATAAGGAAAGAGAGTGTGAGCGTATTAGACGATAAAAGCCAATAAATTTGAGTGAAATATGAGTGGAATTGAGTGAATCATTCTCTTGAGTGAAACATGTAAGAGAGTGAAGTGAGGTCATTTCCACATTATTTCAAATATCTTTTTGTAGATTTCGAATATGTCTCACGACGAAGAACGAAGTGCAAATGTAAATGATCAATAATTAACTATTCAAAATTTTCAAATTCAAGCCTTGTTGGGAGAGATGAGATGACTAATGAGAGCTAAATTAGAGCACATACATGAGCATTTGAATCAAGTAGAGAACACACGTGTAGGGCAACTATAATGCGTTCCCCAAACACATAGAAGAGAGAGAGTTCCAGCTAGTACAGAGGTTGATGACTATTATGGGGATGAATAGGGTGCAGGGAATGATTTAGTAGGTAATCATAAAAGAGCTAGGAATCGAGATGATAGTTTGAGTGGCAAAGATGAAAATTCCATCTTTTTAAGGACTGATCCTGAAACATACCTTGAATGAGAAAATAAGATGGAGTTTGTAAGACTGCTGCACTATTCTGAGGCAAAAAAGGTAAAATTGGTTGTGATTGAGTTTTCTGATTATACTATTACTTGGTGGGATCAGCCTGTTATAACTAGGAGATGGAATAAAGAACGTCTTGTTGAAAGTATAATGAAATGAAGACATGGATGGGAAGGCGATTTGTACCTAGTTACTACTACTGAGGCTTGTATTAAAAACTGTAAAGTCTTACCTAGGGTAACCGAAGCGTAGATGATTACTAGAAAGAAATGGAGGTTGCCATGATTAGAGTAAATGTGGAGGAAGATAGAGAAGCTACCATGGCACGATTCTTAAATGGCCTTAACCGGGAGATTGCGAATATGGTTAAGTTGCAACATTATGTGGAGATTGATGAGATAGTCGACAAGGCCATCAAGATTGAGTAGCAACTTAAGAGGAGGAGTAACACTCGTGCAGCCCCAAGCTTCAATTTCACTCCATGGAAGCCGAGCTATGTAAAGCGAGACGAGAGACCACAAACATCTATTGCACCTAAATCAAGATCCGAGCCCTCTAGGCCTAATTCACTAGGTAACATTTGTGACACCCACTATTAGAGATCATGATATTAAATATTTTAAATGTCATGATAGGGGACACATAGCCAATGAATGTGTGAATAAGAAAGTTATGGTATTACAAGATAATTATGAGATTATAACTGATGATGAAGTAGAAGATAATAAGATGCCACCATTGGAGGATGTTGAAGATGAAGAGTATATAGTCCTTGATGAATTAACTTTAGTAGACAGGAGAGCTTTGAGTGTGCAAGTAAAAGAAGAAAAAGCAGTACAATGGGAAAACATCTTTCATACTAGGTGTTATGTTTAGGAAAAAGTATGTACTATGATTATTGATGGGGGAAGTTGTACCAATGTTGCAAGTACTATCATGGTGGAGAAGTTAAGGCTTCCAACACTTAAGAATCCACAGCCATACAAACTACAGTGGTTAAATGACAGTGGCGAGGTGAAAGTGAACAAACAAATACTAGTATTTTTTAAGATCGGTAAATATAAAGATAAAGTACCACAATGCAAGCTGGACACTTATTACTTGGGCGTCCTTGGCAATTTGACAGACGTGTGAAGTATGATGGTTTTACCAACAAGTACTCATTTGAGTTTAATCAACACAAGATCACTCTTGCTCCATTAACGTGAGAAGCTTCTATGGACTTGCTAGCTTCTATCGGTGGTTTGTGAAACACATTAGTACATTGGCTGCACCGCTTATTGAAGTAATCAAGAAAAACATTATATTCAAGTGAGGAGAAGAATAAAAGAATGCATTCCAATGATCAAAGAAAAGCTAACCAAAGCCCATTTATTTTCCTTGCCTAACTTTAACAAAACGTTTGAAATTGAATATGATGCTTTAGATATTGGTATAAGAGCTGTTCTTAGGAAAGAGGGACGATCAATTACTTATTTCAATGAGAAATTAAGTGGAGCATTCTTAAAATATCCTACTTATGATAAAGAGCTATATGCGTTAGTTCGAACATTACAAACATAACAGCATTACCTATGGCCTAAAGAGTTTGTAATTCATACTGACCATGAATCGTTGGGTGGAATTCATAGAGATATTTCCACATGTCATTTGTTACAAGCAAGGTAAGAAAAATGTAGTTGTAGATGTGCTGTCTTGTAGGTATATTTTAATCTTAATATTTAATGCTAAATTGCTTGGTTTTGAACATATTAACAATTTGTATGCTAATGACCATGATTGTTCTTTAAGAGATTTATTGGTGAGAGACCTTAGTCGTATTGCAGGACCACTTCTATTAGCCATATATAAAATGAGATATTGAGAGACTTTGTGGTAGGTGTGTCACCTGTAGGCAAGACAAATCAAAAGTACAGCCTCATGGATTATACACCCCATTACCAATACTTAGTGCACCTTGTACTGATATTTCAATGGATTTTGTGTTAGGTTTACCTAGGTCCAAATGAGGAAAGAACTTAATTTTTGTAGTCGTGGATAAATTTTCTAAGATGACACATTTTATTTCATACTAAAGAACAAATGATGCTTCTAACATTGCTGATTTATTATTTAGAGAAATTATGAGGTTACATGGTATGCCTAGAACAATAGTTTCTGATAGGGATGATAAGTTCTTCAGTTACTTCTTGAAAACTTTGTGGGCTAAGTTGGGGACTAAGTTGTTGTTTCCAACTATGTGCCATCCTCAAACTGATGGTCAAACAGAGGTTGTAAATAGAATTTTATCTACTTTATTATGGGCAATCATTAAAAAGGACATTAAAACTTGGGATGATTATTTGCCACTTGTTGAGTTTTCTTATAATCGTTCTATTCATTATGCTACTAAGTATTCACCGTTTGAAATTATTTATGGTTTTAATCCTTTAACTCCATTAGATTTAATTTCCTTACCTGTTTCTGAGCATGTTAACTTATATGGAAAGAAAAATGATGAAATTGTTAAGCAGATACATGAAACAACGAAGTTCAACATCAAACAAAGAATTGAGCAATATGCTAAACAAGCCAACAAAGGGAGACACAAGCTAGTCTTTGAACCCAGTGATTGGGTATTGTTATATATGCGCAAGGAAATATTTTCAGAATAAAGAAAATCCAAGTTGTTATCTCAAGGGGATAGACCTTTTCAAGTCTTGGAACGGATCAAAGACAATGCATATAAACTGGATTTATCTGGTGAGTACAATTTAAGTGCTACAGTTAATATTTCTTATTAAGTCTTTTTGACGTAGGTGAAGATTTGAGGACAAATCATTTTCAAGAGGAGAGGAATGATGAGATTATAGATAAGGATGGTACAAGCATGTGGAATAAGACATATTCAGATCCTATGCAAGTTCCCATCGGACCCGTCACAAGAGCTCATGCAAAGAAATTCAAAGAAGTACTTAATAGGATGATTCAAGCAACTTGAGATCAATCCAATTCATTGAGGCTATTGAAAGAATCTCACAAGATATTCAGACTAATAAATATGTGATTCAAGTTCTTGAATTTTATGAGCAATTAAATCTATGAAATCGGCGCATTAAGAATGAAAGATATGTCACTATCTTTTTAGATAGTGTTTCCATTTTTAAAAGAGGCAAAATACTTTTTTTTTTAATTAGATTAAGATTCTGATTTATTAAGGATTCTTTCTTTTTTTATTAGATTAGATTCTGATTTATTTAGAATTCTTTTCTTATTTCAATTGGATTGTAATTTGTTTTCAATTAGGATTTCTTGTAACCTATATATATATATATATATATATATATATATATATATATTTGCATTCAATATGAGAGAAATGAGAACTTTTTCATGCAATTTACTTGAGTATATAATTCTCTTTAGTTCTTAAATGAATTCTTTGAACTTATCGGATTTTATCTGGCGTTCAACCCTTGACTTATTAATCAGACCATCTATAGTTGATTGTAGCGTCCTCATATACCAAGATTCTTGCTTCATTAAGGAATAGGTCGTGATTCCATTTAATTTCTGAAATTAGAAACGATCTTGGAGACTAATTTGATTAGGGTCTCGTCAGTTCTTGTTGGGATTCGTATCAAATAGTAATATGTGAATAATGATTTTAGAATTAATTAATTAGGTTAGTTAATTTTTTATGGTTTTAATTAATTAAAATTGATCTAAATTCATAACAAGAAACATTTGAAGTCAATGCTTATAAGGTTTTTTCAAACCTTGAAAGTTAAAAGTCAACTTGTAAAAATGTTCTTATTATTGTAAAGGTCGAGGCCTAGGACGTAGAATGTTATATGTTCAAATGGAATCCTCAAGCTCAGTTAGTTTAGAGATATATTCTATACGTATTTTATTCTAAATCCAAATCATCTATTTTTTTTTAAAATCTTATATTGCTATACGTATTGTTTAATTTGGTCATTGTTGTGTTGGATTTGCATAATTCAATTTTAATTTTATAAAATTCTCAATTAATAGATTTCAATATCAATATCACTTTAAATGTGTGTTTATGGGGTGTTGATACTTTCAGCCCACAATTTTGTAAACTCACCCCACTCCCAAGAACTAATTACAATAATTCCACATTATTTATAAAAATATAAATAAAGTAGAAGTTTAGAGATTTAGTCAAATAATATTAAATACAAACTATTAAATAGAAGAGCACATATTTTTTGAAAGAATTTTATTATTTATATTATTAAAATAAAATAGTTAAATAAAACTTAGATTAAAATAACATTAATGGTTAAAGATAACTAAGTACAGAATAAAAAATCATAATAAAGACTTGATTGATTAGTTGTCAAAACTTTTTGTTGATTTATATGTTTTAAAAATATTGTGAAGTTATTACAATTAGGGGTGGGCATAAATTGACTCCTCTCAGTGTTGCCCGAAAAATTGAACAGAATTGAATCTAATCAATTAAAAAAATTATGAACTGAATATGAACTGAATTAAATCAAATCGAATTATTTGGTTCGATTTTATATGGTTTAGTTCATGAAATTTAATATTTTTTATTTCATATTAGCCAAATCTTTATACTTTCACATAAATTTGATTTTTTTTTTAGTTTAATTCAATTATAATCACTAATCATTCATATTTTATGAAAAAAATACTAATAAAAGCCAAGTTTTTAGTTCGGTTCAAAAGCAAAAACTGATCAGTTCACATTTCTTGAACCATTAGATTCTGGCTGGCCGTTTTGCTTCAGTTTCGTTGAATATCCACCCGTAATTACAATTATTTTTTAGAAGTGGGTTGAAAAATATCCACACATTTGTTGTGTGACAGTAGCTCTATAGTATAACTATCATTTGAGGCATAAATACTTTAATTATTTATTTATATCAACAGAGAATTATATATGTGGTTGTACTATAGTTGAAGCGGCTACATAAGTTGCACAAGTTTGTTACAGTTATTTTGTAAGGATGGTGTCCCCCAAACTAGGAGTCTTGGATTGGAATGGCCACCAGCCCCACCATGTGCGACCTCTGAAAAAGAAAGGGGGGCTGCTGGTTTTCCAATCTGGGACAGGGATTCCGGGATTGGAACACCTTCCTACTTTGTAAGACAAAATATTTAATTCGTTTGATAAGATAAACATGATATTGGGTAGACTTTCAATATTGGCACCCCTTTTTCAGTGATATTTATTTTATTTCTAAAAATGTTCTTTTCTTCAATACTCTTCTAATTTTTTATTTATTTATTCTTTTAATTGTTAAAACTCAAAGTAATATGGTGCTATTCATTTTTTTAGCAAACCTTATTGTTGCCACTACACACAAATTAAAAAGATTTCTAGTCATGAATTTTGTTGTGTCAATTATTGGTTTAGAAAATTAGAAAAGAACGATAGATTATTGTAGATTTGTGTAATTTATTTTAGTTAGATAGAAATAACAGGTAGAAAATTAAAAAGAAAAAAAGAAAAAGGACTAATTATGAATGCAAGTCATTCGTTGGAAAAAAAAAATTATATGTGTTTAATTCTTATTTGTCCTTAACTTAAATTTTATTTCAAGTGAGTTTTATAAGGATGATGAAAGGGTGCCAATAGCTTCGCTTTTGGATAAAATAGGAAGAGAAAATAATAGATATCTTCATCAATTGATAATTCATTCATTATTGGTTAATTAATATTCATTAATTCAATAGATTTTCCTTGGTCCCACGACTACTAATTTATCGAGGTTTTTATTGACAAGAGTTAATGAAAGCACATGTGAATCATATGTGATGTATGTATGTCGACATGCTAACCAACAGGCGCATTATTTAGCCAAGATGGCCTTGTTCGAGAATTAGTTGTCTGGTTGGAAGATTATCCAACAAATTTCCTGAGTTCTTTGTAATCATGCTCTGGACATGCAAATCAACATGCACATTATTTGGCTAGATGGCTGACAAAGGTGTGCTTGTCAGCAACGGCGTGCTAGTGTGCCGGTGCTTGAGGCGAAGGCGCAATGGCGTTGGTGGCTTCCACGGGGCTTACGAGGAGATGGGTGTGGCACTGATGGTTGGTGCGGCTGCTGAGTAGGGATAGGTGGCTAGGGTTACTTCTCGTTACATGCATTCAGCTTTTACTCAAAAAGAGTGATGATACACGCAATGAAAGTGACCCCGACTAGGAAGACAATCATTCCTCTTACTCAAGACATGGAATTGAGCAGCAAAGTGACTCATTTTTTCCCCTAAAATTCAACACTTTTTAATACAAACAATCAAATGGCCTCTTAAGTTAAAAAGGAAACGCAAGTTTCAAGGATAAGATTAGCTTTATTCATGATAACGTTTGGATCTTTGGTAAGTTACTCTACTACCGGCTGTTTATGATAGCCATAATCCTTTCATAGTTTCATGGCTGCTGCAGCTTCCAAATAATATGACTTAAATGAGAAAAAAACAATGAATATAAATCATTACCTTCCGACTTAAATACAAGTACTCGTCTATGGAACATCAATGCAGTTGCACCTTCCCAACATCCCTGTGTCTTCCCTCTTGATCATCACTGAACAACAGAATCTCAGATCCATTAATAGAAGTTTACAATTTGAGATCAATGCTGTGGAATTCAGACAACACCAACACAAAAGATAAATCAGACAATGTGAAGTTGATAGTGAAACTGAAAGGGCGAAGCAATAAGCAAACGAATGTTTCAACTACTATATAACAATCTAAATTCTATCCAAAAGAACCGCAAAAATGGAAAAGCTGCACAACGATCCAAGTCAAAATGAATATACTTTTTGACTCAAAAAACTGCTTCCATCACACCATTATGAGCCGTATAGTGTGGTATATATTGGAAGAAGAATGCAACAAGCCAGCATTGGAATGGAAGTTGTTGTGCAGTCAAGAATATGTTAAGCGGCCCAAAAATCATAGCCCAAGCATATGGCTGCCTAGATAAGACAGCATATTCTATTTGTAGGACATCAATAAACAAGTACTTTAGAAAAAAAAAAATAGAATAGAATAGATTTTCTAGGCATAATATTACAAAACAGAATATTGTCTCAGGGACGCTGGGGCAGAGACGATAAATTTCAAGGGTCCTGTGTATCTGGTTCTGATTGAATATTCATTATTTGGGAAACCACAAGCCTAGAGAGCTCACTGATAGCAGCTTGAACCTGATAATCATTGGAGTCATTATTCCTTGACCACCCTGATGACTGTGAGTTTAATGTATATTCAGTTGCAGCAACCCTCGTCTTTCTAGACGTAGTAAGAACTTTCTCCAAATCTAACCGTGAAAGTGGCCTTGGAGCCTGAGAAGAAAACATGGACCAAGAAACTCGGTAAGAATCAGCCATTATATCTGGCTATTGCACATATGTTTAATTACTAAAGATGATAAACTTCGCCTACTATCTACACAAATATAAAGTTTCCAGCAAGTACTAGTTTCCAAAACCGTCTATGTCAGTGCACCTATTTAGATAAGACAGACAAATAATTTGCCTCATATATTGAAGCTGATTAATTATTATTCCCAAGGATGCCCTATAAAAGAGAGAATAAACAAATGAACCAAAAATGAACTAAAAAGACTTGTCAAAAATAGTGTTTCATGATGCAACAATTTGTTGTTCTGACAGAAATTAACCAATTAAAGCAGGTTTTCAGGTCATTTGCAAAATATGAAAGCACCAGCAGAGTTATTATATGACAAACAAGAAAAGAATTGATATGCAGACACATATATGATATACAAAGGGGATCTTATGTGGGGGCCCAATGATTAATTATTATTATCATTTATTTATTTTTTTAATAAGAAGCTGGTTCGAAGTAATATTTTAAGGGATATAGAAATTTTTTATAAAAACTTGTTTAAAGTGCAACTAAATCTGTACCAATCTACCCACAAGCTGCTAAACTTTTACAAAATCAACAAAGAGAAGAGAAAACGACGAAAATATGGAAAAACAAAAAAATAAACATATCCTTACAGCTGCTGGTTTCCCCTTCCGCTCCTCATCTAGTAGTTCCCTAATAGGAAAGTAGGCCGCTTGCTTGCAAACTTCAAGAAGATCTGAACCCGTGTATCCCTCACACAAACTGGCTAAATAGTCAAAGTCTATGTTCTCTTCCACCGTCTCGCCCTTCAAAATCACCTTCAGTATCTGAGCCCTCTCCTTGCGGTCTGGCATCCCAATTTCAAAGGCTTGAGGAAGACGCCGAAGTATTGCTTCATCAAGTTCTGATGGACGATTAGTTGCCGCAAGAACCATCACACGGGCATTTTCTACAATAAAAAACATAAAATTAAGAAAAGGAATGCTCTGGCCAAAACTAGGTTGACTAACGAAAAACCGTATAATTGGGACAATCACTTGAAAAGAAAGTTATAATATAAAGCTGCTTAGAGATTTTAATTGCTCCTTGAAAAAGAAATACTCACGATCAGTTGTAAATCCATCCCATAAAGCCATAAACTCAGTCTTCATATTTGTCAACGCTTCATGGTCTGAAGCACGACGCTGACCCAAAAAGCTGTCAACCTCATCAATAAATATAATAGCAGGCTGAAGTTTATAGGCCAAGCTAAATACAGCAGCCACTACAAAAGTGCAATAAAATATCAATAAATACCCACAGTTAAGCACCAAACTCTGAAAAAAGAATGCAAACATTGGATAGCCAGCTTCAAAACTCACTTCTTTGCATATGTGTAGTCAAAACTTGCTCAGTAATTTATAAGGAATTAAATAAGTACAAAAAAATCAATGAAGAATCAGAAAGTAGACCACTCAAAATAAACCATTTTGATCAGAAATATTTTCCATCTTTGTGTAGCAAGTCTTATTTCACCTTACAACCAAAGAAATAAATTCATAATCACTCTAACCACAGATTGATGATAAATATAATACTTAGACTAGCAGAAACATAATTTAATTTTTTATTCCCTAAATTTAATAGTCCTGAAGATTAGAAACAAAAGCACTAAGATGTTCAACTAAGGAAACAGAACTATGTAAGACAGTAATGATTTTTTAATATGTATTGTTTTCATGTCACATTGACAGTATCACAGAGATGAAACTACCAACAATAACCACAGTATCCAAAGAATCATATTCTTGTATAGCCTTTTACCATAATAGTTGTATATTTAACAATAGTATCAACGGACCATATTGTACAAGCAAATAAACTTGACAAGTCCAAAGAGTTTCAGGCAAGTCCCATCCAATCATAAAATGTTTTAGTCATTATCAACATGGATAAATAGTTTGCTTTTTATCAGTGTCATCAAACTAAATTTCATCACATATAATCAATTGGATAAAATAAAATAACAAAGCATCAGTTGTATACACACCGAGTTTCTGAGCATCACCAAACCACTTGCTCATCAAATTCGATATCCTAACATTAATGAAAACAGCACCGGACTCTCTTGCAATAGCCTTGGCAAGCATGGTCTTTCCGGTACCAGGAGGTCCATACAACAGAACTCCTTTCTGAGGACCGAGAAGCTTCCCATGAGAAAACAACTCCGGCCTTCGTAAAGGAAGAATCACCAATTCATACAAAGCTTGCTTGATAGTTTCCAATCCCCCAATAGATTCAAATTCCACATCAATATGGTCTGGATTTATAACATCACACGCTATTACATCCTGCGTGTTTATAAATTATCTATGTTATTTGAAATTAAAAAAAAAAAACTAATTAATTAATTAATTAATAAATCAATATTAAAAAGAAAAAGAAAAACTTGCCTCGTAAGGATTGGTTTGAATGAGAGGACGACCCAAGCGTTTGGAAATTTCCTTCTTGTGTTCAAGGGCTTTCTTGGAGGCTTCACGGTTCGGGTCAAGATGTCGGAGCCCCGCGAAAAGAACCAAACAGCTTAGGGCTGCACTCGCGGCGTATAATATCAGTTCCTGCAAGAACTTTGTCTCTGAAGAACTTCCCATTCTCTTCACCATGAAATACTAATAATAATAATAATAATAAAAATATAATTATTATTATTACTATTACTTTTATTATTAATTTAGAAGTTTCTCGTTAATACAATCTCTGCCGGTGAAGAAATCAATAGGGTTTGAAATTTATGTGAAGAAGAAGAAGGTGGGGGGATTTGGTTATTTGTTTGGGACGACGAAAGCTTTTGCACAGGCAATAAATGGGCTTGTGAATCTGGGTCTCGGTACTTAAATTTGAATGGGCTTTGCCGACAAATCCCCCTAAAATCTTTTAAGCACAGTCATTGGAGCTTTCTTGGTCAATATATAAACTTGCACTTGGTCAAGATTTGTCCCGGACATAAATAAACAAAGATACACGTTCCAAGGGAATTCATAGGTATTGGAAGCAGCTCCGTCAAACTGAGATTGCTTCTTCCAACCATATTTCGAACGTATATGATTGTGGTAGATGAAATCACAAGAATTTCGAAATTATATAAACTTGGACTGCTTAAGATCATTAGTTTGTCAAAACTTTTATGACAAAAATCATGTTGGTTGAGCTCTTATGGGATGTGTGGTTTGCACTTTGAAGAAATAAAAGGAAAGGAGGAAATGGGAAAAAAAAAAAAAGAGAGATGATTTCATGTTAAATTAAATAATGAAATTGATATTTGTTTGGGGGGATTACGGATGAAAACATAGGCCAATAGAATGTCGACTTCTAGTAGGATTGAGGTCAAATTAATAGAACCAAACTACTAGATCAGGAAGGCAAGGAAGTCTAAGTCAAGCTAGGAGATAAGTTCTCCTTTAGGGGAGGATAGCTTTGGTAAAAATATATGCAATTGAGGGGCAAAATTGGAATCCACGTCCTTAGTAGCTAAGGTCACTTATGAACCGTACGTGCCATTATATGTCAAATAAAAAATATCTTGCTTTTGCTGAATATGAGGAGCCAACGAGGGAAAAGAAACCAAAAAAAGGGACTGAAATGATGCTGCATTAGCTGTCTATTGTAGTGGTCCAAAAACTAACAGGACCACTAGTTGGAGGAAAGGCCATGTATAGAAACTAATGATCAAAAGAGTAACTGTTGGTTTTTGTATCTCCCTTACTTGAGCACATCACAATATCAGGACCACCATTATGATCTCCAAAATAACTTTACTTGAAAGAGGAAAACCAAATGAATTAGCGCCATGTGTTCGGAATTATGAAAAGACCCTCAGGTGCACTTCTTGTTATCACTGAGCAACATGATGACTTTAAGAATGAACCCACCATAGAGCCTACGAAAAAAATGACCAAAACAGACAAGGAAAATTTTATAAAAACCTCAACTAGTATTCACCACAGTGAGGAGTTTATCACTAAAAGGCATTTTTGATGAGATTTGCTGACAAGATTAATTGTGCTATTGGCTTGCAAGTGCAAAACCAAGAAGGTGGTCCAAGCAAACAAACCACCACACAAGTCTTGGGGTGAAAAACTCGCTATCTAAAACCAAGAGGCACTCAAGCCAAGTAAACAACTCAACTTACCCCGTCACTACCAAATCTAAAGCACAACCCACTTACTCTAGAGATGAAAGGTCCACTGCCAATAGTAGATCTAGTGGTATTAAGGGTGGAAAGCATGGCAAACAACTAGTTAAAGATCTGCGAGATAAGTTTAATGCCGAGAGATCTTCCCATGACAGGGATGATTCCTTCGGAAACTAGAGGATACCTGGAGAAATTCTTGACAAGATGTCTTTGCTAGATAAACAAGTAAGGAAACTCTCCTATAATGATAGCTCCATCCCCAGTGATCAAGCGCCAATCGTCTATGAATATCCATTCACCATGGATATTCGATAAGCAGTTATCCCAACTGACTTCAATATGCCTCAGTTTTATATAGGGATAGCAAATTTTGGGTCTATGTCCGAGTTTGGCTTTTCTGGTTTTGAACCCGGATACCAAAATGTTGTACCAAATCTGGATTTAACCTTTTTATTTAACTCTAGGCCTAATATGGGTTAAACCAAAAAAAAAAAAAAATTGAGTTCCTAGATTGCGGGTTTTAAACCTAGATCACATACAAATAAAAAAAAAATACAAATCTATATTTTACAAAAATCAAATACATATAAATTCAGATTCTACAAAAATCAAATACAAATACAAAGATTCTAAATTTTAATGTTTTAAAGTAATAAACCATTCACAAATATAAATTTATAAGGTAATATTAACAAAATACAAATCCATGTCTACAATTCATGAGGATCAACTTCTGACTGAGCAACAAACAGTGGCTGCTTATTATATGATGATAATGATGAGTACGTTATCACACTCGCACTGCGATTTGCAAAGGTGGACAAATAATAACTAAATTGAGGTGATGATGGACATGAACACGACAATGACGTGTGACGATGATGATTTGATGAAGAGAAGAGCTAAAGTAAAACGAAAAGGATTATTTGATGAAGATAAGAGAAGGGAAGAGCTAAAGAGAATAAATGAATAAAATAACAAAAAATAATAATAATAAATGATATAGTGGCTAAGGCTTAGAAAGTGTAAATTAGGACATCAGTTGTGTTTTTTTTTCTTATTTATATTAAAAATAATGAAATAATAATAATAATAATAAAATAAAGATATCCGGGTCTGGGTTTCAGATATACAAGTTCACCTAAACCCAAATCCGGACTTAAATGCATCAACGTTAGAAAAATTACATCTAGATATTAGAGTAATTTTAATCCAATACATGTTTAACTTAAATTTGATTATCTGGGTTTGTTCGGGTTCAGACAAGGTCTAAAAAAATTGTCATCCTTAAATCCACAATAAAGGGTACCTTTGACCACACTAAGCATGCTGAGTTATATCAGGATCAAATGCTTATAAAAAGTGTTGGGGAAAAAACTATGTGCCATATGTTTACACACACTCTTATGGGCTCAGTTAAATTCTAGTTTCATTCTCTCAAGCCAGAGACCATCCATAGTATTGATTAGCTACTTTCCAAATCCATTCATGAGTTTCACTATACCTCTCACTAGAAGAAATCTTCTTCGAAGCTAGCCTTCATCAAATGAGGTGAAATTGAATCACTAGCCTCTTTTGTTAATCATTTTCACCAAGAGGTCCTCTGCACTGGAGCTTTTGGGCATGAGAAGACGTTAACCAATTTTACAAGGAACCTTAGAGAAGAAAAGTAATAGGGTATGTTTGGTATTGAGGTTGGGCAACTGTAGCTTTTAAGCTGCAGTACTAAAGTGTTTGGTAAACACCAGCTGCCGTAGCTTTTAAGCTATATTAGCTATGTTAATATGATTTTTCACTTATATAATGTAAAATCTATTATGTTTTTAATAATTTTGTTAAAATTATTATTTAAAAATTATATTTAATATATATTATTAACTTTTATTTTATAATTACAGCTTTTTTTTCACAGCAGCTGTAGCTTTTTAAGCTACAGCACCTCAATCCCAAACATACCCATAGAGATCCTTCTCAAAAGCTAAGCCATGCCAGATGGGGAAACTAGAACAAAGGCTTTGCAACAGATTAAGTATAATGATAAATGTTGACTGAAGCTCCAAGAAGACTAGCTTGATGCAATAAAAATAAATGATCACACCAAGAAACGAAAGGCAAACTCTAGTAGGAGACCCCTATTGCACTAACCCCAGCACTTTGGAGGGTGGGGATGAGGTTCCATCATCAATACAAGCCTAGGATTCTCTGCCTCCCTAGGTGGAGCACAATAAAAGAGAAGAGCTACCATCCTTTAAACGAGTCTCAAGAGCAGATTTTCTACTACACCTGCTACAATGTTCGCTTGAGGCCTCCCCAACCCATAAAGAAATACTGCAACATGAAGCAGAGTTTGATATATTATGAGTTCCATAATGACTTTGGTAATAATACTATAGAATGTTTTTAATTACGCGAGGAAATTGAGGCATTGATTATTAATGGATATTTAAAGGAGTTTGTTGCTAGAATAAGAGATGTTCAGAAATATATAGAAACAGCTCAGGGGAAAAAACCTCAAAATGAGAGCCTTGAAGAAGGGGAGTCTTACAGTCCCAAAAAGAGTACTTATATGGGCATAATAGTAGGAGGTCCCACACTTGTTTGTAACTTTAGAAGGTCAAACATGACCTAAAGAAGGAATATTGTTATTGGCAAGGTGGTTAACATGACCAACTGAAGCTTACCTCCCCAAACACCACACCTTGTTCCAATCATATTCACAGAGAAGGATTCCGATAATATGGTCTATCCACATGATAACCCTCTAGTAATCACCCTAACAGTTTTTGCAGATATAGTGGTCCGAATGTTGGTCAACACCGTAAGTTTGATAGATATCATCTTCAATGATGCATTGGATCAGCTCACTCTTAAATTCATTCAGGTAACCCCTAATCATACTCCTTTAGTTGGTTTTGCTAATGAAATTGTTATTCTAAAAGAGATAGTTACCTTACCTATTTCAATGGGTAAATCTCTTTAAAAAATGGTCTATATGGTCAATTTTCTAATAGTGCATAATCCACAGGCCTATAATATTATTTTTAATAAACCATTTCTAGCAACCACCAGAGTAGCTGTTTCTATACATTGCCTTACTATGAAAATACCAACTCCAAAATCTATTATCACCATTAAAGGAGATCAATAGATTACTTGCTAATGTTATGCCATTGCCTCAAAGGTTAGCTACTTGATAGTAGAAGGGAGATCCAAACCTCTTATCAATGATATCACAATCAGGCTAGTCTCATAGTTGTGCTTTTGTGCGGGACATGTTGATTACAGTTTAATTAATTCGAAGTATGGATCATCTAGTGGTTCACTCACTCCGCTAAAGATTATGGCCAAAAAGCACTTAATCACCTCTGGTTTACATTTTAAGATGACCAAGCGCTCTATTATTAGAAGAAGAAAACAATGAAGTTTATTACTAAAACACACTACCAAAAGTAGACTTCATTGATCGCCAGCAAGCTCCAAAGAAAACTAATTACCATAATTTGCCAAAACTGATTAAAGCACATTATTAGATCTATGAATCCCTAAGGAGGAAAAAACTCCAGCAGAAAACCTCATTTTAATTTCTATAAAGGAGGATGACCCTATAAAAACCTCATACATTTTATTGTTGAAGGGACTTCTCTTCTGTTTGACTAGCTTATGATGTGGATCAATATTGAGTTTGGGACCGGATGCCTCTATCTCTATGCCTGACATATCTTTATGAGACCAAGTAAATATGTCGTTAAACTCACGTAAGAAGATGATTAATTATTCATTAGTCTTCTCCGTAAGGTGGGATCTTATGAGCTAACGACCGTACTTTATAGTGATTTTTGTAGATCCCTTCATGTATTTTACTGAGAACATAATGGCTTGGCCTCTTTCTAATATCTCAAGTAAGGGAAAAAAAGCTTTTTATAGAGCACTCATTCAATTAAACTATAGCGAGGTACTCTGTATTTCAGTCTTTGAGCTGTGTCTTCATCGTTTGGGAGCTATTCTCTTTCAAGAAACATCGTTATTAGCGTCATCCAGGAATCTCAAGAGAAATAGAGCTCACTTCCAAGAAGCACACCTCATTTGCTTCAACAAGAGTAGTGCTCGGTATTAGGATATGCCCCACTAACACTTGTTTTGGTAATTGAGTAGTCCTTAGTGAGGCCATCTTAGCCAAGTTATCAGTTTCACTATTTTTAGTTCTTGGGACTTACTCCTCTTTTACTTCTTAAAACTCCATTATCAATTCTCTAGTCTTCTTCAGACTAAAAATCACTCCTAATAATGAGCTTTCCTGCCCAAAGGCTTTGTATGCTCTTAATACATCAATGATTGCTTCGTATTTAGCTTTATTATCAGAGGCACTAAACCCAAATTGTAGTGCATAATAGAGCTCCACTCCTTCAAGGCTTACGATGATCAAACTAGCTCTACTTCTATAAGAGTTTAAAGATTGATACATGATATCTCAATATTCCTTCGGCTCCCCATGGTTACCTCCTTGCTTAACTCTGTTAGGGTTCCTCCTCTTTTAAGTCATTGGCGAATGTTGTTAAGTAGTCGGTAATGGCTTATGCTTTGATTACTGAATGAAGATGGTAACAATGTCAAACTAATTTAGCTCAAGTGACCATTTGATAAGCCTACACAATATATCATGATTTTGGAACACCTGGTTTTAAGATAAGTTCGTAACCACTGCTTTATTGTAGGCTTGAAAATAGGGCCTGGATTTGCATACAAAGAACACTAAAGTAAGAACTAACTTTTCTTATAGATGATATCTCTTTTCGACATCCACCATAGCTTTACTTATGTGGTAAATAAGCCATTGTGTGCCATCCTTCTTCTTTCTAATTAGGACTGAGCAAATAGAATGTTCAGAGACAACCAAGTATTAAAGGATGGTATCTCCTAGTTTTGGCTTGGCGAGTAAAGGTAAATTAACCAAATATTCCTTTAGCTTCTGAAAAGCTTTTTTTTTTTTTATATTTTGGAGTCCAGTATAACTTTTTGCTAGCCTTGAGAGCTTTGAAAAAAGGTTTACAGTGATCTGTGGCTTTGGAGATAAATCAGCTGAGTGTAGCAACTATGCCAGCTAAACTCTATCTTGATTGACTATTCATATAGATCTCATTTCCAACACAGCTCTAATCTTATTGGGATTAGCTTCAATACTCCTCTATTGCACCATGAATTAAAAAACCTCCCTAACATTTCTTGAACACACACTTCTTAGGGTTTAGTCACATATTGTATTTTTGGAGGAGTTTAAAAGCTTCTCAGTGGTCAATAGCTCGTATCGACTTAATGGTCATATCGTCTATATAGACCTCTATAGTCTTACCAATCTGATACTTAAAAATTTTATTGACCAAAGGTTGGTAAGTTGCCCCTGCATTCTTTAACTTGAAAGACATAACTTTGTAGTTTAAAAATCTTATTAACCAAATCTTATTGACCAAATCCCTACACATGTGCTATTTTCCATTGGCTTTTTTAATCAAGACAACATTTGAAACCTAATCTAGATAGGTAGCTTCCCTAATAAACCGACTTGTAATAACATGTCTATTTTCACTTTAATGAGACAAGGGTATTACTATCCAAACATGCGCGATAATGCAAAAAAATTGTTAGAGGTTTTCACAAGTGTCAAAGGTTTACTAAAGTAACACATATGCCCTTAGAAAAGTAGACCATAATGATTTCACCATTGCCATTTGCCATATGGGGAGTTAACCTCATTGACCTAATGCCAACCAAAAGGAGTATAGTGACATGGTGGGTTGAGATTTCCGCCCCTGATAGCAGCTTTTGATCCTATGGTTGAAATAAAATGGCTACTAAAAAAGCCATTAGAGGAACGTGAAAAAGCAGGAAACATTTTAAGTAGTAGTTAAGATCTAAATTTCAGGGGTTTGCCACTTGTCAACAAGGTAGAAAGAGTAAAACTGATGGCAGCATAATGTGCAAAGAGTGAAGCAGTGGGGAAACATAACGTGAAGATAACCGTCACACCACTAAAACCCTACTCAGCTCATTTCAAAAATTCGAACGAAAGGCCTACGTCTCTAAGTGGAAAAATAAGAGGAAAATTTCAATAACACCCCCGATATCTGGTAAAATTATAAAATATAAAACCCACTACTTTCTCTATAATCAAAAGTTAAAAACAAAAAATTTACCACGTGTCAACACCCAACAACTTCTTCTTAAAGTTTTTCGTACTTCAAAAATTTTTTCAACACAAAGAAATTAGGGAGATTTTGTTTAGGGGGAGGGGTATATAGATGTAAATATGGGCCAATAAAGTGTCAAACCATGGCATGAGTGAGGTTAAATTAATAAAACCAAGCTGCTAGATCAGGAAAGTAGGAAAGCCTAAGTCAAGCTAAGAGATAAGCTCTTCTCCAAAAAATGATGGCTTTGGTAAAAACATATGCAATTGAAGGGCAAAATTAGAATCCACGTCCTTGGTAGTTAAATCACACGTGAACAGTACGTGTCATCATATGCCAAATCGAAAATACCTTACTTTTGCTGAATACAAAGAACTAACGAAGGAAAAGAAACTAAAAAGGGAGAATGAAGGGTTGTCACCTCAACTGTCCATTTTAGTAGTCCAAAAACCAGTATAACCACTAGTTAGAGGAATGACCACATATAAAAAGTAAGGAGCAAAAAGGTGATTGTTGGTTCTTTTATCTCTCTTACTAGAGCACATAACAATATCGGGACCACTATTACAATCTTCAAAATACCCTCACCTGAAGAGGAAACCAATGAATTAGCGCCATCAGTTCAAAATTACAAAAAGACCCTCAAGCACACTCTTAAAATTCTCAAGTCACACTATCTAAAGGTAACCAACTTGGATTCATATAAAAAAGATTGATATTATATTAATTTTTAGACCATACATAAAGTATTATTGTTATTCTTATCAGCTTCAAAGTTTATTTTTTATCTTAAAATAACTTCTTATCATTTAAAGTCTAAACTTAAGCGTCGGAATGTAGTCCCTGGCCACCGCCGACTCTACCTCTAATGTTTGTGTGTGCTGTGATTCAGAGAGTTCATCTAGCTTAAGTTTGATGGTTTTTAATCTCATTTTCATCCTTTCTTTCTCCTTCTACTGTCAACCACACAGCCCTTATATCTAATCTCCTCCATCTTGGCTAAGACGCTTCAAACATAACAAGACAATCTTTCTTCTTTTTGTATCTATCCCATTCCAAAATCTCATTAAAATAATATTTTTCCTTTTTTTTTCTCATTTTATCTCTTCCTCTCTCTTTTTCTATTCTTTTCACTCATGTCATTTCTTCTCACCAAACCTATACTTAAGGTAGCATTTAGTGCCATTTTCTATTCTTTTCACCCATGTCATTTCTTCTAACTAAACCTATACTTAAGGTAGCATTTAGTGCCCTTTTCTATATTAGACGGTATTAGATTGCACTCAATTGTATAGTATTGGATTAAATTAAAGAGTGGTGTTATTTTTCCCGAGTCAAACCCAGAGCATTTACAATACGACATCGTTTTGATCAATTTTAATTTTTTTAATTTAAAGCTCAACTTTTGCACTTTGATAAATTTTAAATTTTTAATAAGTGAAAGTAAAACCAAAAGTTAAGCAAAAATGCAAAAGCAAAAGCAGATTTTGAACAAACCAGCCAACCTATACGATTCAAGCGCATTCACTTTACTTGATCCGTTGTTTGCAGAAGTAACCTTTACTGTGACGCATCATTTTCAAAAGCAGATTTAGACGAATTAGAGGGGATTGATTTTGAAGAAAATAATGAGGAATTGGAGGAAAAAGTTGCAGAGCCTAAGATTGGGATGTGTTTTAATAATCCTGATGAAATGTTCGGATATTACAAAGCTAATGGGTCATTGAAATTTTAGTCCCTGAACACAATCATGCCATAAGTCCAAGCAAGAATAGGTATTATCCTGCTTCTTTATTTATTTTAACCTGTTTTTCTACAGAAGAGAGTTGAACACAATAATACCAAGATCTGTGATAAAGAGAGAAGTCAGTGGTCTTCTTAAGGTCAACAACGTCTCTCAAGAAGTTGAGAAGCTGCACGATCGAGAAGCTAAAGATTTGAAGAGGTTTTCTATAACACCTGTCACGTTAAAAAAAAAAAAAAAATTGGTGGAGGACGAGTTACTGTTCAAGCGTGACACAATCATTAAGCCATGGCTTATTAAAAAAAAGATAAGGACAAAGGAGAAAAGAAAGAAGAAACTAGAAGAAGAAATAAGAGAAAGGAACGAAGAAAGAAAGAAAGAAAAGAAACGAAAAAGGAAAGAGAGAAGAGAGAACGAAGGAGAAAAAGAAGAAGAAGAAGAAATTTGTTAAATTAACACAGAGAGATAAATTAAATCCTGATTTGGAGAATTGTGTGGAAATTTTTACAATTTTAGATTTATAAGATAGTGTTGTTAATTTTGAGGTGAAGTGTTTAATTTAATTTCTTTCTCCTGAGATTTTTTATTGGTACCTTATATATTTTTATCTACAAATTATAAAAACTATTGATCAGTATGAGAAATTTACAGTAATTTAGGATTAATAAGAGATTATTTGTGAATTAGTTATTTTTCAAATATATATATATATATATATATATATATATGTGTGTGTGTGTGAGAGTGTACGCGTGCGTGTATATATATATATATAACAATTATTATTTTTTTTTAATTCAATATTATGCTAAATTTAATTAAAAATATTAAATAACATGAGTGGATTCAAGAGACAAATTTTTAAAAATAAATTTAAACACAATTTTTCAATCATTAGATTAGATTAAAACAAAAATCAAGATTGAATTACATAAGTTATTAATTTCATTAATATTTTTCTCTCTCCTCTCTTTAATGTTTTATTATTTTTTTTCTTTTATTTAATATTTTCTCTTTTCTCTCTCCTATAAATTAAATTTGCAAATGAAATCATTAAAACTATGAAAATTAATCCATTTATATAATCTGTAAATTTGTGATATTCTGAGTTATGAGAGAGTACTTACACTATTACACAATATATGACACTTACAACTCCAATTTACCTTTCAAGACCCACCCGGGAAGGTTCCTCTCGATGATCAAACTCGAAATGGCTACTTGAATGGCACCGAAGAATGATACGATAACAGTGCTAGAATATTGACATGGAAATCTCTTGCCAATTCTCTCTTGCATAAGGAACCACGAAGACCGTGCAATGCAGTCTACGATAAAAAATATTGAACTAATGGTCTTCTCTGTCTTCTTACTTGAAATCATCATTTTGGTATGGCTTGTTGTATTGTAATTTGTGGCTTGAAGATGTGTGTGGGATATTAGCTTTCCTTCATAAAGGGCTAACAACACAGCTTCACCAATTAATGCAAACAACTGTACATAATACCTTAGTCCTCCATACCAAGTTGTTCGTGTTCACTTTCTCAAGGCCGCTAGTTTTATGAGAGGATTAGAATTTTGATCTTAACAAAACCAAAAGGACTATACTTGCCATACTTAACCAAACGTCAAAGCCTATCGAAATGTGATAAAAAGAACCATGTTAAGGAATGCAGATAAGCAAGTAGCAAATATATATTCCGGATCTTGAAATAACAAGTATTGTGTCAGTGGTAGCCTGAAATGGATCAACATTTTTCATTTATCATCACAAATCGTAATTATTTAAAATGAACATATCAGAGGTACCCATTAATAATTGTAGATGTTATTACTAACCAAAATATGTAATTAATAAATTAATTTTGATGGTTTTAATTATTCCATTTACAAATTTATAGGAGAGAGAAAAGAGAAAATATTAAATAAAAGAAGAAAAGAATTAAATATTAAAGAGAGGAGAGAGAAAAATATTAATAAAAATAATAATTCATGTCATTTAATCTTGACCTTTCATTTTAATCTAATCTAATGGTTAAAAAATTATACTTAAAATTGTGTTTAAAAATGTGTCTCTTGAACCTATATATATATATATATATATATAATGATTTGGAATTATAGATTAAAAGAATTAAAATAAAATGATTTAGATTTTATAATAATTCTAGAACATGTGAAGTGGGATTGTAAATTTTAAATTAATAATGTAGTATGTATTATTTTACAAATCATAATGATCGATGTGATGCAATAATTTATGTTTACTAGAATTAAATTGGTAATAATTAATGTTCATGTGATTTTAATTAAGATTAATAATTTATAATTATTAATTGTCTAATTTAGTTAAGATTTATAATATGCAATATCAATCTAGTTATAATTATAAATAATGATAATTCAGATAAAGAATTTTGAATTACCTAGCACGCACCCTTCCCCATTCAGATATATTTTCAGATACAGATATAGGTCTTTGAGACCTGTTCAAACACACACAAAAGTTTTGGGCCGTGTATGGGCACCTATAGCCTTTTGCGGGCAACTATGTATATGCATATGACTAGATAGATTTATTACTCCGTCTGTGCATCGAATATACTAGTGTATGACCAGTTATATTTTTCCTTACTTTTTTCGTGTAGATTTAGTGTCATAGTATGACTAGCATATCCCAATGGGTACAATATTTTTTGTAATTAACATCAAATTATTAATAATTTAATTAATTCCAGATCATTAGTATTTATTTAGTTTCAGATTATTAGTACTTAATTAATTTCAATTTAATAGTTTCTAATTCATCCAACAATATAGTAGCTTATAATAGAAATTAATGAATTAGTAAATACAAGTTTCAATATTAATTCAAATTTATAGCATGTATAATTGGTATATATAATTAGAATATCTATTTAAAAAATGACCAGCTTATTATATAATAAATTAGTATCGTATGTATATTAAATATTTTTATAATAAAAATTCTCATTCATTGAGCTTAAGCTTATCCCTCTTTAAACTATTTTTTTTCTCCAAACAATTTCGAGCTCATATAAGTTACATTGATAAAAATGCCGCCAGTTTTGTCTTCCTACTTAACTATCACTTCTTCGTAAATCTCCAGTATTTGAATATGAAACATTATAACAACGAATAGGAATGAAATGTTGCAGCGATGGTCTGCTACAGACTGCAGAATTTCATTTTTTTCTTTGTCGTACTCATTAAGATTTATTTCTCCTTTGAAGAACTCATTTTAACTTTTAAGATCCCTCAACCTTCGTAAAGTTGGCTATGTGATGGTGCAAGACTATTATTTATAGTGTGTTTTTTTTAAAATATTTATAATTATCAGCTTGGAAATTTAAGATTATTAAACTTAATTTTAGTGTGTAATAAGTAAATGTTAGATAATATTTTATATTTAGTTTGAGTAAATATTTTAGAATAACTTATATTATTAGAATTTATTAGATACACGACCCATTATATTTATAGTTAGATTTGAGTAAAGTCTTATCATTTTCTTTTTGTAGTAAAAAAATATCTATAGATAATATTCTCAAACACATAATTGTCCTTTTTCAAAACTAGAAAAGAGGTTGTGGGAACTGAGGTTAGAGAGAGTTATTCTTTATAAAGAACATTTTTTTTCTTGCCTAAATAAAATGTTGCATTTTTATAATGTTGGGGTTTGACTCAGGATAAATAATATTTTCCTAAATTAAATTTAATACAGTATCTATTTTGGTGTAATATAGATTATATTGTATATTTTATATTAAAGTTATATTATTTTGATTTATTAATTAAAAATACATTTGTCAGTAGCCGCCACCAATAAGAATGGTAAAAAAGTTAAACCCAATTTTTTTGGGGTTTAACCCGAATTTAAGGGTCAAAATTTAGGTTCGGGTTTTAATTTTTAGGCCAATTAAATTCGGGTTCGGGCTTGAATCTTATGTGACTTGGCCCGACCCAGCCGATTATTTAATAAATTAAAAAAAATCATATGCTGCTGACACGCATGCAGATAGCATAGTCACATTGATATAAGACATGAGTTTTTTTTTTTTTTTTAATGTTAGGTTGTGTTATTGAATTGTAAGATTATGTGTTTTTATTTGTATAAGACATGAGTGTTGTTTTTTTTTTTTAAATTTTGGAATTGTGTGTTTTTATTTGTACAAAACATAATTTTTTTTTTAAATGTTGGGTTGTGGAATGTAATTGTAGAATTGTATGATTTTATTTATATATGATGAGTTTTTTTTTTTTAAACGATATAAGTGTAAATCAAATTTTGAATATAAGTTGTAAAATTGTGTATTTTTATTCAAGTATTAAATTTGAGCTTGAGAGAGAAAATAGTGGTTATGTTGTGCTTGGAAATAAATCAAACAATTAAAGTAATTAAATATATACCTGAGATATTACGTGAATAAATTAAATAATTTAAATAAAATAAAGTTGAGGTACTGTATTGGTCCGATTCGATCCGACCTTGACCCAAATTGAGTTTGATCTGAAATAAAAATTTTTAAATTATTCATCAGATTAAGCTTTTAATTTAATTGATCAGATCAGACTCTGACTCTGTCATCCGAACCTGAGCCTGAGCACGAGCCCAACCCAATAAATTGCCGACCGTAACCACCAATCACTCCTGACAACTTATAGACGCCATTTTAAAAGTCATATTTGGTATTGTTTGACCAAAACTGGATGATCTTAAGACGATCGGGAGGTTTCTTTCCAATGACATTGTAACGGAGTAGCCCAAGACGAGAATTTCGATGGTATCAAGCAAGACATAAAAAATCATCGACACAAGGTGGCGGTTGTTGACAGGCAATTTTCGGTTGTTGAATAATTAAGCACGTTCAATCCAATATTTATGTCCAAATTGATTCGCAGACATAGTAATTGGATTTCAAAGACTCAAAATTAGATTTAAAATTGAAAATGCACCTGTGCATTTGAAGGGTGGATAAAAAAAACCAAGGAACCGAACCGATCAAACTGAATTGGCGGTTCGATTTAGTTTTGATTCGGTTTCTATATCAATAAAAAATTAATCAGTTTAGTTAATTAAATAAAAAATATAGATAAAAATAGAGCAATTAGAAAAAGTTAAGATTTTAAAAGTTAGATTGTAAACAAAATGATTGTTTAATTTATTTATTTTATCAAAATAATTTAATTCAGCTGAATTTAATAAAAGTAAGAGTCAAACTGAACCGAGCCCAGTAATTCATACCCCTACGTACATTATCTATCCAATTCAAAAGCATCCAATTTTCGGTAATTTATGAGCCACAAGAGAAGAGAAAAGTTTGATTCTGTTGAATGCATTGTAGGCCCCAAGTTTTCAGATTCTCGCATCTAAATGGATGATTGAAACTAATGAGACCCCATCAACAGTACCAAATTCACTCAGCTGTGTCTCCTGAAATATGCTCTCAGTCTTCAAGTCTTACACGCAAATAAAATTCCATTAAATCTGCTCACGTCACCTACAATTTTGCTTTTCACCACAACATCGAATCATTTCAACGCCTAGAATCCCAAAAAAAAAAAAAATAATAATAATAATAAATCCAGCACCAACACGCTGTCTTGCTGCCAGCCTCACGAAATTTAAAAAATTGGAGTCGCATTTTCAATTGATATTTTCCCAGTCGCTCTATAAAGTAAACAACGTTCTCCACTTTCTTCTTGCTCATTTTTTTTTTCGGTAAACCAAGGACAATGATAATAGAGACGAAAAAAAAAAAGCTAGTTTATAGGAATAACTTAAAAATTAATTTAATACAAAATATCACAGTTTTGGCTTATGAGATATTTTAACTAAGTTCATAAAACATAGGTTTAAATAAAGAATAATATGTTAGGACTTTTTAATCAATTAAGTGTCACTAACCCCCACTTGCGAAGATTAACTAAGTTCGTACAAATTAACATTCAAAAAAAAAATATTCAAGAGTAAATGATCATGACATCCCTATTATTTGTAAAATAATTAACACATCCTTCTTTCTCAATATTTTTTTTTTACATAATTTGATAGTTTTAACCGTAAAAATTTTACCCCTTTTGAGTTTGATAATTCAAATAAATGACAACAAAATTTCTTACAAAAGAAATTGTAAATTATATAAATTTTTTTATATAATTTTTTCAATGTTAAATTGTAAAGGAATATAAAACATTAACAATTATATTCATATTGGAAATTTTAACAATTCATTGTAAATATAATTGTTATTTTTTTAATACCTTTTCTAATTAAATTTGAACTTTTAATTATAAATATAAATGTTAACATTTTGTTTATTCTGAATTAAAATTTTTTTATATGTTTGTATATTAATAAACACTAAATTGTGAATGAAAATTAGTTTAGTTAGTAAAATATCTTGTCTAGAAAATAAGTATGAGATTCGAATCCCACTCATATAAGTGGAAAAAATTGGGATATAAATAATATTAATCCTAAAATTAATAATGACAAGGATAATAATTTTTATGTATATAAATTAATGTGTCAATACACTATTGATAGGATTATTTGCACATTAGCTCACTTCATTAATTATAATAAATTTAAATGAATCAATGTTTTAATGTCAACGACTATCATTTTTTTTTAATTGTCTTTAATATTTTTTGTCTGTGAATTGTAATTAATAATCAATTTTCACTTTTTTTTTTAAACCACGAGTAAGAGATTCAAGTCAAGTTGGTATAGTATTGAGAAATAAATTCAGTAAATCAAATAACTTTAATAATCTCATGGAATGAAATGAAAACAAAAATGACATTCAATCATATGGAACAAGTTTAGTAATCACCAACAATATATAGAGCGAGAAAACTATTTTAAGGTTTAAGAGTGTAGTAGAGAGAATGAGAATTGTGCAGTGAAAAATGAAAATGGTTTCATTGAGCACTATTTTGGTAATACTAATGGTGTTTTGAGTAACTTTTATATTTAAAACTTAATAATTGAAATGTTTAGTCTAAGAAATAGATTAATTAATTTGATCCTTGCGGTAGAAGAGGTGAAATGATCAATTTTACCTGACACAATCTTAGAAGAGAAAATTTTTAATTTGGGTTGTGCATAGGGTAAAATAATGGTTACCCAGTGACGTCTTTTATATTTTATCTGCAGTTGGTTACTTGGTTATTAGAATTTATGAATTTTATTTCAATTATTAACTAAAATAATAGCATAGGTTCCGATAATGACTCCCGCCAGACAATGAAATTGACGAGTAAGGTGTTCATTGATGAGATGCCATTGGATAAAGATAAACTTACCCATTTCGTCGGCCCCAGGAAAGCCACGGGAACACAAGCTTATTATTCTCAAAATCAAATCATGATTTGTCCTATGTGCTTTTGTGATTTTGACCGTTAAAAAATTGATGCACATAAGATTCAATGCGCCATTTTTGAAGGTAAGCCACACCCACACGCCCAAGTAGAAAAGTATATTGTGGACACTTTGAATAGAAGGAATAAAGGTTTAAGCTTAGCCCTTCAGTTTTCCCACTTCTTATATTCTTTGAAACTTCCATTTTCATCATCATTATGCCCACCCACCTGCGACTTGCTCTGAGATGGGAGTCAACGAGAAAGATCAATCATTTGTGGCCAAACATGTGATGTGTTCAAATGTTAAGTTTTGCGGGTTCATTGAAACTTGAAAGGTTTGTTTAGTGTACTACAAAGTTTATTTTTTCATTTCTTTTTTCCACTTTTTGTACTTCTTTGCAGTACACTTATATGAGTTCGTAATTCTTTTGGTTGGTGGGCTGTTGTTATTGCTTTTTGTGATATGGGTGATGTTACTAATACTAATACCTCTACAAATTTAGAATGGTTGAACGTATTATTGGCATGTAGATTTTAGATTTGTTGTAAAATCATTTAATAAGGTAATTGAGATATAATTTTTTTTTAAAAAAGGGTAATTGAGATATACCCATTTTATAGATTTGGTGAACTATTCAAGGTTTTTTTTATCTTTTGCATTAAATGCATGCTTGTGGGGGTTTTCAAGGTTTTATATTCAATTGCTATCTATAGTGTTTTCTTTTATCTTATTGTGTGTGCCATTATGTTGAAGGTTCATGCTGAGTCAACGCAGAGACTGAACAAGTGTTTCTGGCAAGAAATAAACAAAGAACAACTCATCAAGGCTATTACGGTAAGATCATTTTTGGGAATTTTATACGAAATGTTCATTCAGAATTTGGTTTTTTCCTGTGTTTTTAGAAATGGGGTTTGATTTCAGATTATCGAGAGGTTAAGCCAGGAACAAAGATTTTGATAAATCAAAATGGAGAATAAGTATGGGGAGGAAGAACTGAAAGAGATTGAGAATGTTAATCATCATGTCAATGAGGAATTGGATTTGGAAGAGATCAAAGACCAAACAGAGGACGTAAAGAGAATTGCGCCATGGACAAATCATATCACAATCCGTGGTCTTATTGCTAGTGTAGCGATTGGTATCATATACAGTGTGATAGTGATGAAGTTGAACCTGACTACTGGCTTAGTCCCCAATCTCAATGTTTCTGCTGCTCTCCTTGCCTTCGTATTTGTCAGGACATGGACTAAGTTGCTTCATAAGGCTGGAATTACGGCAACTCCATTTACTCGACAAGAGAATACTGTAATTCAGACTTGTGCGGTTGCTTGTTACAGCATCGCTGTTGGAGGTCTGGCAACTTTTTATCATTCTTGTTTGTTCTTGGCTCGCAGTCTTAGTGTGTCTATTTGCATGCCAATTCACTTGATGCTGTTTGTTTGATAATCTGTGGATTGCAGGTGGTTTTGGGTCTTATCTGTTGGGTTTGAACAGGAGGACGTATCAGCAGTCAGGGGTTGACACTCCAGGGAACAATCCTAATAGCACCAAGGAACCTAAGATCAGTTGGATGACTGGTTTCCTCTTTGTTACCAGCTTTGTTGGGCTTCTGGCACTGGTACCTCTTAGAAAGGTATCTTCTGTTCCTTCTTTATTACCTATTTGATAGCAGGTTGATTTGTGGTAAGCTTGATGAGTATTATCTGGAAATTTGTGTTGCTGAAGTGTAACTATATTCCTAGTTTTGCATTGAAGTTTGCTTGTGAAACTTGACACAGGACGATCACACACTTTTTGTTGTTACAGATCATGATCATCGACTACAAGTTGAGTTATCCAAGTGGAACTGCTACTGCAGTTCTTATCAATGGATTTCATACTCCTAAAGGAGACAAGAGAGCAAAGTAAGAATCTGACATCCTCAATTCTATGCTTTTTAGATCAATTACCAAGTAGCATATGGAATAGCTGAAACAAATTTCCTTCTTGCAGGAAGCAAGTCTGGGGGTTCACTAAATTCTTTTCTCTTAGTTTCCTGTGGGCTTTCTTTCAGTGGTTCTATGCAGGAGGAGAGCAGTGCGGATTTGCTCAATTTCCTACGTTTGGACTGAAAGCTTGGAAAAATTCGTTCGTGCTTAATATGTTTTCTTTTCTCCTTATTGTCTTGGCTGTGAATAATTCTTTCATCATTATTGATTAAAGAAATTGAATTTTGCAGATTTTACTTCGATTTCAGTATGACTTACATTGGTGCGGGCATGATCTGTTCACATCTTGTGAATTTGTCTTTGCTTCTTGGTGCTGTTCTCTCTTGGGGAATTATGTGGCCATTGCTAAGCGGGCTTAAAGGCGATTGGTTTCCAAAAACTTTACCTGAAAGCAGTATGAAGAGTCTAAATGGTTACAAGGTTTGTCAGAGCACATCTTATTATTCCCAATATCTTTAGTAGGGATAGTCTCTCATTTCTGAAGTAATTGAAAATTTCGAAGTAAGTTGGTGATACCCAGTAAAGCTCCAATATCTCATGGCTTCTGCACTTGAACTGCAGGTTTTCGTTTCTATTGCTCTTATCCTAGGTGATGGACTCTACAATTTTCTCAGGATTCTATACTTTACTGCAACAAACATCCATGCCAGAGCTAAGAATAGGAATCTTAAATCAGGTAACTTCACAACTCAAGAGAGTGGCCTCTGTCCAGCTTATTGCATTTCATACGTCATCTTCTTGTGTCTTGTGGCATAAGGGGTCACTGACATCCAAAAAAGGTGCTTCAATTTGCCTTCCCCGTAAGATGGTGGGGTGCCCTTTAGTACCATGGTGTAGAATTTTACTGAATGGTGATGCCGAATAAGAAAGAATCCATACTAGAGGCTGGCCACCATAATTTCAGAGTGCTTATTGTGATCAGATTTTACTAGTTAATTCGTTTTTCCTTTAATGTAGATTCAGATAACCAGAATCAAGCACTTGAAAATCGTCAAAGAAATGAAATATTTATGAAAGAGAGCATTCCAATGTGGATGGCGTGCGTAGGGTACGCTGTGTTCTCCATTATTTCCATCATTGTGATCCCTCTCATGTTCCCAGAGCTGAAGTGGTACTATGTTGTTGTTGCTTACATTCTAGCACCCTCTCTTAGCTTCTGTAATGCTTATGGTGCTGGTCTAACTGACATGAACATGGCCTATAACTACGGAAAAGTAGCCCTCTTTGTTCTTGCTGCCTTGTCCGGGAAAGAAAATGGCGTGGTTGCCGGACTTGTAGGTTGTGGTTTGATCAAATCCATTGTTTCCATCTCTTCTGATTTGATGCATGATTTTAAGACCGGTCATCTCACTCTCACTTCACCCAGGTCAATGCTTGTTAGTCAGGCCATTGGGACTGCCATAGGTTGCATTGTGGCCCCTCTTACATTCTTTCTCTTCTACAAGGCTTTTGATGTTGGTAACCCAGATGGTGAATACAAAGCTCCTTATGCTATTGTCTACCGAAACATGGCAATTCTTGGTGTTGAGGGCTTCTCTGCCCTGCCTCAGCATTGTTTACAGCTATGTTATGGGTTTTTTGCCTTTGCCATTGCGGCAAACTTATTAAGAGACCTTTCTCCTAAGAAAATAGCGAAATGGATTCCTCTTCCAATGGCTATGGCTGTTCCATTCCTAGTTGGTGCCTACTTTGCAATTGATATGTGTGTGGGAAGCTTGGTTGTGTTTGCATGGCACAAGCTAAACAGCAAGAATGCGGATTTAATGATTCCTGCAGTTGCTTCAGGCTTGATTTGCGGAGATGGATTATGGATCCTCCCTTCTTCAATTCTTGCTTTGGCCAAGGTTCGTCCTCCAATCTGCATGAAGTTCTTGGCATCCTAGTACAATTTCTTTAAGGGTCGGGAGGCACAAAGAGAATTAGAGTAAGAGAGAGCAAAAACTGTTGTTGATAGCATACAACTAGAGCATAGTAATATGAAGTTACAAAGAAATAGAGAAAGTACAGCAACTAAAATAACTGTATTGAAGCAGCTTTAGGTTTACATATCCTTGTGAGCTGTAGTGTCAATCAATTAGGAATAATTTATGCAAGCCGTTGTGAAATTTACTTCTTTTGGTTAATAATATATGAATTCTGCAAACCGTGTCCAATAAATTATACAAAACAATATGGGATATTCTGTTTCTTATCCAGCAAGTTTCAAACCCAGACATCAAAATGTTTCATATTTAAGGATTCTATTCTTGAGCCATTCAAAAAACCATATAACCATATCTCTTCATTGCTGTTTCACTCGAATATTATATTCAATATTAACTAACATGATTATATAAAATATAACCCAATTAAGATAATTGAAAGTTCTCTAAAAATAAACTTAGACTATCTGATGGATTGATGAAAGCAGAAGGGCAAACCATAAAACAATGTGAAAAAGGTCTAATATGTATGTTTAACATTTTTTGCAGGTCTCTGTTAAATCATCTTGCTAGTGCTGTTTTTTGGATTGGAATGAGAGTTTAGCTTACAATTTTGTCATTCTTCAGGCTTTCAGCAAGAGGAAAGGGAGAAAGGAAAGACGAGAGTGGAATTAGATTCCTTAGTTTAGTTTATACATCAAATCCTTAGTTTAGTTTATACATCAAATCACTCCAGGCAAAGGATTTATATATTTTTATTTGGAAAAAAATACCCTCCAATTTGGAACTATTTGATAATATCTTGTAAATATTTAAATTGAATTTAAAATATTATTTTTAAATATAAATTAATTGAACCATTATTTGAAAAAAAGTTAAAATATTAAATAGTTAAACTTTTATTGGTAGATATGTATTTTAAGTTTAAAATTTACCATTAAAAATCTAACAGTGCGTTGGATATAAAATGTTATAGTTATTGTCTGTTCGTCAATTGTGATGGAAATTATAACTATAAGACAACCTTATCCTCTATCTGCTAAGAACTATTGGATAAGAAAATACAAGTACATGAACTTTTAACTTCCCTGACTTAGAACTAGTTTGTGAGTATATAAGACTCGATTTTATTTGATAAGAACTTTTTAGTTGAGTTGTTTGATACTTTATTTTTAAGGTAGAGAGGTTCAAATCTTAAAAAAAAAAATTGATTTCACTTAAATATCTCCTTCAAAATCCTTCAACCCGTGGTTACTCTTTTTGTGAATCTAGACCTATGATTTATTCTTGAAAAAAAGAATTGTGAGCTCCATAACGTGTTGGAAAAGAGGCATAAAACTTACTAATATTATTAAAAAAACATATAACCCTAAAGGTAAATTATTATTATTACGTCCCTGAAGATTCTCAAAACCTTAAATGCTAGATACAAGATACTTTAAGGATAGAAGAGTGAAGAATAATATATGATTCATATAAGAGAAATATTATACAATCTAAATTTTTTATCTCAAATAACTATTTTAAATGATGTGATATTTATCAATTAGTAGGTTAGATAATACAATTAATTTACTTAGATTTTGCAAAGAACAATCAAGCAATTAATAAATGTCAAATTATTTGGAATGATTATTTGAAATAAAAAATTTAAAATTTCTATCATTACTCTTGATCTAATTAAACTAAATTGAACTTGGGGTCCTCTCGAATCCTTGTTGATTTGAATTTGAACGTGTTTCTATAAGAAACACTTTGATGCTTAAATCAGTGTCTGATTTTTGAAGATATGATCAAGAATAAAATTTATAGAAGTGAGAAATGGTGGGAAAATCTATTCCAGATTTGAATCCACGCTGTTTGTTTTCTTAATTTGATTTCAGTCATAGGATTCAATAAACTTTTTTTTTTTCTCTGTATTCGAATCCTTAGTACATGGTTTTCGTTAGTAACCATGTGTTGCCATTCATCATTATTTTTGGGTTGATTATTGTTGATTTTGTTCCGGGCTTGTACAATTTGTTTGATGCATATTAACCTTAAATCTAGCGTTAACTATAGTTTATATCTTATTTCAATTCAGTATAATTTTTATGATTCGAGATCTGGAATCATTGCGAGCTGGGTTTATATTGAATTTAATCTAGGACCAATATAAGATACGCCCATGATCTGAATTGATAATTTTAAGTAGACACGTGGTGCGGTGTAAGTGGCTATATTTTCATGCACTTACAGTCCATATAATAGATAAATCAATATATTAACCCAAGATATGTCATCAATGACATGTATAATAAAATCAATAAGTTTATATTTAAAATTTAGAATTAAGATATAATTACTTTTGACCAAATTATTCATTTTAAATTATGAATAGATCTTTACTTGTAAGGGTTGTTAATCCAATGATAAATTCTTTAATAGGCAGCTAATTTTACTTCCCATTTGCCCAATTTGCCTTTCATTCCAAAGCCTATTTTAATATCCCATTTTGCCTAGTTTCCTCTTGAGCAAAACAAATTTGACTTTTATTTCATCTATTATTTATCATTTTTTACCATCCATAATTCAGTATTTCATGCTTTATCTATTCCCAAATTTAACTATTAGTACAAAATCCATTAAAAAAAAAAAATCATCAGTGTCAATTTTACATTAAAAAATTAGTAACCCTTTCACTACGACAAGTATTGTAAAATAATAAACTACTACACGAATTATTAAAAGACAATACTCCACTATATTAACTTATTAATTTTTATCAAATGAAACCTAAATTTGTAATGAAGTCTTAGGGTTTTATCCTTCCAGTACTATTATAAATTATTGAAAGGTAACATTTCACTATATTAATTTTTTAAAAATAATAGTTTACAATGTTTTTGTCACTTTACAACTAATCAATTGTAGGGGTAATATTGTCATTTAATTATCATCATGAATTTAATCGCCTATGATATTTGTTACGCATCAAGAGTAGGACAAAATAGCAAATTCACATTGCTTTGATTTGTATAATTTTCTTTTTATTTTATGAGTTATTTATTAAGGGTATAATTGATATTTTATAAGTTAACTAATAGAACTTACAAAAATGTAGTAAATTATCATTTTTAAAAAGATAATGTTGTAAAGTGTTATCTTTCAATAATTCGTACAATGGTATGTTATTTCATAAGACTTGACGTAGTGAAAGGATAATAACCTAAAAAATTATTAATTAATAAGATCAAAAATTGATTAACAATAATAAAAACAACAAACATATTGATTAAACTTAGTAAAAAGCCAATAATCTATCAATTGGTACTAGCCAAATAATGATAAAAATTATAATTTGTCAATTGTTGCTAATTAGGGATGGTAAATTAACACTTAGACATGTGGCCCAAAACCAGATAAATCTGAATATTAAAATAATACGAATCTAACAGTGAAATTCTAAACTTGGACATATTTGAGTCCAGTATATTCAGGACCCGAACCAAGATATTTTTATTTTAAAATTCATTAAATAACTAATTTTTGGTTATTCATTTCAAGTATGAAAAAAAATGGAAAAGAAACCCTAGATGCCAAAACATACAAACTACAGCCGCCATTTATTCTCTCCATTTTTCTTCTTAATGATCTAACCCAACAAAGCTCAAATTCATCATCGCCGATTTGTCATCATCATCGTAAAGACATCAATAGTCATGAATTCATCATCAATTAAGTATATTATTTGTGATTCGCTATTCGTCTTGGTCGTGCATCGTTTATCTTCATCGCTTCGCCTTTCTTTGAAGTTGGTGCGTTCCGGTTCCCTTTAGCAAAGCAATACAACACCCATCGATTTTTACTCTTATCATTAATTCATTATCAATTGTCAGTCATTGTTAAAATAGTCAACCATCATCAAGACACGATAATTTTGGAAGCCCACTTCACAGAGTTGCTGATTGTCGTTAAAGTTCGCCATTGCCTAATTTATTTGTGAATTGGATCCCTCTCTATAACTTGACGGCTGTAAGCATCATTCTGTTTGAAAATTGAAATTGTATCCCTCTCTATATCTAATATCTTAGACTTTATTTCTAATTATTTGATTTCAAATTACTTTATGTTACTTATTAATAGATTAGTGATCTAAAAAAGAGTTGACTGAAAAAAAAAAATAATGGGAACTTGCATCTCTTAGCAATCATTTGGGTTCTGAACCCGAACCTTTCTTGGTTTAACCTGGGCCAAAATTGGAGAGAACAATTTAGGTTTAAATCTGGGTCCAAATCTTAGAAGGTTAGATCTAAATTCGAATTTTGCCATCCTTAGTGCTTATACACAAAATAGTAAAAGTAGTTAGATTCATTCATTGAAAAAAAAAAAACGTGCATAAGAAAAAAGAAAACATAATCTATTATACCAAAAGGTTAAAAACTTCATAATTTATCTTAAATAACTTCTGTTAGGAATGTTCATTATGATAATAGATGCACTTTGTAATATTGAGAATTTATGCCAACAACAATTGATAATAAGAAGAATAATAATTAATATCTTAAAATGATCAAAAGATAATGAAAAAAACATAAAGCAGCCATACCAACACATATGTGTATAAGGGAAGTTTAATATTTACCTTGTTCTAATGTCTAATGGTATCACATCCATCCTTGTTGCCGATATGAATAAGGTTGTTATTAATTTTTGTTGGGCTGATTGTCATGGGCCGCTCAAGTCTACCGTCAAAGATGGCTAATTCGTGTACGTGGGTTCACTTAGCATGTGTTCACCCAATGGCTGGATGTATTTAGTAACGGGTTACTCTTAGCAATAGACTACCTTATACAATTAGCAAGACATAGTGCGCTTAGTATGGATACACTAATTAATTGGATTGTCACAAGGCATGTGAGCTTAGCAAGTCAGGCCTGTTATCTATAACACCCTATCTCTAGAACTCTCTATGCTTATCCTTATCTACATAGTTTCTTGTACAACTTGAATTGTATAACTTGCATGGAAGTCTCTAGATCTAAGAAAGCCACATTATAAATAAGGGTTAGCACTTATCATTTTGGATATCATCAATTCTCTAAAAATCCACACACACATAACATACAAATATATGGGTAAAGCTCTCTTGTACTTTTTCTTGTGAATAATAAAATTATATTTGGCCATATTGCTATTTTTTTTTCTCTAGATTTTCTTACAATTCTCTTTGCCTAGCTAGCTTGAGAAGTTCATTAGGCTTACTTAGCAACTTTTATGCTAAAAATGATCGAAATGACGCATGGGTTGCTGCATAAACACTCATCCCGTAATAAATGGTATCAAAATTAAGGTTGGCACCTATGCAACTAGCACAATTGTAAGGAGTGGAGGCAGAAAAAGCCTTCCAGTGGCAAGAGTGGGCAAAATAAGGCGGACGAAAAGAAAGAAACACTTAAAGCCTTGTAGCTTATACTTTATTTGTAATGTCCTGCATTGGGTACTTGACTTTCTAGAGAAGAAGTCGCTTAATGCCCTTACTGCACAGCTCAAAAGCCAATCTACGCTAAAGGGAGAGGAATCCCAACCTCGCATGTGTACCTTCTAGAGCCTTGTTGCAATTAAAAGCCAGCTGCTTGAACATGCAAAGAAAAGACTCATGTATGTGAATGCAAACATCAACGGCATGACCGTACGTGCATTGTTAGACACGGGAGCTACGCAAAATTTCATTATAGAAGATGAGACTAAGCGCCTAGGTTTCAAAACAACAGAGGAAGAAGGCACAATCAATTGTGACATAGAACAAGAAGTTTGATTTCTCCATCGTGCCTATAGATGACTATAAGATGGTCTTTGACATGTAATTCTTTGACAAAGTCCATGCATTTCCACTACCCACCACGAACTCCCTAAGCATCATCGATGGGAATAAAGCTTGTATAGTACCCACTGAGTGCTAAGATAAAAGAATAGGTGCTCTCGGCCATGCAATTAAAGAACGCTTTCAAGAAGAAGTCTCTATTCACGAGCTCAACAATGAAGAAGATTCCGCAAGTGCTCCAAGCTAAGTCTCACCACAAGTATAAGTCGTCCTTGATGAGTTCAAGGACTTTATGTCTCCGAAGCTTCTAAAAAATCTCTCACTTAGGAGAGAGGTGGATGATGAGAAAGGAGCTAAATCTCCAACCTTAGCACTTTATCGCATGGTGCTACTCGAACTTGATGATTTGTAGAAACAACTTACCGACTTATTGGATGTCGGATATATCTGCCCATAAAAAGCTCCATTCGGTGCACCTGTCATTTTTTAAAAGAGGAAGGCATATGTGCATTGACTATTGAGCATTCAATAAGATCACTATCAAGAATAAATGCTTAATTCCCTTGATAGTAGATCTTTTTGATTAACTTGACAAGGCGCTATACTTCACCAAGCTCGACTTACGTTTGGGATACTACCAAGTCTAGATTGCCAAAGGCGATGAACCAAAGACAGCTTGCATCATAAGGTAAGAATCTTTTAAATTTCTTGTTATGCCATTTGGCCTCACCACTGTATCGACCATGTTTTGCACACTTATGAATAAAGTCCTCTAACTATTCCTCGACTGCTTTGTTGTTATGTACTTGGACAATATCGTATTGTATAACAACACCCTCGAAGAGTATACATGGCATCTACAAGTCCTTTAAGTACTTTGAGAGAATGAACTTTACCTCAAAATGAAAAAGTGCTCATTTTCCCAACGAGAAATACAGTTCCTTGGACAGAAGATAGTGGATGGGAAGTTAATGATGAAGAACTCAAAGGTGAAGGTCATCATTGAGTGAAAATCTCCTACCAAAGTGCCCAAGTTAAGATCTTTTCTCAGATTGGTGAATTACTACCGTTGGTTTATCGAGGGTTACTCAACCAAGGTGACACCTTTGATAGATCTGCTCAAGAAAAATCATACATGTCACTGGTCCAAAAAATGCCAACACGCATTCGAAAGCTTGAAGAAGGTAATTTTTAAAAAACCCATCCTCGTTCTTCTATATCACACGAAGCCATTCAAAGTCCACACGGATGTCTCCAACTTTGACATTGGCAGAGTACTTATGCAAGAAGGCCATCCTATAGTGTTCGAGAGTTAGAAGCTCAACGACACGGAATGTCATTGCACCGTGTAAGAGAAGGAAATGATAGCAATTATCCATTGCCTACCGGTATGGTGAAATTACTTGTTTGGCGCACATTTTGTGATCTTAACGGATAACATAGCAATAAGCTACTTCCAAACACAAAAGAAATTGAGCCCCAACCAAGCACAGTAGCAAGACTTTCTTGTGGAGTTTGACTATATGCTTAAGTACAAGCTGGGGAAAGCCATTGTCTATGCAGGTATACTAAGCCGTAAGATGGAATTGGCTATACTAAGTATGAGCCAACCAAGGTCTAACCTTATTATACGCTTCAAAGAATGTTTCCAACAAGACCTTCTTGTGAAAGACTTATTGGAAAACTTTCCTCAAGGTAAGACAAGGAAATTTTAGCAAGAGGAAGGCATTCTTCTCACTAAGGGAGGTCAAATATTTGTGCCAAGATGGGAGTATTTACAAAGAGAAGTGATAAAATAATGCAACAACTCAAATTGGGCTTATTACCTGGGAGTGGAGCGGACAACTGTACTGGCTCAAGCTTCGTACTTTTGGCCATACATGCAGGATGGCATTGAAGCTTATATATGGACATGTCTAGTTTGCCAACAAGATAAAATGGGTTATCACCTTTTGGTAGGGTTGTTGGAACCCCTACCTCTAGCATCAAAACTATAGGAGAGCATGTCTATAGATTTCATCTCTGCCTTACCAAAGTCTGAAGGGTGCAAAAGTATTATAGTTATTGTCTATCATTATAGCAAGTATACAACTTTCATCACTGCATTACTCGATTATAAAGTGAATGAAGCTGCTCGTCCTTTCATCAAGCACATTGTGAAGTTTGAAAATCCCAAAGAGCATCGTGAGTGATTGAGACCCATGATTGACCGGACACTTTTGGACGGAACTCTTCAAGATGTTGGGAACTAATTTCAAGTTCTCAACGAGCTTTCAACCCGTAAATAGATGGGCAGACTGATCGCATCAACTGCCTACTCGAGATGTATCTAAGGTATTATATAAGCTCTTACCAGTAAGATTAGGCAAAATTGCTCAATGTTGCCTAATTTTCGTACAATCTTCAATGGACTGGAGTTAGGGGTAAAGGTCCTTTCGCGATCATCATGAGATTTTCAGCCCATGATGCCTAATGTCATAGCCTCGACTTATGGAGGGAAACCCCAGTGGCTCACAAGCTTGCCCGCGAGTGGCATAAAGAAGTGGATATCACGCGAGCGTATCTCAATAAAGCTACACAAAAGATAAAAAAGTAGGTGTTGAATACAAGAAAGGCGACTAAGTTGTAATTAAGCTCCTACCCCAATAATTTAAGATATTGCGGCAAGTATACAAGGGGTTAGTAAGAAGATACGAAGTGCCTTCCTTGTGGTATGATGTATGGGTAATGTCTCATATCAACTCCAACTTCCACCAAGACTCAAAATTCATCCAGTCTTCCATGTGAGTCTACTCAAACTATATTACGAAGATGTGGAAGACCCAAGCCGCGAAGAATCGAAGAGATCTCCAACAACTGTTATCACTGTTTACTACAAGGATGTGAAGTATATCATTACCAATCGAGTGACTTAAAGAAGGGCAGTGCCGACATACAACGAGTATTTGATAAAGTGGAGGAATCTCCCCGAAAGTGAATAATATGTGAATACGGAAAAGACCTATGACAATTCGCAGACCATTTCCAAATATACAAGCACAAAGACGCGACGAGGATGTCGTGGCATAGGTGGGAGAGGATTGTCACTGGCCGCTCAAGTCCACTGCCAAAAATGGCTAATTCGCGCACGTGGGTTCACTTAGTATTAGTTCACCCAACAGTTAGTGTAGTTAGTAGCGAGTTGTGCCCAGCAATAAAATGCCACACACAACTAGTAAGCCATAGTGCTCTCAGTACAGATGCACTAAGCAATTGGGCTATCACAAGGCGTGTGCACTTAGCGAGCCAGGCCTGTTATCTAGAAGTCTCTACAACGCCTTATCTCTAGAACTCTCTATGCTTATCCTTATTTACATAGTTACTTGTATAACTTGAATTGTATAACTTGCATGAAAGTCTTTAGATTTAGGAAAGTCATATTATAAATAAGGGTTAGCACTTACCATTCTGGACATCTCCAATTCTTCAAAAATCCACATACATAACACACAAATATATGTGTAAAGCTCTTTTGTACTTTATCTTCTGAATAATAAAATTAAATTTGGCTATATTTTTCTCTCTTCTCTCTAGCTTTTCTCACAAGTTTCTTTGCCTAACTAGCTTGAGAAATTCATTAGGCTTATTTAGTAACTTTTATGCTAGAAGTTGTCTAAGTGCCGCACGGGTTGCTAAGCAAATACTTATCCCGTGACATGATGTTGACTTAAAGAGACGTGATATTGATGCTGAATTGAAGAGGGCCAATGCTGATGCTGACTTGATGATGGAATACCACAGTTCATAATAGATTGTAAGGGCAAAGCATGTCTTCTTCATATGTTGCTTCAACTGGAAAATTTCTTCTTTAAGAAATTGCTTTGAGTTGGTAATTTTGTATGACGAAATAGGTTACTAGCTTGCTTAGATATTCCTCTCAAAACTTGTGTGGCTACTATTGTATTATCGTGTATAGTATAATTAATGTATAAAAATGACAAGTTTGGTAGGCATGGCGGGTTTGCGTGGTATCCCGCAAATTTGGTAGGCATTAAAGCCACAAGTTTTATTCTGCAAGTTAACTACAAAGATTTTGTATTCCTTATCCATTATTTCAAACTCATTTCACTTACCACAACCACTCTTATAAATCTTCCCTCTTGCCTGATATAATCAACTTTCTCCTCATAGTTGGAGGTAGCTTCTCAAACCAACCCCACCCCTTCCCCACATCCTTCCATTTTTTTTAGGGCTCAAAATGCCTTTTGTGCAATCTTTTCACATTTTCTTTCAGTAGACTCTATAAATGTTACCATATGCTTGTCTCTTCATTTAACCAATTGTTCCATGACTCACTTATGTTATTAGTTACGTGATCAACTTTCATATTATCTATAAATGTATGTCTAATGCATTCTCTCTTATTAATCTTGATAATATAATCATATATAAGTAGCTTGTGCGTTGTTTTTTTTTTTGTTCTTATCTTCTCTAAGTTGTCTTTCCACTCAACTTATGTGTGGCTCTTACTGCTACACAGAATTGGTTTCATAGACTATATCAAAATGATTACATCTCAAATTGGCAAATTTATATTTATCGAAATGCCTTACTAATTAATACTAGAAAGTACATATTTAATAAAGGTTAAAATTATCATATTTTCACTTATAATATTAATTAATGTGCTCAAAATTTATATATTATCTTAATACTTACCTAATTTAATTTTATATTAAATTATATTTTAATTTTTCTTAATTTTTATGATAGCATATTTTTTCAATAAAGAGGAAATCAAAAGAAGCCGAGACAAAGAAAGGTGAATGGCTTACATTATTATAAAAAAAGGCACTTGAAAAGAAAAAAAATGTGAAAAGGTGGGTGCGTTATTATATTAAAAAAAGAAAAAAAGCAAGGCACATGTCACATTATTAAAGAAGTGTTTTTTTTTAAGGGGGGTTATGTGGAAGGAATTTGAGCATTGGAGAGGGAGAAAAAAGAATTTGTGAATGGCTGAGAGAAAGAATGTTCGCGCGGGGGAGGAGGGGGGATTGGGTGAGAGGTAGAGCAAAGAGAGAGGAGAATTTATGGTGGAATTATAAGGAAAAATCTCTTCTTATTTCTTTTGTATTCAATTTTCTTGTAGTGTATTTCATAAGTTTGTTAAATAAAAACGAATGTTTTGTTTGTCAATATAGGTGTCTAATTTTCTAAGCTAAGGTGAAGAGTGAAGCTTAAGTATTTAATTTATGGAATTAATTACTCTCTTAAGTAAGTTTAAAGTTTATTATTTTTAATTACATGTCTATAATTTATATTTTCCACCAATTATTTTCATTTCTTGTTAATCTGTAGATTTATATTCACTTTGGATGTATATTGGTATTTAGACATAATGTCGACACGCCAATATAGTAGTGAGAACACTCCAATACAACTGTGACACGTTATATACTTACTCCCCATATTTATCCATAGCGTGGTTAATTAATAATTAAGTAAGACAATAATTAAACTAAAAAATAAAAAAATATAAATATAAGAGAGTATTATAACTATGATATGAATGTAAGTGAATCCTGTAACCTTAGTATTTTTTTTAATTTAGATTATTCCTTATTAATTTCTTTTCTATAGTGATTTTTATTTAATGATTGACTATTAGATTTTAAATTCCTTGTGATTTGATCCCAGACTCACCAAGTTATATTGTAATTAGGCACTTTTATACTTAGAAGTAACCTATCACTTTTGAATCGTGCCACTTACCGTTGCACCTTACAAATATACTTCTAGCCCTTTCAATATTTCATTTTTTCTATTAGTCATAAAGGTTACCCGACTAGCGGTGGATCCAGCATGTGACCAATAAGGGGCTTAAGCGCTCATTAGCCAAAAAAAATTCTAAGAATTAAAGAAAAAAATATTTTAGGTTCTAATTAGCCCCCATTAATTTTTTTAAAATAACCTCTATAAATTTATGGGCAATTTTCACTTGTATACCGTTAATTTACTTTGAGCACAAGTGCCCGCTAGCCAACACTTTTTAGGTGTAACAGTCATCCACTCAAAGTTGAAAAAATATATCTGTCATCCACTAAATCTTTAGTTGCTGTTTAAATGCAATGATGTTAGAGGGGTAATTTGGTATTTTTATATGATATGTGAGATATAAGTGATAATTTTAGGGTATAGAAGTGATAATATGACAATTTAAGGTTATACAAATGATAATTTCCCTTTACTTTAATTTTAGTTTTAAGAGCAAAATCATCAATTTACTATAATTTTGTTAGCTTTCAAACAGTAGTTAATTGTTTAGTAGACGACAAACATGTTTTATCAATTTATGATGGATGACTAATACATATTTAAAGTACTGTAATACATTTGATAAAAGTGTATCTTAAAGGTATACGAGTATTAATTTTCCTAAATTTATAAGCCCATAAAATTTAAACTTTAAGAATTATAAAAACTTACACTTTAATTAAAAATAATGATAGCCCACCAACCAAAACATTTTTCTACTCCAAAAAATAGGATTAGTTCATTTAACTTTTATAGAATAATATAGCAAACGTTTTCAATAATGAAATTCGTGAAGAATCATCTTTTCATCAAATATGATGAATGATAGTTTAGTTGTTTATGTAGGAAATGATACATTTAATAATATTGATAATGAATATATTGCATAATATTTTCAAAATATGAAAATGCTTAGAGAATAATTATAAATGTATAAGAAAATATTTTATATATTCAAAGTTTTAGTTTTTAAATTTTGCTATTTTATAATTTAGCCCCCAATAAATTATTTTTTTGGATCCGCCACTACACTTGACACTGATTCTTTATGTTTAGCTGCTCACTCAATATGGCCAAAATCCATTTCAACTATTAGCACATTCTAATTCATAAATATAAACAACAATTTGAAAAATCAAACTGTTTGCATCCAATGTCACTGTTAATAGTAGCACACCCTAAATGACCACTTCAAATGACATACATGTAATCTTATAAACTATCTTCTTTAAAATCTCTTTATAATGATATTCTATATACGAATAACCTTCATGCAATTATAAAAAATTATGGTTCCAATTTGAACCAGTTATAAATAAGAACAAACTAGCCTCTATATAGTAATAATTATTTATATACTGTAAAAAGTATATGTTATCATATGAATAACACTAGAAAATATATATTTAATAAAGTTAAAATTATCTTTTTTTCACTTATAGTGTTGATTAATGCAGTCATATCTTATATATTATCTTAATGTTTCCCTAAAATAATTTTATATTAACTTATATTTTAGTAGGTTAATTTTTATTTTAATTTTTATATTTTATTATTTTAGATAAATTTTGAAAATAAAGAGAAAATCACAGCCGAAATAGGAAGACAAAGGAAAGTGGGAGGCTTCGATTATTATAAAGGGAAGTGGGGTTGTTTGGAATAAAAAATATTTGCAAAGTCAAAAGTAGATGGTATAAGTTTGTTAAATAAAAAGTGTATTTTACTTGTCAATGTGTATGACTAGTTTTCTAAGCTAAGGTGAAGAGTAAAGTTTAAGGATTTAAATCATGAATTAATTATTTTCTCTCAAGTGAGTTTTAAGTTTATTATTTTTAATTACATATTTATAATTTGTATTTTTTATCGGTTATTTTTATTCTATATTAATATGTGAATCTATATCACTTTGGATCTATGTAGATATTTAGGCATAATGTCGGCACACTAATACATAGTGGTAACACTGCAATATGGCTGTGGCATATTATATACTTTATCTTTATATTTATCCACAGAGTGGTTAGTTGAGAATTAAGTCACATAATAATTAAATTGGTAGAAGGAATGCAAAATATAAATATGAGAAAATATTATGGCTATGATTTGAATACCGAGAATAGATCCCGTAGCCTTAGCACTTTTTAGACTATTATTTTTATTTTCTATAATTATTTTTATTTAATAACTAACTACTAGATTTTGAAATTTCCAATGGTTCAACCTCAAACTCACCAGAGACTATTATCACTAGGCACTTTTATACTTGAGAGTAATCAATCACTTTTGCGTCGTATCATCATATATTAAAGTTTAGAATATAACAAAATATTTTTTTAAAAGTTATTTGGGATAATGATTTAGTCCTTATAATTGTAACCAAGTCAATTTATAATATTTGCAAAATTAAGTAGATATTATTCACTTTGGGCATATAGTTCATTACGATTTTTTTATTGGATTTCACTGTTTGAATAATAAACCTTTGGTGAAATCCATTACTCAAAATACAGAAACATTTATTTTGTATAACTAAGAATCAATAATTAAATATGCGGAAGCATACCTAAATTCATAATGCCGAATTATCCTATAGAGCTATGTGGTTTATCTTCTATGTCAGCACGTTCTCCTAGAGGATCATTTAAACTTCTCTTTGCACTCTTTTTTATGATGAAATGTTATAAGAAATTAGAATGATAATAATATATATTACACGAAGACTATAATCACTTATATATGCAACTTTTCTTGTTCCCTATAGGTATTTATATTTTAGCATATCATAGAAATAAATATTATCCTTAAGTATCTATACATTAAAGGCTCACATCTTATTAAATACATTAAATCTAAAATTACTGAAAACTTTATTAAATAGCTTTTAAATGAGCTTAATCTTGTATGATAGTCTACTACACATAATTATTCACATATATGTAACCTTATAATTATGCTTTAAAAAAATAACAGCCTTGCTATCATTACTAAAATGTATCTATAATCAATTTGGTCCATCAATCATATCAACATAGGTCAAAGTGACTTTTATTACAACTATCGTAACTCAATCCATCAATAGTCACAATGCCAATAAAATTGAATGACATAGATTGTGATATGGATTTGCAACATTGAAATTTCATGTAATGTGATTTAATATGCCTATTTCCAATTAGTCCACTTTAAACCTTAGTGAGATTAAATCTTATCAAAAGCAGAGTGTGAATAAAGCAAAACTTTATTGTGAATAAACCGAAACTTTATTTCTGCATCAAATAGCCTTAAATATTCTTAAGCTGAAATAATTAAAAAATATTTATATGATAAGAGCATCTAAAATCACAAACTTCTACTAATACTGAATGTCCTTTAATGATACGACACCCATAAGAGCAGTGCGTTCATGAAATATTTTAGGTGACAATCCCTTAGTAAGCGAATTCACAATTATAAAGTTTGTGCTTACTTGCTTTAGAGACAATTTTTCACTTTGAACTCTTTCTTTAACAACTAAAAACTTGATCTCCATATGCTTCGACTTCGTCAAGCTCTTATTGTTAATTAAATATTTTACTGCAGACTTATTGTCACAAAATAACCTAAGTAGTCTTTCAATATAATCTACTATGCCTAGTCCCATGATAAAATTCCATAACCATATTCAGTTATTGGATATCTCATAATATGCTATGAACTTCGCTGCCATTGTAGAAGAGGCTATAAGAGACTATTTAACACTCTTTCAAGAAATAACACCCCCAATTAGTATACAAATGTAGTCTGTTTATAGATTTCATACTATCTTGGCATCCAAAAAAATTGAGGCCGGTATACCCAATGATCTCAAGCTGATTTGACCTTCTATATGTGAGTATGTAGTCTTTTGTTCAATGTAAATTCTACAAGACCTATTTAGCTATTTTCCAATGGTCTATTCTTGGATTTCGTAAATACCTGCCTAACATTTTTGTAAGTTACACAATATTCGATTGCATATAAACTTGAGTATACATTTACTTCATACTGCGGACCCATAAAGAATCTTTTATATTTCTTTTTCCTTAAAATCATTTTTAGAATAACTTGCCTTCCTTAGCCACAGAGGTTTCACCTAGTTTGTAATCTTACATGCTATATCTCTTAAGAATATTTTTTATATACCTCTTTTGTGATAATCTAAGAATACAACAAGAGTGATCTTGATGTATCTGCATACCTAATACAAAAGAGGCGTCACTAAGATATTTTATCTCAAAATTTTTAATTATAAATCTCTTGGTTTCGTGCAATAAGCCTATATTATTGCTGGCAAGTAAAATGTTATCAACATATAAAACTAGAAAAATATACTTACTTCTACAAAACTTATGGTATATACAATCATCGACCAAATTCATCTAAAAATTGAATGAGATGATCATTTAATGAAAGTTAAAATACCGTTGTTGAGATGTTTGCTTGAGCCCATAGATGAATTTCTTAAGTTTGTAAAATCATATGCTTTGGGTCTCTTAATATTAAGTTTTCTGATTGCACCATATAGATCTCGTTGTTACCATTGAGAATTATTGTCTTTATATCTAAATGATATAACTCAAGATTGAAATGTACCATTAATGCCATTATAGTCTGGAAAGAGTCTTTAAAAGAAATTGAAGATAAAGTCTTTTTATAGCCGATGCATTCGTTCTATGTAAAATCCTTTATGATAATACACACTTTATACCTCTTCACATCACCTTTTGAATCTCTTTTGGTCTTAAATATGCATATACCAATGAATTTTGTACATTCTGGTAATGAGATAAGATCACATACATCACATACGTCATTATTCTTTAAGGACTTTATTTTTTCATTGCAGTATTAATCCACTTCTGAGAGTTAGAACTTTCCATAGGAAGACGGAAATTAATTTGATCATCTTTCATTACTTTAATGTTTACCTCATATTCAGAAATATAATGTAATCATCCAACATTGCGCTTCTTTTTCTCTAGTGGATCTTCTTAATGGTATATATTCTTAAGGTGTTTCAGTTTATTTTTCTAGAATAATTTTTGGTATGGGGGTTCTCCAGTATTGTCTTGATTTATTGTGTCTTGACTATAACTATGAATGAAACCTCGATTAATGCTAAAAACACATGTGAGAATATCAACATATTCATCTTTAAAGATAAAGTCTCTAACTGTATCTCTCTCTACATCCTGAAAGAACTGAGCATTTTTCGATTCGAAAATTAATTTAGTCGTAGGATTATAAAACTTACTCTCTATGGATCTTTTAGAGTATGTAATAAAATGACAACTAACTGTACTTGAATCCAATTTCTTCTGATTAGGCCTATAAAATATTGCCTCAGCTAGACATTCCTAAACATGCAAGTGTTTTAGATTAGACTATTTGCCTGTCCAAAGTTTGTAAAGGGTTTTAGCAGTCCCTTTAGTTGGAACACAATTAAGGATATATTTGCATTCTTAAGCGCTTCTCCTTATACCGATTCTTGTAAATTAGAATGACAAATCGTATTCTTTACTATGTCTTTAAGTATCTTGTTTTGTCTTTTAGTAATACTATTTATAGTGGGCAAATCTGGCATTCTGTACTATGGTATGATGCCACATTACTTTACAAACATAGCAAATAGTTCTAGACATTATTCTACTAAATCGTCATATCTATTATAGTGCTCACCACCACGGTCAAATCTTACACTTTTGATTTTTTTGATGAGTTAATTTTCAACTTTAGTCTTAAAATTTTTGAGCATGTCCAAGGACTGAGACTTTTTATGGAGGGGCTATATATAACTATATTTAAAAAAATATCTATGAAAGTTATAAAATATTGTTGGCCATTCTAATCAATCATAGGGAATGATCCACAAATATCTGTTTGTATGGATTATAAGACGTCTAAAGTTTAGTTGACTTCAAATATCCTTTTATTGATTTATTTTTTCTTGCTACAGTTAACATAAATATCAAAATCTGTAAAATTCAAGGGGTGTAGGATTTCCTATAACACAAATCTCTTTATTCTCCGTTTGAAGATATGACATAAGCTCTTTAATAATAATATAAAATTTTTAATTATTTCAACTTTTATTATTTTGTATTACCCATATAGATGGATCTTTCACCATCATTGGGCTTTCCATAATTCATGCAACCTTGCATAGATATTTTGATGTGAGTTGTAGCACCTGAATCTATCTACCACGTTTATCAGGTATTCAGAACAAGCCAAACCATGCTCTTCAACTTTATGAAGGAAACAACTAGTACATTTTGGATCTGTTGATTTCTTTTGTTGTTGCTGTTGTTTTTTTTTTTTTATGTATTGTATATGCAGTTTCCTTATCCTTCTTTCTCTTCTGTCTCTTTCTTTTATAATTATACCTCATTGAAATTAGACTTGTCAAAAGCATACGTATTTCTGCATTTTCGTTCTTGACAAAAACCTCTTTCCAATGTTTATAAGAAATTCTTTAATTGTAGTTATCTTTTCAGATATTGAGCCTCTGAATGCTTTCAGAATGGCCTTTTTCATAATCATCATACGTATGTGATTTGATTTCTCTCATATTTTTACATATCTCTTTTCATCAAGGGTACTCTAGTTTGTAAGAGTTGGCGACAATTAACCTTTAATGCAAGATCGAGATCTATAACTGCGAGAGTTATTAGAGGTTCTCTTTTCAGGATTTGAAATGAGAGCCATTTAGTATAGTAATAGAATTGATGTTTGTAGTAGTATTAGTAGAAGTCATAATTGAACAGAGAACAATAAACAAATAAAACAAGCTTATATTAGTCTTAAAACAAAAATAAATTCAAGTAAATGTAAATCTCATCTCAAGATACTAGACACTTTATTAATATTTTATCTGTAAATAAATTATTAACTTGTAAGTGATATTTTGGTGTAGTAATCAAGTATTGATAATAAGAATATGCCAAACAATAAATTTTCCACTGATAATAAGAATATGCCAAATAATAAATTTTCCTTTGGGTAAACTAATTGTTCATATGTAAAATCAAATAATCATTACGTTTTTATTATTACAAGTATACATGCAACTATGTTAAATATGGATCTTCCTTCAGGCTGATCGATATTCACAGAAACCGTATACACACAATCGTTTATATTTCAAAACAAATTAATTTCCATAAGAGAGGTCATTTTGGTGAAATGTTGTTTCAATTAATTCACCTCAAAAAATATGTAAATATATTAATATTAAATTGTAGCAAAATTACCTTTCAAAACCAAAAAATAAAAAAATTTGGGTCAAAGTTTGGTCAACAGTCATGTTTGACCATTGACCGATCAACTGTTGACCGAGATGGTGCTAGACTGGTTTGGATCAACTAAAACTAGATCTTGATTTAACCCTAACTCATTTTCCAAAACCTTATTTTTAGTTTCTTCTTGCTATATGCGACAGCTATGCCATCCACAAACCGCAGTTGGTTGGCTTATTTATGCCCATTACTTTGCTTGATTCGGCTTGGACAACTGCCTATTATAATGACCATTGTTGCTGTTTTGCCTGATCTGGTTTATGGCCTCAATGCAGTCCAGCAACTACCACATGACTGCAAGCACTTTTGTGCGACAGTGATGATGCATAATGCCGGCTGCCACCGACCTTAATTGTCAATTTAAATTGAATTGCTTTATTTTATAAACCGAATTTCTGAATATTAACATTTCTTAATACTAAATTTATTTTTCTTAGAAATTTAAAATACCAAATTTCATAATATGTATTTTAAATACAAATTTATTCTCAATGATTGAACATGAAAAGGCTCTGATACTATTTGTTCGAACAATAAATCTTTGGTGAAATTCTTCACCAAAAATATAGAAGCATTCATATTGTATTACCAAGAATTAATAATTAAATATGGAGAAGTGAATTTATATGGACAATAACCACTTATATGGACAATTTTTCCTATTATCTTTAAATATTTCTATTTCAGCCTATCATAGAAATAGAAATTATCCTTAAATATTTATTTATTAAAGACCCATATTCTATTAAATATATTATTAAAGCTCAAATTATCGAAAATCTTATTAGATCACATTTAATTGAGCTTAACCTTGTATGATAATTTAAAATACATAATTATTCACATACAAATTCAATATTAGATTAAGGATCCAACACCTTTAGAATGAAAAATCCAATATTCACAACCTAAAACATGTCTATTTATTTAGAAGTGACCATGACTTATAAATCAATCTAGAAAACTCATTTGTTACTGATGTGGGATATTACACAATTCTGCCCTTGAGGATCTCGCATCCTCGTGAGGGTCTTTGGAAACAGAACAGAATGAAACCATATCGTAAACATATTCATCTACACATCGTGTGAGTAAGCTTTGATACCGATTGTAATAGTTCGAACCTAAAAACTAAGTAGATATTGTCTGCTTTGGGCATACAGCTTGTCATGCTTTTATTATGCATTTACTTAGTTAGGGGAGTCAATGACTTATAAACCAATCTAAGAACTCACTCGTTAGTGAGCTGGGATATTACAAGCACACCGAGATTCCTCTATCTGAGTATTTGAGTTAAGAATTTATATAGTTCCCATTTCATTAATCCATTGTTTTTTTTCCCTTGGCCCTATATATTTTCTTCTTGCTTGCGTCAATCCCTAATCTGTTAACCAACTCATCTTTCATTGACTTAACATTCATCTTTGGATTATTCTTCAATGTCCTCTCAAATTGAGAGGCAATCGATGTATATGATGCTTCTTTAGTCTTAAAAATTCCATCACACTCATATACATCATTCAATTGTTGAATTTGAACTTTGTACTAGATTCTACTAGTGCTACATATATGAACTAAGGATAACCTTCATTGGAACATTTTGCTTTGAATGTGTTGCTCTCATTCTCGATCCTTTTAAGATGAAACCTATTCTTAAGCATGTAGTCCTGAAGTATCGTTAAAAAATGTTAGACGTTATCAAGCTCTTGTCAAATAGCCAACTCTCAGTCAGATCATAGTGAAAATGCTTTGGTTTTAGAGTCTGAAGTTGAGTAAAATCCAATCAATAGGATGAATGAACAGACGAGAAGTAATTATTGAACTCCTAAGCCTAATACACACATGCTAGCATAGTAGAGAAGTACTATTTCATTTGAAGAATTTGATTTAAAAAAATTTTTTAGAGCCTTTAATTTAATATTATATTATTTTTATCTCATAATTCTTAAAGAGATAGAAGTGTTATAATAATTATTATTTTGGTAGAGAAAGAAGTTTGATTAAAATAATATAAATTTATTATTTTTTAAGAGTTTTTTGGGAGATTATTTATATTTATATTTTTTATTTATCATGTTGATAAGCTAATAAATATTTGAAGAGTTAAATTAAAAGAGTGTTTTGATGATACTCATATTTTCCAAGGCTTCAAAAAGGATACAATTGATTTCAAATGTATTAATAAACCTTACTATTTAAGTGTTGTGTTTGCATTCAATTTTTTAAATATTTTTCTTTTTGGAAAGCCAAAATCACCAAAACGTGTTTTGTATTTTTTGTTATCAAATGTTTAAAACAATTTGAAAATAAAATAACATAAATATAAAAGAATATTTTGATTATGATTTGAATATTCCGTAACCTTAACATTTTATTTTAATTTAAATTATTCCTTATCAATCATCATATTAATTGTTAATATTTAACATAATCTCAAGCCTAATTAGGCCTTCGGCTGCCCCCATCTACTTCCTTCTTTAAATAAGCAAAAGGCCTCAACCAAAAGTGGTTGTCTCCCACTGAATTTTCTTTTTTTTTGGGGGCATTTACAGCCGCCCATTCTTCTTCTTCTTCTTCTTCTTTGTAATAATGTAATCTTTCTTTGGTTCCACTTTCACCAATTTGATTTGTTTATTCTTAAAATTTAAAAAATAAAATATAATTTAACACAAAATTATATCAAAAAATTAAATTAAATATAAATTTTGAACACATTATAAATAAAAAATAATAATTTTAAACTTTTATTAAATATATATTTTAAAATGTTAATGAGTGATAGTTATACATAAATGCCAAAAATATAATTAAGACTGAAAACGAAATCAGTTCCTCTACCAATCACCATTCACCCTTCTTCAGTCTTTCTTACTTTATTATTATACCAAACAACTAGGAAGAGGTCTTTGTACTCTCCTAATGGCTGGAGCAGCTTTCAGATCCCTTTATTTTTGTATCATTTCAAGCGTATTATTCATCTCCTTGTCCATGGGTGAAGAAGAAAACCAGTTCTTTTACCAACGCTTCTACCGGGATCCACAACTGCGTCGAGATGGACTTGCGTCAGTACTGAGCAATGGTCTATTGCAGCTAACAAACAGAGCCGGTGGTGATGGCGGACTGCGACAAGGCCACGCTTTCTACCCATCCCCAATAAAATTCAACACATCATTTTCTCATTCTCTTTCATTTTCTGCCTACTTTGTATTTGTTATTGTTCCAGCTGAATATCTACGTCTTGGGGGCCACGGCATAGCTTTCGTCATCGCCCCATCGGCGGACTTATGGCAAGCAGAAATTCTACCAGCTGCATATTTAGGACTCTTCAATTCTTCAACCAATGGTCAGTCTACAAACCATATCTTAGCGATCGAGCTTGATACTGTACAAAGCCTTGAATTTAATGACATAAATGATAACCACGTGGGAATCGATATCAGCAGCCTGATATCTAACGCATCTGCTCCAGCAACTTATTTTTCAGATAAAGAAGGGATAAACAAAAGTTTGGATCTCAAAAGTGGAGATTCGATGCAGATTTGGATAGACTACAGGGGCGCCGAGAAGTTGCTCAATGTAACACTAGCTCCAATTACAGTCACAAAGCCACAAAGGCCTCTCTTGTCAACAAGCATCGATCTATCTCAAATTCTCTTGGACACTGTATGTTGGTTTCTCTTCATCCACGGGCGTACTTGAAAGTGAGCATTTTATTCTGGGATGAAGTTTCAACACAAGTGGAAAAGCACAAAGCCTTGATATTTCTTCACTTCCTCAACTTCCCCAAAAATCTCCATCTCCATCATCACTCACAAAAGCAAGTGAGAAACGGATAATAATTGTTTCACTTTTAGCAGTAGTGGTTGTGCTGATCACAATCAGTGTATCCATTTACCTGTTCAGGAGGAAGAAATACCAAGAGGTTCTCGAGGACTGGGAAAGAGAATATGGTCATCAAAGGTTCTCCTATAAGAATCTCTACAAAGCAACCAAAGGCTTCAACGACAAAGAGGTTATTGGAAAAGGAGGTTTCGGGAAGGTTTATCGAGGAGTTCTTCCTTCTAATGAGCAAATTGCCGTCAAAAGAGTTTCTCATGATTCAAAACAAGGGATCAAGGAATTTGTATCATTTGTTGTAAGTATGGGAAGACTAAGGCACAGGAACTTGGTGAAACTCCGCGGCTATTGCAGGCTAAGGGGAGAATTTCTGTTGGTCTATGATTATATGCCTAATGGGAGTCTTGACAAAATTTTACATGGCCATTCCAAACCACATCTCAATTGGTTTCAGAGATTTCGAATTATCAGAGGCGTAGCCAATGGCCGCTTTTACCTCCATAAAGATTGGGAACAAGTTGTTCTTCACAGAGACATAAAACCTGCTAGCATTCTTTTAGACGATGATCTAAATGGAAGATTGGGGGATTTTGGTCTTGCGAGGTTATATGATCACGGGAGCTCTCTGCAAACCACTAAGCTGGTAGGAACTTTTGGTTATGTGGCTCCAGAAGTCATGAGAACAGGAAAGGCAAGCACTAGCACGGATGTATATGCATTTGGGGTCTTCATGCTTGAGGTGGCTTGTGGAAGAAGGCCTGTAGAGCCGCAAGGATTGCCAGAAACAGTTGGTTTGGTTGATTGGGTAAACAGTTGCTGGAAAAGAAGAGCTATTGTCGGTGTTTGTGATCCGAGACTGGAAGGTCTTTATGCAGAGGAGCAAATGGAGTTGGTTCTGAAACTTGGCCTTCTATGCTCACACCCTAACCCACTTGCCAGGCCAAGCATGAGACAGGTGATACAATATCTTGACGGTGAAGTTATGCTACCAGACATACCACCTGAAGATATTATAATCGGTCTAATCATAGCAACTAACGAAGCTTCTGAGAGTGAGACATCATATTCTTCAATCACAGAAAATAATTCTGCCCACACATATCTGCTGTTGATTCAATCCTCACTGTAGGCCGTTGAACCAAAACAAGTTAATGTTGCAATGCATGATGGACATATATTGTTTTAGTAATTTGCTGCAAAAGTCAATAATTTATACTTGTATCCTGATTTAACTTGGCTTGATAGTCTTAAACGAATAATCATTCATTATGCTCAATGCATATTTTACTTAGTGAAGTGGAGAATGGATTGCTGCTCTATGCTCGTAAATTGTTTAACGAAATTCGTAAACATAAAAAATTGGCCATTGCGGATTGCTCTCATTGTGGCGGTCAACGTGGCCACCGTCGTGAAGCAATAGTGTGTTGGTTTAAAAACATCGCATTTCTCATGCAACATATAATATTATTATAATCTATAAATTGCACATTAGTTTTTTCGTACAAGTAATTTAGTCTCCTAAGTCACATGATTTGTTACCACCAATTGTGTTGGATTACAATCCGTCACCAACGATCTTCTAAGTTATGACTCAAGTTCAATTTGCAGTTAACGTGTGGGCTCCTTTATCACTACTGAAAATAACTAGTAAGAGAAAAAAATTACTCTCAAAGTGAGAGAGAAAAGTTCTCTTTCATTTGATGTATATTGTGGAGAATTCTCTTTTCTCTGATCTGTATAATGTGGCTTACGGTCCTCATTTTGTGGAGAAACAAGCATTCTTTTATCCTATTCGTGGAAACAATAGACTCCTTATTTTATTTCAATTTTTTAATTATATTAAATCAAAATATTTGATTTAAATTAAAAATAAGATAAAGCCCAAAAGTGGCGTTAGGCTTGCTCTTATTATAGCGGCTCGCCTTGTAAAATAATATAAGGCTCCTTACACATAAGCAAATTAAATGGAGTCTCCTACTATATAATATATTTAGATTTTAACCTGAATAGCTAGTTATCTTACTTATCAACCTAGTAGTGGTGCAATCAATTAAATGAGCTAACATGGGGATCATATGTATACATACAATAGTGGCTACAATAATCAAGCCTATAATTAAACTAGCTCGATTATTTAATTCGAAATCTACTCCACTAAAAGATTGGATTTGATCTCCAAAATTGTATGCTATCTAGGATAGTATTCTCGAATAATAATTCCACTTATGCCATATTGATTTCTTTACTGAACAATTCTTTGTATCACATCGCTAATTAAATTGATATCTCAACTGTCCAATCAATTTAATTACATTATGCTTCTTAACATTTACTGGCTTTTTTTATAATGATCATTTTCAACATAATAATTATGCTGACACACTTTAACTAGATAATTCTATGACCAAGTACCAAAAATCGGTCAAAAGATTTGTTGTATAAATTATGTATTGTTAATTTATAATCTCACTGTTCATAAATGCTTCCACTAAGATACTTTGTAATCTTGACTACAAATGTATGTCTCACCCATTGGTAACTCAAATGAAATGACAATCACAAACATGAAACTATAATTAACTCAAGATTGAGATTACAATAAAATCAATACCTATGAGATTTATTAAGTCTGACAGCCATTTTAAGGTTAATTAAATCTCAAATGCGATCCAATTCAATGTAGTCAAACTACATCAGTAAATTCATACATGATTAAGACAAATCATTTAATGAATTTACTATATCTAAACATAAATAGAGTGTCTAACTTTATTTATGAATTGCAAACTCAATTTATTTGATCATAAGATAACTTGTATTTATGTTTTCTGTGAATCCATCTGATGATCACATAAATATATATAATATAATTAAATATACCTTATTCAAAATATTTATGCCATTAAAATATTTGAAAAATATCTCAAATATTTTATTAATCAAAAAATAGATAAATTGGTATGCTTTAAATGGCACATAATCCCAACAATCTCCCACTAACTCTTGAAGCATATCTAGCATATTGCACATGCTCTAGGGCTCTAAGTACAAGTTATAAAAGTTTCCTACTAATGGTCATTGCAACATGATTTACTATATAGCATTCTAAAGCCATTTGGGATACCTGTTACATAACCTTTGTACATTATTCCCTTAAAGAGATAATTGATAACTTTATGTAATGAGAGTTATCATAATATTTTTAAGCTTAAACCAGCATTACTTAGGGAGTAAATGATGAGTTTTTATTTAATTAATGTATTTTAAATCATTATGTGCTCTAATCAAGTGTATTATTGTAGGTAACCAAATAACTCAAACTGTAGAGATGATTGATGTAGCAGTAGAATTGCAAAGAATGACAAAGAACTTATTTGCAGAAATAATAAATCAAATCTGAAGCAGAGATAATGTTGTAGATATTGCTACAACAACCTTAGAGCATGCAAATAGAAGACTGACATAGACTGTACGTGTTAACTAACAGAACTTGCTGCAGCCATTACTGTGCTGTTATTATCACGTAAAAATAAAACAATGAAAGGCGACATATAAAAAGAGCACATGAGAAAAAAACAAAGAGGGAGAGAACAACTACACACAATAAAAAAACAACAAAGAAAAAAGACAAGGAAACGAGAGAGTTAAGGGCTGCAGCAGATAATTTCCTTAAGGAAGAAAGAGAGATCGCAAGAGAATAGAAAAATTGTATCTTTGATTTGCGATTCTTAAAGTTTTTCATGTTTGCTTGTTTTTATTTTTCTTTAATAATGAATTTAATGTCAGAAACTTATATTGTTGTTGTTTCTACATTCATCATGAGCTAAACTTTACGTTGTTGGGGATTAAACAAGCTTAATGATTAACCGACTGCTATACGTGTGTTGCTTAGAATCTGCTATATCATTTTATTTTGATTTTACTTATTATAATTCCCTATTTCGGGTAACCACCTATTTAATAGATACTAGTTAAGAAATAACCTAAAAAATGTTGGACTTAGTGGAACAAATCATGAAAATTCATGGTTTTAGATTGAATTTCCCAAGTTGATTCTATCTAAATTTGAATAGGGTCATGCTTGATCTAAAATTAGTAATGAATTGGAAATAGGGATTCACCTTGTGGGGTTAATAGAATCTAGAATGTATAATACTATGTTTTATGTTAGTTTAACAACTAGTCAAATTATATATTAATATAAGATATCCAATAGGCGACAGCTGATGATGCATTAGGATTATGCCTAGCATTATAGTTGATACTATAGCAGCTGTGTCTTAATTAATGAGCAATCAATAATCATTAAGTGAGTTTAAACACCCAACAACCCATTTGTTATGAAGTATATTTTTGCATTTGATCTTAGTTTTTCTTTAGTGCATTTTATTTATTACACAACTAATTTTATTAGTCTTTAAATTCATTACTTATTTTATTTTATTTTTAGTGCACTGGTAATATTACTGTAGCAAATCTGGTAACATCAATCCCTGTAGAGACGATATGGATATTTATCATTATTTTACTTGTTGTGTCAACTTGCACACTTACACATATAATAATACATACATATACATCAACAATAATATTCCCTCTAAATGTGATTTTCATTCTTGTGATTTCTTGGTTCCTATTGTTGATTAATTGTACCACCATTATACTACTAAAGTTTAACAAACACAGTTACTACAGGTACTGTTCTGGTTCCTATGAATTTGTCATTGTTATATTGTTACACTACTAAAGTTTAATAGATGCAATTGTACATGCACCATCTTAAGATCCCACAGGGACTTGTGGAGTCAAATAGCTTTCTTAGTAGCTTTAAAAAGAGCCACATTTTTAGCTTTGGTTATGGAGTATCATAAAATTATTTTATACTCTTATAACTTATATCTCCACTTCCCAATATAAACACAATTTAGAAATCTTCACAGAATCCTATTCTAACATGAAGTCGGAATTTTTTTTATAAAATTCACTAGCATAAAATCACAACAAAAATACATAAGCATATAATTCTTTGTTATTTTTAGAATCTATATTAGATACTTGATAATATTTTGATGTATAAGGTTTAAATGATATCTATTGACCATCCAATTACAATATAAGAGTTTGTCATGACATAAATGAGACTGTCTACTCATAGGTTCTGCATAAGTCGCTTAACTCATTTTATTTATCTTCTGTAGTGTATAAGAACACTGATGCTTGGAGAATATATCATTCCATTTTATAATGATAAAAATCATTCTTGAAATTTAAAATCTTCAATCAAGACAATATCTCATCATTATAAGTAGTCTGAGATATAGTTTTATTCTTCTGGTTTCACCAAATGTTGGTAACAATACTTTATTGTAGACAATGCTCCCTTATCTTTTTCAATTAAAAGAATGTTATCATTATAAATAATTAGAAATACTGCAGTCTTTTCTTGAATTTATTTTACAATCACGGCTTATCATTATTCTTTATGAATCCAAGCGATTTAACCTCTTAATCAAAACTGATGTTCCGTGTATAGGGTGCCTGCTTTAATCTATAAATGGATCTTTGCAACTTAAAAACTATGTGACTTTTTTTAATAAATATGATTGCTGCTTATAATTGTCTCTTCAAGATGTCTTTTAAAAAACGCAATCCTGACATCCATTTACCAAATTTCATAATTTAGTATTGCAACATTAGAGAACAGAATCCTGATAGATTTAAGCATAGCAATCACTGAAAAGTTTTCCCATAATTGATTTTTCTTTTTGAGTATACCTATTGGCTACTAATCTTACTTTAAAGCTTTCCACCCTTCCACTTACTCCTCATTTTCTCTTGTAGATCCACTTACACCCTATAGGTTTTACTTATTTAGTGCCTTTACAAGTTTTCAGACTTTAATGGAATACTTATATTTCATTTCTTGGTACATAGTATTTTTTCATAGTTCAACATGCCCATCTAATAGAGCTTCGTTGTAGTTAGTGGGATTTTGTACCTATCCATCTGAGATAGTTATGTAAGTTTCTCCTAATAACATGTACTTGGCTTGTACTAAAATTACTCTCTCACTATAATATAGTTTTATAGGTTGTTACATTTCAAGGATAATCCCTTTTAATTTTTGTTGCTCTTTTCTATGTTATTAAACATAAATAGAAAACTGAGAATCAACTTGATCTCTTTTTATTTCTCCAATTTTAACTTATTCTAAGGTTATAAATCATTTATATAGTCTTCCTCAAGGTAAGTAATTTGTATGTCTACAAATACATTCCTCTCTTCAGACCTATAACTTAGACTTTTCCTTATTTCTTTAAGATACCTAAAACATGCATACTTCTGAATATAAATCCATCATCTCTGCCATAGTTTCTAGTATAAATACTAGTGAACTCTAAACATGAACGTGTTACAAACTATGTTTATGAATAAGATTTGTAAAGTATCAATGATCAATCTCAATGGGCCAACAAGCCTATCATTAATCATTCTCTTAAAATCTTATTACAGTTTATATGCAAGCATAAATAACAAAGGTGATATTGGTTAGAAGAAATATTTAGTTTCTTTGATAAAAGCATGTACTCTTTATCATTATATTTTCAAAAGTTTCAAGAAAATTATTTTCTTCTAATAAGTAGATTCGAAATTCATTTAAAGAAGAATAATTATGAAAATAAGGGCTTCAGTTCGTAAAATTTGTGAAAAATGTCGACTAATCTGCAGGAGGGGACAGATTATAGTAATTTTTTGAATAGATCTTTGGACTTATATGATATAAATTATCTTTATAAAGTACAAAAATAAGTAATTATAATAAATAGAGGATCCAAAATTATAGTGCACTCCTGTTATTAAAAGGAAGCCACCGAAATTAAATTCCTTTAATATTTGGAACATAAAGACCAATATTAAAAACTAAAGTCTCATAAAATTGATCTAATCTTTTCAGATGATATAAACTAGCATCACCTCAACTGTACTTTGAATATTTCTTCACTTAATCTCTTGGTTTCCTAAAAACCAAATAAATGAATTGCAAATAAGATTAGTTATCTCAGAAGTCTGTATTGCATGAATTAATAGAAAATTGAACTAATTAGGAAGCTTAAAGATTTTTTATGCCTGATTTTAATAATCTTAGGACAATCTTTCTTCCAGTGACCTCTTTGTCTACATTTGTAGCAATTACCATTTGACTTGTCATCTCTTTTAGCAGATAGTTTTCTTATTTTAACTCTCTTTTGCTTATCTTTGTCGTTCGACTTAGACCTTGAAGAGAATCCTCTTTTTGGAAATTTTCTTACTATGATAATATACTTCTATAACAAGTAGTTTGTGCATAAATTCAATTAAGGTCATTTATTTATTACTTAAGATATAACTCACCTTCAACTCTTTGAATATATCAGGCAAATATTCAATCACCATGTTAATCTTTGTTTTACCATCGATTTGAACACTACGAATCTTAACTTCATTCAAATAGTCCATCATATTAAGGACATGATCACAAACTCTTGTGCCCTCTTCCATCTTAGTGTCAACGACAAATTCTAACGTTAGTATAATCAGCATTCTGCCCCTCTAGCAGAATCAACATTCTACCGAAACATCGGATGGAGACTAGCCAATATTTCAGTGGCTCTTTCCATGCTCTGATGTTTGTTCTATAATTCCATAGAAATGGAAGCCAATATATAATGCTTAGCCATTTTGTTAGCTTTGCACCATTCTCATAAGGTTCCCTCTTATTTCTATAATCGCATAACGTTGGTACTAGAAGGCATGGTTGGGTCAAAACATATTTGCAGTCTCTAGCAGTGAGAATATTAAATAAGTTGCGTTACACCAGTGAGTTTATTTTTAACCAGGATAATTAATAATACATTGATGAAAGATGTTTTCTAAAAAATAAAACATACATGTACAAATACATTGAAACAAGTAATATTCACAATAAAAAATCTAAATGTAAAAAAACTATAAATGCATTTTATTTTATTGCAACAATAATCTAGTACCAATTTGGCAAGTTATTCAATAGGGAAGTCATGTCTTTACTTTCTAAACCCAGTTAACCATTAGATTGTTTACTTTCACATCGTAACATGATAAATAACGATCGTTATCTTTTAGGGACAAAATTTGTTAATAGAGCTTCATTGGGAAGGTTAATAACATATTATATTGAGTGTATAATCATTGTTTCAATCTACATATCATTCATATCATGCAGCCATCATTAGGGTGATCAACATATAGAAAAATATTTTGATCTTATCTTTAAAGAAGTTAATCAAATAATATATCTAATATATATATACCTTTTGTAGAGAGCATCACTGTATTATGAAATCGAGGTATATATATAATTTTATTATTGAACTTACAATGGAATCTGAGGGAAAATTTATCTTGAATTTTTCCTCTCCCACTCAATATTTTAAAGTTGGTCTTTCCTTTTGAACAATATATATATTATATCCTATATTGTAAATTGCATGATTCCTAAAATAATATTATCTAGATGAAATATAATATTACTAAGCACATGCAAATACCAAACAATATATATCTAGATTTATAATTTATAGATGTCATTTATTATTATGCACAGAGGACGTTACCTATTCGATATGACATGTTGTTATGGTATGTTATCAACTAAATATAACATACGGATAAACACACTTAAACAATCTCAATTCATGATTTTTCTAAGAAAAATTAACTTAATCTACAAGCCTAATATCTAGTGGGCTTTAAATCTCAGTCCATCTTTTTTCTTTGTCTTGCATGTGCTTGCTCTTGTCCATATCCATTGGCCTAGGCACTTTCGGGCTTTTAAGTTTGTCATTGGTTTAATTTTTAAAATTAAATTTGGGCATCAATTTAATAAAATACTATTAGATCTATTTTTTTTAAATAAAATTATATAAAACTATACTTAATTAATTTTGATAAAATAAGCTCAAATTTATCTTCAAAAATTCTTGAGCCAAATAAATTTTATTATTGATTTACCAAATTTCTATTTATATGACCCAATATTTAAATCCCAAAATGGGCTTGGGACTAATATAAATAAAGTTGAACAAATAATTACTATTGGGCTTATCAAATTTTTGTTTATACTATTCAACTAACAACCAAAATTGTGCTTAGATCCAATATAAATAAATTTAAACTTTTCTGTCCAAAACTTAAATACTTTAACTGAACTATAAAACAGTGAAACTATAGGGTGCCATTGAGTATAAACCCAAAATCCTAAATCACGTATTTTCCTTCTAGCCGCCATGTGAGAATGCATTATATTCTTCTAGATCTAAATGTAAAAATTTCCAAGATTTGCCAAAAGACATAAATCACTAAAACATAGGGCATCTAATGAAAATATCTAAAAGATACCCTCCTTCCCTTTTCGCCATGCGCTGCCAATTTTAAAAGCCATTGCTGTTTTTTATGCTTCTTGTTATATTAACATTTTCTTCATTTCTTGAGTACTATACATTGTTTTATTACAAAATAAATTTACAAAAAAATCCTATGCCATTAATGGCTTACAAAAAATCTAGGAGTAATGAATAAAATAATCAAGAGAGAAACATGGTGAAAATTGACCACCGCTTTTATTACAAACCCATACAATTAATATAAGGAAATTTCTAACTATAAATTGAGATAACCACTAATATGCTAAAAAGTTATATATCCATTTGCATAATGAAATAGCATATAAAACTAGTGCCACTCATCTTATACACATGATACAAGAGATTGATTTTATACATTAACTCTATATATTAATATAAGATCGCTCTGATACTAATTGTTAGTTTAAAAATATTTTGCAGCAGAAATATTAAGATCGTGTTTCTCATATAATATATAGAATTACTATAATCTAAAAATCGTACCTTTTCCTTTTTGTAGAAGTAATTTAGGCTCCCCAGTCACAATCTATCACCACCAATCCTGTTGGATCACAATCCGTCACCAACGATTTTTTAGGTTATAACTTAAGTTTAATCTGTATTTAACGTGTGAGCACCTTTATCACTGTTGAAAGCAACTAGTAAGAGAAAAAAAATTTCCCAAAGTCAAAGAGAAAAATTCTCTTTTCTCTAATTTGTATATTGTGGTTTCTGTGTCTCCTTTGATGGAGAAATAAGCCTTCTTATATCCTATTGGTGGAAACTCTAGGCTCCTTATTTTATCTCACTTTTTTAATTGACAGATTATGTTCATCAACCAGTACAAGTATTATGAGGGACACATTGCCTGCGGGAAGGAGGACGTTCAGGCAGGGACAAGACTTGATCGGGGGAAAAGCATTGCATGGGAGAGAAAACTGAAAAACGAAAAAAAAAAAAAATTCTAGGGAGAGAAAAACATGAACTGTTCTGAATTTATTTCGTTTCATTGCAAACTTCGAAATGGTATATTATATGTACAAAATGTATATTTGTAACCTAAATTATAACTTCTAGAATGTATCATACTCTTCTTACGGAAACATCTTACAACACTATAGACTTCAATGAAGCAGAAGCTTTCCAAGTGAATATTTGCGACTCTTTAAAGCTTCAAACAATGGTTACTCTACAAACCATATCGTGGCAATTGACCTTGATACTGTACAAAATATTCATTTTAATGATATAGACAATAACCATATGGGAATCGATGTCAACAGCCTGATCTCTCTTGAATCTGCTCCAGCAACTTTTCTAATAAAAAAGAGATGAACAAAACATTGAAGCTCATAAGTGAAGATCCAATAAAAGTTTGGATAGACTATGATGAAGCTGAAAAGTTACTCAATGTAACATTAGCTCCAATGAAAATCCCAAAACCAACCAAGGTTGTTTTGTCAAATCAATAGATCTTTCTCATATTCTTTTAGAAACTTCGCATATTGGTTCCTCTGCATCAAATGGTAGCTTAAAAAGTGACCACTATGTTCTCGGATGAATCTTCAATATAAGTGGGCAAGCACTAACCTTGATATTTCATCTCTTCCTCGACTTCTCCATATTCCTCGACCACACGCAAAAGGAAATGAAAAACCACAACCGAAAATGTTAATTTTTGTTTTATTTATAGGAATATTGCTTGTGATGATAACCATAGGTGAAGCTGTCTACATTGTGAGGAACAAAAAAAAAAAAAATTCAAAGAAGTATACGAGGACCAGGAAAGAGAATATGGTGCCTAAAGTTCACGTATAAGAATCTCTACAAAACAATCAAGGATTTCAAAGACAAAGCTTAATCACCTAAGCTTCACAACGGTTCTGACTACTTGTTGCCAGGCTGGATTGGTTGAACTAGGACAAGGATATTCAATATAGTACAAGAAAGAAAAATATGTCAAGAATAGAGCATTATGCTTGCATGGTGGAATTTCTTGGTCGAACGGGAAGACTTACTGAGCCCGATTTATTTGTATGGGGTATTGAAAAGTCAAAGTGCGTGGAAAACATCTGCATAAATCAAAAGTCATGGTTAGTGTTTGCATTACAATGGAAACATAATAATATTAGATGGCCGAAAAGTACTTTGAAGAAAGAATAGGGGTTGGTGAAATAGTGCCATAATTTTGGCTTCAAATAGTAAGACATTTGTTCATTTGATTCCATCCTAAAAAATGTGAGAGTTTGTGCATTTTAACTTTCTTGAGAGAATGTAGAGAATTGTAGAGCATTTGTAAGTGAACTCTTAAGAAGTCTAGGAGAACGTTTCCTTGGGTGCTCAGTTGGGTTTTGTATTATTTGTAGAGATGTGAGAGAATGTATGTCTTGGAAAAATTATTTCTTTCAAGAGTATGTGATAGTACTAATTGTATCTGGGTATTTGGGAATTAAGGTTCTGTTACTTAAATTTGTACTATATTAATTGTTAGTAAAATATGGATGTATGATTTATGCTGAACCAAATTAAATTCTTACGTCATTTATTTATGTGATTATTTGATGCGCTTGATTCTACATTCTGCGCACAATAATTGGTATCAGAGCATAACATGGGGAGCATTATAAGGAGCATGTAAGAATAATAGGAATGTAGAACTTGCCGAAATAGCTGCTAAGCATTTTTCAGAGCTGGAACCTAAGAGTGTAGATAAGAATATATTGTTAACGGATTTATATGCCAATGCCGAGAGGTGGAGCAAAGTTAAAAGGTTAAAAAAGAAGACGAAGAAAAAAAATTGAGAAAATTTCCTGAGTGCAGCTAGATAGAGGCTGCATAAATGCAGGTAGCTTTTATACAACCTATTAGTATTGTCCAAAATGGAAAGAAAGATTCATGAGAGATCAACATTACAGTTCTTTGCTTATCTTCGCTTTGTTCTAATTTTTATCACTAAAAAGTTATAACAGTCACTTCACGAAAGCCACAACAGATAAAGAAGGCTTATGGGGAAGTTTCAATAATTGTTCACAATAATATAGATTACAATGCCACTAACTTAAAGTTATGGGGAAGTAGGCAACATAAAGTTTAGGAACTTATTTGTTCCCATTTGTGAATTTGTCTTTGGTTCTTGGTTGATGAGATTATGGATAAGGATGGCACAAATACTTGGAATAAGGCATATTCAAATCTTATGCAAGTTCTCATTGGAACCATCACAATAGCTCATGCAAAGAATTTCAAAGAAGTACTTAATAGGCTGATTTAAGCAACTTGTGATCAATCCAATTCGTAGAGGCCTATTGAAGAAATCTTACAAGATATTTAGACCAATAAATACGTGATTCAAGCTCTTGAATTTTATGAGCATTTAAATCCTTGAGGATGAAAGATATGCCACTATCTTATTAGATAATGTTTCCATTTTTTAAAGTGGCAAAAAATAAGCTATTTTCATTTTTTCTAGTCATTTAAGATACTTTCATTGTTATTAGATTAATATCCTAAATTATTCAGGATTCTTTCCTTCTTGTTATATTAGATTCTGATTTATTTAAGAGTCTTTCCTTATTTTAATTTGATTAGGATTTGTTTCCCATTTTAGATTAGGATTTATGGCAAGAAATATCTAGGACAATTATGGCCGAGATTTCTTGTAACCTATATATATTCGTATTCAATAAGAGAGGAATAAGAAGTTTTTCATGCAATTTACTTGAGAGTATAATTCTCTTTCGTTCTTAAATGAACTCTTTGAACTTATCAGATTTTCCTTAGCGTTTAACTCTTAACTTATCAATCAAACTATCTATAGCTAATTGTGGCGTCCTTACATACCAAGATTCTTACTTTATTAAGCAACGGGTCGCGGTTCCATTCGATTTCTGAAATTAGAGCACTCTTAGAGCCTAATTTGATTAGATTCTCGTCAATTCTTAGCAGGGTTCATATCAGTTGGTATCAGGGCAAAGGTTCTAATTAGGTTTTTACCTATCCATATTTAGATTTCGTGTTTTGTTTATTTCAATTTTTAAATAAATGTAATCAGTGCCGCATGAAAAATATCGCATAAAACAGTGCAGCGTGATCAGTGCCTCGTGAATAGTATTTTACATAATTGTGATTTATTTTCCTAAATCTGTAAATTTTACCAATTCCTTACCTTAAATTCCTTCAATTTTCAATTATTTAGCGTTTAAAAAGTTAGTGAAAAAAAATCTTTCAATGTCCATTATTGGTGTCTTATAGAATCTAAATCTGATTTTTTATTGTGTGAAATTTTTTTCACAAAATATTATTATTTTGTGCTTCCAAAACTTAATCATACATGTTCGTTGTGTTCTCTTGAAACCCAAATCTCTTTAGTATAATCTTTGTGAATTGCTGCTAGAATCTTGATATTGGTTTGATTAGTTTTATAAGAGTTAAGATAGAATTATTTTGAGTGGAAAAATGCAAGAGAGTGTGAGCGTATTATAAGGTCAAAGCCAATAAATTTGAGTGAAACACGAGTAGAATTGAGTGAATCATTCTCTTGAGTGAAACACGTAAGAGAGTAAAGTGAGGTCCTTTATACATTATTTCTAATCTCTTTTTACCGATTTCAAATATGTCTCACGACGAATAACAAAGCACAAATGCAGAGAATGAACAACCAACTATTCAAAATTTTTAAATTTAAGCCTTGATGGAGAAGATGAGATGACTGATGAGGGCTGAATTAGAGCATATACATGAGCATTTGGATCAAGTAGAGAACGCACGTGCAGGGCACGTTCCCCAAACACATAGAAGGGAGAGAGTTCTAGCTAGAGAAGAGGTTGATGACTATTATAGGGATGAGTATATTGAAGAGGAGGATTTTGTAGATGATCATAAAAGAGCTAGGCATCGAAATGATGGTGTGAGTGGCATAAAGATGAAAATTCCATCTTTTCAAGAAAAATCTTATCTTGAGGCATATCTTGAATGGGAGAAGAAAATAGAGTTTTTATTTGACTGCTACAACTATTCTGAGGTAAAAATGGTAAAATTGACTGTGATTGAGTTTTCTAATTATGTTATTACTTAGTGGGATCAGCTTGTTACAACTAGCAGACGGAATAGAGAACGTCTTGTTGAAACGTGGAATGAAATGAAGATATTAATAAGAAGGCGATTTGTAACTAGCCACTACTACTGAAACTCGTTCCAAAAACTATAAAGTTTTACCCAGGATAGCCAAAGTGTGGAGGATTACCACAAAAAAATAGTGGTTGCCATTATTAGAACAAATATAGAGGAAAATAGAGAAGCTACCATGGCATGATTCTTGAATGAGTTTAACCAGGAGATTGTAAATATAGTTAACTTGCAATATTTTGTGAAGATTGAGGTAATGTTCCACAGGGCCATCAATATTGAGCAGCAACTCAAGAGGAGAGATAGCACCCGTATAACCCCAAGCTCGAGTTCCACTATATGGAAGTTGAGCTATGTGAAGTAAGACGAGAGGCCACAAAGATCTACTGTGCCTAAACCAAGATCCGAACCCTCTAGGCCTAATTCACAAGGTAATATTATGACAGTCAGTATTAAGAATTGGGATATTAAGTATTTTAAATGTCATGGTAGAGGACACATAGCCAGTGAATGTGAGAATAAGAGATTTATAGGGTTACAAGATAATAGTGAGATTATAACCGATGATGAGGTAGAAGATAATGAGATGCCACCATTGGAGGATGTTGACGATGAAGAGTATCTAGTCTCTGATGAATTAACTTTAGTAGCTAGAAGAGCTTTGAGTGTGCAAGTAAAAAAAGATAAAGCAGTGCAATGGAAAAATATTTTTTATACTAGTGTTATGTTCAAGAAAAAATATGTAATATGATTATTGATGGGGAAAGTTATACCAATATTGCTAGTACTATTATTTTTTAAGATCTGTAAATAATAGTACTATCTGATATGGTTCTAATGCAAGCTGGACACTTATTACTTGGGTATCCTTGGTAATTCGACAGACGTGTGAAGTATGATGACTTTACTAACAAGTACTTGCTTGAGTTTAATCAACGCGAGATCACTCTTACTCCATTAACACTGAAACATGTTCATAAAAACCAAGTAAGCATATGAAGAGAGAGCGAGCAAAAGAAAAAGAAAGAAAAACAGAGTGAAAATCAGAAAGAGGTCGAGTAAAAAGATAGAGAAAAAGAAAAGAAAATTGAGGATATTGAGAGAAAATTAGAGATAAAACAAAAGACTTTTTATGCAAGAGCAAATGAGATAAAAAGAGCATTGTTTTCATATCAGCCAATTATTGTACTTCTTTATAGAGAGTCACTTTGAACACTAACGAGCTTAACTTTATCTTGTCTAGCTCTATTATTTCTCCTTTGTAGGATTATGAGGATGTCTTTCTCGAGCATGAATTACCTCCAATTCGAGGGTTCGAGCATCAAATTGATTTTATGCCTGGTGCAACCATTCCAAACCGATCAGCTTATAGGAATAATGTAGAGGAAATAAAATAGTTTCAAAAGTAAGTTAATGAGTTGTTGGAAAAAGGGCACAAGAGAAAAGCATGAATCCATGTGTAGTTTCAGTTTTGTTAGTTCTTAAATGGGACATAGAGGATGTGCGTTGACTGCTGAGCTATCAACAACATAATGGTAAAGTATCGACATCACATTCCTAGGCTAGATGATATACTTGATGAATTGCATGGTTCTTGTGTATTTTCTAAAATTGATCTAAAAAGTGGATACCATCATATTAAAATGAAAAAGAAGATGAGTGAAAAACTGCCTTAAAACAAAATATGGTTTGTATGAATGGTTAGTTATGTCTTTTGGTTTGACTAATACTCTAAATACTTTTGTGAGACTTAAGAATCATGTTTTACGGGCTTTTATTGACAAGTTTTTTATTGTTTATTTTGATTATATTCTCATATATAGCAAAAACTTGGATGATCATGCAACACATTTGAAATCTGTTTTAAATGTACTTAGGAAAGAAAAGTTATTTACTAATTTAAAGAAATGTACCTTTTGCACCAATAAACTTGTGTTTCTAAGATTGGTTGTAAGTGCACAGAGTATACAAGTTGATGAAAAGAAGGTACGTGCAATCCAAGAATAGATGAGTCCTACAAGTGTAAGTAACATGAGAAGCTTCCATGGACTAGCTAGCTTCTATTGGCAGTTTATAAAAGATTTTAGTGCATTGGCCGTCCTGCTTACTGAAGTAATCAAGAAAAATATTGGATCATGTGAGAACAAGAATAAGAGAATGCATTCCAAATGATCAAAGAAATGCTAATCAATGCCCCTTTATTATCCTTGCCTAACTTTAACAAAATATTTGAAATTGAATATGATGCTTCAGGCATTGGCATAGGAGCTATTCTTATACAAGAGGGATGACCAGTTGCTTATTTCAGTGAGAAATTAAGTGGAATAGTCTTAAACTATCCTACCTACGATAAAGAGCTATATGTGTTAGTTCGAACATTAGAAATATGGCCTTACTACCTATGGCATAAGGAGTTTGTAATTCATACTAACTATGAATCTTTAAAATACCTTAAATGCCAGCACAAGCTAAAAAAAAGGCATGCTCGTTGAGTGGAATTCATAGAGACATTTCCATACATCATTCGTTACAAGCAAGGTAAAGAAAACGTAGTTGCAGATACGCTTTCTTGCAGGTATACCTTAATCTCAACACTTAATGCTAAATTACTTGGTTTTGAACATATTAAGGAATTGTATGCTAATGACTATGATTTTATTACTAAATATCAAAATTGTGAAAAATTTGGGGTTGGTAAGTACTTTAGGCATGATGGTTACTTGTTTTGAGAGAATAAATTGTGTGTGCCTAATTGTTCTTTAAAAGATTTATTAGTGAAAGAATCCCATAAAGGAGGATTGATGGGATATTTTGAAGTTATAAAAACCTTAACCGTATTATAGGATCACTTTGATTGGCCGCATATAAAATGAGATGTTGAGAGACTTTATGGTAAGTGTATCACCTATAGGCAACCTAAATCGAAAGTGCAGTCTCATGGATTATACACCCCATTACCAATAGCTAGTGTACATTGAACTGATATTTCAATGGATTTTATATTAGGTTTACCTAGGTTCAAACGAAGAAATGACTCAATTTTTATAGTCTTAGATAGATTTTCTAAGATGACACATTTTATTTCATGCCAAAAGACAGATGATGCTTCTAACATTGCTGATTTATTTTTTAGAGAGATTGTGAGGTTATATGGTATGCCTAGAACAATAGTTTCTGATAGAGATGCTAAGTTCTTAAGAAACTTCTAAAAGACTTTGTGAGCTAAGTTGGGGACTAAGTTGTTACATGTCATCCTCAAACTGATGGTCAAACAAAGGTTGTAAATAAAATTTTATCTACTTTATTGTAGGCAATTATTAAAAAGAACATTAAAACTTGGGAGGATTGTTTACCACATGTTGAGTTTTCTTATAATCATTCTATTCATTATGCTACTAAGTATTCACCATTTAAAATTGTTTATGGTTTAAATTCTTTAACTTTATTAGATTTAACTCCATGATCTATTTCTGAGCTACTAACTTAAATAGAAAGAAAAAGGCTAAAATTGTTAAGTAGATACATGAAACGGCGAACCTCAACATCGAATGGAGAATTGAACAATATGTTAAATAAGCCAACAAAGCGTGACAAAAGCTTGTCTTTGAATTCGGCAATTAGGTGTGGTTACATATGTGCAAGGAACTATTTCTAGAACAAAGAAATTTTAAGTTGTTACCTCAAGGGGATGGACCTTTCCAAGTCTTGGAACGGATTAACGACAATGCATACAAGTAGGATTTACCTAGTAAGTACAATATAAGTGCTGCAATTAATGTTTTCGATTTAAGTCCTTTTGATGTAAGTGTTCATTTGAGGACAAATCCTCTTCAAGAGGAGGGAAATGATGAGATTATGGATAAGGATGACATAATGTTTTGAAATAAGGCATATTCAAATCCTATACAAATTTCCGTCGGAACCGTTACAAGAGCTCGTGCAAAGAAATTCAAAGAAGCACTTAATGGGTTGATTCAAGCAACTTAGGATCAATCCAATTTATGAAGGCCTATTGAAGGAATCTCACAAGATCTTCAGACCAATAAATGCGTGATTCAAGCTCTTGAATTTTATGAGCATTTAAATCCATAAAATCGACACATTAAGCATAGAAAATATGCCACTATTTTTTTAGATAGTGTTTCCATTTTTTAAATAGGCATCAAATTAGCTATTTTCATTTTTTTAGTCATTTAATATACTTTCATTATTATTAGACTGATATCCTAATTTATTCAGGATTCTTTCATTTTTATTAGATTAGATTCTGATTTATTTAGGATTCTTTCCTTATTTCAATTGGATTAGGATTTATTTTCGATTTTAGATTAAGATTTATGGCAGGAAATATCTATGATAATTATGGTTGAGATTTCTTGTAACCTATATATATTCACATTCAATAAAAGAGGAATAAAAAGTTTTTCATGCAATTTACTTGAGAGTATAATTCTCTTTAGTTCTTAAACGAACTCTTTGAATTTATTTAATTTTCCGTAGCGTTTAACCCTTTAGTTATTAATCAGACCATCCATAGCTGATTATGGTGTCCTCACATACCAAGGTTCTTGCTTCATTAAACAATAGGTCGTGGTTCCATTCAATTTTTAAAATTAGAAAAGATCTTGGAGGCTAATTTAATTAGGGTCTCGTTAGTTCTTGGCGGGGTTCGTATCATTGGTGCTGTTATCTCTTGTGGAATTATATGGCCGATAACCAGGATAAAAGGCTATTGGTTTCCGAAAACTTTACCTGAAATCAATATGAAGAGTGCAAATGATTGCAAGGTTTGTCAGAGACATTATTTCATTCCCAATATCTTTAGTAGGGATAGTCCCTTATTTCTATTGTCATTAACAATTTCGAAGACAATTGGTGACACATAGTAAAGCACCAATTTCTCATGGCTTATACACTTGAGCTGTAGGTTTTCGTTTCTATTACTGTTATCTTGGGAGATGAAATCCACAATTTTCTCAGGATTCTATACATTACTGCCATGAAATACCATGCCAGAGCTAAGAACATCAATCTTATAATAGGTAACTTCATAACTTAAGAGAGTGGCCCCTGTCCAACTTATTGCATTTCATACCTCATCTTTTTATGTCTTGTAATCTAATGGTGGTTTTACAAATTTTATTGAACTCGCAAGCGCACGAATTTATTGAAGTATAGATTAATGGTGATGAGTGTCGATCCTAAGAGGAGGTAGATTTTAATTATATAGAGTTATTATTATTCTTATTATTTATGCTTTTTGTAAAATTTCCTAGTTTATTCTATCTTAAATTGAAATTAAAATACTGATAATAAATTGGGAATTGATCAATGAGATAAAGTGCTTGGATCTTAGGATTAACATTCAACATTTTACCATAGGCTTAATATTCATTTTTTAGTTCCAATTAATTTATGAGGGAGTATTTCCACTCCTCATAAACCGAACTCTAATAAATATAACATCAAGCGCTCATTATACTAGAAAAAATAAGCTTATGTTAAATGTGGTATCAAGAACATGTTGTACTAGGTAATAATAATGTAATTGTCGAAAAAGTGGCAAAACTATCCACTAATTAACCTCTATAAATTTCGTGTCAACAATGAGTCAAGACCTACCATATAAATTAGAGGAAAGTTTTTCTCTAATAAATCTAGTGCAAAGTGCTCACTGTGTTAAATAGTAATAATCTTGCACTAGATAGCCGGTATACCAGTGCAATATTTAGACAAGATTATTACTATCTATCTACGATAAATTAATACAATTTAAATAAATTAGAGAAAGTACAACTAAACTTACCAAATTAAGTTCATAGATTATGTTGAGCCTTCACCTTTAACCCAAGCTTGAAAATAAATTAGCTACTATTTTATAACTAGGGTAAAATAAAAATTTTATTAAAATACGTAAAAAAATATAAGATAAAAAAGGAATTACAGAAAATAGAGCCCAAAAATTGATTCAGGGGTGTCAAATTAGGGGGAAGGGAGCCCCTATTTATCGATACAACAAGTAAATCATGGCCATCAGATGAAAATAATTTGGATGCTTAGGATTAAGCAACGAGGTACTCTCTGATTGGTTGGAACATGTCACCAGGGCCGTCATTTCGTGTATATGCATTTACGGTATGCACATTTTTTAGTCCACTAATATTCTGCCATGTCATCAGTCAATGCAAAAGTCAACAAATATGATTCAGTGCATTGCATGCATTGTAAGCTCATCTTTCGGTCCAATAGACTTCTGCCACATCATCGATCAATGACACATCAGCAATCAACAACACGTTAGCGGTCAACAACATGTCCGCAGTCAAAGCCACATCAGCAGGGCCCATTAAAATCTGAAAATTACGATTTTACCTTTTATATATTTCTTAAGGTTTTCAACTGTTCTGAGTTCAAATATGCTGTCCATTTTGCTGTCCGACTTCTTGTTTATTTAGAAATGACTAAAATACCCCTAAAACATATAAAGTATTAAAAATATACATAAACATAGACAATTAAATATAAAGAGACTTAAAATACATAAAGGTGGAGGTGTTAGTGAGACTTAGAGTGTAAAATGATGATTTTACCCTTTATAAATATATACTCTCTAGGACTCAACAAGGGGTCACTAGTATCTAATCAAGGTATTTCAATTTGCCTTTCCAGTAAGAAGTTGGGGTGCCCTTTAGTTTCATGGCTTATAATTTTACTGAATGGATCCTCTCTTATTCAATTCTTACTTTGGCCAAGGTTCATCCTCCAATCTGCGTAAAGTTCTTAGCATCCTAGGAGAATTTCTTTAAGGGGCGGGAGGCACAGAGAGAATTAGAGTAAGAGAGAGCAAAAACTGTTGTCGATGGCATACAATTAGAGCATAGTAATATAAAGTTACAAAGAAATAGAGAAAGTAAAGTAATTAAAATAACTGTACTGAAGCACCTTTAGGTTTACATATCCTTGTGAGCTGTAGTGTTAGTCAATTAAGAATAATTTATGCAAGCAGTTGTAAAATTTACTCCTTTTAGTTAATAATATATGAATTCTACGAACTGTGTCCAATAATATATACATAACGATATAATGATATGGGATTTTTTTTTTCTTATACAGCAAGTTTCAAACCCAGATATCAAAATGTTTCATATTTAAGGATTCTATCTACCAGCCATTCAAAAAAACATATAACCATATCTCTTCATTGATTTTTCACTCCGATATTGTTTTTAGTATTAACTAAACATGATTGCATAAATATAACCCAATTAAGATAATTGATAGTTCTCTAAAAATAAACTTAGACAATCTTATGGATTAATGAAAGCAAAGGAGCAAAACATAAAACAATTTGACAAAGGTCTAATATGTATATTATGGAATGGAATGGGAGCTAAGCTTTACATATTTGTCCTACTTGAGGCTTTACTAGGAGGAAAGAGGAAACGAAAGAGGAGAGTGGAATTAGATTCCTTAGTTTAGTTTTATACATCAACTCACTCAAGGCAAAAGGAATTATATATTTTTATTTGCAAAATATACCCTCCAATATTTAACTGTTTAATAATATCTAAAGGTGGCCAACGGCTGTGCCGGCCATAAAAATAAAGTCCATAAGGACCCCCAAATTTTTTTCCCTCAAGCCCGACACGGCCCACAACCCGAGTTCACGTGTGTCGTGCTCGGGTCTTTGCCTAAAAAAGCCCACCACTTTTTTTTTATTTTTAAATCGTGCTTGAAAAAGCTTACATGCTTATCGTGCTTTCTCCAAGCCCACGTGCCTAGCGTGCTTTTGTAAGCCCACGTGCCATTTCTTCAAACCCCTCAACGTATATACAATTACAAATTTATAAATAATAATAATAATAAATTATATTAAGAGAACAATTAACATTTCATTAAGTTTTAAGACATTAATATAATTACACAGTTATATTATCTAATTTCAAAAACCAATTATAATACAATAATATATAAGTCTAATTTCATAGATCATAGTAATAAATTAATGATTAATAAAAATAAAAATTACAATCTTACAGTAACGATAGCAAGAAGTCACAACTACAAGGTATCAATTATAACAAGTCACAAGTCAAATAAATTTCGTTCATAATTTTATTTTATTTTATTGTGTAAATGTGAAAAATATTTCATTCACAAATGAAACATATTTCCTTTGATTAATTTAAGATTTCATAAATGAAATAATAAAGTTGTAAAAGTTTAGATTTATGATTTATAAAATCATGATATTTATAATTTTTTTATTAAAATCATGAAATTATTTATTTATTTAATAAATTATAAATATAAAACAATTGCAATATTTTTTTGAAACTAAGACTAAATTAATTTTAAAAAACCTATGTTAATGAAATATATTAAAAATTTAATTTCAAGTTATTTGTAAAATCATACTATTTTGATATTTACTTTTTATTAAAATTTTTTTTACAAATATACTTAGGCTCACGGGCTGTATGCTAGCCCACTAATGAAGCGTGCTTATAATGTACTTTTTCACGTACTCTGTTTTGGCCAATCTCTAATCGTGCTGTGTTTTTAAGGCCGACCCAACCCATGTACTCTGTTTTGGCCAATCTCTAATCGTGCCTAAACCTTGAAGCCCGACCCAACCCATGTGCAGGTTATGCCATGCCGCGTGCCTTGCTAAAACGTGCTCGTAACATGCCGTGCTGTACGGACATGTGCTATACCCGTTCCGTGCCACGTAACATTCAGCCCATTGGCCACCTTTAATAATATATTGTACAAATCTTAAATTGAATTTAAAATATTATTTTTGAAATTGAACCATTATTAAAAATATTAAATGGTTTCACTTTTGTTGGTATTTTTCAGTTTAAAATTTACCATTAAAAATCTAATAATGAAATAAAAAAATAAAATGATAAAGATAGTTGTCATTATCTGATGGTAAATTGTGATGGAAATTACAACTATGATACAATCTTATCCCGTATTGACCAAGAACTAATGGATAAGAAAATACAAATACGGTAGCTTTTAACTTATGAGACTTATGAGCTATGCTGTGAGTATTTAAGACTATTTCACTTCATCACGGATTGCCTAAACCTGTAAGATTGGTTGATTGGGTCTCTGATTATTGGAGACGAGGATCAATTCTGGATGCTTGTGATCCAAGACTGCGAGGTCTCCATGCAGAGGAGCAAATGCAGTTGGTTCTCAAACTCGGCCTATTATGTTCGCACCCAACCCCAGCTTCTAGGCCAAGCAGAGAGGAAGGTGATGCAGTATCTTAATGGTGAAGTTATCTTACCAGCCATAACACTGAAGACGTTATAATCGGTCTAATAACAACAACTAATAAAGCTTCTGAAAGTGGGACATTATATCCTTCAATGGCAGGAAATAATTCTGCCCATACCGTGTCCACCATTGATTCAATCCTCAAAGTATGCTGTTGAACCAACAACCATATAATGTTGCAATGCATGTGGGGCATATATTTTTTTTACTAATTCGCTGCAAAATTCAATGTATTATACTTGTGTCGTACTTAAACTTCGGTGATATTCTAAAATAAATGATCATTGATTATGCTTTATTCGTATTTTGCCAAGAATTAATGAAACAGCGAACGACTTACTTGGCTTAGTTGGAGAAGCGCTATTTGTCTATATGATGAGTCCGACCAAAAAATAATGAAAGTCCTGTCATATCAATACTATGAGACTATTTATATGAACTTTGGAAAAAGAAAAACAAACTCTCCTAAGTCGGCTCTGTAGTTCCATCTCATCCATCATTTAAGACATCTTACCTCCAACAAGGATCCTAAGTCTTAAGAAACGTGAGGAATTCGTCCTCCCTGATACTTGAGAGCTCCCTGAGCTCTCTATTGCATCTGTTATGGCTAATGTTGGCCCCAAGGTCCAAAACATTCTCCAACTCAATGCCTAAGAGTTGGACTAGTGGCACCCCTGCTATCCTCTTAAAACCCCTTTTCTAAGTGTACCATTATAACCTATTAAAGGATTTGAAACATCAGACAACTGCTATTGACACCCTCTTTTATTCCACAAATATCCCTACTTCAGTCTTTCCTCTAAACAAGCCCCATTCATGATGTCTCTTTTCTAATTTCTTTAGGTACATAAAAAAAATTTCTCTGTTTCTCGGTTTCTCTACTGTTCCTCTTCTCTTATTTCTAATGCTAACCGTGCATCCTAACAAGATAATAATTAATATCTTTTTGGGATTTTGATTATTTTAATGGCAATTTGTCTATTATTCAACTTCTAATATACTTGAAATGTCTATTGTTCAACTTCTCATATATTTAAAATTCAAAATAAGAAAAAATATTAAAATTTTAATGTCACGAGTATTTTTAAATAAGGGTGGGCATGAGTTGTGTTGATATAGAACTTGTGGAAAAAATTCAATTTAACCCAACTTAGCCGGCATAATTGCAGGTTAGGTCAAGTCGGGTAGAATGGATTGATCTTTTAAAAAGATTCATTTTTTTATCTAATTTAATATTATATAAAAATAAACAAATTAATTAAAAAAGTAAAAACACAAATATTAAAATTCTTATTAGAAATCTAAATTTTAAAGTTTAAAAATCAAATTATTAATTTATAAGTAATGGAAAAAATTCGAAATTATATAATATCACACACGCACACACACACGGCGGGTTGGGAATTTACAACCCAACCCAACCCAACCCTGTACTTTATCAACCCAACTGAACCAACAAAAAATTATAGTAGCAAGGATGACGTGACCAATTGACTAACGTTAGTGTAGCAAGTGGCTGTAAGGGGCAGTATTAAAAACATGTTGAAGCCGGTTGGAAACCAGTTGCTGAGTTGCAGAATGTGTCAGCGGTAAAGTCAATTCTCATTACTTAGAATAGGCAATTGAAGAAAAAGAAAAAGGATATTTGAAATTTTTATTTTTATTTTTTTGTTGCTTCCAAAAGTTTAGATTCTATTATCTGACGCTCCCGTCTAAGCAACATCTCCCTCTAAAACGTACTCAACGAAATATTTATGTTGTATAATGGAATGTATCACAACTGTATGTTGAAAAAAAAAACAAATAAATGGTTTGTAGATTCTGTCTATTACTAGTAGTTAAGAGAAATGATAGGGAGCTACGTAAATTTGTTATTTGTTTCTTTATTTTATTTTATTTATTGGTGTAATGAAATGTTTGTAATATCATTTATAAATGTGTTGATTGGTATAGTAATTATTTAATCTGGCTTCAAGTTCTTAAATAGGCATATGCATAAAGTGATTGATGAATTATTTGAATGGCATTAGCAAATCATAGTTAGGTAACATTGAAAATATTTTTATTTCATCCTCAATCCACTGAGTTTCGATTACATCCTTAACACATACTATTGACTACAGCTGTTGTCATGGTCGATTCAAAGGGTTTTGAAAATAAAGAAGTTAAATTAAAAAGAAATCAGAAGTAATAGTGAATGATGTGTGAGAAATTATTTGGTTAAGACCACTCCACAAGATAAGGTTTGAAATTTCTGTATTTGAGTGACATTCTGGCGGCTCTTGGTTGGGTTTTGATGAGTAGCAATTGTTTTGGATACCATAATTTAAGACAATCTACACAATTAAACTAGGGAACTAATTATATCGATTGAAGCAACTCTTATTAGCTCCTCTTTCAAACCCTCATTATTCTAATTTTTTCATCTTTAATTTTTCATACCGAACGTATCGCTCACTACTTTTTTTTCGCTCTTTCAATTTCTCTACCCGTTAATCTATTCACTGCATTTTTTTATTACCGTATCCACAAGTTGTCTATCTTACATTTATAATAATTAATTGAATCTTTTATCGATAATTAATTTTGTGTTATATTTATTTTCAACGGTTGGATTTAAATTTATAATATTTAATTGAATATTTTATGGGTAACTAATTCTATGTTAGATTTATTTTTAACTCTAACATTTAAGAAATGATAAATCCAACTGTCTATATTATGTGATTGTTTATTGCTGCAAATGTAAGATTAAGATAAGCACTGCCTGCAACATAAGCTTACCCTCCAAGAAATTCAAAGTCAATGCCTGAGACAAAAATCTTTATTAATTGCCTACAAGCCAAAAGCTGACCCATCAATTGACTGAGCACAAAAACTAAGAAGTCTCTGATGTTTTGCTCATAAAATGCTAATATTAAATTTAAAATATTAAAAAAATTTATGATTAATTTTGTAAATTTTTTTTTATAAAATATTTAAAATAATGGTGGTAATTTGAGCATTCGAATTTCAATTAAAGTGAGAATTTTGATTATGAGATTATATGAAATATTAATAACTTATAAGATAGTAGTTATAGATAAAATGGCGCAACTATAATTAGACTGTGAATCAAGAAACAAATGTAGAATAAAAAAAGAAAAGAAAAGGGGAAAGAAAGAAAATCTCTACCAAACACCCTTTACACTTCTTCAGTTTTTCTATCTTTCTTCATAATCATTATTATTATTTTCATAAAACCAAGAATTGACTTATATACCAAACCACCAGGAAGAGGTCTTTGTACTCTCCTAATGGCTGGAGCAGCTCTCAGATCCCTTTATTTTTGCATCATTTCAAGCATATTATTCATCTCCTTGTCCATGGGTGAAGAAGAAAACCAGTTCTTTTACCAACGCTTCTACCAGGATCCACAACTGCGTCGAGATGGACTTGCGTCAGTACTGAGCAATGGTCTATTGCAGCTAACAAACAGAGCCGGTGGTGATGGCGGACTGCGACAAGGCCACGCTTTCTACCCATTCCCAATAAAATTCAACACATCATTTTCTCAATCTCTTTCATTTTCCACCTACTTTGTATTTGCTATTGTTCCAGCAGAATATCTAAGTCACGGGGGCCACGGCATAGCTTTTGTCATCGCCCCATCGGCGGACTTATGGCAAGCAGAAATTCTACCAGCTGCATATTTAGGACTCTTCAATTCTTCAACCATTGGTCAATCTACAAACCATATCTTAGCGATCGAGCTTGATACTGTACAAAGCCTTGAATTTAATGACATAAATGATAACCATGTGGGAATCGATATCAACAGCCTGATATCTAACGCATCTGCTCCAGCAACTTATTTTTCAGATAAAGAAGGGATAAACAAAAGTTTGGATCTCAAAAGTGGAGATTCGATGCAGATTTGGATAGACTACAGGGGCGCCGAGAAGTTGCTAAATGTAACACTAGCTCCAATTACAGTCACAAAGCCACAAAGGCCTCTCTTGTCAACAAGCATCGATCTTTCTCAAATCCTCTTGGACACTATGTATGTTGGTTTCTCTTCATCAACGGGCGTACTTGAAAGTGAGCATTATATTCTGGGATGAGAGTTTCAACACAAGTGGAAAAGCACAAAGCCTTGATATTTCTTCATTTCCTCAACTTCCCCAAAAATCTCCATCTCCGTCATCACTCACAAAAGCAAGTGAGAAACGGATAATAATTGTTTCACTTTTAGCAGTAGTGGTTGTGCTGATCACAATCAGTGTATCCATTTACCTGTTCAGGAGGAAGAAATATCAAGAGGTTCTCGAGGACTGGGAAAGAGAATATGGTCCTCAAAGGTTCTCCTATAAGAATCTCTACAAAGCAACCAAAGGCTTCAACGACAAAGAGGTTATTGGAAAAGGAGGTTTCGGGAAGGTTTATCGAGGAGTTCTTCCTTCTAATGAGCAAATTGCCGTCAAAAGAGTTTCCCATGATTCAAAACAAGGGATCAAGGAATTTGTAGCTGAGGTTGTAAGTATGGGAAGACTAAGGCACAGGAACTTGGTGAAACTCCGCGGCTATTGCAGGCTAAGGGGAGAATTTCTCTTGGTCTATGATTATATGCCTAATGGGAGTCTTGACGAAATTTTACATGGCCATTCCAAACCACATCTCAATTGGTTTCAGAGATTTCGAATTATCAGAGGCGTAGCCTCTGGCCTCTTTTACCTCCATGAAGATTGGGAACAAGTTGTTCTTCACAGAGACATAAAACCTGCTAACATTCTTTTAGAAGATGATCTGAATGGAAGATTGGGGGATTTTGGTCTTGCGAGGTTATATGATCACGGTAGCTCTCTGCAAACCACTAAGCTGGTAGGAACTTTCGGTTATATGGCTCCAGAACTCATGAGAACAGGAAAGGCAAGCACTAGCACGGATGTATATGCATTTGGGGTCTTTATGCTTGAGGTGGCTTGTGGAAGAAGGCCTATAGAGCCGCAAGGATTGCCAGAAACAGTTGGTTTGGTTGATTGGGTAAACAGTTGCTGGAAAAGAAGAGCTATTGTCGATGTTTGTGATCCGAGACTGGAAGGTCTTTATGCAGAGGAGCAAATGGAGTTGGTTCTGAAACTTGGCCTTCTATGCTCGCACCCTAACGCACTTGCAAGGCCAAGCATGAGGCAGGTGATGCAGTATCTTGACGGTGAAGTTATGCTACCAGACATACCACCTGAAGATATTATAATCGGTCTAATCGTAGCAACTAACGAAGCTTCTGAAAGTGAGACATCAGATTCTTCAATCACAGAAAATAGTTCTGCCCACACCGTATCTACTGTTGATTCAATCCTCAATGTAGGCCGTTAAACCAAAAACCAGTTAATGTTGCAATGCACGTGGGACATATATTGTTTTAGTAATTTGCCGCAAAATTCAATAATTTATACTTGTATCCTGCTTAAACTTGGCTTGATATGCTTAATGCAGATTTTGCTCCAAATGAGTGAAATAGAGTATGGGTTACTGCTGTATGCTCGTAAATCGTTTAACGAAATTCCCAGACATGAAAAATTCGCCATTGCGGATTGCTCTCATTGTGGGGTACGGTCTATTAAGAAATCTTGACTAAACATCCTTCAATAATTACATATCCATAATCGTCGGCTTTCCAGCTTGTATTTTGAATATATTACATAAAATAGCTGTCTATAATCATAAGATAACTTGTATTTATGTCTTCTGCGAATCTACATAGTGATCGCATAAATACATATAATATGATTAAATGGACTTTACTCAAAATATTAATGTAATAAAGATATATGAATAAAATACTTCTTTTATTTTATTAATCAGAAATATTATTTATTACAATAAATATAAATATGCTTTAAAGAACATATTTTTCCAACAATCTCCCACTAGCTCTCAAAGTATATTTGGCATCTCGCGCATGCCCATGGACTCTAAGTGCAAATTAAAAAGTTTCCCAGGGATGGCCTTAGTAAAAGGATCTGCCAAGTTTTGCTGTGACGCAATCTGAGTAACTTCTACATCACCTCTCTGCACTATATCCCTTATGAGATGATACTTCCTTTCAATGTGTTTTTGTTTCTTGTGGTTCTTTGGTTCTTTTGATTGAGCCACTGCACTACTATTGTCACAAAATAATTTAAGTGGTGCACTTACAGCAGATACCATCTCAAAATCTCGAAGGAACTTCATGAGCCATACCGCTTCTTTTGCGACTCGATGCAACCACATATTCGACTACATTGTGGAGTTCGCGATACGTGATTGTTTCACACTCCTTTAACTAATAGCTCCACTTCCTAATGTAAACACATAGCCGAAGTAGACTTTCTAGAATCCTTATCTGACATAAAGTCGAATCGATGATAACCTACTCGGGGTAAGTTCATCACCGTAATACATAAGCATATAATCCTTAGTTCTTTTCGGATACTTTATTATGTGCTTGATGCAGATCCAGATGTTCGAGTCCGGGATTAGATTGATATCTGCTAACCATCCCAACCGCAAAACATATGTCTGGTCTAGTGCAAAGCATGACATACATGAGACTTCTCACAGCTTCGGCGTAGGGAACTCGTCACATTTTCTCTATCTCCTCAGATGTTTTAGGTGATTGATCTTTAGAGAATGAAATTCCATGTCTGAATGGTAACAAACCAGTCTTGGAATTTTCTATGCTAAATCTAGCTCATATCTTATCGATATAGACCTTTTGAGATAAAACTATCGTTTTATTCTTCCGGTCTCGTAGTAACTTGATACCAAGAATATAACTAGCTTCTCCTAGATCTTTCATATCAAATTGTTTTGCTAGCCAACTCTTTGTAGTAATCAATACTCCTACATCGTTTCCGATAAGGAGAATATCATCTACATAAAGAATTAGGAAGGCTACAGATTTTTCCTGAATTTTCTTATACACACATGGTTCATCAATATTCTGAATGAATCCAAACGATTTTATCGCTTGATCAAATTTGATGTTCCATGACCGGGATGCTTGCTTCAATCCATAGATGGATCTCTGCAACTTGCATACCATGTGTTCTTGGCCTTTTTGTATGAATCCATCTGATTGCTGCATAAAGATGTCTTCATCAAGATACCCATTAAGAAAGGCAGTCTTGACATCCATTTGCCAAATTTCATAATCTAGCACTGCAGCAATAGAGAGCAGAATTCTGATGGATTTAAGCATAGCAACCGGAGAAAATGTTTCCTCATAATCGATTCCCTCCTTTTGAGTGAACCATTTGGCTACTAATCTTGCTTTGAATATTTCTATCATTCCATCTACTCCTCTTTTCCTCTTGTAGATCCACTTGCATCCAATAGGTTTTACCCCATTTGGTGCCTCTATAAGCTCCCGGACATTATCGGAATACATAGATTCCATTTCTTGATTCATAGCCCTTTCCAATGTTCAACATCACTATCTATTGGAGCTTCATCAGTAACTAGTGGGATCTTGTACATGTTCATCTGAGATTTTCATATAGGTTTCTCCCAATAACATATATCTTGCTGGTAACCAAGTTACCCTCCCACTACGACGAGGTTCTAAAAATGATGTCTGTTCGTGGATAATCCTTTGTTGATCGATTGTTGCTCTTCATTCCTGCTCGAAACAGTGTTGAAAGTCGAGTATCAATTTGATCACTTGACGCTTCTTCAAGTATTACCTTGCTCTTAGGTCTGAAGTTTTTCATATAGTCTTCCTCGAGGGAAGTAAAATGTGTGCTCACAATTACCTTCCTATCTTGAGGACTATAAAATAAACCCCCCCTTGTTCCTTTGGGATACCCCACAAACATGCAAACCTCAGAGCGTGAATCCATCTTGTTCGCTTTTGATTTCAAAGACATGTGCTCGGTGATCCCAAATACTGGACATGACGTAAACTTGGTTTTCGACCGACCATAATTCTATCGGGTTTTAGGCATCGACTTAGATGGAACTAAGTTCAAAAGGTAAACCGCAGATTCTAGTGCTAGTCCTCAAAAAAGATAGGTAATTTGAATAACTAAGCATAGATTTCACCATATCCAAAAGAGTTCTATTTCTTCTTTCACCTACCCCATTTTGTTGTGGTGTTCTCGGGCAATCAACCGAGATATAATCCCATTTTCAACCGGATACTCTTTAAATTCTCCGAGAGATATTCACCACCTCGATCGGATCGAAGTTTCTTTATGTTCTTATTTAATTGTTTTTCTATCTCAACCTTTATACTCTTTGAATTTCTCAAGAGCTTTAGACTTATGACGCATCGTATAAACATAACCGAATCTCGAGTAGTCATCGATGAAAGTGATGAAGTACTCATAGCCTCCTCGAGCTTGTACATTGATCGGTCCACATACATCCGCATGTACCAATTCAAGTGGCATCATTGCACGCACTCCTTTGGCCGAGAATGGCCTTTTGGTCATTTTTCCTTCCAAACAGGATTCACAGAGTGGCAATGATTCATTTTCTAATGGACCCAAGAGCCCATCTTTGATCATTCTCTGTATCCTATTTTGGTTTATATGACCTAAGCGTAAATGCCGAGGTAGCATCGGTTGGAAGAAATCTTTCTTTTCTTAGATAAATGCGTATGCTCATTATTATCAATTACTGTGTCATGCATAGAAAGGATCATAGGACTCAAATGATATAAATTATCTTCCAATGTACCAGAACAAATAAGTCTATTATTGAATAAAATAGAACCGAGGATCCAAAATTTACCGATATACCCTTGCTTTGACAAACAAGCTATCGAAATTAAATTCCTCTTAATATCCGGAACATAAAGACAATTATTCAAAACTAAAGTCTTATTATTGAAAGATAATAAAACAGATCCAGCTCTTTTCTCACGACACGAACCGTCTCGTCCCAAGCTCGCAGCTTTACGCTTCCTTCACTTAGTTTCCGGTTTCCGAAACCAAAAAGTGAATTACAAATATGATTAGTTGCTCTCGAATCCAACACCCATGTGTCAACTCGGATTCCGAACTAAACAGTCCTCAATAACAAAAAGATTACCCATACCGATTTTACAATCTTTGGGCAATCCTTTTCCAGATGACCCTTTCGTCCACATTTAAAGCACTTGCCTTTAGGCTTGCCATCTTGTTTTGTAGACAATCTCTTCTTCCTGTGTTTCTTCTTTTTACCTTTGCCTTTGGCTTAGGCCTAAAAGAATTATTTTCAACAATATTTATGCTTCCCGAGATTTCTCAAAGACGATAGATCTCTTGAGCAGAATGGAGTTCGCTCATCAATTCCATTAGGTCATGTTTCTTTTGTTCATATTATAATTGACCTTAAACTCTTTGAATGTATCCGGTAGAGATTCTAGCACCATATCAATTTTGAGTTGTCATCGATTTGTGCTCCCCGAATCTCGACCTCATTCAAATAGTCCATCATTTCGAGGACATGATCACGAACTCTTGTGCCTTTCCCCATTTTACTATTCATAATACCCTTCAACGTCGCTTGTCTCGCAGAAGCGAGTACTCGCCCAAACATCTCTTGAAGACTATCCATTATTTCAGAGATGGCTTCCAAATTCGATGTTTGGTCTGCAGAATATTAGAAATCGAGGCTAAAATATAGCATTTAGCCATTTCATTGGCCTTTGCCATTTCTCATAAAGCCTCTTCTCATTTCTATGAGCATTCTCCGGTGGTATCGGGGCATGCACCGGTTAAGACATATTTATAATTTTCAATGAATCGAGACAATATATAGATTTCTTTTCCAATCTATATAATTATCGCCAAGAAGTTTGTTTTGATTCGTAATAATAGTAAGTGGGCTTAAGGAAGACATTTCGAAAAATAAAACATCTATGCATTAATATATGGAAATAATATTCACAATAAAAATCTAAAATGCAAAAACCATAAATGCATTTTATTTTATTATAACGATAATCTAATACTCGCTTTGGCAAGCTATCCGTTGGGAAGTCATGCCGCCACTTACCGCACTCCAATTAACTATTAGATTATTTACTTTCATGTCAGTAATACGATAAATAACTATTGTTATCTTTTTAAGGCCAAAATTTTGTTAATGAGCTTCGTTGGGAAGGTTAATAACAAATTTTGTTGAGTGTATAACCATTGTTTCAATCTACGTATTTCTCATATCATGTAGCCACCGTCGAGGTGATCAATGATTGAAAAATATTTCGATTTTATCTTTAAAGAAATTCATCAAATAAAATGTCTAATATATATACCTCCGTAGAGAGCATCACCGTATCATGAAGTCGAGGTATATATATAATTTTATTATTGAACTAACAATGGAGCTCGTGGGAAAATTATCTTGAATTTTCCTCTCCCACTCAATATTTGAAAGTTTGGTTTTTCCTTTTAAATCATACATATATTGTTAATTGTATGCTTTCTATAATATTATCTAAGTGATATCTTATATTATTAAGCATTTGCAAATCTCAAACAATATGCATGAATTCATGTTATATGAATGACATATATTATTATGCATAGAAGTGACACTACCTATTCTATATGACATGTTATCACTGGCATGTTCACATCCAAACACAACATATAGAAAAATTAAATAATCTCAATTCATGGTTTTCCTAATAAAAATATTAACCCTAAGCCTAATCTTCATTGAGCTCATGTCAATATCTTCTTCTCTTAGATTATCTTTACTGATGACCTTAGCTAATATGAGCTTTTAAATTTATTATTTAGTCCAAATTTTAATTTTAAAGAAAATAAAATAAAATTTTAAATAAAACTTTTGGACCAAAAATAAATTTAATTTGTTAAACTATATCCATGCATTTTAATCCATTAAGCCCAAATTTTATTGGACTTAAAACTAGGATTTATCAAGCCCAAAAACCATTTCTGTGACTTAAATGCATATAGTATACTAATTTTGGCCCAAGAGAAATTATACAGTACTATAGGGACTTCAGTGATATTCACCACTCAAAAACCCTAACTGCATTCTTTTCTCTCCGCCGCCATCAACAAAAAACCCAGATCTTTCGGTTGTCTTTTCTCTGGCGAGTTCTCGCGGCTGTCAGGCCGGAAAAACACCCCTGCCGGCGTCGGACATCCGATGCTGCTGCTGCCGCCCGAGGACGACTGCTGCTGCTGCTGCGCTCGCGAGACCTGCTGCTGCCACGCGAGGACTGCTGCCGCTGCTCTGCCCGCGCGAGGCCTGCTGCTGCCGATGCTGCAGCGCGAGCCTGCTGCCTGCGCGAGCCACGTCTGCTTTCTGCAGCGCGCGCGGGCCAGCTGTTGCGCGAGCAGCGTCCGGGAGCCTGCTGCTACGCGCCCGTCCTGCTGCGAGAGCAGCGCGCGCGAGCGTGCTGCTGGCTGCCTAACGCGCGATCTGCGCGCTGCGGGCTGCCTTCCGTGTGCGCGATGCTGCTCCGGAAAATCACTTTTTTTTTTTTTTTTTTTTACAGATTCCAATCTAATGCTTTACAAAATAATTTTGAAACATAAAATTAAATCAAAAGGGAAACATGGTTATAATAAACCACCCTTTTATTACAAATCCAAAATAAAATACAAACAAATCTCTAACCATGAATCGAGACAATCCAAGACGCTTTATTCATATATTAACAAATAATATATATCTAAATAAATTATGCCTCTTAATGCATAATTAACAAGATAGATTTCTTACATAATTCTTATATATTATAAATGAGATGACTCGATACCAATCGAAGGAAAAATAAACTAGGTTTTTCAATTTTTCAATTAAAACTTTTAGGACCGATCTCATACAACATATAAGAATTAAGTAATCTAGAAATTCATACCTTGATGTTTTGAGAAGATGAACAATTGAGAGTTGTAGATCCGCCTCCAAACGATCTTCCGAGCTATGACTCAAGTTTGATCAACATCTGGACGCTGTGGCGTCTGCTTCACCACTCCCCAATCGCAACCTGGCTCCTCTAGATGCCTTCTTTATTTTTCTTGAATCCCTGGTTTCCTCTTCTTCTCAACTTAAGAGTATAAAGCTCCTTTTATAATATCTTATGAAAACCCTAAGTATGTTAAGATTAGGATTTCTATTTAAAATAGAATTCCTCTTTAACTATCTCTCCACTTACCTAAAAGTAGAAGGAATGCTGTAATAAACTAGAGACCACATCAGTAAACATTACATGTTCCCATTTACACTTTTAATATAACATACTAGGCCTTAAGAAATATTATAATTATAATTTCATCTAATACGCCAGCTTTTTCGCTTTGGGTCCAGTGATGGTGTTGTCAATTAAATAAGTTAACCCGGGATCATTTGGGAACATACAATAGTGGCTACAATAATTAAATTTGTAATTAAATAAATATAATTATTTAATTCCAATTCTACTCCACTATAAGATTGAACCGACCTCCATAATTGTATGCTCGAATATAATTCGCCTAAGCCACATTGATTTCTTTATCGCACAATCCTTTCGTACCACATCGTTAATTTAAATCGATATCTCAATCGTCCAATCAATTTAATTACATCTTTTCCTCGATACTTACTCGGTTTCTCTAATGATCATTTTCAACATACTTATTTATGTTGAGACACTCCGCCGTAGAATTCTATGATCAAGATCGAAAACTCATCAAGAGATGTGTCGTACAAATTTATATTGTTAATCTATAATTTCTATACTCAGTAATTGCTCCCACCAAGATACCGGTAATCTAGACTACATGTGTATGTCATGCCCATTGGTAACTCAAATGAAATAACAACAACAATCATGAAATCATAACTAACTCAAGATTAAGATTACAAGAAATCAATGCCTATGAGATTTAATAAGTCCGACAGCTTATTACTAGGTTAATTAAATCTCATATGTGATCCAGTTCAATGTAGACATACTACATCAATAAATTCATACATGATTAAGACAAATCACTCAATGAATTTATTACAGTCTATACCTAAATAAAGTGCCCAACTTTATTTATCAATCATGAACTTATTTTATTTAATCATAAGATAACTTAGTATTTATGTCTTTCATGAATCCACATGGTGATCGCATAAATACATATAATATGATTAAATAGACTTTACTCAAAATATTAATGTAATAAAGATATATGAATAAAATACCTCTTTTATTTTATTAATCAGAAATATTATTTATTATAATAAATATAAATATGCTTTAAAGAGCATATTTTTCCAACAGTTTGCAGCATGGATTTTTTGCTAGTAAAAACATGCATGTCATTATTCTTCATTTTCTTATATGACATGTTAAAGGGCATGTCTGGTACTCTGATGTGATTCAGCATGTCTGGTACTCTGATGTGATTCAGCTTAAGGTTTGAAAGAAGAGAGTTTTGGTAAACAACTAACACTATATTTTTCAGTTGACAAATTATGTTTATCAACTAGTACAAATATAGGTAATTAACAAAGGATAAGTTCACTCCTAATAAATTTTCTACAGAAACTCATGGAAAACAAACCTAGATAACATAGCCAATTAATAAAGAATTTAACTTCAGGCATTGACTTTGTGTTTCAAGGAACACTACTATTGCTTCGTGATGATGGCCACGTTGACCGTGAAAAGAATATGCTATTGATCGGAGTGATAAAAAGCTACTACTTTATTCACTAGTTTTTCATCATTACATACACAAGTGAAAAAAACTAACTTGGAAATTTTAACTATAGACAACTAGAAAGTATGACTATAGACAGCCATTTTATGCAATATATTCAAAATACAATCTGGAAAGCCGACAATTTTAGTCAAGATTCCTTAATATGCCCCTGTAAGATTGGGCTTCCATCAAGAACGCCAATCTTGGACCGTAAACATTCAAAGCGTTGGCAAGAAAGTGGTTTAGTGAGGGCATCAGACAGCTGATCTTTTGTGGAAACATGAGACACTTAGAAGGCCTCTGGACAATTGATCACGAACAAAGTGATAGTCAATGGCAATGTACTTCATTTTAGAATGAATTACTGGATTGGCACAAACATATGTAGCACAAATATTGTCACAGTATATAACTGGAGTGAAGGGTAGTTGGACGTGCAATTCTCTTGAAAGTGATTGCACCCACTTTATTTCGACAGTATTAGAAGCTACAACACGATATTCGGCTTTAGTAGAGGAACGAGCACCTAGAGATTGGGTTTTTACCAAGATATAAGACAAAAGCTATGGTTGAGGTGCGATCATCATGATTGCCTGCCCAATCTGAATCAGAAAAGCCATGAAGAATTAATGGAGATTGGCGATGTAAAAGAGACCGAGATGGATTGCATGTTTGAGATATCGCAGTATTTTTTTTTATAGCAGCCCAATGAGTTTGCAAGGGAAAATGCATAAACTGTGAAAGTTTGTTCACAATATAGGATATATCTGGTCGATTCAAATGATAAATATTGAAATGAGCCAATCATACATCGATATTCAGTAGCATTTGCAGGAGAAGAATCATCCCTTAGGACAAGGGTAGTTGAAGCAGAAAGGGGGGATTGGTAATGATTTTGGCTCCATCTATTTTTGTATGCTCAAGGATATCTCTACTATATTTTAGTTGAGATAACTTCCACACCTAAAAAATAATGAAGACTTGAAGAGCGCCCATATCTTTGACAGAAAACCTAGATGACAGAGTCTGAATAAAATGTGCAACTGAAGTAAAGCAACTCCCAATAACAATTAAGTCATCAACATATACAAGGAAGTATATTATGATGCCAACCTATGATAGGCAAATAAAGAGGTGTCTGCCCGTGAATTAACAACTCATAAATAGCTTTTTGAGACCATAAATAGATTTATGCAACCTGCAAACATGGGAGGAAAATTTAGGATCAACAAAACCAGGTGGTTTGGCCATATAAACCTCCTTTGACAGAGTCCCTTGCAAGAATGAATTATTAATGTTTAATTGATGTATATTTCAGCCTCGAGCTCGCAAGACATAAGACTATCCTACCAGTTGTAGGTTTAACCACATGACTAAATGTCTCAGTAAAATCAAGGCTTGGACGTTGATGAAAGCCCGTGGCTACTAATCTCGCCTTGTACCGCTTAATACTCCCATCTGGTTCTCGTTTGATTTTAAAAACCAATTCGCAACCCACAATATTTTAAAATGGATGTGCCATTTTGAACAAGAGTAGTAAACTCTTCACTTATAGCCATTCTCCATTGAAAATCTTTCGAGGCTTGATAGACACAAGATGATTCATATGATAATGGTAGCGGGTGTTTGATAGTTATATGAATTTACCTTGGTTTGAAGATATTATTTTGGGAACGAGTTGTCATGGAGTAAGTGCGTAAGGGCACAAGTGGTGGTGATGGTGAAGGGAGCACACCAGGTAATGAGGAGGTAGACTCAGCAAGTAAAGAATTAGTGGCGGAAAAAGATGAATTATGAGAATTTGTGCAAGAGCCAACATGACCATAGGAATGAGTAGAAACTTTACCTTTTTTAGTAGCCTTAGATAAAGCATGAAAATTACTAGTATCATGAGCAAGCATTTGGGGTAACGCACTTTAAGTTAGTATTTGTGAAGCACTATGCATAGAAAAATGTGGTGGGGTTAAGGAAGAAATTAAAGACTAAGATAGACCCCAAGAATTGATGCTAGAATTAGTGACCCATGGTTTATTTTTATCAATTGAGGAAAATGAATATTCATTTTCATTAAATTGAACATGGCGAGAGATAAAGACACGATGTGTAATAGGATCATGACACCTGTATGCACTTTCAACATGATCATAGGAATGAGTAGAAACTTTACCTTTTTTAGTAGCCTTAGATAAAGCATGAAAATTACTAGTATCATGAGCAAGCATTTGGGGTAACGCACTTTAAGTTAGTATGTGTGAAGCACTATGAATAGAAAAATGTGGTGGGGTTAAGGAAGCAATTAAAGACTAAGATAGACCCCAAGAATTGATGCTAGAATTAGTGACCCATGGTTTATTTTTATCAATTAAGGAAAATGAATATTCATTTTCATTAAATTGAACATGGCGAGAGATAAAGACACGATGTGTAATAGGATCAAGACACCTGTATGCACTTTGTGAAGATGAGTATCCAACAAAACATAGGCACGTGATCTTGGTTCAAATTTATTTTTATTGTAAAGTTTTAACCATGGATAACACAAACACCCAAAAATTTTGAGCTTTTGATAATTAGGTTTTAACCCAAAAAGTTTTGAAAATGGAGTCTTAGCATATCTATTTTTATAATGATTATTTTGATAATAACAAACATGTTTCGTATTAATCTTAAAGACAAGTTTTAATTAGATTAATACTTACAAAGAAAAAAATATATTTAAGACAAAGAACAATTTTTATAGGTATAAATAGTTTCCTGTTAATCTTGAAAACGGCTAAACGATTACTTGGAGTAAGTATGTAGCCCTTTTGAAAACAAATGGCTAGCCAATAATGAAGAAAACGACTAATCGATAATAAGCAAAATTGAAGTCTGGTTTCTAGAACTAAATTGCTAACTGATAGTGAAGAAAACGGCTAACTGTTATCAACCAGAATTGAAAGTTAAGTCTTTGGAAGCTAACGGCTAACCGACATTTTGAAAATCCTCATAACGGTAACTTGTTCAAGTCAAAACGGTGGTCTGAAAACTAGTTGCCAGCGATCCAACAACTTCAGAAAATTTATAATGGCTAGTTTTTTGCTCTAACAATAAAAATACTCATTCAAATCCAAATCAAGGTAGGACAACTACATCTATCACTGAGCATTCAATAGCAACCTAAGCTTAAATTCTTATAATCATTTTCGTTCACACATTAAGTATTCATCTTGTAATCAATTATATAGTATGAGAAAAGTTAACTTGTAATCTTTACTTGTAAACACAAAGTTGAGTAATTATAAGTGTTGGGATACACGTGAGGTTAAGAGATTGAGGATAATTCTTGTTATAAAGATCTATTAATACCTAGGAAGTCAAGTGTAAGCATTGTTGAAGCCTTAAAGGCGTGCTTAGTGAAATTCTCAAGCTCGGTGAGCTTGGAGGCATGCATGTAGGTACAGTTAGTCAAACTACAAAAACATCTTGTGTTTGCATTTCTCTATCATATATCCTCTTTTACTCTACTGCACTTTATCTTTATTATTTCGAATTTGATTGATTTGATTGAGTTCTGGTTAGTTTTAATTTAGTAATATTTTTATAATCTCAATTTACCCTCCTTTTGAGTTGCTTAGTTAGTATTTCATTTGAAAATAAAAAAAGGTGCTCTTATTATAGACTTAACCATCTAGAGCTAAAGATTTATGGCAACCAAAAATGACTCTACATTTTGAGAAAGACAATCTACTACTAGGCTATCATTCTTTGATGGTAATAACTATCTTATTAGAAAATTAGGATGAGAATTTACTTACAGGCCTTAGAATATAGAATTTGGGAGATTGTTAAAGATAAACCATTAGTACATGTTACGAAAACGGAAAAAGGAGAAGATATCCCCAAATCATGTACCCAATAGAGTGAGGAAGAGAAAAGAAAATTATTATAAACTCTAAATCTATGAATGTCTTATTTTGTGCACTTGATAAAAATGAATTTTACAGAGTGTCTGTCTGGTTGTGAGAGAGCACATAAAATTTAAAATAAACTTGAAGTTATCTATGAGGGGATAAATCAAGTTAAAGATTCTAAGATTAGTTGCTACACTCGATAATATGAATTTTTCCAAATGGAACAAAATGAAAATATTGATGCCATGTATACTAGGTTTACGGACATTGTGAACATATTAGGAGCCCTAGGAAAAACGTTTTCAAATAATGAAAAGGTTAAGAATCATTAGGTCACTTCCTACTAAATGGAGACCTAAAAGAACAACCATAGAAGAAACTAAGGATTTAAATACCTTACTTATTGATGATTTAATTAGTTCTTTTATTTCCTATAAAGAGAATAAGCAGCTGAAAAGAAAATTTATAAAATTTTATAGGACAACCAATGAGTGGAGAAATTTCATGAACTATAAGAATCGAAAGGAGAAGAAAGAGCCAATTACTTACTATGAATACAAGAAGCCTAGGCATATACGTTCAGAATGTCCATTTCTCAACAAGCTCAAAAAGAAGGACATGGTGGCAATATAGGATGACAGCGATGAGGAGTCAAGTGATGATGAAGAACATCAAGAAATGTCAAACCTAACTCGCATGACACTTGGGAAAGAATCCTTCGATGTGCTTAATAAAGTAAATGATACTCCTACCTATGATGAACTATATGATGCTTTTAAAGAATTACATGATAATTGGATAAAACCAGGTAAAAAGAATACATGCCTTAAAAGGAAAATAGTTAAGGTTTCTAATGAAATTGACTCTCTAAATAATAAGATTATATCTTTAGAATCACGGAATAAAAAATTGAATGATGAGCTTGTATGTTGTAAAGAAAGCATTGTTCTTGAGCATGAAAGTTCTTTTGTAGATAATTTGAAAAATAAAAATGAATAGCTTAAAAAGAAGAATGTTGAGCTTAATGATGTTGTATTAAAATTTACAAATGGCCAAAAGATATTGGATAATTTACTTAGATCATAAAAATGTGTTTTTGACAAGGGAGGTATGGTTTTAAACAAAATTTGAAACAAAAGTATTATAAGAATTACTTTGTAAAAAATACTTCTACTAGTAACCTTATTGTATGTCATTTTTGTAACCAAGATGGTCATATTAAAACTAAATGTCCTATAAAAAGTAATGTTTGTTATGGAATGAAATGTATTTGTATTCCAAAAAGAACCATTGCTAACACTTAAAGACCCAAAAAGGTTTGGTTACCTAAGTCTTAAGTTTCCTTATACTAGGATTGAAGAGGAAAAATAATCGATGGTACTTGGACAGTGGATGAACTATTCTTGGTTCTTAAGTTTATCAAGGTTAAAAATAATGGAGTTGTTTCTTTTAGATACAGTTCAAAAGGGAAAATTCTTAGAATTTGTAATGTTAGTAATGTCTCATTTATCTTAATTGAGAATGTGTGTTTGATTGAGAATTTAAAACACAACTTAATTAGTATTAGCCAATTATGTGATAAAGGTTAAAAAGTTATTTTTATAAAACAAGATGTGTTATAGAGAATATATGTGATAGTAAAATTATATTTGTTGGAAATAGATGTAGAAATATGTATACTAATGATATTAGATGTTCATCTTTAAATGATAAATACATTTCCATATTACATTATGATAGTTAGTTATAACATAGAAGATTAGGACATGCAAGTATTGATTTGATTTTAAAGATTTTAAAAAATGATTTGGTTAAAAATCTTCTTAAAATTGATTCACAAAAGGATAAGATTTGTGAAGCATGCTAATTGGGTAAACAAATTAAAATCTCTTTTAAAAATAAAAATCATATTTCTATTTTAAAATTATTTCAACTTTTTCATATTGACTTATTTGGACTTTCTAGCTATGTTAGTTTGAATGAAAAATTTTATGCATTTGCAATTGTTGATAATTTCTCTAGATACACCTGGTTATTATTATTAGCCAATAAGGATCCTTTAATGCTTTTAAAGTGTTTTGTAAAAATTTCAAAATGAAAAGAGTTATGACATTACATGCATTAGAAATAATCATGGAGGAGAATTTAAAAATTATGCATTTGAATGTTTTGTAATGAATATGGTATTGAACATCAATTCCCTTCACCTAGAACCCCACAACAAATTGGAATTGGTAAGAGAAAGAATAGGTCTATTCAAGAAATGGTTAGGACTATGTTGAATGAAAATATTTTGCCTAAATTTTTTTGGCTAAAACCGCTAACATCGCATGTTATGTTTTAAATTGGGTGTTAATAAGACCTACTCTTAATAAGACTCTCTACAAACTTTGGAAAAATAGAAAACACAACATTGGATATTTCAAAGTTTTTGGATGCAAATGTTTTATTTTGAACACAAAAGATAATCTTGGTAAATTTGATCCAAAATATGATGTTGACATCTTTTCTAGGTACTCAAATTCTAGCAAAGTTTATAGAGTATATAACAAAAGAACTTTGGTTGTAGTGGTATTTATACATATCACATTTAATGAATCTAACCTCTCTTCAAAGAAAATTGGTGTTGATAATAATATAGATGAAGAGTTACAAGAAGAACAATCAAAGGATAAATAAAATGATGCACTACTTAGAATTCAATAAGAACAATAAAAAGAAACAAGTACAGAATAAAATGAAGGTGCTTCTCAAATACTCCCAAGGAGTCAAGGTATATTTTCTCTCATCTAAAAAACCTAATTTTAGGAGATCCTTCTAAAGGAATAACTACCAAAACATTATTTATAAACACATATGAACATGCTGCATTCATTTCTCAAATTGAGTTAAAATCCTTTTTCGGATGATGAAAACGATAAATCTTGGATTTATGATAATGCAAGAGGAGTTAAATTAACTTGAGAGAGATAATGTGGGAATTAGTTCTTAAACTTGAATATCAATCTATCATACGCACTAAATGGGTATTTAGGAATAAGATAGATGCAATCGGTATAATTGTAAGAAATAAAACTATATAGTGGCTCAAGGTTACAACCAAAAAGAAGAAATTGATTTTGATGAAATATTTACACCTGTAATTAGGCTAAAGTCCATTAGGATGTTAATAACACTTGCATGTCATAAGAATTTTATCTTATATCAAATTGATGTTAAGAGTACATTTCTAAATGGCTATATAATGGAAGAAGTTTATGTGAAACAACCTCCTGATTTTGAAAATGAAAATTTTTCAGATCATGTTCATAAGTTAATAAAAACTTTGTATGGCTTGAAACAAGTACCTAAAGTATGGTATGATAGATTTAAGAATTTCTTACTAGAAAGTTTCTTAAACCAAAAGGCTGACACAATTCTCTTCATTAAGCATAGGAACAAAGATATTCTTATCGTTCAAATTTATATTGATGATATTATCTTTGGTTATACTAATGAACTATTGTATAAGGAATTTTCTTTCTGTATGAGTAAAGAATATGATATGAGCATGATAGAAGACCTAAAGTACTTTCTTGAACTACAAATAACACAAAACGAGGGAGAGATTTTCATAAACCAAGCCAAGTATGCAAAAGATCTACTTAAAAGGTTTGGCTATGAAAATGGAACAACAAAAAGTACCCTAATGTGTACAACTATCAAACTAGACAAAGATGAAAAAGGTAAATAAGTTGATATCAAGACATATAGAGGAATGATTGGATCTTTACACTATTTGAATGCTAGTAGACCTAATATTATGTTTAGTGTGTGCTTGCGTGCTAAATTTCAATCATATCCTAAAGAGTCTCACTTGCTTGCTATTAAACAATTTTTTTGGTATTTGATTGGCACCATTGACTTTGGCCTTTGTTATCCTATGGGAACACATGTAGATTTAACATGTTATTCGAATGCCGATTTTGCTGACTATAAGGATGATAGGAAAAGCATTAGTGGTAAATGTCAATTTTTAGGACATTCTTTAGTCTTTTAGTTTAGCAAGAAACAAAATTCAATTGCACTTTCTACTACTGAGACATAGTACATTGCTACTAGAAGTTGTTGTGCACAAGTATTATGAATAAAACAAACACTTAGAGGCTATGACATTAAGTTAGATCACATTCTTATTAGATGTGACAAAACCATTGATATCAACTTGTCAAAGAATCCCATTAAGCACTCTAGGACTAAGCATATAGAGATTTGACATTATTTTTTAAGAGATTATGTTTAAAAAGGCGTGTTGTAATTTAATTTGTTTCTACTGAAAATTAACTTACTGATATTTTCACAAAATCTCTTAATGAAGAGCAATTCACAAAGATTGCGCATGAACTTAGAATGATGCTTATTGCATCTTAATTCATTATCATGTTTGTGTAATTATATTGTTTGATATATTGAATGTGTTTTTCACTTATTAATATTACATAAGTATTCATCACATCATGCATTAAATGACCATTAAAATATTTTGAGATCAAGAAATGATCTTAAAATAACAAATATTTTAGTCAAAAATTGAAATAAATGTGCAAAATCATATCTTAGGAAAAGTGGATAGCTGTTTATAAAATAAACGGATAACCATTTTCAGACAAAAAATTTGAATGTGCATTCTGGAAGATAACGGCTCACCGATAAAGAGTTAACAGGTCGTCGATAACTTTGGAAATATAATCTGCATTATGCCCACTAACGGTTTGCCAATAACTCCTCAAACGCTTCACCAGCAGTTTTAAGTTGCATTATGCCCGCTATCGGTTCACCATTAACTAATAAACAGCTTGCCAATATCATACTGACAAAACTTTTACTCTTTGGATGGCTTGTACTTTTGCGTTTTATCTACATATAACCTTCTTCTTCCTCATTTTTTCTTTGGTCCGGAGCCATTTTCTTTACTTTCCTCGCTGGCTGGTTACTTTCTTTTTACAAATCATCATTTTTCTTTATTTTTTTTTGTAAGTTTATGTCCCTCATAGTCCTTTTATCATTTTGAACACTCATTTTTACTATTAAAACACAATTACACATCCAAATTACCAAAATCCTAATTTGAAACCCTAAGTCTGTTACGGGTTTCTCTTTATATTTGACTTATATTTCTTTCTTTTTAGGCCAAATTAACATCTAAACACTTAAATTTCTTTTTTTTTTAGGCCAAATTAACATCAAAACATTCTTCTCTACCCTTCTACTGCCTTTCTATTGATTAATTTTCCCTCAAACTCATCTCTACTTAACAAATCAAAATTGCATCACCCATGGCAAGTGGTTCTTCATCCTAAAAGGGCAAAAAGGTCAAGCAAACTATTGCAATCAGTCGTGGTTCAGGGCCAGAAACATTGAATTTCACTTAACTTTATTTTCCTTTGGCCTACATGGTTAGGAGATTTTAGACAAGCCTTATGGGAAAATCGATAACTCCCTCGTTCTTTACTCGATATAAATGAGTTTTATGATATTATTGTCTATGGGAATAGCAGAAGAAATTTTCTTCAACTTTGGGATCTTGCGTTAAGTATAGATGAACTCGTTTATGAAAACTTAGTTAAGGTATCCTATTCTAATATGAAGCTTTTCGAAACTTGGAATGATCGAGCAATTACCTAAGTGAGTCGTATAAGGATTAAGTTTAATGCTTTTGAACTGTGTAGAATCCTTGGAACTCATATTGGAGGGCCACAAATTTATACAGCGAAGAAAGAGTTAATGTTTAATGATTTCTATCATGTCAATGCTTTTTGGAATATTTTTCACTGTCGTGACCTTTATGATGATATTTTCTCTCTATCCTTTATATTTCAGCTTTTTCTCTTCTAGATTCTCATCTTACATAGTATTCTACAGTACATGGTCACTCGTAGGCAGGGTCACAGTGATGAAGTGACTAGGTTAGATGTTGGGCTTCTTGATTCCTTTATCTGGCAGCGACCTATTAACCTAGGGTACATCATTATGCATCATATGTTAAGTATACATCATTATGCATCATATGTTAAGCACACCTACTGTATCTAATTGGCCTCTTCCTTATGGTAGCATCAACATTAGGATTTTGCGTTATTTTGATGTTGCCCTCACTGAGCCTGTCCGTACTGAGTCAAAGAAGTTAGGGAAAAAGCTTATTGCTATTATAGGATTTTACTGAAAGAATGGTCAATAGCTTAAAAATCCTTCCTCCTAGAATGAAGACACCCTTGTTGCTCCCGAGGATAATGGCCTTCTTAATGACATCTACCCAGCTGATCAGCTTCCAGACTTTTGATTAGGAGCTCATCCTCCTGCTCTTCAGAGAGTTGGGATACAACGAGGTTGTAATGAGCAGCAAGTGGAGCCTAAACATGAGGTACATGTTGATGAGCAACCTGTGGCTTCATACAATTTACTGCATCAACCATTTTCGAGTAGCAGCAGCAGCTCCAGTCTTACTTTGATACGTTCCAGATTCAGCAGCATAGTTTCAGCAACGCATCCTTTGGCTCTTTTAAGTTCCTCCATCTGAGTCATCCTATCAGTTGCCTCCTTAGTTTTTCTGTATTTTTACATTTCCCACAAACAAAATATCATTTTGTTTCATACATGTGTATTGTCTATTTATCTTTTGGATGATTTTGATAGCCAATTACATTACTGTTATATTTGCTTCTCTTTTGGTTTGCATTCATGTTTCCATATTCTTGAATGTGATGTCTTATATTTCCTTTTATCATAATTTTGGATGTTAGTTTCATTATGGTTGGATGAGTTGATTTGATGAGATTTTGCCTTAAGAAGTATGTGCATTAGAGTTAAGAAGCTTTACTATTTTTAGGAATTTTCTTAATAGGTTTAAAATTTTGGTTTTACTCAATTTTCTAGAGAAGCTCACCAAATTTTTTTCGAAACTCAATTTTCTTATTCTTTTCTTTTTTATGATGAAAGGGGAGAAATAAACCTAATAATGCACAACAAACAAATTTATTTGTCAATTTTTTATGCTAAATGCCCTTAAAACAATTTTTGCAAAGATTGTTTTATGTACGGGAAGCATATACTCAGGGGGAGTTTTTCAAATATAACTTTTCAAAATTTTCAAAATATTTTTTTAAAGAGTTTTTCATTATCAAAAAGAAGGAAAATGTTAGCATATGTATTTTTGTAATGATGATTTTGATGATAATAACTATGTTTTGTATTAATCTTAAAGAGAAGTTTTAATTAAATTAATACTCACAAAGTCGAAAATGTGTTTAAGACAAAGAATAAGTTTTCTGGGTATAAACGATTTCCTGCTAATCTTAAAAACGGCTAACCAATTACTTGGAGCAAGTATGTAGCCCTTTTAGAAACAAACTGTTAGTTGATAATGAAGAAAACAGCTAACCGATAATAAGCAGCATTGAAGCCAGGTTTCTAGAACTAAACGACTAACAGATAGTGAGGAAAATGACTACCCGTTTTCAAGCAAAATTGAAAGTTAAGTCTCTAGAAGCTAACGGCTAACCGACATTAGGATAACGACGATCTGACAATTTGAGAATCCTTATAATAGTAACTTGTTTAAATAAAAACAGTGATCTGAAAACTATTTATCGGTGATCCGACAACCTTAGAAAGTTTATAACGGCTAGTTTTATGCTCCAACTATAAAAATACTCATTCAAATCCAAATCAAAGTTTGACAATTACATCTATTATTGAGCATTCAAAAGTAATCTAAGCTTAAATTCTTGTAATCATTTCCAATCATACATTGAGTATTCATCATGCAATCAATTATATAGTGTGAGAAAAGTTAATTTGTATTCTTTACTTGTAAACACAAAGTTAAGTAATTGTAAGTGTTGGAATACACTTAGATTTAGAGATTAAGGATAATCTCTTGTTGTAAATGTCCATTAACTCCCTAGAAGTCAAGTGTAAGCATTGTTGAAACCTTGGAGATGCACTTAATAAAATCTTCAATCGGAAGCACTGACGTAGGCATAGTTGGCCGAATCATGTAAAAATCTTATATTTATATTTCTCTATCCTTTGTCCTCTTTTACTCTATTGTACTCTAACTTTATTTCGAATTTGATTGATTTAATTGAGTTGTGTTTAGTTTTAATTTAGCAATATTTTTAGAATCTCAATTCGCCCTCCTCCTTTTAGATTGTTTAGTTAATATTTCAGCCTTATAATTAAAAGCAGCAGTGGGAAGATGATTAATTAAGTATGTAGCAGCTTGGAAGGCATGACTCCAAAAAGACAAAGGCATGGAGGCTTCGTGAAGTTTTAGTTAGCCCAGTTTCAACAACATGGCGATGCCGACGTTCAACGACACCATTATGTTGAGGTGTACGGGGAAGAGTGGTTAAGTGAGAAATTCCATGGGAAGCTAATAATGATTTTAATGTTTGATATTCAGCCCCACCGTCAGAATAAACTGAAATAATGGGTATTTTCAAAAACTTTTCCACTAAAGTTTTAAACTTGAGAAAAACGTGCAATACATCATATTTGAAACGAAGTGAATAAAGCCAAACATATTTAGTAAAATGATCCACAAATACTACATAATATTTGAAATCATTAATAGACTTAATAGGAGCAGAACCCCAAACATCAGTGTAAAGAACTTCTAATGGACTTTTACTACGAATTTTTGACACACTAAATGGAAGCCTATGGCTTTTATTAAAAGAACAAGACTCACATGAAGCTAAAGAAGAAGACAGTGATGAAAGAAAGTGCTTCTTAATGAGAAATTGTAAATTTCGTAGGTATTATTCTTATTCTGACCTTTGAATAGTATCGTCACCGTGCACAGATCCTTCATTAAAAGGCAAGTAGGTGAGAACTCAATAGAAGCATTATTACATTTACAGAATCGAGACAGCAAATTTCGTTTCATAGAAGGTACGCAAAAAACACTTTTTAAGGAAAAAATATGAGAGGGTGAAGAAAGTTAGTTGTTCCGACATGAGATATTTGTAACCCAGATCCATCACCTAATATAATGCCATCATGGCCTTCATAATTTGAGTGAAGAGATAAATTCTGTAAATCTGTAGTGACATGATGAGAGGCTCTTATATCAAGCAGCCAATCTGGATTCTGATTCCTAGAAGAAGTGGCATGGTTAGAAACTGAAACATGTTTGGGAACAGGTGAACACGAGGACATCATTTTGCAAAATGACCCATCTGATCACATAGCTGGCACTTCACTTTGGACCAATCAATTTTTTCATTTGTTTTGTTTTTTGAAAATTGTTTTGATTAAACGGCCATTGGTTTCCAGCCTTGCCATGTTTTGACCCATTTTTATGAGTGAAATTGGCTGTCACAAGAGAATAGTCACCTTTGGAGGATTCACGGTGGAGAAAATCTTCATAGTCCACAAGTTTAGCATGAAGAGCTTCAAAGAATATAGGTTGCTCTCTGGCACGTATTGCTCCTGCAGTTTCTTTGTACTCAGATCCAATACCATTAAGGCAATGAAGAGTAATATCATCCTCATCAAGAGGGGCCCCAACAAGACCCAATTGATCAGCAATAATTTTGATCTCTTGAAGAAATTCAGTGACAGATTTGTTACCACGAGTTGTGTTGGACAGCTTTTCTTTAAGTGACATAAGTCGAGACCAAGAGCGATTTGTATAAGTACGAGTAATCTTGTCCCAACCCTCACGGGAAGTTGTTGCAGAAGCAATGAAAGGCATAAGAGGCTCAGATAATGTGGCAAAAATAGAATGGTACAGAAGTTGATCTTGTTGAACCCAATGAAAATAAAATGGATTCGGAACATTAACCCCATTTTGGGTTGTAGTAGCTTCTGGACATGGAGTATCACCATTTAAATAACCCAAAAGATTGTAGCCAAGTAAGAGAGAATTAAATTAGGCAAGTCAAGAGGTATAGTTTGTTGGGGTAAGTTTCAGTGGCAATTGAGCGGCTGCATTAATGGTAATAATGGGCGATAGGTTGATGTTAGAAGTAGCCAAGTTGTTGGAGTGGTGTTCTCAGAACTCTTGAGTAGTATTGATAATTTCTCCAGCCATGATAAAATTGGGATTTAATCACTAGTTGGAGATTTGGGGCTCTGATACCATGAAAAGAATATGCTATTGGAGTGATATAATGATACTACTTTATTCACTTTCTTCGCACAAGTAAAATAAACCAACTTGGGAATTTTAACGATAGGCAGCTGGAAAGTATGATTATAGACAGCCATTTTATGTAATATATGAAGGGAAAATAAACTAGGTTTTTTAATTTTTCAATTAAAACCTTTTAGGACCGATCTCATACAACATATAAGAATTAAGTAATCTAGAAATTCATACCTTGATGTTTTGAGAAGATGAACAATTGAGAGTTGTAGATCCGCCTTCAAACGATCTTCCAGGCTATGACTCAAGTTTGATCAACACTGGACGTGTGGGTGTCTGTTTCACCACTCCCTAATTGCAACTGGCTCCTCTTAGATGCCTTCTTTATTTTTCTTAGAATCCCTGGGGTTCTCCTCTTCTCTCAATTTAAGAGTATAAAAGCCCCTTTTATAATATCTTATGAAAAACCCTAGTATGTTAGGATTAGGATTTCTATTTAAAATAGAATTCCTCTTTTAACTATCTCTCCACTTACCTAAAAGTGGAAGGAATGTGTTAGAAACTAGGAGACCACCTTGTAAAACATTACAAGCTCCTATTTACACTTTAATATAACATACTAGGCCTTAACAAATATTATAATTATAATTTTTATCTAATATGCCAGTTTTTCTTGCTTTGGGTCCAAGTGATGGTGTTGTCAATTAAATGAGCTAACCTGGGATCATTTGGGAACATACAATAGTGGCTACAATAATTAAATTTGTAATTAAACAAATATAATTATTTAATTCCAATTCTACTCCACTATAAGATTGGACCGACCTCCATAATTGTATGCTCGAATATAATTCGCCCAAGCCACATTGATTTCTTTCATCGCACAATCCTTTGTACCACATCGTTAATTTAAATTGATATCTCAACTCGTCCAATCAATTTAATTACATCTTTTCCTTGATACTTACTCGGTTTCTCTAATGATCATTTTCAACATACTTATTTATGTTGAGACACTCGCCGGAGAATTCTATGATCAAGTACTGAAAACCCATCAAGAGATGTGTCGTACAAATTCTATATTGTTAATCTACAATTTCAATACTTGTAATTGCTCCCACCAAGATACCGGGTAATCTAGACTACATGTGTATGTCATTCCCATTGTTAACTCAAATGAAATAACAACTACAATCATGAAATCATAACTAACTCAAGATTAAGATTACAGTAAATCAATGCCTATGAGATTTAATAAGTTTGACAGTTATTACTAGGTTAATTAAATCTCATATGTGATCCAGTTCAATGTAGACAAACTACATTAATAAATTCATACATGATTAAGACAAATCACTCAATGAATTTATTACAGTCTATACCTAAATAAAGTGCCCAACTTTATTTATCAACTGCGAACTTAACTTATTTAATCATAAGATAACTTGTATTTATGTCTTCTGCGAATCCACATGGTGATCGCATAAATACATATAATATGATTAAATGGACTTTGTTCAAAATATTAATGCAATTCAAAATATCTGAATAAATATTTGAAATATTTTATTAATCAGAAAATCAATATGCTTTAAAGAGCACATAATAAAATTGAAAATTTATTAGGAGTGAACTTATCCTTTGTTAATTACCTATATTTGTATTAGTTGATAAACATAATTTGTCAACTGAAAAATATAGTGTTAGTTGTTTACCAAAACTCTCTTCTTTCAAACCTTAAGCTGAATCACATCAGAGTATCAGACATGCCCTTTAACATGTCATATAAGAAAATGAAGAATAATGACATGCATGTTTTTACTAGCAAAAAATCCATGCTGCAAACAACAATGAAATTATCGACATCCCAATTTTTGTAGAAAAGAAAATTCTACACTACTAGAAAAACTATCTTTACTGACACTAAAATAATATCAGTAATTACTTTTAATGACACTTATTAATAGTGTTAATAATCAGACAGTCAGAAAAATAGTGACACTTGTAAGTTGTGTCAGGAATTATTATTTCTACAATATTACAACTTTTATGACACTACAGTGATAGAAGTTACTAACAATTATTACATATCAAAAGTTCATTTCACTACAGTATCACTAATATTATGGCATTTTTATAACAGTATTTAGCAATAATTATTACATGTAAAAAATTCATTTCACTATAGTATCGCTAATATTATGACACTCTAGTAACAGTTTTTATTAACAATTATTACATGTCAATAGTTTGGTTTTATACCCACAAATATGACATGATAGAATACAAATACTAATACTTTAGTGTTAGTAATTATTATTACTATAGTATCATTAGTATAATCACCCTAATGGAGCTGATACTTTCTGATATATTTTTTAGTGTCAATGACTTTTAGTTGTATTTATATTTTGGCATTTTTTTACGTTACCCTAATTTTTCATTGTAATTTTAATTTTTCCAATCAAATGATGTTATTTAAAGAAAATATTAAAAGTAGCTTGAACTACTAAATTGAACAATTAAATAAAAGATTCCCAATAAAATTTAAATAAGTACGAATCAAATATTGATACAAATATAACAGTAAAATAAATATTCCAAATATAGTTTGAAAGCAACATAGTGACAATTTGCAGAAATCAATCAATTATCTTGTGCATATCTACTCTTTGACCTTTACTTTTCGCTTCACCTTCCCCACCTACACGTGCAGCATATAGAATCAATTAGCTAATATTCTACACATCAATTCTTGTATATTTACAAGTAAAAATACACTTATAATTTTACTTGATTATTGTATGCTAGAATTAACTTTTCAACATAGGTGGTCCACCTATTGCGAAGTTACAAAATATTGTCTATAGTGTTTCACTATAGTCAATGTAAATAAAGAGTTTCACTATAGTCAATAATAATTACGAAAGTTGCCTAACAAGTTGATACTTTATAATAATTATTTTACTTCACTCAATATTACTTTAGCATTTAACATTGTGCTTTATACACCTTCCATTTCTACATTCAACAACCGTAATCATTCTATTTTTCACTAAAATACCTTAAGTGCATAGCAGAACACACTAAATATTAGCATCAATTTTTCCAAACAACATCTTAAATGCATTCAACCAAATATTAATCAGTTAATAAATAGTAATAAATCTGCCTACTCTATTTAAATCTACAGTAGGATAAAATTTGGATGTATAGTGCTGTAGCTTTTACCTATAATAATTATGCCAAATAAAATGTATTTGATTATCATAAACATACAAAGAACTTCTTCTCTCATCCCTGAGTACTATACATAGGGATATTTTAAATTCCAAGCATCAACCAACAAAAATTCACCCATAAAATGTGTTTATAATTCACATAATCTTAGCTAATTAATTTATCATAAACAGTGGCAATTGATCGATTAAAAACTATTTTGGATCATAATTCACCTCACAATGCATTCTTCAACAAAATATCAAAAAAAATTTATAGAGGAACTTACATTAATTTTAAGAATGTACAAATCTCGAACAATATGTTGGATGTACTTCATCACATAATAGCCACATTCAAAGGTTTCAGGTTGTTTCAGACACTAAAAAATTAAAATTAGTCTTAAATAAACCGATGAAAGTAACAATGATTATTATAACTTTGTTTCGTTAATACCTTGATAGAGACTTATTTCACAACGTTCTTTTTATTAGTCTTCAGTTGATGTGTTATTATCCTACTATAAGCAATAAATAACAAATGTCAACAAATGAATCCATAACTAAAATAATAATAATAATAATAACCAATCAAGAACACACTCATTCACCATCTGCCTCAACTCATCACTTGGAGGCTTTTTTTGCCCCCAATCCTTGCCACTCTCTCCCCCACCTTTGCCTTGGTTAGGCCTTTTCTCCTTGGATTCGGTGGAGTACTCGTGCAGCGACTCTGCGATGGCAATGGCGTCGTCTAGTGTTTGATTATCACTAATGGATTAAGATAATATACTTTGCGCCTGACCATATCAATTGCTACTAGCACTCAGTGGCTACTAAACAACCAATTAGAAAAAAATAACAAATAATTTACAAGATACATTTAAATTAATCATGTAAACAAATAAAATAAATAATAAATAAATAAACTATACCCTAGGTTATATGTGAAAATAATGATCTAGGCTATCTATATCTTGTCCAAAAGTTCTAAAATATAGGAACACCTATTTAGGTAGCTTGCTTGGGTTAGATGTAGATTAACTATACATCTAAATTGAATTGGACTGACATCACCACTATTACCATCTCCTCATATAAGTATTTATTAAAATCAGAAAATAAAATAAATACATAAATTAAGTTTTTTTTTTCTTACTTGACCCATATCTCAATAACAGAATTTGAGAGCTTTGTAAACTCAATGACTTCATTATAAATTTGTTTGTTTAATTTGCTTTCCTAGTACACACCAAAATTTTTCAGGCCATGTGCAATCATAATCGACCGTGGCAGAGAACTCTCAATCATCAAAGAAAAGATGTCCATTTGTGCACTATTGGTCTCCTTTCTTGCTTTCACATCTCCGCCGATATTTTTTCTTAAAATAAGTTTCCTTGCTGTTATTGATTTCATAACAATGGGTTTCTTTCTCTTCATACAGATATACCACACCATTTGCATGAGACTTTGGGCTATCAACTTTTTTCTTTGAAGGAGTTAATCTCGAAAATCTTCTTGGGGTGGAATCAGTGTAGGAACTGGCAGGGGAATTGTGTTGATGTTTTTGTCAGATTTTGGATAAAGTATGGAGTCATGGGTCATTGAATTTAGAGTAACTCTAGGGTCATTAGTCATTAACTTTGGAGTAGCTTTGGGGATATTGGTCACTGACTTTAGAGTAATTTTGGTAGGAGATCGACGATCACTGCAACCACCTTTAGGGTTAGGAAAGTTGGAACTACCAATGTCCGGATCTCCTGCAGGAATGATTTGGAAGATTCAAAACCTAAAATAGTGGTATTTGCTAGCAACAATATAATGGAGGCAGTCAATCAATCTAGATTGATCCGAAATCGGATTCAAATCCAATATAGCACCTATGGGTACATAAGAAATGTATTGAAGCTACCAATTTAAATATTGCTGCAGCAATTTATCCTTGCATTCATTTGATCTAACTGAGCTTGAATAAATTGAAAACTTGAAAACTCACTTGATACATTCTCAGTTCTCACGCCAACTCAGTAAGATCAGGAATATTGAAATACATGGCTGGGGTGATGAATTGACCTAAGCCTTGCACCTGACTTCCATTAGGCTTTCTCTAAAGGATTCGCTTAAAATATCATTTAGTCCTTGGGATGGGAATGTTCCCTGCTCAACCTAGCTTTTGAGCTCACTCTAAAAAATAAATACAAAAAGATTTGATCAAAATTTGAAATAACAAAAACAAATAAGTTACATAATAATAGTCGAAACATACATCTCATTACTAGCATTTATCAAACGAAATAGAGCAATCCAATTTGTTAATTTAGATGCACTTGGATTATTTAATAACATTCATGAAATAACAAACTAAAAACCAGAATTATCGCAGGCTTAAATCGAAACAAACTTGACTCGTGTGATTAATATGGCACAGTTCGTGATTGCGAAATCACTAATTAATTCAGTAGCTTTATAAATTATGATCTTATGCTCAACATTGAGGCTGTTTATTATAAATAAGAAACACTATGTATGCAAAAAAAATCAATAAATTTTATCCAATAAAATTCCAAGAAAGCTACTGATCATAATCTTTGTCTTTTAAGCTTGAATTCATGAGTATCTTTATTTAATTTAAATTCTTCAACTTAATTTTAAGATTATCTATTATTTATTAGTTAACTAATTATTTATCTACTTAATTAAACTAATAACAAAGATTAGAATATTTAAATTCAAGAAAAAACAATCATGTAAAAAATCATTAAGAAAAGATTAACCATTTTCCTTATTATATTTTAAATATACTATGATTCAATCAAATTCAACATATAACAATAATGAATCAAATAAATCTTATCATTATCAATTGGTATATGTTTTTTAATAGTGTTACATTTATAAAGCTGAATATAACGTTATGATTCATTTCATAATAAAGTATTGTAGTTTGAAAGTTAAAGCAACTGTAGAATAAAAATTCAAACTAACTAGCTGTCAAGGAAAAGTCATAACACACAAATTAATTCATGAAATAATGATTAGGCAAAATTAAAGTTAATAAGCAAAGAAAATTCAATATATTCATTAAAATGCCCAAATGAATGTACTGCTGCCTCATCTATATATTTGTAGGAGCCATAACCATACTGTACTGCATGTTTTAAATCACAAAGCCATGTGAGTTCAGCCTATGGCTGAGCTAGTTGATTAGTTATTATACACAGCGTTTAGTTTAAAGTTCCAAGTTCTAACAACCAAAAAAATGTAAATAGAAAAATAAAACAGATTATTATATTTGTTCAACATGGTTTATGTGATGAAAGTCATATAGCTTCATCTTATATAGTCGAATTAAAAAATAATTCAGCCACCTTTCAATTTCAGGCAATTTACATATTTAATTTTCTTAAATGCGCAGTAGAGGTAGAAACTTACAAATCTCTTAGCCATTTGTTGCACTTCAGGGGTGTAACTTCCATATTTTATCTCGTGAGACAATAACCAGGACATACTAAGATCAATCTCTCGCTCCAAAACTCTGGACTCCAACTTCTACAAAAATTGATAAAAATTAAATTGGAAATTGCTCCAAATCATCTTATTATTTGTATTAAAAATATTATAAGTTTGTATTATAGTGGGTTATTGTACGTACTCTTTTATGCAACAACCCAACATATCTTGTTCTGCCAAAATGATGATTGTACACATTTTTTCTCTTTTATCCTTTGCTGCCTTACTTTTTCCCTGTACAAAGTGGATATCGATTAAAATGGTTACAAGTACTCAATGATATTATTAAACTAATAGAATTTTAAATATACCTGAACGTCTTCGGATAAAACCTTATCAGCAAAGCTCTTCTAGTCTTCTTTTCAAATTGTCTTATACTCAAAAGGAGGCTTTTTCAGTGAATTCAAGTTATTTGCATTGGGTAGAATATATTCATTTGCAACTTACATCTAAAGGCCCTTAATACAACTCCCATCCATTTCAACACTTAGGTTTTGGCCTTAAGACTCAACTTGAACTTTTCTTGAAAATGAGTCCACAAAGTCTCCTTGATGTCCAACGGCACATTCCTCCAATCATTGTATATGATTGGAATTCTTTCTCGTACAATCATCCTAATGTAATTACTTAGGTCGTTTCTCTTATTTCTAACTGGAACTCCATAGGAATCGTACGTGATCTCAGTCTCCTTAGTAACTCTTTTCTACAAGTCTTTCTTCTTTGTAAAGTTTTACCTTGGTCTTCTTTCGCGACCTAAATCATATGCTCTTTCATCATTTCCTGCCATGTCTCCAACAAAGTGTTTCCAATATTCTAAGTCAAAGAAGATTGCTTTTATTTTATACAACAACCAAGCTACATCTCTATTTCCCTCGCCCTCACCCTCACCCTCACCTTCACCCTCATATTTAAATTTACTCTCACTCTTACCCTCACCGTCACCTTTACCCTCATCTTTATCCTTACTCTTACCCTCACCCTTACTCTCACCCTTACTATTACCACATTTTTACTTTGTTTGGACCTTTTTCCTAAGCTTAGTGTCGATCTTAGCCACCAAGTTTAATATCTCCACACCAAACAAAAGGCTTAGGAGGGTTCAAGAAACTACCTATGGTTTATATATGAAATTTTTTGACTATGCAGCAAGTAGCCAACATGCACATATGTTTATCCCACAAACTAAAAACCATGGTTTCCCTTAATAATACACCCGAACAAGTTCCCATATATTGAGAAATCATTATTTGTCCATATCAACACAACCCATAAATTAAAAGTTTGTATCCTATATGCATTAAACACATCGGCACCTACATCCCATAAGGTTTTTAAGTCCAAAAAAAAAAAAAAAACTTACATTTCACACTTGTTCTTTTAAAGGGTAGTTAAAAAAGTTTACGGGCCAGATAATTGAGGAAATACTAAACAAACTGGAAAAATAATTTCAACAGAAAATTTTAAACAAAAGTCAACAGTATTTTACTGTAAAGCAAAAGGTCATGAGGATATCTTACTAAACAAAGAATTTTCAGTAAAATGCCCTCGTGACCTTTCGCTTTACTCTCGGAAACGGCTCAAGTTACTTTGGAAACAAAAAAGAGAGTGGAATTTGAAAGCCCATTTGAGAGCCACGATCTTAATGATTGATTTGTGTGAAAAGAAGTCAATTAAAAAAGACATGAATTTTAAAAAAAAATGTTACAAAAAGTGAAATCTTTAAATCTTTCTAAGTGGCAATTTGGTGGTGGCATAAAGCTGCTGTGCCCCGGTTTAATCCAAACGCATCAAACAAACTAAATAACACTTGGGTTGCAACCAAACTCTTGAACTTACAAGATGGGCAAGACAACCATTTCAACAAATAAGTTTCAAATCCCCATTAAAACAAGAAATAAATTCTCAAAATTTTTTTAAGATTTAACTTATTATACTTGAAAGGTGTTAGCAACACTAGAAAGACTACAAAATTACAAATCTAGTTTTCCAGAAAGCATAACAGAGAAAACTTCAAGCATCATCAGGGAAATCACATTGAAAGCATCATGAAAAATTCAAATGCAATATCGATAAATGGGAAAAGTGAGAAAAACCCAAATCTATATGGACATTGTAATCCATTAAATCCACTGAAAGAGTAAATGAAATTTAAAAGTGAGTAACATGGCAAATAAAGAAAGAGAGAAACAAAATTGGTTTGAATCAGCCACTTACAAAACCACTTTTAATTAAAAACTCTGGTACAATAAGAAAAATTAAGAATTTTAACACCATTCTATACTTAAACCACAACCCAGTTATGAACAATCAAATTTACAGAGAAATAAGAATTTTAACACCCATTTTATAGTTAAACTACAACCAAATAATTAAATTGTAAATTAGAAACATAATAATTAAAATAATCAATGGTACCTTTAAAAAGGAATCGATCAGATGAGATAGAAAGAACCAAATCGTGATAGAAAGGAATTGCTTTGCTTTACACTTAGTTGAGATTGGCGATAGGGTTTAATTAGAATTACAGTTTCAAAAAATGACTTAGAAAAAATATGGCTTCTATTTTGGTTTTAGGGATCGGATAAAACAGTGTGCTTTATTTATCTTTTTTTTTTTTTTAAAATGAAACAACGCTATTTCACTGGATATAATAAACCAACTCAAAAATTTTCAACCAAAATCGGCTAAAATTTTCACTCAACCGCACTCAGTACATTTCACAAAACAATATGACACCAGCTTTTTTTTCCTTTTTTTTACTGATACATTAGTGTAAGTAACAAAAAGTCCTAATGGTTTTTATTTTAAACTTAAAAGCTTGGGCTCTCGAGACCTTCGGTTTGAAATTGATATGGTATAATATTAGAATTTATTTCTTTTTACTGATTAATTAGTGTCACTAATAAAAGTTCCAATAGTATTTTTCTTAAACTTAAATGCTTCAATAATATAGGTCCTGGGTTCGAGTTCTGTTTGGAATATGATTAGAATTACATTTTTTTTTTTTATTGATACCTTAATCTAAGAGATTTTTAATGTCTAACATACAGACACCATAATATCAGTAATTTGTGATATGTATATGTTAAATAAGGAAATGGTTCTAATTATGAAAATGCTGATACTTTTTAATAAAGTGTCACAAGCCCAATATCAATAAAGATTATTTTTCTATTAGTGCTAGACAGCTATATTATTATTCTTATTCTTATTCTTTTTAAAAAAACTTTAAATTGTTTCTCTATTTTTTTTCCATTCTTTGTTATTTTTTGTTTGATCTCGATAACTTTAATATCAAAGCAACTGATTTAACCATTTTTTGAGAACTTTACATGTTTTTTCTAGTATTCTAATTATCAAAATTTATTTATAAGAAAAGAGGGGAGGAAGAATTTAAAATTTGATTTAACTATAATATTTGTTTAAGATACCAAGATGATTATAAAAATTAGAAAAGAAAGAGAAAAAATTAACCTAATTTTTTAAAAACCTTTTTTGATATTTTTTTGAGACTATTGTGTGAATGAAAGACGAGAAATAAGATATTGACATGGAGTTAACTTCCCTTGTTAACAATTTTTGTGAGTCTTAAAAAAATCATGTTTTTGGCGTCAATAAAGAAAAATTGTAAATCAATTAAATCCATGCCTTAGAATTTCTTAAATGTCATGTGTCAAAATCTTGTACAAAGATTAAAAAAGATTAGGATATGAGAGGATTTAAATCCATTTCTAACATTATCATTTTCCACCAACTCTGTATTTGCCATTGATGTTTAAATGCTTTCGTTCGTAAATGCTTTTGTTTAGTGGGCAGGGTATTGCTTTTGTTATTCTTTGTTTGATCCCAGTAACAAATATCAAAGAAACCGATTTAACCATTTGTTGAATATTTAATCTAATAATATTGGATCTTTAATCCAACGTTGGGCCAATATGTAAATAATTATGTATTGCAGACTGTCATATAAGGTTAAACCCAATTAAAAGTAATCTAATTAGGTTTTCAGTAATTTAGCCTTTAATGTATCTAATATGGTATAGGCTTTTAATATATAGAAACCTAATTATATTCTAATTCTGTAATAGGAAAAATTAGGAATACCTAGTGACTACAAGAAATGCTACCTATATGAGTGGTTATGGTCCCCAGGTCACATGTATCTTTTCTATTCTTTCTGATATCCTATCACCAGAAATAATGCATAGATAATTCAGTGTTATGTATTCAGGTATGCTTCCGTATATTTAATTATTTATTTTTTGTGATATAAAATGAATGTTCATATGTTTTAGGTGATTTTTATTCCTAACAAGTGTATCAGAGCCTCTTCATGTTGGATCATTGATAATTGATTTTATTCTCGATTATTGATTAAAGTTTGGGATGTTATTGAATTTAATGATTCTGTATTATTGAGTTTGAGAAAAATTCAGGATTAAAATTACTAAGGAAATTTAGAATTAAAGATTATAAAATATTCTAAAATTCAGATTTTTGAATTCCGGATTACAAAGTTTTAAAACTTGGTTTCAGTTTATACAATTTAATTTTAAAAAAATACCAAATTGAATTTAACATTTCAAGCTGTTGATAGTAATAGCCACTTGGGTAAGGCATGGCCCCAACAAGCAAGTCACGGCCACAGGCCGCATTAGATTGGGAGAAGCGATGGCCATGGCCGCCGCATCAAGAAAACCTTGTAAAAAAATGATGAATTTGTGAAAAGATGCAGCTAAATAGGAAGCTGTGGCCACCAGGGCTTGGTAGAAAGGGTGAAGTAGCGGCCTTGGCCGCCGCATGAGGAAAGAAAGAGTAATGGCCATAGCTGCTTCTTGTTGAAGAAGAAGTAGCAAAAAAAAAAAAAAGGCATTAAGGGTTGGTTCTGGGCCGGTTCAACCTGATCCAATCCAACCGATTATGGATTTGAGCCTAGTTCAAGATCCGGTTGGAGTCAACTAGAACCGTTCCAGCTCGATCGTTCAATAATTGACCTGTCAATGGTCAACTATTGACTATTGACTTTGACTCAAAATTTTTTATTTTTTTGGTTAATTTTTTAGTACAATTTTAAATTCAAAAATTAGTATGGTAATATATATTTTAAGATAAATTAATTGAAGCAATATGTCACCAAAGTGTTCTCTCTTATGGAAATTAATTTATTTTGGAATATAAACGAATTATGTATATGTAATTTTTGTAAAGATCGATCAGTCCAAAAGAAGGTGATGATAAACACGTGATGATTATTCGGTTTTACATGTGAGGAATAAATCAACCCAAAAGAAGATTTATTATTTGACATGTTCTTATCAGTATTTGATTACAATTAATATTTTGTATAAAATATGAAATATTAAAGAAGTGCTCTAAATATTAATAAAGGTTTACCTTTATTTGAATTTATTATTGTTTTGAGACTTATAAGAGTTTGTATTATTTGTTTGTTGTTCTCTATTCAATTATCACTCCTAATAATATTACTGCCAAATTCAATTCCATTCCTATGCTAAATGACTCTAATTTCAAGACATGGCATGAGAACCTTTCAATAGTTCTTGCTGTTATGGATCTCGACCTTATGTTAATGGTTGATTGTTCCCCATCTCTCACGGATGAAAGTACCTTCAATAAAAAAAAAAGGGATATAGAAACATGAGAGAAATAAAATCGCATGTGAATGATGATCATAGAAAAGGCTATTCAGTAGCATTCAGAGACTCTATGTCTGGAAAGATAACTACGACTAAAGAGTTTCTTAAAGAAATTAAAAAAAGTTTGTCTAGAATGAAAAGGCTGAAATAGGTACAATCCTGACAAATTTAATTTCAATGAGATGTAAAGAGCATAGTTTGGTTTGTTCTGATGTTAATTTAACTTCAGTACTTAGTCACATGTGGAGGATACATTCAGGTGCAACCACTCACATCAGTGTGTTTATGCAGAGTTCCCTAAATTGTCGAAAACCTAGTGATATTGAAAGATACATCTATGTAGGTGATGATAAAATAGTAGAAGTTGAAGCAATTAGAAAATTTAAATTATTATTGAAGATCAAATTTTATTTGGATCTTGATGAAAGATTTATTATTTCGTCTTTTAGACGGAATTTGATTTCTATTTCCTCTTTGGAAAAATCTAATTATTTTTTTTCTTTTGAAAATGGAAAATTTAGTTTGTTTCATAATTCAAAATTTGTTGGGTCTATTTCTTTGTCAAGCTATGATAATATATATTTGATTGATATGATTGCTTCATTTAATGAAACCCTACAATTAAGTACACAAAGTATAAAGAGAAAATTAACCAATGAGAATTCGACTGCATTATGACATAAGAGATTGGGTCATATGTCCAGATGGAGAATAGAGAGACTTGTATCAAACCAAATTCTCGACCCTATAGATTTTGATGTTTATGTTAACTGTATCAAGGGGAAACAAAGCAATAAAAGGAGATTTGAAGCGAACAAAATTTTGGAGAACTCATATATACAGACATTTGTGGGCTATTTCCTATGGCTACTTAGACTGATTAATAATATTTTATGACGTTCATTGCCGATTTTTCTAGTTATAGCTACATATATTTCCATTATGAAAAATAACATTCCTTGGATATGTTCAAAAATTTTAAGGCTGAAGCTGAAAACCAATTTAACAAAAAAAATTTAAAGTATCAAATCTGACCATAGTAGTGAGTACTATGGTAGATATGACGATTCAGGTGAACAACATCCATGACCATTTACTAAATTCTTAGAGGAATACAATATCACCCAATACTATACTCTGTTGGGTTCATCGACTATGAATAGTATTGCTGAAAAATAAATCAAGATGCTTACGGACATAGTGAGGAGTATAATTTGTCATTCTACTTTACTTAAATCACTCTAGAGATAAACACTTAAAACTACAGCATATATCCTTGACAAGGTTCTAACTAAAGCAGCTGCAAAACCCCTTATGAACTTTGGACATATAAGAAGGCTAGTCTAAAGCATTTGCATGTTTGGAGATATCTAGCTAAGGCAAGGCCTTATAGGCCTAATGAGAAAATACTAGACTCTAGGACAATAAGTTACTATTTTATTGGATACTCTGAACGATGCAGGTGGTACAAGTTTTATGATCTCAGGAAATGCACGGTTTTTTAAGGGTGTTAAGTTTACGGGGACAGATATAGTTAGGAACTTTATCTTTGAAGAAGAATATGTTAATATTCCCACATATGTTATTAGAATTGATCAGGGTCTCATTTCTAACTTTATTCAAGACATATCAATCAAGATAATGTTGGAGAACCCCCTATATCATATATTGTTCAAGAAGAACAAACTCTTCCACCTTAAGAACTCATACCATTAAGAAAATTCACTAAAGAAAAGAGAAGTGTTGTACCAGATGACTATATTAACTTTCTTCAAAAATATGAGGTAGACATTAGAGTGATGGAAGATGATCCAATTAATTTATGTCAAGCCATGGTAAGTTCTAATTCTCAGAAGTAGATTGATGTTATAAAGTAGGAAATAAAGTCCATGAGAGATAATGACGTAAAAGATCTTGTCCCATTGCCAGAAGGTGTGAAACTTATTTGTTGCAAATAGATATTTAAGACCAAAAGAGATGCGAAAGGAAATGTGGAGAAGTGCAAAGCACGTGTTGTCGCAAAGGGTTTTACACACACAAAAAAGCATCTACTATAAAGAGACTTTCTCTTCGGTATCTTCAAAAGAACCTTTCAAAATTATAATGGTATTAGTGGCACATTTCAATTTTGAGCCACATCAAATGGATGTGAAGATAACATTTCTCAATAGTGACATTAATGAAACGATCTATATAGTGCAACCATAAAACTTTGAGTTAGAAGACCAAAAAAATATGGTTTCCAAAACTTAAGAAATTCATCTATGGGATCAAGTAAGCATCTCGACAATGGTATTTTAAGTTTCATCAAGTGGTCATCTCGTTTGGTTTCTAGATAAATTTAGTCAATGATTGCATATACCATAAGTCCTGTGGGAGCAAATATATTTTTATAGTTTTATATACCGCTCACATTTTACTTGCCAGCAATGATAAAGGTTTATTACATAAAACTAAAAGAGTTTTAGCTAAAAAATTTTGAGATGAAAGATCTTGGTGACGCCTCTTTTATATTAGGTATAAAGATACATCGGGATCGCTTTTGGGGTAATTTTAGATTATAAAAAAGAGGTATATCGAAAAGGTTCTCAAGAAATAGGACATGCAAGATTATAAACTAAGTGATACCCATATGGTTAAAGGAGACAAGTTTAGTCTCAATCAGTACCCTAAGAATAATTTTAAAGAGAAGAAGATGCAGAAGATTCCTTATACGTTAGCAATAGGAAGCCTATTGTATACTCAAGTTTGTAAGCGATTAGATATTGCGTACGTTACTAGGATGTTAATTAGAAATTTAAGTAATATAGGAGTAGACCATTGGAAAATAGCCAAACGATTCTTACAGTACTTATAAAGAACAAAAGACTACATGCTTACGTATTGGAGGTCGGATCAAATTGAGATCATTGGGCTGACTTCAATTTTACTAGATGCCAAGATAGTATGAAGTCCACGATAGGCTACATTTTTATGTTAGCTGGAGGTACTATCTCTTGGAAGAGTGCTAAATATTCTTTTATAGCCTCTTCCACAATAGTAGCAGAGTCATAACATGTGCTGAGGCATCTAATCACATAATATGGTTGCGAAATTTTGTTACAGGGCTGCACATAGTATATGATATTTATAGACCACTCAAATTATTTTGTGACAATAAACCAGCAGTGCTATATTCTAATAACAATATAACTCGACAAAATCGAAGCATATAGACATTAAGTTCTTAGTTATTAAAGAAAGAGTTTAGAGTGGATAGTTGTCTATAGAACACTTTGGCACAAACTACATGATTGCGGATCCGTTTATTAAGGGATTGTTATCCAAAATATTTCATGAGCACGTGGCTTCTATAAGTTTCATGTCATTTAAGGATATTCAATTTTAATGGGAACTTGTAATTTTAGAAGCTTTTATAATATTGACATTTTTCAGTTATTTAAGTTTATGGATATTTAAGGTTATTTTCTGCAGAAATAAAGTTTTGGTTTGTTCATACTCTGATTTTAGTACGATTTGATCTCACTAAGATTTAAGGTGGACTAATTGGAAATAAACATGTTACGATCACATTGCATGAACTTTTTATGCTACACATTCACATTATAATCCATGTCATTCAATTATATTGGCATTATTGCCATTGATGGGCCGAGTTACGACAATTGTATTGAAGGCCGTTTTGATTCTACGTTGATATAATTGATGAACCGGATTGATCATAGATACATCTCGATAATGACAGTATGCTTGAGCTCATACGATTACTTCTTTGGCTAACCATAATTATAAGGTTACACATATAGCCCAAGTGGGAGACTGTTAGATATTTAATGCAATAATATTAGATCCTTAATCCAACATTGGGCTAATATGTGAATAATTATATATTACAGACTTTCATATAAAGTTGAGCCAATAAAAGGTTATCTAATTAGGTTTTTAGTAATTTAAGCTTTAATGTATCTAATAGAGTGTAAGCTTTTAATGTGTAGAGACCTAATAGTATTATAATTTTATGATGGGTAGAATTAAGAATACCTAGTGACAACAGGAAATATTATCAATATAAGTGGCTATGGTCCTTAGGTCACGCGTATCTTATTTATTCTTTCTGATATCCCATCACTAAAAAGAGTGTACAGAGAAACTAAAGAGCTCTCTAAGATATAAGTATTGATCTGGAAGACCAAACACACGACCCTAGAGAACAATTCAGTGTTATGGATTCAGGTACGCTTCCGCATATTTAATTAATAATTCTTGGTGATACAATATAAATGTTCCTAGTTTTAGGTGATGGATTTCACCATAAAGAATTTTTTTAATTTCTAACACCATTTTATTTTGAAAACTTTGCATGTTTTTTCTAATATTCTAATTATCAAAATTTATTTATAAGAAAAGAGGGGGAAAAGAATTTAAAATTTGATTTAACTCTAATATTTTTTTAAGATATCAAGATGATTTTAGCATAATTTTTTTAAAAAAAATTAGCGTAATTTTTTTGAAACCTTTTTTGCTATTTTTTTTACAACTATTGCATGAAAGACAGATAATGACATGGAGTTAACTTCCCTTATTAACAATTTTTTTTAGTCTTAAAAACATCATGTTTTTGGCGTCAAAAAAGAAAAATTGTAAATAAATTAAATTCGGCCTTATAATTTCTTAAATGTCATGTGTCAAAACCTTGTACAAAGATTGAAAATGATTAGGATAGGAGATGCTTCAAATCCATTTTTAACACTATCATTTTCTAACAACTTTGTATTTTTCATTGTTCCTTAAATTTCGTTCTTAAATGCTTTTGTTTAGTGGGCAGGGTATGGCTTTTGCTATCTCAAAGTCTATGTGACGATGCAAAAATATTGAAATAAGTTCCAAAACACCTAGTGCAATATAGAACAGAGACTCTTTGGGAAGGAATTGGGCTTGCTTTGTTTTCAACGCTTCAAGAAAAATTATTACTGCAAGATCAAAGTTTGATCCAAATTAAAGCTTCATTGAAACAACATCTTACAGCAACTTCAGAACAATAGTTGAATTAGACACAGTTGAATCAATTAAATCAATATGAGCCTGCTAAATTATGATATAGAAGTGAAAAATCAATGATCCATCAGTTAGAGAGTTGATGAATGGAAAAAAAGATAGAATTAACTTAAGAAAATACACATAAGAACTTGAAGAGGAGAATTTGAAATCTTCGAAACCAATCTCTAATTTCAATTTCAACAACTGAAAGTGATGAGACATCATCATCCAGTTCTAAACCTTACGGGATAAAAAACTTTCTTTCAAGTATATTGAAAAATTTTTTCAGTGGATTTTGGGTGTGCAAGTTGAAAATATAAAGCCCACTAAGAACAATGAATTTATTTTTTGTGGGACATGGGGTACCTCGATTAGTCGGAGTGTACAGGCTGTTTCAGTCTTTATAGACGTAAAAGAAGAGTGAGAAAATGATCAAAATGATGAAGGATTTTTAACAAGACTTAGAGAGCTGGGAGAGGCACTGTAGGCTTAGGAAACAACTAAATAAAGTTAAAGGTAGAGTCGAGGGTTGCGGCGATCACACTTCGATGCTAAGTTAGAGTTAGGTAACCTCAGGTTTGAAAGCTTATAATCTCTTAATAATGGTGGCTAAAGGTTGAAGAGAACCTCAACACACATTTTTTCTTTTGTGCATACGTGAGTTTTCTTTAAAATAAATCATGAGTGTTTTAAAAAGATTACTTAGGTTACCTAGCCACCTGGCGTCATTTCGTTAGCATATCTTGCTAACGTGGCATAGATATTTATATTTTATTCATATAACTATTTGAATATTTTAAATATACTTGAAGACCAAGTTTGGAGATGTACACGTGGCGGGTGCAGGAGGGTGGCCTCGTCTACCTCTATTGTGGCCGTTGTGGATTTACAGGTGGTGTGGCAGGATATGTCGGATGGTCTTAATTGTCCTTGTCTATCTTTTTAGCTTGTTTACGAGCATGGCAAGCCTACTACCTCATTTCTTCAAGCACAATATTCCCTCATTGATTCCTTATCTCTGACGAAATAATTAACAAATCCTTTTACATAGCACCTCTTCCATCACCTGTCACCTTTTTCGAATATTTTTTTGGATCTTTCTACAACTACTTAGTGTATCCCATGTACCTCTTAGATCTTCTGGGTACCTGAGGTATTCGGGGAACCTGAGATGGGCCAACATCACCTTAATGATTTTTCTACTTTTGCATCGTGTACCCCAGTTACCTTTGGGAACTCCTGGTACTCACGGTACTAAGATGAGCCAACATTGTCGTGATGACTTTCTGCTGCCAAAAGGCTTTATATCGACATGTGGCACTTTATTAACTAGTTTACAATTTCTCCCCAAGCAAAAAAAAAAAAATTAATAGATCAGAAAATGAAGAGTTAAACGTTCCAATAACTCAGAAATATTACAACTTCAAAATGAGATATTGTAAGCTGCAGATTATTTCACAAAATGAATAGAATCTGAGCCTTTTTCAAAAATTAAAGAACAAGAAGTCAGGAGCTTTATATTGAAAAATATCGTATGTCGATTTGGAATTTCAAAAATTCTCATTTCTTGATAACAGCACATAATTCACATGAAACAAAATCGGAGTTTTGCAAAGATCTTGTATCTAAATAAATTTCTCCACACTACAATATCCTCAAGTAAATGGACAAGTAGAAATTTCAAATGGAACGATTTTGAATAGAATGAAGAAAAGGCTAGAAACTGCTAAAGGCAATTGAGTAGAAGAAATTCCTAGAGTATTCTAGGCATATCGAACTACAAAATGGAAAGCCACTAGAGAAATTGAAGGAGAATATTTGTCCATGAGATTCCTGAAAAGCATAACTTTTGCGCAGTTAAATTGAAATAATTAGCGGAAGCTCTAGGACCTCAGATCGGCCTCATTCAAAAATGAAAATCAAGATGAAAGGTTGAATTTTAATAACTAAGTTTTAGTTTCAAAAACGACTTCGTGAGGTAGGAGAAAAAGACTGAAAACAGCAAGCTACGAACATTATCTCGGAAACAGGCCACTATACGAGCAACTTTTGGTTTTTTTTTTTTGTGATTTATCCTTAAAGCATCCTAATTATGATGCCTCTAATCAGCCCACGCTTAGAAATGTTTTAGGAGTTCATAGGATTTGGAATCATCCAATTTGGTTTAAAAATGAGAAAGACAATGATAAAACATGAATGCTAGTTTATGACAATTTTTATCCACTAAATAAAACATCACCATCATCTCTTCAATAATGGCACAAGCAATATCATTAACTCAACCTACCCACTAAGTCATTCTTTATTGAATTGATCTTATCACTTCAATAATTTATTTAATCAAATAATTTTGAATAAATAAATAAATAGGCTACTTACTTAATTTTGTCTTTACAAATTAAGCTCATTTTGAAAAAAATAAAATAGCTAATTGTGGGTCTGTTTTGTGACATGTTTTTGTGCTTTTTCTTATTCCATAGTCCAATAAAAAGCCCAAAATTTTGTACTCAAAATTGGTCCAAAAATTCTTAATCATTTATGAACTAAAATATATCCAATATAATCATTTTATGTGCTTGATCTTAAACCTAATGTTTAATTAAGGTTTTAAGAAATTTATTTTGTTCTTTAAATCATATTTAAGATTTATATTCATTCTCTAATGAATTATAACATGAATACCAATTTTCTTGAAATTAAGAAACTCAACTTCATTTTCTAGTAACTTTATTTTTTTTTCTATTAGGTGTGTGACCTTTTAGGTTCTTTGCCATAAGGTAGCAGAATTATTTTAATGATAACTCTTTATTCATTAAAAGATGTTAAAATCTTTAGTATCAATTAGAACTTTTCTAATGATCTTAAGATACATTGCTAATATACTTATTAGCAATGCATCTTAAAGTTTCTACAAGTCATAAGTGACACCTAATAATATATTATGACCATTTAAATAACAAAAATTGTCATATCTATAGAACCTATTCCATTGTTTCTCTATGTCTTGGTCTTTTCTCTATGTCTTTTCATCATCAAAGAACCAAGTTAGTCCTCAACAAAAAGTCAAACACAAAAGATTTCATTTAGGAAGTATAGTCCTCAGGAAAATTTTCCACAACAACCAAGAATCTAGTTCTCAAAAATTAGGTCCAAACTCGGAAGTCCATTAAAAGGTTGTTGGAGTCGAATCAAGAGACTCTTATTGTCTCTCAGACATGGAAAGGAAGAAACCGCCAAGGCCTTGGAATTCTATCAATTTATGCATTTACTATGTACAAAATTCCCAATTAGTTTTTGGCTAAATTGGAAGAGATGTAAATATATGTGTACATATCAATAAAAAAAATGATCTTCCTTGCTGGGAAATGAATATTCTTATACTTGCGTGATTGAAATTATAGATTTAATTTATTTTTTGAGATTAAATCTATCTATTAAGTAATTCCTTACTCAATGGCCATTAAATTAAAAGGTTAAATTGACACGACTTAAAAGTGTTTGATTTACTCCCAAGTATAAGAGTGTCTAATTATAATATAACCCAGTAAGTCTTGGGTCGAATTTTAAATTTAGTAGTCAATTATTAAATAAAAATTAATAGTAGAAAAATAGATTACCTGTCTAAAAAAATACTAAGGCTACGAGATTCACTCTTGGAATTTAAATTATGTTCATAATATTCTCTCATATCTATATTTTATATTTTATTTACTAATTAAATATTATGTCATTTAATTCTTAACTAACCAATTTTATGGATGAATATGAGAATGGAGTACATGATGTGCCACAACTAAATTGGAGTGTCGATATAATGTCAAAATATCATATAAATCCAATAAGATTTTAAGTTTATAAATTAATATGACATAAGAATATTCAGCAAATAAAAATACAAATATTAAATATTAAAGAAAATAAACTTTGAACTTACTTGAGAGATATATTAATTTTATAATTTAAATCCTTGACTTTCACCATTTGCCCTAACTTAATAAATTAGCCACTCATATTGAAAAGAAAAACACTCATTTTATTTGACAAAATTCTAAAATATATTAAAAGAAAATTTTAAGAACTTAAAACAATAGAAAAAGAAAATTTAAAAGACTCAGCTTCACCTTTTTCTTTCTCCTCTTTTTCTTTCTCTCCTTTTTTTCTCTCTCCTTTCTCTTCTCTTTTTCCTCTCTTTTTTTTCTTTTCTTTCTCTTCTCCTCCTCGCGCTTTCCTTTCTCCTCTGCGCTGCCTCTCTTTTATAGAAAAAAAAGGAACTATTTATTATTTTATTATTATAATATATATTATTATATATTATATTATTATATTATTATAAATTATCTTTTTATCTTTTTTTAATATAATATATATATTATTTATTTATTATTACAAAGCAGCTCTTTTTTTTTCTTTTATTTCTCATTTTTCAATTTTGATCTCTCTTTATTCTCAAAATATACTTATAATAACAAAATATAACAATTAAGATAAAAATTAATATAATAAAACATAATTTACATAAAATTACATATGATGAACATTAAGATAAAATGTAAGTTAAGTACACATTAATTAATACTTTAAGTGAGAAAATAATAATTTAAAACCTTTATAAAATATACACTTTCTAGTACTAATCATACCCCCTAACCAGCTTATTGCTAGTTCCTAGCAATTAAAGCGCTATTTTAAATTAAGAATTATAAAACTCACCCATAAACTAATAGTTGTTTATCTATCCTCTAAACTACCAAATAAATCAATTCTCCTATTTATTTATTTTACCTTTTTTTTTTCATTCACTCATTATCCAAGATATCATCAAACCTTCTTTTGTGCTCGAAAAATTAACACAATATTTATGGTGCTTCATTAAAGAAAATAATATTTTTTATTCTAGTGATTTATCAGATATAATATCTTTATTAGGTAGTAGATTATTCATACAGTTTAAAATATTACATCTTCAATCCATATGGCGAGTTTTGGGCTAATGACTCTTAGATCAGTTGGTCTTAGGGCACTAGGTTTTAAAACACCCCTACAGACTTAATTACTCGAGTTTTAGATAAATAAGCAAACAATATATCTACAACCCATGTAGCGAGCTTTGGGCTAATGACTTCTAAACCAGTTAGCTTTAGGGCACTAGGTATTAAAACACCCCTACGGACTTAATTACTCGGATTTTAGATACAGTAAAATTAAACACATTTCTTTCTTTTTTTTCTTTTTCTCTTTCTTTTTTTTCGATTTTTTTTGAAAAAAACATAACACACTTTCCACTACCTTAGAAATTATCTCCAATAGATCAAAAGAACAAAATATTACAAAAAATTTTAACTTACATCCCAATAGCATGTGTCTTAGTGTGTGTGTGTATGAAAAGAATGATTTAATAATACTTGTTTAAATAAATAACTAATAAAAATATTTAATTAATGATTATCAAGTGGAAAATTCATAAATTTGGGTAATTCAAAGAATAAGGAACAAAAACAACTTAATATGAATTTTAAATTCAGGAAATAATATAGACTGGACTGTTAGGATGCGTATCAAAAGTAGTGACTTTTTATACAGCCATCCTAGACAAAAAGAAAATTGTTATTTTTGGATTTTTTTTATTTAAAGAAAAATAATCAAACACATATATTTACAATTTACATCAACTATCCCCACCCTCCAACCTAATCTAAACATTATTCTTAATATTTTATAATTTAAAGATATGCATGCAAAATGAGAAATAGAGAAAAGAAACATAAAAGAAGAAGTAGAGAATATCATACCTAAACTTGTTGTAGAGGCATAGAAATTTTTTTTGAAACATAAATAAATAAAAGACTCCTAAGACTAAGAAGATACGTTTCTAGAACCACTCACTTCATATTCGGCCATCTTCGACTCAAAATTTATCCAAAGTTAGTCTTTACAAAAAAAAATTAGTAAAAACATCACTAGATTGACACATTCCACAATTGTCAACTATTTCCTCCCCCCAACCTAAATGAGACTCCTCAATGTCTTAAAGGAAAGAAATAGAGTTTAGAAAACATCACATGAACACTAAAAAAAAAAATTACAAATGGAGATTTAAATCTAATTTGCACTTCTTACTACTGTTACTATTATCATCTTCAGTTGACCAATCCAATGTCAAAGTCATGGTTCTAGCTCCGGTTTGTAAGCTTGTAAAAGATCAAGTAATTCATTAGTAGTAGAAGCACAAAATAAATATTTTTTTAACTGAGGGAGGAATAAGATAATTGTTAATTACATGGTTAAGAAATGTGAACAAGCTATTATAAAAATTATTAACATTTAACAAACTGATGGGCTTCTGATGAATGTTCAAATGAGCCCAAGACGCAAATGTAATTAGTGCCTGCAGAGTTGCAAGATCGTCTGGCAAAAAGATGAAAGCATTAGCATGATCTAACATTTTGGATATTCTTTCTTGCATACCTGAGACAACTAACTCTTCTTCAGTTGGTGGGCCAAGTAGACATCCTAGAGGTTTAAGGGCTTTTGGGATGATTCCTAACACTTGACTTCATCTAGTGAAAGCTATTTTTGAAACAAGTTTGGATAATCCACGGTCACCTCCTCCATATATTAATTATAAGTTTCTTTCTGTTATGACACAACCAAGATCTACAGCTGCCTCAACGAATTCCCTGTACTTTCCATAGCAAAACGCAAAAATCACACAAATATTTTTAAATTGTCTACTCAAAGATTCTGCCATTGGAATAAATTTTAAAATAAAAGCATGTATTTAAAGATAGAGATATTGATAAACAACTATAAATGAAGTGGTGTACTTATCAAATGAGGTGTGAACCTTTGGCTTATATTTCAAAAGTAAACAGATAAAGCAAGTAGTAAAAAGAAAAAGAAAACAACAATTAAACATAAATCACACTATTAAAAGTAATAATGCATAAAATAAAATATTATTAAAAGGAAAAAGATATTTACTGGTAGTTGTGACTGTGGCTCACATCTTCCTCTGGTTTTACGTCCAGTAACAGCTTGAACGCCCTCTATGGGTTGAGGATAGGCTTCATATCCAGTTTTCTTATAAACTGGCAAACAGGGTCTTTTTGAGTCAGATTCCCAAGACTAAACTGTGTGTTTTCTTTTTAGAATAGTTTCCAATACCTTTGAATTGAATGTTGTACATATCCGCTTCGATGCGTCTCAAGAGATCGTAAGATATTATCTAACAATTCCTTACTCATGCCATCTTTAACAAATTTAATTTTATCTTTACAAGTATCATAAACCATTCCTAAATATTTACAACGCGGGTTCTTGCAATTACGTCTTACACAATTACTACAATTAGAGCCAAGTTGTCTAGCTCTTCTCTTTTTAGCGTATGTACTTTTTCCAAAACTAGACATGTAAGAAATAAATGGATCAGAAAACTCAGCTGCTAATCGGACCTTTGCTTCAATTAACCAACGAACGTTAGAAGGAATGCCATGAATCATTAACAAACGTAGTCGTTCATAGCGAGTTTTGTAAATTTTCCTAAGGGCATTCTGAGGGAGAGAAGGAAAACGCTTATGCAGTTTTTGATGTATTTCTTCCATGTTTGGTTCTTGAGGTTTTAGTTATTATGGGAAGCTGAAAATACCGACTTAAGAAGTCACGAAGTACCGTTATCTGTCATTTATACGGGAAAGTAAATTAAAACACACCAAAGAAACAAATTAACTCTGAAAAATCAATTCAAATGTGAAAATAAACAAAATACAATGAAAAGAAACAAAATAAAATAATTGAACTTACATTCATCCTCTTATTGCATTAACTTCAAGTTCCAACTGAACGTTATAAATACTTTCCTCTATTTTCCAAAGTTGTCTTTCTAGGTCTTCAACATATGACACAAATTCTGGTGGCCGTTGATCCTATATTGGATGTGATTTACAACTTCGTATCAATCCTGCTAAGTGAAACTTTACACGTAAAAGAGTTTTAAGATGTTTCAAGATGATCTTTCTAATTGAGGTATTCATGATATATAATAAGAGAAAACACAATTGTCAAACAAACACGCTTAAGAAAAAAATATTATATGCTTAATATGCGGTGTGAAACTAAAATTAATCAAAAAATCAAACAATCAAATGATAAAATAATAAAAATAGAAACAGCACCCTAGTCGCCATCTCTATATCTAGGTTACTTGTAAGTTTTACTGGGTACGCCTTATATACCGGTTTTGGGATATATATATATATATATATTTATATTAGTCATACATTAAAGATTTAATCAAGATTTGGCGGGTCACTCAAATTGATTTCAGTGTCTTCTTCACGCGGTTGGAATTCCATATATGGTTTTAATTTTTGACCATTAACTTTAAATGTGACACCGTTATTTGGATTCTCGATTTCTATGGCCCTGTATGGATATACATATTTTACAACAAATGGGCCACTCCACCTTGACTTTAATTTCCCTGGTTTAAAATTGAATCGAAATGTTTCAGGAGGAAATACTATACACGAAGGTGCTCCAGTTCTTGTTGGATTCATGTAATATCTCAAAGTTCGTGGTTGATTCTGATCGTATTCATATTGCTGAGAATGATTGTCTCCTTGATCAATTTGTGGATTAAGCTGGTTCAAAATGTTTTCACCTTGGATTTCTTCCATGATTGGTGGTGGTGATTGAGATATTCGAATTAATCTGCCACTTAAAGTTTGAGACCAACGTCTCATACAATAATGATGATGTGTGTGTGTGAAATTATTTAATGCACAAGCAGATGAAGAAAAAAAATAAAATAAAAATTACAATTGAGATAAATAAAAATAAAAATAAACAAACTGAAAATTAAATGTGCAACAAATATAGATATACAAAAGATAAAATTATAAAATTAAATAACAAAGTAGGCGATTAAACCAGCTTTATAAAATAATAAAACATAAAAAATAAATGCGAAATAAAAATTACACAATTTATTATACAAGAAAATTAAATAACAAAAAAAATAAATAACTGAAAATTAAATATCAAAAAAATAAATAACGGAAGTTAAATAACAATAAAGACGGTTGAACCAGCCATAAAAATAAATGCGGAAATTAAATTACAGAAATTTAAAAGTCCAAATCCAAGTCCATGTCCATGTCAATTCAGTTCAAATATCCAAATTTAGTCTAAAAGTACAAGGAAAGTCAAGTCATAAGTCCATAAGTTTAAGTTTAATTCAGTTCATTTTTTTGGGTTAAAATAAAAATTTTATATGTTTTATAATATTTTTATAATTTTAGGAGAAAGAAGGGATTTAATTGAAATTTTACAATAAAAATAAAACATAAAGTTATCGAAATGTGACGACAGAATTTAAAAAAATAAAAAAATTAAAAATTAAAATATATATATATATATATAATAAAATGACACTAAATTTTTTAAATTTCCCTTGCAACGGTGCCAAAAACTTGGCATGACTTAAAAGTGTTTGATTTACTCCAAAGTATAAGAGTGTCTAGTTATAATATAATCCGGTGAGTCCGGGGTTGAACCACAGGGAATTTTAAATTTAGTAATCTATTATTAAATAAAAATTAATAGTAGAAAAATAGATTACCTGTCTAAAAAGTACTAAGGCTACGGGATTCACTCTTGGAATTTAAATTATGTTTATAATATTCTCTTATATTTATATTTTATTTATTAATTAAATATTATGTCATTTAATTCTTAACTAACCAATTTTATGGATGAATATGAGAATGGAGTACATGATGTGTCAAAACTAAATTGAAGTGTTTATAATGTCAAAATATCATATAAATCCAATAAGATTTTAAGTTTATAAATTAATATGACATAAAAATATTAAGCAAATAAAAATATTAAATATTAAATATTAAATAAAATAAACTTTGAACTTACTTGAGAGAGATATTAATTTTATAATTTAAATTCTTGAGTTTTACCCTTTACTCTAATTTAATAAATTAGTCACTCATATTGAAAAGAAAAACACTCATTTTATTTGACAAAATTCTAAAATATATTAAAAGAAAATTTTAAGAACTTAAAACAATAGAAAAAGAAAATTTAAAAGACTCAACTTTACTATTTTCTTTCTCCTCTTTTTATTTCTCTCATTTATCTTCTCTTTTTCCTCTCTTTCTTTTCTTTTCTTTCTGTTCTCCTCCCTGTGCTCCCCTTTCTCATCTGTGCTACTTCTCTTTTAAAAAAAAAAAGAGAAACTATTTATTATTATATTATTATAATATTATAATATATATTATTATAATATTATAATATATATTATTATAATATATATATTATTTATTTATTATTACAAAGCAGTTTTTTTTTCCTTTTATTTTTTATTTTTCAATTCTGATCTCTCTTCATTCTCAAAATATACCTACAATAATAAAATATAACAATTAAGATAAAAATTAACATAATAAAATATAATTTACATAAAATTACATATGATGAACATTAAGATAAAATATAAGTTATGTAGACATTAATTAATACTTTAAGTGAGAAAATAATAATTTAAACCTTTATAAAATATACACTTTCTAGTACTAATAATAAATCTATGATTAACCTATAGCTCCAGCATTTGAAAAGTTAATTAGAAAATTAACTTTCTAGGCTTTGGTCAGATTTAAAATTAAAAAGTCGATCATTGATCAACCTAAAGCTTAGGCTCAAAAATTAATTAATGGTTTCCTATATTTCGGTTCCAAATCAAAGATTGAGCACAAAAAGCAAGCCAGCAAGATCAACAAAGCCTTGAAATCAAAGGTATGAACATTATTGATTTAACCATTTCTTTAAGTTAATTTTACTTTTTAAAAAATATTTATGGTCATATTAGAATGGCAAAAGTTTAAACAATTCATTACTTATTAGTTAAAATTCAGAAACTATATTACGAAGGTTATAGAATTATACATAACTTTCTAAAACTTTTGACTAGATACAGAACAGACAATTAATATTAAATTTAGAAGTTCATTTGATAATGTTTCATCTAGAATTTAATATAAACGTATTGAGAATGAATGTTTAAAATAAATTTTTTTGATGAAATATGAACCACAAATATATATATATATATATATATATATATATTAAAAGGAAAGGGGGCGGGCGAGCTAAATATAATTTTTAATCTCCCTTTCCACCCACAAGAATTGAACCCGGGCTGCCACAGCTCTACGGCGAGCATGGCAACCAACCCGATTACGCCCTTGAGGGATAAAGCAATTTTCCTTTTCTCTTTTTTATTTTAAATTTTTTTAAAAGGAAATGGGGGCGAGCAAGCCTAAATATAATTTTAATTCCCCCTTCCCACTCCCAAGAATCGAATTTGGGCTGCCACGGCTCTACAGTAAGTATGGTGACCAACCCGATCATACCCTTGGGGCTGAAGCAAACATATTTAGTTTTGGTTCATACTTAAACATTAAACAAGCAGAGCAAAATAATTTCTTTGCTATGAGGTAACAAATCTACTAATCAAGTCAAATTAAGACTTATTTAAGTTTAATACTTTCAAACAAATCTCTCTGAAAATGAATAAAGAGTTATTTACAAAATTTACATATTTCATTATGAAGACGATTTCACAAAAGGTCATGTACTCAGAAAGAACTTACACATTTGATTAAAAAAAAAAAAAACCAAAATTAAAGTTCAGCTAAAACTTTAGACATCAGTTATTCCGAGCTTCACATCATTGCTCATGATGATAAGGCTTTTTCTCAATTTCAATTGATGACATGAACTCTTCCATATAAACTTCATCTATAATATTTAGAATAAATGGTTCCAAAGTTTTGAATCTCGAAAATTCCTTATCGAAGCCATATTGAAAAACTTGCTTCCTCTTGTTTTCTCGTGTGCCCAAAACATCAGAGCCATTGATTAGTCAGAACAATAACTTTTTCAGTGGAGTAGTCTACCTCCTGTTTTCCATAATCTTTCATCAAAGCAAACTCCACATTTTTAACAGACTTCAATTCTTGCATTTTCTTTTCAATTTCAATTATTTTTTTCTTTTCATCATCTAAAATGCTAAAAGTATGTCGAAGTTCTTCTTCAGCTTTCCTAAAGACATCCTTTGTATTAAGTAACTCCTCCCTCAAAACATTCAATTCATGATTCAAATTTTTGTTTGAATTTAACAGACGATAATGTCTTTCATGAAGGATGGCATGGTTACAAAAAGCCTGGAAAATAATAATAATAAAAATAAGGAAAAATGAAAATTATAAATTAAATAATAATAATAAAATTAAATGATAACAATAAGCTATAAAGTCTTACATTCCACAATCCGTTAACAGCTCCCAAACAAACCGATTGATCATCAAGGGATTCTAAGAAAACTCGGTCATTATCTGGAATAATTCTCTTTGACAAAGCAGATGCAACAAGGGGATTAATTATTGAGCAAAGAAAAATTCCCATTCAAAACACCCTTCTCGAAGGAATTTTGCCATCAGGAATATGAAAACTACTTGCATCGCCTCGCATCTGGGTATTCATTGTGTTGGGATTATGTGCCCTTTAAAGCATATTGATTTTCTGATTAATAAAATAATTCAAATATTTATTCAGATATTTTGAATTGCATTAATATTTTGAGCAAAGTCCATTTAATCATATTATATGTATTTATGCGATCACCATGTGGATTCGTGAAGACATAAATACAAGTTATCTTATGATTAAATAAATTAAGTTCATGAGTTGATAAATAAAGTTGGGCACTTTATTTAGGTATAGACTGTAATAAATTCATTGAGTGATTTGTCTTAATCATGTATGAATTTATTGATGTAGTTTGTCTACAATGAACTGGATCACATATGAGATTTAATTAACCTAGTAATAACTGTCAGACTTATTAAATCTCATAGACATTGATTTACTGTAATTTTAATCTTGAGTTAGTTATAATATCTTGATTGTAATTTTTATTTCATTTAAGTTACCAATGGGCACGACATACATTTGTAGTCAAGATTACCCGGTATCTTGGTGGGAGTAATTACAAGTATTGAAATTATAGATTAACAATACAGAGTTTGTGCGACACATCTCTTGATGGGTTTTCAGTACTTGATCATAGAATTTCTGGCCAGAGTGTCTCAACATAAATAAGTATGTTGAAAATGATCATTAGAGAAAACCAGTAAGTATCAAGTAACAAGATGTAATTAAATTGATTGGGCAGTTGAGATATCAATTTAAATTTACTATGTGGTACAAAATATTGTACAGTAAAGAAATCGATGTGGCTTGGGCGAATTATATTCGAGCATACAATTATGGAGGTCAGTTCCAATCTTATAGTGGAGTAGAATTGGAATTAAATAATTATATTTGTTTAATTACAAATTTAATTATTATAGCCACTATTGTATGTTCCCAAATGATCCCCGGGTTAGCTCATTTAATTGACAACACCATCACTGAACCCAAAAGCAAGAAAAACTAGCATATTAGATGAAAATTATAATTATAATATTTGTTAAGGCCTAGTATGTTATATTAAAGTGTAAATGGGGGCTTGTAGTGTTTTACTAGGTGGTCTCCTAATTTGTTACACATTCATTCCACTTTTAGGTAAGTGGAGAGATAGTTAAAAGAGGAATTCTATTTTAAATAGAAATCATAATCCTAACATATTAGGGTTTTTCATAAGATATTATAAAATGAGCTTTATACTCTTAAATTGAGAGAGAAGAGGAGAACCCCAGGGATTCTAAGAAAAATAAAGAAGACATCTAAGAGGTGCTAGTTACAATTTGGGGAGTGGTGAAACAGACGCCCACACGTCCAGTGTTGATCAAACTTGAGTCATAGCCTGGAAGATCGTTTGGAGGTGGATTTACAACTCTCAATTGTTCATCTTCTCAAAACATCAAGGTATGAATTTCTAGATTACTTAATTCTTATATGTTGTATGAGATCGGTCCTAAAAGATTTTAATTTAAAAATTAAAAAACCTAGTTTATTTTCCCTTCACATTGGTCGAGGAATTATCTGTTTTGTACCAATTTTAGATGCAGAAACTGGAATGAAAGCTACAGTATGTTTGACATTCAGAAGAGCAATTGATAAAGATTTTTCTGACATCATCTCTTTTTCTTTTAATTTTTAAGCTTCATAATTTGCCTTCTCAGAAAAGTCATATGACCATCAAGACTTACATTTGTGGCAAGAATAATCTTCATCACGAACCCTTTCACGACCTTCATTACACGCTCTGTGACAATCATTCTCATGCATTTTGTTTCGACTTCTTTTTCAATTTTCATCATCTTCGTCGAAATCACTAAATCTTTCAAGATAATTATGATAATAGTCCTCTCTTCCTTGATTATATTCATGTCTACCCATGTTTGATTATTTATTAAAGCAAAGGGGGATTATTTAAATATTCAGAACCATAAGAGATAAATCCAAATGACTTCAAAAGACACATACATTAACAAGTGTCTAAATATAAATATAAGCTAGATCGTATTAAACATTGTATTATATTTCATTTTAAAATAAAATTAGACCGAGGTTATTATTTGTCCATTAAAATGGATGGTCAGATTAATGATGCAGCAGCTTAAGAGTTTTGAGGACAGGTGTAATTGTATAAGGTTTTGACACCTGTAAAAGATTAGCTCCAAATGATCTATATAAAAGGCCAAGGTTGTGACAGTAATAGAGGCAAGCAGCAAGAAATACAGCAGCAGAAACAGGGAGAGCAGAGGAAAAATGAAAGCAAAGACCACAAGAAATTGATAGAAGCAAAAGTTAAAGAAGCCAAAATGCAGCCGAAGAAAAAGAAATTAAAGAAGCCAAAGGGAAGCCGAGGAGAAAGAAGCTTAAGAAACGTAATGAAAGAAGAAATCAGCGGCTTATTTGTTTGCAACAACAAAGGCTATTCAATATGATGAAAGAAAAAAAAAATTATGCCAAGAATAGAGCATTAAGCATGCATGGTAGCTTTTATTGGTGGAGCTGGAAGACTTACTAAGGCATATGAAATGATCAAAACAATGTTGACTAAGCCCGATTTATTTGTATGGGCATTGTTAGGAGCATGTAAGAATCATGGGAATGTAGAACTTGCCGAAATAGCTGCTAAGCATTTGTCAGAACTTGCCGAAATGCTGGAACGTGAAGCAAGGTTACAAGGTTGAAAAAGCTGACGAAGAAAAGAAAATTGAGAAATTTCCTGGGTGCAGTTGGATAGAGGCTGCATAATATGCAAAGAGCTTTTCTTCAGCCTATTAGTATTATCCAAAATAGAAAGAAAGATTCATGGGAGATCAACATTGCTGCCCTTTGCTTGTCTTCGGCTTTGTTCCGGTTGTCATCACTGACAAAGTTATAACAGTCACCTCACGGAACCACAACAGATAAACAAGGCTTATGTTGCTGGTAAGTTTCAACAGTTGTTCACAAGAATTTAGATTGCAGAGCCACCAAATTGGAGTTACGAGGAAGTTGGCAGCGTAAAGGTTGTGAATGATCTGTTCCCATATTGTGAATTTGTCTTTGGTTCTTCTCTCTTGGGGAATTATGTAGCCATTGATAACCGGCTAAAATGCGATTGGTTTCCAAAAATTTTACCTGAAAGCAGTATGAAGGGTCTAAATGATTACAAGGTTTGTCGGAGCACATCTTATAATTTCCAATATCTTCAACAGGGATAGTCCCTCATTTCCATAGTAACTGACAATTTCAAAGGCAGTTGGTGACACTAGTAAAGCACCAATTTCCCATGGCTTCCGCATTTGAAATTTTCATTTTCATTACTCTTGTCCTGGGAGATGGATTCTACAATTTTCTCAGGAATCTAAACTTTACTGCCACAAACAACCATGCCAGAGCTAAGAATAGCAATCTCAAAACAGGTAACTTCAAAACCCAGAGAGTGGTCCCTGTCCAGCTTATTGCATTTCATACCTCATCTTCCCATGTCTTGTGGCATAAGAGGTCACTGACATCTAAACAAGGTACTCAATTTGTCTTCCCAGTAAAAAGTTGGGGTGCCTTTTTGTACGAGGGTGTAGAATTTTACTGAATGGTGATGCCCAATAAGAAAGAATCAATACTAGAGTATGGTCATCATAATTTCAGAGTACTTATTCTGATCAAACTTTTTAATTTTTCTTTCAAAGTAGATTCAGATAACCAGAATCAGGTATTTAAAAATCGTCAAAGAAATGAAATATTTATTCAAGTGAGCATTCCAATGGTGATGGTATGTGTAGGGTACGCTAGAACAATAAACTTTGATGAAAACCATCACTTAAAATCAAGGAACGTTCATGTTGTATCACTGAAAATCAATAATAGAGTGTTCAGAAGTGTACTTGAATCCATAATACTTAATTTCTCTCTAGAGTAGTGCGATTAGCCTTTTAAATCAACAAGTTTTCCTAAAGATTCAATTAAGTTTCTCCCTGCAATCTCTCTAATAATATGATGTCAGAAGATAATAGAATAATAAGTGTGATTTGAGGATCATAACCTTATATAGATAACTTTTCTTATTATCATGAGGTAATCTTATTTCAACACATCATAAAAATAGTAATTATTATTTTAATCTCAAACATCAAAGGCTCACATTCTATTAGATAAATTAAAGGTCAAATTACTGAAAACCTTAATAGATCACTTTTAATTGGGTTTAACTTTATAATTATTCACACATATATCAAACGTTAGATTAAGGATCTAACAACTTTAGATTAAAGATCCAATAATTTCTCACTCAAGCTATATTTGTAACCTAATAATTATGCTTTTGTAAAAATAACTGTATGATCTCAACTTTACTATTATTACCATAATGTATCTATAATTAATCTGATCTATCAATCATAATAACATAGGATTAAAGTGGTCTTTGTTACAACTATCATAACTCGACCCATCAATAGTCACTATGACAACTGAATGACATGAATCATGATATGGATGTGTAGTATGGAAAGTTCATATAATGTGATCTTAATATGTCTATTTCTAGCTGGTTCACCTTAAAATTTGGTGAGATCAAATCATATCAAAATCAGAGTGAATAAACTAAAATTTTATTTATGCAGAAAATAACTTTAATATCCATAAATTGAAATAACTGAAAATGTTTATATCATAAGAGCACCAAAAATCACAAACTACTACTAAAATTAAATGTCCTATAATGATATAACTCTCATACGAGTAGTGTGCTCATGAAACAATTTTTTTGTGGCAATCTCTTAATAAGCAAATCCACAATCATGCAATTTGTACTCGACATGCTCTATAGACAACAACTTATTTTGAACTTTTTCTTTAACAACTAGAAACTTGATGTGTATATGCTTCAACCTCATCAAGTTCTTGTTGTTATCGGAATACAACAATGCTGACTTACTGTCATAAAATAATCTGAGTGGTCTATCAATATCATATATTATGTGCAACTATGTGATAAAATTTCATAGCCATATTTCATTATTAGACACCTCATAATATGCTATGAACTCTGTTATTATTATAGAAGAGGTTATAAGAAACTATTTAGTACTATTCTAAGAAACAGTAACCCCAGCTAGTAGATATATATAGCCCGTCATAGATTTCAGACTATCTTGGCATCTAGAAAAATCGGAGTCAGTATACCCAATAATCTCAAGCTAATCTGACCTCTAGTAATTAAGCATGTAGTCTTTTGTTCTCTCTAAGTATCGCAAGACCTATTTTGTTGATTTCCAATGGTCTACTCTTAAATTATATAAACATTTACCCGACATCCCAGTAAAATATGTAATATCCAGTCATATACAAACCTAAACTTACACCAGACTTCCTACTGTTGACACATAAAGAATTTTCTATAATTGTTTTTCTTTAAAATCATTCTTAAGCTATTGATTAAGGCTAAACTTTTCTCCTTTAGTCATAGGAGAGTCACTTAGTTTGCAATTTTATGTGCTATATCTCTTGAGAAAATTTTCGATATAGCTCTTTTATGATAATCTAATAATACCCTAAGATGATCTCGATGTATCTATATGCCTAATACAAAAGAGGTGTTATCAAGATCTTTTATCTCAAAATTCTTTGCTAGAAATCTCTTAGTTTTGTATAATAAGTCTATATTATTGTTAAAATGTCATTGACATATAAAACAGGAAAACATACATGCTCCCACAAAACTTATTGTATATACAACCATTGACTAAATTCATCTCAAAATCAAATAAGATGATCACTTGATGAAACTTGAAATACTACTGTCGAGATGCTTGCTTGAGTCTATAAGTGGATTTCTAAAGTTTGCAAACCATATTCTTTAGGTCACTTGACACAAAATATTCTAGATGTATTATATATATATCATTTCATCAATGTTACCATTGTTGTGCAAATTTTAATGTACTCGCAAGCGCACAAATTTATTGAAAAATAAATTATGAATAATGAGGTCAAATCCACAAAGACTGCTAAATTTTAGGAAAGTAAAAATTAATCTAAGCTAATTATAATTTTATCCTAGTTGAAAATAAAATATTTTGTTTGAAGAAATTAAAACTAAAGATACAATTAAAATAAAAACGAGTAAATTAGAACAAAAATTCAAGAGATTGAGGCTACTAGGGTCTCAGAATCCACCACTGTTCAACTTACCAATCAATTCTCAATTTTAGAGTAACAACTTGAAATCAATCTATGTTAACTCATAAATTTAACAATTAAGTCTAATTAAAATTAATTTTATTAATTTTATGTGGGTTCTTCTTATGCTTAATAGTATGATATCTAAACATCCCATATAAACAATATTGAATAACAAAGAGGCAAAGTTTTCCTAAGCATTATGCATAAACAATTTAATAAATTAAAGATACAAAATCAAAGATACTCACATATAAACTTTATAAATCCAAGCATAAGTTTAATTAAATATTAATCATAATAATAAATAATACATGATAGAATTGGTGAAAAGAATTAATAATATTCAACTAAACATGTGAAATAAAATTATAAACATTAAAGCACACAAGAGTAAGGATTTAATTGAATAAAAGGTAATTTATATCATTGAACAAGGCTTCATCCTTAACCCTAAGCATTCTCATTTTTATAAGCATTCTCTGGTGGTATTGGGGCGCATGCCTGGGTTAAGACATATTTATAATTTTCAGCAGTCAGGACAATATATAGATTTCTTTTCCAATCTATATAATTATCTCCAGTAAGTTTGTTTTGATTCAGAATAATAGTAAGTGGGCTTAAGGAAGACATTTCTGAAAAATAAAACATCCATGCATTAATATTTTGAAACAGTAATATTCACAATAAAAATCTAAAATGCAAAAAAGCATAAATGCATTTTATTTTATTGCAACGATAATCTAGTACCGCTTTAGCAAGCTATCTATTGGGGAAGTCATGCTGCCACTTACCAGACCCAATTAACCATTAGATTATTTACTTTTATGTCGTAACATGATAAATAACTATCGTTATCTTTAAGGGCAAAAATTTTGTTACCAGAGCTTCGTTGGGAAGGTTAATAACAAATTTTGTTATGTGTATAACAATTGTTTTAATCTACGTATTTCTCAGATCATGTAGCTACCGTTAGGGTGATCAACAGATTGAAAAATATTTCGATTTTATCTTTAAAGAAGTTTTTTCAAATAAAATGTCCAATATATATACCCTCTGTGGGGAGTATCACCGTATCATGAAATCGAGGTATATATATAATTTTATTATTGAACTAACAATGGTGCCCGTGGGAAAATTATCTTGAATCTTCCCTCTCCCACTCAATATTTTAAAGTTGATTTTTCCTTTTAAAACATACATATATTGTTAATTGCATGCTTCCTATAATATTATCTAAGTGATATCTTATATTATTAAGCATTTACAAATTTCAAACAATATACATGAATTCATGTTATATGAATGACATATATTTTTATGCATAGAGTAGCACTACCTATTCTATATGACATGTTCACATCCAAAACACAACATATAGAAAATTTAAATAATCTCAATTCATGGTTTTCTTAAAAATAATACTAATAAAAAATATTAACCCTAAGCCTAATCTTCATTGGGTTTCATGTCAATATCTTCTTCCATTGGATTGTTTATTGTTGATGGACTTGGCTAATATGGGCTTTAAATTTATTATTGGTTCAAATTTTTCATTTTAAAGAAAATAAAATAAAATTTTAAGTAAAATTTTTGAATCAAAAATAAATTTAATTTGTTAAACTATATCCATGCATTTTAATCCATTAAGCCCAAATTTTATTGGACTTAAACTAGGATTTACCAAGCCCAAAATTATTTTTAGACTTAAATGCATAATAGTAAACTAATTTTTGCACATTCTGAAAATATTACCGAAATTAGGGGTCTGAGTGATAATTACCACTCAAAAACCCTAATATCATATTTTCTCATATTATTATGAGATGGCTTTGATACTAATTGTAGTGAATAAATCAAGCTTTTCAATTTTTTAATTAAAACCTTTTAGGATCGATCTCATACAACATATAAGAATTAAGTAATCTAGAAATTCATACCTTAAAGTTTTGAGAAGATGAACTATTGAGAGTTGTAGATCCGTCTCCAAACGATCTTTCAGCCTATGACTAAAGATTGATCAACACTGGACGTGTGGGCGTCTGTTTCACTACTCCCTAATTGCAACTGGCTCATCTTAGATGTCTTCTGTATTTTTCTTAAAATCCTAGGGATTCTCTACTCTCTCTTTTCTTAAGAGAATAATACATCTTTTATAATATTGTATGAAAAGCTCTTATATGTTAGGATTAGGATTCCTTATTTAAAATAGAATTCCTCTTTCAACCATCTCTCCACTTACGTAAAAGGAGAAAGAATGTGTAAGTAACTAGGAGACCACCTTATAAAATATCACAAGCCCCCTTTTACACTTTAATATAATACACTAAGCCTTAAAAAAATATTATAATTATTATTTTCATCTAATATGCCAATTTTTCTTTCTTTAGGTCCACTGATGGTGTTGTCAATTAAATGAGCTAACCCGAGAATCATTTGGGAATGTACAATAGTGGGTACAATAATTAAATTTGTAATTAAACAAATATAATTATTTAACTCCAATTCTACTCCACTATAAGATTGGAACTGACCTCCATAATTGTATGCTCGAATATAATTCGCCCAAGCCACATCGATTTCTTTACTGTACAATATTTTGTACCACATAGTAAATTTAAATTGATATCTCAACTGCCCAATCAATTTAATTACATCTTGTTACTTGATACTTACTGGTTTTCTCTAATGATCATTTTCAACATACTTATTTATGTTGAGACACTCTGGCCAGAAATTCTATGATCAAGTACTGAAAACCCATCAAGAGATGTGTCACACAAACTCTGTATTGTTAATCTATAATTTCAATACTTGTAATTACTCCCACCAAGATACCGGGTAATCTTGACTACAAATGTATGTCGTGCCCATTGGTAACTTAAATGAAATAAAAATTACAATCAAGAAATTATAACTAACTCAAGATTAAAATTACAGTAAATCAATGTCTATGAGATTTAATAAGTCTGACAGTTATTACTAGGTTAATTAAATCTCAATGTGTGATCCAATTCAATGTAGTCATACTACATCAATATATTCATATATGATTAAAACAAATCAGTCAATGAATTCATTACAGTCTTTACCTAAATAAAGTGCTCAACTTTATTTATCAACTTCGAACTTAATTTATTTAATCATAAGATAACTTGTATTTATGTCTTATGCGAATTCACATGATGATCGCATAAATACATATAATATGATTAAATGGACTTTACTCAAAATATTAACGCAATAAATATAAATGAATAAAATATCTTATTTTATTTTATTAATCAGAAATGTTATTTATTACAATAAATATAAATATGCTTTAAGAGCATATTTTTCCAACATTTATTTCCTTATTTATAGCATCAATCCAGTTTTAAAAATTCAAACTTTTCATGGCTTGACGAAAATTGATTGGATCATCTTCCATTACTCCAATGTCTACCTTTTGTTCTTGGAGAAATACAACGTAGTTATCAGGCAGTGCATTTCTTATTTCTCTAATGGATCTCCTTAATGGCATAGGTTCTTGAAGTGGTATAATTTATTCTTCTAGAATAATTTTTAGTATGAAGAGTTCTCCAACATTGTCTTGATCTATTGTGTCTTGAACAAAGTTAGGAGTGAGACCCTAATCAATGCCAATAAAACCTGTGAAAATATCAACATATTCATTTTCCCCCGTAAACTCCACATTCTCGAAGAACTACACATTTCTCGACTTGAAAATTGACTTAGTTATACCTTCTGAATCTTTCAGAGTATCCAATACGATAGCAACTCAATGTCATTATGTTCATTTTCTTTTTATTAGGTTGATAAATCCTTGCTTTAGCTGAGCATCCCCAAGCATGTAAATACTTTAGACTAGGCTTCTTTCCCGTCCAAAGTTCGTAAGGGATTTTGGTAGTAATTATAGTTGAAATCATATTAAGGATATATATTATAGTCTTAAGTACTTATCCTCAGAGTGATTCTGGTAAATCATTCTCTTCTTTAAAGACAAAGTCTCTAATTGTATCTCCCCTTTCGAACTCGACATCCTCAAAGAACTATGCATTTTTCAACTCAAAAATTAACTTAATAGTGTATTATGGGACAATATCGCATTCTTCTAGGAACTTAGCAAACGGTTTTAGATGTTGTTCGCCTGAGCCATATATCTATTATAGTACTCACTACCACAATAAGATCTTGATGCTTTTTAGTTCTTTTTGCTGAATTGATTTTTAACTCCAACCTTAAAATATTTAAACATATCTAAAGCCTTTAACTTTTTGTGGAGAAGGTAAACTTAGCCATAATGAGAATAATCGTCTAAGAACATCATAAAATATTATTTATCATTCCAAGTAACTGTAGGAATAAACTACAAATATTCGTATGTTTGAGTTCTAAGACGTCTAAGGTCCTGTTGCCTTCAAATATCCTTTTATTCTTTTATTTTCCCTCAATACAGTTAACACAAACATTAAAATCTATAAAATCTAAGGGGCTTAGAATTTCGTCTGACATAAGTCTCTCTATTCTCCGTCTTGATTTATAAAATCTAATCTCTTGTGACATAATATAACCGAACTCTTATTAGTTAATTTTTTTTATACCTCGTGTACTTAATTGCAGATATTCCTCAAATAAATCAATTGTATCATTCAAATAAAGATTATCATTGCCTGTTAAAAAGCCAGAACCAACGGAATTTGAATAATGAAATAAATTGAATATTTTATTTTCAAATGAAAAAGAAAAATCAGACTTGTCTAAAGTACAAATGAAAATCAAATTCTGTCCAAAGGATGGTACTATAAATGTTTCACCAAGATCTAAATAAAATTCATACTTTAATGATAATATAAAATTTTCTATTGCTTCAACTTCAATCCTCTTGCCATTGCCCATACAAATGTATCTTTCATCATCACTAGATTTTCCATAATTTAGAAAACTATGCATAGACACATTAATGTGAATGGTTGCACCATAAATCTTTCCACCACATATGTCTAGACACTGAAATTAACTTAACCAAAAAATAAACTAAATTAAAAAGCATAAATTTCTTAGCACGTCATGCTTAATAGTTGGTACAATGCTTCTTTTTATGCCTTTCAACTCCATAAAAGAAATAACCAATACCTTTGAATCACCTATCTTCTTTTGTTGTTTCTTTTGGGATGTTGTACTTGCAGCTTCCTATCCTTCTTTCTTTTATGTCCCTTGCCCTTAGAGGTCGATGCCAGGTGAGCACTTTTTGCCTAATTTTTCTCCAACCTTCTACTTCCTAAACACAGTGTGATATAGGTTCATTTAGAGATAAAGTCTCTTTCTGATAGTTGTAGCTCACCTTAAATTAATTAAACTGGTCAAACTATATTGGTAAGGATATCAAAATAAAATGCATTAACAAGTCCTCAAAGAGATCAAGTCTAAGTGCTCTAACTTAGAAGCAAGATAAGACATCTCCATGATGTACTCCATAATATTGTGTTTGCCTTTACACCTCACTGATATGAGACTTATCAAGAGTGTACATTTTTCAATCTTTTCTTTCTTGACAAACATCTTTTCAATATCCTCAAGGAACTCCTTAGCCGTAGTTATCTTTTCAAATGCTTCCAGAATGGCTTTCTTCATGATAATTGTACATAAGCAATTTGATTTTTCCCACATTTCCATATCCTTCATTTTATCAGGAGTACTATAATTTATAAAATATGGGGGAAAATCAACCCTTAACACAAGGTCGAGATCTATAATTGGGAGAACTATTAATAGTTTCTCTTGCTATGACTTAAAATTAGAACCATTTAACATAAGAATAGAATTAATATTGGCAGTAATATTAGTATAAGTCATAACTGAATCAGAGAACAACAAATAAGCAAAACAAGCTCATATAAGTCTCATAACAAAAATAAATTCAAGAAAGGTAAACCCCATCTCAAAGTACCAAACTCTCCAATAATATCTCATCTTTGGATAAAATATTAACTTGTAAATGATATATTAATGTAATAATTAAATACTAACAATAAGAACATGTCAAAAAATAAATCTTTTTTTGGAGTAATTTGTTGTTCATATATGAAACTGAATATTCATCACAAGTACACATGCAATTCTGTTAACTATGGACCTTCCTTTGGGTCGATCAATATTCACATAAATTATATGCACACTACCGTTTATATTTCAAAAAAAAATTAATTTCCACAAGAGAGGTCACATTGAAAATATTTTACTTCAATTAATTTATCTCTAAAAATATAAATATAACAATATTTGAATTTAAAATTAAGACAAAATTGTTCTTAAAAAAAAAGTAGGTCAATATCAAAGTCAAAGTCAATAGTCAACAGTCAACCATTGACTAGGTTAGGTCTGGACTAGGTCCAGTTGACCCAAACTGGATCATAAACTAGCCCTTCTCTTAAAATAAATCATATTTCCTTTTTTAACCTAAGCCACGCTGTAGTGACCGCAGGTGCCTAATGCATGCAGTTTATGGCCAGGTCTAGCCCTACCAGAAACTAGGACATTGTTCTTTTTTTAAGCATTATTAATGAGACACCCATTGTCGCTACTTTTTCCTTCTGCCGTGGCTCACCAGCCGAGTGATGTTGCAAGTGGTGGTACAAACTACCATCGGCCCTTAAAATTCAAGAATCGAAAAAAATCAAATTTCCATGATTTATTTTTCTTATTTTAAAAATCTAAATTTTTGAATATTTTAGTTTAATCCTCAATTTGTTCTCAAACTTAATAATACTATAATTTTTAATTTCCAAAATACTAAAGATTTAATCATTAATAAAAAATAAATTCTATTCTTAATGATTCAACAAGAAGAGGCTCAGATACTACTTGTTAGAATAGAAAATTTTTGTGAAAACCATAATCTAAAATTCATGAACATTTATGCTGTATCAACAATAATTAATAATAGAATGTGCAAAACCATACTTGAATCCATATTGCTTAATTGATCTTCAAAGTCGTGTGATTAGCTTTCCAGACAAACAAGTTTCTTATAGATTCTTTTAAGTTTCTCAATGCAATCGCTTTGATGATGAGATGTCAGAAGAGAATGATTTGGGGACCATAATCACTTATATAAATAATTTTTCATGTTATCATTAAATATTTCTATTTAAACACATATCAAAAATAATAATAATTATCATTTTAGTCTCTACACATTAAATGCACACACTCTATTAGAAATGTAAAGTCTAAATTATTGAAAATCTTAATAGATCACTTTTAATTGAGAATAACCTTATATGATAGTTGGCAATACATAATTATTCATAAATAAGCTTAATGTTTGAATAAGAATGGAACAATGTTGGATTAAAAATTGAACAGGTTACACTATCTTCTTTATTATTTCCGTCATTATGATTCCTCCTATGTTCCCCGAGCTGACGCGGTACTTGCTATTATTGCTTATATTCTAGCACCCTCGCTAAGCTTTTGTAACGCTTATAGTGCTGGTCTAACTGACATGAACATGGCCTATAACTACAGAAAATTAGCGTTCTTTGTTCTCGTTGCCTTGTCTGGGAAAGAAAATGGCGTGGTTTCCGGACTTGTGGGTTGCGGTTTGATCAAATCCATTGTTTCTATCTTTTCTGATTTGACCCATGATTTTAAGACTGGTCATCTCACTCTTACTTCAGCTAGGTCGATGCTTGTTAGTCAGGCCATTGGGACTGCCATAGGTTGTGTTGTGACCCCCTCTTACATTCTTTATCTTCTACAAGAATATTGATGTTGGTAACCCAGATGGTGAATACAAAGCTCCTTACGCTATTGTCTACCAAAACACGGTAATTCTTGGTATTGAGGGCTTCTCTTCTCTGCCTTGGCATTTTTTACAGCTCTATCATAGGTTATTTACCTTTGCTATAATGGTAAACTTACTAAGAGATCTTTCCCCTAAGAAAATAGGGAAATGGATTCCTCTTCCAATGGCTATGGCTGTTACATTCCTAGTTGGTGCCTACTTTGCAATTGATGTGTATGTAGGAAGCTTGGTAGTGTTTGCATGGCGTAAGCTAGACAACAAAAAATGTAGATTTAATGATTCTCGCAGTTGCTTCAGTCTTGATTTGTAGAGACCGATTATAGATCCTGCCTTTATCAATTCTTGCCTTGGCCAAGGTTCATCCTCCATTCTGCTTGAAGTTCTTGGCATCCTAGTAGAATTTCTTTAAGGGGCGGGAGGCGCAGAGAGACTTAGAGTAAGAGAGTAAAAACTGATGTTGATAACATAACAACTAGAGCATAATAATATGAAGTTACAAAGAAATAAAGTACAGTAACTAAAATAACTATACTGAAGCTACTTTAAGATTAAATGTCATTGTTAACTATAGTGTCAGTCAATTAGGAATAATTTGTACCACCAATTGTAAAATTTACTCCTTTTCGTTAACATATATAAATTCTGCAAGTTGTGTCCAATAATTTATACACAACAGTATGGGATATTTTTTGCTTATAGAGTAAGTTTCAAACCCAGAAGTCAAGATGTATCATATTTGAGGATTCTTTTGACCAGCCATTCAAGAAAAACATGTAACCATATCTCCTCATTGCTGTTTGACTCGGATATTATATTCAGTAGTAAGTAAATATGATTACATAAATATAAACCCAACTAAGATAATTGATAGTGCTCTAAAAAAAAACTTAAGACTATTAGACAATCTGATGGATTGACGAAAGCAAAGTCAAACCATAAAACATTGTGAAAAAAGTCTAATATGTATGTTTTCACATTTTTTGTAGGTCTTTGTTAAATCATCTTGCTAGTGCTCCTTTTAGATTGGAATGCAAGCTTAGCTTACAAGTTTCTCATTCTTGAGGCTTTCACCAAGATGAAAGAGGAAAAGAAGGACGAGAGTGGAATTAGATTCCTTAGTTTAGTTTCTACAATAAATCACTCAAGGCAAAGGAATTATATATTTTTATTTGGAAAAACTATTTAATAATATCTTGTACAAATTTAAATTGAATTTGAAATATTATGTTTGAATATAAATTAATGGAAGTATTATTTGAAAAAGTTATAATATTAAACAGTTAAGTTTTTATTGGGTTGATATGTATTTTAAGTTTAAAATTTACCATTAAAAATCTAATAATGCGTTAAAATAAAAAAATAAAATGATGAATATGGTTTTCACTGTCTATTGGTCAATTATGATGGAAATTACAAGTTCAAGGCAACCTTATATCGTATCAGCTAAGAATTATTGGATAAGAAAATATAAATGTGAGAACTTAACTTATGAGACTTATGAGCTAGTTTGTAAGTATTTAAGACTCAATCTTACTTGATAATAACTTCTTAGTCGAGTTGATTGATACTTTATTTATAGGGTAGAGGGTTCGAATCTTAAAATACAAAAAAAAAAAATGATTTCACTTAAATATCCCCTTCAAAATCCTTCAACATGTTGTTACTCTTATTGTGACTCTTGACCTATGTTTTTTTTTTTTTTTACTAGGGAAAAGAATCGTGAGTGCCCTAATATTTGGAGAAAGAGACATAAAACTCTCTAACATTTAAAAAAAAAGACATATAAATCTCTTTCCTTTAGATTTAACCGTAATTTTTTTGATTGATAATGATTATTATATCCCTGAAGGTTTTTCGAAACCTTAAATGTTAGATGCAGGATACTTCAACGAAGAAAAATAAAGAACAATAACTTATTCCTTCACATAAAATAGATTGAACTTGAAATCCTTTCAAATACTTGTTGATTTGACTTTGGATGTGTTGCTACGAGAAACACTCCGACGCTCAAGTCAATGTTTGATTTTTGAAGATTTGAACAAGAATAAATTTTTCTTAGCCTAATTTATGGAACTCTAGCCAAAATGGTCATTACTCGATTCTTTTATTCTTTTTTATAGACTAAAATGTGAGAAATGGTGCGAAAATATATTCCAGATCTAAATCAATGCCGTTCGTTTTCTTAAATTTGATTATAGTCATGGGATTCAATAACTACTTTTGTCTATGTTCTAATTCTTAGCACATAATTTTCTTTAGTTACCACTTGTTGTCATTTGATAGTATTTTATGGTTAATTATTGTTTGTTTTGTTCCGAGCTTGTGTACAATTTATTCATGCATGTTAACCTTAAATCTAAGGTTAACTATAGTTCATATTGTTGGTTAAATCTCATTTAGGTGGCCTAAAAGTTCAACGTCCAAATGGCTTGCTTAATGTGCAATTATCATTAAGCTTTTGTACTTTGATGAAATTAAGGGAAGCTGCAGCCCTTAACGTGCTTGGAAAAGATAAAAGGGAAAGGAAATATTAGGCTTGGCAAAAAAGCCCGGGCCTGCCCTGCCCTTGAAAGTGGGCTTCAAGTCCAGCCCGCGTGATAAATTTGAGAGTACGGGTTCAAAAATTAAAAGTCCATACACAACGGGCCTAGATATGGGCTCATTGGAAAAAGCCAATGCTTGATATTATATTAAAAAAATAATTAAAAAAACAAATGAAAATAAAATACTATTCTTTTATCTCTATTTCTAACCTTAATTACCAAACGATGAAACGAAACAGATGAATTGAAAGCAAGATAAACAGATGAAAGCAAGAAAAACAAATGACTGAGTGACTGACACAGCCACACAGGCACACAATAACAGCCAATAGCAAGTGATTGTGAAATAAAATACACTCAATAGCAGCCACAACCACAGCCACACATCGTCTTCATCGCCACCAGTCTTAGCGAGCCAAGCACATTGCACAGTTTGCACTGTGAATTCCATTATAGCAGGCATACGTCCAGCATAAACCAAGTTGTCCAATGGCTGGCCAGCAGCAGCTTACTCTGCTGCAATGCAACATTCCCTCACTTAGCACAGCAGCCATGCATGCGTCAAGGTCGAACCAAGCACGTGTCGAGCTCGAACCAAGCACCAGCAGCAGTTGTAATCATCTGCTGCAAACGAGTACAATGCACCCTGCCATCCTCACTTAGCACAATAGCCATGCACACATCGAACCAAGCGATAGTAGCACGAACTATGATGATTGATCCAGCCTCTGTTCCTCCAAGCGGCAGTAGCACAAACTCTGCAGCTTGATCCAGCCTCTGTTCCTCCAAGCGGTAATAGCACAAACTCTGCATCTTAATCCAGCTTCTGTTCCTCTCTAATAAGCAAAACTCTACAATTTTGATTTTTGAGGTAAGTGTAGTTTTGATTTTTTTTTCATTTCTTCGAAAAAAAAAAGATTTAATGTATTGGAAAATAAAAAAAAAGGTGAATTGCTGCTTTAATTTTGGAGATATAATAAGTTAAGGAGATTTAAGATTTTTTAGCCAGTGTGATTGTATTAATTTAATATATTGCCACTTTAATTTTGTATAGGATTACAATGGAAAATTCTTTTAATTTACCTCCGACTGCTAAGATAGAAAATGTTTAGAGAGAAACAAGGTCTGAAAAATAAAGAAAACAGATGGCTGTCTCAAATTGTTGGGATCATTTCATGAAGATAGATGTCGGTGGGGTAGAGAAGCCAAAATGCAATTACTGTGCAACAATTCTTAGTTGTGGAGTAGGAATCAGTCACTTAAATAGACTTGCTATACAAATTCATGGTTTTAATCAACCAACAATGGAAGAGATTCTTGAGAATAAGTAACACTTGGTGAAGATGGAAAAAAGTGGGCTTGGAATTAAAAAATTTGATCCATTGGTTGCCCGTAAAAAACTTACAGCAGTGGTTGTGAAGCATGAGCTTCCTCGTACATTTCTAGAGTATGAGGCATTTAGAGAATTTGTTGATTATTGTAATCCATTAGCGAAGCCTATGTCCAGAAACACTTTGAAAAATGAGATCTTTAAGTTATATAATGAAGAAAAGGTAAAGACAATGAATTTGCTGGAGATTAATAATAGTAGGGTGGCAATTACCACTGATATGTGGACTGTCAATAATCAAAAGAAAGGTTATATAGTCGTTACGGGACATTTCATTGACAACTCTTTGCATTTACAAAATCGAATCCTAAGGTATTTTATTAAATTTTATAACTTCACATAACTTTTTTTTTAATGAATAGGTTTATATATGTGCAAGCTCCACATACAACTTATTGTCTTTCTCAAATTTTAATGAATTGTTTAATAGATTGGAATCTGGATAGAAAGATATCCACGATTACTTTGGATAATTGTTCTACTAATGATGCAATGGTTGAAAGACTGAAGGGATTGTTGTCAACAGAGTCAATGATTTAGGGTGGTAAATTTTTTCATATGAGGTGTACGGTTCATATTTTGAATCTAATTGTGAAGGATGGGTTGTTAATGATTGAGAGTAGTATTGTACCTATTAGAGACAGTGTGACTTATTGGAGTTCGTCACCAAAACGGGTGGAAAAGTTTAAGTTGGCGTGCCGTCAATTGCAGTTGGATGTGAAAAAATTAGGGCTTGATTGTCCAACCAGATGGAATTTTACTTTTGCTATGCTTGATGTTGCAGTGAAGTATAGACATGTTTTTTCTCGATTGCAGACACTTGAAAAGTAATACAAGTGTTTGCCTAGTAGTGAGGAGTGGGAGATGGCTAAGCAAAATTTGATTATTTAAGGCATTTTTCAAGATTGACTGAGTTGTTTTCGGGTACAACATACCCCATTGCTAATTTATTTTTTCCATTGGTTTGTAAAATGTGAATTTCAGTGAAGGGGTGGCAAACATCAGATGTTCCTACGGTTGAGGATATGGCAGATAGCATGATTGAAAAATTTTTGAAGTATTAGGATGAGATTAGTGGGATATTGGTGATGGTTGTTGATCTTGATCCGAGATACAAAATGGTGTTGGTTAATTACTATTATCCAAAGATTTATAGAGTTGGTCTTGAAAATCAGCTTAAGAGAGTGCGTGAGCTTTGTAATGAAATGATGAAGTATTATGAGGCAAAATCTGCAACTGCGAGATATAGTGTTGTTGGTGAGTCTTCTACCTCAATTGTTGTTCCTTTTAACCAATATTTTACTAATTTTGATAACATAGATGATATGAGAGATTTTGATAAATACGCAATACAAAATTATCAACCTATTAGTCTGAATACTTGGATAGGTATTTGAAGGATCCTTTAGTCAAAAGAACTCCGGACTTTGATGTTTTACAATGGTGAAAGACAAACAAAGACAAATATCCTATTTTGCCTGAAATGACCAAGGATTTTTAGCCATACCTGTGACGACTGTTGCCTCAGAGTCTGCTTTTAGTACGGGAGGTAGAACATTGAGTTCATATCGCAGCAGACTACATTCAACACGTTGGAAGCGATCATGTATTCTCAGCATTGGTTATGAGCTACTAGCGGTCGAGATATAAAAATATTTTTTATAAAATCAATTACTAATTGTTTTTGCTTTATTATTTATTTTAATAATTTATTTTGTTAGGTGGAGTTCCTGAAAAAAAAATTTTTTACTGGAGAAGAATTAAACGATAAGGAAGACGATGGCCCACAAATATTGGATTAGTTTTTTTCGATATTAGTATTTTATAGTTTATTATATTGTATTGATAATATTTTATGTATTGGATAATCATATATTAGATAATCACATATAATTTAAGTTTTTTTAGTTTATAGTATTATTAAAATTTTATTTTAAAAAATTAATAGAAGCCCAAGACCTGACTTAGCCCAGAGCCCGTTCAATATGGACTGGCTTTTTCAGGGCTTGGCTTATTCTTAAATACATGAGCTTGGACCTAGGCTTACAAAAGCCCGGCCAGGCCCATAAATTGCCAAGCCTAGGAAAGATAGTGACATGATATATATATATATATATATATATATATGATTGTGTGGGTTCTTTTCTCAACACATATATGATTTCAATTCGATATATCAGTTTATGATTTGAAATCGGGAATCATCTTAAGCTATATTGATTTTTAATCCAGGATCAATATAAGATCACTCATTATTCGAATTGATAAGTTTAAGTGGACACATAGTGCGGTGTAAATGGCTATATTTTCTTACACTTACAATCCCTACAACAAATAAATATTACCTACGACATGTCATCATGATGTGTATAATAAAATCAGTAACTTTATATTTAAAATTTAGAATTGAGATGTAATTACTTTTTGCTAAATTATTCATTTAAATTATGAGTATACCCTTAATCGTAAGAGTTGTTAATTCAACTTTAAATTCTAAAATAAGGTGTTAATTTTACTTCCCATTTGCCTAATTTGCCTTTCACTCGAAGCTTATTTAATATCCTATTTTACCCAGTTTGCTCTTGAGCAAAACATTTGACTTTTATTTTATCTATTATTTATTTTTTTTTACCATTCATAATTCATTGTTTAATGCTTTATATATACCCAAATTTAGCTATTAGTATAAAATCCATTAAAAAAATCATCAATGTCAATTCTGCATTCTAATCCTTTCATTATTGCATGTATTCAAAAATAACAAACCATTACATAAATTATTGAAATGTAATACTTTGCTATATTAACTTATTAATTTTCATCAAATGAAACCTAAATTTGTAATTAAGTCTTAGGGTTATTATCCTTTCACTACAACAAATATTACGAAATAACAAACTACTAGATGAACTATTGAAAGGTGACACTTCACTATATTAACTTTTTAAAAATAATAGTTTGCTGCATTTTAGTTAATTTACAACTAATCAATTGTAGGGGCAATAATATCATTTAATAATCAATGTAAATTTAAGCGCCAATGATATGCTGCTTCGCATTAAGAGCAAGACAAAATAGTAAATTCACATGGCTTTGATTTATAATATTTTCTTTTTATTTCATGAGAAATTTATTAAGGGCAAAATTGATATTTTACAAGTCAACTACTAGAAGTAACGAAAATGTAGTTTACTATAACTTTTAAAAAGATAATGTAGTTGTATTACCTTTTAATAATTTGTAATTTTGTAATACTTGGTATACTAAAAGGATAATTTGGTGTAGAAAAAAGATAATAACCTAAAAATTTACTAATTCATAAGATCAAATGCTGATTGACAATGATAAAAACTATAGCCTAGCAGCAAACATATTTGTTTAAATTGAGTAAAAAGTCAATCATATGTCAATTAGCACCAATAAAGATAATGACAAAAATTATAATTTGTCAATTGGTGTTGATATGCATAATAGGCTAAGTTGACATAATTCATTCATGAAAAAACAAAAGTACAGCAGAGAAGAGAAAACATAATCTTTTACACCAAAAGAGTAAAAAAATCCATAATTTATCCTGAATAATTTTTATTAGGAATGTTCATCAATAAAATGGACACATTTCATAATATTGAGAATTTATACTAATAGCTACAGGTAATAAGAAGAAGAAGAAGAAGAATTAATATCTCAAAATCATTAAAAGATAATAATATAAAAAATACAGCAGCCCTAGTTACATATATACGTATACGGGAGGTTTAATATTTACCTTGACCTAATGTCTAATGGGGTATAGGGGAGGTTTAATATTTACCTTGTCCTAATGTCTAATGACATTATTGTTGGTTTTTTTAATCTAGTGTTGTCAGATACTTAATCCAACGTTGGGCTTATATGTAAATAATTATATGTTGAGAATTATCATATAAGATTAAGCCCAATTAAAAATGATCTACAAAATTTTTTAGTAATTTGGACTTTAATATATCTAATAACGTGCGGGCCTTTAATGTGTAGAGACTTAAAGGTAATTTTTATTTCTATGATGGGTTAAAATAAGAATACTTAATCATAATAAGAAATTTATCTACATAAGTGATTATGGTCTCCGTGTCACACGTACCATTCTATTCTTTTATAATATCTCATCATTACAGATAGTGCAGTGAGAAACTTAAAGGATTGTCTAAGATAACTTGTTGATCTAGAAGACAAACCACACTGATCTAAAGAATAATTTAACATTATGGATTTAGGTATGCTTCCACACATTTGATTATTGATTCTTAGTTATAAAACATGAAAGTTCCTAGAATTTAGGTGATGATTTTTACCAAATGTTTATTATTATTCTAATAAGGGTTATCAGAGCACGTTCATATTGATTTTTTGTTAATGGTTTTCTCGAATTTAAAAATTTCCATATTATTTAGTTTGAAAATAAATTTGTGGTTGTCTTCTGGTATTAAGAAAAATTAATTACGAAATTTGAAAATTCTCCAAAAAAAATGAATTAAGGATAATAAATTCAAAATTTTAGAAACATATAAATTCAGCTTTATAAAGCCTTGTGGCCAGCAACAAACAAAGCAGTGGGAAGAAAGCGAAGGCCATGGCCATCGAATTAGAAAGCCGAGCAAGCCACAACAAGTAAATCTACAGTTTGGCCATCGTATTAGGAGGCCGCACGAGCTATGGCCACTACAGAGCTGGACGGTTGTGGCCACTGGACTTCTACAAGCGATAGCTGTGGTCCAAATAAGGAAAAAGTGGCAGCTATAACCATTGCATTAGGTAAGAAGAAGCAACGACCATGGTTATTGTATGAAGATTAAAAAAAATTATTGCTTTTGAAGAAAGGGGCTAGTTCATGATTCGGGTCAGGTTGGCTCGAATCGATCCAGAACCAAACCGTTCAATAATTGACTTGTCCATGATTGGCTATTGATTGTTGCCTTTGACTTTGACTCAAATTGTTTTAAAGGTAATTTTGGTACAATTTTAAATTTAAATATTATAATATTTACATGTATTTTGAGATGAATTAATTGAAACAATATGTCACCAAAGTGGCCTCTCTTATGGAAGTTAATTTGTTTTGAAATATTGACGATTGTGTGTGTAAATTATGTGAATATCGATCGGTCTAAATAAAAGTCCATATTTAACAAAATTACAGGTACATCTATGGTAATAAATGTGTGATGATTAAGCTTGAACTTTCTAAGGACTTGCCAGTGCATTTAGTTTTTATATCCTTGCCATTACAGTTTAATCAGTTAAGATGAGTTACAATTGTTAGAAAGAGACTAGATCTCTGAAAGAGCTCATATCACATTGTGTTTAAGAGAAGAATATGCGGAAGAAAGATAAGCAAAAAGTGTTCATCTGGCCTCAACCTTTAAGAGGACAATGGACATAAAAGAAAGAAGGATAAGGAAGCTGCAAATACAACAACTCAAAAAAACAATAAAAGAAACTGGATGATTCAAAAGGTCTAATTGTTTCTTTTATAGAGCATAAGAATAAGCATTGTACCAACTATCGCACATTGCTAAGAAATGTGTGCCTCTTAATTTAGTTTGTTCTGAGGTTAATTTAACTTTGGTATCTAGAGAGACATGGTGCATAGATTCTAGTGCAACTATTCAAATTAGTGTGTCTATGAAAGGTTGCTTGAATTGTCGAAAGCCAAGTGATGGTGAAAAATACATCTATATAGGCGATGACAAGATAATTAAAGTTCAAGCAATTAGATCTTAATGAAACATTTATAGGGTTAGCAATTTAAGGGCTTGGGCTGGGCTTTTCTAAGCCTAGGTTTAGGCTTAAGCCCTCCAAAAGTCCGTCCAAACTTAGATGGGCCAGGGTTGGTCTGTGGGCCCAAGTTAGACTTGGGCAAGGCCTAGGCTTAGATAATTTGTTTTAAATAAATTTTTAATAAAGTTGCAAATCGAAAAATAAAATTAAAAAGCCACATAAATTAAAGATGATTATTTAATATATAATATACTAATATAATAATATAACATATAAAGTGCAAAGCCCATAATAGATAAAATAAAAATATTTTAATTTACCAAAATATATGCCTGGGCTTTTGCGGTGAGCCCATATCCAAGCTCGTTCATAGTGGACTTTTAAATTTTCAGCCCATGTCCAAACCCATTCATTGCAGGCCGGACCTAAACACCATAGGCCTCGTCCTGGCCGGCTTTGCCAACCTTAAACATTTATAGTTCACTCTTTTAGACATAACTTAATTTATATTTTCACTTTGGACAAATCTGATTTTTCTTTTTCATTTGGGAATAGAAAGTTTAATTTATTTCATAATTCAAAATTAGTTGGATTTATTCACTTGATACAATTGATTCAATTAATGAATCCCTACAATTCAGTACACAATATATAAATAAAAATTAACCAATGATAATTCAGCTGCATTATAACATAAAAGATTATGTCATATTTTCATACAGAGAATATAGAGACTTGTGTCAGAAGAAATTCTCGACACAGATTTTGATATTTCTGTTGACTGTATCAATGAGAAACAAACAAATAAAAGAATATTTGAAGCCAATAGGACTTTGGACGTCTTAGAACTCAACATATAGATACCTTTGGGCTAGTCTCTATGAACAGTCAATAATATTTTATAATGTTTATAGACGATTTTTTTAGATATGGCTACATATATTTCCTCCATGAAAAGTCACAATTTTGGATATGTTCAATAATTTTAAGGCTGAAGTTGAGAATCAACTCAGCAAAAGCATTAAAAGTGTCAAATTTGATCGTCATAATGAGTACTATAGTATATATGATGATTCAAATTAACAACGTCCAAAATTATTTACTAAGTTCCTAAAATAATATGATATCTTCTTGCAGTCCATTATGTCAAGTTCATCTACTATAAATGGTGTTACTGAAAGATAAAATATAACGCTTAAAAATATGGTGATGAGTATAATTTGTCATTTTATCTTATTAGAATCACTCTAGAGAGAAACTCTTAAGACTGCAGTATAAAACCTTAATAAGGTTACAACTAAAGCAATTGTCAAAACCTCTTATAAATTTTGAACTGACAAAAAGCTAGTTTAAAATATTTACATGTTTGGGGATATCCGGTTAAGATAAGTTAGAAAATACCTAGTTCTTTGAAGATCAAGAGTTTGTGGGGGAAGATGTAGTTAGAGACTTTATTTTTGAGGATGAGTATATTGATATTCCCACAAGTCTCATTCATATTATTATTCAAGACACAATAGGTCAAGATTTATTGGAGACCCCCCATACAAGAAATTATTCTAGAAGAATAAACTCTACTATTTCAAGAGCTTATGTCATTAAGGATATAACTAAAAAAGGAGAAGTACAGTGCCAGTTGATTACATTATATTTCTCCAAGAACTTAAGGTAGACATTGGAGTGATGAAAGATGATCTAATCAATTTCCATCAAACTATGGAAAGTTCAAACTCCTAGAAGTAGATTAATGTCATAAATGAAAAAATAAAATCCATAAAGGATAATCACTTTACAAAGAAAAAGTCTTATCGTAAAGGACTTTACATAGAAATAATGCATTAACTATACAAAGATTTTCTATCTTATTTCTTTGAAAGACTCTTTCAGGATTATAATGGTATCAGTGGCACATTTCAATCTTGAGTTACAATAAATAAATGTGAAAACAATATTTCTCAATGGTAAGCATCTTGATCGACAACTTTATGTTAGAAGATCTAAAGAATATAGTTTATAAACTTAAGAAACCCATATATGGGCTCAAGTAAGCATTTTAACCATAGTATTTCAAGTTTCATCAAGTGAAGGAAACATATTTTTCTGGTTTTATATGTTGATAACATTTTACTTGCCAACAATGATATAATCTTATTATACTAAACCAAGAGAATCTTATTTAAGATTTTTGAAATGAGAGATCTTGGTGATGCCTTTTGTATTAGGCATACGAATACACTGAGATCACTCCTAGGATATTCTTGGATTATTATAAAAGAGCTATATTAAAAAAGTTCTGAAGAATTATGGCATGTAGTATTGCAAATTAGGTGATACCCCTGTAGCTAAGGGAGACAAGTATAGCCTAAATCAGTGTCCTAAAAGTGATTTTATGAAAAAGAAAATGTAGAAAAATTATTATGCGTCAGTAGTATGAAATTTGATGTATGCTCGAGTTTGTATGTGATTGAATTACTAGAATGTTGGATAGATATTTAAGTAATCCAGAAGTAGACCATTGGAAAGCAGCCAAAAGGGTCTTGCAGTACTTACCAATTTTTCTAGATGTCATGACGGTATGAAGTCCACGATAGGCTATATCTATCTGCTAACTCGGGGGTACTGTTTATTGAAAGAGTACTAAATAGTCTCTTATAACCTCTTCTACAATGGTAATAGAAAAGTTCGTAATATGTTATGAGGCATCTAATCATGGAATATGGTTGCGGAATTTCATCATAGGGCTGCGCATATTAGATAGTATGTATAGACTACTCAAGTTATTTTGTAATAGTAAGTCAGTATTCCTATATTTTAGGAGCTTAACGAAGTCGAAACATATGAAATACAAGCTAAGCAACCAAAGAGCGGGGGTGAATTGGAGTTTTAAAACTTAAGCTAAGCAAACCACACAATAATTAATTCTAATACCTTAATGAAATCAAGAACAATAAATTTTAAAATGCTCAAAATAAAAGAGTAAAGGAAGAGAGAACAAACATAAAGATTTTTATGTGGTTCGATAATCCCCGCCTACGTCCACGCCTCCAAGCACACCGGGCTTGAGAATTTTACTATGTAAGCCTCCCAAGGCTTCAAGCTCTTACAATTGACTTTCAACGTATCAATACACCTTCACACCAAGAGATTATCTCCAATCTCTTAACCCAAGTGTATCCCAACACTTACAAACACTCAACTTGATTTTACAATATGGTTTATAAATGATTTCTCTCATATACATAATATGTGTTTATAATTGAAAGCTCAAAGTGTGTTTTAATAAAATGGTTACAAGTTTAAAACTCAAGAATAATTGTATACTAAATAGAAGCTCAAATATATCTCTTTAGATCCATATTGTTTGAATCTAATTGAACCTTTTTATAGTAGGAGCTGAAAACTAGCTGTTATAGACTTTTTGAGTCTTAATGGTTCGCCGTTTACTTGTTGTCAGATCGTCGTTTTGACTTGAACAAGTTACCGTTGGACTGTAATTCAAATAGTCGGTTCACCGTTTAATTTTATCAATTTTTCGTTAACTTATCAACTAGCCATTTTTTCTTTTGTCGGATCACTATTAATTTATTATCGGTTAGTCATTATGCTATAGTGTCAAATAGTTTTTCTACAGTGATAAATAGTTTCACTACAGTACAACATTCTTAAAAATATAGGTTTTACCCAAACTTTTAAAAATTGTAATATAGCCCAAAACATTTTAAAATCATTCTAAAATGTTCATTTTCAGGATTTCAAAATTTTCAAAACTTTTTTAATTTAATCTATAAACTTGAAAACAACTAACTTAATAAGATTATTATTTTCTTTAAATATAAAACCTTTATATTATGAAAATAATTATTTATTTTAAAATGTCATGAAAAATAACTTGAGCCTTGAAAAGCTTAAACATACATACATTAAATCATACTAGCTTTACAATAAATATAACATTAAAGATCATCTAAGTTAGTGAGACTGTAAATTATATGCATTTTCTATTTTGTCCATGACACATAATTTGTTATTATCAAAATCAAAATAATTAGATTATTAGATAAGATAATTAGATTATATCTTTAAAGTCAAGTTTAAAGCGAAAAACTTAATCATTTATATTTTAATTTTAACGAAATAGACCAAAAGGAAGTGAATTAGTTTTTTTTTAAAAAAATCGCTAATAAAACTCATAAACCAACAACTTCAACCACCAAAATTCAATAGTAATAATAACAAAAATGAATATAAAGAGATAAGCGTAAAGAAAACGAACACAATGAGTTTTATGTGTTTCGACAAACCCACTTACATCCATGCTTTCAAGCGATTCAAGTTTGAGGATTCCTCTAATTAGGCCTTATATACCAACGCTTCAAAATGGATACAATTGACTTTAAAGGTGTCAATAAACCTTTACAATCTTGAGATGATCTTTTACCTTTCTACCCCAGTGTTTCGCAAACTTACAACTTCTCAATCTTACAAATATAGATTATTCTTACAAGATCAAACTCCTTACTAGAGTGCATGAGCAAGCTATAGGTCAATAATAAATTAATCTATAAAAACAAACAAATAAAAGCTCAAGTATGTTTAGAATGATCAAGTTTTTGGCTTAAAAAATTGTGAAATAGACTTATAGTTTACTTTTTATTGATGGATCTAGAAAGTAACTGATATTCTCTCAAAATAAGGTAACTAAAGCTAATTATTAAAAAAATCATCAATTTTCAACATCAAACAACCCAGGAGCCACCCACATACCCAAAATCCCAAAAACTACCCAAAAACAAATTGTATAATACTTGCTCAATATTTGAGTATAGATTATTTTCATGATAATGAAATTATTTGTGTCTATATTATAATTAAAAAATACAAAAAAAGGAAAAAAATAAAAGTAAAAATCGCTATTTGATTAACATGAATACTAACCGAAACTTCTTATTGATAACATAATTGAATTCTATCTCTTGCTATCACGATTACTGTTGCCATCACGTTAATCTAGTATAGTGCTTCATTGATTTTGATATTTCAAAGAGAAAGGGTTTAATGAATTTTATTTTGGTTAGCAATAACTGTTGATGAAAGGTCTTGATCATGGGCTTTACAGAACTCATTACGTGCATGACGAGCGCATCGTCGACGCTTTTCAGGTTCGTCTCCAAGCTCTTATTTACCAAAATAACTCATTTCTAATTTTTTTTTTAAGTACTAAATTTTTTCTTTCTTAGGCTTAATGGAGTCAATTGTTCTTCAAATGTGTTTTGATGGATCATGGGAGGAATTGACAAACATTCGTTTTAAGTACAGAAATGGAAAAAATAGAGCTTTTTTAGTTCCGAAAAACTGTACGTTTGATGTATTTCTTTTAAGAGTATATGAAGTTTTGCAAATAAATCTGAATGATTACAGTATTGAATTGAAGACAACTTTACAGTCGAGATGTTCTACCCAACCCGTATGTTCAATACGAATGGATATAATTAATGATGAAATGGTAAGAGTTTTAATACATATGAGCTCTAATTCGGTGAATGAGGGCTGCATCCCAGTTTTTGTTAGCAAATTTCCTAAAGTAAGAAATCAAGAGTTTCAAGAAGAGAACGTCGTTACACTGGCGGCTGTTGAAGAAGAGGTGTTACCACTGACGACCTCACTGCAACAAGGTTACTCTCCCTTCCATTACAATGATGATCGCATTAATGACACGAATAATACAACATCAAATAGTATTAATGTTGATTCATACCATAGCCCAATTGACGATGGAGACGATAATTTTGAGTATGCTCTTATTGATAATGATGATAATCATTTGAATAATTCTTGCGATTATGGGGATGATGGGGATGATGGAGATGATGGAGGTGATGGAGGTGATGGGGATGATGAGCATGATGAGGATCCAGTTAGTGATACGGAAGATTTGCCTCACTTTGAGAATTGTCATGATCTACGCCGAAGTCGGCCTATTATTCCAATGCCCCATTCGAAGGGCGTACAAGTTGACCCTCTTATAAGTATGGCACTAGTTTTGCCTTCAGACTTGGTCACTCCAGATTTTGTCAGACATATTGGGTGTAATGATATTTGTGTGGGCAAGTTGTTTGATTCCTAATATAATTTAATGTTGGAATTGCGCAAAGTTTCTTTGAAGGATAAGTTCGATTTCAAGGTTGTAAGATCCACATAGACACGTTTTGAGATACATTGTACTTCAATTTCATGTAAATGGCATCTTCAGGGAAAAAGAGCATCAAATGAAGAGAATGTACGTTGGGTAGTGATGAGATGTGACAACATACACACGTGTCGTAATGAGCCGAGGGGCCTTCGTCAAGCAAGGAGTCGGGTTATTGATCATAGTATCGTGAATAAATTTATTCAGGAGAAGCGGATATATACTCCAAATAACATCATAGCAGACATTCAGCAAAAATACAATATTCGCTTATCATATCAACAGGCTTATCGGGCTAGAGAATTTGCTCTTGAGGTGATACGGGGAAGTCCATCAGAATCATATAATTTACTTCCCAAGTACTCTCATGTATTGGAGAAGGAAAATGAGGGTACAGTAACTGCTCTTAAATTGGATGGCAATAATAATTTCTTGTACTATTTTGTGGCTATTGGATCCTGTATCACTCGATTTTTGCGAGTATCGGACCAGGTGATTGCGATGAGCGGTACTCATCTCAAAGGGTTATATCGCGGAACAATTTTTATGGCAACCTGCTTAGATGGAAATAATCAATTATATCCGCTAGCTATTGGGATTGGGGATTCCGAAAATAATGATTCTTGGGAATGGTTTGTGATGAATTTGCATAGAGTAATTGGTGATATTCCAAATTTAGTCATTATTTTCGATTGATGCAATTCTATTCAGAGAGCTGTTATGAAGATATTTCGTAGTGCTACCCACGGCATTTGTTTCTACCATGTCAAAGGTAATGTCAAGTCGAAATTTAGGATGTCAAAAGCTCTTTGGAATAAGTTTGAGCTCGCATTTATAAATGCAGCTAAGGAATACAGATGTGAAGAGTTTAGAACACAACTTGAGGGGTTATGAGGAATGCATTATGGGGCAGCTGATTACTTAGAGAATAATGTGGGCACATGTAATTGGGCACGATCTCAATTCGATGGTAGAAGGTACAGCATTCTCGCCACTAATATTGCGAAAAGTTTGAATTCTTTGATGAGCGAACCTCAAAAATTTCCTATAACTCATTTGGTTGACCATTTTTTAAAAACATTACAATAATGGTTTTATCACAGAAAAATAGTGGCAGAATCGATGAGTACTCTTTTAACAACGTAGGCAAATAAAATAGTATCTGATAGAAAAGATCAAGCTGAAAGAATGAATGTGCGTCCAGTTTCTGAGCTTAAATTTCAAGTTTAGGGTGGTGGTGTGAAGAAATGGTTAGTTGACATAAGTCGTCGGACTTGTAGTTGTAAAGTATTCCAACTTGATCAACTTGTATGTGCTCATGCAATAGCTGTTTGCCTGCATGCTCGAGTAGATTACATAGGTCTCTGTTCTCAGTTTTACTCTAAGGAATCTTTATTGAAGGCATATGCGGTACCAATCAATCCAATTGGTGATGTCTGTTCTTGGGAAGTTCCACACCAAATCCAACAGTTGAAGGTAAATCCACCAATAGAAAAACCGCCTCCTGGTCGTCGGAAGGAGCTTAGATCAACTACAATGTTACCATCAAACCACTCGGTCCAAGTAGATTTATATCCACACTTGTCCTTTTGTCAATGTGGACATCTATTCGTTCTATGGCCGGAAGACGCTTAATGTTCCTTCCTCGTTTGTAAGTTTGTAAGTAGGGACTTTTAAGTGCATATGACGTCCTATACTCGCGACCAAATTTACTTATGCTTGGGAGGTGCTTCTTTCAAAATTTGCACATCGTCATCATTTACGTCCTCGAATAATAAACACAATGACGATGGGGTGTGATCATGACAATCTCGAACATCATCAGGGGCCTATTAATAGTAAAAACTTATCAAATCACAATACATTTAGAATAATAGTAAAAATAAAAAGGAACTATATAAATTTCTTACTGTGTAAGGGTTTCTCATCGGAGTATCACTGTAATAATGCTTCTTTGAATTCTCAATATATGAATTAATAAACCCCATTACAAATTTTGCAAACTCTCTTTGTTCTTTTCTAAATTGTCTTTGTTCATTCCGCTGAGCCTCAACATCCGACATTATCTTGGTCATTGTTTCTTTCATGTCAATAATAGAACGATTAATTCTCTCCATTCTACGAATGACATAATCATACGAGAACTTTGATTTCGACTGTGGAAAAAATAAAAATAAATCCATTTTATGTATAACATCATTGTTTTAAAATAATTAGATGTTAAAAATAACATCTCAAGCATCTAACCTCTCTTGTGGCTTCATATTCATCATAAATAGACGGTTGATCGTCCACTTTATATTCGTATGATTCTGATGCATGATCGTGCGTTTCATAATCATGTTTAACATGTGGCTGATCGTCCACTTTATCTTTATTGGGTGGTATGTTGGGGTAATGCTGCAACATTAATACAGTTGATTACTTAAACAACTTACAGCAATTGAATAAAATTCAATAATATTATAATTGAATTCAATTATTAACTCACATTATGAACCCAACGAGGGATTGATATCTCATAATCCTTTACGCTTCTCCAAAATGACATATCCTTCTCCTGCGTAGTCGGATTGAGTGTTTGCTTAACAATCCTCTGGTAATGAAATAATTGAAATTAGCCATCGCGCATATAAAGTAGTACACCTCAATAAAACTTAATACTTACGACACGTGTATTGTCATTGTAAAACTTGTACACTTTAGAAAAACTTATTTTCGATGAGGAAACACTTTCCCACTTCAATATGCGATGAGTCTTCTTTTTTGTCTTGATGGCCCATTTTTCTGCTACAAAACCATCAATTACTTCAAACTACCAAGCCTATAACATGTGAAAATACAAAGTTAGGAAAAAAAATATAAATACATTGTATAGAAAAAAATTCATTTGTATTTGAAACGCACCTGCACCTCAGGACAAAAGCCATAAATGTTATACTTCATCTCTTTAAGAGTATTACCCTGGAAAGCCTCCATTTTCTAGTTCAATGCAGTGTCTAAACTTTTATATACTGTTTTCCAGGATAAACGACCCCATGGAAGACTTCTAAAGTACTCAAGATCATCAACATAGTTTAACAATAATGAATTCGGTACACGTTCATCTTTTCTACCATTAAGTACTCTATCCGCAAAGTAATATAACGCGATCTTTAGCGCATCAACATCATCCATGTCATTAAAGTTCAAATCTTCAATTTTTTTATCAAATCGTTTAAGAGTAGCACCTAGGTTACCTTCAAAGTACAAATCACGTAACCTGTTATTCGCAGGAAATTTGGCTTCTTTGTGTAAGTCATATGTACCATAGCAAAGTCCCGTGAGTAAACACCATTCAACGATTGATAACCGTGCTAACTAGCCACTAAATTCAAACCACAATTGATTTTTATCATCTTCATCACAACACGCTACTTGCCTAAGTAGTGCGTTGTGAAGGATTGCACCACTAAACACGTAGCTATCCATCTTTGCGAAATAGCCAAATATATCTTTCCTGAATAAACTTAATTGTTGTTTCGTTAACTTCCTCTTGATAGCATCCATCACATTCCCAAATTTTGAGGTATTTGTAATACGCTTGGGGAAGTGTTTCGTTTCCGGAATCTTCATCGTGCCTGGTTTTGTCGCCATTACGACTGAAAAAAAAATTAAATTTTTAATTAGTTAATCTGATAATTAAAAAAAATAAAAATAATTCAAGATTTATTTTTTTCTCACATTCTGTAATATCGTGCGATAGATGCTTGTCGCACGCTGTTGCGCGCGATAGGCGCGGGCGCGTTGGGCACTTGTCGCGCCCGCGACAACATACGACAGGTACCTGTAGCGCGCGGGTGATTTTTACCTGTTGTGCGTGTGATTTCTACTCCTATTGCACCTATACTCCACCTTACAATTACACCATCAACACTTTAATCTTGCAATACACCATCAACTATTTAATCTAGTCTAAGGGGCATTTTATCGAGCACCTCACATACCACTCTTTAAACCTAAATTTCACTTAACAATCTCCAATATTTATGGGCAATCAATCCTAACCTCATCTATATGCATCCATACACTAATTTTTCACCAATCAAACTTATCAAAATAGAAAGAAATTAAAATTTACGAAGTGAAAATTACTAGAAATTACAAAATGAAGGATGATACAAACACGCCAGATTTGAGTTCACTGTCAAAAACCCGCCCAACCGCCGTTGATTGTTACCGGAAAATGTAAAATAGAGGTAGTTCGAGTTACCGGAGGGAGCTAATTACCGAGTTTGGTTTTGAGAGAGATATGGGCATTATGGGCAAAAAAAATGATAAATGGCTAAGGATGATAGAAAAAATGTAATTAGTTATTTTGGATATTTATAAAATTTTTTTGGCTATATTTATAAATTTTCCCAAAATTATCTAATCAAACTATCTTATGAGATGTGGATTTCTTTTTAAAATGCTATATATGATAATTTCTCTGACGTGGCAATCCATGTCACCTCTTCTAACGGTACATATTATCTTTTGGTGAATCTATAATATTACCCTTTTAACTATTAAAACAAACGAAAAGAGAACTGTGTGTTTTTTTTAGAGCAATAGGAAGTTTTATATCCATTTCTCAAGACGTTAGTCTTTTTCTCTTTTTTATTTTTTTTATTTTTTCGGTAGAGAAAAACTTTTGCATCATGAGATAGTGCATTAGTTATCATTCGTACAGCACAGTGGATCGTATTTTGGGATCCACTAACTTTCTTATATTAAATTTAATTGGTCAAAAAGTGAGATCCATCAATGACGTCAATGTACTACCAAATAGTAAAGTATTATTGATCTGTTTCAACAACCCAATATACTACACCTCAATATACTAAAACTAGTTGGATAATCCCAAGTGCTTCTCCTATTAATAAATGAAAAAAATTGCTCATATCCCTACATATAATTTTTTTGGCTCGTGTTGTCTCACATATAATCATTTGTATATGAATTGAGGTGGAATGAGCAAAGTAGGACTGGGAACTAAGAAGCTCACCAGACACGACTTGGTCAATGGTCCTAGCTGTCCTTATCAAAGAAGGGCGAGCCGCTCCAATTTTTCAACTAAATGTCAATTTGAGATTACAATTAAATAAATTATTTTTATTGTGTAAATAAAATAAATCGTTGATTAAATAAATAGTTTACAGTTTAATAAATTATGTTATTATAATTGCTATAATTTTGAAAGGTATAGTATATATATATATTAAAAAGAAAAGAGGGCGGACAAGTTCAAATATAATTTTTTAACCCTCTTCTTATTCTAAGAATCGAACCTGGGCTTCCACGGCTCTACAACGAGCATGGTGACTAACCTGACCACACCCTTAAAGACTTGAAAGGTATAGTATATATTTTTGGTAAATTTTATTACAAAGTGTTATTTTATTATATAATGACTAAAATGCATATAAGTTTAAATTACTTTTTATTTTTAGAATATATTTAATAAATTGTGTAGAAATATCTTTTTTTTAATACATAAATTACATAAAGTGAATAAAACTCAATTAAATAAAATATAATAAACTTTATTGTTATATAAAATATGATAAAAAAAATTATACGTATACATAATCTAAATAAAATATAATATAATATTTATTACATTCATATTAAATTGATATTAGAGAGAATATATAGTAGTTGTAGCGATAATTTAATTGTGATAATAATATGATATTCAATAATTTATATATTATGGTTTATTAAAAAGTAAGATATAAATGTTTTTTGTTAAAATACTAAGGTTATAATAAAAATTTAAAAAAATATACTAACTTATTTAATAAGGTACTTGAAAAAAGTAATCATATATTTATTTTTAAAAATTACTATCAAAATAATAAAAATTATAAAATAAATTATTTTACGAAATTTACCAAATATTATTCTTATTCAAAATTATTATATAAGTAATTTGTTGAATTTTAACTTCAATTCTATACGGAGTCTAAATCTTAAGCATGTCCATCATATTTTGTATATATGTATATATATTAAACATTCCTCCTTTAATTTTAAATATCTATTCTTCCTTAAATACCAAGTATTTCTTTGTATAAAATAAAAGTTTAGTACGCTTCAATTTTTTTTTTTTGGTAGTGATTTTTCATATTGTAATTAACAACGTTCATTTTTTTTAATATTTGGTAAATAAGAACTGGCACAGTAAATAAATAAAGGTATTGACAATATATAATTATACAAATATATATTTTTTTTATAAATAGATAAACAAGTTGAAATAACCCAATACAAATAAATAAATTAATAAAATATTATATAATTATTAATCATGTAAATATATGTCAGCTCAAATTTTAAACAATCTTATTATATTCGTATCAAATAATAGCCACCCGTAAAAATTTCCGTCATAAAATAAAATGTAGAAGAATGTGGACAAATTCACGGTCCAAGTTATACAATTTTATTTTATTTTAGTGGGCAAGAAAAGTAATGGCTGAGATTCGTTTTCAAAATCCGTGCAGCCAATCAAATTTACAGAAACACCCTCAAAACCAAGAACAGTAGCATGAAGTCAAGTTTGTAAATTTGTCAAACTAGAAGACCAGTCTGTTCGAATCACTGTTATAAATGATCACATATTGTACAGGGTCCCAGAGGTTATTTAGCGTGAGTTGCGCAGCTGCAGGCTTTGACAATAACAAAGAGAGAGTCCAAATCATTTTGCTCTTTGCTTTCCTCTCTGTCTATCTCGTTTAAGTAAGCGAATCACAGATTCCTCACTTTGTTTGATTTCAAATTCTACTTCTTTAGATTTTGAACATAAAAAGTTTTCTTTTTTTTGCTGTTGTTTTGATCAAAAAGCTCTTTTTCTTGTTGGGGTTTTTAATCGATTCTACATTTTTGCTTTATTATTTTTTTGTGGGGTTTTTTTAATTTGTTGAGGTTTTGTGTTTAGCAGCAACAGCGAACAAATGGCCTCAGATCCAAAGATTCACAAATTCGAAGAGGTCGCCACGCACAACAAAACTAATGATTGCTGGCTTATTATTTCTGGCAAGGTCAACTCTCCATCTCTCTGCCTCTTGATTCATATTTCATATTTGTTCATAGTTTAGCAAATTTCTAAAATCTTAGAAGGTGGGTCAGCTGATGAATTTGTGATATGTTGGGGGAAGAACTCTCATTCGATATAATCGAGGAATCTGTACAATCATTTTTTTTGTATGGGCCCTACTTTAATTTCACGGACCCGTGCATTTATTTATAACCTGGTCAATGGAAGAGAGTGAAGAGTGATCTCTTAGTCCTATTGTATGATCACATCATATAATGCTTGCATAAAGATTTGATGAAGGGCACATAATTTGGATAATTTCAATTATTTATTGCCTCAAAAGATAAGATCCTAAATTGTTGATGTATAGATGTTCAAGAAAGAAACATGAGTAGATTTCCTATTTTTGATACTTTCTCATTGAAGAAAGGAAAAATGACTTTTTTCTTATTTTCAGATTATAGACTAGTTTGTACCATTGTATTTGAAAATGTTTTTAAAATACACTCCAATGGAACACATTTTTCTTTAGATTTTCATTATCTTGTGTTTCCAATAATAAAATACTTGTTCTAATTGTGGCCCAAATGAGCTTAGTATACATAAGATGAAGATTTTAGGCCCAACCATGAATTTCAGCATCTAGGAAAATCTAATCAGCTGTTGTTTATAATAGTGAGGTGTTTGAAACCTATTTATGAGGTGAGATGAGATTGGTCCAGGAGTAAACTGAGGGCAAAAAATAAATGCTACTGATATATACTGCCCTTGTGTATTTGAGTAAAGACTTGAAGCAATTGCTGTGGATGAATATTTTTCTCTTGAGATGCTACTGATTTACTGCCTTTCCTTCTTGTCCTGGAAAAAAATAGATGCTTGTTATGTTATCATATTGATGCATGAGAAGAAACAGATAATGATGTAATGCATGGTCGTAATGTAAACTTACAGTTAAGTGTGTGCACTTCTTTTTATTGCTGAAAAATGGTTTTACATGCAGGTGTATGATGTGACCCCGTTCATGGATGATCACCCCGGAGGGGATGAGGTTTTGATTTCTGCAACTGGTAAAATCTCTCTCTCTCTCTTTGGATAAATATAGGAAGCGTGATTCAGTGGTGGGAATGAGAATTTTGTATGGAATTTTTGCAGGGAAAGATGCAACAAATGATTTTGAAGATGTGGGTCACAGTGACTCCGCTAGGGAGATGATGGGCAAGTACTATATTGGTGACATTGATCCATCAACTGTTCTTCGGAAACGTGCGTATATTCCACCACAGCAACAAGCTTACAATCAAGATAAGACCCCTGAGTTCATTATTAAGATTCTACAGATTCTTGTGCCGCTCTTGATATTGGGTTTAGCCTTTGCCGTTAGACACTATACCAACAAAGAGTAAGTGGCAATATCAATAAAATGAATCGTCTCCGGAATGGGAAGCTGGTGATTTGCATCAGTTTAGTTCTAGGACATTTATCTTTTCTTTACTTCCCTTTGTTGTTTGTTTTTACTGAAATTGAATACTGGTTCATAGTCCATCAGAGACCACATCGTCTGTCTTGTCCTGAATGTCTCGTTTCTAATGTTTTTCATTGATGATGATGGGATAATGTTTATTTTTATTGGATCATTGGATAGTGAGAAGGGCAAGTTATTCCTTCTGATTTGAGTGCTTTGTCGAGGCTATTTTATGTTCTTTTTATTGCCAGTAGCTATATAATTCTCTCGTTTATTTCATTTTTGGTAAGGTGCCCTAGACTAAGGTAAGGATGTGGATATCGCTAATGCTATTGATCTCACTTTCCTCTGCTCAGCGTGAGCCATTTCCTTTTTCACTAGTGCACTGAATGACCATGTTATAAGACCTCGATCGCAAACGCGAACCTGTTTATGAAATAAAATAATTATTCACGTCATGACGTGTCAACCACTCATTTATGAATAATAGTAACGTGTTTGTTCTTTTTATTTGATTTTATTTTTTGCTTTGCGTTAAACAACTTTTAGAAAAAAAAAAATATGACGTTTATTTCTGGAAAACAAAAGTTGACGTTAAACAAAGGAGTTGTATGGACGCTACAAGAAATAAGGCCTTTAGCAACAATTTTTTTATCGGCCAAATTGTTTTTGCTGCCTTAATAATGTTAAAGCAACGTAAAAAAAAATTTCATTGCCAAATATTTAAGAAATAAATATTTAATTAGTATTTTTAGCCATAAATATTTCTTAGCTAAAAGCATACATTAGCGAAGAATTAACTTTTTGTTGCAAAAATATTTAGTGCCAAGCTAACAATGTTGGCGTCGAAATGTTTAGCAATGGAACCTTCACCGCCAAATAGTTTCGTCGTGAAAGAGTGACCAAGAGTGACAAAACATAATTTGTTGCCAAATCTATATACCTAAAAATCTAAATTTAAAGATTTAACTTTTTGTTTTTTGTGACAAAATTTGAATTCCGTTGCTAAATATGTATTTTTAGTGATGAATTTTAATTTTGTGGCAAAAAATTAAAAATTAAAATTTAAAGCATTTTATTTCAACCAAAATTTTTTATTTTTGCCAACAAAAGATAAAGTTGGTCACTAAATATGTATAGTTAGCAATGAAGTTCTAATTTCATCGCTAAATAAATTGAAAATTTTAAAAGTGAAAGGCAGATGATTTTCCGCCAACTTAAGTTTTAGCAACAAAAATTTTAATTTTGTCATTATATCTCAATTACTTCATTTCTTTCACTCTTTTTTTTTTTTTTATACATGAGACTATTGTTTAAGATTACAACTCATATTACATGAAATTATAACTGATATTTACAAATTAAATTATGACTGAGACTAGTTTACATTAATTCATATAAGACACTGCCCAGATTTGAACTCTCACTAATATTCAAGGGATATATATTCTTCACACTGGAGTAAGGAAGCAAATTATCTTCACTCAATTATTGAGGAATGAAATACCCCCACAATGCGTTTGTGGGGGTTCAAAATGTTGTCCTCCAATTTGGAGGGCAGCAGCCCTAACCACTAAGTCAAAGGCCTGGTGGCTCATTTCTTTCACTCTTTGATTCTTTCATTATCTAACTTCTATTCTTTAATTCTCTCATCTATAAGTTTCTTTAACTTTCATTCTCTCATCTCTAATGTACGATTTGTTAGGAATAATAAATTCTTTCTGGTGATATCCATTACCTTAAAACTCAGAAACATTCATATTGTATTACTAAGAATTAATAACAAAATATGCGGAAACATATATGAATCCATAACGTTGAATTGCCCTCTGGAATATTGTGGTTCGTCTTTCAAATCAACACGTATATCTTAAAGAGTCATTTACTTTCTCTGTCCACTCTTTCTGATGATGGGATAACAAAAAGAATAGAACGCTATGTGTGACTTGAGAACCATAACCACTTATATAAACAGATTTTTCTGTTATCACTGGCATTCCTAATTTTACTGATTATAAAATTAGAATCTCATTAGATTTTCACAGATTAAAAGTCAACACCCTATTACATACATTAAAATACAAATTATAGAAAATCTAATTAGATCACTTTTAATTGGATTTAACCTTATATGACAGTCTGCAATATATAATTATTCACATATAAGCCCAACATAGGATTAAAGATTCAACAATATTGGATTAAATATCCAAAATTCTCTCACTTAGGCTATATATGAAACCTTATAATTATATTTTGTAAAAATAACTATATGAGCTCAATCTTGTTGTCATTACCAAAATGTATCTATAACGAATCCGGTCCATCAATCATATCAACATAGGATCAAAGCGGTATTTATTACAACTGTCGTAACTCGACCCATCAATAGTCATGATGCTAATACAAATTAATGATATGGATTATGATGTGGATGTGTAGTATGGAAATGTCATATAATGTGATCTTAATATGTTTATTTCTAACTGGTCTATCTTAACTCTTAGTGAGATCAAACTTTACCAAAATCAGAGTATGAATAAATCAAAACTTTATTTCTGCAGAAAATAGCTGTAAATAACCATAAACTGAAATAATTGAAAAATATCTATATCATAAGAGTATTTAAAATTACAAACATCCACTAAAACTGAATATCCTTAAATGACATGACACTCATACAAGTAGTGTGCTTATGAAACATTTTGGATTGCAATCCCTTAGTAAGTAGATCAGCAGTTTGTTCTAACGTGCTCTATAGATGACTGTCTACTCTGAACTCTTTCTTTAACAACTAGGAACTTGATGTCTATATGCTTCGACTCCATTGAGCTCCTGTTATTATTGGAATATAGTACTCTAACTTATTGTCACAAAATAATTTGCGTGATCTATCAATACCATCTACTATGCGTAGCTCCATGACAAAATTTCGTAACTATACTCTGTGATTGGAAGCTTCATAACATACTATAAACTCTGCTGCTATTGTGGAAGAGGCTATAAGAGACTATTGAGTACTTTTCCAAAAAACAGCATCTCTAGGTAACATATAGATGTAGCATGTCGTGGACTTCATATTATCTTGGCATCCAACAAAATCGAAGTCAGTGCACCCAATGATCTCAAGCTAATCCAACCCCCGATACGTGAGCACATAGTCTTTTGATCTCAGTAATATACTTAATATCCGGTGGTCTACAAACCTGATCATGCATTAGATTTCCTATTGCTGATGCAAAAGGAATCGTTTGCATCTCATTTTCTTCAAAATCATTCTTAGGGCACTGATTTATACTAAACTTGTCTCACTTAGCCACAAGGGTATCCCTTGGTTACAATCTCGCATGCCATATTACTTAAGAACCTTTTTCGATATAGCTCTCTTGTGATAATTAAAGAATACTTCGGGAGTGATCTTAGTGTATCTATATGCCTAATACAAAAGATGGGTCACCAAGATCTTTCATCTCAAAATTTTTAACTAAAAATCTCATGGTTTCATGCAATAAGCCTATATCATTACTGACAAACAAAATATCACCGACATACTAAACCAGAAAATTATATTTACTTCCACAAAACTTATAGTATATGCAATCATCGACTAAATTCATCTCAAAACCGAATAAGATGATCACTTGATGAAACTTGAAATACCATTGTCGAAATGCTTGTTTGAGCTCATAGATGGATTTCTTAAGTTTGGAAATCATATGTCACCATTGAGAAACGTTGTCTTCACATCCATCTAATGTAGCTTAAGATTGAAATGTGCCACCAATGTCATTATAATCATGAAAGAGTCTTTCAAGATACCGGAGAGAAAGTTTATTTATAGTCGATGCTTTCTTTCTGTGTAAAGCCCTTTAAGACAATAAGCGCTTTATACCTCTCCATATCATCTTTCAAATCCCTCTTGATCTTAAATATCCATTTGCAATCAATGAGTTTTGCACTTTTTAGCAATAGAACAAAATCACATATGTTATTATCGCTTCATGGACTTTATTTCTTCATTCATAGCATTAATCCAGTTAGAACATTTCATGGCTTGATGGAAATTAATTGGATCATGTTCCATCACTCCAATGTCTACCTCATTTTCTTGAAGAAATATAATGTAGTCATCTATCTGACAGTGCACTTTCCTTTTCTCTAGTGGATCTCCTTAATGGCATATTCCTCTTCAAAGACAAATTCTTTAACTATATCTACCCCCGCAAACTCGACATCCTCATGAAATCGTACATTTCCTTATTCGAAAATCAATTTAGTCATGAGATCATAAAACTTGTATCTCCTGGATCGTTCAGAGTATCCAATAAAATAATAACTCACCGTCCCGTAGTTCAATTTCTTCTCATTAGGTCTATAAGATCTTGCTTCAGCTGAACTTTCCCAAACATGCAAATACATTAGACTAGGCTTCTTACCTGTCCAAAGTTCATAAGGAGTTTTAGTAGTCACTTTAGTTAAAACCTTGTTAAATATATATGCTGCAGCCTTAAGTGCTTTTCCCTAAAGTTATTTAAGTAAAGTATAATGATAAATCATACTCCTTACCATGTCTTTAAGCGTCTTGTTTCGTCTTTTAGCAACAGCATTCATAGTAGGTGAACCTGGCATAGTATACTATAGGACGATACCGCAATCCTTTAAAACCTTAGCAAATGGTCCTAGAAGTTGTTCACCTAAACTGTCATAAATATCACAGTACTCACCATTATAATCAAATCTGACACTTTTGATTCTTTTATTGAGTTGATTCTCAACTTTAGTATTAAAATTTTTGAACATATCTAAAGACTGTGATTTTTCATGAAGAAGATACATATAGTTATATCTAGAAAAATTATTGATAAACGTCATAAAATATTATTGACAATTCTAAGCAACCATAGGGAATAGCCCACAAATACTACGAAATGACCCACAAATATCTATATGTATGAGTTCTAATACATACAAAGCCCTGTTGATTTCAAATCTCCTTTTATTGGCTTATTTTCCTTTGATACAGTTAACACAAATATCAAAATCTGTAAAATCTAAAGGTTCGAAAATTTTATATAACACAAGTCTCTTCATTCTTTATTTGGAGATATGACTGAATCTCTTATATCATAATACAACCGAATTCTCATTAATTAATTTTCTCTTTGTACCTCGTGTACTCAATTGCAATGATTCATTAAATAAAGCAACCATATCAATGAAATATAAATTATCATAGCCTAACAAATAACTAGAACCAACTAATTTTGAATTATAAAACAAATTAAATTTTTCATTTCCAATTGAACAAGAATAATCAAATTTGTCCAAAGCAGAAATAAAAATCAAATTCAGTCTAAAAGACGGAGTGATAAATGTTTCATCAAGATCCAAATAAAATTCATTCTTCAATAATAGTCTAAATTTTTTAATTGCTCCAACTTCTACTGTTTTGCCATCACCTATATAGATGTATCTTTCACAATTTTAGGCTTTCGATAATTTAATCAACTATGTATAGACACACTGATATGAGTGGTTGCACCTGAATCTATCCATCACGTGTACCTAAGTACCAAAGTTAAACTAACCTCAGAACAAATCAAACCAAACTATGCTTTTTAGCTCCATAAAAAAACAACTAGTACTTTCTAGACCACCTAATTTCTTTTGTTGTTTCCTTTAATGTGTTACATATATAGCTTCATTATCATTCTTCCTCATTTTACCCTTATCTTTGTCTTTATACCACATTGAAATTAGATTTGTCAATAGTATACCTATTTCTTCTTTTCATTCTTGACAAATCTTTTTTCAATTTCTACAAGCAACTCTTTAACCATTATTTTTTCAGACATAAAGTCACTAAATGCTATCGAAATGGCCTTCTTTATGATCACTATATATATGCGATTTGATTTTTTTCCACCTTTTTATACCCTTCTTTTCATGTATGATACTATCATCGGTAAGAGATAGGAAACAATCAACCCTTAACGCAAAAACTATTAAGATGCTCTGTTTTCAAGACTTGAAATTAGAGCCGTTTAGCATAGAAATAGAATTGATGTTGACAGTAATATTAGCGGGAGTCATAACTGAATCAGAGAACAACAAACAAATAAAACAAGCTCTCATAAGTCTTAAAACAAAAATAAATTCAAATAAAGGTAAATCTCATATCAAGATATCGAGCATTCTCTTAATATTTTATCCTTAGATAAAATATTAACTTATAAATGATATCTTAGTCTAATAATCAAACACTGATAATAAGAATATGTTAAACAACAAATCTTTCTTTAAGGCTGATTATAGTCCACATATAAAATCGTATAATTATCACATGTTTATTACTAAATGTGCCCATGTATATATGTAACTCTATCAAATATAAATCTTCCTTTGAGCCGATCAATATTTACAAAAATTACATAATAATTGTTTATATTTCAAAATAAATTAATTTTCAGATGTCATTTTGGTAACATGATCCTTCAATTAACTATAGGCTAAATATTAACTATAGATTTTAATCCATCAAATCCAATATCTATTGAACCCAAAACTAAGTTTATTAAACCAATTTCTAATGGATTTAAAATTAAATTTTATTAAGTTCAAATAAATTTAGGACTTAAAATGAGAATCTTCTTAACCTATTAAAAAAATTTCTTATAAAACAGCTATAAAACCCTAACCCATATTCTTCTTTTCTTCTTCATGCGAAAAAGCCATGGCCGCCGCTTCTTCTTACTTATGCAGCGGGCATGGCCACCCCTCTTAAGCTGTGTACCGCTGCATGGTGGCTGCGACTTGACTGCTGGTGTGGTCCAATGGTCGCGCCTAGGCCATTCTTTTTTTTTTTTTTTTTGTTATGCGGGTTTGCTTGATGCGGCGGCCATGGCCGCCAATTCTCCCGATCTGCCGGGGCTTCTACGGCCACGCCTTGCCCAAAAGCCGATGGTGGCTATTGCTGCCGCTGGCTTGAAACTTTAGAAAACCCCAAAAATATTTTTTTTAAAATCCAGCCACACTAAAAGTTATGATATAACAATTTTATTTTTTTTAAAAAAAAATTATTCCGAATTATTTTGTTGTAAAATTATTTATTTTATTTCGTATAATTTTGTTGAAATTTTGTTGCAAAATAATATTTCGTATAAATGCAACATAAGAGTTTGTTGCAAAACAATTTCTTAAACAATTTAGATACTCTTTTACCACGAATCTATGTTGTTGCAAAAAAATGTTTAGGGCAATGAAACTTTTGTTTTGTTGTTGATTATTAGGCTGACTATCACCTCGATAAACTTATTTTTGTTGCAATAGCCCAAGGCTAAAAAATTTATATACTGTGAGCAACAAATCTTTTGTTGTCGTAAAAAGTCATTACAATTGTGATATACTTTGAATTTTGTTTAACCGTATTCATAATAGAGTTATTATGACACATAAAATCTATATTTTACGCATATTGAAAGTTTTTTTTTTTTTTAAGTAGACCTTTCATTAATCATTCAAAACTATCAAATACATTTTTTATATTTACTGGCATTGTTTCTAACCAGGTAGCAAAATGTATTTTTTCCTAAAGCAAATTTTGCTAAGGAATGAGCATAAGCATTATAGCATCTAGACACATATTAAATTTCAGCTTTCTGAAAATCCGGTCTCTGATTTTGAATTTCTGAGATTATCCAAAATATTTTTGTTCTAATGCTCTGTGTTGTTAATTAGCTCAACAACCTCTAGACAATCTGTCTCTATGATCAAACAAAATAATGCACCTGCTTTTGCCACATTAAGCCCCACTCTCCAGCTTCAGCTTCTACAAAACTAACATCTCCATGATCAAACAAGATTATGACCCGAAGTTGAAGTTTGTATTTAACTCAAAATAATTCCTATTTTGTCGCCTTTTCCTATCTTAAATTTTTGGAAGTTCGATAAACGATTCAAATCAAGTTTATAAAAATACAAAATATATCATCATTGAAATCAAAGTTCATACTTGACACCCATAAGTCACCATCACATCTGTCAAAGTCAAACTAAACTCAAAATGATTAAAAATAAATAAAAAGTTGTGACCAATAGTGAGGTGGTGCTAAAAAAATTTCGTTTGGGCAACTATTTGTTTCTTACAACGGAATCTTCTAGGGTTGCGTATACAAAATGCAGGGCACACTGCAAAATTTTCTTATAAAATGCTATCGACAGAACACCATTAAAGGGGAGAGCTTTAAGACTGACAAAGTGGAAGAATAGAACAAAACAGTAATTCGGAAAAAAAAAAGAAAACAAGGAATAGAACAAAACAGGCTTACAACACTGCTCATCAAAAGCCGAATACCATTGGAAATCAAATCTGTAAACTATCAATAATCCTCGTCAATATGATACAACAATTGGTGGTCATCAACTCATCGCATAGTAAAGATCAATGTGTCCAATTATTCTGGCATGCCAGAAAGTGGGAGAGTATCATAAATTTTTAAATAACTAATATTTGAAGCAATGCCACTGCAGTCCTTAGCCTTGAAAGTGTTGCAGTAGCATACCTCAGAACTGATAGTCTTTACATCGCTAGTTTCAGGCAATGCAAAAAGAGACGTGAAATTAACAAGATCCAGTAAAAGGAGGGACACAAATAAATTAGTGAACTAAACACTTGCAATACAGTCATCATAACGATTTCTCTATCTTGTCATGCAGGGTGACCACCAAATCATGGGCATCATCCAAGAGCTTCCATACATCAAGATGCCCGGCCATGCTATTACACTCCCTTAAAATCTCATCCATGCTGCTATACTTCTCTATGATTAATTTCCTCCTCTGCAACACTGAAGCTGCAATTGCATAGAGCAACAAATCATCTGTTGGTGGAGCTCGTTGTCTGATTCTGCTCCATGCAGATTTTCCAATCCCAGCCCTGATGGCAGCCTGATCTGCCCACATTACCTCCCAAAGGCAGAGTGTTTGCTCAAACGACAATTCCCTCCGAAACAAAACCACCACCATCCTATAAACAAAAAAGCAATCTTCAGCCTGGAGCTTCTCCAGGTGCCTGTAAAGGTAAGAGTCCTTGACTTTAATTATCTTGGAAACGATACTCAGTTGTCTTCGGATCCCCACCTCATCAAGCCTAAAGTTATGCCGAGCCTTCTTCATGAAACCGGCAAAACACCAAAAGGCTTCATGATCCTCTGTAATCACAGCAGTTATTGGAGAAAGTAAATCACTCATCCCCTGACAGTAGCCAATTTCAGGATCATAGAGTGCATAGGCTTCGAGAATGGCAACCAGTCGTGCAGCATGGAATATTCTACAGGGTTCCAGGTGATCATAATCCTTCAACCCAACAGCCTCAGCAGAACGGCGTGCCCTACCTTCTGATATTGTGGCCTGAGATGGAGAATAAGGTATCCATTCAGAATTGGCACGTACAGCATCAAGGCGAATGATCCGCTGCCACGTTGCAAAATCTTCAGTTGCGCATAGCTTATCCCTGACTTCTGTGTTTGTGGGAGGAATATTCTCTTCTGGGTCCTCATCAGGATTGTTCTCTTCCCCATCTTCTGAACAGGAAAAAGCCTGAATCACTTCAGGGTCTTCAGAGGAGTCTGAGTCAGATGACTCAGAGTTTAAAGCAGAGGAATCAGCATTCGTGGTTCGTCTTGAACTAGCATTTCCTTCCAACAATATACTAGAGGGATCATCCGAGTACTCAGCATCTTGACTCCTTTCCTCACTAGAAAGAGACTCCCTGGCACTAACCACATCTTCAGAACTCGAAGTATCTGTGTCTTGAATGACACTTCCACTGTCCCCACTGTACCCTGTCTCACTAATTTCTTTCAACTTCAAACTCCCATTGCTGCGTTTGAGAAGGCGTCGGCACGCTCTGCGGAGCTTCTCATATTCCTTTCTGCATTCATAGATTAACAGAAATGACGCATTATGTATAAATGAAGGAAGCATATAGTCAGTACTCACTTTCTAAAGGTCAAATTATTATACTAATCAAAAGAGCAGTCTGGTAGAATGCGCTACACTGAAAATTTTGAGATGAACTTGCCCAAATTACCTTTTCTGAGTTCTTATAGTCTCTCTTTCCTCTTTGGTGCTGTTCAAGTCATATCTGTTGAAAGGAAGAGAGACAATTAGTCATCATATAGGATTCAAGAATCAATGACATGCTTCCTATTTCAATTTATTCTTAATTATTTACTGCTCCCTATACTCTTTTGTGAGGGATTTATTCAAACCACCTCCACCAGCTGTGCCGCCAACTAAATAACTCAAATAGTAAGTATCAAAAACATAAAAAATAAGCCAGATACTCACACTCCAAGGAGGAACGGCCAAACCTCTGCCCTAATACTTGGATCCACACCCTACATCACAATATAGATAGAAGGTTTGTTTAGATATCCCAATGGTAGTAAACCCCAAACTTGAGAAATAAATGCAATAGGTTGAAGGAAATGATGTCTCACTCTACTGCGAACTTTCTTCAAGAACTTAACCCCACCATCACGGAATTTCCCATCCGATGTAAACAAACTTCTCCATTGCTGAGGAGAAAGTGCCTGTTTTCTTTTTCTGCGAGACCATGGTGACTTCAGTCGACCACCCCTGAAATGGCAGGAAGAGAAAGTTAGAATCCCAAAATAAGAAACCACTAATGATACAGAGCCTTCCGCAATAGATAAAATGTAGCTCAAACAAGTCCCACTCAACACTAATCCTCAAGGATTATCGATTTAAGCATTCAATATGAAAAACCACAAAAGCTGAAAAGACCGCCAGACTGAGTCAATGTCTAAGATAAAGCACTATTCCTGGGCCAACAATATTAGACTAATCTGGTTAATGGCTCTGAATACATTAAAAATGAGAACAATTACAAACGAGTTATTGACACGATCTCTCTCACAGTGAGATCAGTTAAATCATCACTAACACACGATTAAAACAGATCCAGAAACACGAACATACAGATCCCAAAGAGAAACGGAAGGGAATGTAAGCCCGAGATCAAGATCTAAATCAAGCTTGATAAGCATTAAGAACAACTAATAATGAGCAAAAAAACTCAAAAGAATCGATGGAGAACAAGATAATGGGTGATTAAACAAAAAAGAATGTTATAGAGAGAGAGAGAGTGATTTGTGGGAGACTCACCGATCAGAGGAAGAACAAGAAGCTGGTGAGGAAGAGGTAACAACGAATAGAACCGAACGCAAGTGAACCCATGAAGATGAAGACGATGAAGACGACGACGACGGTGATGATGATGAGTTGTTATTATTTGAAGACGACGACGAAGTGTGACTTCGTTTTAAAGCTTTCATCTACTGAACTTTTTTTTTCTCTTCTTAACTATTTATCTATCTTCTACTTCTTGGTACTACTACTGGACTAGGTTTCACGGAAACAAATTTACCTAGTGGTAGTGTAGAAAACGGCGGCCAACAAGGCGACTCCGGCGAGAGTCGTGACGGCAAGGGCTAAGTTTGGCGGCGGTGAAACCGCTGACCAGAATCCGCCACCGCCGCCGACCTGGATTCTGGTGAGACTGTTGAAGATGAACAACAACATAGATGGTGAGATTTCTTGCGTAATTACCGCAATGCCCTCCCCCTTCTTCTACTTCTTCTTTCTTAGCTTCTGCTTCTGCTTCTGCTTCTGATTCTACTGCTTCTAGTGCACGCTTTAGGTTTCGGCTAACACAACTGGTTTCCTCTTTTAATTTTTATTTATTATTATTAATTTTTTTCACTTTTACTTTTGCTTTTTTTTTTCTTTTTTTTTTGGTGTGTGTTTTATGGGGATAGAGGAAGTCTTTTTGTTTCTTCTTTGTCTCTCTCTAGAGTCAGTCAGGCTAGAGAGAGAACGTGAAAAAGAGAGAAAGAGAGTTTGTTACACTTGTTATTGGTGTAGACTCGAGTGAAAACTAGACTGACTCCCAGAGAGATTTGATTATAGAGGCATTTTGTAATGTAAACCCTTGTTCTGTGCTTTGACGACGTCGTTCGATAGCTATAGATCAAAAAGAATTAAACAATAAAAAAAAAAGTCAAATCATGTTTAGGTAATGCAATTATTATATAATTAATTAATTTTAAAAAAATTACAACAATGATGAAAGCATTATAAATGAGCAAAATTATTGAAAAACATCCTCATTTTCCTGCCCGATTTCTTTAAAGAATAATGGTATATAATTTAAATTTCTTTATTTTAAATAATATAATATTAATTTATTTATTTATTTTAATTTTATAAAATATTATCAATTAATTAATTAATATCATATTATTTAATATAAAAAATATGTAACATTGTTCCTTCTTCAAATTAATTAATAAGTAAAAATTTTTAATTTATACTTTACTCCTCTTATCAGAGATTAAAAATTTTTAATTTATATTTTACCCTTTTATAATTTTTTAAAAAAATCTAAAACTTAAAAAAAAAATTTAAAAAAAAAAAAGAAATTATATTGATGTGGATCTTTTCACCATTCAGTCCTTCATTAATTTGATTCGCCACAGGAAATTAGAGTTAGACGATCAATACTTGCAAGATAAAGGGCTTTCTTCTTTTCTTTATTCTTTCTTTGGATTCTAAACAGCATGATCGAATGATCGATTAAAAATATATATTTTTTAATGTAATTAATGAAGTAGACCTATATGAAAATTATTCATTCAACAATGTACTTTTATTTATTTATTTATTTATTCTTTTAATAATATATTAATACATCAATTTATATTGAAAAAAATTGTATATAAGAATTTGTATCCTTATTATTGTTGCAATAAGAAATAACTAATGGTGCACTATTATAGTTCAAAATATCTAATATATAAAATTTTGATTTAATTTGAAATGACACCAAATCGTTTTAATATTTATATTCAATAGTTAAAATTTTAATTTATAATGATCACAATACTGAAGTTCTTATTTCTTCAATAAAGATTTAGGTTCTTCCTTCTAAGTTCAGCAAGTCAATTCTAACCATTAATTTTATTGATATTAGAGTATAAAAGTCTATGATGAATCCTTCAATCTTATCATCAAACTCTTAGGTTAAGTATGTGGAATATTTTCATGCTTCTGATGGATAAATCTTTCAAACCAATCTTATTATCAAAAACCCCTTTTGAAAATGAGACTTGTTCTTTGTAGGAGCATTCTTTATCATCCTGTCGATTTATCGCTTTTTTTCCACCAGATCATCTAGATTCCTAGTCTCCTTTGCCGATCTACAACAAAGGACTGAGATTCTTAAAAGAGAAAGAAATGCACAAATTTACAGCACAAAAATATTCCACATGCTTGACCTAAGAGTTTGATGATAAGATTGAAGGATTCATCATATATTCCTATACTCTAATATCAATAAAACCAATGATTAGAATTAGCTTGCTGAATCTGAATATTTATGGAAGGAATAGAAACTTCAATATTGTGAACTTGAAATTGCTGAACTGTGTTCACAATATGGATTTGATAATTTATCTTTCCCAAATATTCTAGATTTAAAAAATAAGACCCTTCCAAATAAACAATCCTTCAATTTTAAAAGTTGATTTTCAAAATATAATTTCTCTATAAAACATATAAAATGAGATTCATTCTTAATATGTTATCTGGACCTTGCGGCGCCAAAATTTAGTCAAGTGGGTTAGTGATTAGATACTAAACTTCTTGGTAAATGGTCCCAGTCAGAACTTGCTAAAATAACAGATAATTGATAAGTTTGTTCTTCTTAGGGTGAGAACTACCACTAACTCAAAGAGTATTTTTTTTGTCCCCCCCTTTATTAAATTCTTCAGAGCTTATTTATAGTTCAAAAACAAAACAATACTCATCTGCTAAGTAGTCAGTATAAGAAGGCTAACAAATTAACAACTTAGCTAAAATAATGAAACAAATAAACAACCATCTAAGATATGGAATCTCCACTAATTCAAGAATGGTTTTGACACGATGAAACAATCGTTCGTTGTCGTTGAAAGAATTAACTCCAAATATTCGAATCAATGCCCATCCCTTCACGTTGTATTACTCATGCATGGCGAGCATGTGCATGGTGAGCATGTGTCCATTCGTATCCCTCTAGCATGATGTTAGGCTTAGCTGTTCGAACGGACTTACGCAGCTTCTTATCATCACCTCCCCCTCGAAATGAACCCTTGTCCTCAAGGGTTAGCATAGAAATCGCTGCTGAGCACGGACGTGTCTTCCCACGTAGCTTCTTCAGCTGGAAGTTTCTTCCATCGAACCAGACTTTGCTCGATAATGTTTCCCCCACGTTTAAGCCAACGTGTATCTAAGATTGAATCCGGTTCCAATTCCAACATTCCGTCTTCATCAACTGGTGGCAACTCAACGCTTGGATTAGCCCGATCCACCGACGACTTTTTGAGCAACGATACATAAACCGAACGGCATGACCAAATATTCATAATGGCCATTGTGAGTACGAAGGCCGCTTTATGAATATCGGATGGATTTACCCGCACTTGGTGATACCGCTACTTAGGTCTAGTTTTGTGAAGTAAGTCGCTCCGTGTAACTCATCCAACATGTCTTCAACAGTGGGTATTAGAAATCTGTCTTTTATTGTTGCTTCATTGAGTGCGCGGTAGTCTGTGCAAAACCGCCAACTGCCATCCTTTTTTTTGACAAGTAGGACCGGTGAAGAAAAAGGGCTAGTGCTAGGACGAATTAGACCGGAATTAAGCATCTCTTGAACTTGCTTTTCAATCTCTGCTTTCTGAAAATATGCGTACCGGTATGGTCGAACATTGATTGGTTCTGTCCCTTCCTTAAGTTGGATACGGTGGTCAATTTCTCGCGCCGGTGGCAGTTGCTTGGGCTCTTGAAATAAGTCCGTAAATCCCTCCAATAATTTTTTTATACCGATTGGTGCTACAGTGAATGGTTCTTCTTGGTCTAATTGAAGGCAGATTGCAAAGATTGAATGCCCGTGTCTCCTCTCCTTTGTGATCTCCGTCAAAGTTGCAGCTTGAATGGTTTGTGGTCCTATCCCTTGCAGTCGTTGCTTTTTATTGTTCCAATTGAAGTCCATTGTTAGAGATTTCCAATTCATGGACCATCGACCCCAACTTCTCAAGCCATTGTATCCCGAGCACCACATCTAATCCCGTGATTGGCAAAGAGTAAAGGGTGAGTTTAAAAGGAACACCTTGGATTATAACCTGTACCTTCCCATGTCTCCCGGCATGTAACTTTTTCCCAGCTTGCCACTTTCACTTGAAAATCTGCTCGTTGGTTGAACTGGTAATTGGAGTGTGTTGGCTAACCGTGTGTTGATGAAATTGTGTGTAGAGCAACTATCAATTAATACCACAATTTCATGCAGCCCAATCTTAGCCTTCACACGCATAGTTTGAGGCGCGGTCCAGCCCGTCAAAGCGTAGAAAGTGATTTTAGGCTTATCGTCATTCTCTTTCTCATTATCTGTCATGGATCGTTTCATTGCTCTCACCACGATCGAGTTCATCGATTTCACCATCTAAAATCAAGCAATTGGGCCTTCGAACATTTGTGTCCCGCTGTAAATTTTTCATTACAACTAAAACACAATCCTCGTGTTCTCCTTCGCTGCATCTCTTCCCATGAGAGTCGTTTGAATGGAACGGTTGGGGATGCTCTAGCGTTGGTTATTTGGTTTGCTGCCGGTCGGTTGGCAAATGGTGATCTGGTCATTCTTTTTTGTCGAGACAGCTGTTCGTCTCTCATTCTTGCAAAACCGATGGCGTCCTTAAGAGTCCTCGATCCGAAAAGTCGAATTTCTTCGGATATCTCCGATTCGAGCCTCCCATGAACGTGCCAACAAGCGCTTTCTGAGTCCACCCTTGAACTCGATTGCCAAGACGTTCAAACTCCTTCTGATATTCCCTGAGGGTGCCGGTTTGTTTGATATGAGAGAGGGCCTCATCGAAGTCTTCACAATCTGTTGGCCCAAACCTCGCCCATAGTTCATCCACAAATTCTTGCCAAGTCACTGTTTTCCCTTCCTCTTGATAAGACCGTCGCAGCCACTGCCACCACTGATTTGCTTCTCTCTCCAAGTGGAATGATGCTAAAACCACCTTCTCATCATCCGCCAAGTCTTGGTACTCAAAGAATTGGTTGGCTCGATTGAACCACTCGGTTGGGTCGTCGCCGGAGTAGCGAGGGAATTCTAGTTTTGCTACTTTGGATTGAAATTGTTGTCGTCCTCTTGGAGTGTCTTCTCGGACTGGACGTGAAGTCGCAGCATTGTTGTTGACACTCGGCGAGTTTCTTGTTGTATTGATCGAATCCACCAGCTTGCTCAAAGTTGCCTCAATGTTCGCCATTCCCAACTCCATCCGTTGCATCTTATCCCGCACCTCATCGAGCCCGGCTTCCATTCCATCAATGCGTTCTTTGTTTGTTGTCATTCTTAACTGAGCTCGATACCAATGATAAATGGTCCCAATCGTAACTTGCTAAAATAACGAGATAATTGATAAGTTTGTTCTTCTTAGGGTGAGAACTACCACTAACTCAAAGAGTATTTTTTTGTCCCCCTTTATTAAATTCTTCGAGCTTATTTATAGTTCAAAAACAAAACAATACTCACTCGCTAAGTAGCCAGTATAAGAAGGCTAACAAATTAACAACTTAGCTAAAATAATGAAATAAATAAACAATCATCTAAGATATGGAATCTCCACTAATTCAAGAATAGTTTTGACACGATGAAACAATCGTTCATTGTCGTTGAAAGAATTAACTCCAAATATTCAAATCAATGCCCATCCCTTCACGTTGTATTACTCATGCATGGCGAGCATGTGCATGGTGAGCATGTGTCCATTCGTATCCCTCTAGCATGATGTTAGGCTTAGCCGTTCGAACGGACTTACGTAGCTTCTTATCACTTCTACATTAGCATTTTAATTTATATTTCTGACAATGGGCTAGCTGACTTTCAAGAAAATAATAGGAGAATACAACCATAAATAAATAATACGCAAGCACCTGCCAACACAAAAAATAATGGGACGCACTGAAAGTTTTTTTTTACTATGTTAACCCTTAAATACTCAAGTCAAATTCTAAGCTTATTGAAAAAAAAAAAGAAAAAATGAAACTGTATTTGGTTTTGAGTAGTGATGAAAGAAATAAAAACTCTCAGAGAAAAAGAAGTTTTAGAGAGAATCTATCTTTACTGTGTCTGAATTTCCCTGAGGTTTTTATAGAGGTTAGTCAAATAGAATCTTATTCCTGATTTTCTGAAGAAAATAACCAATACAATTTTGACTAAGTTTTGCTTACACGTTGACTCAATTAACACGTCTCCTCACAATCTATCTCCTCAAGGCTTTCATGGTTTTAGCTTTTCCTTGCAGTGAACACAATAAGTTTTTGCAGTATACATCTGATCATGATACTGCAGTTTTATCCCACGCATGAAAGCTATAATAATTAAATCCTAAAATTTAGCTTTACCATTGTAATATATTTTTACTCTTGATTAAGTAGGTGTATTTGATATATTATATTACACTAAACTTTTATATAAATAATTTTTTTAAACCTTAAGACTCTCACTTATATGAGTAGAGTTCAAATCTCATCTTTTATTTTCAAAAAAGAAAGAAAAAAGAAATTACCAACTCAATTAACTTATACCCACATTTCCTGTATACAATTATACAGTATTGAGTTTAGCACATTGTCGGGTGCACGTTATATTTAAAAAGAAGGCATCCTACTCTACATTAAACAAACCGAGCTAGCTTTTCCTTGGGCTTAGGTGAGTCTGTATAAATTAAAATGTGATAAAAATTATCAATATTGTGTAAGTTTTATTATGTATTATTTATTATTTAATAATAATAGTCAGGCATAAATCGGCATTGGTCATTTGCTGCTATAATCATTATCCGCTGGCCGTTGGTTAACGATGTCCGTCCGTTTAAGACAAATAACATAACGGTGAGTTTGGAATTAATATTCGTTGATGATGAATCTACGTGATCATATAATCCTAATATCTTCCTATATATGAAAAATTTCAGAAACTTCCAACTAACCACCATTAAATAAAAAAATATATATATAATCATTTTTTTATATGAGTACCTTCATTTTTTTATATAAATATACTGTTAAATCATATAAAATAATAGAATTAATATTTAATTAATTATTATATCATATGACTTCATATGATTCACATGAAAAAAAAAAAAATGAGGGAGTCCGCATAACCGTGCCTAGTGCCTAAGTGTGTGTATATATATATATATAGCCACACGTATATAAGGCAATTCAGACAACAGTAAAGCGAATTTTTGTTTGTCTGAATACAAATACAAGACAATCCAGTAGAATCCATTTTATTTTATATAATTAATTGACTATTTGACTGTCACCTGTGGCTTCCCTCGACACATCTTATAATCAACTGACATGTATCTTTATAATGTGTACGTGATGAGGAAAACCCACCTCAACAGTAGTTTCAAGAACATTTTAAAGTGAATATTAAGTGAATACACTTCATTTTATTATTCTACTAATTTTCTCTTTATTAGGTTTTGGAAAGATAAAAAAAGAAATTATAGTCTCTAGGGATTGAAAAGTTAAGAACATATATATGTTGTAGGAGATTTGAGAAATTTATAACACGTACTATGATTTATCATTAGTGCCAATAAGAATACGCAGCAAATAGGAAATCAAGTTGGTGTAAGCTCATCCAAGTTGTTTTATTATTACATGTCTATTTCGATCCAATAAAATTGTTAATTATTTGTGTTCAATTTTTGCTTGAAATTTAAGTTCTACCTTGCTTTCTGCACGAATAATAATAATCACAATTAATTAGCAATATTATCATGAATAGAAATAGGTCAAATCCGAGTCTAATTATGTTGATTTAGACCATATTCATAATTTTGTCCTTAACGTGCATGTCAATAAGATTATTTCCAAAAGATTATTTTGTTCTGGTCCACCAACCAAAAGTGTATGCTTAAGGAATATGAATGAATGAGTATAATAATGAGTTATGTCTTAATTTTGACATGCTTTTTAGGAGTATAAAATCTCGATACCAATGATATCGGGAAGCTATAAAAGGCAAAGCATGCTTCCAAACGTTCCTTTCATTTTATTATTTTCCTGCATGGCCTTTGAAAAATGAGTCAAAAAAATGAGGCGCTAGTGCTTTCTTTAATTCAGAGGCAGAAAATAAAATAAAGATAGGGGAGAGGGAATAGAAAAGGTCCATAACAAAGTAAATATTAACAAACAGATATCGATGTTATATGATTTTGACTCTTGACTGTATAATATATGCTTTCTTTTCTAATCAGACCAAATCGATACACCATTTTTTTTTAACATTAAAATTCAGCAGCAATTAGACATAGACATAGTTTATGCCATACAAAATTACAATAAAGATCTTCTTTGGTTCATTCTTAACATAAATTTAAATAATCAAGATACTAAGGATTTATTTGGTATTGTTTTCCACCGTTATTTTCCGTTTTGTAAGAATGAAATTTAAGAAAATATGTTTGGTGGACATATTTCATAACAATAAAGTGAAATATGAAAAATGAAATATTTTCAGTTCAGAACGCTGCATGAGAGAGAATTTGAAAGAATCAAGGAATTGTGTGTTAGGGGATGTCTCCCACTCGAGGCTGCATCCATTTTTTTTTTTTTTTAAATTCTTAAGCTTTCTTTTTTTTTCCCCTTTTATCAATATTCAGTAATCTTTTATCTACTGCAACCTTCTACTATTATTTTATTTTATTTTTGTATTAAATTTTTAAATAAATTTCCTTCAGATTTCTAGTTTTAAAAAAAAAAAAAAATTATTTCTCTGTGTGTGTGTGTGTGTCTTATAATTTTCGAATACCAATTAGAGTTAATTTACTTCTAAATAAATTAATACATTGTTTTGAATGAACAAAATTATATATGTATTTAGTTTACAATTTACGCTACATCCATTATTTTTTTTACATTTGATTTTTAATATTGTTGTTAAATGTTAGTTTTTTATATCTCATTTGCTTTTTTTTTTTTATCATAGACAAATTGAAAAAAATTAAATGCTATATGCAATAAATTATGAATAATTGAGTAAAAAAATTTAAGAAAAATCTACCAAATACATTTTCATTTTTTTTTATATTTTCGTACCGACAATCAAACATATTTTACTGTTTTTATTTTTATATATTATTTTAAAAACAAACTACTAAGTATCTTTCTATTTTTAAGAACATCTCCAAAAGGCTATTTAAATTTTATTTTTCAAATAATCATTTGCTTACCTATGTGGTAAATAAGAGTTTAAAAAAATAAAATTTTCTCTAAAAGATTCACCAAATTAGAATAAATTAATATTATTTTAATTAAATTTTTTCTCTTATTAAATTTAATTACTCTCTATGTATTCTCAACAAATTTAATAATTTTTAATAAGCTAAAAAAGGTTAGATAACTATTATTTTCTTTGAAAAGAAACATAAATAATAATTATAATACCTTATCTTTTTAATAAATAATAATAAAATATTAATAAAAGAGTGAGAAACTCAATTGATAATATTAAAAAATAAGAAATAATTTTTATCTGAATAAACTAAATTAATGCACCTTTTAGAATATTTTATATTGACATAACTCTTTAAATAATATTGACTCTTTAAATAAGAAATAAAATCTTATTTAAAGAGTATTTTGAAATGCTCTGAGAACATTATATCAAAAACATAATTTTCCTTTTCTAAAAAATGATAAAAAATTATAATTAGAAAACAAAACCAAATACACCCTAAATTTCTTTCGAATGACGTAAAAAAAGCTCCAAAGTGTAAAAACGAAAATGGCTAAAATGCCAAGAGTTTGAACGATGAGGGGTGATTGTTATTGAATTAGACCAATAAGGCGTGTCCCATGTTTTGGATCGAAGAACTTTGACTAGTAGCTAGAGAGATATCTTCTCAAACAACCTATCGAAGAAAGAAAGAACCATAGATCTTCAATAAGACCATGCCTACATCTGATAATGCAAGCAGTAACTTTGATTGAAGCTGAAATTAGAACAATCTACTCACAAAGCTCCTAAAAGGTGAGATAAATCCGTCACAATCGACCCTAATAAAGTAGGCATAACACCCACAAAAGTGAGATATAAACTTCTACTCACAACCCTAACAAAGCAGACACAATAAAACTGTCACAAAAGAAAGGAACAAATAATCATCTTTTTAATATATACATGAAAAAAGAGGGAGAGAAAACCTGTAAATCGACCAATCAATACGCATTTGCTACTTGTAATTATTATATATAAGTGAAGATGATGACATTTCCTATCGCCTCGGAGGGCCCATTTTTTAATCATCGACTTTAACCGTCTTAAAAATCGATAAAAGGTTAAAAAATCGTTTAGGCTTTTGCCACCCTTATCCTTTTAAAGAATTAAAAAAATGATGATACTTCCTAAATCTTTTCCAGGAGAGGACATGCATGGCTGCTAGTGCTAATTATAAGCCCTTCGAATACCAGCCACAATCATGAAAAGTGACGACACGCCGGAACGTCTAAGAAGTCATGCTTCCTAGCTGTTAGCCCTGAAATTAATTAGCACTACCCTCTCAATTTATAAATAATAAAATAAACGCTTGATTATTGCTTCCCAAAATATTTTTGTTTGGAGATATTAAGCGAAATTTTCTTTATTTTTAAACTAGGTCTAAATTTTTTTACGATTAATGGTATTAACATTATATATTATTTTATTATTCTACACACAATCTTAATGTTAGTTATAAAATTTAAATGAATTGAGAATATAAATAAAATAAAATAACTTATATAGCCTTAATGATTAAATTATTTTAATAATGAATTATAAATTATGGAAAAATATTAGTAACTAAACTTAGACAATCAACATCCCACACATCTAAATCAATTTTATTCTCACCAAAGTTAACAAAAATATCCACACTAAGCATTTGAGTATAGTAACAGTGGACAATAGCATCGTTATTTCAAGAATAATTCAAATAAAATAAACTTGAATAGAAGTTTTAAAATTTTCTTTGTTCAAAATCACTATACCAAGAAAATCAAGAAAAAAAATTAAAAAATTAATGTTTACAAATCAATTAATATTTCTCCACATATTACAATTTATTATTAAATTAATTTAATCATTAATTTATATATGTCATTTTACTTGATTTGTATTATCAAAATATTTAAATTTTGTAGCTAACATCAAAACTATGGATAGAATAATAAAATAATATATAAAGTTAATATTATTATAATAATATGGAGGTTTGAATTTATTTTAAAATATAAAAGTGATTTCATTTAGTTTCTTCAAACAACAGTGGGTAATTTTTATTTTTTTTCATGTTTTCATAATCAATGATAAAGGCCACAAAACAAGGACAGAATCAAAATAATTTTTTTTTTATCAATTAGTAAATTTTGAAAATTTCTTTTATAAAAGACAAAATCATTAACGAAAATTTTATAAATTCACTAAAGAATAATTTTTTTTCTTAGTTTTGTCTTGTATTTATGTTTCTTTATCATTTTTCATTATTTATACAGGCTGTTTGCATTTCTTATTATATGCCAACAAGTAAAAATTTTTTCTTAAAATCAATCTACGATAATATGGAAAACTCTAATTCCCTACTAATTTCAATTTATCAAATAAAAAATTCTAACCTTAAAACGGCTATCAATGTGAAAAAGAATGATGAAATACATAATACTAACTATTTATCTAAATAAAGCGATGATTGATCCACAATGTGCAGTTGAAAAACTGACATTGTGTTATGTGCCGTAAAGAAGTCAGAGATCGTGGGGCGAGAAATTCTTTAAGAAAGAGACAGAGTAGATATGCTATAAAGGTGGGAGATATAAGAAATTAGTGGACTTGTTTATTAAACATATGAAGAATGAAATTTTATTAATTTATTTGTTTAATTTTTTGTAATTTATGTTTAATTTTTAAATATTTATATTTGAATAAAAAATTAATTTTTTGTGATTTTTATTTGAATAAAAAATAAATATTATATTATAAAAATATATTTATTAAATAAAATTATTTCTTAAACTTTAAATTTTTTTTATTTATTTTGACTTATAAAAATATAAATATCATATAATTATATTTAAAATATTTTTATGATAGAATTATTCGAACTCATTAAATTTATTCCTATATTCATTTTTTAAAATAAATTCATCGTCCAATATACTGTAGGGTTGGTGGACTAGCGATTGGACAAGTTTTTTTTCGCAATTGTGCTTGGCGGGATTTGGGTTTCTACTCAACTGTTACCCATCTCGATTCTTTTGGCAGTTGGATCATTGTTCTATTCTCCTAAAATTTACTAGCTTGGGAGGTTATGGGATAAATTAAAGGTCGAAGACACGATTTCACTACGAAATGGGCTGGAAGGCTTATAAAGCTTGCAACGATATAGTTAGTGATGATTGGCTGGGTAGTGCTACTCAAGGTGATTATTCTGAACTAAAGGCTTTTCGACAAACTTATTCGCATTATATTGATGGAAATGGGTTTAAGCGATTAGAGACAGAGCTTGATGGCTTACTTCATGAAGATGAATTGTATTGGCAGCAAAGGGCTCATGTACCATGGATGAAGGAAAGAGAAAAGAATACACTATTTTTTCACTCGTATGCTTTAATGAGGAGACGGTGGAATTTGACTGAAGAATGATACATATGAGATTAAGGTATTATAATTTAAAAATTATAAAATTATATAAAAAAATAATTATAAAATAAAAATTAATAAAATATAATAAATATAATTTTTAAATAATAATTTTAATAAAATTATTAAAAATATAATATATTTTTTATTATATAAATAAAAAATTATATTAATATATTTTTTAAACTACGATAATTAATATTTATTAAATACTAACGACGTAACTTTACAGGCGAGTATCGTTGAATAAAATTTTACAGAAGTTGTTTTCATTGTTAAATCCAACTGATCAACAATGGGTTTCGGCTTTAGAACATGTGCCTATAAGTATTATAGATGATATAAATAGGGAGCTGATGTTGCCTTTCTTTGGGGATGAGGTTTACCAGGCTGTGATGAAAATGCACCCGACTAAGGCTCCAGGTCTGGATGGGTTACCCCTAATTTCTTCAAGACCACTGGGGGTGGTTGGCTCTCAGGTTATTTTTACTTGCCTCTTATGTTTTAAATAATGGTGCCTCTCTTGGTGTTTTAAATCATATAGTTATGGTTTTGATACCAAAGGTACAATCTCCAACTACAGTTGTTGATTTCAGACCGTTTTGTTTATGTAATATTGTTTATCGCATTATTACTAAGGTTATCGCCAACAGACTAAAGTCGGTTTTGAGTGCTGCCATCTCTCAAAACCTAAGTGCTTTTATTCCAGGCATGTTAATTATTGCCAATGTTATAGTTAGGTATGAATATCTGCATAAGCTGTGGTCTTGTAAATCCCAAAATGATGGTTTAATAGCGATGAATTTTAGATGTTAGTAAGGCATATGATCAGGCAGAATGGGGTTTCTTACAATTAATGATGCGTTAATTGGGTTTTTCTGAGCAGTGGGTTAGGTTGATTATGGCATGTGTTACTACAGTTACGTTTTCTTTCAATATCAATGGCGAAGTGAGGGGTTTGCGTCTGCCTCAGTAGGGCTTGTGGTGGGGGTGTCCTCTGTCGCCGTATTTATTTATTCTCTGTGCTAAAGTTTTTTCCACCTTAACATAGGTAGCTGAATCTGTTAAGATTATTCGGGGGTTACGGTTTGCTTCTAATTTATTCATTGCCCACCTTTTGTTTGCAGATGATAGTCTTTTATTTCACAGAGGATCGGTTGGGGATTGCTATCATCTAAAGAGTGTTTTTTTATTGCTACTCGGCAGCATCGGGGTACATATTTAATTATGATAAATCTTTTATTCTTTTTAGTCCTAATGTGACTCAGAATGTTCAGCGTGAGATAACAAATTTGTTTGGCCTTGCTGAGGATTCTATTTATGAAAGATATTTGAGACCACCAGCTATGATTGTCAGGAATCGCCGGTATTTTTTCCATGAATTAAAAGTTCGGGTTGCAAAGAAATTGGTGTGCTTGTAGGACAAAATTTTTTCTTGTGGTGGTAAGGAAGTCTTAATCAAGGTGATTGCTCAGGCTATTCCGTCATATACTATGAGTGTTTTTTGTTTACCGGAGACTTTATGTGAGGCTTTTCAATTGCAATTCAATGCTTTTTGGTGGGGTCAAATTAACATAGGCGTGCATTCATTGGATGGGGTGCAGAAGAGTGAGTCAGCCAAAGAAGTTAGGGGGTCTTACGTTTCGATATACTGTCTATTTAACCAATCCATGTTGGCTAAGCAAGAGTGGCGACTACTGCTTTATGACGATTTAATGGTTATAAGGGAGTTACGAGCTAGATATTTTCAACGGAGTTGCAGAGTATTCTTTAAGGATGAGAACTACTACAAGGGGGTCTTCACTGGTGTGTTGGAAATGGTCGTAGTCTTAATATATATAACAGTAATTGGTTGCTAAGACCAAGTACTTTTAGTCCTATCGCACTAGCTTCTCTACCACCAGAAACGATAGTAGATTATTTGCTTGACCCAGGGAATGGTTGGAATGTGGCTGGGTATGAGAGCATTTCTACCAATTGATGTTTAATTGATTTTAAAATTGAAGCTTCCTTATGAGCCAATAGATGATGTTGTGTTTTGGTATTTTGATAAATATGGAACTATGTAAAACCTAGGTATTCTTTGGCAGTACAGCTTAGGGATTCAGCAGCTGCGGGATCGTTGGTTGGGGTGTCAAAGGTTTGGCATTTGATTTGGACTTTGCAAGTGCCCCCAAAGGTAAAGATTTTCCTGTGGCTTGTTTTGCACGATGTCCTTTCGACAAAGGTTAACCTTGCTAGTTGTAGTTTGTGTGGGTTTTCTGGTAAGACCTTTATGCAAGCTTTATTTTATTGTGCTTTTGCACAACGAGTTTGGCGAGATACAATCTTTGCTGATTTGGTTTTTTGTGATGTTTCAAATAATTGCTGAAGTTTTTCTAAGTATGCTATTTCTACATTATCTAAGACTAAATTATGCTTATCAGTGATGGTTATGTGATGTATTTGGGGGGCACAAATTAATATGCTGTTTAGGGGTCCATATAATGGGTCACAAACTATTTGTACAGTGGCTCAAGGGGTTTTGGAGTCTTTTGGCAATCATGGTATAAATAGTGTTGATTGTAATTTAAGTGATAGGCATGAGAGTGTGAAGTGGGAGCCACCGCTTATGGACTTGATGAAACTAAATGTTGATGCAGCGGTAAATGCAAAAAAGGGTGTTATGGGATATGGTGCTATTGTGCGAAACCATGATGGTTTGGTAATGGTTGCAAGAATGGCTGAAGGAGATTTCTCTGATGACGTTGATTTGGCTGAAGCTGAGGCTTTATGCTTTGGATTACGGCTGGCTTGCTTGGGGGTTGACTTATCTCCGTTAATAGTTGAGTCATATTCACTTCGTGTGATTCAATTTGTTTTGGATAGACTTAGCGCTCGTACTGAGTTGTTTTGGCGCATTTCTGAAGTGAAGAATTTACTTTCTCTAAAGCACTCTTTCCAAGCTCGACATATCTCAAGGGTTTGTAATACAACAGCGGATGCTTTAGCAAAATATTATGTCAATTGTAGAGATTTGTATGCTTGGGTCAAAGATTTTCCACCACATTTGTGTTGTTATATTTGGGATTTATTGTCTTGTTGATTAATGGAATTATTTCTTTCAAAAATAAAAAATAAATTCATTATAAAAAATTTAAAATTTGAAAATACAAAATTACATTTTCTCTCTGCTCTTACATTATGCAAATTAAATGTTCAATTTCACTTTTTTCTTTAATTTATTTTTTCTATTATTTCTTATTAGCATATCATGATCTATATTTTATTCGTTCTATATATAAGGATTTTTTACTGTTCACTATCTTTTATCTTTGGTAAGATTAATTTCTTTATATTCATTAACTTTCATAGCTAATAAAAATTTATTGATGTTTATTTGTAAATAATTGATTTTGTTCCTCTTAGATAGTGGTACCAATTATTTGCATAAAAAAAAAAACTGAGTGAGTTGATGAGAAATTGTGAAATTGAGAAGAGAAAGAGAAGAAAATACTAATTAAGTAATTTTTCCAAAAATTATTTAGATAATAAAATTATTGACTAAAAAGAAGGCGTAAAGAGAAATAGCTCCAACTATTTTTTATTTATATAAAAAAATACGATACCACTCATATTCAAATATTTAAAAAATAAAAATAAATATATCATTCAAATACTTGCATTCACATTTCATCTAAATTCAAACTTAATTAAATTTCAAATAAAAAAATATAAATACTACCTCGGTTGTTATTTATTGAAAAATATGTAATTAATTTAATGTTAATAGGCGAAGACATTTTTGCAATAATCAGAGTTTGGTTTGTTGCAAGTTATTGTGTTTACTAATTTTTTCCTAATTTTTTTAGATTAGGTTGCCTCTAAGCTACTCTAGTCCCTATATATATAACGTATTTATTAATTAACAATGGAATGAGAATTATTATTATATTTACTTACAAAAAGAAGTGGGAATGAGAATAAAAATTAGCTACATGGAACCCATGCAATATTGAGGGTCTAAGAATGGGATTTTAGTTGATAGTTGGGAATTAAAATATCATTCTCTAGATTACACAAACTACCCTTATTGTAAATACAAAAAAGTAAAAAGTAAATCTTTAAGGCTCAATTTGGTACAACTTATTGTATAGAGCTTATAAGAGTAAAATTTCTACTTGTAGAACTTTTGATAAAAAGTTATTCAGTATTTGGTTGTCATTAAAAAAGTTCTTTTAATTCATTAGACTATTTGATTTTGTAAGATTAAAAGTGCTTTTCTGTAATTAAATTATTAAAAAAAATGTGTAAAAAAAATTATTTCATAATTATATAACTCATAACAAAATGCATCTAAACTATCAATTAACAAGAAAAAAATAGTTCAACCATTTCTTTAAAGTTCAAAATTAAAAACTCATCAATAATATATTTTTTTAAATAAATAATACCATCCAAATTGAAAGTTTATTCAAATAGTAGAAATAATTTATATTGTGTAAAGTTTTGTATATAATAAGTAAATTAAAATAGAGGCAATTTCATAAAAAAAAAGTAAAGTGGCAGCAAGATATATATATTTTTTTATCAAATGGTGCAATAATTTTTATTGTGTAGTTTTTTTATATAAATAAGGGTATAATGTAATTAATAAACTGTTCTTAAGGTATTTTTTTATATTACATATATTTTTAAAAACTTTTCTAAATTCTATTTCTAAAAATTTAAATTTTAGACTTTTATTAATAGAGATAAATTAACTTATTTAAGTCTAGAAAACTATGTTTAAAAACTAACTAAACAGCTTAAATTTTTTTAAATACTTATAAAATTATATAAACACTTATAATTATTAAATAAATTATATCAATCAAAGTATCAAACATTAAATCCAGCGGACACCCAGCGCCTCTTTTAGCTCTCGAGGAGCTAGCACGTCAAACGCTAAAAAGTCAAAACCAACGATCTAACCGGACAGCACCTTCACGGGTTGGGCAATTTATAACCACGTGCAACTTTCACGTGATTCTGAGCATATTATAAATTCTCCAGCAGGGGGCCATGACTAGCTATAGCACAATTCAATTAGCCATAGAGATTACAAAAATACTAATCAAAGGTAATAAAATTTAAACTATTGTATTTTAATTAATTTATTATGTATACACGTGTCATTTACTCTATTAATTCATGTCTTGTCCAGCCCAATTTATCTCAATTTTTAATTTTATACATCAGGAAGTCAGTTGACTGAGAATAAATTTTGATGTGTCTTGAATCCTTCATCTTAATTAATTATGGCATCAAATATATGTTAGTTAATTATTTTATCCATTAATTAAACTTCCTTTAATTAGGAAACTAGGTCGATCATCATTTCATCATCATATCCTAGATCTAACTGTCAAAAAATACAATTTCTCATCAATAAATAAAAAAATGATATATACACAGATCTAAAATTTAATAAAGTAATCATAAAAATTTTCAAAATTTTAATAAAAGATACTAATTTTTTTTAACCATAATATTTTTTAACTCTATTAACCTAAAAAATTGATCTTAAAATTTTAGAATAAATATAAATATGGCATTAAAATAAAATTAATAATATATTAAAAATTTAATATTCAAGAAATATTTTTATATTTTACAATCTATTAAACATATTTTATTATATTAAAGTATTTTTAATAATAAATAGACATAATATTAAAATAAATAAATTAAAATTATTTTGAATATTATGTAAAAAAATAATTTTAATATTATTAATAGGGAGATATTTTGTTAATTATGAAATCTATTTAACCCAAAGATTCTTTTAAGATCTTTACAATAAATACAAATACATTATTAAAATAAATATAATATTTTAAAATTTTAAATGTTAAAAATAATTTAATATTATTAGTCCACTAGATAGATTATATTATTTATATTAAATTTATATTAATTAAAAAAATTTAATGTTAATTTTTTAATTACTATATTCAAAGCGTATTATGATAAAACAAATTTTAGTATCTATTTTTTAAGATTTAAGATTCTTTGTGACTATTTATCTATATCTCGAAGATATGACTATCATTTTCTATCAATAAATAAATAGGTAAAAATAAGGTTCATCGTAGGCTCGTATCCTGCAACATGCACATGCACATGCTCATGAACATGAATAGAAAAAAGTATTAATTATAAAAAAAAGATTATCTTTCTGGAGAGAGCATCGGTTTTGCTTAAAAAAAAAAGACATGTATGTAATAAAAGAAGACGACTTATAGAAAAGTTAGAAACCCAAGCGAATTTCGTAAGTTGGGAGAGGTAAGGATACTAAACTTCACAAAGTTAAATAAACAAATGAAGGAATGTGTTCCATTTTTTTAGTCATGTGCCAAAGTCAGGATTTTTTTTTTTTAAAAAACTTATATATGTTTCAATATGATTAAGGGTATGTTTGGGATTGAAGTTGGGCAATTGTAGTTTTAAGATGACAATGACTAAAGTGTTTAGTAAACATTAACTGCTGTAGATTTTTAAGTTTATATTAGCTATATTAATATGATTTTTCACTTGTATGATGTAAAATTTATTATGTTTTTAATAATTTTGTTAAAATTATTATTTAAAAATTATATTTATTACATATTATTAACTTTTATTTTATAATTACAACTTTTTTTTCACAGCAGTTATAGTCTAAAAGGTACAACACCTCAATCCCAAACATATCCTAATTTTAGTTGGGGATGCATCCATATATATTTCAAGAATTTCAGTGGCTGTTTGGATGGATTCTAAAAGTTTTAATTTTTAAAAAGAAAAATATATATTTTAAAAACTAAATATTTTATATACCCAAGATCCTTTATATAATTTAGAAAAAATGACACCTAAACACTCATATTTGCTTAAATGTATATGTAGATTTACGAATTTAAAAAATGGTCACAAATAGTATATGGATTATTATACCCTTGACTATAATAGCAACCAAAAAAATGATTTCAATTTTTTAATAATGTAATTATTATTACATTAAATTTTTAATGTTTAAAATGAATTTTAGAATGTATATTAATTATATTTTTATAAAATTTGTAAATAAATCTTTGGGTTAACACATTCTAGTACTAATTAAATCATTATGATATATTAATAATATTAAAATAATTTAAAATATATTTATTTGTGATATTTTATTTTCATATTCAAAGTAATTTGAATTTCTATTATTTAATTATTTAATATTAGAATTTAATTTTTCATGGTCCACAAGGGGCTTGTATTGTTTGTTAAATCCGGCATTGGGCATAATTCAATTCACATTTAAAGCAAAAAAAAGGGGTTGGATGTGCGTACTGAGTATAAGACTCTTTTGGCTCTGGCTCTCCAGGTATACCCGTTTGAATATAAATGTTGATAAAGAATTAGTACTATAAACTATAAAATGTTACTCGTTGATTTTTACTCTTTTTGTTAGCAAGTATTAAAAAGAAAAATTTGAATTTAGCATATCCAAGTATATTTGCTTTAGTGCCTATATATATACGCACATCTGTAAACGCTGACAGTGACATGGATTGACGGAAGCTGTAGAGGACCATCATAGTTGAAGCGATGGTGAATAAGTCAATAATAGTACGACAAGTATGTGGTTATAAATAAAAATAATAAAGTAAGATTATATAATAATTAGAGAAATATCCGATGAATTCAACAATTATTCTCCATGTAACAACACATTTGGGGTGAAAAGTGTCAATTGCTTGGCAGGCATTTAGAACCTTGTTCTCATATACTAAGAAGATCTTGCCCAATCAGACATATGGGTCCAATCAGAGTTATCAATGCGCCCCATAGAGGAATAACTTCTGTTCATCCATGTCTTACAAGCCAGTCATGATATCTTTATCTTATTTTCAAAAATCTGACAATTTTTAATTTCTTCTCTGCAATAGAGATTTGGATTTGTGACAACATCTCATACACCTCTGTTAAAGCTTGTCTAGCATGTAGACATCCATTTCATATTGAAGCCTCCCCACAACTTGGTTCATGAAAAATCCTTCTTACATGTACAACCTTCTATAGTGTACTTTTTTGCCACAGACAAAACATCTACCTGAGCTCCTTTGAAGCTTTCATTTTTTGACAAACTTGTGTTTCTAGCTTTTATATGGCTTCCATGTTTTTCTTCTTTTATGGAGCTTCAGTTTGCAATAACTGTCACAACTCCAAATTTCTACTAAAAAGAAAAAAAAATTAAAAATTAAGCAGTGCATGGTTTGGGTTTGCTCAAAATATACTCTTTTTGTTCTTCACTAAAGAAATACCACCCTAATATCAAAATTTGTCTGGTATACATTGATTATTCTCTCATATTCAGCAAAAATGAAAAATAACATGTTAAACATCTCCAATAGTTGAAGAAATTGACGTTCAAACATGGATTGGTGTTAATAATGATATTTCGTCTTCATTGTAATAGTGAGATAATTAAAGGAATATATTATGGATGATGTGTAAAGAATATTCTCTAGGGAGCAATGGTTGCACAATGATGATTGGGATAATTGGTCTCAATAGAAAATATGCCCAACAATACTATGGATGAAAATAAAGAAATGGCTAAAGTACTAAAACGATGCCAGAAGAAAGTAGTGCACTAGAGGAACCTTGCAAACACTGACAGAGACACGGATTGACAAAAGCTATAGTGGACCCTTGCGATGGAAGTGATGGTGAATAAGCTAATAATAATGGATAGAATCTTTATCCAAATTTATATTTGAAGTCAAGCACATAAAAGGAGAATCAAATACAGTTGCTGATTTTTTCTTCAAATCAATTTCAGTGATCAATATGACATTCAAATACCAAGCATCTTCCAGCAGAAGCCTCGCCACAACTTGGTTCATGAAAAATCCTCCTTATATGTACAACCTTTTAGTTTTCTATGCAGTAATACCTTCAGAAATTCTTATCCCTAGAGAATCTTTTTTACACATCACCTAGAATATATTCCTTTAATTATTACAGAATTTTTCTTTATTACTTTTATTCATAACCACATATTTGTCACACTATTATTAGGTTTTCATCCCAAAAATCTGATAATTTTCTTTAACCCGAATGACATGACATTCCATTCATAGTGTCCGCGTGGCAATATAAATGCTGTCTTATGTCTATTATCATCTTTTATTCCAATATGCCAAAATCCTGACTTCATGTCGAATTTTGAGAACAAATGTTGTAATGTCAGGAAGCTTGAAGAATATTATATAGAGTAGGAACGCCTGAAGTTTAATGTTCCCACACAAGTTTGCTTCTCAGCAGCTAGTGGCTCTAACTTCTATAGTTATAAGCATACCAAGCCAATTGAATTTTAACCACACACTTCTCACACTATTATTGGCTTATTTACCATTGCTTTTACTGCGAAGGTTCACTACAACTTCCGTCAATCAGCGTCACTGTCGCTGTTTGTAGGGTTCCTCTAATGCACTACTTCTAATACTTATATAAATGAAGAATCAGTTAGACAAGTCCTGGAGAATATGTAGTTGAGGTTCTCCCCATGGAGGAATAGCATATGTTCGTCCATGTCTTACAATTTTTTAGAGCATTATCAGTGTCTACTAGAAAAAATTTCTGATATTAGCTTGTATACCTCATTTATCTTGAGCTGAAACTCTGATAATACATTCTTATACTAAGGCTCTGAACTTTACACCTATGCTATTCCTTTAATTATTATAAAATTTTACTTTAATACTTTTATTCATAACCACACACTTGTCACACTATTATTGGCTTATTCACACTAGTCTAAAAGTTTGAGATACAACACAAAGTATATATATATATATGTGTGTGTGTGTGTGTGTGTGTGGTTTTAGTTGAAAATTGGAACTTAGAGCCTACAACATTTTTATTTTTTAAAAAAATTTTACTTGGAAAGTATTTTATTTACTAGTTTATGACTTTAAGATACTTTAGAATAGTTTTTACTAACTTATAAAGTAAAATTTCTTTATATAGGAATAATCTCTATATGACCATGAAAAATTTTGGTCTTAATTTAGATTAGTTATAAATAAAAATAAACTTTACATTACCATAAATTATATCTTTTCTATATTATGTTTTAAGGAATTTGCTTCTACATGGTAATAACTATTTTTATGTTATATTTTATTAAAAGTTTAAGATGAAATAAAATATTTTTTTTAAAGTTGTTTAGAACAATGATTTATTCTTTAGACTTTTAATATTTCCAACACCACATAGATGATACATATATGTATTAGTTTTTTAAACTATGTCCATCTTTTATTAATATCTATATATTGGATTTGACATGTTCCATTAATTAATTATTCATGGAGCACATACTTTACATTTATATTTCTTGCACTGTAAGAATAATTAAATCAAAACTAGTGGTGGGCAATATTCGATTAAGTTTGATTATGAACCAAAGCCAAACAAAATCGAAACCGATTGATGCTAAAAAAAGAATCGAATATGAATAAAATTTAGAACCGAACCAAATTATTTTAGTTCGATTTGGTTCTAATAATTCAGATCAGATCAATTCAGTTCCATTTTTTTGATTTGGGCATTTTGCACATTATAGTTACACCAACTTTTTGTTTTCACTAGTATTAACCATATTTTACAATTTTCACCTGCATTAGCTAGTAAATACACACATAGTAATACTAGATATAAATAAATAGTCTCTAATTCAAAACAAAATAATAAAAGTTCTAATACAAAATAAGGTCACAACTCACAAACATACATAATTTTAAAATCTACTGTAAATTATAAATCCATAATTACAAAAAACCCACAAATCCGCAATATTGCATTATCATTGAAAAAAACAGCTCCAAAAGTTTCATTACATCGACCTTCGATAAATTGCACATAAGGATGGCAAATTAAGGGTTTTGGGCCGAGCTTTTCCAAGCCCAAGCCTAAGCCCAAGCACAAGTTATTAAAGTAGGCCCAAGCTCTCCAAAAGCCCGTCCAAACTTAGGCTAGTTGCGCTTGGCCCTAAAGATCACAGGTGTGAGCTGAGCCTAGACTTAAATAAAAAATTTTAAAACAAATTTTTATTAAAGTTTAAAATAGAAAAATAAAAAAACACTTAATTAAATATGGTTATTCAATATAAAACAGATTAATAATCAAATACACAAAATATAAAATATATAAAATATAAGTATAAAGCCATAATATATAAAATAAAAAATTTTAATTTATGAAATATTAGCCCAGGCTTTTCTGTAAGCCTATGTCCTCGCCCATTCACTATAGGCTTTTAAATTTTTAGCCCATGACCAGGCTCCTTCACTGCAGGACGAGCTTAAAGTCTGCTAGCATGAACTGGGCCGACCAAGCTTTTTTGCTATTGATAATTGCACAACACACAAGCCACAACTACATCCACCATTTATATAATCTACATCAAATTGAGCCAAGCACCTACTAATTAAACTAAATAAATAAAGTGACATTTAATAACTAACGAATAGACGTATATTAACTTTATTACTTAAATGTTCTTTATGTTGAACAGAAGTTTTCATGTTGAAATACCAAATTGGTCCCCATCATTCTTGATTTGAGAGTTCTACATGAAGAAAAATTGAATAAGGTTCATATTACTTAATATATGTGACACGACTTAAAAGTGTTTTATAACTCTCAAGTATAAGAGTGCCTTGTTATAATACAGTTCGGTAAGTCTGAGGTCAATCTACAAAGGAAAGATTTAATTTGTTGGTTTCAAATTATCTAAGAAAATTAAATTAAATTAAAATTATGAAACTTAATTTGAGTAAAAATACGAAATTAAATTAGTTAAGATTTAGATCCACTCTTAGTAGTAAAACATAATTTAATAAATTCTTTTGATCAAATTTCATTATTGCCCAAAAGATTAATTGTATAAATTATTATTATTTTCCTATTAATTTTATTATGAATTAAGTGCTAAGTGTACCAAAATTTTATTTGTCTACAATAAGTCAAAATACCAATTTGCCATACTTTATACTAAAATATTAAGAATTTATTGTGCCAAACTCCTTTCTTTGTTTACAACAAATCAAAATTTTCAAATATAAAATATGAATAATATTAATTAGAAAATAACTTAATTTATATAATTAAAAATACAATTTACTTAAATCATATCCACTCACAATTACCTCACCTAACATAGTAGAAACTTATAATTTTACAATTACTGTACTTAACATGGTAAAAACTTAAATTTTATAATAAAAGTCGGGATCTTCTTTAGTAATAACTTAATTTTTCAGACCACCAGTATCCATTTGTTAATTTATTAGGAGTTTCGAATTGCTTGAAATTATTATTTTTACCTATTAAACACAAAATCAAATATTTAAAAATATAGTTAGAAATTCATAATATATTACATAATTAAAAATATAAATTATAATAAAAGAACAGAATAACATTTATATTATGTAGAAAACATACAATTTTTAACACTAATCAAAATGAACTTAGACTAAAATATATAATTATTGCCTAACGGGAGTTTTTCTTTTTTTCTTTTCTTTTTTTTTTTTTGATAAATAACTTATAAGGCTCGTGAAATTGAAGTAATTCATCTCTTGAGTTTACCAGCCAAGATCTAATTAACCTTTATCTAATAAAACTTGAATAATTAATTACGTGATTCACATGTTTGGGGACTATTCAGATGTTGAAGAATTCAATTTAATGGCTTCCCTAATTAAATTAAAATTTTCCAATCAAATTTAAGTCGGCATAAAGTGCTCTCCTAAACCATATATGACCTTAAAATTCAGACCATTTTTATCCATTTAATGATCAATCATAATTAACTATATGTGATCAATCATAATTAACTATATGTTCCATCCACACTACACCAAACTTATTGCTGTCATCAGTACATATCAAAGTTTCTATTTTTGAAGCCATAATCACAAATCAGCAAAAACCGAGCACGATACTTTAGAAAAGTCCCACCTTCGACTAATTACATATAAAGTAAATTATAATTTCAGCTAAATAATTAAATAAATTACCAAATTCCCATAAATAAATAAAAAAATAATGAAATCCTTCTCTTGTTTTATTTATTTTCGTTAGATATTGATTTATAAAATCGAAACAAATTATTCCTAAAAAAGTTCCCCCAAAAATTAGTTTCAAAAATCAAAGTTCTGATCAACCAACCCTAATCTAGTAATCCCAAATCAAAAAAACATAATTAAGGAACAAAATTAAGTAACAATAAATAAGAAAACAAATTGAACACAACTAAGAAATCAGTACTCATCTTCCTTGGCGTGATAGCAACAACTAAGAGCTGCTGTGATGGCAACTATTGGCGACGATGATTGAGGCGTCTGGCTTAGGCAATGTCGAGCAAACACCCCTCGAGGACAATCTAGCCAGAGCAGAAGACCTAATTGCTAGCACGAAGACACCCCTGCTCAGTGTCAAAGCTGGTTGAGGTCAAGTGTTCCAAGGCTGGTCGGATCCTGATCTTCTCATCCTGCTCGGGTAAAAGAGATCCTCGACTACCGAGCAGGATGAGGTCATGTTGCGGGAAGCACCATGAATAGAGGAAAAACAAACTCGAGCAGAGCAGACTTAAGCATGACGGCCCCTTCTCCCGACAACTTGTCACGATGATCGATGACTGATAGACACCCCACGCCGTAGGGTTTCATCACTATTAACAATGACCGACGCATGCCTCAACAGTGTCATCATTATACACGGACCTACACGGCATCATCATTGGGTCACAGGAACCCATACCCGCTTGACATCCCACGCCCTCAGGTTGTGCCGCAGCAACCCCTAACTATCAGAAAGGCACAGGCGCAATTAATGCGGGGGTGAGCATCCATGTAGAGGGGGGCGAGAAAATAGGGGGATAAATACCAGACGAGGGATAAGGTAAAAGGATTCTTTTATAAAAACTTTTAATTCCAACTCCAATTTTCTATCCAGACTCCAGTTTTCTCTTCTCTAGAAACATCCCATTTTTCCGATCCCTCAGATTAGGAGGGATACAAAAAGAATCAACCCGATCACTGACTTGAGCGTCGGAGGGTTTTCATTGGAAAAATACCCGGCGACCTCTGACACCTTTTCTGTGGACGCAGATCGGAAGACATCACCGTTCCAGTAAATGGAGAAAGGCAAGAACCAATAAGGAATCCCGCTCGAGCAACCAGCGAGCAGAAGTCTACAACATCACTTGGAAACGGACAGAAAACCGCATCAACATTTTGACGTCGTCTGTGGGGATCAGTTCAAAAAGCCTAAATTCCCAGTACATTCAAGAAGCAACGTGACAATGAGTGGAAACAGAAGAAGAGGAGTAAGCCCCGAAAAATCAATGACCCTGAGGGAAGTGACCAATGAGGCCTGGGATAGAGAAATACAAGAAAGGATGGACCAAATGGAAAAGTAGATAGAGACACTAACATCCATCCTACAGGAGCTCAGGGACGGATAAAGGAAAGCAAGTAATGACGTTCCTGAATCCAGCCGCGGGAACGCTCCCACTAGAGGAAATGTAGGGGAGGAAGCTTAAAGGCAGAAAGTACAGAACATTACTGGAAGGGAGGAGACGAACCTGGAGGAAAGGGAGTCCCGATAGCACTTGCAAGACACGGCACCTACTTCCCATGCGGAAGAGTTGGAGGGGAGGTGCGCTGGCTAGCAAAGATCGTTGAGGACCTTTGGGGGAACCAGAAAGCCCCAAGTTCGAGGATAATATTGGACAATGAGTCCTCACTTTCAGCGAAAATCATAGGCGTCACGATCCCCCAGGGATTTTCGCTTCCACGACTTGAAGTTTTCGGTGAAGAGTGGCCCGCTGGTACACATAGAACGCTTCAACGACATTACTGGAGTGCAGGGCTTGACAGCAGCCCAAAGGTGTAGAGCCTTCCCGCTTACTTTGGAGGGAAGGGCGAGAGAATGGTACTGCAAATTACTGCGGGGGAGTATTCTGAGCTTCGAATAAATGTGTATGGAGTTCGCGGAGTAGACATGATAGAATTGGTAGAGATAAAGAAGAAGGAGGGGGAGTCCCTCCGGGAATTCATCAAGAGATACCACCGGGCGGTTTTGGATCTCGGGGCATTCAATCACCCTCAGGCATTGAGGGGGTTGAAGGAGGGGGTGAAGATGGGAAGACCTTGGTACAACTTGCAGAGCCCCTCGATCTGCTCATACTCTGATGCATACGAATAAATGAAGATGAACATAGTCATATAGTAGGAAAAAGCAGCGAAGCTAAGGAGTGAGCAGAGCAGTGGGACAAAGCGGAAAGAGAAAGGAGGGCCTGCTCATGGCGCGTCTACTGCCAAAGGAATAAGGGACCGGGTTGCTCCTTATAATCCCTACCAGAGGGCTCCCCAGCCGCGAGTGGCTCCTGCTCTACTTCACAGATCCCCATGCCAGGACCGCAGAGATTATTGGCAGTACAGTGGCAACCTGCCTCCTAATCCCCCAGTAAATTGGCCCATGCGGAGCAACAATAGAGCCGACCGCCCATTACCTCCACACTCGGGAAACTTTCCCCGAGATAGGGCGGTGCAAATGGTTGATCAGAGCCTCGCCTACAGACAATACACCCTGCTGAATGTGTCACTCGAGGAGATGTTTCAAGTTGAAGAAGAGCGAGGGCTGTTATGCTCCCTGACGCCGATGTCCAAGCTAGCAAACAGGAAGGACAGAAGCTAGTTCTGTCGATTCTACAGTGATCATGGCCACTCAACATCACCGTGCAGTGACTTAAAAAATCTGATGGAAGATTTGGTTAGAAACCAATACTTGGGCGAGTTCATTGAGGGAGGACGCCTGATAGTCGAGCAGCAATAAGCAGGGGATGACCAAGCCTGTGACATGGACTGCGAACCACTTGTTGTGAGGGTGATAGCAGGAGGGTCCACGATGGCAAGAAATTCAAATACGGCTCGAAAGAACTACAGTAGATATGCCTCTGCTAGTCGTGAAGTTCTGCTCGCTGTGCCCGTAGCAAAGAGAACCAAGATCTGACAAGTGCCCATTATGTGGACAGGGGAGGATGAAGAGGGGATCCTATACCCCTATGAGGACGCCTTGGTTATAAGGGCAAACGTCGCCAATAGAGAGCTTAACCAGATGTTGGTGGACTCAGGGAGTTCAGTGGACATTCTTTTCAAGTCCACGCTTGATGATATGGGGATAGCGGATGTGAGGCTCGAGCAGACGAGCTCCTCTCTGAAAGGATTCGGTGAGGGAAGGCTATCCCCTTTGGGGATTGTCAACTTGCCAGTAACCATGGGCTCAAATCCCTTTGAGAAGAACATGATGTTGGATTTCGTGGTTGTGTACGAAGTACCCCCTACCAGGTAATATTGGGGAGGCCTTTCATGAAGATCAGCCAATCGGTGATGTATACCCATTACTCAGTCCTGAAATATCGCGTGAATAGTGCAGTGGGAGTTATCAAGGGCGATCAAAGGGTAGCAAGGAGCTGCTATGCCATAGCGGCAAAGGAAGTGATGCAAGTGACGTCGCTGGACGCGAGGGGCGAGTCAAAGAAGGGGAGGTAAGAGTCCACAGAAGAATTAGAGAAAATTGTGATAAGGCCAGGAGACCAGGAAAAAATGGTCAGGATCGGCTCGGGTATTAGCGAGTAGCTGAGAAAAAGCCTGGTCGAGTGCTTGCGAGCACACTCTGATGTGTTCGCTTGGACGCATGAGGATATGCCTGGAATCGATCCGAAGGTGGCATGCCACCGGTTGGCAATATAAAGAGACGCGAAGCCAGTAAGGCAGAAGATGAGGTGCGTCAACTAATAGAAGTATAAGACCATGAATAGTGAGGTGGAGAAGCTGTTGAAGGTAGGATTTATAAGGGAAGTCAACTACCCCGAATGGATCTCAAACGTGGTACTGGTGAAGAAGGCGTGTAGGAAATGAGGAATGTGCGTAGACTTCACCGATTTAAACAAAGCCTGTCCAAAGGACAGCTTCTCATTGGTAAAGATAGATGAGCTGGTTGACTCCACAGCAGGACACGGTCTGCTCAGCTTCATGTACGAGCCAGACGAGGAGTGCACGGCCTTCATCATCAACAAGGGCCTATTTTACTATAAGGTCATGCCCTTAGGCCTGAAGAAGGCGGGGGCAATGTACCAGAGACTGGTGAACAAGATTTTCAAGCCGCTGATCGGCCATACGATGGAAGTTTATGTGGACGACATGATCACCAAGTCTAAGGACACAGAAGAACATGTGAGGCATTTAGAAGAGACCTTCGTGCTCTTGAGGGAATACCGAATGAAGCTTAATCCTGGGAAGTGTACCTTTGGAGTGGGTTCTGAAAAGTTCTTGGGTTTCATGGTCAGTAACAGGGGAATTGAGGCCAACCTGGAGAAGATAAGAACAGTGATAGACATGAAGTCCCTGCGCACTCTCAAAGAAATACAAAGCCTCACAGGTAAGTTGGCATCCCTCAACAGATTTATCTCCCGAGCAACAAACAAATGCCATGTCTTCTTCTAGGAGATGAGAAAAGAGAGAAAGACGAAGTGGACGCTAGAGTGCCAAGAAGCATTCCAATAGCTAAAGGAGTACTTGATGAAAGCCCCGTTGCTGTCAACACCATGAGCAGGAGAAGTTCTATACTTGTATTTGGCGGTGTCGCAATGGGCAATGAGCTCGGTCTTGATAAGGGAAGAGTCGGGTGCAACACCAGTATATTATATGAGCAGAGCTTTGTTGAAGGCGGAGACTCGGTATCCACCAGTGGGGAAGTGGGCACTTGCACTGGTAATAACAGCTAGGAAATTGGGGCCTTATTTCCAAGCACACTCAATAGCAGTCTTGACGAACCAGCCACTTAGACAGATCCTGCACAAACCAGAGACTTTGAGCCGGCTGGTAAAGTGGTCGATAGAGCTTAGTGAATTAGACAACAGCTACCAGCCCCGAACAACAATCAGAGCACAAGCCCTAGCAGAATTTATGGTCGAGTGTACAGAGTCAGACAAAGGATCAGACAATGAACGAGCAGCAGGCTCCTCTGCTCCAGGCAAGGTGTGGACGGTTAAAGTGGACAGGTTATGTGGAGATCAAGGAGTGGGAGCAGGAGTAGTGCTTTTTAGTCCTGAAGGGGTGGAAGTACAAAATGCCGTAAAGCTCGAGTTTAAGGCCACCAATAACCAGGCTGAGTACGAGGCTGTAATTGCAGGACTGAAGCTCGCTTTGGTAGTGAAGGCGGAAGAAGTAAAGCTCTAGACAGATTCTCAGTTAGTGGCAAACCACCTCAATGAAAGGTTCCAAGCGAAAGATGAGAAGATGGAAGCTTACCTTCGAAATGTGAGACAGTTAATTAAAAAGTTTCGAGCAGTAGAGGTGGAACAGATTGCAAGGGAAAAAAAATTTTGGGCGGATATGATAGCATAGATGACCGTTGTATCTGACCCGAAGATGCCCAAGTCCGTTCCAGTGGAGATCAGGACTTGCTCAAGTATCGAGCAGGAAGATGAAGTGATGAGCTTATCCTCGAGCAGCACTTGGATAGATTCAATTATCTCTTATCTCAAGGAAGGGACATTGCCTGCCGACAAAAAGCAGCCAAGGAAGTTGAGATGTCAAGGAGCGAGGTACATACTGATCAAAGGGGTATTGTACATGCGAGGATACACCCTGCCACTGTTATGTTGTTTGGACAAGGAGGAAGCCGACTGCGTCCTCAGAGAGATACATGAAGGGATTTGCGGAAACCATACTGGCGCAAGATCTCTAACCTTTAAAGCCTTAAGGCAAGGGTACTTCTGGCCTCGGATGCATTAAGACGCACAAGAAAAGACCAAGAGCTACAATAATTGTCAAAGCTTCGCCAACTACATAGCTCAGCCGCCCGAGAACCTTACAGTAATGAACTACCCTCGCCATTTGCTCAGTGGGGAATCGACCTGATCGGACCAATGCCAAAAGGGAGAGCATCTGCAATGCATGCCGTGGTTGCAGTTGATTATTTCACTAAATGGGTTGAAGTGGGAGCTTTAAGAAGTATTACATAAAGCAAAACCACTGACTTTATTTGGAGAAATATGATTTGCAGGTACGGGATCCCCCACGCACTGGTCACAAACAACATGAGGCAGTTCGACAACAACAAGTTCAGAGACTTCTGCAGAAATATGGGGATAGAACTAAAGTTTTGCTCGCCATCACACCCACAGGCAAATGGGCAAGTCGAGGCCGCAAAAAAAACTATAAAACGTCTCTTGAAGACCAGATTGGGTGAGCAGAAGGGAGCTTAGGTCGACAAGCTGCCTGGTGTGTTGTGGGCTTATAGGATCACACACAAAACCGCCACGGGGGAGACACTGTTTTTCATGGCATTCGAGCATGAAGCAGTGATCCCAATAGAGATAGGGATGGGCACTCATCGGACAGAGCACTTCGATGAGGAGCAGAACGACAAGCAGATGTGTGCAAATTTGGACTTGCTAGAGGAGAAATAGGAAGGTTAGCAATGAAGATGGCAGAATACCAGCAGAGGGTACCCTGCTACTATAACCAGAACGTGCACATCTATTGATTCTAAGTGGGAGACTGGATACTTAGAAGAGTAAACCAGAGCACTAAAGATCCCAGGCAAGGGGTGTTGGGCTCGAACTGGGAAGGTCCTTATAGGGTCTCGCAAGTAGCCGGTCCAGGGGCATACAGGCTGACTTACCCAGATGGACGAGAAGTTAAAAGGCCATGGAATGCACAGTATTTGATGAAGTATTTCTAGTAAGTTTCCTTGTATTACAAGCATTAGTGTTCAGTTTCCTCCACACTAGAAATGTGTAAAATCTTGTACATGAATAAAAGCAAGAAAAATGCTTCCAAAATTAATCAATCCCATGTGAGCAGATTAAAGCTTATGAAAATAAATAAAAGTTAGAGCCGTAAGTCTCAAAGCCTAACTTAAAGCGAGACGAAGTGCCTAACATGAGCCATACAGAGGCTCGAGTAAAATAAGCTCGCGAAGAAAAGTTAGAGCCGTAATTCTCAAAGCCAAACTTAAGGCAAAACGAAGTACCTAGCATGAGCCAAGCGAAGGCTCGAGCAAGATAATCTCGGGAAGAAAAGCTAGAGCTGTAAATCTGAAAGCCTAACTTAAGGCAAGACGAAGTGCCTAGCATGATCCAAGCGAAGGCTTGAGCAAAATAATCTTGCGAAGAAAAGCTAGAGCCGTAAGTCTCAAAACCCAAATTAAGGCGAGACGGTACCAACCATAAGCCAAGTGGAGGCCCGAGCAGAATAAGCTCACAAAGAAATGCAAAGGTCGTAAGTCTCAAAGCCTAACTTAAGGCGAGACGGTGCCAAGCATAAGCCAAGTGAAGGCTCGAGTAGAATAAGCTCACGAAGAAATGTAAAGGCCGTAAGTCTTAAAGCCTAAACTTAAGGCGAGACTGTGCCAAGCATAAGCCAGAAAGGCTTGAGCAGAATAAGCTCACGAAGAAATGCAAGGGCTATAAGTCTCAAAGCCTAAACTTAAGGTAAGACGGAGCCAAACATAAGCCAGAAAGGCTCGAGCTAGATGAGCTTGCAAATAAAGCTAAAGGCTGAAGTTTCAAAGTCTAACTTTAGGCGAGACAAGAAGGCAAACACAACCAGAATGATCTTGAGCACAACAAGCTCACACAGAAAGATACCACGGCCTCAGGACTTAAAGTCTGTTCGGGTTAAGGTAAAACAGCCAAAATTCATAAGGGGTTAGTCTAGTTGATCACATTTTGGCAAGACGAGCAGAAGTAGACCATAGTCAAAATTATATAGGAAAGGCTCAAAGCCTGCTAGAAATTTGCCCCATAGAGAATTTTGGAACAGATTAAAAGTATAAAGGCAAAGTAAGAAATGTGTATTCTTTATTTCATTGCTGAAGTTACAAGTACAAAAAAATAAGGAAGGGGGGAGTGCAGCAAAGCCAATCAAAGGGCTTGAACATTCGGGCTAGTAGTCGGGGCAGGGGCCTCAGAAAAGGGGGCAGCTCAAAGATCCTCTATGGCAGCAAGAGCAGTTGGGGCTTCAATAGTTGGAGGAGCAGCCTCTCCGGACCTTGCAGCATCCACTTCTTCTTGAGCAGAGGGATTCCTTGGCTCCTGAGTCCGGGCGTCCTACTCGTTCATGTAAGCATCTACACCCGCCTCAAGCTTGGACATATCCAGCTCGGGGTATTCCTTGCCCAGGATGGTCATGATGCACTCATAGCTGAAGGTTACCCTTTTATTGTTCTCCTCCACGAGCTGATTCTCCAGAGAGTCCACCTTATGCTGAAGGCGAGAAGTCTTTGCCTCCATGGTCCTCTCGAAAGTAGATCTCTGCACATCGAGGTCTTTCCGGGCATTCACAAGCTCATCCCGGACCATGGACAACTCCCTCTCAAGCTGGAGTGCTTAAACTCAAGCAAAGCTGCCTTCTCCTCGAAGGTGGAATTCTCAATGCGAAGCTTGGCCGCTTTCTCCTCCTTCTGCTAGAGCGCCTGCCTCAAGCCCTGATTATCAGCCCTGATTTTCCTTTCAAAAGTCATGGCCTTGGTCTTGAAGACAGTGAAGGCGGCCGTAGCATGGCACAAGAGGCGCTGGAACATGTTGGCTAGCTCGTTAACGCTAGAGGACTCCAACTCCTCCACGAACTTCTCCCCCATATGCCTGGTAAAATCCCTGATATAGGGGTCGATGAAATTAGGCTGCTGCTCTTGAGAGCGTCATGATCTGGATCTGCAGGGAAGACAGCTCTCGGTCTCCTCTAGGGAGATTCTTCGGCTACTCGCTCACTCTCCCGAGCAGGAGGAATGGCCCTGATTGGCGAGGCAGTGAGGTCAACACTGGACCTCTTGGTTGGAGCAGAGGAGCTGCTCGGTCTCTTCACCGTGCTCGAGGGCCTCTATAATCGAGAGAGAATACTGTTCATGTCTCATTCCTCGATAATTAAACCAAACTCGGTAAAGTTCTGATGAGTCAATAACCTTTTACACGAGCTCGCGTTGTCCAATGTGGTATTGATGTGGGTCTGCAGCTCCTCCCCAACTCGATACGACAAGCTCGAAGAGACTGCGAACAAGACAAAAAAAAATAAATAAGAGAGAGTAAGCAGAAAAATCAAAGCAGAAAACATGATGAGCAGCAGACGACCTGGGATACAAAAGTGAGAAGGAATTTGAGGAACCTCCTCGGTGGCAGAGACTGCTCCCCCACAGTTCCCTCTAGCAAGGAAGAGCTTTCCTTTCTAGTTGCCATTGGAAGTAAGGAGGTCAGTAATGAATTTCTTGCCCTTCAAGTTGGAAGTTAAGTAGTACCAGCTCGCGTCCTTTGGGCTGCTCTTCAACTAGTAGAGATGCTTTATTTCATCTACCGTCGACTCGCCCAAATTACACCACCTCTAAGGACGAACAACACCGACAGAACCCTCCACCCGTTTGGGTTCAGCTGCCCTGGTGCCAGATGCAACTAGGATAGGACCCAGGCAAAATAAGGTTGAGTGGGTAACCTAAATAGAGGGTGACATACCCTCGAGGAGGACGACTAAGTGTATTATTTTTGCCAGGGAGACGCAGATCAACACTGGCAGGAATGTGATACATGGCCCTCAGCCGGTCTAAATCTTAGTGTGAAGTCTCACACCTCATGTTATCAATGGCAAACAACTCGGCCTCTGACCTTTGGCCGGCCCTTTTCCTCTGTTGTGGCGGAGTTTCCCCCACAATCTCGACCTCTTCAGGGCTTGGGTCTCTCACCAGAACCCCCCTAGTGGCCTCAGAGTCACTCGAAGATGATGATTTTTCAGGGGACATCCGGATGGGTTGCTGAGTGGTTTACATTTTTCTTTTCCAAGGGACACAGTCTACCAAGTGGAAAACTAGAAACCCATATAATGGAAAAGACAAAAACAATAAAAAGAAGAAGAATTTATACCTGAAACAGATTTGACGAAGGCAGATAACGATGACAGCAAAGAAGAAGGTGAATTTCACTTGCAAGCGGCAGTTTTTAGTCTGAGCAAAGTGTGGAAATAAGAAGAGGCACAATGGAGAAATTAGGGATTTATAAAGGGGAAAGCAAGTCATGCCAACAGACAGCACATTACTCAAGGGGACACGACTGTTCAAATAACTGCCTCTTCAAAAGCATGCCACGCGTCTCGCATTAAATGTGAAGTGACGAAAAAGGCGGACAGCTCAGCGTAAGAAGGGAAAAAATAGGGAACTCGCTCAAACAAGAAGTTTCTAGTCTTATCTCGTTTCACTCTCAAGACTAAAAACTAGTGGACTGATGTTTGGGCAATGCCGAGCAGACCCCTTCGAGGACAATCCAGCCAGAGCAGAAGACCTAATCGCTAGCATGAATACACCCCTGCTCGGTGTCAAAATTGGTCGAGGTCAAGTGTTCCAAGGCTGGTCGGATCTTGATCTTCTCATCCTGCTCGGGTAAAAGAGATCCTCGATCACCGAGCAGGACCCGGTCATGTTGCGGAAAGCACCATGAGCAGAGGGAAACCAAAGCTCGAGCAAAGCAAACCTAAGCATGACGACCCCTTCTCCTGACAATTTGTCACGACGATCGATGACTGACAGGCACCCCATGCCGTAGGGTTTCATCACTGTTACCGATGACCGGTGCACACTTCTACAGTGTCATTATTATACACGGACCTACACGACATCATCATTGGGTTACGGGAACCCATACTCACCTGACATCCCACGCCCACAGGTTGTGCCACAACTCCTTGCTGTCAGAAAGGCATAGGAACAATTTATGAGGGGGTGGGCATCCAAGAAGAGGAGGGCGGGAAAATAAGGGGATAAATACCAGATGAGGGACAAGGTAAAAAGATTCTTTTCTGAAAAATTTTGATTCCAACTCCAATTTTTCTATCCATACTCTAGTTTTCTCTTCTCTAGAAACATCCCATTTTTCCGGTCTCTCAGATTAAGAGGGATACCAAAAAAATCAACGCGATCACTGACTTGAGCGTTGGAGGATTTTCGCTGGAAAAACACCTGGCGACCCCTGACACATTTCCTGTGGATGCAGGTCGGAAGACATCACCGTTCCAGTAAACAGAGAAAGGCAGGAACCAGCAAGGAATCCTGCTCGAGCAACCAGTGAACAGAAGTCTACAGCATCACTTAGAAATGGGCAGAAAACTGCATCAACACAATGGGTTGGCTAAGGATATGATCACTATTTACGAGATGATCGATGAACAAGGTGTGGCTAGTAGAGGGGAAGATGATGGTAGAGAGAAAGGTAATTGCTATACAGATGCGTTACAATAGCTCTAAAATTATTTTATTACCATAAAAATAGAAGTTTACTAAAATTTCATGAATACCCTCTAAATAGTATGAAATTACCCCATCATCTTCAAATCAAAATGGATATAGATTACACGACTCTTGCACATGGCTAATTTGACTTAGGAGTTTGAAGAAGAGTTGGAATCGTCACTAACATTCAAACGCCGTAATTTGAAATGCTGATCGTTGGAACACTTCATCATTGTCGATAAGCAAAATACTTATCTACTGCTACATTTGACAACTTCATAAGGTAAGGATTCAATTTTCCTTCTTGTAATCAGTTGATAGGGTTTTGATATATAGAAAAAAAAATGCAAAAATTCAAGGTTTTATGTTGAAGAAATAAACAAAATAGGTTGTGGATCTCTAATAATATAATAAAAAACAAACTTTGTCAACTGTTTTTCTTCACGAAAATGGTGAAAATTTGATGGGTTGGGTAAATTATCAATCGATCATGTAATACATATCTTAAGGTTGTGTAATATAAGACTTTATGTAACAAATGATGCTCAGTCATGTAATACATGAATTTCTATAAAATACGACTACATGTGATACACGACCTTACAATTACATGAATTTTGTCATAATTCTTAATTTATAAGAATATTTTGTTTCTTTGAAGACTTAATTTGTGCTAAGAATTTATGCTTGTTGCTATGTAAAAAATGTTCAACAGAAAAAGTTAAGAGAAAAAAAAAAATGAAAGGCAGCAAAATGAGATTAATAATTACTAATTTGTGATTGTTAGGCTCGATAAGGAAAAATAAAAAAGGAAACTTAGTAATGAACAAATTGAGATTTTATGATTTGAGCATTTTTGAGACTTAAATGAGTTTCAATTTTGTCTTAGTTATTGCATACGTTGATATTGAGGCACTTGCATTCATCCATAAAGCAATTTACTTTAATATGGAGAACAAAACGTGTCAATTTTGTATTTTGAATTTGCATTACTAACTAGATTGAATTGTAGAGAAATTTATAAACTTGACTTAGACATTATTGATGACGATATCGAAAATGTGACATTTTATTGGACAATTGCACAACAAAGTTCACAAAATTATATTTATATGTATTACAATATAGTCCAATCATGTATTATATCAAACATGATGCATCACTAAATATAATCATACTTATCAGATCATATTACATCCTTTCACATCTTATCTAGCACGCCAAACATGAACTAAGAACAAACTATTAGCGCCACTCAAAAGAGCAGGCCTTTCTACACCCCTCAAAATTACTCATAAAACCCTTTTGTCATTGAAATACCTAAATAACCGAGACAAATTAATTTAGTTTTTGGGTTAATATCACTTGAGTGACACTTATTTCGATATTTATAAAAAAATGTGATAAATGTTTTAAAAATAGGCATAAAGATGAACTCTATTAAGTTTGCCGTTAAATTTAACATATTTGGGCGCTAGAAATTTGATTAACGATTTTTCTCCTATTAGATGATTTATAATTTGGATTAATGCCACCGGATGATACTTTTTTCAACATTTATTAAAAAAGTGATAAATATTTTTTAAAATAGGCACACAAGTGACACTTCCTTAATTATCGATAAGATTAACAGATTTGGATGCAAGAAATTATATTGACAATTTTGAACTGTTTTATAATATGAAAATTTTATTTCAACAATAAACTACTAGATTTATAAAGAAGACAAGAAGAAAGAAGAAGAAAACTATTCAGTTTCTCTCTCTCTCTCTCTCTCTCTCTTTCTTTTATTTTTACTTTTCATTTTCCCCCCTTCTTCTTCGTCTTTTCTGTTTCTCTCTGTATAAATTAGCTAATGTGAAGTAAAATTATCAATTTAATTTTCAATACCCAAATTTGTTAATTTTAATGGAAAGCTTAACAGAATGTCACATGTGTGCTTGTTTTTAATAAATTTATCACCTTTTTGCTAAATGTCGAAACAAGTGCCGTCTAGGTGAAATTAACCCCTGTTGTTCATAATTTGTATCAATTGTTTCAATTTTACCCTTGCTTCATTACATTAACAGTGAAGATTAACAGCTTGACACCTGTGTACTTATTTTTAAATATTTCCCTTTCTTTTATAATTGTTGAAACAGTAACCCAGGTGACATTAGCTTTATTCTTTTTTTTTTTAATGAAAATTTAATTAAACAATTAAAAAAATATAACGAAACTTTTGCACCATCTCATTTCATTATTTATATTTATATTTTTAAATTTTAAATTTATATTCATTTCATAACTCAAAATATAAGATTTTGAGTTATTTAGATAGAAATAATATAATAAAAAGAAAATAATTGAATATTTTGGGATTTGTGCTGTATTTTATAATAAAAGCTTACAATAAATTGTTTAGTCTTCATTTGATTTTTTATTTTAAAATAAAAAGATGACTGCCATAGTCCGAAAATGAGACGGTCTTTTTACATAATAAGCATAAAACTGTAAATATACAAAATCTTTTATAAGGAAATTTTAGGTTATATTTCTTTGTGCCTAGTGTCTATTTTAAGTAGCAGGAGAAGTTTACATTAGCAAGAGAAGTTTACATCGCTAATGCACCAAAACTAAGTAGTGTGTTTCAAAATCGGATATCATTATGATTGTAATCAAAATAATTTGTTTGTATATCCAAAAAGATTATTATAAAACTACCATGCAATGAAATGAACCACTGATCAGTATCACAAAATTCACAACCAATAGTACTAAAATATCAAACTATATTTTTATTCAAATCTTTTTCATTTGCCCTTAACAAGTTCAGTCTCAGTTCTCATTACTACAACTGACATAACAAAATCCAACAGTATTAGTAGTCAAACCACACAAATCAAACCAATTACCATAGCAGATAACAGGGATTCACTCATATAGATAATAGTTCCAACTCTTACAGCTTTGAAGTCGCGTCTTTGTCCAGAAACCAAGTGAATTCATCTTCAGCCGACGCCATTTGAACTGGCAGCAAATCAGAGTTCTGATTATTACCCAATGCAGTTTGAACTGCATTGGATTTTCCGGCACCACACACCACCATTGCAATATATGCAGATGAGTTGATTACAGGAAACGTGAAAGTGATTCTCTCTGGAGGTGGCTTTGGCGAGTCTTTAATGAAAGTAACCCACTTCTCATTCTCCTTGAGAAGAGGATGCCCTGGAAACAAAGAAGCTATATGTCCATCTGGACCCATACCCAGAAGCATGAGATCAAACTTTGGAAAACCAGTAGCAGCAGATGTAGCTAATATATTGCTCTTTGTCAAATGCTTGAGACAAGTCTCATAATCTTCAGCTGCACCTTCAGCAGATAATGCATCATTGATGGCATAAACATTGCCAGTGGTAATTGGTATCTGTTCAAGATGGAAAAGAGAAAAAAAATGAAAAAAAGAAATAAACACCTAAAGTAGCATTGCAGATTTAGTGCGGAATATCATGAAATAAAAGCCCTTGATTGCAGATCAACATATTGAACATTACAATCACATAATTTTAATAAAAAAGCATATGCCCCTGTGACTAGTTGCTAAGTTAACAAATGATTGAGGTGAGAAAGAGTTTCAAACAAATGATTCAATTTGAATAGTCAAATTAATGTCTGGATGCAGGAAAGGATCAAATATGTGCAGAGGAAGCACTCTGGGACCTCATCATGAGATCACTTGAAAGTTCAGAAATGGCCAAATGTAATCTCCCAGGCAAATTCAGAAAAAGCAGTACTTCTCCAAGAATCTATCGAAAATTCTTTTTGAAATCTCAAATCCCAGATGTTTGGTAAGCTGCTAAAAACGTTGTGAACCTGATGAATAAAGATTACTCTAGGGAAGCCAAGGTCTAACTCCAGTGGTAAGAAGCAACCTCCCTAGGATTCAGGTCTTGGGTTTGAGCTTCAATGGGTGCATGAGTTAAATTGGGGAAAAAAAAAAGATTACGCTGAACACAGTGGTGCACATCACAACCCTTCATTCTCGAACCCCCCAAAATAAAAAGCATTTGAAAACTTCGTTCATGTATTTTCTTTCAAACTTTTGGTCTCTTGTGTATGAAGAAAAGCTTTCTACATTTTAATTCTATCATTAATCCTAATTATCATAATTTATCTTATCCCTATGTTGCAATCGTGCATGACACTATATGATTATGAGCAAATGATCAGTTTAATATCTATTTAGAAGTAGAAGTAGCAAAAACCAATAGCTAATTAAATAACATACCTGAGAAAGGAAACCATCATAAGCAAGCTTATAATTGCTATCATCATGATCCTTAGGAACAACTCTTTCATCAACCCAAAACACATGCCATTTCTCCCACTCAATTGAATCTACATAAGGGGGTTCCACTAATTTCCTGTATAGTCCCCAGCCACAAAACCGTAACCAAAAGAAAAAAAAAAAAAAGATCATAAAAAGTGCGAAAGTTAATCAAGAAAATAATAATAGACTAAAGGACCCACCTAAGGGACTTGATGAGAGAACCACCGGATAAGACGACAGTGAAGGAGCCCTTCTCTTTACCGAACTTGGCAGATAGATCGGCGGTGTATTTGGCCAAAGACACAGCCAGATCTTCCTCTGAGTCGAAAACTTGTACGTTCTTGTTCTTGTTCTTATTCTCGGCAGCCATTGATGATGATGATGGCGATGCCTTGATTCTTACGCAGTCCGATGATTTGTTCCGATTAAGGGAAATGTTTAGAAATTGAAGGAGTGGGTTTGGTCTTCTGACTAACTGAAGCTGGGTTTTGGAATAAAGTGATTTGGGAAGAAAACAGGCGGAGAAAGAGACGAGTGAAGTGGTGGTGACCGTCCCCATTTGGTTGTTGAGTTTTCTACCTTTTGACTAGGAACATCGAAAGACTGGTGAATTGGGACATGCTCGCGGTTCAGTGGCGTGGCGGCATCTGCTACTGCTACGTGTATTTAATTGTCATTTTACTGTTATATTATATTGGAGCGCTTGTAACTCGGCACTGTATGAGATACAGCTGCTGTTCATTATTATTTTTTATTTTATTTATAACCGGCAACTGGTTATCTTTATTTTGGTGAGTTAAAAGTAGTCAATAATATTGGCAATTATCATACAACTATCTTAATGTTAATTAAATATTAAAGTTTTCAATTCAAACTTGAAAACTATTAAATACACCCTCAATTTTATAAGTAAATTTATTTTTTATTTTTGTATTTTTCTATCCATGGAAAATATACTTATATACAAATCAGAATAATATTTAAAAACTATTAAATAAAAGAAATTATAAATTAAATATTATTTTCTTCATATTACGTTATAAATTTAATGATATTTCACTTTTAAAAATAATATAACTTTTGTAATAATGAGAATAATTATATATATAAAAAATAAAATTAATTATATATATATATATACATAAATGTAATGATTTTTACTTTAAAAAAAATAAAATATTTTTTCAACTAATATTAATATGTTTTATGGATACCCTCTAAAAAAATTGTATATTAGAAAAATATAAAGCATCTAATATGTTATATTTTTTAAATAATACTCACAAATAATCTCTTAGGCAAATTAATTCATACAAATTTATATGAAAATAATTATTTTATTTAATCTTTTATCTTTAGCAATTAGTTATTTCACGATTAATGATATTATTATGGGACAAATTTCTTTTAGTGTAGTTAATGATGATAATTATTAGCCATTATTAATTTGATTAAACTAAACTCTATATTACAACTGCCATTATTTTTTTATATTGCGGATGTAACTAGCCATCGATATAAATTGTGAAACAGATTATATATTATAGGTAATTATCATATACTTACCTTCATTTTAAATAAATATCAAACTAATCGATTCAAAATAGAACACTACCAAAGAGCTCCTCAATTTAACTTGAAAATATGCTACTTGTTTTTGTTTTTCCTAATGAAAAATATGCGTAAAATATATGAGATGTCTATACTAATTAAAATAATATTTAAATATAAATTAATAAAACAATCAAATTAATTTTTAATATTACATTATAAAGTTAATGATGTTTTATATAAAAAAATTTATCGGAATATTTTATCAATTTTTTGATAATGCAATGCAGTATAAATATTTAGACCTATAATATTTGTATATTAGACAAGTATAAAATATCTAATGTTTGATATTTTTTAATAGTAATTGCAAAAAAACTCTCGTGTAAATTAATTCATATGATTACATTTATTACATTAATTACATTATTCATTATCTTGTGTATTATTTTTATGATTACATTTATTCACTATTTTTAGGACACAATAATTTCTATAAATACTTCGAAGGGACAATTATATATGTAGTGTTAATTTTTAATCTATTTTTATTAGTGTTATTGTGATTAATGATATTCCAATATTAATTTGATTAACTAAATTCAGTTATGCTATTCATTTTTTTAGTAATATTGTGAATTTAATATTATTATTTTAGGGATATGGTTGGAATGAGCCAAGTACAACTTTTTAACTTGTACAATCCCTCGTCAGTTTAATTCGGTAGCAGGTTAAATAAAGAAACCGGCCAACCCTCTAATATTATTAATTATAATTACAATTCTTATTCACATCGCATTGTAAATATTAGGGAAAAAAAATAAGAAAAAGCCCTTATTTATGAAATTATCACGAAGACCCTCATTATTATTTGTGTCATATTTTTTTATCTTTTAGCAATATCTAAGGTTTGTTTGAGAAAGCTGTAGTTTTTACAATTAGAACCAAAATAAGCAGCAGCTGAAGCTTAGTTTGTGAAAGCTGTACTAATTTAATTTTTTTGAAGTTATTTGGTCACGATCTTGTAAAAATTCCAATTGTTTTATTACATCTATTTAAATGAATGGAAGTTTTAGTTGGTTATATTTTTAGTGCATGCCTTAAATTAATAGGGCATTTATTATTTCATTTGCATAGAAATGCCAAGAAATCAAGAGTATTAGACCATTTTTTGTTTTTTAGAAATGAATTAGACATGCCAAATTCATGCAAATAAATGTTGTTGCAACTTTATATTCTCTTAGTACCAAATTAGCTGTAAAAAAACTTTTAAAAATGATTTTAATCAAGTCACAGAAAATTGAAGAACTGATTTTGTAATTAAAAAATTGACTTAATATAATTTATTTTTAAAATAAAAAGTACAGTTTGGTATAATATATATAAAGATCAAAAGCCAAGTATAAACAAAATTAAGTTCAAGAAGTCTAATCGTGATAGAAAAATAGTGTTTTAATACAAATAGATTAGTGTCAATTTTTATAATTTAAAATATGTTGTTAATTATAAATTATGACTGTCTGACCTTTTTAAAAGATGAAATTCTTGAGAAGCATAGCAAATTGGCAGCATTCTTACATGTTATTATTGTTGAAGTTATCAAGAAATTAAGAAAATTATTTTAAAAATAAAGAAGAAGATGAAAACAAATCCATAAAGTTATTTAAACGTAAATAATTAAAATTAATTAAAATTAATTAAAATTAATTAAAATGAAGACAAGCCACAAGTGATTCAAAAAAATTGGAATTTTTTTTTATTTAAAATGATCATGATCTAAAACTTGAATTTAAACATTTTTTTTGTTTGAAATAGAGTTTTATTTTTCAAATTAGAAAATTTTCAGAGCAAAATGAGAAAGGATAAAGGAACAAATGTTTGTGTAGAGGTCAAACGCCTAAGTATAGATAATCAAATTAATAATTAAAATAATCTTCCAAAATAATGAATATCATTTTTTTTTAATATTTTTTCTCTTTGAAATACAAACAAATCATTTTTGCCAACCTAAAACCTTTGATATAACATATTAATTTTCATGGTTCATTGAATAATCATTTAATAAATATATAATTTATGTGATCATAACCATTTGAAAAATAAAATATTTGAGGAGTATAACAATTGCATGCAAAGCTATTAAAAATGAATTTTTGGATAAAGTCAAAGAAATTAATTATTTGATAAGAAATGAATGGCAAAAATTTTAAACTAATTGACAAAAAAACTTAGCTCTTGAACAAGAGGGAGTAAGATGATTTATTGAAAGATTGGGGTTATAATAAATAATTTTTAATTTATTATAGTAAGTTGATATTTATTGAAACAAGAGGGAGTAAGATGAAATTGACCTCAAAAACATTATTGTTTTTGGTAATAAAAGTTTGGACGGGAATTTTATGATATTTGCTTGGGATCTAACCCAAATTTTAATGAAATTAGTAGCGACGCCAAACAAACAATAGTTAAAATATCAGTTAAAATATCTATTTATGAGTGAAAAAATTTAACCAAAATTAGAGACTAATAAAAAAATAAATTTAGTATTTGACCTAAAAATTAGAATCTTAGTTAATGAAAGCATTCAACACAAAATGAGGAGAATAAATAGTTGACATATATGAATCCATAAGGGTGAAAGTATAACTAAAACTAGGAATTGATCCAATAGAAAATAAAAATTACTTGGAATCTAACTTAAATATCAATATTTAACGAATTTAGTAGAAATATCAAACACAAAATTGATAACTTATTGAAACATGTGAACATATAAATAAAAAAATTTAACCAAAATTAGTAACTAATCTATAAATATAAAATTATAAAGATTTAACTAGGTATTGAACCCATAATATTGAAATTTTACCTAGTTAGTGGGAATATTGAACCAAAAACTATTGGAAAAATTAGTAGAAATATATGAACTAATAAGTGAGAATGTGCAATGAAAAGTAGGCGTTAATCTAACCAAAAAAAAATTTTATAAAGTAAAATTAGTATATAGAATAAAATATTGAAATATAACCTAAATATTTCAAATATTCAACCTGAAACTATTTAAAAAATTAGTTGAAACATAAGAAGGATAAAATGAGAAAGTTTAACGAAAAGTAGGTATTAAACTGGCTAAAATAATATTCTAAAAAGTAAATAAGGTATTTAACCAACAATATTGAAACTTTAACTAGTTAGTGAAAATATTTAACCCAAAATTCTTGGAAAAATTAGTTGAAACATAAAAACAATTAAATGAGAAAGTATAATCAAAAGTTGGTATTGATGCAACAAAAAAAAAATTAATAGCGTAAATTCGGTATCAAACATAAAATCTTGGAATATAGACTAAATATTTGGAACATTCAATCTAAAACTATTGAAAAAATTAGTTAAAACATAGTAACAATTAAATGAGAAAGTTTAATCGAAAGTAAGTACTTATATAACCAAAAATAATGTTCTAAAAGATAAACTTGGTGTTTAACTGATAATATTGAAACTTTACTTACTTAGTGAAAATATTGAACCTAAAATTATTGGAAAAATTAGTTGAAAATAAGAAACATTAAATAACCAAATTAGACATAATATCAGCTATAATTTATTCACACACACACACACATGTATAATGCTTTTAATTGTGTATATATAATAATTTATAATTAAAATAAATATTTTTATTATTAATTTTATTTTTTTATTTTTTTATCTCAATAGATATAATTGGAAATGATAATAATCGTAATGATTTTATTTTCTAATGAATAAGGATAATTTTATATTTTTATAATATATATGAGAATATATATGAAATTGTATTAAGTATAAAAGTGATTCTTAAAATCAGATCGAAGAAACTTAGTCTTTCCCTACTTTTCAAAATCAACTATATGATATAATGATTTTTGTCAAAAGTGATTTCTAAAAAACTTTACCAAACACCAAAACTAGCTTTTTAACTTTTCAAAATCATTTCTAAACCTTTTAAAAGCAATATCAAACATGTCCTACATGATAAATTCAATAAAAAAGAGTAAGTATGGATCTTAAAATAAACTTGAAGTATTCACTTAAAATATTATAATTCAATAAAAAGAATAGAATTATAGAAATTAAAATAAAAAGGTAAAAACAAGAGTAGAATAGTCAACTAAAAGAGTTAGAATGACTTGTAATATTTTCTAAATTCTTACGGGAAGTAAAAATCTAGAAAGTGAACATAAAATATTTATTCAAATTATAAAATTCAATGAAAAAAAAAGAATATAGAACTAAAAAATGGTAAAAGAGTCAACCCAAAGTTGGAATGACTTAACAATAATTTAATAAATTTTATAGGGAAGTAGGGATTTGAAAAATGAACTTATAATTTCCATCCAAAATGTTGAAATTTAATTAAAAGTGAGTGAATATAGAACAAAAAAGTAGTGGGAAAAAGAATAGAATTATTTAACTAAAAATTAGTATGGCTTACCAAAAAATTTGATAAATTGCAATGAGAAGTGTGGATCTAAAAAATAAACTTAGAGCATCTATGTGAAATGTTGGAACTTAATGAAAAGAGTAGGAATTTGTATAAAAGAAACGATGATAAAATTCATGATCATATTTCCTGAAGTAATGAACATCAATATCGAATATATAAAGATATTTCAACAATGATTTTTAATTTTTATAACTTATAAAAACTAGTTGTGATAACTTAAAAAGTAGAGTGAATATAGAACAAAAAAGTAGTGGAAAAAAGAATAGAATAATTCAACTAAAAATTAGTATGGCTTACCAAAAATTTGATAAATTATAATAAGAAGTGTGAATCTAAAAAATAAACTTTGAACATCTATGTGAAATGTTGGAACTTAATGAAAAGAGTAGGAATTTGTATAAAAGAAATGATGATAAAATTCATGATCATATATTCCTAGCATAGTGAACATCAATATCAAATGAAGAAAGATATTTCATCAATGGTTTTTAATTTTGTTAACTTATAAAAACTGGTTCTGATAACTTAATAATATAAAAATAGTTCAAAAATAATAATAGACTTTATTGTTAATTTTTCAAACTTATATAGTAAGTTGATATTTGTAAAAAAAAAAAAAAAGAGGGGTCAAACATAATTTATCTTGATATTTTAATTTTTTATTGTAATAAAATGCCACCCGAAACAACACCTAGAATGTTAGCATATAGTGAAAACATTTGGAATATATATACAAAAAAATGGTGGAAGTAAGAGTTGAATAACTAAACTCATAAATTGAGACAACTTACCAATGATTTAATAAATTTCAATGGAAAGTAGAAATATGAAAAATAAACTTAAAACATCTACCTACATGTTAGAATTGAATAAAAATTTTTGGCAAATAGAACCAAAAAATAACGGGAAAAAAGTAGGAGATTCAACCTAAAAGTTGAAACTACACAACTATAGTTTGATAAATTCCAATGAAAACTATGGATTAAAAATTGAACTTGAAACTTGTACATAAAATGTTGGAATAACTTACAAAGAAATTGATAAATTTTAATAAGAAGTAGGGATATAAAAATGAACTTAAAACCATAAAAAATATTGAAATTCAATAAAAAGAGCAAAAATATAGAACCAAAATGTGGTGTAAAAAAGAGTTAAAGAAGTTTACCTAAAAATTGGAATAACTTACAAAGAAATTGATAAATTCTAAAGAGAGGCAGGGATTTTAAAAATAAATATGAAAATTCACCTAAAATATTAGAATTTAGTAAAAAGAATAGGAATATATAATTAAAAAGTGGTGGGAACAACAATTGAAGAGCAACCTAAAAGTTGTAATTACTTACAAATAATATAATAAATTCCAACAATGATTAGGGATCTAGAAAATGAACTTGAAACATTTACACCAAATATTGGAATTTAGTAAAAAGAATAAGAATATCGAACCAAAAAATGGTGGAAACAATAGTTGAAGAGTTTAACTCAAAAGTTGTAAGCACTTATTAATAATATGATAAATTCAACAGTAAGTAGTGACTTAAAAAATGAACTTGAAATATCCACACAAAATATTAGAATTCAATTAAAAGAGTAGGAATATACAACTAAAAAGTGGTTGAAAAAAGAGTTAAAGAGTTTAACCCAAAAGTTGGAAGCACTTATTAAGAATCTGATAAATTCTAACAGTAAGTATAAATCTAGAAAATGAACTTGAAATATCTATGTAAAATGTTGGAATTCAATGAAAATAATAGGAATATAGAACGAAAAAGTGGTGAGAACAAGAATTGAAAAAATTAACCTAAAAGTTGAGACAATCGGAAGTAGAGATCTAAAAGTTAAACTTGATATATTTACCCAAAATATTATAATTCAATAAAAGGAGTAGGAATATAGAATTAAAAAGTTGTGAAAAAATAAGTTAGAACAACTTACTGAAAATTAGATAATGTATAACAGAATGTAGAGATATAAAAAATAAACTTGAAATATCTACCTAAAATCTTGGAATCTAGTGAAATAGTAAAAATATAGAACCAAAAACTGGTGGAAAATTGAGTTGAAACAACTTACCAAAATTTAAATAAATCGTAACCAAAACTAGGAATTTAAAAAGTAAACTTAGAATATGTACCATAAAATTAGAATATGACAAAATAAGTAGGAATATAACTATTTTATGAAATATCTATGGTATTTTTATATTTTCTTGTACTATTTATAAATTTAAAATTATTACAATCTTTTTCCTTAATAACAATTTTATTTTTTTAATTTTTTTCATAATTTTTTCACATTAAAAACAAATAAAAATATAAATTTTATTATATTAACAAGTTAAAAACTGATTGTACTGGTCACATGCAAGCGTTGTGTTCTGCATGGTAGATAGACTCATATTATATATAGGATCTTTTGATAACTTACCACCAGTGATTTGACTAAGTAACTAATAAGAATGTGTCATATGGAGAAAACAAAAACAAAGTATTTCTGGTTAAAACAGTTGCATACTGGGTGTCTGGAAAATTCATTCAAAAAAATAGACTGTTACAGCTGATTGCAAATGGATTAAACGATACCGTTTCAGAATTAAATCCCTCTCACATGAAAAAAATAGAAACCAAACATGTTGGCTGAGAGAAACCAAAGCTGCATTTCCTCCAAATGAAAATCCACCACCAAGATAAGCCAAACCTGCATGTCCGCCAAAGACTGTCCTACTCAAAATCTGAAGGGAATAAAACTAGATTTTTTCAATTTTTCAATTAAAACCTTTTAGGACCGATCTTATACAATATATAAGAATTAAGTAATCTAGAAATTCATACCTTGATGTTTTGAGAAGATGAACAATTAAGAGTTGTAGATCTGCCTCCAAACGATCTTCCAGGCTATGACTCAAGTTTGATCAACACTTGACGTGTGGGCGTCTGTTTCACTACTCCCCAATTGCAACTGGCTCCTCTTAGATGCCTTCTTTATTTTTCTTAGAATCCCTGGGGTTCTCCTCTTCTATCTCAATTTAAGAGTATAAAGCCCATTTTATAATATCTTATGAAAAATCCTAGTATGTTAGGATTATGATTTCTATTTAAAATAGAATTCCTCTTTTAACTATCTCTCCACTTACCTAAAAGTGGAAGGAATGTGTAACAAACTAGGAGACCACTTTGTAAAACACTACAAGTCCCCATTTACACTTTAATATAACATACTAGGCCTTAACAAATATTATAATTATAATTTTCATCTAATATGCCAGTTTTTCTTGCTTTTGGGTCCAGTGATGGTGTTGTCAATTAAATGAGCTAACCCGGGGATCATTTGGGAACATACAATAGTGGCTACAATAATTAAATTTGTAATTAAACAAATATAATTATTTAATTCCAATTCTACTCCACTATAAGATTGGAATTGACCTCCATAATTGTATGCTCGAATATAATTCGCCCAAGCCACATTGATTTCTTTACTGCACAATCCTTTGTACCACATCGTTAATTTAAATTGATATCTCAACTGTCCAATCAATTTAATTACATCTTTTTCCTTGATACTTACTTGGTTTTCTCTAATGATCATTTTCAACATACTTATTTATGTTGAGACACTCTGGCCGGAGAATTCTATGATCAAGTACTGAAAACCCATCAAGAGATGTGTCGTACAAATTCTATATTGTTAATCTATAATTTCAATACTTGTAATTGCTCCCACCAAGATACCAGGTAATCTAGACTACATGTGTATGTCATGCCCATTGGTAACTTAAATGAAATAACAACTACAATCATGAAATCATAACTAACTCAAGATTAAGATTACGATGAAATCAATGCCTATGAGATTTAATAAGTCCGACGAGTTATTACTAGGTTAATTAAATCTCATATGTGATCCGATTCAATGTAGAAAAACTACATCAATAAATTCATACATGATTAAGACAAATCACTCAATGAATTTATTACGATCTATACCTAAATAAAGTGCCCAACTTTATTTATCAACTGCGAACTTAATTTATTTAATCATAAGATAACTTGTATTTATGTCTTTTGCGAATCCACACGGTGATCGAATAAATACATATAATATGATTAAATGGACTTTGCTCAAAATATTAATGTAATTCAAAATATCTGAATAAATATTTGAAATATTTTATTAATAAGAAAATCAATATGCTTTAAAGAGCACATAATCCCAACAAAATCCACCACCAAATTTTCTACAAGCTATGCTTCACTTGATGTAGATGGACTTGCAAATCAAAGTGATGCAAGTTTTTCACTTCTTCAATGACAAGATTGAATGAGGTAATTGGATGACAATAAATTAGTGGCTTATTCAGTTTCAGCAAATCAACATTGCCTGGGAGGTCGCCACCTCTATGCTCACCTTCGATCTTTAGTTGTTGCTGGCTGATTTGGAGGTTGAGTTCTTAGCTGCTTAGATTGTTAAGAGAAAGGTAAATTTATAGGGTTTCAATTGTAGTCGTATGCCAAATTGCTGAGTATCATTTGATTTTTTTGGGCTGCATGTGTTAATCAATCAATTACCAGTACATGTAATTTTCTGGAAATTTGCAATTCTTTGCAAGTGGCTGATCAACAATAGTAACATCCATTTTACTTTTTGCATTCAGTCTTCTTTTATTTATTCACTGTTTAGACATTTATAGAATTGGTTAATTAGAGTACATTCATAGTTACATGATGTAAACTTGTTAGCCGCATGATTTTAACTATTGTTTCCTTAAGCTGCTTCCTAGATGCCAACAAGATGAATGAATAAATTGATTTATATTTTTAAAATAAATAATTTTGTTAATTTCGGCAAGACTCCAACCATTTGTAGAGTCTTGCTTTGAACTGTTTATTGAAGTTGATTTAATGGACACTTCTAAGAACCCATATGTCAAAACATAGGTACAAAAGCTTTGTCCAAGAATGGAATGATTGATAGAGAGTGAGAAATTAAATTAGTAGGTACAACAAACTCATGGAATTTAATTTCTTCATGAGAAAGAAAAGCCACAAAAACAAAAATGAACAGGTCAACAAGTAATAGGAAAGACCTCCATGACTTGACTGCAATTAGTTTAAAAATCCCAATTTGCTCTGTTGAGTAAAGTCTTAGGTGATGGTGCGCGAGCGTGAATCAGACTAATAAAGAGCAATAAAGGATAGTAGTTAGCTTAATATATTTGTTTTCTTTTTCAAATTTCATAAGTAGAAACAAAAAAATATTATGGATTAGCTAGGAAATTAGGTTATAAGTCAATGGTGACACAAAAATTTCCTAAGATTAAAGTACAACACTTAGCTTTTTGTTAAATATATGAGATTTTGTACATATTATTCCACTAATAGGTGATTAGTTGCTAGGTTACTCACAATTATTTATGTTTGACTGTGCATATAAAAAAATCCAATCATAAAAAAATTTTGTAATAAATTAAATTTTGAGCTCATTTTAAAAAAATACAAGCTAATTAAGCATTACTCGATATTTTGAAACTCAAATAATAATACAATATTGTAAAGCTTGTTCTATTTTGTTATTGGTTCTATTGTGTTCTCACTCTTAAGATAAAGCTGTAGCACATTGATCAAACCTCATTATAAGTTAAAGATTTTATATTTCCAATTATTTTTCTAAGAGAAGAACTAACACCCAAACTCTTATATATATATATATAGCTAATGTTAGGCTTCATGTCATTTAATTAATTTGTTTTTTTTCACTTCTCTAAAATACGATTTTATGCAACTTATTTGGTTTTGATAGTTCGTATGGCCGTGATTGAACTCTTAAACTTCATGGGACAAAGAAGATTTTTTCAGGTATGCAGTAAAAAGATTAGTCTTTACTGGATTTTATTACTTACAGACTCTTTATGGTTTGACTTTATGTTATCAAGGGTGCTTATGGAATTAAAATAGGTATATTAAATTTTCTAGTTATTTGATAGGGTGAAGAAAGGAAAGGGGTTTGATAAGAGTTTTGAAGGGTCAATTTATGGATCCTAAGGTCAATTTCCATTTAATTGTCATTGGGTCCATTTTCGGTTTTTTGACCTCATATACTCACTCACATGTCTTAATTTTTCAAAACTAAAAATTTTTCTAGCTTGTCAAGAAATTCGTAAGTCTTAGTAGAACCTTGATAATTGGGACTAAAAAACATTTATGCATTAATGTCAGCTTTCCTTAGTTGTTCCACTTGGTTTAAGTATTTGACTATTACTAAATTTAATGTTCCTTTATTAACATGTAGGTTGGTGAATAGGGGAATAGGATGTAGCTGGGAAGAAATGAGAAAGAAAATTGAAGCAGTTACATGTGATGCAAAGGTCTACAAAATAATGGGCATAATGAATAGAAAGCATAAGACTATGTGTGGAAAGTGATGAAGGGGAAGATGAGGGAGAGGAAATGGAAAAAGGAGGGGAAATTTATATTAATAACCATAAAAACTTTATAATTTTCAAAAATAACCCTTTGAATTTACTTCATCCAAAAATAGCCAAAAAACACTAAAATAACCAAAACACCCTTCTCATGAAAATATTAATAAGATCCAGAGGTATTATTATTATACAAAATAGATAAAAATATTGCGGAAATTAATTAATTAAATAAAAAAATGATAGTACATATTAAAACTATAATAGAAGAAATAAGACTTCTTAAAATAAAAGTTTTTGAAATAAAAACTAAATTAGAAAAGAAATTAACAATTTTAGAAGCACAAAGAGAATTAAAATAATCAATTAGACATAAAGAAAAAATACAATTTGGAGATGTAGTCAAAGGATCATTCGATGAAAGAATAAGAACAATTATCATGCTAGAAATATTAAGAAGAGAAGAAGAATATCAAAGTCAATTAGAAGAAACAATAAAAAGATCAAAAGAAAAAACACCAACGAATAAATCAAAAGAAAAAACTGATACAAAACAAAAAAGAATAAAAATTGATGAAACAAAAGAATCAAGTGAAAGTGAATAATGAATAATTTAGAAGAAAAGTTTGATAGATTATCATTAGAAGATTTAGAGTTAGAAACACTAGAATTTGATGTAAATATGAATGTAGGAGCACCACCTACTGAACCAAGTATAAACCCTGAAGTCCCTTATACTAATACAAGACTAAGATCACATCAAATATTAGCATCTAAAAAACCTTATTATAAAATGTATTCAGAAGAATATATACCAAAATACAGAACTGAAAATGAACCCTTTAAACCTATGGGAAGTAAACTAGACATAGACTGTAGAAAAGACTCTAGTAAAATACTAACGAGCTGGTCAAATGATATGAAAATGATGTTTATGTTTAATAAAACAAATGATGATTGAGATACAAAAAATACAGAAGAAAAATTTGATATGTGGATTGATTTATTAATAATGAGTTTCACTGGTAATGTACAAAACTGGTGGGATGGAATAACTGAAGAAACAAAAACTTTAATTTGACTAGCAAGTAAACAAGAATTTAGAAAAAGAATTAGTGAACGACTAGATAAATTCACAAATTATATAAGAGATGAATTTCTAGGAGAAAATTGGGTAGATTTTAAGCAACAAGAAATACAAAAAGAAAAATTACTAGCAAGGCAACATTTGATGAATCTTCAAATATGTAATTTATGCAATATAAAAAATTATACATGTGAATTTCAAAAATATTATTATAAATAATTTTATAGTAATGATGATCAAACAATTTATTATGATATGTATATAAACAAATTACCATCACCATGGAATACCTATTTTATGAAAGAATAGAATTCATATAGATTAACAGAATCAGGAAAATTAATACCAAATACTTTAGGATCAAAAATAGAATTTATCATAAGAAAATTAAAAGATATATGTATAGAAAGGCAATTATATAAAAAGGCAAAAAATGCAATGGTAATTTGTTGTGACCGAGTAGATGCACCTAACCAATGGGGATGTAAAACATATTATAAAAAACACAAAAAACGTAAACATGGGTATAAAGTTAAATATATAAAAAAAAAGAGAAGATATAAAAAACATTATAGAAAATATTGGAAAAATAAAATATTTAAAAGAAAATCTTATAGAAGATATAATAAAAGAAAACATAATAAAGAAATTAAAAAAGACCATAAAGAATGTAGATGTTTGAATTGTGGACAGAAAGGATATATAAGCTCTGAATGTAGGCAGAAAAATGTCAGAATAGCAGAAATAGAATATTAAGAAATAAAACTAGGTTTAGAATTATTATCTGATAATAAAACTATAAATTTTTTTAATACTGAAATATATGAAAGCTATAGTGATACGAAATCTATAAGTACAAGTTCTTTAGAAAGGTTAGAATCAGATGAATCAGAATCAGAATTCTGAAATAGAAAATATAGAAAATATAGAAATAGAAAAAGAAATAGAACAACAAGAAAATAGAGATGGATATTAACTAATTGTACAATTAAATTAGAAAAAATTAAAAGAAATTTCAAGAATATCTTTAAATTTAAGAAATCCAGATAATACTATTTTAAGAAATATATAACAATTCTTTTAAAGAAAAAATATAGTCATTCATGAATATCAAGAACAAAAAAAAGCTATAGATATAACTTAAAGGAAATATTAAGTTAAGTTTATTAAACTATAGAAGTATAGAAGTCACTTTAAATAAAATTAAAAGTGATAAAATTAGAGATAAAATACAATATGTATACTTAGCTGGAATACAAATAATAGTAAAATCCTTATTTAGGGAAGGAATAAATTCACCTATAATACTTAGTTTACATGATCAAAGATTTATAGACGCTGAATTAACACATTTAGGAACTATAGAAGGAAACTTATGTTATAAAAAATTTTTATTTACATGTTACCCTAGATACTGTGTCCATATAAAAGATAAAAATATAAATAATACTTTAAGTTTATATTTTGAATTAAAAAGAAATGATATAATGAAACCTGTAAATAAAATTATGATATTTTATTATCGTGCTTTATATTCTTGCTGTAATAGCAATTATAGAGAGATATATAGTAATAAACCATATATAGAAATAGGAAAAGAATTTCAAGATTTAGGACAAAGTATAGAACTAATATTACAAATCCCTAATTTACCAATAACATATAATTTAGATATAAAGATGATAAACCTGAATTAAAGGAAGATATTAAGAATCAAATGATACCAATTCAATTTGGTAACAAACAACTTATTAAAGGAATCAAAAATAAAGGAAAACAAACAGATTATAGTATAAATAAAGAAATATTAATACCTGACAACACATCTAATGGAAGTTTAGTCATAATGAGAAAATATTTTAATGGAATATAATTTATAGAAGGACTAAAAATATTAATAAATACAAGTTCAAGCTATAATCACTTAAATATATTAAAAAATAAAGGATTAACAGGGCATATTACAGCTAATGAATATAAATATAAAGATTTCAATGAAAATATAAGAATCTATATAAAAGAAGTAACTGTCTCAACATATATAGGAATGTTACTATTTAGAATATCATGCTTCATAGAGTCAGGTATTTAGAATACCATGTTTTATAGAGTCAGGATTTGCTCAAAATGAAATATATGACATCATATTAGGAATGAGTTTCTTAAAGCATATAAATTATAATATTACTTCTGAAGGAATATATATAAAAATGGATAATGAAACAACAGAATTTTGCCCTAAAATAGCTATGTGGAAAGATAAATAAATGAATACTATAAAGTTCCCTTTAGGTACTTATATAGAATTAACTTTTCCTGAAACTAATGTTATTACATGTGTAATAATGGATATAGGAAGTGAAATTACACTAGGAAAATCCTTTTTACTCAAAGAATGGAATAAATTCTCAGGTTCGGGAATAAAACTTATAGGAATAAAAAATACTCAAGCACATTTATTATATTATAAATCACAAGCTCCAAATATTCTTGAAAATAAAATAATACTATTAAAACATATTATTCAATATAATATTTTAAAACAAAATTTACTCCGAGGAAATAATTTTCTTAGTCAATTTCAAAGTTATCAACAAACTTTATATAATATAAACCTCAAAACCCCTTGTGGCCATATTTTCAGATTGCCTCGTATTTTTAAACCTTACAGAGTTGCAGCTAAGCGTGGTGATTATACTTATAAGATCTTTTTTTATAAACAACAATTACAAAATAATTTGATATCTATAGATGAAATTAAGATTACCAGAACCAACAAATAATTTAATATTACAAACAGATGCTAGTGACTTATATTGGGTAGCAATATTAAAAACTGATTTAAACGAAATATGCAGATACACAAGTGGAACACTAAATTCAGCAGAACAAAATTATACAACACATGAAAAAGAATTATTAGCAATATTAAAAGGAATTAAAAAATTCTCATTATTTTTAATTGCTAAGGAATTTACAGTAGAAATTGATAATACTCAAGTTAAATCATTAATATTTAATAAATTAACAAATGAACCTCAATATCGAAGGATCCATAGATGGAAAGTATTTTTGTCTTTATATACTTTTAAAGTTAATTATATCAAAGGTTTTGATAATTATCTTGCAGATTTTTTATCCAGGAATATAGAATTTGCTGAAAAATTATAAACAATGGAGGAAGAAATCTCCAAAATAAATGATGAAATAAATCGGCTGAAAGCTTATGCTACTGAAGCCTTAGACGCCATAGAATGTTTAGGGGATATATTTGAAGCACATAATGATGGAGTAGACAGGCTGATATCCTCTTGGAATAGTCTGATCAGTAAACTCCAAATAAATCCAATAAATACTGGAAGCAGTAGTGGACCCGTTCCACAGGATCCTATTAGTGATCCAATAAATTAGGATTCTCCCAGGGATCCAATAAACCAGGACTCTACCAGAGGCCTAATAAAACATGATCCAATCAACGATCCAATAAATTCGGATCCAATAATCCCAAAAAATAAAACCATAACCATCTGTGTAACAAGTGAAGAAAATAAAAGAACTGTCAGCATAAACCCTTTTGTCTCAGAAGATGATAATCTCCCTTTAAATCCAAAAGAAGAAGACTATAAACAGGTAACCACCTGGATATATTCCATTTGTTCCTATAAATATATCATCTATAAATCACTAGGGAAGAATGTCTATCCCAGAATGATATAAAAGATGCAGATCCAATCCTTGTTGGGAAAATAGCAAGGTATAGATTCTTTGACATGATATACCCTGATATAAACTTAAAGGAGGCAGCCAATTTTGATGAACTCCCTGTAAAAGAAGTCTCTAAGTTTGCTAAAAAGAGATAAATATATCTTAAATTTTAATCAATAAGTCCTGAATATACCAGTAACATAGAATACCAAGTCTTCTCCATGATTACAATAGGCCATGTTATCAGAAATTTCCAGCTTGAAGTGGGAACAGAATATACAGCAGCCCCACAATTCAATAAAGCATGGATAAGAACCAGAAGAGCTCGAGGAATAAAAGCCATTTGGAGAATAGCCAAAGACCTGTACAATAGAAAATACAGGACAATAATAAAATTCAATAATTACATTCTCTTGACAGCAGAAGGTGGAGAGTCATCATCAGAGATACTGCTGGATTTTATACACGAGATAACAACTATGAGATTTCCATCAAGTACAGCCACGTTGCAACAAACATGCCGGTTGATGGAGATAAAGTAGAGAAAATGAATCTTGTCGCTTGTGTCGGCAGAAATAAATAATGTAATCTTTACTTTATACATTTGTCATTTGTAATAATATAGCATAAAACTTTTTGACTTTGTAAGGCCACCACATAAAGTTATCGGCCATCAATTCAGCCCATGTGTATATGTCGGGCTTTAGTTGTGTTTATCCTTTCTCCTACCATACACCTGTAAAGGAAAATGATAAGGAGTCAACAACTTTTCCTCATCCGTAGATCTGTAAAGAGGAATAGATGATAATCAATCATGTAATCTCTATATAAGCAAGAGAAATAAATCAGATCAGCATCGAACAATTATCAAACGATCTTCCTTATAATCTTAATCCAATCTCTCAGAGCAGTCAAAATGCAAAAATAAAAATCTTTTCTCCAATCTCAACCCATAAAAACACATCATCCTAATAAACCAAATAGTCCCATAAGAAAGAAAGAGGAAACCTATATTTAATTATTGGATATAAGGAAATTCCAAGACACCACAGGATACAGTAAAGCCATAAGACTGTCCAGTTTTCCCGTGTTAGCCAAAGGTGAAGGCGTGTTGAGGGAGTTGAGGACGAGGTCATTCAGGCAGAAGGTTACTCTGCCGGTGTATAGGAAAACCCTTTTATACAATAAAGGATAGAAGTAATAATTCTAAATTCTTATCTTTTGGTGGTAAAGGTTTATAAAGATGTTAATGTTTGCTTTATTTTTTTTGTCAATTTACTCGTTTTTATTTTAATTGCATAATTAGTTTTAATTTCTTCAAACAAAATATTTTATTTTCAACTAGTATTAAATTATAATTAGCTTAGATTAAATTTTACTTTCTTAAAAATTAACAGTCTATGTGGGCTCGACCTTGTTATTCATAATCTATATTTCAATGGATTCGTGCGCTTGCGAGTACATTAAAATTTGTACAACAAGTTTTTGGTGTCGTTGCCAGGAATTGTTTTGGAAAGTCTATTTGATTTAGGTTGATTTAATTTTTCTTTTAGTTATATAGTTTAGGTTTTTTTTTAAAAAAAAACAAGAAATTTGTTAGTTTGCAATAAACTTTAGTTAGACTTTAATTAATTATTATTATTACTATTTTTTTATCACAGTTTCTATTAATAGTCAACATAAATTAGTTTGGGAGTAGCGTATGCTACAAGTTTGAATTTTCTAATTATCTCCCTAGTAGTTAGTTTCTATAACAACTCATCAGGTTAGTTTCTCTTTCTTTTTATTTTATTTTATTTTATTTTAGTTGTTCTTGTGTGATTGCATGCTTGGTCATAGATCTCCATTGTGTGACTTATAACCAATAGATAGTGAAATGAAGAGGATTTTCCATCAAAGAAAGAAAACTGCTTTAAATGAAAAAGAAGGTAATTAAATTAAGGAAAATATAGTTGAAGATAAAATGGATAGAGAACCACAAGAAAGACCTTTTAAAGATTATTTTAGTCCATTACATAATCTAAGCACGTCATGCATTCAATATCCAAATGTTGCTGCTAGAAGTTTTAAAATAAAGTTTGATGTTCTTAATCATCTTCCATCTTTTTTATAATTTAGATAATGAAGATCCCTATAATCATTTGAATGATTTTGATGCAGTGTGCCAAACTTTCAAATATGAAAACTTTTCTGTTGATGAAGTTAAACTTCGTTTGTTTTCATTCTTATTGAAAGATAGAGCTAGATCATGGTTTAACACATTGCCATCTAATAGCATTACATCTTGGGAAAGAATGGTTGAGAAATTTTTGAATAAATGTTTTCCTGTCCATAAGACTAATACTATTCACAGGGAAATTTCTGAGTTTACACAAAAAGAGGATGAACAATTCTTTGAAGCATGGGAGAGATTTAATGGCTTACTCTTAAAATGTCCTCATCATGGGTTTGAAAAATGACACCAGTGCCAATATTTTCTAGTAAGATTATTGCCACATATTCAAGAATGGTTGATGGCCACTAGTGGAGGAGAACTTCTATCCAAGAGTGCTACAGAAATATGGGATTTTTTCCAGAGACAAGAAAATAATTCCTAGCAGAGGAGTCGATCTTCATGTGATAATAGAAGAATAATAGGAGTGAATGAGGTCTATAGTAGTGAATCTAGTTTTGAAATTAAAGAGGTCAAAGTAATGGTAGAAGGACGTTCCCGTCCGTTTGCCTAATTTGCAGGTGTTAATTCTATTGCACCACAAACTTATAACCAATTTGAACAAGATTCTTATCATGGTCAAGCTAACTCCATCAACATGCTGAGAAGACAGCTTGCCCATAATCTCTATTCTAACACCTACAATCCCGGATAGAGAGATCACCCCAACTTTTCATAGTCACAAGATTTTCAGCAGAATGAGACAATATCTCAATTTCCTCAGCCTACCTTTAAACAATTTAACTAGAATTTTTCACAGCCCAAACCATAGGAAGAAGCAATTCAAAAGCTATCAAAATCCATAGAAGATGCTATGACAAAATTGAGGAATAAAGTCAGGACTACCCAGAATTCTTAAACACAACAAATGCAATCCATGTCTAACCTTGAGAAGATGATGGGACAATTAGCTTCATCAGCTCAGAATATAGCAACGACCATAGAGAAGCCAGATTACGAAATTTGGCAAATAGATGTCAAAAAGCCTTTCTTAATGGGCATCTTGAAGAAGACATCTTTATGCAGCAATCAGATGGATTTATACAAAAAGGCCAAGAACACTTGGTATGAAAGTTGCAAAGATCCATATATGGATTGAAGCAAGCATCCCGATCATGGAACATCAGATTTGATCAAGCATAAAATTATTTGGATTCATTCAAAATATTGATGAACCATGTGTGTACAAGAAAATTCAGGAAAAATCTGTAGCCTTCCTGATTCTTTATGTAGATGATATTCTCCTTATCGGAAATGATGTAGGAGTATTGACTACAATAAAGAGTTAGCTAGCGAAACATTTTGATATGAAAGATCTGGGAGAAGCTAGTTATATTATTGGTATCAAATTACTACGAGACCGAAAGAATAAAACGATAGCTTTGTCTCAAGTGGTCTATATCGATAAGATATTGGCTAGATTTAGCATGGTAAATTCCAATACTGGTTTGTTACCATTCAAACATGAAATTTTATTCTCTAAGGATCAATCACCTAAAACTTCTGAGGATATAGAGAAAATGAGACGAGTTCCTTACGCGGAAGCTGTGGGAAGTCTCATGTATATCATGCTTTGCACTAGACCAGACATATGTTTTGTGGTTTGGATGGTTTGCAGATATTAATCTAATCCTGGGCCTGAATACTGGACTGCTATCAAGCACATAATAAATTATCTGAAAATGACTAAGGATTATATGCTTGTGTATTCTGGTGATGAACTTACTCCAGTGGGTTATTCTGATTCTGACTTTATGTCAGATAAGGATTCTAGAAAGTATACTTCTGCCTATGTGTTTATATTAGGAAGTGGAGGTATTAGTTGGAGGAGTGTGAAACAATCCTGTATCGCAAACTCCACAAAAGAAGCTGAATATGTGGCTGCATCTGAGGCTGCAAAAGAAGCGGTATAGCTCCACAAGTTCCTTCAAGATCTTGAGGTGGTATCTGCTGCAAGTGCACCATTTAAATTATTTTGTGATAATAGTGGTGCAGTGGCTCAATCAAAAGAACCAAGGAACCACAAGAAACAAAAACACATTGAAAAGAAGCATCATCTCATAAGGGATAAGTGCAGAGAGGTGATGTAAAAGTTACCCAGATTGCGTCATAGCAAAACTTGGCAGATTCTTTTACTAAGGCCATCCCTGGGAAACTTTTTAACTTGCACTTTGCGAGATGCCAAATATGCTTTGAGAGCTAGTGGGAGATTGTTAGAAAAATATGCTCTTAAATAATATTTATATTTATTGTAATAAATATATTTCTCTTTAATAAAATAAAATGAGATATTTTATTCATGTATCTTTACTGCGTTAATATTTTGAGTAAATTCCATTTAATTATATTATATTTATTATATTTCTTTTATGATTAAATAAATCAAGTTCACAGTTGATAAATAAAGTTGGGCCCTTTATTTAGGAATAGACTGTAATCAATTCATTGAGTGATTGTTTTAATCATGTATGAATTTATTGATGTAGTATGACTACATTAAACTGGATTACATATGAGATTTAATTAACCTAGTAATAATGTCAGACTTATTAAATCTCATAGGCATTGATTTACTGTAATCTTAATCTTGAGTTAGTTATAATTTCATAATTGCAGTTGTTATTTCATTTGAGTTACCAATGGGCACGACATACACATGTAGTCAAGATTACCCGGTATATTGGTGGGAGCAATTACAAGTATTGAAATTATAGATTAACAATATAGAATTTGTACGACACATCTCTTGATGGGTTTTCAGTACTTGATCATAGAATTCTCTGGTCAGAGTGTGTCAACATAAATAAGTATGTTGAAAATGGTCATTAGAAAAAATCAGTAAGTATCAAGTAACAAGAAGTAATTAAATTGATTGGACAGTTGAGATATCAATTTAAATTAACGATGTGGTACAAAGGATTGTGCAGTAAAGAAATCAATGTAGCTTGGGTGAATTATTCGAGCATACAATTATGGAGGTTAGTTCCAATCTTATAGTGGAGTAGAATTGGAATTAAATAATTATATTTGTTTAATTACAAATTTAATTATTGTAGCCACTATTGTATGTTCCCAAATGATCCCCGGGTTAGCTCATTTAATTGACAACACCATCACTGAACCCAAAAGTAAGAAAAACTAGTATATTAGGTGAAAATCATAATTATAATATTTTTTAAGGCCTAGTATATTATATTCAAGTGTAAAAGGGGGCTTGTGATAATTTATATGGTGGTCCCCTAGTTAGTTACACATTCTCTCCACTTTTACGTAAGTGGAGAGATAGTATTTAATTTAAATATAATTAAAAGAGGAATCGTATTTTAAATAGGAATCATAATCCTAACATACTAGGGTTTTTCATAAGATATTATAAAATGGGTACTTTTCTCTTAAAAATAAAGAACATGAGAATTCCAGATTTTTGTGAAAAATACAGAAGACATCTAAGAGAAGCCAGTTGTAATTGGGAGTGGTGAAACAGATGCCCACACGTCCAGTGTTGATCGATCTTGAGTCATAGCCTGGAAGATCATTTAGAGACGGATCTACAACTCTCAATTGCTCGTCTTCTTAGATCATCAAAGGTACAAATTTCTAGAACACCTAATTCTTATATGTTGTATGAGATCGGTCCTTAAAGTTTTTAATTGAAAAATTGAAAAACCTGATTTTATCCATTTAGCAGAAGCAAAAATAGTAGTGACAATAGCACCCAACTCTTTCTTTCTCCAAGTTTCAAATAATCCCTTATCTCTTCATTGAATATAGATAGAGTACAAGTTAACACTTTACTTGTAATTATTTGCTTTTGATTTTATTGTTTATAAGTCACGTTTGACTGTTCGTTGAATTGCTGTTATTATTATTTTTTCCCCCTCAGTGTATGATTTGTGTAGGCAGTAGGTATATTTGGAAAAAAAAAAATTAATGCAAATGAGTGTGGATTCCTTGAAATTTTAAAAAATTTTTTTATATTGTTGTTGAATAAGCCCTTAGTCAATCAATATGTTGTCTCTTCCCCTGCATGCACCAATGAAATTTTTTAACAAAATGGCCTTTTATACAGTCAAATCTCTTCGATGGCCTAATGATTTGTTCTTTTAGAGAAGATATGGGTGCTAGGCTCTGATACTTAAAACAGTGGCGGCAGTCTCTGGGATGGTGTGAGGGATGCTGTTGCATTGCAAGTCGTTGAGGTGTTTTGAGCACAACAATAGTTGGATTAAGGCTTTGTTGGAAGAAGTAGAGAATGAACGTATGCATTTGATGACATTCATAGAGGTAACAAAGCCTAAATGGTTGAGCATGCTCTTATGTTTGCAGTGGAAGGAGTGTTCTTCAATGCTTACTTCTTGGGCTATCTCATTTCCCCTAAATTTGCTCATTGGATGGTTGAGTACCTCGAGAAAGAAGCAATTTACTTATATACTGAATTCCTCAAGGAGTTGGATAAAGATAATTAACATTGAGAATGTTCCTACTTCGGTAATTGCTATTAATTATTTGAGGTTGCCTTCAAACTCGACTCTCAAGGATGTTGTGATAGTCATAAGATGAGGGTCACCACTATGATTTTAATCACTTTGCATCAAACATACAATACCAAGGGCGTCAATTGAGGGAATCTCCAACTCCACTGGGGTATCATTGATCTAATGTTTAAAAGAATCAGAATTCAAATGCAATATGAATTTTCCTACTAATAGTAGTATTGATAACAATAAATTCCTTTTGAGTATACTAATGGCATTTGTTTGATTTGTAAATATTTGTGGACTATTTTCACCAAATTTTTGCTAGGATCCGATTCAAACCAATTAGATGCTTTTTACAAAATCTAGCTCAAATATGATTCAAAAAATAAATTTATATTTGAGGGTTTTTTAATCATATTTGAGGCAAGCTTGTGTTAAGTCTAATTTTAGTTTTTTTTTTAATTTTTGGGGTAGATGGTTTAGTTGTGGTACCCTAAGTAGTGCGCTAAATTAATATGCATAGTAAATTGAGGTGGTCATTGGAATAATAGAGAGAGCTCAATTGAGCCCTGTAGGAGTTACTTTAGGGATCTGATATAAAAGGCTAACATGTGCTTTGGAATAGCTCAAGCGTACTCAGGGATAGTTAGGTGATTTCAAAAAATACTTAATATAGCTAGGGTAGTTTAAACGCTCATACATGAAACACAATCTGAATCTTAAATTGAAAATATAGCAAAATGAATATAAATATAAGGAACACATAAAATTTATGTGGTTTGGCTTTTGCTTTACGTCCACTAGTGCAAATCATCACTAATTTACTATATAAATAAGAGATTACATGAGATTTAACATTATACAAGATGAATAATATAAACTAGATAGTTATATAAAAATGTTTGGTATTGATAAAGATAAAGGTGATTAATAAAGATGTGGAGAGTGATAATATGATGGAGAAGACAATAAAAGTGGAAAATATAAATAGCCTCCTAAAAATGGAGAATTGGATGATGATCTAAAAAAATAGAGAGAAAGAGAGTGTGTAAGAGAGAAAGGAGAGGAGGCAAGGAGATTTAGGTTGAAGGGTTGTTTTTCACCTGCAAAAAGAAGACAGAAGTTTTTTTTTCACCTGAACATATTCCCACACTTAAATTGGTGTTGGGTTGGGTTTTAAGGTTAAAAGCTAATAAGTTCTTAAAAATAAAGGTGGCTAAAGGTTGAAAAAAGTATCTGCCTTGTGTTATGTCTATTTTGAATAATGAGAAAAATAAAACTTGAGCGTCATTTTTGTAGAGTGCCTTGGGAGTGCCTGGCCACCATACCACGTGGAGTATTTTTATTGTTCTGCACAAAGGGTATTCTTGTTCTTTGGCTTATGTGTCTATTTGGAGCCTTGGGAGCATTCTTGGAGAGCAAGTAGGTGTGTCATTCGTGCATTTTATCAATACTCATACATTGGGTGGTCCACTATGCCTCTACAGAAGCTATCCCATAATGGTTGCATGTCAAGCAAAGACAAATAGTCCTAACCTATTTCGATGGACTACTTTAGCCTTTTTTCCCAAACATGGCATGCTACTGCCTCTACTTTTTTTAGCAAAATATTTCTTTCTTGGCACCTCACTCTCCTAATATTTTGGACATTTCATCTTATTATTCTGCCTTCAATATGAGGAATTCTGTGTACCCTTTCAGTTGCTTCGCGTATCCAGCATAATATCCTGCATAAGCCAACTTTCTCTTGGTGACTTTACAAACTTTATATATTGACACGGGGCTTTCTATAATCAGTCTTCCATTTCTTCTTTAAACATGGTGTAACTGAAGTTTATAGTCCTTTAAATTTTCTTGTTAGAAGAGGCTTAATATATCCTATGCCATCTTACAATATATATATATATATAATCATTCTCAGGTGCAGGCACTCTCATTTTGTTTAATGTAGATTTACTATTAAACTATACGGTTTAATAGAGTTAATTTTCAATGTACTATAGAACCATACGGTTTAATAACGTGTTTGTACTAGCTCTATTAAACCACACGACATAAAAAAATAGGAGCGCCCGCACTAGAGAATGACTATGTGTGTATGTGCACGCATTAATTTATATAATTAATTTCATGTCTGCTAAAAGTTTGAATGTGAAAATAATTATGGGAAATTCTCAACAGTAAAAATGCAAAATCTTCCACTTCGGTTGATGTTAATACTTATGAAAAAGAGCTAATTGAAGCCATGTGGAAGAAAATGTATCCAAATGAACCATATGAACTCAATATGATAAGCTACACAGAGCAATAACAATAATCAATTGATGATGTTGCTTTATTGCCTGCAAGAGGTCTTTAAACCACTAAACATGATCTCCTCTTAGCTGTCAGAAGTCAAAGATCGATCTATTATCAGGTAATTAATAAATTGATTTACTGATAACTTAAATACTGAATGAATACCATAATGATACATCAATTCACTAAGACATTTCATCGAACATCTATGGTGTGTTTACTTCATAGATTGGGGAATCAAAATTCAAAATTGGAATAATTGATAACGTTTGCTTCACAAAATAAGAGTTGGAATCGAAATCGAAATCGAAATCATGGGGCCCATGCCAATTTAGAAATGGGGAATAGGAGACTGGTACCTCAAGGGGTAGTGAAAATAAATCTCTCATTCCTAAGAGTTTCAATTCTACCCATTTACATTTTAAAATTCTGAAAATGCCCTTTCTTTAAATAAAAAATATAAATAGCAAAAAATAAAAAAAGCAGCAGTAGAAAAACTCACTAAACGCCAACAGATCGAGCTCCAGTCGAATGTCATCATAGCAAACCACCACTGTCAGCCACCAAAATTTTATGATTTTGCCTCTGTTTGGGCCATTTTTTATGCCACACGATCCACTATCAATCGATTTCAATGATGATGTCGCGATCTAATGATAATGATGATGTCGACAATGATGATTTGGAGTTTTCATTGTTGTTAATGATAATAATGATTTTGATTATTATTAATATTTTTTAAATGTATTATTATTATTATTTTTAAAATGGGATTATCATCATCATCATCATCATCATTATATTAATGATAAAATGTATTAATTATTATATAAATGTTATCATTGTCATCATCATCATAATTAATTAATATATTAATGTCAATTATTATTATTAATTTTTGAATAAATAATCACTATAATTAAAATACAAAACAATAATTATGACAATAGTTAGCCTAAAATGGACAACTTTAGCCAAAGTTATGCCCTCTGGAAGGTACTCTGCTCGCGATATATAACACCCTGCATAACTAAAGGTGCCATTTAATTCCTCTCAAATTTGTTATTCATAAATAGAGATATTCTCAGCAATAAAGTTTTAGTAAATTTATTTAATATAAAAATAAATTGAAGTTTTACACATTACTTGATCATCACGATAATAAAAGCAATAATTTCTTCGAAGATGGATTTTGAAATGTTTGGTTAAAATATTTTCTCTATTCAACTTAGGTGTTAAATGGTCTCTATTTGCTTATAAGTTTGTTTCTTTGCAAGCTAGCTTGATTACTACACATGGTGTGCTTGGAAGAGTTGTGCTGCTTTTAAGCAATCCAAAGCACATGGTACTGTCTCTAATGGAAAAGGAGGTGCGACTTTTTGTTGCTAGATTTCTTAGACGATCAATGTAAGTGCATTCTTATTTTCATATAGTTTGGCCTATTTTTTCTTCTGTACATACATTTTGCATTCATTCTTTAAGTCACAGACAAAATTATTTTTAAGCTCTTTAGGGAGCAATCTAGGTTAAACACTTGGTTGTATGCCCTTCTGAGAATTATAACGTGGAGTATTCAAAGCTTTAGAGTTTGAAATGTTTATCTTAAATTGAAGATTTTGGGAAAAATGCTTGAAGTCTCTTTTTGAAGCGCTAAATATACTACCTTAAAACTTTAAAATCCAAAATCGATATCTTATTTTCTGTTATATTTTTTATTTTATTTTTTAATTTCTAGGACTAAATTTTGAGTTAATGCATAAATATTTATAGAGAGTGCATTTCGGCTTCACAATTTGCTGGAGGAAGGATTCACCACTTGTACTGTTAAGGTAACACGGAGTACTTATCCTCTAAAAACTATTTTGAGAATTCATAATCCCTAGTTTTATTGGAAGGTAATTAATATATCTTTAGGTTTAATATTGACATCATTTAAGAGAGATCACATATGCAGGAAAATTATAAATTTAAATCATATGGCATGCCATGTGTTATATAAGTTGGATTTTACAATTATGTCATTGTAGCACATATAGACTGACATATATCATTGTTAGGTTATGGCAGAGGATAATTTAGTCCTTGCAGATTCATATATCAATGGAGATTTTTCGTTTGTTGATTAAATAAAGGTCTTCTAAGTCTCTGTCTACTAAGATTATAGATTTGATCGTAAACTAAACTAATTATGAAGTATGTACTTTAAGAGATTTTTGCTTAGCTAATATATATTTATCAGATTATGATTGCAAACAAAGACTTGGATTATTGGAACAATTTACTATTTGAATTTGTAAAACTAAAATTTAAATTTTAGTTGAAACTTGGGAACAATTTACTACTATATGAGATTGTTATGTTTAGGAGTTGTGATGATTCATGACTTGGAACATATATCTATATGAGATTATTGAGTTTAGGAGTTGTAGTGATGGTTAAGTTGGAGCATGCATATTATGTTTAGATTGTTATGGAAATCATTGAGATCCCTGTGTTGGGGGAGTTACTGCTAGGTAAATTTTGCTTTGAAAGGTTTGCTTTGAACATTGCTTGCTAGTTAATTTGTTTTAAAAGGTTTGCTTCGAACATTGCTTGTTGGTTAATTTTCTTTCAAAGGTTATTGTGATAATTGAGCTAGTGGTTAAGTAGCATCAATGCTTCATTTTAGTTGTAATTGTATTTAAAATATTGATGCTGTTTTCTGGTAGCTCCCAAATAATGGTGCTTTTTTCTGGTAACTGGTTGCTCGAGCAGGATTCCTGACTGGTCCCTGCACTTTTCCATTCACTGAAGTGTCCTGTTTTCACAGAAAAAGTATCGGAGGTCACCGGGTGTTTTTCCGATGAAAATCCTCCGATGCTCAAGTCAGTAATCGAGTTGATTCTTTGTGAATTCTCTCTTAATCTGAGAAAAACCAGAAAAATTTAAGGTTGAAAAAAATAAGGAAGAAGAAGAATCAGAATCCTTTTACCTCACCTTTTGTATGATATTTATCTCCCCCTTTTTTTCCCGCCATCCTTGCTTGGGCGCCATCCCCTACATTCATTACGCCTATATTTTTCTAACAGCTATGGGTCACAGTAGTGCAACTTGAGGGTATGGGATGTCAGATGGTCATGAGTTACCGTTACGAAATGATGATGTCGTGTAGGTAGGTGTAAAATGATGATACTGTGGGGGTGTGCGCTGGTCATCGATAACAGTGATGAAACCCTATGGCGTGAGGGTGCCTGCCAGTTATCGATTGTCGTGACATGTTATCAGGGTATGGGGGTCCAGTTATCAGAGAGAAGCATCCACCGTCCTAAATTACAGAGATGAGGATGCCATGGTTGGGTTTGCTCTGCTCGAGCTCTCGTCTTTTCTTGTTTTTGGCTCTATCCATGAAGCAACCAGAGCTCGCTCGATGGTTGAGGATATCCCTGCTCTTTGTGACTTTACTCGAGCAGGATGGGAATAATCGAGCCCAACTGGCTTTGAAACACTTGACCCCAACCAGCTTTGATACCGAGTAGGGGTGTCTTCGTACTAGTGATCGGGTCTTATGTTCTTGCTAGTTTTCCCTCGAGCAGGGCTACTCGACATTCCCCAAACACCAGTCGCTCAGTTTCTAGTCTTGAGAGTGAAACGGGATAAGACTAGAAATTACTTGTTCGAGCAGGTTTTTCCTCTTTTTACTCGTTTGAAATTTGAAGAGGCGGTTTCCTGAACAGTCACGCCCCCTTGAACAACCTAACTTGCCCCTTATATATTTCGGCTGTTTTGCCTTCACCTGAACAGGCCTTAAAATCTTCTGGCCGTAATACCTTTCTTGGCGAGTTTATCGTGCTCAAGCCCATCCTGGCTGTGCTTAGCTCTTGGTCTCGCCTTGAGTTAGGCTTTAAGACTTGTGGCCTTTAGTTTTTATTGACGAGCTTATCCTGCTCGAACCATCTTTGGCTTATGCTTGGCACTTTGTCTCCCCTTAGGTTAGGCTTTGAGACTTATGACCTTTTGCTTTTCTTAGCAAGCTTATCTTGTTCGAGCCTTCTTTGGCTTATGCTTAGCACTTTGTCTCGCCTTTGGTTAGGCTTTGAGACTTATGGCCTTTCGCCTTTTTTTTTTAGCGAGCTCATCTTGCTCGAGCCTTCTCTGGCTTATCCTTAGCACTTTGTCTCGCCTTAGGTTAGGCTTTGAGACTTATGACCTTCAGCTTTAATAAGTGATCTATTTAAGTTATTAAAGTAAGTGATGAACTAAAAGATAAATAAAACATATACTCTAATACAATATATTTTATGAGAAATTTTTTTAAGAGGGGTCCAGTTATGAGATTTAGATCCCATGGTAAAATTTAGACACTAAAAACTATTAAATGTCCACAATACCTTTTTTATTATAACATAGTTAAAAAGAATTTTTTTACAAATTTTACAGTCTCATTCACTCTCAATTCTAAAAACTCTAACTGCTATTTCTTGAATCTAAAACTCACAAAAACTTGCAATACCAAACAATGCTATTTCAAAAATTTACAAGCTCTCTATAAGTATGTATTTAACCATATTCACAAGAATATGTATTTAACCACATTTGGAATACATAAAAATATGGTACGTTTGATAAATGTTTCAAAACCTATATCTAGGGTTTATGTTTCACGACAGAGTTGTGCACTATAAGTACATGCACGATACTATTATGTATTACACGATATTATTATGTATTGCACAATATTATTATGTATTACACGAGATTATTATGTATTACACGATATTATTACATATTACATGATAATATATTGTATTGCAATATATTGTCATGTATTATATGAAATTATCCTGTATTACACTATGTTATAATGTAATTACACAACCATAATATATATTACGTCACTTTGTCATGTACAAACTATAAAGTGTTGTGTTCAATCCTATATTGATTAATACTGATATTATCTACTAATGATTTTTTAGGTTAGTGGATCGCATTCATTTTTTTCAATTGTATTTGATAGTGAATGGGTTAGCGTCAATAATCACTATAAGTTTATTGGTAGTCAAGCACAGGGTGTTTATATGCCTTATGCAATAACTTATGAAGATTTACTTGTCACCATAGCTCGTATATTACATGTCCGGATAGACGAGTCGATTATTACTATGAAATATTTATTACATGTAACGACAACAATGCTACCTATGGAAATATCATGCGATGAAGATGTTCAATTCTTCTTGGACGAAAATAAGGGTAATGGTTAAGAACTCCCTTATGTGTCATAGTTAAACCTAGGCTATCAAGCTCAATAGAACCACAAAGAGAGGAGGAATTTGGTATATGGTCATTAGAGGAGAATGATGTTCCTACTACTTTTCTAAATGAGGCATTAGGTGTTGATATTGGTCAAGAGCAACCATTACAATCTCTAGTACATGTGCTTAATATAAGAAGTCAACAGTCCCGCCAACAAGAGTTTCCTAAGACCTAGATTGATGACTAGTACAAGTATCTTTTTACAAAATGGTACTCTTTTGCAGAGTTCAGAAATTGAGTATAACGATAAAGAAGTGTATTTAAAAGCTATGGTGTATTTGAAAGCTATGTTTCGATATGAAGATTGGTTGATATCAAAGATCAGCATGTTTGCAATTCAAAAAAATTTCTAGTTCAGAGTCAAAAAATCAAACAAAAGGTTTTACAAAGTTTTATGCCTAGATGAAGATTGTACATGGCATATTCGAGCAATAAGAGTAAAAGATTGTGATATGCTTGAAATCACTAAGTTTAGTAACACTCACACATGTTCAATAAATATTTTTCATCTAGATTATCAACAAGCTACAGCAAGACTATTAGGATAGACTATCATAAAGAAGTTTGAAGGTGTTGGTCGGTCATGCACACCAAAAGATATAATGGATGATGTCCAAACAGAATACGGGATAAGGATAAGCTACAACAAAGCATAGAGGGCCAAAAGACATGCATTGAGTATGGTAAGGGGTTCACCTGAATAATCGTTTTCATTACTTCCTTCATATTTCCACATACTTGAAAAGAAGAATCCTGGGACAATTAAACATATACATACCGACCCACAAAACCACTTCTTGTATTAGTTTATAGCTCTTGGTTGTACTATCCGTGGGTTTGGAAATTCAATTAGGCCAGTGATTGTCATAGATGAGACTTTTTTAAAAGATTCGTATAAAGGGATAATGTTCGTAGCTGCATGCAAAGATGGAAATAATCAGATTTATCCTTTGGCATTTGGTGTAGGTGACTCTAAAAATAATGGAATAGTTTATGACTAAGCTTAAGGTTGTTATTGGGAAGATTGATGATCTTGTTTTTATATTCAACTGCCATAGAAGTATACATTCAAGCATTGCCAAAAGTATTTCCAAATACTAGTCATGGAGCTTGTATGTATCACCTTGGTCAAACCTTAAGTCAAACTTCAGAAAGGCTGGAGGGAGCATCTATAATACATTTATGCAATCAGCTGAGGCATACCGTGTCTCTGAGTTTGATAATTGGAACTACTAATCCAAGGGTTGCAGAATATTTATTTAAAGCTGGATATAAAAACTGGGCTAGCTTGCATTTCAATGGAAAAAGGTACAACATGATGACTACTAATATAGCTGAAAATATGAATTCTGTTTAAGAAAGGCTTAGGATCTTCCAGTTATTAAATTGATGGACCATATTAGAGGTTTGCTCCAACAATGGTTTTGGGAATGCAGTACTACCATATTGACAAAATGGGCTGAAAATGAACTGGATAAAAAATATGAATCTTCTACTTCTTATAATGTGCAACTAATTGACTTCCACCAGTTTATGGTGAAAGATGGCTATTTGGATGGTCATGTTACTTTACATGAAAGAACTGACATTTGTAGAGAGTTTTAACTTGAACAGTTGCCTTCTAAGCACGTTATTGTTGTTCTAAGAAAATCCTCAATGTCTTGTTATGATTATACTTCTATTTTTTACACTACTGAGGCTTTAATATCAGCTTACGCATAACCTATATATAAAGTTGGTGCACTACAAGAGTGGGAGATTACTAGTGCAGTAAAAGATCGTGTAATGTATCTTCCAAGTATTTATCGGAGGCAAGGTCAACTAAAGAAGAAATCTATTTTATCAAGTGGAAAGCAAAAATTAAAACGTAAATGTCGAAGGTGTGGAGGAATTACTCATAATCGCCAAACATGCAAAGCAGCAATCCCATTACATGCGTAGAATACACGAAATTTTATATGATTTTATTTAAGTAAACTTGTACTTATTTTGTGTACTTGTTAGCATTATTTCTGATTAGTTGTGTAATTGTTAGTGTTGATGTTGTTTCCTGGTCGCTCTAAAATATTAATACTGCTTTCTGGTCGTATCCTCCTCGAGCAGGATTTCCAGATGGTCTTTGTGTTCCTCTATCCGTTGAAAATGTAGTATCCTCTGGTTTGAATCTACAGAAAAAGTATCAGAGGTCGCCGGGTGTTTTTCTAGCGAAAATCCTCCGACACTCAAGTTAGTAATTGGGTTTCCTCTTTTTTAATTTTCCCTCTCTTAGAGAAAGAACAAGAAAAATAAATAAAATTGTAAAGGAAAGAAGTCAAAGATCTCTTTACTTCTCCCTTTGTCAGATATTTATCCCTTTTTTTTCCCGGGACCTTTGCTTGGGTGTCATCTCCTACATTCATTGTCCCTGCGCCTTTCTAACAGCTATAGGTCACAGTCACAAAATTTAGATGTGTGGGGATGTCTGACGGTTATGGGTCACCGTGATAAAACTTGGGGGTGTGGGAATGTCTGACAGGTATGGGTCACAGTGATGATATATTGACACTGTGGGGGTATATGACAGTTACCGGTAACAGTGATTAAACTCTATGGCATGGGAGTGCCTGTCAGTTATCGATCGTCGTGACGAGACTTTATGGTGTGGGGGCGTCTGGAGGCTACTTTCTTCTTCTACGAGAGAACCGTTCATTGTCTTGAATTACAGAAGTGGGGTTGCCGTACTCGGGTTTAGCTTTGCTCGAACTTTGGTCCCTTCCTATTCTTGGTGCTGCTTATAATGTAATCGGGGCTCGCTTGATGGTCGTGGACATCCCTGCTCTTTGTGACCTTGCTCAAGCAAGATGTAAGTATTCGAGCCCGACCAGCTTTGAACATTTGAACCCGAGCAGGGGTGTCTTCGTGCTAGTGATCAAGTCTTCTGTTCTGGCTGGTTTGCCCTCGAGCAAGCCTGTTCAGCATTTTCCAAACACCAGTCCCCAGTTTCTGGTCTTGAGACTGAAACAGGATAAGACTAGAAATTATCTATTCGAGCAGGTTTTCCCCTTTTTACTTTTTTATGCTGAACCGTCTGCTTCTTCCATTATTTCACATTTAATGTGGGTTGCATGGGTTAATCTGAGCCACTCATTTGAAAAAAAAGAAGCGGTTCCCTGAACAGTCATGCCCCTTTGAGCAACGTGCCGTCTATTGGAACCACTCACTTTCCTCTTTATAAATCCATAAATCTACAGTTTTGCACTTTCTTATCTCCCCACATTGCTTAAAACTGAAGCCTATCGCTTGCAAGTGAAATTTACCTTCTCAATTGTCGTCGTCGTTATTTGCACCATTCAAATCAGTCTCAGGTATAAATTCATCGACCTCTTCTTCTCGTTCTTGTTATTTTTGTTTTGTGGGTTTTTATTCCCCATTTTGGTAGACTGTGGTCTTTAGGAAAATTTTCTGCCACACAACAACCTAAAAGGATGTCCCTTAAAGAATCTTCTTCTTCTAGTGACTCCCGGATCGATAGTGGGGTTCTAGTAAGAGATCCGAGTCTTTAAGAGATCGTCTGTAGTAAGACTGTTGTTAGGGGCGACGTTCTAGAAGAAACTTGGCCAAGTAAAAGGCAAAGGACTGGTTAAAGGTCAGAGGCGGAGTCATTTGCCATTGACTTCATGAGGTGTGAGACCTCCTAACAGGACCTAAATAGGCTTAGGGCCACCAATCGTATACCTGCCAGCGTTGACCTTCGCCTTCCTGGCAAGAATAATACTCCCAGCCGTCCTCCTCGAGGGTATGTCACCCTCTACCTCGAATGCTTTAGGTAGGGTGTCAGGTTACCCTTGCAACCTTATCTTACCCGAATCCTTTCTCAGTTGCTTTTGGCACCAGGGCAACTGAATCCAAATGGGTGGATGGTTTTATCTATCCTATACATCTTGTGGAATTGGTGTAACTTGGGTGAGCCTGTGGTAGACAAAATAAAGCACCTGTACCAGCTAAAAAGCAGCCTAAAAGATGCGGGTTGCTATTACTTCACCTCTAGCTCCAAGGGAAAAAAACCCATCACTAACCTCCCTACATTTAGTGGCAATTAGAAGAGTAAGTTCTTTTTTGCCGGGGGGACTAGGGGCGAGCAGTCTCTGCTACGGAAGAAATTCTCCAAATTCCTTCTCGCTTTTGTACTCCAGGTCATTTGCTGCTCATTATGCTTTCTGATTTGGTTTTTCTTCTTACCCTTTCTTATTTTCATTTTTTATCTTCTGCAGTTTCTTAAAGTGCATCATATCAGATCGATGAGGAGCTAAAGTTGCACGTTGACACTGCTTTGGACAATGCTAGCTCGTGCAAAGAGTTATTGACTCTCCAAAATCTCGTTGAGTAAGGCTTAGTGTCGGAGGAAGAAGACATGAGCAACATCCTTGCCCGACTGAAGAAGCGCTCTAGTACTGTTGAGAGCCTAATCAGCTCCTTTGCTCCACCTAAAAGGCCGATGATTGACCTTACTGCCTCTCTAGTCAGGGTTCTTCCCCCTTCCTCCTGAAAGCGAGAGAGCGGCCAGCGAAGCTCCTCCGAGGGACTCTAGAACCGTTGTTCCTGTCAGGTCCCGGTCAGCACATTCCAGGGAGCGAACTGACTTCGCCGAGCCTTACGTCAAGGAGTTCACAAAGCACGTACGGGAAGGCTTCGTTAATGAGTTGGAGTCCTCCAGCCTTAATGACTTGGCTAATTCCTTCCAGAGCTCTGCATTTCAAGCTGCTGCTGCCTCTACAGCCTTCAAAACCATAGCTTTGAATTTTGAGAAAAAACTCAGACTGAAAATCAGAGCTTGAAGAAGAATCTGGAGCAAGAAAAAGAGGAGTTTGCAAAGCTCTGGACCGAAATCTCCATATTTGAGGAGAGAGCTGCCATAGCCAAGTCAAAGGCATTCTAGCTCGAGAAGAAGCTGTCCATGGTTAGAGATGAGCTCATGAATGCCAGGAAAGATCTCGATGTTCAGAGATTTTCCTTCGAAAGGACCATGGAGGCCGAGACTTCTCGTCTTCAGAGCAAAGTGGACTCTCTAGGCAATCAGCTTACTGAGGAGTATAATAACGGGCTGACATTCTGTTATGAGTGTATCATGTCTCTCTTGGGCAAGGAATATCCTGAGCTGGACATGTCTAAGTTCGAGGCTGGTGTGGATGTCTACATGAACGAGTGGGATACCAGGAGCCAGCAACTTAGGGGTCCACTTTCGCAAGTGGAAGTTACCGCTGTGGGACCTGAAGAAGCTACTCCTCACACCGAGGAGGCCCAAATTGCTCCCCCTGCCGTGGAGGATCCCTAGGCTGCGACGAATTGAACTGAATGAAATATAAAAAGCAGATTTTCCACTTTTGCCTTCGTACCTTTAATCTGTTCTAAATTTTCTACGAGATAAATTTCCAACAAGCCTTGAGTTTTTCCGTTGTCCTTAGGACTCAGGCCTATTTTGTTCGTTTTGCTCATTTACAAAGATGTGAGCAACTTGACTTACCCCTTAAGCACTTCGGCTTCTTTGCCCTACCACGAACAGGCTTTGAGATCTCTGGCCGTAGCCCTCTTTTTTGGCGAGCTTATCTTGCTTGAGCCTATCCTAGATATGATTGGCTCTTTGTTTCACCTTGGGCAGGCTTTGAGACTTATGGCCTTAGCTTTGTTTGTGGGCTTATCTTGCTCGAGCCAACTCTGGCTATGCTTGGCTCTTTCTCTCGCCTTAGGTAGGCTTTGAGACTTATGGCCTTAGCTTTATTTGTAAGCTTATCTTGCTCGAGCTAACTCTAACTATGCTTGGCTCTTTGTCTCGCCTTGGACAGGCTTTGCGACTTATGGCCTTAGCTTCGTTTGTGAGCTTATCTTACTCAAGCCAACTCTGGTTATGCTTGGCTCTTTCTCTCACCTTGGGTAGGCTTTGAGACTTATGGCCTTAGATTTATTTGTGAGCTTATCTTACTTAAGCCAACTCTGGCTATGCTTGGCTCTTTGTCTCACCTTGGGCAGGCTTTGAGACTTATGGCCTTAGCTTTGTTTGCGAGCTTATCTTGCTCGAGCCAACTCTGACTATGCTTGGCTCTTTCTCTCACTTTGGGTAGGCTTTGAGACTTATGGCCTTAGCTTTATTTGTGAGCTTACCTTGCTCGAGCCAACTCTGACTATGCTTGGCTCTTTCTCTCGCTTTGGGTAGGCTTTGAGACTTATGGCCTTAGCTTTATTTGTGAGCTTATCTTGCTCGAGCCAACTCTAGCTATGCTTGGCTCTTTGTCACGCCTTGGACAGGCTTTGGGACTTATGGCCTTAGCTTCGTTTGCGAGGTTATCTTGCTTGAGCCAACTCTGGTTACGCTTGGATCTTTGTCTCGCCTTGGACAAGCTTTGAGATTTATGGCCTTAGTTTTGTTTGCAAGCTTGTCTTGTTCGAGCCATCTCTGGCTATGCTTGGCTCTTTGTCTCGCCTTGGGCATGCTTTGAGAATTATGTCCTTAGCTTTGATTTGTTAGCTTGTCTTACTCAAGCCCTCTCTGGCTCTGCTAGGCTCTTTGTCTCGCCTTGAGTAGGCGTTGAAACTTATAGTCTTAGCTTTTATTTGCGACCTTATCTTGCTCGAGCCGTTTCTGGCTATGCTTGTCTCTTTGTCCCGCCTTAGGTATGTTTTGATACTTATGGCCTTAGCTTTTATTTGCGAGCTTGTCTTGCTAGAGCCCTCTCTGGCTATGCTTGGCTCTTTGTCTCGCCTTGGGTGGGTTTTGAGACTTATGGCCTTAATTTTTGATTGTTTTCATAAGCTTTGACTTGCTCAAACTGAATTGATGCTACAAGTGTTCTTCCTTGCTTTTATTCGTGAACAAGGTTTTACATGCTCTAATTCAAAGGAAACTGAATATTGACATTGTTGTACAAGAGAACTTACTGAAAATACTTCATCAGATACTTTGCATCCCATGGTCTTTTGACTTCACATCCATCTGGATAAGATAGTCTGTATGCCTCGGACTGGCCACCTGTGAGACCCTGTAAGTACCCTCCTAATTTGGGCCCAATACCCCCTGCCTGGGATCTTTAGTGCTCTGGTTTACTCATCTAATCACACAATCCCCTACCTTAAATCGGCGGATGTGCATGTTTTTGTTGCAGTAACGAGCTACTTTCTATTGATACTCCGCCACCTTCGTTGTCGATCTCTCATTCTTTCTTCCAGCAGGTCCAAATTTGCGCAAATCTTCTCGTTGTTCTGCTCCACATTGAAATGTTCTATCCGATGCATGCCTACCCCTATCTCTACTTGGATCACTACTTCATGTCCAAACGCCAGAGCAAACGGTATCTCCCCCGTAGTGGTCTTGTGTGTGGTTTTATAAGCCCATAACACGCTAGGTAGCTCGTCCACCGATGCTCATTTCTACTCCCCCAATCTGGTTTTTAAGAGACGTTTTCTGGTTTTGTTCGCAGCCTCCACTTGTCCATTTACCTGTGGAAGTGATGGCGAGCATAACTTCAACTCTATTCCCATGTTTGGGCAGAAGTCTCTGAACTTGTTGTTGTCAAACTACCTCCCATTATATGTAACCAGCGCGTGGGGGATTCCGTACTTGCAAATCACGTTTCTCCAGATAAAGTCAGTTCTTTTGCTTTCTGTAATGCTGCTCAAGGCTTCTGCTTCAACCCATTTAGTAAAATAATCAATCGCAACCACGGCATGCGTTGCGGAGGCTCTTACCTTTGGTAGCGATCCGATCAGATCAATTCCCCATTAGGCAAAATGGCCATAGTGAGTTCATCACAGTGAGGTTCTTCAGTGGTTGAGCTATGAAATTGATGAAGCATTGGCAACTCTTGCAGTTCTTGGTCTTTTCTTGTGCGTCTTGGTGCATTATGGGCCAAAAGTACCCATACCTCAGGACTTTACAAGCTAAAGGCCTTGCACCAGAGTGGTTTCCACAAATCCCCTCGTGTACTTCCCTGAGCATGTAGTCGGCTTCTTCATCGTCCAAGTAGCATAATAGTGGCAGAGTGTATCCTCGTCGGTACAACACCCTGTCGATTACTGTATACTTTGCTGCTTGACACCTCACCTTTCTCGCTTGCTTCTTATCAGCAGGTACTGTCACTTCCTTAAAATATGAGACAATCGGGTCCATCCAGGTGCTGTCGAGGTCACGTTCATCACTTCGTCTTTCTGCTTGATACTCGAGCTGGTCCTTATCTCTATAGGAATTGACTTAGGCATTTTGGGGTCTGACACAGCGGCCATTCGCGCTATAATATCTGCTCGAAAGTTTTCTGCCTTCGAGATCTATTCTACCTTCACTGCTCGAAACTTCTCAACTAATTGCCTCACTTTCTGAAAGTAAACCTCCATCTTTACGCCTTTCACTTAGAAGCTTTCGTTGAAATAGTTCACCACTAACTGGGAATCTGTTCGGACTTTCACCTCCTCCGCTTTCACCACTAACGCAAGTTTCAATCCTGTAATGACGGCCTCGTACTCAGCCTAGTTATTAGTTGCTTTAAACTTGAGCTTCACGGCATATTGTATTTCCACTCCTTCAGGGCCAAGCAGAACTACCCAGCTCCCGCTCTTTGAACATGCTCTCCCACTGCCCAAACCTTTCTTGAAACATGCTCTCCTACTGCTCGCTCGTTGTTTGTGCCTTTATCTGATTCTGTACATTCAGCCACAAACTCTACCAGAGCTTATGATTTAATTGTTGTCAGGGGCTGATAGCTGATGTCAAACTCGCTGACCTTTATCGACCACTTCACCAACCGACCTGAGGTCTTTGGTTTGTGCAGGATTTGTCTAAGTCGGCTGGTCCATCAAGACCACTATTGAGTGCGCTTGAAAATAAGGCCTCAACTTCCGAGCTGTTGTTACCAATTCGAGCGCCCATTTCTCTACCTGTAGATACCAAGTTTCAGCTTCTAGCAAAACTTTGTTTATGTAGTACACAGGGTGTTGTACCCCTGACTCCTCCCTTATCAAGATCGAGCTCGTTGCCCACTGTGACACGGCCAAGTACAGGTATAGAACTTCTTTTTCTTGTGGTGTAGATAATGATGGGGCCTTTAAAAATTATTCCTTCAATTGCTGAAATGCCACCTCACATTCTGGTGTCCACTTTGTCTTCCTTCCTTTTTCATCTCCTGGAAGAAGATATGGCACTTGTTCGTTGCCCGGGAGATGAACCTGTTCAGGGCCGCTAGCTTACCCTTGAGACTTTGTATCTCCTTAAGAGTGTGTGGGGACTTCATTTCTTGTACCGCTCTTATCTTCTCTGGGTTGGCCTCAATTCCTCTGTGACTGACCATGAAGCCTAAGAACTTCTCAGAACCTACACCAAAGGCATGCTTCTCTGGGTTAAGCTTTATTCTGTACTCCTTCAAAAGCGCGAAGGTCTCTTTCAGATGCTTGACATGTTCTTCTGCATCCTTAGACTTGGTGATCATATCGTCCACGTAAACTTCTATTATGTAGCCAATTAGAGGTTTAAAGATCTTGTTCACCAACTTCTGATACATTGCTCCCACATTCTTTAAGCTGAAGTGCATGACCTTGTAGTAGAATAGACCTTGATTGGTGATAAAGGCTGTGCATTCTTCGTCCTGCCCAAACATAAGGACTTGGTTATAACCGGAAAATGTGTACATGAAGCTGAACAAACCGTGTCTAGCCGTGGAGTCGACCAGTTGGTCTATCTTAGGCAATGGGAAACTATCTTTAAGACAGGCTTTGTTTAAGTCTTTGAAATCTACACACATCCTCTATTTTTCGTTTGTCTTCTTAAACAATACTACATTCGAGATCCATTCAGGGTAATTAACTTCCCTTATGAATCCTGCCTTTAACAGCTTCTCCACTTCACTGTTCATGGCGTCATATCTTTCCTGGTTGACACACCTCTTCCTCTGCCTGTTGCCGCTCTACCACCGAGTCTCCCCCATCGATGAATTCATCCAGTTATCAGTTTCTCACTAAATCCTCCACCAGGTTCTTTAGATCACGGCACTAAGATGTTGAATGGTCATGATCATTGTGGAACACAGCAGATCTCGTTCCTCCACGGCATAGAACATCTCCTCTAGCGGCACCATCAGAGGAATGTACTGCCTGTAGGTAGGCCTTTGGTCAATCATCTGCATGGTCCTATCCTTGGGAAAGTTGCCCGTGTGTGGAGGCAGCGGACGGTCAATTCTTTTGTGGCTCTGCACGGGCCGATTCATAGGGGGATTACGAGGTGGGTTACCACCGAATTGACAGTAATCCCTCTGGTCCCTGCTCGGACACCTGCGAGGTAGAGAGTGACCCATTCACTGCTGTGGGGTCCTCTGGTAAACATTGTAAGAAGCAACTCGATTCCTTACCCCTTTAGAGATTGACGAACTCTGAGCAGGCCCCCCTTTCTCCCTATGTTTTCCTCCTCAATCACAATATCCATCTTCATCTGCTCGTATGCATCAGAATATGAGCGGATCGAAGGACTTCGTAAATTGTACCATGGCTTTCCCATCCTCACCCCCTCCTTCTATCCTCTCAACGCCTGGGGGTGTTTGAATGCTCTGAGATCCAAGACTGCCCGGTGATACCTCTTGACAAACTCAAACTCTCGTAGGGACTCCCCCTCTGTCTGTTTGATCTGAACTAACTCCATCATATCGTCTTCGGGAGCTACCACCCCCCAAAACTGCTCTGCAAACTCACTGAACTCCAGTTATATCATTGAAGTGCTCGATGTGCACCAACGGATCACTTTTCCCTGAAAACTTTAAATCAAAAAAAATAGAAATCCCTGAGGATTGTGACACTCATGATCTCCACTGAAAATGATGACTCATTGTCTAGCATGATCCTCTAACTCAGAGTTTTTCCATATCCCCGGATATCCTCAACAACATGAGCCAGCCTGCAGACCTCCCCCTCCAGCTCTTCCGCGCGGGAAGGATTCTATGGCGCAACTGGCACATGTTCTGGTGCTGCATCCTGCAAGTGCTGTCTTGACTCTCTCTCTTCTAGGTTTGCCTCCTCCCTTCTGACTGCGTTTTGTGCTTTCTACCTTTGGGCTCCAGCACCTACGTCTCCCCCAGTGGGAGCATTCTCATGACTGGATTCTAGAACATCATTGCATGCTCTACTCTGTCCATCTCTGAGTTCTTGTAGGATGGAAGTCAGGATCTCCATCTGCTTCTCCATCCGGTCCATCCTTTCTTGCATCTCTCTATCTCGGGCCTCGTTGGCCGCCTTCCTTAGAGTCACTAATTCTTCGAGACTTACTCCTCTTCGGCTATTGCCTCTCAATTGTCACGTCGTTTTCGGAGCGTGCTACAGATTCTGGCTTTTTAAACTGATTCCCCACAAGCGACGCCAAAATATTGATGTTGTTTCCTGGTCGCTCCAAAATATTAATACTGCTTTCTGGTCGCTACGTCCACAGGCAGGATTTCCAGGCGGTCTTTGCATTCCTCTATTCGTTCAAAAGATGGTATCCTCTGGCCTGAATCTACAGAAAAAGTATCAGAAATTTCGGGTGTTTTTCTGACAAAAACCCTCCGACGCTCAAGTCAGTAATCGGGTTTGCTCTTTTTTTATTCTCCATCTCTTAGAGAAAGAACAGGAAAAATAGAGAAAATTGTAAAGGAAAGAAGTCGAAGATCCCTTTACCTCTCCCTTTGTCAAATATTTATCCTTTTTTTTCCCGGGACCCTTGATTGGGTGCCATCCCCTGCATTCATTGTGCCTACGTTTTTCTGACAACTATAGGTCATAGTCACAAAATTTGGTGGTGTGGGAATGTCTGACGGTTATGGGTCACCATAACAAAACTTGGGGGCATGGGGATGTCTGATGGGTATGGGTCACAGTGATGACATGTTGACACTGTGGGGGTATACGACGGTTATCGGTAACAGTGATAAAACTCTATGGCGTGGGGTGCCTGTCAGTTATCAATCGTCGTGACGAGACTTTATGGTGTGGAGGCGTCTGGGGGCTACTTTCTTCTTCTCCGAGAGAACCATTCACCGTCTTGAACTACAGAAGTGGGGCTGCTGTACTCGGGTTTAGCTTTGCTCGAACTTTGGTTCCTTCCTATTCTTGGTGCTGCTCATAATGTGATCGAGGCTCGCTTGATGGTCGCGGACATCCCTGCTCTTTGTGATCTTGCTCGAGCAGGATGCGAGTATCCGAGCCCAACCAGTTTTGAACATTTGACCCCGACCAGCTTTGAAACCGAGCAGGGGTGTCTTCGTGCTAGTGATCAGGTCCTCTGTTCTGACTGGTTTGCCCTCAAGCAGGCCTGCTCGGCATTTCCCAAACAATTAGTAATTCTGATGATTATAACTTTGTTTATGTCAATTTGTAAGTTTTATTTTATAGAAGATATGGTAATTTTGCTATATTGATGATCTATCATGTTTTACATGATTATATCTTGTAATTCATGACTGGGTTGTGCATTACATAATGGTTTTATTTATGTAAAACTTTTACTTTCTTTGCATACTTGTTACTATTATTGTTTATTAGTTGTGTAATTGTTAGTACTTCAGATGATTATGACTTTGTTTATGTCAATTTGTAAGTTTAATTTTATAGATGATACGGTAATTTTGATAGATTGATGGTCTATCATGTTTTACAAGATTATATCTTGTAATACATGACCGGGTTGTGCATTACATGATAACATCATGCAATATATCCTGTATTACAGAATCAAATCCTGCCCTGACTATTTACAACAGAAAATGGAACTCAAATTCACACGCACTCGAAGGTCTTTGATTCTGGCTATTTCAATCTTGAACATCTGATAAAATTATCAATCCAAAGAAAAATACAACACAAAAAATACTAAATGTCATAAACAACATAAAACAAACCATAGAATAAACATCACACCAACACTACTTCATTTCAATTTCTGCATTTGGAAGAATGCCATTGCAAGTTGTGTTCTGTAATGAGTTATGCCCTCTTGAGTGCATGCATATTGTAATGACTTCCTAAAAATCATAAATTCCATATAACGAATAACGAATAACGAATACGCCACAGTCACCATCGCACATGCATGCATAAGATATAGCTAAGTTCATTTAACTAAATATATTCAATATTAGTTATTATTAGTAATAAGAAATATATAAAATCTCACCTAGTCATTTGGCTAGGAACACCTTCAATAATCCGCTTAATCGGCCAAGGCTTACACTTCAGAAACTTCAATTTCTTTCAACACATGTGCATATAGCTCCGCATGTTCCTTAATTTTCTTGTCCTTCTATGCCGATATATCAGGGTCATACACATAAGTAATCTTTTGACGCAACTCAATAACTCCCAACACCCGATGATGTGACTCTATGTTTACAGGAAGATATACCTGTATTTACAAACATTTAGCATTACAAAAATATTCAGATGAATCATTAACAATGTAAGAATCTTATTTACGAATTGATACCTTATCGACATCACGCCATGCAATGCGATAGTATTTTTTACCATTTGTACCATTGATACATGCATCATTCTTCTTCCACAAGATACAACAATTTCTTAGGTGGGCAAATTTGTTAGAAAAAGCTTGCTGTAATTGAGTGAAAAATAGAAAATGAGCTTACATGAATTATTAACAGAGGAAAATACAAATTAAATATTAATTACCTAAAATTTACAGTCCATGATAGCACATCTCTCAATCTGGTCAGTTTTATCTTTAGTAACAGTATCTCTAATAATCGCAAATCTTGCATCTATGTGCCGCCGTATACAATACATAAATATATGCCACATATATATATAATTGTCTAAATTGTATCATTGAACTAGTGATAAAGTGTGTTAAGGTAATAAAGTATACTATTATTTCTTACATTGATATCGAGCCAATTTTTTAGAGTGTATAGTTAATTAAAAAAGTCCCTTGACACACCTCCAATCGGCGTGTCCACCAACCTATCATCAGTTGATTTCAACCACAACTTTAATGCTTTATTTTCTGATTAAGGTATAACCCGCTTTTGGATCATATGTGAAAGGTGCTGCAACCATACTTAAACCATCAGTAGAATCATGCTTCTGCTTTCTTAATGGATTAGTGTAGGGTGTTTTGGAGTACTTCCTTCCTTCATGCTTGCGAACAAAGACCTTCACGGGCTCTTCGCTAATAACTTTTATACTTTTGGAGGGGGAGTCCTCCATACAATCAATGGTCTCAACATGATTCTCACACGTGGCATAGGTGTTGACTGTTTTGAAAAGTCATTAGCGTCATTCGTGAAAGTATTAGCTGCAATATCAACACCAGGAGATGGGTAAAAACCCTGAAAAATAAGTGATTCATTGTTAGCTAAAATTTGACATAACATTATTATAAGTTATGTATCAATATCAACCTTACAATCAAATTTTGGTTTATAATCAAAGGTATGATTATTTTGAAGCAACTGTAGTATTCTAGTTAGCATTGCTTGATTTTGATCAATTTTCTGTTTAATACGATCCATATGAGAGGCAAGCTACAATAGATGTAACCTACATTAAAAAAATATGTATATTTATTACGAAGTGCTTCGATACGAAAGATCAAGAAAATATTTATGCTTTTAAAAGATAAAGTCAAACCTTCTGCCTTTTTTAGAAGAAAGCTGGCCATGTGTCCCTAATGATGATGGTACATCAGAATAACCATATTTCTTATTCACTTTATCCATAAGTCCATCGTTAACATCAAAAACTATAGGTGGATCATTTGCACATAATTCATTTGATTGATTAGCATTAATATTATTCGGGGACACAAAGAATTTCATGTACCACTTTGAACTTTCTGCTTTGGTCGAGTTCAACATCTTATATACCTTTAACTATCAAATCAAAGTTAGTATAGTTTGTAATCTATATTAATAACACTTGCACAAAAAAAATTACGAAAAAAATGAAAACATACCAATTTATAGGAAAATGCCTTCTCAACTTAAGAATCTTTTGGCACTACTAAGGCAGACTAATTAAGTATTCGTGGAAGTGCATGACCATCTCTTTGCGTAAACATAGGACAAAGGTTTGGTATTGCTTCATACATCCAAATCTATAAGTAATAATGAATTAGATCACATCTTTAAAATATAATAATAAGAGAATAAATAAGAAAAACAATACCTGAAATGAATAAGGAAATCTAAGCAAGCTATAAGACTCTTCTTTGTGCTCTTTACCATCTTTTTCTTTCTCTGCTTTTATCTGTTGGTATTTTTTACCACGACCTTTCAAGGCCCTTCTTATACTGCCTAAAGTAGTCTTAAAACAATTTTTACCCCATCGATAGTTATTAAAAGTTTTAAAATGGTCTATCATGTGGACAGGATCATTATTAATTAATGTTCTATATTCTTTCCCTAGCAAAACAAAATCCAGGAAGTATAACATTGCTATTTTGACCATTTGCATGTCATTATCAACTTTTGCCTCCATGAATGCCATTTTTAATTATTGATTTGAAAACTTCGAAGTGTCGTTTAAAAATACATCAACAATCTTTTCTTCATCATCTTGTATTATTTCCCCATTTATAGGATATTTATCACATTTTAATCCAGTTATCATGGCAAAATCCTTCATAGAAAATGTACACTCACTTCCTCCAATCAAGAAATTCGTCATATCATCATTTGAACTCACCTCACGAAGCAACATCTTGTGACACAAATGTGATGAGAATTGAACCTCTTTCATATCGAAAAAATGCCCAAAACAAGCATTCCTAAATATATCAATTTGTTTAGTTGTTAACTTACACTTAATGTTATCTATCGTATTGATATTTGAACTGCAATTGATCTTGCCTGGAAAAAACTCTGATTATGATATAATAGTCTTCACTTTAGGTGCCATCCTCTACCAAAAAAAAATAATAATAATAATAATACAAAAGTAAATCAAGAAAAATTAACCCACTCTACAAATCTATAATTCATCTATAAAAAATTAGGCTATTAAGGTATAATTAATCTAAACAAATTAACTCACTCTACAAATCTAAAATTTTACTACAAGTCTAAAATAGAAATATGCAAAAAAAAAAAGACCAAAAACACATCTCTAATTGCTTACAATTTATCTTATAGAATATTAAGGTTCAATATAAGAGTATTAGCAGCAACTAACAAATGCACGATGCATGACCAAAAAAGAACAAAGCAAGCACAAAAGATGAAGTGTTTAATTTTTTTTTTTTCAAAAGATCAAAATGTAGCCAAAATAGAAAGTCACCTGCAAACGAAGAGCATGGGCGATGAACTTCTGGCGGCGACGGTGTCTAGTATTTGTAGGGTAATATGCTAAAACGAGAGTCAAGGATTTTGCAAGAGGTGGTTGTGTATGAGTAAAATAGTTTTAGAGATTTACGCGGCCACATTGTGTTTGCACGATGCCATTGGGTGTATTTTAATGTAAATATGGGTATTTCAGTGTTTTTAATAGGGTCAAGAGTACAATAAAAAAAATTCATGAAGGGGTTAAGACTCATAACAAAAATCAAATGAAATCCATAATTTCATAATTTCATGTATTTTATCCTGTTATGTAATGGAGTGTGTGTGCGTTTTTAATTTTTTTCTTTTTATTTATATCTTATTCTAATAACTTAAGGGATCCCTCGTTTAAAAATTATTCAAAATATAATATCCTCGGATAGCAACGATGAAGGAGCGAGCTTGAGGTTGCATATTGAGGCTTGACTCAGATACTTGTGCTTAAGAAATATGCATCTTAAGACTTGATGATGCTCTAACTAGTGAGCGGACAATCATTGAGGGCTATATTCACCTATAGCCTGATCCAGCCCAAGAAATTCTTTAAGATCCTTAAAATTTTATGATTTGTTATATAAGAATATGAATTTCATTATTTTTTTCTAATATGTTCCGAGTTTGATCTCTACAAAAATAATTGAAATACTTATTATACTTTAGTTACTCTTACAATGGAATATTTAAGTTCAGTATTAAAGGAGTAATTTACCATTTTAATTGAACAAATAATATCTTTATTGAAGAAAATAAAGACACTTAGGGATAAATGTTATTACTGCCTTAATTTATTATGAAAAATCCTATAGTTTCTTCTAATTTAAAAAAAAAAAAAAACCATGCCAATATAATATAACAATATTGTCACTAGTAATAGAATGTTACAAAATTGCCACAATTGATGTATATACAGTAATAACCTTTTCACCGTTTATTTCATTTACAATTAAACTTGCTCTGTTTCTTTTTAATTGTATCAAATTATTCTATTATTTCATCTACTCTTTGTCATTGGAATAAAAAAGAATTTCATTAAATAATACTTCATCTACTCACTATTATTTCATCTACTCACTAGAATGCATCATAGTCTCCGAAAGCATTTCAAAGATTGTGATCGATATTATCAATAACTCATCGATGACCATTTGGATCCAAAGCGACCAAAAGTTGTTGGTCAGTAAGGGGATTTAATCGAAGATTTACTTAAAAAAAAAAAAGAAACCGCCACGATGGTATGAGGTTAGGCCGAACCCCTACCTGTAATATAAATCAACCCACAAAAAAAATGAGGAGACATAAATCAAAACTTCTCAAGAGAATGAAAAATAAGAAGCAATATATAAAATGTCCAAGTCAATAAAGCAAAATTGACATCGAATATGTGGAATCTCTAGAGCATCCAAATAAAGTAAGCTAATCAAACTAATTGTAAGGTCCCCATGACTGAAAATCTCTAATGAGTCTGATGAGTACAAACCATTTCACCATGAAGTCAGTAGCAGATGTAACCTTTCGAAAGATATGCCTTATAACAATAGATGGGCCAAAAGCCAATGCTCGAACTTGGCCAAGGAGATAAGTAAAATCTCTCTGCATTGAGCCATAAGAAATAGCCGAAGAAACCACAATGGCCGAATTAGACTCCACCTCAAGAGCAGAAAAGCCAAACTGAGCAGCAATATCCAAACCTTATGAAACAACCGTTAGCTCAACAAATATAATGTGTTGGTGTCCTAAAAAGGAACCAAAGGCAGCTAACTCCAATCTTTAATGATCATGCAGAATACCACCAACAGTAGACATACCATGATTGCCCCAAGAATAACCATCTACACTCCACTTCACTACCATATGTGGTGGTCTTAACCAATAAACCAATTAAACTGCTCTATGATGAGGTAGAAAAATTTGCAAACCTTTCCCAATCTGAGTATTTAAAACACTACTCAACTGAGATGGCTTAAAACTAAAGACAAAACTAGTGGTCTTAAGGTCAGAAACCACCCAAAAAATAATAGCATCCATATTAAAGGCAACATAATCGAACTTAAAAGCATTTCGAGCCTTCCAGACATGCCACGGGATGAAGCACAGGAGAAGGACTCTAACATGTCTCAAAGAATGATTGTATAGTCATCTATGAACAAGTAAAGCACATAAAGACAAAAAAGAAAGGTATAAGAGACCAATCATCGAATAAAACTACTACAAGATCTGCCAAATCTCTGAACAATCCAAAAATAAGTGTCTAAGAGTCTCAAACCATAATGACACTGGCAAACCATGTAAAGAAACTCTCAAGCATAAGGCATCATCTGTGTGGCCAAAAAATCATTCAATAAGTACCATAAGAAAAAATAAACCTACAAAGGAATATCTCGCTACCAAATAAAAAGAAAATCTCATTTCGAATCCAAAACTTGTGTACAAACTCCCAACCACTTCTTAGAGAAAAATCTCTATCCTCATATATGGATCAACAAAGTATATCCAAACCAATAAAATATGCTCAACAACTTAAGGAAGAAATTGTGACCACATCAGCTAGATTAGGAAAACCCATAAGCCTCCTCTGCCACTGGGAAACAGATAGAAGAGTACTGAGAATAATTGATCCAATCCTCGAGATAAAAACTTGGCAGCAATTATGAAGAGATAAAGAGCTAAAGGATCACTCTATCAAAGGCTACCTGCGGTTGAAAGATGCCATGACTAACCTCATTAACCAGAACTGAAAACTAAGGCTCAGAAATTGCTCACTTAATCAAAAGCACCGGATGAGCGAAAGAACTCAAAGCACTAAAGCAATTATAGAATAAAAGACCAGAACATCCAAACATATGCCTTCGCCATATTCAGCTTAAAGCCTATATTACCATCCCAAGTATAATGGTTAATATCATTAATGAGCTTTTAGACAAATAAGACATTAACATGCAACACCGACTTAGAACAAAGCCATTATAAGACATATATATAATACGAAAAAGAAGAGCAAAATGACATAAAACCAACAACCTAGTCAACACCCTATTGTTGACATTACAAAGATTGATTGGACAAAAATCTACCCAAATAGTAAGGGAGTCCTTCTTAGATAGAAGGACCTTCTTAGATAGAAGGACCGATAAAGTACTTTGCAATCCCTGAGGTATAGTAAATCCAATGAAATAATCCAAAATAGCTGCAAGTAGAATCCTAAATTCGATGAATATAGAATAAGTGACACTTCTTATGAATCATCGCATGAACAAATAGAGTATTAACATCCCTTCACTGCCTATTGGGCACTAGATTGTTGCCTCAAAAAATTCTCCTCACATAGTAAAGTATGTTGTAGCCGAGCCCTAGTCTCTAAAAAAATAACCATGCCTTCACCTCTCTTTTTTTAGCTCTCAACTCACTGAAAAATATTATAAAAAACATCATTGTTCTAAGCTTTTAAGCAAAGCCTTAGGTGAACAAGCTTCCGCTGAAAAACTTACATCTCACAACCCAACATTGGAGTAAAAATGACTGCCTAAAACTATCCAAAAAATCAGGATACTTAAGCCAAGTATAACGAAAGCTGAACCTAGATGGTCCTCTAGCTATGTCCCTATTCCAAGACAATAACAACTGAGAGTAATTGGAAGTAGTGCAGTTTAGGTAAGAAACTCTGAAAACTAAAAATAGACCAGACTACATTGAGTTACACACCACCCTATCAATGCACTTCTAAGTATGCCATTTGTCCAAATAAAAAAACTCCTAACAAAGCCAACATCCTCAAAACCACAATCCAATCAAGTTAGGTTAAAGGCATCCACAATAGCTTGAGGCTGAGTATGACCACTAACAATCTTAGACAACAACTGTGCAACAATGAAATCCCTACAACTATTTAATGACTACTATGAGTATTAGCAAATGCCACAAAGGCATCCCACAAAGCCTCTTTTAGTGGAATAAAACAACTAGCATATACATAGGAAATCAAAACTAACTCCGAGTATAAAGAACAACTAACCCGACAATGAATCACCTAACTTGTATCCTGAATCACCTTTATATAAAACAAGAAAGACCAAAACACCCAAATTTTCCCAGTTTGAGAAGAGAAGGCCCTCTCCATCTCCAAATGAACTATAGTAAAATCGAATCTAAAAACGGATCCAAAATATAAAACAATAATAACTGGTGCATTCAAATCAATTTTCACAACCTATGAACCACAAGGGCCTTACCAATCCTCTAAATATTCCAAATAATGAAATTAATCATTGGGACAGAGAAAATTTGGAAAGTGGCATACACCTATTAGTGTTACAATACTTCCAACTAGTGATAAGAGAAAAATTCTAAGAATAACTAGCAACCCGCTGGCCATTAAATTTATCAATCACTACATCAAAATGGAAAGGGATGCTTACATCATTGGGATTATATAAAAATAACCTTTGTTCTTACTAGAGACCTCGGTGCTAAAATTATATGTGCATAGGATAAGCCAAGCCGACCATCCCTGCCAATAATATTTACCTCTAGAATATTAATTTAATAAGAATCCACCTGCAAATAAGTTGCATCATTAATAGGTCTCTGAATGGCACCAGGACCAACCAGAGTATCAGTATCAACAACATTTGGTTGAACCAAGCCAACTAAATCAACCTAATTAGCCTAAGCATCAGAAACAAGAATTCGTGGATGCACCCTCAATACCAACAAGCCTCAAAGACTTAAATTTCTCCCTTGAAATATGCTGCTCAAGAAAACCAGAAGAATTAGGCCTCTTTGGACCGATTATCAATAATTACTACGTACTATGCAGTATGAGCCACCCTAGGCTACTCATCTACTGTATAGATAAATCTCTAGAACCTGTACCCTAAGCTTTGCCAATAGGCTACTGGGTTCACGAAGCCTAAGATTAGAAATATAATAACCATCGTCGAGTGGCCTAAATGCTTACATAGAGCAAAATAAGTATAAACTCACTTAAAAATAACATCATACTAAAAATCCAAATCACTTTCACCAATCCAAATATGTGGCAACAAAGGCTGCTAAACATCATACTCCACCAAGTCCCTAGCAAGAAATGGCCTATTGACCGAACCATACTATGATCCATAAGCAAAAGAGTACCAACAGGCAACAGCATCAGTGATTGGAAATAAAGCAGGCTTATAGTGAATGAAATATACAGAAAAATAAGAAAAACAAACTTAAACATAATGGATGTCATTATACCACTTAGTTATTGATGATTTACTTATTCTCGCTAAAGTTGGTGATTTGACATTTGATGATGTCAAATAAGAGATCATGGTATGTACATTAACTTATTCCTTTCATAAAAAAATTATTTTATTTCTTAGCTAATTGTCCCCACTGATATACTTGGTAGAGTGGTTTTCAAGTATAACTAGCCACCCTAGTTCGAATACTAATTTTAGTTTCCCATTTCTTCAATAATGCACTTGTTTAATTCATGTGTTTTTGCATATATGCAGGAAATATTTGTAGGTACCATGGACATGAATAAAGTAACTATTGAAATGGCTATAACCCACTTAATGAAGAATCGTGAAGCAATGTAGAAGGCTCAAGAAGAATTTAAAAGTGTGGTTAAAGACAAAGGATTTATAGGTTAAGATGATGCACCAAGATTATACTATTTTAATGTTGTAATCAAAGAGAAATAAAGATTCAACCAGCGGCTCAATTCATCCCAAAGGCAGCAATAAAAAGGTGAGTTATTAATGGTTATCTCATACCTGCTAAGACAACAGTTTTAGTTAATGTGTTGGCAATAGGAAAGGAACCTCAAGTTTGATATATGTTGGAAAAATTTATTCTTGAGAGATTTGTAGGCTCTAACATTATTACAAGGGGAAATACTTTGAATTGATGCCATTTGGTTCCGGTATAAGAATTTGTCCATGAATACCTATAGCAATGCCCAATATGGAGCTTGCACTTGACAATATTTTTTACAACTTTGATTGGAAAACACCACATGGAATGAAGATTGATGTCTTGGATTTTAAAGCTATGCCCAGTCTTACTTAGCACAAAAAGAAGCCTCTCAAGCTTGTGACTACAAAATTCATATGATGGTTTAGTCATTATTGTTGTGATTTAAACAAATTTATATGTAAGCACTTTTATTTATGGTTATTGTTTGTTCAAGGATCATAATATGTAACTGTGAGGAGTGTTACACTGCTTTCTTTTAAGGCCAAGGCTCATAATGTTTTTCTATATCATTGTTTCTTTTTATTCCTTTTAGTGATTTAATAAAATTGTAGCCTAATTGGAATCATTCTTAATATGTGTGTATGTATACATGTATATATATATATATATATATATGGGTTTCCAATCAAGAATACCTGACCATATTAAAGTTAGTGATGAGCTAAAAAATAGAAAAACATATATTTCAATATAATACAAGACAAAATACATTATATTGAAGTATGTGATTTTTTTTTTTTTGTCTGTTAGCTTATCCAAGACTTTAATATAGTCATGGATCCCTATATATATATATATATATATATATATATACATACATAAATATAAATGTTCAAATCTAGAATTTTAAAGTATGGGAAAGTGTCAGAAAACTTTAAACTTAGGCTGTTTAAGCGCTTTAAGTTTTAAGCCTTTAAAACCCTGTTACTTTAAAATTTTCCCAAACTTTAAAATTTCAGACCAAATCGGATCGGGACTATATATATATATATATTGGTTCCAACAGCCCGGATAGGAATAGACAACCCTACCAAGAGACATCCATGATCAACTAAGCAAAATAAATATAAGTTTAAATAAATTTAATTCTATAACAAAATAAAAGTGAACCTAAGCAACGCAAAGGCTCAGAGATAATATTATAACTGGATCCCAGAAATAGTACTCAGATTGAATGGAGGGAAAGAGAAAATATAACTATAGACAGAGGTCTGATCTCTATGCCTTAGAGGAACATAACAATTTATAACAAAAATTTCTGATGTAGAAGATCAACATCTGCTGCAACTACAAAGCATACTTATAAAATTAAAATCATAAAATTTAAATACGAAATTAAACAAAGATTTAAATGAATTACAGGCTTTAATATTACAAGAAATTTAAATATACATCTGAATCTTACATGAAATTGTACTTGAATCCAATAATGTTTTATAACAGGAAGAAGAATGTGTTACAGATGGGAAGATTATAAGACAGGAAAATTTTCTCTAAGTCTTATTTCCCAAGAGAAATGACAATGCTTTAAAAAGATAAGAGAATGAGAAGAATTCTAGAATCTAGGGATTCTGAAGAGATCCTTCAGGGGATTTTTTTCTCCTCTTCGAGCTTTCTACTTTTATTACTCACGTTTTTATTTGTCCTTGATAAGCTTTTGTTGTAGCTTCACATGCATTGGTGGAGAGTGGGGTCAAAAGTGGAGTTGATGGGGGACAGTATCTTCTGCTTTTTGACTTTAAAATCTTTTTCACGAAATTACAATGGAATATTATAAAGAAAATTACTCTTTTTTTTTTAACAAATGAAAATAATAGCTTTAAGAATGCTTGATTGGAGAAAGAATTATGAAGCAGTCATCTTTGTTATCATCTCCAAGGGAAATGAACGACTTAGCTTCATTAGAAGAACTTGCAACGGATGATTAAGATCTCGAGGCATATTTATCTTTAGACTTTGCACTAGCCAAAAGAGATTGGGCGTTTGTTCTTTGAGCAATAAATGTACTCTGGGCTTTAATATCTTGAATGCTGGGATTAAAAAGACCTTTTGAGGAAAGCCATGCCTGGACAGTGGCTTTAGACAGTTTAGACTGCTCATCAAATTTGTACCACCATTTGACTTTAAAACTTCTTTATAATATTAATTGGGCTTCATGTGTGTGGTATTGGAAATTTCACATCCAAACCTAAGGAAGAAAGAAATTTATACAGAAACAGAAAAAATAGAAAACCTCTTATCGGACTCAGAATGAATATAATGGGCTTTAAACAGGTTTAAACAATGAATGGCATTTAGGGTTAGAATTTGGGACTTGGGCCGAAATAGGTCCACCACTATTGGAACCAATTTGGGAGACTTTGGATGGTTATTTTTTAATTGAAGAAGAATAACTAAGAATAGGTCTTTTTTGGGTTTTGAATAAAGAATATATTAAAACAGGCCTTTTGGTAGTCCCAATAGGAAAAGGACAAACAACGGTTTAGACGCATTTGGAAATTGGCGAGAAAAGTCTTTGGTTTGTGAAGTTGATCACCCCACTATTGTGGACTCAAAACCTTTAAAATGGTAGCTGTGGAATAGGTTAGTTCAGTATGAGATTCACTAAGGAGGAAGTGTTTGAATTAACAGACTCAGTAAACTCAAATATGCTTTGATAGAAAGACTGGGATTTTGACAAATTCTATTGTTTGAAAAATCAACCTTTCAGGAAAATCTTTGAAATAGCTTGAAATGGATCAGAATGATAAAACTCATCTTCCATAGATAAAACATTTTTTATGATGAGTTTTATAAATCAAATCTGGAGATGTTTGGGAAAGCTTTGGTTATGAAACAACAATTTGAGAATTGGAGCTTTCACTAGAAAGAACAATGTTAGAAGAAGAAGACTTTAAAATTTCTTTAGAAAGAGTTTTTTCTTTTTCAGGTACTTTAGAAAGGACTTTATTTTGAGAAAAACTTTGTAGAGCTAACATGAGCTCAAGGGACTTTGAAATGGAGTTCATCCATTCTTTTACCTGTTCTTTGGAGGCAGTGCTTTAGACTGAGCTTCTTGCTCATAAACTATGTCAATCCAGGATTTGACTGGCATAGCTGAAGATAGTAATTTTTCTTTAGGTAGGGTTGTCTGAGTTTCTTTAAAAGTTGGTTGGGGTTCAAGGTCTTTAAGGATATCTTTTCCTTTGTCTCTCCATTTTGGCGGCATTACCTATTTTAGAGAAACTCTCTGATTAGGAAATTAGGGATAGAATTTGTATCTCTTTTAATGAATTCAATATCAAAATTAAAAACATTTAAAATAGCTTGCCATCGTACAAAAATCTATTTTGACACAAAGTTTTGAACATCTTTTTTTAAAAACATGTTTGTCAGCTTTACAATCAATTCTAAGTAGAAATTTTTTTATTTAGTTTGGAATTTAGAGTTACATAATACAATAGTTAGAATTTCATTTTTAATATTAGAGTAGTTTTTCTGTCATTCATTCCAGTGAGCAGAAATATACTGTACTATTTATTTTTTACTATTATCTTTTTGTTTCAATATTCCTCCATAACCTAAATCTGAAGCATCAGATTCAACAATTTTAGGCAATACAGGATTAACAAAAAACAAGAAAGGAATTTTTTTAACATAAGTTTTTATTAGTTTAACAACTTCACTATGTTCATCCATCCATGTAATAGGATTCTTCTTTAATCTATCGTGCAAAGATTTTGAAATCCTATTGATATTAGGACAGAAATTAAGAACATAATTTAAACTACCTAGAAATCTCTGCAATTAGATTTTACCTAAGATTTTATCAAGGAATTTATCAGCAAATGCAAGAGATCTTTCTATGGGTGTTATGGTTCCTTTAGAAATATAATGTCCAAAAAACCTGATCCTAGTTTGGAACAAAGAGAAATTAGATTTGACAATGAGGACTTTTGACTCTAAAGCTTTGATTTCATTTTTACAATGTTGTTTCAACTCCATGTTCATTTAGATAGAACGAGCTTTAGTGGGAATTTGTCTTTCATCAAAAGAATTTTTATAAGGCAGATCAATCAAATGTTGTTTTCGGTTCCAAAAAAGGCTTTAAAATCAGAAATTTTTCTCTTTATAAATTCATTTAGTAATTAGCTTTCAATTTTTTGTAAACCTAAATCTTTTTGTAAACAAACTAAGTCATTTTGTTTAGACTTAATTAAAACATTGATCTAATTTTGGTAAACAGAACAAGATTTTACAATATTAAGATTTCGAGTTTAGGCTTTTTGATGAAAGGGAAAATCAGCTTCTTGTTTTTTGCTTTAAAAGATGTACTATCGTAATTGACAGTATAAGGAGTTATGAGGTTGATGAAAGGATTTCCCAAAATGACAGTGTGATAAATATCATTTGTCAAAATAAATGAAGTCCTGAATTCAAAACCATTATTATGAATAGAGGCATCAGCTTTAGATTTGACTTTTAATTTTGAATTGTTGGCGGCAAAATGTCTTTCAATTGTATTTTTATGAAATCTTTTTGGGATAATATCCTCTTTAATACAGTTTAGATTGGCACTAGTATCAAAAAGAGCAATGATATCAATTTGAAATTCTTTGGAAAGGATTAAGGTAATTTTAATCAAATATTTTCTCGTAATGATTATTTTAACACAAACTGAAAATCATTTAGTATGGATTCAATATTTCCAAGATTTTATTTTTCAATATCACCATCAGATTCTAATTCTTTATTAGAATTGTCTTCCAACCGTTTTTATAACAGGAGTTTAATAGTTTCAGAACCATTCTTTTGTCTCTCTTTCAAGTCTTTTATCTTAAGTTTGATTTCTTTTATTTCCTTTTGGAGATCTTAAATATTAAGAGTTTTTTTTCTTTGATTTCTTTTTATCAAAGACCTCAGTAAGGTCGTATGTATTCTTTTTAATAATGAGGGCTTTAGAAGTTTCTTTTTTATCTCCTAATTCTAAGGTTTTTAAAAGTTTATCTAGGTATTCCTTTGGTCAGAAATGTGTTTAACTAATTCAAGAAAAGTTTTTGGATCTTTAGTCAACACATTGATTTTCTTTAAGTAGGATTCTGTTTTGGTTATGTCAGAATCACTACTACTAGACACAGAATCAAATTCAATTAACTCATCAATCTGCAAAGGCTCACGGTCTCCTATCATGGAAGACTCAGAGCTAGAAGACTCTATAAGTAAATGAGCAACTTTAGAAAGTGTCTGTTCATCAATGCCAATCTTATGGACCTTTCTGTTCATTCTATAAAATTTACTAGTATGGCCTTTTCTTCCACATTTATAGCATGTGGCTTCTTTATAGTTAAAAGGGGTTTTTGGAGGAGCTTTAGAATCCTTTCTTTTATAAAAGTAGAGCTTCATATAAGATTTCGAAGTTTTCTTATGGGAAGATTCTCTAAAATCTGGTATGGGTATTCTATGGCCTTTTGATTTGTAATGCTTCTTGTAAGGTTTTGAAGAACATTTATCATTACAATCTTTAGAGGTGGAGGCTTTAAAAGGAACATAATTAAACTGCTTACAGAAACTGCCTAACTCTTGCTTAGATTTTCTTAGTTCCTATTTTAGGTGTTTATGAAGTTTCAAGTCTTGACAAATCTTTAAACCTTCCTTACTAACGAAACTGACAAGTTTACCATAGGTGAAATCGTCATAAGGAATATGATTGTCATAAAAGGCTTTAATGAAATTTATGACTTTTTCTCCAAAGAGGGTTAGTAAACCTGCAAGTAATTTTTCTTTCCAAGTAACATGATTTCCATCATCTCTAAGGAAAATTCTAGTGAAGAAAGTGGTTTGATAACTTTAGGATTCACTAAGTTTCTTACATCTCAAGTTATGTAGTAACTCAATATTCTTATCCCTAAGGTGTGAAGGGTCACCTATGAAGTGAAAAGAAATGGTAAAAATCAGGGCAGTGATGGCATCCTGAATGGGGTTATTGTATTCATTACAGATGGATGCTCCATTTTCATTTGTTTGAATGGCGTTAAAGACGTGTAATTTTTGTTGTTTAGTGAGAAGATGATCCCACCAACCTTTAAGCTGACCTGTAAAACCAGCAATAAAGATCTCTGCAATAACTTTGTCAGAAGTTCCTGATTAAGTTTTATAAGCATTAGCTGCCATGATCATCTATTGTAACAATCCTATGATGTTATACTCAGACATATCATTAATGTTCCACTCATAGACAAAGGAGGCATTAAATTAAAATTGGTTTAATGTGCTTGGCCTATTGTCTATAGTTAAGTCAGGTGGAGAATTGATAGTGGGAAGGGCTAATTCTCAATTAATTTTATTGGCTTTAGGAATAGTATCATCTTTAAAGGCTTTTATAATAGAAAAGGCTATAGAAATTTGGTCCTCTCGATTAAGTACACCAATAGTTCTAGATTGGACCCTATCAGGGCCTATTTGGACTTTACTAGATGAGGAAGAAACTTCTATCCGATCTAGTTGGTCTCTAGTGGCTTTATCAAAATCTAATTTTGAGTATTGAATAATCTTCTGAATAGTTTTCGAAATCTAGAAGGGTTTGAAAATAGGCTCTTTAAGCTTCTTGTCAGAATCAGATTTTGGTGTCGTAATAAGGGAAACAGCTATGGTTGACTGCTGGAACTTGTTTTCTATCCTAGTCAATTGTTTCCCTATTGTATTTAGGTTAGTATTACAAAAATTATTCTGTTGGATTATGCTACTTAAATTGGTCTCAAGATCATTTGTTTTGTAAATTTTATAAGGTAAGGCTTTAACTTGAACGGGAGGTGCACCATGGTCGATGGTCAAACTCCTAAGAGGTGGATGCTTGGATTCAATTGTTCTATCACAGTCAGGAAGATTCCACTCAATAATTTTCTTCCTAACTGTAATAGGGTTAGAATCTTTAAAGGGATAAGGAATGTTATTTTTAGAAGCATACATGTCGAATCAGTCAAAAAATAGTATGTGAACTTTATGCAAATTTACAAATTCATAATAAATCTCTTGAATTTCTTTTTTTTTTTTTGGTTTAAGAAATTTTTGAAAAACCAAAGTCATTTTTTTATTGTTCTCAAAATAAAAATCTTTATGAAGAAGAGTTTTATCAAGTTCAAAATCTTTTTCAATAAAATTTATAATATTTTCCGTAACAGTAGAGAATATAGGAGAAGTTGGAGGAGAAGGGTCTTTCTCTTTCTAACTTTGTACCTATTGACTACTAGTGTAAATAGGATGTGAAACACTAGTGGAGTAATCAACAAAATATATAGAAGAACTAGGTATATTCGATGTAGAAAACCTAGGTTGACTTTTCAGAGGTTGGAAAGGAAGATTGATAATAGAAGAAATTTTTGAAAATCTCTTTTCTAGAGATGGAATATTAGCACTTGAATCTTTGTCAGAGAATCTAGACGATGTAGATCTCCTGAAGGACAATTTATCTTTACCATCGAAATACTGAGTCACATTTTGTAACTCTGTATTGGGCTCAAGTTGCTTTGGAATCACTGGTTCAATGGCTCTTTCAAGAATTCATTCCTCAAAAAGATTGACGTCTTTCCATTAAATTAGTTTTGGAATAAAAGTGTTGGCTTTGGACAGGTCAGTCTATAAGAAAAGAGTCTCATCTCTTTTTTACTGGAATTTATGTTGCATGTTAGACGCAGAATTCATAGCTTTATAGGATATTCTAAAAATCAAGGCTATCGGAACATATCCTTCAACTATATGAAAATTATGAGTTTTGACCTGTAAAATCTTGCTTTTCAAAATATTTTTGTCTTTTAAAGAAACTTTTATGTTTTGATAACAGCTAAAAGAAATTGAACTTTTATAGAGGCTTGATTCTATACTACTTAGTAAAAAATCATCAAAAAATATGAATCTCCCATCTCTAAGGACAACTAAGATGAAGGTATTCAGTCCTTCTTTACTCAAGGGTTTTATACCGACTTGTATTAAACCAGTATGAATATAATTAAAATTTTTTTCTTTTAATCTCTTTAAAGAATATTCTGAAAACAAGTGAATTGTTTCAAAAGATTTTGAAAGAGTTATGTCTTTTTCTTCAATTTTTATAACAAAATTTGTCTTTAAATAATCAAGTTTTTTTTTTTTTGTTTTGTAAATCATGTCTTTAGAAATTTTAGGAAGTTCCCAACAATCTATTGTTTTATTGAAGTCTTCGATTACGAATTCTTCTGAATTAACAACATTTTTAGAATTACTAGTCTTTCCTGAAGAATAACTAGAACAAGGCGATGCTCTACATAGTAAAGAATTCATGATAAAAACCTATAAATGATCTAGTTTTACAGGGATGGCGAATCAATCCTAAGCTAAGAGTTGGTTTTATTGCCCTTTAACCAAATCGGAACTTACGACCAAATACTACCGAGGCACCCAAAGGTAACACTTTACCACACAAGTAAAAGTTTAATCAAATTACAAGTCTCTAAACACAAAATCTATATTCTATATTACACTATCCCCCCTGGCTCTTATATATATATATCATGAAATTGTGCTTGAAGGATCCACTCCGACAGCCTTGATTTTGTGAATATCTTACAAAGCTATGAATTCTATGTTTAACACGCAATATAAATTCCAGTCAGAAAGAGATGAGACTCTTCTCTTAAAGACTGACCTGTCCAAAGCTAATGCTGTTATTCAAAAAACAATACATAATTTGGAAAAAGAATTATAAATATTATTCATGATTCTTTGGAATTTAAAAGGCGCATTTTTTAAACCAAAAGGCATTACAGTCCATTCATATTGGATAAAAGGAATGGTAAATGCAGTCTTATATCTGTCTTTAGGGTGAATTTGAATATGCTAAAAACTTGATTTCATACCAAATTTTGAAAAAATGAAAGTAGAGTGTAGTTTTTAGAGTAAATCTTTTTTATTAGATATAGGGTATCTTATCCATTTTAATGGTTTATTAAGAGGTTTATAATTAATAACAAGTCTGGGCATTCCTCTTTCTATTTCGAAGTTCTTATGGACATACAAAGCGGCATAACACCATGAAGACTTAAATTTGACAATGAGGCCTTTTGACTCTAAATTTTTTATTTCATTTTTACAGTGTTGTTCCAATTCTATGTTCACTTGGATAGGACGAGCTTTAGTGGAAATTTATCTTTCATCAAAATAATTTTCATAAGACAGGTCAACCAAATGTTGTTTTCGGTTTCAAAAAGCAAATGATAGATCAACACATATTTCTTTTTCAATTAAGACTTTAAAATAAAAAATTTTTTTCTTTATAAATTCATTTTGTAATTGGCTTTCAATTTTTTGTAAATCCAAATCTTTTTGTAAACAAGCTAAGTCATTTTGTTTAAACTTAATTAAAACATTTATCTGAGTTTAGTAAATAGAACAAGTTTTTGCAATATTAAGATTTCGAGTTTTAGGATTATATATATATATATATATATATATATATTACAAACTAAAATAAAATAAAAAATATAGTTTTGAATGATTGAAATTATATTTTTTTTAGTCTCTTAACGTGTTTAAATATATATTTTTTTGTTTATTAATAACATCTTTAATTTATTAAAATAAAAAATGACTTCATTAAAAAATTATTATCATAGATGAAAGATTAGCTTATTCGAATTTTATAATTCAGCTTCTATATCTTCGTGCAGGATATCGATATTCAGACTCATACATATGAAATATGAAATAATTAGTTTATCGGAAGTCATGACGTTCTTATATGTCGAACTAAACAAGTCACGCATGTTTGTTTGAAAGGCATCAGAGATAAATAAAACAAATAAACAAGAGTTTGTCAGAGTATATATAATCAGAAAGAAAAAAGGCCGATTGGATGGTAAATAGCTGCTGCCTTACGCTATGTGTAAGGTACAGTTCTCTAATAAATAGAATAATAAATTTATTTAGACCTATTATTTACAGAAAGACAGTACGTTTTAAGGTAGGCAACTCCTGATAAATATATTAAATTTTGTTAGATTTCAATGTGGGATCCACTAATTATGACACATCGGGTAGCGGAAGCCAATCCAATTATTGTCTTACATCATGTTGCCTATTTTTATGTACTGACACGTCAAGAAGGCTTATCGAGGAGGATCAAGGGCTGAAGGCACTACCTTAGCCTATTGAAGCAGTGTTGTAGCCGCCATTGAGTACCTGTAATTTTGCAGGATCACAGATCCACAAATTTATTATTTTGAGTAAGTTATCCTAAGTTATTTTAAAAAATAATTTATTTTTTTATAAAAAATAAATAAATTTCATATTTTATTATTATTTTATAAAAAATAAATTATTTTTAAAGTAATTTAATAATTATCTTTTAAATAATATGATTTCATATATTACTATTTAATTTACGAGTTCGATCAATTGTACCTACCAAATGACAAGTTAAGCTGATGCGACGGCCGCCCCTTCATACAATTTTTTTCCCAAAGTGGAGGGCCATCTCATTACTTTACTAAACAAATGATGCGATTAATTGATAGAGAACCACGTAAGAGCTACATAACACTTAAGCCAAATCTTAAGTATTTGATATGAAGTCTTGAGAATGCCTGCATGCAAGCCATGCAATGCGTGTGTGCGTGAATGTGTCACGTGGAATCATAAGCTGGAGCAAAGGAGTTGGACGCTGTCAAAGATTGAGCAGGGATCGTGGAAGAGTTCAAATCCTAAGTAGTAGTAGTCTTTTGTTATCTTTCCGTTATTAGCAAGATTGTTATAATCATTTTGATTTCAGCCGTGATTATTGGTGAGATCAAAGATTTAGTCGTATCCAGTAACTATAAATAAGTTCCAGCAGGATAATAAAGGGGAGGAATTCAAATAACAGAAAACTTGGTTATTTTCTCGCCATAAGCAGAAACACTACTACATAATCACATTGTTTCGCTAATTCTGACTGGGACCCTTATCATTAATTTATAGGTTGAAAAGAAATGTTGGGATTAATGACCGATATAGCTAACAAAGAAATATTGATCGAGCACCACCACCAACCATTTCATACCAAAATCATCACACGTTCAAATTTAATAAATTATCATATCTGAAAGGCATCACAACTAAACAAAGAAAGCAAATATTCTTCGATAATTTTATATAATTAAACACATGATCATATATGTCCCAAGTTATAGCAAAATTTATTTGAAATTAGTCATTTCGACAATTGTTTGGTGAACACATCAGCAAATTGAAGTGGAGAGGGGATGTGGCGTGTAATACCTAAGGCTCCAACAATATTATTTTCACGAATAAATGTGTTGTTTCAATTCAATATGCTTTGTGCGGAAAGATTTTAAGAAACAAATAAACTTCATATTTTATTCATTTTATGTGGCTCAAATACTTATTTGTACATAAGATCAAACGTCGTAAAAGTAAATAATGAATAAAATATTTTGGGATTCATTTTGCTTTACTTGGTCTTGCTCTAGGAAAGGATCTAGGCTAGTTTGGTTTTCATGGCCTCGTCGAATGTTTTTAAGAAAATCCTTTCTCTTAGTTCCATTTCTGTCTATGATATATGAGAATTTATTTATTTCCGAAGAAATAAAATGAATCTTGCATGCATGTGGAAAAGCAAGCAACAAGCACGTAAGTGACTGTCAAGGAAGTGGGCACCGCCCATCTAAAAGGGCGATGCCCAATTCAACACGGCACTTTGAATAAAAAGAAAATAAAATAATAAAATAATAAAAATAATAAAAAATAATAATGCATAGTAGCTAAAATGCAGCTATAAATTGAGCGTCCATTCCCTCATTTCAATCATCGCAGAAAATTCATTTCTTCTTGTATTTGAGAGAATTTTAAGAGTTATTGGGTGTAATTGGGGTATTGGGAAGTGAGAATAGTTTTCTCCTAGTTATAGAGAGAGTATAATTATTCTCCTCTATTATTAGAGAGAAGTTATTATTTTTCCAATATAATAAAATTATTTCTTTCTGTCTTTGCCCGTGGATGTAGGTTATAAGCCGAACCACGTAATTTCTGGTGTTCAGATTTGTGCTTGCTCTTTATTTTTCTTCCAATCTCATTTAGCTGTTTCTGTTTCACCCATAAATCTCCTTACAGTGGTATCAGAGCCAGATTGCATTTTTTGGAATCGTGGTCACTGTTCACGTATACGATTACTGTTCACGTGAAACAGTGAGAGCCGATCCTAACTAAGTTAGTTCGTGGTGAAAGCAATGGCTGCAAAATACGAGATTGAGAAGTTCAATGGGAACAATTTCTCATTGTGGAAAATGAAGATTAAAGCTATCCTGAGGAAAAGCAATTGCTTGACAGCAATTGGAGAAAGACCCATAGAGGTAACTGATGATGCTAAGTGGAACGAGATAGACGGTAATGCAATTGCTGATATACACTTAGCACTTGCAGATGAGGTGTTATCCAGTGTGGCAGAGAAAAAGGCAGCGAAAGAAATATGGGATACTCTCACAAAATTGTACGAGGCTAAGTCGCTGCACAATAAGATCTTTTTAAAAAGGAGACTCTATACTCTTCGCATGGCGGAATCTACATCGATGAATCGACCATATCAATACCTTGAAGACTCTATTTTCGCAACTCACAACGTTGGGTCACAAAATAGAGGAAAATGAACGTGCGGAGCTTCTACTTCAAAGTCTACCAGATTCGTATGATCAACTCATCATCAATCTGACGAACAACAACCTGACGGACAATCTAGTTTTCGATGATGTTGCAGCCTCCATCTTAAATGTGGAAAGTAGGCGCAAGACCAAGGAAGATAGACATGCAAGTTCGCAGCAAGAAGAAGCGCTATTGGTGACGAGGGGGAGATCAACAGAACGTGGCCCCAGTGGGAGTTACAATCATGGTAGATCAAAATCCAGAAGTAAGAAGAATGTGAAATGCTATAATTGTGGCAAGAAAGGGCATGTGAAGAAAGAGTGTTGGAGCAATTAGAAGAGTAGAGAGAATAAAGCACCTGAGTCATCAAATGCTCAGGGTTGTGTGGCTAGTACTTCGGATGATGGTGAAATTCTCTATAGCGAAGCAGCAGCTGTTATAGAAGGCAGAAAGCGGTTAGCTAACATCTGGCTTATAGATTCAGGAGCAACATGGCACATGACCTCTCGGAGAGAATGGTTCCACACATATGAACCAATCTCAGGAGGATCTGTGTACATGGGCGATGATCATGCCTTGAAGATTGCTGGTATTAGTACTGTCAAAATAAAAATGTATGATGGTACAGTTCGCACAATTCAGGAGGTACGATATGTCAAAGGCTTGAAGAAAAATCTATTGTCTTTAGGACAAATAGATAGTCTTGGGTGCAAAGTCCATATTGAAAATGGGATGATAAAAATTGTCAGAGGAGCGCTTGTGTTAATGAAGGCAGAAAAGATCAATGCGAATCTATTCATGCTTCAAGGAGAAACACTACATGAAGCTGATGCATGTGTCGCGTCAAATGGAGAAGAGTCAGCAATGATGTGGCATCTCAGACTTGGCCACATGTCAGAACAAGGTTTGAGGAACTCAAATATGTAAGTCTACCATTTTGCGAGCATTGTGTTATAAGTAAGCAGCATAGATTAAAATTTAGCAGATCTCATGCTAGAAGTAAATGCATTCTCGACTTAGTTCATTCTGATGTTTGGGAATCACCGGATTTATCCCAAGGAGGTGCAAAGTACTTCGTTACTTTTATTGATGATTACTCTAGGAGATGTTGGGTGTATCCAATCAAGAAAAAGTCAGATGTGTTTCCAGTATTCAAGGAATTCAAAGCGCAAGTTGAACTTGAATCTCGGAAAAAGATCAAGTGCTTAAGAACAGATAATGACAGAGAGTACACAGATGGTGCATTTCTTGCATACTGTAAGTAAGAAGGTATTCAGAGGCAGTTTACAGCGGCATACACTCCTCAACAAAATGAAGTGGCAGAGCGGATGAACAGAACTCTTACAGAGAGGATAAGAGCTATGTTGAAGACTGCTGGCCTACCTAACTCTTTTTGGGCTGAAGCAGCCAAAACTACCTGTTATGTGATAAATCGGTCTCCATCAACAGCCATTGAGTTGAAAACGCCGATGGAGATGTGGACAGGTAAGCCAGCTGATTACTTTCATTTACATGCATTTGGAAGTCCTGTATATGTAATGTATAATGCCCAAGAAAGAACAAAGCTAGATCCAAAATCTAGGAGGTGTATCTTTTTAGAGTATGCTGATGGTGTCAAAGGGTATCGTCTGCGGGATCCCACTGCCCACAAGATTGTCATCAGCAGAGATGTTGTCTTTGTAGAAGATCAACTGCTAAAGAAAGATGGGGATGATAGTACTGTGAAAGAAAAGTCAGAGACTACACCGGTATATGTAGAAAATAGTCAGGAAGATTCAGAGTCTTCTGAAGCAGCACCAGAGCACGAGGAACAAGAACCAGTCGAGTCTGAGACTCCAGAAGTTCGTCGGTTAACTCGAGGGAGACGACCACCAACTTGGCACTTAGAGTATGTTACAGAGATCAATATTGCATATTGTCTTTTAACAGAGGATGGAAAGCCATCAACTTTCCATGAAGCTTTAAACAGCTCAAATGTTACTTTGTGGATGGCAGCAATGTAGGAAGAAATTAAAGCTCTACAAAAAAACAAGACATGGGAACTTGTGCCATTGCCACATGGAAGAAAAGTCATTGGAAACAAATGGGTCTACAAGATCAAACGTGATGGCAATAATCATGTGGAGCGGTATCGTGCAAGATTGGTGGTAAAGGGATATGCTCAGAAAGAAGGTATTGACTTCAATGAGATATTTTTTCCAGTAGTCAGACTTACGACAGTCAGAGTAGTCTTGGCAATATGTGCTACATTCGACCTACATCTAGAACAATTAGATGTGAAAATTGCATTTCTTCATGGAGAACTTGAAGAAGAAATTTATATGCTCCAACCAGAAGGTTTCTTTGAAACGAGTGAGGAGAACTTGGTTTGCAGATTAAACAAATCTCTATACTGGTCTCAAACAGTAGCCGAGGTGTTGGTATAAGAGATTTGATTCCTTCATCATGAGCCTTGGATACAACGAGACTCGATTCGAGACCATTGTGCTTATTACTGATAGATTTGAGGATAATGATTTTATCATTTCTTTGTTGTATGTGGACGACATGTTGGTCGTGAGCCCCAACAAAGATCAAGTCCAAGAATTAAAGGCACAATTGGCTAGGGAGTTTGAAATGAAGGACTTGGGACCAGCAAACAAGATTCTAGGGATGCAAATTCACCGAGACAAAAATAATAGGAAGATTTGGCTTTCACAGAAGAATTACTTGAAGAAAATCTTGCGACGCTTCAACATGCAAGATTGTAAGCCAATTTCTACCCCACTTCCTGTTAATTTCAAGTTATCCTCAAGTATGTGTCCTAGCAATGAAGCAGAGAGGAAGGAGATGTCTCGAGTACCATATGCATCAGCAGTGGGAAGTTTAATGTTCGCTATGATCTGTACAAGACCAGACATTGCACAAGCAGTGGGAGCAGTTAGTCGATACATGGTGAATCCTGGTGGAGAACATTGGCAAACAGTGAAGAGGATTCTAAGATACATCAAAGGAACCTCAGATGTTGCATTATGTTATGGAGGATCAGAATTTACTGTCAGAGGCTACGTGGATTCAGATTTCGCAGGTGACCTTGATAAAAGAAAATCCACTACTGACTATATGTTTACACTTGCAGGAGGAGCTGTAAGCTGGGTTTCAAAACTGCAGACTATTGTGGCTTTATCTACGACAAAGGCAGAATACATGGCAGCTATACAAGCATGCAAGGAAGTTATCTGGATACAAAGGTTACTTAAGGAGCTCGGGCACAAACAAGAGAAAATTCCTGTGTTTTGTGACAGTCAGAGTGCTTTGCATATTGCAAAGAATCCAGCCTTTCATTCCAGAACAAAACATATAGGGGTTCAATATCACTTCGTTCGAGAAGTAGTGGAAGATGGAAGTGTAAATTTACAGAAAATCCATACCAAGGAGAACCTAGCAGATGTTATAACTAAGCCAATCATTACTGACAATTTTATATGGAATAGATCCTCTTGTGGCCTAGCAGAAACGTAAGCAACATGTTAATGGCAAAGCAGAAAAGATGGTGTGGAGATTGATTGGTTCTCAATCAAATCTCCAAGTGGAGAATGTCAAGGAAGTGGGCACCGCCCATCTAGAAGGGCGGTGCCCAATTCAACACTGACACTACGGTCTATGTGTTGAATAAAAAGAAAAAATAATAATAAAATAATAATAAAATAATAATGCATAGTAGCCAAAATGCAGCTATAAATTGAGCGCTCATTCCCTCATTTCAATCATCCCAGAAAATTCATTTCTTCCTGTATTTGAGAGAATTTTGAGAGTTATTGGGTGTAATTGGGGTATTGGGAAGTGAGAATAGTTTTCTCTTAATTATAGAGAGAGTATAATTATTCTCCTCAATTATTATAGAGAAGTTATTATTTTTCCAGTATAATAAAATTATTTCCTTCTGTCTTTGCCCGTGGATGTAGGCTATAAGCCGAACTACGTAATTTCTGGTGTTCAGATTTGTGCTTGCTCTTTATTTTTCTTCCAATCTCATTTAGCTATATTTCTGTTTCACCAATAAATCTCCTTACAGTGACAACCAATAAAATAAAACACTTCTTATCGCTATTCTTATTAAGAAGATAACAACAAGATCGTCCTACTCTTCGTCTCTTCCTCTGCCTCCCCTAGTTTTAATTTTGTGCATCACATCTTCAAACTGATGAGATCAGCTTCAAGTATTAAAAAAATTAATTGACAAAAATAAATAATAAAAATTTGGTGTTGTTTAATTAAACATTAATTACCTTTATTATAACAAGCATATTTACTTTCTTAAGCATGTCTTCCACATTTTTCTTTTGCTGCTTCCTTTGGTTTTCTTCATCCATGTCCTCAACAGCTGCACTTCTCTTATTCTCTTCAACCATATTTGTGTATATAAACAGCTTGTGAAATTAAGTCTTTTTTTGCTTTACTAATTAGAACATACATAAAGGATTTGGGAACTCTAGTTCCCTAACTACTGACTTTTGTGTTTGTTACCACCACATTAGGGGCCCCATATAGATTTCCGCTGATTTTGATAACATTAATTCAACCATATTTGTGTATTTAAGTCATTTTTATCTTCATCACTATCAGAAAATGAGTCAACACTTCTTTTGTACATGTAACAATTCAATTTTTTTCCTCTTTTAAAAAGCATATATAGCACCATCTAATGTTAAAAATTATAGCAACTTTTTCACTACATGTATATAAAAATAAATAAAATCAAAAACATAAAGTTTGAATTTTTATTTTCTATATCCTCTTAGGGGAATCCTGGGATCTAGGCTTGTGGTGTTGTTTTTCAGTGGCTTTAACGATGCGTTTCGTGATTTACCATGCAATTGGGCTATCAAACATCTTTCATGCTCAAATATACACCTTTATTAAAGTCATTGATATTATTTTTTTCCATGGGGTGGCAACTTATCTGGATTCCACGTCTGTTTCTTGCTTGTTTGTAGATCCCTCTTTTTCGCCTGTCGTAGCAATTTTGCATTCAATGGTTGGATTGTCTGAAATAGATCAGTCGTAAGTAATTTCATAGTATTTGCATATTTCAAGAGTGTAATTCAGATGTCGATTGCTCAACTAACATGAGTTGTGCCTGCTTATTTTATATTTGGTGGGACAATTCGCCTACCCCTATTTGTAAAAGTTTGCGTAAAAATTTGTTGGGCTTCCTAAATATCAAGTGTCTTGATTAATTTATAACTTTCTTTATCCTGTTTTTCAATTGTAACAAAATTAGCATCATTCATTGAAAAAAAAAAAAAAAAAACTTAATACCCTGGCCCTCCGAAAATTATTTGTTTGGGAAAATATCATAATAACCTCGTGCAGATTGCTATGACCATAAGGTTATAGAATGAGCTCAAACAGAATACTTCGATCAAATAGTTATCTGGGTAGCTCAAACGCATCATCTCGATCAGGTTGTTATCTGAAGAGGTTGAACAGATCACCACGACTAAGTGTTTGGCCTTTAGTAGGACACTTCGACCAAGGAGTAATCCTGAATACCTCGACCAGATATGTATAATAAATGAAAGTTATTATGATCATTATTATAATAGTTATTATAATAAATATGATGGTTATAGGATGAACCCAAATAGAACAATTCGACCAAGTAGTTATCTAGTTAGCTCAAGTACATCATCTCGACCAAGTTGTTTTCTGGAGAGCTTGAATATATCACCACGACCAGGTAATTGTCTGGTAACTTTTAGCAAGGTAATTCGACCAGAGGATAATCCTGATTAACTCAACCAAATATGTATACTAAATAATAATTATTATGGTAATTATTATGATAATTATTATGATAAATATTATATGCTTATTATTTATCATTATTGTGACCATTATTATGTTTACTATTGTGCTCATTAGTACATCAATTATTATGATCATTAGATTTATTAAGATAATTATTATTTATTTAGGTGGATATAATTTTTTGGGGGGAATGTTCCATAGAGTCCGAGGTTCTCTTTCTCAGAATCCACACTCTACCTACTTTTTGTCTACAAATTTCTTCGAAACTTTTTAGTTTAAGGGCAATAATAATTAAGCCACTAGGAGTGTGGCATAAGTTTTTGCATAAGAGACCGATTACTGACTTGAGCATCGGAGGGTTCACACTGAAAAACTTCCGCGCCTCTGACCGTCTTCTGTGATTTCAAGTGATCATAGATAATCTAGCAATTATAGGCATCTTTAGTGATTGGCAAGCTGTTTTCCCAAAATATAAATTTAATGATGATGCTGAAGTTAAGAGATTTGATCGAGGTAAAGGTGATAAGATTTTCGGCATCAATATTATTAATACAATATATCATCAAACAAATTTATACATGTGCAAAACTGATATATAATTTTACTATTTACTTCTACACATAGATGATTAGATGTTGTAAATGAAAATTGAAAATGATAGCACCATATAAGATTATACGTCACGTTCGAAAAAAATAGAAATATGATGATGAAATTATTTTTTGAAAATAAAAAATGTATCATTTTCAATAAATTAGTCAATAACATATTTTTCACAAGAAATTTTTAATTTTATCAAATTATCATGTAATTGATAAAATCAATCGACCAAGATTAAATTATCGATTACAATAATAGACTAACATTGTGCTTTATAAGTACAATTCACGCAATGTACTAATTTAATTTCATCTAAAATAATAAAGTCATCTCACTATTTTTACTGGGAAGTCCTCTAACAGCCATTAATGCTCACTTTAATCCCTAAATGACCATACTTTAATCATCATTTTTTTCTCACTCCAACCACCCCTATAAAACACATTTTTCTTCATTTTTCACATGGGTTTCACATTACCCAACATCCATAGTTTTTCTTAGTGATAAAAATTTTAAACTCCAATCATTTTATTTCAATCAAATTAGTAATATTTAGAAACCTTTTATTTCCATCTTAACAAACTTTTAGCTCCCGTTTCGTCATATTTTCTCTCTCTAAATTCACGTGCCTAAAAATTTGTGACTGACTTGACTATTAGAGGGTTTACATCGCTAAATCCGATCCTGTGATTGTTTTCTTGTATCTATAGAGCAACTTTGCACAAAGACATCATCATCCCTTAGAGAAGAAAAAATTTAAAAGTCCATTAAGATCAACCCAAATGATAAATTCATCGTCGTCGAATCCAATAAAGGAGAAGCCTAAGAAGGCCATCCTTAGTTAAAATTATCCCCTAATAAGTTGGTACAGAATTTGCATTAATAGATTGGATTGTATGTGGGAACTTTAGATAAAAAGTCTTGGAAAGCCTTTCTATAAGCATGGATGCTAATAGTGAGTACTATAACCTTGAGGCTAATGATGAAAGCTCTATAATGGATAAGGAAGTTCACTGTCGACAAAGAAGACGACAATGAGATCTAGAGGATGATGACATTGTCGTGTAGTTTAACTTCAACAACAAGTGGATCAGTTGGCTCATAACTCTAATATAATGTTCAACCAATTTCAAGCTCAAGTTGAGGTAAAGGAAGAACTCAAATTGATGTAATGCCGTTGATTCTGGCAAATCTAGAATGAGGTCTAGAGAAGAATTGAGTGAAGATGATCTCAGGCATTCTTTGAACTAGTGAAGATCTAGGAGGAAAATGGTTATAAAAGATTTAGACTAAGGAGAAGAAGTTGACAAAGAATTACAAGAAGAATTCAGAGACTTGAGCAAATGGTTTGAGAAATGGGCCCACTTGATAACTTGAGCCACGTTTACTTCTGATATAAAGATAGAAAAATATCCATCTAGGTTCCATTTACCTCAGATGGAGCCTTATGATGGACACAACAATTTTACTGATCATGTAGAATTGTATCTTACCCTTATGGAAGTGCAAGGGGCTTTACAAGGAATTCTTTGTCGAGCTTTTCTTTCCACACTCCATGTCATCATTTGGAGATTTGAGTAGAGAATTCCATCTTATCTGTGTTTCATAATATTTGAAAAATAATGATTTATTATTTGCTATTGAGGACCGCAAAGAGCGTCAACCTATACGTGACACAATTACCTTCTCATAATACAATACGTCCTTACCAGGATTCGTAGTGACTATATATATCTTCTGTGTATATGTGTAGAGTAAGAAATTTTATATTTAAAAGTTTATACTATGAATTTGTTGAGTAAATGGCTAAAAAAAGAAATATTATGAGATTAAAAAAAATATTTTGGACATTAAATAAATTGTATCAAATCATGCACTAGGAAGGATTGAAGAAAGTTTTATTTATAGGTGACAAACCTCACCTCATCTTGAGCAGCTTGACTAGAATTTCAACCATAATGCAGTGATATAATGCACTAAACACAGGACTATGTTTAAAAAAAAAAGGAATTTTTGTGTAGTATTGCTATATTGTTCCTACTATTAGGGTATAAATTTAAATTTGACTATATACCCATATGAAGGACTATTGTTAATTTGCCCCTAATGATTTAAAAAGTCTTCACTCTCTTATAAAAATAAATAAATAAAGGTCAGTATTCCAACCCCAACAATTAGTTTTGCTGTTAATTTGGATCGTTAACTATAAGTTAACAGCTTCTGCTACTGTACATGCATGTCTCCAATACATGCAAAATAACCAAAAAAAAAAAAAACAAATGGGAGTAACCGATTATCCCATATATGAATAAAATAATATTATATATATATATCATAATTAAATTTAATGAAAAAGAAAGAATATAAAACAACATAGTAATCAAAAATAAGCTTCATATTTAATTATAACAATTTCAAATTTGATGGTATTATTATTATGTTCATTATACTTGACTTTACTTAATTAAATCATTGTAGGTTTACAATTCAATATTTCATGTTTATTGCAACAAATTTCAAATTAGCATTAGTTCCATGTTTAATTGTCCCCACATCAAGATTAATAGTAAGTGTTTTATATTTACTGTACCATCATTTGCATGATTTCCATGATTGCAAGTTTACGATCATATGTTTCATATTTATTGTAGTAAGTTTCAAGTTAGACAAGGTTTTATGTTTAATGATCCATACGTCAAGGTTAATAGTATTTGTTTTATATTTATTGTACTATGATTTGCATTATTTTTATGATTACAAGTTTATGATCCTATGTTTCATTTCTGTTGCACTAGATTTCAAGTTTATTGCAGTGATTTTCAAGTTATCATAGGTTTTAATTTTAATAGTCCATATAACAAGATTAATGGTAGGTGTTTCATATTTATTGTAAAATGATTTGTATGATTTTTCTGATTACAAGTTTATGATCCAATTTTTCATGGTTGTTGCACCAAGTTTTAAGTTTATTGCATAGGTTTCAAGTTTAATGTTTTATATGAAAAGATCAATAGTATGTATTTCATATTTATTGTACAATGATTTGCATGATTTTTATGACTACAAGTTTATGATCTTATGTTTCATATTTGTAGCACTAAGTTTCAAGTTTATTGCAGTAAGTTTCAAGTTAGCATAGGCTTCACGTTTGATGGCCTCATACGTCAAGATTAATGGTATGTGTTTCATATTTATTGTACTATAATTTACATGATTTTTCTGATTGCAAGTTTATGGTTCTATGTTTGATGTTTGTTGCAATAGATTTTAAGTTTATTGTATTGATTTTCAAGTTAGCATAAGTTTCAAGTTTAATTTTTCGTACGACGAGATTAATGGTATGTGTTCATATTTATTGTACAATGATTTGCATGATTTTTATGATTATAAGATTATGAACTTATGTTTCATGTTTGTTGCACAAAGTTTTAAGTTATTACAATAGTTTCAAGTTAGCATAAGTTCATGTTTAATGGTTCCTATGATTAATGGTATATGTTTCAAATTTATTGCACAATGATATGCATGATTTTTGTGATTGCGAGTTTATAATCATATATTTCATATTTGTTGTAATAAGTTTTATGTTAGCATTGGTTTCATGTTTAATGGTCCATACGTCAAAATTAATTTTATGTGTTTCATATTTATTGTACCGTGATTTGCATTATTAAATTTTCATAAAATGGTTAAATTTTTAGATAATTATGAATAACTCAAGTGTGTAATAAGAGGTTTCATGTTCAATGAATAACATTGTGTTATTTCATAGCAAGTAATTTCAGGTCATCATTTAGAATATTCAGATTTCATGTTCATCGAAATGTTATTATAGTACTAAATATTGTAATTTACTAAATATTGTAATTGGTATAGTATCACCATGAATTATGTTGGTAAAGCATATGTATATTTGGCCATTCCAAGTAAGTGAAAGGAGTCTCAATGGTAGAATAAAAAGAGAAAATACGACATAATTTAATATGTTGTTTAGTGACTTACATTAGTCATTCACCTAATGCTATAATATGTTCAATAGTGTGAATTTAATGTTTAAAAAATTAGACAATAATATCACAAAACAATTCTAACAAATACTTATAATTAATTTAATATACAATAAATACAACAATGAATAAACTTGAAGGGATAAAGAAAAGAGAACAAACACAAGATTTTTACATGGTTTGGCAAATCCAACCTACATCTATGCCTCCAAGCAAACTGAGCTTAAGAATTTTACTATATAAATCTTACAATTCAAGGTTTCAAAATATTTACAATTGACTTCTAAGGTGTTAATAAATCTTTACAAATTTAGATGAATACACATCTCTTTTCCTAAGTTAACGTTATGACAAATTTGAAAATATTGCACAAATAGAAAGCCGCTTGGAAATTATTAATTTACTGTTTGAGTTTTTACAAACTCATCCAATCATAGTAGATTTACCGCTTGAAGTTAGCAATTAGTCATTTTAATTTCAGAAACTCTCCAAATAGAACTGATTAACTGCTTTAAATTAGTGGTTCGCAGTTTGAGTTCCAAATACTTTCCTAATAATATCGGCTAACCGCTTGAAGTTAGCGGTTCATCATTTGAGCCCCTAATATTACAATTTTGCCAAAATCGTTATAAAATTCAATCAAGCCTATTTTTCAATATTTCAAACAATACTTACTAATTTCAAATATCTCAAATAAATTTTCTATTTTGTCCATAAACTTTGAAAATAACTCATTTCATGACATCATATTTTCTTTTTAAATACTAATTTTTCTTAAAAATACTTAGATTAAGTGTTCTTGATCTTTCATTTGCTTAGAGGACTATCTAAGCTCATAAGATGTTATTTTTAATTTTAATATCTAAAATATAATACTCATTTTTTATTAAAAAATATAATTGAAAATATAAATATTTGGTTTAAGATTATTAATTATTATATCAATAATCATAATTATTTTAATTATTATCGAAATTCTAGCTAAGTAATGTATGCCTTCAATTTGATAATTAAAGCTTGAAAAAGTGTCCAAGACAATGAATGTATTTCTTCAATTTAATAATTAAAGCTTAAAAAAGTGTCAAAGACAATGAATATATTTCAGCTTGGTAATAGTGGAAATTAGGATTTCACAAATTTGAGGGAAATTTGTGAACTCAACCAATTAAAATGAAGATATGAGTATGCTAAAATAATATATAAATACAATTTGATAAAAAAATGAGCCAAAAATGAGTCAAATACTAATGGTCGCAATAAGTAACCTCACAAATAAATTCAAAAGAACTCTTATATTTTGCTGCCACTTTTTATAGCCAAAATCTCCATAGTAAATAACCTTGCAATCATTTTTAATTCCATTGATTCTCCTTTAAATAATTGGCTTATTTCACCATTACGCTCAATTAATTTATTATTATTATTTTATTTAGTAATTATAGGAAACACAATTTAATGAAAAAAAAAAATCAAATTAACTATTTATATATCAAACATAATATTTTCTACATATCATCCTTAAAAATCTACCAAAAACATGAAATGCTAGCATTATATCTAAAAAGTATGGTGGATTATCACAGTTCAACTGAAACCCCTACTACATAGCAACACCAGTAGCCCACTTAAAATGTCATCAATTTAACCAGAAAAGCAAAAATATAAAAAGGATTATAAAATAAACAACTAATTGATTATAACATATCCAAAATCCCATTAAAAAAAATTTCATAAAACAATATACAAATGTATCCAATTAATACATTTAAGAGTAGCTTACTTTAGCTTATCAATCCATGCTTCAATTCTTTGTTGAACAAATAACATCAAGCTACAATACACCACCCAAGGCACACTTTTTCAGGTAAAATAAATAAATAAAAGTTCTTAAAATATAACTACTAAAAATAATCAAATATCATACTTTTTTTTTCAACTACAAAAATGATGCACCTGGCTTTTCTTGTATACAAGATATATTGCATAAATTAGATGTGACAACAAATAAAGAATTCAAAGAAAACAGACTCCAGTTCAGATAATCGAAAGAAACAGAGCAAAAGCAAATAAAGAAAGCAAAGTTGACTCACGAATGCTTTTTACACGTATAGAACAACTAACTGCCTCCAGATTCCATAACAATATTTGTTAATTTGATCTGCTCACAATGCGGTTCTTTATAACACCTTTCACCAAGATACTCAGCAATCAGTTAAAAGTAAAAAATGCTAGTATTACCTCACTGGTGCACACAGAAATTTAAAGGCTGGGCCTTCTTATGGTTTATAGTATAAAAGATGAATCAAAAGGATAACGAAGTAACTAACTTTGGGAATGAATGGGATTTTACAATATGAATAATAATTTACTTCTTCAAACAGTGATGTTCACAGCTGATAAAAAAAGATTTTTGAATTATTATCATTGTAAAGTATAAAAATAATACAAATTACATTATTAGATTCAAATAGCAAGCTGCAACTTTGAGCTCCTTGTCTTCCAGCTTTGATCTAAGCTTGACATAGTTGATGCTACTAGAAATAACAAAGCTACCTGAAATATAAAAATTTAAAACAAACACACACAAATTAAATTTAAAACCATCTTTATCAGAGTCAACATACTTTCTTTTAAATGCTCCATATGGATTCAGATCCTTTCTAAACCAAAACATTAAATTATCTTCCACATCATCACGGCCAAAATTCATATCGAATGCCAAATGTTGGATATTACTGAATCTTATTTGGTAACAAGACCAGGGATGAACATAAGACCACTGAGTGAAAACAAAAGCAATGAGAAAAAGAAAAGCCTAAACCATAACTCATCCTAATCTTTATGTCATCAATGGAAGCTTGAATTACCAAAGTCATTAACTATTCACATTGTTAGATAGATACTCATCCTAATCTTTATTTCATCAATTTATAAATAAACAAGAGCCAAATATAAACTTGAGTTTCCACCAAAAAAAAAAGGAATATTAAAGTGAACCTAACTAAAATGAACTCAATTAATGCCACTCTTTACTATTCTAGGTACTATCATAACCACAAAATAGTACTTTAATAGCTTCAATTCTCTTGATAATTGTTTCACACTTGCATACTACCAGCAGATACATATGTTATCATTCAATAACAATAAGATAAAATGAGAGAAGGAATAAACTCCTCTCCATATCTAAACTTAAACTTTAAATCTAATATAAAGCAAGGAAATTTATAATATTAAAGCAATAAAATGAAATTCCTTTTTCAATAACTGAAATTGCCAACGTTTAATCAGAATAGTAACACGATTAGTTCAATTAAGTCCAGATTTTGTTTTACAAGTAAAACGTCGCCGTTGATTTGGATCTTCATTTATTCTCCTTCTCTTTTCTTGAAGCCTCTCTACAAAATCGATAAAACCTTACAACAACAGCAACATGATAACAAATCAAAAGAAGAATAAAATTGAGATTGTCTGAGGAATCTAGGGCTCAATTTCACCAAATTATCAAAAAAAAGGCACTTGAAAGATGCACTTTGTGGAAACATATCAATTATAATGTGAAGCATCTAAAACAAAAATTAAAATTAACAATTGAAAAAAAATTATATGAAAAGAGATAAACAAATCGAGAACCTTCAGCTTCTCCAAGATCCTCTCTGAGTCAGAGAAGATTGAATAAATCTAAAATTAATGGCAAAAGATAATCAGAATAACGATTTGGTATTAAATAAATGAAACAAAGATCATAAATAAACATGTCGATACATAACTAATAAACTAATAAGGCAATAAGAAACCCTGAATATGGCAAAAAAATCAAAATCAATTGAAAGCTATTCGTTTTACCACAAAATAAACAATACCATGTTGTTTAGAATTGACGGCTCAAGAATGGCTAGAAGCTGCAACGCTGAAATGAAACTAACGGCTTCGGGCATCGACAACATGTGGATGTGTGTCAGTGAAACTGATTGAGCAGGGCTGAGGGGGTTGTGCTTATACCGCCGTTGATCGTTGTAGAAGAAGAAGGAAACAGGAATTATGGAGACGGCAACAACGACAGCAACAGTAGACACGGAAGAGATGACCGTGGATCAGAAGCGAACGCCACAGCGAGACTGACTGAGAAGGGCTGAGGGTGGCTGAGGGGGCTGTGCTTGTGCCGCTATTGATCATTGCCGATAAAGAAGATTAGTCCGTCCTTCTGCCACCGTTGATTGTTGCCGACGATGGAGATCATCCCGTGCTTGTGCCGTCGTTGATCGGTGCTTAGGAACTCATTCAGCCACCGTTGATGGCCGTGTTGAGGCATGTGGTGATGGAGTAATGACAGAGTGGTGAGGCGTGTGCGTGGTGAGGGAGTGGTGAGGCGTATGGCGGGTGGAGTGGTGATATATATATATATTATTAAATAATAAAAAATTTCTTTTTTTTCAAAGTTAATCCAAAAGTCTGACCGATTTTATAGGTTTTCAATTCTTACAAATTTTTTATTATTTAATAATAAAACGAATCTCAATTGTTAGATCTGTTTTATTTAATCCAATAGTGATTTTTTAACTCATGTATCTCATACATATAGGTACAGTAAATGTCCAGTAAGGGCGTGTTTGGCACCCTAATCATTATATTGTGCTAAGATTGTGTATTGTATTATATTATTACTATATCATGCTTGGCTTTATTAGGCATTTTATTAGACTAAATTATAATGCAGTAACTCCCACGTAAACTAAATCCGACCACCCTCACGGGTTTATGCAGGTTTGCAATAGATCTCAAATTCTCCATCTCTCGACTTACTTATTCTCTCTTCTTTCTCACAAATATGATGCTCCACCACCACGCCTCTTCCTTCGCCGCACAACACCCAGCTCCAGCACCATCCCATCACTCTATAACACTGCCACGCATGTTCTCTCTTTTCTCTTGCTAACGTACGATACTCCACTACCATACAATCTTCTATCGCAGCGCGACAACTAGCCCCACCACCCCACCGCGCAACACCATTGCCATGCATGCCTTCACCACCTGAATCATAGAGCTCCAGGTTTGATTTTTGAATTTGAGTTTGATTTTTTAATTAGGGTTTGATTTGTGAATGTTTTCTATTGAATCATATTAGTAATAATTGAATTAATTTTTGAATTAGGGTTTGATAATTTTGCTTTCAAGTTTTGTCTATTTAATGCAATATTGATTGGTATTTTTATTGGCTCAATTCTTGTTCGGTGGCATTGTATTCTTAGCCATTAAAATGTCCACTCCAACGACTGCTTTGTTGAAGGAAAATTGCTTTTGTTTATTCTCTTTTCTGTTCATTACCTGTTTGTGTGTGTAACATTATAACTTTAATTAATTTTCAATTTGCTTTCTTCTTTTTGTTTCGTTGTCCTTTTGGTTCTATAATTAATTATTACAGTTGACATTATTGTCAGCTTTTTTGCCAATATCCGCTGTTTTCAAGGACATAGGTATCATTCACAAGAAGAGCAAAAATGGAGAGCTCTATATATGTTGGTTTTATCAATATGGCTATTTTTGTACTTGGAATAATCTTAGCTGATATAAGACTAGCTAATTCAAACAATTTGTATTCTTGCTCCAATTAGCTAGATTTTCCATGTGTTATATAATGGTTTTTCTCATGATTAATTATGCTTGAAGGATTAATTTTAGCCTTAGCTATCTCTATAATTATAATGTGGTCACATTCTACCAATTTGTAGTTAAGCGTACTTAACAGGTTGAAAATATTTTATATCATAAGTAAATCTAATTTCTGCAAATCATGGTGAAAAATATTGGTAACAAGAGAATATTTGCATATAGGGAATGGGAGACTTATTGAATGAAATGGCAGTGATGATGAGCCAAACAAAGACTAATGTAAGTCTTCAATGCATATTTATTTATTCTCTATCCGAGTACATTCAAACTTGTTGAAAATGCATATTCTAAATGAATGCAATGCTTTGTTTTGTTTTGTTGCATTATTACCAAGTCATGATAATACATTTGAACCATGTTATATTTGTTTGGATTGTGCTGGCTGATAGGATGTGATAGATTATCAAGATGGATATATAAGTTCGAAGCATGGCCAAAGATGACTCTGAGGCTGGAGAATCTGTTGCCAAGGGTTGATAATGTCATATTCTCAATACATGGCTGACGTTTTCGTTGCTTGTGTGGCAACTACTGCAAACAAGTTCGGTTTTCTTGAAGCATTTGCCAGATCTGAATTGTATATCTGCTTGTGAGCATTTTCATTTCAAGTCAACGATGTCATTCAGGTTGCTGGGTTGTTAGTTTTAAATGCTCAGACCTAATTGATTGCTCTAAGAAATGAGCCGGTACTAGTTTTTATTCCCAAACCATTTAGAAATAAATGTTAAAATATATATATATATATATATATATATCGTAGTGTTTAGTGCAAGCCATTTGATTCTTCATTGGTTGGTTATTCTTTTGAATAAAATGGACTTGAAGATAGTGGCCCTAGTGGCTAAAGCATATTTGATTGCCATTTAGAGAAAAACAAAAAAAAAATGCGGTAGACTTTTTAATCTCTTGTTAAATTACAAATACTTTTGAAAAATGCTCGAAAATATTTATTTATGTTATGATATTACTCAGATTTTAGAGGTTATTTGATTGAATGATTTGATTGGATCTTTATTTCATATATATATATATATATATATATATATATATATATATATATATATATTTGGAAAATGTTAAAAATAAATGTTATGTTACCAAAAATTTAATACTCTAAGCTTCGATCTTTATAAAAAATTATGATCTTTTAAATATTTGTAAAAAATAATGTTTAATTTCTAAAATTTAAGATTTCTATATTTAGTTTTTCAAGTACTAATAAATATTATTTTCTAGATATATAATTTAAATTAATAATAAAAAATTTAATACAGTACACTGCAGTACCAAATATATTATAACAAAAAATTAATATATTACAATATGGTACCAAACATTGCATGGTATTATTATAATATAGTGCCAATGCAAATTCAGCATAATAGAATGAACTTATATTACAATAATATAATACAGTGTGTCAAACACACTCTAAGTTGATTAATAAATATAAAAATATATCCTTGATATAATTTAATGTCACTAGAAAATACGAAAGTATCCCTAAATATCTAATAGTATAACCGGTTATAATTCTAACTTTTGGTTCTCCTTACTTCATTTTCCCCCGTCTCCACATTTTATTTAATTTTTGTTCACAAGCTAAAATGATTAACGAGCTTATTTTTTAAACAAGTCCTGTTTGTATTTAAAGATTTTGATACAATATATTATATTTATTTATTGAAGTGGGAGTAGGAATAGAGAGTGTTGATTGCTCACATTTCAACTTTTACTTACTCATCTAAGAAGATGAGTAAGAGTCCTCTCCATAAGTCTCACTCATTTTTAGAGTGAGGAGTATAATTTTCACTAAATGAGAATTTATTCTCAACTCTTTCATTATTAAATATAATTTAATTATATTTATTAAAATAAAATAATTTTAATTTATTTAAAAATAATTATATATTTGAATATTTTATTTAAAAATATTACCTTTATTAAAAAATAATAATAATATTAAACTTATTTAAATATAATATTATTGTATTTAGTTAAAAATAATTATTTATATTGATTCTATATTAAAATTACTTAAAAATAATATTATTATATTCATAGAGAATTAATGATATTACTATATACTATCTTTATTTGAAAATATAATATTATTATATTTATTTAATTTTAACAGTATTGCATTTATTTAATATTCATAATTAATAATAATAAATAGTTTATTCTAAGAAAATATTAATTTTTTATATTATTAATAATAATGTTTCATTTGTGTTGCTCTTATCAATAATTTTTAATTTATATAATTAAAATTAATAAAAAATTATGATTTACATACTTAAGAATATTAATAATTTTTATTAATTTATTTTAATTAAATTAATAATAAAATAAGTATTTTATTTTATAAATATAATTTTTATTCACTTTGTAATTAACAATTATAATTCTTTAAATAAGAATAAAATTACAATTTGAAACAATTCACTCTTAATCTAAGATAAAGTAAATACAAAAATAATATTTTAATGTTCATTCTACACTTTCATTATAATTAAAAAACAATATACTCCTACTTCCTTCTACATTTTTATTTTTAAGATTTCTACTCTAATCTAATAAGTAACTTAAATAAATTATATTCACGCATACTTAAATTTGATGCGATGCCGTTAATGGCACAACATAATTATTCAAATTGACGCCCCTAGCCTGACATGCGCCTAAATTATTTTTAAGTGCCAAACGCTAGGGCTTAGATGTTACTGTAATAAACTGTAGGGATCTTAATGATAATACCTTTAAGAAGTTGGAAGAAATAAAAAAGACGAGCAACAAGTATATCTATAACCTCGTAACCAAACAAGAGCTATACAACCCACTAAAAACCCTAACCTCAGCACAGTCCAACATATATAAACAATCTCATAAACAAGTTCCAAAATCGGCTAATTGCGAAAGAGCTAAAGACAGAGAAGGACGAAAAGGAGGGAAATTAAAAAAAAAATGCAGATCTTCGTGAAAACCCTAACGGGGAAGACCATTACCCTCGAGGTCGAATCGAGCGACACCATCGACAATGTCAAGGCCAAGATCCAGGACAAGGAAGGTGTTTATTTATTAAGTTTAAAATTAAACTATTGAATTTTTTCTGATTATCAAATTAAGATCTAACGGCTACAATTTGCTGATTAAACACTTTTAGGTATTCCGCCGGACCAGCAGAGACTTATCTTCGCTGGGAAGCAACTTGAGGATGGCCGTACTCTAGCCGATTACAATATCCAAAAAGGTTATTCATTTTTTTTAATTAATTAAAATTTTGCACCATTTTTACTGAGAACTTAACGTTAGTTTAGTGAATTATAAGAATGAAACTTAAGCTTAGCCTTTTAACTTGAAATTTATTTTCCAGCATATTATTATTCTTTTGTAAATTATGCTTGCGGTTTTAATTAGTGGATTTATTTGAATGAAAATGAAAAATTTTCAGAGTCAACTCTGCATCTAGTTCTGAGGCTTCGAGGTGGTATTATTGAGCCTTCTTTGATGGCATTGGCAAGGAAGTATAACCAGGACAAGATGATCTGCCGAAAGTAAGTTTGGATATTTATCATTGGCTTTAAGTTATTTTTTATTGAAACCCATATCATTAGTTTTGGATACCGATTGTTTCATTGCGTCACTGCTTACTGCTATTAGTCCCTGTTTTCTAAAATAATTGTAAGATAGTGTCTTGTTATTTTGAGCTTCATGGCTGTCTTGTCCTGTTTTAGGTGGCATGTTTTCTATGTTTTATATGATATGGTATATGTTATATTGTTATAGTTATGGAAGTGTTCTATATTCTTAAAAATGTAGTTAGCTTGCTAGAAACTGGAGCGAAGACTCAAGTTTGCTTCCTTATGAAGATGTTGAGGTAGCTCAATTTGCTCCTTCTGAAGGTGTTGAAGGATGGTTTCGATTATTTACGTTTTTACTTTTAGCTTCCCAGCTATTTTGGATGCACATATGAGTAATGACATTATTTAGTTGGATGCACACATGGGCTAATGGTATTCTTTAGTTGGATGCACACATGGGCTAATGGTATTCTTTAGTTGGATGCACACATGTGCTAATGATTTTGGAGAGCTGAAGGACACTTTGTTACAGACTCTTATTTTGATGAGAATGTGCAACACAAGAAGCACATGCTTTGCTACTTATAAACTGAGTCAGAATTTGTGCTTTCACATGTTAGTTTCCTTCTTTTACTTAGTATTCTGCAAATCATGTTAGGGTGTTTGCTTTATGTTTTTGTAGATTATGGTTAAGAGGATGAAATCACTTGTGTATATAGCCTTTTTTTTTTTTCATTCCTAGAGGGGTGGTTCCCAGTAATTTCTGTAGATGATCTGGTCAAGTATATTCAAAGTATTTAACACCACGTATACGAAATTCCAGTATTAAGTTGAGGTTATTTATGAACTTAACATGGAGGGCATCTTTTAGGGTGTGCTTGGCGCACCATATTGCATTATATTGTATTAATTGTATTGTACTATGGGGTATTGCATTAAGTTGTAATGTAATACAATGTTTGGTGTGGTATGGATTGTATTATATATAATACTATTTTGTAATATCATTTTATATTAATATTTAAGTGTTAAATTATTAATTTTTGAATTAATTTAATAATATACTATTATCAAATAATATTATATTATAATATAATTTATTTCTATATATTAGTTATCATAATAATAAATGAAATTTTATAATTTAATATTATGTTGTATTGTAAGATAATATAATTATTTAGAAATTAATTTTTATTTATGAATGTCTAATATAATTATTTAATTTAAATTTATTATTTTAATATTTACGTATTTAAAGTAAAATAATGTGTTATCATTTATTTATTAAATATTTAGGCTTACTAATATTTTATATTTTATATTATTGTTTGAATTAAATTTTATTTAAATATAATGTAAATTAATATGTATTATTTTTAAATTCATTATAAATTATTGAATAATAAAAGTAAAATGATTAACTTTTAAATATGAACAGTATTTCAATGGAACACAGCCTAAATCCTACCTTGGATTTATTTTGCATTAACTACCTTTACAATACAATGTATTGCAAGCTGCTATAAAAGGAAAGTATTTGTGGTTTGTAGGATATTCCTGCTTTTATTGTTGGATCTTTTACTTTCATTTATAAATTTGATTAATTTTATTACTTGTTACCGTTTTATATCAAATTTGTTGATGACTATGATTCTCAACAACCTAATTCATGCAACAGATGTTATGCACGCCTACACCCCCGTGCTGTGAACTGCAGGAAGAAGAAATGTGGGCATAGCAACCAGGTAAATCATTTGAGTTGTGATGTATTTATATGCTTTACTTTTTCTTAATCTTCTTTTATATAATAAATTTACTCTTATGTACTGCTTTGTATGTTGCAGCTGAGGCCAAAGAAGAAGATCAAGTAGATATATTGCGGAGGGATGCTACATTTTATACTGTTACAAGATGTTTTGCCTAGAGTATGTAGCATCAACGGTTGGCTAGTAATAGTAGTCACTTAGTATGTGTGATTTCTGTCATGTTAAGACTTCAAAATGTTTTAAGAGTTTTGAGAGTATTTTTAGACTGATTATTATGGCCTCTATGTGACACATTGAGCACTTTCTACTTCATTATAACTTGCCTGGATCTACTATTTTCTTACATTGATGTTTGCGCACTAGCAAATTTTACATTTTCATTGGTAATGATTATCCATTGTTCGATTATGATTATTCATTGTTCGATTCCGGTATCTAATATTTTTGTAATTCTTGAACTAAATATACACAAGAAAAGCCATATAATCTGTCAAATAACAAACGTTATTAGTTGAATCCCTGTGAGTTACATGCATCGGAAAGATTTTGACTTCTCAACTGGGGGTCGACCATTATGTCTGCATTGCTTCTCCTCCAGTCTGTCCGATTGCTTGTTGAAAATTGGACGAGCTATTTGCAATAAATTTTTCGTCACTTGGCAGTTCTGTCCATATTATCTGTCATTTCGGATGGTACCCAAAATTCAAAGTTCTCAGAAATGTTTTTGGATTTGGATTTTGTCATGATGGTAAATATGAGATAACAAACTCACCTTGTCTGAAAAATGTTTTGGATCATTTTCCTCGGGCACTCAAGTGCTGCATATTCTAGCTCGAGCAACTCATCTGAACTGAGTCGCCAACCAAGGGCACCCAGATTTTCCTCAACTTGCTTTACTGACTTAACTCCAGGTATGGGTATGGTACCTTTGCAGATGCACCAGTTTATTGCAACCTGCTAACTGAATGTCTTAACATCTTCACTTAAAACAACTATAGATGCAAGATGGAGTATCATTATTTCGTTGGACCAGTAAGTAGTATCCTGATAGGCATATTTAAGAATAAAAAATATGTTCAAAATAAATACCTGTGGTATGGTTTTGCCTCGTCTTTCTGCAATATCTTTTAGAGAGCTCAATAAAGGCTTCAATCCAGGAAGGATTTGCCTGAACAACAATGCCCTGATAGCAGACAATGCATCCTATTGTGAGACAAAGCAATGAATAATGCAAGAAAATAATCATCATTGAAAAAAGAGAGTAATCTTTCACCCATTTTCCCCTTGCAAATAATTATAGTGAAAAGAAAAAAAGCAATACCGAGGTCCGCGGGGAAGTTTAGAAGGTGTATATTTCCCAGTAAGCATTCCGAGTCCTAGAGGGCTATAAGAAATCAAGCGGATACCCAGAGAGTCACATATATTCTTGATTTTCAGCTGATTTTCTCCCATGCTCAGCAAAGAAAACTGCACCTGAAATATGACATCTTATTAAATATAAGATACAGCTTTATGATTACCAGTTTTCAGGTTACTGATGTCAGGCTATGCATATGCAGCATGGTCTCCATTCAATGTATGGTTTTATAGAAACCGTGAGGTTTCAACTTTCAACAATTATATCGCTTTTAATAAAACCCAAGGACATTTGTGATGCATACTAGAGTAAGATTATGTGGTCTTGGCTGGGGCACCACAAAGAAACTAGGCCAATAGGTCCGGTTAAAGCCATGAACAAAACTCAATCCATTTGTAAAATGCTGCAATTTCATGAGCTCTTCTGTTAAAAGAAATTAAAATAACATGTTAATCACTTTCTCTTTCTAATTGATGTCAAACTTTACTAAGTGTAAACGGTAATATGTAAAGGAAATTTTATTACTTTTTTTGTGTGAATAAAAGGTTATGATCACAATTGCCTTTCTTTGAGCAATTCGCAATCTATTTATATACAATAAAGTTTTCCTTACAATTTTTGACTCCATATACAAAGTGATAAGAAATTAAGATTGTATTTACAGATGGCTTGCTGTATTGACTAAAAGGTAAATAGTAAAAGATATGACCGACTACAGTAGTTATTTGGTGACTAAGTGTCGGTAAGTAAGGACAAAAATTAAAAAGATATTGTCATAGTTTTTCTCTTGGGGTAGTGAGTAAAAGAAAAATATCTGTAAAAATGAAATAAATAAAAAACTAGCTAATTGAGTATTTTTGCTAAATAACGAAACCTGCACAATCTTATTTGCCAAAATCCACTTTTACAATCAAATTTAGAAAAAATATCTAACTTTTTTGTATATAATTTACAAATTAATCTTAATTTGGTGTTTTATAGTTATTTGTAAATTATATACAAAAGGAATTATCTAGCCAACTTTTTCTTTATTTCATCTTTACAAATATCTTTTATTCATTATCCAAAAGACATCTTCTTAATTTTTGTCATTTCTTACAGGTATTTAGTTACCAACAAATTACTATAGTTAGTAATGCCTTTTACTACTTATTTTTCAGTCAGTCAATTGGCACCAAGCCATCACTTTATTGTATATAAATTGATTGTGAATTGATCAAAAAAATGACAATTACGATCACAACCTTACATTCATATAAGAAAAGCAATAAAATTTCCTTACAACATATTACCTTTCACACTTAATAAATTTAGACATTAGTTAGAAAGCGATTAACAAGTATGTTATTTTAATTTCTTTTATCTTATTTATTTATCTTTTGGATTAATAACTCTCGCTTAGTTAACGAAAGTACAATTTATATTTAAAGCATCAACAGAAGGTCATCTCTTGTTATTATTCAAGAGAAAAGAGGTCAGAAAAATAGCTTAAGAAAATAGGTTTTTGTTTTGACAAAAATATTAATAACTCAGTAAAAGTTTCTACTAAATTTCTGAAAAAAACTTTTTAACACGGCCTCCATTGGCCCTGTTTTGCCAAATATATGTTGTTTTGACAAAGGAGTTTTGGGCGTGAGTCGGAGAGTTCAAAGCGTGTTTTTACAAACATGTTTTTAAAACCAGATTTATAAAAACTTTGAAAGGCCAGTTTTTGTCAAGACAACTCCCCTTTTCATCAACATTTTTCCATCTGGAACCCTTTTCTCTTCTTTGGTAATAGAGCACCTCTGTTGTTTTTGCTTAAAATATATTACATATGAGTAGGTACAAGGTAGACTTCATTTAGTCTGTGCAATATCTTCGCGATTGACAAATTTGATGATAATCTTGTTCAAATTTATAGAAATCCATTTATTGTATTAGAAAAAGATTCTAATACAAGTTATTAGAAAGTACTTTAGGAGCTAGAGAAAAACAAATATACTTAGGATGGACACCAAATCAATACAAGTCTGTTACCTGTGCCGAGCATAGAGGGACTCCTTGGGCTGTGAGGTAATCATGGATCTTCACAAGCTGGTTTGGTCCATAGTTGCTCACCCCAACTGCGCGAACTAAACCCTGCATGTTACAATTTCCATAAGTTTTAACAATTCTAATATCGATTTTGTAACTTTTTTTTTTTCAACAGCAATTGAACAGGTAATGGATTCAGGTGTTTGCTAAACACAACAATATGAAACCTATACTTTCAGGGGCATTAAGATGCCTTGGTTTCAACTTCTATTCCTACCTAAAATTCTGGAGCCAATTCACATAATGTGCAGTGATCAAAGTAGAATGATGTCTGCTAATTATTTGCCTCTACATTTTAATGTAAAAAATGGTAACCTTCTCATACATTGCCACTAAACCATTCCAAAGAGCTAATTCTTGCGGAGGAGCATAATTTGCAGTAGACCAATGTAATTGCCCAATTCCAATTTGCTCAATCTGCAGACGGTCAAGAGAGGCCCTGGAAAATGATTCTTCATGAGATTCTATAGTCCATTGAAATAGCTATTATAAACTAAGTCAAAGATTCATTTTTCTTCATAGGGGTTATGCAACAACAACAACTCTTTTAAGTAATTTATTCTTCGAAAGTGAATAAACCACACAATAGTACAATGCACACACCGAAACAGAAAAGTGCAGATAGAATACCTGCATGCATTTACAAACTGCCCTGGTGTCAGACGCCATGGGTATGCTGCAAACTTGGTAGCAATCACGATGTCATTTTGTACCTGCTTTTTCCCTGAGAATGCACCCATATGTGAGCTCTGTAACCAGAAACCTTATCGTAGGCAAAATAAAAGTCTTAATCAATGTCTGCATGTGTAGGTGATTGTAAGCAAGGTCTCATGGGAAAGCAAAGAATATGATCATTAACATATGATAAGCATAAGCTGATTATCTTGTAAGTAATCACGTGCTCCAGTGATTCGACAAACTCAAAACATTGAAGTGCATAAAATTGATATAGTAATCTTCACAGCTTGACATACTGCATTCAATTCACCAGCCACTCACTTGATTTTCAACCACTCATTTGTCAGAGCCTCATCGGGGTTGTCCCAAGAGGACAACTTGGTTTGGCCTATTGCAATTGAAGTAAGAGGTGAAGGGTTAATTTTAATTCAAGGGTAAGATGGGGCAAGGTGCATATGTGTTACTTTTAATTCAAGGGTGAGATGGGGCAAGGTGCATATGTGTTACTTTTAACATCAGGCAATTTGGCATAATAGCAGGAGTATGTTTTTATCAAACTGCACGCCAACAGCAACAAATTGTAACTTCCTAAGAAGGATTAACAAACAAATGAGAGCACATAATGATTCAAACTTCAGGCAACAGTTTAAAGCCAAAATTGTTGTAACAGCATGTTTTATTTTGAACATGGACTAAGCAATGAGGCATATATATAACCAAATTAAAGCAACTACAACACTTGGATGATTGCACTCAATTAGTAGCTACTAGTTATTAAATTTGAACTCCAATTGAAAACATTAAATAAAAAACTAACCCGGAATTTCACCGATAAATTTTCCAAGAAGCTTTTCACTCTTTCCATTTAACCTGCCAGTCCCATAAGAATCAGCAGTATCAAAGAGGTTGATGCCATTCTCCACAGCCAAGTTAAAGGTTTGTTGCAGCTGAGAGTCCATTGATTCTTGATATCCCCAAAGAAACTGGTTGCCCCATGCCCAGGTGCCAAAACCCATTGGAGAAGTACTCAATGGTCCCATCTTCACCTGCCCATTATCTCAACTCATTAATTAGTCTTCTTTTTTTAAAAAAAAATATTTTACCAATTTTATTTGTTCAAGTAAAGAAGAAGAATATTAGTAAAATTAGGTACCTTTTCCCAGGGCCAAAAGAGAGGGAGTTTAGGAGGCTTGAAGAGTGGAGAGTCGATTTCTTTAGAAGTGTTGAAGCAGCTAAAATAGGCTAATGTGGGTATTGTTGAGCTTGAGAATGCCATGTTAACTCGAACTTAAAATTCTCAGACAAATCCCAAGATAGCCAAAACAGTTTCTAGTGTCTGGTTGGTATTCGATCATCCAACATTAATTGGAAAATAAATTAGAAAAACATGACAGCTGTGGGATTTGAACCCACGCCCTTTCGGACCAGAGCCTAAATCTGGCGCCTTAGACCACTCGGCCAAACTGTCTTGGTTGCTAACTTTGTATGTTGTCAAAATTTAAGACTTATTATTCTCATCCAATGCAATTATAGAAAATGTGGATGAGTTGGTTTAATGCTATTTGTTAGCTTTGAATCTCTGCCATTAAATTTAATGAGATCAATGACTATAAATTTATACCAAAATTTTAAGTTAAAATAGTCTCACCCATTTTATAAATTATGAACTTTAATCTACTGTCCATTGAATTTCGATCAACATACGTAATTATTAAAGCAAATAAAGGCTTATGTGATTTAAAAATAAAGAAGTAAAAAACTTAGCATGTTTTTATAATAAAAAAGGCGGATCTACTTTGTTAAAATACATGAAATTTTATGATTTTTTATTTTATATAAGATTAGAATTTTTTACGTTTTTTTTTCAATCCTCAAATCTGTTCTAAATTAATCTAACCTCTAATAAAATAACTAGTATAATTCTGCATGAAACTGAAATTAATTAGTATAATTTTAAGACTAGCACTGCTGAAAGCCTGAAACTTATCGGATAACGACTCGCTTGTGGACAGATGATTGCAAGCCGGCCGCTTATTGTTGATAAAAATTTCCCTTACAATTAGATTGAGGGAACATAAAATTGAATTTCAGATTGGGGTTTATAACTTTCAAATATAATTGAAAATTTCACAGCAACGTGGAAATTCGTCTTTTTATTGGCATTTAAAAATAACGCCATTCAGTAACATGAAACATAAATAAAATGAAGAAGCCGAAAACTAGGATACCAAAGATTATATACACGTACAGCTAATACACAATAGTCACAATAGTTATTATATAAGAATATACAGGTAATTAAATTTTAACTGTACAATAATATAAATGTAATGGATAGTAAAAGTATTATGAAAAGATGAATACAGTTCAGCTCAGCATTACTTGATCTAAATTCAATACACAGATCACTGGAGAAGCATATATAGAAGAAGAATCGAAATTATAAGGCTAAAAACTAGAGAATCTCAAACAATCAGTTAACATATATATATATATATGAGAATTTAGGGCCACTCAAACTTGATTTGCAAGTTAAGTTATGTTTTGTCGTGCACTTGTCCCCTTATTTTTTTTTTTTTTTATTTTCTTAACAATCAAAAATATATATATACAAAAAAGATGATGAGAGCAAGCTCATCATACATTGCAATAATGTACAAAACAGATGGAAATAAATTTGTATATTAGCTTCTCCAAGTTATTGTGATCGATCAATTTAAATCCAGAAGTTTAACCATTGCGACTGTGAGCTGCTGCTTGTGGACGGGTCTAAGAGGCCACCTGAGTCCTCATTGAACCATTTTTCAGATGATGCTATAAAATCATCTATGCTGTCGTCGTTATTATTATTGTTGTTGTTGTTTCCTCTGTTTGAACTGCTCCAATCACTTCTTTTCAAATCCTTGCTGACGCCATTAATTTCATCATCAGATTTCCCCATATGTTCATTCAGCATTTGCAACTGCTACAAGATAAGGGGCAAAAAAGAATTAACAATAGAAAGTTACAATAAGATTCTGTAAAGCCCCAGCTCTCTAGGATTCAAAGTCGAGTATTAGAGTAGCCAGACTTTATCCCCGGTAGGAATAAATTTAATTTACTTAAAAGAATGTGATTTTCTTAAGTGTTTTTAAGTAAAATTGGATATAACAACCCAAATAAAGTGATTTTTGACGATGAAAATAAAATTTTGAGCTTTTTTTTTTTTTTTTTTTGAGAAATCAAAATTTTGCTGGGGGCAACTAAAATTTTTGGTTGAAATTAAAAAAGGTATTATGGAAAAATTAAGACTAGTGGGGTTAGTTAAATTCGGGTGACCATCCAAAATAAAACAACTGCATAAGAACTACTCGGAACAAGTCCCTAAAGACTAGTAGTGGAGAAATTGTTTTTGGGAAAGGCAATTATTACCTCTAAGAGCAAGGACTCCTTCTCTTTGATTAAGGATTCAAAACCAGATGCTAAACTATCATAGTTAGCTCTGAGTTTAGCATAATCATGCTCAATCTGTTTTGATTTCCATCTAGCTCTTTTGTTCTGAAACCATATAGCTACCTGGCGAGGCTGCAACCCTAGCTCTGTCGCTAATTGCATCTTCTTCCTTGGTTCAAGCTTCGTGGACTCTGATTCGAATATGGACTCCAGCAACCGTATTTGTTCATCACTGAACCTTCTCTTGTTCTTGTTCTTCCTTTTTGCTTCTGATGAAGCCGCAGAGTTATCTTTTCTTCTCTCAATCATTTGATTTTATGAAATTTTCATTGGATCTCTCTTTTGATGAGCTCCGTCGGCAACTATAAATAGCAGAAATGATGTCTTTTACAGCATTGGTTTCATGTGGGCGATTCGCTTTTACAAACTAGTAAAACTAGTATGTAATTTAGTTAATAACTATCTGATCAGCTTAGGTGTCGTGGCAAATTACAGTGGAAAACCAGTGGGTAAATATTAGAATAAACATTAGATCTTTATTAAATATTTTAACTGTAAATGAGTGGCTATCATCTTCTTAATTTAGCTAGCCACTGTGAATAGGAATTATGAGAGAAATCGAATACCATGTTAAAATTTTTAAGATATTTTCATATTTGATGTATTAGTGAATTGATTTTTCATAAAAGTCTCTCCATAAAATTTCAAAAATACCAAGCAATTTTTACTTTCTATACTTTCTTTTAACGTTCATTACTCTTTTTCTTTTCTCTAAAATTTCATATAAGGGTTTAATCTTTGAAATATTTAAAAAATTAGATAATGATTTGCCTAACCTTTTGAAGCTAGCTATTGAATATGCTATGATTAAACAATGATATTCTAGTTGTATGTATACAATATATATATATATATATTGTACAGTATTGATAACGGAGGTTATCTTTCAATCATTTTAAAATATTAAAACACATTGAGAATAATTGTTGGAAATATAAATCAATATTATTTTCTTAAAAGTCCAAAAGATGAATAGTAATTATTAATACTGTTTAAGTAATTGTTAACATCACTATTTACAAATACTGTTCATCTAAAATTATTTATAAGTATTGTTCATCCAATACTATTCACAACAGTTTAGAAAGAAAAATAGTAAAGAGTTAAGGTGTACAATGGCACTATCCTTAAAACTAAATTCCATACGTCAGGATTCAATATCTCAGTACAAGAAAGATAAGCAAAGATGATTTGATCTTCATAATACAATGACTTCTATCGTGATGTTATACTTCAACACGATGGTTTAGAACAGCATAATGTATAATGATGAAGGAAAATAGATAGCAAGTTTCGAATGCCCATTGTGTGATATATTTGGCTATTTTAAATAGATATAATAACGAGGCCACTTTTTCTCTTTTAATCTAAATTATAATTATACAATGATTTGATGAAATCCTAATTCGATTAGTAATCAAATTCTCTACATAACTTGAATTAAAATAACAAAAATAAAATAAAAGGGTAAAATTATTAAAAAAAAAAAAAAAAAGGCCAAGCTCGTGCACATACATGTCACCTCCATGGGAGATCCCTACTCCGCGTGAGTTATTAGACATGAGCTCCTAGTTAATAGATTCCCGGTTCGACTCCTCTCTTAGGCTTGGTTTTTTGTGCATGAGTCTCTTAATGGGTTTATTACCACACTATATTTAGTTTCTATAAATAAATAAAATTGTGCTCTCCTATCTAAGCAATGTAGGATATTAGTATTTTGAAATACTAACACAAAACTATAACAATCCCCTTCATATTTGAAAATACTTAATTTCTATCATTTTCATTATAGTCCATAGAGTTTAATACATATAAAATGGTGTCTTTTAACTATGAATTAGCCATTAAATAACTAGCCATGTCTCACAGGAACCTAGTAAAACTTATAGTTTTTGTAAACAAATATTCATTTTGTGTGAGACAGAGGATTGGATGCTTGCACTATACTCTCTTAGTGTTTTGCTGTTCTGCGATTTGGTACTTTAACGGCCTTATGCCTCTTGGATTCATGAGTGCTCTATAGAATTCTATCTAAATCGTATAAGAATCGACTCAATTCCACACTCACATAGGTGAACCTCCATCAAGTGTGCCATGTAATTTTGGCACACTACCATATAGAAAATGTGGGCTATGGAGTTCATTAAGAACTCAATTGTTCAACCTTAATCACTACAATAAGCATCTTGTCACATGGAAGACTCAAATAAATAAATCGATAATATCACATGACAACAAATAACTTGTTATTACCCTTATAAACCTACATATTTATGGTTACCACCACTTTTGTCTTTTGTTTTAAACAAAAGTTTCATCCCCTCGACGTAATTACCAATAACCTCATGTTTCGTAGTTTTGTCAAATAATTGACTATATTTGACTCTGACATCATAAATCTAGAATCATAACAAATTCTAATAGATGCTCAAGAAAATTTTATCTTAAATGAATTTATATACTTTTCCATTATATATCATATCTCTTTGCCTCGGCAATAGTAGCCTGACAATTATAATATAATCACACAAAAATAAAAGAATAAATGTTAATGAAAAGATTTGCTAAGAGTTTTCTTAACCACTCAAGCTCAATACATATTTTCTCTAAGGCAATTAGCTCGAACTCTATAGTAGAATGAGTTATTTCTCTAAGGCAATTAGCTCGAACTCTATAGTAGAATGAGTTAAACACATTCGTTTAAATAATTTTCAAGACACAACTCTTCCATCAAGGGTAAATATATAACCACTAGTGGATTTAATTTCATCTTATCCTGAAATCGAACTCGTATTGTACTATTCTAACACAAATGGAGAACTATATAATTAAATCTAGAATCAATTGTGTCTCTCAAATATTTTACAAGTCTGTCTATGGCAGTTAAATGATCCTTATAAAAATTTTGAGTATAACTACTTAATTTGCCTACAATACATGCAACATCAAACTTGTACTATTCATCAAGTATATTAGACTACCAATGATTTGGCATATCTTAATTTATCAATACTATGTTCTAAATTTTTCTTAAGATAAGTATTTACATCATATAGTATAAAGATTGGGTTCTCATGATAATACCCAAACCTCCTTAATTAGTCTTCATGTGATAATATGAGACCATTACTAATCTTAGTGATTTTAATGTCTAGTATAACACCAGCTTTTCTTGTATTCTTCGAGTTGAAATTAGAAGCAAACATCCTCTTAGTCTCATTTGCATATGCATTTGATATTAATCCTTTATCAAAATTTGCATGCCACTATTTTGATGCTTGTTTTAAGCTATATAATGACTTGTAGGACTGAGCAATTTCGGGTTCAGGTCGACCCGATCGGGTTTCGGGTAAATCGGGTAGTCGAAAATTGGACCCGATCTTAACCCAAAATGCAAATCCGATCCGATCCGATCCGAATTCAATTCGGATCAGATCAGATCGGATTTTTAATTCGGATCGGATCGGATCGGAATTAAAAATTTTGTTAGGATCGGGTTAGGGTCGGGTCAATTTCGGGTAAAATTGAGTTAGGATCGGGTTAGGGTCGGGTCGGATCGAATAAAATTGAGTTAGGGTCGGGTTAATTCGGGTCAATTCGGGTAGGATCAGATTAATTCGGGTTGGATCGGGTAAAATTCGATTTATAAATTTTGAATTTTTTTTTTAATTTTTAATTTTTTTCTTATTTTGAACTGTTAAAATTACTTTTGACCTATTGTTTTTAATTTTCAAGCAAGCAAAAAAAAAGAAAAGTTTTATCAACACAAAATCTAAAATTAATAAAATTTAAAATTAACACAAAGAAAAATTTACCTAATAAAAATTAAAACTAACACAAAAAGAGAATAAATATTCAATTCCTATTAAAATCAATTTCAATTTCAATTCGTTTAGAAATTCGGATCCAAATGTCGGTAATTGAATTATTGATTAGTTAACTAATTTGTCCACCCCTACTCAATTTGATTATTAAATAAATATAATTTCATTCTAAAAATGATAAAAAGACACCATTGCAATATCAGGAATGATTATGAGACATGGGCTGGCTGACATTTTCTTTAAATCAGCTTCATATAAGCAACATGGTAGCTAGGCTGAACTAAGGCCCTACTCAAAAAGAAAATTCTAATAATCTATATTTTTAACACTATTATTTTTTAAAAAACTTCAATCTCTTCTTCACTATATAGTAACATACATTTAACACCTTCTTCTTTTGAAAGTGAAGGAGAAATTAAACACATCAACCATTTTCTAATTCATTATAAACAAAAAGAAAATAAATCCATTAACTTATTATTAAACATTTCATTTGAAGATAATTATGGTAATTAAAACGGTTTGCATCGTTTCAGTCAACTCTGCCATTGACCCATGCAACTCGCGACACATCTACTAAACCAGATACTAATTATATATGTTTACAACTTATAAACAATAAAAGGTGAGCCCTCAGTTTTTTTATCTCACTTATTTACATTAAGTATTGGTGCTTAGTTGCCACTCTTATTTATATATTCACTTTCAATTATAATTAAAAAGCAAATAAATTATCAGATATTCACCCAAAAACTATCTTTGTTATAAAAAAAAATTAAAAAAAATTTAAATTTGTTCAATTTTTCACATCCGTAGTTTACAATATGTATCAATTGTCCGCCTAAAGATAAAATAACTACCATTATAATATGTGTTTGAATACCAACAATTTCTTTTGTTAGCAATACTCTCACTATATATATAAACATTAAACTAATATATAAACATTAAGCTAAAATTCATAACACACTAAAATTTAAACACAAATCACAAAGTGTCAAAGTCCATAAGAATTAAGATAAGATTATAACACACCAAAATTTAAAGTTTAAACATAAACATAAAATAGCTTCTTCTTTTACTCCTTTCAACTTTCAAGCACTTTGCCGAATGCCGAGTTCTAACATCAGCTTATTGTACTCCAAGTTTGAGCATCGATACCCTATAAAAGAATTAAAGAAATTATATACGATGAAGTCCAGTAACTATTTTCTTTAAGCCGTATTGTAAATAAAGGCACATTCAAATACAAACAACATATAACATAAGCATATATTTAAGTAAAGAAAGAACACGTATAGTTGAAAATCAAAAAGGTTGTTATAATCTCTCTAATTTATTAATACCATAAGCATATAACATATTTAGCAAATTATTAGAAAAAAAAAAGCATACATACTTGATTAAATAAAAAAAAATTAAGTCAAACATGCCTTAATGGCTTAATTCTTTCAGCATTTATCACCAAGTTAATAATAACATGCCTTAATGCCTTATAGTTTACACTTTAAATTACATCCTAAAAGTATAATATGAAATTATGAATAATTATACCTAGTAAGAATTACCTTTCAAATATCAATATCCCCAATGTCAACGCTCACTCAGCGTTTCAACCGTTGAAGCTTGTGCTCTTACAAACTCTTTAAAATGCAAAAAAAAAATATTGAAGTTAGTACATAACTTCAGTAAATGTAGATGTTATTCATGAATTTAATGATCGAGAAAAATGTTACCTTCTTGCGACTCCATATGAAACATCTCCTCCTTAATCTCATCTTGAATGTTGTAGAGCAGGATTGGCAAAAATTTTAGATTGCAACCAATTTTCGGTACATATCAATGCCTCAATCATAGCGAGGTCAAAGAACTTCTATACTCATCAATAACACGACGCCCGATGCTAAAGGCATACTCGGATGCCACTTGTGGAAGCAGAAGCAGTGAGGATATCCCTTGCAATTTTCTCTAATATCGGATACTTGATCCATTCACCTTCCACCAAAGCAAAACATTGAGTTTAAGATTGCTAGGATCCTCCATCTGGGTCGGCTAAGTATCTTTCCATCTCGGATGCTACTCTCCTACCCTCATTCCGAGCGAAAACTTCTTAGCATATCTAAGGAAAGGGCGAGCAACTCGGAAGATGTCATCACCTTCACAACCAACAACATCAATCAAACTACCATCAGTTGTAGTATATGGAAAAGAACTTGTACCGCCATAACTACCACTAGGAGCACTCTCAGTACACATCGATCCTGTAGAGTACACAACAAGTCTTTTACTGCTTTGGTCATTTCTTCAATCTTCGAACTATCACCATTGAAAATGAGCTCAAAAATATATTTAGCAAAGTCCATTTTAGCTCGAGGATCAAGAATGGAGGCAACAATTAACATTTTGTTTATCTTTCCCGAGGACTCCCAATATTTATCAAATTTATCCCTCATATTATAAGCCATTGACATCACCCAATGATCATTACTTAATTGCAATGCAGTCAATGAACTCTCAATTAAGCCGATAGTATCATAACAAAGATTAGAAGTCACACTTAAAGAGCTAGAAAATAACAATGTGGCATCATAAAATACCTTCAAAAACTTCATAATTCTTTCAGCATTCTCCCAATCATCGGGTCCAGGTGGGCCTACCCTTTTAATGTTATTTTCTTTCTCGAGAAAGTATGCCTCAAATGGTTTATCCACTTCAATCATTCTATCAAATGCTGCTTGAAACTTCAATGCAATCATTAACATTAAATAAGTGGAATTCCACCTAGTAGGACAATCCAAAAAGACGGTTCCTTTCGGGCCTTTCACCATGCAACACATTGTTTAAATGTCTGCGACCTCGTGGTAGAAGACCTTACATACTTCACGACGATTTGAATAGCGAGCAACACTAGCATGCAACTCATTCAACCACGAAACAACAACCAAATTCAAAATATGTGCACAACAACGCACATGCATATACTGTCTTGCCAACACAAGTGCATCAGTATTCCTCCAAGCAAGTAATTGCATAGTGACATAACCAACAGCAACATCATTTGCAGTTGCATTATCAACAATTATCGCAAACAACCTCTCTATTCCCCAGTCCTGTAAACAAGCTACAATCTTTTTGCCGATTGTTTTCCCTCTATGATCTTCAATCACACTAAAACTGGTAATCCTCCTATTCAAACACCAGTCATTATCAATAAAATGAGCTGTGATCACCATGTAACTCATATTTTGAACAGAAGTCCATATATCAGTTGTAAGAGACACTCGCTGCTTGTTATCACAAATCAAACTCTTCAACATTGCCTTTTCCTCCAAAAACAAGTCCATAACATCCCTACCAATAGTTCTCCGCGATGGCATAACAAATTGCGGGATTGCTACACTGCAGAAATGCCTAAACCCTTTGTTATCCACAAAACTAAGCGGTAACTCACCCATGATAATCATTTTGGTGAGTGCCCTTCTACAAGCGTCTTGACTCCATCCTTTAGCCAAAACAACATTACTTCCTTCACCACATTCAGATGTCAAATTCTGTTGACTTCCACATTGTTGCCCTTGAAACATCTTGTATGTAGAACAAAATTCTATATGCTTTTTCATATTTGTAATCCCATCAAGCCTTGAATGACATTGATATTGTTTGCCACAATAATTGCACTTGCATTTGTTTGGATTATCCTCAAGCAAAGTGTAATGATTCCATGTGTCAGATCTTTTCTTCATTGGAGGTCTTTTTCACTTTGCCTTTTCCTTTCCCTTTCGAGTTCCTTCCATTTGTATACTTTGCTCTTCATCATCACTTATCGGATTCGATCTTGAGTGGTCAGACATCTAAACATACAAAATATGAAAGTAACAAAATAATTAGTAATCACTAATTCAAAAATTAAATATAAAATATTATTAACATAATCTAATTAGTACGATAAATTAAATCAAATATTTATTAATTTAATTTTATGAAACTTATTTAATTCAAAATTATCATCGTAATATTTCTAAGTTTTTATATGATTAATTAATTTATACAATCTAATTATCTACATCATAAAACTAAAAGTATAATAAAATATTATTCACATATCATAAATTAATTGATTGAATTAGTTAATTTTTGTTGAAATTAAATATATTGCACCACATATCATATATAACACAATATTTAATTTTAAAGTATTAATTAATTAATCTACTTAATTTATATCCATAATCTATTAAAAAATATTAACAAATAACAATTAGCAATTAACAAAAAAAAATCAATACAAGAATAAAAATTTATTATTAAAATTTCTTATTTGATATTATACATATAATTATATATTACATATTATTAAACTGATTAAGTAATTATCAATTTAAAATCTAACATATAATATACTAAAGTATTAACACTATCCAATTATCCATTACAAATTTACAACTATTAAATTAACTAATAAGTAATCAAATATATATAATTATATATAGAATATAGTTATATACCATGAATTTAAATCTTGTAGGAGTGGTATGTTGCTCAATCTTTGAGTTCTTTGTAAGAAGTTGAGAATTGCTGATCTTTATTCTTTGAAGTCTCTTGGGGTTAGCTCTTGGATGGCTTCTTCTTCTTCTTTATTACTTAAGCAACGGATGTGTAAGAATTTGAGTGGTGATGGAATTTGAGGTTGCAGGCTCTGATGATATTCTTGAGTTGCGATCTTTGAGGTTCTTTGAGAGGTGGCTGATTGCTTCTTCTTGTGATTGAGCTGTAAGTTTGTGGTACATCTGTCTTCTTCTATAGCTCAGCTGATGAATGTGAAATTTGAAGATTTGAGGGTGAGGCTGCAGTTCTTTGAAATTTGAGGCTGCAGTGCTTGATGTTATTCTTGAGTTGTAGATCTCGATTACTGTCTTCTTGGGAGGCTAGCTAGTGGTGCAGCTTCTTCTTCTTCTTGTGTTGATCGGTGGTCGTGTTACGATCTTTGTTCTTTGTGACTTGAAGCAACCGATTGAGAGCTGCGATCTTTGTATGAGCGTGAGATGATTTTTGGCTTGGGTTTCTGGTTTTCTGTCTTGAAGCAACCGCTGATTTTTTGGCTTAGATTTCGGTTACTGCTGCGGACTGCGATCTTTGTGTGAGTGTGTGAGATGATTTTTGGCTTGGGTTTCTGGTTTTGTGGCTTGAAGCAACGGCTCTGGTTTTCTGGCTTGAAGCAACCGCTGATTTTTAGCTTGGGTTTACGCCTTTACGCCTTGGTTACTGCTGCGGTCTTGTGTGAGTGTGTGAGATGATTTTTGGCTTGGGTTTACGGCTTTACGGCTTAAAGGCTTGAAGCAACCGTGAATCGATTTTACGGCCGGTTTACGGTTACTACTGCGGTACTGTATACGTGTGAGTGTGTGAGATCTTGAGATGAGATTGAGAGAGCTGCTTGCTTGAAACTTTCCTTTTATATATATATATATATATATATATATATATATATATATATATATTTTAGGTTAACCCGATCGGGTTTCGGATCGGATCGGTTAAACCCGATCCGAACACAACCCGATCGGGTTTCGAAAACTTAATCCGATCGGGTTGTGTTAATCACCCGAACCGATCCTAACCCGAATTTTTTTGGGTCGAGTCGAGTATTTTGCCCATCCCTAATGACTTGACCAATTTACATACATTTTTAGCTCAATACTTGGAACTACACGACCTTCTTACTGTCTCATGTAAATTTTCTCATCCAAGTCTACTTTCGGATAAGCAGTTTTTTATGACATCCATCTAATAAACATATAAGTTATGAACAGTAGCTAGTGCAATCAAACTCTAATCGATGCAATCTGCGTCATAGGAATATATTTATCAAAATAATTTATATCTTTCTTTCATAAGAATCATTTGGCAATTAATCTTACCTTACATTTATTAATTGATTCATCAACTTTGAATTTTGTTTGAAAATTCATTTGCAGGTAAAAGGTTTTGTATCTGAAACAAATAAACTAATTCCCATATATGATTGTGCTTGATGGAATTTAGCTCACTGTTGATTGCTTCTATCCACAGAGGTGCATCTCAAGAAGCTATAACTTCTTTGAATGTTTAAAAATCATTCTCAGTAAGAAAACATATGTGTCTCCACCAAAATTATTAGTCATTCTCATCATTTCAGTTCTCTTAAGTTTAAAATTTGAACTCTCATGAGGATCACTGATTGATTCTTTCTAGGGTAAGTAACTATTATTAGATTTATTAAGAAAATAGATTCAAAGAATCCAATATTCTTCGACTGAATGATAGTATCTGTCTCAAACGAATATCCTTCATTTTGAAGTATCAAGAATATATAAGTAGCATTACTTTAGGCATACCACATAAATAAACAGTCAACAGTTTTAGGTCCCAACTTAGATATTTTAGGATTAAGTTTTCAAAATATTTGCAAGGTACCCCACACTTTGAGGTATGGCTATAAGGTGTCTTTCTTGTTTTCTTATAGGATATTCTACTTTGAATGTGGCAAGCTAATAACATAGCCTCCCCTCACAATTTCAACAGTGCTTACCAAGGAAATTTTCATATTCTTCAATGTTTTATTTTCCTTTTAGCTACATCAATTCATTCAGATGAATAAGGAAGTGTCACTTTATGGATGATATCATGATTCTCTCAATAAATATTAAATATACTTGAAGCATAATCACCTCCTCTATTAGTTCCTTATTTAAGTTAATTTTCAACTTCACTCTTATACATTAAGAACTTTTCACCTATCTTTATCTTTATTTCTCAATAGATATACATTTATACATCTTGACAAATTTTTAACAAAGGTAATATCATACCTTTTACCTCTTCTAATTATGATTTGTTTTAAATCACAAAGGTTATTGTGAACTTAACAAAAAAAATTAATTTCTTTGTCAGAAGTGGTTTACAGGTCTTATTTGTGGATTTTGACTACACACATATATCAAATTTGTTATTTGACAAGGTCAACTAAATAGTAAACCAAGTTCTCTTATTTTCTTGATATAAAAAAAATCACATAATCGTGTTTATTTTTTACGAGTCAACAACATACGTCAAGATGATTCACATTCACTCGTCAACAATATTAAGAATTATATGCTTGAAGAGTTCATCATAACAATATCATTTTCCAAACAAATATCTCATTATCCGACAATATAATTTTGTCACTCTTGAAATGATACTTTTGTCCATGTCTTGCTCAGTACAAAGACATAATTTAAATAATATTGTATATCATAAACATGGCATATTAACTTAATGAGATGATCTTCTCAAAAGTAAGTCTAAGAATAATTTTTCCTTACTCAATGTTGGTATGAACCATAAGTCATCAAGGAAAATAAATGCTTTTCCTTCCCTCACTAGACTATAATCAACCATGTTTATTTAGAAGACAACCACAATAACAAAGGCATCTCTTTTAGCCAAATCAGCTTGTAGAGGATTTTGTTGTCTTCATTTTTTTAGCTTAATTGCTATGTTAGCTAACATAGTACCCAAGTTTTCTAGGTACAATACAATTTTCTTTCCTTTAATAATAGGATTAAAATAATTATTAGGAATTTTGTTTTGCTTCTTGTTATAAGAAGCATAATTCTCAAATAAATTTTTCATGGAATTTAATTACTTGGTTCTTATATTCTTGAGATTGATATTTTTCTCCGTAATTTTATCAATCAAATTATATCTTCAAGAATCAAATAATATCACACCAGTTCCTTAATAAAACAATCTTTAGTCTCTAAATTTTAATAAATTATTCCTTCATCAAAAAATCTCAAATTTTACTTAGAGTATGCTGACATATAGGGTTCTTAACAATAAAATTGCCATAGCTTGTTCTATCTAAAACAATTGAAAACTGGTTTCGTTTTAGAGCTCAAGAAACTCGTCAAATAGTTTTCTACTATGACCTCACTAAATTCAAAAATTCAAAAGAATTTATCCGTTAATCATAAAATCATGAAACTTACAGAAATATACTAGACATATATATGAATCAATTCTCCAAATTTCATAATTTTTGAAGAAGTATAAGTATGGTCAAATAGTTTAGTAACTCATATATTATGCTGAAATTAGAAATTTTCAATGTAACAGACTTGAGTTCAAAAATTCATGATGAATGAATTTTTATCTGATTTTGTCTAGTATAACATACAAAAATTTCAAATTCAAACACAAATTGTATTAATTATTATAAATTTCGTAACCCTCTTTCAGCATAAATTTGTGCAGGATTGTAGGTAGCCAATATTTCTTATCTAATCATGCTCAAAATAATGAAGTCACTAAAAGAATACCACTAAGATTTAGGATCCACTATCATATATATTTTAATAAATCCCAAATCTTAGAAGTATTTCTTTATATATATATATATATAGAAGGATAGTTGAGGGGTCGTGTCCTCGCTGAAGCCAACCCACTTTCTCCTCTCTGAGAGTCAAACCTTACTTTGCTCAGCTAGAGGCTTCCCCAGTCAACATAGAGAAGGACAGTCGATAGAAGCAATCATCCGAGGAACCTTCCTTCACTGTTGGTGTCCCATATTCAAAGAAATTCATAGCTAAGCTGACCATCTATCTGCCCTAAAAGAGCTTAGAAAACGGGTGACAGCAGTTCGGTTGAAACTCGGAATGAGGTAGTAAGTGAATACTTGGGCTTTTGGCCACCGATGTAAGGAAGATAATCAACTCAATCAAGCAAAGCATCAAGCATCTAAATACTCTTGTAAGCTCTCTTGTAAAGCTTTTTCTCAATTAATACAATTTCCGCATTTGGCTACATTGCTCGCTAGCTCTCTCTTCTCTTTAGCATTTCGGGAATCTCTTGGCTTAGCTATTGAGAAGCTCAAAGGCTTACTTAGCAACATCCCGACAATGGTTGTCTAAGTGCCGCACGGGTTGCTGCGCAAAACACTCATCCCGTGACAAGTGGTATCAGAGCCAAGGTTTGCACATACGCATTCTAGCAGCAATGGCTAACCTACCAACCTCAAGCACAGCACAGCACAGCACAAGAGGGCGTTGTTGGTGTGGAGATCATCTCGGAACCAAGCTGGGACCGCGATGAAACTCACGGGCAGGCCAAGACTCGTGGCAAGTCTAAGGCCGCTTCGATAGATGCTTTGGAGCCTCGCATGACTACGCTCGAAACCACAATGTCTGCCGCTCAGGACACCCTCGAAACTTTAGAGGAAAGGGTTGACGGTCTCGAGGGCGAATATGCCGAATTCACAATGGCAACCAAGGCCCTCATCTAAGACCAACACGCAGAGAATCTATGCGTACCCCAACAACCGTTGTCACCGCATTCGACAAAGATGTGGAGTACATCCTTGCCGACCGTATCATTCGAAGGAGGGGCGTGCCAGCGTACTACGAGTAACACCATTTTTTTCTGAAGAATTCGCCATGCTCTATCTGATCCATGCATAATATCATTAAAAATGGATACAAATTTTTGACTTAGTACCGTCTGAAAAAGTATCTAAAAATCTCAAATTTAGATATTTGTACCCTATCGAAGTAAGGAACCATGGCATACATGTTTGGAATCGATTCCATTTTGAGAGAGTTGAAAAAGCACTGTCTCGTTGAAAGGTTCTAGACATCTGCCCTATATATATATATATATATATATATATATATATATATATATATAAATTGTCACTTTTTTCATATGACAAAAGTATTTTCTATAGCCGATTCAGACATGATTATTACATCTTCAAATGAGAAAATATCGCAAAAAAAAAGATTTATCACTGAAGTCACCGTGAAGAGCTAATGGTGAGCTGTGACAACGAGTTGAAGTTGTGAGTTGATTTGAGAGATGAGAGATGAGGTTATGTTGTTATGGATACTGGTGACAGCAAGCTGACTGTGAGTTGAAGTTGTGAGAGAGGAGAGATGAGGCTATGCTATTGTGGTGACTTGTGAAGCTATTGGGTATCGACGGCTTTGTCGTGATAAGCTTTATTGTCGTGTCAACATGAAGCGGCATGGCGGTAGTTAGTTGCTTCAGATTTGATAGAGGAGGAATTTAGGGATCGAGTTTGGGCATTTAGCTTTGATTGTTTGTGCCTTTTTTTTTTTTTTAATGTAAGCATTTAACTAGTCGATTTTGAAAGTTTTAATCCACTTCGGTTTAAAGGTTGACCTGAACCGAATTGAAAACTAATTAAAATTTGAGTTCAATTTGATTTTAGTGAACCTGAACCGAATATCCACTCTTAATCAAGAGATTATCTTTTTAATTGACTCATTTTAAATGAATTAATTGAGATTTAGAAAAATTGACATCTCTATTGACTACTTTTATTTTTTTTGTGGTCACATCTCCCAATTCATAGTGTGTGACCATTTAGGATGGGTTTTCAAGGGATTTGGACTGGACTTGTGGTATTTATCCCATGCTTACATGTATTAATTCTAGTGAAGATCCTATCACTATTATTGTGATCCCCAAGTGATATTTAGTAATACTTAAGACACCCAATAAAAGATATCTTCTGATTTTTTAAAATATTAGAATAGCTTACACTCTCTTACTTTATTTTTCTCATAAATCCCCAACATTTAAACTCACTTTTTAATGTTAAAGACTTTTTAGCTAAAATGCTCTCTTATAAAAACGTCACCTATTCATTGGTCTATTCAAATTTTACCATCAACACCTTGAAATTACCTTGATTATTTTCGTTTTCTTTATACAACATTCTTAATTATCACTTTGGGGTTGTTTTTTGTTTGAAATCTTAATTTGACTTAATTTAAGATGTTTTGATATTTTAGTTAGTTTGTTTTGCATCTAAAGTCTTATTATAAGACATTTTCATCCGAATGGAAAAGTAAAATTTCCGACTTTTATCCGAATGATAAAATGTCCGAATGAAAAATTATTATTTTTTCTCACAAATAACCTTATTAAATATATTTATTTTCTAAGTAACTATTAAATGTTATATTAAAATTTCACTTTATCTTAAATTATATTTGGTATTAAATACTTAACACACATTGAATTTAAATTTTAAACAAATTTTTTTATTTTTAAATAACAATTTTTTATGTATAAACATTATGTTAAATTGTAAAAAATAATGTTATCAAAATTATTTTTCATAAATTATATATCAAATGCTTACCTTATAAACATTTATAACATATAAAAATTATTGTGCTAGAAAACATTGTAAATATATATTTATTTAAATTTAAAAAATATCTAATATTTTTAAGGTCATAAGTACAAAAATATTAGAATTAAGATGTTTTAAGCTTATAAAAACAAACAAATTACCATTTATATTCAGACGTCAAATAATAAAAAATAAATATATTTTTTAGATATATGCATTCGGATCTATTTAGATTTCAATAATATTCGGACCTATTAAGATTTCAAATAAAAAAAAAAAACACTACCTTAACATAGAAATATAATATAAATGAATGAGCACCCTTCTTTTACTACACAATTTTTTTTTCATCATAATACTTGTCTATTTCTTACATTCACTCGGTCTAAGATGAATAAAAGTTAGTAATACAGTAGAACCACGTTAAATTGATATTTGAAAAATTAAAAATCTTAATTAAATAATAGTTTTTATCAGTCTCAATTTAGGGCCAATGTGATAAATTAATAATTCAATAAATTTATTAACAATAAATTTTTCAAAAAAAAATTCTTTAAGACCCAATCAATAATAATAATAATAATAATAATAATAATAATAATAATAAATTAATTTGAAATTAAATATATATCATATGTGTTTGATTTTTTTTAATTGTACTAACGTATTTCTGTATGTATTTCTTCAATCATTTTTACTTCTTTTACACCTTTCATATGAAAAGTCATTGCTGTACTTTATATACTATGTTACAAAAAATAAAAGAGAGATCGACTTAATATTTTGTCTCAAAACAACTCAATATTTTGTCTCTAAAAAATTTTCTTTAATGAGTTATCATGTAATTGTAGTCTAGCCAAAAAACTTGATAAAATCATAATATTTTATAATTATTATAAAATATTTTATTATAAACATGATATTATCTTTATAAATTACTAATTATTAATTTATTAATATATATTTACTAAATTAATAAATTTTTTATGTTCTTAAAATTATTAATTTTTCAAGATTCTACTCCAAACTTTCATTTTGTTTAGGGTGCTTTTGAGAAAGTTTAGGGCGTTTGACGAAACGACAGCTGATGTACTCAGTATGGTACACATGGCTAACACAGTTACACAGAGAATCACATGCTCAACATGTCTTAGGGGCAGTTGATATTTCGGCATCAAGGATTATCAACACAAGCAAAGGACAGAAGAGATCAGGGATGAGTCATCAAAGGAGACAAATAGTACACTGCCTTAGCAAGGACATGTAGGTCCAGGTACGAAAAAATGTTATATGAACTGATAGCACTAAAATGAGGTCATGTAGCAATACAATTTCTGTACTTTCTTTATATCTTTATGCATGTAATTAATTAGTTAATTAATTATCTTGTTATTTATATTACTGCTACACACATTAAAGAAATTGATAAGTTAATCATCAATTTATCATCATATTTTACAACAAATCTTTTATTGTTCATTACATTTCTAGACGGTCGATTAAATCTAACAACTTTCATCCACTAATGTGTGTTACATAATATAATTTATTGTATCCATTAATTAATACTTGCACCCACATATTTATAATTTTACCGCATAATTTTATAATAATACTAGAATCAAAACTCTATACAAAAAAGTTGGTCTAAACTGTTGTGATCATATTAATATAAGATTTTTCTTAAGTTATATTTATTGTAACTTATAGCTAATCTTTTAGTGTAAAAATAAATAATAAAAGAGTAGAGTCAAGAGGACTAATAGATAAATTTTACCTTACTGTAAGTTATATTTAATATAATTTAAAGAGATATTTGATATAAAATATTGGTTGAATAAATTCAAACAAAAAATAATAATTAAAACAAATCATTTACGCCATGGAGTGTTTTCCTATTTGCATCATCAATTGTTTCTCATTTCTTCTCTGTGAAAACTAATTTGTTACTAGGGCGTTGACAGACTTCTTACTTGAATACGTACGCAACCTGGCTGTACAGTGCATACGTAGAGGAATTTCCATATAATGGTTGGTGAAACTTGAATTTGTTGTTGAAGTGTCAATTCTAACATGCCAGATTTACCTTTGGAGTTTGGATATAACTTCAGGGGAGAAAAAAAATTATACTTTTTGATAACACCAGTTTTCAATTCGAGGGGCACCTGCTGTTTGACACCTTAGTTAATTAATTGAGCCAGAAAACTATTAATTAGTTCCATTTTAATTCATATTGCTCTGATGAGTAGTACCTAGATGGCCTTTCTCAGAACTACGAAATTTAGTGGCTAAAATTTCTCCAACCATCTAAATATTTTTTAAAACATTAAAAACGCAACAACTTTAAATTTAATCAGTGTGTAGTTTCTTTAATAATTTTAGTATCCGAAATTTCAAATTTTAATATGCAAAATTAAATTTAAAAATTAACTTTTCTTTAGATTTATGTTGGATTAGCATAGATTAGATTTTATGAATATGCCTAATTTTAAAATTTTTAGAAATACCCTGTGAAACTCATGGTTCTTATGTTTTGAACTAGCTAGCAACGTCTAAACTAAATTTGTGACTATAATCCTATTTAATATTGAGATGAAATAAATTTTAAATTATAGTTTTTATAAAAAAAATTATTATATTATAAAATAAAAATTAATAATATATTGTAAACATGAATTTTAAATAAAATATTGAAGATATTGTAGGTTTTTTCTTTTATAAAATTTATTAATTTAATTTCTAAAATATAATAATATTTACTAAATATTTTAATACTATAATTTTAAATTACAGCTATTCAACTTCATTATCAATTAAGAGCCTCATCATTATGGTCAGATAATTCCAAATTCAAAATGGCTTAAAGAATGAGCCAAGATATGCTTAACTTTGCTCGATTCTGAACATTCCAGTAAAATTCTAAAGACTTAAGCACACTCTTGTACATATTGCTAGATTTCTGCAGATTATCGCATGTGCATGATGAATTCTCTGGCCATGAATTCTCAGAGTTAGTCAAGCTTCCCTATAAATATGGGTGAGCTCTAGGCATTTAGTAATCAATCAATCAATCAAGCATCAATCAATCCACACAAACTCAAGCAAAGCATCAAGCATCTCTAGTAAGCTTTCTTACTATCAATACGATTTCAGATTTTGGCTACATTCGTTCGCTATCTCTTCCTTCTCTTTAATATTTCGAAACCTTTTGACTAGCTTATTGAGAAGTCTCGAAGCGCTACTTAAGAACATCCCGACTAAAGTTGTTTCAAGTAACGCACGTAATTCTATCACTAGAAACTTCAATCCCGTGACACTACTACTCGCTTATAATTAGTTATGCACAAGTTCACATATTATAGAAAAATGAAAACAATGTTTTAATTATGTATGGTGCATCATTACCATGTTTTAATTATGTATGGTGCATTATTACATTATATATTCCATTTTAAGTCTATAGGGAACCCGTTGTATTAGATTTTGGCACAACCCATGCATTCAGAAAAATTTGAGTGCGTGGGTTGAAGTTCCAGGAACTTGATTCTCCTCCCAATTAAATTAGGAGGAAATAAAATGTCTTTTTCATTAAATATAAATGGTTTAGATATTCTTTGGATATTGCGAATATGAATAGAACTTTAATTATAAAATATCAATGCATTCCCAAAAAATTGCTGAAGTTTTCTTTTCTCTGTGCCTTTTGCTTTTTTTTTTTTTTTTTTTTTTTGTAATCATGTGTGTGGCATGAAATATGTCCTTGGTTTGATGCATGTAGAGTCATAATGCCAATTGGTTTCCTTCTAAAGAGTTTTATCTAAAAGAGTGGTTGGGTCATTAGACCAAAATATCAACTCCTTTTAATGCAACTGGGGCACATCCCTTATCTTCTCAGAAGACTGCGTGTCAAGGAGTAAAAGCATATGCATCCTTTCGAAAAAGAAAATACTGATTGAAAATGACTCTATGATTTGTCCTTGAACGGCCATGATTTAATTTCTTTCCATTTTAGTAAATACCGCAAGAAGTCCAATTTTCTTGAATGTGTGATTACAATTAATATATTCTTTGGTCACGGCTCTTTTGGAGCTTTTGAGAGGACAAGTCAAGTGTTTGGTGGAAACTATTTTGTAACAAAGTGGTCGACTTTCAACGATGGTGATGAGCTTGTGAGCGAAAGTTACGTGCACTGCATATTTTAAATGAGTTGCTGGTCTTCTAATCATTATTACAACTTTGTCTCGGTGACACATCAATTTCAAGTTTACGTGTGTACATTGATTTTCTCATCGAGTTACATTTCATGCGATAATCATTCATACATATCTGTACAGTATCTCTCATCACGTATCGACAATGAGAAATTATCCTAGTAACTGTGAAGCATTGATAAATAAGTCACATAATATACAATTTATTAATTGTCTAATTACGAGGATTGTGATATTTCGCCAAATTATTTTCCGTCTCAAAACACATTTAAAAGTTGTTTTCTAACAATTTTAATAAACTTTTGGCTGGAGATATTTTCATTTGACATTTTGTATAAACTCACCTCACTGTTAAAAAAATTATACAACGAGTTCACATTATTTTTAATAAATATAAATTAATAATAAAATTTTTATGATTAATCAATTAAGTCCTTAAATTTTTCTTACTTAGGTTTTTTGATCATTTTTAACCATTAAAGTTACTTTAACACAAGTTTTATTTTACTATTTTACTCTTACAACATAAAACAGAAAAAAAATTCAACAACTATATGTTCTTATATCTGATAATTCAAATATGTTATTTTTTCACTTATAATCTAAAATATTTAAATGAAATCTAATAATTTTTAATATCATATATGTAAATTACATAAATTTAACTGTTCAATACTTTACATGAGTATTATATCATATTAATAAAAATTATGTTAATTTTATAAAAATTAATAATCATATTAATAAAGCAATATTGACACATTATTTAGAAATAATGAATTCTTTTTATAACAATTAAAAATGAATTGAAGTTAAAGTAAATTTTTGATACTTTTATCTTATAAAAATAAAATAGTCAATATAAACTTAGGCTAAAACAAATCTTAACAGATAAATAAGAAAAAAAATTAAATTACAAAAAAAATTAAAATAGATTTAATTAATTAATTTTCTAAAATTTTTTGTTTAAAATTTTTAAAAATTATATGAATTTTTATAATTTTTTCCTGAAAGTGGGTGAGCTACCAAAAAGTGTGGGGGTTGAAATATCATCACCATAAAAGTTTTTAATCTTGCGTTTAGGAAACCTCCAAATTTAGCATTTTTGCCCTTTTGGTAATTTTCTTATTTTGATCTCCAGAATTTTATTAGACAATAGAATCCAAAGTCATCGTGTTCCAGAAATTCAAGATATTTTAGGTATTTGGCTTCTTTTGGGCTTTTTGTTTCTTAAAAAATAAAAAGGAAAAAAGCCTCCACATCTCTCAGGTTTATTTAAACAGTGAAGTGAATTACACTTTAAAAACTATTTGAACATTTTAATTATATATTTACTTCTTAAATTAGAGAATTAAAATTAAAAATTAGAATTACTAACAGTATTTATTTCGTAAAATATAAACAGAAATCATAATCGGAATCTTGAGGTCTATTCCAACACAGTTAGAAATTAATATGTCATTTCCTAAAGTTCTCATTATACTCCCAATAAATTTTCATAATCCTCAAAAATATCCTCAATCAAGTTTTATATTTTTACATTTTAATCTCTACAGAATTATTAAAATACCTAAATTTTTGTATTATTTACAAATAGGTTTGATGACGACGATGATGATAATAATTTATTTATTTGTTATTATTATTACTACTACTACTATTATCATTAATGTCAATATTATTAAAATTTATTAATTATTATTATTTATCATCATCATCATTATTATTATATTAACTTTATTATTTTAATTATTTTTATTAATATTATCATTGTTAAAATCTATTATTATTATTATTATTATTATTAAAAGTGTTAAAATCAAATAATATATCAGTGTTAATAATAATTATGACAATAGTTAATTAATGATTTTTTAGTAATTTATAATATAACTCATTCTGATTTTGATTCCTATACCTTAAGTAAATAGCTTATTCTAATTTTAATTCTTCAATCAAATTCCAGCTTATTCGATTCTCATTTAGTAAACACACTATAATTTTAATAAAAATATGTATTACAAAAACACCCACAATATGAATTACTATTAAGAATAATTTATTATAAGTTAATTCTCATACTTTAAACCCAAAAAATTTTATTTCTAACATCTTAATTAATATTTAGATGAATAATGAGAAAATTAATTTTGAGAAAAATTTTGCCTACAAAGTATTGTGATATTTTTATTTTTTAAAAATAAAATGAAACACAAGCACTTTAAAATAACTAAAATTATGTTAAATAATTTGTTTATAGCATGACTTAATTATACTCATGTAACTGTAGGGGTGGCAAAAATATCCGTCCGGTCCGGACCCGAGTGATCCGGGCAGGGTAATACCCGCTTCGGACTAATTTTCAGGCCAAGTTCGGATATCACTTGAGAAATTCGGAACCTGAATTTTATAAAAAAAATTATAAAAATATTTTATTTTAAATAATTATATTTTTAATATATTTATTCAATATATTTAAAAATTGAAATATTTAAAGTTTATATTTCAAGTTTAATTTTATTAAAATAAATTTATAAATTATAAAAATATATTTATAAATATAAAAATTTTAAATTTTATATATATAAAATATGGGTTAAAAAATTTGAAAAAAAATCCAGTCCGGACTTTTATCAACCCTACTGTAAGTATATGTTAAATCCCTTAAAATTAGTAGCTAAATAGTTTTTATTAGTGTTTTAAGTAAATAAAGTTTATGTAACTTAAGTAGCTTAATGCCTGATATTTTTAGAATTTTAAAGAGTGTACGTACAAAGTAAAACTTAATTTTTTTATAATTAGTATATGAATGTACAGTGTAATAGAGTATTTAAAATAATATTTAGAGTCTAAATAACCCAACTCTTATTTAAATGATTATATAGACTATCTTAATTTTAAAAATAGCTTCATAAAACTTTTTTTATTATTATACCCTTTGATTGTACTCAAATTACCGAGAGTTCTTAATCCATAAAAATTTTTCTAAGCAAACATTAAATACAATTATAATTAAGTAATGAAAATCTAAGGAATAGTAATGTGAATATATTTATCAATATCTTTATAGTTATACAGCATATTTAGTATATTTACTAATCAGTATTAAAAATAAGAATTGGAGAATAAAAATAAATAATATATTTAATTATTTAAATAAAAGGGCAATGAGAATTAACATGATGGACTTTATACTAACCTCAGAATAAGAACGAGAGTCTAATTCTCATTCCGATTACTGACAAAAATACCCCATTTAATTTTTATAATTCTAAATCTGTCCTCTGTTATAATAAAAGAAATATATAAACAAAAATACACTCAAAATTAGCCAAATCTCCAACGCGACACCAGCAGCCTCCTTGCACCACCGACCACACCAGCCCCACACGCCAGTCGTCTCTGCCGTCCCATACGGCCCGCCGATCGTACCAGCAACAGTTAGCCGCTACCTGCTCTTATCAATTGTTGATAGTTCTTTTGTTGCTGGTTGTGGCTGGAAATATATACTGCAACATCAATTAGCTTGGAATATTTGCTGCCTGCTCTTCGTCTAAATTAGTATATGCTGCAATTTGAACTTATAAATTAGCTTGGAAATATTTATTTATTTATTTATTTTGGATTAGTGTCATCTGGGTTCTCCGTTTTGGTATTAATTCATGATCTTTGTCATTATTATTAACCAATAATAATAATAATAATAATTTTTATAGTATTTATTAACAATAATTTTTTAATAATAATGCCAATAATTGAGTACAGGCATTTTAATAGTTTAAAATAATTTTTTTAATTTTAAGATAATTTAATCACATTAACGAAAATATAATTTATTTTAATTTTAATTTGTATGATTCAAGTAAATAACTCAATTTAATTTTCGTTTCAATTCATTCTCAAGTCCACCTATTCCAATTATTGGTAAACGGACCATTAGAGATTAAAGATTGAGAATTGAAATGGAAAGCATTCGAAGATTGATGCTTAATTATCTTCCCTTATCTTTGGTTATTTATGGTTATGTTTCTCTAACTTCTTATCATTTATATTATCTGCTCTGATTTTTACTTTAGTAGCATTAATCATTCTACTCTTAAAAAAGGCTTGGACACAGCCGAAGCCCCGCCAGGCCCAAACTTCTCCCCAGGGCAGTTCCCAGTTTGCCCGACTCGGTCCTATCAAGCAAAAGCTAAGGCTGCACTGTAGTCAAGCCCAGCCCATTGGCCATCCGTAAACTAAAGAGAACAAAGAAAGAAAAAGCCCCAAGTCTATAAACAACGCGGTATAAGTACAGCGGCATGTATATAACAAGCAAAGCATACAACATGCTTGCAGGTTCTCAAGGGAAAATAATTTTGCTTATAAATCTGTGGGGACCACTATTCATAACGCATAAACACATAAGGTAATTGGATAAACACAAATCAAATAATTTTTTTATGTTAAGTTGGGTTAATAATAGTAGAGAGAGTATTTTAACAATAATTAAGCCGTATATTTTTTTTCCCTCTAAAAAGGTGGTATTTTAAAATATTCCGAAATAAAAAAATAAAAAGCAACGCAAAATGGGAGGCGATTAAGGTCATGATAGCCAAAATCTTGTGTTCTTCTTATAAAGTAATAAAAAAAATTACGTATACGATGAGGAGACAAAATTACAGAGCTGACCCCAGTAAGTCAGCCCTAAAACGAAAACAAAAACAAAAAACTGACTCCATCTCCATTCTCCAAGCTTCTTCCCGATCATCAGCTAGCTTTCTCAAGGGCAAATTAAAAGAAGATCTGGGAAGCTGTTCTTTTGAGGGGACTGTTGCCTGGTTCAAGGCCATCGATTAATTATCACTTTAATTCAAGTGTATACATATTTGTTCTCGGACCAGGCTTCATTCCCTTAATTACTGCTTCCATTATTTGAGTGCTGCTCTTCGGGTTTCAGGATGCCAAGGCAAGTCTATCTTTCTTTATTATTATTTTTTAATCTGTTTGCTTTTCTTACAAATCTTTAAGCTTATGTGTATTTTCATGGAGAAATTAAAATTAATATTAATCAACCATCGCGATTAGCTAGATTGGTATAATGATGAAATGAATGTTCTGCTAGAAACTTAATTATTACGTGTACAAGGTTTTTTCACCATTGCTTAATTATTTAACTTCAATTCTTTACCTATTCTCTAGTCATCATGTCTCAGTAAGTAGTATTTTCTCTTTCATCTTATGATTAATATTTTCATATCCCTAAGTTTAAAGCTAAATTTGCAGTCCAACTATATTGTCGATTTTTGACTATTTAGGGTTCATAAGAAATTACTGGGTGCCTGAAAACAATAAGATAATTAGAAACAATTTTAATTAACCCTTATATAATTAATTCCTTGGCAATAATTTCCTAATTAAGTTATTGGAGTAAGGATCGATTTTCAATATATATTAAATTTATATTTAATTTGTTGCCAGGCCAGTGGGAGTAGGTAGATGTACGATTGTGCATATCTGATCTGTCCTCCAAGCTTTAGCAAAATTATTATACAAATCTAATGTACATATATACTAAAATTTTCCAGTGGCATTGTAGTGGAAGGCACGTTGATCACTTGAGATTATTTTGGAGCCTTTCTCTCTCGTATTGATTCTATTCTATTGTTTTCTGTTTGTAAAATTACTAAAAGTATATCGTTCCTTTCTGCTAATCTTTAGAAACGCATCCTTCTTTTTCAGAAATTTTATGTGATTTTTGCGATGCCATTATTATTCCTTGAGCAATATAATGGAAATGATCAGTAACTGCTGGAAAAGCTAAAAACTTGTTTTTGAAGTCTAACAAAAGCATTCATAAAATAAACAAATATTCTGCATTTAGTGTCACAGATTTAACCCACAAAAATTAATATTTTATTTTTATGTAGCTAGTTATATATCTAGCTAGTTGAAACGATCAAACAAAGCTTTAAGTAAACATCATCGAATAGTAAATTGTTTTTTACTAAATGGGCAACCGGATAATCGATGCACATGGCTTTGTTTTTTTGTATCCTTTCGATAATTTTCCATCAATGAGTATGAGCTTGCTGCAAGTTCATATTTCTTTCGTTGCATAAGACGGATAATAGAATCGAGGCATCCTCAGCTTTCACTAGAATGGTAAGATTCTCATTGAAATTCATGCACATGCATTACTGATTTGTGCATGATTGATTTTAAAGGAGGTTGCTGCTGAAATTACTGAGTTGCTTGTGACTGTGGAGGTCACTGGAATTTATGTAATAAACAGAAGGTCAGCTTTGTATCAGCAGCTGCAAAGTGACTTACAAGAATCTCATTAAAAGATCATTCTCAGTTTTCTGTAAGTTACAAACCCTAGGTAAATACATGTATATGGCCAAAAGCATTAAAACCTTATATTTCTCTTTGATAAATTAAACAGTTCCAAAAGTTGTTCAGTAATCCAAGAGAGAGATGAATGGTTACATTATGAATTGAGCCTCGCAGGTTTCGTTTCATTGGTCCATTTTTCATACGAATTTTGATTATGTATATGCCACTTGTATCCCCCAATTTGGCTTTTTTTTTTCCCCTTTTTTAAAAGTTTAGTATTGTGTGATGATGTTCTATCACAGTGTCAATATGTGTCATCTTGTTGTATTCTTGTCGTGCTGAATTTGATTCGTTTCATCGGTCCTTTTGTCATACGAATTTCGATTATATACATGTCACATGTATCCGCTAATTTGACATTTATTTTTCTCTCTTTTTTTAAACGTTTAGTATTGTGTGATGATGTTCTATCATAGTGTCAATATGTGTCATGGTATCACATTCTTGTCGCATTGAATTGAAAGAAATATATTGTTGCAACGTGAGAAAGTCTTTCTGAACTTATTAAAATTCCATATTAACACAATTCGTTTATTAATTATGTCAAAAATTAAAATCAGAATACGACACATTTATCAAATGTTATAATTATGTTAAACCATTTGACATGCTTAAAACAATTGGGTACATGTTTTGACATGTTTAATAATAATTAAAAAAACAATAATCTTATACACTAAAATATACAGCAAAAGAAATTAGAAGTTTTGTTTGAAAAATGATAAAATATATCAATAGTATTCTTAAACGATCTCATAAATGGATTGCGTGATAAAAATGAAAAATGAATAATTATTACTGTCAAAATATCTTTTGACATGACTACAATGTAATTAAATAAGCGACACAAATATGACGTTAACAACTCTTTAATACAAATTTAATAATATTATTAAATGGGTCATGCACATAAATACGACAGGAATATTGTTCATGTATGTCGATCGAAACTGAAAATTTTGTGTCATATTAGCATATCATCATGACCCACATCGGCGCCCTAATATCTATCACTGCCGATCGGCATAAGATTGAGCAACAAATTTATGTTTATTCATATATCTATAGTGGGCGGCAGGTGTAAAAGACTACGCACAATGAGAAAAGTAAAGGAAGAAATTTTATTTAAAAAGAGGAATAAAAAGTGATATCTGGAAATGAAGGTTTAATATTGCCAGCACAGGTCAAGTTGATGAAATACCATGTATTGATTGATACACTTTCCACTTTTCTAGTAATGATACGGGATCAACCAGGAAGCTTTGATAAATAGTTTATGGTTAATAAATATCTAAAAATAATAAAAGATATTAAAAACTTAAAAGAAGAATACGAAGAAAAGATAGAAATTAGCAAAAACAGTAGTTTAGAATAATAGACAAAGAAATAGAAGAACTTACAGAGAATTTTTTCGAAATAAATTTAAGTGATTTAAAAGACTTTGAAAAAGAATATAAAATAAAAATGAATACAAGCGGTAAACTAGAAATGAAACCAAACATACCTGACCTTAGCACATCCTATAAACAAAATAATAAAAGAAGGAAATATAAACCTTTATATGAATATACACAATTAAATAAAAATAAGTCATGGAATTCTGATTATAAACATAAAGATAGTGAACTATTACAAATAAGTAATGCAGAAGTATTTTTAGACTTAGATTGTAGAAAGGACCCACAAAAAACTTTAATAAACTGAGGAATACAAATAAGATTATTTTTTATGTATAATAGACATAAAGATGATTGGAATGTAGAAACAGAAGACCAAAAAATAAGTATATTCACTGAAATATTAATAGTAAGTTTTGTAGAAAATCTTTTTAGTTGGTGGCAAGGACTATCTCTTAATGTTAAAGAATTAATAATAAATGCAACTAAATCGAAATTTTTAAGAAGTAAAGAACGAGGAATAGAAACAATTATTGAATTTATTTCTAATGAATTTCTAGGAGAAATATGGACAGAAAATAGGGAACAAGAACTAAAGGACGAAAAATTAGGAAATAGGTTAAAATTAATAAACCTAAACATATGTAATATGTGTTATGTAAAAGAATATACGTATGAATTTAGTAAATATTATTATGCCAAATATTATAGTAATGAAGACCAAAACATATATCTTAATTTATATTATTCAAAATTACCACCTCCTTAGAATACATATTTCGTAAATCAATACGATAAATATAAAGCAATAAACTCTATGTCTGAAACATTAGGATCAAGGATTAGATTTTTAAATCAAAGATTAAGTGAAATATGTATGCAAAGAAATATAATTAAAAGAAGTAGGACAATTGAAATACCAACATAATGAGGATGTCAAAACCCCTATAAAAGTCATAAAAAGTATAATAAGTCAAGAGAAAAGAAGTATAAAAAATACAGACATTTCAAGAAAAAATACACCAAGCCACATAGGAAGTTCTATAAAAGAAAATATAAAAAACAAAAGAAACAATTTAATAAAAATAAATGCAAATGTTGGAATTGTGTAGAAATAGGACATTTATGTACAGAATATACAAAAAAGAAAGTAAGAATATTGGAAAAAGAATTTAATAATATAAAAGATAAGTTAGAATTAATAAGTGATTTATTTGAATATGAAGGAAAAGAAGTATACGTGTCAGAAAGAAATACAACTAGCGAATCAGATGAATCAGAATAAAAAAGAAGAAGTTAATACTACTATAGAAGACAATAAAGAAATATATGCAATAAAAAAAGAAGAAAATATTAATGGATATAGTTTAGTAGTAACATTTGACAAAAATAGATATAATAAACTCTTAAAAGAAAAATTAGAAAAACCAAATTACGGAATTTTATATAAACTTAGAGATATATTTAAAAGAAAGAAAATAATATTACATGAATATTATGAACAAGAAAAAGCAATAACAATAACTCAAGCCAAAGGAAATATAAGATTGAGTTTAATAAATAAAAAGATAATTGACTTAGCCTTAGAAAAATAAAAAAAAGAATCAATCAGGGAAAAAATATAATATGTTTACCTAGCAGATATCCAAATATTAGTTAAATCAGGAAGAAATAGATAGCCTAATAGTATTGTCATTATATGATCAACGATTTAATGATCCAATGGTAGGATATTTAGGAACAATAGAAGGAAATTTATGTTATACTAAATTATTATTTACATGTCATCCAAAGTATTGTGTACATATAAAAGATAAAAATATAGATGAAACATTAATCCTCCATTTTAAACTACTAAGAGATAATTTAATGAAAGAAGGAAATAAATTAATGACATTCCATTATTCGGCCTTGTATAGTTTTTCCAATTTAAATTATGAAGAAATATATAGTAATAAACCATTAATAGAAATTAATAAAGAATGTGAAGATATAACCACTTTGATTGAACCCATGGTACAAGATATGAAAATACCTATAAATTATAGATTAAGTATTGATGATAGAAAAGAAATAATAAATACTGAAAACAAAGAGTCATCAATAATCCCTATGAGTTTTAAAGGTAATATATTATTAAGAGGGAATTCATCAAAGCAAAGTTATCCATATACAAAAAATAAACAATTAATCAATACTCCAACAACAGTAGTAATGAAAATATCAGAATAATATTTCGATGGGTTAAATTATATAAAAGGACCGTATATTATAATAGATATAGGAGCCGATCATAATCACATGAATCACAACAAAAATAATGGACTAATAGAAAAAAAAATAAATGAACCTTATGAATATATAGATTTTAATGGAATTAAACATATATGCAAAAAATAAGTAAAAGTACTAATAATAATTGAAGGAATAAGAATAATAATAACTCGCTTTATAGATTCGGACATATATAATGAAAACCATATATTATTAGGTAATAGTTTTTAGAAGACTTAGAATATTATAAAATTAAAAAAAACATGGTATAACATTATCTTTAGAAGTGAATGAAATCTTCTGTCAACAATGGTAAATAAAGCATATTTTAAATACCATATGTCAGTATATATACAAGTTCATACAATTGAAAAAGATATCCATACATGTGCCCTAATTGATACAGGAAGTGAAATCACTATCATGAAAATATTTCTTTCTAATAAATGGAAACCAGACGGTCAAATAAAAATAATTGGAATTACTGGTGATAAACAACAAGTCAGCCACACTGTTCAAAAATATGAAATAATTTTAGGAAATAAAAATATCCCTATCCCTTAAGTTTATAAATATGACCAGATGGATTGTGATATTCTCTTAGGCAATGATTTCTTACAACATTTTCAATATTATCAACAAACTTTATTTTTAATTACTTTAAAAACCCTTTGCAGCCATATTCTTCGTATCCCACGAGAATTTCGTCCATTCAGTAGTTCAATCAAGTCGATGTGTGATAAATATGAAAATATTATTTAATACAAAAGGACACATATACAATATAAACTTAGAAACTATTAAACAACAACTAAAACAAGTTTACAATGAAAACCCTTTAACATTATGGAAACCTGACCATCATAGAGCAAAAATAGAGTTAATAAAAAATAGAAATAGAAAGTATAGGATATACTGTCTTTAGTACACCACAAGGACATTACGAATGGTTAGCAATGCCCTTCGGGTTAAAAAACGTGTCACAAATATTCCAAAAAAGAATGGATAAAATATTCAAAGGAAATAATAATATTGTAGTTTATGTAGATGATATTTTAATAGCGTCGGACTCATTAAAAGAACATAGAATACATTTAAAAAATTTTGTAAATAAATGTATAAAAGAAAAAATAGTGCTTTTGGAAATGACTTTAGATAAAAATGGAATAAAATTACAAAATCATATTGCACGAAAAATAGAAAATTTTTCTGATAAATTAGAAAATAAACAATAAATAAAAAAAATTTTAGGATGTCTAAATTATGCAAAAGGATTTATAGAAAATTTGTCAAAAAAAGAAATATCCTTAAAAAATTGTTAAGAAAAAATAATACACAAGGATGGAGTATAGAACATACACACGCAGTAAAAGAATTAAAAGAACATCATAAACATTTACCGGAATTAAGATTATCAGGAGAAAATGATAATTTAATTTTACAAACTGATGTCTCTAACTTATACTGGGGAGTCATACTCAAAACATATACTCAAAACAACCAGTAAACCTTGACGTAAACTCTCCAAGTGGAAGCAGTGGTGAACCACATCCACATGAAAAAACTATCTGTGATGAGGATTATGTACAAATCCCATCAGGTAAAAAAGTGATAGCAGTAAATCCCAATGAAATCTCTAGTAAAAGAGTATACCATCGCAGACCATAAAAGGGTAAATCTGGGAGGAGTTGAACAGTAAATCTCCTACCCAAAGAAAAAGAATATAGGAGTTTTTCTTAATATATCTACGATGAAAATAAAATATTTGGAAAGTAGTTTAAAGTAACGGTAAATCTATATACCCAAGATTTGTATGTATAAAAGAATCAAATCCGAATTTGTTAAAAATTAGCGATTTTGGATATCTCGATCTAATAGATCCCGATGTAAACTTAAGTGAATTATTTTGTTTCGATCCAACACTTGTAAGAAAAATAAGCTAGTATGCCTAGAAGAAGAGCGTATGTTTAAAGTTCTATACTATAAGTTCGTAATATGATGATGATGAAAAGTATAAAGCCATCCATTTGATCGACCTCAACATTGTAACCAACGGCTTCAACCTAGAAGTTGGTCAAAGTAGAAGCAAAGAACCCATCTTCAGCAGAGAATGGGCTGGGTATAGAAGAGCTGCTGGTATAACAGTTATAAGATCGCTAGCATCAAACTTATATGAAAGAGGGTATAAAGTCCTCATACAACAGGACAATTTTATCCTCCATGACACTGAGATATAGGTGTCGGCAGATCTAAAGTGCTAGCCAACTTCATATATGATATTGACAACTATCACATTCCATGTAGGTCTAGTACAAGACGTATAGCATGTGAAAAAATGGAGCATTTGGAGCGCATCTCATAAAGCCATGTAAACTTTTTGTTTTGTCAACAAATGTAGGCCATATGTCAGCCATCATAGAATAAATCCATATAAACTTTTTATTTTGTTAACAAATGTAGGCCATTTGTTAAGTGTCATGATATAAACTTTCCAAAAAGAAAGGGCCCAAAGTCAGGTTAGACAGGATAAGCGATAAGATTTCATCATGAAATCTTATCATTTTAGAAAAGTTGATAAGAAAGGTATAACAACTGTAAACCTTATCATATTGTAAAAATCTTATAAATAAAGGAAGAGCATCAGATCTAAAAAATCAGAGAAGAAGCCATTTGACAAATCTCAAGTGTTATTCAAAATATTTCAAATGAAAAAATAAAAACTCTCTCTCTCCAAATCATAAAATAGAAATAAAAAACATCAAAACCTTTAGAATAAGGAAAGAAATCTAAAATCTAAAAATCAACTAGAGTTTAAAAGTCTTATAGACATAGAGTGATCCTGTTTGCAGAGCTCGTTTTGTCGGTGTAGCCAAGGTAGCGTTGAGGTAGTTGAGCATAGCAGTAAGGAAAATTTGACCGGTCGACAGGACTAAGAAGTTCCAGAAGATTTGAAAGAATAAAGGTGATAATTCTGAATCTATAACTATTGGTAGAGATTGTTATTGATTAAATTTTTATTGAGGAGGAGAACTGTTTTTAATGGAAAAGGCCTATAATATAATAAGTTCAATCGAGAATATAAATTTTGAAAATACAAATCAATTAGAACAAATAGCAAACGAATTAGAAAGTAATATACAAACTATAAGTTGGAATCTAAACCCACAAAATATGGATCAAAGATTTACAAATCAAGTGCAATTAATAATGAAAAAACGAATTCTAAATCAAATAAAAGAAGTTATAGAATTTAATATTTATATCTCTAAGGTTGATTAACCAAATAAAATTCTTAGACAGTAATAATAATTTACGATAGCTAAAAATGGAAAGATATCACGAAAAAACATGTACACAAATGGGTATGATAAATAAAATATAGAAGCAGTATGTAGTATAAATATACGTAAAGAACTGAAACGGAAAATAATACAAAATATAGAATGAGAAAATTTTAAGAGTATGATAATATAAACTTTTGTAGAAAAAAGGAATAAAGGATTTGGTAGAAATATACGAAGATTTCAGTATACTAAATACAAATAATTTTATACCAAAAAACTCAAATCATTGGAAAATAATAAATAAAAAACTTAATGGAAATCTATAATTATTTAAATATTTTACTTATTTTAGTCAATATTTGTCAACATAATATCAGTTTATTTATTAAGTATTTGTTTATCCGTTTATATACCGTTTATTACATATTTATATCTAGTCAATATTAGTCTAAAATTTTATATGAGTTTGATAATCATTTGTTCTTGTATAAATAAATATAAAAAAATATATAAAAAATGAAAAATAGGTGTAGATGTGATGGTAGAGCAAATGACCAAATATAAAATTAAAAAAAATAAAAACTTAGATAAAATTAACCACACAAAAGATAAAAAAAAATAAGTTACATAAGTTGTAACTTAGATGGACTATAAATTAAAAAAAAATCGCTTTATCTGAATTAGGGTAAACTTAAATTTTAAATATTTGGAATTAGAAATGGTGGAAAGGGCGGCGGAAGTCAGAAATTTTTCATAGACAGAGCTAAACTAATTTTTTTAATTAAAAAATTAATCTCACTGACAATTGTTATTAAAGAAATATTACAGAAAATTTCATTCATACGTAAGAAAACACATGAAGTCAAAAAGCAATTCAAATACAATTAGACACGATTGTTTTACCAGCCATCTCTTTAACTAGTCCATATATATTTTGACTTGGATCCAGAGCAATAATTCAGTGGATAATACTCAAATAAAACACACTCTTTTATTTTTTTTCCAACTCACGTGTACATAAATATTAGGCTTATGTTCTGCAAATTTGGGATAAAATCATGAAATCGAATCTGTTAGTTTGACTTTATTTTTATACAACTCAGCCATATTCCTTCTAATTTCGATCAAAGAAATGTTTTTCAATTTTACAAATCCACAGACTGGCATCGCATGTGTATATATTTATATTGTCAGCATGTCTCGTAGATTTTGTTACAGCTTTTACACTCAAATTATGAACTGTAGTTGACATTTAAAAAAAAATATGAATAGTAATTTGTAATTCATATTTAATTATTGGTATAAAAAAGAATAAAATAATCCTACAATTAATAAATAAACAATTACAATTCATATTCCATCTGTATGCTCCAAAATTCTAACTACCATAACCATTCATTCAATCCCGAAAAGAAAGCATCAATCTCACAAACAAATCCTCATTTTCTTTCTGTAATTTTTGGATTTCTCTCTCTCTGAAAGGGCGAAAAAAGAAGAAAAAAGTTAAAAATAAGAAAAGTTGTCTTGCAAGTTTCCCGCCGATTGGGGATTAAGGGAGAGGGAAATCCCTCTTGCCCTTGATCTCTCTTTCTTTTCCGACAACCCAACGAAAGATTAAATACGAAAAAACAAAACAAAACAATAAAAGAAAAGAAAAGAAAAGAAAATTATGCCTGGCATAATCTTGTTATTATTATCTTGTTATCGCCGCCACCATTTCTGCTGCAGCCAACACTATTATTATTACTATTATTTCCATCGTCAAAATCATTCGTTGTAGCGCGGTCACCGTGCGATGATTGTCCTTCCTTCAATACCATATCCTGATTTCGCCATTGATCTCGCCACCCTCTCTTTAATCAGCGTTCTTCTTCTTCTGAGTTTCTTGTCTCTTTGTTTAATCTTCTATTTCAAATTCAAAACCCACAACTCCTATTACCTCCAAAGCTTCAACGCCCTTTGGACCGTCCGATTCCTTCTCGTGCTCTTCGTCATCCTCTGGTCTCTAACCGAAGCCCTCCGGTTACCCTTCCTCCGTAAGCATTACATTTACCCCTTCTTCGAAGACCTAACGCTGGGTCAGCAGGCCTCGCTTTGCAAGCTCCATCTCGTTCTGTCATTAGGGTTGTTAGAGCCAGGGTTTCTCGTAACCCTACTTTTTCTTCTCCTTGTTTCAATCAAGAAAAGAACCCCACGTGGTTCTTGGGCTTTTTTGTTCCTCTTGGCTACATGCCTTCCCCTTTCTTTGTTACAATTCTTGTTCGTGTTTTACCAAAGCTCGCGATCGGAATATCCCCGGTGGTTTCGACGGAGTTCGGTGATTGTCAGGGATGGCTCTCATTCGCGAATTGTGTTGTGCTCTAGTCCTTTGTTGAGCATTAGTTTGTTCGGTGCATTCGCGGCAGTGTACGGTTTATATTTCTTGTTCTCTTGCTGGAGCGTGGTGTCACTTGTAATTAACAAGAAATTGAGGGTTAGAACGTACACTCTTGCCTTCACGGTTCTGATTGCCATAACCCTGCAAGTTTTGTTTCTTGTGTTATCTCTCTTCTGGAGACCGGGTGAGCTAACCTTTGGTGTAGTTGAGTTCTTTGAATTTCTCAGCACGTTTACGTGTGCCGTAGTGGGGCAGGGCATTTTGGTAATTATACCAATCGTAGACTCGTTGGCTGTCGGAGGAGACTGCTGGCGGTGGTATCCTATTATCACCCAGACGAAGTCTGAAGAAGAATCAAAGGAAGAAAGTGTATAGGGTACGTACGAAATATTTGAAGATGTGGAAAAAATGACAGGGCAGTGGGCTCTTTGGTTAATTCAGATTATTTGTTTTTAGTACAATTTCATGTTTATTTTTTAGTTTCGCATTTTTTTTCGATTTTTTATTTTATTTTTGTTAATCTTTTCTGATATTTTAGTATTAATTAAAAAACAGAAGATATTTTAGCTCAAACGATGAGAAAATTTTGTTTGCAATTTATGTTGATGATTATTTTTTGTAATCTTTGCGGAATTGATCGGGACACAAACAAGGTATTTTATCAAGCGGAAAATAAATTGGTACTCCACCCAAATTAATTTACAAATTTGTGCTTGTTGATTGTTGATTAATTATTTTCGTTCTTAATATATCATACTATCAGATAACTGGGACAAATTATATTCTTAATATTTCTAGTATTTTAAAATGCATTTAATGTAATATCCGAAATGATTAGTCAAGATTCAAGGCCCAATTACTAGGGCATTTCTTTAATCTAATCGACCTGCAAACAGGGTAATTTAAAAATTTGAGTTATATTCTTAATATTTCTAGTATTTTAAAATGCATTTAATATAATATCCGGAAATGATTAGTCAAGATTCAAGGCACAATTACAAGGGAATTTCTTTAATCTAATCAAGCTGCAAACAGAGTAATGTGAAAATACACATGCACGCATGTAGAGAAGGGCATTCTCAGAAATCATCTCACAGAAATCAACACCCTATTTTTGATTTAGAACTTGGAGGCAGCGAGTGCCTGATCGTTTTTGTTGCTTAAAACAAGCGCCTCGGTGCTTATTTAATTAGTGAAGAGTAAAATTAATGTTCATGTCCACTTCATATATATATATATATATATATATATATGAGAGAGAGAGAGAGAGAGAGAGAGAGAGAGAGAGAGAGAGAGAGAGAGAGTACTAACCTGTTAATACAGAAATAAGAAAAATAGTCGGAATAATCATCTTGCTAGAATAAATGAAAGTTTTATTCGAGATCACAATGAAATTGTGTAATGTAGGAGGAGCCTTTATATAAACACACACACATACATATACACACACTCTCTTAAGAAAAGAAATATGACTAAAAATTAGTAAACCATTCCGATCGAAAAAAGCTGCTAACCTGACTAAATATATATTAACGTGATGGAAATAAGCAAACTTAACCAAACCTGGATTATATAACTTAATTAAACGTGAATTATACTTGACACCCCTTCAACTCAAGATGGCTACGAAAGAGCAGGCTTCAGGTTGAATCCTTGAAATTTAAAACTTGAAAACTTGATAAGAAATTCTAGAGTATATTATTACACCCAATTAATGCATGCATAATATGCACTATTAGAAAGATGGCCTTCGATGATACTAAAATAGTGTTATTAATTACTTTTAGTGATACTTATTAATAGTGATAGTGATTTGTCGATTAGAAAAATAACGACACTTGAAAGTAGTATCGTGGATTACTATTAGTATAGTATTACGATTTTATGACACTATGGTGATAGAGTTACTAATAATTATTACGTGTCAAAAGTTCAGTATCACTATAGTATCACTAATATTGTAATACTCTTGTAACAATGATTTACTAACAATTATTACATGTCAATAGAATACAAATAGTAATACTTTAGTGTTAATAATTATTATTACTATAGTATCACTAGTTAGTAATATCGCTTGTACAATTACCCCAATGGAACTGATACTTTATGACATAATTTTAGTAGCAATGACTTTTATTAGTTATATTTATATTTTGACATTTTTTTATGTTACCCTACTGTTGTTATTGTCATTTTAAGTTTTGTCAATCCAATGATATTATTTAAAAAAAAATATTAAAAGTAAGCTAAACTGCTAAAATGAACAATTACATATAAAATTCCCAACAAAATTTAAATAAGTCTGAATCAAACATTAATACAAATATAACAGTACAAAAAATATGTCAAATATAATTTAAAATCAACATAGTGACAGTTTGTAGATATCAAAACAAATATTTCAAATATAATTTGAAATCAACATAATGACAGTTTGAAGCAATCATTCAGTTATCCTGAGTACATCTACTCCTTGACCTTTGCCTTTCCCTTCACATTCCCTACCTACAAATGTATCATATAGATTTAATTAGCTAGCATGCTATACAAATCAATTCTCAGATATTCACAAGAAAAAATATACTTATAATTTTACCTGATTATTGTATGTTAAAATAAACTTTGCAAGATATGTGGCCCACTCATTGTGAAGTTGCAAAATATCATCCATAGTGTACTCATCACAGCCCTTGAACTTCAAAAATAAAGCAACGAAATGTAAAGATATATTTTTAAATCTGTTCTACTTAACATAAAAAATCTAGCTAATGCAAATAAAGAGTATCATTATAGTAAACAATAATTACCAAAACTGTCTTGTAAGCTAATACTTTAAATTAATTATTTTACTTCAAATCAACATTACATTAGCATTCAAAATATTGGGCTTCATACACCTTCCATTTATACGTTACATAATGATAGCTAAAGCATACATCTCATTACAAGCTTTTATAGACAGAAATAGAGCAATCAAATTTGTTAATTTAGATGCACTTGATTTATTATTCAATAACATTCATGACACAATAAACAGAAAACTAGAATTAATCACACACCTTAAATTAAACAGACTTGACGCGTGTGAGTAATACGTCACAGTTCGTTATTGTAAAATCACTAATTAATTTAGTAGTTTTATCAATTATTATCTTATACTCAATGTTGAAGCTGTCTATTACTAGCACGAAACACTACATTTTCAAAAAAATCAATAAATTTTATCCAATCAAGAAAGATAAAGGCATTAATAAGCAATATTTTATCGTAGCATTCAGTTTCAGACAATTTAAATGTTTAATTTCTTAAATGAACAGTAGTGATAGAAACTTACAATTCTCAACCACTTGTTGCACTTTAGGGGTGTAACTTCCATCTTTTTTCTTGTGCGCATTAGATATCAGTATAATTAGTAAAATAATAATTAATATATATGTTTTTTACTTATAGGAAATAGTGCTAACAAGTTACCATAAATGTGTTATTCATTTTCTGCCTCGATATTTACATGAAAACATCACCATTTGATGTTATACATGTTCTTCATCACCCACATCTAACTTACACACTAAAAGATTGTTGGATAATGGCGCATACACATCTATGTCATCATACTCAACCTCATTTGAATAATTACATTTTTCACTTACTGAACAAACAATTGATTTATTATTATCTAGCTAGTCTTTCACATAAAACACTTGCTTTACATGACCAGTTAGAATAAAACTATCAGATTTATAACCTATTCGATCTAAATTAACTATAGTGAACTCTAACTCATCATTGTTAACCCTCCTATCATCCACCCAATCACACTTGAAAAGAATTTTCTTAACCCCAAATAATCAAGCTACCAAATTTCATCAATAACCCCATAAAAAACATATCCCTAGAATGAGGATTTTTGTCTTTTGAGCTCGAAATCAGTAAAGCTTTGGCAACAATATGAACACCATTGTTTTGTGTTAAATGGTTTATATCCCAAGCTCTCATAACAAAGTTAAAACCATTAATACGATACCCTTCATATGTCAACACGCTTGAGCGTGATTTTTTCCAAAGAACCATATTATTTCCTCAACTACTACATCATTTTCTTTATTAGCTCTTACCTATAGTTTCAAAACATAAAACCACATTAATTACTTAAATGAGAACAGTTTGTTTACTTTTACTTGGAAACTTTTTAGACCTAATAAAGCTAATCTAACCTTTTGTTTCAACCAATCAACGAAATGTACGAGAGTTCTCGGTTAGCAATCATAAAGGCTTTTTAATTGAAGAGGGTGCTTTGATTGTAATAAGGCCAAATGCTCCCCAAAATTATACACACAGAATTAACAAAATTATACCCTTTTAATTACCAAGATTACAAAAAAAGTTAACAAAAACTAAGAAAAGTTTGTGTTCACATACTCTATGTATGGTTGAATCTTAGGGGTGTTCACCAAAACACATCGGTGTGCTTGTGCCAATGTAGGAGCATCAACCACTTTAATATTTACACCTCCGAGTGTCCTTTCAACTGTAAAATCAATTAGACAACCAATAGGCAGTCCAATTGATTCACAACTAGAAAGGTATTTAGCACGTAATTCAAGTGCTTCCTCAATGAATATAGCACTTCAAGCAATGCAACCTTCAGGATGATTTCGGTTGCGAACATAACCCTTTATAGGTTTCATTTCTCTCAAATGGATACATCCATCGAAGGTAAACCGGATCACAAAACCTAACTTCTTCTACTAGATGGACTGTTAAATGGACCACTATATCGAAGAAAGCAGGTCGGAAGTATTGTTCTAAATTATATAAAGTGATTTTAAGTTCCTTTTGCAATTGGTTTAGAGAATCAGGTTCTACTACCTTAGAGCACAATGAATTAAAAAAGAGACACAACCTGATTATGACAGTTCTAACATTTTGAGGCAAACAATTTCTGTTTGCCAATGGTAGTAGTTGTTGCATCAATATATGACAATCATGAGACTTAAGCCCATGAAGATTGCAATCATCCATTGAAACAAGATTTCTAAAATTAGAAGAGTAACCATTAGGAACTTTGACATCTTGCAAGGTTTTACAGAACATTTTTTTTCTTTCTTACTTAAAGTGTATGGGGCTGGGGGTATAACTTTGTTTTGTTGATCAGGAGCTAATGCAATAAAAGCTTTGCTCATTGATTCTCTAAGGTTTGGATGTGTAAGATCTTTTCTAGTATTAATTCCATCTTTTGTTTTCCCTGATTGATGAAGTAATATGCTATAAATGCTCTCACATACATTTTTTTCAATGTGCATCACATTTAATTGATGACAAACTAATAAGTGTTTCTAATATTCTAAGTCAAAGAAAATTGATTTCTTTTTGTACAACAATTGAGCTACATCCCCATTACCCTCACCCTTACCTCGCCCTCGCCCTCACTCTCACTTTCAACCTTACCCTTATCCTTACTGTCACTATTATCCTCGCCCTCACCCTCACCCTCACCCTCACCCTCACTCTCACCCCCAACTCAACCCTTACCTCACCTTTACCCTCACTTTCACCCTCACCCTTTCCTTCACCACGTTTTCACTTTTTTTGGACCTTTTTCCCAAACTTGGTTTGAATATCAGCCACCAAGTTTAAGATCTCAACTCCAGACAAAGGCTTAGGAGGGTTTTCAAGAAACCGTCTATGGCCCATATATGACATTTTTCGACTATCGACGAGCCAACATGCACATGTTTTTATCCCATAAATTGGACAACCATAGTATCCCTTAACAATACACCGGACGAGTTCTCATATGCTGGAAAATCACTAATTTTCCACATCAATACAGCCTGTAAATTAAAAGTTTGTTTCCTATATACATAAAAAACATCGACATCTACATTCCATAGGATTTTCAAGCCCTCAACCAAAGGTGCTAGGTACACATCTGTATCATTTCCAGGTTGTTTAGGGCTAGATATCGATAGAGATAACATCATAAACTTCCTCTTCATATATAACCATGGAGGTAGATTATATGTTATTAATGTAACGAGCCAACAAGCGTAAGTCGTGCTAAGTGTGCTATATGGGTTAATCCCATTAGATGATAAAGTCAACCAAAGATTTCTTGGCTTTTGGGCAAAATCAGGCCATTTTTATCAATTAACCGCTAAGCGAGTAGTCTGCAGGTGGCGAAGCTTGCCATCTTTAATTCTTTTATTTTTATGCCATGTTAAGTCCTCGAGCGGTTTGTGGTGATTGAAACATTCTTCTAAACCTAAGAATTATAGGAAAATACCATAACACTCTTTTGGCACCCTTTTCCTAATTTTTTGGATCCATTTTTTTATTTGCCACCTAGATTCTCCACGACTTGAGCATTCTCTAAGATTTAGGAACTCATTCCTATAAAGAATACAATCATTTGGGCATGTATGTATTTTCTCATAATATAAGCCTAATAGCTTCATTGTTTTTTTGGCCTCATACATAGACTTAGGCACACTATTATCATTTGGCAATATCTTATTAAGCACTTGAATAAAGCTGAAAAATTACTATCGGACCAACCAGTAAAGTCCTTTTATATTGTACATTTCCTTAAACTCGATAAATTTGAATGCTTTGAATCCGGATATAACGGTTTTTCAGCATCTTCAAGCATATCTTTAAAAGAACTATGATCTTTATCATAATGCTCAAAAGCATCATGAACTATGTCACTTAAATTACTGTAATCTAGACATTTAAAACGCTGACTTTGTGGTCTGGTCTTGGCACTTTACAGAGGTAGGTTTCGGTACTCCTCACCATGCCAATTCCAAATTAAATATTCTTTTAGAAAACATTTTTAAAACATATGTAACCTCACATGTTCAGGAGTCAAAAACTCCATATTACAACAAGAGGTACAAGGACATCTAATCGATATTCTATTTTCTAAATTAATAATGGCAAACTCAAGAAATCATCAACCTTATTATAATACTTATCCGACAATCTATCACAAAATATCCAAGTTTTGTCCATAACATGTATTTTTACTTGTTCATTTATTACAAGTTGTTAGCTTAATAAGTTTAATTAAATTGATACAATAAATAACATAATCTTTTATCAGAAAATAAACTTTAAAATGTAATTATTTTAAATTAAGAAATGAATATATAACATAATCATTATTAGAATATTCATGGAATAATTCATATTTCTCAAAATTAATACACTACACTCAATAATTTTTGATAGAATAAATTAATTTTCAAACTATCACTCATCATTCAAAATAAATTCTTGAAAGCCTTCAAAGTCTTAAAATAGATATGTAAAACTCAAACAAAAACAAAACAAGAATGTAAAACTCAAATAAATCGTGAAACCACGAAATCAATAATCGGACTAAAATTAAAGTTAAATCAATTTAATAAAAAGAAGAAAAGAAAAGACTAACCTTTAAGAGAATAGTCTCAGTATATAATGAAAAATGTTTTATGCCCTTGGTACTTTATTTTACCATTGCAAGCCACGATCGATACATATTTTTTCCTGAAAATTATTGCAAGTTAGCAAATTTATCGTTAATAAGATTTTAATAAGAAGCACTCGAAAACTTGAATTTAAGGTGAACAATTCTATAATATATGATCAAATACATTAAGTTAACAAACACTAGATAGGACATATAATGCCCATATTCAAACAATGATCCATTGTATAAAAAAAAAATATAAAAGAGATTGACTTTAAGCCATGACCATAGGCTATGATCCATAAACAATTAAACTTATTGGCATGCAATTGAGGCAGAATTAATTAAATGTGCCAGACATTAAGTTTAAATAAAAGGGATATTTTGCTTTGAAAGGTAGCAAAAGAATAAAATTAAAAGATGGTGCGGATCGAGAAATATAGGTGAAAACCGAGCGAGCCAAAACCATCTAGCCACGACAAATGACACACAACCACATAGCATGTTTTTTTTTTTTTTTTTGGCTTTTCAAAACATGCATTCACTACAGACAAATCTAATTACATACAAAAAACAAATTGAGAATAAACTTTTGGTATTTTCTTCATGTATCATGATCTGTTGTATCAAGAACAAATCAAAATTAAAAAAATATATCATGTTAATTGCTTTTAGACAAAAATAAAATTAATAAATCCATACAAGTTTCATTGATATCCACAAAAAATAATTCCAAAATAATGAAATTGAAATTTATTTGACTACAAAAAAAAAACTAGAAATCATTCAATTAACAAATTAGACTGTTACCTCAAACGCGTACAGAGATGGCCAAGGCAACCGCTGCGGCATTCAAGGTGGCGTTAACGAAGAAAACAAGAATACGATGTTGGTAGAAGGCTCTTATTCGTCCAATAACAGATCTTCAAGAGGCTAATCCGAGGGGAGGAAGAGTAGAGGAAGATTGAGGACCCGAAGAGTTCGAGGAGCATGAGAGAGAAAGGACTGGTGATGAGAGAGAAAGTAAGGACGACGGCGATCACCATGCGGTAATTAACGCGGATATAGGAGTTGTTCTTGCGGATGCGGAGGGTGGCCTCAAAGAATGACTTGAGTTTGGAGAAGGCGGATCTACAAGCGATGTTGGGAGTTCCGAAGTGATTTTGATTGACAGTATGATGAAATCGGGAAGAGAGATTTCGATTGAGAATTTGAAATTGTGTTAGCAATTTTGCTTTTGCTATTATATATTTATATTTTTCTTTCTTAATTTTTAATAAAATGCTTATATATTAAATTTATATGGTCTAGTCTGTGGTCGAAACATAAAAATTTTGAATTTTAGAAGTCTTAGGTTTGAGTTAAAAGATTTACAAATTATAATGATTTTTTAAAAATCTTTGACACTTTAGTGTTAGTGATTTTTAATGTTTTATTTACTGACACATTAGTATTAATAATTTATGATATCTATTTGTTAAAAGTGGAAAATAGTGCATATGTACATAATTACTGACATTTTTTATAAAATGTTGGAAAACGAAGTGTCAGTAAAGGTCATTTTTGTACTATTGATGTATAATTCAATAAAATATAATTATTAATTACATGGTGATTTTTCAAAATAAATGCACATATAACATACATGCCATAATTGGATTTAGTACATCAAATTTAGTCTAAAATCTCTCAAATCCGAGACTCTTGAAACTTGAAGCTTTAAAGAAAACTTGGAACTTTAGAGTGTTTGAGAGTCGTGACTTGTGAAGCTCAAAGAAAATGTGACCGCTACTCCAAAAATGCGAAACAATGACCCATATGTTACTGACAGTTTTTTTTAAAACAAATCATTAAAAATATTTGATAATCATTATTAGATTAACCGTTATAATATCTAATATTTACAATGTTGGTTATATTACATAACGGATATTAAATGTCAAGGTAAAATATAAATTTATTTTTAATGATGGTTTTGTATAGAAATGGTTATTAAAAGTATAGCATTTGTAATGACGGTTCTAATATATAATAGTCATTAAATGTCAAGCTAAAATATAGACTTACTTTTAGTGACGGTTCTTTATAAATACAATCATTAAAAGTATATCATTTATAATGACGGTTCTATTATTACTATGGTCATTAAATGTCATATACTTTTAATGACGAGTTTGTATAGAAACAATCATTAAAAGTACAGTATTTATAATGATGGTTTTATTATATAACAGATCATTAAATGTCAAATTAAAATATAGTCATACTTTTAATGGCGGTTCCGTATAAAAGCGATTATTAAAAGGATAACATTTATAATGATGGTTCTATTATAACAACGGTCATTAAATGTCACTTACTTTTAATGATAGTTCTGGATAAAAACGATTATTAAAAGTATAATATTCACATTGAAGGTTCTATTATACAATAGTCATTAAATATCAAGTTTAAATATCATTTACTTTTATTGATACTTCTGTATAAAAACGGTCATTGAAAGTATAAAATTTACAATGATGGTTCTATTATAATATGACCATTAAATGTTACACTAGAAAATTGGTATCAAATAGTAGACAAAAAATTATATTATGCTCTTAAATTGTTAAATAATATATATATAGGGAGAAAGGGGTTGGATGGAGGCCTGAGTATCCCACATTGCCCCTGTATGAGGGTCCTGGCTGGTTTATAAAGTGTGGGCAGCCCTCACCTCTAGAGAGCTTTTTTGAGGCTGAGTTAGGCCCAATAGAATTGGTATCAAAGCCAAGGGGAGGATAGTGTGATATAGTTTAGAGTGTCTAGGTTAGAAGCATGTGTAAAGGTTGAACACTGCAGGAGTGGTGAGTGTTACCTTGGGATAGCTTTTGGTAGTAAGTCCTGATTGGTTGAAGGGCAGTAAAACCAATTCTTAACTGTGGATTGTAGCCAATCCTGTAGGACTAAAACTAGAACATAAATTTTTAAAATAGATTCTCTACTCTGTAGAGCATCATCCTTTTCTAGCTCTTCCTCCCGAAGGACTAGTGATTCAAAGCATGAAGTGAATTCAGAAGAGTTCATAATTGAAGATTTTAATAAAGTTATTGATTGTTGGGAACTTCCAACGATTTCTAAAGACATGATTTATAAAACTAAAAAACTTGATTTTTTTAAAGGATGATTATGTCATTAAAACAGAAGAACATGATATAACCCTTTTAAAGCCATTTGAAACAATTCAATTGTTCTCAGAACAATCTTTAAAGAAGTTAAAAGAAAAGAATTTTAATTATGTTCACATTGGTTTAATCCAGGTTGGGATAAAACCATTGACTAAAGAAGGATTGGATATTTCAATCTTTACAGTCCTCGGAGATGGGAGATTTCTCTCCTTTGATGATTCTCTACTCAGTAGCATTGAATCAAGCCTTTGTAAAGGACTCATTTCATTCAGCTGTTATCTAAATCCCTTAAAGATAAAAATATTTTAAAGAGCATGATTCTTCAAATTAAAATCCATAATTATCATATGGTTGAAGGATCAATTTTTGTTGCATTAATTTTTAAAATTTCTTACAAAGCCATGCATTCTGCATTTAATACACAACATAAATATCAATCAAAAAGAGATGAAACTCTTCTCTTACAGACTGACTTATCTAAAGCCAATACAGTTATTCCAAAGCATATCCAATGGAAAGATGTCAATCTTCCAGAAGAATGGTTTCTGGAATGAGCTACTGTGACTCAGTATTCTGATGGTAAAGTCAAATTGTCCTTTAGGAGATCTATATCCTCTAGATTCTCTGATAAGGACTCGAGCACGAGTATTCCCTCAGTTGAAAGGAGATTTTCAAAGATACCTTCTATTATAAATCTTCCTTTCCAACCTGTAAAGAGTCAACCTAGGTTTTCCACTTCGGATATGCCTAGTTCATCCATTCATTCTGTTTACTATAGAATGAGGAACAAAATGAGGAACAGGAAGAGAAAGAACCTTCTCATCCTCCTTTTCCTTTATTCTCTGCTGTCACGGAGAATAGGTTAAATATTATTACAAAAGAGTTTGAAGTTGATAAAAATCTTCTATCTAATGATTTTTATTCAAAAAAGAAAAAATAATTTGGTTTTTCAAACATTTTCTAAACCAAAGAAAAGAAATTCAACAAATCTATTATGAATTTGTGAATTTACATAAAGTTCATATTTTCTTCTTTGATTGGTTTGATATATATGCTTCTGATAATCATATTGATTATCCTTTTAAGGTTTTAAATTCTATTGTTGTCAGAAAGAAAACTCATGAATGGACACTTTCTGATAGTAATAGAACTATAGAAGCAGAACATCCTCCTCTTAGGAGTATAACTATTGATCATGGTGACCTTCATCTTTAAATGAAAGCCTCACCTTATAAAATTCATAAGCCTAAAAATCTAGAGACTGATTTAGATAGCATCATCCAACAGAATAATTTCTGTAATGCTAATCTACATACAATAGGTAAACAGTTGACTAGGCTGGAGAACCAATTCCAAAAGTCAACTATAATTGTTTCTCATATTCCTTCTTTTTTAAAGTCAACAAAATCTGATACTGAGAAAAAGCTTAAAAAGCCTATTTTTGAGCCTTTCCAAATTTTTAAGACTAGTAAAAAACTAGTCAAAGAATTTAAATCAGATTTTGCTAAAACTATTCATGAACAACTTAATAGTATAGAAGTTTCTTCTTCCTCAAGTAAAGTTCAAATTGCTTCAGATAGTGCCCAATCTAGCAAAATTGGTGAGCTAGATTATGACCAGTCTTCTATAGCCTATTCTGATATAGAAGCATTTAAGGAAGAACCTTTTCCTAAAGCCAATAATAGAACAAGTGTTTTAAACCAATCAAGGTTTAATGTATCTTCATCTATGAATGGAACATAGATGAAATGTCCGAGTATAACATTCTTGGGTTGTTGCAACAGATGACCATGGCAGCTAATGCCTATAAAATCCAATCAGGAACTTTTGACAAGGCTATTGCAGAAATCCTGATTGCTAGGTTTACTGGTCAGCTTAAAGGTTGGTGGGATCATTTTCTCACTAGACACCAACAATATGATATTCTAAATGCAATTAAAAAGATAAGAATGGAGCCCCATCCGTGATGAATTAAATGATCCGATTCGGGATCCTATTGCTACCACGATTTTAACTATTTCTCTCCATTTTATAGGTGATCCTTCTCACCTAAGAGATAAGAATCTTGAGTTGTTGCATAACTTGAGATGCAAGAAATTTAGTGATTTTCAAGAATATAAATCTACCTTCTTCACCAGACTCTTTCTGATAGATGATGCAAATCAAGTTACTTGGAAAGAAAAGTTCCTTACAGGATTACCAACCCTCTTGGGTGAAAAAGTTAGAAACTCTATTAAAGCCTTATATGAAAACCAGATTCCTTATGACAATCTCACATTTGGTGAACTTATCAGTTTTGTCAATAAGGAAGGTTTAAAGATTTTTCAAAATTTAAAACTCCAGAATAAAATGGGAGTTTAAAAGATCTAAGCAAGAATTGGGCGGGTTTTGTAAGCAATTCAATTATGATCCCTTTAAAGCCTCTACCTCAAAAGACTGTAATGATAAGTGTTCTTCCAAACCTTACAGAAAATATTACAAGTTTAAGAGAGATAAAAAAACCTTTCAAAGAATCTAGAGAAATTTATTATAAGAAGCTCTCGAAACCTTATAAGAAGAATAATTTCTCTAAAAGAAAGGATTCTAAAGTTAAATCCTTCAATTACAAAGAAACTACTTGCTTCAAATGTGGTAAAAAGGGTCATACTACACAATATTATCATATAAACAAAAAACTTTATGAGCTTGACCTCGATGAGCAAGTACTAGCAAAGTTACCTTCTTTGGTAATTGAGTCATCTAGTTCTGAGTCTTCTATGACAAGAGACAGTGAGCCCTTAAAAATTGATGAACTAGTGGACTCTGATTGTGAATAGAGTACAGTAGCTCTAATAGTACAGATTTCTATTTAAAGAAAGTCAATGTGTTGACAAATATCAATAAACTTTTCTTGAATTAGTCAAACACATTTCTGATCCTACTCTCCAAAGAGAGTACCTTGATAAACTTTTAAAGACCTTAGAGATTAAAGATAAACTTGAAAGATTAAAGATAAACTTGAAACATCTAAAGCCCTTGTTCTTGAAAAGAACACATATGATCTTACTGAAATCTTGGATAAAAAGAAAAAGAAGAATACAACTACTAAAAAAGAGATCAATGACATTAAAGCTGAAATAAAAGAGTTGAAAGAAAAATAGAAAAATGAATCTGAAACAATTCAACTTCTTTTACAAAGACAACTCCAAGAAGATTCTGATAAAGAATCAAAATCTGATGATAGTGATAAAAATGAACAAAGTCTTGAAAACATTGAGTCTGTACTCGATGATTTTCTATTTGTTCTAAAAAAAATTATCACAAGAAAATATTTAATTAAAATTACTTTAATCTTTTCCAAAGATTTTGAAATTGACACCATTGCCCTATTTGACACTGGTGCTGATTTAAATTGTATTAAAGAAGATATTGTCCCGAAACGTTTTCATGAAAAAACAAATGAAAGACTTTCGGCAGCAAACAATTCAAAACTTAAAGTCAAATCCAAAATTGATGCTTCTGTTTATAATGGTAGTTTTGAATTCAAAACTTCATTTTTATTGACAAATGACATACATCATGTTGTCATTTTAGGAATACCATCCATAAACCTTATTACTCCTTATACCTTTAATTATGATAATATATCATTTAAAGTAAAGAATAAAAAACTTATTTTTCATTTTATTGAAAAGCCTAAAATAAGGAATTTAAACATTGTTAAAGCGTATTCTATTTATCAGAATCACATCAATACCCTTTTTAAAACAAAATAAAATGATTTGATTTGTTTGAAAAATAATTTAAATTTACAAAGAATTGAAAGCCAACTTCAAAATAATTTTGTGAAACAAAAGATTTCTGATTTCAAAGCCCTTATTGCAAAAGAAATATGTGCTGATTTACCGACTGCCTTCTGGAACAGAAAGCAATATTTGGTAGATTTGCCTTATAAAACTTCTTTTGATGAGAAACATATTCTTACTAAAGCCCGTCTAATCCAAATGAATATAGATTTGGAACAACATTGTAGGAATGAAATTAAAGATTTGGAGTCTAAAGGACTTATTGTTAAGTCCAGGTCTCCATGGTCTTGTGTTACTTTCCATGTCAACAAAAATTCTGAAATAAAAAGAGGCACACCGAGACTTGTTATAAATTACAAGACTCTTAATAAAGCTTTAAAATAGATTAGGTATCCAATACCTAATAAAAAAGACTTACTTCAAAAATTACATTCTGCATTCATCTTTTCAAAGCTTGATATGAAATCTGGATTTTATTAGATTCAGATTCATCCTAAAGATAGGTATAAAACTGCATTCACTGTTCCATTTGGACAATATGAATGGATAGTTATGCCATTTGGATTAAAGAATGCCCCCTCATCCTTACTCAGAATTCTGTATTGTTTATCACTACAACAAATATCACCTTTAGTTGCATTAGATTGTAGCACTTTTTTTAAATGTTACCAAATGTCATTCTATTATAGCATTTTGTCCAAAAAAACTATTATTGACTACTCAATAGTTACATTTTATTTTTTAATATATATAACATTTAATTTGTAACATATAGCAAATGCTACCATAATATTTTACTAATGTAGCACTTTATAAATGTTACAATTTTATGTTACACTTAAAAAAAATTAAATAGTAGCATTTTAGAATAGTTATGTATAATATTTAATAATATAGCATTTTAGAAAAGCTACAATATAAACATGAATTTAATAACATATAAGAAATGCTACTAAAAAGGAGCAAAAAATATAGCGATAACTAATGTACCGCCAAATAAAAGAAAAATGAAATTCTAAAATTATTTTACAATTTTTTTCCCCTATCCCAACATCCACGTTACCACCCAAAAGTCAAAGCTTTTGTTTTCTTCTCTCCTCAAGCCGTCACTCTCCACACACCAAAGTAACCAAAGGCCTAAAATCCTAATCCCTTAAAATTTCCTCAGAAATCATATCACCTAATGATCCATTAATTTGTTGTGCAACTGAATCTCCGAACAGCTTCAGTTTGACGAAAGTAATTAATGGATTTTGGTTCCAAAAATGGTTTCATAAAGGTAATTTACAAGTTTTTCTTTTGGATTGTTAAAGTTTAACTTGTTATAATTTTTCTTTTGTTTCTAATTTCTCTCCTAAAATTTTTGATATTATTAATTTAACTTTTGTATTTAATTGAGAATATGGGTTTTGTAGAAAATTAATTGAAGCTGATTTTTTCCTTGGATTTAATATGATAAAATAATGCCTCCCAATTGTAGAAGACCTAACTCTTGCTCCTGTAACTTTTGGCCCATTGCAGACTAATCAAGTTTTGTAAACTTGCCAAAGACAAAGGTGTGTGTTTCGGAATTTTCTTACTAGATTTTTATTATTACTATTTTTGTTATTTGCGTATTTGCTTTCATTTTGCTGTCTTTTTAAAATTCTAAATTTTTTATTGAGTTATTTTTTAGTTATACTAGTTGCTTATAATATATCATTGAGTTTTTCCTTTTTAATTTAGTTTTAGTATTTGCTTTATTTTTGTATATTATTCTTGTAATCTTAGTCATACATTACTGCATATATAGAATTATGATGTTGCTTGAGGGTTCATAAAAAAACTAATATGTGTGCCAGGAAAGATATTATCTAGTGGTATTAAGATGATGAATAAAGAGTGGGTACATCTAAACAGGTAATGAAAGATATTTCTATTGCCCAATGTGCTGAAAATACATTGCTAACATGCTTTTAGCATTTGATTTCGTAGAGCTACAGATGAATACATAAATGCTACTTGGAATTTTGTGAAGATGGCTGAAAAGAATAATAGTTATCCTATAAAGATGTTGTGCCCCTGTAGAGATTGTCGAAATTTAAGTCATCAAACTATTGAGGCAGTTTATGAGCATTTGGTCATCTAGGGCATGGATCCGACATACACAATTTGGTTTCATCATGGGGAACAACAAACAATTGATGGAAAAAAAAAAAAGAAGAGACAATGTTAGATACATATAATTTATTTTCAGCTGGATATATGGAAGATGGAGATGTAGAACCTCTAGAAGAGAGAAGAAATGTAGAGGTTAAAGAATCATTGGATGACGCAAAAGTACCTTTATACCTAGGTTGCACCAAATACACAAAATTGTCAGCCATTATAGCTTGATACAAACACAAAGCAATAAATGGATGGTCTAATAAGAGCTTTGATGGACTTTTGGAGATGTTGCATGACATGTTGCCGATGGATAGTGTACTTCTCAGGTCAGTTTACTTGGTAAGAAAATTTTTAAAGGCATTTGATTTAGGTTATGCTCCATGCCTGTGTGAACGACTGTTGCTTGTTTAGAAAGGAGAATGAGGAAATGGATTGTTGTCCAAAACTTGGTTCTTCAAGATGGAAGGTGGACAGGCACTGTAATAAAATAAAAAAGGATGTTCCAGCCAAATTTTTAAGATACTATAAGGTTTAGAAGAATGTTTAGGTATCAAAAATTGGCGAAAGACTTAAGGTGGCACTTTGCTCATAAAAGTGAAGATGGTAAGATGCGTCATCCTGTGGACTCTTTAGTATGGGATTTAATTGATAAAAAATGGCCTTTATTTTCAAATGACCCACGAAACCTTAGGCTAGGTCTAGCTGCTGATGGATTTAATCCGTTTTCTAATTTAAGCACTGCATATAGTTGTTGGCCTGTGATGCTTGTCACGTACAATTTACCTCCTTGGTTATGTATGAGAAAAGAAAATATCATGCTGACTTTACTGATTCTGGGGCTCAGACAGCCGGGTAATGACATTGACGTGTATTTAAAGCCCTTAATAGATGACTTGCAAGAATTATAGGAAGCTGGAGTAAATGTTTTTTATGCATTTGCTAAAGAATCTTTTAACTTAAAGGCAATTTTGATGTGGACGATAAATGATTTCTCAATTTATGGAAATCTTTCTGGATGTAAAACTAAGGGTAAACATGCATGTCCAATATGTGCTGGTGACACTTATTCAAAATGGTTAACATTTAGTAGAAAATTTGTTTATAGGGGTCACAGGCGTTTTTGCCACAATCTCATTCTTTCTGCAAAAAAAAAAAAAAGCATGGTTTGAAGGAAAAGAAGAGCGAGGAACATTTTTAAGGATTTGGAAGATTTTGAAAGTGATTGGGGGAAATAGAACAAGAAACGAAAGAGGTGTGATACAAATTTTGAAAATTCTCAAATTTGGAACAAACGGTCAATTTTTTTTTATTTACCATATTGGAAGGTACAAAACACTAAATATAATTTATTTATTTATATTTTAAATAATTTTGATTATAGCTAAATGCTTTTCTAATTTGATTTCAATCAACTTGACAGGAATTGCCACTATGACATAATTTGAATGTAATGCATATTGAGAAAAATATTTGTGAGAGTATTATTGGTACACTATTAAACATTAGTGGGAAAACAAAGGATGGATTGAATGCCCACAAAGATTTAGAAGAAATGGAAGTTCGAGGAGATAAGCAACCAAAAGTTGATGAATGTGGTAGATTACGCTTGCCTGCAGCTTTATTTACATTAACTAAATATGAGAAAAGAATCTTCTGTAAAAGGTTATTTGATTTGAAATTACCTGATGGGTATAGCTCAAACATTGGAAAGTGTGTATCAGTTGATGAGTGTAAGATTACGAGCCTCAAATCACATGACTGTCACATTTTAATGCAACAGTTACTGCCTGTAGCATATCTATGAAAGCCATATTTCAGATGTGTTCATTTTTCAACAAGTTATGCCAAAAGATTGTTGATAGAGAAGACATGTTAAATCTTGAAGAAGAGATCAACGAAACTTTATGTATGTTTGAAAGATTCTATCTTCTAGCATTCTTTGATATAATGATCCACTTGCCAATTCATTTAGGACGCGAAACACGACTTGGAGGACTTGTTCAGTATCGTTGGATGTATCGTTTTGAAAGGTAAAAATCTATTCTCAAGTGTAAAATTAATTAATTTTAAAAATAAACATAATTTAACATCATATAATTGTATTAGGAACATGAAGATTTATGAAGGATATGTTAGGAATCATGCACGGCCAAAAGGTTGTATTGCACAATGTTATCTTGCAGAAGAATGCATGCATTTTTTTTAGTGGGTTTTTGAATCAAAATTTTGAATTAAGTTATCATGAACATCGGAATAAAGACTTTTCTAGTGATGTGATTCTTGAAGGTCGTCCAATTTTAGGGGGGACATCAATTACTTTAAGTAATGAAGTATTAGAAAGTGCACATCGATGTGTTATTCAATACAGCTATAGTGGAGCCATATTTAGAGTAAGTACTTAAACAATTCATTATTTACTTTTTGTTAAAAACTATAATTTTAATCATTTTTTTCTTCATTTTTTAATTGTCAATTAGGATGCATCTACAAGAATTAAAGCAATCAAGCAAGATTTTAGAAAAAAAAATAAGGGTTTGCTTTGGAAAAGACATGCTGATAATTTCTCTAAATGGTTGAAAGAAAAGGTAGCATGTAATTGATTTTTATTTGTACATTTGGTAGCTTTTGTTACAAGATTTTGATTAATTATTTTTTTGTGCACAAATTGTCTTCTCTATTAATGCAAATAATGATATGGATGAATTAAAATAGCTTTCCTTTGGTCCCAGAAATCAGGCCATGAGCTATATATATTATTAATCAGCAACGATTCCTTATAAGAGAAGTTGAAATGTCAACACAAAACAGTGGAGTTTCAATTAAAGCAACAACTATATGTAGGGCAAGTGTGAAAGAGACTGCACAAGTTATTGATGTTGTTTCATAATATGGAGTTATAAGAGAGATAATTTTGCTTTATTATCATAAGTTTCAGATTCCAATATTCAAGTGCGATTGGGCAAATAAAGGCCACGGTGTGAGGATTGAAGATAGTTTTATAGTTGTTAATCTACACCAAGGTCAAAATCAGTATGAGAGAGAGCCTTTTATTCTTGCATTTCAGGCAAAACAAGTATTTTATTCCAAAGAAAATGATGCATCAAATTGGTATGTCTTACTTAAAGCACCACTAAGGGGATATTTTGATTATGACATGTACGAGGAGAATGTTGATACAACTTTTGGGCTGACAGATATAACAACACTGGATATAAACAGTGATAATGAGCAAGAAGAAGTTACTAATGTTAGAGGGAGTAGTAATGACATACTAGTGTAACATGTTTATATTTTTATTTTTGTTATCTTATGGTGCTTTCTTATTATCTTTCAATAATATGATGTTTAAGTTTGTTAATGTCTTTGCAATGCAACTTTTGTGGTTGTGTTGTACATATGTTGTTGCATATATAAGTTATGCTTTATATTGGGATTTTTCCTTAAACTTCTCATAATAAGTATATTTGCTAAAATTTTATATGGTGCATATCTTCTAATAGAATATAAAAATAGTTACAGTGCATTGGTTACTGGTAAGATTTTGTGTTTCTAATATTTAGTTTATCTAATTTCTTACTTAATATAATATTTCGTTTATTATTTTCTTTTTGATATATGTAATGCTAACTCTTTTTTTGGCATTTTCAGATTGCTTTGGCTGTAGATTAATTAACTTGAGTACAAGTAAGAAAGAATTATATCCAGGATCAGCTATGAGAAAAGAATGTTTGCAAGCAATATATGATACCCAAGTAGAAGATCCCATGGATTTAACTACTGCTCATTTGGAGAAGTCAAAAGTATCAAAAAGAAAGAGAGGTCCTACTAAAATGAAGAACATTGCCATGAATGGTGATGATAGGATTGAAGTCAAATTTAATGAAAATGGCCAACCGATAGAAGAAAGATCTGTTACATTGTCTTCATTTTTAGGAAGTTTAGTTTGAGAGATCATACCGTATACAATTTCAGATTGGAGAAAGGTTCCTTCGAAAATGAAAAATATTCTATGGAATTGTATTCAGGTTAGTTTTAATATCATGATTGCCATTCAAATTACGAAACTTGATTTCTTTATAGTATTTATTTGATTAACTATGCATTTTTATATTGTAGCTGAGGTACAAGTTGGATAATGAATGTGTTGATGCAGTTTTTCCCGCGTGTATTCGAACAGTGCATCGATCATTCTGCTTGCAAATAGCTCGAGCTCGAGCAGGACTGTCTCCTTCGTCCTATTCCACTATCTTTTCGAGCAGGGATCTCCGGACACTGTACTCCATGAACAGGTCGGGGGTTGCGGGCGTGTTCGTGAAACCCTCAGGCGCTCGAGTCGATGTCGGGTTGTTCTTTTTGGTATCTCCTTAGTGAGAGAGGTCGGAAAGATGAAAAGGATATTTTGCCCTCACTTTTGAATAAATATGGTGTTTTTAGAGAATCAGGGTAAGGAAATCGGAATATGAAGAACACGTATGAAAAATCCCAACCCTGCAATTTGCCCATCAAGCTTCCTTTTATTCTCAGTTTTCCAGCTCTTTCCATTTCGAATTTGTCTACTCAGCGTTAGTGATATCTCGAGTCCTCTAACAGTCGCGATTGACGTAATATTCCACTTGGGATCTTGGTATCATCTCGCTTAACGGTTCACGTGATCAAATCACCATGTCGGACATGTCTGTTAGGAATGATGACAAGTAGAGGCATGTGCCGACCATCGGTAATAGCACCGCCACGTACCACGTGGGGCCACGATCGAGCATCTAAAGGCATCTGGGATTCGAGCGGGTCGGTACGTCACAGGTAGGGTCTTGTCGATTGTGCTCGGGGACTTAATCTGCGGCGAGAAAGGAGTGCTTTCGGGGTTGGGCGGCTCTAAATTCTTGACCCAGAGCCAGCTTTGGCGTCTAGTGAGGTCGTCTTTGTGCGATGGTCGGGACTTACGCTTCAAGCCAGTGCATCCTCGGGGTATTTTATCCAGGCTGGAAGGGCCTCGAGGAGACACTGCGATATGCCGAACACTAGTCCCAGGTTTCAGTCTTTTGAGTGAGGCGAGATAAGGCTGAAGCTCGTGTCGATGGTAGGGTCGCGGCCTTTTACGCTTCCACGTTTCCAGGTTGTCTCCAGCTTTAATCGCCGCATCTGCGATTGACCTGAGCTTGGGCGAGGGTTCTTGCGAACTTCTACGCTCGGACTGCGATTGACCGAGCTTCTAGCGTGTTACTCACTGCTCGGGCTGCAATTGACCCGAGCTTGGCGAGTCACTTAAGGCTTAGGCTTTAGGACTTTTGGCAGGGGTTCTTCTTGAACCACGCTCGGGACTGCGATTGACCGAGCTTCTGCGTGTTACTCACTGCTCGAGCTGCGATTGACCGAGCATGGCAGGTCCGTTGGGACTTCGGCGAGGAGCTCTTGAACTACGCTCGGGCTGCGATTGACCTAAGCTTCTTGTTTACTCTGCTCGGGCTGTAATTGACTGAGCTCGGCGCGATCACTGCTGAGGCTTAAGCTTTGGGACTTACGGCCGAGGCTATTCTCGAACTTCTTACGCTCGGGACTGCGATTGACCGGCGCTTTCTTGTGTTACTCACTGCTCGGGACTGCAATTGACCGAGCTTGGCAAGTCCGTCTAAGACTTAGGCTTTGGGACTTTTGGTAGCGGAGTTCTTCGAACCTTACGCTCGGGACTGCGATTGACTGAGCTTCTGCGTGTTACTCACTGCTCGGGCTGTAATTAGCTGAGCTTGGCGCAGTCACTTTAAGGCTTAAGCTTTGGGACTTGGCCGAGGCTCTTCTTGAACCTACGCTCGGGCTCTGATTGACTCAGCGTCTTCTTGTGTTACTCACTGCTCGGGCTGCAATTGATCGAGCTCGGCACAGTCACTCTAATACTTAGGCTTTGGGACTTTAGTAGCGGAGTTCTTCTTGAACCTTACGCTCGGGCTGCGATTGACCGAGCTTAGCTTGTGTTACTCACTGCTCGGGCTCTGATTGGCCGAAGCTTGGCACCGTCCACTTAAGGCTTAGGCTTTGGGACTTTTAGCGCGGAGTTCTTCTTGAACCTTACGCTCGGGCTGCGATTGACCGAGCTTCTTACGTGTTACTCTTGCTCGGGCTGTAATTGACCCGAGCTTGGCGAGTCACGCTAAGGCTTAAGCTTTGGGACTTCGGCGAGGCTCTTGAACTACGCTCGGGCTCTGATTGACCCAGCGTCTTCTTGTGTTACTCACTGCTCGGGCTGCAGTTGATCGAGCTCGGCACGTCACGCTAATACTTAGGCTTTGGGACTTTGGTAGTGAGTTCTTCTTGAACTCTTACGCTCGGGACTGCGATTGACTGACTTCTTGCGTGTTACTCACTGCTCGGGCTACTGATTGGCCGAAGCTTGGCACTAAGGCTTAGGCTTTGGGACTTTTAGTAGGAGTTCTTCTTGAACTTACGCTCGGGCTGCGATTGACTGAGCTTGTTCTTGTGTTACTCACTGCTCGGGCTGCGATTGACTCGAGCATGCGCCAGTCCAGTTGGGACTTTGGCCAGGAGCTCTTCTGAAGTTACTGCTCGGGCTGCTGATTGACCAAGCTTCTTGTTTTACTCCTGCTCGGGACTGCTTATTGACCCAGGCTCGACCGCCACTCTAAGGCTTAGGCTTTGGGACTTCGGCGAGAGCTCTTCTCGAGCTACTTACGCTCGGGCTGCAGATTGACCCAGCGTCTTCTTGTGTTACTCACTGCTCGGGACTGCAATTGACCGAGCTTCGGCCAGTCACTCTAAGACTTAGGCTTTGGGACTTTAGTACGTGAGTTATTCTTGAACCTTACGCTCGGGCTGCGATTGACCTGAGCTTCTTCGTGTTACTCTTGCTCGGGCATGTAATTGACCTGAGCTTGGCAAGTCACTTTAAGGCTTAGGCTTTGGGACTTTTGGTAGGAGTTCTTCTTGAACCACTTGGGCTTCTTAGTGTTACTCCTGCTCGGGCTGCAATTAACCCGAGCATGGCACCGTCCAGTTGGGACTTCGGCGAGAGTTCTTCGAACTACGCTCGGGCTGCGATTGACCTGAGCTTCTTCGTGTTACTCCTGCTCGGGCTGCGATTGACCCGAGCATGGCACGTCCGCTGGGACTTCGGCGAGGAGCTCTTGAACCTGCACTGAGCACTGCAGTTGACCCGAGGCTTGCCTGCTGTTACTCACTGCTCGGGCTGCAGATTGACCCAAGCATGACAGTCCTGCTCGGACTTCGGCCAGGAGCTCTGCTTGAACTACGGTCTTCGTCTTGAACTTACATTATGAATGCTTTTCTTATTCTCATATACATTTATTCTTTTACACATCCCGTTTTGAGTGGGAATCTTACATTAACACTTCGCAATACTGAGGAGACTTCTTGGAAATACTTTATCGGGAGTTGTGCGTTCCACGGCCTCTTGACCTCTCAAATGCATGCTGGATGAGCTAGGTGGTATGCTCCGCCTTCCATTCATGATTCCCCGCCGAGTCGGCGAGGTTATCTACATGGTTTCTTTGGCGATTCTGGCGTAGCGACTCCTCGCCACCCTCTGGCTGCCTTTCACGACCCTACTGACCCGTTTACTCGATACTTTAGGGCTAAGTAATGGGTGGATAGCAGCGTTAGGCGATTCTCATAAGCGGCCTCCACAAAATTGCACAGTGCAGGTGGCTTCATCTACCACCACGAAATCCGGCATCATGTTCTTCTCGAAGGCTTTGAGCCCATAGTTCTTGCCAGGTTTGATGATTTCGGAGGTATTAGCTTTCCTCTCCGAATCCTTTCGAGGAAGTGCTCGTCGCTCGAGGCTCGCGCTTGTTATTCCTAAATCTTGAATGTGGATTTGAAGAGAATATCCACAGAGCTCCCAGAGTCAACCGATGATTCGATCAACTTCCTTGTTTGCTCTGTTGGCTTTTACCACTGGGGCATCCTCGTGAGGTCTGACACCCCTCCTCATCTCCATCAGTCCACATAGTTGGCACTGCTAGAATCTTGGCCTTCTTGGCGGCGAGGAGCCTGAGCAGGACTTCTCGGTACGGTGAGCCCTATTTGAACTTCACCGCCATCGTGGGCCCTCACGAGATTACCCTCGTGGACGATGGTTCCATGTCTATTTCAGTGGCCGGCCATCTTCCTCGAGCTGCTACTCGACCACCGGGTGCCCCTTCGATAAACTCATCCAAGTACAGATTCCTAACGGATCCTCCACTGATTTTTCAAATCACGGCATTGTGATGTGGAGTGGCCGTGGTTGCCATGGAAGCAGCGAGCACTCACTTGTTTCGCTTGCTGGTGGCTTAGCCATCGGCGTTGGAGGCTCGGCGATCCTCGCTCCTCGACCACTTGAAGTATCTCTTGAGAGATACCTTGACCTCGTGTATTGCTTCATAAGCGGGGCTCTGCTCCACCACTTGTCGCCTCATCCGCTTGGAAACTTCTCGGTGGGGTGGCGATGGGCGATCTGCTCTATCGTGGTTCATCTCGAGTCCGCTTGGCGGTGATTGCGGGATGTGTGGCCATCGTGGCGCTTGTACTCTCGTGATCCGGCCGGAGACCTGCGAGATGGCGAGGGAACCATCCGCGGTGGGGAGCTCTGCAGTAAGGGTTGTATGGGGCAATCAGGTCCACTGGCGACTTTTCTTCTTGATTACCATATCCGATTTTACCTGCTCATACGCATCCAGAATACGAGCGGATCGAAGGACTCCGCGAGTTATACCATGGTCTCCCAGTCCAAATATCATCCTTGATCCTCTCGGAACTTGGGAATGGTTAAGCGCATCGAGATCTAGAACCGATCTATGGTATCTTTTGATAAACTCCGGAAGGACTCTCCCTCCTCTGCCTTACTTGACGACTCTATCATGTTATCCTCGGGGTCACTGCGCCGAAATTGCTCCATGAACTCCTACACATCATGTCAGGCTCGAGATGCTTCCCGTGGGAGTCTGCGGTCTTATTCTCTCGCTCTTCCCTCCAGGGTGAGTGGGAAGGCCGGCATCTCCGAGCTTCGACAATCCTTGCACCCTTTCATGTCGTTGAGCAGATTCTATGTGCACTAATGGATCACTTTTCCCTAAGAACTTGAGATCGGGAGGCGGAAGTCACGTGGGATCGTGACACCCATAATCTCCGTCGAGTGGAGATTCGTTATCCGACATTATTCGCCGACTTGGGCTCTTTCCGTTCCCGGAGGTCTTCCATGACTTGTGCCAATCTGCGTACCTCCCCTCCAACTCCTCACTTACGAGAGGTTGGGGTTGTATCCGACAAATCTTGGCGAGACCCCATTTCCTCCATGTTTGTTTCTTCCTCAGCTGCAACATTTGGTGCCCTAAGTCTTTGGGCTTCATCTCCCGCATTTTCCGAACATGAGTATTCCCTCATTTGGACTCGGGATATCATTACATTCTTTTCTCGGTCCTCCACGAGTTCTTGCAAGGGAAGTCGAGTCTCCATCTGTTTCTCCATCCAGATCCATTCTTTCTTGGATCTCCCTATTACAGGCCTCATTGGTCACTTCTCTCAAAGTTACTGATTCTTCTGGACTTACTCATCTTCGGCTGTTTCCCCTCATCGTTGCGTTGTGTGTCTTGAATGTATTAGAAAATCAGGCTTTTGTCTGGATCCCGTAGGCAGGCGCCAAAGGTGTTGATGCAATTTTTCCCACGTGTATTCGAACAGTGCCTCGATCCTTCTGCTTGCAAATAGCTCGAGCTCGAGCACGACTGTCTCCTTCATCCTATTCCACTGTCTTTTCCAGAACGGGGATCTCCGGACACATGCTCACGTGAAAGCAGGTCGGGGTTCTGAGGCGTGTTCGTGAAAACCCTCCGACGCTTCAAGTCGATGTCGGGTTGTTCTTTTGGTATCTCCCTTAGTGAGAGAGACCAGAAAGATGAAAGGGATATTTTTTGCCCTCCCTTTTGAATAAATATGATGTTTTTTAGAGAATCCAGACAAGGAAAATCAGAATATGAAGAACCTGTATGAAAAATCTCAACCCCTGCAATTTGCCCATCCGCTTCCTTTTATTCTCCGTTTTTCCCGCTCTTTCCATTTCCAGGCTGTTTACTCCCACGTTAGTGGTATCTGGGTCCCTCTGACAACCGCGATTGACGTAATATTTTCTGGGGATGCGCGGCTGTCTCCTTAACCCGGTTCACGTGACCAAATCACCATGTCGGACATGTGCGCTAAGAATGATGACACCGTAGGGGCATGTGCCAGCCATCGACAATAGTACCGCCACCATACCACGTGGGGCCCTGATCAGGCATCTAAAGGCGTGCCGGGATTCGGAGAAAGCGGGTCGGGCTACCCTGGGCCGGGTCCTGTCCAGTTGTGCTCGGGGACTTAATCTCTACGAGCAGAAAAGGAGTGCTCGGGGGTTGGGCGGCTCTAAATTCTTCGACCCCGACCAACTTTGACGTCTAGTGAGGTCGTCTTTGTGCCAGTGGTTGGGACTTCTGCTCGAGCCAGGCTGTCCTCGGGGTATTTTATCCGAGCTAGAAGGGCCTCGAGGAGACCTGCCCGATATTACCCAAACAGAATAAAAAAATGCTTACATTCTTAAAGAGATGGGAGGACTTTGGAGGACTTCAAAATCAAGAGTTGTGCAAAAAATATTAGAGGCAAAAAATATAGAAGAAAGGATGCAGCTCAAGCCTGATAATATCAAGTCAATTCATGAATGGAAAGACTTTGTTAAAGAAAAAAATAGTGATGAATTTAAGGTATGCGTTTTTATATTAGTTGTGTGTTAATTTGTGTCAGTAGTTTGTTTAATTGACTGTATAAATTATTTTTTAAATATAGTTTAAAAGTGACAAGTTCAAAAAAATAAGGAAAAAACAGATTCCACACACATCAGGTGGAAGAGGAATTGCTTGAACAACTCATGATATGGTAATATCAATTTATTTTTTTAAGTTTTCAAAAGCCTAAGCATTACTTTACTACAAACTTTTTTTTTAAGAGGAAAACCAAAGGAAATCCTGTATCTAGAGTTGAGGTTTGGAAAAAAATACGTACAAAAAAAAATTGTGAACCTATAAATGCAGTAGCTGCTGATGCTATGGTAAGGAAATCAATTGTTCAGTCATAATATTTCCTTTTCTACAATCACTTACACCTAACATTGATTGCACATGAAAATTTGTAGCGTCAAATGATTGAAATTGAAAAAGAACCTTCAAATCTTACTTCAAGTGATTTAAAAGATGATATTGTGTCAAAAGTAATAGGCCCTGACAAATCTTATGTGAAAACACTTGGAAAATGAGTTACTTTTGCACAATTAACCCTTATATCACATAAGGATATGGTTATAGCTCAAGTATTAAAGGATCAAGATGAAATTAAGAAACAATTAGCACAATACAAGAAGTTCTTTGAAGAGATGCAAAAAAAAAAATAGGTATGTTTATTGAAATATAAGATGCTTGTTTTTTGGTTTATAGATGCATATTTTTTTTATGACCAAATTGTGAAAATTTTATTATATAGAGTTAAAATCAAACAAGTCGAGAATGTGATGATGACCTAAATGCACCTGTTCCAATTATAAGAATTTGAAAGTCAACAATATTTATCTATAAATAAAAATAAGTGATATTGATTAAAATTATAGTTTTATTATTATTTCATTGTGCTAGAGTGTGAATATGAAGACTAATATCACTAAATGCAAGTTGCTTGATTGGGAGGGCTCTAAGGTTGTAGTAGCTGAAGGGTGTTGGTCTTCAAGTGATCCAAAAGCACCTGTTCATCATATTCCTATTGGAAAAAAGGCCATGAGAATTTGGGTAGATATAGCAAAAGAACATGAGAAGTATTTATGGAAGACTACACCTTATATCACATACATTGAAAAAATTGTTGGTAGTACAGTCGCGTGGCTTGTTGATCGAGTTGTTATAGACTCTACAAATTGAAATTTGCATCATTCACATATTAGGTAATTCCTTGTCCATTAACTTTTATATATTTTCTAGAGCATTTCTTCATGTTTTTTCAGTGTATGTGACAACATGGAGCTCGAGGCGCCATATATTGCTTTTAATAACTTGTGGTAGTAGTTGTTGTTGGCTGGAAAATATAATTTTGGAAGTGTTGAGTTGATGATATATGTTATAAAAGTTGTAATTTGTTCTAGGAAATGTCCATGCTTTAGGGGAGACTCAATCAAAATTTTTGCTAATAACAAGATCAATTGCATATTTGAATTCACTGCTCAAAACTAGAACTCTGTAATATTGTAAGTTAAAATGAAAAATTTTGCCACCAAAATTTTATAGTTATTTAAATGTTATGTTGAAATCTCTTTAGTAAAAATAATCATGATATTAAATTAAATTTTTCTAGTGAAATACTTACAAAAATTTATCACTAGATTTGCTTTTATCAAGTAATTTTTTGTACTTATATTTTTGTTTTCAATTTATAATGCAGGTCATGTGAATAAATACTACTTGTAAAGGAGTTTCCGATGCAAATTGAAGATGAAATAGTATTTTTTTTTTTTTTGTTTAATCATTGCCTTTTTGATATACGGCACATTATGTTTATAGTTAAACATCCTTTGTATTTGTACTTGATATCTATCTTTAAATTATGATGTTCATCTTCATACACTATTATTTTGATACAATATTTTATATATATGGTATATTTTGCTTGTATGAACTATAGGATGAGAACAATTTTGTATTGTTATAAAAATTAATATGTACAAATTGATAGTGTCTGTTCGATTCTATTTAATAATTGTGATAATAACCAATCTATAATAATTAAATGCTTTAAGTCACTACTTTGTAATATCCTAATAATGCTACAAATCATTCAATATTATAACATTTTTGTTATGCCACGAGAGACAGTGTGATTGCATTTTTAAAGTGTTACTAGTTTAAAATCTGTAGCATGACCAAAGTGCTACAAATAACATATTTGCAGCATTATTATTATACTACAAAAGACAATTTGATAGCATTTCTTAAGTGCTACATAATCTGTAATGATAGCAATTATATAATGCAACTAAAACTAAATATGAAGCTTTTATTATATGCTGCAAAATTAAATTTTATAGCATTCCATAACTACTACTAAAAAGAAACACTTTTAGTAACATGGGCTAACATAGAACTTTGAAAAGTGCTACGGTTTACTTTTAGTAGCCCTTTTCATATGCTCCTGTATCTCAATTCTGTTGTAGTGTATATTAATAATGTGTTGATCTTTTCTCAAACAATTGATCAACATTTCAAACATTTAAAGACATTTTATTGTGCCACTAAAAAAGCTGGACTTGCCGTTTCAAGTTCCAAACTTTCTTTATTTCAAGCTAAAGTCAGGTTCTTAGGACATTATATATCCAAATGAACAATTATGCCTATTAAGAGATCTCTTGCATTTGCAGATAAGTTTCCTGATAGGATTCTTGAAAAAATTCAATTGTAAAGATTTCTTGGTAGTTTAAATTATGTTCTTGAATTTTGTCCTAACATTAACAGGATGTCTAAACTTTTGTATGATAGACTCAAGAAGAACCATGTTGCATGGACAGATGAGTATACTAAAGTTGTAAAGTTAATAAAGAACACTATAAAAGAAATACCATGTTTTTTTTTAGAAAATCCTGCATTACCTAAAATTATTGAGACCGATGCCTCAGATTTAGGATATGGAGGAATTTTAAAATAAGTTGAGAATAATAAAAAACAGATAGTACAATATGTTTCTGCTTACTAGAATGATTGCCAGAGAAACTATTCTACTATTAAAAAGGAAATTTTATGTGTTGTGTTATGCATTACAAAGTTCTAAAGTGATTTATTAAATTAAAAATTTTTACTTAGAATTGATTGCAAAGCTGCAAAACATGATTTAGAAAAAGATGTTCAAAATATTGCATCAAAATAAATTTTTGCATGCTGGCAAGCTATTTTGAGTGTTTTTTATTTTGAAATTGAATTTATTAAAGGTGATATAAATTCTATTCCAGATTTTCTAACCAGAGAACTTTTGCAGAATAATAATGCCTCCCAAGAGGAAGGATAAGGGTAAAGCCCCTCTTAAAGACTCTAAAGAGGTCATTTTAACTCCTTCTAAAGAAAAGCTGCTCTCCTCTACAATGCCAATCAAATCTTGGATTGACATGGTCGAGGAGCGAGAAGCTTCGATCTAAAGCCATTACCTCTGACGAGCAGGTAAAATAATGGATGCAATCCATTATTAAATCTCCCGAGCTCATGCTCACTTTACAAAGTTTTTCTCAAAGCAAAGCTCTTTTTCAAGTTCCTAAGAAAGAAAAATCTGTTTCTGAAGAAATTATAAAATATTCTTCTTCTTCTAAAGCAATTGTTTCTAGTGAAAACTCTTCTTCACAAATTATTGTTTCACAATAAAAGCTTTCTCAAAAATCGGATTGGCTTAGTAAAGCCTATCACCAAAATGTTTTAACAATAGAAGATGGGTTTTATCACTCTGATCCATTTCAAGCACATATAAAGTTTTTCCCCAAAGGCTGGTTTTTCAAAACATGAGATATGACAAAACCCCAGCCTCATTATCAAGCTATACTTGAGTTCACTGAGTCTGTCAAGTTTAAAAACTTCTTCCTTAGTGAGTCTCATTCTGAATCGGCATACTCTACTGCCACAATTTTAAAGGTTCTGAGCCCTAAACAATAGGGTGATCTACTCCAAAATTTAAAATTTTTCCTTGCTAATTTTCAAACCTGTTTAAACCACTGCCGGTCCTTCTCATATTGGACTACCAACAGGCTTGGTTTAATACATTTTTCATACAAAACCCTAAAACGACTCAATCTTGGTTATTTTTCTTTAATCCAAAAATCATCATTCAAAGCCTTCCAAATTGGTTTCAATAATTGTGGAACTACTTTGGTCCCTGTCCAGAGATATTAACCCCTAATTCTATAAACTGTTTAAATCTTTTTAAAACTCATTATGTTCCTTCTGAGTCTGACAAAAGGTTTCCTTCGTTTCTCTGTTTTTGTACAAACTTCTTTCTTCCTTGGGTTTGGATGTGGAACCTTCAGTACCATACTCAAGATGCCCAGCTAGTTCTCTAAAGAACCTTTAAAGTTAAATGGTGATTTAAATTTGATGAAAAGTCAAAGCCTTTTGAAACAATCGTTCAAAATTAGCTTTCGTCAAAAGGCCTACTAAAGCCAAGTATCAAGCAGTCTAAAGCCCAAGCTATCTTTCAAGCCCAAAAGTTCCGAGCTCAATCTCTTCTTGCCTCTGCTAAGACCGAGGAGAATTATTTTAAAGTTATACAACAGCTCCTTGAGTCAAAGTCTCAATCTTCTATTGCAAGCTCACTAGATGAATCCAGCTCGTCAAGTGACAAGGTGCCATTTATTTCTCTTTGAGATGATAACGAGGATGATTGCTTCAGAATTTTGTCTCCATTAATGACTTGTAAATAAAGTTTGTATTGTAAAAAAAAAAAGAGTAAAATGTAATTTTTCAGTTTGTATATTATATTCAGTACTTATATATATAAAGCTAGCTACAAAACTTCAGTTTTATGCATTTGTATTTGTAATAATACAAAATCATAATGATGCACTTGCATGGGTGTAATTCATTTTATTTATGTAAACTTGATCGAGCATGGTGCGAGCAGACTTGCCTCGAGCCCCTCGAGCAGACTTGTCCTCGAATCCCTAGAGCAGACTTGACCCCTCGAGCAGACTTGTCCTCGAATCCCTTGAGCAGACTTGCTCTTCTACAAAGCAGCAGTTTAAAACTATAGGACGCGCCACAGTATACAGTGCCGCTAAAGTTTAAAGCTACAGGACGCGCCACAGTATACAGTTTAAAGTCTTTGTATATATTCTGAAGGAAGACTGTAGACTCCTCAGAATTCATTTTTTTCAAATTTTTTTTAGATTACAATTCTTCTCTCTTCTCTCATCTCTCTGGAAAACTATGAACTGAAGACATCAAGGAAATCTTTCCTGTCTTCTAAGTTTTCCTTTCTTCTCTTCTTCTTTGTAATCACTTAAAGCTTTTAAAACTTTTAATTAAATGTAAGCATTTAATTAAAATTTAATTTTAAAGCATCTAAAGCTCTTATACCATAAGGCATATACTATTCTACTAAAAGCTTAAACTGGTAGTAGGGGTGGTACTTTAATCTTATAAGCACCATCCCCAGACCACGTGTACACGGTTCGGTCCTTAACCCCCCCCCCCCCCCCCCCCCAAACCGGGTTATTGGGGGGACCCTTAGCCGGCACATGGGGCCGCGATTCTAGGCACACATGACCCACGGTACCTAGCCAGTCTTTGCTGGAAATAATCGCAGGCGTCCTGGAGCTTCCAAGGATTCGAACCCATGACTTGGCTCTGATACCATAAGGCGCATGCCATTCTCAGAGCCAAGTACTGGGGGGAAGGGAGAAAGGGGTTGGATGGAGGCCTGAGTATCCCACATTGCCCCCATATGAGGGTTTTAGCTGATTTCAGTTCTATTGGGCCTAACTCAGCCTCAGAAGAGCTCTCTAAAGGTAAGGGTTGCCCATGTTTATATAAGTGATAGACATTTTTGTTAAAAACACACACAATTTATTCTTTAAATAAAATACCTAAAGCTTATCTACATAATCAACATTTCCACGTTTAAGTATTTATTTTAGAATAAATTGTTCTTATTTTAACAAAAATATCTAGGGATATTTTTTTGTCAATTTACTTTTTTCATAATTATAATAAATTTTGGATTATTCATAAAGTCATGAGTTAAAACTATTATTTAATAATTTAAGGGCATGACAATAATTTTATATTATTATTTAATATTTTTATTTATGTATTTTATCATAAATAACAAAGTTAACTGGTAAACTAACATTTTTAATGAAAAAGTAATAAAATAAAAGATTTTATAAATTTATAGCATTCAAATGATAAGAAACAATATTTCTTGTACTCATTTAATATTTTACAATTATTAAATAGTGAAATGATAATATCACTAATTTTTGTAACAAAATATGTTTTTGCATATTAAAATATTTCAATTTAAGTAAATTTTAATTGTAAGTTAAAGTTTATATTAAAAAGGTATATAAGTTAAGGTTACCCAAAAAATATACATATAACGAAATCAGTTTTTGTATATAAAAAAGTAAAAAATTAAAAAATATATATATAAATATCCTCACCCGCTCCCAAAAAAATCCCAACCTCTCCTCTCACGTAAATCACAAGCAAAACTCGGAAAAATCTCCGGTCTATCCCAACGGCAACGCCGCCTGGCCCTAGCCGGGCCATGCCGTGCCATGCCACCAACCAGCCACCGGTCGTCAGCAGTTATCTCTCAACTCCATCGCGCACCAGCAGCAGTCGGATTGTGTTGATTTGCTAATTGAGTTGTTAATTGGTTTTGTTACTTGATGATTTGTGTTGCAGGGAGTGCGATGTTTGATGCGTTACAGTGTGAATTTTTTGGTCAAAATGTTGGGGAGCAAGTTGAATTCGGAGGACTGGAAAATGAGGGAGATAATAATACTCCTGTCTTTGGCACTTCTTGCATTTACTGTAATTGTGAAAATTTTGTGAGTTGGTTTGCTTTTAAAAGATTGAAGAGTTATCAATTTTTATTAACAAAACAAAACATTCAAATCAGTATCCACAAAACCCTAGCTCAACACATTGATTTGTCTAATGAGGCCAGTCTTTCAATACTAGCTTTCTCAGTCGCAACTCCTTCACTCGTCGTTTAATTTGGGCTGTTTAGCCTCACCGCTCAGCTAGACACAGATAAATTTGCATCAAATTTCTTCAAATTTGATGGAGGCAATTGGTTTCACGCAGGTCGGTCACCAGCTCTTCGAACGGTATATCCTCTCGAACCTAATCAAATCACCAATTTCAGTTTTGAATTATTATTATTATTATTATTATTATTAAGTTTTAGGATTGTGGGATCTGATGACTGAATCTGAATTCTAAAATTATTTGGAAGTTAAGAAAGTTAGGCAAAGAAAAGAGAAAAGAAAATAGTTAATTTAATGAAATATGAAAGCTTTAGGTCAATTTTATTTGTTAATTGCTTGATTTAATTCTTTTGTGGTGAAAAATGATAATTTTCTTGAAGATCGGTTTTTAATATTTAAAATACTTATTATGAACGATGTTAAATTGATTGAATTTTGCTTTCTGTAGTCACACCCTTTAGTATTTTGCACGAAGTTTTGGCTTTGGTTAATCCAGTGGTCTTTTACTTCTTTAGTTTGGTTGGTTGCTAATTGTTTGAAGCAAATGAGTGGGAATCATGTGGAAGCCATCAATACTTTGATACTCAAAACTCTAATTGCTTTTTTCATTCTATATTTTCTGTTTCTGCAAAATGGGATGTAGTGAGAGTGTGTAAGATGATGCCTATATATATAAATCAGAGATTTTGTATTTTCAAGCTAGATTTCATTTCTTGTAAGTTTTTTTTTCCCCCATTTTTCTTCTGAAAATCTGATTGCTGAAGAGATGCTTATGAGAACTTTTACTTTATTGAAAGAGAGACCTTTCTTAGTGTGTTTGCTGCAGTTGGACTTTATCTGTGAATGATCCATTTGTTTTCATAATAGTAACTCTTTGCTTAGCTTTTTTCAATATTTGAATATCTTTTAAGATTGAATGATTATTGAAAAATTGTTGTCTTTATCTTAGTGTGTTTGCTGCAGTTGGACTTTATCTGTGAATGATCCATTTGTTTTCATAATAGTAACTCTTTGCTTAGCTTTTTTCAATATTTGAATATCTTTTAAGATTGAATGATTATTGAAAAATTGTTGTCTTTATAGGACTTCTTGAATTTATTTTATTTCTGAATATATTTTATTTCTATCTCGTTATTGTATTGTAACTTGAACTTTTTAAAGAGGTAACACATGATTTTACTGTATTTTCTTTGATTTGCTAATTAATATTTTTTTAACTTTAGATATTTTATCTTCTCCTCTCATGGATCCTTATCAAAGGGTGTAGATTCAGATTTCTTGAAAGCTTCTCTAGCTTTGTGAGGTACATTTTGAAATTACTCTTAGAAGAAGAACTTAAGAGCTTTACTAATCTTGCAGGAAGAAAACTTGAAAACTTGAGAGCTTTAATCTACGAAGCCATCGAGACAGGAACACTTATAGAAAGGGTTAATTAATTAATAGTACTCATACGAATTTGATATAAGCAGCTGCTGCTTGTATTGTGGGTTTGTTTTAGGGTCATCATCTAATAATGTTTAATCTTCAATTTGGGCATGTTTGTTTCGAGTCCCTCCATTAGTTGTAATCGATGAAGGATGGTTTAAAACTGTTATTTCCCTTTTGTTGAGCCTTCATTCAGAAAAGGTAGTGAAGGTTGTTTATTGCTTTGTGTTTTCTAATTAGTATCATAGAAGAAGAGTAAAGATTTGTATTCTTGCTATTCATAATGAAGGGTTTAGGGTTTAATTAGTTATTAAATAATTATGGAGTAATTCTAATGGCTAACCCCACTTCAACCCTATTAAAGAGCAAATAAAAGCTGAAATATTTTAATGCGTACCCTTAAAATTTAAACTCATGACAAAGTTGTCCAAAAAATTTTTACCTTTATGGGGTTCAGATGGGGTGAATTTTATTTTTCCTTATAATTGGTAAAACTTGTAATTTGATTGAATAGGTTTTAAAATATCAAAGGATCCTAAAACTTTGAATATTGCCAAACATGCTCTAAAATTTCCATAAGTATCACAAATAAACGTGAATATAATTACAATGTAACCCAAAGTCTTGAGACTTCAACAACACAGTTTGATGGCTGATATGCATGAGACGGGGCGCGGAGATGTATGCGACGAAAATAAGGCCGATTAAAGATAACAAACTGATAGATCGTAGGATTCTGCACCGATTTATGGCGTTGAAGGTGACAAAGCAAAGACGGCTGATGAGAATCTTTTTATTTTTTATATTTAAAAATCTGCCCTTTTTTAAACATTGATGGAGAAATTGTTGGCCTTCATTCAGGCCTTGATGCCATACTATCAATTGGATGAACCCTTGCTTATCCACATTAGTTGCAACTCTTTTATTTTTTATTTTCCTTGAATTGTAGGAAGAAGCTAAATTATTTCCAGTCAGTCAAAATAAGAAGCAACATAATAAGCATGAAGGAAGTATTATAAGAAATGATGTTTCACCACTGGCCTCAAATAGATTCAAGAATTGTCACCTTTGTCGACATTGCAAACTGCTTCCTCCATCGTAGGCAATGGTATTGCTCCAGTGCACTCTTTAATGTGTTACTGCGCAAGTACTTTATCCTTCTTGTTGAAAAAGTTTTCCACTGTGTGCATTCAATTTTGTTGAGAGCAAATGTATTGTGAGTATCTACGTAAATAACACTAGGAAAGTATAAATGAATTCAAAATTCAAATATAACTTGTACACTGGCTACAAGAAACAATCAAGTGCACGCACAATCCAAACCAGGTCTCACAACACCGCTCCTTGAACTACATATGTGCACTATAAGGTGCGCGTTGTGTACGACAGCACGCACCTGGTCACTTTTTTCTCTAGTTATTTCTCTAGGAAACTTATGTTTTATGCTTTGTAACATCGAAAGTTCGAGAAAAGATGTAATCAACTCTGCGCAGATCTTCAATAGATAGTTGGGATACTTGAGGATTTTTCTAGACTATGATACATAAAGAACATTGAATTTTCTAATTTATAATATAATTAAGTCGATAAAAAAAATACGCTAGGATTTACAAGTAATAACATTAGAAAAAATTAACATAGTTTATAACATTAACTAGTAGTACGTGCATACTCTTTTAAGTTGGAATTAAGTTTCTGGCACATTTGCACCTTCTGAAAAATTAGCTCAATTAAATCTAGTGATGACAAATGAACCTACTCATTAAGATTGGGGACATAACAGGACACACATTCTAATGTCATGATTAGAGATGGCCAACGGATCCGGCAGCATGTGGCACGGAATGAGCATGGCACATGTCAGTACAACACGACATGTCACAAGTACATTTTAGTATGACACATTGTACGGCGTAGTACGGCACACACATGGGCTTAGTTGGGCTGTGAGTTTTTGGCACGTGAACTTTAAAAGTACGACGTGATTAGAGATGAGGTAAAACATGATATGTGAAAAGACTCACAATAAGTATGTTTCATTGGTGGATTAACACGCGGCTCATGATGTATCAATAGCCTGCGGACCAAAATATATTAAAATAAAAATTTTTAATGAAAGTAAATTTAAAATTTTGTAATTTTATAAATAATTTAAAATTGAATCTTTTAATGTAGTTTATTAGCGTAAGTTTTTTAAATTCATTTAATTCTTAGTTTTTTAAAAAAATTACTATAGTTTTTTTTGTGTTTATAATTTATTAAATGAATAGATGATATCATGATTTTAATAAATAAAATTATAAATATCATGATTTTATATATGTATGCATTAGTATTATTATGGACTATGATATATAACTCTAAGTCCAAGTTAACAATTAATTAACTTTAAGAAAAATTTATCATTTTTTTTTGTTGTTGTTATTATTGTTAAGTATTAAAAAAAAAATTTAATACCGTAGAGTTTAATTTAATAGTTAATATTACATTATTTTACTATCATTAGTTTATTATTATTAAATATAAACTTAACTTTTGAACTTTTGATTCTATTAAATTTGAGTGCTTACATATGAACCTAAAAAAAAATTATATGAACTTAAAAAAAGTATACCAATAATTTAACATGTCCTCTTAAAAAAATATTATATATATTATTTAGCATGGCCCACGAAATGAACTAATACAGTACACGTGGGTTTAGCAAGTGTGTCCTACCAAGCCTAAGCAAAAAAATTAGGCACAATACAAACTATACGGTGGGTTGTGCCATTTCGGCCCATAAACTCTCATGGGCCTGCCTTTAACGGGCCGTACTGTTGATCATCTTTGGTCACGATGGCACGGCACAACCCATGTATGGGAGAGTTTTTTATTCTGTGGGCTGTGCCTTGGCTAAGCACGATTCCAGTACGACGACACAGTCACAAACCCGCGAATGGCCCACCAACGATGGAATATTCTTTATTTTTGTTATAATTCTTAATAGTGTTGTAATTATAGATTTGTATCATTAAGGTAAAGAAACGAATAAACAAAACAAATATATAAGAAATGAAGGGAGTACTTGTATTAAGTTTTTGTTATAAAGCGATTTCTCACACATATTTACAAAGCCAAGTGGCTATATTTACAGTCAATATGTGCCGAACCCTTCAAGTGGTTTGTTTACATGTCTTTTCACATGTAGTCATGCAATTCTATTCGATGTTGTAGCCCATCGCATTAGATTTGCCTTATTGTACTTCATTTCTCCAGTAATTTAGGCTCCATAAGATATCATCCTAACTAACCAATGAAATCAAGTGGTGTGTGTCATCTGCTAAACTAACCATCTAAATTTCCTTACTAACTTAACATTTCTGATTTGATGGTGGAAATCCAAAATTCGGACTTTCGAATTTTTTAGTTTCAATCTTTGAAAGTTCAAGTGTTATAATATATTAATTTTTTTTTTCAATTTCATATTTATTTATTTCTTTGAACTTGAAACTTAAACTAGGTGCCTAGCAATGGGTCATGTTTAAACGGTTTCATGTTGTGTTCTTATCATGTCTTGTTAAATTATATATATCCGAATAAAAAAATGAGATTCCAAACTCATTCATTATCATTATCAGATTACTTGAATCAGCTCATTTAACCCCCTATTTTTTGGTATTCTACCTTTAGTTTAAAACAAAATTAACAATTCATAAAACAAAACTCTTTAAAAATATAATACTAAACAAAAGAAAATATTAATATTCTTCATATTGAACATCATCAAATAATCTATAAAAAAATTAACTATTTAGTTCTAGGAATTTATGTCATTGATTATAATCCGAAAAGAAAAAAATATAGAAAATTGTATAACTTGAAAAAACGCTAATGTACAATGACTGATATAAATTTTAAAATAAATATTTCGGGATTTTAAAATTTGTTATAACTTTACATAATTAGTCAATTTATGTTATCATTAAAAGTTTATAATTTAAGTTATAGAATTTATTAAATTATTAATATTTATATTTAATATTAATGGGAATGGGTGAAATGGGTATTTGATGCTTAAACACCAAAAATCCGACCCTTTTTTAGAATGGGTTGACACATTAATGACCTGATCTGATAAAGGTCAACTTGACAATCATTTTATCATGTGGGTTCGTATCGAGCTAGTGGGTCGTATGAATGCCAAGCCTAACTTAAATATTTATTCAATTATTAGTTGTTTACAATTCGAAGAATAAATAAAAAAATTACTGAACTGAAAATAATGAAATTTGAGAGAGAGAAAAATCTAATTTGTTTTGATGAAACAAAAAATTACAAGTTACAAATAAAATAGAGACATGATGTAATTTGCGGAAATATGAATGAATATTGCTTCTATAACTCCAAAATTAGTTGCAACCCAACAACACGTAACTTGCAACCATAAACCAGAAATTTGCATCCTATAACCCTAAAGTTGTTACCCAGTCAACAAATATAAATTTATCAAGGCACACAAAACACTCTCTTTAAGATTAAATTCTATACCTCATAGGTTGATTTCCTAGTACAAGAAGACAAATAAGACAGTTTGATATCTAAGATACAATGAAACTGTTGTGAGATTGTACTCCCAAGCACAACAGTGCAAAAGTAAATTGATCAAGAAATATGAGATAAAAGCAAAGAATGATAATTAGAACAATTGGGTTTTTCTCTTTTCTTTTTATTGTTGTAGTTGTGGCTCCCATAAAGCTTTCCATGTCTAGCTTATATAGAGAAATCCTACAAAGCACTTTTTTTAATTCAATTTGAATTAGTCACCACTTTTTTTATTTAATTTTAATTAGTTATCCATGTAGCTCATAGTTTAATTCAATTTAAATAATCCAAATCACATGTAGATTTGATTTATTCAATTTTAATTTATAATTAAATCAAACACATAACTAATTTAATATTTGGCTTGCTAAATAGACAAGATCAGGGTCGTTGGAATCATTTAGATATTTCAAAATACCGATAAAGTGAGAGGAATTATTTTTATATTTGAATTTGATTGTGGTTTGATTGCTAGTTTAGGATTTTTTATCCGTAATTGTAAAAGAACTAAACAATAGTAGCAGATTGTGATCAAGATTATGGGGTATTTTTGTTTGATTACATATGAAATATAATTCAAGATAAATAAACCATGATTGTCTAATTGTTTCTTGATTTAGCCTATATCTTTCTTGATTTTAAAGTTTTCTTTAAATAGAATTGAGAAACTTGTTTTGGATTATTTCGTAGAAAGAGTAAATAAAAAGTTTATTTTACTTGAAATGTAAGTAAGGAAAGACCAAGATAATTGAGTTTGTAATCATTTTAAGGTTGTTGTTTTTAAAAGAAATCAATTCAAAATTTAAAGCGATTAAGGCCTTACCATCTCTTTAGATCATTTTCTCCTAAATTAGAATCACTTTGTCCACTCTCCCCTTGACTTCCACTTCAGTCTTACAGTTGGTGGATGGAATATCCCTTTCTCATTAAACAAAAGACATGATTCCGGGCGGAAAGCAAGTCTCTTTAACCATTGCTAAGGGACTTTACCCCGCGCATCAAAAAAGGATTTCAAAATAAAAACATTCCCATCCCGCTCTTCCTCTAAGGTAAAGCCACTCTACTTAGTATATTTCTTTTAGAAAAAAATGGATCATAGGTTGGTTGAATATTGAGTTCCGCTTAGGCTACGTGTTCTGTTCACGCGCTACTAAGCCACATACAGGTTCGGTCAAAATATTCAATAGAGAGGTTTAGCATAGCCCATACAGCCAGATTCTTAATGACATCCTTCTCTAGTTGGCTGTTTTTAAAAGAAAGTGATTGATAATTTTGATAATTGACTTAAATAAAATGTTTGGTGGAGGAAAATGGTTCTTTAACTGTATTTTGCATCACATATTAACCCTTTTTGAACTGTTTTCTGTAATTTTAAAATTTCTACTTTAAATTCTCTAATTTAGTTTACATATAAAATCAACTCCAATCCAAACCCCTTCAAACTTTGTGCGCATATTTATTAGTGTCTCCTTAGTAGATCATAAAAGTTTGAGTTAATTTCATTGAGTCTAGATAGTTGGAATTCAACTTTTGCTGCTGGTTAGTTTGTCTATTTTTGTTTTAATAACTTATTAATTGGGAACAATTTTCCTCCAAAAATGACCTTGCTTACTGATATACATATATTTAATAATGATAACATTTAAGATAAGGTTTTAAGTGATTAAATTTTTATCTTATCAATAATTATGATTTTCTTACGACTTGTAGTCTAACGGTGGATTAATGACCTCAAATTATGTTGAAGTAGTTTTTTTACAAATAAATATGGGTAAATTTTTCTTGAAATGTTGCTAGCAGAATTATGTTCTTTTGGGCTGCATCATAAATGTATATATCTAGACTTCCAATAAATCCTAAATTTTAGTATATTTGTATTTTGTAACAATAAAAAAAAAAATTAGGGTTATTATCCTTTCACTACTCTAACTATAGTTAAATAACAAAATATCACAAGAATTATTGAAGTGTAATATTTTATTACATTAACTAAGACTAAATAACTCTTAACTACTTTTCTATTACTACACACTTGTAGGGATGGCCAACATATGGTACAACTCGTCAGAGAAAGGTCCATGAGGGCCTGTTGACCTGCATGTCACCGCCCACCATATGAACGAGCCGTTCCGTGCCTAGCTTTTTTTTTTTTTTTTTTTGGGGGTGGGGGGGTTTAGGTCCAGCACAGCACACGACACGAGTTCATGCGTGCCATGCCCAAGAAAAAGCACAGTAAGCTTTATATTTTTTTTCATTTGTTAAGAGGACATGCCAAGCTTTGGGTGTTTTTATAAAAGACAAGAATTTTTTTTTTTTTTCATGTACCTTTAATATAATTCAATAAAATCAAAAGTTAAAAACTCTTGTCAATATTCAATAATAATAAATTAATAATATTAAAAGAATGTAATAATAACTATTAAGTTATAACTTACAAGAATTATAATTTTTAATAATAATAAAAACAACAACAACAACAACAAAATTTTTTTAAGGGTTAATATTTAATTGTTATCATGGATTTATATAGAGTCATTGGTTCATAATAACATTAATGCTTATAAGCTTCAAATTAACATTTTATTAACACAATTATATTATCTAATTTCGCAAATGGTAGATAGTTATAGGTGTCAACTTAATTAGGATGTACTGTCAACTGTAATGATATAAACTATACATAATTTTATTTAAACTTCTAATATTGTACTTGAACTACATTGAGTGAAAATGACACTTTTAATTTATCATAAACATATTTCGATCACAATTTTATTTCATATGTGTAAATGGTGATAAATATTTCATTCACAAATGAAATATATATTTTTTTAATAATTTATGATTTCATAAATGAATATTAAATTTATAAAAGTTTAGATTTACCATTTATAAAATCATGATACTTATAATTTTATTTATTAAAATCATGATATAATTTATTCATTCAATAAATTATAAACATAAAAAAAATTAGAGTTTTTTTTTTTGAAACTAAGATTTAAATGAATTTAAAACTATGCTAATAAGATACATTAAAATTTTAATTTCAAGTTATTTGTAAAATCATAAAATTTTAAGTTTATGTTTTCATTGAAAAAAATTTACTTTGATATATTTTGGCTTGCATGCTAATGATGGTCTACATGAAACGTGCTAACCCATCAATAGAGAGAGCTCGTTGCACGTTTTTTCATATGTTGAGCTTTCTGATCGTGCTACGCTTGTAAGGCGGATGTGTTTCAAATTTTCAACTCCATCCAGCCCGTGTGCGTGCTGCGTACCCTACTAAAACATACTCATGTCATGCTATGTTGTATAGACAGGTGTCATGCCATGGGGCGCACGGTCCATTGGCTATCTCTAACTATTAGTTGACCTTAGTTAACTTGTAAAATACCAAATTTGCCCTTATTAATAATTCCAAAAATATCAAAATAAACATAGATTTTTGGCAATTTCTAAAGCAATCCCAAAAGTTTGAAATGTAACAATCTAACCCTTAATCGTAATAAATTTTTTTATTTTCTTAATTTTAGTTTTTATTATTTTATTTTTAACATTACAAATGTTATTAATTATTACAAAATAGGGTATTAATATTATTCAAGAGTATTATATAGTACTTTCAATGGGAATTTGGCGTTATTTTTCATATTTTCAAATCTTTGGGTTGATTCACAATTTTAGGTTAGATTTTGTGCAAAGACATATTTGTTCCTATGGCTTCATCATTTGACTAACGTAACTAATTGAAAAAAATAGTAAAATGTTATTTTTCCATAATTAAAGTGGTAAAATGCTACACTTCAATAATTATTAAATTGGTTTGTTAATTCACTATAGTTTTATTAGTGAAGTGATAATAACCCAAAAACTTAACAGTTAAGATTTATTTTTTAATACACATGTTAAACTATGTTTGTGTGGATGATGTTGAGTATTTTAGTTTTTGGATTGAAAATAACTAAAAATGAAATGTTATTATAATTATAATATTTTAAAAATTAATAGAAAAATATAAACGGCTAAAAATATAATGTGACGTGATTTTTACGTTGTCATATTCGTGTCGCGTAAAAAATAATAGGACTTGTTTATGTCATCTCAAATGGAAAAACCTGCAGCCATCTCCATTAATAACATTTTTTATCTTTTAAAAACTATTGAAAAAATAACATAATGAGATGCTATTAGAAACATAATTTTAAGTGGAACCTACTTAGGATAAGTGAAAGGTCAAAAATGAATCTCTTCTATGTGTACTTCGAAATGATGTATTTGTATACTAAAAATAATACTAAGATAAATGAAAAATTAATGCTTAAAGTACACTCGGTGATTGTATTGAATAAACCAAAGTTATAGAGATTGGGAAAAAGGACTGTTAGTTCTCTAATGTTTGGAGAAATGATAAAAACCCCTAATATTTTTAAAAAAGACATATATCATATTAATTTTCATTGCAGTAGCAGCCAAGTTTTAGGTAGGAAGATGATTTTGAAAATTTTACACGACAATTTTTATAAATACAAATGTGTTTTTTTTTAAATAAATATACAATATTACCCTTTTTCAGTTAAAATAAATTAAAAATTAACAGAATTTGGAGTTGTATGTATTTTTTAAAATATTAAGAGATTTTATGTCTATTTCCCCAAGCATTGGGGGCTAACAATCCTTTTCCCTAGAGATTATAATGGCTAGTTAAATTTGATATTAATTATGCACTCAGTTTCAAATTTTAATATTTGTAATTGCTAATTTAATTTAGAATTTATTCTAAGATTGTAACGGGTCAATTAAATTGAGATTTTAATATGAAATTAAATCTAGATTATGGTTAATGAGCTACAGTTACACTTTGAATTTAATTTAATAATTAAATCAAATGTTTTATAAGTAGTGTTTTACGCTTTTGATTAGATATTAGAGGTAGTAGTTACAAGTGCGTTTAATAAGAAATTAAATGCATCGATTACGGAATTTATAACCGTCAAATTTATAGACAAAAATGTCCTTCACAGAATTCTATAAATTGACATTCTTCTTCATTTCAAGGAAGTGACAAGATGAGCAAGAGACATATAGAATGTCTAGAAAGAATTAATAAAATGGAAGAATAGAATTTGGTAATCTTTATTTCCTCTTTTTCATATATTTATTTTGATAGAGTTCAAAGACAATAGAAATTCGCTATGGAATAAGCTAGTAGTACGCTAGAGCTATTCACAACTTTTTATCTTGAGAAACGGATGCTGTTCAAATCCTAAAGCACCTAATGGTAAGAGGTGAATTTTTTGAAGGAAACTGTGATATCACACAGATCTCGTTTTGTGTTCTATTCTTTTATCTTATTTTATGTTATTATTTCATTGTTGTAATTACTATTTCATCTGGAATATTTGTTATATTGTAAAGTCCCAATTCGTGATTTATTACTCGAGAATCTGTTCTTCTTATATTGTATATCATTCATTTTCCCAACAAAAACTTTAGAAGAAAAAGTAATCATATGAAAACTCTTGGATTTTCAAATGTTGAGTCTCTCGGGTGAATATAGAAAAACTTCTCAAAAAATAAGAAAAGTATTTGCAATCAGGAAAAGTGTAGCTTTGATGAAGCTCTGTCAACAATTCCAAAAGTGGTTTAGATTGTATTCGTGAAAAATATTTTAAATTTTATAGTTTTGGTCAGTTTCACATATTCTTTTTAGGGTCCTCCTATGATGCATATAATACCACACTTTTTGTCTTTATTTAGCAAAGCTTTTGGATGTATTCTTGTTGAATCTGACCGCTGAAATTAAATAATGGATAATTGAGGTGGCAACTTACAACCTGTTCAGCCGCTCGTTCCAAAAATTTCTTTTTACAGCATTAATTACACTGATTTCATATAAAAATTGAGTCCTTGACAACAATTAACACACAAAATTAAAATTAGAGTGACGTAATTTTTGTGGCAATTACAAATTTATGTTGATTCATACATGAAAATGGTCTTTCAGTTGTAGCCAATTGACGGGGAAATTATAATTATCGCGGCAAAGTTGAATAGAAAGTTAGCGGTGGTGAAAGTTTAGGTATATATGAAACACTCAGGGAAACATTTTCTGCATTTGGAGAAGTGGTTCATGCTAAAATAATGAAATATCGGGAATCTGGGTATTCTAAGAGTTTTGGTTTTGTTAAATATACTACCCTTGAAGATGCAAATGTTAGATTTATTGCTCACATATTATAGACTAGCATAATTTAGTTTAATTGTTTTATATTTTACCGAATTAATACGTGACTAATGTCAAATATTAAGGAGCAATCTTAACAGACTCATGTATTAAGTGATCAAATATTGTGTTAATGAGTGCGATTTTGTACATCCCTAAATGGTAGTATATTATGGACAAGTATAACCTTTAATTGTATTAGTATAGCTTCATAATGGGATGGGCATTTTGTACTTAACACATGAGGGATCCCTGCGACTCACCACGATATATAAGTGACTTCACTCATTGGGAGTTAACCGTTGGAAAAACCAGGGAATGAGTGCGATCTGCACTCTCTCGCTCGTTCTCTCCTAATTTTACTTGTTTATATACAGCGTATATTCAGCGATTTGCTTTCTGAAGTGAAGCGTAGACTTTACAAAGACTTGGATCAATTTCGGACAATCCATACAAGCTCCATAACGTGTTTGAAGCTTGGATTCATAGCTAATCAAGGTAAATCTCAAATTTTCTCTAAAATATGTGTTTAATTGAAATGCAAGATTAAGGCATTCGATTCATATTTATTGCAACAATTGGTATCGAGCTCATGGTTATGCATTTCTATTGAACCATAGCTATTTTGGGGATGAATCAAGCTTTGACTCATCCATGAAATTTTTCTTTATTTTTGGATTTTGTGATTACGAGCATATTTGACCAAAGGTCATTGAATAATCGATGGGTGATGTTTAAGGAGTCAAAATATAATTTTTTTTATGTTTTTTTGGTGGCAAAAAATCGAGTTGTTCAAGAAAATGCAACTGTAGCTACTGTAGCTACTGTAGCTTCATCGCGAGGAAGAAGATGAAGTGCAGTGAAATTATCATTTGGGTCCCTATAGTTTATAAATTTATGTTGGGGCCCAAATATTTGGAAAAAGTTTCAATTTGGTCCTTGACCGAAAGTCAACACAGTATAATATCATTAGGATCCCTGATATTGTTAATAATTATTTTTAACCCAAAATAATTATCATTTGGGTCCTTGATATATTACGAAATTATTATATGGACCATATGTTCTCGAAATATTATTTGTACCCTATATATTTTGGGTAATTATATTAAAGACTAGAAAGTAATTTAATTTTATTTACAGTAAGGGCCAAATGTTTTGTTATTATAAACAGTATCTATAATTCTGAAAATTCTTCATATAAGTCCAAAATTTTCATTAATTTTGGCAATTTTTCAGAATTTCAATTATAAAATAATCCATCATTGTTGTATATTATGGGCATAGCATTCATACATTTTATTGAGGTATATTAAATATTTTGGGAAAAGCTTTAATTATGGTTAATAAAGCTTATTTGGTCTCAATTTTAGTTATTGTATGAAATATTATGCATGGCAAAACTTCAATTTAGAGTGATTGAGTATCTACCTGTCGTAGAATCAATCATGATAAATTATTCGGTGTTTTGCAATTAATTGTCCATTTATAATTATTGATTATGGATTGTGTGATGGATTATTGTTGCTATAATCAAGATCCATACGGGTGATAATATTACTCGCTCAGTAAATCATTACTTGGTAGGATGCTTGGATAGGTAAAGAGATTTGTTGGGTATTTTCATCTGAGTGACTTAATTACCACTGCGTGTAATAGGTCAATGTTGGTGTTATATTCAACTTGTCTGCTTTATTTGTGGGTTAGAACACTCCTTTTTGTTGGAGAATTGTAAAATGAGAAATCATTGTTTGTGGCATGATTTTGTTTTCACATGCCTATTAATACTTATTGTTGATTTCTCAGCTCTAGATATTCTTTCCTTTCTCCAAGTTGCCTCCATTAAGACTTTGACTGGGACAAACTATGAGGACTGGCGTGAATCCGTCATGTTCTATTTATCGACATTGAATAGAGACTTGGCTTTGAGAGTTGATGAACCATCCAAGCCCACAGATAAGAGTACTGCTACTGAAAGGGCAGAGTGGATGGCTTGGGATGAATCCAATAGACACTGTCTGGACACAATGAAATACACCATTGATAGAACGATCAGAGATAGCATCCCTGCATGTGACAAGGCTAAAGATTATTTGCGCGAGTAGGAAGAACTTTTAAGAAGGTAGACAAGGTCGAAAAGGGTAACTTTCTGAGATTGATTGCTAATACCCAGTATGATGGGGTTTCTGGGGTGAGAGCACATTCTGGAAATGACAAGTTACCATAAGAAGATTCATGTAGCTTTTGTGGGCTTTGAATCCAATCTTGTTGATGTTCCTTCTAGTACTTGGTGGTTGAGATCATCGGTGCAACCATTAATATAACAAATTCCTTACGTGAATTCAAAAGCGAGGAGGAGCCCAATGAAGGAGAGTCGATTGTACATATAGGCAATGGAGTAAAGGCCAAAGTTGAAAGCATAGGAGTTGTCGGACTACACCTAGCTGACAGGCCAATTTTTAGATCTATCGGATCATGACTTATATTCCTTCTATTAGAAGAAACTTGGTATCCATGATCTATTTTGGATAGATGTGGCTATACTTTTCATTTCGGTGACTGGAAAAGTTTACTTATTTCGCAATTCGTAGCTAGTTGGTTCCGGCACTCTATCCGATGGCTTATATATGCTTGATTTATTTCCTTACGTCTCTGAATCATCATCCAATGCTCATGTTATGAATGTTGTTAGCTCTAATAGTAAAAGGATCGATGAAAATTCCTCTATGTTGTGGCATAAACGGTTAGGTCACATTTCTAAACAGAGGATGGAAAGACTCATTAAAGATGGCATTCTCCATAATCTAGACTTTTCTGATTTTGACACTTGTGTTGATTGTGTCAAAGGCAAATTTACTGCCAAAACTAGAAAAGAGAGAATCTGAGAAGTCGGCAGGTTCCGGAGTTGATACATACGGACATATGTGGGCCGTTCACTCCTGCAGACTATAGGTGGTTATAAGTACTTCATCACATTCATTGATGACTTTCCTCGTTATGGTCATGTTGAGTCGCTACTCGAGAAGGCTGAATCCTTATCTGTGTTTCAAGTCTTTAAGGCTAATGTTGAGCTCCAAAAGGGTAAAAGGATTAAATCAGTGAGATCAGATAGAGGTGGTGAGTACTATGGGCGATATGATGAAACTGGGCGTAATCCCGGACCTTTACTAGATTTCTTCAGGAATGTGGAATGAAGCTCGATACACAATGCCTAGGACTCCGAACGGAATGGAATTGCGAAAGAAGAAATCGTACTCTTCTTGACACGGTGCGATGCATGTTGAGCAACTCCACCTTACCGGATTTTCTCGAGGTGAAGCCTTGAAAACTGCCGCTTATATTTTGAATCGGTACCCGATGAAGTCGATGCCTAAAACTCCTTATCAATTGTGGTCGGAAAGAAGCCTAGTCTTCGCCACTTTCATGTCCGGGGATGCAGAGGCGTAGTGAGGCCTTATAATCCACAATCAAGGAAACTTGATCCGAAGACTATTAGTGGTCATTTTATTGGCTATTGTATAGGCTCGAGGGTTCTAGGTTTTATTGTCCTTCCCATACTACCGTAATCATTGAGTCCGATCGTGCTATTTATTTTGAGAATGATCGAATAGTGGAGTACTCGAGCCTCACAATCTCACATTGAGAGAAGAACTTGTGGTTTTGCTCGTCCCATCTTATCCAACCTGCGAATGGGATTACCACGTATTAATGTTCATTCTCTTGATCCCGAACCTCATCATGTTTTGGAGCCTATGGTCGTGGAGGATGATGTCTCCGATGTGCGATCGAGAAGATCCGAAAGCGGTCGGAGACCTGCAATTTCGATGATTATGTGGTTTACTTGCAGGAACATGATATTGATGGTGATTTATCATCTGACCCTGTTACCTTTCAGGAAGCCATCAGTTGTACAGAATCTTCATCTTGGACACATGCCATGCAGGATGAGATGGCATCCATGTATCACAATGGGGTTTGGGATTTAGTTGAATTACCAGATGAATGCAGGCCAATTGGTTGCAAATGGATTTTTAAAACCAAAAGAGATGCCAGAGGTCAAGTGGAAAGATACAAGGCCAGACTTGTGGCCAAGGGTTTCAGTTAAGGAGAAGGTATTGATTATACAGAAACCTACTCTCCTGTTTCTACCAAAGACTCATTCCGTATTATCATGGCATTTGTAGCTCATTTTAATTTAGAATTACATCAGATGAATGTGAAGATAGCTTTTCTTAATGGAAGCTTGTCTGAAGATGTGTATATGGTGCAACCTGATGGCTTTATTGAGCTTGGCAAAGAAAACATGGTGTGTAAGCTTAAAAGGTCTATTTATGGACTTAAACAAGCCTCCAGACAGTGGTATTTGAAATTTCATGATATTGTCACCTCTTTTGGATTTCGGGAGAACATTGTTGATCGATGTATATATTTGAAGATCGGTGGGAGTAGATACATCATTTCGGTGCTTTATGTTGATGATATCTTGCTCATCGCTAGTGACATCGATTTTTACTTGAGACAAAACAGATGTTGTCATACAAGTTTGATATGAAGGATCTCGGTGAAGCCCATTATGTATTAGGGATAGAGATTCTTCGTGATGCATCTAGAGGAGTTCTAGGATTGTCTCAAAGGACCTATATTGATCGTGTTCGAAAATGTTTAATCTACGGTCTTGTGCTCCTGAAAAGCACCAATAACAAAGGGTGACAAACTTTCCAAGTCTCAATGTCCGGATAATGATGTAGATAAAGCTAGAATGCAAACAGATCCCATATGCATCGATTGTGGGTAGCTTGATGTATGCTCAAGTTTGTACACGTCCGACATTGCTTTTACGATGGGTGTACTTGGAAGATACTTGAGCAATCCTGGTTTTGAACACCTGGAAGGTCAGTAAAGAAAGTGCTCGGATATTTACAAGCTACTAAAGACTTTGCATTGACATATCGACTAATCGACTACTTAAATATAGTTGGATATTCGATCGTCGATTTCGCAGTCGTCTCGGAAGACAAGAAATCTACATCCGGTTATATCTTTATGATGGCAGGAGGAGTCAGTATCATGGAAGAGTGTCAAGCGAGACACTTATAGCTTCTTCAACAATGGAGGCGAATATGTAGCATGTTTTGAGGCTACACGTCAAGCTTTATGGATGCGACGATTTTATCACGGGACTAGATTTTTTGTTGGTCGTCTTGAGGCCATTAAAGATATACTCGTGATAATTCTGCAATTGCTTCTTTTCTCATAATACTGAGGAGTTCCTCACGCTCCAAGCATATTGATATTAAATACTTATTTGTGAGAGAGAAAATTACTCTATCTTATGTATCGATGAGAGTATATACCTACTGTAACTCATGTTAGTCGATCCCTTACTAAAGCTTTAACTCCAAAAGTGTTTAAGGATCATGTGACTCATATGGGATTGTTAGAATCCTCTTTATATGTTGAGTCGGTGAGAGTTCGGTTTGTATTATATGTTTCAACTTAAATGAGATTTTGTATTACTCATATTTTGTTATTATGCATGCATATTGTTATATAACATCGATATGCCATATATTGTGTACACATTTGGTTGAATATGACATTATCTATATCGTGAGGATATTATGGTCCGAGACATTTGGTTTAGTCTCATTGTGGACATTTTGAACTCGAAGCATTTTGGCTTGGCTTCGATGTGCTTTTCCGAGACATTTGGTTTTAGTCTATTATGATTATAAAAGCACCGCTCCTCGAGACATTTGGTTTCGGTCTCATGATGATATGGAAGCTCGCTTCTGAGACATTTTGATCTAGTCTCATTATGGTTATAAAGAGCGATGGTCCAGGAGACATTTTGGTTTCGTCTCATTTTGCTAGACATGTGGACCTTATGGAAATAGGCATGTTGATCACATTTCCATGCTATTTTCATTATTATACTTGTATACTACTACTTAGTCACGTGTTTATGGGTATCTTGTTGTGTGGAGCATCCCAGCTCGGTGCACACATGATTTGATATTTGTGACACATTTTGGACTTGTTGATGTTTGGGTGATTGCTCACATTTGATTTTTGCTATAGTTGCATATTGATTAATTCGGTTATTTTCAAAATATTTGATTTTAAAACTATCATGAGAATGACTTATGCTCAGTCCAAGTGGGAGATTGTTAGATTTATTGCTCACATATTATGGACTAGCATAATTTAGTTTAATTGTTTTATATTTTACCGAATTAATACGTGACTAATGTCAAATATTAAGGAGCAATCTTAATGACTCATGTATTAAGTGATCAAATATTGTGTTAATGAGTCCGATTTTGTCATACCCTAAATGGTAGTATATTATGGACAAGTATAACCTTTAATTGTATTAGTATAGCTCATAATGGGATGGGCATTTTGTACTAACACATGAGGGTCCTCTGACTCACTACGATGATATAAGTGACTTGATCGATTGGGAGTTAAGCATTGGAAAAGCGGGAATGAGTGCGGTGCACCTCTCTCGCTCGTTTCTCTCCTAATTTTACTGTTTATATACACAGTATATTCAAGCAGTTTTGCTCTGAAGTGAAGGCAGCAGCTTTACAGCACTTGGATCAATTTCTGGACAATCCATACAAGCTCTATAACGTGTTTGAAGCTTGGATTCATAGCTAATCAAGGTAAATCTCAAATTTTTCTCTAAAATATGTGTTTAATTGAAAATGCAAGATTAAGGGCATTCAGTTCATATTTATTACAACAGCAAAAGCCATAGACGGTATGTATGACAAGTTTCTTGATGGTTGGGTAATTTTTGTCGAATATGCAAAACTCAGGCAACCTCCAACACTGTCATCTCATAACAACACAAATTTTCAATATGACCGACAATGATGACCAGTTCTGGCCATTGGGCTTTGTTCAGTATGTAATATTTATGAATGATTCTCTTATTATGTCAGGAAGAAATTGGTCGGTCGTAGTTGGATGGGTTTACGGTATTTGTCTTCAATTTCTCTACTGCGACTTCAAATTTTATTCAGCCTTATACGACAACATTTCCATTGCGAATTAATTTCATAATCCGATTTTACTATGTGTGAACAGACTTGAGCAGTTTATTGGTTTTCGTTATGATTTCGATGATGTCCTCTCCAAACTAATTCAATCACTATGTTTTAACTATTTTGGTTTATTTAAATTTTTAATGTATTTTCTAATCGATTACTTTCTTATTCTACCAGCTTCATCTGAATCGTTAAATTCACTTTCTTTATATCCTACGGCACTTATGTATGAGGACAAAAGGTGTTGTATAGGACCACTGTTGTAACATAGGTTAGTCCTTTTTATTGGAAATTTTTTTATCTAGATATAATATTTGAGTCATTTTTCCTTCTTAGTTTAATTAATATTTGACTTTATATGTATAAATATATGAATTAGAAATCTTTAATGTATTTTTAAAAATAAAAATAAAAAATATGATGTCACGTCTCATTTAAGTCTCTTTTTAAAATTCCAAAACAAATATTTGGTGGCTAACTTAAATTGTAAAACTAACCGATAATTAACAGATCATGTCAACTCTGCGTTTGTCTCTTTCATCTATCGGCCAAGTCTTTATTTATTTTATTTTTTGTTGGGGTCTTGGATCCAGGATGTGCGGCACAACTAGTCTTTCTTCTTGAAACATTAAAATATGATATCTATTCGATCGCCATGGAAGTTTTCTTCTTCTTCTTTTTATTTTTTTTTATTTAACCCCACTTTTCTTACTTTGCATGCGAATTGGGCATCAACATACATTATCTCAATTAAATCAATTTTGGAGATAAAAATATAATTGGAATGATTATAATTTTTTGTACTACATAAAGGAGGCATTTAGTATATTGTATTAGCTATATTATATTATAGGTCATTACATTAGGGTGTATTTTATTAAGTTATAATATAATATTATATTTGGTGTAGCATAGACTGTTGCTATATTAGATATTAGATCATTGGAATGATTATAGTTTTTAGTATTACATAAAGGGGATGTTTAACACATTGTATTAGTTATATTATATTATAGTGCATTGTATTAGGGTGTATTTTATTAAGTTATAATATAATATCATATTTGGTGTGGTTGACTATATTATATATAATATTATTTTATAGTATTAATTTAAGATTAAATTAATCTTATTCAAACTTATTAACATTTATTGTTATATTATATTATGAATTTATATTAGTTATTAAATAATTATTTTTATTTATTAATTTTATAATATAAATATAATTTAATAATATACTATCATCAAATAATGAAATGTTATAATATAATATTATATTATACTATAATTAATTTTTATATATTAGTTATTATAATATATAATAATAAAATATTATATTAAATTTTTATAAATAAAATAAAAAAGTAATACAATATAATTACATAATATTATATAAAATAAATTGTAATATAGTATAATATTAGATATTAAATTTAATTATTAATTTGAATATAATTGTTTAACTTAAATTTAGTATTTTAGTTAATAATAAATGATGAAATAATTAAAATACTTTTTACATATTTAAAGTAAAATAATTAAAATGATTTTACGTAATAAAAGTAACATAATGTATTTCATTTATTTATTAAATATTTAAGGGTATTAATATCTTATATTTTATATTATTTAAATATAAATATAAATTAGTATTTACTAAATTTAAATTTTATCATAATTTTTTTAATAATAAAAGTGCAATAATTAAAATTTAAAATACGAATGTTATTTTAATGCAATATAACCCAAACTCTACCCCCTTATGGAATTATTTTGTGCTCCTTTTATTGCATTGGTCACTTTTTTAACACAGTGCAATGCAACTAGAACAATGTTTGAATGTAATACGGTATATTGTAATGCAAGTTGGCAATCGCACCTAAATAGAATTGTTGATTGTTGTGCTTTTTTAATGTTGATTGAAACTATAGTTTTGATAGATTTCCTTTCATTATTTTTTCTTTTAATTTCAAAAAGTCATTGCTGAGTTAAAAATTATTTATATATTAGAATTCAAACCAAATTAAAAATTAAATAAAACCAACCTGCTAAAAATTTTTAATTTGCCGAATTTTTTTTTTTTTGGATTATTTTTGTTGTAGAACGTTGTTGGGTCAAATTGATACCAAAAACTTGAGCTTTGAGGGTTTTGAGGAAGCGGTGGGTGGAAGTTTAATCTCATTAGTTTTGAGATTTTAGTTTGTTACCAAAAAGAAAAATTAAAAGTAAATTAAATCCTAGCAGTAAAAAGTGTTAAAATAACATGGTTTTAAAATTTTAAACTAGAAGATGATTTTAATCCTATATAAATAGGATTTTAATTTTAGAATTAGTATGATACACCATTACATTTCAACAATAGGATTGTAAATTAGAAGACAATTTTAATCCTATATAAATAGGCTTGTAATTTCAGAATTAGTATGACACACCATTACATTTCAACTAATTTTTCTTTCAGCTATTTATTTATTATAAATTCATTATTTTTCTCTAATAAAAAAATTATATTTTATAATAAATTTGAGCGCTAAAACTAGATTTAATATCGGATTCACAGTGAGTCAAGAAAAGAAACAAAAGTAGGTTAAAGGCTGTTCAAATACGATTGGTGTGGTCATGAAACTTGTACATATCATCATAATAGCTACAAGAAAGCAACATGTTTTTCCACAACAATTTTGCAATGAAATCTGCCACAACTGGCGGTCATCATCTAACGGGCTTGCGGCCCCATGTCCCATACTTTAAGCAAAGATACACTCAAGGGTATCTTTGACATTTCATCTCCCTTCGTTTCCTCCAACCGTGTTTGCGGAGCATCTTCTTCATTCTTGAACATCTTCTTGCACATGTTGAAGACATGCTATTGCTGGCTCCTCGGTGATGACGTGTACACGACATCTCGCTACTTATCATCAGATTTACAAATTACGGGCTCCATGCTTTCCACGTGGCAAGCTTCTGCCACTCGTTATCTACGTGTCTTACTTGCTCGCCTTAAAATCAACGGTAGTTTGCTTCTTGTTCAGGTGATTACTGTAAATTCTCACGTGCCATAGTAGATACAACTATTTGACTATGATTTGAGATTGGAATGGTGTAATCTTTATAAGAAAAAAAAAATTATAACTATAAAATAAAATTTATTAGTATATAATAAATATAATTTCTAAATAATAATTTTGATAAAATTATTAAAATTATAATAAATTTTTCATCATTTAAATAAAAAATTATATTAATATAACTTATAAGCTACAGTAATTAGTGTTTATCAAATATTTTAGTGTAAGTTACAATTATCTAACCTCAATTCTAAATATACCCTATATATAACAAGTTGCATTAATGGCCTTTTTTGGGGAATGAATGAAAACTAAAAATATGTTTAGTGTGATAAACATTGTTATAGTTTTCATGTAAAATAGGTCGATAATGGGTTATGTTTACACATTTTTGTGTCGTGATTATATTCTATCATATTAAATTATATACATTTAAATTTATTTATTAATTTATTTGGGTAAAAAATATAAGCCTTATCTCATTCATTACCATTGTCATGTTACTAGAAGTCTCGAACCGACTCATTTTACCCACTCTTATGGTAAATTTATAATTAGTCAAAATAATTGTTATATATTTTTAATTTTAAACACATAAAAAATTACAAAACAAGCTTTTTTAAAAAAATATAATACCAATTTTTTTTAATATTCTTCATGTTTAACGTAATCTAAACATAATTCACAATTAATCAATAATTTAGTTCTAGGCACCAGCATTATTGATTAAAATCTGAGGAGAAAAAAAAGAATTATTGAAAAAATTCTGATAATTAATGTATGGTACATAGCTTGCAATTTTTTTTTATATATAATTATAATAAGTTTCTAGTTATATATTTTTTTAAAAATGAATATATTTTTAAATTATGATTTAGAAAAATGATGCTAGATTATATATTTTTTTAAATTTATTTTTATCTTTATTTGAATGGAAAGAGAAGCCCCAATCATCAATCCTTGTCTCTTACTATTATTTAAAGGGATTAGGATCATTTCCTAGTTTTTTTCTTCTTAACTTTTCTTATTTTTCAATGATTGGTAAATTGTGTATATTTATTAACAAAAAATTGACTTAATTATCACACAGTTGATTAATTATTAAAAAATAAAGTGGGTTAGGAGATAAAAAAAATTAAGAGATAATCTTTTTTCTATTTGAAGTAGGGTGATAGCAAGAGCAAAAGCTTCAATTTTATTTGCTATACCTTTGGATTGAAATGAAATTTAACTTGCAATTCATGTTGAACTTTTTTTTTAACATATATCCTAAATAATAATTTTAAATGATATCACATTTATAAATTAATTAGTAAAATTAAAGTGAATTAATTATATTATCTTACTAATTAATTGATAAATATCACATTATTTGATATTGTTATTTAGAATAAAAATTTAGGGTGTGTAACAATATTTTTTTAATTATATTTTTAAATTATTACATTCTATAATAAATAATTAATTATTACAACTTCAAGTCTAATAGGAGTGTGATTAAAACTTCGAGAGTTATACAGCTCATTAACGAAATACATTTATCTTTTGACTCGTTCAGGATATTATCTTGTAGCAATTAATGTCAAAATTTACTTATCCATAAATAATAGAAGTCAAAGGATCCAAATCGCGTTCTGTATTTGAGTGGAAACATAAGTTGTGACCTATATGCAAATACCAGCTGTAAAATAGCATATATCTCAGACGTAAAAAATAAGCTAAACCCAAAGTATGACTAATTCAGCAAGCTGTTGCAATATATCTGTCTAGAAATCAACAGGAAACAGAACCTTTGAGTATACACTAAGCAAACCCTAGACCTAGAATTCTCTTTATTTTTCATTAATTAATTAATCCTCCCCTATATATACACACACCAATCTTTGCCCTCAACAAAATTCTCATTCTCAATTTAATTTCGTTTTCCTCATATGTTTGATTATCATCTATCATGAGCAACATTCCAAGATCTCTTACCGACTCTTCTCTTACCCTCTTCAATCTAGCCATCTCTTCCTCCGACCCTTGGCCTTTTTCTCTTGTTTTCTTATAACCTTATTAATTACCAAGAAAGTTATTACTTTAACTTTCTTTTCTTTCTTGATTGACAGGAAAAGATTAGGGTTTGTTCTTTTTTTCGGTTGAATCTTGAAATGGGAACAGGATACCATCACCATCTAAATTTTCATCTTCACTTACCCCACATCCATTTTCATCATCATGGGAAGAAAGATGAGATGAGAAATATTCCAAAGGGGTGCTTAGCAATCTTGGTAGGTCAAGAAGGTGAAGAGCAGCAAAAATTTGTGATTCCTGTGATTTACATCAATCATCCGCTGTTCATGCAGTTGTTAAAGGAAGCTGAAGAAGAGTACGGATTTGATCAGAAGGGTCCCATCACTTTACCTTGCCACGTGGAGGAGTTTCGGACCGTCCAGGGCATGATCGACCAGGACAGATCTCTTCACCACCACCACCATGTTCGGTGTTTTAGAGCATGATTTTATTTGGCAATTTGTAATTAGTCATCAATTTAATTGTGGTCTTGATTGATTATCTATTTATATTCATACTAAAATTGAATGATTTTTTTTTTTCAATGACTAATATCATACAACTGAAATTTTTTTTTTTTATTATTTATTAAGTGATCGATAATATTTTATAAAATTATAAGTAAATTAATAGTATTATTTGTTATGTTATATTATTTAAAATATTTATTAGATATAAAAATTAAAATATATAATAAGAACTTATCTGAATTTGTCTTCTAATCTTTGTTTTGTTTTTGCTTTTATAAATATAATTAAATATCTGGCTTTATTACTGCTTTAATGTGAACCCGCCAAAGTGGGAACCCAGTTGCTAGTGGACGATATGTAAACGTATAAGACACGATTATTAGGGAATTAAATATTATTAAATGCTTGGGCAAAGGGTTTTTACTTCTAGCTTTTGGAATTGCCAAATGACGAGGCACAAAACACACAAGGATAAAGCATTCGTGGATTCATTAAAATTATGGCATGTTTGGTGGATTTGGCCTATTATATTAATGAGGGTCTCGCTTCGGTACATACGCTATAGCTGCACCGTGCAGTCGGAACAAGTTTTGCTTGATCTATTATGAAAAATATAAATTGTACATACAATTAAAAAAAAATTGTTGCAAATAATAAAAAATAGTACAGATATATGGTGCATCTGATGCGCCATAGTAATACCCCAATAAAGAATAGTGAAAATAAAAGAGTATTCTCGTAATTTTCGTAAAATCAATATTAATTAAAAGAATAAAATGTTACAATCTAGATTACTAACGTGTCGCATTTTGGAAAATTTTTATTTATATTTAATTATAATTTATTTAATGACATTAATTTTTAGTTTTAAAAATATAAAAACTCTAATTTGTTAAACAAACTTAATTTTGATTGTAATTTGTAAATTAATTATATTTAAAGTTACTAAGTTCAATTACAATTAAGATATAATAATAAAAAGAAATATTGATATTTGATAAAAGATAGAATAATAATATCTTAAAAATTTAAAACACTTAACAACTTAAATTCAAAATATAAATAATACATAATAACAAAATATTTTTAATGAGATGCGTTAGCACTATCTCATATCCTTTAATTAAACTCGTTAATACCTTTAAATATGGGATGATAACGATTAATATGACCTTTAAGGATTCCGTTCTATTACAAACTCTATAGTGAAATATTTACAATAATTGCACATAAGCTTTCTCACCTCGTCCCAGGATTCAATTAATGTAAAATGATAAAAAAAATTTTGGGCAACAACCAGGACTTCAGAATTCATTACCTTAAAGAGGATGGTGGTCATTGCCTTGGGGCTGAGGATAAGAATACTCATTTTGATTCTTATTATCTTTCATTGAAAATTTAAACTAAATGAGTGATACGAGAAGTTTAGAACTTTAAGTGAACGAATGAGTAATAGAAAGAGTCTGAGGTAAACGTATTTATAGTGAATTTAACAATGTGTTTGTATTTTAATAATATGGGTTATATTTAATGATTTAAATATAACTCATTTTTAGAAATTTAAAAACTTGTGTTTTGATAGTGTGTGATGTATTTATAACTTATATTAGTATCACATTACTTGTATCTTAATTTTAAATGTAAAAAGAAAAAAAGTGAAATATGACAAAAAAAAAAGTGAAAGTCACTTTTTATTATTTTTACACGTTATTGTCACTTTATCACATGGTTAATAGTAATTGGTCGCATCTGACACGATTTAAAAGTATTTTATAAATCTTAATTATAAAAATATTTTGTTATAATATAATTCGGTAAGTCCGAGGTCGATTCACAGAGGAAAAATTTAATTTCTTTATTTTAATTTATTTAAGAAAAATAAAACTAAATTAAAATTATGAAACTTAATTTGGGTACAACTATGTAATTAAATTAGTTAGGGTTATAGATCCACTTTTAGTAGTAAACATAATTCAATAATTTTTTTTTATCATTTTATTGCCCAAAAGATTAATTATATCAATTATTATTATTTTCCAATTAATTTTATTATGAATTAAATACTTAGTGTGCCAAAATTTAACTTGTCTACAATAAGTCAAAATATCATTTTATCATACTTTATACTAAGTATTAAGAATTTATTGTGCTAAAATCCCTTATTTATCTACAACAAATCAAAATTTTCAAATATAAAATATGGATAATATTAATTAGAAAATAACTTAATTTATATAATTAAAAATATAATTTACTTAAATAATATTTTTCTTCTAAGAACTTTACCTTATCCTAACTTATTATTATGTAACCTAGTATAATTGAAATAACAATAATTATTAATATTAAATTATAAATAAAAATAAAATAACTAAAATTGAAAATAAAGTTAAATTTATTTATTAATTTACTAAATATTGCAAAAAGAGATAAGAAGAAAAAATTGAGAAGAACAAAATGAAGAAATTGGTGTAGAGATGTTAGTTTCTGCTTCTCTCTATTTATATTAATTTGTAATTAATCCACACCACACACATAAACAAATCCAATTAAGTCATGACCTTACATTTGTCTCATTAACTAAATATAAACCTAACCCAATCCACTGAAGCATATGCACTTATAATTACCACACTTAATATGGTAGAAACTTATAGTTTTATAATTACCACACTTAATATGGTAAAAACTTATAATTTTACAACAAAAGTCGTGAACCCTCTTCCATAATGGCTTAATTTTTCAGACCACCAGTATCCATCCGTTAATTTATTAAGAGTCTCGAATTGTTTGAAATTATTATTTTTAGCTAATAAACACAAAAATACACAAGATCATATATTTAAAAACATAATTAGAATTTCACAATATATTACATAATTACACATATAAATTATAATAAAAACAAAAAATAACATTTTTATTCCTTATAAAATATACAATTTTTAACATTAATCAGACTCCCTAACTAGCTTATTGCTAGTCTCTAGCAATAAAAGTGCTATATTAAATTAAAATTTATATGCAAGTAAATAGTTGTTCATCCAGCCTCTAAACTACCTAATAAATAAATTTTCAAAAAAATAATTTATTTTAGCTTTTTATCATTCAAACATTATCTAAGATATCACCAAACTTTTTTTTGTACTCAAGAAATTAACACAATGCTATGAGGCTTTATTAAAAGAGAAAAATAATTTTGTTCCAATGATTTATTAGAGATAATATCTTTATTAAGCAGTAAATTATTCATACAATATTATTTTTTAATTCATATAGGGAGCTTTGACTCAATAACTCCTAGACCAATTGACCTTAGGCACCAAGTTTTGAAATACCTCTACAAACTTACTTACTTGAATTTTCATATAAATAAACAAATACTATATATGTAGTCCATGTAGTGAGTTTTGGGCCAATAATTATCAGTTGGCCTTAGGGCACTAAATGTTAAAACACCCAAACAGACTTAATTACTCAGGTTTTAGATATAACAAACTTAAACACATTTATTTCTTTTTTCTTTTATATATTTTTCTTTATTTTTAAAAGAAAAACATGCTTTTCACTGTCTTAGAGTTTATCTCCAATAGAACAAAAGAACAAAATATTACAAAAATTTTAACTTACAATCCACTAACATGTGTCATGTTGTGTGTGTGTATGAGAAGAATGATTTAATAATACCTATATAAATAAATAAATGACAAAAGATTTAATAAGTGATTACTAACAGAGAATTCACAAATTTGAGTAATTCAAAGAAAATAAAATAAAAACAGCTTACTATAAATTTTAAAATCAGAATATTATACAAATTGGACTATTAGGATTGTCTCAAAAGTAGTAACTTTTTACACAACCATCCTAGATAATAAAATACATTTTTTGTTTTTAGATTTTTTTAAAAAAAATAATCATTCATATTTACAATTTACGTCAACTATTTCCACACTCCAACTTAATTTAAATATTATTCTTAACATTACATAATTTAAAAATGTGCACGCTAAAATATGAAAAAGATAAGGAAATACAAATCTAAAAGAAGAAGTAGAGAATATACGTGAATTAGTTGCAGAAGGCTAGAAGGAGATGACAAAGATAAACAAAACGTTAATTTTTTTTTTTATTTTTATAACTCTAGGACTAAGGCGATGCATTTCTCAAACCACTGCATTCTATATTCAGTTATTTTCGACTCAAGATTTATTCAAAGTTAATCTTTACAATATAAATTAGTAAAAACATCATCAAGATTGACACATTCCACAGCTGTCAACTATTCCTTCCTCCCAACCTAAATGAGATATTATCTTTAATGTCTTAAAGTAAAGAAATAGTGTTTAGAAGACATTACATGAGCACTATAATAAGAAATATTTACAAATAGAGAGTTAAATCTAATTTATATTTTTTACTACTGTTACTATTACCATCAATAGTCGACTAATCTAATGTTAATGTTATGAAATCTGGCTTTGGTCTGTAAGCTTATAAAAGATCAAGTAACTTATTAGAAGTCGGAGCACAAATAAAGAGTGTTTTTTTTTTTTTTACAATAGGTGAAACAAAATGATTATTAATAGCATAGTTAAAAAATATTAGCAAGCCATCATAAAATTAATTAATGTTTAATAAATCAATGAGTTTCTGATGAATGTTCAAATGACCCTAATGTTAAAATTAATTAACATTTAATAAATCAAGTAACTTATTAGAAGTCGAAGCACAAATAAAGAGTTTTTTTTTTTTTTTTACAATAGGTGAAACAAAATGATTATTAATAGCATAGTTAAGAAATATTAGCAAGCTATCATAAAATTAATTAACATTTAATAAATCAATGAGTTTTTTATGAATGTTCAAATGACCTTAAGGTGCAAATGTAATCAGTGCCTCCAGAGTTGCAAGATCTTCTGGCAAAAAGATGAAAGGATCAATATGATTTAGTATATATGATAATCTTTCTTGCATATATGAGACAACTAGTTCCTCTCTAGTTGGTGAGCAAGGTAGGCATTTTAGAGGTTTTAGGGCTTTTATGATGATGCGTTGTACTTGGTTTCCTGTAATAAAAATAGCTTATGAGATCAGTTTTGATGACCGTCGGTTACCCCTTCTGTAAACTAAGTGTATTTTTCTCTGTGCTATAACATGACCAAGATTAATAGCTGCCTCAAAGAACTCTTTATACTTTTCATAGTGAAACCTATAAAGCACACAAATATTTTTTTAATTGTTTAATTGAAGAAACTGTCATTGGAATAATCTTCAAAAATAATTTGTGAGGGTTTGAAAAAGAAGTACGTATTTAAAGGTAAACATAATGATATATAATTGTAAAAGAAGTGATGTTATTGTCAAATGATGAGTGAAGTGAAGCTTTGGGTTATTATTGAAAAGTAAACAGTAAACAAAGTACAAATAGTAATTAGACATAAAATCACGCTATTAAAAGTAATAATGTATAAAATAAAAGACTATTAAAAAGAAAATGATATTTAATCACTATTAAAAGGAAAATGATATTTACTCGTAGTTGTGATTGTGGCTCATATCTTTCTTTTGTTTTACGTCTAGTAACGGCTTGAACACTCTCTATGGGTTAAGGATAGGCTTTTCATCCAGTTTTCTTATAAACTGGCAAACATAATCTTTTTGAGTCAGATTCTGAAGACTAAACTGTACGTTTTCCTTTTGGAATAATGTCCAATATTGGTAAATTACACATTGTACATATTCGCTTCGATATGTCTCAAGAGATTGTAAGATATTATCTAATGGTTCTTTACTCACGCCATCTTTAAAGAATTTAATTTTATCTTCATGAGCATCAAAAACCATTCTTAAATATTTTCAATGTGGGTTCTTGCAATCATGTCTTACACAGTTATGACATTCAGAGCCAAGTTATTTAGCTATTTTCATTTTAGCATATGTGCTTTTATCAAAATCAGGCATGTAAGATATAAACAGATTAAAAAGCTCATTTGCTAATCGGACCGTTGCTTCAATTATCTAACGAACTTTAGAAGAAATGTCATGGATCATTAACAACCACAGTCATTAATGCTCATGTAGTTTTTGTTGTATTTATTTCATGTTTGGTTTTTGGGGTTTCAGTTATTGTGAGAAATTGAAATTACCAACTTAAGAAGTCACAGAGTACCGTCATCTACCATTTATATGAGAAAGTAAATCAAAAAAATAAAAATAAAGAAAATTAAATCTATAAAATAAAAAGAAACAGGAAAATGAACAAAACAGCAAAAAGAAAACACACTAAAAATAATAATAAATAAAATAAAAATTACATTCATCCTCTTATTGTATTAATCTCAAGTTTTAATTGGGTGAAGTAAATACCATCTTCTATTTCTTAAAGTTGTCTTTCAAGATCTTCAATACATGACACAAACTCTAATGGTCGTCGTTCTTAAATTGGATGTGATTTACAACTTTGTATCAAACTTGTTAAGTAAAATTTTACACGTAAAAGAGTTTGAAGATGTTTCATGAGGATCTTTTTAATTGAAATAGTCATGACATAAAATGAAAATGATGAGAGAAAACACAAATGTCAAATAAACACATTTAAGCAAGAAATATTATAATACTTAACAGATGTATTGCATCAATTAATCAAAAAAATAATAATGATAATAATAATCAAACATTCAAACGGCAAAATAATAATAAAACAAAATGATAAAAAAAATATTAGTCACACATTAAAGATTTAATCAAGATTTGGTAGGTCATTTAATTTTATTTCGGTGTTTTTTTTATGTGATTGGTATTTCAGATATGGTTTTAATTTCTAACCATTAACTTTGAACATGACACCATTATTTGGATTCTCAATTTCTACTGCTCCATATAGATATACACATTTTACAATAAATGAACCACTCCACCTTGACTTTAACTTTCTAGATTTCAAGTTGGAGATAACCTGAGTAATTAGAAAAGAGTTTGAACTTGTAGCAATTATGTCATCAACATATACCAGAAGAATGAGAACGTAGCCATCAACTTTTTTAAAGAAGAGAGAAGTATCAAACTTAGAGTTAGAGAAACGCCACTACCGTATTAAAGCCATTTTCAGTTAATCAAACTAGGCCCTAGATGCTTGTTTGAGTTTATACAATGCTGCTGTTGCATATATGTAGTTTGTATTAAATGACTATCAAGTAAAACATTATTGACGTCAATTTGTCTAAGTACAATATGCATTACTGCTTTACTCAAGATCACTCTGTTGGTTGAAATTTTCTGACAGAATTGAAGGTTTCAGTATAATAAATGCCTTGAGTTTGGTGGAACCACTTGGCTACAAATTTAGCCTTGTACTTGCTAATACTACCATTAGGGTTGTATTTTATCCTAAAAACCCATTTGTTACTAACAACCTTGACAGGAAGAGTAAGATTCACAAGCTCCCAAGTTTGGTTATTAATCAAGGCTTGATATTCCTCTATCATTGCCTTTTTCCATTAAGGATTAGCTAAAGCAGTTGAGACAGAGAATGGTTCTGTTTCCATTGACTGACATCTGGTAATGTAGGGTTTTGGTTTAATTATTCCATTTTTAGATTTAATTGTTAGAGAGTGGCTAGTATGTGTTAGTAGTGGTGGGGATAAATGATGACGTTCGTGAAGTAAAGAGGAACTGGATCATGTAGATGATAGTAATGAAGGTAAAGGAAATGATGAAACTGGAGGTATAAGATTGGAAATATTTATTTTTGTTGAATGAGATTGAGAGAGAAGAAAATCAAGTTGCACTACAGTCTAAGGAGAGTACAAAGTAGAGAGTGAGCTAGAACTAGATTAAGATAGATGGCAAGTGTTTGACACTGAAGAAAAATAAACTCCGATCTAAAATGGAAAGGAAGACTCATCAAATATGACATAGTTACTAATATATATCCTACCAGAGGAGTGTAAACACTGATAACCATTATGTAATGAATTGTATCCCAAGAATATGCATCTACAGGTTCTATAACTAAGCTTGTAATAATTATATGGTTTTAGATATGGACAACAAGCACAACCAAAGATCCTAAGATAAAAGTAGTCAGGTGTTTTGTAAAATAATATCTCAAATGGGGTTTTGTTATTAAGTACTGTTGTTGGAAGCCTGTTAATGAGATATGTGGCTGTGTGAAATGTATTATACCAAAATTTCAATGGTATATTTGCTGAGCAAAAAGAATAAACTCTATTTCCATAATGTGTCTATGTTTTCATTATTAGAAAAATAGGCTACTATGATAGAGAATATTTGTCATCCAACCTTCCTTATGACAAAGTTTCTATGTGTCATTTTAGCTCATGTGATAAATTCGTGACATTATTTTATCTATCACGTGATGCTGTGATAGGTTATATCTATCACTCATGCGTTACAAACCAAACGACGTCATTTTAGCATATTGTTTAGGGCAGTTTCATATTTTGGCAGTAAATTTATTCTATTCCAAAAAAAATTAACGGGTATTATGAATTCAGATTTAAATTTGGCCGGTCATTATTTGTCACATATTTATGATTTTATTATAGTGTCACAATGGGAATTTTTTAAATAATAATATTATAAAAATAAATTTTAATATTATTTTTAAATTAGAAATTATTTTTATAATTTTATAAATTCCATTAAAATTTAAAAAATAAAAAATATATAAAATCAACACATCTAAATTATCATAACAATGTCATCAAGACATCATTTGAAATAACAAGAACATCATGAAAACATCATCTATGATAAATCATCATAATAATATCATCACAATATTGCCATATGGATCATTACTAGTCTACAACAATATCACAATAAATCACTACCATCTGATCAACATCTTAGTTTACAACAAAACAATATCATTTTTCAGTAGCATGAAATTCCATAAAGACTCTACCATCAAATTCACCACTAATTAGAAATTCATTTTCTAGCATAATAATACCACCAATGATTAAAAATTTAGAAAACCAAACATATCATCAACTCCACTGCTCATACTATCAACTCGGACATAAATGAAGCATACTCGAGACGAACTCCATCAAGTTAATTTTGAGAACATTCACATTTCTCTTTAAACTATCAAATAATGATCACATGTCAAATTAAAGTAAACTTTATATAATTCAAGGTACTAATTGAAGTAATCCTAAAATGCACCTAAAAGATTATGTATTTACATCATGGAGAAGTAAACTCGGGTCTATATTTATGTCTTTCATAAACCTCAACACATAGTATCCATATTCAGTACTCCCTGGTTGATTTAGACACTATATCATTAATAGAATAATCATTACTATATATGCATATGAATTATTTTAAGTGATTAAATATTAACACATCATGATTGTTTACTAACACCTTTTTGATCTGCGGTTTCACCTTTTTTTTTTTTAATCATCATAACATGCATTGAAATCCTAATGTATTACAATACACGCAGTTAGTAAATAAACATAATATATAGAATTATAATAGAAATGCAATATTAACATACTTGGTAACTATGTCCCTAAGGTCACTGCTATCATCCAAGTCGTTGTTTGTAGAATCCAAATAAAATGCTTGCTTTGTCATCATATCAATTACAATTAACACTTAATGGAAACTATTACACAAAGAAATTGAAATTATAATTCAGTCTTATTAAATGATCATCAGTTAATAGAAAGTAAAAAGAACTGTACCCAAGGTTATATGGCATGAAAATCATTTGCCCTTTGCTTGCTTCGTTCAACCAATCGACAATTAATTGTGCCCTTTTTACCGTTGTAACAAAAGCATCCTTATCATGGGCTAATGATACGAGTCTTGTGTGTATGAACCTAAATGGTCTACCTACTATATCATTGGCCATGTGTGCATGCAACATCCTGGTGCAATTAATATGATAAATAATGACAGTATTGCCAACAAATAAGATCACAAAAAAAAAGAAAGAGAAAAATCAAAATAAACAAGTAATAGTAATTATAATTTTGTATACCCATGCGATATATAGGTGCATATGATTTGCTCTAATTTCTTTCATCGAAATCAATGATTGATATTCATCGAGACCAATATGTGCTTTTGTTGGATGCTTGTATACTTCTTTATCCAACTGATAAGATACATAATAACCCATTTGAGGCAATTTTCTTCACAAAGATTACTAAACACTACAAGCCCAGGAACTCAGTTCATATGCACAATATGATAATTCCTTATTCTTCTTCTTGGCAGTGGTTCCATGGCAATATCTTTCCCATTTAGTTTTTCAAAGGCTTCTTTTGAGGGTTTTTTGCTGATTTCTTTTTCTTTCTTGGTGATTGCCTTTTCTTTGTTAGTGTTTCCAACTTCTTCTTTGCAGGTGATTCATTCCTTGTCATATTGAGTAACTGAAAAGCCTAAAAACCAACTATATATATATATATATATATATATATATATATATATATATATATATAATTAGGTCCTAATTAAGGTTAAAATTATCTAAAATCAAACAATTAAGTCATTTTTTTAAAATTTTTATGTGCATAACAATCTTTATAATACCTTATCCTCATTAAGAGCAATAATTTCTTTATCTTTATCTTTAACTATTTGCTCACCTACTGGAAATTTTGAGCTTCTAACATCTGAATAATGAGGTTGCTTTTTAATATTCTTCTTAATATCACTCAACTCTGCTTCTTGTTTATCTAACCTCTCTAATATGTTTAGTCTTTCTTGTCACATCTAAAATGCATTGTTTGGTGTGTCCAAGTCCAATTTAAGTGATATAAATTTCCCAACACCCTGCATATGTCCAGAAGTAGCTAGCCTTCCAAATGTGTAAGAATATCATTTATTGTATCAACCTTAAATTCTCCTATTTTAACTTTTTCTTAAGTGCATTTTAGAAGTAAATTAATCATAATGATGAATACCAAACTATTTCCAATTGAACATATTTAAAATCAAACATACATGTACTTACAATCTTCTTCACTACTTATTCAACATCAGGGTTATATTCACTGTTTTTCATCTTCCGAGCATGCTTTTATGCTACACTCCTATCAACATCATTTCTAACAAGTCTAGTTTCCTAGCACTGTATTTAAAATAATAATAATATTACAAGTGGCAGGCAAATAAACTAACCTAGAAATCTAAGCACTAAATTAAAAAAAAAAGGTTACTAGTTTATCATTATCAAATCAACCATCTATATACCAATAGTTACCTCAGAATTGTCAAGTTAGTATCATTTACTTACAATTTTATTAAGCAATCCAGTATATCATTTTCTACTTAAACGATGGTTCTACTTGTTCTTAGTTCTCTTAGTTTACTATTGACACGTAATTCTCTGCATAAAACAGTCCTTAATTAGATTTAAAAATGGCTTATAATATGCTTTAATGTTTAACATTAAAAGTTTTACGTCAAACTCAGTAGACAATCTAGAATTCATAAATTTATCCTAAACATTTTGATGAATATGATTGTACTGAAAAGGTGGCCTCTTCAATCTTTTACGATTGTGCTTATGTGGCAAGATATACTTTCTAGTCAGCAAGTACTTAAAGTTTATGAATGCATTACCCAGTTCTTGAAAAATCTTGCTTCTTACTATTTGGATGAACAATAAATCGTTCCTAACAAAAATAAATAGTATAACAATCAAATAGTTTAGCATATGCATTATTCAATTTTGAGATATAAAAATATATAATGATTTTACCTTGATAAATTCCCGCAAACGACTCTTTAGATCTAGAGTGACTTTTCGCCATTCTTGGTTAATATTCAGAATAGAAGTACGGCCCAAAAGCCCAATAAAGCTTGCTAACTCAGCAGTTTCAGGGCCAACAGATACACCCAACGCATTATATCTGACTACAAGCTTCCTACTATTCATCTTTATCCTGCCAGAGTTTTTAGTTGGTCCTCTCCTAGTGAAACTATTTTTTTGGATCATCATTTTCATCCTCTAAATTAGGAAACTCATCAGCAATCGGTATTGTCCTTGTTAGATTGCTCATTTACAAGTTCTTTCCCTTTATCTATAAGGGTACTCTTGCAATAAATTCACATTTAGTATTATAATACAATATAAAGTATAAATAATGAAAAACAATCATCCAAATTGAATACGAAGAACATATAATAATAAAAGATAATGTAATAAAAAAAATTATAAGACATATGAACAGTGAATATCAATTGCTTTTTCAAGTATCAATCCAAATGCCATGCTTGCCATCTCTTATGTAGCTATCTTTATCGTTTAAATTTTCAATATTTGGTAACTCTTTGGTAAAAGGATTGTGTTCCATCATAATATATATATTCTCGGCACTTGCCTTGTTTGGAATTCCTCTAAGAGACATATGACAGACGACTAACTATATTTTATCAAGTTGATCAGTGGTATAAAAGATATGTGTTGCTTGAGAAGCCAATCTAAATAAATTTAATTTATGACCCAAGCGAGTTAAGTTCATTAACATGAAGCCAAATTCATCTATTTTGACACTACCATTATTCTGAACCCAATCACACTTAAACAAAGGGATTATAAGCAGATGATAGTTAAGGTCCCATATTTCATTAATAACTCTATAGTAAGACATGTTACCAAAGATAGGATTTTATCCTTTGCACTTGCTACTTGCTATTTGAAAAGCTGTTGCAATAAGACTAACTCCACTATTTTGATGAACTCGTTTTTCGTTCGTTCCTGAGTATGGAAACAATATCCATTGATGTCATATCTTGGATGCTTAACTACAAAAGGATGAGGTCCTTGCGATAACCACCTCAAAGTGTTTAAGACCTGTTTATCATTATCTATCATCTCATACACCTATATAAAGTAAATCTAATATCATGTTTATACAATTATTCATTCATTACAGTGTATATATATATATATATATATATGCAGTTATGCTCATTGCTCAACCACCTCTCATTCTTGTCTTTCTATGAATGATGACCCCTTAGCCATTGAATGTGCTCACTACATATTTGACATAATACATGTTAAGCTACTATTTAAATTCTTTAAAAAGAATTCACTAGATGAATAAATTAGAGGTAAAATATTAATAGAACTAATAATAACCGAACTTCTTCTGTGTTTTACAACACATATAGGTGTGCTTGATGAATTAAAGAATGAACAACTTGCTCAATTTTTCCACCAGCCAAAGGCTTATTAATTAAAGAGGTTTCAACATGTCCAGGAGGAAGCCCAATTGTACGCATGTTAGAAACATATTCCGTACAAAATTCTAGAGCTCTTCGGCAATATAGCTCTCAACTATACATCCCTCAGGGTTATTACGGTTTTGAACATAAGCCTTTAGGCCTTTCATGTTTCTCTCAAATGGGTGCATCCATCTTAGGTATACCGGCCTACATAGTCTAACTCTTTTGACTAAATGATTAGTTAAATAGATCATTATGTCAAAAAAGGATGGTGCAAAGCATTTTTCAAGCAAGTATATGGTCAACACAATGTCTTATTCCATTTGGTCAAGTTTTGTCACATCAACAACTGTTGTGCATAGGGAATTAAAGAAGAAGCACAATCTAATAATGACATATTTAACATAATTTGGCAAGATAAAAATTAATGTAATGGGTAAAAGTTGTTGCATAAGAACATTATAGTTATGAGACTTTAAACTCTAAAGTTTTAAGTTTTCATTAACACTAGGTTGTTAATGTTTGGTCAAGGTGTAATATAAGCTGGAGCAAAAAAGTATGACTGTCCTTTTTAATGCCATTTTTGGTTTTTTCCGGTATACTCAGTAATGTCCTAGAGATGCTCTCATAAACATTTTTTTCAATGTGCATAATATCTAACTAGTGACAAACAAGCAAGTACTTCCAATACTATAAATTAAAAAATATTGATTTTTTCTATCACCATATATAATCATCATCACCACTATTTTTCTCACCTCTTTTTTTGCACTTTTTATCTTTCACTTTACCCCATTTGTTTTCAATACCCTCTACCCATTGAAAAAAGGCCTCACTATTTAATGGTTTTAGAGGAGGCTCTCTTTTATGTTTATTATTAAAGGGTTGCTTTTGAGTTCGAAAGGAATGATTATAAGGAAGCGAACGATGATGGCCAATATAAGCATTTTTATTACTATGTTTAAGTCTATATTTTGGCATATCTTCACAACAATAAGGACAAGTATAATAACCTTTGACTGTACAACAAAATTTCCATAAGTTAGAAAGTCATTTATAGTCCACAATAACACGGTCCATAAATTAAAGAACTCTTTTCTGTATGTATCACAAGCTTCTACGCCAACACCATATAGAGTTTGCAAGTCCTCTATTAGTGGTGCCAAGTACACATCAATATCATTACCGAGTTGTTGTGCACTAGAAATTAATAAGGATGACATCATAAATTTTCATTTCATACACAATTAAGGAGGAAGATTGTATGTTACAAGAAGAATCGTTCAACAACTATATGTACTACTAAGAGAGTTATGAGGATTAATGCCATTAGCTGAGAGGGCAAGATATAGATTTCTAAGCTCTAATGTAAAGGCAGGCCATTTTTCATTAATTAACTTCCATGCCTGTGAGTTAGATGGATGTCGAAGCTTACAATCTAATTCCCTCTCATTTACATGCCAAGTCAATTCTTTAGTAGTTTATGAGGATTGAAACAAACGCCTAAACCTAAGTATAAGAGGGGAATAACATAGCACTTTTGCGGAAACCCCTTTTCTATAAGCAACAACACTACTATCATTTTTCTTCACCTAGATTCATATATGTGGGACAATTAGAAAGGCTTGCATACTCTTTTCTATAGAGTATACAATCATTTGGACAATAATGAATTTTGACATACTCTAAACCCAAAGCACTCATTGTCTTTTTTTCCTCATACATCGACACGGGCAATTCATCTCCTTTCGTAACATGTTGGAAAGAGCACTCAATAAATTTGAAAAGCTAATATCGGACCACCCATATCTACCCTTTATATTATTCAATTTAACTAAACTGATAACTTAGTAAATTTGTTTGATCTTGGGTACAAAGATTTCTTGGAATCTTCTAATAGTTTTTTAAATGCTTTAGGATCGCTATCAAAATCCTTGAATCACAATCCTTGAAAGCATCTTGAACCATTTCAAGAGTATTACCTCCATTATATTCCATATATTCATTGTCATTTTGGTGACCTATGCGATCAGGAGATTTGTTGGGGACATCTTTTCCATGCCAAACCCAGGTTTTGTATGACATATCGAAAACCCATATAATTAAATAGTCTTTCACATTCTCAGGACTATAAAATGCTGAATTCTAAAATTTATCACATGGACACCTAACAACATTAATTTCTTGATTACTTTGAACTGCAGTCTTAACAAATTTTTTTCATAGCAACCTCATCCTCGTTGAACAATCTATCATATTTAAGCCAAGATTTATTCATTTTTTGTTTAGTACCTGACATATAATTAAGACAAACTTCGACATAATATACTAGTGGATAGCAATGATAAATAGTTTCTATTGTCAATAAATTAAGCTACAAAACATTATTAATATTAACTTTATAAATTTAATAAAATAAATAAATTTAAAACAAAAACTTGTCATCATGTGCAACAAATATTACTTCACCAACATGCTGTCATCATTTACCAAAACCACAAACTAACAATTTCCTAGATAATAAACTAACAATTTCCTAGATAATGATGAAAAGAAAGCTTAAAGTTTGTTGAGACGGAAACAAAAGTTTTTGAATAATACATTGAAAGAAAAACTAAATGAATAAAACTAGGGTTTTGAGGTCTTTTTATAACAAACCTAAATATCACGAATTTACCAAAATAGACAAATCTGAAATATAATTCTATAATAAAATTCTTCTATCTAAAATAAGAAAGACAAAGAAAATAGAAACCAAATCTGAGTTGTAAAAAAAAGACAAAAATCCTAGAAGAATTAGGAAAAATAAGAAAAAATCTTAAAATAAAAAAATAACTAGGAAAGAAAAAGAATTTTCAGGTCGAGTATGGACCAGAATGGCTTTGTTTATTTAGTTTTGTTCCTCTCGTCGCAAGTTTCAAAACGGTATATTATATGCCGAAAACAAACACCTATAGACAAAATTATGCCTTCCGAAAAGTACCATACTTGTAGTACGCAACATCTTGCATTGATAACATTAAACAAACTCAATAGTAATAATAACAATGTACGAATTTGGAGCATCCAGAAGAGGCTAAAAGCTAAATTGCTAAAATGAAAAAAATATACAAATATAAAAATTATAAAAAGCATATAAAATATCCAACTGACAATTTTCATAGAAAATTAAACAAATTCAATAATAGTAATAACATATCAACCATAGACAATTAAACAAACTCAATAGTAATAATAATAATGAGAATTAAGAGCATCCCATAAATCAAACAGAAGAGACAAAGCAGTTTAAAATATCCAACTAACAATTTCCTAGATAACATGGCCCATATACATTTAACATTTATTTAAAAAAATTATAACAATCCAGCATTTCATAAGCCACATGACCATATAAATATATATAGATGAGCAACCAAACATTCTTGGTCCACATAACCAAACTTGCCCCCACATGGTACCATTCATTTCAAACATAAAAAAGACAATTAAAAAAAGGGGCCTCGCTTTTCAACTCAATAAAATACACTAGAAAGTATTAACAGATATCCAATCTAGCTCACAATCATTAAAAAATGTCAACACTATTGGACCATAGTTTTAAATTCATCCTAATAAAAAACACTAGTCAATGAAAAGTGTTATATTATCAAGCGAAATTACTTCACACATGCAAGCTTTGACTGAAAAATTACAGAATATAACAATATTCAGACAAATTATGGCCAACAAGCATTTTTTAAACATGGAACAGAAAGGCAAGTTAAAATTTGAACAAACCTGATGCTAAAAATTGAATTCAAAAGGGAACAAGACAGTAAAATCTTGCAATTCAGAACAAAAATAAAAAATAAAAAATGATATATTAAATTAAATGATTGAGCAATTTCTAGATTTAATAAAAGGACAAAGTATAAGCTCCTTCAATTAAAAAAATAGAAAAAAATAACACAAGAAACAAACAAGAATTAAAAATAAATAAATAATAAATACAAACCATTCACGATTGAAATCCCCAACAAAAAAGCATAAATTATTAACAAATAAGAAAGATGACAACAAAATTAACAATTAATTTTATAGAAGCCAACTAATTTATTCCAAAAAAAAAAAAGCTAAATGACGACAAACCTAGGGATTCAGCAATTACAAGGATGACTTCCGCACTGCCTCTTGAACAATGCAAAGAAAGAGTGACAACAACTACTTCAGTAGTGAACTTGTTCTTCAAAGACGATTTAACAATGCAAAGAATGAGTATATAAGGTGATTTTGTGCATGAAAAATTATAATGGAGTGGCTACTTCAATAGTGTACATAATGATTTTGGTTTCCATGCAATGGATTTGAAAACCTATTTGACGATTCTGAATTTTGAGGGTTTTCAATGCTTAGGTTTCTCAAGCATTGCCGATGGATTGACGAAGTCAAAGGCGCCAAGCTTAAGTGTTTAGTAAAACTTGGAATTTGTTTGTGGTTTAAAGTCATTATTCTTGTTAAACGATGTGTTTAGATGTTAAAAAAAAAATTTATTTTTAAAATTTTTTAAATTATGAGAAATTAAGATACGGTGTCATTTCATGTCTAATTTAGTCCATCCTAAACTCACCGTTTCATTGAATACTAATATCCTATCATGTTTACATGATATATAAAAATTCTATCACAAATCTATTATGCATTTATGATATATAAAAACTCTGTCATGTGTCTATCGTATTCTTGTGATAAATGACTAATTTTCTAATATATATCACAAAAATTCTATCATGTTAGCCTTTTTTTCTAATAGTGTTTCTCTCAATTTTCTCATTTTGGTGATGAATGTATTGGCAAGGGTGTCTAATTTGAATGCCTTAGTCAGCAAGATAGGTTGTGAATGATCTAAATTCACCCCACCAATCAGTTTGTAATCACTTAATTTTCTGAGATAGGTTGTTTTCAATCATTACTTTGAACTCTTTAAAAGTTGGTAATGCTTTGGATTTGGCAGTGAGAGGAAAGATCCAAGTGAACCTAGTTAAGTCATCTAAAATTGAGAGATAGTATTGATAACCCTAAGATGATAAGAAAAAAGCTGGTCCCTAAAGATCAGCATGCATTATTTCTAATGGCTGTGTTGTTGTGATTTTAATAAATGGAAAATGTTGTATATGGGCTTTTACCAAACTGACAGGCACTACAGAACTCAACAGTGATATCTTTATCTATGTCAAATGTATGATTACAGTGTTTCATAATTTGCTTTAAAGCATGTATTGCTGGATGACCTAATCTTTTATGCATGACATTGTAAATTAAACCTTTTAAAGGAAAAGCAAACAAGGCCATATTAGCATCTTTATTGAATTGAAATGGGTTTACAGCAAAAGGATGCTTAGCATCAGTTCCAATACACTGTAAAAACATAGACAAAAGATTAGATTTGGAGTTGACAACAGACACTGATTTTGAACTCAACAACACATGAGATTTATTGGAATGACAGACTATAGTTAAGCCTTCAACTTGATAGAGTCAATGTCTAGTAATCCCCTTGAGCAGTATGATCCATGTACTCTTGTCCTTGACAAAACAAATGGATTTGTGAAATTCAATAACTGCATTATTATCAGTTAATAATCTTGAAACACTAATCAGATTTTCAGTGAAATCAGGACATGTAACACATTTGTTAGGTAGATATTTTGGTTTGCAAGTGTGTTTAATACTACTAAACTAACATGTTGAATGGATAAGCCTAGGCCCTTTCCTATGTGCAACTTCTCTAACAGTAGTATAGTTTGAATAAGACCAGAATGTACCTGTACTTTTAGTAACATGATTTGTTACACTAAAGTCAATATACCAAGCCTGATTAGCAACTGTGTTGTAGTCTGCCAAAGGAGCAGCAACACCTTGACTTATGACATTGGAAGCATTTCCAGAAGGAACATTTCCAGAATTTGGTCCGACATTTCTGACATACATAATAGCAGGTGTATATCCATTGTAACAGTTAGGAGCACCTTGAGGATATACAAAGTTTGGTGACATTTGTCCCTGATAGTTCACTGGTGGCTGATAAGCAATATAACCTTAAAAACCTCCACCTTTAGGAAAGCCACCACTGTAACCTCTGTCAGTACCTTTGCCATCGTTTCCTCCACAGAATTGGCCCCCTCTAGGCCTGAATCCCCCTGCATTACCTCCTCCTTGCCTTGAAACAATTGCATGATTAACATGTTTATGTATTTATAGGCTCCATTGCCAGGTATAGAACAGATCTAACGTACAAGTTTCTCATCTCCACCAAAAGAATTTCCATATCCTCCATTATCAGGCATGTTGTTTCCAGTATTAGGTTTACTATAGTTTACCCTTTCTGTGCAAAGTTTACACTCATATCATGCATTACTTTAAATTATGCCTTTCCTTTGCTTATTTCAATCTTAATTTCATGACTCAGCAACATTGAAAATAAATCCTCAATGGTTATCTTTTCTTTTTCAAGTCTAGCTAACATATTTGTGATAAGTGACTCATATGAATCATTCAAAACAGCAAGAATATGCATGATAGGCTCATTTGTTGAAAGTGATTTACCTTCAATTGCTAAGCTATCTGAGATCTTCATCTTGTTGAAGTAGTCTCTGATGGAGGGTGATTCCTTTTCTATAGTTTGACTTTGCATCATTAAAGGCATGAAATGCGCCTTAGATTGAGACATGAAAATTTTTGCAAGTCTCTTCCAAAGATCTTGTTAAGTCTCACAGCTTATCACCAACATCAGCGCATTATCCATCATTGATGAGAACATCCAGCTCTGGAGCAGCTTGTCAGTTTTCTTCCACACAATATAGTTTTCTTCATAAGTTTTTAGTTTGTCAGCTGTGATCTGAGATATGTTTGATTCTTCGACTGATTGAGGTAAAAATTGAGCAGGAGAAGGCTTATCACCATTGATTAAGCCTTTATGACCATTTCCAATTATTGTTGCGAGAACTTATGTCTTCCACACAAGATAATTCGTTCGATCTAGCTTCATTGGTTGTATAAAGCTAAAGGTTGAAGAAGATGAAGCTGTAGTGTTTGAGTTTGCCACGATTGAATGGCTCTAATACCATGAGAAAGTTTATAGTAATGTGTTTTTTTGATGAGAAAATCAAATGAAGAATAGAAAATTTACAATCTCAATCCACACTATGAATGTGTACAGTGTGCGCTATTTATACAATTATTGATCTAACTAACTCAGCTGATATCTAACAAATATGAGTTTGACAGTTGGATAATTTGTAACAACTTTATGCTACGATTTCTTATTCCTTTGCACGTGAATAACTAACTCATACACACACGTGATTAATATCTAGCTACTGAATTTACTGAGCTTGAGCTAAGCTCTGAAGCTTGAGCTTGCTGGAACATTCTGGAACAATATGGAATTTCTCTTATATCTCAACACTGATGCATCACATTCAACAATGAATAAAAAAGTGAAACTTGGTAAGGCTAGCACTGTAGCACAAGTCGTGGATTGTCTCAGCAATTCAAAGGCCTTGTCTGCTTCTGGATTCCAAGAAGATGAATGGGTTTTTAGCATTGAAGTCAGGGTCAACTTTCACGCCATCATTACAAATAATGTGGCATTAACTTGGGTTTCCCCAAATTGGCACTTCTCCTTCTTAACAACTAGATGAGGAGCTCGTAAGATGGAGAGTAATTCGTACATGCTTATGATGGTCAGACCATTTTTGTTATATTCCTGCAAATTAGAACAAAGTTCTCGAGAACTTTCAAAATGAAGTACTCCCATGTGGAGTCATTAGTCACTTCCCCTGTTTTCTTGCACAAAATCAGAAAAGAGCCGACTATGCTCACAACTTTGCATTAGATCTTAGGTGATTGTCTTGTAATTTGATAATTGTTATTTTTTGTTAAGCATATGTGTGTTTTTGGTAATATTTATCTCAATGTTAATGTCTTAATTATAATCTTATGTGTGTATATAAAATTTAATAATTTGTTTAGTAATTAAGAGAGATTAAGTAAATGGATTTTATAACTTTTAACTATAAGCCCTTAAAAGAGGTTTGGATTCATGAAATTATTAAAAAGATTTCAGTCCCGCCGCCATTCTTATTTAATGAGAGATTGAAAACTCTACATACTCACATGTGTCATATTGGTAATTTTACAAAACAAAAACGTGTCATATTGTTATTGGTGGGTCCAAAAATATAAACGAAAAAAAATAATAAAAGAAACTGAAATGGTAACGCTCGATTCAATTTTTCTTTTACCTTTTTATCAATAATTTTCAATATCAACAGTGCATTTTTTCCCGAATGACCGAGTCCCTTTATGTCTTTTTCATTTGACTAACCAACAAAATTCGACTCTCGAAAAGGTAAGCGGTTACCAAATATATTCAAATCTACCTTTAAAAAAAAAAAAGGAAAAATTTTCATTATGCATATATGACTACTTCTTAATCACAATTATTACGTCTTATTCTTTTAGTTTGTGACATCATTTCTTCTTTTTTTTTTTGTTATTAACAAAATTTTGTTTGTTCTGCCTAAATTTGCCCCCAAAAAGGATGATTTTAAATAAAATGGTAATTACAATATTCAAAACTTCCAAAAATAACCGAACCTTCATTTGTCCTACATCACCTTTTAATTTTCAATATAATTGTTTGCTACATAACTTATAGCGGTGCTTGGGCATGTGTTTTTCAAACAAATTTCCTAGGACTTTGTCCGGCCAACTTTTAAAAAATAAATACAAAAATAAAAAGACACATATATTTAACTTGTTATATACAAACTCTGATTTTAAAGATATTTTACATACTTTGTATTTGTTAAAGAACTTGAATTTTGAAAAAATAAAACAGAACAACTCAAACTAAGGGAGAATTTGTATAGATTTTTGTTATTACCCATAATTATAATACCATATATATCACATGGTGTAACGGATTTTTCGAGATTTAGATTTTTTTTATCTTATTAAGTTAAGAATTTTATTTAACTTCTTTAAAACTACTGTATTATTTTTTATATATAATGCTAAAGGCAGTCTATACATCATGAACAATTGTCACGAGTTCTCATTTTTAAAATTGTAGATCACAATGTTATTTCTAACAAAAAATAAATCAGAAGCTGTTGAACAAAGAGGAAAAGATGGAGGAACATCTGAAGTAGGATCGAAAGAAGAAGATCAAGGAGAAGATGAAGATAACAATTTTATTTTTTTTAAAAAAATCAAATTAGCGATTTATCAGAAACTATTTTAAGGTAAAACATGTAAATTTCAAACTTTACATTGCGGTTTAATGCTTATCTGCTTAATGACTATATAAATAAACCATGGTGTGTATGTAGGTGGTAATTCAACCAATCAAAAACAGGAATTAATCCTGACGAGCCCAAAATTGGTCGGTTTACAACTCAGATTCTCGGTTGACGTCTTTGGAGCTCTTCCTTTGTGATGATAATGATGTTACCATCTTGAAATGTTCCCCCATCCCCATGGTGTGTTATTAATATTGCAAGTATTGTTTGCCACAATATGCATTGTAAATTATGAAGCCTAGAGATGCATGAAAAATTGAGTGAAATTGTAAAAGAATCTCTGTAGAAAAAGGAGGAAAAAGCTTCGTTAAATATCTAAATTATTTTGTGACCGGGAGTTTTGGCCCCATTTTTTTTTTATGCTGATATTACAATCCTACAACTGATATTATATCAAACAATTATTGCTGTTTACAGCTAATATTACAATCAAATAACAATTATTATTTACAATCCGACAATTATTGATATTTACAAAGTTGGAATTATGTTGGTATTATTAAAATTATTAAAATTTTTACCGGAGTACTTTTAGGAAAGAGATTTTACGAGGACTTTCGAAAAGTGCGAGATGTCGCACCACTGCAACACTTCAAAATGTGCTCTTAAGTATGTATATGCTCATTTGACATGGAACTAGCATTTTATTTCAGTGGAGTTGTGTTGCCTACCTGCCTCCCTGTATGTATGTATGTTTGTCTCGACATTTATAGACATTTATATCTGAATTCCAGAAGAATTAAAAAAAAAAAAAACCATCTTATGATAAAAATTCAGACAATAATTCTATCATTATCCGACATATGTTACCGGTGCCTTGCATTGGAACTCCGTATTGTCACACCATGCAAAAACCTCTTATATCCAAGAAAGCTCAGTTTCCTGTCTGAATTTCTGATGCAATCATTTAGTAAAGAATATGCAGCAGGGGCCAAATTCAATTCCTGCAGCGCATAGTATTTGAAACTTAGTAAGTTGAAACTTGAAAGTGAATATAGCCATTAGTCTGCCACCAACCACAGATGTACGTACCAATGCCAATTCTTCGACTGAAATGACCCGGTTTCCTTCCTGTTCAAAGTAGTCAAATGCTGTAATTGCAATCTGGTCCCATCTCTCAAGTGCCTCAAGCTGATATACACTAGTGGCAGCAGCACAGAACTCCTCATATGACAGTTTTTTATATGAGAGAGGTTCCATCTTGTATTAACAAATTAAATCTGCTGTTAGCATGAAGTTGTAGAAAAATAAATAAAATAATTTGTTTTTGGAAAAGCAGAGTGACAGCACTTAAAATGGATAGGAAAGAAAAATAAAATGAAAACAATGGTTATGATAATCAACAGGTAAATTTTGAGATCAATGGTTTTCTTTATCAATAAGTAAACAAGATTTCCGGGCAAACGCTTGAAAAAAGAATGTTTGATAATAAGTCACCTGCATATGTCATGTCCAACTCATTATTAATTTATCCACCAAATCACTCACATGGCATAAAAGCTTATAGAATGTTATAGAAGGGTACTACAACCTTAGAAAGTGAAAAATGTGAATATCTTGCATATGTGTAATTTTATCATCCTTAAGGTTAATCTAACATTACACTCGTCACTGAGAAGCAGATTAAGATGTATCAAGATGACTCACCACATTTAAAATTTCAAGAACCCTTGAATCTGTCATGGCATCAGTAGCTTGTCTCATAAGAGCCTGCACATTGACATTATAAATTTAATGATCATGAAACACCATGAATGATAAGCAATTTAAATATATTAAAATAATTATCATGATTGATAAGCAACTAAAATTTTATTAAGCTAATTTCTACCTCATACATGGACAATTTCTATCCACAATAAAACAATTCTTAAATCATTAAAGGGGGAAAAAAAAGCACAATGTGACACTGTTTAATAAAGAGAAAGCACCAACTAACCACTTTAAAATTATTAAGGGAGACATAACCATCTTTTGGCTCCAAGAGCCTAAACTGTGCCCTAAGATACACGAGCTCCTCTTCTGTCAATGCTTTTGAAAGTGCCTGCAGCCATATTGAAAACCAGCAAAATGAAAATTATTAAAGAGCTGATCACAGAGGAAGGCAAGCCCCAACAACACATTAAAATAGCTTCCATGACTCGAATGGTAGCTCACATATATACCATGAGCCACCTGAGTTTGAAAATGCCAGATAAAGATAAGCTTGTGGGTTTGTCTCATGGCATAAGCACATATCCTTGTGGTTTTTTTTTTCCCCTCTCATTTTAAATACTTTTCTCTTTGTGGGAAGGGAAAAATAATGGGATGCTTACAATACCGTATGCCTAGTTGTTGATGATGACAAGTTAGACAATTACCTTTAATGCTGCACGTTTCAAAGGTGTGGCAAGGAGGTAAGACTTAACTAACTTGTACATCAAAATATCCAAAGGCACAGGACGGTTTTCATCTTGTAACCATGGGTGAGCTGCAAATATATGAGTGTTTATTAGTTTTAGACCATAAATTACATCAATAACATTTATGTACTTGTATATAAATGCATATCAATCTCGTTTTTCTCTCTAAACTATTTAGCAATTACTTACTTAGAGCTTGAGCAGCAGTCATTCTCTTCCTGTGGTCCTTGTTGAGAAGTCTTCTCACAAAATCTTTGGCTTCTGGTGATACGGACGGCCAAGGTGAATCATGAAAGTTAGGATCAGCTCTAAGTACCGAACGAAAAATTCCTGATTCAGTGCGAGACCAGAAAGGTCTGCTCCCACATAACAATATATAAGTTATGACTCCAATGCTCCACATATCCCCTTCAACGTTGTATGATCTATGAAGTACTTCAGGTGCAACATAGTATGCACTGCCAACAATGTCATTGAGACGTTGATCTGAGAAAGTACCAAAACTGTATGTTGTTTATTCAAGCTTACGGTTAATAACTAAAGTAATAATTTATTTAGAAGCTATCATCAAAGGACAGCAACTACAATGGTTTATGGCATATTAGATGCCTCTATGTGACTCCAAATAAACAAAATGGCAGAATAAAGAAATAAAGAGACTACAAGACTTGTCATCAGAAAAAAATTAAGTAGAGCCCATACAAATTTCAGTAGTCAGCATGTCATTCAGTCAATATGGCATTCTTAATAATCGTTGACCTCAAAGACTAAAATTTACACTAATCTGCTAGGGAAGATTTAGGAAAACCATTATCTCACTAGGCAGGTAGACTCTGTAGAAAACATGACGAAGGTTTTCAGTAATGCAATCATTTTAAGAAGATAATGCATTTGAGGAAGCAAAGAGGACTGCAGATGATGCAGCTGACAGACCTTAGCCAACTTGAGGCCTTGTGTAGACAGAGATAACAAAGTCATCCCTGTATCCAGTTGGGAAGTAGTAAAAGGGCTACCATGTACATAATATCCCAATTGTTTAATAATTTTATACACCAAATATATGTGGAAGAAACCCAAAGTTAAAAGCAAGTCAGTCAAGATTTGATTGTTACCTGGCCTAACAAAGTCAGATAGGCCAAAGTCAATAACCTTCAGTGGAGCATCCTCCTCTCTTGTGGCAAAAAGAAAATTCTGCAAATGCAATCACAAAAATAAGTATCATCTAAAAGTCGGAATATGAATGAAACAGTGAAAGACTGTTATGTACATTTGCAAAGCCACCACCAATTTATTTTATTACATAGTAATGACTTTAATTTAAAAAAAAAAGAATAATAATAACTTTAAATGCAACAAAACAGGAAAAAAACAACACAATGCTTTAATCCCTACGTCATACCTCTGGTTTTAGATCGCGGTGAACAACACCTTGAAGGTGGCAAAAAGCAACTACATTTAATATTTGCTCAACAATTGTTTTAGCAACTTCCTCTGGATATCTGCCACCTCTACAAGGAAGAAATAATAACAAACAACATCATCAAACTTAACTCAGAAAATCAAAAGTAAATAAACAAACAGTTAAAGAAATAATGCATTATCATTTACCTTGATAAAATTCTGTCCAGCAATTCCCCACCTTCACAAAATCTGTAAAAAACAAGAAAGAATTATTACAGAACAAATGTTGCGGCTTTTGAATATACTTAAATTATACACCTATATTAAACCACAATTTAAGTTACTAATTTTACTAATGAACACTCTTGGAGAATTTTTTGGGCGCCTAATGGATGGTTTCATTTCATATGGTGTTTAGATTTAAGCAAATATGTACATATTTACATGAATTACCAACAAACAAGTACCAAAAATGAAAAGTTGAAACATGATTACCATACATAAGTATGTTGAAAATAAAACAACAACAAAGGAAATACATACTCCATGACTATGTACACATTATTTGCATCCTCGAAAGCATCATGAAATTTAATCATATGTTTATGGCCAGACAAGGCTTTCAATATCTTCACCTCCCGTCGAACATCTTCAATCGCTAATGCTGTTGTCATCTGCAAAATGTACCATAACTTCATTACCAATGCTACTCATCATATCAAAAAAAAGTGTACACATCAACATAAAGCATGTTTTAACTGTTTTTCTTCTGTTTAAGTTATCGCAGCAGCAGCACCCTAATTTCAAACATATCCTTAACAAATTAATCAAAAGAAGTTACCGTAAAGTAACCAAAATAACGTTTATCTAAAATCTGGCTTTCCCAAATGACAATTTGCTACTTATGAATACTTTCAATGCTGCAATCGATGCACAATTTGTATGTATCTTTATCTATCTTTGAAATTTTTTGTCACCATTATGCTTGATTAACAACTATTCAAAAAGACACACCTTAGCTTTTGAAATGATCTTCACAGCCACAATCTTTCCCTTCAGGTTGCCCTTTTTACCCTTAGCGGAACAAGTATGGCCAAAATGCCCCCGCCCCACCTCCTTGACAAGCTCAAACTTGGCGCCAAAGTTCTTGCCATAACCAAAATTCTTATCCATCTGTCTTTCGCTTGCTTTTACTTCACCTTCCTCGGAAATCGGGCCCTCCTTCGGCATCGCCTGCATACCCGACCCGAGCCGCCGCCTGATCGCCGACATTATAGGCTTCGCGGGCGAAGGAGGGGGTAAAGGCCACCTGAACTTCCTCCCCGGAGACGGAGACGGTGCAACGCCCGCAGGAAGCGGACTCTGGAAGGGACTGCATGTGAAAGAACTGGAGTCGGACGGTGGGTGTCGCAGCGTCGACGCCGGGTGGGGCTGCGGCGGTGGCTGTTTTGGGTGGTCAATCGGAGTGATCGAGTCATTGTTGACGCCTTTGCTGCAGCAATGACCCATCGCTGATCTTGATCTCGATCAGTCAAAGTCAGAGCATTCGACAGTTGCGAGTTTAGTTAGTTAACAGTAGCTATATAGCAAAATGAACTCGATCAAACACGAAATTAGACTTTCAACGAGGCACAGGCAGACGCAATGCCGTTGAAAATGTTGTCTTGTAAAAAGAAAACTTTTCTTTTCTTTGCTCCTTTGGTGTAAAATATCACCAAGTCCTTTGATTGTTTTATGTTCGCAAAATATGCGCATATATTTTTGTATTTTAATCACATAGGTCGCTGACCCAACTGATATGATAAATTTAATGATGAATTCAAAATTACCATTAAATTTTGACCATTTGTTGTATCACAAAAGATGGTAGGAACAAATCATCCGTGACCACTGTAATAACTCTCTTAAATATTTGTACGCATCAACTGAGGACATTCTAGGTTGTAATTAAAATTACATATTTAATTACAAATTTTTGGGGAAATTTTTTTTTTTTTTAGGGAACTAGTTGTGATACGTAATCTTACATGCTTTAATATCTTTTATTTTATTTTTTAAAAAAACTTTCTATCAAACTCTCCAACTAATAACAAGTGGTATTGAAAGAGGACAAATCAAAATCGGGTTGTAATTAATTTTTTTATAATAAAAATTTATTGAAATATTAATTTTATTTTCAATTTGAATAAAGATAGTTTTAGATTTATGTAAGAATTATAAGAATATTTATATAATTGTATTAAATGATAAAATTGATTCTCAAAATCAGAATCTAAAAACCACATCTTTCATACTTTTTTAAAATCAGCAATATGAGAGGCTAATTTTGACAAAAATAATTTTAATTTTTTCTAAACACTAAAATTAATTTTTAAATTTTTAAAATTACTTTAAAGTCTCTTAAAAGTCTCAAATAACCTTAAGTTCGAGTATCTATCGGATAAAACCTAATAAATATTTGCTATTTGGTATTGTATGAAAGTAATCATGTTGCTAAAAATTAGTGTGAATACAATGTTTTCATATCTCTCACATTATAAGAATTTATGTAATTTACTACTAAAATATATTTCAACTTTTTTTTTTTCCTGAAAGGTGGGAATCAACATCATAAGATGTTATTATGACTACTATTTGTTTATAAAAATACCAATTAAGTTGCGTGGCCGTTTGTCCAACTCGCATATAATTTGTTCACATAGTATAATTAGGTAGACGGGAACTAAGTCAAATGAAAAAGATATGCCGTTGAATGAAGACAAGGTCACCTCGTACAGGCTTCATTCATTCTTTGAATACAGCAACATTAGTTTGCGGAGTTTTGAACAAGACGTATTTTAGTAACTCATGGGGTTTAAGTGAAATGGCAGCGCTTATATTTTACATTTTGTGTAACAAATAGCCCACTGCGATGGGTCTTTGTATTTGAGAATTTGAAATTCAATCGATAAGATAACTGATGCTAGAGGTTAAGAAAAACAAAGTCAGTTAATAGGACAGTCAATGAACAAACTTAATGAGAAAAAAATTATAATATAGAACATGAATTTTCATACTAAATATATTTATTTTTCAAGTGTCTTAATGTGCATACTAATTTATAATATGGATATAATATTATTGCTAATACTTCCATAGACTATCTAATCAAATTTCCTTTCCATTGGTTCAACAGTTATTTCCAATCTCCTAGTCTATGTGGTTTAAAAAGAGGGAAAATAGTAAAGACGACAATGGAAATGTCGATTATCATAATTATTACTGTGCTCTGCTTATGTTCCAATACTCTCACCATTCCCATCCTCTAATTACTTGAGCTAAAGGGATGGGTGTCGCGGTGGCTGTTTTGGGTGGTCAATCGGAGTGATCGAGTCATTGTTGACGCCTTTGCTGCAGTAATGACCCATCGCTGATCTTGATCTCGATCGGTCAAAGTCAGAGCATTCGACAGTTGCTAGGTTAGTTAGTTAACAGTTGCTATAAAGCAAAATGAACTCGATCAAACACGAAATTAGACTTTCAACGAGACACAGGCAGACGCAAAGCCGTTGAAAATGTTGCCTTGTAAAAACATAACTTTTTCTTTTCTTTGCTTCTTCGGTGTAAAATATCACCAAGTCCTTTGATTGTTTTATTTTTGCAAAATCTGGGTATATTTTTTTGTATTTTTATCACATAGGTCGCTAACCCGTCTGAAATGATGAATTTAATGATGAATTCAAAATTACCATTAAATTTTGACCATTTGTTGTATCACAAAAGATGGTAGGAACAAATCCTCCGTGACCACTGTAATAACTCTCTTAAATATTTGTACGCATCAACTGAGGACATTCTAGGTTGTAATTAAAATTACATATTTAATTACAAATTTTTGGGTATTTTTTTTTTTTGAGGGAACTAGTTGTGATACGTAACCTTACATGCTTTAATGTCTTTTATTTTTTATTTTTAAACTTTCTATCAAACTCTCCAACTAATAACAAGTGGTATTGAAAGAGGACAAATCAAAATCGCATTGTAATTTATTTATTTTTTATAATAAAAATTTATTAAAATATTAATTTTATTATCTGTTAATGCCGATTTATGGTCGCTGTGATCTCGAGTTGATCCCTTTGTCGAATCAGACTTCAGCATCATCATTGAATTTATTTTTGGAGAAGCGGCTTACAAATCTCCACGAAAACCTTTAACTGCTAGCAGACTGACGATAATCATCTGAAACTACAGAAGACGGTCAAAGGCGCAAGAAATTTTTCCGGCGTGAACCCTCCGACACTCAAGCCAGTAATCGAGTTTGAGAAAAACTTATGCCACTTCTCATTCAGGTGAGAGTTTTCCTCCGTAGAATTAAATAAGAAAAATAATTTCTTTTCTTAGAGGAGAAGAGTCTCTCTTCTCATGAAAGAGATACTCAAGAATAAATATGTCTATCAAAATCAAATAATTATAATTGTTGTAACTCTCATTATTATAATAGTTGATGTACTAATGAGCACCATAATAAACATAATAATGATAACTAAACAATAACCATAATAATAATTGTCATAATAATGACCATAATAATTATCATTTATTGTACATATCTAATCGAGATAATTAGAATTACCCTGGTCGAAATGTTCTGTTCAAAGTTATTAGGTAATCATCTTCTCCAAATGATCTGTTTACATAATCGAGATGATCTGCTCCGGATGATCTGTTCACCTGGTCAAGTTCACAAATAAACTCTTGGTTGAGATAATGTGCTCGAGCTAGCCAGATAATCACCTGGTTGAGATGCTCTGTTTAAGCTTATCAAATAACTATTTGGTCATAGTAGTCTACTCGATGTCACTCTGATTTCTTCCTCAAACACCAGTCCCCAAGTTTATAGTGTTGAGAGTTTTAATGAATCAGGACTAGAAACTATATAAAGTTTAAAGTGACCTCAAGGTGAATTTGTTCAAGCTACTTAAATTAGCGCATCATAAACAAAACTTTTACATGTCTTATACTATTTTTTTACTTGCGCAATCATATAGAGCAAGCTTTGAGACTTAAAGGCTTTTATTTACTTCAGAAGTTATTCACAATTGATCGCCTACTCGATTTAATCTAATCGAGCGTCATTAGCAAACTATGATTTTTGTCTCGCCTTAAGTAGGCTTTTAGTACTTCAAGTCTTTTTGTTTGACTAAAACTATTTTCTAGACTGATTATTTGCTCGATTTTCATTTGATTGAGCATGGATAGAAAAATTTTTACTCTTATCTCGCCTTGAGTAGACTTTGAGACTTTAAGCCTTAACATACTCTTAGAGCTTAATATGATCAAGCCTTATTCTGGCTAACCTTGGTTTTTTATCTCGCCTTGAACAGGCTTTGAAACTTATAGCCTTAACATGTTTTTAGAGGTTAATTTGCTTTAGCCTTTTCTAGCTTTAATTGGCTCTTTGTATCGCCTCAAGCAAGTTTTGAGACTTTTAACCTTAGCTTATTTTGGGGGCTTACTTTGTTCGAGCCAATTCTAGCTTTGCTTGGCTCTTTATCTCGCCTTGAGCAAGCTTTGAGACTTCTAGCCTTAGCTTACTTTGCTCCAGCCAATTCTGGCTTTGCTTGGCTCTTTGTCTTGCATTGAGCAAGCTTTGAGACTTTTGGTCTTAGCTTAATTTGGGAGCTTACTTTGCTCGATAAGGATTCGGTAAATTCTAATTTTGTTTCAACTTGAGTAGGCTTTGAGATTGCAAGGTCTTTTTGTTTGCCTTAAAATAAATTTAGAGCTTAATTATGCTCGAATAAGTTTTAATAAACCTCAGCTTTTTGTCTCACCTCGAGCTGGCTTTAAGACTTTAAGCCTCTTTATTTGCCTTAAAGTATTTTTGAAAAAATATTTTAAAAACTGGTTATCTATTTGTTTTTCTTCTAGTCGAGCACATCTAGGCAAATTTTCTTATTCTTGTCTCATCTCGAGCAGGCTTTGAAACTTCAAGCATTTTAACCATTTACTAACTTGGGCAACTTTAAGCAACTCTTATCAGCTTAAGGTTTTATGCCTTACCTATAGAACGCTTCAAAGCTTTTAACCTTTTACTAACTGAAGTAAGGTTAAGCTGCACTTATCAGTTCAAAGTTTTATAACTTTCAATCTTTTTACCCGCTCTAGAGAAAATTCGAAACAAAAGAAAAACAAAGAATGAATTTTTATTGCATCATTTTATTCAAAGTTATACACACTAAAGCTCAAACTATATGTAAAAAATATGTTATTTTGTACTTAGTCGCCTATAAGTATTTTATGCTGAATGAAATAATTAGAGTTAACCACATGCCAGCACTTAGCCTTAATAATTTTTGCTAACTTTTTATACTTCTAACACTTTTCAACAGTTATTGGAAATTGTGTACTGATCCCTACAGACAGCGCCAAATGTTGATGCCAATTTCTGGGCGCTGTGATATCGAGCTGATCCCTTTGTCGAATCAGACATCAGCATCATCATTAAATTTGTTTTTGGGGAAGCGGCTTGCAAATCTCTATGAATGCCTTTAACTGCTAGCAGACTGATGATAATCATCTAAAACCACATAAAACGATTAGAGGCGCCAAAATTTTTTTCGGCATGAACCCTCCGATGCTCAAGTCAGTAATCGAGTTTGAGAAAAACTTATGCCACTTCTCATGTGGCTTCATTCATACTGCCCTCCAGCTGAGGGTCTTTCCCATAGAATTAAACAAGAAAAATGATTTCTTTTCTTAAAAAGAAAAGTCTTTCTTCTTATTGAAGAAATCCCAAAAATAAATATATCTATCAAAATCAAATAATCATAATTGTTGTAACCCCGATGATTATAATAATTGATGTACTAATGAGCACAATAATAAACATAATAATGATCACTAAATAATAACCATAATAATAATTGTCATAAAATGACCATAACAATTATCATTTATTATACATATCTAGTCGAGGTAATTAGAATTACCCCCTGGTCGAAGTGTTCTGCTCAAAGTTATCAGGCAATCATCTGCTCCAGATGATTTGTTTACCTGGTCAAAGTGATCTGCTCTACATAATCTGTTCACCTGGTCGAGGTGTTCTGCTCCAGATGATCTGTTCACCTGGTCGAGGTGATTTGCTCTAGATGATCTGTTCACCTGGTTGAGTTTACAAATAAACTCTTGGTCGAGATGATGTGCTCGAGCTAACCAGATAACCACCTGGTCGAGATGATCTATTTGAGCTCATTAAATAACTATCTGGTCACAGTAGTCTGCTCAAGGTCACTCTGATTTCTTCTTCAAATATTATCAATTTGAATAAGATGGTTTTAGATTTAAGTAATAATTATGAGGATATTTATAGAATTGTATTAAAGAATAAAATTGATTGTCAAAATTAGAATTTCAAAGCTACTTTTTTCTTTTTTCTTTTTTTTTTAAATCAGCAGTAAGAGAGACTAGTTTTAACAAAAGTGAGTTTAATTTTTTTATCAAATACTAAAATTAATTTTTAAATTTTTAAAATTACTTTTAAGTCTCTTAAAAATCTCAAATAGACCTTAAGTTCGAGTATCTATACAGATAAATCTTAATAAATATTTGCTATTAGGTATTATATGAAAGTAATTGATTTTTCTAAAAATTGGTGTGTATCCAAAGTTTGCATATCTCTCGCATTGTGAGAATTTATGTAATTTATTACTAAAATATATTTCAATTTTTTTCCCTGAAAGGTGTGAATCAAAATCACAAGATGTTATTATGACTACTATTTGTTTATAAAAATAAAAATTAAGTTGCGTGGCCTTTTGTCCAACTCGCATATAATTTGTTCACATAGTACAATTAGGTAGATGGAAACTAAATTAAATGAAAAAGATATGCTGTTGAATGAAGACAAGGTCAACTCGTACAGGCTTCCTTCATTCCTTGAATACACAATATTAGTTTGCAGAGTTCCGAACAAGATGTATTTTGGTAACTCATGGGGTTTTAGCGAAATGGCAGCGCCTATATATTATATTTTGTGTAACAAATAGCCCGCTAGGATGGGTCTTTGGATTTGAGATTTTGAAATTCAATAAATAAGATAACTGATGCTATAGTTTAAGAAAAAAAAAACTTCAATTAGCAGGATAGTCAATGATCAAATTTAATAAGAAAAAGACCATACTATAGAACACGAATTTTTATACTAAATATATTTGTTTTTCATGTGTCTGAATGTGTATACTCATTTATAATTTGGATCTACTATTATTACTAATACTTCCATAGACTATCTAATCAAATTTCCTTTCCATTGATTTAATAGTTATTTTCAAACTCTTAGTCTACGTGGGTTTTAAAAAGAGGGAAAATAATAAAGACGACGATGGGAAGAAATACGAATGTGAATTATCATAACTATTACTATACTCTACTTATGTCCAATACTCTCACCATTCCCATCATAATTACTTGAGATAAACAGATGGGCCAAGGGTATTCAGTACCTGATTAGCTGATAATTTTAAAAGGAAAAGGGAAAATGTGTTACAAATGAGAAGAAATGACGGATAAAAATGAAATAGATTTATGTGATTTAGGAGTCGATGAATTATGGCTAAAGCGAATTTAAACCAGCTCATTTTTAGTGAAGAGAATGAAAGTAGACCCAAAAATAATGAAGATGATATATAAGATAAAAAGTTAATATTAATTATAGTTTTATTTATTATTTTCAAGCATTATTGTGCTCTTTTTCTAAAATATTTATTTTTGGTTCAAGTTAATGATTCATTGCAAAGCCTTAATTTCTACTTAAGGTTTTGTGTGATATAGCGTTTCATAGAGTTTATTCAGGTGAAACATTTACTAATATAGCTTTACAAGTAAAGCTTTTATGGGGAAAAAAAAACTTTAGTTGGGGTTGTTAATGATAACTTTGTGAAAATTACTTTAATAGAAAAGTTTTTAAAATTATATATGTTATGCAAAAAAAATAAAATAATCTTGTGAAATAAATCAAGAGTATTCTAGATAATTGAACTTTTTTGCCAAAAAAAACTCTAAATAATCTAAAATTTGAGTTTTTGATAGTAGATACACAATAGTTTTTTAATCTTCAAAAGTTATATTCAAAATAAAACCATACAATACAAAAAATTTTGATAAGTATCTTTGAAATCCTAAGTGCGCAACTAAGTGCGCAACCAAAAAAAGAGATGTGAATTGGATAATTAAAAATTATGCGAATAATAATGCAAATCTATTCAAATTAATGTCTTAAGCAATGATTAATATAAATTTAAGCAAAGAATAAATAAAGAGATAAGGGATAAAAAAAAAATAAAAACAAGAGTTTTTACGTGGTTCGACAAACCTCACTTACGTCCACGACTTTAAGCACATCAAACTTGATGATTTTACTAACTAAGCCTCACAACCCAAGGCTTCAAGATCTTACAATTAACTTCTAAGGTATCAATCAATCTTTACAATCTTGAGATGAATCTCTCACCTCTTACCAAGTATTTTCCACACTTATAATCACTCAACTTAATATAAAAATAAAGATTACAATGACATTCCCTCACACAATAAAAAGTATAATTACAAATATTGGCTCAAAGTGTGATAAAATAAATGTGATGAACAAGTTTAAGCTCAAAATGAAGAAGATTGTTCAATGATAATTATAGTGGTTGTTTGATGTAAGGTGTTGTGTATTGCGAGTAGGGTACCTTTCAGAAGATATAATTTTGTCTACATATGTCCGTTTTAGGTGTATAATATACCGTTTCAAAGCTTGCGACGAGACAAACAAATCTTGAACATCCAAAGCCATTCTGGTTTGTGCTTGGCCTTAAAATTCCCTTTCTTTTCTGGCCGTTTTTAGGTTTTTAAGATTTTTTATATTTTTCTTGATTTTTCTAAGATTTTCATCTTTTTTTTACAATTCAGATTTGGATTCCCCTTTTTTTTGTTTGCCTTTTTTATTTTGAATAGGATGATTTTATTATAGAATAATATTCATGATTTGCCTATTTTGGTAAATTCGCAATATTTAGGTTTGTTATAAACATGATTCAAAACCCTAATTTTAATCAATTATGTTTTTCAATAAAATTCACATTATTCAGAAAATTTTAATTCCATATCAAGAACCTTTATGCTTCCTTTTCGTCATTGTTCTTTGATTTGAATTTGATTTAGCCTTTTTATTTGGAGAGAAAAATTAGCCGTTATTGACTTTCCGAGCATTATCGAATCGCCGTTATCCACTATCGGATTGTTATTTTGACCTTGAATAAATGACCGTTGTGTAGAATCTCAAAATATCAGATTGTATCATATGGTAACCTTCAAAACACTATCGACAGTTGTTTACACTTAATGAATCATTATCTGCAAAATAAAACCCTCTCTAGAAGATACAAGTTCACCATTATCACATAAACAGTTCACCGTTATTTTCCAAAATCAATATAGTGAGAGCAATCTATCTCTGAAAGATGTTGGTTAACCATTATCTAAAAAATGATTCAGTGTTATGTTCCAAAACCTTAAACACAATTTAAACTTTAAGAAAACAGTTTGCCGTTATTTATTAGCGGTGATCCGATATTTTCCAAAACCTTAAACTCTTGAAAAACAATGATCAGCTTAAACAAATTATCTAATTTTATAGACTCCAACATTCTGAACAAATGACACACATGATTTGTTATTATCAAAATTAATATTATGAATATAATTATGTAAATAATTTTAAAATAAATAAATATTTTTTAATCATTAAATAAACTATACCAAATATACACTAAAGTATTAAGCACCATAAGATATTCAAATATAACCATGAAATTTCATGTAATTAAATGGATATTTTCCAAATTTGCTTTAGATTTTTTTTTTTTGGAAATTAAAATGATTGGCTATAACTTAAATTGTGAATGAAGAATAATGAAACCCATTTGATTTGGATCATGCATTGAGGGGTGAAAAAAAATTAAAATTTTAAATTTTATGTCACTAACTATTTCGATTGGTTATTGTAGGGAATTGTAAAGTGATTTACCGTTGATAGTTTATGCAATTGAACAGCAGCTACTTAGTTCGTCATGCAACATGCTGCTATGAATCCTATGATATAGGTCAATTAGTGATATCATTACTGTTTGGGTAATATCGGGCAGGTCTTCTCGAGCCCCTTTAAGCTCGAATAAAAATACTCCGAGGACAACCTAGCTCGAGCAGAAGTCCCGACCATTGGCACGAAGACGATCTCACTAGACGTCAAAGTTGGTCAAGGTCGAGGAATTCAGGGCCGCCCGAGCTCTGAGCTCTTTTGCCTTCTTGAGGTCGTTCATTCCAGTCATAGCTGGTCAAGGTCGGGAACTGAGCACTCCTTTCCTACTCGCAGAGATTAAGTCCTCGAGCACAACTGGACAGGACCCGGCCTAGGGCAGCCGACCGCTTTCTCGCAGTCCCGCACGCCTTTAGATGTCTGATCAGGGCCCCACATGGTATGGTGGCGGTACTATTGCTGATGGCCGGCACATGCCCCCACGGTGTCATCATTCCTAGCGCACATGTCCGACATGGTGATTTGGCCACGTGAACCGGGTTAAGGAGACAGCCGCGCATCCCCAGAGAATATTACGCCAATCCCGGTTGTCAAAGGGACCCAGATACCACCAACGTGGGAATGGACAGCCTGGAAATGAAAAGTGCGGGAAAAACAGAGAATAAAAGCGAGGGGATGGGCAAATCATGGGTCCGATTTTTTCGCATGAGTTCTTCTAACTTTTATTTTCTCCGGACTTGATTCTGGATCGGGGGAGAATTCCTTGATCCGTAAAAGAAAAACAGAAAATACGTTTTTTCCATTCTTCCGGTCCCTCCAACTGAGAGGAATACCAAAAAGAACAACCCGACTACTGACTTGGGCATCGGAGGGTTTTCGCCGGAACAACATCCGGCGACCCTAACACTGCTTCTCGTGAGTACAGGTCCGAGAGACTTCGCTCGTAAATGCATGCGAACAAGAAGAAGAAGGCCGCCCCGCCGAGCTCGAGCTGATCGCGAGCAGTAGGATTCCGGCACCGTAGATAGTCGTGAGCGTAGGTTCGAATACGACTAAGGTACGCGAGAAAACCGCGATCAACATCTTTGGCGCTGCCTCGTGGGATCGGCACAAAAGCCCGATCTCCTAATACGCTCAAGATACACAACGTAACGATGAGGGAAACAACCAAGAGGAGCGAGTCCGAAGAATCGAGAACTTTGAGAGAAGTGGCCAATGAGGCCTGTAATAGGGAGATCCAGGAAAGAATGGATCTGATGGAGAAACAGATGGAGACTCGACCTCCCTATTGCAAGAACTCGTGGAGGACAGAGAAAAGCATGTAACGATGTCCCGAGTCCAACTGTGGAACGCCTCCCACTCGGAAAACGCGGAGATGAAGCCCAAAGACCTAGGGCACCAAATGCCGCAGCTGGGGAGGAAACAAACATGGAGGAAAGGGGTCCCACAAGACTTGCAGGATACAGCCCCAACCTCTCGCGCGAGGAGCTGGAGGGAAGTGCATGATTAGCACAAGTCATGGAGGATCTCCGGTAGCGGAAAGAGCCCAAGTCGGCTAATAATGCCGGACAACGAATCCCCACCTCAACGGAGATCACGGGTGTCACGATCCCACGTGACTTTCGCTTCCCGATCTAAAATTTTCGGAAAAGCGATCCACCGGTACATATAGAAGCTGTTCAACGACATGACAGGGTGCAGTGGTCCGCCACAAGACAGAGGTGTAGGGCCTTCCCGCTCACTCGAGGGAAGGGCAAGAGAATGGTACCACAGGATCCCACTGGAAGCATCTCGAGCTTGAATAGATGTGTAGGGAGTTTACAGAGCAACTTCGGGCGCTGACCCCGAGGATGACATGACTGGAGCTCGCCGGCAAGTGCAGATGGAGGGAGAATTCCTCCGGAGTTTGTCAAAAGATACCATAGATCGGCCCTAGACCTTGCGCGCTTAACCATCCCCAAGCTCCGAGAGGATCAAGGATGAGATCCGAATGGGAGACCATGGTATAATCATGGAGTCCTTCGATCCGCTCATATTCTGGACGCGTATGAGCAGGTGAAACCGGATATGGTAATCGAAGAGGAAAAGTCGCAAAACCAAGGAATGAGCAGGTGCAACGGAGCAAAGAGGAAGGAGAAAGGAGGTCCCGCCTGAGAACACAAGCTTTAAAAGCAGCTAGGGACCGGGTTGCCCCGTACAACCCTTACCAGAGAGTTCCCCCACCGCGAATGGTTCCCCTGCCATCTCGCAGATCTCCGTGCCTGGATCACGAGAGTACATAGCGCCACAATGACCACACATCCCGCAACCACCATCAAGCGTATACTGAGAGTGAACCACAATAGAGTAGATCGCCCATCGCCACCCCCACCGAGAAGTTTCCCAAGGATCGAGCGATACAGCGATGGAACAGAGCCCCGCCACGAGCAAGATACTGAGGTCAAGGTATCTCTCAAGAGATACTTCAAGTGGTCGAGAGCGAGGACCGCTGAGCCCTCCAACACCGATGGCCAAGTCAGCTGGCAAGCGGAATAAGGGGCGATTCTGCCGTTTCCATGGTGACCATGACCACTCCACATCACAGTGCCGTGATTTGAAAACCAAGCGGAGGATCCGGTTATGAATCGCTACTTGGATGAGTTTGTCGAACGAGGGCATCCGATGGTCGAAAGCAGCAATCCGAAGCAAGATGATCGGGCTTACGAATAGACATGGAACCACCATCCACGAGGGTAATCTCGTGAGGGCCCACGATGGCAGGAAGTTCAAATAAGGCTCAAAAACTATCGCAGACATGCTGCCGCCGCCGAGAAGTCCCGATCACCGCCTCACGCCAAAAAGGCCAAGGTTCAGCATGTGCCACTATGTGGACTGGATAAAGACGAGGAGGGGTGTCAGTACCTCACGAGGATGCCCCGTGGTAAAAGCCAACGTAGCAAACAAGGAAGTCGATCGAATCATCGGTCGACTCGGAAGCTCGGTGGATATTCTCTTCAAATCCACACTCGAGGATTTGGGAATAACCGCGCGAGCCTCGAAAGCGCATCGAGCACTTCCTTGAAAGGATTCTGGGGAAAGCTAATACCTCCGGAATCATCTGTTCGGCAAGAACTATGGGCTCGAGGCCTTCGAGAAGAATACGATGTCGGATTTCGTGGTAGAATGAAGCCACCCATACCGTGCAATTCTAGGGAGGCCATTTATGAGGATCACCAATAGGCATATCCATCCATTACTTAGCCCTAAAGTATCGAGTAAACGGGGCTGTAGGGGTCGTGAAAGGCAGCCGGAGGGTGGCGAGGAACTCACATACCGTAGCGCCAAGGAAACCATGCAGATTACCTCACTGGACTCAAGAGGGGAATCAAGGAATGGAAGGCAAGAGTCGACTGAAAAGTCGGAGGAGGTCGAGGTGAGAGCATGCGACCCCGGTAAGAAAATCCGAATCGGCTCGGCATTAGCGAGCCGTCAAGGAAAGGTCAGTGGAGTGTCTCGCGAGCACACACAGATGTGTTTGCATGGACGCACGAGGATATGCCTGAGATTGACCCGAGGTGGCGTGTCACAGTCGGCGATACTGGAAGGATGCTAAGCCAGTGAGGCGTAAAAGGAGATGCGTCAACCAGAAAGATACGAAGCCATCAATCGCGAAGTGGAAAAGTCATCGAAAGTGGATTCATAGGGAGGTCTCCTACCCCGAATGGATCTCGAATGCAGTGCCAGTGAAGAAGGCAAGTGGAAATGGAGAATGTGCGTGGACTTCACAGATGTGAACAAGGCTTGCCCGAAAGATAGCTTTCCGCTACCAAAGATAGACTAACCGGTGGATTCTACTACGGGCACGGCCGCTTAGTTTTATGGATGCATTCTCGTGGATATAACCAAATTCCCATGCACCAATCGGACGAGGAGTGCACAGCCTTCATCACTAATCGTGGTCAGATCGCTATAAGGTCATGCCCTTCGATTCGAAGAATGCAGGGCAACGATCGTAGGTCAGTGAACAAGGACTTCAAACCATCGATCGGTCGAACGATGGAGGTATATCTTGATGACATGATCACCAAGTCTAAAGATGCGAGGAGCATGTAAGGCATCTGAGGAGACCATCGCACTCTTAAGAAAGTACCTGATGAAGCTAAACCCGAGAAATGTGCTTGGAGTGGGTTGGGAAAATTCTTAGGCTTCATGGTGAGTCACGGAGGATCAAGGCCAATCCGGAGAAGATAAGAGCAGTGGTGGAAATGAGGTCCCTCAGTAGCCTCAAGGAGATACAAAGTCCGACCGCAGAACCGGCATCCCTCAACAGTGTTCAGTATCTCGAGCCACTGGATAAATGCCGAGTCTTCTTCGTGAAACGAAGAAAGGCAGGAAGACAAAGTGGACGCTAGAACGCGAGGCGTGCTCCAAAGAACTGAAAGAATATCTCGTTGAAAGTCTGCTCATCGCCGACACCTCGAGGAGGAGAGGTATCGCTTTATACTTCACCGTGGTCCCAACGGGCAACGAGCTCGGCCTCGTAAGTGGAGGAGTCGTGGTACAAGACTGCTTATTACACAAGCAGATCTTTGCTGGAAGCTGAGACCCGGTATCCACTAATGGAGAAATGGGCACTGGCCCTGGTCACAGCAGCCCGAAAGTTGAGGCTTTATTTTCAGGCACATTCAGTGGTGGTTCTAACAAACCAACCCCTCAGACAAACTTTGTACAAGCCTGAGACTTCTGGAAGGCTGGTAAAATGGTCAGTGGAGCCATAAAAGTACAGTCTTTAGCGGACTTCGGGGTCGAGTGCACGGCAAGGGATGAGGAGACGGATAGCGAGCCTCCACCAGGTTCCCAAGCCTCGACCAACACATGGATAGTCAAGGTAGATGGATCCTGTAGAAATCAGGGAGCAGGAGCAGGAGTTGTGCTCCTAAGTCCTGAAGGGGCAGAGATGCAATACGCTGTGAAATTAGAGTTCGAAGTTACCAACAATTAGGCTGAATACGATGCTGTAATAGCGGGATTGAAGCTCGCCTCGGTAGTAAAAGCAGAGGAGGCAAAGCTTCGAACAGACTCACAGCTGGTAACAAATCACCTCGACGAGAGCTTTCAGGCAAAGGGGGAGAAGATGGAGGCCTACCTTCGGAAGGTGAAGCAACTAATGGGGAGTTTCTGAGCTATCGAGGTGGAACAAATCCCAAGGGGGAAGAATTATCGAGCTGATATGATAGCTCGCATGGCAGCCGCATCGGATCCCAAGTTACCAAAGTCTATACCTTTTGAAATGAAAACCTATTCGAGCATCGAGCAGGAGGACGAGGTGCTGAGCTTATCGACGAGCAACACCTGGATGGAGCCGATCGTTTCTTACCTCAAGGAAGGGACAGTGTCGGCCGATAAGAAGCAGGCAAGGAAGTTAAGGTGCAAAGCAGCCAGGTACACTCTCATCGAGGGGGTCTTATATAGACGGGTACACTCTCCCTCGCTGCGTGCTTAGACCGTGAAGAGGCGATTATGTCCTCCGAGAGATACACGAGGGAATCATGGAAATCATTCTGCGCGAGGTCCTCGGCTTTCAAGGCCTTGAGGCAAGGATACTTTTGGCCCCGCATACATCAAGATGCACAGGAGAAGACAAGAAGCTGTAAGAGTTGCCAGAGCTTTGCCAACTACCTAACTTAGCCTCCGGAGAACCTTACGGTAATGAGCTCGCCATGGCCGTTTGCTCAATGGGGAATTGATCTGATTAGGCCACTGCCGAAGAGGAAAGCATCTGCCACCCATGCCATAGTCGCAATCGATTATTTTACCAAATGGGTCGAAGTGGGAGCCTTGAGCAGCATTATGGAAGGTAAAACTACTGACTTCATCTGGAAGAATGTGATTTGCAGGTATGGGATTTCTCATGCATTGGTCACATACAATGGGAGACAGTTTGACAATAGCAAATTCGTAGATTTCGCCAGATCCTGGGATAGAGTTGAAGTTTTGCTCTCCTCACACCCACAAGCCAACGGGCAAGCAGAGGCCGCGAATAAGACCATAAAACGCCTCCTGAAGACAAGACTGGGCGAGCAAAAGGGAGCCTGGGTGGACGAGCTGCCTGGTGTCTTGTGGGCTTACAAAACCACATACAAAACGGCCACTGGAGAGACCCCGTTCTCCTTGGCGTTTGAGCACGGAGCGATGGTTCCTCACTGAAATAGGAATCGGGACGATCGGACCGAACACTTCAATGAGGAGCAAAACAACGAGCAGATGCGCAGTGTCCGGACTCGCTGGAAGAGAAGAGAGAAAGGGTCATCGTTAAGATCTCAGAATATCAACAGAGAGTGGCTCGTTATTACAACTGAAACGTGCACATCCGCCGGTTCCAGGTAGGTGATTGGGTACTCAGAAGTGTCAACCAGAGCACGAAGGACCCGAGACAAGGTGTACTAGGGCCAAATTGGGAAGGCCCTTATCGAGTCACTCAGTTAGTAGGACCAGGAGCATACCGGCTAGCTCATCCAGACAGACGAGAGGTCAAGAGGCCATGGAACGCACAACTCCTGATGAAATATTTCCATTAAGTCTCCTTGTATTGTGAAGTGTTAATGTAAGATTCCTTCCCAAAATGGGATATGTAAAAGTATAAATGTATATAAGAATAAGAAAAGCATTCATAATGTAAGTTCAAGATGAAGACCAGAAGTTCAAGAAGAATGCCATGGCCAAAAGTCCCAAAGCCTAAGTGTTAGGTGGGACGGTGCCAAGCTTAGGTCAATTGCAGGCCCGAGCAGAAGAAGAAGCTCGAGAAGAAGCTTGGGTCAATTGCAGGCCCGAGTAGGAGCAGAAGTTCAAGAAGAACTCTATGGCCGTAAGTCCCAAAGCCTAAGTATTAGGCGGGACGGTGCCAAGCTTGGGTCAATTACAGGCCCAAGTAGAAGAAGAAGCTCGAGAAGAAGCTTGGGTCAATTGCAGGCCCGAGCAAGAGCAGAAGTTCAAGAAGAACTCCTTGGCCAGAAGTCCCAAAGCCTAAGTTTTAGGCGGGACGTTGCCACGCTGGGTCAATCAGTAGCCCGAGCGGGAGCGAAGTTCGAGAAGAACTCCATGGTCAGTAAGTCCCAAAGCCTAAGTATTAGGCGGGACGGTGCCAAGCTTGGGTCAATTGCAGGCCCGAGCAGAAGAAGCTCGAGAAGAAGCTTGGGTCAATTGCAGGCCCGAGCAGGAGCAGAAGTTCAAGAAGAACTCCTTGGCCAGAAGTCCCAAAGCCTAAGTCTTAGGCGGGACGGTGCCACGCTTGGGTCAATTGCAGGCCCGAGCAGGAGCAGAAGTTCAAGAAGAACTCCATGGCTGTAAGTCCCAAAGCCTAAGTATTAGGCGGGACGGTCCCAAGCTTGGGTCAATCGCAGGCCCGAGTAGAAGATGCTTGGGTCAATTGCAGGCCCGAACAGAAGAAGCTCGCAAAGAACTCCGTGGTCAGAAGTCCCAAAGCCTAAGTCTTAGGCGGGAGGTGCCACGCTTGGGTCAATTGTAGGCCCGAGTAGGAGCAGAAGTTCAAGAAGAACTCCTTGGCCAGAAGTCCCAAAGCCTTAGTCTTAGGCGGGACGGTGCCACGCTTGGGTCAATTGCAGGCCCAAGCAGGAGCAGCAGTTTAAGAAGAACTCCATGGCCGTAAGTCCCAAAGCCTAAGTATTAGACGAGACGGTGCCAAGCTTGGGTCAATCGCAGGCTCGAGCAGAAGACGCTTGGGTCAATTGTAGGCCCGAGCAGAAGCAGCTCACGAAGAACACAAAAGCCAGAAGTCCCAAAGCCTAAGTCCTAGGCGGGACAGATGCCTAGCGAGGCTAATTACAAGTGGAGGAAGTTCATGAATAATGCTAAGGCCAAAAGTCCCAAAGCCTAAGCCCTAGGCGGGACGGTGTCTAGCAGGAGCCAATTGTAAGCTCGAGCAAGAAAAGTGTGAGGAGGTTACATAGTTTAAACTTGAGCAATGACCGAGCTCGAGGTAAACAGGCTAAGCCAAGTAAAATGAGCTCACAAGATAAACATAAGGCTTTCAGTCCAATTCAAAACGAAACTCTACCGTGCATAGGTTAAACAACATTACACTTGGGCATAAAGGAAAATAAAAAGTCCAACACTTAGAAAATTTTTACTTAGCAAGTATATATGAAATCAATTCAACATAAAAGACAAGAGCATGTGCACACGAGCATAGAATAGAGTTGTTCAACATATGTCTTTTTATTTCATTGAAATAATTACATATGCAAAAAAAAAAAGAGTCTGAGTTTATGCATCAGGAGGGATAATGTCGGCAGCAGCAGGTGGGGCATCGGGAGCAAGAGCAGTAGCAGGAGGAAGAGGAGCATCAGCAGGAGGGGTATTAGCAGGAGGGGCATCAGCAGGAGGAGCATCAGCTGGAGGGACATTGGCAGGAGGAGGAGCGAGCTCTCTGACAACAGCTAGAGGCTCGGATGTAGCAGCTTCAGACCCTTGGTTGGGAGCTTCATGAGAGTTCATGTATTTAGCTACACCCTCTTCAACCTTGGACATGTCGGCCTCGGGGTATGCCTTGCCAAAAGCATACATAAGGCAATCATAGTCGAGTCCTACCGTTGTTGTATTTAGTGGCAAGCTGAACCTTTAAAGCGTCAATCTGCCCTTGAAGACGAGCAGTTTCCCCCTCCATGGTCTGCTCGAAGAAAGATTTCTGAGTGTCCAGATCATTTCGAGCATCGCCCAACTCTTCACGAGTGACGATCGCCTCCTCCGGTCGAGAGGCCTTAGAGTCGGCCATTACTGTCCTCTCTGCAAAATCTGAGTTCTCCTCTTGAAGCTTCTGGTTCTCCTCTTTCAGCTCGCCCACAATCTGCTCCAAGCTCTGAACTTTTGCTTGAAGTTCTTCCTGGGAACCTTGAGTCATTTTATTGAGCCTAGTCGCAGCTGCCAAAGCTCGGGAGGAGAGTCGCTGGAAAGCACAAGACAGCTCATCATAATTAAAGGATTCCAACTCATCCGAATCTGCCGCCAACTCCTCATCGTAGGTCCTCGAGTAAGGCTCGGAGCGGCCAGGCTGACTTTGCTCCTGCACATTGTCCGTTCGAGGGCGAGCTGGAGCAACGGTCCTTGGTCGCCTGCGTGGAGGACTTTCCTCTACTCGCTCGACCTGCTGAGCAGAAGAAGAAGCCCGAATGGAAGGAGGTGGAACACCCGTTTCTGTTCGCGGCCTCTTTGAGGTGCTCGCTCCATCGGCTGTCCCCACGCGCCGATGTAACATCTCACGCATCCTGTTGCTCATGTCTTCACTCGGCACTAAATTGGACTCCAAAAAGTTTTGGGGTGTGAGCAGCTCCCTGCACGAGCTCGCGTTTGTAAGAACTGTCTGCGTGCGTGCTCGAAGCTCTTCACCAATTGGATGAGAAGCACCCCAGGAGACTGCAAAAACAGCCAAGTCAAAACAATGAGAACAGATGCGAGCAAAAAAAAAAAATCATCCACGAGGCAGATAAACGACCTGGAGTGCAAAAATGCCGAGGAACTGGAGGGACCCCCTCGCTGAGAGGTGCAGCTTGCCCCCATTCTTCCCCAACGAAGAAGAATTTGCTCTTCCAGTTACCACCAGAGGTTGGGAGATCAATGATGGGCTTTGTACCCTTCTGGCTGGAGGTAAGATAATACCAATCAGCGTCCTTCGGGCTGCACTTCAACTGGTATAGGTGCTTGATTTTCCCTACCGAGGGTTCACCCAGGTCGCAACGTTTCCACAAAATGAAGAGTCCGGAAAGGACCATCCACCCATTCGGGTTCAGTTGCCCCGGGGCCAGACGAAATCTGGACAAAACTCGGGCAAAGTAAGGCTGGAGAGGCAGCCTGACCCCCCATTTAAAGCACTCCAAGTGGAAGGTCGTGTATCCTTGGGGGGGACGGCTGGGGATTTCACCCCTGCCCGGCAACCTTAAAACTACATTATTGGGTATATTGTAAGTATCCCTAAGTCTATTCAAATCCAACTAGGTGGTCTCACATCTCATATGATCGATGGGGTATTCCCCACGCTCGGACCTTTGACTGGCCCTTTCACTTCGACGCGGCTGGGTTTCTGCCGCGGGAAGTTCCCCTTCTGAACTGGAACCCCTCACGGGAATTATACTAAGGGGCTGCGCATCACTAGAGGAGGACGAATCCTCTGACAACATCCTACGGGCATGTTGGGGGTTTGACATTTTTTCTCTCCTAAGGGTATAGACTACAGATTTCAGTAGAGGAAGAAACAGAATGGCGGCAAGAAGGGGAAGAAGGGCTTGTACCTGAACACGAAAGGAAGTGTGGTTGGCCGGAAATCACCCTGACAGAAAGAAGGAGATGAGTAAATGGCGGAGAGCGGATTAATCTTGAATTTGAAAGAAAGTAAGCAAATAGAGGGAACAGTGAAGAAGTTGGGGGTTCTTAAAGAGGAGGACTCGTCTCTTCGACTGGCGGCGTTCGTTTCGAGGGATACGACCTTTCGGGTAACGTCCCTTCGAATTTTAAACGCACGGCTGGGATCAACCCACGTGTCCCGCCTTAAATGCGAAAGGATTGAAGTGGGAGACAATTGGGAAACGTGGGGAAGCGTAAAAGGCTGCAAGTTCGGCCTATCATTAATAAGTTTCAGTCTTATCTCGTTTCACTCAAAAGACTAGAAACTGGGGGCAGGTCTTCTCGAGGCCCTTTAAGCTCGAATAAAAATACTCCGAGGACAACCTAGCTTGAGCAGAAGTCCCGACCACTGGCACGAAGACGACCTCACTAGACGTCAAATTTGGTCAAGGTCGAGGAATTCAGGGCCGCCCGAGCTCCGAGCTCTTTTGCCTTCTCGAGGTCGTTCATTCCAGTCATAGCTGGTCAAGGTCGGGAACTGAGCACTCCTTTCCTGCTCGCAGAGATTAAGTCCCCGAGCACAACTGGACAGGACCTGGCCTAGGGCAGGCCGACCCTTTTTCTCAGAGTCCTGGCACGCCTTTAGATGTCTGATCAGGGCCCCACATGGTATGGTGGCGGTACTATTGCCGATGGTCGGCACATGCCCCCACGGTGTCATCATTCCTGGCGCACATGTCCGACATGGTGATTTGGCCACGTGAACCGGGTTAAGGAGACAGCCGCGCATCCCCAGGGAATATTACGCCAATCCCGGTTGTCAGAGGAACCCAAATACCACAAACGTGGGAATGGACAGCCTAGAAATGAAAAGGGCGGGAAAAACAGAGAATAAAAGGGAGCGGATGAGCAAATTGCGAGGTCCGATTTTTTCAGACAGGTTCTTCTAACTTTTATTTTCTCTGGACTTGATTCTGGGATTGGGGGAGAATTCCCTTGATCCAGAAAAGAAAAACAAAAAATATGTTTTTTCCATTCTTCCGGTCCCTCCAACTGAGAGGGATACCAAAAAGAACAACCCGACTACTGACTTGGGCGTCGGAGGGTTTTCGCTGGAACAACATCCGGTGACCCCTGACACTGTTCTCTGTGAGTACAGGTCCGAGAGACTTCTGTTCCGGAACAGACAGGAACAAGAAGAAGAAGGCCGTCCTGCTCGAGCTCGAGCTGATCGCGAGCAGGGGATTCTGGGCACTGTAGATAGTCGTGAGCAGAAGGTTCGGAATATAGTTTGAAGGTACGCGGGAAAAACTGCATCAACAATTACTGTTAAATTATTTTTGGTATATTTAACAAGGGTGGGATATATTCTCACCCTACTATTTTCAAATTCACCTACATTTTCAAAAAATAATTATAATAAGTTTTCATGATTTTTAAAATATATAAATCAACAAAAAGTTTTGACAATTAATCAATCAAATTATTCTTATAATTTTTTTACTCATATCTTTGACCATTAAAGCTATTTTATGGTAATTTTATTTGACTATTTTACCCTAATAATATAAAATGATAAAATTGTTACAAAAAACATGAGTTTTTGTATCTAATAATTTATGCATTTAATTTTATTTGATTAAATCTTTAAATTTCTTCTTTATTTGTATTTAAAAAAAAAAACTCATTTTCAAAGAAAACTTTCTTCCATCTATAAGAAATAGTAGTTTATTTAGTATTCGTCCATCTACAATAGTCATAACAATTCTAATAATATGAACTTATTGTAATTATTTTGGACAGTTGGGTAGGATTACAAAAATTGTGAGGTGAAAAATCACTGTCCATTTAATAATTTTGGGTAAGCTTTGATTTACCCCTATTTAAAATAATAATTTTCATTTTCCCCTCAATGTTTTGAAAACATTAATTTACCATATTTACCATTAAGAGGACAAAAAAAAAAAAACCTTCAATGGACCTCACATTGGCCGTCATCTTTTGGAAAAAAAATGGGATAAATTAGTGTTTTCACACTTTCAAAGCGAGAATTAAAATTAATATTCTAATTCGATCAATATATGATTAATTGTCTGTTGATAAATTCTTAAATCATTCACACATTGTATGTCAATATTCCTCATAATAAAATGATTTAGAAATGTGCAATTATGAATCATTTTCCTTTCCTTATGATTTTGAGTCAACTCCAATATGCACAAGTAAATTATCATGGATAAGAGCATTATTTTCCTTTGGCACATGGTCAATAACATGTATAAGATAATTTTTCTTCGGCTATACCTAACTTACTCCAAGAGTAACATACTCATTTTCTTGTCCTTTAGCTCTGTCATCATTTGATTAAAATGAATGAAATCCAAAAACTCAAAATATTATACAATTTTATTGATTGATACCAGTAATATTGGTTAAAATAAGCTAATAGTATTAATGAAAACTTTACGGTTGTAACAAAATATGTAGATCTATAAACTTTTGGAAGCTTATAGTACATTTTTATTTTAAAACTGAATTCGCTAATGACTCGTAAGGATGGAGCCCTGGGGTACTAAAGCAAGGAAATACATGAAGGAAAACCTGAGTAGCAACAATTGATTTTTGTGGATGCACCTTCAAATTCACATGGAGCATGTCAATGTTAGCAAAATATCACTAGAAGAGTGCTTTTACAAATTCTTGCTTCATCTCTATTTAGTTTTTAATCTTATTCATATGTGTTACACAACAGTGGTCAGTTTTGCTATGAGTCTCTATAAAGACCTAAGAGATTAAAAACAAAAAATCATTCTTCCTAGGTGAACTGTGGCTAATCTTGTGATGGTATGAACTGTGGTTACCAATTAATGAATACTATTTATCTCTCCTTACAATTACAAGCGTATAATTCATCTACCAAAGATTCTCACAAAAATATTATTGGATGACTTGCCTTTAGTTATATATCATGAGATATGGTATAGTAGCTTATCCAGGTTAGATTTATCACTCATGAAAGTCTTAAGAAGTTGAAAGCATATCTAACCTGTCTAGAATTTGCACTATGATGTGATTAAATGATTTATTTTGATTATATATCTCAAATTGTGATCTTCTTAATCTATCTTGCATGAATGATTTATGTAGATGGTTTGTCTTTTATCATTATAAGAATAAGTGATTCATCCTTAAATGATCTTTTACCGTTAACTATTTATCATTTTATAATATTTTGAGATGTTTGCTTTAGTTGAATATAATGTTAGCGATTTACACTATTTTGGCACCTGAAAAACATAGCTACTTAGCTAGAGTACCTAACTTGTCTTAATCCAGGTGATTTATTCAAGGTCAGAAACCAATATAAACACAGTACCTAACTTGTGATGAGCAAGCTGACTCACTCATGTCAAGGATAAGAAGCAAAACACAAAATGAATAATGCATTCTAGTAGAGACTTGAAAGTGTAAAGATCTAATAAAGGGAAGGCGATTAGAGAAGGGCCAAGAGCATAAACTCGTTATTTGATCACAATGAAGTATGACTTCCAAACTTTAAAATAGAATTGATTGTACACTCCAACCAAATTAGCCATAATGGTTGGCTAGCTTAGAACATACATAAGTTTACCACAATAGCAGGTTAGTTAAGAACATACACAAATCGGCCATAAGAGTTGATCAACTAAAAAAAATAGAATGATTAAAAAGCTTTTTAGTTTCACACCCAACAAGAGCAAATTGACACTAAACTTAAGACTAGAATAGAGCCAAGTATTCAAATATGATCATGTCGGTCAAGATTACTCCTGAGGACTTCACATTACTCCAAAATGCTTTGTAAAGTACTATCTGGGATGAATTTATTCATCATATATACTGGATTTGCATATTAAGTTAATTGCCATTAAAAGAGAATCTTTTTTGGGGAAAATATAGAAGGATATTTTTGTACCAATAAATAAATGATGCATGGATAGTTACAAGAATAAAATAGGCATAATACTTAGAGCAATGTAAAAATATCATTTAAAAGAATTTACTATATTGGATGGGCTTAAAAATCAATGGTCAAGATTTGATAAATCAATGTATACACAGAAAAAAAAAAAAACTTAGTACAAAATGAATATTCTGATCATTTTTCCCTAAATGTGACATAAAGTCCTAGAAATATTCTCTAATTTAGCCTAAGAATAACATATAGCCCTAACTTATATGCACTTTCTTTATTACTAGCCTCTTGTATATAAATATCTAAATCATCCATATTTTGGTCCTCTCTCTTATTTTTCTATTTTTGGGAGTCTATTTTATTCTCTCCCCAATTGTATTTTCTATCATATTATCACTCTCCATATCTTTATTCACCATTGTCATCTTTATTAATATCAAACATTTTTATATAGCTATTTAACTTATATTATTCATCTTGGATAATACAAAACCTTAAATGACATCTCATTTATATAATGGATTGGTGATAACTTGTTGTTCTTGTAGACATAAGCTAAAGAGCGAACTATATAAATATTGTGTGTTATTTATATTTATGTTTAGTTTGCTATATTTTCAACTTGAGGTCAAGATTATGTTCACATATGAGCTTACTTGAACTATTCTAGTTATGCTAAATATTTTGCAAGACCATTTGAGCTATCCCTAAGCTCACTTAAGCTACTCCAAATCTCATACCAACTCCCATACTAACTCCATAAATTAACTTACACGAGGCTCTATTGAGCTCTCCCTATTATTTCTAATATAACTTGTCATGACTCAACCTAGAGCTAGCAAGATATTGTCCACTTTAGGCCTTAATAAAGTCTATACGATTTTGTTTTTTGGGTGTCCATACACCCCAAAATGCATGTTTCCAACTAAGGTATAGACTGTCCCTTATAAACCCAGTATCTCTCCCGTACTTTATCAATATGGAAATTATCTAGGGTATTTCATACATCTCCCATTAGGGACATAATGTTCTCATTGAGGTTTATCTTACCATCGCTTGAGAGGACACACGAAGCTGCTCTGATATCATCTGTCATAACTTAACACGGACCTACCAAGATATTGTCCACTTTGAGCTCTAATAAGGTCCACGCGATTTTTTCTAGGGCATCCATACACTCCAAATTGTGTCTTGTCAATTAAGGTGTAGATTACCCCTTATAAACTCAGCATCTCTCCCATGCTTTGTTGATGTGGATTTGCCTATTATGTTTCATGTCCACCTCAAGTCAATGCGTATATCACTCTAACTTACCAGCTAAACTGAAGTTCTAGGGAATAAAAGGGAATTGTTCTTTCTGAAATTTTCTTAATTCTAAAAGAGTATTATTAGTGAACTTTTCTCCTGACTGAAGTTCCGAGAGAATTTAAATCATTCCGGGAGAATTTAAATCATTCCTTAAATAAATTTTCGAAAGGATTGATTCTAGAAGAATATTATTGCTGAACTTTTTCTCTTTATTAAAAATGTGAATTATTCTCTAAACTGAAATTTCTAGAGAATTTGAATTGACGAAATAGATTCCATGATTCTTTTCTCTTTAATTGAAGTTGTAGGAAGAAATGTGAATAGTTTCTCTAAGCTAAAGTTCTAGGAAAAATGAAAATTGTTTTTCGAATCAATATAATTGATTCCACAAAAATTTACCCCTAAACTAAATTTCTAAGGGGAAATAATAATAATTTCCCCTGACCTAAAGTTCTAGGGAAAATGGGAATTGTTCTACGAATCAATGAAATTGATTCCAAGAAACATTTCCCTTAAAGCAAAGTTCTAGAGAGAATGTGAATTGTACTTGATCAAAAAATGGTTAGTACTTATCAAATCACCTATAGGAGTTAAAAGGGCTTATTTGTAGGAAAAAAAATTGCCCTAAATACAAATTATTAGAGTTAACAAAATCAAACAAAATTCTATCATCCTTACATAAAAGGAAAAAAAAAAAGATAATGTGCCTATTGCCACATCAACATCCTCTTATAAACCTTGTGTCTTCAATATAACTCTTAGGATAATCTTTTATCCTATGACTAGTTTGCCCACAACCAAAACAAGTAATTGTGTTTAAATGACATTTGGCACAATTCGTTATTTTCCCACAACATAGTCAAACAAGAAAGATCTATAATCAATCTTTCATACAATTTTAAAATTATTTGTATTTTTATAATGTTAAGGACTTGTATTAAACCAACCATATGAGTGTTGGTGGAAAGACCGTAAATTATTTATTTTTGGTATAAGAATATAGATATATATGAATATTATACATGCATATTAATTTCGGTATCTAATGCAAAATATTATTATTAATTTTGTTTGGTATTATGATATAAATATTATACGTAATAAAATTTAATTATTTTATAAATTACAAAATTTACAGACTTTTAATTTTTGCTAACATGTAATAACTTACTTTTTATTCCGAATATTCTTTTACATCAAGCTTTTCGAACTATTGTTAAAGATTTCAGATCATGTACATTCTTTTTGTTAAAGGTTTTTTACAATGGGAATTTTTTGTGGGAATTTTAATTTATAATGTGGGAATTTTTTACTATAATGAGCACAAATAATTCACATATTTTTACCTCAATCCTATATTTGTTAGTCACTTTTATTTACAAGTTTAGTTATTAATTTACTTTTATTGAACAAGTTAATAAATTGAAGATCATGGAATAAACATGTTTAAAGGGATCAAAATTGGAAATAATTGAAGGCCATAAGAATTGTTACACTTAGAGTGATTATTACATGTCAAGAAGATAAAAGATCAAGTCCAAAATAACAAAGTCCACATCTAAGAAGCAAAAATGGGCTAAGATTTTCTTTAACTTCACTTGCATTGAAGAGAAGTTTAAAATGCCTTATCTTCTTCTTTATTGAAAGGGCATTCAATCTTTAATAAAGAGATGATAACTTACTTGACTTTAAGAGTTGGCAGCCATCTGTTCTATTCTCTATTCACATAATGATAAAAGGAATGTCTCTTATTGTTAAAAACCTGTTCTATTCTCTATTCACATCATGATAAAAGGAATGTCTCTGATTGTTAAAAGGAAAGAGAACTTAGCTTCATCAAGAAGAAAGAAATACTTGGAAAAAAAAATTTGAAAGAATGTGCTTTAGAAAGACAGTATATTGCTATAGTTGAAATTTAATCCATAAGCTTTTCTTTCTCTTGTATTTTGCTAGTTTTCCTTAAATGACTTTGAATTACAATACCTTAGACATGAGTGAGTAATTTTTTGTTGGTTAAGGATTGATTTTGAAACCTTAGATATGATTTTTTTTAAATAAAGTTTTAGAATTTATTCATCTTTCTTTAGAAAATATTATATTTCTCTAATTTTATACCTCAAAAATTATTATCTTATTTATTTAAGTGTATAACTAGAAGAATTTAATAGTGGTTTGATTGCTAGTTTAGGGCTTTGATCTATGATTGTCAAAGTACTAATTAAAAGTGGTAGGTTGTGATAAATAATTATAGGATATTTTTGTTTGACTGCTTGTGGAATATAATTCAAGATAAACAAACTGAGCTTACGTGTTTATCTCTTGATTCAACCTATATTTTTCTTGATTATAATGCTTTCATTAGATTAAATTTAGAGAGCTTGTTCTTGGTTATTCGATGGATAAAGATTAAGTAAAGAGCTTATTAAACTTAACAACTAAGTAAGGAAAGATCAAGATAATTGATCTTGTAATTATTTTATGGTTGTTTTTAAAAGAATGTGAATGATAATTCTGATGATTAACTAGGTCTAACATTTATTAGTAGAGAATGATTCCTTAACTATATTTCTTATCAAATTTTAATTATGCTGAAATCATTCTCTACAAATTTAGATTGTCTACCTTAATTTCTTTAGTTTATTTTACATAGTAAATCATTTCTAAATCCCCTAAATTTTTTTGTATGACTTTGTTAGTCTTTACTTAGTTGATCTAGAAAGTTTGAGTCAATTTTATTAAGTGAAGATATAGTTTTTAATTCAATCTTTGTTGTTAGTCAGTTTGGTATTTTGTTTGTCTTGTGTTAATAACTTATTAATTGGCAACAATCCTCTATGGGAATGACCTTTGCTTACCTCTATACTTAATAACGATAATATTTAAGGTAAGGTTTTAAGTTATGTGCTTTTTGAGCGTATCAATTTTGGCACTGTTGTTGGGGATTGTTTTAACTTCATTACTTTGTTATTTGCTTTTGTCTTATTTTTTATTTTATTATTTGTTCTCATATTTCTTTTTTATTGTTTTGAGTATTTTTAGGTGAATGTCTAATTTGAACAAAGAAGAGATAGGTCAAAGGCTTAAAAGAATCTTACAATTTATAGCTTCCCATCTTAGGCGAAATAAGCAATTTGCACCTAGTCCACCTATACCATTGTTCACATTTGATAAATAGACCACATGAATTTGATCAAGTACTATATATTGCTATTCCATCTGCACCATCAAGGGATTGTTCAGACCATATAAATATATTTGAGTAAGAAGAGATGGCATTAAACAATAGAGCACTCGAAGAGTTAGCTGTACCAACTCTAGATCAACAGCCTTTTTGCATTGAATATCCTCAACTTGAAGTTGCTTTCGAGCTTAAATTATGAATGATATATCTTATACTAAATTCTTATGGTTTTGTAGGAGAAGATCTAAACAAGCACCTCAAGGAGTTTCATGTAGTGTGTTCAAGCATGAAACCAATTGGTATATTTGAAAAGCAAGTTAAATTAAGAGCTTCTCCATTCTCTTTAGCAGATAGCACAAAGTAGTGACTTTATTATCTACCATATAAATATTGCTATTCCATCTAGTGCACCATCAAGGGATTGTTCAGACTATATAAATATATCTGAGTAAGAAGATATGGCATTAAACAATAGAACACTCGAAGAGTTGGCTGTACCAACTCTAGATCAACAGCCTTTTTACATTGAATATCCTCAACTTGAAGTTGCTTTTGAGCTTAAATTATTAATGATATATCTTATACTAAATTCTTATGGTTTTATAGGAGAAGATCTAAACAAGCACCTCAAGGAGTTTCATGTAGTGTGTTCAAGCATGAAACCAATTGGTATATTTGAAAAGCAAGTTAAATTAAGAGCTTCTCCATTCTCTTTAGCGAGATAGCACAAAGTAGTGACTTTATTATCTACCATCCGACTCCATTACCACATGGAATGAAATGAAGAAACTTTTCCTTGAGAAGTCTTTCTTTACTTATAAGGTGACAAATATTAGAAAGGAAATAAGTGGTATAAGGCAGTAAAATAGAGAGAGTTTGTATGAGTATTTGGAGAGATTCAAGAAGCTATGTGCATCTTGCCCTTATCCTCAAATTAGTGAGTAGCTCTTAATTCAATACTTCTATAAAAGGCTTTTGCTAATGGAGTGGAATATAATTGATGCGGCAAGTGGAAGAGCTTTAGTGGAAAAAACACCTATGGCAATAAGGAGTTTGATAGCTAACATGGTGGCTAATTCACAATAATTCAGCAATTGATCGGATTTTTCATAAAAGAAGGTGAATGAAGTTAATATTACATCTAATATTGGACAACAAGTTACAAACCTTACTTCATTGGTTCAACAAGTGGCAGTGGGTACCAATCCACAAATAAAGATGTATGAAGTGTGTTCTATAGTTGGTCATCAAAATGATGTGTCCATTTTTGCAAGAGAATAATTTAAAGTAGCCAATGCTCTAATTAGCTTTCAAGGTAGCAAGTGCAACAAAGATAGAAATATGATCCTTTCTCTAACACCTTCAATGTTGGATAAAGAGATCATCTTAATTTTAGCTATTTGGGAAATAAAAAATATGCTCTTGATACTAATTTTAGTCATCCACCAGGTTTGAATTAACCAAGAATGCAATAGCCTTGTTAACCTTAGCCAACAACACATGTCTCAAAACCAAAGAACATCTCTTGAAGATTTAGTCAAATCTTTCTGTAAGATATTTGTAATTTCAACAAAAAACAAGAACTACTATTAAGAATTTGGAGATACAAGTGAGCCAACTAGCTAGTACAATGGGCAGATTAGAAGCACGAGGATCTGGTAAGCTTCCATCATAAACTATAGCAATCCGAAAGAGAATGCTAGTTTAGTAACATTGAGGAGTGGGAAACAACTTAACGAAGCATCAAAAAAAGCAAGATCAGCCATAGAACAATAAGAAAATTTAATTCTTGAAAATGATGAAGTCACATTTCCTATTGAGACAAGTTTAGCACCTAAGGTAATTTCAAAGGTTGTTATTTCTATTAATGTTTCTTATTTACCTTTTCCTAGTAAGTTTGAAAAGTCTAAAAAGGAGGAACATGAAAAAGAAATTCTGGAATCCTTTTGCAAAGTACAAGTAAATATACCTCTTTTGGATGCTATTAAATAAGTACCTTGTTATGCCAAATTCCTTAAAGAGCTATCCACTACCAAACGCAACCTTAAGGGTAATAAGGTAATAAGCATGGGGGATAATTTGTCAGCTGTTTTGCAAAGAAAGATTCCTAAAAAATGTAAAGAATCATTAAGTTTCACAATACCATGCACAATTGGAAAAACCAGGTTTGAAAGAGTTATACTAGACTAAGGATCTTCTATTAATGTCATCTGTTGATGCAGTTTTTCTGCGTGCCCTCAAATAGTGTCGAAACCTTCTGCTCGCGGCGAGCTCGAGCAGGTCTGCTTTCCAATTTCGATTCCTCCGTCTTTACTGGAACGAAATTCTCCCGGACCTGTACTCACGAGAAAACAAGGTGCTCGGTGTTGTTCCGGAGAAAATCCTCCGACGCTCAAGTCAGTAATCGGGTTGTTCTTTTTGTATCCCTCTTAGTTAGAGAGACCGGAAGAATGGAAGGGTATTTTTGCCCTCGTTTCGTAATAATAAATATCCCGAAAAAATCAAAGTGGAGAAGGGGAAGAAGAGGAAGAAGAACCTGTGCAAAATTTTGGAACCCACGAAACTTACCGTTCGTTTCCTTTTATTCTCCATTTTTCCCGCCCTTTCTCTCCGAGACCATCCGTTCCCGCGTCGGTGGTGTCTAGGTCCCTCTGACAGCCGAGATTAGCGTGATATTCCCTAGGGATGACACTATGGGGGTGTGCGCAAGGTATGATGACACTATGGGGGCATGTGCGCAAGGTATAATGACACTGTGGGAGCATGTGCCAGCCATCGGTAACAGTAACAGTAACGGCACCATGCCTCGTGGGGCATTGATCAGGCATCGAAAGCTATGCCGAGTCTCTGGAGCAACGGGTTGGACTGTCTCGAGCCGGTCATGTCCGGGTCCTGCATTTCCTCCTACATTCCCTCTGGAGGAATGGGTCCTGCATTTCCTCAGAGGACTTGAAGACTTCGAGTAGAAAAGTGAGCTCGGGTCTCGACCAGCCTTCGAGCTCCTCGGCCTTGACCATCTTTGACGGGCCGAGCCTTGAAGACTTCGAGCAAGCAAAAGGGGCTCAGGGCTTGGGGCTCGGCCCTTCTTAGACTTCTCAACCTTGACTAGCTTTGACGCCTAGTAAGACCATCTTCGTACCAGCGGTTGGGTCTTCTGCTTGAACTAGATTGACCTTGGGGCGTTTTATTCGAGCTGGAGTGGCCTCAAGGGGACCTACCCGATATTACCCAAACACCAGTCCCCTAGTTTCTAGTCTTTAGAGTGAAACGAGATAAGACTGGAAACTTTTAGTAACGGGCCGGCTTCCCGACCTTTTCCATTTCCCCATGTCTTCTAGCTGTCTTTCGCTTCCATCATTTCGCATTTAATGCGGGACATGTGGATGGATCTTGGCCGTGAGTTCGAATTTTGAAGAGACGTTACTCGAATGGTCGTGTCCCTCAAGATGCACGCCGTCAGCTGAAGAGACGCGCTTTCCCCTTTTAAAAACCTTCGATTTCTTCACTGTGCTTCCTATTGCTCATTTTTACTCAGACCCGAAAATTAATCCGCTTGCAAGTGTTTTTTTATCTTCTTTTTCTACGTCAAAGCAATTTCTGGCCGTATAAACCTCTCTCTTTACTCAGGTATGAACCTCTCTCTTTTCTCTTGTCTCCGTTCTGTTCTTCCTTCATCTGGGCTTCTGATTCCAACCAGGTAGACTGTAACTCTATGAGACAAAACCGAATACCCAATGACCTCATAGGATGTCACCTGAGGAATCGTCCTCCTCAAGTGACGTAGAAGCCCTTAGTATAATCCGGTGAGAGATTCCGGTTCGGAAGGGCGTTGGGCATGCGAGACCCAGTGCATCGAGGCGAAAGGTCGACCAACGGTCAGAGGGTAGTGGGTACCCCATAGACCTTATGAGGTGTGAAACCACACACTTGGACCTGGTTAGGCTTAGGGACACCTACCACATACCAGACAATGTGGACTTGCGGATGCCAGGCAAGGGTGACATTCCCAGCCGTCCTCTATATGGAGTGCTTTAAATGGGGGTCAGGCTGCCTCTCCAGCCTTATTTTGCCCGGGTTTTGTCCAGATTTCGGTTAGCCCGGGATAATTGAATCCAAATGGGTGGGGAGTCCTTTCGGGGCTCTAGGTACTGTGGAGATGGTGCAACTTGGGCGAGCCCTCGATAGAGGAAATAAAGCATCTCTACCAATTGAAGTGCAGCCCGAAGGATGCTGGTTGGTACTACCTCACCTCCAGCCTGAAGGGTAAAAAGCCCATAACGGATCTTCCTACTTCTGGTGGCAACTGGAAGGGTAAGTTTTTCTTTGTTGGAGGAGAATGGGGGCATACTGCACTTCTTTCCGAGGGGATCCCTCCGATTCCACGGCATTTTTGCACTCCAGGTCGTTCACCTGTCCAGTGAATTTTTATTTTAGTTACTCTGCTCACATTTATTCTTACTATTTTACTCTGGTAGTTTCTGCAGTGTCTTGGAGTGCATCACATAGGATTGGGGAAGAGCTTCGAGCACGCATTAACACAGCCCTTAACAACGCGAGCTCGTGCAGGGAGCTACTCACAGCACAAAACTTCGTGGAGTTTGGCCTGATACCAGGAGAAGAGATGAGGGGAGTGCTCGGTATGATGCAGAGGCCGGTAGGGACCTCAGGAGACGCGAGCAGCTCTTTAGCGAAAAGGCCCCGAGCCGATACCCCCGTTTCACCAGTTCGTGCTGCCCCTTCTGCTCGAGAGGTAGAGCGAGCAGAAGAGGGTCCACCTCGCAGGCATCCGAGGACTGCAGCCTCAGCCTGGCCTCGATTCAATGTCGTGCAGGTGCAAGATCGGGCCGGCCGTGCTGAACCCTACGTCAAGGTCTTTGCCGGGCAGATGGACGATAGGTTCCTGGACGGCCTGGAGTCCTATGGTGATGAGGAGCTGGTTGGTGCTTTCCAACGTCTCTCTTCTTGTGCTGTTGTCGTTGCCACCAGATTCATCACCAGGACTCAAGATTCGCAGCGGAAGCTTCGAGCAGAGATTTAGAGCTTGAAGCAGAGTCTTGAGCAGAAGGACGAGGAGAACACGAAGCTTCGAGAGGAGAATTCCACGTTCGAAGAGAAGGCAGCAATGTCAAACTCGCGGGCTCATCGACTCGAGAGGAGCTACGATTGTCCGGGAAGAGTTACTCCATGCCCGGAAAGGCTTGGACGTGCAAAGGTTCTCCCTCGAGAAGTCCATGGAGGATGTTGCTTCTCGCCTCTAGAAGAATGTGGACTCTTTGAAGGCCAAGCTCACGACCGAGTACAACGAAGGGGTGGCTTTCAGCTACAACTGCCTCGTGTGTGCCTTGCGCAAGGAGCATCCTAAGGTAGACCTGGATAAGGTCGAGGCAAGTGTGGTGGAGTACATGCGCAAGCATGATATCCCAATTCAAGGGTCGGGAGCCTCCCCATCTGAGGTCCCTACCAAGCCTAGAGAAGTTGCTGCTGCTACTGACACCCCTCCTGCTACTGATACTCCTCCCGCTGTTGCTGATCCTCTTGCTGCTGATGGTCCTCCTGCTGCTGCTGATGATGATGCCCTCGCTAGCCCTAATCCCCAAAAGCATGATTTGCTTCTTTTTTTTAATTGTAATTTTCAATGAATGAATAAAGAGCATACTTTGAGCAACTTGCTACGTATGCTGTGTATATAAACTCGCGTTTTATATTTATGCATGGGATTGACTCCATGCACTTGCCAAGTAAAAATTTTATAAGTATTGGGCCTTTATTTTTTCTCCCCAAAGTTATTACTGCTCGTATCATCATTTAACTTATGTGTGGCAAAGCCTTGCCTTGAGTTAGGCTGACAACTTTCTGTTTATCTTGTGAGCTCTGTCCATTCGAGCCGATGTTTGGCTTGTGCTCGGTAGTTGCTTATTTTGCGAGCCCATTCGGCTCGAGCCTGATATTGGCTCATGTTTAACTTTTGCGTTTTCTCCTCGAACTTCTCTTGCTCAAGCCTGCGATTAGTTCACGCTTGACACCGTCCCGCCTTAAGCTAGGCTTTGGGACTTCTAGCCTTCGCGTTCTTCTTTGCGAACTTCTCTTGCTCGAGCCTGCAATTGGCTCATACTTGGCACTCTCCCGCCTTAAGTTAGGCTTTGGGACTTCTGGCCTTCGTGTTCTTCTTTGTGAGCTTCTCATGCTCGAGCCTGTAATTGGCTCACGCTTGGCACCATCCCGTCTTAAGCTAGGCTTTGGGACTTCTGGCCTTTGCGTTCTTCTTTGTGAGCTTCTCTTGCTCGAGTCTGCAATTGGCTCATGCTTGGCACCGTCCCGCCTTAAGCTAGGCTTTGAGACTTCTGGCCTTTGCGTTCTTCTTTGCGAACTTCTCTTGCTCGAGCCTGCAATTGGCTCACGTTTAGCACTGCCCCGCCTTAAGCTAGGCTTTGGGACTTCTGGCCTTCACGTTCTTCTTTGTGAGCTTCTCTTGCTCGAGCTTGCAATTGGCTCACGCTTGGCACCGTCTTGCCTTAAGCTAGGCTTTAGGACTTCTGGCCTTCGCGTTCTTCTTTGCGAGCTTCTCTTGCTCGAGCCTGCAATTGGCTCACGCTTGGCACCATCCTACCTTAAGCTAGGCTTTGGGACTTCTGGCCTTCGCGTTCTTCTTTGCAAGATTCTCTTGCTCGAGCCTGCAATTGGCTCACGCTTGGCACCGTCCCGCCTTAAGCTAGGCTTTAGGACTTCGGCCTGCGTGCTCTTCTGCGAGCTTCTCTTGCTCGAGCCTCCAATTGGCTCACGCTTAGCACCGTCCCGCCTTAAGCTAGGCTTTGGGACTTCGGCCTTTGCGTTCTTCTGCGAGCTTCTCTGCTCGAGCCTGCAATTGGCTCATGCTTGGCACCGTCTCGCCTTAAACTATGCTTTGGGACTTCGGCGCTGCGTTCTTCTTTGCGAGCTTCTTTGCTCGAGCTCGCAATTGGCTCACGCTTGGCACCGTCCTGCCTTAAGCTAGGCTTTGGGACTTCTGGCTTTTGTGAGCTTCTTGGCTTCAACTTGAATTAATATTATAAATATTTTTCTTATTTTTACACACGTTCAAGTTTCTACACACCCCCACTTAGGGAGGAATTGGATAGTAATTCTTACAACACAGGGAAACTTACTGGAAGTATTTCATCAGGAGTTGTGCATTCTATGGCCTCCCGACTTCTCGTCCACACGAGTCCGGCTATTTGAGTGACTCGATAAGGACCTTCCTAATTCGGCCCTAACACACCTTGCCTGGGGTCCTTTGTGTTCTGATTGACTTTTCTGAGTACCCAATCCCCCACTCAGAACCGGCGGATGTGCATATTCCGGTTGTAATAGCGAGTCACTTGCTACTGGTAATCTGAGATCATTGCAGCGACCCTTTCCCTCTTCTCCTCCAGCAAGTCCAAGCCTGCACACATCTGCTCGTTGTTTTGCTCCTCGTTGAAGTGCTCTGTTCGGTGCGTCCCCATTTCTACTTCGGCAGGAACAACTGCCCCATGCCCAAACGCCAAGGAGAATGAGGTCTCTCTTGTGGCCGTTTTGTGTGTGGTTCTATAAGTCCACAAGACGCCAGGCAGCTCGTCCACCCAGGCTCCCTTATTCTCGCCGAGTCTGGTCTTCAGGAGACGTTTTATAGTCTTGTTCGTGGCCTCCACTTGTCCATTGGCCTGCGGGTGTGAGGGAGAACAAAACTTCAACTCTATCCCCAGGTTTTGGTAGAAGTCTCTGAACTTGTTGTTGTCAAACTGTCTCTCGTTGTCTGTGACCAATGCATGGGGAATCCCATACCTGCAAATCACGTTTTTCCAAATGAAGTCAGTGGTTTTACCTTCTGTGATACTGCTCAAGGCTCCCACTTCGACCCATTTGGTGAAATAATCGATTGCTACTATGGCGTGAGTAGCAGTGCCTTCCCCTTAGACAACGGCCCGATCAAGTCAATCCCCCATTGAGCAAATAGCCACAGTGAATTCATCAACGTGAGGTTCTTTAGAGGCTGAGTCATATAGTTGGCAAAGCTTTGGCAACTCCTGTAGCTTCTGGTCTTGTCTTTTGCATCTTGGTGCATGCGGGTCCAAAAGTATCCCTGCCTCAAGGCCTTGAAAGCCAAAGACCTTACGCCTGAGTAGTTTTCGCAAATCCCTTCGTGTATCTCTCGGAGGACATAATCAGCTTCCTCCCGGTCTAAACACCGTAACAGTGGGAGAGTATATCCCCATCTGTACAAGACCCCATCGATCAGAGTGTACCTGGCCGCCTTACACTTCAGCTTCCTTGCTTGTTTCTTATCGGCAGGCAGCAGTACTTCCTTGAGGTAAGAGACGATTGGTTCCATCCAAGTGCTGCTCGATGATAAACTCATAACCTCATCCTCCTGCTCGATGCTCGAACAGGTTTTGACTTCTAATGGGATGGATTTTGGTATCTTGGGGTCGGATGTGGCGGCCATGCGAGCTATCATATCGGCTCGAAAATTCCTTTCCCTTGCAATTTGCTCCACCTCGACTGCTCGGAAGCTCTTTATTAGCTACTTCACCTTCCGCTGGTAAGCTTCCATCGTCTCGCCCTTTGCCTGGAAGCTTTCGTCGAGGTGGTTTGCCTGGAAGCTCTTTATTAGCTACTTCACTGCCGAGGCGAGCTTCAATCCCGTAATTACAGCTTCATACTTGGCCTGGTTATTGGTGACTTCGAATTCTAGTTTCACGGCATATTGTATCTCCGCCTCGGATCGAGGAGCACAACTCCCGCCCGCCTCCCCGATCCCCACGTGACCCATCTACCGTGACTATCCACGCGCTGGTCGAGGTCGAAGAATCCGGTGGTGCTCGCTCTCCGTCTCTTCATTCCTCGCAGTGCACTCGACCACCGAAATCACGCTAAGATCGAGCTTTTATGGCTGTTCGGGGTTGGTAGCTGATGTCGAACTCACTGAGCTCTACCGACCATTTTACTAACCTTCCAGAGGTCTCTGGCTTGTGCAGAGTTTGCCTAAGTGGTTGGTTTGTTAACACTGCCACCGAGTGTGCTTGGAAGTAAGGCCTCAGCTTTCTAGCTGCTATCACCAGAGCCAATGCCCATATTTCCATTGGTGGGTATCGAGTTCAGCCCCCAACAAAACTCTGCTCGTGTAATAGACGGGCTACTGCACACCTGATTCTTCTCTCACTAGGACCGAGCTCGTTGCCCATTGGGATACAGCCAAATATAGGAACAAAACCTCCCTTGCTCGAGGCGTGGACAGCAACGGGGCTCTTAGCAAGTACTCCTTTAGCTGTTGGAACGCCGCTTCATATTCTGGTGTCTATTTTGTCTTCCTGCCTTTTCTCATCTCCCGAAGAAGACTCGGCATTTATCCGTGGCCCGGATATGAACCCGCTGAGGATGCCAGCTTGCCTGTAAGGCTCAGATCTCCTTCAGGTACGTGGAGACTTCATCTCCACCACCGCTCTTATTTTTTCTGGATTTGCCTCGATCCCTCTATGGCTGACCATGAAGCCTAAGAATTTTTCCGAACCAACTCCAAAGGCACATTTCTTAAGATTTAGCTTTATCCGATACTTCGTTAAGAGCACAAAGGTTTCATCTCAATGCCTTACATGTTCCCTGAGTCCTTTGACTTGGTGATCATGTCATCCACATACACCTCCATTGTTCGACCAATTAATGGCTTGAAGACCTTATTCACTAATCTCTGGTATGTCGCCCCTGCATTCTTCAAACCGAAAGGCATAACCTTATAGCAAAACAGACCTTGGGTGGTGATGAAGGCCGTGCACTCCTCGTCTGGCCGGTGCATGGGAATTTGGTTATAGCCTGAGAAGGCGTCCATGAAGATGAGCAATCCATATCCCGCCGTGGAGTCCACCAACTGGTCTATCTTTGGCAGCGGGAAGCTATCTTTGGACAAGCTTTATTTACATCCGTGAAGTCCACGCACATTCTCCACTTCCAACTTGCTTTCTTCACTAACACCACATTCGAGATCCACTCGGGGTAGGAGACTTCCCTTATGAATCCCGCATTAAGCAGCTTCTCCACCTCGCAATTTATGGCCTCATACCTCTCCTAGTTGACACACCTCCTCTTCTGCCTTACTGGCTTAGCTAGCGGTCTTCCTTATCGCCAACTTGTGACATGCCACCTCGAGGTCGATCCCGGGCATGTCCTCATGCGTCCAAGCAAACACATCAGAATGTGCTCACAAGCACTCGACCATACTCCTCTTCAGCTCCTCACTAATGCCCGAGCCGATTCGAACTTTCTTTTCGGGCTCGTTTGGTCGTATTCCAACTTCCTCTAATTCTTCAGCGGGCTCCTGTCTGCCATTCTTCGACTCTCCCCTTGAGTCTAATGACGTTATTTGCATGGTTTCTTTTGCTGCTACGGCGTAACAACTCCTCGCGACCCTCTGGCTACCCTTAACTACTCCTACAGCCCCATTCACTTGGTACTTCACGGCTAGGTAGTGGGTGGATAGCACCGACTGGCTGATTCTCATAAAAGGCCTCCCCAATATTGCTTGGTAGGGGCTGACTTCGTCCACCACCACGAAGTCCAGCATCATGTTCTTTTCAAAAGGCCTCGAGCCCATAATCACAGTCAACTTAATGATTCCCAAAGGGATCAGTTTTCCTCCCCCAAACCTTTTCAAGGAAGTGTTCGTCTGCTCGAGGCTCGCACCTGCTATTCCCAAATCCTCGAGTGTGGACTTGAAGAGAATGTCCACCGAGCTTCCCGAGTCCACCAGTATTCGGTCAACTTCCTTATTAGCGACGTTTGCCTTCACGACCAAGGCATCCTCGTGGGGGTATAGCACCCCCCTCCTCGTCCTCCTCCGTCCACATGATAGGCACCTGCCGAACCTTGGCCTTTTTTACCGCGGGGGCAGAGAACAGGACTTCTCTGCTGGCAGCAGCGTATCTGCCATAACTTTTTCGAGCTCTGTTCGAGCTCCCTGCCATAGAGGGTCCTCCCGATATCACTCTTGTAGCCGGTGGCTCTAGCTCCATGTCATAGTCTCGGTCATCCTCATCTGGTTGCTGCTCAACCACCGGATGTCATTCTTCAATGAACTCATCCAAATATCGATTCCTAACCAGATCTTCTACTTGGTTCTTCAAATCTCGGCACTGTGAAGTTGAGTGGCTGTGATCACCGTGGAAGCGGCAAAACCGTCCCCTATCTCGTTTACCGGCCGGTTTAGTCATCGGTGTTGGGGGGCTCAACAGTCCTCGCTCCTCTGCCACGTAAAGTATCTCTTCGAGGGACACCTTCAACTTCGTGTATTGGCCGTAGGTGTGGTCCAACGCAGGTTTGCTTGGTAGTTAGTTGGGGGATGGGCGGTCGACGTGACGCTTGTACTCCCCGTAATCCAAGCCTAGAGACCTGCGGGGTGGCACGAGAATCATCCGTGGTTGGGGAGTTCTCTGGTAAGGGTTGTAAGGAGAAACCCGGTTCCTCATCGCTTTTGGAGCCAACGTCCCTCGGACAGGACCTCCTTTTTCCTTCCTCTTCGTTCCACTGCCCGGTTCACTTCTCAACTTTGCAGCCTTTTCTCTTCAATGACCATGTCCATTTCTACCTACTCATACGCATCTGAATATGAACGGATCGAAGGGCTCTGTAAGTTGTACCACGGTCTCCCCATTCTGACTCCGTCCTTCAACCCCCTCAACGCTTGGGGATGATTAAATGCACCAAGATCTAGAACCAATCTGTGGTACCTCTTGACAAACTCCCGGAGGGTACTCCTTCCCCTCTGCCTTATCTCCGACAACTCCATCATGTCATCTTCGGGAGTTACTACACCCCGGAAACTGCTCTGCAAACTCTCTGCACATCTGCTCAAAGCTTAGGATGCTTCCCCGTGGCAGCCTGCGGTACCACTCTCTTGCCCTACCCTCAAGAGTGAGTGGGAAGGCCTTGTATCTCTGGGCTGCTGACAGGCCCTGTATTCCTATCATGTCGTTGAATCGCTCTATGTGCACCAACGGGTCACTCTTCCCTGAGAACTTTAAATCCGAGAAACGGAAATCACGTGAAATAGTGACTCCCATGATTCCCGCCGAGAGTGGGGATTCGTTGTCCAGCATTATCCTCCAACTCTAGCTTTTTCTGTTTCCTCGAAGGTCCTCTACAACCTGTGCCAACCGACGCACCTCCCCCTCCAACTCTTCTGCGCATGAGGTTGGTGCTGTCTCTGCAAATGTCAAGTGGACTCCTTTTCTCCAAGTTTGTTTCTTCCCTCCCAGCTATATTTGGTGTTCTCAGTCTCTGGGCTTCGCCCTCAGCCTGCTCCCTGACGGGTGCGTTCCCACGACTGGATTCAGGGACATCGTTACATGCATTTCTCTGTCCTTCCCTGAGCTCTTGTAAGACGGACGTCAGCGTTTCCATCTGCTTCACCATCCGATCCATCTTCTCCTGGATCTCTCGGTTCTGAGCCTCATTAGCCACCTCCCTCAAAGTCACCGATTCCTCTGGACTTACTCCTCTTCTGCCGTTTCCTCTCATTGTTACGTTGTGTCTTCTGAATGTGTTGGGAAACTAGGCTTTTTGATCTGATCCCCATAGACGGCACCAAAAATGTTGATGCAGTTTTTCAGCGTGCCCTCAAATAGTGTCGAAACCTTCTGCTCGCAGCGAGCTCGAGCAGGTCTGCTTTCCAATTTCGATTCTTCCGTCTTTACCGGAACGGAAGTCTCCCAGACCTGTACTCACAGAAAACAGGGTCAGGGATTGCCGAGTATTGTTCCGGCGAAAACCCTCCGACGCTCAAGTCAGTAATCGAGTTGTTCTTTTTGTATCCTTCTTAGTTAGAGAGTCCAAAAGAATGGAAGGGGTATTTTTGCCCTCGTTTCGTAATAATAAATATCCCGAAAAAATCAAAGTGGAGAAGGGGAAGAAGAGGAAGAAGAACCTGTGCAAAATTTTGGAACCCCTGAAACTTACCCATCCATTTCCTTTTAGTGAGCTCGGGTCTCGACCAGCCTTTGAGCTCCTCGGCCTTGACCATCTTTGACGGGCCGAGCCTTGAAGACCTCGAGCAAGCAAAAGGGGCTCGGGGCTCTACCCTTCCTGGACTTCTCGACCTTGACCAGCTTTGACGCCTAGTAAGGCCGTCTTCGTGCCAGCGGTCGGGTCTTCTGCTCGAACTAGATTGACCTTGGGGCGTTCTATTCGAGCTGAAGTGGCCTCGAGGGGACCTACCCGATATTACCCAAACATCATCCTTTTTCCATTTATTCTTCTTCGAATTTAGGATTGCTTGATGAAACTGATGCAGTTATTCAACTTGTAGATAAATCTAATGGTTATCCAAAAGTTATTTTGGCAGATGTTTTAGTGTAGGTTAATGAATTAGTTTTCCCCGCTGATTTTTATATTCTTGATATGGAGGATGATGCATCACCTATGCCAACTCCAATAATTCTAAGAATGCCATTCATGAAAACTGCCAAAACCAACATAGATGTCTATAATGGCACCCTGGCGATGGAGTTTGATGGAGAGGTTATACACTTTAATATTTTTAGAGCAATAAGGTATCCAAGTTATTTGAATTCTTGTTTTTCAGTTGACATAATTGATTCTTTAGCACATGAATTCTTCAAGTTAACAAGCAAAGATGCATTAGAAATCACCATTAGAAAAAGTCTTGAGTTGGAAGATTCTGAAAATCTAAGCATTAATAAGCAATTGGTTGACAACATTGAAGAGATCGTGGCATCTTTAAAATTATTAAGAAAAATTCCAAATAAGTACAATGCTTCTTTTGTTTCTTTACCTTTATTTAATGAGAAACTTTTACCTTCTGTGATATAGGCCCCTACTTTAGAGCTTAAACCTCTTCAGTAGCATCTTAAATAAGTGTATTTAAGAGAAGAAGACACGCTGCCTATAATCATTGCAAAGAACCTCATGGCATTACAAAAGCAAAAGTTAATATATGTATTAAAAGAGAATAAAACGGTGATATATATGTTAGACAATATTGCTTAATGAGTCATTCTATGTGCATGCACAAAATTTTGCTTAATGATGAAGCAAAGCCAATTAAGGAAACTCAAAGTCGATTGAACTCTTCAATGATAGAGGTTATCGAGAAAGAAATTTGAAATTGTTGGATGTTGGTGTGATTTATCTTATTTCAGACAGTAAATGGGTGAGTCCAATCCAAGTTATTCCAAAGAAATCTAGCATTACTGTAGTTAAGAATGAATATAATGAGCTAGTACCTATTCGTGTCCAAACTAGGTGGCGAGTTTGCATTGGTTGTCAAATGCTTAGTTCTATTACCCGCAAATATCATTTTTCTTTGCCATTCATTGATCAAATGTTAGAAAGGTTAACTGGTCATACTCACTATTGTTTTCTTGATGGATATTCAGGTTATAATCAGAATGTCATTATACCATAAGATTAAGAAAATACAACATTCACTTGCCCCTTTAGAATATTTGCTTATCGACAGATGTCATTTGGCCTTTGCAATACTTCAGCCACTTTTCAATGATGTATGGTTAGTATATTTTCACATGTGCTTGCTTGACTTTGTGATTTAAAAAAGTCAAATATGATGTCGGATAAGTTGAGAATTTAGTCTAGTAAAAAGTGAAGTAAGGGAGTTGAGTAAGTCCAATATGTATTAGAGTAGGAAGTCAAGTAACTGAAGTTAGGTAAACATTTTGAATAAGTCGAGTAAGTTATTTGAACAAGTCAAGAAATAGTTAAATAATTTTTTTAAAGAATTCAAGTACAAAAGTCGGATAAGTCGAGTAAGATGTAAAGTAAAGGACTCGAGTAAGTTGAGTAATTGAAGTTGGGTAAGTCGAAAATTTTTTGCTTGCTCGACTTACCCGACTTCAGTTTCTCAACTTAGTCAACTTCCTTACTTCAAATCTTACTCGACTTATCCGACTTCGTACTCAATTTCTTTAAAAAAAAATTATCTACTCTTTCTCAACTTATTCAAATAACTTACTCGACTCATTCAAAATATTTACCCGACTTCAACTACTTGACTTCCTACTTTAATACATATTCGATTTACTCAACTTTCTTACTTCACTTTTTATTGGATTAAATACTCGACTTATCCGATATCATACTTTACTTCTACAAATATTACTTAACTCTTACTTGACTTCATACTTTACTTTTAAAAAAATTACTCAAGTCTGGTAACTAATCGAGAATACTCGATTTATATTAAAATAAAAAATTTTCTTTTATTAAGTTAGGTAAATAGTTGAAAATTAAAATAAAAAATACTCAACCTCAATTTAACCTTGTTCCATTTTTTATTTAGTAAAAATTCTTAACTTTTACGAAGGTCTAATAGTTAATTAAGAATATTCAATTTAAATTAAAATAAAATAAATTCGTTTAGTTAAGTCAGATAAAAAGTCGAATATACTCAAAATTCAGTTATATCAATTTGTAATATATAATTTTTTTTTTTTGATGCGCGGGGTAAAGTCCTTTGTTAAAGAGACTGCCCTTTCCGCCCGGAATCATGTCTTTTGTTTAACGAGGCATATGTAAATAAAAAAAGCCCATTGGATTAGGCTTATATATATATATACCTCTCTCTCTCTCTCTCGCTCACACCTTAGGGCTCACGTACGGGCACGACCAAATTCAAAATCCGTAAGCTTCTGTAATTCCTCTCTTCTCTTCTTCTTCCACAACGGCGACCCCAGCCGCAGTCGTCCAGCCCTACTCATTCACCCTCACAGTCTCACTCACACAAACCCACACTCTGCCGACACCCAACGCTGTCAGTTCGTTCCGGCGTTGCAGCTTCTAGCCATTTTCGGGCCGTTCGCTGTCGATCCAACTGCCGTCACTTCCGTCTCTGCCGTCGCTTCCGATCCATAAAGGTTAGTAGGTTACTTATTATTATTGTTATTAATTATTACTATAAACAATTGTGAAATTCATTATTATTATTATTATTAATTATTACTATAACCAATTGTGAAATTCTGACTTTTTGTAATGATAAGCCATTTTCTGCTGGGGAAAATACTTCTAATTTGTCTGTTAATTACTTAACTGGTTTGGATGAATACTTCTAATTTGTGTTTATTTAGGGTTTTCTTTGAATTGGGTTTACGTCAATTTCTAGTTCTCTTTTGGTTATTATATAGACTTGATAAGTTGATGAGTACTGTGCCCTAGGTATGAATAAGGGCTTTTTTTTGGCAGATTTAGCAGTAAATTAAGCCAGCTAACCCTGGAAATTACTGTTACTGTAATGCCTGCGGATCAAAATCCCTGCGAATCAAAATCCCTGTTGTTTGAATTTTACTTTTATTTCTCATGTTGTTTGATAACAAAAAATTAGAACGAATACAATGGATTGACAATACCGTTAGTCTGGTTGACTTGTTAGTATGTTGCGTTAGTTAAAGGAGCTATTACAACTGGTACAGTATTCCTTGAGGTACGTTTGCGAAGAATTACCACCACCAGTCAAAAAATAAATATATAAATGAACTTGATCATGCCCGAAAGTATTGAATTTTCTGTGCCTATTGCTGCATTTGTTTTTGCGGTTGCGAATAGATATAGTTTTCTATAAGATGTTTACTACTATTAGATTTTCTAAGAAGTTGATGTGTTTGGAACAATTGCAGAACTAACTGCTTTATATGTTTTCTGTGACAGTTCTGGGTATTGGATTCTGACCTTTTATTAAGTTAGAAGCAGGAGAAAATGGGAGAAAGAAAAGTACTGAACAAGTACTACCCACCAGATTTTGACCCATCAAAACTTCCTAGGATCCGACGACCAAAGAACCAGCAGATTAAGGTTCGGATGATGTTGCCCATGAGCATCCGATGCAACACATGTGGCAATTACATCTACAAAGGGACAAAATTTAATTCCCGAAAAGAAGACGTCATTGGCGAGGTAACTATAATTTTTTTTACGTAATTAAATTTATTTTATTCAATTATATAGTTTCTGATTTTGTGTATTAATTTTAATGTTTTATAATGTTAAATGATATTGCAGACGTATCTCGGAATTCAAATATTCAGGTTCTATTTTAAATGCACAAAGTGCTCAGCTGAGCTGACAATGAAAACAGATCCTCAAAATTCAGATTATGTAGTGGAGTCTGGTGCATCTCGTAATTATGAACCTTGGCGTGCAGAGGATGAGGAAGTAGACAAGGAGAAAAAGAAGAGAGATGCTGAAGAGATGGGGGATGCTATGAAAGCTTTGGAGAATAGAACCTTGGATTCCAAAAGGGAGATGGACATCCTTGCAGCACTTGATGAAATGAAGTCTATGAAGTCTAGACATGCAACTGTTAGTGTAGATGCTATGCTTGAGGCCTTGCAGAGCACAGCTCCTGAAAAGGAGAAGAGGCTGGAAGAAGAGGATGAAGTACTTATTAGATCAATATTCCAGAAACAGAAAGAAGTTATTCGAAGGATTTCTGATGAAGATCTCAATGATGATGGTGATTTGTTTCAATTTGCTGGTGAGAGTAGTGAAGGCTCAAGCAATAATTTGAAGAAAAGAAAGCTTTCTGAAGAAGTTCCGAGTAAACCAACAAATGCATTGACAAAAGCCAGTTTTCCTGATAGCATTAGCAATGGAGGTATGTCATGGTCATCTTCCCCCCTCCCCTCCCAAAAATTCGTGTATACTATATTCATTGAAAATGCATGGATTTTAAATAGATTGATGATGACCAACCTAGTGGAAACAATTTTATACATGTGTTGTCATTATTGGTTGGCATTCTGCTGGCCCTGTTTATATGTTGGCCAAGTATGTCCCCCTCCTTGAACAGAGTTTTTGGTTTCTAAAAGAATGATGATGGAAATAAATTTTTTAACTATGATGTTAATAAAATTCTGTAGCTTTGAACTAATATACCCAATTGAATGATACTTTATGCTACAATATAAAGTGTAACTATTGTGCTGATTGTTTTGTTAATTTGTGCTTAGAAATTTACCATCCTGTCTGATTATTCTGTAAGGATTTTTCTAGTTGTATAGGCATTGTTTGTTATTAAATCTGGAGAATATTTTGGTGTTTAACCTTAAAAGCATGAAAGTAAATGTGGACAAAACAGTAGGTTAGTAGCTGTTAGTGTTTTGGTATTGGTGTGAGTACATGCACACTCTCTTGCTTGTGTGGTTTTGTTTGAATTATTTCAATCAATGAATTGTGTGTTGCATCACTATGGAATTTGAGCTTGCACTTAAAGCATACTGACAGATTTCATGTTGTTTGTTTTGTTTTCAATAGAAAATCCAACTGTTTCAGCAACTGAAGGTGATTCCAAGGTACCTCAAAAGTCTTCATCAATCCGGATTCAAGTAATCAAGAAACCAGTTGCGGTCTCTGCCACCAAAGTTATTGCAAAATCAGAGAACAAATCAGAGGAAAGCATTGGACTACAATCACTCTGCCAAACCTACAACAGTGATGACGAGTAGTTTGTCTTTTTTACTTGATTCATGAAATTTATACCGTCTTTTCAGTTTCCATTAGTTTAAATGGTTGAAGCTTCGATGAAATGTAAAGAAACTGTGAATTGAATATTCTAAACAGTTGATACCGGATGTGGAGTTACCGAACCAGCACCTCAATAGTGGTCTCCTTCTCCAAGTTAATGTTGCTGTTATTAGAGTTTTGGACCACTTAGCATGTGATCTAGGCTAACATCAATCAACCTGAAGCTATATAGTGTATCTGGAGGGTCTGTAAAGTTGGCAAATGATGCTTGTTCCAATTTGGCAGAAGATCCCATGTCAGAGTGGAGTGGAATAGTTTGTTTACAAAATTAGAAGCTTGCTAGCTAAATTCAGACTATCAATTTGGGATCAACTATTTTCCAGGAGAGTGCAGTTGTGTAGCACACTAGGGATGGTAGTGGGAGGGAAGGCTGACCGTTATTTCTATATCCATTCTCGATATTTTGCGTAATTTTTATCATATTTTTATTTGGTCGGAATTACTTAAGGAGATCATTTTCACGTTCTCGAATAATAACAAGGGAGTCAAAAGGTCCTTGATCCTTTAATAAATTTTTAAATAATTGATATATTTTTAATTTTAAATTTAATTTACTCATATTAAAATAAAATTTTAAATAAAAATAAAATTAGATAATGAATTTTATATTAACATTAATTTATTATAAAAGTTATGTTATAAAATATAAATTATCAATATAATTATTTTTGTTAATTTTTATTTTATAATAATAAAAAATTATTTTCATGTAAATAATAAAATAAATAAAATATATATATATATATATATATATATATATATATTAAAATTAATATTTTTAAATGGAGAATTTGGGAGAGAATGAGGGTTTTAGTTCATTTTTATCTTTTTTAAAAAATAGGATAAAAAATTTAATTATTTTCTTTTCAAATAAGAAATTGGATATAAAATAATTCTCGTACCCTCCTTAAATAAGAAAAATTTTCAAGGATCCATCTTCAAAGGAATTTTTGTCATCCCTAATATTAGGGTTGGGCATCGAATCAAATTTAGATTGATTCAATCCGAATTAATCTTATTAAAATTAAATTCAAGAAAAATTTTAAGGACTCATGTTTAAAGGAATTTCTGCCATCCCTATCATTAGAGCTTGGCATTGAAACATCGAATTGAATTTAGATTGATTCGATCCGAATTAATCTTATTAAGATCAGATTCAAATTTAGAACTAAATTAGATCGGATAAAAATTTTGCAATCCTATTGAATTTTATTTGCATTGGATCGGATTCATATCAATCTCATCGGATTGCTCTTACAATTAAAAAAATACATAAATATAAATAAAAAATAAAAGTTAGCCAACCTCAAACCTTACATTTCCCAAATCAAATAGAGACAAATCAAAGAATCGAAGAAGCCGGCCACAAACCTAGTTTCGGCCACAAACTCAGCCGCATCACCCACAAACCCAGCAACTCTTTGAGAAAAATTCGGCCAGGTGTCCAGTCATCGACGGCCCAGCTGCACGCTAATGACGTCCCAACTGACAGCCGTTGAGCCCTTGAGCCACGCATTGCAAAAGTTCCAAACTTAACTGCTACATTTATTCGTTTATTGCAAGGGTTTCAAACGGATCCAACAAAGATTGTGAGGTGTGCATAAGTTGTAAGAATAGATTCTTTGGCTTTGGAAAATTTGCAGAGGTTTGGATCTTTGGCCAATGGTTGTTCAACTTTTCCCGTGAAGAAATAAAGAAGCACGGTTGGAAGTCACATTTTATTGTTGAAGACGACCATTCACTTTCGAGTTTTGTTCAAAACTCCATCTTCTCCAACGAGGTTGAATTATTTGTGAATTTATTTTGCCTCTCATTCTCCTTGTTTTTTGGGTGATTGTAAAATTAATTGTTTGATTTATTTTCTGCTTTTGAGATGCAATTGTTACTTAAATCTTCGACAAATTGATGTTACAACGAAAACACTTTATTTTTTGTTTTTCTTATTCCATTTGCTGGCTTGCTGCATTTTTTTTCCTTAATTTGTATTTCATCTTGCAAGTGATTCAAATTCATCTAATTTATTAGAACACATTCGAATCCGATTTCAATATGATGTTATGGATCTGATCCAAATCTAAATTAATCCGAATATATTCAGATGTATTTCGGATAGGATTTAAGTTTAGATTGCATTACCTTTTTTTTTATCAAACCGAACAATCCGAAATCCAATCGAATCAATCAGAATCCGATCTGTATCCAATTTTACCCACCCCTAGGCACATACAACGCTTAGCCAATTTGGCTCCTTACTATAGTGACTAATGTCTTGTAATTTTTCTTATCTTAATAAAATTTCCTAATTCTTATTTTTTAAAAATAAGTCTTTTTATCATCATTAGAATGGAAACTGAAAGTATATTGAATGGAGCCTTAGAAGATTGCCATGATGTTGATTGAAATGTAGCAAATGCTTGCCTTGGTTGATTTGATGCACTAATCCAAAGAAACCATAGAACAAGAAATAAAATATTTGCCTTTCAAAGCAAGTCAGCAAGACTGGCGTGGGACTCCTAGATGACTGGATCCTAAGCCATAAATGAAAAAACTACATATTGGAGTCACCTTAACTGTTAAAATGCCAACAAAATGTGAAATAGTAAGCAAACATTTTTCCTAACATTATCCATGATGATTTTGAAATTACAAAAGAGAATCTTATTCATGGACTTTCTCCTTCCACAAGTCTCGAAACATCTTAATCCTTGCGCTCTCCTATAGCAAAACCATCGTCTAGATCATTAGCCATCCCAGGTGATCCCACAAAATCGGCACAGCCACCAGCCAATGGCTCAAATACACCACCAAAGTGCTTATCCATTGATCTACGCGTATTAGGACTCCTACAAAAGTGCTAACTTATAATACCTAAGTTAATATGTTACGCGGTCTCTAATTGTTATCATCAGTGCCTATTTGTTAGACCAGAATGTAGGTGGCCATTTGTTAGGCCAGACCAAAATATAGGTGTTGTGTTTTGTAATTGCTTGTCTCAGGACTCCTACCAAAGCGTTAACTTAGCACACCTAAGTTAATATGTTACATGCTCTCTAATTGTTATCATTAAAGCCCATTTGTTAGACCAGAATGTAGGTGCCCATTTGTTAGGCCAGACCAAAATGTAGGTGTTGTGTTCTGTAATTGCTTCGTGTTGCTACAGTTACTGATTTCTACAGTCGTGTGAAAAATGTTTGTCTTTGTTTGTGGTTTATCTTGCTATTTATATGTTTTGCTCACTGCTTTCCTTTTACATCCTTTGTTTTTCCATTATGGCTTAGGTATGCTCCTATAGAAGTATGCACGCTGGTCTCTATTAGCTCAAACATTTGGGAATCACACAATTAACTTTTCATGCTAGCATTTCCTTAGCCATAAGTCAGCTTCTTGATGAAGCAATAGCTCTAGCTTCTGCATCTTCTATCGAGAGGGAACTTCAGATAACTCCCTGGAACCTGAGTAGCAACTTTGTTGCCTGCACAAACCAGGTACATCAATCTATCTGACAGATGAAAGTTTGCGTCTCTGACGTGTGTGTGTGCAATGTTCTAGACTCAGGGCTAAAATGTATTATAGTACTTCGCTTTCTCCTTAATTGTAAACTGTGGCGCGAGTTGTGGAAATATTTTTACTTTGTGCTAGAGCTATTTACCCATCTTTATTTATGCAATTCTGGTTATGGTATCCCATTTTGTTTCACTGGGGCGGTTCAACTTCTTTGTTCTTTTGGTAATTATTTATTTTTATCATTCTTGTTATAGTGGGTTTTCAGGGCATTACATTCAACAAGCACTACTCTATATTTTTCTTTTTCTCTTTTGCATTTATATTTTTGTATTGTTTATTCTATTTAATTTCAAGACGGGGAAAATATTAAGCGTTTGGAAATACCTAGTATTGGTTATCCATCTGGTGGGGGCCTAGGATTTAGCTTCTAAAGCTTCAGTGTCAAGTGCAATGGTGAAGAAAAATGCACTACTGATGGAGGATATCCCACTGTTATTGGAACAAATGTTGATCTTTGTAGACTGAGCATAAAGGCTGCAAGAGAGGTGATCAATTGTGATTAAAATAGCTCCATTAATCTATCTCCTTTTGAGCTTAAGATGCTTAACATGAAGCATATCTTTTAACTTAAAAAAAAATTATCGGCATTTTACTTGACAGTCGATTACTTTATTGAACTTTTCTTGTCCAAATACTTGGTCAAGTTTATAGCAGAAAAATTTATATGATATTTGAAAGCATCTGCTTGTCTCTTGGCCTGGCTCAAGAAATAAGAGATTGCATGCCATAGAATTTCACTTGGCTGGAATTGATTAGGTATTGTGATAATCTAGAAGATACCTAAGGACTTAATTAATGGTCTCTCTTAAGTTATACTAATTAAAGATTATTGGGGAATAAACACGTACTCTTATCCTTAAGCATTTTTTGACCTGCATCAATCAGATGGAGTGTCAAAAGTTAGGAATGAATAAGTTTGGTAAAATCATGTCATCGTAACCTATTTACTCTTTTTTTTTTTTTTTTAAGGAATCGAAGCTTAAGTTAATAGGTAAGGGAACAATAATAGTAGTTAGTCTCTAACAAATCCCCTAGTCATGTAGGAAAGTGACAAGTATTTTTCATGTGTTAGAGCACTAACTAAAACTAATGTCACTGGGGATTTTTGAAGATTCACTTTTAGCTGTCGATGACAATGAAATTAGAAGTGACTCTAAGCATAGTGATTTGGATTCCTTTTCTGGGGATCTAGAAAATTTGCTTAATGCTGAGGAATATGAAGAGGAAGAAGTAATTATGATACAAAGCATGACAAAGAGGAAGGTGTTAAGGGTCTTAAAATGAGAAGGCGTCCAATCCAAGTACGTGCAAAAAAGGAAATTGATGATGAAGCGGCTGAATTATGCAGGCTATTCATGGATGGTCTGGATTATTTCTTTTCTAACTTCTAATTTTAATTTACACTTAGGAATTAAATGTCAGCTTTTGTGGGTTCTACTATATATATATATATATATATTTGTAAGTATGCCTAAGGATAGATATTAAATCGGTTTATTATCAGTAATCTTTTTGTAGTGCAAGTCCAAAACTTTTTTGATATGTTTAACTGTTAGAAAAAGCTTAGTGGTCAGAAAATATTAACATATTATGTTTTGGGATAATACTTCCCTCGTCTATTAATTCATGATAAATAATTTGTATTGCTTTTAAAGCGTAAAAAGATAACTAGTTTACACCTGATTTTACTTAATACATACTCTCCATGCATAAAGTGAAATAAGATTGCAGTTTTTGAGCATTAGTACGTTGTATTTATACATCTACCAACCAATAACATATGACAAATGCAGTCCTCTTATGACGTGGATTTTTCTTTTTTCTTTTATGGCCCACAGTTACAACAGAGGATCAAATTTGTGGAGCTTCTGGGTTCTTTGCAAGCACGTTTGTCGATTATCACAAAATTTTAGACTGTCTATTTAATTGTGCTAAGCAAAACTCTTCGAATAGGTCTCTTTTAAATGGGCTAAACTGAATTTGTTGCCTTATTAGACAATTTTTATGATTACTATATCTGCTGATCGTTGTATTCCAAGTAGATATATTAATACCTAATGATATGGTCAACCATACTATTGTTTTGCAGTTGATTAGGCTGAGCTGAAGAACAAAGTAAAAGAAAACAATCTCTAATGGAAGGAGGCTAATTGCTTGCCAAATTAATTTTTGGTCTTGAGATCGTTGAATGGCTTGAGAAGCCAAATAAAATATCTAAGCATATGTCAATTACAATCCAACCAAATGGATCCCACATAGCAAATGAGCAGATTAAAGATCCAAAGGAGGTAAGCGGTGTTGGGTTGTTAGTTTCTCCTTGATTTGAGGATGCTAATGACTTTATTATCTGTAATGACAGAATGAGAGTTTAATTGCTAAAAGAAACCTGTCTGGAAAGGTGCAAGCAATGAAAAATAATTTTATCTCACCAGTGGGTAAAAGCGTCAAGATATAATGGCAATATCATTATTTATATCCTAGTTCTTTTTTTTTTCTTTTGTTTTTTATAAATGTTTTCTTAAATATTGAGTTAATATTTTGTTTAGCTTAAAATTGTTTAGAATTTTATTAGACAATTAAAACTTTAAATTAAATGTGGGTCTCAAAGTTTGACTATAGGATTCGCATCAAAGAGTGTGACACATAAAATGACAGGAAAATTTGATAAGTATTAGAATACTATTAATTATTAATAATTGTTGTTGTACTTAATCCATGATATAAGTTAGAGTATTTGAGTTTTTGTCTTGAGAATCTAAATGATGTTGTAGAGGTGGAGAAAATGATAACAAACATTAAGGAGTCATTCATTGAACTTTATGAGTATTATTGTCGTATAGATTCAATGTACAATAGTAATAGGAATGCTACACTTCCTATTGATGTCTCATTTTCAGGTGAGGTAGTAGTTGAAGAATAAGTTGAAAGTGGATTTATCAATATGAAAAATGAGATAGATCGATATTTGTTACACCTCAATTGTAATGATGATATTTTCAATGGTACCCTAAATGTTTGTTAGACATTTTCTGCTTTGCATTAGTGGAAGTAAAAATGCATTAAGTATAGAATTTTGTCAAATATCGTTAAGGATGAATTTGTTATACTTGTTTTTACTATAGTGTTTGAGTTAGCTTTTAACACCAAAAGATAAATATTTAATCTTTTTCGGAGTTCATTGACCTTTAAAATGATCAAGGCATTGATATGGACACAAAACTGGCTACGATGTAGTTAGAATCATGTGGAGATAAAGAAGAATGATGAAGAATCATTAGTTGAAACCTTTAAGGATATGGCAATTTGTTAGGCATCGGAGAAAGGTTAGTGTATTGATTGAATTTTTTATTTATGAATATGTATTTTTGAACAGTTATTTCTCAAACTATTTTTGTTGTTATGTAGAAATGGAAACACCATAAAACCACATACATACATGATGGAGCTTCGACTTTGAAGAAACAAGATAACAAAATAGATTATGATTTTTCTCTTTTTACATGTTATGTTGTTTTGGTGTGTAACTTTATAGTTGGATGACTGTCAAATTTTAAAATGATGATGTGATAATTTGTTTTGCTGAATGATTTGAAATTATTATGTTTATATTGTTTTATTATAATTTTTAGTTGACAGAGTAGTGTGTTAATTTTGATAGTGACTACAAATGATAATATTTATAAGTTAACTGATATGGAATTTAGGCTAATGACATTAATATATAGTAAAAATAACATTTTTAATTATATTCGGCTGAACCCAAATGGTTTTTGGGCAAGCCCAAACCAATCAAAACTGAGTTGAGAATTCTAGTTCGGCTTTGTGCTTTCTCAGACCGACTTATGGGTTGAAATATTCTCAACCCGAAATTTCGGTTCCAATCTGGTTAGGGCAAAATCGACTCACGTCTACCTTACTTATTATTAGGGATAATAAAATTCAAGATCCAGATCTGAATGTAAGTGCATCTAAATTTATATCATAATTTTTTTTAAAGGATTTAGATACGGATAATATCCGATCGGATTAGATATTTGAATCCATAAAAAAATTAAATTTAACAAATAAAACTCAACAATTAAATAATTAACAATTTAAAGTTAACAACATAAAACAACATTATAAATCTACAAATAAAAATAATATAAATTAAACAAAAAAATAACATAAATTCTAACTACACCATTAGAATAAGCAAATAAAAATGCTATAAATCCATGTAGATTTCCAGCTTCCAATCCAACACGTCATGCCACCATATGGTCAATCATCTCGATCATTCATTCTTTTAGCATTCATAATTTGTTATGTAAACCAATTAAATGGTTGACGATCTAATCATGAAAACATAAAAAATACAATCAAACAATTAACTAAAATACCCAATACCAAATCCTTAACCCGAAAAAAAAAAAAAAGCCAAATCAATAACAATAAACCAAAATACCAAATCATTGGCCGGTGAAAAAATCCTATGTAATTAATAATACTAGAAAAACAAAAATAAAAAAGAAAACTACTGGCAAGAAAGATCTAATCAAGCTGCTCTTGGATAACGACGATGCATGCGAAGTGATGACGGCATCTGACTAATAATGCGTGCAATGACAATGACAAGACATGCGATGGCGACCTCATGCTCAGGTGAGGTTTAGGCGAGGTAGACAGTAATAGGTCATAGGCCAACAGTGATACAAACTCTTAACATTATTAGAATTATTTATTTTATTTACTTAATTTTGTGGTATTGGTTAATTTTGACTTACTTGTAGAAATATAGGTAAGTGGTGGAGCATTATGTCAAAATATGCTTAGCATTACTAATTTTTAGGTTGTAATCTTAAATAAGTTTTATTATATAAAAGTTGATGTTATTCAATAAAAAGTATCATGAGTTTATTATTTTGGTAACATAAAGGTTGTATTTGGGAGTTTCTTGGTTTCTCGAATAACTAATACTTATTTAGAAGTTTGGATTTTCTTGAATTAATCCCAATTATCATCTAATTTTTCTGCTTCATTTGATTTCTCCTTATAAACTTTAGTGTTCGTATCATTTGGTATCAGAGCTTGGAAATAAATTAGAAGTAATTAAATTTTTATAATGGAACAGAGACTGGTGAGAATTCAGAAGATGATGGAGGTTATGATTCTTGAGCAGAAAGAAATTACCTAGAAATTATTGTGCAAAATGGATGAAATATCAAGAATATGAGATACAGGGTTTAATTTATCGAGCCATTATATCAAATTCGTGAAAGAAATTACCATGTCTTTGGTTGAAGTTCAACTTATCCAACAAAGTGACAATTTGGCAATTCAGCGCATGATAGAGGTGTTAGACAATGCAATAAAATAGTGGCATCATTGAAGAAAATTCAACAAATCAATATTCAAAATGTTAGAGTTTTCTCTTACAAGTCAAAGATGCGGAGTGTTTATTTTAAGGACAAAGCCAAAATGCCTAGCCACCATGATGAGAAATCGTTCATCAGTAAAGTGCCAAAAATTGAGATGAAGAATATGGTTTGATCAATGGAGAATCTTCAAGAGATTTCAAGGCATCGTTTTTAAATCTAATTATGAATTGGAAACAGAAGAGAAAGCAAATTATTTCATATCAATCTACCGTTGAGGACAATGGTATTTCAAGGGGGAAGGAATGATACCAACTCTTAAAATTATTAAACTTATTTATTTTATTTACCTAATTTTATGGTGTTGATTAATTTTGAATTAATTAAAAGTAGTTGTACTTATTTTGTAGAACTATATGTAAGTGATGGAGCATTATATGAAAACATATTTAGTGTTATTAATTTTTAGATTGTAATCTTAAATAAGTTTTATTATATAAAGCTTGATGTTATTCAATAAAAAGTATTATAAGTTATTTTGGCAACATGAAAGTTGTATTTTAGAGTTTATTAATTTCTCAAATAACCAATATTTATTTGGAGGTTTGGATTTCTTCGAATTAATTTCAATTGTCATCTAATTTTTCTGTTTCATTTGATTTCTCCTTATGGATTTTAGTGTTCGCATCAAACGGAGATCCAAATTTGTGGGTAGCAGCTGCTGTTGAAGGTGAAGTGTGTGTGTTGAATAAGAGTGTATGTGTTGAATGTGAGATCTTGAGAGGGCTAGGGATTAGGTTATAATTTTTTTTAATTTAATATATATTTTTAATTTCATATAATTGAACCCAAATATTCAATTTTTTAGATACACTTGTATTCAAATAAGAATCTAGATTCATGCAGATTTTTATTTTTCAACATCTAAAACCACCTTTTTTAATTATATGGATATGAATTTTTTCAAGATCTCAATCTTCTGGATTCTTACATATGCGAGTCGGATCCGGATATTATTTTAATAGTGCCATCTGAAAAAATAAAAAAGTCACGAAAATTGATTAATTGTTTTTTAATTACCGATGCGTAATGTATAATTTCCATTGGTTTCTATCTTTTGAATCCTTAATTCCCTCTTATTTACAATTACATTATAAATATCAGGCTATTTAGATCTGAAACACCAACAAATCATTATTGCTCGAAAAATTTGGAACTTGGGAGGCAATCAGGGAAAGAGAAGTCAAAGAAAGCGTGTGGAGTTGAATGAGCAACATGAAAAATGAAAATTTAAAAAAGGATAATTTTCAGTTTCCTCCCTGAGGTTTGGAGTCCTTACACTTGAATAGATCGTATGGATGTATCTCTATTTTACTCTATGTATAAAGTTTAGTATATCTTTAGTATGTGAAGGCAAATGAGTAATTACATGCTAAATTGATTAAATATTAAAAAAAATTTAAATTTTTGCAAATGGAAAACTGGAATGTCAGAAACATATGCTTGGTTTTTCCACCAAAATAAAAACGATAGTGGTGGCTGCGTCCTTGAATGTAAGAAAAGTAATGGTTAGAAAAACAATATTTATAGATCTGCATGCCCACCCTTTTCTTGGCTGATTCAGTCAGCTAGACCCGCCTTGCCTCTGCCTCGATTGGTGGTGTTTGCGTCCACCTTCATCGCTATCTCTTTTATCATGTGCTTCTTCAGTTTCGCATTTCCAGTCATTGTGATTTTTTATGCTAAGGATCCGACGGCTGGGATCCGATAAGGGTTTTAAGTGTTTAAACTAAGTGTTATGAAATGAATGTTTGATGATTCAAAATGCAGATTGAGATGAAGATGAATGAGAATGCTGAGATGAATTTGCTGTGAATGAGCTGTGTTAATAAGCTTTTGTAATGAAATTCCATACCAAATTGCTTCTTAACATTACCTTAATATGAGATGAATTTATAGCCATCTTCCTTGCCAATCCGCATGATTTAATGGTAATATTAGCAGAAAGAATTTTGTTTTTTTTTTTTTAACATTGCCGTTACTACTAAGTTAAGTTCTCATCCGTATCGTCATGAAATTTTTAGATTTTATAATTCATTCTCTACGTCGCTCTCCTTCAGCTTGACCCATTTTACCATTTTATTTTGAGAAAGGGCAGCTGCAGAGAGAGCTTGATAACCAGTTTCTTTTTCTATGGAGGTTTCTATGTTTCATTTGGATTTGTGGTTGTTATGGCTCGTCTTTGCTATTATCTTGCCTCCTGCTTATGCTCAAACTCATGCTTCAACTCCCACTCCTAGCCCCTCTAGTGATGATTGTTTTATTTTTAGGGATGTCGATTGACTAAGGAATTGCATATGTGATCACTTATCTCGTTCACACCACTGATTTTTCTTATAGCTTGTAAATTATCGATGCCTCTGCTAATGGATTAGGACATTTTGGTGTTTGGATTTACATGTGTATGTTTGTTTTAAGCCATGGCAGAGATATAGAAAGATAGAGAAATTGAAGGATGTTCTTTATCTTTTTCTTTCATTTATCGAATATAGACTAATTGAGCTATTTTTTGTCCGAAAATTTGCTATTGGCCATTGGGCTTCGTCTCCAAACCATTGATAAATTGATAATTATTGTTTTTTTGGTGATTTAGGAAATCGAAATTAGAAAATTTTCATGGGTTAGTATTAACATTTTATTATAATTTGATGCCAAGGTCGAATGGCTAGTGGAATGTTAAAATATTAATGCAAGGGTGTTTTGGTCATTTAATGAGTTAGTTAACGATAGAATAAATTTTCTACTAATAGTAGGACATTTGAAATGGAGTTATATGAAATGGACTACTATCTTATCTCATCTGGAGGGAACGAGTATTTGCTTTAAAATATTAAATTATACTTGAAATTAATATATATACATTTTAATTCATACTTAAAATCCACATATATACACTTGAAATCATGCTCAAAATCCTTATATATATACACCTTTCAAATTATGCTTAAGATTAAATCATATACTCTTTAAATCATGCTCAAAATCAACATATATAAACTTTTAAAATATTAAATCATCTTATCTGGAGGGAACGGGTATTTGCTTTAAAATATTATTAAATCATGCTTGAAATCAATATATATACACTTTAATTCATGCTTGAAATCAATATACTTTAATTCATACTTGAAATCCACATATATACACTTGAAATCATGCTCAAAATCCTTATATATTCGCCTTTCAAATCATGCTCAAAATCCTTATATATATACACCTTTCAAATCATGCTTAAGATCAAATCATATACTCTTTAAATCATGCTCAAAATTAACATATATAAACTTTTAAATCACGCTCAAGATCAAATCATATAGTCTTTAAATCATGCTCAAAATCAACATATATACACTTAAAATCATGCTCAAAATCCATATGTATAAACATTAGATCATGCTCGAAGACCATATGTAAACACTTTAAATTATTCTCAAAATCAACATATAAATACTTTGAATCATGCTCGAAAATCAATCATCTCTTTTACCATTTTAAAATCGATACGGAGCATAAATAAATAAATATAATTTAACGAAATATTTATACGAAATAAACATTTAATTTCGGAGAACCATTTAATGAAATCACTTTAAATATTCGAACAAGCTTTACTATATAAAAATCAAATAATTTTAATATATTCCATTCACAGTGACAATTTCAGACTCGGCTATCACCCAAGTCTGCAGGTAGATTCTCGTCCGCAGATCCACCTATTTACAGAAATGATATAATTACTTCCCATAATTATAATTTGAACTAATCTCACAAAAATAATGCTTAAAAATAAATATTCGTCCTAACATTACAAACTCTCAATTTTTCCAGCTTACCGTATTAATCTCGTATTCGTAATTTACTAATATAATCCAAAATTATACTACCCTCAATTTCATAATTTACTAATTTACCCTCAACATCATTAAATTACCGATTTATCCTCAATTCAGATTACAAAAACACCTCAAAGCTGGAAATTACGAAATTACCCTCAATACGCGAAATTACTAAAATGCTCCTACGGTCAACGTTGACCGGAATTCACCCAACGGCGGTGGGGAAGCTCAGATTAGACACTTCAAGTCGAGGTGAGTCCAACGATACCGGTGGTGGCCTCCTATGCGTGGCGGCGAAGCCGAATCGAGCTCGTGAAGCCGTGGCACTTTGGGTGGTCGATCGGCGGCAAATCAGCCTCCTCGGTGCCAGTGGCTGGTCGAGAATGAGAGAGGGCAATGTGGAGAACAAAACCCAAGTGGTGGTGTTGCCAAAATCCGGCGAAAACACGGGCAAATCGTGACGGGTTCGTGCTTGAGCTTCGCGCTCCCGATTCGGCAGCGTTATCGATGTTTCTGGCCGACGGGGATGGCAAGGGATGTTCTCTGTCTCGTAAGCTTCGATTTGATACTAAGCTCATCCGGTGGGGTGGTCGAAATAGAGAGTTACGGCCGGGTTAAATTCGCAGGCCCGGTCGAGTCAAACACTTTCCTCTCTCTCGGTTTGCTCCAAATTCACTCGGTTTCCTTTTAAATACACCCATAAAATATCAACTACACCCTCTCATGATTAACACATAGACCTCCTTGATTTATTACATAAACCCCTCTTGGTTTAATTATTGACATAACTAAATATAATAAATTCATATGTTACATCTTACGTTGTATTTTAAATTTTGAGAAATTTGTTTGTTCGTGTCTGGATCTGCTTGGCAAGTGAACTTTTTCTAGCATTCATTTCCAGCCTACAAGCAATTTTAGATCTTTACAAATATGTCAGGGGGACTTTGGGAGGTTGGGTCATGGCAATTCTAGTGACTTGTTCACTCCCCTACCAATTAAAGCATTGCATAGTCTGAGGATAAAGCTAATTGCTTGTGGGGACAGCCATTGTTTAGCAGTGCCTGTGGCCGAAGAGGTGCAGAGGTTTGAAGTCTCTCTAAAAATTTTCATCCATTCTTTCTGTAATTATTGATTTAATTTACTCAATAGAGTGTAGCTAGTGCAGTGGTTCAACTTTCAGTTATTTGCTTGGATATGTAGGTTTCTCTTTTGGTATAATTTCATTCATATTTCCTCTGTATGGAGAAAGTGTCTTATATTCCATTGTTTTTTCCATTCTATAATAACGAGAATGAAATTTTGATAATCTTGATTGTGACTGGCAGAGTGATTATGCAGAGGAATTTTTAATGCTTCTTTAATCTTATAAATGGTTCTTGTGTCTGGTTTAAGTATTTTTAAACTCTTTTGTGGAATCCAAAATGAAGCAAATGATCATCCTTTTGACTTTTTTTTTTCTGTTTGGAAGTATATGAGTTTCAAAGAATAAATTGGGTGGTGGTCATGGTTATCTTTGATGATATAGATGGCCGCTGTGGCAGAGACATAATGTTGGCGATTGCAGCTTGTTGGTAGAATGATAACTGGAGGCTTCAAAATTGCTCAGATTTCTGTTCAATTCAGAACTTTTGTTTTAAAACCAGATTTCATTTCTCCCCCATTAATGCTCAGCTCTGTGATCTTTTCTTTTCCTTGTTTGCTCTGAAATGTTTGGTGGTTATAGTTTTTACTATTTGAAAAGATTCTACATTCACCATTTTGTTGAATTAAAAGAGAAGGAAAAAATGAAAAAAAAAAATGAAGATTTATAGTCTTACTACCATTTTAATTGTAAAGTTCTTTTTCTCTTTCCTTCAGCAATAATTTATCCTAGTTCCCCCTCCAAGCCAATTCTCCATAACTTGAAAGAAAAAAGGAAAAAGAAAATTCTCTCCATAACCTACCTCCTGCTTATATTTATCATATGGTAAAATACTGCTTCATTTAAAGAATGGCTGTATTTTGAAGGTATCTTAAAGCTTTGCGGCAAGTATTTGTGGCCTGACATGAGATTGTTTTAGTGAAACATTTTGATATGAATGAAAACATACGGTGATATTCGGTACTACTATAGATTGATTAAACATGTTTATCAGGTTGGCCCTGGGAAGAACCAAGTTTGTTTGGCCTTTTTCAGTGGTAGTAAGAGGTTCAAATAGGATTGGTTTAATTTAGGGTGAAATAGGGCGGGGATGGATGGTTGAAAAACAGAAAAAAATGGTATTAGGTTGCCTTTTTGGTAGATAATGTTTCAATTATTTCTTTTACCTCCCTGCAAAAGCTTGGTCATGCCAACTTTTGTTTGGGTTATTATTGCCCCCTTTCTGCACTTTCATTTTGCAATGGTATTCTTTAATTTTTCTGCTATTGAACCTCTTTAATTTTTCATTTTCTGCTATTTTGAGCAGGAAACTTAAAACGCAGTATTGCACCTTTGGTTTATTAATTTTCCATCTAATATTTGTACCTTTCTGTTGATTACATTAACAGTTAGCTGAACTTTTATTACTACATGACACATTTTCCTTTATCTTTACAAAAAGATGTTGATTGTTTAGATATTTTACCTGTGGTTCTGATTCATTGTGCTTGTGAAATTAACCGAGAAATGGCTTGAATATGCTTTTCTGATTGGTTTTCTGTGGTCTATTAAAGCTGGGGTGGGAATGAAAATGGTCAACTTGATCTTGGCGCCACTGAAGATTTCCTTTTGCCTCAAAACTCCAGGCCCTTGAGGTACTGCCTAATATTTTGTTAATTATAGAGACATTCATGTAGCTGCTCCGCACTACTGTCAATTTATCCTCATTTTAATGAAGAAGTTCAATTCACTTTGTGACCGTAGTTGACCATTCTCTCTCTCTCTTTTTTTATTTTTTGTTTTTTTCTTCTGAGCCGTAATTAGCAGGATATATAATTTATAACTGTGAAATTAATTTGTTAACAGTGAGAGGCTACGGTATGTATAACACATCAAATGCCCATAGATGAGTGAATAGCTTGAGTGCTTCTGTTCATAATATTAACTCTTGATCATAAGCTCAAATCCTATTATTATGAAGTTGGAAAAAGAAATGATAACTTATCACTGGAGATACAGGTTGTGTAATGCTTAGGATAGGAGGTTTATGAATAAAGCATTATCAACTTAAGGCTAGATGCCATTTCCATCATAAAATATTTTTCATTTGAGTCTTGATCGAGTAACTTTTAGAAATACATTTTGTACTTATCATGTCTTTTTTAGGGAGTATTGATCAAAATGGTTGCTGCTGGTGCTGAACATTCTGTTGCTGTTGCAGAAGATGGGAGAACTCTATAGATGGGGTTGGGGCCATTATGGAAATTTGGGTTTAGGAGATAGAAATGATCGCTTAATTCCTTAGAAAGTTGCTGCTGTCAATGTTTGTCCACAAACTGGTGTCCTTCATTTGATTTTAATATTTGAAAAAATTTTAAGGCAGCCTGAAAAATTTAACAATGCATGAACTGTTTCACTACAACTGAATGCAAACCTTTGTTTGAGTGACTTCACTATGATATTTCTGATCCATTGATTGGAAGTGCTAATACAATTTGATGGTTTCCTGATGCTTGACAGACTTGCTTGGGACGAAATCTTAAAAAACGTCTAATAATCAAATTAAATATTATCTAAAGTTGAGATCAATATTTCAATATGAACCCGGTATCTGGTAGATCCATTTCATCCCTAGTGTGTAGAATTCAAAAAGATTCTTTTGCTTTCAACTCTTTTATTTTCTAGTGAGACATAGTAAATTCTTGCTGGAGAAACATGGGGAGATCAATTTAATTGTACTTTATCACTTTCTACATCTTTGTTTGCTAAATATTTCTTCCCTCCCTCCTCTTACTTTATCTTCAGGTCTTTAATTGTTGGAGAAAAGATGGTTATGGTTGCTTGTGGATGGAGACAGACCATATCTGTTTCCTCTTCTGGTGGGCTATACACTTATGGATGGAGCAAATATGGTCAACTAGGCCATGGGAATTTTAAGGATCATCTTGGTCCATATAAGCGGGAAGCATTGCATGAAAGTATTATTTCTCAGGTGATCTTTAATCCTTCAATTTCTTTAATAACGGAGTCTGAGTGAGTAGCTATTTTCAAGATCCAAATTCTTTTTCTTTTTGTGAATATTATTTTCCAGGTTTGTGTAATATTGATTGGGAGAGTGTAAATGATATGTGATCTGCTCTGAAACTCGAACGTATAATTTTCTTGAAATAATTGTTTTTCGTGTTCTTGTGATTTAGCTAAGTTGAATCCTAAATGTTTGGGGACACAATTCACAACAGCTTAAATTGACCCGACAACTGTAGTGCAGGCACTAAAATGTTCGTTCACATGGAAGGCTGGGTGTTATCATGACAGATGGATTTGCAAAGTCATGCACAGCCAAAAAAATAAAGTTGTGGTTTTTTTTAGTTTAAGTAATATAGTTGTGTTTCTTTGTTTTATTTGTGTGTTGGTGTTTTGGGGGTGTTTGTTTGGTCGGGGGTTTTCTGTCACAAGAACTCTTGATCAAATCATTTATGGTACAACGTTGAGTAACCACTAATTCCAAAAATTTAAATTGATAGGCAATAGCCCAACAACTAGATTTTTGAACACCGAAAATCTCACATGGCTGTATTCCTGATAAAAGGAGGAAATTCTGATAGTTCTTCATTTATGCAGCCTAAAAGTAAATATGCATCCACTGTGTTATTTGAATTAATCAGGATTGGGGCTTTCTGCTCCATTGTTCCTTTGTCTTGTTTGCATTGTCTTTATTATTTATTTATGATGTTTCGTGTAATTGTTAATAATAAATCCCAAAACATGGCATATATGTGTTAATTCTAATTATTATAATTTCCTATCTTATCTGGTTCATTTGCACTTCAATATTTCTTGGCTTGAAATTTTGCAGATCTCAGGTGGTTGGAGACACTCTATGGCACTCGCATCCGATGGAAAACTTTATAGCTGGGGATGGAATAAGGTTATAAGCATTTCCATAATTTTCACCTTCAACATACTTTGCTGAAATTCACTGTAAGAAGTTGGTGTTCTTGGTGAAAATGTGTCCCCTTCTCCACCATGACCCCGCTTTCCCCCTCGTTTTACCTGGCAAATGTATCATTCTGTAGACAATTTGTCACTGAAAATTGTGCATCAATAAAAATTTTCATTTTTATTTTCCTTACAACATTCATTTTGCTTTATTTCATTTGTCTCTCATTCTACATTATGTTAATATATTTATAAATCTTTCCTAAATGTCTACATCTACTTATTGTACAGGTTGGAGTTGGTGACAATGTTGATCATTGCTCTCCGGTGCAAGTCAAATTTCCTCTTGACCAGGCATATTCTTGTTACTGTAGCTCCTGAATATTGGTTAAAATAGCCCATGGCATTGGTTTTCAGTTCTGTAGGATTTCCTCCTTTAACTTATCTTACATGGTTGCTTTCTACTAAATTGGTAATCACTGTCTTTTCCTAGTCTTATTTTTTCTGTTTTGTTCATGTTTTTATTTGGCATTTGACAGAAAGTAGTCCGGATTTTATGTGGTTGGAGACATACTCTTACTGTTACTGAAAGGAAAAATGTATTTTCTTTGGGAAGAGGTACAAATGGGCAGCTTGGGCACAGGAAATCTTCTGACCTGTAATAATATTTACATCTGGTTAAATATTTACCTGAGTTTTTTGTTTCAACTGTTATCATTTTAAGGTGATATGAATGAATGAAGATATTTAGACCACTTTTTTTGGGTAGTCCTAGACTGCCTCACTTTTTAAAGTGACACTAGAGATGTTAGCTGAGTTGGCAAAGGAATAGGATGTCATTAGTGGAGTGCTTTAAGTTCAAATGTAAATAATGAACAGATCAATGCAACTTAGGATGCAGTATTACTTTCATTTTCCTTTTCAACCTAAACTTTGTGTATTTTTTGGGCTTCTGCTTTTGCATTAATGCATGCTGGGTTGGATACATTAGGTAGATTAAGCCTTACTGAAGATTAAATGATGCATTATATGCTTTCAATAGCCTTGAAGAAAATCACTATTAGCAACTAAGTGTTGGCTATGAGCAAACTTGTTTCTCTAATGCATTGGGTAGAATTTCCATTTCAATTCAGCGGGCAAGTTGATGGGCTCCAATAGATCCTAAAAGAAAATTAACTTTATCCAAACGTCCTATCGAAGGTTATAGTATCCAAGAAACTTAGTCCAGTGCTAGCTAGCCGGTTGGACCTATAATGTTGAAATAATCCATCAATAATTTCTTCTGTTATTACTGTGATATCAGGTTCAAGATCAATAATAATCCATGCTTTTAGTTCAAAGTTTAAACTTCTACATTTACTTAAGCCAAAAAACCAATAATCCATCAATAATTTCTTCTGTTATTATTGTGATATCAGATTCAAAATCAACAATATTCCATGTTTTTAGTTTAAACTTACACATTTAATTAAGCCAAGTGTTCCCTGATATTGTTCATATTTAATTTGTATTTTAAACTGATGATCTGGCATTTACAAAGATATTCTCCAATGATCATAGAGCCATTGAGTCTGGATGGATTGAGAGGGCATAATATAGCATCCTCAGGGTTTAGGGTTTAGGGAAAGTATGATCCATCATCGGGTACTGTGTCATCGGGTACTGTGTCATTCTACGGAACTATATTTTTCTCTTAATATCAAATTGCTGTTGCTTTTGTCGTTCTTGTTCATTACTCTTTGATTAACCTTGCACACGAAAAACATGGGTCTCACCATCAGAGGGGTATGCAGTTGTTCCTGATGATACTGTAAGTGGTTGCTTCTGAACTCCTTCACTATCATATGAGAATGTTGTATTGGCCATGTAAATGATGCAGGTTTTCTGCTACTTTTTGTTTGCAATTGTATTTTAATAACCACCTCCCCAATCCCATGCATGCGATATTGTCGAATTCTGATGTCACTGAAGGCTTCGGAAAGAAAATGAATTCCAAGTCAGCTAAGACATTAACTATGTTTTAGCAGGTCCAGGGGATAACAAGTGTTCCGGAAAGGGGTAACGGGAGTGACATAAAGGTTCCAGAGAGTGATGTCAAATGGATACGGATCTGATGTTCTCAACTTCTGTATATCAGGAATGACCTGCCCAGGCGTTTTAATCTTCGAGTGTCTACCTATGAACCGGGCAGTGCCATTATTACCTTTTTTTTAGGTCCTCATGATTAGTAAATTCCTTCCACTTATGGATTTTTTTTTTTTTTGGGTTCTTTGCGCTATGGGAATATACTTAATTGTGTATGTTAAATTCCTCTACCAAAGCTATGTTATTGTATGTTAATTCCCCGTGTTTTTTTTTTTTTTGTGAAGAGGCAACTTCTTTATTCTTTTCCGTGCATTCCTTTAGAATGCAGACAGTAGCCTAGTCTTTATGTATATTTATTGTTGGAATCTTCTTCTAAGTCTTAACCTAATTTTTTGTTAAGCTTTTATAACATTATGACACATGTTATATTTAATTTATTTTCGACTTTCTTTATTAAAAAATCATAATACTCAAAAAAGAAAATTTATATTCTATCCTTGGAAAGATTTAAATAGCATGTGTCATAATTTTAGATAATGCTTAAAAAGTATTAGGTGAAAGATCCAAACCTCCTAAAATTTTATAATGTCATGATTAAACTTAAGGTATCAATTTTTGTGGAAAATATAAATTTTATAAATTAAATATAAAATTAATAAATAGAAGATAAAATAAGTAAATTTATATAAAATTATTAATTATTAAAATAATTAAATAGAAAAAAATAAATAGGATAAGTTTTATTGAAAAATCATTTATCAATTGAAAATTTCACAAAATTGTACTGAAATCAGGTAGGAGAAGTTTCATTGAATTGGTTTAATTACAAATTCTATATTTATTTTAGGATGTTTATATATTTTTTTTATTTTATATAGCAATATTTGTTTACAACACAATCAAGTGAAATTATTTATTTGATGTGGATTAAGCCAAAGCAAAATAAAAAAAAAAATATTTTTACATTATTGGACACACGTATGATGTATCAATAAAATTAGATTTAATTTTGCATCTTGTTCATACTTTTTGTAGTTTTAAACTTTACTCCTTATTTATATTTAAAGACTATTTGGATTGTTAACGATGAGTGTAGAAAAATACAAAATCACATCATCTTACAATAGCTTTGAAAAGTATTAAAAATATTTTTCAAAATCTAATTTTGAAAATAAGTTTTATTCTTAATAAAACTTTACATGTATTATATAAACTTAAAACTATCATTGTTTTAATATAAACACAAAATCAGTAAATATATAAGGTGATCGATATTATAATGAATTTTTATTTTTGCACTTGTAATTTTTTTTTTTTGTTTTCAATACTCTTATATTAATTTACATATTTTACTTTTTATTTATAAGTTTTAGTTGTAATTTACAAAATTTATGTTTTATTTCACACTTGATGTTGATTTATTAGTTTTATGTTATATGTATAAGTTTTTATGTTGTTTATCAATAAGACATCAATTTAATAGTTTTATATTAATTTACTTATTTTACCTTATATTTACAAGTCTTATAATTTATTTATAAAATTTATGTTTTATTTTACATTTATTGTTGATTTACTAGTTTTTTGTTGTATTTACTAGTTTTTATTTTGCTTACCAGTAAAACAACAATTTTGAGTTTTGAATTAATTTACTTGTTGCATTCCATTTAAAAATATTTTGTTTTATTTCTAAAATTCATGTTTTATTTTATACTTAATGTTCATTTACTAGTTTTGTATTATATTTATAATTTTTTGTTTTGTTTACGAGTAACATTTTAATTGATCAGCTTTTATATTAATTTACTTATTTTACTTTTTATTTACAAGTGTTGTTTCATTTTCAAATTTTATATCTTATTTAATATTAATGTTGATTTATTAGTTTTATTATGTCATACTTACAAGTTTTTATTTTGTTTATCACTAAAACATCAATTAACTAGTTTACATTAATTTACAAGTCTTACATTGTATTTTTAAAATTTATATTTTATTTTACACTTAATATTGATATACTAGTTTTATGTTATACTTACATGTTTTTGTTTTATTTAACACTAATACATCAATTTATTAATTTTATATTAATTTACTTATTTTATCTTCCATTTAAAATTTAATTTTGTATTAATTTACTTATTCTATAATTTATATTTTATTTTGCACTTAATGTTGATTTATTAGTTTTATATTATACTTACAAATTTTTATTTTGTTTACTAGTAATACATCGATTTATCAGTTCTATATTAATTTACTTATTTTACTTTCTATTTACAAGTCTTACATTCCATTTTTTAAATTTATTTTTTATTTCATAGATAATGTTGATTTATAAGTTTTATATTAAACTATAAATCTTAATTTTTATTTTTATAATTAATGTTTAATTACAATATTGATGTCATGATTTTAATCACAACACAATAGAATAACATATCCAAACCCATTATATTAAGGTGCAGAGAGTCGTGTTTACTTCCAAGTTCCAATTAAAGCTCTATACAATATCTTATAGGGCAAATTATATGTGTAGCCATTCGACTACTCCTTAATGAGTGATGGGGGCGTATATATATGTTTTAACTAGATTTTGGGGTGAAGAGAGAGAACAAAAACCTTGCTAAAACAATACACTTATATCAAGGTGAAATGGGTGCCTCGTGTAACTGAGGTGTATTGGCTGTTTTCAACCTTCCTAATGACTTGAGGAAGAGTAGAAGAGGCAAAGTTGTGGTAAGGGGATGAAATTTGGAGAGAAATGGTCTTTCGACTTTTATAACCTGCAAAATGAAGAAAGAATGATTGAGGTGGAGTTAGCGGTGGCTGACGATCATATTTCGATGCTCAAATTAGTTTTAAGGATATATTAGTGTTAAGAGCTTGCAATCTCTTGATAATGGCTGCTGGAGGTTGAAGAAAAGCCGCACCCTTGTAGTGTGTGTGTTTTTGTAATGGTTGAGAAAGATAGAATCTGAGTGTCTTTATATATAGTACCCTTAGGTCTTTGGTTGCCATGACAAGGATACCTTGGTCATTTTTCTCATTTGACCATTTGGACCCTTTGGAGTATGCTTGGAGAATAAGTTGGAGGTCACTTTCATGGTTTGTCCACACATACCTGTGTTAGAAGGTAGTGGGTCCCACATGTCTCTGCAGAGGCCGTTTAGTAATTTTAGGAGTGTTAGTTAAGGATAAATGGTCTCAACTATTTTGATGAGCTACTTTTAGATTCTTTTTACATGGTATGGCAACCTGTTGTCTCTTCTTTTCGACAAAATATTCTTTAATTGATTTCTTATTCTTAGCTAATGATCAATTATTCTTTTTGGCATCCTACTTTTTGTTTTCAACCCCCTAATATATATTGTAATACATACAATAGCTAACGAAAAATGAAAATTCTCTAGTCTAGGGTTGGTCTTTTAAGCCCGCTTCAAGCTAGGATGATCAATCGACCTACCTTGGGGTAAGAGGCTTCCTCCACCTTTACTTTTGTTTACTTATCCTTAACGCTTGTACATAGGAAATGAGACTTAATCCACGTTTACTACAAATTTAGAAGGTTTTTTCTTTCACTTATATATAACTATCTAATTTTTTTATTAACCTAGAGAGTAAATAAATGAATAAAAAAAAAGATTTCTATTCAAGTTCTTTTTTTCTAGAGCGAAAGGCTTAGATTTTAGTGAATCACACGTAGAGATATTGATAAAAAACATAAAGTTAGTGGTATTTCATAACTAATCGATCGACCAGCAGCTCGTAGACTACCTAAAAATGAATATTTATTATTTGATCCATATTCTGACATAAGAAGTCCAATAAGGGTAATACTTGAAATCCCTTAAAACTATAAAAGACTTAGTTTTTAATTTTATAATTTTTTTTAAGTTCTTGAAAAATGGGTTAAAAAAAGGAACGTCATTTTCGGGGTGAACCGAACGGCATGTCGGTTTCCAACCACAAAGCTGTTAAAAAAATAAAAATCAGTGCTTTTGGTATAGTGGGCCCCCAACGGGAGGCCCGCACAACGGGCTATTAGCTCAGCGGTAGAGCGCGCCCCTGATAATTACGTCGTTGTGCCTGGGCTGTGAGGGCTCTCAGCCACATGGATAGTTCAATGTGCCCATCAGCGCCTGACCTTGAGATGTGGATCATCCAAGGCACATTAGCATGGCGTAAGCAGTTGAGTATTGCACCCTAGATGGCGAGAGTCCAGTAGTTGAAAGCATCACTAGCTTACGCTCTGACTTGAGTAGCATGGGGCATGTGGAATCTCGTGTGAATATCAGCAAGGACCACCTTGCAAGGCTGAATACTCATAGGTGACCGATAGCGAAGTAGTACCGTGAGGGAATGGTGAAAAGAACCCCCATCGAGGAGTGAAATTGAACATAAAACCATAAGCTCCCAAGCAGTGGGAGGAGCCCGAGGCTCTGACCGCGTGCCTGTTGAAGAATGAGTCGGCGACACATAGGCAGTGGCTTGGTTAAGGGAACCTACCGGAGCCGTAGCGAGACCTCACCCGTGAAGTAAATTATCATACCTACGGTCCAACCAATTGGGAGAGAATCAATGGATTCCTTTTCGGGAGCGATTCATCCTTCTCGAACGCAACATACAACTCTCCGTTGTACTGCGCTCTCCAAATGCGCTGTTTTGTTTAGGGGGTACTAAATGTCTTTTCTTTTTTTTTTGTGTACTTCCATATGAAATCTCGTTTTTCTTAATTCCTTGCCTAAATAAATATTTAATTACATATATATATATATATATATATATATATATATATAAGTATACTTAAGTATACTAAAGTAAGAATAAGAGTGGTTTTTTATTTATAATTGTTCATGAAGTAGAAAACATTCCTTTTGTTCCTGAATAGCTTCTTGCAAAAAGGCTTCTGCTTCTTCGGTGAATATCTTGGTAGAAGATATTATTTCTTAGAACTGAGGTTTATTCATTTTTAAGTAAGTACGTAACTTAACAAGAAATTTTCTTGCTTGGCTTTTAGAAAAGATTCTTTTCAATCGAACCAACCTATCCTCTCTATGGGGTGCCTGTTGGAACAAAGACACATTTGGTCTCGAATTCCAATGTAGCAGATTAAAGACATATTTCTGCACGGCCCAATCAATAGTTCAAGTCACACACTCCCATAATCCATTTTCTCTTCGGAGAATTCCCGTCAACTTTTCATTTCATTCATGTCAAATAAATAGTCCAATATTATGGAGTTGAGGGGAAATTTCCAACTACATGTCTTATTCTTTGTCAATAATCCATATTTATAGCAATGAAATATTATTGTTTCTCTCTCAAGCAATAAGATAAAGGGTTGATTACAAATGGCTATAATCTAAATTTTGTATAATTTTATAAAGGGCTAGAAATATCTTGTTTCCGTATCATTAGGAAATGCATTAACATAAATACGGCAGTAAGAAGAGGTAATACAAAAGTGTGTAAACTATAAAAATGAGTCAAAGTGGATTGTCACACACTAGCACTTCCGCGTAATAACTATACCAAAGGCGATCCAATTACCGGAATTGCTTCAAGCACGCCTGTTACACTTTTTACTACCCAATACTCAATTTGGTCCCAAGGTAAAGAATAACCTGTTACCCCAAAAGATGCGGTCAATACAGCCAGATTCACACCTGTAACTCAAGTCAATTTGCGAGGATTTTTAAAACCCCCAGTGAGATACACACGAAATACGTGCAGGATTATCATTAGGACCATCATACTTGCCGACCATCGATGAACCGATCGAATTAACCACCCGAAGTTAACTTTTGTCATTATTTATTGAACAGAGGCAAAAGCTATTACTATTTATTTTACTTGTTTTATAAGTAAAATAAGATCAAGTTGGTAAGGATTAAAATATCCCTTCATTTTTTTCGATTTATTTCTATGATCTCTCATCATAGAGCCGGCCCCTTTACCATTCTGTACAAATGGACTATTCTATTTGTGCGAGTATGGAAAAGGGGCGCATTCAATCCTTGTTTGTTTCTTAGTTCCCTGTTCTTCTCTTCATCGCGGGGTAGAGCAGTTTGGTAGCTCGCAAGGCCGATAACCTTGAGGTCACGGGTTCAAATTCCGTCTCCAGAACATTTTTTCATATTTACCATCCAAAAAGAAAGAGGAAAAAACGAAGTCTTTGTCTAAAGAAATGCATTGGTTCGAATCGTAACTAAATCTTCAATTTTGGTTTTTTATAGGTTAGATTGAAGCAAAATAGCTATCAAATGATCACTCTAGTTTACTAGAGACATCAATATATTCATATTCTATTTTTTAGTTTACATGAGTTTGGGCTTCTGTTGCTGACATAAAAGTATCTCTTTCCATGTCTTCGGATACAACCTATAAGGGCTTGCCTGATCTTTATACATAAACCATTGTGAGGATTTTGGGCAGTCTCAGTAGTTCTTCCGTATCCAGGATAAATTCTCGTTTAATATACTATAAATACTATAAATGAAAGATCTCATACAGCTCAAATTAAAGCTATGAAACCGCTACGTTACAATACCTCGCTCTTTATACGGGCGCAGCTCTAGCTGAATATTTTATATACCGTAAACGACAGACTTTAATCATTTATGATGATTCCTCCAAACAAGCATAGGCTTATCGACAAATGTCTCTTCTATTACGAAGACCGCCTGGTCGCGAAACTTATCTCAGAGATGTTTTTTATTTGCTTTCACGACTTTTGGAAAGAGCCGCAAAATTAAGTTCGTAGTTAGGCGAAGGAAGTATGACTGCTTTACCAATAGTTGAGACCCAGTCAGGAGATGTTTCAGCTTATATTCCTACTAATGTAATTTTTATTACAGACGGGAAAATATTCTCATCCCCGGATCTATTCAATGTTGGAATCAGACCCGCTATTAATATGGGTATTTCCGTCTCTAGAGTAGGATCCGCAGCTCAAATTAAAGCTATAAAACAAGTAAAAAAATTTAAACCATCCAAGTAAAAGCTAAGAGAAATAGGTAAAAGAAACTTCCAACCAAGATTTAATAGTTGGTTCATTCTTAGTCTTGGTAAAGCTTTTAGAAGGCCCATTACTTCTACTTCAACTAGTCCCCGTGTTCCTTGAATGGATCTCTTAGTTGTTGAGAGGGTTGCCCAAAAGCGGTATATAAGGCGTACCCAGTAAAACTTACAAGTAACCTAGATATAAAGATGGCGACTAGGGTTACTGTTTCTATTATTATAGAATTTCAAGACCACACTAGATCCATGATAAGATCGTTTATTTACAATGGAATGGTATACAAAGTCAACAGATCTCAATCAATACAAAATAGGATTTATGGCTGCACAAACAGTTAAGGGTAGTTCTAGAGCTCGTCCAAAAAGAACTTCTACAGGGGATTTATTGAAACCCTTGAATTCGGAATATGGTAAAGATGTCTGATTATTTAGGATTTAGTTCTTGGGTTTGTTTCGCCATCCCACCCAATAAATCATTCCGCTTCATTTCCAATAGAATCTTTTTTATTCACGGGTTCCATCGTTCCCATTATTTCTCGATTTAATCATTAGGTCTGAATTCTCCAACGGAGTCCTTAATGAAATTTTTTCTTAAGTCAATTTTCTCATTTTTTATTGGCTCGGGGCTCTTGATTTTTTTGTTCTATAAACGGATTCATCTAGTTGGGGATGAATCATTATTGATGCTATATTACACTGTTTTTTATGAGATGACTTACAGACCTTACATATTGAAATCTTATATCATTGATATTTTCTTTCTCTCTTTCTCTCATCCTTCCATTCATCCGCATGCTTTTTCATTTTCATTCACAACTTAGAACTTCACAACCTACAATCAGATAGGGTTTTATGTTTATGAAAATTTTAGTTGCTACAATGATATGACCACTATATTATATTTTGACTGGTTCTTTTCTTTGGATTACGAGGCATTGTATGGCTGCCATTTTATACATTTTCTCTAGCCTTTCTACATTTGACATGGTGTATCTCCCTTTTCGTTTTGATTATAGAGTGTATCTGCATAGGTCGGTACCCTCTTGGTGACATTTGACGTTCTATTACTTAGCCTTTCATTTCTTTCCCAGACAATATATATTTTCGGAGAGGGACTATTTGAATCCATTAAAATATTCTTTGTATCTAATTACTCTCTACACTTGTTAATTAAATTTAGAAGTCAAAGCTTTTCACTAATTGAAAGATACCAATAGAACATTCAATACTGAATACTATGTTTTTATAGGAAAATTATTTTAATGATAATCAAATATAAAACAATTAGGTAAATATATGAAATGAGTGTGGAGAGTAAATTTATTTTATTTGATATATTATTTGTCCTTAATTACCAATTACTTAATCGGTACTTAGGTAATATAAAATTTAATTAGAGAGTAGTTTAGTAGGTTGAAATAGCATCCTTACTTATTATGTGTGTAGTTATCATCAAAAGTTGCAAAAATTAATCTCTAATAAGTAATATTCTTACCATCTTTCTATAAGATTTAAAAGCATAAATAAATGTATGTATTTATGTATGTTTATATATATATATATATATATATATATATATAGAGAGAGAGAGAGAGAGAGAGAGAGAGAGAGAGATAATCGATTGGTGTTCATAGATAAATGCGATTAACATTCCTAAAGTTAGGCTTTATGTTCAATGATTGCATGCCAATGTGGTTTGAGTTGTGTCAAAAAAATGATTCTATCGCCAGAAAACTGCACATGCAATATCGCTGAAGTTTTTTTGTTATGGTTGTGGACATAAGGCTGCTGAATTTCTAATTAAATTGATAAATCTTCAATTCTGTTATAAATAACATAAATAAACGAGAATTTTAAACTAAAACGAAGAATTTCAAGTACCTTGTTAATAAACTTACAAAGGGCCGATTCTTATTCCTCTTTGCACAAATCCTTAATAACTATCACAATTCTCTTAAATCTTGTTAAGGCATTTAACATGTTGTAAATTTAATTAGAAAGCATACAAATTATGCAAAGATAATAAAGAAAGCGTTGATAACAAAAATTTAAACTCAGTGATAAAGAATTCTTATTTCTTTCTCTTGCTAGTGACATTGCTTGAGAAAAATGGGATAATATTACATGTAGAGAAGCTACCTATTTATAGTAAAACAAAACTTCTCAATTGCTGGTAAGTGTCAACTCACAAATATTAATAATATTAATACAATAACGGAACAATTTAGGTTGTATGCTTTTATGAACCACAATTTAGGTAAATTGGAGGACTTAGGTAAAGTGGTTAAAAATCCACAATAATCATAACAAGTTGGTTTTCCCTTTGAAAACTATAGGCTCCCTTTTTTTCACTTAAGTGATTGTAAAATAACAATTAGGTGCAATAAGTATTGTACTATAACATTTTACTACTAAAGAATAATAAAATATGATGTTTTATTATTTTTTTTGTTAGTTGACCTATAAGATATCAATTTTGCCCTTTTGTTAAGGAAAAAAACACAAATTCTAATAAAACTTAATAATTTTCACTATTGTATCAAAAGCCAAAAAAATTAAATAAAAGTTTGTATTTACACAAAAACTTGTAACCTAATATTTTTGTAATGTATTTTATTACAATATTTTTTATTCAATTAATACCAATTTAATTTTAATTATTAATTATCAATAAAAATTAATAAATAAACATACACATACATACATACATTCCAATCATAGACATTTTATGTTTTAAATAATAAAGTTTATGTTTAATTGATATTTATTTTTCAATTTTTATCAATAATTAATAATTAAAATTAAGTTTTTATTTAATTGACTGAAAAATTATTTAGTTCAATGTTTATTGTTTAATTAAGAATTGATTTTTTTTTTAGAATTAATAATTTTTCCTTTAAGGGTAAAAGTAGAAAAATGTAAGATTTGTAACTTTTTAGTAGCACCCGTCGATATCCCATTTCTCTTAGAGTAAGAATGAAGTCATTCTGTATATAAAAATTTACCAAGTTGCGCCTATTTATTATTAACAAGGAAAATAACCCTAATTTTTATTTAAATAAGCCATCTAAACAGTATTTGATGAAATCCCACTTGTTAAATGTCTAAACACTACTGTTGAGTAGGGCTGGGCAAGTTCGGGTTCGGGTCGACCCGATCGGATTTTGGGTAAATCGGGTAGTCGAAAATTGGACCCGATCTTAACCCGAAATGCAAACCCGATCCGAATTGATCCGGATCGGATTTAAAAAATTTGTTAGGATCGGGTTGGGGTTGGGTTAGGGTCGGATTAATTCGGGTCGGTTCGGGTAAAATTTTGTCGTATTCAGGTAGGGTCGGATCCGGTTTATAGATTTTGAATTTTTTTTTACTTTTTAATTTTTTTCTTATTTTGAACTGTTAAAATTGCTTTTGAGCTATTGTTTTTAATTTTCAAGCAAGCAAAAAAAAAAAGGAAAAATTTTATCAACACAAAATCTAAAATTAATAAAATTTAAAATTAATACAAATTTTACCTAATAAAAACTAAAATTAACACAAAGTTCAAACTTAATAGTCTTTTTCGCATAATGTCCATTGTCCAAATATTAGTCCTTAAAAATTAAAACACAATGTCAAAGTTTTAACATAAAATCCATAACACACTAAAAGTCAAAGTCCATAAGATAAGATCATAACACACCAAAATTTAAAGTTTAAACATAAACATAAAATAGCTTCTTCTTTTACTCCTTGCAAGCACTTTGTTGAGTTCTAACATCAACTCGTTGTACTCCAAGTTCGAGCATCGATACCCTATAGAAGACTTGAAGAAATTATATACAGTAAGTCAGTAACTATTTTCTTTAAGCCGTATTGTAAATAAAGGCACATTCAAATACAAACAACAATAAATAAACTCAATTTATATGATATAAATTATATCTTTAACTAAATAAATCATAACTACCATTTGAATTTAAATTCAATGGTTATTGGCTAATTGTAAAGCTACACTGCAGAAATACCTAAACCCCTTGTTATCCACAAAACTAAGTGGTAACTCACCCATGATAATCATTTTTGTGAGTGCCCTTCTACAAGCGTCTTGACTCAATCCTTTAGCCAAAACTACAGTACTTCCTTCACCACATTCAGATGTCAAATTCTGTTGACTTCCACATTATTGCCCTTGAAACATCTTGTATGCAGAAAAAACTTCTATATGCTTTTTCATATTTGTAATCCCATCAAGACTTGAATGACATTGATATTGTCTGCCACAATAATTGCACTTGCATTTGTTTGGATTATCCTCAAGCCAAGTGTAATGATTCCATATGTCAGATCTTTTCTTCATTGGAGGTCTTTTTGGCTTTGCCTTTTCCTTTCCCTTTTGAGTTCCTTCCATTTGTATACTTTGCTCTTCATCATCACTTATCGGATTCGATCTTGAGTGTCCAGACATCTAAACATACAAAATATGAAAGTAACAAAACAATTAGTAATCACCAATTCAAAAATTAAATATAAAATATTATTAACATAATCCAATTAGTACGATAAATTAATTCAAATATTTATTAATTTAATTTTATTAAACTTATTTAATTCAAAATAATCATAGTAATATTTCTAATTTTTTATATGATTAATTAATTTATACAATCTAATTATCTACATCCTAAAACTAAAAGTATAATAAAATATTATTTGCATATCACAAATTAGTTAATTTTTGTTGAAATTAAATATATTGCACCACATATCATATATAACACAATATTTAATTTTAAAGTATTAATTAATTAATCTACTTAATTTATATCCATAATCTATTAAAAAATATATTAACAAATAACAATTAGCAATTAACAAAAAAAAAATCAATACAAGAATAAAGATTTATTATTAAAATTTCTTATTTGATATTATACATATAATTATTTATTACATATTATTAAACTAATTAAGTAATTATCAATTTAAAATCTAACATATAATATACTAAAGTATTAAACAATATCTAATTATCCATTACAAATTTACAACTATTAAATTAACTAATAAGTAATCAAATATATATAATTATATATAGAATATAGTTATATACCATGAGTGACTTGTTGTGCTGAGTTGTTGCTGTGACTGACTTGCTGAGTTGTTGCTGTGACTGTAGGAGTGGCTGTTGCTCAATTCTCAATGCTTAGTTGTTGTAAGTGGGCTGAGGGGCTGCTGATGCTATTGCTGAGTTGTTGTGCTGGGCTGCTTGGAGTTGGTTGGTGGCTGGCTTGCTGCTGCTGCTGTGACTGAACTATGGGCTATGGTTGTCTATTGCTGCTGCTGTTACTTGAAGCAACGGATGTGTAAGGGGGCTGAGGGGCTGCAGGCTGCTGATGCTATTGCTGAGTTGCGGTCTTTGAGTCGCTGGAGCCAGCTTCTGCTGCTGCTGTGATCGAACTGTGGGTTGTGGTTGTCTGCTACTCTGCTTGTAATCGAACCGATGGGCTCGTGGGGGTGAGGGCTGCAGTCGCTGGGGCTGAGGGCTGAAGGGTCGAGGGGTGAAGGGCTGCAGTCGCTGATCGTTGTTGCTTGAGTTGCGAGATGCAGTCTTTGGGCTCGCTGGAGCCAGCTAGTGGTCGGTTTGCTGCTCGCTGCTGTGATCGATCGGTGGTCGTGTTCGATCTCTGCTGCTGTGACTTGAAGCAATAGATCTGTAGGGGGCTAACGGCGAGGAGCCGACGTTAGCACCTGGCTGCTGCGTGACTCGTGGGAGTGGGTCATGTTGTGAGAGTGGGAGCTGGGAACTGGGAACGGGAAGAAGAAGACTGCTTCTGGCTTGGGTTTTTGGTTCTGCTGCAGTGATGTGTGAGTGTGTGAGATGAGATTGAGGGCTGCTGCTTCCGAAACTTTCCTTTTATATTTTTTTTCTTTTTTTTTTAGGTTAACCCGATTGGGTTTTCGGATCGGATCGGGTCAAACCCGATCCGAACACAACCCGATCGGATTTCATAAATTTAATCCGATCGGGTTGTGTCAAACCCGATCTAATCCGAAAACCCGATCGGGTTTCATAAATTTAATCCGATTGGGTTGTGTCACTCATCCGAACCGATCCTAATCCAAATTTATTCGGATCGGGTATTTTGCCTACCCCTACTGTTGAGAGTGCATTGGGCTGAGGTTGGTAGGCTATTCTGATTTCTACATTAGCATATAATAGTATGTGTTGTTTAAATTTTAATGCACTTACAAGCACATAAATTTATTGTGATATAGAGTAGAAATAATGAGTTTTAACTTACATGAGTTGTCAGTTTTTAAGAAAGTAAAACTTAATTTAAGCTAATTATAATTTTACCCTAATTGAAATAAAAATATTTTGTTAGAAAAGATTTAAACTAAAGATGCAATTAAAATAAAAATAAATAAATTGACACATGAATTCAACAGATTGAAGCTACCAGGTTTAAGAATCCAATACAGTTCAACTTATTAATTATATAATTACCAATCAATTTCTAATTTTAGAGTGACAACTCGAAATTAATATATGTTTATTTATTAATATAACAATTAAAACTTAATTTAAGCTAATTATAATTCTATCATAATTGAAATAAAAATATTTTGTTGGAAAAGATTTAAACTAAAGGTGCAATTAAAGTAAAGACAAATAAATTGAAACAAGAATTCAATAAATTAAAGCTACCGGGTTTAATAATCTACCATAGTTTAACTTATTAATTATTTAATTATCAATCAATTCTCAATTTTAAAGTGACAACTTAAAATCAATCTATGTCTACTCATGAATATAACAATTAAACTCAATTAAAATTAATCTTATATAAGTTCTTTTTCAACTTAATAGTATGATATTTAAGCATCTAATGTAAATAATATTGAATAATAAAGAGTCAAAATTTTCCTAAGTACTCTTTATAAACAACTTAATAAAAGACATAAAATCAAAGATAATCATATATAAACTTTATAGCTCAAGCATAGATTTAGTCAAATATTAATTTTAACAATCAATAATGCGCGACAGAATTGGTGAAAAAAATTTAATAATACCCAACCAAAGATATGAAATAAAAATTATAAATATTAAAGAACACAATAGGGAATTAATTAAATAAAAAAATAATTTATTTTATTAAATAACGCTTCATCCTTAATCATAATATAAAAGATTAAAAAGACACAAGGAGATTGAGAATAATAGAATTAATAGAATCTATCACTGTTGTCTCAGCTGCATTGTCTCTATTCTCTATTCGTTCCGGTGGCCGCCCTCCTTAATCGGCGTGGTTTGCTTCTCTTTAAATATTGCCCAACTTGCCGAATTCTTGTGTAATTTGAATTCCCCTCCTTGTAGGCTAAATGACCGATTTAATTCCTAAAGCTATAACATAGGCTAACTGACTTTAAGAAGCCAAAATCTATTTCCATATTCTTTAACCATTCACGCGCATGCATGATTTTGATTTTGCAACCAATTAAATTTTGGCCATTTAGCCTTGAATTCCACGTGTAAGTTGGCCTAATTGCTCCCAAAACTAATTAATCTTCAATGCTTCCCAAATTATTCTCTTTATGTATTTTTTATCCATAATCTTCAATAATTTATTGTTCAATAAAATAATTCAATTAATTAAAAAAAAATAAAAAATAACTAACATTTATATAATAAAAGGTAAGATATGCATATATTTTATTCTCATCAAATACTCCCCTCTCTATTTATACTAATCCATAATTAATCCACACCATATAGTTAATTAAAACCTAATTAATCATAATCTTACATTTGTCCCATTAATCAAACATAAATCTAACCAAATCCAATCATTCATATCTATTTATTCCACTAATAATTACCACATCTAACATAGTAAAAACTTATAATTTTACAATTACTACACTTAATATGATAAAATCTTATAATTTTACAACAAAGGTCGCAGATATTCTTCCTAGTTTTTTGAACCTTCAAAATCTAAATTTGACATCTGTTTATCTATTTAGAACCTTAAATTGTAAGGAATTATTATTTTTATCTAATAAACACACAAAAATTTATAATATCAAATATTTAAAATCATAATTAAAAATTCATAGTATATTGCATAATTACAAATATAAATCTTCGTATAAGCACAAAACAACAATTTTATCCCTTAGTGAAAATACAATAGAGATTTTTTTTCTTAAAAAATAAAGTCAAGGTGTTTTTCACATTGCTTTTCTTTTTTCAATCTTGCATATTTTTCTCTTTTTTTCTTTCCAATTGCACTTTTTCCTTTTGCTTTTCTTCTTGGTTTTTTTTTTCTTTTTATTCATTGTACCACTTTTACGAAATAAAATAATCATCTAGCATGAATGGTTGGTAGAAAACATTAAACAAAGGTAATACTCTAAATTAAAAGTGAGATAGAATGATAAGTTAACAATGAATTTTTTTTTTTTAATAGAACTATGTATACTTCACAATAAAGATTGCTAAAAAAAAGTTCAAATGGATTAAAGATGGTCTTTTTGCCATTTTTTAGAGCTCTAAATAGTCTTTTATATCAAATAGTTTAATGGACTTAAGGTGCAACAACACAAAATTTCTTAAATTTTTTTTTTCATGGTTGACTCAAAAGAAAATTTAGCGATCATTTATAAAATAATAAACTACTAAGCTGCATAAATTAAAAATAGAATTTAAATATCTCTTTGTAAATATTTTTTATTTTTGTGTTCATATAATATCTTCTAAACTCTACTTATTTTCTTTAAGATATTGAAGACAATCTCTCATCTAAGTTAGAGAGAAGGAATAGTTGACAGTTGTGAAATGGGTCAATTTTGATGATGTTTTCACTAATTTTTATAGTTAAGACTAACTTTGGATCAATTTTAAGTCGAAGATGGCCAAAATTTAGAGTGTAATAATTCTACAAACACATCTTCTTAGTCTTAGAGTCAATATAATATATATATATATATATATTTTTTTTTTTTTAAAAAATAAAACTTAATGTTTCTTCTTTGAAACTTCTGCAACAAGTTCAGATATGATCTTCTCTACCTTGGTTTATTTTCATTTTCTCTTTTTCTCGTTTTTGCATGCATATCTTTAAATTATAAAATATTAAGAATAATTTTTTGAATATGTTGGAGGGTGGGGATAATTGATGTAAATTGTAAATATGTGTGTTTGCTTATTTTTCTTATAAAAAAAATCCAAAAAGCAACAAATTTTTTTTATTGTCTAGAATGACTGTGTAAAGAGTCACTACTTTTAACACGCATTCTAATAGTCCAATCTATATTATTTTCTGATTTTGAAATTTATAATAAGTTGTTTTTATTCCACATTCTTTGAATTACCCAAATTTGTGAATTCTCTATTTAATAATCACTAATTAAATCTTTTTGACATTTATTTATTTAAACATGTATTATTAAATTATTCTTCTCTCACACACACACACTATGACACATGTTAGTGGGTAATAAGTTAAAATTTTTTGTAATATTTTGTTCTCTTGATCTATTAAAGATAATTTCTAAGATAGTGAAAAGTGTGTTTTTCTTTTCAAAAAAGAAAAAGAAAAAAAAAGAAAAATAAATTTGTTAAATTTTACTATATCTGAAACCCGAGCAATTAAGTCTGTAGGGGTGTTTTAATACTTAGTACCTTAAAGCAATTAACTGGAATGGGAGTTATTGGCCTAAAGTTCATTACATAGATTGCAGATATATTGTTTATTTATTTATCTAAAATCTAAACAATTAAATTCGTAGGATATTTTAACACGTAGTGCTCTAAGGCCAACTGGTCTGAGAGTCATTGACTCAAAGCTCGTTACGTGGATTGAAGATATAATATTTTAAATTGTGTGAATAATCTACTACTTAATAAAGATATTATCTCTGATAAATCATTAGAGCAAAACTATTGTTCTCTTTTAATGAAACCCCATAAGTATTGTGATAATTTCTTGAACACAAAAGAAGGTTTGGTGATATTCTGAATCATAAGTGAATGAAAAAAAAACTAAAATAAATAAATTATAAATTTTGAGAGAATTTATTTATTTGGTAGTTTAGATGATAGATGAATAACTTTTAACTTGCACATGAATTTTGTAAATCTTAATTTAATATAGCTCTTTAAGATTAGTTGGGTGGTGTGATTAGCACTGGAAAATATGTATTTTATAAAGGTTTAAGTTATTATTTTCCCACTTAAAGTGTTAACTAATGTGCGCATAACTCACATTTTATTTTAATACTTTATATATGTAATTTTATATAAATTATATTTTTTATGTTAATTTTTATCTAATTTTTTTTTATTGTATGTATATTTTGAGAATGAAAATGAATTAGAGCTGAAAATGGAAGATTAAAAAAAATACGATTGATTTCTAATAATAAATAAATAAAATATATATTATATTGAAAAAAAAGAATCACACTCTACTTTTGACAAGTTTATATAATAATAATAATATAATATAAATAAAAGAATAAGAAGACAAAATGACGTTTGTTATATAAAGAGGAGTGTAGAGGTTGAATGGGAGAGAGGAGAAGGAAGAAAAGTGTGGCAAGGTGAAGCTGAGATGAGAAGTAGAAGTTCTTTCTTTTAATTTTTCTTCTTATATTTTTTTCTCAGTTCTTAAAATTTCCTTGTAATATAATTCAGAAGTTTATCAAATATATATATATATATTTATATTTTAATATAAGTGGCTAATTTACTAAGTTAGGGTGAAAGATAAAGCTCAATAATTTAAATTATGAAATTAATATATCTCTCAAGTGATTTCAAAATCTATTTTATTTAATATATATTTATTATTTTATATTTTTATTTACAAGATATTTTATGTCATATTAATTTATAAACTTAAATCTCATTAGATTTATATAATATTTTAACATTATGTCGACACTTCAATTTAGTTGTAGCACATCATTTCCTTTATTCTCATATTTATCTATAAAATTAATTAGTTAAGAATTAAATGTATTATATATCGTTAGTACTTTTTAGACTAATAATCTCTTTTTCTACTATTAATTTTTATTTAATAATTGACTACTGAATTTAAAATTTTCTGCGATTCAACTTCGAACTCACCAAATTATATTATAACTAGACACTTTTATACTTAAAAATAAATCAAATATTTTTTTAGTCGTGCCACCGAAATTAGCCCGGATGGGCAAAGTAGCTGCACGGATCTGGATGTGTGCCTGAGTTTTTCACATGCAGGCTAGCACCTCCCGGAGGCTCGGGCTTATACATATTAGGTCTGTTCAAATTAAGGTTAGGACTCGGGCTTTATATGACCCGAACTCTCCTTGACTTGTAAAAAAAATAATAATAATGCAAATAACACACGATAACGATTCCATGACACACACACTCAAATTATACACGTGCACAATTCACATTCTTTTTTGCATTAAAAAAGCATTAAAATCTTAACAGTTAATAGAGCCTCCACCAACCCTCCACCAATCCTCACTACGTGCAGCCATTGCCAGCACGAATCTATGCCACTGCTAGGTGTCAGCCTCAATGACATTGCTGCAACTCCAAGCCTCCACAATAGTCGTGCCATTGCCAGCCAAACAACCACCCACGTCGCACCACCGCCAGCCAAACAGCCACCCACGAATCCATGATAGCCGCGCCACTGCCAATCAAATAGCCAACCAGCCCATCACGCCGTCCCATGTCATCGCTGCAACAGCTACGCACGAGAGAGCTTCCATTTTTGACACCACTTCCTACCTTACTAGCTAACCACCACCACGGTAACGCCACATAATATTATGTTTTATTGAGCTTTATTGGCCGTTTTGAATTTCTTATTACGATGTCTAATTGCCTTCAATCATTGTATATTTGTATTAAATCATTTTATGCCATCCACATGCATAATTATGTCTTTGATTATTTGTTTCTGATCAATGAAAAAAAATGTTGTTTTAATTAATTTAGTCTATTCAATTTAAATATAACATCAAAACTTGCTAATTCATATGCGATTTTTGGTTGTTGGAGCCATTACTTTTGAGCAGCTGTTTCTTGGAATGAAACACAAATATATATTTTTTAATTTTTGGGCAATCAAATTAAGAATTGTGCTGATTAATGTAAATTTAATTTAACTTAGTTTTGTAGCTTATTTATTATAATCAATGTAAATTCAATTAAATCGTGTTTTAAGTTTACAAATTACTTATAAATTAACTTAGAATTATTACATATTTAATTTAGGTTGTAATGTCAAATTTAGAATTTAATGTTAATACACCAAGATCGAATTCACATCTAGATGATCATGTGGGTAAATAGAATGGAGATGGTGTCGTTGGATTGCGAATTATCATTGTTAAACTAATGAACTTTTTGTTTAAATTGTGTAACCGAATTATGTAATTTTATTTATTTTTTGAACTAATGTACACTTTGGTTGAATTGTGGATTGTGGAATTAAATTGTGCGTTTTTATTTGAATTAAACAAAATTTTTGTTTATGCTTAATTATTTATATAATTTATAATAGAGTGTTGATTAGAGTAATTTTTTATTTATGTTATTTTACATAAGTTTTAAAGTTTTTAAATATTAATATATTAGGGATTTAAATTTAAATTGTTTAAATATTTAAAAAAAATTGGCCTGGCCTAAACAAAGCCCGAGCCTGACCCTAACTCTATTAAGACCGGCCTAGTCCGACCCTAATATGTAACATTCGGGCTTTCATAAGACTCAAGTTTTTGTTTGTATTGTTGGGTTCGAGCTCGGACTTAGCTAGACCATATCTTAACCTGGCCCATTGTCATCCCTATGTCTAGCTGTCCTACAAGATTTTATTTTAAAAAATGATTATTTAATTTTGATTTTCTCTTTCCATCTCTTTCCTTTTGTCACCTACCTACCACTGCCTGTCTTGCCGTCGCTTAACACCGGTAGTTAATTTTTCTTCTTTTTATTTTCTTTAATTTTATATTCAGTTTTATGAAATTTTCTATAATTGGATCTGATGGTTTTGTGTTGATTAAAAATTACAAGAATTTTTAATTGTGCAATTTCAATTTTGAGGAATAATATTTTTTGCAAAAATTCTTTAATTGAATTAGTTAATAATAGTTGAATTGAATATGTTGATGGATATTTTTATTTTTATTTTTGTAGGATTACTTTACAATTTTTTTTTTGTTTATTAGAAAGAAGGTTCAGTCGTAATGAAGGGTTGGGGTAATATTTGTTTCTTCGAATTTTTATTCCTTTCGCTATTAATATATTAGCCGAGACATTGGTCACGAATATTCAAATTTTAAAACCAATATGTATTGTTCTTAAACTAATGTTTTGCTATGACAATTGTTAGAAAACACTGAACAAGTGTTAACTGTTAGCAGGAAGAGCCATAATTGTAACAAAACAACATGAGAAATAAAAGTAAAGAATTTTTGCTAAATGAATAATTGGACAAGGTTAAATTAAGGTAGAGTATTTTTCATTTTAATTATCGACTCTTTACTTGATTTAATCAAAAGAGAATTTTTCATTTCAATTTAAGTCAAGTATTCTCGACTAGTTACCAGAGTCAATTAAGAGTTAAGTAATATTTAGAGAAGTCGAGTATGATATCGGGTAAGTCAAGTATTTAGTCCAATAAAAAGTGAAGTAAGGGAGTTGAGTAAGTCAAATGTGTATTAGAGTAGGAAGTCGAGTAATTGAAATTGGGTAAGTATTTTGAATAAGTCGAGTAAGTTATTTGAATAAATCAAGAAAGAGTTGAGTAATTTTGTTAAAGAAGTCAAGTACGAAGTCTGATAAGTCGAGTAAGATGTGAAGTAAGGGATTTGAGTGAATCAAGTAATTGAAGTCAGGTAAGTCTATGTTGAAAACATCATAGAAGTTTTTATGGATAATTTTAGTATCTATAGTGATGCTTTTGATAAATGTTGATATAACCTAACATTTGTTCTTAAAGGTTGCATGGAAACTAATCTTGTACTTAATTGGGAAAAATGTCATTTCATGGCAGATCAAGGTATAATTTTAGGCCATATTATATATACAAAAGGAATATAAGCAGATAAATCTAAAATAGATCTTATTTATTCCTTACGACCTTACACAAGTGTGAGAGAAGTTCATTCTTTTCTTTGACATGCAAGCTTTTATAAAAGATTATTCAAGGACTTTTAGAAGATTTCATAGCCTTTGTGTAGATTATTACAAAAGGAAATGGCATTTGAGTTCAGTGAAGAATGCATAGAGTCATTAAAAAAGTTTAAATACCTTTAGACCATGGCCTCCATTAACCAACTACTTGATTGGTGCCTTCCATTTGAGCTTATGTATAATGCAAGTAACTATGCTTTAGGGGTTGTTTTGGGGTAGTAAATTCAAAATTTCTTCATACTATCTATTATACATTAAGAACCTTTAATGATGCACAACATAACTATTCCACAACTGAGAAAGAACTATTAGTGATTATTTTTACTTTAGAAAAATTTCATTCTTATTTAATTGGTATGAAAGTAATTGTATTTTTTTGATTATGCAGCTCTCGGTTACTTGTTTGCTCAGAAAGAGGCTAAAACTCTTGCAAGAATTCAATTTAGTCATTAAAGACAAGAAAGGAAGTGAGAATATAGTTGCTGACCACCTTAGTCGTCTCATTCATAATGAAAATGTTTTACCTTTGCATGATAATTTTCCAAATAAGCAATTATTTTCTTTAGAATTTCAACTATTTTGTATACTGATATTGTTAACTATTTAGTCACTAAAAAGATGTATGGTGATTTAACTCATGCTTAAAAGGATAAATTGAAGTCAATTGCAAAATACTACATATGGGATGATCCATATTTGTGGAAACATTGTTTAGATCAAATGATTAGACTGTGTGTACCTAATTTTGAATTTTTGTATATATTAACTTTCTGTCATTCTTATGCAAGTGATGCACATGTTGGAGCAAAAAGAATAACAACTAAAGTACTTGAAAGTGAATTTTATTTGATTACTTTGTTTAAAGATGCAGTTTTTTTTTTTTACAAATCATGTAACTGTTGTTGAATAATAGGTAACTTAGGTGCAAGAAATCAAATGCATCAAACACCCACACTCGTTGAGACTTTTGATGTGTGGGGTATTGATTTCATGGGCCATTTTCATTTTCACATGGTAATCTTTATATACTTTTTACTGTTGATTACATGTCAAAATGGGTGGAAGCAAAAGCCACCTAAACTAATGATTCTAAAGTCGTTGTAGATTTTGTAAAGACTAACATTTTTGCAAATTTGGAACACGGAAAGCTGTTATCAGTGATAAATGGACTCATTTTTGCAATTGTAAATTTGAAGCCTTACTAAAGGAATACAACATTACACATAAGCTATCTATGACATATCATCCACAAGCTACTGGACAAGTCGAAGTTTCAAACAATGAAGTTAAATCTATTTTAGAGAAAATTGTGAATCCCGATAGAAAAGATTAAAGTTTGTGTCTTGATGATGCACCTTGGGCATATTGGACAGTATTTAAAAAACCAATTAGAATGTCACCTTTTTATCTTGTGTATAGTAAGTCATGGAATCTTCTGGTTGAGATAAAATATAAGGAATTTTGGGTAGTCAAGCAATGTAACATGAACATGGATGCTGTTCGTGAACAAATGAAACTACAATTGAATAAGCTCGAAGAAAGTAGGAATGATGCTTATGAGAGCTTATGGATTTACAAGGATGAAACTAAGGTTTTTAATGACAAGATGATTTTAGGAAAGCATTTTGTTGTTGGGCAAAAAATGTTAGAATAATTAAAACTTTATGGAGAAATCATCACTTAAAATCTAGGAACAATTATTTTGTATCACCAAGGATTAACAAAAAAATACGCAAAAGTATACCTGAATTTATAATGTTGAATTGCTCTCTAAAATCATGTGGTTAGCCTTCCAGATCAACACATTCTCCTAGATAATCCTTTAAGTTTCTCACTGCTTTCTCTATGATGATGGAATGTCAGAAAGAATAGAAAGATATGTGTGGTCTGGATATATAACCACTTATATATATAACTTTTCTTTTTACATTTAGGTATTTATATTTTAGCCCATTATAGAAATAATAATTTCTCTTTTAATCTCTACACATTAAAGATCCACACTCTATTATATACATTAAAGCCTAAATTACCGAAAATCTAATTAGATTATTTTTAATTGAGCTTAACCTCACATGATAGTCTGCAACACATAATTATTTATATATAAGCCCAACGCTTGATTAAAAATCCAACAATCTCCCACTTGAGTTATATATGTAACCTTATAATTATGCTTTGCAAAAATAAACTTATAAGCTCAACCTTACTGTCATTACCGAAATGTATAGATAATCAATCTTGTCCATCAATTATATAAACATAAAATCAAAGCGACCTTTGTTATAACTGTCATAACTCAAACCATCAATGACCACAATGCCAATACAACTTAATGACATATATCAAGATATGATGTGTAGCATGGAAATTTCATGCAACGTGATCTTAACATGCTTATTTCCAACTCGCCTACCTTAAATCTTAGTGAGATCAAACCATACCAAAATCAGAGTGCGAATAAACCAAAACTTTATTTTATGCAGAAAATAAACTTAAGTACCTATAAACTGAAATAACTTTAAAATGTGTATATCATAAGAGCATCTATAAATTAAAAACTCTCACTAAAACTGAATATCTTTCAATGGCATAATAGTCATACGAACAGCGTATTCATGAAACATTTTGGGTGGCAATCCTTTGGTAATTGGATCCGTAATCATGGGGTTTGTATCAATGTGCTCTATAGATATTTGTCCACTTTGACCTTAATCTCTCTAGACTTTAACTTCGTTAAAATCCTACTGTATACTATGCCCTACCGCCAACTATATTTTATGATTAGATGCCTCATTATATGCTATGATTTCTGCCACCATCGTAAAAAAGGCTATAAGAGATTGTTTAGCACTAATCTAGGAGACAACAACCCCAACTACTATATAAATGTAGCCTATAATGGATTTCATACTATCTTAGCATCCAGTCAAAATCGAAATCAGTATACCCAATGATGTTAAGCTGATCCAACCTTTAATACGTGAGTATATAGTTTTTTGTTATTTGTAAGTACCACAAGACCTGCTTGGCTGCTTTCCGATGGTCTGCTCTTTGATTACTTAAATATTTACTAAACATTCTAGTAACGTAAACAATATCTGGTAGTGTATAAATCTGAGCATATATCAAACTTCATATTACAGACTTATGAGAAATCTTTTGCATCTCATTTTTCTCAACCATTCTTAGCATTGATTGAGACTAAACTTGTTTCTTTTAGCCATTAGGGTATCACCTAGTTTGCAATCTTATACGTATATTTCTTAAGAACCTTTTCGATATAGTTCTTTTGTAATAATTTAAGAATACCCTGAGAGCAATCCTAATGTATTGTATGCCTAATACAAAATAGGCGTCACCAGTATCTTTTATCTCAAAATTCTTAGCTAAAATCCCTTGGTTTTGTACAATAAGCCTATATCCTTATTGACAAAAAATATCTTATTGACATATAAAATCAGAAAATATATTTACTCCCACATAACTTATGGTATATGGAATTACCGACCAAATTCATTTTAAAATTAAACGAGATGATCAATTAATAAAACTTGAAATATCATTATCGAGATGTCTACTTTAGCCCATAAATGAATTTATAAAGTTTGCAAACCATTTGGGTCTTCTCACATAAAGTTTTCTAGTTGTACCATAAAGATCATCTCATCAATGTTACCATTGAGAAATGTTATATTCTCATCAATCTAATGTAACTTAAGATTGAAATACGCACTAATGCCATTATGATACTAAAAGAGTTTTTCAAATAAACTAAAGAGAAAGTCTCTTTATAATCGATATCTTCTTTCTATATAAAGTCCTTTGCAACAAGACTCGCCTTATAACTCTCTACACAGCTTTTTAAATCTCTTTTGATCTTAAATATCTATTTACAACCAATAGTTTTACACATTCTTATAATAAGAGAAGATCCTATATGTCGTTATTCCTCATAAAATTTATTTCCTTATTCATGGTATCAATCTACTTTTCAGAGTTTGAGCTTTCCATAGCTTAACAGAAATTGATTAGATCATCTTCCATCACTCTATTGAGCTTTCCATAGCATATTTCTTGACTCAAAAATCAACTAAGTCGTAGAATCATAAACTAGTGCCTTTCTGGATCTTTCAGAGTATCTAATAAAATAGTAACTCATTGTTCAAGAGTTTATTTTCTTTTATTAAGCCTATAAAGTCTTACCTTAATTGGACATCCCCAAACATGGAATGTCCTTACATAAAGCTTTTTGCATGTCCAAAGTTCACTTTAATTAGAATAATTTTAAGGATATATGTTGCAATCTTAAGTGCTTCTCCCCAGAGTGATTCTGGTAAAGTAGAATAACAAATCATACTCATTACGATATCTTTAAGTGTTCTACTTTGTCTTTCAGTAATACTATTCATGTTGGATGAACCCGACATGCAGTATTGTGGGATGATACCGCACTCATCTAGGAACTTAGCAACTGGTCCTGGATATAGTTCACCTAAACCATCATGTGTACCATAATACTCACCACCATAGTCAAATCTGACGCGCTTTTGATTCTTCGGCATAGTTGGTTCTTAACTTCAGCTAAGTTGGTTATTAACTTCAGCCTTAAAACTTTTGAACATATCTAAGGACTGTGACTTTTCATAGAGGAGATAAATGTAGCCATATCTAAAAAAATCATTTATGAATGTCATAAAATATTATTGACCATTCTAAGCATCCATAGAGAATAATCTATAAATATCTGTATATATGAGTTCTGAAATGTCAAAAGATTTGTTGGCTTCAAATCTCATTTTATTAGTTTGTTTCTCCTTTATACAACTAACACAAATATCAAAATTTATAAAATCTAAGGGGTCAAGAATTTTGTCTAACACAAGTCTCCCTATTCTCTATCTGGAGATATCACCTAATCTCTTGTGCAATAGCGTAGCCGAATTCTCTATAGTTAACATTGTCTTTATACCTCTATACTTAATTGAAGTGATTCATTAAATGAAACAATCGTATTAATTAAATAAAGATAATCACTGCTTGACAAATAATTAAAGCCAACTAATTTTGAATTATGAAACAAACTAAATTTTTTATTTCCAAATGAACATAATAACTTGATTTGTCTAAAGTGAAAATGGAAATAAAATTCTTTTTAAAAGACGAAAAAATAAATGTTTCATCAAGATCTAGTCTTCAATAATAATTTAAATTCTTCAATTGCTTCAACTTTTACTGTTTTGTCATCATCTACATAGATGTATCTTTCATCATCATTAGGCTTTTGACACTTTTGGCAATTTAGGCAACCCTGTTGACATATTAATCTGAGTAGTTACACCTAAATTTATCCACTACATGTGCTTAGGTACCAAAATTAAATTAACTTCAAAACAAACCAAATCATGCTCTTTAGTTCCACAGAAAAAACAACTAGTGCTTTCTGGATCACCTAGTTTCTTTTTTTGTTTCCTTTGAGATGTTGTATCTATTTTTGCCGTTTCGCTCTTGACAATCCTCTTTTTAATTTCTGCATAAAACCTCTAAATCTTCCAGAATGAACTTTTTCATAATCATTATACATATGCAATTTGATTTCTCCCACCTTTCTACATCTCTTTTTTTTTTTTTATCGAGGAAACTCTCATGTGTAAGAGATAGGGAATAATCAACCTTTAACATAAAAGCGAGATCTATGACAGCAAGAACTGTTAAGAGATTCTCTTGCTATAACTTGAAGTTAAAGTCATTTAGTATAGAAATAGAATTAATATTGGTAGTAATATTAGCAAGAGTCATGACTAAATAGAAAATAACAAACAAACAAGGCAAGCTCTCCTAAGTCTTATTACAAAAATAAATTCAAATAAAAGTAAATCCCATATCAAGATACTAGACAATCTATAATTATTCATCTTTGGACAAAATATTAACTTGTAAGTGATATCTTGATATAGTAATCAAATACTAATAATAAGAACATGTCAAATAAAAAATCTTCTTTTAGGTTGACTTATTGTCTACATTTAAAACCGAATAACTATAACGTGCTTATTACTATAGGTGCAAATAAAATCATATTAAATATGGTTTTTCTTTTAGGCCGATCGATATCTGCAAAATTACATACACGCAATCGTTTACATTCTGAAGCAAATTAATTTTCACAAAGAGGTCACTTTGGTGATATGTTATTTCAATTAATTTATTTTAAAATATATATTATTATACCAATATTTAAATATAAAATTGTACAAAAAATTATCCAAAAGAATAAAAAACAAAAAAAGTCTAGGCAATAGTCAATAGTCGACTGTTAGCTGGTAAACCATTGACTGGGTCGGTTATGGTTAACCCAAATTGGATCCTGATCCAGCATTAACCCATTTTCTAATTGGTTCAGGGTTGGATCACTTCGGGAACCCAAACCGGATCTTGATCCAACCTTAACCCATTTCTAAGAAAAACAAAAACCTTTTAAAATTTTTCTTCTTCTTTTTAGTCACCGTTTCTCATTTTCTCATGTGGTAGCCAAGGTCGCTACTTCATTTGATCTGCCATAGCTTCCTGCTTGTGCAACCAAACAGCCATGTCTCTCTCTCAATTTCTTTTTTTTTTTTTTTTAAATTGATGGTTTCCATTAGGCCACCTTGTACCTTCTAGTTCTTTCTTCCCATTGTAGCCTCGAAAAAACCTAGGTCAGCGATGGTTCTGCCAGTAATGACTTTTGCTATCACCGGTCTTAAATCCTTAATTTCTTTTAAATCAAATTTCTGAAACTTAAAATAAAAAATTGAAATAAAAGAGACAAACAAATAGTGACCAGCATATTTGTTCAAATTTTCTAAAATTCGATTTCCAAATATTTATTTTGAATTTGTTTACATATTATCGCAATTCCATAAGATAAATAATTGCTGGCCATTTAACTTTAAGGAACTGATTTCACAATATTTATTTTATTAATTCTGAATTTTCTTAATAATTTTAATCGAGTAAACAATTACAAATTAATATAAAGAAGCTCTGATACCACTTATTAGAATAATTAAAACCTTATGGTGAAATCATCATCTAAAATCTTGGAGCATCCATGTTGTATCATCAGGAATCAATAATAAAATATACGGAAACGTACTTAAATATATTAATATCTAGAATCATGTGGTTAGTCTTCTAAATCAATACGTTCTCTCAGTGAATCTTTTAAGTTTCTCACTGCTCTTTCTGATGATAGGATGTCAGAAAAAATAGAAAGATACTTATGACATGAGGACATAACTACTTACATATATAACTTTTCTTATTGTCTTTAGGTATTATTATTTTATCATATTATAGAACTAATAATTACCCTTTTATTATTTACATATTAAAAACTCACACTCTATTAGATATATTAAAACTCAAATTATCAAAAACCTAATTAGATAACTTTTAATTAGACTTAACTTTATATGACAATCTGTAACATATAATTATTCATATATAAGCCCAAGGATCCAACAACGCTAGATTAAAAATATAATAGCAAGTTCTTTTTTTCTATTCATGCCTTAAGTTATTTCAAAGTACGTTATACTCTAGATGGGTTGGACCTTTTGTTATTACTAATGTTTTTCCTCATATTGCAATAGAAGTTAACAGTTTGAAGACAAGCAAGGTGTTTAAAGTAAATTGACATAGGTTAAAGCCTTATTATGAGCTTTTTGTGGAGCACAATGTGGAAGAGGTACGTCTTCATGCACCTGTACATCTTAATGAGTAAAAGAAGATACAAGTCAGGTTAAGGACACTGAACCAAGTTCTACTTGGAAGGTAATCTAATAGAAAAACACTTCATAATTGGATTTTCATATATCCCTCCTTAATCTCTTTTCATTTTCAGTTATGTAGTTTTTCTTGTTTAATTAATGTTTGTTTATGATTTATTCTTTTAACATTGTTCCTCTCTATTTAATCCTCTTATTGAATGAATTAGTTTTACCTTGAGGATAATGTTAGGATTAAGTGTGCGGGAAGACTCTTGTTTTGTTTTGTTTGTTTATTAAAAATAGCATCAAAATTTTTTGTTTTTTTTTTTGTTTTAGTTATTTGCATGTTTTGGTTTGGTAATTTATTTGCCAATGAATATTGTCTTTGTTTGTACTTGATTCTCATGTTGATTTCATCTTCATTGCAATTTTTTGCCTTGAGCACAAATGTCAATTTTTTCATTATTTTTACTTGAGATTTGAGATTAATACAGCCTAAAATGAGATATGAGATTAAGTAAATGATTGTTTGGTTTTATTCTTATTTATTTTATATTAATTAGTTTACATAGGTATCATAATTAGAAATATCTACGTATAACTCTTAAGAGTGAAGTTATCATTGAGTAATTTGGGATGTGTACCACAAGTATGTAGAGGATAATCTGTTATGAAAAGAAGGTTACTTTAAGGGTAGAATGAAAATTCTTAATTATGGAAGTTAAAAAAAAATGCCATAGTAATCCATGTATTGAAAAGAAAATAAAATATAAAAAATGACATTTATGGTTATGTCAAAAAAGAAAAAATGTTGGAGATGAAGATGATAAAGTTAGTTTGACCTACTCTTATATCATTTAAGGTAAAGGTTATTGACATTAAATATTTAGAGAAGAGATTTTGATAAATTGATTCACACACACATTATAAGAATTTAATGTGAGATGAGATTAGTGCTTAAATAGGAGTTACAACTTTGCTTTCTCTTTATAGTTAGTCATAGTTGATGTTTGTGGGTGTTATCTTTGAAAACCCTTACGAGATTGTAACTAGTCTACTAGGGCCACCTAATGATTTAAAGGCTTGTTGCATATGCTAAATGTAATCACGATCGCCTATGACAATGGTTTAGTTTGAATTTTTCATTCTTGTCCTTTATTTTTAATTTAGTCGTTGCTTGGGGGCTAGCAAAATCTAGGTCTGGGGGCACTTGATGGGCATAAATAATTCATATATGTTTACCTCTAATCTTATATTTGTTAGTCACTTTTATTTACAACTTTAGTTGTTAATTTACTTTTATTGAACAGGGAAATAAATTGAAGATTATGGAATAAACATGCTTAAAGGGATCAAAATTAGAGATAATTAAAGGACATTAGAATTGTTACACTTAGAGCTGATCATTACATGTTAAGAAGATAAAAGATCAAGTTCAAAATATCAAAGTCCACATTTAAAAAGCAAAAATGAGTTGAAATTTTCTTTAGCTTCATATGCATAGAAGAAAAGTTTACCCAAAATAAGGGTGAATTGAGATAATTAAAAATTATACAATTAAAAAATCAAATTGAACTAATGTTTTAATCAATTTCAATGTAAGTAAATTGAAGCAATAAATAAAAATAAAAATGTAAGGAAAAGAAAGTAAACACGTGATTTTTATGTGGTTCGGCAAATCCCACCTACGTCCATACTTCTAAACAACCCGAGCTTAAAGATTCCACTAACTAAGCCTTATAACTTAAATATACAATTAATTTCTAAGGTATCAATAAACCTTTCCAATATGAGATGATCACACACCTCTTTCCTAAGTATTTCCCATACTCACAACAACTTAATTTTTGATTTTTTAATGAAGTTTTACAAAGATATACACACTCTTAAATAAAAGCATACAAATTATAGTTCAAATGAATGCATGTATGTAAGATTGAAGCTTAGAGCACTTTCAAGTACTAATAAAGATTGCCACGATCATTCAACAGCACCTTGAACAATATTTTCCTTGGTTATTTATAGATAGAGTAATAAAACTAGTTGTTATAGACGTTTTTTATCATAAATGATTTACCATTTCCCATTAAACATTTTACCATTTGACTATGTGCTAGTTACCATTATGGCTCAATTTTAAAATTCTTGCTTAATCAATATACAGTTACATAAAAATAGTTTATTATTTGATTCCATTAATTCATCTTAATGGAATCAATTTGTCACTTGTAGGTAAACTGTTTGCTATTTGAGTCTAGAACGGTATTTAGATAAAATTAGTTTGTCACTTTAGCTCTATCAGTTTGCCATTTGATTCTAGAGAGTTAATTTGATGCAATTGGTTTGCCGCTTGAAGTTAATAGTTTACGTTTGATTCCAGAGAGGCAATTTGATGCAATCGATTTACCGATTTCCTTCAACGGTATGCCGCTTGTGTCCATAAGCTAACTTTAACTTAAACAACTTCATGTTTGAATGATAGTGATTTACCGTTTAAGCACATAAATGAATTTTTTATCTAAAAAACTTTTACAAAAATGCGCTTAGAATTTGAAATAATATCCACATGATAGAATTTTCCTTTAGAAAATACAAAGATAATAATTTTAAAGACTTTGAAAAATCACCATTTATTTTCTTTTTTTTAAAAAAAAAAACAAACATAACAGAAGAATATATGTATTTTCTATTTTGTCCATGATACGTGGTTTGTTATCATCAAAATCGAAATGCTATATAGCCATATGGATTAACATATAGGATTGTGGCAAAAATATTGGCAAATAGACTTAAGCAAATCTTGAATGATATTATCTCTTCAACCGAAATTGGCTTTGTTCCGAATAGATTAATCACTGATAATGTAATCATAGGTTATCAGTGTTTTAATAAAATTAGACAAATCAAGGGAAAAAGAAATGGGCAGTAATTTACTTATTCGGGTTGGCATCGAAATTCTTCAAATCATGTATCAAGTTCCTCATTCCATTGAAATGAACTTATTGGAGATTGGTTTGATTAGAGAACCCCTTACTGGTTGTATTTACAAAAGCAATGCTCAAAATCGAAGTCCCTCTTTCTCCTACCCCATATATCCGAAAGCTTCTCCATTCCCTTAAACTTGCTCCTGCTTAGCTTATTCCTACCGCTTGGAGAGTGATAATTGGGATGTACATTGTATAGAGGAAGTTTGGATTTCTAGTCCCCTCTGTAACTGAATTCCAATGTTTATTTATGTCGTCATCCCAAAAATTTCAAACTTTGGCAATTTAAAGCTTATAAAGATTCAAATGAAGTTCTACTATCATTTTTACATAATCAAGAGGTGGAAGCATTTTATTTTTTGGCCACTGAAAATTAGGAGTTTAGGGATAAATTCGTTGATGCTCGAGTTCAAGTTCTAACCCGCTTTCATGAACCAAAAGCGATTTTATATATGCACATATATTTTTATATATCATGTGGCACATATTTAATTTTTTGACAAACCTTAGCTTCTCTTTTTCTTTTTTCTTTTTTTTTGTACATATTTTGGAAAGACTTAGACTTTCTAGAAAAAAGGGGAAAAATGTTAGGTCTGCTCTAAATTTACCCTTAGAAGATCATGATTGCAGCTTTCTTTACTCATTCAATACTTTAACTGAGAACAGCATTATTCTAAGCAGTCTGTAATCCATGTCCATTCATCCAGCCTATCGCATCATGGATTCTTCAAGTAATGTACCTATAGGAGAAAGAAAAAGAAGAAAATGGTTGAGGTTATTTGATAAAACAAAATCCATTGAGGGGCTGAGGCTGTCAGGCAAGACAAGGAATGTGGAGAAATCGTGAACAACTGTCAAATAATCAAAGTGATGGTACATTAGCCCAAACTGCACCCTCACATTGATTCCAAAGGAATGAACTAAAAAATTCACTGTTGATTAAATCACCGACCTATCAGTGGATCTTGCCTTGTGTACTAATTCTTCACCAGCTCGCACTCCTACCACTAGGAAGCAGAGTGAGAGGGCAAAACTTTTTTGTCCTCATGCTACTACCATTGATTGGGGTCAGATTGTGAGTAAGGTTAGAGGTGCTAGTATGAAAGATTTGGAGACCCTAAGGAGTCTCTCAATGTTGCAGCTGGACTTGTTACAAATATATAGAAGTTTTACTTTTTTATTATTTTCATGCTTCATTTTTTCATCTTGCCCCCTCATTATTATTATTATTATTATTTTAGCATTCGGAGTATTTGTTTTCCTTTAGAGCACGTGTTAAGGCTGCAAAGATCATGTTGCCTCCATAAGTAAAGAATTATCTCAAGCTTTTGCTGGTTAAAAGAATTCAGAATATGAGTTCATCATTCTCCAAAAAGAGAAGTTAGCTACTGAAAGTCAATAGAACTTAGCCAAAAAGAAGCAAATAAAGGCTAAAGAAAAGATTGATGGTGATGCTGAGAGGATTTCTAAGTTTGAAGCCCTGTGAAAGATATTGAAGAATCAAATGAATAGCCCGAAGATGACTTTTGGAAGCACAAATGAAATTGAAAAGCTAGAGTGTACACTAGTAGGATAGATGATCTTTGTGTTACATGCGCCTAATTTTAACTTCGATCTTCTTTATAAGAAGCTTGAAAGAGAGAAGAGTGAAATTGTTGGGAAAGCTTGAATAACTAATGAAGATCTCGTTGCTTCAAAAACTGGAGTTATTAACATTGCATTAGCAGATACTAATGTTCCTGCTACTTTATTGGCAAAAAATGAAGTTCCTATAAGTCTTACGTCAGATGTTGTGCTACCCCTGACTCTGGTGTTTCATGATTATTATGGAGATTTTTACCTTCGTCTTTCTAAGTTAGATGACAAGATGCGTGAAAATGTTGAGGGATAAATACATTATGGGTCTTTATACTATTCCTTGGATATTTTATTATCGTATTTTTTTTGTCTTTGTTGTTGCATTTCAATTTTCTAAAGATGTAATCAGAGCAGTAATTTTGGTTTCCTTTTGGTGTAGTTCGTAGCATTTTAATGAAATGCTTTATTTTCACGATGAATGTTTGGTCCAAAAGATTTTTTTATTTTGTAAATTAAAAATTTTCTTTTTTTTTCACAGTAGTTGTAGCTTTTAAGTTACAGTCTCATTTCTAAACATACCCTTAGTGGATGAACCGTGGCATTTTGGTAGAGCGCTTATAGTTCTTACGGAACCACCAGCTGGGATCGGAGATGTTAAGAGGCAAGACTTCAGCCATGTATCCTTTTGGGTACAACAAACGATGTTCCCATTATGTGTATGGAGAAAAACAAACGATGTTCCCATTATGTGTATGGAGAAAAAGACAGTTGTAGAACTAAGTGGAGCAATTAGAAAAGTGGAATAAGTCAAAATTGACTCATTTGGGGGATGTATAGGAAAGTTCTTAAGGATGAGGATTTCTGTAGAAATCACAAAGCCTTTTAAAAAGATCGTAGTTTTGGAACAGATAGAGAATTATGTGGGGGACAAAGAAAATAACAAAGAATAAGCACACTTAGAATTTCATTCAGTATCAAAACAAAGTTCTCTTATTGGGACTTAATTGTCTAAGAAAAAGATTCACGAGAACCCAAAATAATTCAACCTTTAAAGAAGATCAATTCATAACTAGGCCCCTATTTTTCGATGGAAATGATTATTCTTGTTGAAAAATCAGGATGGGGATTTATTATTAAACACTAGATTATAAGATATGAGAAGTTGTGTGTGAATGTCCTTTTTTACCTATAATAAAAAATGAAAAAGGGAATAAATTCCAAACCTTTTAATCAATGAAGTGAATTAGAAAAGAGAAAAATGACTCTCAATTCTAAAGCTATGAATGTTTTATTTTGTGCTTTAAATAAGAAAGAATTTCATAGAGTTTCAGGTTGTGAAAATACTTATGAAATTTGGAAGAAACTTGACGTTTTTTATGAAGAAACAAATTAGGTGAAGGAATCTAAAATTAGTAGATACACTACGCAATATGAGTTATTTTAAATGGAATAAGTTTATTTTATGTGCACTCGATTTACGGATATTGTAAACACTCTGGGAGCCCAAGGAAGAACTTTCTCAAATAGTAAAAAGGTAAAGAAAATTATTAGGTCCTTACTAAAAGAATGGAGACGTGAAAAAATTGTCACTTATTTCTTATGAAGAAATTTAGCCATTGAATAAGGAGATGAAGACAAGAAAAAAAGAGCATTTTCTTGAAAGCATCAAGAATAGAGAGTGATGAAGATAGCGAATTTGAAGATGAAGATATTGCAAATGATCGCCAAAAAATTTTGAAGGTTCTTCAATAAACTAAGTGAGCGTAGGAAGTTCATAAATTTCAAGAATAAAAATGAAAAGAATGGAGCAATTAGTTTCTTTTAGTGCAAAAAGTCAGGTCATATAAAATTAGAATGTCCACTATTCAACAAACTAAAAAAAAAAAAAAAAAAGGCTATGGTGGTAACATGGGATGATAATGACGAAGAATCAACTAATGAAGAACAATAGTAAGAGGTTTCACTTATAGTAATGAGAGATGAATCATTTGATAAACTCGATGAGGTAAATAATCTTCCCTCTAATGATGAATTGTTTGAAGTATTTAAATAATTACGTAATGATATGAAGAAAATTGATTTGAAAAATACTTCTCTTAAAAAAATGGTCGAGTTTTCAAATGAAAATGATATTTGTAAAATAAAAGAACTCTTTAAGTGAAAATATTAAATGTCTTAAAATAGAGAATTAGATATTACATGATAAAATCATTTCATTCAAAGAAAAACAAAGTACTTCATTTGAATATGAAAATTCGCATTTCAATGATTTGATCAAGGAAAATAAAGCTCTTAAGAAAAATAATAATGAACTTAATGATATTGTGTTAAAGTTTACAAATGATCAAAAGAATTTAGAAAAATTAATAAGCTCTCAAAAATATATTTTTAACAAAAGGAGGACTTAGTTATTAATCAAACGTAAAACAAAAATATTGTTAAAATTATTTTCTTAAGGCTATCTCAACTAGTGAGCGTCAAATTATTTACAATTATTGTAATGGAAATAGTCAAATAAGCTATGCACGGCCAATTAAGAAGAATCCTTATTTTAGCATTAGAAAAGTTTAGGTTCCAGAACCATCACGAGCATTTAAGGACCCAAAATATTTTGAATACTGAATTTGAGATTCTTTCAATCAAATGAACCCAAATCCATCAATTCATACTCCCTGAGGACAGTTCTAAAATCAGTTATCATGCTTACTTGCTTCTCATTACCTCCTTTCTTTTTATTTAAATTTAGAAATTCATTAAAATCCCCAAAACACAGTCATGGTAAGGAAGATAATTCTACTGACCTTTTTAAAAAATTTCATGTGTACTATTTCTGAGTTGATTATGGGTGCTCATAAATGCCCGTACATCTCCAAGGGCTCTTATTCTGACTATGAACCATAGCATTAATGTGATAAAAGTTGTATGACTTAATTTCAACAGTGACTTCACAACTCCATAACATTGCCAAACCACTTCTCATTCATTCTCTACATGCTGCAAAATAGTTTGGAAAATATAATTCCTCACTATTTTTTCTCATTTACTTCATTGTCATCTTTTTCTAAAAAAAAAAACACACAAAATTTAGGGTCTTTGCTCACGGATAACTTCTTGAGCTTCTCGGAACGTTTGGTCCTTCCCCAGTACCTCAGCATTCCAGCTTACAATCCTCATTGTTATCGGTGGGATTTATTGACAATAAGTGATGCTTCCTCAAAAGCTTCACACTCTTCATCCTCTAGCCTTAGTTTTGTTGCTACTGTGATATGAATTTGGGTTTGTTAGGAGATATAAATTTTTGTGGGCTATTTTCTTTGATTCTTTTAGAGTTTGGGCTTTCCCAATTTAAAAAGCTGGCTCGTCTTTTCATTTTGGTAAGCGTATCTTTTATTCCCCCTTTTCTTGCAAAATTACAGGCACTTAGATTTCCATTTTCTCTTTTTAGGCCTACATTTATCTGTACTAGGCCTATTATCTCCATCTAGTACTTCTGACTCCATCTGAACAAGATACATATGTGTCCTTCATTGAGGATCCGTAGTTTCTTACTTCCAATTTTTTCAATTCATTTCCCGCTTCTTTATCTTGTGTCTTGATTTCTCTCCTTTAAACACTATTTCCCTCTTTTTTCCTCTCCCAGCCTTCTTTCCCGCCATTTTTGTCACTTTCCCATAAATTGTGAGGTTTTCATATTGCTTTTCTCTTTCTAGATTGCTATCCTCTAGCTCTTTAGGTTTTGTAGCTTTTTGTACTAAATGATATTCAACACTTGACTTTTGTTTTTTTGGGTAAAGTACTTTTCACAGCTTGATCAATTTAGATTTGGCTCAAACCCTCTGCTACATCCTGATCCATTGGGTCTTTAGTTGGAACTTTTATTTATTTAAGTTGGAAATTTTATATTTGGTTGATAGGCTCTATATCTCACTTATCTTTCCCCTACTTTCTGTAGTTGCTTTGAGCCAAGGACCATAAGCGTTCATATTTTGATTGAGATTTCTAATGGACACATTCCTTGTATTAATTACAAATGCACCTATAATAGAAGTTAAAATCAAGAAGCCTTTCTTAGTATACAAGCATTGGGATGTCTTATTCTTTGTTATAAAATAAAAGTTAATAATATATAATAAATATAATTTTTAAATAATAATTTTAACAAAATTATTAAAAACATAATAGATTTTACATCATACAAGTGAAAAATCATATTAACATAGCTAATATAGCTTAAAAGGTATAGCAGTTAGTGTTTACTAAACACTTTAGTGCTGCAGCTTAAAAACTACAGCTGCCTAACCTCAATCTCAAACATACCTTAAAATTCTCCTTTTATCTTCATTTGATCCAAACTTTAACAGAAAAATATTATCATCCAGGCTTTCAATTTTAACTTCCTGACTTGTTTTCCATACTTGCTGTATTGCTACCCTCAATCTTTCTATCTTTACTTCTCTTAAGAGAAGAACTTTCTCCACTAGGCAGCCATTCAATATTTTTCCCCTTAGTTTTTGTCCCACACTTGAAAGCTACTTGTCTTTCATCTTCTTCATTTAGTTGAATGGATCTACACCGCATGATTAACTCAGCTGTGTCCATTTGGTTTTTAAGCCAGCAAACGCTCAATAAATGTAGTGTAGTTAGTTGTTTTACCGACGACTAAAAGGATCTTCCAAACTGAAAGCTCCAGCTAATGTGATAATAAAATTGATGACACTAATGCTTTGACCATCAATAAAACACTTACCAAAAAATGACTAAAATGTAGTCAAGACAACTCTATTTACCTCTCATCCTTTTAGTTTCCAGAGAAAACCTCAAGAAAGAGACTTTTAAACACGTAAACATTAATAATTCTGTATATGCTTATATATACATATAATAATATACCTTGTGAAAACTTTGCAATTTGCGTGCATGTCAAAACTCAATAATTTGCATGCATAATGACCTAAATTTTAATATATGTATGCAATGGTACATGTATATATATAAAAATGTTATACGCATGTTTATATGAAATTTTTAATATAATATATGGGGCTGCACATGTCCATACATAGATATATTAATATATACATACAAAGTCTTAGCATTTTTTTTTTGCATGCTTATACACAAGTTATATATATATATATAACATGCAAATGCAAAGACTTAGCTTTTGGCATGAATATTCACATAGATTTTGATCAATAGGTTCTTAATATGGCCAAGTTACTTGAAGCAACAAATGTAGAGATTTATAGTAAAGATTCATCAAACATGTAAAATTTTTTTATGCAAAAGTATAGCTTTTTATTGATGTAAATTAGAAAATAACATCCTAATTTTAGCTAGAAAAAATCCGAGCCATACAATAAAGGTATCATAATCCAAAGCTATTTTTGCTAAAGCATGAGGTGACTGATTTGAGCTCTTTAAGCCAATTTAAATCCTCTGAACTAGTGTTGCTCCATTAGAATTTCTTATAACTACTCCCAAACCTGCTATATGATTTGAAAGTTAATGGCACCATCAACATTCACTTTATTCCTTCAAGAGGAGGTAATCAAGCTTGTTGGTCGCTCCAAAGATGGATAATTTGCCCACGTGAATTCGTTTAATAAGAGTTCGCCTAATGATAGGATGTACTTAGTAATGGTTGTACTCAGTAATGGACCAACTCATACAACTAGCAAGCCATGGATAAGGATAAATATGGAAAGTTCTAGAGATAGAGAATGGTAAAGAGTTCTAGTTAATGGGCTGGACTTGCTAAGCACACACGCTTTGTGATAGCCCAATTGCTTAATACATTCGTACTGAGTGCACCACAGCTTGCTAGTTATGTGAGGTGGTCTATTGCTGAGCGTAACCCACTGCTAAGTAAATTCATCCATTGGGTGAACTCCTACTACGCGAGCGTGAATTAGCTATCTTTGGCAGTGAACTTGAGCGGCCACTACTTGTCATGGGTTGTCATGGGATGAGTGTTTGTAACGTAATCCGTACGGCACTTAAACAACTTCTAGTACAAAAGTTGCTAAGTAAGCTTAATCAAATTCTCAAGCTAGCTAGGTAAAGAGACGTGTGAGAAAAGCTAGAGAGAGGAAAAAGCAATATGGCCAAATATAATTTTATTACTCACAAGAGAAAATACTACTCAAGTTTACCACTAAAGATAACCAACTCGTGCACGTGGGTTCGCTTAGTAGGAGTTCACCCAATAGCGAGATGAACTTAGTAGTGAGTTGTGCTCAACAATGGATCACCCCACAAAACTAGTAAGTTATGGTGCACTCAGTACAAATGTATTAAGTAATTGAGCTGTCACAAGGCGTGTTCGCTTAGCGAGCCCGACCCATTATCTAAAAATCTCTACTATTAATAACTATAGCTCTTGTAACTAATAATTGAGAATATTCTCTCTTACCTTCATAGATGAGAAGATTAATTAAATACTAGATAGATCAACATACAATAATTATCAGTTTAACATCTTTTTTACTTTTACTTGTTGCCAGCTCTTAAGGAGCACTAAACATATCCTGCTAGGCCAAAAACTTAATGTGCTGATAGAATTCAATCAATTTTCAGATCTTTAGAGCATGCTTATACCTCATTAAGGCATGAAAAATGTCTTCACACTCACTCTAACATCTATAGCACATTGTTCTATAATGACCTTCCTTCTCTAAAGATTGTTCTGTAATGACCTCCCAATATGTTTTTGATTTGTCTAAGCTACTTGCAATCTCTATAGATTTCATCTTTAGCGCTACCTACTCTTGACTAAGTAGTTACTATACTTGTCAAAATGCCATATTGGTTGGTCAAACTGTTGAGATGTTAAGAGTGGAATTCTTAGAATCCTCACTACATCAACTTTCATAAAATTCTAAGCAATAGCATCTTACTTCCACTGTTGGTTGCTAACAAGTCAGTTACAATAGAATGTGAGAGCAAAGTCTAAGGAGAAATTGGTTTTAGAGTTTCAGGCTTTGGAGTCCAGTTACTTTTATAGATATACAACTACTCTTTATTACTAATCCTCTAGCCCGATCCTTTATGTAGAATTTATTTGCCCCATAAAATACTTCTCCACACAAAATAATGATTTAAGCCCAACTTTACTTACATAAAGCTTGAATGCTTGAAATACCTAGCCTTTAAAATTTATGTCATCAAAGCCTATGGATTTTGCATGATTCTTTATCATTACTTTGCAATCAAGGCTTGATTAAAGCTAGAAAAATCTCTTAAACCCAGGCCTCCTCTTTTTTTTTTTTTTTTTTTGCATGACACAATGCATCTTGCTTAATGGATACTCTTGTAATTTTCTGAGGCTCCCCACCAGAATTAAGCTATAGATTTTTAAATGTCTTCACAAATGCTTTAAGGTAATTTATAAACACCCATTGCATAAGTAGGCATGGCTTGAGTGTATGACTTGAGCTACAACTTTGATAAGCAATTCTTTTCCACTATAAGAAAAAAAAATTGCTACTAAGAACTCTTAACTTGATGTCATTAAAAAAACTAATCTTCTTTCTCTCTACCAAAATAACAAGCTAAAGTACTTTCATGTCTTGAGACTACATTCAAGTTAAAAATACTTTTCATCACCTCCAATTATCTCTAAAGTGTGTTGATGCTGAAAAACATTAAAGACTTCTTATAGTTAAAAATCTAACTAAAACAGTTGTATAAGCATAAAAGCCTTCTTTAAGTTCTTGCAATATGTACTAAAAGCCCTTAAAATAATCAAACGATCATCTGCAAACAGAAGATGAGAAATGGACAAGGCTTTGCACAAATAATGAAAAGACATGGTGAAAAGATCTCTGCCTTTCTCTTTTCTTTATTGAAACGACATTCAATCTTTAATAAAGATATGGTGACTTGCTTGACTTTAAGAGTTATGAGCCATCAATTGTATTCTCTTTTAATTATCTTGAAACTATTCTCTACAAATTTTAGATTTTCAACCTTAATTTCTTTAATTTTGTTTACATAGTAAATCAACTTCAAATGCCCCCCAATTTCTATGTATGACTTTTTTAATGTGTACTTAGATGATCTAGAAAGTTTAAGTCAATTTCATTAAGTGTTTTTAATTCAATATTTGCTATTAGTTAGTTTTTGTGTTTTTTCTGTTTTGTTTTAATAACTTATTAATTAGCAACAATCCTTTGTGGGAATGACCATTGCTCACCTCTATACTCAATAACAATAATATTTAGGGCAAGGTTTTAAGTTAACTTGATGTTAAATATTTCTTTATGTAGAACTTTACTTGTAGTTACTTAGAAATTTTTCTAACTAATTGATCTTAGGTAATTCATTGTAAGAATGAACCTAAGCATTTTTATTGTAATTCACCTATGGGTGATTTCGTATAACTTCTACAAGAAGGGATCTAGGTATTTTATTTACAATATGAACCTAGGTATTTTATTGTTGTTCACGTGTATGTGAATTTTCTTTAGACAATTATTTTTAAGTAATTGGACCTAAGTCATTCTTTACAAGAATGGACTTAATTTTTTTTCCGTAATTTGCCCATAGGCATTTTTATTTTAAAATTATTTATGAGTAATTGAACTTAGGTCACTCTTTAGAATAATAGCCTAAGCCTTTTATTATAATTAGCCCATAGACATTTTCCTTAAAAAATTATTTCTAAGTAGTTTTTTTTTTTTTGTAAATAATCGCTGTAGCGGCTCGAACCCTTGCTCTCAACATTGTGAGTGCAATGACTCTCCCACTAGACTATAAGCCTATTGGTAAATTAAGTTAATTTATATAACAAATAAAAATAATAATATTATATAAAAATACTAACAAGTTTAAATTTTATATCCATATTTTTTAAAATTAAATTAAATTATATTTTTGGTGAAATACTAAGTAATTAGGTTTCATTTAGCCGGGTAAAACTGCCGCCGATATACCGCGTACATTTATAGCTTTTTAAATTTTTTTCCAAAATTTTGATTCAAAATATAGATACATCTCATTCTTCTATCGTTAGAAACCCTAGCCGGTCAACCCAAATATCACCGGCCACCATCGTAGACGCTCAACAAAAAGAAAAACAAGCGGACACCATAATTTTTTTTTTTTTTTTGCTTCTAAATTTTGTAAATCTCGCTCTTACCTCTTGTCTTTCTCCTACAGTCCCCCGAATCCCTCGTCTTTTCACCATACTTAATCTCCCAAAATCAATCAATAAAAAAGATATATATTTCTAAGTAGTTTGACATATTTCATTCTTTACATGAATAGACCTAGGTTTTTTTATCATAATTTGCCTATGGGCATTTTCCGTAGAAAATTATTTCTAAGCAATTGGATTTAGGTCGTTATTTATAAAAATTTACCTGAGTTTTTTAATTATAATTTGCTCGTGGGTATTTTTCTTAGAAATTTCTAAGTAATTGGACCTAGGTCAATCTTTACAAGAAATGACCTAAGTCTTTTTATTTTAATCCGCCCTGAACTTTCTCCTTGAAAATTATTTTTAAGTGATTGAATATAAGTCATTCTTTAAAATAAAGGACCTAAGTCTTTTTATTATAATTTTCCCATAAGTACTTTCTTTAAAAAGTTATATCTAACCAATTAGATTTAGGTCATTCTTTAAAAGAAAGGACCTATATTTTTTTATTATATTTTGTCCATAAGTATTTTTGTAGAACGTCACCCATAAGTGCTCTCCTTAGAAGATTTTTTTAAAGCATTTTTCTAAGATGATATCGTAAATGTGTGTGTGTAGATTCAATAATGGCTTAAGTGCTTGCTATGAATTATACAACTTCATTATTATACAATATTGCTTCATATAAATATCATTATGCAAAGGACAAAAGAAATTTTAAAGAAACATACTTTTATTAATCTGTGGGTTAAACTTGTCTGATCATAAAATTTATCGAACCTAATATTAATATGCTCTGATTGCTGGGCATTTTAAGCATGTCCTAGGATATTACCGTCGAGAGTATAAAGGGAATAGGTACTTGGCCTCACAACGTCTTTCACGATACATGGTCCTTCTCAATTTGGCCCCAAGAGGTCCAACCCCTAGGTCTTGTGTATTTGGAAAAACTTCCTTTAAGACGATGTCCCCAACTTTAAATTATCGACTCTTTACTCTAGCGTTGTAATATCAAGCCGCTCTTTTTTAGTAAGCAGCTACTATGATCGTTGGTTGAACTCATTTTTCTTTTGAACCATCTAAGTTTTAAAGTTGAAGCTCATAATTGCATTAAAGTGTTGACTCGATAAATTGGCATTCCTATTTCTGCAGGAACAACTGCTTTCGTACTAAAAGCCATGGAGAATATTGTCTCGCCAGTGGGTATCCTTGGAGTATTCTGTATGACCATAGGATGAAGGGAAGTTCCTCATGCCAATCACCCTTAGCTTTTCCAATATTAGTCTTAAGAGTTTGCTTTATCACTCAATTGGCTGGCTTTATTTGTCTATTTGCTTAGGGATAAGCTAGAGAAGAATAATAATTTGTTGTACAAGGGCTTTAAAAAAAGGCTTTGAAGTTGGCATTGTCAAATTAGTTATCGTTATTAATGATGATGGTATGAGGGACTCTGAGTCTGTAGATGATACTTATTTTAATAAAGTCCGTTGTCTTTTTTTTTTTTTTTCAATTATTGTTGCCAAAGGCTCCGCTTCAACTTACTTGATACAGTAGTCTATGGCAACAATGGCAAATTTAACTTAGCCTTTTCTTTGTAGGTAAAGGGCAAACCTTTGACAATTTTCATAATTCTTCATTAACTCAATGGCATCTTCATGCATGGTTGACTAAAAATGCCCTTGCCTTATCACTTTGCACACCAGCATCTTGCCATCGGAGTGGTTTCCACATATTCCCTCATAAATTTCTCTTAAAATATAATTTAAGTCTTCAAAAACAAGACATTTCAATAAGAAAAGGATGACGCATCGCTGGTTGAGTTCATTATCGATAAACGAGTATCTAGCATCTCTAAGTTTGACGTTTTTAGCCTCATTTTTATCTTCTAGTAACTCTTTATTTATTAGGTACTTATCAATTATTATGATCCATTCATGTTGCCCTTTGATCTATATTTGCAATTTCTTTAATCTCTGGTCGCAGGATACTTAGCTCTATGATCATAGCAATTGAGAAATACATCTACAAATTTCCTTTAGGTGTAGACGCAAGTTGGACTAAGGCATCAGCTCATGAGTATTGTTCCTGAGGTATTTGTCTTTTTTCAAACCTTCCAAAATTGTTAAGTAAGTCATTGACTCGTCCCAGATAGGCAATCGTGTTTAAATCTCGAGCCATAGAGTTACAATTGACTTGGTTGACTATTAAATGTGGTTCGCTAAATATCAATAAGTTCTTTACATTGAAAGCTTATACTAACCTAATTCCAGTAAGAAGGGCTTCATAATTGGCCTCATTATTAGTCACATCAAATCCAAACCTTAAGGCACACCGGATCTCTATTTCATCTGGAGTGATAACTATCAATCCTCCACCACTGGCTATTAATTAAATGTCCTAAAAATGTAAAAAGTCCAATGCTTGGATTTTTCTTCGGTAACTTCAGAATGTGGAGTTTATTTGTCTGTAAGGTCTACAATGAGATCTACTACTATTTGCCTTTTAGTTGTAATACAAGCCTCAAACTCTACTACCCATTTAACCAACCTCCCTAACACGTAAGGTTTTGCCAAAGTCTGTTTAAATTTTTGGTTTGCTAAGATGATGATCAGTAGACTTGGAAATATGGCCTCAATCTCCATACTAAAACAACTAGTGTGCAATAAATAAACCTTAAGACACCATTGACCAAAAGTAGCAACGACTAAAATAGTCTTTTAACTTTTGAAATACTTCTTTGCATTATTCAGTCTATTTCAACTTACTCCCTTTCTTTAAAGTTTTAAAAAATATGACGCATTTTGTTAGTAGCCCCTTGAGATAAACTGATTTAGTGGGGACCCATCCAGTCAGTTGTTGAATTTCTATCACGTCTTTGGTGACCTCATGTTGATCAAAGCTTAATTTTTTCTAAGATTAACTTTAATCCTCTTTGATTTACCATAAGGCCGAAGATTTTTCTAGAAGCCACTCCAAAGGCACAATAAGGTTTTTTTTCCTATAAAATCTAAATGGGTATAAATTTTTTGAAGTTTTAATAAGTTTGAATATAATGTCTGAATGATATATTTTTTTTTAATATCTAAATATAAGTGGCATCTAGTTTATTTTCGTAAATAAAAAATATCTTAAACATGGTTATTTGACATTTATGTCTTCATAAATCAAAACAAAAAAGACTAATTTTTATAATTTAGGAAATAAATATATTTAATAGAGATAATTTTGTAATATAATATTTACCTCTCATTCAAACATTTTTCATTTAGAAAAACATTACAAAAAATTACTTTTTCTATTCAGATGTAAATTTCTAAAGTCGGGCATAAGCTACAAAAAAAAAATCAAATTTTAAAAAATATTTGAAATTAATAAAATTTTAAACTTCAAACATTTAACGAACAAGTCCTTGGTTGAAATTAGCTTCATTTTGAAATGCCTTAGGAAATCAAAAGTCCTACAGAGATTTCTGATGTGATCATTCAAGTTCATGACTTTTGTCAGTATGTAATCTATATAGCTTTTATCATGTGACCTATCTAGTTGGCAAATGCTATATTTACAAGTCTTTGATATGTTGCCCTAGTATTCTTAAGCTCAAAAGGCATAACTTTGTAACAATATAGACCTCAATCGATAATAAATGCATTCTTTTCCTATTCAGGTTCATACATTTATGTTTAGTTATACCCATAATAAACATCAATGAAACTAAAATGTTCATGTCCTACTGTGACATCCATAAACTAACCAATCTATGGCGAAAATGAATCTATCTTTATTAAGTTCAGTGTAATCCACACACATCCTATACTTTCCATTAGTTTTTTCACCATAACAACGCTTGCAAGCTATTCTTAGCATCTTTAATAAATTTTTCCTTTAAGAGTTTTTCCACTTTTTCTTTAACTGCTACAACTTTATCAGTATTCAAACTTCTCCTTTTTTATCATAGGGGTTTCACCAAAGGGTTTGTACTCTAGTGCTGAACAATTACCATTAGGTTAATTCTAGGCATGTCATAGTGCATGAGTCTATGCAAACACATATGAGTATTCTTTTAAGAGATCCATAAGATGCTTTTTAAGAAGATTGACTAATTAGGACCAAATTTTAACTACCTTTCTTGGATCGTCTTCGATAGGAATATTAACCAAGTTTTCAACAAGATTTGTTTATGATCATCTCTTATTATTCCAAGGTCAAGACTTGTGATTTGAAGTAACTCTTTTCTTTTTTAAAGGCAATCTTATATCATTATCAGGCCTTTTTCTAATCTCCTCAGACAACCATATACTAACCTTCATAGGAAACTTCATAATGTAGTGATATACATAAGTTGTGGCCTTAATAGCGTATAAAGTTAGTCGCCATAAGATCGAATTATATTCACTTGGTTGATCAACCATTATGAATTGAACCATAAAGATAACTTTAGTCAAAGTTTTACTAAAATATACAGCAACCTCAATTATTTCCTTAAGGATAATACTTTTCTTAACAAATCCATAAAATGGAGTAGTGTATTGCTTTAATTAGGACCCTTCCAATCCCATTTTTATGAAAGTCGAAAGAAATAATAAATCAACCATGCTACTGTTGTCGATCAAGATTCAGTGAAGTCATTTGCTCGCCACAGGTAGAGTTATGACTATAGAATCACAATAAGAGCAATGAATCCCTCGAATATCCTCTTCAGAAAAATAATTAGTGTCACACAATCTTAGATTTACGGGTTAGGGGCTAAATTTACTTTCAACCCACTAGCCTCATCCGTTGCTTGCCTAGCCTTAATAGCAAGGGGACACCCCAAATATTATTGACATCAAACATATTCTTGTCACTATCATTTTATTTCTTTTTTGCCTTTACCTTTGCTTTTCTTTAAAGACTAAGGCAAGTCTTTATTTTTTTTTACTGACTTGATCTTTGACATATTCTTGTAATTGACCATGTCACACTAAAATTTAAATTTGTTCTTTATGAAAGTGGTAGTACTTTTTTTTTGGTTTCTTAATAAGCGATTAGATTTCAGTAAAGAGAGGCATTTAAACAAGGTAGAGTTCTTCACTTGCATTAGAATTTGCTCCCTAGGAGCACTCAACTCGGTGTAATTAGCAAACTATACAGAAGGCTATGAACAAGGTTCTTAAGAGTTGAGTTAGTCCTTACGTGAAACTGATCTCTCTTAACATCTTACTTATCTTCCTTCTTTCTCTTACTTTTACTCGATTCACCCTTTATTTGTCCTTTTTACTTCAAAATCTGCCTTTTGTATTAACATATTTTGTTGGCCTGAAAGAACATCTTTGAGTATGTTGATAGTGGATTCTTTGCCATTGACCATTATAGCCTGCCCACCTATAGGCAATCTATTAACCCAAAAAGAATAACCCCATCATATCTATCATTCAACAATTCACCCTAATGATGTTTTACCGTTAAGAGATAGGTGATCCACTCTCCTCGTTGTCACATACTTTGAAATGCATTGTAAATTTTTGAAGCAATTCATTGAATGAAGAAATACAGCTTTACTTTAACATTTGAAACCACTTGCGAACAGCGCTAAATAATGTGAGGGGAGATGCCTAGAACTTTAATGAGTATTTGTCCCTCATGATTTCTTATGTAAATGGTAGTTCGGATTCAGTTATCATCTCATCTAGCTATCTTATTTTCTAAACTATTTATTCAAGTCTTCGCATTCTCTTTTGTAAATCAGATAGCTCATCATTACCTTGGGGTATTTTTTAATGAGTCTGCCTTTGATTAAGAACATGCCTCAAATCATCATTAATCAAATCATCTTTAGATCTTGTCTTAAAAAGCTTGAGTTCAGTACATTGCTATTAAAGTTGCTAGATTGGGTTGTTCATAATTTCAGGCTCGAAATTGATCTAACATTTCATTAAATTTTTTTGCCAACTGTTTTACTTGCCATTGAAGCCAAGTAATCCAACTGTGACTTTTGCATCAAGGCTGAATATTTGGATCTAAATGTAGATGGAGTGCATGAATTTGGTGATTTTGATTTTGTTGGAGGTTAACTGAATACATCAAGACTGTAGATGTACTTTTTAAATCTACAAAATATCTTTGTTGTTGAGAGTGCATCTCTACATCCCTAGAACTTTCATCATCTGCCTTAACCACAGAGTAGTCAAAACTTTCAATGTCCAAAGTTGGCTTTTTATTCATTCTAAAAGACAATGCCGATTATTGATGCAAATTTTTTTTCAACACGAATAATTTAATTTTTCTCCAAATATTCTTCTACATCAAGTTTTAAAGACCATTTCTCTTTGAGATGTGGATTTCAAATCATGTATTTTCTTACTATAAAAGGTTATACCAAAGAAAAGAAATCATTAAAGGGTGTTGGAGTTACCTACAATGATCTTATAATGCTCAAATTAGTCTTTTGTACTTAATTTTTTTAAAGAGATCATTAATAGAGAAGGACACCAATTCTGTACTTATTTTTCTCTTATCCTCAAATGTGGCAAGTTTTGACCTTAATATAAGCAACTTAAACTATAAGAGTGTCATCATGATATGTAGGATTGCTAGAGTGATAAGTGTCTACAAAGTCCATATATAAGGACACTTATTATTATATGTTAAAACTCATTCATTACAAGTCTTCTTTAGACACTTTCCTAATTTTGGGCCCTTAACTTATAATAGGCTCGAGCTTCACTTTGATTCTTGCATTGGTTCCTTATAAAGAAAATTGGATTTACAATATTTTGCAAGTAAATAACCTTTGTAGAATTTTACCTAAATATTATGTCACTTTTTGTAGACCACATCTTTGTAGAACCAACCTTTAGGTATTTTACTTAAAAATATTTTCTAAGTGCCTAGGTCATTCTTTGTAAAGAATGAACCTAGGTCATTCTTTGTAAAGAATAGACCTAGGTCATTCTTTGTATAGAATGAATCAAAGTTGTTCTTTATAAAAAGTAAACCTAGATCATTTTTTTTTTTTATAAAAGATGGACCTAAATCATTCTCTATAAAGAATGAAGCTAGGTCATTCTTTATTTCTTTACAAATAATAGATTTAGATTATTCTTTATAGAGAGTGGACCTATATTATTTTTTATATAATCACATCTTTGGCGTTTTGTCAAAGACTCGCCCTTTGGATGTTTTACTTATAATTATTTTATAAATGTTTAGGTTATTCCTTGTAAAGAATGGACTTAAGTCATTCTTTATAAAATCACACATTTGGGCTTTGTTAAATACTCGCTCTTTGAGCGTTTTACTTAGAAGTATTTTCTAAGTGCCTACCTCATTCTTTATAGGATCACATATATGGAATTTTGTCGAAGACTTGTCCTTTAGGCATTTTAATTAGAAATATTTTCTATGTGCCTAGGTCATTTTAAAAAAAAAAACTGAATCTAGATCATTCTTTATAAAGAGTGGAAAAGAGTATACCTAAGTCACTCTTTATAAAACCATGCTTTTGGCACTTTGTCAAAGACTCGCTCTTTGAATATTTTACTCAAATATATTTTCTAAGTGCCAAAGTCTGTTTTTTGTAAAGAATGGACTTAAATCATTCTTTGTAAAATGATGCCTTTACACTTTGTCAAAAACTCACTCTCTTGGTGTTTTACTTATAAATGTTTTCTAAGTGCCTACATCAATCTTTGTAAAGAGTAAACCTAGGTTATTCTTTCTAAAGAGTGGACCTAAGTTATTTTTTGTAGAACCATATCTTTGATGCTTTATCTAAAACTTACCCTTTAGGTATTTTAATAAGAAATATTTTCTATGTGCCTAGATCATTCTTAGAAAAGAGCGAACCTAGGGCATATTTGGAGGCCCTCATTATATGGTATTAGCACTTTACATAGCATTAAAATATTATAATATCATTTTTAGTGATAACTCCTTATTGTATTTTAATGTTGTCAAAATAAGCTTGCAATTCGGCCAAATCCACATAAACTAAACCCACGTGAGAGTTGGGTTTGTTTATTTTAAAACCCAAAAAAAATTTGCTTTCATTTTCTTTTCTTCTTCTCTATGTTTTGGCTCTCCCTACATCTCCACGCTAGCACTGCTGCGTAATATCAACTTTGTCACCACGTAATCTCCCTCGATACCATCAGCTCCATGCGATCTACCTCTACACCGCCACTATCGCATGACATCACCAGCTTCACTGTCTTTGCGATTTGCCTTCACGACACACGACATCACTATGCGACACGCCTTCATGACACTCCACCACCATGCTCTATTGCCTTTATCACTCCATCGTGCCTTTATGATTTTTGAAACTTTGAGTGTCTTGTCTTTGTATTAATATTAGATCATGCGTGCTTTTTTCTGCTTGGTTTTAGTATTTTTCTTTTTGTTTTATCTATACCATTAACATTTTACAAACTGTTTCAATGAGAAACAATAGATTTTAATTCTATACTACTCATATTTTTATATGCTTAGCCAACATATATATGTATATAATGACCGGAATGCATGAATGAAATCACATATAGTTGTTGCTTATGCAATTGATTATTATTATTCTTTTAAAGAAAATAATGTTTTCTTTTTCTGTGATTTAATCAGTTCAATTTTTTCCTAAAAATTATGAAGCTAGCAATAATAAAGAAAGAGAAAGTTTCTAATCTATCTTTAGTTAAGAAAATATAATGGAGTCTTATTACTGTCTCTAAATTATATTGGTTTTTTGTTTAATTAAGTTATTGTGAGGCTTTGATTGAGATTTTGTTACTTTATATTGTGAATGGATGAGTTAATTGATCTACGCCCAACAAATTTTTTATAAACTATCTGAGAGAAAAAGAACTTGGTGCTTTGCTTCTGCTAATTATGGCCTAGAAATTATTACTGCATCTAAAAGTGTATTTTCCATACGTAGTTAACTTTATATTAAGAAAAAATTATCCTAATTATTTGGTAAAGTATTTTCGCAGGATTTTTGGCAAATGTGTAAATAAAAAAAAATCTAGTTGGATTATACTTCATTAATACAATATCAAGGCGCAAGATGAAGTCTTATTAATTATGACCCGTGATATTTGGAATAAAATAGGTAGCTAGCAAAATTTACAATTATTGAGAACTAGTACTTTCGATTATAGATTTGTAAATTAATAGTAATAAACACCATGTAAGGGTAGAGAAACTAATATTGAAAAAGAAACATAAAAGTTATTTAGATGAAATTTTATGAATTCAATTTAGCTTTTGTGTGAAATATGCTAACATATTGATTTTGATGATAATAAACTATGGATCAATTTTATAATATTTATATTAGTAAGGTTTTTAAAGTGTTATGATTTCACATACATAAGCAAACAAAATTCTTTAAGTAGCTAAATCTTTGACAAATGGCTTCTAGCCTAAGCAAACCAACAGACTGAATACAAGAAGAAATCTTTTTAGAACTAAACGGTTTTCCTTTAAGCTAACCTAAAAACTAATTACAAGAGATGCAAGTTTTCTAGAACTAAACTGCTTCCCGCTTAAGCTAACCAAGAAATCAGTTACAAGAGATACACTCACTAGAATCAAACGGCTTCCTACTTAAGGTAACCTAAAAATTGGATACAAGAAGAAAGCTCTTTGGAACTAAATGGCTTCTAGTTTAAGATAAACGGCAAATCGGTTATTCAAGACATGCTCTCTGGACCTAAACTGCAAACCAAATATTTTAAAAAGTCAAATGGCAGCTCTAACAATAACATTAAACGGTAAGCTGGTTACTACAAGCTGGAAACCGGTTACAAGACAAAAGTCAATAACAATTAATTTTTAACTCCAACTGAGGGTTTGACAACAATATCTATCATTGAGCATTTCCTTGCAATCTAACCTTAAATTTTTTAATTCATTTCATTCATTTATTCACATAATAAGCTTTCATTTAAATTCAAAAATATTGTGTGAAGAAAATCTTTTTGCAAATCTTATTGTAAAAAGGGATATACTTAGGTTAAGAGATGGGGATAATCTCTAATTATAAATATTTATTGACACCTTAGAAGTCAAGTGTAAGCGTTGTTAAAGCCTTAGAGGCGCGCTTAGTGAAATCCTCAAGTCCGGTGAGTCTAGAGGCATGGATGTTGGCACAGTTGGCCGAACTATGTAAAAATCACATGTTTGCCTTTCTCTTTCCCTTACTCTTTTATATTTACTACACTTTAATTTTGAGTATTTGAAAATTGTTTGCCTTATTGAGATTGCATTAAGTTTTTAATTGATTAAATTTTTTAAAAACACAATTCACCCTCTTCTTAGGTTGCTTAGTTATTACTTCACTTAGCGTTAGAGCGAGGTGCTCTTGTTCTTAACTTAATCATCTAGAGCTAAAGATCTATGGTAATTCAAAATAACTCTACATTTAGAAAATGGCAATCTATTACTAGGCCACTATGCTTTGATGGTAATGACTATCCTTATTGGAAAACTAGGATGAAAATTTACCTACAGGTTTTAGAGTACAAAATTTAGGAGATTATTAATTATGGACTATTTGTACCTATTACAAAAAATGAAAAAGAGGAAGATATACCAAAATAATCCAGTCAATAGAATGAGAAAGAGAAAAGAAAATTATCCCTAAACTTTAAAGCAATGAATGCATTATTTTGTGCACTTAATAATAAAGAATTTTATAAAGTTTCTAGGTGTAAGAGTGTACAAGAAATTTAGAAAAAACTTGAAATTGTCTATGATATGACAATTCAAGTTAAAGAGTCTAAGATTAGTAGATATACTAGACAATATGAATTGTTATAAATAGAATAAAATGAAAGTGTTTATGTAATGTATACTAGGTTTACGGATATTGTGATCACATTGGGAGCCCTAGGAAGAACATTTTTGAATAGTGAAAAGGTTAAGAAAATAATTAGATCACTTCTTATTTAATACAAACATAAAAGAACAGCTACAGAAGAAGCTAAGGATTTATATATTTTGTCTGTTGATGATTTAATTGGTTTTCTTATTCCTTATAAATAAGACTTGGTAGTTGAAAAAGGAAATGAAGAGAAAAAGAATAAAAACATTGATCTCAAAGCATCAAAACATAAGAATGATGAGGAAAGCGAGTTAGATGATAAAGAGATGGCAATGATGGCTAGAAGATTCAAAAAATTATCTAAGAAAACTAACAAGCGAAAAAAATTCAGAACAATAATCAAAAGAATAAAAATGAGCCAATCACTTGCTATAAATGTAAGAAGTCTGACCACATTTGATCGGAATGCTCTCTTCTCAACAAGCTCAAGAAGAAGGCCATGGTTGCTAAATGGGATGACAGTGACGAGGAGTCAAGTGATGATTAAGAACATCCAAAATGTCAAACCTAGCTCTCATAGCATTTAAAGATGAATTTAATAAAGTAAGTGATCTTACTTATGATGAATTATATGATGCTTTTAAGGAATTGCATGATGATTGAATGAAAATTAGTAAAAAGAATGCATGCCTCAAAAAGAAAATAGTAGATATCACAAATGAAAATGAATCTTTAAGTGCTAAAATTACATGCTCAGAATTAGAGAACAAATCATTGCATAATAAAATTATTTTGTCCAATGAGAAACCTAACCCAGCACATCACATGAGCATGTAGAATTACATTTAAATAATTTGAAAAAGAAAAATTAGATGCTCAATAAAAGAAGTAATGAACTCAGTGATGTTATTTTAAAATTCACAAATGGGTAAAAGATGTTAGATAACTTATTTAGTTAACAAAAATATGTGTTTAACAAGGGAGGTATTAGCTATAAGCCAAATTTAAGACAAAAGTATTATAAAAATTACTTTGTGAACAATACCTCTATTAATGATCAAGTTGTGTGCTATTATTGCAATAAAAATAGTCGTATGAAAAATAAATGCCTTATTAAGAGAAATGAATATTATGGAATAAAATGTATTTTGGTTCCAAAATGAACTATTGTTAACACTCAAGGACCCAAAAAGGTTTTGGTACCTAAGACTTGAGATTTCCTTTGGATAATATTATAGAGAATGCATATGATAGTAAAATTATATTAGTTAGAAATAGATGTAGCAATGTGTATACTATTGATATTGGATGTGTATCTTTAAATGACAAATATTTTTCCGCATTGCATAATGATGGTTGGTTATGGCATAGAAGATTAGACATGCAATCATAGATTTAATTTAAAATATTTCCAAAAATGATTTGGTTAAAGATCTTCCTAAAATTAGTTTTCAAAATAATAAGATTTGTAAAGCATGCCAATTTGGTAAATAAATCAAAACTTCTTTTAAAAACAAAAACTATATTTCTTGAGTATTCAAACTCAAGTAAAGCTTATATAGTGTATAACAAAAGAACGTCAGTTGTGGAGGAATCTATGCATGTCATATTTGATGAATCTAATCTCCTTTTCGAAGAAAGTTGGTATAGATAATTATACAAATGAAGACTTACAAGAAAGACAGTCAAAGGATAAATAAAATGATGCACCATTTGAAAATCAAGAGGAATAACAAAAAGAAACAAGTACATAATAAAATAAAGGTACTTCTTAAATATTCCCCAAGGAGTGGAGGTCTATTTCTTATCACCCAAAAAATCTGATTTTAGGCGATCCTTCTAAAGGAATAATTACTAGATCATCATTCAGAAACACATATGAACATGCTACATTCATTTTGTCAATTTAAAGCAAAATCCTTCTCGAATATAGAAAATGATGAATCTTGGATTGTCGCACTGCAAGAGGAGTTAAATCAATTTGAGATAAATCTTGTATAAGATCTAGTTTCTAAACCGAAACATCAATCTGTTACAGGCATTAAATGTGTGTTTAAAAATAAAATGGATAAAACTGGTATGGTTGTAAGAAATAAAGTTAGATTAGTAGCTCAAGATTACAACCACGAAAAAAGATTTGATTTTGACGAAACAATTGCATTTGTAGCTAGAGTAGAGTCCATTAGGATGTTATTAACATTTTCATGTCATAAGGATTTCATTTTATATCAAATGGATGTTAAGAGTTCATTTTTAAATAGCTATATTATAGAGGAAGTTTATGTAAAATAAACTCCTAGTTTTGAAAATGAAAAATTTTAAATCATGTTTATAAGTTGACAAAAGCTTTGTATGGCTTGAAACAAGTACCTAGAGTATATAATGATAAACTCAAGAAATTTTTGCTGGAAAATAGTTTCTTAACAGTTAAAGCCAATAAAACTCTCTTCATTAAGCATAAGAACAAAGATATTCTTATAGTTCAAATTTATGTTGGCGATTTGGTTCTACTAATGAGCTATTGTGTAAGGAATTTTCCTCCTGTATGAGTAAAGAATTTAAGATGAGCATAATAGGAGAGCTAAAGTACTTCCTTAGACTGTAAATAACACAAAATAAGGAAGAGATTTTTATAAATCAAGCTAAGTATGTAAGGGATCTACTCTAAAGGTTTGGATATGAAAATGGAACAGTAAAAAACACTCTAATGAGTACAACTATCAAGCTAGATACTAATGAAAAAGATAAAGAAATTGATATCAAGACATATCGAGGTATGATCGGACCCTTACTCTATTTAACTGCCAATAGACCTGATATTATGTTTAGTATATGCTTATATTCTATATTTGAATCATGTCCTAAAGAATCTCACATGCTTGCTGTTAAACTTATTCTTTAGTATTTAATTGGCACCATTAATCTGGGCCTTTGGTATCCTAAGGGAACATGTATAGAACTAACATGTTTTCTGGATGCTGATTTTACTGGTTACAAGGTTAATAGAAAAAGTACTAGTGGAACATGTCACTTCCTATAACACTCTTTAGTCTCTTGGTTTAGAAAGAAACAAAATTTAGCTGCACTTTCTACTACTAAGGCAGAATATATTACAGTTAGAAGTTGTTGTGCATATGCATTACGGACAAAATAAATACTTAAAGACTATTATATTAAGCTATATCACATTCCTATGAAATATAACAACGCAAGTGCTATAAATCTATCTAGAAATCCTATTCAAAATTCTAAAACTAAGCATATAGAGATTATACACTATTTCTAAAAGATCGTGTTCAAAAAGGGGATGTTGTGATTGAATTTGTTTCTACTGAAAATTAACTTGCAGATATATTTACAAAACCTCTTGGTAAAGATCAGTTTATAAAGACAAGGCATGAACTTAGAATGTTGAATATCGCATCTTAGATTGAGATTTTTTTTTAATATATGAATGTTATGCTTGATTTGTATTCTTATGCGTTTCATTAATGTTTCATATATTAAATGGCTTATTGAAAAGTGTGAATCACAAAATGATTTAAATTTGATCATTTTTAAGCTGAAAATAAATTGGTATGAAAAATACAAGATAATCGGTTAACTGAATAAATTATTCAATCTACCATTTACAAGCAGAATATATTCTGATTATAAATAGCCTACCGCTTATTCATAACCGATAAGCCGTTTTCTCTGAAGTTAAAAGGTTATCCTCTTAAATAAGTTGGAAACCGTTTAACAAGTTTTGTGTTTTTGGACCTACAGACAAGCTAGTTATGTTGAACGATAAGTCGAATTTTACGGGTTTATGTATTGTAACATTCCATCTTCTTTATTTTTTAGCAACGACACTTTCTATAAAAAAAAAAGAAAAAAAAACCACTCCAAAAAATTTTATCTCCACCTCATAAATCATATGGTAGTCACTTCTTACTATCTTGAGTTAGGATTTTTGCACTTTATTATGATTAGCAATAGAAACTTAGCTCAATTGCAGAGAAAATAAGGATGGACAAATGCCTTGATGATAGAAGAGAATGTCTATAGCAACTTAGTGAGGTTATTTTACTCAAACATGGACACATCCGCCAAGAAATAGAACCATGTCACATTAATGTATAAGGAGTAGATATAGAATTTACACCTGGGTTATTTAATGATATCCTTAGAACTCCTAATGAAGGTCTAGAAAATTATTCTACTAAGAAAGCTTCTTATTTCTCCAATTACTTGCATGTTAATGCCATTTGTAATATCGATTTTCGTGTTGATTTTTCTGATGACTTTTGTAATATCCATTTTCATATTTAGTGCTTATATCTCTAGTTACGAGTCTTACTTCATATTCTTCAGTCCATATTACTCTTAGGTCAGGGCATGCAGATGAGTCCTCTCATAATGATGTTGCCCTTATCGATTATATTTTTAGACGTTGACCTGTTAATCTAGGTTATACACTTGTTTGTTATATGTTGAGTATTCTCAGTACGATTGCTCGTTCACTTCCATATGGTCATTTTGTCACTATAATACTTCGCTACTTTAAAATCCCTCTAGATGAACCCACTTTTAATCCTACCAAGCCTAATAGGGATGATGAGATTGTTTATAGCTTAGGCTTTGCTGTGAAGGATAGGACATTGGTAAAAACTGAGCATGATCAGGCTACTCTTCTCGCTTCTAGTGATAACCGTCTGCTTAATGATGTCTATCCTTCTAAGGAGTTGCCTGATTTCTCTCTGCCTCAGCGCGTACTCCAGAAGTCCTGCCATCTAATCTTGTCTCTTCTTCACCTTCTCCAGGGCATCCAGCTTCAACTTTGTCACTCTCCAATAGCTGATGAATGAAGTTTGGATGCTTTCTGTGCAGCATACAGCTTCCAACATCACATCCTTGAGCAGCAGATAATAACAAATTCTTACTGGACAGTGACTTCTGTTCGAGCATTTTAATATTACCGTCGTCATTTCTTCTACTTCCGCCTTCATCATCTTAGTTTCATTTTGTTTTATTCTGCTTGTATTAAACGTACCAATAAATTATTTCATATATTGTTGCATTTTAGCCTAAGCAAACTGACAGACCAAATACAAAACAAAAAAAAAAAAGCTTCGTGGAACTAAACGACTTCCCACTTAAACTAACCTAGAAACTGATTACAAGAGAAGTACTCACTAGAATCAGACGGCTTCCTATTTAAGGCAACTTAGAAACTAGATACAAGAAAAAAGCTCTCTGGAATTAAACGGCTTCCAGCTTAAGACAAATGACAAACCGGTTATTCAAAACATGCTCTTTAGACCTAAACAGTAGAATGAATATTCATAAATTAGAAACTGAATATTTTGAAAATTCAAATAGCAGCTCTAATGGTATCATTAAACAGCAAGGCGGTTACTGTATACTGAAAACCAATTTTGAGCCAAAAGTCAATAACGTCCAACTCCAACTATAAAAAGTCTCAATCAAATTCAAATGAGGATGGGCAACAATAGCTATCATTGAGCATTTCTCTGTAATCTGAGCCTAAACTTGTTGATTCATTTCATTCATTTATTCACACATTAAGCTTTCATTTGAATTCAAATATATTGTGTGAAGAAAATATTTTTGTAAATCTTATTGTAAAATTGAGATTAAGTGATTATAAGTATTATGATACACTCGGGTTAAGAGATTGGAGATAATTACTAATCGTAAAGGTCCATTGACACATTGGAAGTCAAATATAAGTGTTGTTGAAGTGATAGAAGCATGTTTAGTGAAATCCTCAAGCCCAGTGAGCTTGGAGGTGTGGAACATAGGCACAGTTGGCCGAACTACATAAAAATCGAGTGTTTGCATTTCTTTCTCCCTTATTCTTTTATATTTACTACACTTTAATTTTGAGTATTTCGAAATTATTTGCCTAATTAAGATTGCATTAAGTTTTTAATTACTTAAATTTTTTAGAAACCCAATTCACCTCTCTTAGGTTGCTTAGTTATTATTTCAAAAGAAAGTATTTAGGCAAAATATTATTAAAGAATAGAGCTATTCTAAAGGCATTATATTTAGAAAAGAATGAAAAAAATTAAGTTAATGATTAAAAACAAAGCAAGGTCTTATACAAAGGAATTCAAAATTATATTGCTGAGAAACTAAACTTATCTTTTGTGTTGTGTTCTTATGTAGTGTTACTATAGATAACCTTTTTAGCATTCGTATGGCTTTCATTGCTGACTTGTTGTCATGATATTGCCTCATTATTTTAGTTTACTATTGCTTGGTTCTTGAATTATTTTGCTTTTGGCCATACCTATATGGCTAAATATTGCATTTTCTCATCTTTGTCAATGCCTTCTTGCTTGACAATAAACGTTTTCTACTTCGGTTACATAGATCTCTCTCGTCCAAAGCTTCTAATGGTGATCCCTAAATTTTGTAAATTATTTCTCATTTGTATGGCTTCCATTGCTGATTTGTTGTCATGATCTTGCCTCATTATTTTGTTTTACTGTTGTTTTGATTATTAAATTATTTTGCTTTTGGCCATATCGATATGGCTAGATATTGCATTTTTCTCATCTTTGTCGATGCCTTCTTACTTGACAACAAACTTTTTCCACTTCAGTTACATGAATCTCTCTCACTCAAGGCTTTTAATGGTGATCCCTAACTTGTTTCTCACTTGCTCAAAAACACTTATTTGTAGCTCTTTTAATATATATTGAATGTTGCTCTAGTTATCTTTAGTTCACTTTTGTTTGTAGTACATAGTTCATCTTTGTTAAAGCTTACTTGCCTAACAACACCTTTTTTTTTTTCTCCTTCCCTAATGACAAACATGTATTATTTAATATATTTCATGTATTTTTATTTTTGGCCTTGGCTTACTTTTTTCCCTATGCTGCATCTCAGCTATAGTTTGAATTTATTAATCTCCTTTTGTATGTGCTAGATACATAAGATTGGAATTGCTTGTATTAAATTTAAGTAATTGTTTTAATGATAAAATATGTAATTTTGACGATGTTTTATGACAAAATATTTATAATTTGCAACTGCTTTTTGTTCTATTGCTAGTTTTACCTATGATTGAGTTAGAAATAATTATTTGTTGCAGTAATGAATGACTTATGCTTAGTGAGACAAATAAATTGGTAAAGAAGAAATTGGCTACAATCTTTACACATTGATCTCATACTATACAAGAAGTTGTTCATTTATTGAAGTGGCCATTAGCATTAATCCAACTGTTGAGCATGGAAGAACAACAGGGCATAATCGAGCCAAGTCGATGTAGCCTATAGATGGTTGGTCATATTCATCCTAAACTTCAAGATTATGATAACTTGGTGATGATATTGAGGATAAAAATGGCACAAACACGTAGAATAAGGCATATTTAGATCTTTTTCAAGTTTTCATTAGACCCGTTACAAGAGCTTATGCTGAAAATTTCAAAAAGGCATCTAACAGGCTGATTCAAGCAACTTAGAATTAATCAAATTTGAGGAGACAACTCATTAAAGGAATCTTCCAAGATATTCAGATCAATAAATGTGTAATTCAAGCTCTTGAATTTTCTAAACAATCAAATCTATTAAATCAGCGTATTACGGATGAAAAATATGCTCCTAATTTTTCAGATTGTGTTTCCACTTTTAAAAGAAACAATAAATCAACTATTTCTATTATATTTAGTCATAAGAGACAACAAATCAACTATTTTCATTTTATTTAATTATTTAAGATTCTTTTTTTTATTATATTAGGATTCTAATTTATTTAAGATTCTTTCCTTATTTGTTTTATATAGAGATTCTAATTTGATTTTGGATTAGAATTTATTTCTGATTTTATATCAGAATTTATGATAGGAAATATCTACGAAAATTATGGCCAAGATTTCTTGTAACCAACATATACTCGCATTTAATAAAAAAAAAAGAATTAAGTTTTCATGCAATTAACTTGAGGGTGTAGTTCTCTGAATTCTTAAACGAATTCTTTGAACTTATCAAAATTTTTGTGGTGTTCATCCATTGACTTATCAATCAGAATATGCATAATTAATTGTGACATCTGCACATAAAGCAACAAGTCATAATTTTATTCAATTCCTGAATTTAGAATCGATCTTAAAGCATAATTTAATTAGGGTCATATTAGTTTCTTGACAGAGTTCGTATCACTTGGCCATATGAAAGTAAATAAAGATAGTAGTAGGAGCTTAGGAAGCAATATTTTATAATTCACTTCTTCCTACAACTTATATTAACACATCTTTTTGTAGATCTCTCAAATTGGCATATAGATGTGTGTATTTGGATTATTTAGCACAATCTATTTTATCAGTTATTATGCTACAATTATTGTATCACTTTATTATTTTGTGATTATATTATGGCATGTATAACTTTTATTCTATCATCGTAATATGACTTTTGAAATAATCTTGTATGTTTTAATTATTTATTTATGTTGTGATATTATTTAGAGGTTATTTGATAAATGATTTCATTCAATCTTGATTTCACATGTTATATATTTGGAAAATGTTTTAAAAAATAAATAAATGTTTTGTTGCTAAAATTTTAAGGCCATAAGCTTCAATCTTTATGAAGAATTATGATATTTTTTAAACATTTATACTAAAAAATAATGTTAAATTTCTAAAATTTAATAATTCTATATTTAGTATTTTGCTAAGCACTAATACATATTATTTTATAAATATATAATTTAAATTAATTAACAAAGAATTAATTCAGTACAATGCAGCACCAAATATAGTATAACAAAAAATTAATACTATATAGTGTAGTACAAACATTTTACAATATTATTATAATACAATACCAATTTAATATAATATAATACAATATATCTATATTAAAATAATATAATACAATATAATATAATATAATATAGCATGTCAAATGCACCCCTAAGTCATTCTTTATTAGACTTATACTCATATGTACCTTTTGGGCTTATTCTAATTTTGGTATAATTGTCATGTTTACTCCATGAGTGAGAATATTGACATCCTTCTAATTTTATAACTTTAACATTTATTAAAATTATATAAAGGACAATTTCTAATTAACTCCCTCGTTATGTGGAATAAGGTTTGTTAACAAAAGGAAACATGTCTAGACAATATAAATTTGTTGGAATATATACGAATATAACTACCCGGAGCGGACTGGTCTATTGAGACAGGTCCTAACGTTTTTGCTACCATTATTTTTTGGAGCGAAGTTTTGGAAATGCACTGCAAAAATGTTAAGCTCTAGATCATTGCGTTATTATAATATCACTTATTATTTAAGTCAATAAGTATTCGATTCATGTTCATTATAACTTTAACCATCACTAGATGAATTAGTGATTAGTTCAAAGTGATCAACGTCCCATGATATTTCCTTTTTTTTCACAATTCATCTTATTCATCAAGTACATACTTTCCCACTATAATCCGAACTTATTAAGTCCAAGAAGTAGTAGTAGTAGTTCAGTACACACTCATGACAAATATGGTTTGAAATCTAGAAAAATAAGGAACAACAATTAAAAATTAACTTTCATAGTTATAGCCTTAAACTCAAATAAACTATATATAGTTTATACTTTTGATTAAAGATTAAAGAGATAATAAGAAAAGTAAATTAAATAAAAATTCAAAAAAATGCTGAATAAAAATGTTTTTTTTTTCCTTCCTTTCCGGTGAGGAATGATACTAAGGATTCCTCCATTCCACTGGGATGTCAATGAAAGTTTTTGATTGAAAATGAGAGTAAAATTAAAAATAAAAAATTGTGAATAAGAGAAAACAAAAGAAACCGTATTTATGGGGTTTAATTATAATTAAGAAAATGAATATTGAGCTTTATGAGAATAAGTGTTTGGGTAATATCGAGCAGCCCTCCTCGAGTCCAATCAGTGCGAGCAAAAGACTTCGAGGTCAACCTATCCCGAGCAGAAAATCCGACCGCTAGCACAAAGACAGCTTCTTTACGCGTCAAAGTTGGTCAAGGTCGAAGTGTATTACAGCTAGTCAAAACTCGAGCTCATCCTCCTACTCGAGGCCTTCGAGTCCCCAGCCACAATCCAGCAACACCAGCGACGGCGCGAAGAGAAGACAAGATCCGAGCGCGGCTAACTTGGAACAATTAAATTCCCCTTCGACGATCCAGTAGCACGATCGATGTCGACCGACACCCCATGTGATACTGGCGTGGCCCTCATTATCGATGGCCAGCACTGCGCCCCATAGTGTCATCATTTCACGCGCACATGCCCGATACTATGATCAAGCCATGTGAACCCATGCCAACCAGACAGTTACGCATCCCTAGGGAATATCACGCTAATCCCGCTGTCAGAGGGCCCAGGGGCCATGGATGGGGGAACTACCGCTGCCGAAGAACAAAAGGCGGGAAAAAAGGGGAATAAAAGGAAACGAATGGGTAAGTGGCAGGGGTTCCAAAATTTTGCACAGGTTCTTTCTTCTTCTTCTTTTTCGTCTCTACTCTGATTTTTCCAGGGGATTTATTATCACAAAGGGAGAACAAAAGGACTTCTTCCATTCTTCTGATCTCTCCAACTAAAAGGGATACAAAAAGAACAACCCGATTACTAACTTGAGCGTCGGAGGATTTTCACCGGAACAACACTCGGCGACCTCTGACCTTTGTTTTCTGTGAGTACAGGTCCGGGAGACTTCCGTTTCGGTAAAGACAGAGGGATTGATATTGGAAAGCAGACCTGCTCGAGCTCGATCTTGCCGCGAGCATAAGGTTTCAACACTATTTGAGGGCACGCAGAAAAACCGCATCAACATTTTTGGCGCTATCTGTGGGGATCAGTTCAAAAAGCCTGATTTCCCCAACACATTCAGAAGACACAATGCAATGATGAGAGGAAACAGCAGAAGAGGAGTGAGTCCAGAGGAATCGGTGACCTTGAGGGAAGTGGCCAATGAGGCTCAGAATAGAGAGATCCAGGAAAGAATGAATCGGATGGAGAAACAAATGGAAACTCTGACCTTCATATTACATGAACTCAGGGATGGACAGAGGAAAGCGTGTAATGATGTCCCTGAATTCAGCCGCGGGAATGCCCCTATCAGGGAACACGCGGGAGACGAAGCTCAGAGACTGAGAATACCAAATGTTGCCATGAGGGAGGAGACGAACATGGAGAAAGGGGGTCCCGCCAGCACTTGCAAGATCTGGCACTGACCTCCCGACGCGGAGGAGCTGGAGGGGCAAGTGCGTAGGCTGGCACAAGTTGTGGAGGACCTTCGGGGAAACGGAAAAAGCCCAAGTTGGAGGATAATACTGGACAACGAGTCCCCACTCTCAACCGAGATCATGGGTGTCACGATCCCATGTGACTTCCGTTTCCCAGATTTGAAGTTTTCGAGGAAGAGTGATCCGTTGGTGCACATAGAACGAATCAACAACATAACAGGAGTATAGGGCCTGTCAGCAGCCCAGAGATGCAGGGCCTTCCCGCTCACTCTTGAGGGGAGGGCAAGAGAGTGGTACCGCAGGCTACCGCAGAGAAGCATCCTGAGCTTTGAACAGATGTGTAGGGAATTTACAAAGCAGTTTCGGGGCGCAGTAACCCCCGAAGATGATATGATGGAGTTGTCGGAGATAAGGCAAAGAGAGACCCTGAGTTTGTCAAGAAGTCCATTTTAGATTCAGGCGCGTTTAACCATCCCCAAGCATTGAGGGGGCTGAAGGACGGAATCAGGATGGGGAGACTATGGTACAATTTACGAAGTCCTTCGATCCGTTCATATTCTGATGCTTATGAGCAGGTGAAGATGGACATGGTCATCGAAGAGGAAAAGGCTGCAAAGCTGAGAAGTGAATAGGGCAGTGGAATAAAAAGGAATGAGAAAAGAGGTCCTACCCGAGGAGCGCTAACCTCAAAAGCAATGAGGAACCGGGTTGCCCTCTACAACCCTTACCAGAGAGCTCCCCCGCCGCGGATGATTCCCGTGCCACCTCGCAGGTCTCTAGGTCGGGATCACAGGGAGTACAGGCGTCACGACGACCACCCATCCCACAACCAACCACCAAGCAGACCTGTGATGAACCACAACATAGCAGATAGTCCATTGCCACCCCCACCAGGAAGCTTCCCGAGAGATCGGGCGATACAGATGGTGGAGCAGAGCCTCGCTTACGGGCAATACACAAAGTTGAAGATATCTCTCGAAGAGATACTTCAAGTGACAGAGGAGCGAGGACTGCTGAGCCCCCCAACACCGATGGCCAAATCGGCTGGTAAACGAGATAAGGGACCGTTCTGCCACTTCCATGATGACCACGGCCACTATACGTCACAGTGCCGAGATTTGAAGAACCAGGTGGAGGATCTGGTTAGAAATCGGTATTTGGACAAGTTTATTGAAAAAGGACACCCGGTGGTCGAGCAATAACCCGAGGAGGATGACCGAGATTACGACATGGAGCTGGAGCCGCCGGCTACAAGGGTGATATCAGGAGGACCCTCTATGGCAGGGAGCTTGAACAAAGCTCGAAAAAATTACTGCAGATACGCTGCCGCAGGTAAGGAAGTCCTGTTCACTGCCCCCGCTGCCAAAAAGGCCAAGGTCCGTAAGTGCCCATTATGTGGACGGAGGAAGACGAGGAGGGGGTGCTGTACCCCCATGAGGATGCCTTGGTCGTGAAAGAAAACATCGCTAATAAGGAAGTTGACCGAATACTGGTAGACTCAGGAAGCTCAGTGGACATTCTCTTTAAATCCACGCTTGAGGATTTGGGAATAGCAGGTGCGAGCCTCAAGCAGACGAGCACTTCCTTGAAAGGATTCGGGGGAGGGAAGTTGATACCTCTGGGAATCATCAAACTGGCTGTGACCATGGGCTCGAGGCCTTTTGAAAAGAATATGATGTTAGACTTTGGGGTGGTGGATGAGGCCAGCCCATACCAAGCAATACTGGGGAGGCCGTTCATGAGGATCAGCCAGTCCGTGCTATCCACCTACTACTTGACCCTGAAGTATCGAGTGAATGGGGCTGTGGGGGTCGTAAAAGGTAGCCAGAGGCTGGCAAGGAGCTGCTACGCCGTGGCAGCCAAGGAAACCATACATATAACCTCACTGGACTTGAGGGGGGAGTCGAAGAATGGTGACGGAACGTCGAAGAACGTGCAGCCAGAAGAATTAGAAAAAGTTGAAGTATGGCAAAACGAGCCCGAGAAGAAGGTCCGGATCGGCTCGAGCATTAGCGAGGAGCGGAAGAGAAGTCTGGTCGAGTGCTTGCGAGCACATTCTGACGTGTTTGCTTGGACGCACCAGGACATGCCTGGGATTGACCCCGAGGTGGCATGTCACAGGTTGGCGATAAAGAAGGGCGCTAAGCCAGTGAGGCAGAAGAGGAGGTGCGTCAATCAAGAGAGATACGAGGCCATAAATTGCGAGGTGGAGAAGCTGCTGAAAGCAGGATTCATAAGGGAGGTCTCCTACCCCGAATGGATCTCGAACGTGGTGCTGGTAAAGAAGGCAAGTGGGAAATGGAGAATGTGCGTAGACTTCACAGATGTGAACAAAGCTTGCCCTAAACATAGACCAACTGGTGGATTCCACGGCGGGGCATGAGCTGCTTAGTTTCATGGATGCATTCTCAGGTTATAACCAAATTTCCATGCATCGATCAGACGAGGAGTGCACAGCTTTCATCACCAACCAAGGCCTGTTTTGCTACAAGGTCATGCCCCTCGGTCTAAAGAATGCGGGGGCAACATATCAGAGGTTGGTGAATAAAGTCTTCAAGCCTTTGATTGGCCAAACGATGGAAGTTTACGTGGACGACATGATCACCAAGTCAAAGAATGCAGAGGAGCATGTAAAGCATTTGGAGGAGACCTTTGCACTCTTAAGAAAGTATCGAATGAAACTAAACCCGGAGAAGTGTGCCTTTGGGGTTGGTTCAAGAAAATTCTTAGGCTTCATGGTTAGTCATAGAGGGATCGAGGTCAATTCGGAAAAGATAAGAGCAGTGGTGGAAATGAAGTTCCCCCGTACTCTCAAGGAGATACAAAGTCTCACCGGCAAATTGGCATCCCTCAATAGGTTCATATCTCGGGCCACGGATAAATGCCGAGTCTTTTTTCAGGAAATGAAGAAAGGCAGGAAGACAAAGTGGACGCCAGAATATGAAGCGGCGTTCCAACAGTTGAAAGAATACTTGCTGAAAGCCCTATTACTGTCTACACCTCGAGCGGGGAGATATTGTTTACGTATTTAACTGTGTCCCGATGGGCAACGAGCTCGGTTATGGTAAGGGAGGAATCGGGGTGCGATACCTCGTCCATTATCATGAGCAGAGCTTTCTTGGAAGTTGAAACTCGATATCCGTTGATGAAGAAATGGGCATTGGCCCTGGTGACGGCAGCTAGAAAGCTGAGGCCTTACTTCAAGCACACTCGGTGGCGGTGTTAACAAACCAACCACTCGAGCGGACTACTGCACAAGCGGAGACCTCCGGAAGGTTGGTAAAATGGTCGAGTAGAGCTCGGTGAGTTTGATATCTGCTACCAACCCCGAACGACCATAAAAGCTCGGTCCTTGGGCGACTTCGTGGTCGAATGCACGAGAGGAGCGAAGAGAGGAAGGCGAGCACCGTCGGACTCCGGACCTTAACCAATACATGGACGATCACGGTCTATGGGTCATGCGAGGATCGAGGAGCGGAGGCGAGTTGTGCTCCTCGATCCCGAAGGGAAGAGATGCGATATCTTGTGAAGCTAGAATTCGAAATCACCAACAATCAAGCCAAATATGAAGCTGTGATCGTGGGGTTGAAGCTCGCGCTTGTGGTAAAGGTAGAAGAGGTGAAGCTTCAAACAGACTTCCAGCTGGTGGCAAACCACCTCAACGAAAGCTTCAAGCAAAAGGCGAGAAGATGGAGGCTTACCTTTGGAAGGTAAGGCAGCTGATTAATAATTTCCGAGCAGTCGAGGTGGAGCAGATCTCGAAGGGGAAGAATTTTTGAGCTGACATAATAGCTCGGATGATCGCTACTTCCGAACCCAAAATACCAAGGTCCATCCCGTTATAAGTAAAGACCAGCTCGAGCCTCGAGCAAGAAGACGAGATACTGAGTTTATCGTCGAGCAGCAGTTGGATGGAACCAATTGTTTCTTACCTCAAGGAAGGAATAGTACCTGCCGATAAGAAACAAGTAAGGAAGTTGAAGTGTAAAGCGGCCAGGTTTACTTTGATTTATGGGTTCCTGTACAGACAGGGATATACACTCCCACTGTTGCGGTGTTTAGACCAAGAGGAAGCTGACTATGTCCTTCGAGAAATACATGAAGTAATTTGCGGGAACTATTCAAGGGCGAGGTCTTTGGCTTTCAAGGCCTTGAGGCAGGGATACTTTGGCCCGTATGCATCGAGATGCCCGTGAGAAGACCGAGGCTGCAAGAGCGCAAAGTTTTGCCAATTACGACTCGACCTCAAAGAACCTTACGGTGATGAATTCACCGTGGCCATTTGCTTCGATGGGATCGACTTGATTGGGCCGTTGCCCAAGGGGAAGGCATCCGCTACTCACGCCATAGTAGCAATCGATTATTTCACCAAATGGGTCGAAGTGGGAGCCTTGAGCAGCATCACAGAAGGTAAAACCACTGACTTCATTTAGAAAAATGTGATTTGCATGTATGGGATTCCCCATGCATTGGTCACAGACAATAGGAGACAATTTGACAACAACAAGTTCAGAGACTTCTGCCGAAACTTGGGGATAGAGTTGAAGTTTTGTTCTCCCTCACACCCGCAGGCCAATAGACAAGTGAAGGCCGCAAACAAGACTATAAAATGTCTTCTGAAGACCAGACTTGGCGAGCAGAAGGGAGCCTGGGTGGACGAACTTCCTGGCGTCTTGTGGGCTTATAGAACCACACATAAAACGGCCACAAGAGAGACCTCATTCTCCTTGGCGTTTGGGCATGAAGCAGTTGTCCCTGCTGAAGTAGGAATGGGGACGCACCGAACAGAGCACTTCAACGAGGAACAGAACAACGAGGAGATGTGTGCAGGCTTAGACTTGCTGGAGGAAAAGAGGGAGAGGGTCGCTGCAAAGATCGCAGATTACCAGTAGAAAGTGGCTCGCTATTACAACCGGAATGTGCACATCCGCCGATTCCAAGTGGGGGATTGGGTACTCAGAAAAGTTAATCAGAATACGAAGGACCCCAGGCAAGGTGTGTTAGGGCCGAATTGGGAAAGTCCTTATCGAGTCACTCAAATAGCCGGACCAGGAGCATACCGGCTAACCCATCCGGATGGACGAGAAGTAAAGAGGCCATGGAACGCACAACTCTTGGTGAAATACTTCCAGTAAGTTTCCTTATGTTGTAAGCATTAATATCAAATTCCTTCCCAAAATGGGGATGTTTAAAAATTTGAACGTGTGTAAAAGTAAGAAAAAACATTTGTAATATTAATTCAAGTTGAAGCCAAGAAGCTCGCATGAAGAATGCTAGGCCGAAAGTCCCAAAGCCTAGCTTTAGGCGGGACGGTGCCAAGCGTGAGCCAATGCGAGCTCGAGCAAAAGAAGCTCGCGAAGACAACGCTAAGGCCGAAGTCCCAAAGCCTAGCTTTAGGCGGGACGGTGCCAAGTGTGAGCCAGTGCTGAGCAGCGAAGCTGCGAAGAACGCTAGGCGAAGTCCCAAACCAGCTTAAGGCGGCAGTGCGTGGCCAAGTCAGCCGAAGAGCTCTGAAGATAGCGTGAGGCGAGTCCAAGCCTAGCTTGAGCCGATGCTGCGAGCATGCGGCTCGAGCGGAAGAAGCTCATGAAGAACGCAAAGGCCAGAAGTCCTAAAGCCTAACTTAAGGCGGGACGGTGCCAAGCGTGGCCAATTGCAGGCCCGAGCAGAATAAGCTCGTGAAGAGAATGCGAATGCCAGAAGTCCTAGAGCCTAGCTTCAGGCGGGATGATGCCAAGCGTGATCCAACCGCTGGCTCGAGCAAGAAAAGCTCGAAGAGAAAATGCAAAAGTTAGACATGAGCCAATATCAGGCTCGAGCCGAACGGGCTCGTAAAATGAACAACTACCGAGCACAAGCCAAACATCGGCTCGATTAGACCGAGCTCACAAGATAAACAGAAAGTTGTCAGCTTAACTCAAGGCAAGGCTTTGCCACACATAAGTCAAAAGATGATAAGAGCAGAAATAACTTGGGGAAGAAAAATAAAGGCCCAACACTTATAAGTTTTTTACTTGGCAAGTGCATGAAGTCAATCTCGCACATAAATATAAAACGCAAGCATATGCATATGGGTACAGAGGCAAGTTATCTAGTGTTTACTTTTTATTCATTTATTGGAAAAATTACAAATACAGAAAGTAAAAAAAAAGGAGAATTCAAGCGGCTGGGGAATCATGGCTAGCAGGGGCATCAGCAGCAACAACGGGAGGGGCATCATCAGCAGCAGCAACAGGAGGGGCATCATCAGCAGCAGCAACGGGAGGGGCATCATCAGCAGCAGCAGGAGGAGCATCATCGCAGCAGCAGGAGGAGCATCATCGAGTGGCAGTAGAAGCATCATCGATGCGTGAGTAGGAGCATCATCGGCAGCGGCAGGAGCATCGGCGTGAGGGAGGAACAACTTCACAGGTTCGGTGGGGGCCTCGGATGGGGAAGCTTCGACCACTGGGCTGGGATGCCATGGATGCGCATGTACTGAGCAACACCTACTTGGACCTTGTCCAGGTTCACCTCAGGATGCTCCTTACGTAAGGCATACACAAGGCAGGTTGTGGTGAAAGCCACCCCTCGTTGTACTCGGTCGTGAGTCGGGCCTTGAAGAATCCACCTCCTACGGAGACGAAGTTTCCCTCCATGGTCCTCTCGAAGGAGAATCTTGGATGTCCAAGTCCTTTCGAGCCTCGAGTAACTCCTCCCGGACAAGGGACGACTCCCTCTTGAGCTGGGTGGCCTCAGAGTCTGACATCACTGCCTTCTCCTCGAGGGTAGAATTCTCCACGTGAGCTTCATCGCTTCCTCATCTTTCTGCTCAAGACTCGCCTCAAGCTCGGATTTACGCTCGAGTCGCCTTTGAGAATCTTCAGTCTTGGTCTTGAATCCGGTGACGATGGCAGCGATGCGAGAAGAGGCGGTGGAGAGCGCTGACCAACTCATCAGCATCATAAGATTCCAACCCATCTAGGAACCTATCGTTCATCTGCCCGGTAAAATCCTGAACATAGGGTTCGGCACGAGCAGACCGACCCTACTCCTGCACGCTTTCGAGTTGAGGCCGAGCCGGGTCCGCAGTCCTTAGACGCCTGCGAGGTGGACCCTCTTCTTCTCGCTCTACCTCTTGAGTCGAAGGGGAAGCTCGAACCGATGGGGGTGGAGCATCTGTATCGACTCGGGGCCTTTTCGCTAAAGAACTGCTCGCTTCTCCAGAGGTCCTTACAGGCCTCTGCATCGTACTGAGCACCCCCCTCATCCTTTCCCCTGATACCAGACCGAACTCCAAAAAATGTTGGGGTGTAAGCAGCTCCCTGCACGAGCTCGCGTTATCAAGTGCTGTGCTGACGTGTGCTCGGAGATCTTCCCTAATCCTAAAAGAGGTACCCCAGGATACTGCAGGAACAATCAGAGCAAAATGGTGAGAACAAACACGAGCAGAATGAATAAAATAAAAATTCGATGGCCGGATAAACGACCTAGAGTGCAGAAATACCGTGGAATCGGAGGGATCCCCTCGGAGAGAAGTGCAGAATGACCCCATTCTCCCTCAACAAAGAAGAATTTGCTCTTTCAGTTACCACTAGAAGTAGGAAGATCAGTTATGGGCTTTTTACCCTTCAGACTGGAGGTGAGGTAATACCACCCAGCATCTTTTGGGCTGCATTTCAACTGGTAAAGGTGCTTTATCTCCTCTACCGAGGGTTCACCCAAGTTACACCACTTCCACAAAACAAAGAGGCCAGAAAAGACCCTCCACCTATTCGGGTTCAGCTGCCCCTGGGCCAGCCGGAATCTGGACAAAAACCCGGACAAAATAAGGTTGGAGAGGCAGCCTGACCCCCCATTTGAAGCACTCCATATGGAAGGTAGTATACCCTTAAGGGGGACGGCTGGGAATGTTACCCTTGCCCGGCACCCGCAAATCCATATTGTCGGGTATATAGTAGGTGTGCCTAAGCCTATTCAAGTCCAAGTGTGTGGTTTCACACCTCATGAGGTAAATGGCTCTACCCTCTGACCTTTGGCTGACCCTCTCCCCCTGATGCGGCTGAGTCTCTGCCACGGGTAACACCCCTTCTGAACTAGAATCTCTCACCGGGACTATGCTAAGGGGTTCTATTTCAGTAGAAGAGGAAGACTCCTCAGGTGACATCCTATGGGGTTGTTTGGGGTTTGACATTGTCTCCTAGAGTTACGGTCTACCCGGTTGAAATCAGAAACCCAGATGAAGGAAGAACAAAACGGAGACAAGAGAAAAGAGAGAGGTTTGTACCTGAGTGAAGAGAGAGGTTTATACGGCCGGAAATCGCTCTAACGTAGAAGGAAAAGACGAAAAAACACTTGCAAGCGGATTAATTCTCGGGTCTGAGTAAAAAGGAGCAATAGGAAGCACAGTGAAGAAATCGAGAGTTTTTAAAGGGAAAAATGCGTTTCTTCAGTAGACGGCACGCATCTTAAGAGACGCGACCGTTCAAGTAACGTCTCTCCAAAATTCAAACATACGGCCCAGATTGATCCACGTGTCCCGCATTTAATGTGAAATGATGGAAGCGGAAAACATCTCAACACGGGAAAGTAAAAAGGCCGTGAGGCAGGCCCAAACGAGAAGTTTCCAGTCTTATCTTGCTTCATTCAAAAGACTAGAAACTGGGGGACTGATGTTTGGGTAATATCGAGTAACCCTCCTCAAGTCCAATCAGTGCGAGCAAAAGACTTCGAGGTCAACCTATCTCGAGCAAAAAATCCGACCGCTAGCACAAAGACAACTTCTTTACGTGTCAAAGCTGGTCAAGGTCGAAGTGTATTACGGCTGGTCAAAACTCGAGCTTATCCTCCTACTCGAGGCCTTCGAGTCCCCAGCCACAATCCAGCAACACCAGCGACGGCACGAAGAGAAGACAAGATCCGAGCGCTGCTAACTTGGAACAATTAAATTTCCCCTTTCAATGATCCAGCGCGCCGATCGGTGTCTGACCGACACCCCATGTGATACGGCGTGGCCCCTGTTACCGATGGCCAGCACACGCCCCCATAGTGTCATCATTTCACGCGCACATGCCCGACACTATGATCAAGCCGTGTGAACCCATGCCAACCAGACAGTTACGCATCCCCAGGGAATATCACACTAATCCCGGCTGTCAGAGGGCCCAGGGGCCATGGACGCAGGAACTACTGCTCCTGAAGAACAGAGGGCGGGAAAAAAAGGGGAATAAAAGGAAACAGAGGGGTAAGTGGCAGGGGTTCCGAAATTTTGCACAGGTTCTTTCTTCTTCTTCTTTTTCGTCTCCACTCTGATTTTTCCAGGGAATTTATTATCACAAACGGAGAACAAAAAGACTTCTTCCATTCTTTCGGTCTCTCCAACTAAGAGGGATACAAAAAGAACAACCCGATTACTGACTTGAGCGTCGGAGGGTTTTTGCAGGAACAACACCCGGCGATCCCTGACCTTTGTTTTCTGTGTGTACAGGTCCAAAAGACTTCCGTTCCCATAAAGACAGAGGGATTGATATTGGAAAGCAGACCTGCTCGAGCTCGAGCTTGTCGCGAGCAGAATGTTTCAATACTATTTGAGGGCACGCAGAAAAACCGCATCAACAATAAGTTCCCATTAAGGTTATTTTTTACATTAATGAAGGTGTAAAAGAATTATATACTATTTAAAAATATTTTATTTAGATAAAAAAGAAAGGTGGGTTTGAAAAGTTATTTGGACGGTGCCAATTGTTCTACTCATAATCTAACTAGTCTTGCGGATGATTTTATTTTCATAAGAGTCATGATACTGTCATAAATTCTAGTACAAACTAATTTGACATTAAATTGGTTAAATGAAAATACAATATAATAAAAATAAATCATATGAACTAATGAATATTTAATTCAACTAATTTAATTATACCATATCAGTTTGTACAAAATAAGTTTGTACAACAGTTTATGCATGTATTATTACTCTTTTCATAATATTGAAGTCTAAGGGTAAGTTTGATACATTATATTTTATTGCATTAGTTATATTGTATTATTATGTATTGCATTAAGGTGTATTAAGTTGTAATACAATATCATATTTGGAGCAATATAGACTGTAGTAATATGTAATAATATTTTATATCATTATTTATATTACTATTAATTTAAATTGATATTATTCTAATTTATTAATATTTAAGTATTTATTATTAGTTATATTAATTATTTGAAAATAATTAATTTTTATATATTAATTGTTATAATATAATTAAATAATATATATATATATATATATTTTATATGTTTTTTTAAGTATATATTATTAGTTATATTAAATTGTTAAATAATAATAAATCTTTATATATTAATTATTGTAATATAATTAAATAATATTATATTATATCATATTAATATTTTTGCATCTTATTTAAGTATTTATTATTATGTGTATTAACTTATTCAATGATAATGAATTTTTATATGTTAATTATTATAATATATAAAATAATGCATTATTTAGTTATACTTTTAATATAATAAAAAATATATAATATAATATTATTAAATAAAAGATTATAAATTTATTAATTCATATTAATAATTAATAATTAAATTGTAAAAATAAATGAATATATTAAATTAAAATTTTATTTATTATTATAATAAATTAAAAAAAACTAATGAGACAAACTCATAATTAAGTTTAACTAATACAACAATTATTGTAACCAAACGTAATGTAATGTAGCCTCACGTGTGTACGGGTGCCAAACACTGCAAAAGTAAATGGAAGCTTAACAATATAAACTATAAAGATGGCCAATATGACACGGCCGGTGAAAGTTTGGCCCATAAGGGCCCATTAATGGGCCATGTGCCTAAATTTTTTCGGCTCAAGCCTAGCGCGACTCGTGGCTTGAGTCCAGCATGCATGCCGGACTTAAAAAAAAAATCCACTTTTTTTTTTCAGAGCATAAAGCATGCTTGAAAAAATTTATGAGTTTGGCGTATTTTTTCAAACGAAATAATTTATATTTAATTAAGACATTAATATAATTATATAATTATATTATATAATTATAATATTATCTTATTTTATTTTTTATGTAAATATAAACATATAAATTTATAATTTTATAAATAAAATATTAAAAATATAATAGTTTAGATTTATGATGTATAAAATTATGATATTTATAATTTTATTTATTGAAATTATTTATTCATTTAATAAATTATAAATATACAAAAATAAGAAATTTTTTAAGCTAAGACTAAATTAATTTAAAAAAAATTACTTTAATAAAATATATTAAAAAATTTAATTTTAAGTTATTTGTAAAATTATAATATTTTATATTTATTTTTTATTAAAAATTTTATAAATATATTTTAATAATAATCTCCATGTGTTAGCTCACTAATAAAATATATTTATTAAATATTTTTTTATATTTTATATCTGAATCTATCTTTAATTATATCGTACCATATTATATTAAATGTCATATTAAAATATATTTATACTATATTGTACTGTATTGGCACATCCGGTGCCCGTTAACCATCTTTGTGATAATCTATTATTTGAAAGAAAAAAATAAAGCTAAAGCAAACAGAAAGAAAAAAAAATAAGGAGCGTGCGACAAACGCGACAGAGAAGAGCGTGAAGGGAACCATTGAGGCCAGTGCAAGCAACAAAGTGGCCCTATAAATGGCGGGAGCATACCCAGTATGGAGATTTCACACCCCCAATCATCTCTCTCAGTCTCCTTCTCTCTCTCTCTTTCTCTGTCGCTGTGACTGTGTGTCAACTTTTCACTAATTACACTCTAACCCTCAAATCCCCTGAAAAAACCCTCCCAATTCCCAAATCTACATCCCTAATTCTTCATCTACGCCACCTTCCAGTCCCATCACCCTAAATTTCTGCCATTCTAGGGCCTATTTTGTGTTCATAAAAATTAGGGTTTCTCCAGCAGCAGGGAGTTAGAGGAGTGTAGGAGTTTGTGATTCAAAAAATGGAGGCCGCGGCCGGTGTCGCTGCCACACGCGGCGGTTCTTTGCCGATGCCCTCGTCACGCAAGGAATGGCGCGCCGTTTCTGACCATCATCCCGTTCGAACCGTCGGTGATGAAGTGGTAAATCGCTTAAACATTGTCCACAGTTGCAAAGAAAATGCGGTAATAATGTAGGGGGAATTTTGGTTTTGAAAATTAGGGGAATTTTATAGTTTGGAACTATAATAGGGAAAAATAGCTTAAAATAATTATCGGTTTTTACAGTTTTCTTTTAAACCATGCGAAGGATTAGGGTTTTTCAGCTTTATATGCTGCCTTTGCTTTTGTTTCTACCTCTATGTACGCCATAATTAAAGTTTATTCGGTTAATTTTGTCTTTATGAAAATGTGGTTTATGTGATTAAAAGTTTGCGCATGGGTTGCTGAGTCATGTTACTGTAGTTCATTTTGGCTTCTGTGATATTTATTTGGATAATATAAGAGAAAATTTTGTGAGATGGATATTTATTTCTTAATTTTGTGAGATGCATATTTATTTCTTACTCCATCATCGATCATCAGTGTTGAAAAACTGTGTAGGCTTCCTGTTCTTGAGGTCCGAGCAGAAGGTGTTTGATTTTGTATCTTCACTGAGTTGCAAAATATTCATTGGTTAACTGGAACATTATTGATTTTTGGTTCTTTTATTGATTTGTCAATTGTAATTTACTGAGAACTTGCCATATGCAGGAGTTGGAACAATCAAAATTAGGGCAATCAGATGAGAGAACAATATATGAGGTAAGGGTTTTGACCTTGGTTACTTACATTTGAGTATCAAATCACAGATTGTTAACATACTTGATATTTAATTAAGGTGCAGCAAGGAAGAGAGCCAGCTGATGTGGACTTCTGTTCCATCACAATGGATGGGAGTTTAGATGTTGACTTATTGCAACAGCGGCTTCATGGTGTTGCTAGACAAAGAGAAGATCTACAACATCTGGAGATTGAGCTTAGAGCTCAAATGATTGCAAGAACTGAGTTCATGGAAATGCAAAGCAACTTTGATTTTCAAATCAAGGAGCATGTTAATGCTGCTTCCAAGTTGCAGGTTTGAATTTATGACTTGACAAATCTATGGTGTGTACACATGTGAACCTCTGGGGGAAATCCAAGTTTTCCTTCTTTTTTAAAAGTTAATATTTAAGTAATGACTCTAAAAAACACACACTACTGACCCCTTTCAATCTTTGATATTAAATCATCATTTAGGTTCTGTTTTCATTGTACAGTTTTTTTAACGACAGTAAATATTGCTTTTTACAAAGCTGGTATTGACGTTTGACCTAAATGTTGCTGTACTTGGTTGTGCAGGAGCAACTACTTGAAAGAGAGCAGACCATACGTGAGTTGGAAAGGAAAATGGACGAGAAAGATAGAGAGCTTCTTGCAATTAAACGAGACAATGAAGCGGTTGGTTAATTTGGTTGTGTTTTTTGCCCCTTTTATCCTTTGTTGAATTTATTGTAAACTGGCTTCTCTTAAATTTTACGTAGGCCTGGGCTAAAGAGGACCTTTTCAGAGAACAAAACAAAGAATTGGCAACTTTCAGGTTGGTGTTTTCTGTATATTTTATTCAAGCCTTTGCTTTTTTTAAAAAAAAAAAAAATTATTTTGGTATACCTTTTTTCAAAGCTTTAGGTCATAGTAGATAGCTTCTTGAATAAGTAATTTCTTCATTAATTTTTTAAATGGTACGGGTAGCTGTTTCTTGATCCTTGCTGCTCTAGCTGTTTATGTGCATTTTTGGCAGTTTACTTTCAGCAGTTGTGATTACATCTTTTAAAGAAATTTAAATTGTTTTGTCCTTTGCAGAAGAGAGCGTGATCAATCTGAAGCTGAAAGAGCTCAGCACATAAAACAAATGCATGATCTTCAAGAGCATATTCAAGAAAAAGAAAGACAACTTATTGATTTGCAAGAACAGGTTTGTACATTTGTACTTTTTCAGGCAGTAGTTTTTTGGAAGTTAAGGCAATGAGTTCACTGTTCCATTCTTTTATACACCTGGTTGTGAAATACTGTTAATTGTTATCTTTCAGAAATATTCTCTGTTACCAAACCTGTTGGAATGTTTGCTATATTAAGTATTACGGTAATTACACAAGAGTTTCTGATGTTGTGTTTGCTTGATAGTTATCATACACTATTGTGGGTAGGAGTTGCCTTGCATAACAATATTCTTATTTTCAGCATAGGGTTGCTCAAGAAACTATTATATACAAGGATGAACAATTGAGGGAGGCACAAGCTTGGGTTGCACGTGTTCAGTTGCAGTCAAGTACAAATCAGTCATTACAGGCAGAATTGCGTGAACGGACAGAGCAATTTAACCAGCTGTGGCTAGGGTGTCAAAGACAGGTTGATTGTTTTATGATTTTCTTTTTTCATTTTTAGGTTCTGTGATTTTTACCTTTCTTTTCACCATTTGTTTTAGGATGTATTCATGTTTCACAACAAATTCTGTTGTGGAAGTTTAAATTTATTTTTAGCTTCGATGTTAATTGTCATTGTCTTTACTATTCCTTCAATTTAGATTGACTGGTTTTCCTGGTAATCAATGTCAGTTTGCTGAGATGGAGAGACTCCATTTGCATACAATACAACAGCTTCAACATGAGCTGGCTGATGCGAGAGAGAGGAGTGGAACTTTCACTGATGATTCGCATATATCTCACAATAATTTGAAGGATGCAACTCAGTTTGGTCCGAACAATGGGAACCAACTAGATGCAAGTGGAGGCGCTGTAAGTGGTAATACAGGCATTCTTCCAAATGGAAATTCAGATAATGCTGAATCTTTTTCTTCATCTGGCAATGCCTCAACACAGGTAGTTTTGCTTCTTGTTATTAGTTTCATATTTTACTGCTTTTTCATTGTCATTGTGCTGAATGTGCTCTAGAGGGGAATTTTTTAAAAAAATTTTTGAGGGTGGAGATGGTAAGGGTACAATCTTTCTTCATATATTTTCTTAGTTGATTGACAAACCAACTATAATTAGTGCCATGCTTATCTTTCCTAAGTATTAAACCACTGCACCACTTTAGCTTCTTGTGCACACCATCTACAAAATCAGTGACTGACAAAGTTTTCATTTCACAATTGTTTCTTTTATGGTGCACATATGTGTTTCTTGAAATCTAGGAACTTTTGGTGTTGTGTAAATCTGCATGTATTTGATGGAAACTAAGATGATTACTGGAGAAGTAATAGTTGTTGCAACTGCTGAGTTAATGAAAAGACGCTTAAACAATAGTTTGGGTCATAGAACAAGTTACAAGCATAGAGCAATGTGTATTAGGTATAAAAATTTGTTAACTCTATCAGAAAGCAAAGATAATTTTATTAACCTTAAATTGCAGATTTCAATCCAAATTAGCCTGTCTTGCTGCATATTCAATAATAGCCATATCTTGGATTTCTAAATAAATTGTATTTTCGCAACTCTATGCCTTAGGAAGTAGTAAAGGAAAATATGGATAATATTTTTAACATTTAGAGTGGAACGATCAATGGATGGTAAATGTAAACGCTTGTGAGAAGCATGCAGTCCATAAACTCCACAATCTAGAGACGCCATGCCCCAACCCGAAAACAATCTTTTGTGAAAACAATAAGAATGAATAAATATATTTAACTTTAATATATAATAGAGTGGTCAAATTGATGAACAAAAGTCCAATTATTTTCCCCCCAATATACAACCAAATGAAAAGTGGGAAGGATGATATTGTTCTTCTTTTCTTTATCTTTTCCTTCCGACATTCACTTTGCTTTTCTCTGTCATTGCCTTCCTATCATGAATAGTCATAGCATTGAGTACATAATTGTGATTTCTAAGTGCTAATTCCCTCGCTCTCCATTAGTCGGATCGTGTTCCTGGTGTTCCAATTGCTCCATCATCCCTGTTAGGGTTGCCTTCGTATCTTCCTCCTGGACAAGTGCCTCTTCATTCATTCATCATAAATCAACATGGGGTTCCCCATTCTCTGCAGTCACATGTTCCTCAATCTTATGTTGGGCATTTTAACTCAATGCCCACAATGCCATCTTTCCAACAGTGGCAGAACCAACAGGTATTATCAGATTAAACCATTTTTTCGTGAATCCCAATTATTGGATATTACTTGTATGATGCATTAAGTTTTGTTTTCTTCAGGCTACATCAGAGGGTTCTCAGATTTCTGCATCAAATCAGCATCCACCATCGCATACTGATCAAAACCATATGAGGTCAGATGCCAATTATGAGTATGACATGTCTGTTAATGGACAGGCCCTTCATTCAGGTTATCTTGATGTTCATATCAGCCAAGGGACTGAACCAGCCTCTGTGATATCATCCTCAACTGTAGAAGCACAGGTTCTTAATCCTTGAAATCTTTTCTTCACAATTTTCACATGTCATTTGTTTCTGTATGCATTTTGACAGAATGCAAATAATGCTTCTTTTACAGGTTCTTGAGTCAATGGATAGAAGCTACCTAGCTGCCCCCCAGCCTGAGAAGAACCTGCAACAAATTTCTTCCCAGTTTCATGATGCTTTAAGATTGAACACCCTTGAGCATAACAGTAAACCCAAGGTTTGTCTTTCTTTGTGTTTATTTGGCTTGTGCCGTCTGGTCGGTTTGGAACAGAGAATAAACTTATTTTGAAATTTTACTGATTCTGAGCAGAATGATATGAAATTGACTGATCATGGGCTTCAAGGTGAAGTAAAAACTGAACCAAGTTCTGCTGCAAGTGCATCTCCATCAGATAGTTCAATTAATTCAATCAATCTTGGTGAAGCTGCAATCAACAATGACAGTGGAGCAGCTTCGCCTGAAGGTTTGATCTCAACTGGACACATGAATACCCTGATGGCAGGAAAAGCTTCTGAAACTGCTCTCCTTGATGAAAGATCGTTGTTGACTTGCATAGTTCGCACCATACCGGCTGGTGGTAGAATTCGGATAAGTTCAACGGTGAGTGAATTTTTAAAGGTTACCTGCAGACTATTGGTATCTTGGCATTTTCTGCTTGCCAAAATTTGTTTATAAACTTTACTTTTTTTTTTTTTTTTGTGTGTTAAATACAGCTACCAAATAGGCTTGGCAAAATGCTTTCTCCTTTACACTGGCATGATTACAAGAAACAATATGGAAAGCTTGATGACTTTGTGGCCAGTCACCCAGAGGTGAGATTCTTAAGAGGTTTAGTCAATATGTTTCTAATTATAATGTATATCATATCAATCAGGAAAACCTGTACTGTGTTTTTCAGTTGTTTGTGATTGAGGGTGACTATATTCAGCTTCGAGAAGGAGCACAAGAAATGATAGCAGCTACAGCTGCTGTTGCTAAAGTTGCGGCAGCAGCTGCAGCATCTTCTCCTTACTCCTCATTTTTGCCTTCTGTTGCTGTTACTCCAATGGCACAGTCTCGATTGAAAAAGGTTCCGTCCATAGATTCCAACTCAATGATTCCAAACCAACATCTTAATGGTGTTAGTTTTGGTATGGCTGGGGGTTTTTCAAATGTAAAAATTTTGAGCAAACCTAGAGAACCATTTGAACTAAATGGAGCAAATTTTGAGAGGTCAGGTGTGATCAGTACTCAAAGCAAGAGCCCAACTCAAGGAAGGACTAACCCAAATTTTGTTGGGAAGCAACAAAGCAGGTATGACTGGTACATTTTAGATGGTTACAGCTTGTTACATCATAATGTCAATGTCATTTTTTTCTATGATAAATTGACAAGCTTATTGGAATTTATGTGTTCTGCTTTGGCAGGCCAACCGGTGCTGCACTAAGTTCCCGCTGATAGTAAGTATGATTGTGATATTTCTAAAATATGGTTAATACAGTTGTTTATGTATATGGGTTATGCTTTCGATCTTTGGGGTGAGACTTTAGCTGGTTGTTTTAGATGGAACATGGTTTTGAAGAGTATAGTGATTGGAAAAATAACTTTTTTCTGAGTTTGGGTATGATATTTCATTAGTATAATCCCTGCTATTATTGAATGTGAAAGAGTTGTGCGCATTGTATCTACTTTCTCTCTACATTTGATGATTACGTGATGGTATCAGTTTATTTGAGGTCCAGACACTTTTGTGTCAGCAATGAATGCAAAAATTCTGGATGTTTGGCAGGTTTTATAAGTTTTGAAAAATACATTTCTGTTATCAACCGATGTGGAAATGTGTTTTCTTCCATGAAATTGGATAGGAGAAGCTCAATCTGCATCTACTCCTTTGGTTTTGGTAAAGTGTCGACGTAGTGCCTACTAAATGGGTCAACTAAAAAGAACATGCATTTTATGTGCTACAATTAGTTTCAACGTGGTGCATACTAATTGGTACTAATTGGGTTGGAGTAGTATTCGATGAGAATCAGTACAGGGGTAATCTTTCTCTTAATTTATTTATTTTGGCAGGATAGATGGAGTCACTTGGATGTTGATGTAATTGTTGGAGGTACAGCAGAGATGATCTGAGAATATTTTGACATGTGCCGTGGCTGAATGTCCTTCCAGATAGGAATTTCCAGCAATCGTTTTGCATCTTATTTAAGAGGTCTCAGATTCGAATGAAATAGCCAGCTGACTTATTATCTTTTTTCACTCCCTAATCTGGTGGATTATTATTTAATTACTGTGTTTTGGCATACTCAAAATGGCAGCCATCGTGCAGTGATATTCTTGGACAATTGCAATTGTGCATCTAATTTATCGTATTTGTTTTGTTTGCAAATCCCGCATTATTCGGCAGTGTTGATTTCTGGAATTAGTTGTTCTCTCCCAATTGGTTTGTCAATGCATCGCCTGGTCTCCGGAACCGTTTGACTGAAAGCGTAACTTTTTCAAAAAATTAAGCAGTAGATTATGCTCTCCTGTTTTGTGAATATAGAATTATAATAGGAAGTAAAGGATCGAGTAAAACAAATATATAATGAAAGAAGAATTGTATTAAACTTTTGTTATAAAGCCATTATTTATCACACAATATACAAAGCCAAATGAGTCTATATTTATAGTGCAATTCGGCCAGTCAAATGGCATCAAGCGTGTAATGGATGATTACAAGCTCTATGTACCCTTCACATGTAATTTCCGTCTCCTAGCTAATTAAATTACAGCACACATTGTGTAATTTACCTTTAGAAATAGATGCAAGTCATATGTTTATAGCTAATTAAAGTAACCTTATGACCCTATCACCAATTTTAGATCAAAGGGTGGACGTGTTCAGTGGCTGTCAAGTTAAACACCAAAATTGTGGTAACTTGAGTCTAATTTAGCTTTAGAAATTCTTCCCTTGCAAGATAGCGCCCCCAGAGTGCTCCCTCTGTGGATGCCCCCCAATGATCAACTCGATAATTTATTTAAACGACGGATGTTGATGTCACATATTATCTTCTGAAAAGTTGATATAAGTAGACTTTTAGTAAACATATCTACAATATTATATGTAGAGAAAATCTGCTTGATATTAATCTTTTTATTTTGTCATAGCTCATGAGTATTAAAGAGCTTTGGTGAGATACGTTTGTTCCATCTCTTTTAATATATCCTCCTTGAGTTGAGTTATACAGGCAACTTTTTCTTTGTATATCACTGTTGGGACGTCTATACTTGAAGATAATTTAAAAACACTTTGAATATGATGGATGACAGATTATGGCTCTTCCAAAGCCTTCAATTAGATCTACAAGACCTAAGATATTATTTACCTTAGCTTTAAATAATGTTAAACTTATGAAATTTTTCTTGTTACAAAGAATAGTATATGTAATTTTAATGTCAACTATACATATTTCTCCATAATGCAATCCCCTTTTAAGATCTATATCCTTTCAAGAAAAAATATTTTAGATATGGTCATATATAAAACAAAATAGATCTGAATATGAAAGCTTATAAAATTTTAGTAATCTTAATTGGTATGGACATCTCCATCACTTGTTTGCACATCATGCATTTGAAGAATTTTGAGATGTTTAGATGTGTACTATCACTATAAGGTTGATAATGATTTCTTCAAGAAAGTGACTATAATTATGAGTGTAACCAAAATTTTCACTGCCATTATGACCTTGTTATGTCAACGATTTTGACCACGCTTATGTGTAATAGCATTTGCAAGAATTGTCCTTGTGCTTGTTAAGTAAGCAAGCTCCATATTGTTGCTATAGAACTATGTTTGAAGCATGATATAATGAGGAGGCCCTCTCTAATATGTTTTTGTCAGTGATTTTCTTTCCACATAGCTTCAATTGTGATGTGATTTTATAAAGCATATAATTGTAATTATAGAATAACCTGAAATATTGCAATTGAAACCAACTATACTTAGGTGAGATGTTCTGTCTTTGATATTTGATGAAGATGATGATGAAAAAAGATCTTTGCTTTAGTATGTTCTTGAATAATTATTCTAAGACCTGATTATGTTGCTGAGGCCCATAACTTCTAATGGAAAAATTTAGCATCTAAGATAAACAACTTTTTGTGGAAATATACATGGCGTCAAACTCAAGCTTTATTAGATAAGCCATCTTCAATTTATTCTTTAAAATCTTTTGTCTTAAGGCTCAAAACTTCAATCTTTCTTCTTCAAGTTTTTCTTGCAATATTAGTGTTGAAATAAATAAGAAAAACATAATAACTAGCTTTATTTTCAAATTTGAAAGATCTAAATTAATGGCAGCTATAGAGTATACTAACAAAGATAGTTTTATTAAACAAGCACATAAATAAGATACTTCCTATACTAGAGCAATAATTGTGCTGATAATGTATTGTAAATAAAGCATTACAATAGGAAGTAAAAAAATGAGTAAAGCAAATATGCAATGAAAGAAAAAAATAATTCTAAGCTTTTATTATAAATCTATAATTTTTTACACAAAATTTACAAAGCCAAATGGCTATATTTATAATGCAATTTGGCTAACCAAATAATACCAAGTTTAAGAGACGTAGCATTATTACAAAGTTGAATGTCATGAACTATAATCATGACACTCATTATGCACGTTGTACTCTAGTGTTGAATATAGTTGTACTGATTGTATGGAAAGTGCTCTAGAGATGCATGTGAGGAGTATAATAAAGCTAGACCTTTTGGAGTTCAGGTAGGCTGATAGATTGAGTTTGGGAAGTTGTCGCTAGTTGATAACTTAACGTTGAAGAGGGAATTAGGCCAACCATAACAAACTACTCGGAAACTGGAATTGTTTTCTTGATGAGTGCAAGACAAGGTTCCATTACGCTTACTCTCATTGGCGGCAATGTTGTATGGAGTCATAACCACTAGCTATATGATAGATGGTATCAGAGCTTCGCTTGGCAAGCGGTCTAATGTCGTACCATGTAGGTCCACACCATTTTAGGTGCAAGGGTTGACAAGTGAGATAAACAGGAAGGTACTCACACCCCCAAGCATTCTCACCAAGTAAAATCATGTCTACACATGGATCCTCTCCTTGGATTGAGGACAAGTAAGCAAAGAGTGCTACATGATTTCATAACAGAAATGCACACTTATGAGGCGTGCTTTGCCTGTACGAGGACATATATAATCATGGCAATGCAAGGATGTTAAGGACTATAATCATGATACTGATTATGCTCATTTTACACTATTATCGACTATAGTTTTGCTAATTATGGGAAAAGTGCTCCACATGTGTATGTGGAGAGTATAGACCATGCTGGTTGAGTTTGGAAAGCTTGTCACTAGTCGAAAACTTAATATTGAAAATGAGACTACGCCAACCCTACATAAATTAGTTAAGAGTTGAAGTCGTTCTCTTGATGAGCCTAAGGCAGGGTGAAACCAATCGATAATGTACAACTTCTACTAAGTTTACTCTTGTAGTATGAGATGCAAAGTAGCACATGAAATTGTAACTTCTCGTCCCATGACATTACGTACCTTGGAAATCCTAGCTAATTAGTCATGTTGAGAAGCCCAACAAATGCTAGTCATATGTGTGTATAGTTAATTAAAGTAACCATCAGACCCCTTCACTAATGTTAACACTAGCATGCTAATTAACTTTGCTATTCTAGATGACTTGACTTAATAACCAATTGCAACAACTGATGTCAAACACACTAAAGGGTAAAGGTGGATAGCCACCAATATCACAACCACCTAATTTTTTTCAAAAGAAAAAAGAAAGTTTTCATTTTTTAAAAATGTTTTACATTACCCGAATAAGTCAAAATTAGCATTTCAACAAAAATTTACAAAAATAGAACATTTCTATAGTATAAAAAAATTATTATCAGGAATAATATTTTATTTCTAAGATATTCTTTATCAATAGTCAACTATAATAATTTATATGTACTATAATACGTAAATAATCAAAATTAGAAGATAATTTCTCTAATTTTTATTCAAATTTTAAATAGACTAGAAGATAAAATATTACATATTTTATAGGATTATGAAGTATAATATTAGATGAAAGACTCCGACTTTACGCCCTACTAAGAAAGTTTTGGATGCTTATATTAGTATAGATTCTTAGTTACTAGATTTTTCAATAATTATCTAATGTATAAAGGAATATACACATATCTATGTTTTTCCCTCTCCGTAATGGGCCATGTTAGGTTGACATAAACATGAAAAAAATCATGTCTAAGCAAATATTTTTAGTAGGTGCTTTAGGTAGATTCTGCGAAGTGAGAAAAAGTGGTGGCCAAAACCTATCTAAGAACAATAAATTTAGTTTTGGGGGTTGCGAGGTATTTTCGAGTTGTAGAGTGTGAGTTATTTCTAACCTTTTGAAAGATAAAAGAAGGGTGGGAGAATAGTGATGATATTGAGAGGTTGAATTTTTTAGTAGGAGAACTTAAAGAGATGTCTTAAACTTGTAAAATAACGAAAAGGAGGTTAGAGGTGGATCTGAAAGTGGTCGCGATAACACTCCGACACTCAAGTAAGCTACTTGAACTTTTATGAAATAGAGAGTTTGCAAGCTCTCTAGAATGGAGGCTGAAGGTTGAGGAAGACCTCAACTCATTGTATATAAAATGTATATGTATGGCGATTAATAATAATGAATGAAAGAACTTTGTTGTCCTTATATAGTGCAGCTTGGGTACTCTACCAAGTAGCACATTTTTCAATGGCAATTCTGCTCTCATTTCTATGATATTTCTCATCCTTTGGTTTCAACATATATTTTGGGCTATTAAAATCACTCATGAGGGATAAAGGAGGCGTTATTGATAGAGTTTGTCATTTTATGCATGCGAATGTACGCTACAGTATAGTACAAAATATTCCTACAAAGGTTGTTTAGATAACTTTAAATGTGGCAAGCAAGGACTATTATCATGATAGGGATAGATTAAGTACCTCAGCATATACTGTGTCAGCAAGTATTACGCAATAATAATCATGGAGTTAAATTAATGGTGATTATAAATCAAATAGCATCTTGTAATAATAATACATAATTGCAAAGGTAAAAAGAAATATGTATCATCATATTTTAAAAATGCATCATAGATAATAGGAGCATGGATCAATACATGACTCAGCTTTGTCATACTAATGAGAAGGGGGATCAATAGAGCTCTCAATCTTGTCATAGAAGACTTAAAGAATTGAAAATAATAACTGAACAAACTAGGGTACTTCAGGTACGCCACGTGGCCTTTCACATACTATAAATATATAAGCATTAAAGAAATAAACAGAGAGAGATAGAGTGTTATCCCTGTATTAGTAGTATGACTTTTCTCTATTGGAGCCAATGATGATTGCTCCTACACTACTTCCATGTAAATTGGGCAATCAATTGGTTCTTGAAAGTTATTCTTCTTCTGCCATTGGTATCCTATTTTTCTTTTACCCCCGGAGTCATTAGCGATTTCGGTCAAAAAGTCGATAATGGCTTGAGCTTCGATGATCGAGCGAGGCTTGAAGACCAACTTCTTTAAGGTAGGTGTTTGGGTAATATCGGGCAGGTCTCTTCGAGACCCTTCTAGCTCGAATAAAATGCCCCGAGGTCAACCCAGCTCGAGCAGAAGTCCCAACCACTGGCTCGAAGACAATCTCGCTAAACGTCAAAGCTGGTCGAGGTCGAGGAATTCAGAGTGGTCCGAGCTCCGAGCTCCGAGCCCTCTCACCTGCTCGAGGTCATCAGGACCGGCCAAGGCTGGACGAGGACGGAGAGCTTAAAAATTGGTCGTGGCCCGAGCTCTCCTTCCTGCTCGCTGCAGTTAAGTTCTCGAGCACAACTGGGCTGCGCTGACCACGGGACAATGGAACGTAAGACCCGGCTCGGGACAGCCCGACCCGTTTCCTCAGGATCCTACGCACCTTTTTTATGTCAGATAGAGGCCCACAAAGGAGGGTGGTGGTACTGTTGCCGATGGCCGGTACATGCCCCCACGGTGTCATCATTCCTATTGCACATGCCCGACATGGTGATCTGGCCACGTGAACCAGATTAAGGAGACAGTCGCGCATACCTAGGGAATATTACGCCAATCCCAGCTGTCAGAGGGCCCAGACACCACTGACGCGGGAATGGATGCTCTTGGAGAGAAATGGCAGGAAAAATGAAAAGGGGAGTATAAAAGAAAACGAATGGGTACGTTACAAGGGTAGAAAAAAAAATGGATTCACAAGGATTCTGAAAAGATATACAGGTTCTTCCTATTCTGATTTCTCTTACCTTGATTCTCTGAAAAAACCATATTTATTCAAAAGGGAGGGCAAAAAATATCTCTTTCACTTTTCCGGTCTCTCTGAAAAAGGAGATACCAAAAAGAACAACCTGATTACTGATTTGAGCGTCGGAGGATTTTCGCCGGAATACGCCCGGCTACCCCTGACCCTGTTTTCTGTGAGTACAGGTCTCGGAGATCTCCGTTCTGGAAAAGACAGTGGAATAGGACAAATGAGACAGTCCTGCTCGAGCTCGAGCTATTTGCGAGCAGAAGGGTCGAGGCACTGTTTGAAGGCACGCGGGAAAACTGCATCAGCAGTAGGGTACCTCATCTTCACTTTTGGAATTTAAGGATCCAAAAAAGATTCGAACTTACCTATAAGTTTCGAGTACATGTCCCCAAGTACCCCTATTATCCCATGTGGTGACAATGTATCTCTGGTGAGGTACGCCTTCAATTGAGTGTTAGAAGCGATCTAATAGCTTTCTTTAGAGGTAACAATATAGTAGGCACGAGCCGCTAGCTGGTCTCCTTTAATGATGATTACCTCCTTTGCAGTTGGAATTTTCATGGCAAGGTAATGAATGGACATCGCTACTTTGTTTATTACTAAGAGTGGCCTACTAAAATGATGTTATAGGCATCCAGGTGGTCTACAATGAGAAAATTAATCATGTAAAAGACACAACGGGGTACCTTACTAAAGGTAACAAGTAAGATAATGATGCCTTTGGGAATGAAAATATCTCCAGTGAAACCAATAAGTGGCTTATCGTAAATGGCAATTTTTGGTGATTCAAGTTTTTTTGCCGCTTTCTAAGATGATGTCTATAGAGTTGTCAGTATCCACAAGCATTTTTGCCGCTTTGTTGATAGAAACCTTAAGTATTATAACCAAGGCATCATTATAGGGGTATGAGATACCTTCAATATCCTTTTCTGTGAACAGAATTGGAATTGGATAGTGGGGTAGTCGAGATACCTTATGACTAGTGAAATTGACTTCATTTTGAATTATGGCAACTGGTAGTGTTAATCTACCATAATTGTTTGTGGCTTTTTTGGACTGGCCAGCTAGAGTAGGTCCATCTGCGATTATCTGAACATAAAATCCTTTCTTTGATCATTGGGGTGCCTCACATTCGGGGTTGGTTTTAGGCATGTGTTTACCCTTACTTGTTCCAGAGACTTTCTAGCCTGCCTCATGTCTGCTAAGAACTCTTTAAGGTACCCACTAAGAATAAGGAACTCAATATCTTCTTGCAAGCTTTCGGCAATGCTATGGCCAAAATCTTCATGACATTCACAATACTTTAAGCTAGACTTCACGTTTGAGTACACATAGGCTTGGGTGGGTGGAGTAGGCTACTGTCCCGAATCTCATGAAATATTTACCTCATTGATCGATTTAAAAGATGGTAAAAATCATACCAGGGTCGTTAAGGTGTCTTTAGCAAATCCGATTGGGGTAGCTAGGCATATAGAGGTGGAAAAGGCACCCCATCTATATTGTGTTCTCTTCCTCTTATCATGAGCTGTGGTTGGCTTCGTAACTAGGGTACCCGAGGTACCATTTACCGTGAAACCTCTTGGGCTTTTCTTTAGTTTTCAAGAGCTCCACCTTGTCATCATGCCTATTTAGATGTCATTTCTCATCAACCTTGATCTGTTGTAAAGCTCGGTAGCAAGCTTCCCCATATGAGATAAGGTAATGCTTTTGAAAGGAGTTTTATAACTTTTCCAATCGTATGTTCTTTTTGAAGTATCTCAGTGTGTATTAGTGACCAAACATACTGGTCTGTAATACTTTTTTGTGGAAGTGGGTCATATATTTAGCTAAAGTCTCAGATTTCTCTTGACTAATGAAAGCAAGCTTAGAGGCCGCATAATCTTGAGAAGAAATATAGAAAAACTCATGCATAAATTTTGCAAGTAATTGGTCTGGGGAGAATACACTGCCTGCCTTCAAAAATATGAACTAGGCCTTGGTAGGGCCAATGATTATATAGGAAAATATTTGACACGTAGCTTTGTTGTTGACACCCTTTATGAGCATTTGATCACAGTATAGCTCGAAGTATTATGCTGGATTATAAATACCCAAATATTGGGGTATCTGAGGCATGGCAAACTGTACAGGAGAATAGTTGTCTAGATTTCTATAGTGAATGGTGAGTTGTATCCCACTGGAGTAAGAGGACTAGTGGCATTCTCCTGTCCAGTGAGGAGCCTAACTTAGGCTTTCAAGTGCTCCATTTTTTTTAAAGAACTCGCGAGGTACCCCAAGTGCTCATACAGATACTGCTGCTAGTTGAGAGGCTTTTTAGGCATTTAGTTTGTACCAAAGATCTTTGTGAACTAGTTTTTTATGCCTGATATTATAGCTACTACCCGAGTAACTGAAGGCCGTGTAGTATTTGGCTGGTATAAGTGTTGGTTGATGCTTAGTTGAGTACCTAACAGCTCATTCATCGACCAACTTCTATCAGGTACCTCAGAGCATGAGATGATTTACTTCTCAGGTCTTTTAGATGAAGTATCTTGAGCCATTGAAGAAAGTTCCAATTTGAGGACTTATAACTTAAAAAATCACATAAGTTCTTCAAATGGTCATTGTGAAACGGATTCTTCCTCTAGGAAAATATCGATAAATTGTTTAGTAGATTTACTCTTATTAAGATGGGCTTCCATTCTTATTGAATCACTAATATCTTCAATGATATCATCTTTCATCCTCTCATGGTCACCCATAACAGTATCAGAAGGTATGTCAGGTGTCATCACTCACAAACACACTTCAACAAATAAGTTTGGCTACTGTTGTGGAAGCTTTTTATGTCTTCCCCACCCAAATGGTGCCAATTATTTTAGGTAAATTTTGAGAGGTGAGAAAAAATGGAGATCAAAACTTATCTAAGAACAATAAATTTAGTTTTAGGGGTGCGAGGTACCTCACTGAGTTTTGGAGTGTATGTTGTTTCTAGGTTTCGGAAAGATAAAGGAATAGTGGAAAATAGGTGATAATGGTGAGAGGTTGAATTTTTTAGTAGGATAGTTTGGAGAGATGTTTTGAACTTACAAAACAACAAAAATGATATTAGAGGTAGAGCTAATGGTGGTCGGCGACCACACTCCAACGCTCAAGTTAACTACTTGAACTTTTATAAAGTGGATAACTTGCAAGCTTTCTAGAATTGAGGCTAGAGTTTGAGGAATACCTCAACTCCTTATATATAATATGTGTGTATGGTGGTAAATAATAATGAAATAAAGAACCTTGATATCTTTATATAATGAAGCCTGGGTAACCTGTCACTTGGCACATTTTTCAATGGCAATTCTACTGTCATTTTCAAGATATTCCTCGTCTTTTTATCTCTATCATCTTTTTTTAGCCGTTAAAATCATGCATGGGGGACAAAGAAGGTGATATTGGCAGAGTTTGTAATTTTGTACACGTAGGGTATGCTATAGTGTAGTATAAAATATTCTTGCAAAGGTCGTCTAGACAGTTGTGAGTGTGTCAGGCATGGACCATTGTCCTTGGCGTGCAACCTTTAACTTTTTAACAAGTATAACAGCTATTTATCTTCTCTTTCTTGAAAAGATACTTTCTATTTAATTTTGACAAATCAAATATTATCTTTTAACGACAAAGACAGCTAATGTGGTAGATTCTTTGACAACCTCGATTTTTTATACATAGTGCTTTGTGTACTTTCTCAACCCATTTAGTGTATCTGGGGTAACCTAAGTATCCCGGGTATCGTTAATAATCAAAGTTGTATGAGATAGGATAGTACCCTGAGAACTTCAGGTAGTTACTTTAACCATAAATCTCCACACTCGACACGCGATGCTTTTTTATTGCTTTTCTATTTCTTCCTCAAATAATATGGTTTAGGTTATATAACTTGTACTACACATACATCACACACATAATAATACTTAATTACATATGAAACTAAAAGACAAGAAATAAAATATGAACTGTTATTACATTATTTTAATATTTGTTAAATTCAAACTCTAATCTGAAAAGTAAATACTTAAGAAAAAAAAACACTCCAAAATTAATTTCTACATGCTTTTTAGGCTAGATTGACTCCCAAATTATACTAATACAAGATCTATTTAGGAATTTAGTAGAATTTGTGCAGGTGAAGTTTCTGAGGATAGTAATAATATTAAGTTTACAAAATTGTGACGTAAATTTATGATATAAATCACCAATTCACTAAGTAAAGTTGAAAAGATTGATCTTTTATATTGTTTGGAGGTAATTTTGGAAGGATAGTTTAGACTAATAAATTAATGACACATGGAAATTTATAAAGGCAAAATGGACAAAATAATTAGAGCAATATAAAGATGTCATTTGGAAGAATTCTCTACATTGAATAGGCTTAGAAATCAATACTCAAGATTTCACACATGAAGAAATTTATAGGAAAGAATAAACCTAGTAAAAAATGAATAATTTTGTCATTTTCTCTAAACATGACACATAGTCCTAAAAACATTATATTATTTTAACTTAAGGACGACATCTAGCCCTAATATTTATGTATTCCCCTGTCCATTAGCCTCCATTATATAAGTATTTTATTCACCCATATGGGACTCTATTATGAAATCATCTCTTAGCCTTCCCTCTTATCTCATCTCTTATCATCTCCTTGCTTCATCTCATCTACTCTCTCTCTCACACTCTTTCTCCTCTTCTCTCAATCTTTCAAATCATCATAAATTTCTCTATTTTTAGAGGGTATTTCTATTATCTATCTTAATCATCTTCTCCACCATATTATCACTCTCTAAATCTTTATTCACAATCTTCATCTTTATCAACACCAAACATCTTTATATAACTATCTATTTTATATTATCTAACTTATATAATGTAAAATCTTATGTATTCTCTCATTTATATAGTAGATTGATGATGTCTTGCTCCCGTGAACATAAGTTAAAGGTCAAACCACGTCAATATTGTGTGTTCCTTATATTTATTCTTGTTTTGCTATATTTTCAATTTGAGATCTAAATTATGTTTCTTGCATGAGTACACCGAAGGTACTCCAGTTATAATAAATTACTATAAATTATCACTTATAGTACCTCAACTAAATCATTTACTCCAAAAAAAAAAAAACACACCTAAATTCAAACTTAGCATAAGCCCCCTTAAAAAATAAATTTATTTGTTTGAATCCGATTTGAACTATATCTTATAAGAACCACCCAATTAATTTGAATCGGATTCTAGTGAAAAATTTGTGAAAATATATATCATCATTAAGATAGTCGTTAATTTTCGGGTAGTAGATACAAACTTTGGTAATTCATCAACTGGGCTGGGCTTTCTTCGGTTGAATCCAAAAAAGACCAGGTTGACTCATCATTCAACAAACGGGTACCTTTACCCGTACCCGTATCCGCCGGCGAATTGTATCGTGTTATAAGGGAATGGAGAACGAAAAGGAAAAGAGGAAAGAGAAGATGGGTTACGTATTGAGGGTGAGATTTGCATCATTTTTTACTGGTGCAGCAACGGCGTCCGCTTTGGGTCTCTATGTCCTCTACAACGATTACAAACTTGCCCATGAATCAATCTCTCAGCAGGTACTATACCACCCCTCCTTTATTTCTCAGTATTTCTTTAGCTTCTGGGTTGTGTTTTCTTATTGGGTATCTATAAATTTCTCTTACAATCTTCAAATAGCAAGAAATTTAATCAATTTTATATTTTTGATTTTCTATATCTGTAGAGGAATTGCATGTTCTAAGTGTCTCCACAATTGTGTTTGTTTCATGTTCTTGTAGTTGCAATTACTTAAGAATGTGGGTTGCCATTCAGTTCTAGAAAAATCAGCAGTGAAATTTATGCCGAGAGATTTATATATTACAATGCATGGTTCCTTTTGAGAACTTTTGAATGGATTGATCATATGAATCTTGTAGATTAGATGGTCTCTAAGCTAAACAATTTCCTAAATGTGCGACATATTGGAATTCAAGATCATTTCTGAAAGCTTGAAAGCAAACATCCAATTAAAGCTGCATTTGGCATCGTGGTGTTGTAGCTTAAAACCTCAGCTGATGGGAAATGGAAGTTTTAGTTGTGAAATAAAAGCTCGCACTATTTGGGCAATGTAACTTTAAAATCTTGAGAAATAATAATTTTTTAAAAATAGTAAGATTAATATAGGTTTTTCATCAAAACACTCTTGTTGTAAAATTATCTTCGCTTCTAAATGACAATTGAAAGTGTTTACGATAAATATACAGGGGTAGCTTAAAAGCCGCAGCCGCTGCACAATCATACCAAATGGAGCCTAAATCCCAGTCCATCCATTAGTTTTGTTGACCCTCCTTTTCCTCTACACGTGTCGTGTCCGGAACCATATAGTATTTTTGTTGATAGTATCCAAATGGGGATGTCTTTTGTGTTGTGATTGTGATTCGATGCTAACTGGTAGCAATATTTTTAGTTTGCAAAGAAAATAATTTAATTCTTATTGTCCACTGTCTTCAGGTGAAAAGCCTTCATCAGTCGCTTGATAGACGAATCTCTACTTTGGAAACTTTGAAACATGCTGAAACTTCAGAACATGTGGAAGCAACAGAATAAGTTCCTTGAGGCACGCTGCAGCAGTTTGATGCTGTAGTCCTAAAGCTGTTCTTTTTGCTTAACGTGCACTTTGATTATTCCTTGGCTTTTCATTTTTATTTTACTTTTCACCTCTCCTTCGAAAGAATAATTACAACTTAGCTGTTTTCTATAACTATCATATATCTATTGATATTGTTTGGAGACTGCCATTTGTATTCAAATTAAAATTTAGAGAGTTCAAATTGTCTGTGGTTTCCATTTTCAATGCTGATTGTGTACTTCAATGTATTCCTTAGTTGGTGCAGTGCATACATATTATATTAGTCTTTTTATTTGTGGCCATGTAGTTTTCTAAGAACAGTGGATTCCTACTAGTATGCTTACTGTGACATGTGCAGAGCGAACACCTGCTTGAAATGGATTTTTCTTACAAAGTTGGTTCGCTATGGTAAAGGTTAAAATTATGAGTAGCCTGGCATGGAAAGTTGAACTTATTAAGGATAATAGCACTGGTAGTTCTCCAGGAAAAAAAAATTTTAATTTAGGTACTTTTAAATGAAGAAATGGAACTATGTGTAAATATATAATCGTTTCTTTTAATCTCTCTCTCTATCAAAATGCTTAAAATCAGGAATTCGTCCAATTTTTCTTTGATTTCTCAGGATTTATTACATATTAAAACAAAAGAACAAATCGATTTTTATTCTTCTTGTGGCATTTCATCAAATTTCAAATTCTGTCAACTTGTATAAATCTCTCCATAGATTGTATGGATTTTGCACTTATGTTTTTGCCCCTAGGGATATTGAGCTATTTCAATTTATCTAAATTTGTTTTGTAAATCATAACTGAATTAAAATGACTTGAGTGGGGATTCCCCCAACACCGACACCCTCCTCCCCCCAGAAAACGAACCACCCCTTTTCCTTTCTTTAGCTTAACAAGTGAGGTTAAGATTTTGCTTTGCTTTGTTGGATTGAACTGATTTCTTCAGTTATTAGGGATGGCAATAGGGAGGGAAGGGGAGGAGAGCGAACCGACATCTCCATACCCATTCCCAATAATCTTCATAGTCCTCATTCCCTTTCCATTCCCGCCAGAATTGTCTAAGGTCAAAATTATCCAAGGGGATTTCCGTCCCCTCTCTGAATAATAAGAGCGGATCTTCAAGGGTTCTCGATCCCTAAATAAACTATCGAATAACCGACGTGTTTTAATTTTTGAATTTAATTTAATCATATTAAAATAAAAATTTTTAAATAAAAGTAAAGCTTGACAATATATCTTATATTAACATTAATCCATTACAAAAGTCAATTATAAAATACAAATTATCAGCATAATATAATTATTTTTGTTAATCTTCATTATCTTATTATAAAAAGAAAAAGAAATTATTTTCATATTAATAATAAAATAAATTAAATAGATATAGATACTGAAATGAATATTTTTAATAAAAAAATTTTATTTTATTTAAAAAAAGTTTAAAAAAAATTTTGACAAGACCTTTGAATAAAATTCTATCAAATAGTAATTCAAGATTATAACTAGCTTACAGATTTATGTTATTCCTATCGGTCATCTAGCAAAAGTTTAGTTTCTCCTATCGGTCATCTAGCAAAAGTTTAGTTTCTCCTATCGGTCATCTAAGAAAAGTTTAGTTTCTGCTATTCCTATCGGTCATCTACTAACAGTTTAGTTTGTCATGAATTGACAGAAAATAAAGCATGGAAAGATGCACAGGCAAAGAGATAAATAATTCTTACATCATTGAAAACACTATTTTATTGGGTTAATATATATACACGTGTGATTGTGAAAATAGTTATAATAAAAACTAGATCCATAAGCATCATCTTCATTTATATGCTAAAGAAGGCATTAACTTGAAATATAGATTCAGTGATGCCACATCCATCAACGGCTCTTTCTCAATCTGCTGTTTCAAATTGCACATGCACCACAATGCAGAGGAGAAGTTGTTACTTGAAAAAGTTATTTGGTTTACCGTGACAGAGAAATTATCTTGCTAGTGCACTGCATCTGCTTTGTCACCCCGGAAAGGTCTTTGATAAGTGATAATTCTGTTCGAAATCATGCAACTACAAAACGCACTCCCAGGCAAATCGGAAAGATGGCAGCCAGAATGTTTCCGAATTTTCATGTCTCTCAAAAATGTTATCTCATACTAACCAAAACAATTTTTTTCGAGTACAGTAATATACACCAATTAGAAATAATTATTTAAATCTGTATCACAAGTTCAAAAGACCAGTGAAAAATTGTTCATAACAGGTACCCACACGCCAAAGTTCAACATTCTCCTCTTGCAACAGAATTTTTTGCAGTAAAGTTCTCCAATTCTCACTGTACTAACAATGGAATAAACCTTTTGTACATGATCTTAAATGCTGTCCTTTTAACACAAATATACAGTGTTCAAGACAGAAACAATTTTTCATAAGCACAAGCATTACCTTGCCTTGTAGCCTACTTTTAATGTGACATTTCTTGGTCTTGCATTTCTACACAGTAAAAAATCACCGAGATGCAGGATGCTTTGTTTATCTCATTCAGCTTCCTTCATTTTTAGCGTTCAGCTTGATGAGGAAAACTACAACTTCTCTCATGGAGGGTCTCATATCAACCACTTGCTCAGTGCATTCTAGTGCCAACTCTAACAATCTCAGTGCTTTTAGTTGATCATCACTGTCCCAGAAACTGATTTCCCTATCAAGGAAGCAAATGCACTCATGATTTTCTTGTAGTTTCCTCCTCGTCCAGGTGACGATATCCGTGTCTTCTCCGAAGCAGTGGTCCACTGGCATTTTCCTGAACAGAAGCTCAAACAGAATGACTCCATAGCTATACACATCGGACTTCTCTGTCAATCTGATTGAGTATGCATTTTCTGAAGTGCAGCAAGACAAGCAGCAGAAAGGATTTAGAAAGCGAGCCCTATATTTTAAAGATCAATTAGTGAAAGAAAAGAAAGTACAGAAACATTCAACTAACCTGGGGCTATGTAGCCTAGTGATCCAACAATTGCAGACCTTGTTGAGCTGGAATTAGAATCAGAAATCAACTTGGCCATCCCAAAATCTCCAATCTTTGGTTCCAATTCAGAATCCAAAAGAATGTTATCTGATTTAATATCTCTGTGAATAATTTGTGGCACACAATCATGGTGAAGGTAGGAAAGGCCTTGGGCAATGCCTAAAGCAACGCGATACCGAGTGTTCCAATCCAAAACCAAGCGAGGTTCATTGTGGTGCAACACATCAAAAAGTGTTCCACCAGGCACGTACTCAGTCACAATGAATCCATGTTCATCTTTTATACAAGAACCAACAATTCTTACAATATTTCGATGCCTTACTAAGCTCAAAGTTCTCATCTCAACGTCAAAGTTTGTCTCGGAACGATTCACTTTCTTGACGGCCCAATGCTTTCTTGAGTTGTTTGATAATGTCCGGTAGACAGTCCCATGCTTGCCTTTCCCAATAATGCGACCTTCAGTTGCACGAATAACATCTTCAAATCTCAAGTCCCTTGGTAAATCCTCAGATCTTGATTGAACATCTTGAAGAAGAGATGGATCTGAGAAGCATTTACCTCGATGCACATGAGCCGCCAGTATGTAAATTAAAGCACAAAGCAACGCCATAGAGAGAAGCACCCCAATAATTATGCCAGCCAGACGTCCTCTTGTATGCCCTTTCCCATTTTTACCACAATTACCTAGTAGACAAAGTTCAGGATTTCCAAGAAAGGACCCTGGATATGAAGCCATTAAAGTGGACCAAGTAGCTGGTAGTTTTCCTGAAAAGTGATTAAATGATATGTTCACACAGTAAAGGGAGACCATGTTTTTCACTTCAGTTGGTATCTCACCAGAGAAGCTGTTACTTGAGAGATCGAGGATTTGTAACTTGTCAAGATTGCCAAGGCATCCTGGGATTTTCCCAGAGAGCTTATTATTGCTTACATTTAAAATTGAACTGAAATGATGAAGCTTACTCAAACTGCAAGGAACAGGACCATCAAGCATGTTGCTTCCAAGATGCAACTCAAAGAGAATTTGGACGGAAGAGAAAGAGTCGGGAATTGCTCCACTAAGCCTGTTCTCTTGAAGGAAAAGGCTTTGCATTTTTTCCAATGATATTACCTCTGGAGGAATACTACCCGAAAGATAATTGTTGCTGAGGTCCAATTTGATCATTTTTGTGCAATTACCTATCTCATAAGGAATTCTGCCATCGAGTTTATTAGCAGAGAGTCTCAAAATTTGAAGATTCTTAAGGTTTCCAAGTTCAGAAGGTATGGAGCCAGACAACCTATTCTCAGAAAAATCAAGCATTGTTAGATTGCTCCAAAAACCAAATACTGGAGGTATGCTTCCTTGAAGCAAGTTTCCTCGAACATCCATAAAGGAAACCCCTGGGTTAATTTCCAGAGTAGCTGGTAAACTCCCTTCGAGAAGGTTGTAGCTCAGAATCACTCTCCAAAGAGAGGAACATTTTCCAATTTCAATAGGAAAGCTTCCATTAAAACGGTTGTTTCCAAGGTCCAAAACAGAAAGATTAGTGCCAACACATATGTTTGTAGGAATTGGCCCATAAAAGCTGTTCCCAGTTAAATCGAATCTAGAAAGATAAGGAAAATGTTTCCCAAGCTCCAATGTCACCTCTCCGGTAAGACCATTATGAGCTAAAGATAGAAATTGGAGGTTTCTCAAGTGGGTAATATCCGTAGGGATTCTACCAGTCAAGCTATTGTTATACAAAGCCAACTCCACAAGTTTGCTCATTCGACCAATTTCATGTGGAATAGCTCCTTCAATACGATTGTTGAACAGATAAAGAACCTCAAGCTTCTTGAGATTGCAAACTTCAGGAGGAATAGTTCCTCCAATAAAATTATGCTGAAGCCTGAGATCAACAAGTGAACCGCAATTTCCAAGCTCGGGAGGTAATATTCCTTGAAGCAAGTTATGAAAGAGTAACAAACTGTTTAAACTGGATAGATTTCCCACTGATCTAGGAATTTGACCCACTAAATTATTTTCTGAGAGAGCAATAACTTGTAGCTGATTGCAATGAGAAATCTCCTCAGATATAGTTCCATTAAGTTTGTTTGATGAAAGAACAAGCTTTTGTAAATTTTCAAGACCCCACAAAGTCACAGGAATTGGCCCTTCAAGATTGTTGTCATCCAAATGAAGAACTTCAAGTTGCCGAAGACCCTTAAATATTCGCGGTGAAATAGCCCCTCCGAAATTATTGGAGGATGCAGAAAACTCAGCAAGATAGCGGCAATTGCTCAGGGAAGTAGGTAAAGATCCAACAAAATCATTCTCATGAATCAAAAGATGCAAAATTGCACATGAATTTGAAAATTCTGGTAATGAACCAGTTAAGTTATTTGTGTTCAAGTACAAAAACTTCAACTTGGGTAGAGAAAATATTTCACTTGGAAGCTCATCATTTAAAAAATTGTTGTGGAAGCCAATGTATTCAAGACTGTAGCAGAGGCTCACCTCAGGTGGGATGTTACCTGAGAGTGAATTATAACCCACATCAAGCCATAAAAGCCGCTTTAACTTGAAAATTTCAGGTGGGATTGAGCCTTGAAAGCGGTTGTCATTGAGAAGAAGAGTCTTGAGTTGGCCACAGTTGCCAAGTTGCTTGGGAATGCTGCCAATGAATTCGTTGCCACTGAGATCAAGAGAAAGCAAATGTTGGTTTTTGCAGATGTAAGAGATTGAGTTGTTTAGGTCACCAGAGAGTCCAAAGCCTGAGAGATTTAAGGCCTTGACACTGAAACTGTTGTTGTAGCAAGACACTCCTGACCATTTGCAAGGGGCAGCAGTTGAAACAGATTGGTTCCATGGCAAATTATTTTGTGATTGTTTAGGAAGGCTATCAAGAAACTGGACAAGGAAGATGGCTGATGGAGGTAAAGAAACTGATAGAGCAAAGAATTGAACGAGAAAGAAGAGAACATAATAGGAATTTAACAACAAAAGCATGGTGGGTTAATGCTGCAAACACTGCTAACGTTGTCTGATAATGGATGGAAAATGGCAGCACATGCAAATAAACAGATTCCAATATGATTGCTTTTGATACGTTTTGAACAGCCTTTAGATTAAAATAATGAGAAGTTGCATCACTTTGAGTCAAAGAAAAGCTGCGATTGAGTAGATATGCGTTAAAAATGAGTTTAATGAAATATAAAAATAATGGTGCTTCTCCACGTGAATTATATATACACACACACACACATCAATATATGCAGCTGGCCGGCCATTTCCAAAAAATAAAACCATTTGAATTTTGATGGTGATCTTATTGGAACACACCAGCCTTGCCATGTAGCTACCCTGCTCCCTGGTTGATGATTTTTAAAAAGGGGTCGTATGTCACAATTATTAGGACAAATGGCAGCGATATCTAAGTGATTTAGTGAGATGGCGAAAACGATTTTATCGTCTCTAAAAATTTGTTATATTGATTTTTTTTGCACATATTTTTTTTTAATAACACAGACTTTCTTTTTTAATAATTGGTTATATAGACTCTCAAGGTTAATTTAAAAAAAAAAAAAGATTTAAGTGACTCAAAAGAAGTACGTTACGTGTGATGAATTATGAAAATAAAAAGATTTCTGTAACCGTTTTATTAAACTAAGTGTACCAATGTCCTTTTCTTTAATTTTTAACACGTTAACATTCTTTACTTTCCTCCGTTTAGTTGCTAGTGAGATACATATAATTATGAGAATCATATAGATGATAATTTTATAATTAGTAATTACCAAAAACGATTCTATGGGGTTAAATTTGATATTGGATGAGGTAGTGTGGATTTCAAATTATTGTAAAAGAAAAAGTAATTTAGCCTTAGGCATCGCATGTGCATGATACGAAATGAGCACAAAATTTTAGTAAACATACAAAAATACTCGGACCTGAAGGGAAGAGTCAAATCCCTCCTGCCTACGTCAGCACACTCGAATATGATGAATCAAAAGTCTTTACAATATTAAAATCACTCCCATCATATACATAAGCGTGTAATTACGTTAGGATCGCTTTATGATATAATAATAATTTATAATTACATAATTAAAATTATAATGTATTTATTATTATTTATTATCTTATGTGTGTATAATTGAAATTCGCACTCTACCTTAACACTATTATATCATAACCATAGTTTATACATAAAACATCATAAAGAGTGGGACTACTAGTTGCTCCATGAAATCTTTATAAAACCCTACCTCTTAAGATACCTCATTAAAAGCTTTAATTTTTTTTTTTTTTAAACATCCATTTTAATTCTACTTATAACCCTACACATTTGTTTCTACTGCAAACCCCTATCTCACTCTCTTATATAAGGTCCTGACTCCCCTTATCTCTCTCTTTATCTCTAGAATATTTTTAGATTTGATCTTAAATTCTTGTGTTACAAATATGAATTTTCCTTTAAATTAGACTATCTTTATAAGCAAAAAATTAAATTTGCATGAAATAAATTATTTTAATAATTATTTATTTTTTATGTTTTCAACATCTTTTCTACTGTCATCTTACTTATTTATCCACGATGAATTTCCTCTTTTTTATCATCCATAGTTCAAATATTAGCTTCCTTATCAGCATCATTTATCATATATAAGCAAATTAAATTATTTGAGGAAACTAATTAAATATATAATTAATTAAAAAAAGTCTATTCTATATCATATACAGATGTAGGACATTGATATCAACCAGTGATTTATTTGTCCTCTTTTTTTTCTTTACCAGGAAGATGAGTCTCTCTTTTTTTTTTTTTTCTTTACAAGGAAGATGAGTGTGGTATAAATATGGATTTTTATAAGAGTTTTGGAGGGGTGCCGATAGTCCACCCTATCACATTATATAAGAAGAAGATGGTAAATAAATATATATATATATATACATCGTAGGTGTCCGCTTAGTAATTTCAGTGCCCACTTGGGCCAGACCCACCTCTTCCGCTGATAGGCTTGGGAAAGTAGTTCCTAGATAAGATTCTCAACGGGCATCCTCAGTCTAATTGTGTACAATAAAATTAAAAAATAAATATATCTATTTCATTATTATCTACGGTGTTTTCGAAATTAAAATTTCTAAGTTGTAGGAGGCAATTGCTGAAAAGTAGAATGAATTAAGATAGGATAGACCAAAATGCAGACAGATTAATGAAGCAGAAAATTAAGTTCTCTCAAACCTCATCAAAGGGAATATTCGGTGCTGCCGGATACTCTGATAAGATAGGATGAGAGACCAGAAAACCATTTTGTTCCAAGCGCGCTAATGATAGGATCATGTGCATTAGCATTAGCTGCCTTTTGTCGTGATTTTGGAATCAGTTTCATACAGGTTTTTAAGACCCACCCAAAGCATATATTTGCTCTGCTTCTGCATTCAATTTCAGGCAATATTTGAAACTTTCTGGCTCTGTATTTGCTGCTGCTGTGTCAGATTGGGAGCTTTACCTCGGACAAAGGCTATTTTTTCTTTATGATGAATTTGCGGCATCGTCTGTTTAATTGGAAGTCAGAAAATGACTGAAGGAATTTCAAAACAATCTACAGAACATTACTGGATTCATATCTGAGCAAAATAAAGGAGGTGTTACTAAAGAAGAACCAAGAACAATGTTAGAAACAAAAAGTCTGCAAATCAAAATACATGCCAGTGCATAAGAACACCTGATGACTCTCCAAAACTACTTTCAATGAACAAGCGCATAACCAACTCAAGAGAACTGGCGAACACAACCAGGTTATTTAAAAGGCCTAAAAAAAACTAAATTGACACTGTTTTTCATAACTGATTAGCTTAAGCTTAAGATTCTAATTTTCCTTGACCAAACCACAGCGAAGCGATCTCAGGTTTATTAGTCCTTGAACTGCCAAGGGTTGGGCTGCTATTACCACTGCTATCAGACCATGAAACCAGCGCCTTCTGTAGAACCCCAGATGGTGAAGAGACTGTAGTCGCCGGAGGACTATCAGAGTCACCATTTCCGGCAGCAGGAGACGGTGAACCAGAGGCAGAGGCCGGGACCGTGCTCGGCCTCAAGACCTCTGCCAGTGGCCCTCCTGGTGCCCAAGAAACAGGGTTTAACCAGCTTGAGAGTTGGGGTTTGGAACCACATTCATGGTCTTGACTCGATTCCACAAGCCCCAACCCCATTTGTAGTTGACCCATTTCCTCATCAATGTTGTTGCCTCCCATCGAAAGACATAGCGGAGAAAGTGAGAGATTCCTGCTTGACGAGACAGAGCTTTTGGTACCAGAATATGTATTGTGGATCTGATCATCACCATTTGACACTCCATTAGCATTAGACCATGCATCAATGAATACCCTTGGAACCAAATCCGGGTCAATAAACAAAGGGCTATCACTGCTCTGTTGAGCTTCTGCAGCACTAAAGCTTGCAAAGGAATTCAAATTCAGAGGCTTTTCTAGATGATACTGTTGATTAATAATAACAGAAGAAGCAGAGTTATTAATCAGATGATGCCAGTCTGTGCCTGTAGCATGAGGAGGCAAGTGAACAGCTTCGCCTTTCATCATCCAATCCTTATCCAAGCACCTTTAATGCACCAAAAACACAAACCAAACAATAAGGAACAAAACCCAAACCACAAGAAACTAGGTATTTTAGAATGAAAATAATACAAAACTTGAACTTGGACACACCTCTGTTCCCTTATAGGAGGATGAGGGTATTGAGTGAAATTTCCAACAAATTGAGATGCAGAGAAGTCAAGATTGTTGTTGTTGCTGTTGACAGTGTTAGTGGTATTAAACGGGTGAGATTGAAGGCGGGTTTTCTTCTTGCTGTTGGAAGGAGGTTGAAGTTCCACAGGCTTTCTTGAACGTGGACGGCCTCTGTGCAAATGACGCTCACAGTATTTCTGGTCAGGTGCCACATCTCTCGAGCACCTCCATTTCTTGCCATCTGTTCTTCTGCATCTCCCTGGTTCTAGATCTCCCCCTTTTGACAACTTTATTAGATTCAAACCCACAGGAGCAGGAACAGCGGCTGAGTTTTTGTTTCTCGTGAAGGGAAAAAGGAGATCAGAGGGAACTGGAACAGAAGACACCATGTACTTGTATATCAATGCTTGTCTCTCTAGCTCTCTCCACTGCGCATTTGTAAATGGAAACCCCATTCTTGCTGCCATGCCTATCCACAAAAATAAAAACAAAAATTGTTCATTGTCAAAGTCCAATAAAAACAGTTACAGTTTTCAGCGTTGTCTTGAAAAATGAAATAAAAATATAAACCTGGGGATTCATTAACAGTTGCTGCTACTATGTCAAATTGAAAAGGCTGCAATGTCTTCATACTAGTACTACTACCACTACCGGCAGAAACATAACCAATTGTGTTGTAAATATGGCTGATACTGCTGCTGCTGCTGCTGCTCTTGATGTTGTTGCTGTTGTCGTTACAAGTGGGACCTCCAGCAATAGCATCATCCCAACCAATTTCGTATGATGGAGATGGACGGTGGTGATTGCTGCCACTCTCTTTCACTTTACCTTCTTCTGCTGCTGCCGCCTTGTTCATAAAGCTAAAATCACATGAATCCATAATTTTACCACTCATCATGAATATGAAAATCACTTCCCTATTTTGGAAACTGCTTTTCCCATCAAACAAACAAAGCCTCTCTCACCCAAGTGCCCAACTCAGAACACACAGAACTAGACCCTTTTTCCTATATAATCAGATTAAAAAACAAAAATTTAGCTTTATATTTCTCAAAAAATAAACAGTGTTTCTGTCTCTCAGTGGCAGAAAACAGTTGTGGGTGTGGAGTGGGGGATTTATGAGATGATGATACAGCAATGAATTGCCGCCATTCTCGGCCTTTGCTTTGCTTCCATGCTTCCAACATTCGCACCGTACCATATACTACTCGACAAGTTACAAAAAGCTATCTTTCCTTTTTTTTTTTTCTTCTTTTTCTCATCTCTATCTCTTTCATCATTCATTGGAGTATCTATCATTTTCGGCATGTATAAATCACCGTACTAAACTACTAATCCATGTATAATCAATTTGTAAGTTGTTTTTAACCAATTTGTTTTTTTTTATCCACCATTTTCGATTTTCGAAAAAATAAAATATATAAAATTATGAAATCTTATAAGACCAGAAATATCTACGAGTAGACAAATAAGAAAATTTTTTTTTGTGTTTTTTTATTTACTTGTCTAATTTTGAGGAATAACTTTTTTTTTAACCTATGTTACTAACTAGTAACTATTTGCTTGCTCCAGACTTACATTATGGATATATTATGCGTTACATTCCAACATTCAGTTTTCAATTTTGAACAGGATTGGTGATCTAACATGAAAATAGTTGAAACTAAAACAGATCAAGTGTATTTAATAGTGAATTTATTGGTAATATTAGTTTTGAATCTATGTGTTGTCACTATTTATTTAAAGAAATTTTTCGATAATAAATACCGTAAAGAATCGACTGTAGAATTGAATAATAAATTAATGAATAAACAATAATTTAATTACATACAAAAAAAATACACACATATATGTATGTAATAGTATTAATAATAAAGTTATTATTATATGTGTTTAAAATAGATCTCGACATTTGAGTATTTATTTTTATTAAATTTTTTATTTTATTATAACGTGGTTCCTTGTCAATTTCCTGGCTCTACCCATGACTTGTCTCCTTAGAATTTTAATAGCACTCGATTACTCATTGACATTAAAAAGGTTATTTAAAATATACTTAAATAAGAGCAAATGACTACTGCAATCGTTAGAACCCTAATTTCATATTCATACTATAGCCGATTGCATAATATTATAAAATCTTAAAGCAATTTCGAACTTAAAATTTTATGGTTTGGTATCTAACTATTATAACCACCATCTAAATTAAATTATTATTTTAAAATTTATTATATAATAAATAAGTGATATAAAATAAATAAACACTTTCAGCCTGTGAGTAAATATAAATTAACATATTACTTTAAGTTAATTAAAATATAAATTAATAAACACATATTGGAATAACTATCTTTATCCTTTTTTAAAATCTATTAATATATTACTTTTAAAAAATCTAATATTATTGTATTAAGTAAATAGATGTGACTGTTGAGAACTGAGAATATTATTTTGTGTTCAAATTAAAAAAAAATATATATATATATATAAATAAAAGTTGCTTTCCTTTGGACACTATTACAAGATAATCCATAAACTATGTTCAGTTATGGGTAACTTATCTCTATTTAAAATAATATAAAAATAAATAAATAAATAGAACTAATTTAATATTTTTATCTTATTTTCAGTGGACGTGAATGTAAGTTACCGGGAGACCCCAATTACAAACGCCACAATTTTGTAGCTCTGAGCCTAATGATCACCGTCAGAGGAGAGAGGAATGTGCCTTGATATACGAGAGGGGACACCAGCCATACTCATTTGATGCGTCAACTAATTGTCTCCAGAACTGTTCCCAGGACCAGCCATTTTCACTTACAGCGCGTGAGTAAACACAAGGATTGACAACGGAGCGGGATAGCTGGAATTTATTCGATTCTGATCTTATTTTAAATAATAATTAAAATAAAAATATATCTCAATTTTATTTTGATAGAATCTCAAATCTTAATTAAAATTTTAAATTATCTTAAATAACATAAATTTTTTATTTGATTATATTACAATCAACATATCATATATTTATAATTAATATATCATATAATTATAATCAATATGTCATATATATTATTTATTTAAACAACTTATCATATAAAATAATTGATATATATATATATATACATAAATTAATTTATTATATATTTTTAAAAATTAAAATTATAAAACATTTAAAATTTTAATCAAAACTTTTAAATATCTTAAATTTTAATTTAAATAATGAATTAAAACAAAATTTTATCAAAATGAGTGAAGATGCTGATTTCGATCAAAACTCAGAGAATTCGAGCAACCGCACGCCGTCAACAATTCCACAATCCACGTCAATAATCTAAAGGCGAGTGTGTTCAATGCTTAGTGCAGAGCGTGTGGCTAGAGCAAAGCCTCTAATGTTTTCTTGAAATTAATGTGAGATGGGACAGGACATGAGGTGGTGGTCCCATGAATGAAGAAGAGATGAATGATAGAATAATGAGATATTGATTGGAATTTGTATCATTTTTGGAAATATGAAACAATCTCAAAATACAAATTCAATACGTTTTTTCAAATACGGGGAGCCCGAAGCCGTTCTTCTTATTGGGAACGATTTAGGCACTTTTAGATGCATTTTTGTCCAACATTTGAATAATTAAATTAACTTCACCTTCTACCACCTATTAGGCATTAGCGATTATTACCTGTGGAATTGTCTACAATTATATTTATAAATAATTAAATGTCACCGAGAAGTGAGAACTTTTTTATTTAAATACCCGTAATTAGTGACAATTGTTGTTAATTGAAAATCCACTTTTGAAAATGAGTGAAAACCATGACAGAGATTTTGAATTAATGCCACATGTGGGTAATCGATTAGCGGTTCCCACCACCTTACTCGTTGATTTGGTATTTTAGCGATGGTATCCAGGACTTTCTTTTAACGTTGAGGCTGAGTTTCGACAGTAGAAACCTTGCTAGAGTAATTGTTAGAGTAATATTAAATCTTATATACTGATTAATAGATTGCCCCGAATAATTAGTCAAAGTTTTATTGTAAGATGGGTAAACAAACTAAAATTAATTTTTTGTTGCTTATATCTCTACAAATTTGAGTTCAGGTAGTTATTTGAACATTATTTTAAAAAAATTATTGCATCAACTTTTGAGAATAAGTTTTAGGGTGTGTTTATTTCTCATATTAAGAAATTATAATCATTCTTATTATTTATTTTGTAAAATGAAGACAGGAATTGGAATCGAAATTGTAGGATCCACCTAAATTTAGAAATGAAGAATGAGAGATTGATTATTTAGGTTGGGAATCTATCTCTTATTCTTTCCATTGACTATTTTACTTCCCACAAAATTAAAATTTTTATTTTATTCTTAGTTATAATTAATTAATTATTTAATTAATATAATAATAATTATTAATTAATATATTTTTATAATAAATTAATATATTTTAATTAGTAAATAAAATATTATAATAATTATTAATATATTATTATAATTACTTATTAATATAATAATAATTATTAATTAATTAATATATTAACTAATGATTATTATTATATTAAATATTATAATAATATATTAATTAATTAACTATAACATATATATTAATTATTGTGATTATTTATTCAAATAGTATTATTATTTATTATATTAATATATTATTATTATTAATTTTGTTTAAATAATCACTATAATTAAAATTAAAATAATAATTATGACTATGTGTATTTCAATAATTTGTTACAATCTAACTTATTCCAATTTTAATTTCAAGATAAAGTAAACACATTAATGCAATCTAACTCATTCTGATTCTGATTCTTATAGTTTAAATAAACAACTTATTCTAACTTTTATTCCTCATTCCCCATTCTCATTCCAGCTCATTCTCATTCATATCCATTCTTATTCTAGTTCATTCTGATTTCAGTTTAGTAAACACATCATTAATGTTTTAGTTTATTGGTAGGCTTGTATTCTTGATTATTAAGGGAATAAGTTGGAATTTTTATGAAAATTTAAATATTTTTCTCTTCATAAATATGGAAGACAAACCTTTAGTTGTTAGATATTTAATTCAATAATGTTGTATACTTAATCCAACACTAGGCATTTATGTGAATAATTATATATTACGGACTGTCGTATAAGTTTAAGCTCAATTAAAAGTGATCTAATTAGGTTTTCAATAATTTTGGCTTCAATGTATCTAATAGGGTGTGAACTTTTAATGTATAGAAACCTAATAGTATTATAACTCTATAATGAGCAGAATTAGGAATACCTAAAGGCAACAGAAAATGTTATCTATATAAGTGATTATGATCCTCAGGTCACAAATATCTATTCTATTCTTTCTGGTATTCTATCTCCTAAAAGAATGCATGAGAAATTAAAAAGCTCTCTAAGATATATGTGTTGATGTTGAAGGCTAATAACACAACCTTAGAGAAGAATTCGGCATTATGGATTCATATACGCTTCTGTATATTTAATTATTGATTCTTGGTGATACAACATGAATGCTCCGGATTTTGGGTGATGGATTTTATCATAAAGAATTATTCTATCTGAGTCTTTTCATGTTAAATAATTGAGAATTAAATTTATTTTTGATTAATGATTAAAATTTGGTGTTCTCAAATCCACAATTATTAAATTTGAGAACAAATTGTGGTTAATATTAAGAATAATTGAAATTAAAGAAATTTAGAATTAAGAAAAATAAATATTCTGGTTTCATAATTTTGGTTTTTAAGGTTTAAAATTTGGTGGCTAATGGTTGCGATTGCCATTAAAATTCATGGCCAAGGTATCACACATGGTTGTCAAATTCATGACTATCATTCAGTAGTTTGGTGACATGACAGTAAAGAACAACATCATGCATGGCTGAGCTATGATATGTTGCTAGTGCACGATTTACGCGTTGGCAAGCATGACTCACGCTGCTACAGCTGGCCGTGCTGAAAAGAGAGAGCTATTGGCCTAGGTTACCCAGGTTGCGACATAAGGCAAAAGCCACAGCTATCAGGAGAAAAGAAGCGGTGGTACTCCTACCGCTCAAAGATCAGCAAAAAAAAGGGGGGCTGAGTGCTGCTGTTAGGCCATTCCAATAACTAAGGAGGCCACAGCACACAACTTAAGAGCAGCGGCCATGTGAAAAACAAAATAAAAGGGTTTGGGGCTGGTCAGGGTTCGGTTCGAGGCCCCGAACCGATCAACGGTCAATAATTGACCATTAACTTTGACCAAAAATTTTTTTAAAAAAATCTTAGGTAATTTTTTGTGGTATCATCAGATTTGACCATAGTGGTGAGTTCTATAGTAGATATGACAATTTCGATGAACAACGTATAAGCTCTTTTCCTAAGTTCCTAGAGGAATGTGGTATCATCCTACAGTACGCTATACTGGGCTTGCCCACTGTAAATGACATTGTTGAAACACGAAACAAGATGCTTAAAGACATGGTGAAGAGTATGATTTGTCATTCTACTTTACCATAATTACTTTAGGGAAAAGCACTTAAAACTGCAGCATATATCATAAACAAGATTCCAACTAAAGTAACTTCTAAAACCCCTTACAAAATTTAAACGGGTAAAAAGCCTAGTTTAAAGCATTTATATATTTGGGGATGTCTTACTGAGATAAGGCTTTATAAGCCTAATAAGAAGAAATTAGACTCTAAGACGGCAAGTCGTTATTTTATTAGATACTTTGAACTATCCAGGGAGTACAAGTTTTATGATTCCACGACTAAATCATTTTTTGAGTCAGGAAATGCACGATTTTTTTAAGATTTTGAGTTTGCAAAGGAAGCTACAGCTAAAGACTTTATCTTTGAATATGAATATGTTAATATTCCCACAGGTGTTATTGGCATTGATCAAAGTCTTGTTTCTGACTTTGTTCAAAACATAACAAATCAAGATAATGTTGGAGAACCCCCCATACCAGATATTGTTTCAGAAGAACAAACGCTACTATCTCAAGAACATATGCTATTAATGAGATCCACTAGAGAAAGGAAAGTGCAGTGCCAGATGACTATATTGTAGTCCTTCAAAAACATGAGGTACACATTAGAGCAATGAACGATGATCTAATCAATTTTTATCTAGTCAAGAAAAGTTTCAACTCTTAAAAGTGGATTAATGCCACGAATAAGAAAACAAAGTTCATGAAAAATAATGATATATAGGAACTTGTCCCATGGCCAGAAGGTGCGAAATTCATTGGTTGCAAATGAATATTTAAGATCAAGTGAATTTTGAAAGGTGATGTGGAGATGTATAAAGTGCGTCTTGTCGTAAATAGAAAGAAAGCATCGACTATAAAGAGACTTTCTCTCCGATTTCTTCGAAAGAATCTTTCAGAATTATAATGGCATTAATGACACATTTCAATATTGAGTTATATTAGATAGATGTAAAAGAAGACAATATTTCTCAATGGTGATATTAATGAGACAATCTATATGGTGCAGTTAGGAACTTGATATTTATATATTTAGATTTCGTTGAACTCCTGTTGTTATTGGAATATATTACTGCTGACTTATTGTCATAAAATAATCTGAGTGGCCTATCAATACCATTTACTATGCATAGTTCCGTGATAAAATTTTTGAACTATATTCCGTGATTAAATGCTTTATAATATGTTATGAACTCTGCTGTCATCGTGGAAGAGGCTATAAGAGACTATTTAGCACTCTTCCAAGAGACAACACCCCAGCTAGCATATAGATGTAACTCATTTTGAGCTTCATATTTTCTTAGAATTCAGCAAAATCGGTGTCAGTATACCCAATGATTTTAAGCTGATCCAACCTCTGATTATATATTTTATAACAATAAGTCAGCAGTAATATATTCCAATAACAACAGGAGCTCAACGGAATCTAAATATATAAATATCAAGTTCTTAGTTATTAAAGAAAGACTCCAAGTCAACACATGATTTTAGATGATAATTTAAACATTATGGATTAAGATATGCTTCTGCATATTTAATTATTGATTCTTAGTGATACAACATGAATATTTATGAGTTTTAGATAATGAATTTCACTCTAAAAAATCTAATTATTCTATCGTCCGTACCCGTTACATTATGCCCCTCTTTTGTCTTTTTTGATTAAATCCCTTACTTTCTTTCTTATTTACAATTTAGTTATAAGTATAATAATAATTTTATTTTTCCATTCTTCTTCACCTCTCCTCCATATTCAGCCTGATTTTCTATATTTAACATTATTTTTGGATTGTTAGAACTAAAGAATGAGATTTATTTGTAATAAACTAATAAAGTTTCACCTTAAATACAGCTCATCTAACCCAAACAAAGTTTGATTCACTACTAAAGTATATTGTACAACTTTTTCATCTTTCTATTCATGGATTGCACATAACTTTCACTTTCTTTTCAATTATCAAACTGGGGCAAAATTACGTTTACCAATAGGGTAAGTAACCCCTTGCTTTGCCTTTTGTTTTCTCATTTAATTGTACTACAATCTATGTTTTGTTAAAAAAAAAAAAAATAGTATTTCTAAATTTTGACATTCAAGTCCTATACATTTTAATTTTTTATACTTATACCATTGAGTTGACCATTAACAAAATTTCAATAGAATATATAATTATCATTTTTACCCTTATAAAAATATATATAAATTGTTATGGACATTTAAATCATAGAAATATTCACAATACCATTTTTTAATTAAATTTTAAAAAATTAAAATACAAATAATATATTTTTATTATATATTCTTTTTTAATTGAAATATTCAAATATTTATAGTATATTAAATAGATTATTATAAAAAAAATTACTGGCACATGTTCATTTCTTATGCATTGACACTCATTCTAATAGTCAAACTAAGTCAATGGATTTAAGTGTAAAAAAAATAAAATAAAACAATCAGGACATATATGTCAATATTTAGAAACCTTGGCCTTTTTAGCTTTTCAGTAAACGTGAGGGATGATAAAACCTTGACGCTGATGCAACGTTTTGGTTAGATTTGATGAGTAAATCACTAAATGACAAAATAAGGGTACCAAACACCAGTTGCAGAATAGCTGGACCCTATGTATGGGTGAAATAAATATCTTACAAAATTTTAGTGGATTCAAACTTTAGAATGGCTTGTGATAAATCTCTGTGCAGTAGAGTATTAAATGTATGTATCTTAAATTTTGGATAAATTTTATATTAAAATCTCTGTAAATTGTAAGTCAAAAAGCAAAAAAAAAATAGAGGGGGTTCGAACACATGGTTGGGGAAAGACATTTTATTTTAGGTGTGAAAAAGGGTCATTAATGAGACAAGAAGACTCGAGAGTCCAATACGAAAATGCGTTTAATGGGAGCAGACAGCTGGATGAGAGAATGGGATGTCTTTATCACATTTGTACAGATTACCATAAACAAACAAGCCACAACCCAACAACCTTCTCTCTGTCCCCATCATCTATTGGAAGCAAATTGTTAACTTTTACTCCACCTTTCTCTCCACCGTTGATTTCTTCTCTATCAGACGGCGCGCAGAGCATGTTATGTATCCCTTACTTTTGATCTTATCATATCCTTTTCCAAATGGTTATAGGCTATACCAGACTGCTTTGGGTGGTGTTATTGACAAGTCTCCATGTGAGAGACAAGACAATGGAATAAAGAAGGGTGTGTGTGTGTGTGTGTGTGTGTGTGTGTGTGTGTGGGTAGCTATAATGATTTCGAAGCTGCAGATATTAGCTACCACCACCAAGGAAACAACTTGGCTTTGGGCCTACCATCATCTGTCTTGATTTGATTTTGTAACTAAAGAATTGTACGTACAATATTATTTTGAGGAAGCACGTGAATAGATGTTAGATAATTAATGGGGTTTGTGTATCAAAAACTCGAAAAAGTTGAATTGGTCATTGGACCCCTTTCAATTTGCTTCCTTTGCGGATTTCGTTTATTCTCTCTCACCAATAATCCTTACCGTGCCACTAAAGTGTTTAGGACCACTCCATGTGAGGTCGGTAAAATATGGAGTTCGGACCGGGATGGCAAAATCTGAGCCTGGCCCGAGAATGTCACTTATCCGATGGGTTTGAATCAGGCTTTTAGACTTTTTTTTATTATATTTTTTAAATTTATAATATATAAGAATTTATTTATATATTATATTAGGTTTTACAAATTTGGACTAAAAAAATTTAAAACTTTAAATAAGTATTATGAGTGGGTTAAAAAAATATTAAAAGGTATATTTTGATGAAAACTATATATATAGACATTTATCATGCTTTTGGGCCGGTTGCAGACTTTTTAGGTGAAGCCGGAGTGATTAAAAAATATGGCTTGTTTGTGTCAAGCTAAGCCTAAAATACTTGGGCTCTTGTCATGCCAACGAGCATTTTCTACCATCCCTAACTCTATGTGACCATATACTTTAAATTTTCTTATCTTAATTTACCAGGCATAATTACGGTGATCTTCTTACTCAATGCCTCCTTTATTATTATCATTTTTTTATTTTTTTATAAAACACTAAGAAGGTGGGGAGTTAGGCGTAGGAATGGCAATAGTAACGCAAACCTACAAATAATTAAATCCACCTAAATTTTCCCACCAAAATCTGTTCGCTGGGGTAATTTTAAGGGTTGCAGGTGGATTTAGTATTTTAAATTAAAACCCGCACTGGATTGGGAGTGAGCTTAGTATTAGATAAAAATCTAACGGATACTCGCATAGATATCTACAAAACTCGTAATTTTTTTAAATATTTTTAATTTAATTTTAATTGAAAAAGTGTTTAAATATAAAAATAGACAAAATAAATAAATGTAGAGTGTAAACATGTCTGCAAGTTAAAATATGTCTAGGCATTAACTAAAGTCATAACCTAAACTAAATAGAAATATATAATAATGCATGGATTATTATATGCTTATTATAATTTTGTATGAACTATTATTCTTTAAGTTAATGTACGGATTATTTCATTATTATTATTTTATTATTTAGATTAGTATTTAAAAAGTATTATTCTTTAGAAAATATTAATCTTAAATCATTATTATAGGAATCATGTTAGATGAGTGCTAATGAAATGAAGATCTTAATTCTTAACACTTGTATTAAATGAGAATATGAAATGATAATTATTGCTGATACAGTTGTGTTACTTTTGGATGCTAGTTTGTGATTTTTTTTTTTAATGAGTTTATGTATTTCATATTTAAATTAGATAATTTGTGATGGTTTAGTGTTTAAATTTTAATTATTCATATACATTGATTAAATTTAGAATTAGATATTATGTGAAACTTTAATTATTATTATAAATTTAAATATTGAATATTTGTTATTTAAAATGTGAAAACTAGGGGTGGGCAAATTCGGGTTCGGGTCGGGTTCGGGTCGACCCGATCGGGTTTCGGATAAATCGGGTTGGGAAAATTCAACCCGAACTCAACCCGAACATATAATCGGATCGGATCGGGTCGGGTCGGATCGGTTGTTTTTATGTTTTTGAGTTTTTTTTTTTTTGAATTTTCGGATCGAATCAAACCCGATACGATCCGATCCGATCGGGTTGATAAAATTTAACCCGATCGGGTTATAAGTATCATCCGAACCCGATCCGAACCCAAAATTTTCGGATCGGTTCGGATCAGATCGGATCGGGTCGGATTAAATGCCCACCCCTAGTGAAAACTCACAAAAGTACCATTGCGGGTTTTATAATTATCAAAACCTATTGTGGGTTACAAGTGAATTTGGTAATTTAAATTTTGTGTGAGTGTGGGTTTGGTAATAGCAAATCCTCTGCAGGCGATACCTGTTGCCATCTTTAGTTAGGTAAGACCTCTACCTGTAATGTAAATCATAAAAAGATAAGCGAAAGGAATGGAACAAAACCAAAACCTCCTATACAAAACTCAATAGAAATCAAAAGCAAAAAAAACCTATAAAAAATAAGCAAAAGTATCCAAAAGAGAAAAAAAAATCATCTCCTAACATGCGGAGTCTCATGAGTATCTTAATGAAGAACATCTAACAAACTAACTAAAAGATCTTGATAACCCAAAGATTGGTGACAAGTCTGATGAGGACAAGTTCAATTGGCTATAAAATTAACAGAGAAATACCCTCTTAATAAACATGCTTAATAAAGACTGAAGGACTAGAAGATAAAGTACAAACTCGGCCAAAAAAATAAATAAAGTCTCATTGCACAGAGGTATAAGAAGTAATCCACGAAACTATATTCATTAAATTAAACTCCAACTCGAGAATAAGCTAAATAGCAGGATCTAAACCCTTACAAACAGCAATCAACTGAAGAAAAAGAATCAATTGCTGCCCAATAAAATATCCAAAAGCAACCAGAACCACACCTTGATGATCAAACACACTACCCATAACAGATAATCTAGGATTGCTCTAAGAGCAATCGTCTACACTAAGCTTCATCACCCTAGGTGGCGTTTTCAACCAAGATACCCAAACAAACTAGCCTACATAGAGGCGTGATAATCCACAAACCCTTCTCAAACTGATTATCCAAGTCACCCTTTAACTGGTATGATTTAATATCAAAAGCAAAACTAACAAACTTATGGTTGAAACCACCCTGAAAACAACAGCATTCACAACGAAGGCAATAGAATCAAATCTAAAAATATTTCGAGCCTTTCAAATATGCCACAAAATGAAGCACAAAAGGAAACTTGAAAATTGCTACGAAGAATAAATGCATTATCGCCAAAAAACGTAAAGCATAATGAGATAAAAAAGATAAGAACTGCAAACTAATTCTATGCACTTATTTATTGATTTACATTTTAAGGAAATGATATATATATCGAGTATTTGGCTACCAAAAAGATTAAAATGCAAAATAGCATGCGCTTGGAAGTTTTCATAAGTCTTATGTGGATTTCACTCGAGGAATAGTAAAATAAAATTAAAAAATAAATGCAATCCCATTATAATATATGTTTATTTACCCTTTAATAAAAGTGATGTGTATTTCACACTAATGATTTTAGAAAGTGAATTACAAAAGCAGGTACATGATTTGTGATATGTGTGTGTATTATACCCTTTCAAACATATCATATATCCCATCATATTGATCAATTCACAAAGTGTGCTCGCACAACACCTTAAAGAGTATGTTGTTAATGCACGACTGATTGAAAAATTTCATTGGTTGTAAATTGCCATCATCATTTGTAATGAAAAATTAAAAATTGATAAATGAAACTTAAAAGCACATGAACACAATTAAAGCTCTCATAACTTTGTCTCCTTTTTCTTAGCTAATACCATTTTGCGGCTTTAGCTTCTTATCATTTATATAATTTGCACGCTTATCTAGATACTTTACATATTAATTCCACAAAATGTTATCAACACAACTGTATCATTTCCCTTATACTTTTTATTTTTTTCTATTTATTTAGCGAAACTATCCTTATAAATATGCCCTTTAGTTGCCATTCAATTGAAATTCTACATAAAAAATAAGAACAACTATAATAATTTTGTGTTTATCTTCTACCAACATTGCCAACAAAGTTAGACAAAAGATAAAAAATGAAGGATTAAAGGATCAATCATTGAATTGTAATAGAATAATCTTTATCAATTAGGGGTAACATATTTAATTTTATTTATTTTGTTTATATGCTTTTTATCTTGAAATCTAAAATACGTTTTTTTTTTATTACAAATGCATGGACTTTAAGCATAGATTATATTTTTTATGAGAAAGGGCAATGGCCATTTTTGATGATTTTATTTCATCAACAATTGTCAAGTATTTTGACCGATAAGTGATTTTTTTACCATATATTTTCCTCCATTAGGGAGAGAAAAATTTCTCTTGGGGTAAGATATTAAGTTTTTAAAAAATTGTCAAGTCTATCTCATTTATATCTTTGCACCTCTCTTAGTGTAAAGTTTTCCTTTTTCTGTGTTAAATGAGTTCTTGAACACCCTGAATCCCCTACTTACATTTAGTACCCGTCATAAATTCCCAATAAATGAAATTATGCCTAGCAAATAGATAACAAATGTAACCAAATTAACTGCCAATGTACCTGGCCAGGTCTTTGTTATTTGGGAAAAATCTATAAGTAACAGAGGAATTGTCTACGACAGTCTAAAGTATGATAGACTACTTAGTTCAAAGGTTTTTTTTTGAAAAAGAAGGTATTAGTTATGGTCCTATTGCAATGGGACTCCAAAATAGAGGATGGTTTTTTTAAAAAGTCTAGATACCCTAATAGAATAATATTTCTTTTAAAATATAAGACTTTAATAATGTATAAGAGTATAGAAATAATGAGATTATTTCTTTTAACTCTTGTTAATATTTTAAAAAATATATTTGGTCTTTGATGAGATGAAAAATTATAAAAGACCTCTTAAAGAGGTACAAGTTAGAAATGATGAAATGATTTTACTTACACACGAAAGTATGAAATTGTAAAAAGCATAATCATTGATAATTTTTTTTGTTCACAAGTAGTTATTGAAATATAATTTGTTAATAAGATTTTTTTTTTTATTTTGTGACGTAACAAAAATTTCAAATCTTATTGTTAACACATATGCATGTTATTTTTATAAAACTTTTGAAATTCATATGTAGACATAATATATAATTATTTATAGCTCTACGAGGCTATTAATGAAAGATTCCCTACATCAACATGTAAAGTGATAGTATATGACATCGAATGTTGGTCGAATAAACTTTCAATTTGATACATATTACTATAAGAGGAAGCACCTAGCAACCATTAAGAGTGCTGATCGGAGGAGCACTAATCAAGTGAGAACATAACCTTTCTCGAGAGAACTTATGTGAAATGCGCTCAGTACTCTTTTTACTTTAATCAGGTTTTAATCCCTTTAGGTTTTATCGTCAAATGTTATTAATGCGGTAGTTTAAAGCACATCAAATGCCACTTTATGATTTGTTCAATTATATTTGTTTTGCTTGGGTGCTATTCTCCCATAAGGTTTTTCCTAGGTAAAGGTCAAGTAAAATTATCATCAAGTAGTGGAATCCAAAGGGAAATATTATGAGATATGTTTATCCACTGGTTGATAAAATTAACGTACGCTTCACAGTAATGACTTTTAGAAAGTAAATTGCAAAAGCATTTGTATGATTTATGATATTTATGTGTATCACACCCTTTGAAACATATTATGCATTGTGTATCACATTGACCAATTCACATAGTGTAAGTGCACACAACACCTTAAAATTTAAAGAGTGCACTGCTAATGCTCGACCGATTGATGTGCTCTACTGACTATAAATAGTCATCACTATTTGTAATGAGATATTAAGAAATTGATAAATGAAACTTGCAAGCACGTGAGTATAATCAAAGTTCTCACAAAGCTTTGTCTCAATTTTCTTGACTAATATTAGTCTACATCTAGCTTCTTATCATTTATATAATTTACATACATATCTGGATAGTTCCCAATTAATTCCACAACAAGCCCCAAAATCCTTTTTAATATTCACTTGTCTTCGTCGTGTAACTCCTTTTCACCATATGTAACACTAGTACTTCAACACCCCTGATAAGTATTTCTTTTTTTTTTTTTCCTAATCAGCTATCTTAGACTGATTCTATAGTGAAATCAGACTGGAATAATACTAGAAATTCTAAGGTACAATCCAAGAAGGGGCTGAATTGGATATTTTAAAAAGTGTATAAATTTTCAAACCAGCACACTACAAGTTAAATAAATTAAGAAATTTGATAAATGTAAATTCAAGAAATAACTAAATAAAAAGAACAAAATAAAAAGAAAGTAAACTCGAGAGTTTTATATGGTTCGGCAAACCTCGCCTACGTTCATGCCTCCAAGCTATCCGAGCTTGATGATTTCACTATTAAGCCTCCTAATGCTTCACCTTTTTACAATTGACTTCTAAGGTGTCAATAAATTTTTACAATAGTGTTGTACTCACACATCCTTTTCCAGGTGTATCCCACACTTACAATATTACAATCTTAATAAAAAAAAATCAAATATTACAACGCAACTCTCATATAGAATAGATATACAAAATGATTGCTCAAATCTAATTCAATGTAAGTAAAATGGCACAAGTGAAAGCTCGAGATAGATTTTAAAAATTAATTGAGAGAAAGAGAAGAATGAATTGAATTAAGTTTTTATAGTGTAGGCTGTCAAACTAACCGTTGTACACTTTTTCGAAAAAGAGTTTGTTAGCCGCTTGCATTATCCGGTTAGCAACTTATGTGGCCGTTAGAGATATTTTCAAAAATTGCATGAAACTAGTTAGCCGCTAACATGCAATCGATTAGCCTCTAACTCTCTAAAATTTAAGAAATTAAAGACATAACATCCAGTTAGCCCCTATGTTTCTGAAATCTATATTTCAAATTTTGTAAATAATCGGTTAATCGTTAGAATAAGTCAATTGACTACTAATTCTTTGGAATCTGTAAATAAGAGTTTTTGTGCATCCGGCTAGCTACTAACAAGAATCCGGCTAACCGATAACTCTCTAGAATTAATTCTTAATAATTCTGAATTTGAATTTTGACCCAAAAATATTTTTAAAATTATATTGTGACCCAATCAACTTTGATTCATTTTAAAGAGACCATTTTTCCAAAGTTAGAAAATAAATTTAAGAGTTGCAAAGATTCAACCATTTACATTTTAGTTCTTGATTCTTAAAAATAAAAAAAAACTTGTTTATTTTAAAACTTTAAACTTTGTTGTTTATAAAAAGAAATGATTTGTTTATGATATAAAAGGAAATATCATGAGTTTTTAAGTTATCGAAACACATACACTAAATTATTTAGGGAAATTTACAAAACTAACCAAAAAATTTTACAAATATCCAAAATAACCATTTATATTTTTTCTATCATCCTTAACCATTTATTCTTTTTTTTCCCCATAATACCCATCTCTCTCTCAAAACCAATCTTCCCTTAGCTTCCTCCAGCGACCTCGAACGGCGATTGGCTATCTCCGGTGACTTTGAGCAGCGCTTGAGCGGATTTTTGATGATGAACTCAACTCCGTGAGTTTCTATCATCCTCCATTTTATAATTTTCGGTAAGTTTCACTTCGTAAATTTTAATTTTTTCTATTTTGATAAGTTTGATTGGTGATAAATCAATGTATTGATGCATATAGATAAGCTTAGGATTGATTGGCAATAAATATTGGAGATTGTTAAGTGAAATTTAGATTTAAAGAGTGAGTACGCCGGTGCTCGATAAAATGCCCTTAGACTATATTAAATAGTTGATGGTGTATTGCAAGATTAAAGTGTTGATGGTGTGATTGTAAGGTGGAGTATAGGTGCAATAAGAGTAGAAATCACAGAGCGGACAGTAGAAAATACTGCTGCGCGACAGTGACCATCGCGCGTGCGACAAGAGCTAATCGTGCGCGCTGACACGCGACAAGTGCCAATCGCGCCAGGCAGCTAACACGTCGTGACGAGCACCGTCCCACGATATTACGAATGTAAAAAAAAAGAAATCTTGATTTTTTAATTTTTTAATTATCGGATTAACTAATTATAAATTTGATTTTTTGCGATCGTAATGGCTATAAAACCGAGCACGATGAAGATTCGGAAGCGAAACACTTCCCAGGCGTATGACAAATACCTCAAAATTTGGGAATGTGATGGATGCTATCAAGAGGAAGTTAACGAAACAACAATTAAGATTATTCGGGAAAGATATATTTGGTCATTTCGCAAAGATGGATAGCTACGTGTTTAGTGGTGCAATCCTTCACAATGCCCTACTTAGGCAAGTAGCGTGTTGTGATGAAGATGGTAAAAATCAGCTATGGTTTGAATTTAGTGGCCGATTAGCACGGTTATCAATCGTTGAATGGTGTTTAGTTACGGGACTTTGCTATGGTACATACGACTTACAGAGAAGCCAAATTTCCTGCGAATAACGAGGTTGCGTGATTTGTACTTTGAAGGTAACTTAGGTGCTACTCTTAAACAATTTGATAAAAATTTGAAGATTTGAACTTCAATGATATGGATGAAGTTGATGCGCTAAAGATCGCGTTATATTACTTTGCGGATAGAGTACTCAATGGTAGAAAAGATGAGCGTGTATCGAATTCGTTATTGTTAAACTATGTTGATGATCTTGAGTACTTTAGAAGTCTTCCATAGGGTCGTTTATCCCGGAAAGTGGTATATAAAAGTTTGGACACTCGCATTGAACCGAGAAAGTGGAGGCTTTCCGGAGTAATACTCTTAAAGAAGTGAAGTATAACATTTATGGCTTTTGTCCCAGGGTGCAGGTGCGTTTCAAATACATATGGAATTTTTCTATACAATGTATTTTTTTTATTTTTCCTAACTTTGTATTTTCACATGTTGCAGGCTTGGTTGTTTGAAGTAATTGATGGTTTTGTAGCAGAAAAGTGGGCCATCAAGACAAAAAAGAAGACTCATCGCATATTGAAGTGGGAAGGTGTTTCGTCCTCGAAAATAAGTTTTTCTGAAGTGTACAAGTTTTACAACGACAATACACGTGTCGTAAGTATTAAGTTTTACTGAGGTGTACTACTTTATATATGCGATGGCTAATTTCAATTATTTTATTACCAGGGGATTGTTAAGCAAACACTCAATCCGACTACGCAGGAGAAGGATATGTTATTTTGGAGAAGCGTAAAGGATTATGAGATATCAATCCCTTATTGGGTTCATAATGTGAGTTAATAATTGAATTCAATTATTATATTATTATAATTTCTTCATTTGGCACAAGTTGTTTAAGTTATCAACTGTATCAATGTTGCAGCATCACCCCAACATACCACCCAACAAAGATAAAGTGGACAATCAGCCACATGTTGAACATGATTATGAAACGCACCATCATGCACCAGAATCATATGAATATAAAGTGGACGATGAACCGCCTGTTTATGATGAATATGAAGCCGCAAGAGAGGTTAGATGCTTGAGATGCTATTTTTAACATCTAATTATTTTAAAACAATGGTGTTATACATAAAATGGATTTATTTTTATTTTTTTCCACAGTCGAAATCAAAGTTCTCGTATGATTATGTCATTCGTAGAATGGAGAGAATTGATCGTTCTATTATTGACATGAAAGAATTAATGACCAAGATAATGTCGGATGCTGAGGCTGAGCGGTTGGAACAAAAACAGTTTAGAAAAGAACAAAGAGAGTTTGCAAAATCTGTAATGGGGTTTATTAATTCATATACTGAGAATTCAAAGAAGCATTATTACAGTGATACTCCGATGAGAAACCCTTACACAAGAAGAAATTTTCATAGTTCCTTTTATTTTTACTATTATTCTAAATGTATTGTGATTTAATAAGTTTTTACTATTAATAGGCCCTCGATGATGTTCGAGATCGTCATGATCACACCCCACCTGTCATTGTGTTTATTATCCGAGGACGTAAATGATGACGAGTGTGCAAATTTTGAAGGAAGCACCTCCCAAGATAAGTAAATTTGGTCACGAGTATAGGACGTCATATGCACTTAAAAGTCCCTACTTACAAACTTACAAACGAGAAAGGAATATTAAGCGTCTTCCGGCCATAGAACGAACAGATGTAAATATCGACGAAAGGACAAGTGTGGATATAAATCTACTTAGAGGAGTAGAGGATCCGACACTGTTTCATGAGTTCGACCAGTGGTTTGGTGGTAACATTTAGTTGGATCGTGACATCCGACATTCGAAGCAATTTTTCAGCGTACTCTTGGGGAGAGACTCAATGGGATGGCTAGGGGATGAGGTAAATGTTGTACATTTTTACTTAATTTACTTGTAATGTACTTGCATAATCTAACGGGTTTCTTTGTCATTTACAGCATATCCATGAATACTACCGTTTGATAAGTAATAAACAGCAGCAATACCCTAATGCCTTATATCAGCGCTGCACACATACCGACGTCTATTTTTGGGTAACATACTGAAATATATAGTTGTCGTTTTATTATGCTATAATAAGTAATAATATTTATGTAATTCCTTGATTAGGTTTTCTTGAAGGCTCTGTGGAATAACGGTAACTGTGATCTAGATTCATTAGACTACACGAGTCTAAATAACTACATTAATGGTCGAGATGACACAAAATCAAAACCGTTCGCGGATGTTGATGTGGTGTGTATTACTTACATTGAACGTCCTTTAATATTTAAAGATTTGAACATAAAAATGTTGGATATGTGTCTTATTTCTACGATGATGCGGGTTTTCATTCCAATTAACTTACAAGGCGATCATTGGATTGTAGCCCGAGTAGACTTTGTACACAAGTGGTTCTCTATTTATGACTCATTAAAGGAACGTCGAGACGAAAAAGTTTATTCTCAACTATTCAAGCCACTTCAAAATATTTTTCCTCGATGGCTACAAGATGTTGGATTTTACAACCTCCGACCAGAATTACAGAGCGCGGAGCCTTGGAAACTTATACTAGTTAAGAGTGTACCACAACAACAGTCAGGAACTGGCGATTGTAGGGTGTTTATGTTAATGTTTACGATATATTTAATGTTCAAAGTACGATTTAATTTTGATGAGATCATGGACAATACTTTAGGAAGAAGATTGCCGTTGACATATTTAATAACGATATTAGATTGTAAATTATATATTTAAACAATTGTAAATATAGTGCGATTAATTTTATTTTGGGTTCAACAATTGTCCAACACTTATTATGAATAATCATTTGGAAAAAGATAGTTTAACATGTCGAATATATAATAACCATAAGAGTTTAAAATATATCATATAATATATTCCTTGAATACATAAGACGCTACAATGATAATAGGCCACTAATTACGATTCGTCGCAATGGGATTCTTACATCTTTTTTTGTTATGTCCGTGTTCCTTGCACCGAGAACACATCAACACGACCGTCCGTCAAATTCCTCCTATGATCCATCAAAACACATTTGAAGAACAATTGACTCTATTAAGCCTAAGAAAGAAATAAATTAGAACTTAAAGAAAATTAGAACATGAGTTATTTTGAGTTAATACGAGCTTGGAGACGAACCCAGAAAACGTGGGATAGTGTTACGTTCAACCGTGGGACGAGCACTTGTCTCCCGTGCGACAGGCGCCTATCGCATCGTTATAGGTTTCAGTAAACCGTGGGACAGGCGCTGTCGCACGGAGACAGTGCTCGTCCCACGGCTGAGCAGAACCGTCACCGTGGCGACAGCGCCTGTCGCGATGGGAGACGACGCTTATCCCAGTTGGGACAGAACTCGTCATCGCGACGTGCGACGGAGCGCTGCTGCACGGGAGGCAGTGCTGTCGCCGACGGGAGACAGTGCTCGTCGCCAGCGGTTGCGACGGAGACAGTGCTATCATGCGGCGACAGTGCACTATCCCACGTCGCGACGAGCATCTGTCCCACGCATGCGACGTGCACCTGCCGCACGCTTTTCAGGTTCGTCTCAAGCTCAGATAACTCAAAATAACTCATAAATTTTGATTAATCGAAAATATAAGTGTAAAATAAATACTAACCTCAACTTTTTGCTTGCAAGTTGATGAGTTGATGATTAGTGGGTGAGTTTTAGGGATTAGGATGTGCTGAATTTTGAAAATTGTTGGTTGAGAATGTGTGAGATTTGTTGATTTTGTTTATAGATCTGAGGGTATTTAAGTCTATACAATAAATATATGGCTACATATGATAGAAAAAGTTTAATTGGTTATTTTGGATATTTGTAAAATTTTTTTAGCTATTTTTATAAATTTCCCAATTATTTATACACTAATACCCATTTATGAATATGCTTTGAGTAGTTATTTATTTATAGTCTAGCTTGATTCCACTTACATATACTTTGTCTTTCAAAAATATATTTAAGCTAATAAGATATAAAATGTCTAAATTACCCTTTTGTACATATTGTTTATAATCATTAAAATCAAAGATTATATAGCCTTTTAAGCTAACAATATCCATTATAATGTTTCATTAACAATTAACCAAAAAAAAATTGCATTATTAGAAATGTGATCAAAAGCACATGAACACCACACAAAGAATCTTCTATTTAGCAGGTTCGCTTGGATGTGTCGGGTAGATCAGTAGGGAGTTCAATTTCACAGTCATCTTCCTTAGATTATTGAAGTAGTAATTATTGCAAATTCATATACTGAATTACTGGGATTTGTTTTGTTAGAGATGGGTATGATGGGTATGATTTGGTTGAAATTTAGACAAGGGATGAAGGGAATGGAGAGAATGGCTGGCTGTCAGTGGGCTAATCTTTTTTTTTAATTTTGTTTGTCTCATTTTATGCTTTTTCACATGATTAGCACGTGAGCTTGTATTAAAATACAAAATGCCTGAATCTTTTGCATTTCGGTAGTCTCGGTTTATGATAGACTCGGTACGTCCATCATTACTTCAAATATTGAATCACTCTAAATATTTAGACATATTTTAATGCACCTCCAACAAAATATTAAGAACTTTCAAATCACCCCTCAAATGTCAACGAGCTGTGTTATTTTAAACATAAAGGGCTCTTAGATGACAATAAAATATATTGAGATTGAATTATTTTTAGGATAAACTAATATTAATCCTGCATTTGAATGCAAAAGTAAAATTAGAATAAGTTATTTTGGGCGCAAAATCCCCAAATTCTAGTGCTAAAAATTGATCGTTCCCTCTCGTTAGAATCTTGTTAGAAACACCTGTGTCTTTTCATCAATAATTTCTCCAGTTGATGCGTTACGACATACTGTAACTTTGTTACAACCTTTTTTTGTTTGAATTTAGTTCCTCTAAAATTTGGAGTATTGTTTTCATAGGAAGTGGTTGATTTCTTATGACTGGGCATTGTTAATGGACGAAGGGCCTAACATATTTCTTTACACGGGCTTTCTAATTTAAGAAAGTACATAATGTGGGAAAGTGGATAGGGCCATTGCCGATGTGATATTCATGGATCCTCAAATAATTCGTCGGGTGGGCACCAACCTGTACTAACTTTTGCGGGTTGGGTTGGTATGTTACAGCCTGCAAACCCGCAGTTATATATGTTTTTTAAAATAAATTTCGAAGTGCATTGTTGTGCTGCTATTTATGCTTCAGCTACTATTATTATTTTTGCTGTTTTTGCTATTTTCACCATTATTTTTGTTGGTTTTTTTTCTTCTACTATGATTTTTTGCTGCTAGAAAAACTCAAAGTGGGGTGGGCCTTTAGGAGTAGCCCAACATGAACAACCCAACCTGCAGTTACACTGATTGGATTTGACTAGATTGTATTTTTTCTAATTCGACTTTTGTCCATCTTTAATTCAGGTACGAGTAACAAAACAACTTTAGAAAAATTAATTTAAAATAATTTTAATAAATTAATACATAAAACATGATTTTCTATAGTTCAATTGAATATTAGACAAAATATCACATAATATTATATATAAGTCAATTCAATCCAATCCTATCCTATTATACCTAATCTAATTCAACAGTGTACCAAACATATCTAAGAGTATATTTTCATCTTTGTATCATTAATAACTAATTAGATATTTAAGTACCCACAAAATAAAATAATATTAGTATAATACGTTACCATCATGGAAAGCTACATTGTGTATAACCAACCCAATAATGAAAGATTCATAAGAAGACTGCAATAGGATACCATGAGACAAAAGATCTTGTTCTTAAAGAGATATTCAACTCGAATTTTAGCCTGACCTAAATTTTTTGGGCTTTGCCCTGAATTTAAAGGCCTGATTAAAATTTGGGTCAAGGTCGGGCCTTACCAACCCGAAATTAAAAATATAATTTTATTTGTTTGATTTTTGGTAAGACATGATTTCAAATTATGTTTATTTTATTATTTATATAATTATATAATTGAAACCTTGAGTAATTTTTATGTTTATGTTAAAATTTAACATATATAAGAAGTTGTCTATTTTTTAAAAAATTTAAATTACTTAAATATTAAAAAAATTATAAAATTCTAGTTTAGGCAAAAGCTCGAATCATTGTCACTTGAATCGAGCCCGACCGAATCGGGCCTTTTATTTTTGTGATCCCAAAATAAAACATATTTAGTAAAGCACGCAACTAAATTTACAAAAGGGATGAAAAAGAAAAAAAAGTCATTTGAATTATGTTCATTTTGATATTTAAGAGCTTGCTCAAGTTCCATCATCATTTCTCTAATCGATGAATACTTTACAAAGGTAGCGATAAAAATCCCTACATGAGATTTGCACCTCATACGGCTCCTTGTTCAATTCTTTCGAAATCGTTGGATCATTTTCTTCGTTTGAGAATCTCCTCTCTTCTTCCATCCCGTCTCAAAGAGTAACTGGGACTAATTCAATCACAGGAAAGGATTAGACCTTCTAGACTTGTAAAGCCCTACTTGGATGAAGTATAAAAGGTTGTGAAAGGCATTGAGCACATAGAATGGCTTGGGACACATAGCAAGATAAAAATATCATAGTCTGTTTACTGTTCAAGCTTAATTTGATTACAATGTTTGTTCAATTTTTTGATTTGGTTGGAAGCTTATTTTTTATCTAAGCTGCCCTTCTTTATAATTTTTTTTTTTTTGTTTAGATAGAAGATTATATTAGTATGCATACTTCTGAATTTTTTTTTAATTAGTTTTCTTTTGTAGAAAATGTTTATTAGTTAAATTTATGTCATTGTAGAAGTCCTTTGCATTTGGAAAAACTTTAAATTATATTAACCAGTATTAAAAATATTAATTCGGATACACTAATGATAAATGACAAGGAAATATGTATGTACTATCTATATACTAGAAATTTATTTGAGAAATTTACCTATGAGAAATTTACCTATAGTCATTTTTATAAATTCATTGTTAAAACTAATCATGTAGCAAAAAGATTTACTATAATAGTAATATATACTCACTTTGAACAAAATTATCCTTAAACCAACCAAATCTATTTGACTCAGACGATGATTGCCATCACTTGGAATGTGAAAATCCTATTGAATGATGGGCTCCCCTGTGCAAAAGTTTGTTCTGCGGGAATAAAAATCAAGTTTTTCTTAATTTTTCAATTAAAACTTTTTAGGACCGATCTCATACAACATATAAGAATTAAGTAATCTAAAAATTCGTACCTTTGATGATCTGAGAAGACAAACAATTGAAAGTTGTAAATCCGTCTCCAAACGATCTTTCAGGTTATGACTCAAGATCAATCAACACTGGACGTGTGGGTATCTGTTTCACCACTCACAATTGCAACTGGCGTCTTTCAGATGTCTTCTGTATTTTTCTCAAAAGCTCTGGAATTCTCTTCTCTCTTGTTTTAAGAGAAAAATACCTCTTTTATAATATCTTATGAAAAACTCTAATATTTTAGGATTAGGATTCCTATTTAAAATAAAATTCTTATTTTAATTTAAATATTTAAATTAAATATTATCTCTCCACTTACGTAAAAGTGGAGAGAATATGTAACTAACTAGGGGACCACCTTGTAAAATATCACAAGGTCCTTTTACACTTGAATATAACATACTAAGCCTTAACAAATATTATAATTATGATTTTCACCTAATACGCCAGTTTTATTGCTTTTGGGTCCAGTGATGGTGTTGTCAATTAAATGAGCTAACCCGGAGATCATTTGGAAACATACAATAGTGGCTACAATAATTAAATTTATAATTAAACAAATATAATTATTTAATTCTAATTCTACTCCACTATAAGATTGGAATTGAACTCCATAATTTTATGCTTGAATATAATTCGCCCAAGCCACATTGATTTCTTTACTGCAGAATCTTTTGTACCACATCGTTAATTTAAATTGATATCTCAACTGTTTAATCAATTTAATTAATTACATCTTGTTCCTTGATACTTACTAGTTTTCTCTAATGATCATTTTCAACATACTTATTTATGTTGACACACTCTGACCAGAGAATTCTATGATCAAGTACTGAAAACCCATCAAGAGATGTGTCATACAAATTCTGTATTATTAATCTATAATTTCAATACTTGTAATTGCTCCCACCAAGATATTGGGTAATCTTGACTACATGTGTATGTCGTGCCCATTGGTAACTCAAATGAAATAATAACAATAATATGAAATTATAACTAACTCAAGATTAAGATTACAATAAATCAATGTCCATGAGATTTAATAAGTCTGACAGTTATTACTAGATTAATTAAATCTCATATGTGATCCAGTTCAATATAGTCATACTACATCAATAAATTCATACATGATTAAGACAAATTACTCAATGAATTTATTACAATCTATACCTAAATAAAGTGCTTAACTTTTTTTTATCAACTGCGAACTTAATTTATTTAATCATAAGATAACTTGTATTTATGTATTCTGCAAATCCACATGGTGATCGCATAAATACATATAATATGATTAAATGGACTTTACTCAAAATATTAATGCAATTTAAGATATCTGAATAAATACCTTAAATATTTTATTAATTAGAAAATCAATATGCTTTGAAGAGCATATAATCCCAACAATCTTCCACTAGCTCTCATAGCATATCTGGTATATTGCACATACTGTAGGACTCTAAGTGTAGATGATAACCTTTTTACACTATTCCCTTATAAAATGATACTTCCTCTCAATGTGTTTTTGTTTCTTGTGGTTTCTTGGTTCTTTTGGTTGAGCCACTGCACCACTATTATCACAAAATAATCTAAGTGGTGTAATTGCAGCAGATACCACCTCAAGATCTTGAAGGAACTTGCGGAGCCATATAGCTTCTTTTACAGCTTTAGATGCAGCCACATATTCAGTTTTTGTTGTGGAGTCTGCGATACAAGATTGTTTCACACTCCCCCAACTAATAGCTCTACTTCCTAATGTAAACATATAGTCAGAAGTAGACTTTCTATAATCCTTATCTGACATAAAGTCAGAATCAGTATAACCCACTGGAGTAAGTTCATCACCAGAATACACAAGCATATAATCCTTAGTTCTTTTCAGATACTTCATTATGTGCTTGACAGCAGTCCAGTTTTCAGATCCAGGATTAGATTGATATCTGCTAACCATCCCAACCGCAAAACATATATCTGGTCTAGTACAAAGCACGACATACATAAGACTTCCTACAGCTTCCGCGTAGGAAACCTGTATCATTTTCTCTATCTCCTCATAAGTTTTAGGTGATTGACCCTTAGAGAATAAAATGATATCCTTAGAGAATAAAATTTCATGTCTGAATGGTAACAAACCAGTCTTGGAATTTACCATGCTAAATCTAGCCAATATCTTATGATGTAGACCACTTGAGACAAAGCTATCATTTTATTCTTCTGATCTCATAGTAACTTGATACCAAGAATATAACTATCTTCTCCCAGATCTTTCATATCAAATTGTTTTGCTAGCCAACTCTTTATGTAGTCATTACTCCTACATCGTTTCCGATAAGGAGAATATCATATACATAAAGAATTAGAAAGGCTACAAATTTTTCCTAAATTTTCTTGTACACACATGGTTCATCAATATTCTGAATGAATCTAAACGATTTCATCGCTTGATCAAATCTGATGTTCCATGACTGGGATGCTTGCTTCAAGGCATAGATGGATCTCTGTAACTTACATACGAAGTGTTCTTAGACTTTTTGTATAAATCCATCTGATTGCTGCATAAAGATGTCTTCTTCAAGATGCCCATTAAGAAAGGCTGTCTTGACATCCATTTGTCAAATTTCGTAATCTAGCATTGCAGCAATAGAGAGCAGAATTATGATGGATTTAAGCATAGCAACCAGAGAAAATGTTTCCTCATAACCGATTCCCTCTTTTCGAGTGAACCCTTTGGCTACTAATCTTGCTTTAAATGTTTCCATCCTTCTGTTTACTCCTCTTTTCCTCTTATAGATCCACGTGCATCCAATAGGTTTTACCTCATTGGTGTCTCTATAAGTTCCCAAATTTTATTGGAATACATAGATTTCATTTATTGATTCATAGCCTTTTTCCAATGTTCAACATCACTATCGATTAGAACTTTATTTTAACTAGTGAGATTTTATATATGTTCATATGAGATAGTCGTATAGGTTTCTCCCAATAACATTTATCTTATTTGGTAATCTAGTTACCCTCCCACTACGACGAGGTTTTAAAAATGATGATTTGTTCAGGGATAATCCTGTGTTAATCATTCTTACTCTTTTTTATATTTATTATACATAAATAGAAAACTGAACATCAATTTGATCCCTTTATTATTTCTCTAGTTTTACCTTACTCTTAGGTTATAAGTCATTTATATAGTCTTCCTCAAGGAAAGTATAGTGTATATTTACAAATACATTCCTACTTGATGTCTATAAATTAGACTTTCCTTTATTCCTTTAGAATACCTAAAACATGCAAAATTTTGAACATGAATCCATCTTTTCTACCTATTATTTTAGTACAAATACTAGTGAACCTCCAACTATAGATGTGTCACAAGTTTGTGACATTTCCATAATTCCATGGAGTATTTGCCACCGATATAGATGAAACTAGGTTCAATAGTCTATGCAGTTTCAAATACTGGTATCTAGAATAAAAAAAAAGGTAAATGATAAATTACTAGGCATATATCTTGTTTTATCCAAAAGAATCTTGTTTCTCCATATAATGATACTATTATGTCATAATGCTTATTATATGTGGGAGTTTATCCCATTTTACAACCAAATGGACTTTGAATTCTTTAGAGAGATATTTTTTACTTCGATCAGATCGAAACTCTTTTATGTTCTTATCTAATTGCTTCTTTTTCTTATCCATGTACTCTTTTGAATTTCAAAAGCCACAGAATCATGACGCATTTAGACAAACATAAATGCGATATTTATCAATAAGATTGATAGAATACTCATAACATCTTCTTATATGTAAACTAATTAGTCTGCATGCATTTGTATGTATAAATCCATACAATAAAATATTATGCTTTTTTTTAGCTCAAAAGGAGTTACCTTGTCATATTACTCTTCCAAATAAGATTTGTAGAGTATCAATGGTCAACCTCAATAGATCAGGAAAGACTTATTATTAATCATTCTCATGAAATCTTATTATAGTTTATATGATTTAAGCATAACTATTAGAGGTGCTATTAGTTTTAGAAGAAACATTTCTTTTCTTAGATAAATGCATATACTCTTTATCATTATATCTTACTTTGAATAGATCAATAAACTTATATGATATTAATTGTCTTTGTAAAGTACCAAAATAAGTTATTAACAGAGGATCCAAAAATAACAGTGCACTCTTATTTATAAAAAACAAGCCACCGAAATTAAATTCCTCTAATATTTGGAACACAAAGACAAATATCAAAACTTAAAGTCTTATAAAATTGATCTAGCCTTCTCAGCTGATATAAACTAGTATCCTTCTCTATTGCAATTTAAAGTTTTCTTCACTTAATCTCTTGGTTTCCTGAAGACCAAATAAATGAATTTACAAATAAAATTAGTTATCTTAGAATCCACTATTGCATTAATCAATAGAAACTGAACTAATTAGAAAGTTTAAAGATTTTCTTTACATGATTTTAATAATCTTAGGACAATCTTTCTTCCGATGACTCTTCTATCCACACTTGAAACACTTGTCTTTCGACTTGCCATCTTTTCTGGTAGACAGGTTTCTTATCCCAATTCTCTTTTGCCTACCCTTGTCTTTCGACTTAGGCCTTAAAGAGAACTCTTGTTCAAAAAGTTCTTTGCTGTAATAATATTCTTCTATAGCATGTAGTTCGTACATCAATTGAACTAAGGTCGTATCTTTATTACCTTAAACTCTCTGAATGTATCAGGTAAAGATTCAATCACCATGTTAATCTTTGTTTTATCGTCAATCTTAATACCATGATGAATCTCAACTTCATTCAAATAGTCCATCATTTTGAGGATATGATCACGAACTCTTGTACCCTCTTCTATCTTAGTGTCAATGACACGTTTTAATGTTGTTTCTCTAGTAGAATAAGTATTTTGCCCAAACATTTAATGGAGACTAGCTAATATTTCAGTAGTTGTTTCCATGCTCTGAAGTTTGTTATGCAGTTCCATAGAAATCGAAGCCAATAAATAGCAGCTTAGCCATTTTGTTAGCTTCACACCATTTCTCATAAGACTCCCTCTGATTTCTATAATCGTATAACGTTGGTACTAGAGGGCATTACTGGGTCAGAACATATTTGCAGTCTTTAACAGTGAGAATATTAAATAGATTGCATTTCTAATCTAAGTAATTTTCACCAGTGAGTTCATTTTTAACTAGGATAATTAATAGTTGGTTGATTGAAGACATTTTCTGGAAATATAAAATATACATGCATAAATACATTGATATAACATTCACAATAAAAATCTAAAATGTAAAAAACCATAACCGCTTTAGTAAGCTATCCATTGGGGAAGTCATGCTGCCACTTACTAGATCAAATTAACTGTTAGATTATTTACTTTCATGTCGTAACATGATAAATAATTATCGTTATTTTTTAGGCCCAAAACTTTGTTAACAAAGCTTTGTTAGGAATGTTAATAACAAATTTTGTTGAGTGTATAACCATTGTTTTAATCTACGTATTTCTCATATCATGCAGCCACCGTTAGAGTGATCAACAGATTGAAAAATATTTTGATCTTATCTTTAAAGAAATTCATCAAATAAAATATCTAATATATATACCCTCCGTATGGAGCATCACCGTATCATGAAGTCGATGTATATATATATATAATTTTATTATTGAACTAACAATGGAGCTCATGGAAAAATTATTTTAAATCTTCCCTCTCCAACTCAATATTTTAAAGTTAGTTTTTCTTTTAAAACATACATATATTATTAATTGCATACTTCCTATAATATTATCTAAATAATATCTTATATTATCAAGCATTTGCAAATTTCAAACAATATACATGAATTTATGTTATATGCATGACATATATCATTATGCATAGAGTAGCACTACCTATTCTATATAATATGTTATTATGGTATATTAACATCCAAAACACAACATATAAAAAATTTAAATAATCTCAATTCATGGTTTTCCTAAAAAAAAAAAATTATTAGTCCTAAGCCTAATCTTCATTGAGCATCTTGTCAATTCTTCTTACATTGGATTATCTTTGTTGATGGATTTGGCTAATATGTGTTTTAAATTTATTATTGGTCTAAATTATTAATTTTAAAGAAAATAAAATAAAATTTTAAGTAAAACTTTTGGACCTAAAATAAACTTAATTTGTTGAACTATAACCATGCATTTTAATCCATTAAGTCCAAATTTTATTGAACTTAAAACTAGGATTTACTAAGCCCAAAACCGTTTCTGAACTTAAATGCATAATAGTATATTAATTTTATCCAAACTGAAAATATTACAGAAATGGGGGTTTGAGTGATAATTACCACTCAAAAACCCTAATTTTATATTTTCTTCTCCAGCCGCCATCACCAAAACGCAGCAGCTGCCGTTCATCTTTTTTTTCGGTGAGCACTCACTGCTGTCAAACCAGAAATGCGCCACATGCCAGGGCCGGACAGCGGCCTGCTGCTGCTGCTGCCTGTTGCTCTAGCCGCGCGCTGCAGGGAGGTGCATGCGGCTCGTCAGAGTAAGCAGCGCATGGGTCGCTGCTCCCGTGTTGCTGGCTCGCGTACACTGTATGTTCTTGCTCTGAGCATCGTCCCTTTTTTAAGTTTCTATAAATTTTTGTTACAAATTCCTAACGCCAATGGCTTACAAAAATTCTTAAAACATAAAATTAAATCAAAAAGAAACATAGTGATAATAGACCACCCCTTTTGTTACAAATTAAAAACAAAAGTAAAACAAATTTCAAATCATGAATTGAGACAATCCAAGCATACTTTATTCATATATTAACAAATAATATATATCTAAATAAATTATGTCATTCTAATACATAATGAACAAGATAGATTTCTTACAAAATCCTTATATATTATTATGAAATGGCTCTGATACTAATTGCAGAGATAAAATCAGGTTTCTCTTAATTTTTCAATTAAAACATTTTAGCACCGATCTCATACAACATATAAAAATTAAGTAATTTAGAAATTCGTACTTTTGATGATCTGAGAAGACAAACAATTGAGAGTTGTAGATCCGTCTCTAAACAATCTTCTAGGTTATGACTCAAGATCGATCAATACTGGACGTGTAGGTGTCTGTTTCACCATTCCCAATTACAACTGGCGTCTTTTAGATGTCTTTTGTAGTTTTCTTAAAAGCTCTGGAATTCTCTTCTCTCTTGTTTTAAGAGAAAAATATCTCTTTTATAATATCTTATGAAAAACCGTAATATGTTAGGATTAAAATTTCTATTTAAAATAGGATTTCTTTTTTAATTTAAATATTTAAATTAAATATTATCTCTGCACTTACTTAAAAGTGAGGAGAATATGTAACTAACTAGAGGATCACTTTGTAAAATATCATAAGCCTCCTTTTACACTTGAATATAACATATTATGCGTTAATTATAATTATGATTTTCACCTAATACGCCAGTTTTCTTGCTTTTGAATCCAATGATGGTGTTGTCAATTAAATGAGCTAACCCGAAAAATTATTTGGGAACATACAATAATAGTTACAATAATTAAATTTATAATTAAATAGATATAATTATTTAATTTCAATTGTACTCCACTATAATATTGGAATTGATCTACATAAGTGTATGCTTGAATATAATTCATCCAAGCCACATTGATTTCTTTACTACACAATCCTTTATACCACATCGTTAATTTAAATTAATATCTCAACTGTTCAATCAATTTAATTACATCTTATTCCTTGATGCTTATTTTCTCTAATAATCATTTTCAACATACTTATTTATGTTAACATACTCTGACCGGAGAATTCTATGATCAAATACTGAAAAGCCATCAAGAAATGTATCGTACAAATTATGTATTGTTAATTTATAATTTCAATACTTGTAATTACTCTCACCAAGATACCGGATAATCTTTACTATATATATATATCGTATTCATTAGTAACTCAAATGAAATAACGACGGTACTTCATAAAATTATAACTAACTCAAAATTAAAATTACAATAAATTAATGCTCATAAAATTCAATAAGTCTAACCGTTATTACTAAATTAATTAAATCTCATATATAATCTAATTCAATATAATCTTACTATACAATAAATTCATACATAATTAAAATAAATTACTCAATAAATTTATTAACCTATATCTAAATAAAATACTTAATTTTATTTATCAACTACAAACTCAATTTATTTAATCATAAAATAACTTATATTTATATCTTCTATAAATATGATTGCATAAATATATATAATATAATTAAATAAACTTTAATCAAAATATTAATACAATATATCTCAAATATTTTATTAATTAAAATAAAAAATCAATATATTCAACTCTCTCAGGCGATAACCACCATCACCCGCACTTTTGTGTCCATCGCTCGCAAGAGTTTAGATAGAAGTTGTTCAACTCTAACGACCACCGTCTGGATGATAATTGAATTTGATTAGTTTATTTTACGATAATTTGGTTTAAATTGGGTATATATGAATATTATGTTAAGAAATATAACAATATGAAAATGGTTAAATTGAAAAACTCCTCAATTTATTTATACACTTAAAAGCTGCATCCGTAGGTCACAAAACCTGAGGATACACATTGCGCTAGGCACACATCATTAAAGTTTGTTTTTCAAAATTACAGGATTTGAACATCAATGACCTTGCGCTCCACTTTGGTCTTAGGAATTGAAATGTACAGAACACCATTCTTGAGCTCTGCCTTGACCTTATCTTTCTCACAGTTATCAGGAAGCTGAAGACGAGTATCGTAAGAGCTAACACTTGCACCGGACCAATTAGCATCATCATGATCACCTCCAGCTTCTTCTGTCCTGTGCTGTCCTTTTATCACAAGGACATCATCTTCCACAGACACCTTGACATCTTCCTTTGAGAGTCCAGGCAAGTCAAATCTCATTTTGATCTCATTTTCCTCGTCTTTGATGTCCCACGGTGCTCTCACTTGGCCTCCGCCGCCAGCCCGGCTCCTCCCCGGAAAAGCCATTGTATCCTCGAGCAGACGGTCCATTGTGTCCAGCATTTGCCGTATTGTCCTCGTTGGAAACACAGGGTCCATCAAACCTACAACTCAAAATCATACATTTTATTAAGTATTTTAAAATTGGAAAATTAGAGTCATTTCTCCATGCCCTTAATTGTTTTTTTAATATAGACAATCAATATTTAATTTATTATTACACCATATAATTTAACAGAATGAAAATTCAATTAACTATAAAATTATATAGCTTAATAATGAGTTCAAGCAACACAAAAGCAACTGCCTAGTAACCTTAGCTGCTGTAACGCAAACTAACATACTCTCCTTAACAGTGCATATAAAACTTGTATTAAATCACTGAATCCTGCAGGCAAGGGCAAATTTGATTGATTGAACTTACGGAAAGGTGAAATATCGAGAGCCGTTCTTGGAGGCCTCCTCTCCACTTGGGTTCCTTGGTTACCAGGATTAACATGGACGTCCACAGAGGTATCCTTGTTCTCCCCACCAGCCTGGGCTCTCACGGCTTGCAGCCGAAAGGCGCCTTTCCTTGACGTTGACGGTAAGGCAACCGAGCATGGCGCCGTATTTCTGCTAACTATTGAGGTCCTGGCATTGCGCGACAGCAAGGGTGACGATGATGAGATAGATAATGCTGCAGCCATTTATTTTTACTCTTTGTATTCTGAGCACTCGAAAGATCGAATGATGGTTTCATTAAGTCGGAAGCGGGGAGATATTTATATACACAGAGAGGAAGAGAGAGACAATCAATGAGAGGTGAACAAGTGTGAAGATTGAAGAGGCATCGTGAAACTTTTAGAGAGTGAAAATTCTGGACTCAACGGTTGTCATCCATTGTCTAATTATACATGAGCATACTTTTGTTTCTTCTTCTTTCTACTTGTTTCTCATCTATTCGGGAAACATCTCGACCGAAAGAAATTTATATTTACAATTGGACCCTTGTATTTTATCTTATTTTACTTAAAAGGCCCGGCAAGCCTTCATTTGTTCCATGCATGGTAAAAGTTGCACTGTTTTGAACTTTGATTACTGGTATGTAGTGAAAATTAAGCAACATTCAAAGAAGTACTAATAATTTCTTTTTTTAAGTCTTAGTAATATACATCCTATTATTACAGACCGCACAGCTAAAACTCAAAATAGCCTAAGAATTACTCATTCCTTGACACTACGCTACGGATGAATCGATTATAGATTATGGATTTACTAAGAATAAACGTTGATATTGGAAGACGTTGCGGCGCCAAATTATTGGTGAAAATTGAAATATCTTTCCCCAATTATCCAGTTAAAAGCTCAATGTTGATAAGGAATTTGATTGGGCTTTATATGCACTAAGTAGGATGGGCTCGTTTCATTTGATTTTCCCAGGACTATTGGTACCCTTCAAAGTCCTCTTACAACCCACATTCTAATCCAACTATATTTAAAGACAAATGCAAATAAGATTAATCCTACTTATTTTCAACTTTCTTTAATCTATAATTTGCATACATTACCAAAACTTAGATAACTTCTTGCATGCTTAGAACGTCTTTCACCAAGTAATTAAATCTCATATAATTAAAGAATTTGAAATATATGCCTAGGTTGAATTATTTGCTGCAACTCTACAATAAAAACAATAAAACTCCATTTTACTTTTCCGTGCGATTCAAAATCAATTAAATCACATTTGCTTCTCTCTCCCTTATGAAACATCATCTATATAATAGATTTACATAAACTAAAACATTATTGTTGCTTTTCTCTCTCTTTATTTTCATATTGATTATTTTTATTTTTCGAAAGATAGTTTTATTGAATTTTGTATAAAGAGAAATTATAAAGAAGGGTTCATTTTTAAAAAAAATATTTTTGGCATTAAATAAAATATAATTGATAAAAGGATTTTAAAAAGATTTTTTTGGAAGGGGTGCCAATAGTTCCATTCTTTGCCTTTACGAGCTCTTTTTCTTATTCTTCTTTGACTAGTCGGAATAAGATGAACGATCCTCCTCAAAATTTGATAATGTGATTTCATTAAAAATTGCTCCACAAACAAACGACCTCGGCAAGGCGTGGTAGCAATTGTAAAAAAAATATTTGAAAAAGGAAAAAAGGAAACAAAAAACGTGAGCATTGCAAACAATATATTGAGGTTTTTCGCTTCGCTGAAGCATGAGCCGTCACCATTTTCATCAAATTTTAATTTTTTTCCAAATTATTTTTAATTAAATACACTTACAATGTTGACAGGCAACAATAATTTGCTCTTTCATTTGTGCTATAAAATGATCGATATAAAATTTTTTATTTCAATTTTTTAAGCTGACCAAAACTATTGAATAAATCATGACACGGTGTATACGAAGTTGTGATACAGAGCACACCACAATTTGAAAACAATACCAGGCCACCAGCATAGTTGTATTAGAGGGTAGATGCATTATAGCACTCGCATAGTTGTATGGTAACAAATTTTAAATAGCTATTTTTTTAGTTTAATAATTGTCATTTGGTCGGAAAGTACCTCTTCATAGGGAAACACCAAGAAACTATCAGAATATACAAAATGCTATAACTCGGCTACAATGTAAACTGAAGATCTACACATATGACTGGAATGAAATTAACATTACATGTTCCCAGTCCAAAAAAGAGAAGAACGAAAACACTCAGTATGGATCAAAAGCGTCCATGAAGTCTCTTATATAAAATCAGAACCACCCGGGCAAAACTCTAGGTCCGGATGAGTCCGATCAGGCCTTCGTTGGTTTCTGCTAGTACAAGAAAGCAAAAAATGTCAGATTTCCAACACCAGCTTAAACCGATCTCTGCTTCGTGTTCAAACGATAGTGTGCCAAATTTATTGAAATAATCCCTTAATATCAAAAGGTTACCAGCAGCTGCTAGAAAAAGCTTTAGAAAAGGGACAATTGCAAGAACATTTTGATATATATTTGTAAGTGTAAAAAAGTTACTAAAATTTGTGTGCAGCGCCTTTTTGCAAACTTAAACCAGAATAAAATGCACATTCCAAATTCCAACACTTTTTTTTTTTTTTTAATTTGAGGGCCATTGTATTCAACTTTTCTTCAAGTATAAATCCTGCCTATGGAACATGAAGAGGTTCATAATTTCATCAAATAGTGATGGCATAAATTCTTCAAATGAAGTAATGAACCACTGCAGATCAGATATTACCATCAGGTCAGGCTGAATCACTAGATTGAGCTAACTATTAATCACCCTAGACTACAAAATCGATGAGCGCCAAATGAAGCACTAAGGCAGTTGCTTAGGTGGACAATACCACTTATAACTGTATGTTTACATGAAGAATGCTGCATTTCACTCTTCCCTCTATTTTCTTCTGTAAGTTAATGTTATAAGACCATGAGAATCTTAATTCACATATACCTGACAAAACGATTAGGTTCAAATCCAGGAATGCCAGGTGGGCCGTAGGGATCAAAACGAGCACCTGGAGGAACAGGCCTGCACCACAAATCCAAAAAAATCAGATCCCACACAGATGCTAATTACAAATAAGCCGAGACATTTTCTTAATAACTCACGGGTTCCCTCCAGGAAAACTAGGCTCTCCACCAATTCCACCAAAAAAGCCAGGATGATCAGGTCCTGTGTCCAATGATAAAAGCCAATAAGTCTGGAGAGGTGACAAACTTATATTAAACAACTTAGTAAAACACGCCTGTCTTACAGACCTATTAGCATGCTCCCATCACCGCCAAAGCCGCCCCTGAAAGGCAGTTAAAATAGCATATCCGTTACAATTACAAAGAAATAGTAATGACAAACAATTAATGATTTCAGATACTGACACACAGTTCAACCAGACATACATGTTACAAGTAGAATGAAATAGCAATGACAAACAATCAATAATTTGGGATACTAACGTACCTTCTAGGATACATTCCAGCACCAGGGCCGGGAAAAAGATCGCTACCACGACTTGGGTTGATAGGAGGAACAGGAATTCTACAAGACAAGTTACCACACAGAGTTGCGTCTCTTGGGTTAGCATAGTGAAGTGGCAGTCAAAGGGAGGAGTTGCCAAGGAAAACAAACGATGGAATTTTAAGAAAAACAAATATAATTATTCAATTCAAGCCTAGAGAATCAGCAAATCTGGTAGGTTTGGCATATGAGCATTCAAACTTGCTATTTAATCAACAGACAAATGCAGAACATAATATATTTCATACATCAAAATATAAGAGCTAAAAAGATAACATCAAAAAGACAAGTTCATTTCTCTACATAAATGCCAAAGTCCTCAAGAAGCAAGGAATTTGATCTTTTTATATTTATAAGCTAAACAGCACAACTTCATTTTATCAAGATAAGTCTTGAATAAAGGTTACAATTTGGTATGCGCTAGAGACCATTGCTCTGGCCCCTACTCTGAAATGTCATGGCAAATTTACAACCAAGCCGCAAAAGCCTCATCCCTTGGAAGTCAGAACAGAAACAAATGTTCGCAGTAAACAGACTATCACTACCCAATTTCAAGATATGAAAGATTATATTGGGTACTACACAGAGTAAGGCATTGATATACCAAATAAGACTCAGAGACTACATTATTCCATGCCAGTCCATCATCAATTACCATAAATAGTTTCACTCAGGTGAACAACAGAGTTCATGATAATTGAAAAAAATATTTAATGCATCATATGATGAATCAGTAACAATAGCAATGTAATAATTCAAGTCCCACGAAGATTAGCTTTTCAGTCAAGAATGGGATTCTACCCGAAAACCCCCTTCAGACTTACACCCTCCCCCCCTTCTCTCCAACCCCAAAAACGAAAAAACAGAAGGGACACCCACAAGAAAGAAAAAGATGAAATGAAAAGCAAAGATTAACCCTGTAACAAAAGATTGCGGCCCTTCATGCTCAAATCCAAAACCAGGATCGGGTACAATAGGCCTTGATCCTTCACCTCTTTCTGAGCTGCAAAGCACAAGACAAAATTCTGTAAAAAGCTTATTCAAAGGATGGCATCCCTGCTATGTACCTCTAGGGAATCGAAGTTAAAAAAAATTAAAAATGAAAATAAATAAAACATATAACAGCTTCAAATTTCAGCAAAAAGAATATAACTCCATATTCAACACAATACTCCACTTAGGAAAATTAAGTGCATACTGAACCATCGACAAGAATCCTACATTTCAATTCGAAATATATGACAAAGAAATAAGAAGCAATTTTTTAATTCTCCAAACCATTCAGGAGTATGATTCAAAGCTTGCTTCATAGATTCTTATCATATTGGCAATCAAACAAAATCAACACATGCTCAACCATTCCCATAAAATGTATAAATTGAACCACAATGTCAATCTAGGCCTTAGGTTCAGGATCAATAACTCTTATAAATTTGGTCACCCAACATGGTTTACATATATCATTCACAAAACCAATGAAAAGGAAGATTTTATCAATTTTTTCTGATTATCCTACGTGCCTAAATTGCAATTGGTTTTTTGTTCTCAAATACAACCGACTCATTATACCAAACATTAGGGAAATTACCTAGCTGGTTTCGGGGAGCCATATAATTTTGAAATAATGTCTTTATCAAGATTTGTCACAAGCTTCTCTAAATTCTTGAACTTATCAGAGTAATTGCCTCCATTTTCTGCGACATAGTCTGCAACACTAGCACAAAACACCACCAAGGCATTAGCAGTATAAAAAATATACAAAATTGAAAAACGAAAGAGGGTCCAAAATCCTAACGCGTACTTAATTTCGAGATGCACAGGCTCCGAAGCTCCCTCAGCTAATGCATCAACCATCAATTTACTGTTCATCACGAGACACTTCACCAACACTCTCTTTGAACCTTTCTCAGGGTTTATATACACAAACGCGTAATTGTCATCATCTAGCTCGTTCCAGTGATCAATTCCCACTTCGTCTACACAACCACCAAAACGCAGCCGTTTAGTAATTAAAAAAATAAAAAATAATAATGAGTGAATAAAATAAAATATTATTTTGCTAAAGTAATTCATTTCAGTACCGGTGGAGGAGGAGGGAGAGGTGAAGTCGGTGTCAGCCGCAGGGCCGGTGGCGGTTAACACGTGTCCACTGGCAAGAAAAGAAGCGTGAACGACAAATGCAATTTTATCGAAGTCGTTTCTAAAGGTAGATCTTGCCGCTCTTATCACGGCCATCACTGATTTCTCGTTCGGCATTTTTTTCTTTTTCCAATTCTGTTTTTCTTTTTAGAGTTTACGCGAGAGAGAGAGAGAGTCTAGGGTCTTGTTTCGAATACACTACTATCTACCATGTAAATTTGAATAAAAATAGATACCCTCACCCTCAAAACGGCAACGTTTACTGGCTGAATTTCGCAGGCTCAAAACGGCAGCGTTTCGGCTATTTCGAGCTTGGATCTGAACTGACTCGGTAAGAAATGTTGGCAATAATACCCAAATCCCCAAGTTCCCCAGTCTGTTCGGCATAGGATTTGTCCCGATCGAAATTAGGACGTTTGAAAATTTCGATCAAAATATATAATAAATTAATTTAATAAATCACATAAATATAATAGACGGATTCTCTGTGTACGGTAAATTATTTATTAATTAAAATATATGATACATCGATCATAAATATATGATATATTAGTTCTTTTGCATAAATTTATAACGTACGACAAAAAAATTCATGCCATTAAAGATAGTTTCAGATCTCAATCAATACTCAAGATGGCGGGACGGAATTGAAATATATTTTCATTCTAATTCACTATTTGGAATGAGACGAGGAATGATAATTGCTGCCCGTACCGTCCCGTTGCCAACCCTATCCGTAAGAGTATCTTTGTTGAATTACTTTACATGCATACTTAGCCAGCAAGCAATAGATTATTTAAATGCAATTTAATAATAGGAAAATGATTCATATTTCCACGCGTACAAACTATATATTATTCACTAGCACAAGAAGATGTGTAAGTGGGGAAAAAGGACGTCGACATCCCTGTTCCACAAAATAGTTACTGAAATTTTTATATTTTTTAAAATAATCATGAAAATATTTTTGGAGATATAATTTTTTTATTGTGATCATTGTTATTAATAATAAAAAAATGCTTATGTCTAAAATGTATATTTTTAAAAAAAAAAAATTTATGTGACTATTTAAAAATAAATAAATAAAAAAAAGAGGGAGTTCATAATTGGTGTTGCTGAAAGGGAATATAAGAATAAACAAATTGTGAACATAAATTAATCAAAGAAGTTGGGTACAGCAAGGCACGTAATAGCCACGTATCATTTGGACCCATTGAGAGCGTAGTGAGAACACATTTCATATCATTTGTAACAGTTGTAGTTTCCTTGTTAAGGGTATCTGTGTCGGGATCATAGGAAACTTAAGCTTGGAAAATCTAGTAAATTTTCCTAGAAAGTATAGTTCATATCAAACGGCTCATTTTTTCTGTTTCTCTTTTTTCCCTTTTTCCGTTTCCCACTTGTATGACCGTTGGCTTCCCTTAAATATCATTGTGTCATGCTTGATATGTCTGAGGCTGAGCAGCAAAGCCGAAACAAGATGGTACTGCTAAGTGACACAACATCAACGACGACGACATGTAAATACAGCAAGATCTTTGTTGGAGGATTGGCTTGGGAGACTCGAACTGAAACCATGAAGCATTATTTTGAGCAGTTTGGTGATATCCTTGAAGCTGTTGTTATTACTGACAGAGTTACTGGAAAATCAAAAGGATATGGCTTTGTAATTTTCATTCCTCATCCGATCACCTCTCCTCTTTCCTTGCAACCCTTTCCCTAGGTAGCTGGTTCATTTTATTAACTTTGTTTATTTGAGTTGTTCCTTTTTTTTAGGTAACGTTTAAGGATCCTGAATCGGCAAGGAGAGCTTGTGAGAATCCTTATCCAGTGATTGATGGAAGGAGAGCTAATTGTAACCTTGCACATCTGGGTGCTCATCACAAGAAACGCCAACCCCTTCTTCATGGGAATATTACGGCAGCAGAACCATCCACAGTCGATTTTGGTCAACCACCGGTTCCTCAATATGCATTTCCTTATTCAACTTATGGGTGAGTTAATGTCATTGAGTCAAAAATTTAGACAAATGATTAAAAACTGCTATTAGCTCCGAACTCTGACATAATGGTGACGGTCTGACGGACTTTCTTTCAGTGCATTATTCTTCGCATCAACTTGCTTCCGACCCACTAATTACTTTATTGTTTAATATATATGCAGATATCCTACTTTCTCCCAGAACATTCATCATTCAATGGTTAGTTCGGGTTCCTTTAGATAACTTGAACAGCACTCATCACAAGGTTTGATTAAAATGAAAATGGGTGTATTTTGCGCAGAATCATTACAATGCTTGTTATGGTGGGCAAGTGCAAGGGCAACAACAGTTTTCATCATATTATAATACCAACAGGTTCAGGTTCCCCGGAGCTGCAGCATATATAAATTACTATCCATTTCCATTGTGTTTGTATACTCAGGCTCCGGTTCCAGCTCCGGCTCAGGCTGGGCAGCAACAGAGTAGCCCAAATCAGTACCCCAAAATGATTCGTCTCCCTTATTTACCCCAGCATTTCCCATCATCACTCCCTGTTACTGGTAAATTATGCACCTTTTTGTTACATTTTTACGTCAATGAATAACTTTGATCCCGTCTTACGTGCTATAATTTACAAATTTTTCAACATAAAACTTGAAAAGGTCAACAGACTAAAATGTATTGCAATTTGCCACAGAAAATGTAGCAGCAGGGGCAACGCAGCCAGGGACTGGGACTGGGACTGGGACTGCCTCTCAACGGAACAACACCAAGGGTTAACAAGTGTAGTCTTTCCACATTCATTATACAAAATTTTTTTTATGTTGAATGCCCTGAGATAGAAGCTATCTAGCATAGATGTTACCAAACATTTTATTTACGTTGTACCCAATATACATATATATTATAGAAATTTATATCTTCTATTTATTAAGCTTCTGGTGATCAAAACTCACATTTCAGATCCTAAAGTGAGGAGAGTTGGAAAGCAAATCTTTTTTTTACAGATACTTTTCTTAATTAAACTTTTAGACAACACCACCAAGTGTTAACGTGTGTAGTCTTTCCATATTCATTATACAAATTTTTTTTATGTTGAATGCCCTGAGAATAGATGTTGCCAAACATTTTATTTACGTTGTACCCAATTCATATATTATAGAAACTTATATCTTCTGTTTATGAAGCTTCTGCTGATCAAAACTCACATTTCAGATCCTAAAGTGAGGAGAGTTGGAAAGCAATTTTCTTTTACAGAGACTTTTCTTAATTAAACTTTTAGACAAAAATTATTATACAAAAAAAAAATAAATAAATTAAGTAATAATTTTTTTAGGAACAGTAGTGCAGGGCATCAAAAATTTGGATTTGGAATAAAATTTTGAGCCAACTCTTCATTTTAACTAAATTTACTTTGAAGCCAACTCTTTAACAAAAATATTCTTACAATAAAGATGCAAGAGTTGGAGTCAACCAGATGCAAACCATAACAAGAACTAGGAGACAGAGCATCCAATTTACGGACAATATGAATAAACATCCTAAATATTGTGAAAAATAAAACATTGTAGAATATTTCAAAGTCTTCAGAGGTTAGATATTTCTAACACATCAGCTTCAGGGACCACCCCAACAGAATTCACAATGATGTGAAACATAGATTTAATGCATTCATATCCTCAAAATCCCATTAACTTTCAAACTCTGTAAGGCATAAGCTCAACAGATATGTCATAAATAACCCCTTAGAGGTGACAAAGATACCGGGCCAAGATGCATAAGACTAAAGATGGGCCAAGATGCATAAGACTAAAGATAAACATAGTCGCCACAAGTACCTCAAAAGATATTTTCTGTATCTATGTATATATGCATGTAAAGATAGTATCGGCAGTTGATCAATCCACAGAACATTCAAGAATCACTCAATGCAGGGGTGGGCGAGGAGCACGAGGACGAACTGGAGTCTTGGAGGGGCTAACCCTGCATATAGAAAATATAAGAAGAAATTTCAGAACAGAAACTGAATGGAAATATATATCATCATTTACAACTGAACAGTCATCCAAAACAACCTTATAGGCAGCGATCCCAAAATAGCACCACTACAGTTAAGAGCTGCAATTGCACTTTCAGCCTGCAAGAGCAAAATTACAGCATTAAACTTGGTAGCATAAATAAAACCTAAGACATATTTTCATTGGCAGTAAATCTCCATATAACAAAAAACTCAATAAAATATAGACTTTAATACATCAATAAACCAACAGAAGTTTAGCTGATTAACATCCCTCAAGTTTAGGTCATTTTTCTATTGCCAAACTTTACAAGGCCTACAGAGGAAGGAAACTATTTCCGTAAAGACATGCATCAAGTATCCAGTGATGGAGGGAAAGCGGGAAAACAAGGGATGTTCTTCTCTTAAGTGGTTCAAGAACTCTTAAGAACCATAACAACAAAACATATCCACTATAATACAAAATGAAGAAGGAAAAGAAATAAGGAATTGCAAGGAAGATAAAGATCAAACAAGAAAAAGAAAACAAATGGGAAAGGAGAATTTAGAATTTCCCAACAAAACAGATCAAACAACAATTACTTAGGCATTCTTAATAGGCACATCCAAATTCCAAACACGTGTAGTGTACTAACAGCATAAAGATCAAACAAGAAAAAGAAAACAAATGGGAAAGGAGAATTTAGAATTTTCCAACAAAACAGATCAAACAACAATTAATTAGGCATTCTTAATAGGCACATCCAAATTCCAAACACGTGTAGTGTACTAACAGCAATGTTGCAGCACTCTTCCAGAGAGCCACCACAACAATGTCTAAAGTTCACTCTTCAGACTGATGGTGCTGATACCCCTTTCGTTTTTTAGGATAGGAATGCACACTCAAAATTTCAATATTTGCTAACTTTCATGCATGTCTCATTACAAAACTAGTGACACACCAATTTTTGCTACCAGAGCATGAATTAAACAAGACAACACAAAATGCAAACCTGCCAGGAACAGACATTAAAATACAAATTATATCTTATGCTGGGACTGAAGTTATGGGTCTAAACTTTATAAAATCTACAATCTAAAAAGGGCAAATAAGCAAACAAATACATCTTTCTCAAAGAAGAAGAAAAGCAAACAAATAAATTCATAACCATTATTATCGTCTCTAATGGTCTTATTGGGAAATTCTATATAATCAACAATTGCATACAGGACAGACCCTAAAAAATAAAAATAGAAAAGGAAGCACATACACAAAAGAGAATGAAACAATTCGAGGTAGAAATACTGTAGAGAATGGCACTATAACTCAGTTGTGAAAGGATAGAAAGACAGTACAAATAATTAAAAAAGACGAGAATAAGAGGCATATACATAAATTGCCTGCCTAAGCATGGGTAGAGAACACCAATCTCACAGTATACAGCCAACCACAATACCAAATTGAACCTGAAACTTGTGAAAGAATCTGATTACAAGGAGTTGATATCTGAAGAGCTGCAAACTCCCAAAAGCATTTGTATAAGGTACTACTTTCTAACACTAACCAATATCCTCAGTTGAAAGCAGATCCAACAAAGAACTAGCCAACAATAAACTCCAAACTACATGGTCTCCAACCGCTGAGATGACTTTCAGTTTTCCATGCCCAAGAATTTGTTATAATACACTTGCAACACCTGAACAAGCTGTGCTTCCTCTTCAACCTCTTCAGAAGATGAAGATTGTTGAACTATCGTTGGGACAGCTAGTGCCAAACATGAAAATTAGTATAATGAGTGAGATTCCCAGCTACAAATGCTCTAACCTTGCAAGCTCTACGCCTGGTTCCTATATTCAATCTCTTCACAGCCATTGCCTAGCTCTGGATTGGCATCTGCAACTGATAACCGCAGCCTATCCCCAAATAACTTCAGCTTATGTATATTTGTTCATGAAAAGCATAATGGACACAATTTAAAAAAAATAAAAACTAGAGCCACAATGGTCCTCATTCCAAAAGAATCCTGACCTCAACAATTGAAAGCTCGTCATTTCTATTTTCAGCATGAAACAATGTTTGAGAAGATTTTGTGCCTTCAAATAAGATTTGACTTCATCTAGAGAAAGAAACCATCCTCCTTCACCCCAGCCCACCCCTCCTTTCTAACTCTCTCAACTCTGGTAAGCACTCAAGAATTAGCCATTTTAGCAATGGAAAATTTTTCTCCTACAATTCCCATTTCTCAAATCTCTTAGGTAAATGGCCAGTGACAAATGTTGCCAACTATGATAAGAAATTATTAGGAACAAATAAAGGACATGAAAACATGCTTGGTGTTTTATGTAAAGGCGAAAAGAATTGCTGATATGAACAAAAACTTTCAGTTCCCATGTCTTCTAGTGTTATCAGCACCATACAAATATAGAGCTAGCTTTCTAATTCTACACATATATAATTACTAAATTTATCACAAAAAAGGCATATTTAAATAACAAAACTCTCCTTTTCAAAAAGACAAAACTCTATCTTCCATAATTCATGCACAGATGGTCTAATTATGACAAATAGTCTGCCATGTTCAACTGTCATTATTAGGTGCAGCTTAAAAGTATAAATTCTAAATAATCCAATTCATAAAAAGTAAAAATAAACCAACAACGAAATCAAAGAAAGAAACAGAACTAAGAAAGCTAAATTTACAAAACCGAGATGGAAGCTATCTTTCTATAAATGCCTTATAATCTCGTCACTAATTGCACTTTCAGAATTATTCCAAAGCTTTTAAAAGTAACGCAGAATGAGAAAAACTTATATACTAAAACAAGATCTAAACATTCTCATTGTTGACAGTAAAGAGTCCATCTCAGGACAAGAAATTAAGGAATTCTCAAAGTCAGTTAAAAAATAATAAACAATAACACTAATTGTGCATCAAGAGAACAAAATATATGCATCCAGTGCAAAGGATTCCAACACAGAAAAGAGGCTTTTCGGTCAAGTTTGAACTACATTTATGTAAAACTTTAAATACGATTGCTTCTGCAATTAATAGCAAAGACCATGTATTTTTGTTCAAATAATGGTTATAAAAAACAAGCACGCCACGAAAACTGCTCGTCTTACCATCGCAAACTCAACAAAAGCAATACGAGTTGAATGCTGATAGTCTCCAAGCAGCCTCAGGCGTTGAACCTGCACAATAAAATGTGTCCGTAAGAAACCGTCAATAATTTAATGACAAAATCACTCCACTAGGTTTTTCATTTAAGCAACTACAAACCTCCCCACAAACTGATTCAAAGAAGAGTTTGATATCTCCTTGAGTAACCTACATCAATTGGACAAACAAGTCAAAAACAAATGTACCTGGTTTTGCTCCAAATCACATACTACAACAAATGGCAAAATAGAAAGTACCTTTTTGTCAATATTTGTACAATAAATTGTTCTTGAGCACATCTCACGTTCATCTTCAGACTGATAACATTAGAACGCCAAGCAATGCACCAAAGTTAAGATCAGTGCAACTTGAATCTAAGGTTTTTTAAAAATAAAAAATAAAACAAAACCTTAAACATGATACAGAACCAGATGATAGGCACAGAGAGACAAAAAAGAAAAGACAGAGAGAGTGAGGGCAGAGAAACAAACAGAGGGATAAAGAAAAGGAAGAAAGGGAAAGAGAGAGAACAACAACATGATTTTTGGTTAACAAAAACATGCCTCCAGATGCCAAATCTTTTTCATGAGGTAAAATATGGAAATGCGAATTTTTACTTAAAATATTAAAAACAAACTTACAAAAATTTACATAACACACCTAACAGGACTAAATTTTCTCAAATAAACAAAATGTAAAAGTCATTTGATATAAAAATTTCACATCTAACAGTCATTTTGAAAATTTTGAAAATGAAGGGTCTTAATTGCATCAAAAATTTGAGGATATTTGTTAACTATAGTGGGGCAGAGGGTTATAACAGATGTCTCACCCTTGGTAAAAAGGTTGGATTAACAGGAGCAATTGCAGTTTTTGAAGGCAACACTCTAACGGGATAGAATCCAAGCATGGTCCCAGCCAAACTCAGAGCAGCCCTTGCACCTTCTGCAAGCACATTTTCTTTGAAATTCAGAAAAAGAACAAATGTCTATTAATGAATATACTATGCATAAGCTTTTAACAATACCTTCATCAGTGAACTCAACGAAGGCAAAACGGAGGACGGAGTTAGGATCACCACAGATGCGGCAATCAACAACCTTTTGACAGGTAATAATTTCAGAGCATAAGCCACCACTATCAACTAGAAAGGGAATATGAGAGCAAAATAAAACACAGAATACCTGTCCACAAGTGAGAAAGAGGGTTGCAAGCTGCTCTTCAGTAACCTGACATACAAAAAATAAAAAAAGGAAACAATTAAGCGAACATCAGTGCACAATAAAAAAAACCAAAGCATAAAAGCAATAACTTTGCAGAAAGCTCCAGCTCTTTACCTGCTGATCAATGTCAGACACATACACAGTCCTCCTGATTACCTCCTCTTGCTGCGCATTACTTGTTCTACTATTCATCCTTCGTTTCCCTTGACTATAACCATTCCTCTTCTGAAAAACATTATTAAAAAGATTAAGTACCCGTAATCAAAGAAAGAAAAAATAAAACTAAGAGCCATACAAGAAGCTTAAAACAACTCAAGATCAAAAGTAAGGGGTACACATACCCTTCTAGTAGTAGTATGTCCATTGGTATTTGCAGTGCCATTAGTGTGCATTATAAAATTATTAGTGTACCCAAATCCATTAGCACCAAAAAAGGCAGGATTAACATTAAAAATTTGACCATTTGCAAGTGAAGGAGGCACAAATTCAGCAGCCATGGGATTCAACTTGGACAGCATATCCACCAAATCCCTCATCTCGCAATCCTTGAAACTTTCATCATTTTTCCTTTCCATATGATTATCACTGGCATTGACATTCACATTCAAAAACCCACCTCCACCTCCAGCACCAGCTCCAGATTTTGTCTGCCCATTTTGTATCTGTATATTGCCATTGTCATTCCCACTTCTCTCCTTTGAGTGATCGTTGGAATTTTGTACATCATTTGAGTCAGATGATACCACAGTGTCATCCAAATTTTGATTCGATGAATCGATCTTAGCACCAGCATTCTCAGCGACCGCCATGATGATCAATTTCTGAATTTTATTTTTTCCCCCAAAATGGGTCTCTTTTCTGAGATATCTCTGTCAAAATCTGCTCTTTTATTAGTCAATGATCTAAGATAAATGCTTCAAATTAAATATTAAAAAAATTGCGAAAAACCCAGAATCTTATTGAACAGCAGTGGGAGAAAGAGAGAGATAGAGAGAAAGACAGCTCTTACCTTATTCTCTTATCTAAAAACTTTCCATAAATGTGATGATGTTAAGATTAAGAAGCGAAGCAAAACCAATCCAACCACCAAAACCCACCCAAATTGAGAAGAAAAGATAAAACTGATGATCGCTTTGTAAAATAAAATTGGGTGAGACAGAATACAGACTTTTTTGCTCTTTCAGTTTTTTCGTAAATCGATAAAAAGAGGGTTTAAGAGCGAGAGATAAAGGGCTGTTTGTTTGTTTTTTTCCTGTGTTGCCAAATGCTATATGTGTCCCTTCTACTTTTATGTCGATGGTTTTCTTCGGATCGTCCGTTAGCGAGAGTGTGTCCATCATCATACATCTGATTGTTCCCATACATCGCACATACATACATACATACATGCCTGCATCATTCATATTGTCATACATACATGCCCGGCATATCAAATACAAAAATATTGTAAATCCAAAATTTATCCATATCTTATCTTTCCTTCTGTATCTAATCAAAATTTTTTGAACTTTCTTTGTACATGCTACCTAACAAAGAATTAAAGATATCCAATTACTGAACATAATAATTCAAAAAAACATTTAATTTAAAATTAATTAAACAAACACTAATCTTATAAATTCTTTTTTCTTTTTTCTTTCCTTTTTTTTTAACGCTAAACTAAATCATGTATTTTGCTCCTTTCAATTTTATCACAATAGTTTAGTCGTATTAACTTATTAAGAAATTTGTATGTTTTTATACTCTGCGGTTGCTTTAGTTCCATATTGATGAATTTTATTAAATTGGATTTATTCCAATGAAATATTTTTTAATTTAAACCATTTTATTTAGTATAATTGAAGCTTACATTGAAAATCATATCAAAACAAATTCTTATTTAATCAGATAATTAGTTTGTAGAATCTTACTGTTAGCAAGAATGTTTTCTCAAACGATCAATTTGACTAATTCTAAAAATGATACAAGACCTATCTATTGCAACACTGTTATGAATTTAGTGAATAAATGGGGTGATTTAAAGATATTAATTCATGAGAAATGTAATTCAAAATTAATCATTTCTCAAATTAATAACCTAAAGTCATTAAAATACACAGCTACACGTGTACTTGAATGTGCGCATATTCTACGGTGATATGGGAATTAATGTTATTTCATAAAAAAAAAAAAAATCAATCAATCAAAATGTTTAAATATAAATGTATACCACATCCCCAGATTTCTATGATAATAGTTTTTCAAACAAGCAATTTTTTTAGAAAAAAACACTAAAACAAACAAAAATCTAGAAAAGGTTATAAAGAAATAAAATATTATAAATATTATATGCACAGTGTTACTTTGTATTTATTGAGTGGATTTAAAAAATATATTCTTTTTATTTTTTTTTTTTATGGGTGGATTTTGTTAATCATATGGAGGTGGTTTTAGGGGAAAAAAATAGGGGTCAATGTCACCATCCTTTGGTTAAATATGTTTAAGGCTTTGTTTGTTTAAGTCTCAGTTGGCATACTGCAACTATAATTTGACAACATAACTAATTATTTTTTATAGTTATTTACTTATGGTCAATTTGATAATACTGTAATTTTAAAATAATTGATGTTAGTTATGGTATAAAAATAATCAGTTGTAATATGAATTAGACAAACGTTTGTTAAAATTTATTTTTAAAAGTATTGTTAGTTTTACAATCTGCGTTATCTATTTAGTAAATCTTACTATTAAACTATTGTGAATATTAAAATGACTGTATTAGACATAATATTGAATAAAATTTATTTATATATTTATAAACATTTATATAAAAATATTTTTTATTGTATATATATAATAATTGATAATTAAAATAAATATTTTATATTATTAAATTTATTTTTATTTCAATATAGTTGATAATAATAATGATCTCTTTAAAATTAATAATTTTATTTCTTAATTAATAAAGTTATTTTTAATTTTTATAATATATATGAGGATATATATAGAAAGATAATTTTAAATTTTTATAATATATATGAGGATATATATAGGACTATATGAAGTATAAAAATGATTTTGAAAGTTAAATTTTACAAAGCCACTCCTTCCCAATTTTTCAATTTTTCAAAATCTACTATAAGATCAAATGATTTTGTTAAAAGTAATTTCTATAAAATTTATTAAATATTAAAATTAATTTTTAACTTTTAAAATTATTTTTAAACTTTCAAAAAACAATCTCAAATAGACTGTAAAAAAATAATATCCAAAAATGACAACAAATAATTTTTAATTCACCGATAATGATATTTTAACAAACACCCATTAACTTATACTTTATACATAACTTTCACAGTAGTTGAAGTGGAAAACCATAATATCATAATATTAAATGGAACTTAAATTTAAACAAGTTAACTCATATAACAATGATGTAACTGTAGTATGAAATTCAATCTAATTGAAAAATATATAAACTTTAAATTTACTTTTGTGAGTGGATAATTTCATATAAATCATTGAAAAAAAGAAAGAATATCAAAGGCAAACTGATATTTAAGAAGAGAGTTGGTGCTGAACCTTGTATGTAATATTGGGGGATAGTGAAAAAATTATTGGCCTTAATCAATCAAATTAAATTGGCTTAAAAAGGATTAAAAAAAAAAATAAGCCAATCCATATAGGTTTAAACTACTAAATATGAACCAAACCAAATTTGATTCGACCTAGTTGGTTATGGACTAAATTAGATTTGATTTTAAACACCCATATACATCCAACAATGATTTAAACATATAGAACATTTCATGTGTTTTTACTTTAAAATTGATTTTCTTTAGTTTTATTGATTTCAAAAAGGGAGAAAATTCCAACAATCACCCTTTTTTATTTTTAATTAGTTTCATAAACCATGATTAAAATTGTTAAACTCATTAGCATTATTTTTGGCCAATTTTAAGGTTAATTTTGATAATTATTTAAAACTTAAATAAAAAATCATGTAACCATGATTGAAGTTGGAAAATTCTATTGATTTTACAAAAAAAAATATATCTCTCTCAAACCAATTTTTTTTCATCATCTCATTTAAAATTTAGTCAAATTTTACATTATCACAATTATATTAGTTTAGAAAGAGTTGACATTTCTTTCCAAACTCTAAGTTTGTTGCTCAATTTAAAATAAAAATACAATCACATTAAATTGATTTAACAATAAATTATTTTTATAGAAAAAGCATATCGGTAAAATTAAAAACCAATTAGTTAAACCATGATTTTTGGTAATTAGCCGAGAGACATGCTCCAAAATTTAGCAACAAAACAAAAAGTAAATGCGTGCATGTGCGTGGATTGTAATGGATGAGGATGCATGGGCAAATGTGCTATATTGATCCCACGTGTAAGAAGTTTGCCGGAGGTGAGGTGATACAGTTACGTAAGCTGTTAGTATCCACTGCGGTGACAGACGCTCAGGCTCCTTGGGAAGGGCATCATCATAAGCACTGCACGAGTGCGACAAATGCAAAAATTAAAGCACACGTAGAGAGACACAACACTCGCCTCCGTTAAATGCCACGTGTCTTCATGAAACGGTGTCGTCGTCAGCCGTTGCGAGACTGTTCAAACTTGGCTTTCATGAATCGTTTGTTTGTGTATACAAACATGAAAATTGAAATATGGTAGATGGAGATTGGGAAGACGAAAAGGACAAAGAAAATTCAATCCATCACGTGCGCAAATTGGATTTATATACAATTAAAGCCAAAAAGAAATAAAAACAAACCGCATCGGATAACCAATTTTTTTATTTTTTATTTTTAAAAAATATAGTTATTAAATAAACATTTTTGAAAAAATATTGTTTAAAAGGGCACGTCCTTGTTGACAGTCACGTATCGAATTTCGAAATTGCATCTGTAATGTGATAGAAATTTAGGAAACAGAAGTCCATGGCTTCACTCTATTAAACAAAGGTAGTCACATGACTGACCTGCAAAGTAAATCATACAAAGAACCATATTATGATTGATTAATTGCTGTTACAGTGTTTACACCTTTGTTATTTATAATTGTTTTTAATTATTGGTTATAATAAATAGGGTCTTATTAAGTTATATATAATATAACTTATAACAAATCTAAACGTAGTTATCCATGACTTCACACTTATTTCACATGCTACTAATTTCATGTATTGGGTGATTATTTTTAGGTTGTTTATAAGTTATATCTATAGTGCGTCTGCTGAATTATAATAAAAATAAATTAAAATTGAAATGGACATAGATAAGAATTAGTTAGAATCAGAATGAAGAATATGAATCATAATAAATTATTTAATTAGATTATAGAAATTGAAAATAATTGGATTACCATCAGTGTGTTTATTTTGTCTAGAAATTAAAATCGAAATGAGTTAACTTGTAACAAATTACTAAAAAGTACTTAATAAACTATTGTCATAATTATTATTTTATATTTTAATTGTAGAGATTATTTATTAAAATTAATAATTATTATTATTGTTGTTGTTAATAATATATTAATTAACTATAATTATAATTAATTAATATTATTACTATTATTAATTAATATATTAATAATAATAATAATAATAATTTTTGAATAAATAATGACAATAATTAATATATTATTATATTATTTAATTATAATAATATATTAATTAATTATAGTATATTAATTAATTAACTATAATATTATATTAATTGTTGTGATTATTTATTCAAAATTATTATTATTATTATTAATTATTGTTAATAATAAATAAATTACTAATATAATTATTATATTAATTAATTATAATAAGTTATATTAATTATTATTACAAACTATTAATTAATTAATTATACTAATATATTAATTAATTATAACTGATGACAAAATAAGTATTTTTAATTTTTGGTGGCCAAAATAGTCATTCTTGGGAATGAAAGACTCATTCCCAAGCCCTCCTTAGGAATTAATATTTCATTCCCCATTACTAAATTATGGTGAACCCACGATTCCGATATCAATTTCTAACTCTATTTTACAAAGTAAACGTTGTCAATAATTTTAATTTTGAATTCCGATTCTCCAATCCAAAAAATAAACGATAAGTGTCATTATCAAACCCATACTCACACAAATTTTGAATTATCAAACCCTGCGTAAACCTGCTCGTTGTGAGTTTGATCAATTATCAAACCCACAAATACAATAGTACCCAACAAATTTTTTGTAGGTGCCCACATATGAAATCACAATTTTCATTCTTGTTGTAAGTGAATCATTGTCATTGAGATCAAATGATTACTCTATCTTTTACTTTAAATAGATTTTTAATCAATATACAAGAAAAGTCAACATTATTAAAATATACAAGGAAATTGATTTTAAATTGTATTAAATTAATATGTTAAGCTAGTCGAAAGTATAAAATTTTACATGTTGATTTTAAATAAGTTGAATTAAATCATATCAAAGTAACACGTTAATTTATAACTGAGTTTAAATCGTATCAAATAAACATGTTAAGCTAGCCGAAAATATAAAATTTTGCATACTAATTTTAAACAAGACTAATCTATAACTAAGAATATATAAATGACATAATTTTCAAATGTAATCAAATACAAAATTTTGACAAAATAATGAATTAATAGCAACATGTATTTATAAAAATAGCTTCTACTTTAACTGTAAGGCTACATTTAGAAGACAAGATTGGATTGGATTAGCTTTTATATTAAATTAGATTAGATTAGATTATGCTGCATTATATATAACTTTATCTTCTGTTTTGTATAATATGAAACATGAATATATTAATTTAACTTAATAAAACTAAATAACTATTTAAATAATATAAATATTTTTAAATTTTATTGATAATTATTGACTTTAATATTTAATATTCTATATTTTCGTCTACTCTGTTAGTCTATAACAATTAACAACCAAACATTTTTTGAATTATATTATTTTCTTAGTTCCAAAATTTAATCTAATCTTACTATTTATCCAAGCCCCCAAACATAACGTAAATATATTAGCTAAAACACATGCACGGGTACTAAAAATAATACTTTACATTTTTAGATAATTAGGTTTAAATATTTTTAAATTAAAGTTTTAAAAAATATTTGAAAAAAATATTGCGAGTTAGGCATATATCCATGTGGATATTCACTGGATATTTTATAAATATCAAACCCACCGGTAACCTAGTGCGAGTTTGGATTTATGATACCAAGCCTACCCGCAACCCACAAAAATACCTGCATCGAATAAGTTTTGGCAGGTGAGTTTAAGTGAATTTACAGGTTCCATTACTATTCTTAAGCACCACTAATCCAACTATTAAGGAATTTTGACTATATTTCACACCCACTTGATTTTTTATTTTTTATTTTAATCAATATACTACTATGACTTATAGCCAAAAGATATAGCCACTTACGCCACATCCCGTGTCCAACAGAAATTATTAGCTCGTATAATAGATATAACTTATATTGACCCTAGATTAAAGATCAAGACGGATACGACTTATATTGATTCTAAATTCGAGATTGAGATGGATATGACTTATGTTGATCCCAGATTAGAGATCAATAGCGCTATAGTAATTTATAAGAAAAGTCTGGAGATATCTAATGACAATCAAACCTAGAAATATTAATAGTAAGTAGTACGTGATTACTAATTAAACCACATACTGAGAATGTAGATATAGACAAAAATAGTTACCGAATCTAATGGCATAAAACCAAATGAATAAAACAAATGGTAAAAATTGAGATTCAGAACAAAATCTCCCGCTAATTTGCATTTGTCGATATATAAATAGAAGCCAAAAGGATTGAAAAATGATATTTCGGTTAATTTACAAAAAGTAAAGAGAGATCCAGGTCTAGAAATTCTCCAAATACAAACACTAATTTAAGCTTCAGAGTGTCTTTTGCAGGTACACGAATTTAGTCAGTGTAAATCGTCAAGAACAACATATCAACTTCAAAGCTCGTAAGGTAAATAGGTATAATTCACCGTATGTTTATTCTTTAATCGTTTGAAATTAAATAATTGAAAGTTTTATGAAGCTTCAGTGGCGCCGTCAGTAGGGAATTGAATATAGTGATTTGGTTTACACTTTGCACAAAATGATCACTTAGTCAATTTGAGATAATTGACTATAGTTCACACGTCACATGAGTCACTTTCAAAATTCAGTAACACAATAAAATTGTTAATTGATTATAATTTGCACATCAAATGAACTACTTTCAATATTCGAATGACCTTATGTATGTATATTATTTTTTGCATTTGTGAAGTAATGAAAGGAGTTAAGCAAACATGATCGCACGTTTGATCGATTTCTAGAATCATTTCACAAACTTCGAAAATTAAGGCCCATATATTAAAAAACCATATCTCGTGACAAAAGAGATGACAATTGATTAAGGATTTCAGTATTCAAGTCTCCTAAGAGCTTTAAGTTTTTATAATTAACTTGTAAAGTGTCAATGAATTTTTACAAATAGTATTTCATTCACCCACACATTTCACCAAGTATTTTTCATACTACAATCACACAATTTTGAAAAAGAATTCAAAGATTGTAACAAAACTCAATTTTAGAGTGGATGTACAAGTGATAACTCAAATATAACTCAATATATGTGAATTAGCAAATTGAAAGTATGCACTAGATATAGCTTAATAAAGATGCAAAAAGTTTTTAAAAATGAATTTGATTTGAGTTTATATAGGTTAAATATTCAAATTAGCTATTATGAATATTTTGAAAAACAGCTGGCTAGCTACTTGGATTACCATTAGGAAGACTTTCAAAAATCTGTAGCCAGTTAGCTGCTAACTTTCTGAAATTTAAAAACTAAATTTGGGCACAGCCTGTTAGCCTCTTATAGCAACCAGTTGGCTACTCACTCTCCAGAATGCAAGCGGTTAGCTGCTAACTCTCTGCCTTTGATACGTTATTTTCTGAAATTATAATTTGGCCCTAAAAATCTTTCTCAAATTATGCTATGATCTAATTCTCTTAAAATTATTTCAACAAAGTCTGTTTTCAGAATTTAAAAAATAACACTTGAGGATTTTAAAATTCAATTATTTTCAAAGTGGTTCATGAATTTTAAAAACACCTATTGTGATAAAATTATTTTCTTTATAAATATAAAATCTTAGTTTGTAAAAATTAATGATTTGTTTAGATATTATAAAGTTCATCTTGAGCTTTTAAGATGCTAAATCATGTGTACATCAATTTATACTAGCTTTACAATGATTATAAAAACAAATCAATTAAGCGAGTTAACACCCTTATTATAGTTCATCTTCGAGTATGTCGTTGCTCATGATCGAGCTTGATTTCTCTTGAATAACATTTGCTTTTCAAAAACATCAGAGAGGAAAAAACATAAATTGACAAAAATATCTATTTTTACATATGGTTTGTCATAGTCCAAATCAAATATCATAAAGCCTTTTAGGCCAACAGAGAGAATGGTTTAAGTGCCAAAAAAGTTATAGCCACTTACATCGTACTACTTGTCCAACTAACATTATTAGCTTATATGACAAATATAACTTATAGCAATCTCGAGTTAAAGATCAAGATGGATATGGTGCGAATATGGCTTATATTGATCCCATATTAGAGATCAATAGCCATACAATAGTTTATACGAAAATGTTTGGAGATAGCTGATGACAATCAAACCCAAAAATATTAACAATGAACAGCACATGATTACTAAAACTAAACCACATGCTGATATAGGCAAAAAATGATTATCAAATCTAATGGTATAAAATCAAACGAATAAAATGGATGATGGAGATTGAGATTCACAACGAAATCTCCTGTTAATTCTGAATTTTTCGGTCTATAAATGAAATTAAAAAGTATTAAAAAAAGATCTTTTGGTAATTCACAAGAACTAAAGAGATCTAGATCTATAAATTCTCTAAATACAAATACTAACTTGAGCATCAAAATACCTTTTGTAAATACACGCTCAAATGTAGTTGGTGTAAATCGTCAAGAACAACAAATCAACTTTAGAGCTCATGGGGCAAACATATAAAATTCACTATTTGTTTCTTCTTTAATAATTTGAAATCGGATAATTAATTACAGGTTTTATGAACCTTTAACTATCAAATTGTTTAAAATAACTGTTTACTTAACAAAATCAATAGAAAAGTCTATTTTGTCCATGGAGTTATATGAATATATAAAAAGATAATTGTCTTATGAAGTGGAAAAAATACAAAATCAATTATTTACAAAATGCCACAGAATAAATTAAACAAAAAAAAAAATTAATCAAGTCATTAATTTCAATAAATTAAAAGTAAAAGGGAAAATTGAACAGATAGAAAATAGATTACATAAACAAAAAAAAAATTGAATCATACAGTTAATAGATTTATCATTTTGAATAAAATGAAATTAAAAAGAAAAATTGAATAGGTACCAAATGCCTTTGAAGAAGCTTTATTTAATAAGTTTTATTATTAAAATAGTTTCTTTCTGACCTAAAGAGATCGTAGTAATGCAGTCCCTTAAATATCCCTGCGACATTAACATTTCGTTAATGGTGTTACCAATTTGGTGCAAATTAATAAACACTAAAATTTTAGGTGTTTTCGAACAATTGTCAAAATTCATTGATTTTGGCGGCTGGTTGGCTTGCAGTAGCGCGGCTGTCTGGGCAGTGGGGCAGCTATCGTAGTGTGAGTTCATAGCTAGGTGGTTGGCTAACGATGACCCATGACCACATGATTTTGTGCCGCCAGCGGTTGCAATCAGTGAGGGTTTGTGTTGCCAGATTGGTGGCGGCGGCTTGGAGGCGTGTGTGAGTATTGAGATAATGAGATCAAGTTGGGTCTTTACCTGAATTTATCCGGACTTTAATATTTAAGTTCCAACTCAACCTTTGACTCTTAAATTTAAATTTAAATTTAAAAATTTTAAATTGAATTAATTTAACTAAAAATTAGATCAATTTTTTTTATCATCTCTATGTTCAATATTGTCCTACCCTAAGTTTTTAAATTTTTTTTTTAATGAAACACTTCAATATTGTGTATTTGAACCAATATGACTTATTGTGTATTGTTCGTTAACTTTTGTTCTCATAATTTACTAATTTTTGGTAAAATTTTTTAAATATTTTTAGATTTTTACCAATCTTTTGTAGAAAATTTGATAATTTCCCATTTAAATTTCATTTAATTAGAAAAAGGGTGAATTGTAATTTTTTTATATTTAATTTTAAAAGCTTATGGTGTGTTTTGCATTGTTTTTTAAATGATATTTTCATTTTTGTTTTATAATATCTGCAATGAAAGGTTTTTTTGTTGTGAAAGTGGAAAAAATTATATTATATAGCTTTAGTGGAACCCACTTTAAATTACTATTTATTCATAAAATAGGGAAAATGAAGGAGATAGAGCGACAAATACCTATTCATGTTAAAGTATTTGTGGGTCCTATGAACAATGAGTGATGAACTGGGAAACAAGGGGTTGGTGTTTACCATTGCCTTTGTTAACATGAGAAAATGAGCATGGTTTTCTTTTCTTTTCTTTTTTTCAACCATTTAACAAAAAAAGGTTCACACTCACGCCCTAAAGTCAAGCGCCCACAGTCACAATCACGCAGTCGCGCCACCATTTGCGCGCCTCCAGCGCAAGCCACATCGCTCCTGCTCACAACAATACTTTCACGTAAGTCTGACCAAACGGATTACTGCATCGTATTTATATCATATTAATTTTATATTATATTAAATTTAAATCAATTCAAATATAATATATTTAATAATAATATTAAAAAATTAATAACTACTTATTATTTATATATTTAATAAAATTTATATTAAATATTTGTATACTATTACATGTATATTTATATATATAATACACATATCTATCGATATTTTACACGTGTAAATTATTAAAGTCTTAAATCTATATAAAATTTTATAAATAAAACAGTGTATATATGTTCATCATTCTAAAAAAAAAAAATTATGTCTAATATTTAAGTTTTGATGATGAGAACTAATAAATTAATCTAAACTATAAAATTTAATCACATCATTAATCGAGTAAATGGATCAAGAACGTAAATTGATCAAGAATTTTAATCTTAACCCAATACGAAAAAAATTCATGTCAACTCGGACCATGCTCATTCAATAATCATATTAAATTTAACGACCTATATCCATTTGTTCGTGTTGAGTAATCGAGTTTGTCAAATTTTGCTAGCTCTACTTTTATTCCCCTTATAATCAATTTTTACTTAAAACTTTTGGATTTTAATTTGGTTATTAGAAAATAAGAATATTTTTTTTTTGTTATATATAATAAAGTGATATTCAAGATTTAAGGCGAGATCGGTATTTTGATTAGTCGGGATATAGGATGCATTCTTATCTCAATTTAATAATTAGTACAGGATTTGAGATTGACAAATTTTAAACTTAATCATCTTATTGATAATAATTGACTTTAAGTATGAGACATTTCTAAGGTGATATCTTTTTTCTCATAGGTAACCTCTCAAAAGCCTTACTGATAGAAAATGCTACTCACAAAAGGTTAATCTTCAAAATGTTGGAGGCAAGAAGAGGCATGCTTGTAAAGGCCTAACCCTAAAAAGGGTTACCTTTCTAACACCCCTCTAAACTCCTTATGACAACCCTTTTTAATTTTATTTCCTAAAATAGCTGTAAGTTAATTTATAAAATACAAAATTATTTTTAAGTTAACCATCTTCCTATAAATTTTCACATTTAAAAGATAATTTTTTTAAGTTTTTATTTATAAAACATGAAATTGTTAAAATTTTAAATTATTTTCTTATTGTATAATTTTTAACTCTTTTAATTTTTTTAAATTTTTAAATTTTTAAATTTTTAAATTTAAATTTAAAATATAAATATAAATTATAAAATGAATAAGTATAAAAAATTAATTAAAAATAATTTATTAAGTTTTTAATTAAATTTCCACTTAAATAAAATTTAATTAATTTAATTTTAATTATTTAAATAATTTTAATTAAAAATTAAATTTTATGAGAAATTTTGAGGGGTGTCAAAAAACCCACTCCCCTAAAAAAATCCAAAATCAGTAAAGACCAATCCCAAACCCGAGGCCAATTATCAAACAACTGACCTTAGAATGTCTAAACTTCATCAGGTTTAGCTAAAACGAAGGAACCAAGATCTTGGTTCAAAAAGAGCTACCATGAAGAAACTACAAATTTATTAAGGCCATTATAAAATATCTATTAACCGAAGATGATTAAATCATTAAAAAAATAAAAAATCGACATGACTAGAGAAGAAAACCATCATCTAGTCTATTGACTGCGTACGTTATTTCAATTTTCAAACACTTAGACCGTTGAATTAAGATTTATTAAAATTGCATAGCTATAACTTTTAAATAAATATTAATGAGTGAAGACACAACCACAATCTCTTATATAGATTTATTTTATACAAATTAATTTGATATTAACTCGTTAATTGAATGAAAATATAAAATAATAAAAATAAATCATATGAAGTGATGGATATTTAATTTAACTAATTTAATCATGTCACATCAATTTATATAAAATAAATTTGTACAATAGTTTGTTGCTATATTATTACTCAATACTAATTACTGTAATTTTAAAAATTATATTGACTTAGTACTATTTATTTATAATGACTTATCCAATAGTTATAAGTTTTTATAAAAAAAAATTTGTTGTTATTTATTTGTCTCTTTAGTAAAATTTTAAAAGATTAAATAAGTTATTTTTTTTACTAATGAAATCTCAAATTTTTGCCTTTTGGGAGAAGAGATTAATTTTTTTAAATATTAAAATGTCTAAAATATCATTTACCTATTTAATAATCTTACTTTATTCTTTTTATAACATAACTAAAAAATAATATATTAAAGTAATTTTATAATTTTTAATAAAAGCTCTCATTAATAACAAACAAATAAAAATTTTTTGGGTAAAAGTTTTCTTATAAAAGCCCTATTAACTAAAGCTCTAATTAAATAAACTCTATTTAAAAAATTATACAAAAAAAACCTTAATTTTACACTTGTATGATAAAGATTTATTATGTATTTAAAAATTTTATTAAAATTATTATTTAAAAATTATATTTACTTCGTACTGTTGATTTTTATTTCATAATTACCCTTTTTTTTTTTCCCTCATAAACAATTGTAACTTAAAAAATACAACATTTCAATACTAAACATGGCCTAAATAACACTAAATATTGATTACTATTCTTTGTTTCTCAAACTTCTAAAATACAATCACATGCTTTTATAATGTAAAACTTATACTCGAGTAAAATGTTTAATCTTAAAAGTTAAAACTAGAAGTATTTTGAGTACAATATATGTGGTACAAATTAATATTTTCGTATATCTTAAGACCCATTTTTATCAAACATATTATAACACTTTTAACGTGTATTAGTTATTTATATTAAATTGATAAAACATGTATACCGTCCACTAAACCATTAGCTGCTGTTTGAAAGTTAATAAAATTATAGCAAATTGATAATTTTGTCTTTCAAATTCAAATTAGAGTAAATAAAAGTTATTATTTATATACCCTTAAATTATTACTTGTATCATTTATTTATATATAAAAAGATCAGACTACCCTTTAACATCATCATATTTAAACAATAACTAATAATTTAGTAAATAACATATATATTTTGTCAGAAGAATGACTAATACACTCTAAAAATATTATAATATATTTAATAACGAAATAAATTAAAGATATATAATTAATAATTTTCTTAATATAAATGAAACGATGTTGTAACGTGCATCCACTTGAGTTCGAAACAAATAGGTTCAGCGGACCAGGAAACTAATAAGCTGGTTTTATAATCGATAAATTGGAGATGTATTTTTACTTTCTTAAATGGGACCCTCGTAATCCAGCAATCTGAAAATGGACCCCTCGTAATCCAGCAATCATAAAATGGAACCCTCAGCCATTGAGTGAAATCCCTCGCACCCCTTTAAAACTCATATGAAATCCCATTTATTATATATATAGCTCTTATTTTGATGAAGATTACAGAAAATAACCGAAGGTTACAAATAAAATTTAATTAAATATTAAAATGTAATTTTTTATAATACAAATCTTATCATTATATAATTTATTACTTTATTATCTCAAAATTATTTTAATTTTAAAATAATTATTTATATCATTCAAAGATGCACGACTTATAGGTGTAAAAATATTTTAATTTAATTTAATTTATATTTATTCTTTTATGTAATTTTTTCTAATAATAGAACTATGATTACGGATATAATATTCTATAAAGATGAAAAAATCGCGGCTCATTGATTTTGTTATGTTATAAAAAAGGACCACTTTGTGTGATTGTGATTGGGCAATGGCCTTTCTCTTGCCACGGGTAAAAAAAAATCTTTTCATACCTTCAATTTCAAACAATTAGAAAATAACTAATGGGTTAGTAGTCTTTTAATAACTATGCAACCCAACAATTAGGAGTTTAAGCACTTTAGTTAGGACTTAAAATTTTTTATAAATAACTTATAGTCCTTCTCTTTAGTAAAATATAAAATATAAGTAGAATAATTATGTTTTTTTAGTATTTAAGAGGATTATTTATCTTGATAAATATTTTATAAAATTTAATGTAATATTATAGTTTTAATACATTTATCTATTAAATAATAATTATAAATATATGATATATAATCAATATTAAAAAAATAAAAAATGACTTGTCTACATAAGGCTAATAATGCAGACAAATGTATATGGTTCAAGAAAATAATAATAATAAAACATGGGGTCAAAAAAAGGAAAATTTCGTGATTTGAGATCAAATACCATTTGCTTCGATGTTGACTAAAATTTGGGAAATTTTGATTGACCAAAGTACTCTAATTAAACAGCACCACAAAGTGCACAAAAGATTTATAAAAAATCAACCAAAAAAAAAAAATTAACAAATCATTCCTAAAGGGGATATTCTAAAAATGAGGTGGGTTTACAAAAACTATGGGTTGAGATATCACCATCCTTCTTGTATTATACAGTCACATCACATGGTATACACAGACAGTCATTGCAATCAAATTGTTCAAAGTAGGAACACACACACTTCATTATTTGATGCATGTAATTAGCACAAAGTAACAACAGTAGAAAATCCTACCAGCAACTGCAATTCCAACAATAATCTTTTTTTTTTCTTTTTTTTTCATTTTAAAATAATCAAAGAAAAATTCACATAAGCCGCAAACTTCTCGCTCAGCGTTACACAAACCATTATAGCAGTGGTTTAAAAGTAATTCAAGGCCAGCAGCTTCTGTTAAGCCTCTAAAGTTCAACTCACTAGCAAGCTTGATTGACTTAGCTCGTTTTAAGTACTTAAAGCTGATAACGTTTATGCCTGATTTCTTATATAAGCATTTCCTTTACAATCAAATGTCAAGAAAATTAGTAGAATATAAAGGAAGAAATAATAAAGCAAATAAATGGAACAGAATTACTTCCCTCAGAAATGATTACAAAAGTCAAATCTGTTTCCTAGCATAGTTGAAACCTAACTACCTTAGGGATCTTGTTACCTTACATAATTATGTAAAGATTCATAACTTTTCCAGTTTGATGAAAATCTAATAGTTATAGAAATAACAGGTTTAAGGTACATACAGTTTTACAGCCGTTGGATTTTCATTAAACGGTTATGGAAAAGTTATGTACCTTGCACAATTATTATGTAAGGTAACTATTACTCAACATTAGTGATCTAACAATAAAGAATACTCTAGAATCCTCTATAGATTACTAGAAGTTTCCCACTATATCACAAACATGCATTTTATTCAGCCATCAAAATAAAAATCTAAAATACATGAACAGAATCTCTAACCTGCTATTTACTAATTTACATTAATGCAAACTCTCTTGCTAATGAAATGCAGAACATTATTTCACAAGTGACTGTCAACTCTTGAAACTTTCCAAACCCTATAGACATCTAATTCAGTCAAGGGTGGTTTCGAAGCTTAATTTGCTTCTACATAAATATGTAAACCTGAATGCCTAATATTTAACCTTCCAGTCCTTCCGACACTTGACGCTTCGTTAGCTTCTGTTTCTCTAATGTACACTGTACAAATCCACAATAATCACCTATACAACAGTATAAACCACAAATAGCATGTAGCTTATACTGGTGATGGGGAGAGTAAAAATTCTGGTTGTAATCTCTGTAGAAGTATCCCACAAAAGGGACAAAAGGGTTTTGGGATTTCGTCTTGAACAGAAGATCCTATTAAAGATTTGAAATCATCAGGATATCTAGGCATTACAAATATAGGCTCTGGTGCCAGTTTGAAAGTCCAGCGCTGACAACATTTGCAAAACCATAGAGGAGTTGCAGGGCAAACCTGCATGGATACGGAACATCTTACTAATTTGTGTTTCTGATTATCTCCATCACTGTTCTCCAGACCTCGGCAAAAAGCAACTTCTGGGGAATCAAAAGGCACCGATGCTGTGCAATAGGTACACTGCTCTTCTACATATTTATTGTGGTGGTTCCTGTTCTTCAAGGAAGTATATCAATGGTTAAACAACAAAGATACAAAATCTTGTTTACATGGAGTTCAAAGTTTCCTAAAATGAGAAAAAAATTCTTTAGTTTACATTATATTGTTAAAAAGGATTTTTTTGGGGAAAATTATGAACAATCATTTTCTGGGATTCCATGAAACGATATCCTTTTGGTCTTTTGCTATCAATAAAGGAGATGGCTCAATCCAATGGAGTAGCTGCTACTGGAAATGTTGGAATAGAGCCTTCTAATGGTTATGTTAAGGAAAACCAAACCCACAGCATTATGTAGCAAGATAGCCAAAAGGTCCCATGTTTGTTTCCCATTTTCGCATAAACATGCATTCATTTATCATGCAGAATTCTGCAGCATAAGGAATAAAATAGAAAGATTACCTCCTGTCACTCCCTACAACTTCTGATGCAAGGAGTTTTAGTTGATCTCTTACACGTTCACGGTTATGTGCAATCCACTGCTCCATTTGTGCAATTCCATCAGGACACCAATACAAAGTTTGAGAACAAGTTGAGGTCGCATAAGCACCGAGGCTTATAAAAGCAGAGAAACTGAAACCCACAAGTCTTTCACGGAGTTCTCTTTCACTGTTCAAAAGCAACTCCATCCATAAAGTAAGTTGCTCCTCTTCAGAGCCATAAATTTCTCCTAAGTTCTGTATTTTGCAGTTGATTTGATCAGCCTTGAGCTCTGACAGTATTACACGTCTTAAGATAGCATTAATGAGGTGCAATTGGCAAGAACTAAACTTTGATACACTTTTAGATACATGTGACAGAACAGTTTTCGTAGAAAGGCCAACATGTGATCCCAAATACAATGAAGAGAGTGACCCCAGATACAATGATGAAAGCCACTTAAGTAGTGTACATTCTACATACTTTGGTATAGACCGTTTGAAGGCCAATAATGCTCCAATAAGATCCCAAACAACCAAAGGCTTGTGCAAATCTTCATATTGCTGCAAAGACCACAAAATATTGGACTCCCAAATAGACAATTCCTTCTTGAAAAAATCAGGGCAAGCTTGATGATCATACTGTGGAAAAGTGTTTGACAAAACATCTAATTGTTGCCCACCAATCCAAAAGAACTCAATAGCTGATCTCTGAGCCCTGAACATGTTTCCAGAGAGTAAACCATTCTATAAGTGAGGCATAAGAATAAAAAAGCAGCAATCAAATATTACTTGGCATTGTCTCTACTGATCCCTCCATTTTCACTCCCATAGATGTGAACAATTCAGTTAACAAATAAACTGGCTCAACTTTTTAATATTTTCAAGCTTGTTAATTTTTGCGCTCAAACTCAAATCAACTCCAGCTTCAGCGTGACTGCTTAACTTTGACAAGGAAGCTCATGAACCTACATATTGATTATCGTCTACTGATTTATATCATGAAATTACACATAATATATTTTTAAATCTCTCATATAAAGGCTAGAATGTCGTATGTAATATAAAGTTAAATATGAGAAAATATATGCCACAAACTAATATTTGAACAAAGCTTGAGCATTATTGTCAAACTTGATCCATCACAAGCTGAACTCAAACTTTGACAATTTCTTCAAGCTGAGATAAAAATGTCTAGTATTCCGTTTTGGCTTGTTTGTGTCCCCATTTCATGGGATGTTGTGCTAGTTTCCCCTTTCATATTCTTTTGTTGCTTGTAGTTAGCATTTAGGTGGTGTTTGTTTTGAAGAAAAAAAAGGGAAAAATGGTGGAAAAGAGAGGGGAGAGAAAAGGAGAGGAGGGGGAATTTCAATTTTTATTATTTAGCGGTGTCATGGAATTCTAGGGGGAAAGGGGTGGACTATTTTTTACTTGGACAAGTTTATTCTTGGTGGTAAAATTTCAATATTTGTTATTAAGTAACATTAAAAAAATATAAAAAATATTAATCAATTTATATTATTTACTAGATTAGTAAATTATAAATCAATTTAACATTTAAAACAAAAAAATAAAGCAAATAGTAACCAAAAAAAATTTATTATCAACAGATTTGACTTTCTTCAACTTTCTGCATTTATAATTTAAAAATAAAAATATAATAAATAAACATACTACAGAAATAATCTTCATTCCGTTTTCAACACATACAAATCGAATGATTTTCTTTAAAAAATAACTAAATGAAAATATGATGTTCCTATTTTTATCTCTCTTATACAGAAAATGGTAGTTGCAAATAGAGAACCACATGCAACAGCGTACGGTAATTAAATGATTTTTAAGGGATAAATATGGTATATGGTAATTTACACCTACTGCATTCTTGAAATAAAAAATTGAGGAAACTGAATTCTTCAATTTGAAGCAATTGGAGTTGCATCAAAATTTGATTTCCCTGTTCATTACTGCCAACCAAACAGTGGAAACCTTAGAGAAATTCGAATTCCTCTCCTCTCTCCTCTCTAGTAAATTCAAATTCCTCTCTCTCTCTTCTCTCCAGTCAACCAAACACAGCCTAAGTTTTTCTTAACTTGAGTTATCCATTTCCCTAATATCCTCTTATTAGTTTCATGTAACAATTTATTTTTATTAGTTTCATATAACAATTTATTCTACACCATACATCCCATCGCGAATTCTGACATACACAAACTACACTCTCATAGAGCATTTAGTAGGACAGGAGTCACTCACCTTGCCTGGTACATGTGATCTAATGCATCCAGATCAAAATTGCGGACCTGCAAGAATCAGTCACATTCTTTTTCAGTTTTAACTTAACCGTATGTGAAACAACAGCTTTTCAATAGCACTATGAAGACTTTCTGTAGCTAGATAATGGGAAAACAAAAAACTAAAAAGACCGATATTCTACTCTGCCTCCTCTTATCAATTAATGAACAAAATGATTTAATGATACTTAAGTATTATCAGGTGGTGTACCTGTTTTAATCTCATGCAACTAAATTAATTGATATTAAATCCTTCTTCCAATAGTAAGCCAAAAAAAGTCTTACAGAGCAATGTTCTTGTAGGTAAGATTAAGAAAACTATAATAATTTCATGAATCCTAAAGCACTCCGATTGCCCCTTGAAGAGTTGTACTGCTTGATTTTCTTTTTCAGGAAAAAAACAGAACAATTGTATGAATAAAACCAAGAAGAAAATTTGTGAACCAGAAGTGTTCAAACAAAAAAACTTGATTTTCTAGTTTAAAACAGCAGAATCAAACAGTGTATAATACTTCGGTATCCAACAGCAGCAAAGTTACTGTGCAGACATAATATGCTACTAAGTACTAGTGAAATGTTCTTACATTTGCACCTAAAAGGTGAACGAACCTTTTTTTGGAAAATGATAATAATAATACAAATTAAGTGTGTCTATTCAAATAACTAGTGTGAAATAAATGCAGAATTTCAATTCAATAACAGTAACATTCATATGCAATCTAATAGATTCTAAAATTTACATATGTAGGCATATATGCTGAAAAATGCTTTCCTGGAGGCCGAATATGTCTACAGTTGAAACTACTAGCAAAAAAATAAAAAAATGAATAAAAAATAAAAAATTGGGGAGATATCAGGAAGACAAAATGCCATACCATAGCAACAACTAGATTTCTGGGGGACACAGCCATGCCAAGGCAAGAGACAAATGCATCTGGAAGCTGGATAGAATGATTCACATTGTATTCAATTAGAGTGAAATATTAGTGAAGTATTTTTAAGTCAATAAAGAACAGAAAGGGTAACATCATACATCAGGGCAGCTCTGCAGACCAGGAGTGTTTGGAGGAATCGATACTTCAGAGAGAGAATTCCCATGAAAAATCCAGCTACGCACAAAATTATCCTACAGCCATCATTAGATAATGAAATTTAATTAGCAGCTTCATTTTTTGTCCGCATGAAAAAGGAGGAACAGCTTGTATGCGTTGAAGTGCATAACATTTTTGACAAGAAATGCTGGGAAAAAATAGGAAAATTATAAAATGAATAATCATGCACATAAAATATTTTGAATTTCTAGATACGCTTTTCTTTCTGTTTCCCTGCTTCAGCTGCTATGGTCTCTTGGTTCAGATGGTCTTTCATTAAGGGTCCCAAAATGTGGAAATAAATGTACCGACGGAAAAAAAAAAAAAAATTCAAGAAAGACACGACAAAAAATGTCTACTTTAATCAAAACAACTCCTTAATTTCCAATTGGGATTGACATGCTGTTTTGAATCTATATTTTGAGGTGCAGCTGAAATTATTTATGAAACCTAATTTAGTTTTTTTCATCAATAGAGATCAAAATTAGACGATTACAAAATTTAATGAGTGAAGAGTGAGCATATTTTAAATTTATTTTCTGAAAAAAAAAAAATCTAATTTTCACTTTTAGCAGATTGAGTATTTTGCAGACACAATTATTAGTATTTGGCATGTAATTAGATCTATTAAAAAATGTTTTCTTGAGCATTAAAAGAGGGCTCAAGCCAGTCAGAACAACTTTGCAGATTTCTTCATTTAAAAAAGCAGAATATTGAATCAAAACAAAATCACCCTTCACAAGAACCCGTTCTGACCAGGCTAACACCAAATATTGTCTCTCTATATTAACTGAATCTAATTGAAGTTGAATTAGAAAAGCATGATAAGTAAGCAAAATCTTCTTTTTTCAACTACTGCTCATATGGACCTAGAGTAACTACAACCTGACTAGCCACCCTGCTGAAATCTTGTGGCAAAATTCATAAGTACCATTAAAATATATATAAAGATATTCTGCCAAAGATATGCCATCTAATTTACATGCATTTAGAGATAGCACATATGAAATGAGGAATTTATAAATTGGCAGAAGGAATCAGACAAACAGAGGAAGAAAAAGATTTGAATATGATGAACTAAGGTTAGTAGTAGCTAGTTTAATGCATATAAAACATCAGACAGAGGGAATGAATCTGAAAATAATCATATGATACCTGTCAGACTAAGAATTATTGATATGATGCAGTTGAACTTCATAAATTTTAGTACCTGACTGCAGCTGTAGAGACAACATCCATCAAAAGCCCAAGCTAAACCTGTAACCTGATAAATCCTCAAGTAATTAAATCAACATTGAGATGCAGCAGAAGATAAAATAACGAGAAGATAACAAAATGATGCTTACAACTTGATCATGGGCATTATATGAGCCAGATTTATCAAATTTGCTACAACTTATGTCACATATCCATAAATCAAAAGATCCAGATCCTTTGCCAACTGCTAAGAGCATTAGGTGAGGGGACTGGACAGGCACAATGAGTGATAGAACAGAGATTGGGACAGTATTAGCAGTTATAACCTATTAAAGAGAGAAAATGAAAAAAGCATTGGTTTAGTTAACTCTGTAAATGAAACGAAAGTACTCCAACGAACAAGCGCTACCTCTTTCAAAAGGGAAAATGGAACACAACGAGCATCAACTGACTCCAGCAACTCCTGACAATATCCATCCCAGATCCTCACACTATTGAAGACAATAAATGTATTAACAAAAAACCTCACAAATATTGAGGAACTCAAGGGATTAAACTCTTCCGTCTTCAGCATTAGGGATAAACCAGTTTTCAGCACTGCTATGAAAAATGGAAATGGGCAAATTTTCATCATCAAAATGCATCAATCATGATTCAGGTATTGAGTTACAATTGATATTATATGAAAAGAAATCATTCATCCTATAATATTATTTTATCATTCTCCTCTAAATTAAATCCAAATGCTATGAAATGGTAATATAAACATTTTTTTTTTGTTAGACTATATTTGACCAATATCTAAGCATATCCAAGCTTTTCAAATGTACTCACAAAGGTGCAGTGACTAAGAGCAGATTTGGTAACCATTTACAAATTAAACTTCTATAGTTGAGAAAAGTTTAGAAGCAAATGAAAATATACTACTATGCATAACTCACCTTCCATCAGAGCTCCCAGTAACCAATAAAACTTGAGGATTTGAAGAATCAGACGAAATCACTGCCAAACTGATGGTGGTGATCCAAGAATTATGTGCCTGAAGTAGCCCAATGAGCACTGCTGTCGTAGGAACCTTGCAGTCCTTAACCGAATAGCATTCTGGAACACAGATTCTCCATAATGAAATTTTGCCAGACCTCCCTCCAACAGCTAGAATTGAAAACCAGTTGGAAGAACCATTTTTGGGAACTGGATATTTTTTGGAATGTAATCTGAGCACAGGTGACCAGGCAACAGCAAGGGAATGCAACATTGCACTACGAGAGGCATATCGATCAGCAGTTATAAGTGGGAATGCAACATTGCAATTACTTGGTGTCTTGGTGATAGAATTTCCTTTAGATTTAGATGAGGCGGCTGTTGGATGAGTTTTATTTTCTTTCATCTTACTAGATGTAAAGTCAACAACCTGAAAAACAAAAGATAGAAACAACCTTACTGAAACTTGATTCCCATATAAAGTAATGATTTTTTTATTTTTTTAATTAGCAACAAGAAGGTAATCAAATCCCGTCCAACCATAGACCTCTTGTACAGCAAGATATTTTTCCAGTTAAACCAACTAGCACCCACTATACCCATATAAGTTAAATCCTACTAATTTCCAAAAAGAAACAAATTACAATTCTTACTGGAATACACAATGTGACTTGTGGAATGGGTGAATGGAGAAAAAACTTGGCAAGAAAATCATACCCTGGCCCTTTCAATGGAAAGGCAAGAGCCAACATCAGAATCCTTGCTACTTCTACCATTACTGCAACAGATCAGTTGTTAAAGAAAAAACAAAGGGTAAGTGCAACCAGGAAAGTATCTTGTACAGTCAACCAGAGGTTCATAAAAAGTAAGTTTGAACTTCCAAAATTAAAGATATAACTACCTAAATACAATGTTGACAAAAAGATGAAGAAAAGCACACTTGACGTACCACATTGGACCATCAAGGGTACCAGGAAAGTCCTAAACAGGTTCATTTTGTAATGTAAAGGCTTTATTAGGATCTAGGTGGTAGTTCACGAGTCCATATCATAGATCCAAATTCGAAAATATGGTTGCATCCATAAACTAGCAGTAGACAGTATATGATTATGTTGTTCATTGAGTCTGTAAAACGTAGAGCTGATGCTAACCCTATAAGTGATGCCTAGTGGATGGAGGTCTAATGGCCATAGGACCCTCAGCAAAAGGTCAAGAAGCTCCTATTCTCATCCTTCTTTGTAAAATTTATGCAAGTTAATGTTCTTATTTGGTCACCACCATAACCATCACGCAATTTCTCAAATACATGAAAGTTGGGCATAAAAGTGATTCATAGAAAATTCCTGCACCCAATTCTCAATTGCAAGGAACACATAAAAATTCAGCCTTTTCCACCCTTGCCGGATGGTGAACCTATCTTGTCTTCTAAAAATAAATCACTGTACCCGTGACACATCCTACAGCTCACCAGGCAGAACCATTCAGTTCTTTATTCCTTCCTTCAACTATGTATTACAAAAGATTATAAACTATTTACCAATTTCATTACTCAAACAAGTTAACATTAATATAATAATATAATATCCTGATTTAAATTAAATAATTGCACAACTGAAGAACAAAAAAGAAACGTGGTACTAAATAAACTTCTAATTAGATGAAAATAAAAGAAGATAGCTTTTTACTTTACACCAGATGCGTGGACTCTTCTACGTTTACCCTCCTTTCTTGGTGCAGAGTTTGGCAAATCATCAATAGGTTCATGCGCTGGTGTTTTCTCCTAGTAAGAGAGTACACAAATATTATTTTGCAGACTAAAGGGCTGATTTGGTTATTAGAATGTGCTAATTAATGCATCATAACATCATTTAGTAAGACAACACAAACAAGATTCAGCAGTAGTTGATAGAACTTACTTCAGGAAATTCTGCAGAAGAAATGTGTGGTTCCCCAAAGTTAATAATTGCAAGGTAGTCATAAAGTCTATCTGATATATCTACATCCTAAGAAAGATTCAAGGAAAACAAAGTTGGAATCTAATTTGCTAGAAGTAAACAAAAACAGTATTATTCAAAACAACAACTATCAAGACAAAAACTGGAAAATCATTACAAATGCAATAATAGAAAGTAAATAGTGCAAGTGTTCATAAGAGAGGACTAAAAAAAAAAAAAAGAAATTGATAAATCATTTGTTTACTTATATATTTTTGTTCAATAATAGTGATGAATGAAAAAGTATTCCACAAATGAAATGCATTGTGTTCAAGAGATACATGGGTCATGTTATATATGAACCAAAGTTAACCAACAAAATTTGCTTACATTTTCTTAAGAAATTATATTTGATACATAATAAATGACTGTAAACATATACAGATCAATTATAGGGATCTGTATGTTCTATTTTAACATTTCTGGAAAATGGTTATGTTAAAACTATATCAGCAGATTCGGCATTACCAATATTGGCAATATGAGTAATTCCCAGGGTAATTACAACGCACACTTACTATCACTACCAACATTGGCATCATGAATTTGCTTCCATGGTGCATACCTCAATCCACTCAGCCCCAAAATCACAAAATGGAGGACGATAAATCTTCACACGTCCTTCTGTTGTGCAAACAGCTAACAAGCACCTGGATAAAATTACATCATGAACACAATTAAATAGCATTAATAAGTTCTAAAGAACATAAAAAAAATGCCATTGCAAGAACAGGTGGATGAAAGGAAGAAATAAAAAGTAATTTCAAATTCATACCCCGCGTTAGGGGCCATTCCAATAGGAGACCATGAAATTGATCGAACAGAAGGTCGACGGTCTCGATTTAAGGAAGTGGACAATAGGCAATCACTAAGTAACTCTGTAAAAGTTCCAGTTTTAAATTAAACATATGCTAAAGATCTGAAATTTTCACTCAAGTAAAAGCAAATGAGCATATTTTAGTCGCAAACTTAAAACTACAATGGCTTACCTTCTCTTTTTACCACACCAATTGGATACGGTACACAATCAGGAATCGTGATCAGTCCTCTAGGACCAAAAGGCAACGCTGGATTCTGAAGAATTAGAATTTTAAAAGAAAAAAATCAATTAAAATTAAAAGTATCGAATTTGAAATCTAACAAAAGTGTATCAGTTAGTGTAACGGCTACCAGAATTATGACAAGATGACCAGAACCAACGGCAATTAAGTTCTCATCGGACCAGGCGATGGCATTTGGATAGCACGGAGCGGTCGCTAGCGTAGCTGCCTGAAAACGTGAAGCCATTTTTGTTCTGTTCTGAGATTGCTGGTTTTTTTTGGTTTATTTTAAGGAGAATTTGGAGGGAAACTGCAGCAACAGCAAGCAAAATGGTTATGAGAGTGAAAAACCCTAGTTCGAATCGCGTTGGAAGAAATCTTAATAAGATAGATTTATCAAATTATTCAATATCCATACGGATCCCGGGTCATCCATTTGTTACGGATTCATATCCGCCACAGGTAAGATACCTATAAACCGGTGGGATTGGCGTTGTTTTCACCCTATTATTTATGTAAATTTATATTTTTAATGAATATAAATTAACAATAAAATATTTATAGTTAATTAATTAAATTCTTTTAATTTTTTCTTATTTTGGTTTCTTTAACTATTTAAATTACTTTCATATAAATTTTATTTGATTATTTTATTCTTAGGGGGCGTTTAATAGTTTGTATTATATTGTATTATATTATATTAAAATAGTGTTGGTTTGCTAATTATATTTGACTTTAATTTCTAGTTGTATTTCACTGCATTAAAAAGTGGATAATATAATGAAAGTTGTATAAAATAAACCCATGGAGGGCAAGTTTAACTTGTATTGCATTAAAATATTGTTCATATTTTAAATATAATCATTTAAATTTTATTATTTAATAAATTATAACAAATTTCAATTTATTAAATATTATTTACAATTAAATTTAAATAAAAATTTTAATATAAATAATAATATAAGATAGTATAACCCAAATATTTAATAAATAAATGATAATACATTATTTTCCTTTCATTACTAAAAATCAATTTAATTATTTTACTTTAAATATGAAAAAATATTTTAATTTTATTTAATCATTTATTATTTACTAAAATACTAATTTTTAAAAATAAATTTAAATTAAACAACTATATTCAACATTAATAAATAAAATAATTTTATAATTTAATATTGTATTGTTTTATTAAATAATTATATAGTACTATAATTTGACAATGTAATATTAAATAATAATATAATATAAGCTGATTATACTATATTATAATATAATATTATTAATAATATAACATAATATTTTTATATTTTATTATTTAATAATAGAATATTATTTAAATTATTTTTTATTATAAAATTAATATAGAAATATAATTATTTAATACTTAATTTCAAAATTTAATAATAAAAACCTAAAATATTAATAAATTTAAACAATATTAATTTACTTTAAACATTAATATAAAATAATATTTTTTTATATATAGTTTATACTACACTAAATATAGCATTGCATTATAATTTTAAATATTGCATTCTCATTATAATTTAATGCATCATAATTTAAACAATATTAGTTTAATTTAAACATTAATATAAAATAATGTTATTTTATATGTAATATGAGGTTGTTTGATAATGCAATAATATTACATGGTTAGTGCAGCAAGTGGCTGCATTCAGTCAGGTTTAGCTAATACGGCAGTTGCCGCATTAGTTATTATTATTTTTACTTTATAATAATAATAAATAAATATAAATTTTTAATTTAATACAATATTATATATTATTAATTATTAATTTTTTATGTTTTATTATAATTATTAATATAAATTAATTATTTATTATTCAATAATATTAAGTTATTTTTTATTTTTATTATATTAAAAATGAAATTTTAGTGAAGCAACCAAAAGCAAGAAGGAGGGTGAATTGGGTATTTAAAAAAATTAAGCAATAATCACACGAAATCAATTTCAACAAATACTTTAAACATATAAATAACAATAAATGCAATAATGAATATATTTAACAGGCTCAAGGAAAAGAAAATAAACAGAAGATTTTTACATAATTAGGCTAAACTTGCTTACATCCACCATTCCAAGTAAATCGAGCTTGATGATTCCATTATTTAAGCCTTACTATCCAAGGCTTCAAGATTTTTACAATTGATTTGGTGTCAATATCTAATCTTATCAGCTTATTATTTGAATTATATCGATTTGTCGTTTATTTTACAGAAAGTATAATTTTGTTCGAACTCTTCAAACTCTTTACGAAACTAAAAAAGCTTTTATTTTTTGAATTAAAAACAACGCTTTTTCTTAATTTTTACAGTTACTCATTTCGTGAGATTATATATCCACATAAAAGAACTTTTTTCTTGAAAATACAATAAAAGATTAAGTTAAGCTTTTAAGTACTTTGATCATACATTCATTTATTCACTTGAATAAAAAAATACATGTGAAATATATGCATTTTTCCCTGACACGTGGTTTGTTATCATTAAAATCGAAAGATCATATAACCGTATAGGTCAACAAAATATATAACTAAATAATGTAAATAATGTATTATTTAATTATATTACAATAATTAATATATAAAATTGATTAATATTTAATAAGTTAATATAACTAATAATAAATACTTAAATACTATATAAAAATAAAAATAAAACATAATATTAGATTATTTAATTATATTATAATAATTAATATATGAAAATTGATTATTATTCAAAAATTTAATATAACTAATAAAAAATACTTGAATAATATATAAAAATATAATATAATATTACGTTATTTAATTATATTACAATAATTAATATATAAAAATTAATTATTTTTAAGTAATTTAATATAACTAATAATAAATATTTAAATATGAATAAATTTGAATAATATTAATTTAAAATTAATAATAATATAAATAATGATATAAAATATTATTATATATAGTACAAAAGTCCTGGTTGGATTATTTAACAAAATTTATTTTGTTAGTGAATATGTTGTCATAATTGTATCACTTTATTATTTTGTGATTATCTTATGTTATACATAAACTTTTATTGTATTATCCTAAGATGGCTTTTGAACTAATCTTGTAGGTTTTAATTATTTATTTATGTTTTTATATTATTTTGAGTTATTTGATTAAATTATTTGTTTTAATCTTTGTTTCACAGGTTATATATTTAGAAAATACTGGAAAATAAATGTTATGCTTCCGAATAAAACAATAAGTTTCAATTTTTATGAAGAGTTATAATATTTTTTTTTAACATTATACTAAAAAAATGTTAAATTTATAAAACTTAAGATTTCTATATTTAGTATTTTTTAAGTACAAAGTAAATATTATTTTCTAAATATAAATTTAAATTAATCACAAAAATTAATACAATACAATGTATTACAAAGCATAGTATAGTTAAAAATTAATACAATACAATATAGCACCAAGTATTGTGAAACATTGTTATAATATCATGTTAATGTAATATAACATAATACAATACACTTGTCTTAAAATAATGCAATACATCATAACTCTATTACGTGTGCCAAACAAATTCAAAATGTCTTGCATGCATGATAAAGAAATTCTGTTTATTTAGCATTGAACCATTGAGATTAATATTTTTGCTAAGCCTTTTCGAGTTCAGATTTTGATTAAAAAAAATTTCTATGCTTGTTTCTATTTTATTTTGTTTACTTAACTGATATATAAACTTGGTTTGGCCGAATTTTCTCATAACTTTTTTTTTTTTTACTGAATTTGACTAAGTTTTTGTGCATGCATGGTTTAATTTTGAAATCTTGGTAGTTATTAACAACGTTGATGAAATTTTCAAGAAAATTTTCTTAATTTTCTTTGCTACCATTGGATAAACGTGGTCCCTTCAACTTACAACAATTTTAGGATTATGTCAATTTGGGATACAATAAATACTAATCCAATTTTATTGAATTGGAGTGTATTTTGTTGATCACTATTGGTAAAAGTTGTTTTGTTAAAGATATTTGAGGTGTCTTTGATCACGTATTTTTGCTATGGTTAATTTTGATATGGTGTTTTTGAGAACAAAGAATCCATATAATTTGTGCAAGTTCATTAATCATGCTGGGATTAATTTTATATTGTTGCAAGTTAGCAATCGACGGTCTCCAAAGTGGTTAAATGGTTTGTTGATTAAATTTGTTCCACTGCTATATGCCAATGAAATTAGAGGCTTTTTTGTGTGCTCTCATTCAAGTACATTGTGTTTTGCAAGCATTTACTAAACATACTATGGTTAAATTGTTCCGATATGAAGTTTACTAACATGGAATGCAAAATATCATGTTGCTGTAATTCTTTACATTTACAATCAGTTGTCTTTCATGTATCAACTTATCAGTCAACATTGAGGTGAGCTGTATGCAACATACATGTTGCAGTAGTGGAGTCTAGATTTAATCTTAATTTCTTATTAAAACATAATGCTTTGGTGTTAATTTGACATGTAATTTTGCCAAATGCTCCAACTGCAGTAATTCTTTTGTCTCTGGTAGGCTAATATTATTAAAGCCTTGAATGGCTCCTTAAGAGGATAGGTTATGTTGACCGGGATGAGATAGCTATCTTGAATGCACAGCGTAGAATCGATTGTTGAACAAGAACTTATTGACGACTACAAGAGGGATATGTACAAATGTGTGTGTGTGTGTGTGAAGGGGGAGGGGGGGGTGGTTGACGGATAAAACATGATTCTCTCCCCTAAGTTTTCTCCGCAATTATTTATTTTTTCGTTTTTGTTCTCATGGCTAAGACTCTTAAGTTTACACATTGAATCTGAATGTATAATAAAAAATTCCACAACCAGGAATGTCTTTGTAGTCATAAGATGTTGTTGCACACCAAGAATATATCCAATTATCCATCATCAAATCATACACAAATTGATATTATTATTTCATTAAATTGGTATTCTTATATTATGTTTATTGTAAGTGGCTGATTGCTTACAGATTCAATCATTTTAAAAATCAAGAGGGAGAACTAGTAAATATTTTTCTTAAATTGAATAAATCCCTGGCTGCTTATTGTGTTTGCTTATGGCTTAGTCATCATTATTTGCACTCGCAATCTTGAGAGTGATTTCGATTTTTCATCATTGGATTCGTGTTTTTCAAAATCTATAAAATTGAAATTCAAGGAAAATAAATCAGTAGTTTCTCTCATCAAAGTTAATTAAACCACGATGATGTCAATTTCAGCACGTTCGATGCCTTCTTCGACGGATCATGCAACCAGAAACTAAAGTTCTTGAAGCCAAAAGAGAACGGCAACAACAACAACAATGTTAATGATTTTATTAAGAAGAAGAATGAAGACAGTAGCAGGTTAACGTCAACATAAGCACCATGGAAATCGGCGGCGAATGACGTTAATAAGATGACGCAGCAGAACAAACCATTACTGAGTGCGCTTAGAGTCTTAGGCACAAGTAGAGACAACGGAAAAAAAAATTGCAGAGAAAACTTAAAGAGAGGGAAATCAAGTTTTATAAGGAAGATGATAAGTTGAGAGAAGGCGCATTAATTACCATTATTATTATGCACTTATATTATTAATTTCTTAAAATCTTGGCCGTTAATATATATTAAATCTAATGTATATAAATTAGTGTAAAAATTTGTATAATTTTAAGAGGTTGTTGATCAGTCCCTATATATATATATATATATATATATATATAATTTATGTAACAATTTATCAGATGCTTTAATTTTTGGTTTAGTACTGATATTGGTCATGGTCTGATTGATAAGTTAAGGGTTAATACCACGGAAAATTTTAATAAAATTTAAAGAGTTTGTTTAAGAACTAAAGAAAATTATACTGTAAAGTAAATTACATGAAAAACTTTTTTTCTCTTATTGAATGCAAGTATATATATAGGTTAAATAAATCATAATCCTAATCTAATAAAAAGAAAATATCTTAAATGATTGAATAAAATAGAAATAACTGGTTTAACCTCTTTTAAAGATTAAAACACTATCTGAAAAAATAATAGCATATCTTTCATCCTTAATGCATCAATTTATGAATTTAAATGATCAGAAAATTCAAGAGCTTGAATCATGCATTTTGTTGGTCTAAATATTCCTTCAATAGGCCTTCAAGTATTTAATTGATCTGAAGTTACTTGAATCAGTCTAAAATACTTCTTTGAATTTCTTTGCAAGAGCTCTTATAATAGGTTTGACAGAAACTTGACTAGGATCCAAACATGTCTTATTCCATGTTCTGTGCCATCCTTATCCTCAATTTCATCAAGAGTTAAACTCTTTTTTAATCACAGTTTTGCCTATGGACTTCGTTAAGGAGAGTAATGATGCAGATGTGCTTGGGCTACAGGTTCAAGATTCATTAAATAGGTTATTCGTTGTTGCATGGTCTATGTGAGGTAATTTGTCTCATGAGTTCTATCGCTTGGAGGCTACATTTCATCTGGATTTGAAGCTGTGTAATCAGATGATACATTATAAATCTCTTAGATAATAGTGAAATTAGCAGGTTATTGTGCATTTGTTGATTGATTGTCGAATGTATAATAAATTCTGTCTTTGAGAAGTTCTATAATTTGGTCTAGTTACAGAATCAAAGGGTGTGACATCTTTGAAGATGACTAGAATTAAGAAAAAGAATAATGGTTTTGTCCTAGTTTCTAAGAATGTCCAAGGGATTTGGTTTGTTTGCCCGGTTGTCAGGGTTCCCATTCTTGTGCATAAATAAGATTATGCATTTTGTCATGTATCAACTTTATGTAACCTTGATAAAGTAAACTATAATTATGTGTCTCAATTTTTGCATGACATAATGTAAAATTTGCTTGTTGACCGATAAATTTTGTTAAATTGGGATGTCTATAATCTCGTAGTCTACAAAAAATTGTTTTGTGTAAGTTTAAGATTTCTTGAGTTACTTTGCTTGAATTTATTTAGAAGAAGTTGTTTTCAAGAGATTAATAAACATTATGTCATATCTTCTCTTGTAGTTGGATGAATGTATGCTGGATAGATGGCAAAATACCTATTCAGGTCATTGTCATTTTTGTAGAATTTGAAGGGATTTATCCGAATAAATTGCTTGGTTGGTGGCTTTTCAACTTTCTATGGAATTCATTTTATTATTTTTTCTTAGTTTAAATTGCTTGGTTGGTTGCATTAAATTGTATTGCATTATCACTATATTATATTAATATTATACAATATTTGGTATTATAGTATCTTGTAGTAATTTTTAGTTATACTATGGTTGGTGCTATATTGTATTGTATTTATTTATTTTTTTTTGTAATTATAAAAATCATAATTTTAGAAAATGTGTATTTACTTTTTGATAAATTAAAAAATATTTAACAGCTAAGACTTAAATTTTAGAATTTTTGAAAATCTTCTTTTAGATGATATAAAACTACTAATTTCTATAGTATCAAATCATTTATTAGATTAAACAACTATTACACTTTTTGGCAATATATACTATGAAATAAATATTCAAGTAAATAAAATAAATAACTTAAGAAAATGTCAATAAAAATAAATAGTTAAAACATATATGTTTCGTTAAAAAATCACAGATAAAATTAATAGAGATAATACAAAAGCTTGGATATATTATAATATAGCTACAACTCAAAGTGATACATAAGTTCCGACATAATCACTAGTAACGTGGGCTCTACTAAAAATTTCCCAACTTAAAAAAAAAAAAATTTCAAAAGACGTCTACATCATAAAGATGATTGATATAAGAATTTACACAATATTCTCTCAATCTCAAAAGCTTTTACCACATTCTCAGCCACTCTTGTCGGGATTTGAATAAGCTCCCTGATGAGTCCTTTTAATAATCAGTTTAAATTATCTCAATACTTATTTTCTGCCACCAACATAAAATTCAACAAGAATCATATACACTAGGTCTAATTAGAATATAAATCAATCAATGTTCTTATAATTTATTGATATATAAGTTGGCTTCAAGAATTTTACCTTCACTTTGAAAACAATAGACAAAAGCCCTCTAAAGCTAGGAACATTTGCATTTGTTGCTTCTGATCCCAAAGAATTTTCAGTCTTCATTAATCTCACATAGTCAATAGGGTAATGCTCGCAAAACGCCTTAACAAATAACTTATTCCCATTATTGCGCCACTTCAACTTGCACTTACAGTATTTAATAATCATTCGAAATTGACATTATCTGAAAATTCATTCAAATATTCATCATAAAGATTTCATCTGTTTGTAAAATCAACTTAATATTACTTTAATAACTACACAAATGCTTAACTTCCATTAAAATAACTACAACTTTAGGGAAAATCTTGACATTCAAGTCAAATTTGTATCTTTAACTAGGAAAGTTGAGACATTAAAGTTGAAAAAGAATGATCATATTAAATTTATTTAAGATATTTTATGTCATGTTTGCAGTTCTACTGATCATTCTAAACAGAATTACTCGACCTTGCCAACTCTAAAAGAAAGTTTGCACGAACAAACGAATGTCACAGACAATTTTGAAAGATTGAATCCTAATCCATATTTACAGACCTATAACTCTGGTTGGAGAGACCACACAAATTTTATTTAAATAAATGATAACCATGCACAACCACCTCATCCACATTAGCATTTTCAAAATTCATAAAGTTACTACTTTATGTCCCACCACCAATAAAAATACTTAAAGGTATATTGCATTCTTTTATCCAAAAATAAAAGAGAGTCAATCAATAACAAAACTATGCAAATCTTGAGTAATTTAGCATACACCATTCACCATTCATGAAAAAGGTAAGTTTCATTCTCAATCAGAGCCAAATCCTAAGAGTCAACAATGTCCTCAAATGGGCAGTACTGAAAACCAAAACATGAGCCAAATCAAATGGATTATAACTCTTTGTAAAGGTAAAGTTGTCAAAAAACATATTCTTTATCATCGTGAAATTAATAAAAGTAAGGAAGAGTTCGATGAGTTATGTACCTCATTTTTTCAAGCACTAATCAAGCCAAAGAAATCAAATCATAATCCTGAGATTTATGAAGTCTTCAAACACATGAAGGTTAACATTTATTTTCTAGACATAATTAAATATATACTATTTTATGCTAAATTTATGAAATATATGTGTACTGTAAAAAGAAAACATAAGTTATAGAAGAAAGCTTTTCTAGCAGAACTTACATGTAAGTTCCATTCTCTTAACTAACAATGTATTGAAATATAAAGACATTGGTTATTAAACTATTTCTTGTATTATTGAGGACCATAAAATTAAACATGTTTCACTTGATCTTAGTGCTAGTGTTAATTTGTTTCTATACTCAATGTATCGACAACTCAATCTTGATTTGTTAAAACCAACCTCTACCACTCTTTTACTTACCAATAGGTTGATTAAGGTACTGAAATGGGATAATTGAAGATCAATTAGTCTGAGTTGACAAATTCATATATCTTGTAGATTTTATTATTTTGAAAACTAAAAAAATTACTAATGAATGCAATTAAATTCTCGCTATATGAGGTCAACTATTTTTAGATACTGCTAATGCTTTGATTAATTGTATGATTGAAGTGATGAATTTATTTTTTGGCAATATGACATTAGAACTTAATGCGTTCAATATGTGTAATCAACCTTGTGACAAGGAAGATGAAGATAGTAAACTCATTGAACTGATTAAGGAGGAACAAATTTAGGATGATAATTTCATAGATTCCATGAAAATTTGTTTTACTAATATATTTGAATCAAGTAAGAAATTAGAATGTAAAACTACTGACTTGTGCTATATACTTGATTGTATGTAGGCGCTTAAGGATGACAGTGACCAATTATAAAATATCGAAAAACTTGAAAAGACAATGGAAGTGGAAGAACAAAAACTTAAGCATAAATCAGTTTAGGCTATTATATCTTAATGCTACTAGTAACTGTGCATAAATTACAACTGAATGAACTTGAGGAGATTTGTAACGATGCATATGAAAATGCCAAGAATTGCATGATAATAAGAGAAAATCTTTTACACCGGGATAGAAAGGCCGTTTATTAAATTCTCGCCTGCATTTATTCTCAGGTAAGTTATGCTCTCTTTATGGTTTGGTCCATTTATGGTTTGCATTGTTTTTTCACATAGGGTTGTAGAAATTGAGAATCTAAAGAAAATTGTTTCATTTAAAGTTAATGATCAAAGATTAAAACCATATCTGAACTACCAACTACATAAAAAAGATACCGAAATAAATTTGAGTGACCTATTAAATCTTGATTAAGTCTTTTTCGTATTTAATTGGTGATTTAACTTTTTTTCTTTTTGTTTTATTGTTACTTTGTCATTTGAAATTACTTGATTGTTTCTTTTTATGTCTTGAATGAGATGCGTTGCACATCTTTTAAGCATCATGATATCACTTGCTTAAATGTGTTTATTTGATAATTGTGTCTCATTTCATTATATATTATGCGAACCTAAACGAAAAAGATCATCTTCAACTGCCTTAGAGAACTTTTACATGTGAAATTTCACCTAAGAGACATGATATAATTTGTGAATTACATCATGTTTGGGATTTACGACTACCAGTGATTTCTGCATTTAGATTTCACCTTAGACATGATATAAATTTCTTACAAAGCCATGATTTCTGCATTTAATACTCAACACAAATTCCAGTCAAAAAGAGATGAAACTCTTATCTTGCAGACTGACTTGTCTAAAGCAAACATTGTTATTCTAAAGCCCATCCAATGAAAAGATGTCAATCTTCTTGAGGAATGGATTCTTGAAGGAGCCACTGAACCAGTGATTCCAAAATAACTTTAATATAATATAAAGTTACAGAATGTGACTCGGTATTTTGATGGAAAAGTCAAATTATCTTTTAGGAGATCTATATCTTCTAAATCCTCCGACAAAGATTCTAGCACAAATATTCCTTCACTTGAAAGAAAGTTTTCAAAAATTCTTTCGGTTATAAATCTTCCCTTTCAAAGTCAACCCATGTTCTCCATATCGGATATACCTAGCTCTTCCATACATTCTGTTGACTATACTACTAGTGTTCCTCATCCAATCTACACTAGTAGTCAATATGAATAAAAACAGGAAGAGAATGAGCCTTCTCCTCTAACTTCTCCTATATTCTCTGCTGTCACAGAGAACATGCTCAATGTTTTAGAAAAGAAATTTGAACTTGATAGAACTCTTCTGCATAAAGATTTTTATTCTAAAAGCAACAAAAAAAAACTTTGGTTTTTCAAAAATTTTGTAAACCAAAGAAAAGAAATATAAGAAGTTTACTATGATTTTGTAAACATGCATAAAGTTCATATATTATTTTTTGACTGGTTTGAAATGTATGCTTCTTAAAACAACATTTCATATCCTTTTAAAGCTTCAAATCCCATTACTATGAGAAAAAAGATCACTGAATGGAATCTATCAAATAGTCATAGAACCATTGAATCAGAGCATCCACCCTTTAGGAGTGTAACTATTGATCATGGTGATCCTTCTATCCAAATTAAAGCCTCACCTTATAAAATCCATAAACCAAGCGGTCCAGAAAAGAATTTAGATAGTAATATCCAACAGAATAATTTCTGAATACAATAGGAAAACAATTGACTAGAATAGAAAATCGATTCAAACAGTCAACTATAATTGTTTCTCTTATTTTTTTCTTTAAAGACAACAAAGTCTGATGCTGACAAAAAGTTTAAAAAGCTTATTTTAGAACCCTTCCAGGTTTCAAAAACTAGTCAAAAGCTTGTTCAAGAGTCAAAAGCAGATTTTGCTAAAGCCATTAGAGAATAACTAGATAGAATAGAAGCCACTTCTTCATCTAATAAATCCAAATTGCTCATGATAGTGCTCAATCTAGAACCATTGAGGTACTTGATCATGATGATCAAAGTTCTATAGCCTCTTCGGGTATAGAAGCTTTTAAAGATGACTCTATTTCTAAAGCCAACAAAATTCATTGGGAGTTAGCCCTTCCTATTGTCAATTCTCCACCTGACCTAACCATAGGCAATAGACCAAGTGTATTAAATCAATCCCAATTTAATGCTTCCTCTGTCTATGAATGAAACATTGATGGTATGCTGAATATAACATCTTAGGATTGTTGCAACAGATGACCATGAAAACTAATGCCTATAAAACACAATCGGAAACTTTGACAAAGCCATTGCAAAAATTCTCATCGTTGGTTTTACTGGTCAACTAAAAGGCTTGTGGGATCATTTCTTCACCAAACAGCAACAATGAGATATTTTAAATGCTATTCAGACAGATGAGAATGGTGCACCCATCTGTGATGAGTTCAATAGCCCTATTTAGGATGTTGTTGCTACTTTTATTCTCACTATATCTCTTCATTTCATAAGTGATCATTCACACCTAAGAGATAAAAATGCTGAACTTTTACATAATCTTAGATTTAGAAAACTCAGTGAATTCCAAAGTTACAAAACCACTTTATTCACCAGACCTTTTCTAAGAGATGATGCAAATTATGTTACCTAGAAAGAAAAATTTCTTGCAGGGTTACCAACTCTCTTAGGAGAAAAAGTCAGAAATTCTATAAAAGCTCTTTATGACAATAATATCTCTTATAACGAGCTCACCTATGATGAACTTGTAAGTTTTGTCAATAAAGAAGGTATAAAGATTTGTCAAGATCTAAAACTACAGAAACGCCTAAAATGGGAGCTTAGAAAATCTAAGAAAGAATTAGGGAGTTTCTGTAAGCAATTCAATTATTACTTTTTTAAAGCCTCCACTTCCAAAGATTGTAATGGTAAGTGTTCTTCAAACCTTACAAAAAACATTACAAAGCAAAAAGTTATAAAAAATTCTTACCTGAGTCCAGAGAATCTTCTTATAAGAAACCTTCGAAGCCTTATAATAAATCTCATTCTTCTAAAAGAAAGGAACCTAAGATATCTTCTAAAGCCCCTTTTAACTATAAAAAAAACAACATGTTTCAAGAATGGAAAAAAAGGCCATACTGCAAAATTCTGCAGAATACACAAAAAGCTCCATAAACTTGGCCTTGATGATGAAATACTTTCAAAAGTTGCTCATCTTTTAGTTGAATCTTCTGAGTTTGAGTCTTCTATGACAGGAGACAGTGAGCCCTTATAAGTCGATGAATTAATCGACTCTGATTCAAGTGATAGTGATTCTAATACAGAATCTCTTCTTTTAAAGAAAATCAATATTTTAACTAAGGAATAAGAAACTTTTATTAAATTAGTTAAACATATTTCTAATCCTATTTTACAAAAAGAATATCTTGATAAACTTTAAAAAAATCTTGATCAAAATGATAAAACTAAATCTTCCAAAACCCCTGATTTAAAGAAGAATGCATATGATCTTACTGAAATTCTTAATAAGAAGAAAAGTAAAAAAAATTGCGCCCAACATTCAAGATCTTCAAAGAAAAATAAAAGAAATTAAATTTGAGATAAAAGAATTGAAAGAAAAACATAAGAATGACTCTGATACTATCCAACTTATATTGCAGAAACGATTGGAAATTAATTCAGATAAAGAATCAGAATTTGAACATAAGAACAATGAAGACATCATATTAGAAAACCATAACATCGACAATATAGAATCATTGCCTAATGATTTTCCTTTTGTCTTAAAGCAAATCACAACAAGAAAATATTTGATAAAAATAACATTGAAGTTTTCCAAAGATTTTAAAATTGACACCATTGCTCTTTTTGATACTGGTGCTGATTTAAATTGTACTAAAGAGGATATTGTACCAAAAAGGTTTCATAAAAAAACTAATGAAAGACTTTCAGCGGCAAATAATTCAAAGTTAAGGAACACATCTAAAGTTGATGCTTCTATTTTTAATGATGGTTTTGAATTCAGAACATCATTTTTATTGACAAATGATATACATCATATTGTCATATTAGGAGCTTCTTTCATAAACCTCATTACTCCTTATACTGTCAATTATGATGGTATATCTTTTAAAGTTAAAAATAAGAAGCTTAAATTTCTTTTTATTGAAAAGACTAAAACTCGAAATCTAAATATTGTAAAAGCTTGTTCTGTCTACTAGAATCAAGTCAATGTTTTATTAAAAATAAAAGAAAATGACTTCATCTACAAAAAGATTTAAACCTATAAAGAATTGAAAACCAATTGCAAACTGGTTTTATAAAAAGAAAAATTTCTGATTTCAAAGATTTAATTGAAAAAGAAATATGTGTTGATTTACCATCTGCTTTCTGGAACAGAAAACAACATTTGGAACAACATTGTATTAATGAAATAAAAGATTTAGAATCTAAAGGTTTAATTGTTAAATCAAGGTCCCGTTAGTCATGTGCTGCTTTTTATGTATATAAAAATTCTGAAATTGAAAGAGGCACTCTAAGACTTGTAATTAACTATAAACCTTTGAATAAAGCTTTAAAATGGATTAGGTATCCAATACCTAACAAAAAAGATTTGCTTCAAAAATTATATTCCGCTTTCATTTTTTTTTAGGATTTTGGCAAATTCAAATTCATTCTAAAGACAGATATAAAACTGCATTTACTGTTACTTTTGGATAGTACGAACGGACTGTGATGCCATTTGGTTTAAAAAATGCAACTTCAGAATTTCAAAGGATAATGAATTATATTTATAATTCTTTTTCTGATTTTTGCATTGTGTATATTAATGATATGTTGATTTTTTCTCAAACAATTGATCACATTTCAAACATTTAAAGACCTTTTATTTAGCAACTAGAAAAGCTGGTTTAGCAATCTATAGTTCTAAAGTTTCTTTATTTCAAACCAGAGTCAGGTTTCTTGGTCACTATATTTCTAAAGGGACCATTACTCCTATTGAGAGATATATTATATTTGCTGATAAATTTCTTGATAAGATTCTTGATAAAACTCAATTGCTGAGATTTCTTGGTAGCCTAAATTATGTTCTTGAGTTTTGTTTAAACATCAATAGGATTTTTAAACATTGCATGATAGATTAAAGGGAAATCATGTTGCATGGACTGATGAACACACTAAAATTGTTAGACAAATAAAACATTTTGTTAAAACATTTCATGTTTATTTCTTGCTAATCCTACTTTACCTAAAATTGTTGAGATTGATGCCTAAAACTTAGGTTATAGAGGATTTTTAAAACAGGTTGAGAATAATAAAGAACAGATAGTTCAATATGATTCTGCACATTGGAATGAATGCCAGAAAAACTATTCTACTATCAAAAAAGAAATTTTGTCTATTGTTTTATGCATCTCTAAATTTCAAAGTGATTTATTAAATAAAAATTTTTTACTTAGAATTAATTGCAATGCTGCAAAACATATTTTAGAAAAAAGATGTTCAAAACATTGCATTAAAACAGATTTTTGCAAGATAGCAAGCTATTTTAAATGTTTTTAATTTTGATATTGAATTTATTAAAGGTGATAAAAATTATATCCCTGATTTTCTAACCAGGAAATTTTTGTAAAACAGATAATGCCTCCAAAGAAGAACAAAGACAAGGGTAAAACCCCTTTTAAAGATTCATAATTAAAGACAACCCCTTCTAAAACCAAATTGCTTTCTTCAGCAATGCCAATCAAATCTTGGATTGACATGGTTGAGGAGCAAGAAGCTCAGTCTACAGACTCTACCTCTTTTGATCTGGTAAATGAATGAATACAATCATTTCTAAATCCCTAGAGCTTATGCTCGCCTTACAAAATATTTCTCAAACTAAAACCCTTTCTCAAGTTCCTGAGAAAGAAAAATCTATTTATAAAGGAATTACAAAAACTTTTTCTCCAAAAACTCCTATTTCTGGTGAAAGTTCATCTTCACAGATTATTGTTTCACAATAAAAGCTTTCATGAAAGTTGGATTGGATTAATAAAATCTATCATCAAAATGTTTTAACTATGGAAGATGGGTTTTATCAACCTGATCCTTTTCATGCAATTTCAAAAATTTTCCCCAAAGGTTGATTTTGCAAACCATGAGATTATCAAAACCCCAGCCTTTTTATCAAGCCATTCTTGAAATTACTGAGTCAGTCAAGTTTAAACATTTATTTCGTAATGAAACCCATACTGAGCTTGCCTATTCTACGGCAACCATCCTTAAAATCTTGAGCCCAAAATAATGGGGTGACCAACTCTACAAACCTAAAACTTTTCCCGCCAATTTTCAAATGGGTCTGAACCATTGCCTGTCTTTCTCTTATTGGGACTATCAACAGGAACTATTTGGGCCTAGTCCTGATATCCTTACCCCTAATGCCATAAACTGTTTAAATTTATTTAAAACCCATTATGTTCCTTTTATAATTGAGAAAATGTTTCCTTATTTTCTCTGTTTTTGTACCAATTTCTTTCTTCCTTGTGTTTGGATGTGGAACTTTCAGTATCATACGCGATAAACCCAATTAGTCCTTCAAAGAGTTTTTAAAGTCAAATGATGGTCCAAGTTTGACGAAAAATCAAAATTGTCTAAAGCCATTATACAAAATTGACTTTCCACAAATGGCCTTCTCAAGCCTAGCATTGAAGACGTTAAAGCCCAAACCACATTATTAACACAACGGTCTCGGGCACAATCCCTTTTAGCCAGTGTTAAGACTAAAGACGAATATTTTAAAATTATTGAACAACTCCTCGCCTCTCGATCTGAGCCATCTATTGCAGATTCTTCTGATCAAGACAATGAAGATCCGTTCATTTCTCTTGGAGATGATAACGAGGATGATTGCTTCAGAATCCTTTCTCCAATAAAGCATCCTTAAAGACTTTATACTTATATGTATTTGTACTTGTATGAAAAAAAAGAGTAATTTTATATTTCCTTGTAATTTTATCCTTTCCGTTTGTATATTTTCGTTTATTTTCTTTGTAAAGCTACAGTTTCGCTACAGTTATGAAGCTACAAACTCGCTACAGTTAAAGACCCAATCTTTGTATTTAAAATCTGAAGGAAGACTTAGACTCCTCAGATTATAATTTTTACTTCTCTCTCTTGTATCTCTCTCTCTTTCTCTTTTTCTCTCTCTCGGGAAAAACATGAACTGAAGACATTGAGAAATTTTTCATGTCTTCTGATTTTCCCTTTCTCTTTCTACTATAAACATTACTATTAAAGTTTAAAGTTCTGAATTAAATAGATGTAGGCATTTGATTTTTCATTATAAATTTAAAGCTTTTATTTATATTTAAAGTTCTGAATTTATTTATATTTAAAGGTCTAGATCTAAGGGTGTATGATTTAAAGTTTTTATATGCATAATCTGTAGATTGATCTTCTATATCAAATCTGCTTTAAAATCTATTACATTCCTTTGAGGCATAAAGACCTGATCTCTCCCCTCAGTTATATTCTCTTCTCCCTCCATTCCTCTAGAGCACTAGATCTGAGATTCAGTTCTAGTACTGTGTTTGAGCCCCGTGTTGCCTAGGGTTGCAAAAATATTTTTAAAAAGTTTTAAAGTCAAGGTATATCGGCTGGACACTCAATGTGCAAGATCTAGATCTGTTCTAAGTCAGATCTGATTCCAAAGCGTAGTTCAATCTACAATCATCTGGTTTAACAATGCTACGTTCGTGTGTGTGTGTGTGTGTGTGTAGAAGTTAGTATCTTTAGCCTTTATTTTTTAATTTAGTTCCTCATTTTAAAGAATATGTGCAATCACAAGCTTCAACAATTACAACAGTGGGGGCTAGCATTGGTCATGATATTTGAATATGTAATTCTTAAATTTAATAGATCTTTTAGTTTCAAATTATAATTATAATTATAATTGTTATACATTTAGTTTTAAGTTTCAAGTCAATTGTAACTTGATAATCGTTTGTAATCTTGTGTTATAAAAGTTGAAGTTGGTAATTGGAGAGTAAGAGATAATAACTTATAATTGAATATGAGTAATATAAAAAATGTATTATAATATATTTGAAATATATTATATATGAAATGTAATATAAAAAAATGTTACCATACTCCATTATGTACCCTTGTTGTCGGTCTGTGACATCTACAAGATGTGGAGAAGAACTGATACTGGTACCACCACCACTAGCACTGCCATTAGGAAAACTCTCAATAAGGAATGGTGATAAGGAGCTCCATCCAGTATATATATCAAAAAGTAAATTTAACAAGCCTGAACAATTTTACAACCTTCGCACTATCGATAGCTAGTACGCTACCTCTCACAAGCTAAATATTAACACACTTGTACAAAGCCCAATTAAGCCATTAATTGACTTTAACTTCACATGCTAGACACATAACCTTTAATTAATTTTCCTTTTTAGTTTCTTTTGTTTATTTTTGTCTCCAATCGCAACTTAATTCAACAAAGTAATTGACTTTGCTCAGCGGGTACAAGCTTTAAAAAATATTCTTCATTTCCTTAAATCTTCCTAACACTCATCCCTTATGCACTTTTTATCCATAATTCTGTAATTATTTCCATGTTCAATAAAATAAATTCAATTAGTAAAAATAATAAATAAAAATAACTACTAAATATATAATAAAGAATAAAATATGTAAATAAATTATGTCCATTAATTAACCACCTAACCTTTCATTGCTAATCTTAACAAAATCTTTCTACACAAGCATTTAAGCCTCAAATATTTAGGCTATTGTTATTGAAACAACCGCCTCAAACCCACAAGGGGAGTCGAACTGGTTACATCTATCTCGATTGATCATAATTCTATTATTACAAATTCTACTTAAAATTTGTCAGAGTCTCCCTTGTATATATAACATTCTCAAACTTGCAAATTTATAAAACGAACACTCCCAAAACACTTCAATATTCAACCAACTTCAATAACCAACTTTCTCGATCAATAATATTAATTATCACCAAAACATCTCTGAAGTATCAAAAGAATATTATACTATAGCTAACATTAATATATGTTAAAAATTCATAATTGTCATATCTTAATACAATGATACAATCCCAAAACAACATGATCAAAATGCCTAACAATAACATCTATATCTCCTAACACCATCACGTGGCCAAAAAATCAAAATAACTATAGTTGTTTGGTTGGGTATTTTACTTGCAAATCTCCTGTGGTAGTGGTGCGTGGGGGGAATATAATAAAAATGAGTGAGTATAAAACTCAGTGAGCTCAGTAAGTGGATAGTAGTTTTGTTGAAAATGATCTTACTTAAAAATTATGATCTCATTTCAATAAATAGTTTCATCTAATTATTATAAGAAACTTAAATGACACATTTAATTGTAAATCATGCACTTGAATCAATATAATATATACGACTGCATAAAATCAAGGAAATCATATCACTTATAATATCAAATATTGTATACTGAAATATCACTAAGCAAGTACCCAGGGGAAAAATCTCATCGTACTCTGACCTTAACAAATAGCAATGACATACTATATGAGTACTATCATACCCTAGAGCTATACAGATAGACAAGGAAGTGTCATCACATATATCTCATCATATCTCATACCTAAACATCAACGGTCAAGTAACAATATACTATCTGAGTACTATCATGTTCTGAAGTTACACGAACATGCAGTGAAGTGTCATCTCATATATCTCATACATGGACCTCAATGAACAAGCAATGACATACTATTTTAATACTATTATGCGCCAAAGCTATACAGGTTATCTCATGTATTTTTTAATATCACATACCCGGACCTCAACGAATGGACAATAACATACTATTTGAATATGATCATGTCTTAGAGCTACACAAGTTATTGTATATATCTCATCATATCACGTACTCAGACCTAGGCAGACGGACAAAGACGTACTATCTGGATACGATCATGCCCCGGAACTAAGCGGGTTATCTCATATCTCATCTATATCTCTGTATTTGTATCTCTGATATTATTATACTATATGTATATGCCCTTAAAAGGCAAAAGTACCCAAACACACTGCCCAAAGCTTTAATGTATGTTCAGATGGGCCTTAAAAGTCTTATATCTCATTTCATCTCTGTATTATTGTATCTGGAAGGGATAGGTACTTACTTTATGATTTCACAAGTTCTATACACATATACATATACATTCTAATCATACTTTAAATTATACATTTCTTGTCCTTGAAATAATATCATGCTCGTTCAAGGTCAATTTGGAACCCAATCAAATACACATTTAAATAAAAACATACATACGAGCATGCAAACCATTTCAAGAAAATAAGTAAATTCAAGTATACAAAATACTTATTTCACAAGCATGCTCTACTACCATAATAAACTATGAAAATAGATTTTGTATAGTCCACTCATAGTGACAATGCTCAAACTCGGCTATTGTCCACGTTCGGGAGTTGGTTCTCACTCGCGGTTCCTCTTAAATCAAGGAAACGACAAAATTACTTTCCATTAATGAGAAGTAAAACTAATTACAGAAAATAAAGCTTGAAACCAACATCTATTCACAATACACAACTCTCTTGTTCATGAGACTACTGCAATACCTCGAATTCGTAAATTACTAATATAATTTGAAATCATAAATTGTCGAACAATCCTCAAAATCGTAGATTAACAACTATCTTAATTTTTGAAATTAATAAAGTATCCATGAAGCTTGAAATTACAAAATTGTTCTTGAGATATAAAATTACCAAAATGCCCTCATTGATCAACGGTGGTCAAAAGTCAACCGACAGTGTTTGGGATGGTCAGATTAGATACTACAGGCCACATTAAGGTAATAATAGTGGGGATGAGTTCCTATGCACCGCGACTATACCAAATTGAGCTCCCAAAGTCGTGCCAATGGTTGATCAGCGGCAAAAACGACTGCCTTAGTGGTCGGAGATGGTGGGAAATGGCAAAAGGTGAAGTGAAGAACCAAAAAAAAAAAATGGGTCGGTGGCATGGCCAAAATCCAAAGAAGTCGTGATGGATCAAGATGGGATGAACCACAATTTTTCGCGCTCAATCAGCGGTGTTCCAAGTAGTTTCTAGAGACGATGTTAGTAGAGAAGTGATGTAAACTCTCAAGCTTTCATTTGCCACCTTCCACGGCCAATGGTGTGGTTGGAAAGTCTAGGTTTTTAGGTCTGAGTTTGTCCCGGTTCAATTTTTCTCTTTCTCTCTTATGCGCTCGTGCTCCCTTTCGCTCTGAACTAATTTATGCTTCTTTTTGTGTCCTTATTAGCTTTAAATAAGCCCCAAATTTCTAATTAATCCCTTTTAAAACAAGTCAAGGAGAAAAAAAATAATACATTGTATTAAATAAAAAGTGCATATGTTAGAATCCTTTTCACTTATTAAAAAATTTCAACCTCGAAATTTGCGGACCTGATGAGAATAGATGTGGATATTGAGCTCGCATTAAGTCTCGCATTCCCAAATAGTCTTTTCTTTTGTCTGATTTCTCTACAGTACTTTTACTAAAGGAATAACTTTAGGATGCAAGACTTGGTATTTCCCCTCTAGTATCTCCATTGTCTCTTCTTCGTAGTCAAGTCTTCCTTTAATTGAATATGTTGCTTTAATTAATATAGCTCGAATCATATATGCACTTTCGAAGTATTGAGTCATGGAAGACATTATAGATTTTAGATAACTCAGGTAGTAGAGCTAATTGATAAGTTAACAGACTAATGCACCCTACAATCTCATACGGCCCAATGTAGCATGGGCTTAGCTTCCCGCACTTCCCAAATCAATGTACCTATTTTTTGGGAGATATATGTATGAAAATTCATTCCCAAATTGATGTACCTATTTTCTGGGAGATATCTATATGAAAATTCTATCACCAACTTCAAATTCAAGTTCTTGCCTACGTTTATCTATATAGCTTTTATTTCTACTTTGGGCTGCCTTTAATCTATCGCGAATAAGTTGTATATTCTCAATGGTTTCCTAAAATAATTCTGAACTTAATAACCTCCGCTCACTAACTTTATCCTAATATATTAGAGTTCTGCATTTTCCACCGTAAAAAGCCCAATATGGTGCTCTCTTGATACTTGCATGATAACCGTTATTGTAAGCAAGCTCCATTAAAGGTAAATAAATATTCTAGTTACCTTTAAACTCTATAACACAAGCTTGTAGCATATCCTCCAAAGTTTAAATAATATGCTTTGACTAACCATCAGTCTGTGGATGAAAAGTTGTACTAAAGTTCAATTTGGTATCTAAAGCATTTTGCAAGCTAGTCCAAAATTTAGAAGTGAACTATGGATATCTATTTAAGATAATAGACACGAGCACTCTGTGAAGTTGAACTTTCTCAGCCACATAAATACTCCCTAACTTGTCCATCGATTAGGTAGTTTTAAATAGTAAAAAGTGGGCAAATTTTGTAAGTTGATCAACAACCACCCAAAAACTATTATGTCCATTCTGGGTACGTGGAAGTTCTGCTACAAAGTCTATGGTGATATGCTTCTATTTACACTCAGGAATAGGAAGTGGTTGAGAGCACCCTGCAGGCCTTTAATGTTCAGCCTTAATTTACTGCAAAACTAAACACCGAGAAATAAATTCTACTATCTCTCTCTTTATGCCTTGCCACCAGTAATAATCGCTCAAGGTGCAATACATTTTAGTACTACCAAGAGCATTGCATAAGTTAAATGGGCCTTTAATTTAAATATACACCTTAAAACACTAGTTCTATGTTGTTAACTTATAAAATATATGATATAAGTTTCTTTTTGTATAAACACTTGTACGAGGAGATGAATAATGGTGGTGATGTCAGTCCAATTCAATTTGGATGTATAGCTAAGCTACATCCAACTCAAGCAAGTTACCCAAATAGGTGTTTCTATATTTCAGACATTTTGGACAAGATACAAATAGCTCAGATCATTGTTTTCCCATATAAACCAAGGTATAGTTTATTTATTTTTTATCCATTTTCTTTGTTTCCATGAATAATTTAAATTTATCTTGTAATTTATTTGTCATTTTTTTCCAATTGATTGTTTAGTGGCCACTGGGTGCTAGTATCAATTGATATGGTGAGCGCAAAGTATATTATCTTGATCCATTAGTTGATAATCCTAATAATGAGCTGAGGTAAATGGTAAATGAGTATGTTCTTGATTGGTCTAATTATTATTATTATTTGCAAATGGTGAATGAGGCAAATGTGCAGTGGGTTTCTGTTAAAGTATTAACGAAACAAAGTTATAACATTCATTATTACTTTCATTAGTTTTTTTAGACTAATTTTTTTTTGTGCCCAAAACAACCTGGAACCTTTAAATGTGGCTATTATGTGATGAAGTACATCCAACAGATTGTTTGAGATTTATACATTTTTGAAAACAGTGTAAGTTCCTTTATAACTTTTTTTTTTTATTTTGTTGAAGAATGCATTGTGGGATGATTTATGATCCAAAACAGTTTTGATCGATTAATTGCCACTAGTTATGATAAATTAATTGACTTAGGTTATGTGATTTGTGAAGATGTTTAATTGGTGAATTATGTGATGTTAAATGCTTGATGCTTAGAATTTATAATCTGTGTATATAGTACCTATAACTTTTTTTGAATTTTGTTGAAAAATGCATTGTGAGATGAATTATGATCCAGAACAGTTTTGATCAATTAATTGCCACTAGTTGTGATAAACTAATTGACTTAGATTATGTGATTTGTGAAGATGTTTAATTGGTGAATTGTGTGATGTTAAATGCTTGATGCTTGGAATTTTTAATCTGTATACCCAAAACCTATAACATTGTGGGATGAATTATGACCCAGAATAGTTTTGATCGATTAATTGTCACTGGTTGTGATAAATTAATTGACTTAAATTATATGATTTGTGAAGATGTTTTATTAGTGAATTGTTTGATGCTAAATGCTTAATGCTTGAAATTTTCAATCTGTATATATAGTATCTAGGGATAACAGAGAAAGTTCTTTATATGTTACAACATTTTAGTGAAGTTAGAATGATTGCAATTTTTGAACGTATAAATGGAAGGTCTATAAAGCCCAATGTTTTGAATGCTAATGTAATATTGATTTGAAGTAAAATAATTAATTTAAAGTATTAGCTTGTAAGACAATTTTGGTAATTATTGTTTACTATAATGATACTCTTTATTTGCATTAGCTAGATTTTTTATGTTAAGTAAAACATATTTAAAAATATATCTATACATTTTGTTGATTTATTTTTGAAGCTCAAGGGCTGTGATGAGTACACTATGGATAATATTTCGCAACTTTGCGATGAGTGGGTCACGTATGTTGCAAAGTTCATTATAGCATACAATAATCAGGTAAAATTATAAGTATATTTTTTTCTTGTGAATATCTGAGAATTGATTTGTATAGCATGCTAGCTAATTAAATCTATATGATGCACTTGTAGGTAGGGAAGGTGAAGGAAAAGGCAGATGTCAAGGAGTAGATGTACTCAAGATAACTGAATGATTGCTACAAACCGTCATTATGTTGATTTCAAATTATATTTGAAATATTTATTTTGATTTCTACAAACTGTCGCTATGTTGATTTTAAATTATATTTGACATATTTTTTTTACTGTTATATTTGATTAATGTTTGACTCAGCCTTATTTAAATTTTGTTATGAATTTTATATGTAATTGTTCATTTTAACAGTTTAGCTTACTTTTAATATATATATATTTTTTTGAATAATATCATTGGATTGACAAAACATAAAATGACAATGAAAATAGTAGGGTAACATAAAAAATGTCAAAATATAAATATAACTAATAAAAGTTATTGATATTAAAAATGTATCAGAAAGTATCAGTTCCATTTGGGTGATTGTAATAGTAATATTACTAACTAGTGATACTATAGTAATAGTAATTATTGACATTAAAGTATTACTATTTGTATTCTATTGACATGTGATAATTGTTAGTAAATACTGTTACAAGAGTGTCACAATATTAGTGATACTATAGTTGTACGAACTTTTGACACGTAATAATTATTAGTAACTTCTATCACCATAATGTCATAAAATCTGAAATACTATAGTAATAATAATCCCTGACACTACTTTCAAATGTCACTATTTTCCTAACTGCCAAATCACTGACACTATTAATAAGTGTCACTAAAAGTAATTAGTGACACTATTTTAGTATCACTAAAGGCACTACTAAGTTTAGGATCATCAAAATACATTACCAATCGAGCTTGGGTTGATAGTACAAAGGCATCTTCATCATACCATGTCCGAGTAACATTGATTGATGTAAGATGATAATCCTTGCGTACGCTTTTCTTCTTCAGTTCAACATCAAACCATTTACATTTAAACAAAACAACCCGACGCCGTGACAAATACACTAACTCAATGACATCCACTAAAACTCCAAAATGTCTTCATTATGTGAACCAGATACAATTACTCCACTATCTTGGGTTGTACAACGGTCATCCCTTTCATTTATAAGAAAATGTACCTCATTGACATTACAACCCGAATAGTTATATACTCTAGGATCTGGCCCAAATGCTAATGAACACAATGGGCGTTCATCATCCAATGATCCTTGATGACGCATTTCTCTCACCTACGTAACAAACACATGCATCAAATTCTATCTCGCTAATACTAATTAATATTTTATAGTAAAGACATTACATTTTATAATAAGAAAAATACTTACATGAGACTTAAACCATTTTGGAAATAACTTTTGTTGACTTTCAAGCAAATTTATTCTCCCCTCCATTTCCATTAGTCTCAAATGTTCACTATAGTAATTAATGATTGTTAATATACTTAATAGATTTCTACTTGTAAGCACATAAGCTAAAGAGGGTAACTCACTTTAAGTATAGTTGTACTTCATCGCAATACAATTCCTTAAATCCAACGGGCCCAAATAGTCGAGCATTTTGTGAAAAGACTGAAAATCCATCCATTTGATCCCCACCATCAGGATTTCGCTCTGTTCGAGTAAAATTTGTTTCAATTTCATTGAGATACATTGAACAAAAAGTCAACACTTCATTAACAATGTAAGCTTTTGTAATGGACCCCTCGAACGAGCTTTATTCTTGACATATTTCTTATATTTACCTAAAGCTCTAGTAATAATCAAAGTTATATTGGTTAGATATAATTGAATACTACAATGACATACATGAAAATGAACAATTATAATAGAATAATTACCTTTCAATTGGATACATCCACCTAAAGACAACTGAACCACCATTTTTTGCCTCTTTAGGCAAATGTACACCTAAGTGTATCATTATGTCAAAAAATGTTAGTGAAAAAATACGCTCGAACTTGCAAAATATCAAGACAATTCATTTTTCCAACTGAACAATAGTTTCATCAGTAATTTTCTTTGCACATAATTGTCAAAAAAATTACTTAACTCTATAATGGCCTCACACACTTCCTTTTTTAAATGATGGCGTATTCCAATTGGTAGTAGTTGCTCCAATAAGACATGACAATCATGACTTTTTAAACCAGACAACTTACCATCATTAACACTTACACATCTACCAATTTTAGATGTATAGCCATCCAGAAACTTAACTAATTTCAAGAATTGATAAAATTCCCGCCTTTCTTTCAAGGTTAAAATGTAACAAGGATAAGGCTTTAAGTACCCATTAGATTGTGGTTTTAGTTGTAATACCCATATCCTTTAAGTCTTGTCTTGCCTTGACAGTATATTTTGTTTTTTCATCAATGTTCAATAGCGTCCCTACAAGACTTTCACATATATTTTTCTCAATATGCATCACATTTAGATTGTGCCGAAGCTTTACCTTTGCCCAATACTCTAACTCAAAAAAAATACTTTTATTAGTCTAATTTAACCCCTCTGGCTTTCTTTTTCTCTTCCTGTCTTTATTATTAGGATGTCTCCCAGCTTCGAATCCTTGACATGCTCAAATTGTTTCAAGACGTCATTCCTAAAATATTCTTTTGGTGGAGGGTCCTTTTCTATCTCTCCATTAAACTCCAAATTCCTACACTATAAATGGCCACCTGGTAAGAATCGACAATGTCCCATGTAACCAATTTTATCTCGCAACTTTATAGAGGAGGTTTTTTTCATTACACACAGGACAAGCTTTATATCATTTTGTACTCCAGCCAGACAAAACACCATAGGCTGGAAAATTGTTAATTGCCCATAACAATGCAGCACGCATTATAAATCTACAATTAGTTAAAGCATCATAGGTATCTATGCCAACAGCCCATAATTCATTTAATTCATCAATTAAAGGCCTTAAATGAACATAAATATCTTTCCCTGGTGAATGAGGCTGAGCAATGACATGAACATGAATGGCTCTTTCATACACTTCCACGGTAGTAAATTGTAAGGCATCAATATAACAGGCCACATACTGGTAGAGTTATACAATGTTCGCAAAAGGATTAAATCCATCAGTTGCAAGTCTCAACCTCACGTTACGCGGGTCTTTTACAAATGTAGGATACAATTTATCAAAATCTTTCCATGCCTTACCATTTGCTGGATGTCTCATAATATCATCTATACCCACCCGCTTCTAATGGTGTCATCTCATATCACTTACTGTGTGCCGCGATATAAATAATCGTTGTAGCCTAGGTTTCAAAGAAAAATACCATAAAACTTTTTACGGTACATTCCTCCCTTGACTACAATATTTATATCACGGTTTACCACATATTGGGCATTTATCCATTGATTCATTTTCTTTCCAAAATAACACACAATCATACTTGTAAGCATGAATAACTTCATAACTCAACCCCAATCCTTTCAACATATTTTTGACATCATACAGGTTTCCTGCCATCTCTGTCCCCTCAAGTAAGAATTGAATCAATAATTTTAATAACATATCCATTGATTTGTTACTCCACTGATTAAGAACTTTTATATGCATTAATCTAACAATAAAACTTAATAATGATAGTCGTGCTCTAGAGAAGGGCATCTTATGAGCATTATTTAACAAGCCACTCACTTCACAAGTATTTAAATTGTCCAATTCAGAATAAAATGTGTATGCACCCATATTAGGTGGTTCTACATCAAACTCTGACATCGAACCCCGTAAATCATCGAGAATATCAAATATGTCATCATGACCATCATCAATATTGCTATTGTCTGCAGTTTCTAATTCCTTCATAGCTGAAAGTGAACTAGACTCATATTTTTCACCATGGTAAACTCATATATCATAGGTAAATGAGATCCCCGGTTTGTACAAATGATCATAAACTATATTTAGTGGTTTAAAAATTACATTCAAACACTTCTGACATAGACAACGAACATAATTATTCTCATCTGCACACTTCTCCTCAGCTTTCATAAATAATTTAACATCATTCTGATATTCATCACAAAGTTTATTTTTAAGTCGCATCCAACTTGTATCCATTGTTGACATCTTAACCAAATCACATCCTGTTTATTTTAGTGTTTCATTAATTTTTAAACAATGTTTCATTAACAGAAAATAAACACCCAAAAAAATATATAAACACTAGAACACACAAAAAGCATTAATTTAATTCTAAAAGATAATGCAACACATATCTCAGGAAAAAAAATCTTTGAATTCAACATCTTATAGAGAAATATAAACCTAATTTAAATATGATAGCTAAAAACTCACTTGAAAATTTTCCTAATTTGCTTGCTAATAGATGTGAGTGTTGAGCGAAAATTAGCTTAAAGATCTAGTAACTAGCTGGCCTCTTCTTCTCAACAGAAAAATAAAATAAAATAACAAATGACAATTAATTTTTATTTCTATGAACATTGGTGCAGTAAAAATAGAGCAAGTGAAAACAACATAAAAAGCAAAGAGCAACAAAATAGTAAACAACATATTTATCCAATAAAAATAGCAAAATAGCAACAAAGAACAACAAATAAAATTATCCAAATACAGCTACAAATTACCAAATAATAACAAAATTAGTAAAAAAAAGCAAAAAAGACCAAATAATAGTCGAAACAGGAAAAACAGTAAAAAAAAACCCCAAATAACAGCTGTAAATCACAATAATTTTGGTTTTTAAGAACTGTGAAAGAGTAAAAACTAGCAAAAATAATAGAAACAATAAAAAGTTTATTGGCAACAATAATAACATAAAAAATTACACAAAAATAGCAGAAAACCAACAAATAAAAAATTTATCGAAAAAATAGTAAAAACAGCAATAAATAGCAATGAATATAAGTAGAAACAAAAAAAAAAGAAATAACAGTAGAAACAACAGTAAATGACAAAAAAAATATCAGCATGAGACAACAGCCCATCAAATTATTTAATCGGATATTAACTCTTATAAGATAGTAGAATTTTAAACAAATTCTTAAGTGTTGTACCATGTAAATGTACAAGCTGCAAGCTACAATGTGTAAAACAAGACAAACAATAAAAAAACCCAAAAATAGCCATAAATTACAATAAAAAAAAAAGCAAAAAAGACCAAATAATAGTCAAAACAGGAAAAAAACAGTAAAAAATTCAAATTACAGCTGCAAATCACAATAATTTTGGTTTTTAAGAACTGTGAAGAGAGAAAAACTAGCAAAAATAATAGAAACAGTAAAAATTTTATTGGCAACAATAATAACATAAAAATTACACAAAAACAGCAGAAAAACACTAAATAACAAAGTTATCCAATAAAAAATAGCAAAAACAACAACAAATAGCAGTGAATATAAGTAGAAATAGGGAAAAACTAAAATAACAGTAGAGACAGCAGTAAATGGCAAAAAAAAGCAGAATCAATAGAAAATAGTAGTATAAGACAATAGCCCATCAAATTATTTAATCAGATTTTAACTTTTATAAGATAGTAGCAATTTTAAACAAATTCTTAAGTGTCATACCATGTAAATGTACTAGCCGCACGCTACAATGTGTAAAACAGGAAAAAACAGTAAAGAAAATTACCCAAAAACAACCACAAATTACTAAATTATAGCAAAAATAGTAAAAAAAAAAGTAAAAAGACCAAATAATAGTCGAAACAAGAAAAAACAGTAAAAAAATCCAAATAACAGTTGCAAATCACAGTAATTTTGGTTTTTAAGAACTGTGAAGAGAGTAAAAACTAGGAAAAATAATAGAAACAATAAAAATAGTAAAAAATTTATTAGCAACAATAGTAACAGAAAAAAATTACACAATCAATTTAAATATGACAGCTAAAAACTCACTTGAAATTTTCCCTAATTTACTTGCTAATAGATGTGAGTGTTGAGCAAAATTTGCTTGAAGATTTAGGAACTAGCTGGCCTCCTCTTCTCTGCAGAAAAAATGACAATCAATTTTTATTTCTATGAATATTGGTGCAGTAAAAACAGGGCAAGTGAAAACAACAAAAAAATAAAGAGAACAAATAGTAAATAACATATTTATCCAATAAAAACAGCAAAACAGCAGCAAAGAACAGCAAATAAAATTATCCAAAAATAGCCACAAATTACCAAATAATAACAAAATTAGTAAAAAAAAAAAGCAAAAATGACCAAATAATAGTCGAAACAAGAAAAACAGTAAAAAAAACCCTAAATAACAGCTACAGATCACAATAATTTTAGTTTTTAAGAACTGTGAAGAGAGTAAAAATTAGCAAAAATAATAGAAACAATAAAAATTTATTGGCAACAATAATAACAAAAAAATTACACAAAAACAACAGAAAAACACCAAATAACAAAGTTATCCAATAAAAAAGTAAAAACAGCAACAAATGGCAGTGAATATAAGTAGAAACAGAAAAAAAAAAAGAAATAACAGTAGAAACAATAGAAAATGGCAGAAAAAACAGTAAAATTAATTGCAAATAGCAGCATAAGACAATAGCCCATCAAATTATTTAATCAGATTTTTAACTCTTATAAGATAGTAGCAATTTTAAACAAATTCTTAAGTGTCGTACCATGTAAATGTACAAGCCACAAACTACAATGTGTAAAACACAAATAGACAAGTAGCCAATCTACCAAAAAATACAATAAAATCATGAAAATTCGAAACAAAAACATACCAATGAAAGGCATGATTATTAGGTCGATATAGAGAGCAAGCTTGGCCCTAGTATTAGAAAAGAAGTGTGAAATCGGATGCACCGAAACCACAATGGCTGCCACCGCGATTGTCACCAGCAATTGGATGGCTAGGATCGAATAGATTTTGCGAACAAAAGACCCACAGAATCAGCGCCTAACCTTCAAGGCTTTGATCATGTCAACTGTGTTTGGTGAGAGTGAGACCGTGAGTGTGAGAGAGATAAATGGAGGGATTTGTAATTTAGGGTTGAAAAATAGAGAGGCATTGCCGTTTTCTTTCTGCCTATTATATTTTTTAATTAAATAATGCTTTTAATTAAATTCACCAAACCAATTGGTTTATAATAAATTGTATTTTATAAAAATTTAATTTCATGTAATTAAATTGAATTGATAATTTATAATTACATAAAATATAAGAAATTATATTTTATAAAAAATCTTTTCTGAAAATATATTTTATTTTAAGTTTGGAATTGCTGATATTCATTTTTTTCCTTTTATATTTTTTAATTAAATAATACTTTTTATTAAATTCATAAAACCAATTGGTTTATAATAAATTATATTTTATAAAAATCTAATTTCATATAATTAAATTGAATTGATAATTTATAATTACATAAAATATAAGAAATTATATTTTATAAAAAAATCTTATCTGAAAAATATATTTTATTTTAAGTTTAAATGATTTAAAAAAAAATTAACCACATTACACTTGTTCATAAATTTAATTATATATTCTATAGACAATATGAGTTAATTTAATTTCAACCTTTAAAATATATGCAATATTATATTCTTGCTCATAATTTTCATTAAAATATATATAAGTATTCCATCTTTAAACTAAATTGAAGTACCTACCTTTTAATTATTATATTGAAATTAAGAAGTGCACGATCAAATGAGCAATGCATCACTTATAACTAAAAGTCTCCAAACACGAGCAGTCATAAGCCTTCCATCAAAAAATATTTGTAAGTCTTAAAAAAAAATGATAGAAATAATAAGTCAATTGACTTAAATTTACAAAAATTTATTAGTTTTTCCTAGAGTTTGTAAAATTCCCTGAATCTCAATCGAGATTTAAGATTTCAACCTATTGAAGATGTGAAAAGAAATAAATTTTTATTTCAAATTTACTCTTCGAGAACATTTGAAAATCCCAAATGAGATCTTGAATGTCACGAGATTTGATTTTATAGAAATATATGACTAGTCAACTTAAAGAAATACATAAATATGACATGTCGTATATATTATGTACATGATATGTCAGGTATAGGTTTAGGACATATCATTTATAACAGAATCTTCGGTGTATGACGGAAAACTCATGTGATTCAGAACAATTCGGAATCCCGATCAGGATGGGGATGAGACACTTTGTTGTTTCAATGGCTATTTATGACAGAATTAAGATCATAAATCCCGACTCGTCTCATCCCATCCCATTGCCAAAGAATTAACACCACTCACATTTTATTTTCTTCATTTTTCATAATATTATTAATTTTTTTATAATAATCAAAATTATAATACTTTTTAATTAATAAAAGATTAATCATTAATAATAATTAAATTTTTTAAATGAATAATTTAAAAAATTGAAAATGCATTATAAAATTTACAACTTTATATTAATTTACTAGATTTTGGGTGATAAAATAGTAATTGTGCACTAAAAAATAATTATTAGTGCTAAAATTTTTCCGAATATTTTAAAATAAGGCGCTAAGTAATGAGTAATGAAAGTTAGTTCATCACCAAAGATAATTATTAAGATTTTAAACATTTTTAGCGACAAAAAATTTTCAACGCAAAAAGTTTGCTTTAGCTACAAAAACAATCGTCGTTAAGAGACCTTTTAGCGATTCACTTCATCGTCGCTAAAACAGACTTTTGGCTATGAATAGATGGTCATTGCTAAAAGGTCTTTTAGCAATGAATTTTTTTGCCTTTTAGCGACGACCTAAATTCATCTCTAAAATAGACTTTTGGCGACGACCATCCATTCATTGCTAAAAGCAATCTCAAGAGACAAAAATATTTTTCGCCTAATATAAATTCTTGGCGCTATCCGTTAATTTAAAATAAAGCGCCATTTAATTGTTCTTGCTAAATTTTTAGCGACAAATTACCGTTAGTCATAAAAACTTAATTTTTGCGACTAAAAGAGTTTCATTGCTAAATGCCCTTTTAGTGACAAAATATTTGTTGTCGCTAAATAATTTTTTTGCGACGAATTCTTTTGTTGCCAAAAACTGTTTTAGCGACAGAATTATTATCGTTGTTAAAAGTCTTTTCTGCGACGAATATTTTTCGTCGCCAAAAATGGTTTTAGCGACGAAAACTATCATCGCTGAAAATGATTTTAGCGACGAAAAATATTTTGTCGCCATATGTCAGATTTTGCGACAAAAACTATCATCGCTAAACCCATTTTCAGCAACAAACACCGTTTCCTCGCTATATGTATTTAGTAATAAATAAAAATCATCGCTAAAGGGCTCAATTTCATCGCACAATATTGCATTTTGTCGCTAAAGAAGCTGGCACCAATATTTTTTTTTGCAACTAAATTTTTTTGCGATGACAATCGCATTTGTCGCAAAATATCATTTTTAGCACAATATTCTTGTAGTGTATTAATAATTTCTTAAAATTTCTCAACAAGGTAGCCAAACAACAAAGCCCACAGCCTAAACACAATTGTCAATCGAGTTTGTGATGGCTATGTTTCAATCGACCATCGGCAAAGCGATTATCAATGACATGAGGAAGTCCTATGCAGCGATAATCAACAACCAACTAACAACAGTGATGAGTGGAATTAGATGGTTAATGTGCAACGACCAAGGATGAGAGCTGAGTTTAATAATCAGGGCCACTATTTTTTTTTTTTATTTGGAAAATGGTTAGATATGTAAATTTTTAAATAACTTTTACATTTTTTTTGTAGAGTGCAAAATAACTTGTCAAAAATGGAAACAAACAATCCCTTGGTTTCTTACAATTTTATCATTGTTATTAGTATGTCTATCCACTCCTTAGTAAAAGTAATGTGTGTCTCGCACTATTGACCTTATTAAGTAAACTGTAAAAAAGCCACATGACTTATGATATGTACCATACCTCTTGAAACACATTATCAGTTGTGTATTACACTAATCAATTCACAATGTATTATGCACACAACACCTTAAGATCCAAATAATATATTGCTAAATGAACGACTAATTGATATGCTTCATTCGCTATAAATAGTCGTCAACATTTTTAATCAAACATATTCAGGGATTGAGAAATGAAATAGAGAGCACGTAAAGAAGTTCTACTAATTATTCTTTTGTTGGCTTGCTTATTACCATTTTGCTATGGGTGTTTAGAAAACCGCACAACCCAAATAACCTGCATAAGTCCTATGATTTGGGTTTAGTTGGAAAATTAATTCAAACCAATTGGGTTAAATTTTCCTAACCTGAACTGTTTGCGGGTTTGGTTAGGGTGAAATTTTTCAACTTGCACCAATTCAAAAACCCGTAACTTTAAATTTTTTAATATATATAACTATTGATTATAATATATTAAATATAGCAAAATAAACAGATAAATTAAAATCCTGAGCTTTTTTTCTCTTATTCTCCCTATAGCAGGCTTTCTCTCACCCTTTCTCTTCTTCATTTGTTGCTACTGCACACTAATTGCAAACTAGCTCTTGAAATTGTACGGAAATAAAAAATTATTTTTTTATTATTTATTATGCTTTACATTTTATTATTATTTTAATAATTCAATTACTACTCTTGTTATGAATACTCATAGGATTATCAAGTGATGTTGATGTTCTCGTGTTCGCATGTGGCCAATCTCTTGTAGTTTTTTACTATTTAACAATGAATTTAGTTTGTTTATGAATTTAATTTATTGTGTTTATGAATTTAATTTGTGTAATGTGAACATTGAATTATGGATTTGAAGTTAACGTGAACATTGGATTATGGATTATTTAATATTTTTATTACTCTTTTAGTGATCTTAACTTGAATGTTTATGGAAAAATAGAATATTTCAAATACGCCTTTGCAAAGGCCAACCCACACAATGCATTGGGTTGGGTTAGCTTAGAATTTCATATGAGTTGGTTGGGTTGCGACCCGACCCAACCTGATGTGTATACACCCGTACATCTTGCTCCCTGTAGCTTCATATTTATATTATTTGCAAGCACATTTTGATACTTCCCAAATTAGATCCACAACACATTATCGTCACAATTGTGCTTTAATATAGAAAGTATCCAATTCATTTATAATCTTTACATTTTTTTATTTATTAAATAAAACTATCCTTACAAGTATGCATTATGGTTGCCACTAAGTCAATCTTTCACATCAGCAAATAAGGATAGCCATAATATTCTTATGTTTATTTTCTACTAATGTTAACAGCAAAGTCTGAAGACAAAAAGATTGAAGATGAAGGATAAAAGGATCAATCTTCAAATTTCCAATGGAATTATTTTTATTGATTAAGGGTTAACTATTTAATTTTATTTATATGTTTTTATTCTGAAATCTAACTTATGTTTATTTTGTGGTAGATATATGAAGTTTAAGCATAAATTATATTTGTTAAAGAAAAATAACAATTTTTGTTGGTTTTAACCCACCAACAATTATCAAGTAATTTTTAATCCCTAATAAGTGATATGTGTACTGTGTAAAAAAAAAATATGTGTGTGTACTGTATGTTTTCTAGACTATTACTTTGATAAGATTTCTTTTATTAGGAGTGAGAAAAATGCCTTTTAGGGTAATATATCAAGTATGTCATATTTGTATCCTGACAGTTCTCTGATTGTAATGGGTAATTCATTTGTAGCAGATGGCAAATGCATCTACGGATACAACATGTGAAGTGATAATATATGGTATTGACATGCTAGTTGAATAAACTGTCAAATTTGATACATGTTACCGTCAAGGGAAGCATTGAGCATCCATCAAGAGTGTTGATCGGGGGAGCAAAATCTTTCTCAATAAGAACTCCTCCGAATGATCTAGACACATATATACTGGACTCTTTTTTCTTTGACTCAGTTTTAATTTTATTGAGTTTACTAGCAAAGATTCTTAACGAGATAGTTTTAAAGTATGTCTAATACTACTTTATAATCGTTAAATAATTTTTCTTTTGCTTGGAGCTTTTTCCCATATGATTTTTTCTTATCAAATGTCAAGTACAATTATCATTAAATGGTGAATATACAAAGGAAAGTATTGTGAGATATGTCTATCCACCATTTGATAAAACTAGTATATTTCATATTAATGACTTTAAGACGTGATTTATAAAAACAGCCACATGACTTGTAATGTGCGTATCAAAACTCTTGAAGTATATTAAGAGTTATGCATTGCACTAATCTATTCACAAGGTATTATGCACACAACACCTTAAGATTCAAAGAGTCTGTTGCTAAGTCAATGACCAATTGATATGCTTTATTGGCTATAAATAGTTATTGTTATTAGTTATCAAACATATTTAGAGATTGAAAATTGAAATAGAGAAAACATGAAAAAGTTCTACTAATTATTTTCACATTAGCTTACTTATTACCATTTTTCTTCTTTTAACTTTACTATTTGCATGCATCTATAGATACTTCTTAAACTTGATCCATATTAATCTTGAACTCACAATATAAATAAAAATTTTTTTAATAATTTAAAAATTAAGGGTAGATTAATTAAATCCTCAATTCAATTTAGCTTGATCGGATTTCTATTCAAGTAAAAGTGTTCAACTCATGACCCGCAACCACAATCCACAAAATAAGAATAGAAGATAACGAAGCTGAGATGATAGCAATCTACATATAAATTTTACCATATAAATATTTTAAATATCATTCCCGATACTTATCGGTAGCTTTGAATTTTATAAGATATAAAATGATGTACTATAAGGACCGATTTACTTTGAACCTATATAAAAACATACTGCTAGAAGCTATAAAAATGTTGATCCCAATCATGATGAATGCAACTACGATTTTACAATAATTAAAACAAAAGTATCAGTCGCTTTTACCTTTCAAAAGATGAGTTTACTTTAAAATTGAGTATCTAATATCCTGTAAGCAGTTATTTAGAAAGTTAAACACAATTGCTGATATATATATATATATATATATATATAAAAGTTGTATAAAAAATAAAAAAAAATGACTGCCAAAAAAAAAGAAATCACCGCTTGCTTGGAATTAAAAATAAAATAAAGAATCCTAGCCGTCCAAATAAACGGATGGATAGATCTCCTCTAAGATCTTTTGCCATTGTCGAGATTGGTTCTATGTACAAAGTACAAACCCTAGGTCTATCTCATTTCTCTCTGGAGCTCTCCGTCGGAAGCAGCGGTCGTTTCGGCTACTGACCGTTGGGTCGTCACGTGGTGGTTCATCGACGCTTCTCCTGGGCATAAATCTTCGGTACACTGTTATTATGTCTGTTGAAATTGATTAAGCTTCGTAACTAAGATTGTAATTAGTGTCAGATTATCCAGTATTTGCAATTTCTTCAAATTCTTTATGTATGAGTAACAATTGAATTTTTGGTGTGATGTGGGAGATGGCTTTATGAATTGTGCCCAAGGCGTGGAGTTGCGGACTTCAGTGACGCATAGAGAAGAATTAGGGGGTTTGCTTGTTTACATCTATTGCACTTGTAATGAAACTACTGTCGTGGGTGGTCACTATACACTTATACAGTGTACACTTTAGCTGTGCATTCAAGGTTAAGTAGAAGCACATCAGTCCCAAACATATACTTAAGCTGGGTGGTTTTTCTAGACTGATATTGCTCAATTGTCATCTTAGAGACAACTTTTGCTAGAATTTGTGTCAACTATAGCTTAGACAATTAAACTGTGAATAGATTATTAACAAAGAATCTTCCATGGATTCTTAATGCATCTAAGTTTGAAAATTTTGAATTGGAGAAATATGAGTAAAAAGATTAGCCCACTCTTGTATTTGGGAATGAGTTTATTACAGGGTTTTGTTGTTTGATCAGAGAGAGAGAGAGAGAAAGAGAGCTGAGGAATATATTATGCCCTTCTTTTGTTTTTCCTTTTGGTTCTTTTGATAAGAGAGGTGAGTGAGGTAAATGAATAAATAATTGTTTATGTTACCTGATTTCATGACGAATGCTTTCTTTATGATAGATTTCAAGCGCTTGGACAAATATGAGCTTTGCAATCATACATAGGGATATAGAGAGGGAGTGGGAGAATCAGGGTGGACTTGTGGGTTTTTTTATTTATTATTGGAGATTCTTGCTCACTCTCTGGAGATCTATACATCTGCAAAAATTCATGGGAGGATGAGGAGACAAATTAAATTTCAATTTTATTATAGCTTTGGAGCATCCTGGAGCAAATGAGCAATGGAGCTTGTGGAGCACCGCTCACATGGAGGATTGCTCACTTGGTTTGCTTCATAGTTTTGGTTTTGTCATATTTTTATTATCGTCAGAGTACATGCTGAGGATGGTTGGATATCAAAGTGGATTGGTTTATGTCGTTTTTGAAATTGAGTAGTTTTGTTTCACTATTTATGTGGTTCTGTTTCCTTAATGCAGTGAAATTTTCTAGTCCTTACCATCAAAATGAGTGGTCGCTTTTCTCGTACAATCTATGTTGGCAACCTGCCCTCTGATATAAGAGAATATGAAGTTGAGGATCTCTTTTACAAGGTTTGTGTTAAAGTTTCTGTAGATTTCTATATTGGTTCATGTTTAATGTAAGCTTTGATGATTTTGAGTGACTGGTCAATTCACTCCTTTACAAATATATTGAACTTGAAAGTAATCAATATAACTTAACACGACTGCAGTCGTTAGTCTCATTGTTTGTGCAGTCTAATGAACAAATGCTGAAAATTACGTCCTTTATGGGCTTTGAACTTGGAAAGACCTGTTAGTTCACCGTTTTCTTTGCTGTTAGGTTGATTGTTCTTTAACTTTTTTATTTTTTAAAACCATTTTGCATCATTTTGCAATGCTCATTTTCATTTGATCTTTGGTGAGGACTCTAATTTTGGTGGGTATATTTGACATGGTTGTAAGTAGATGTATGGGTATATTTGACATGTTGTAAGTTGATGTATAACTGCATCATAGATATTAAATATGCTTTTCTTGTCTGTTTGCTAACAATATATTATTTCCATTGTTTGTAGTATGGCCGTATATTGGATATTGAATTAAAGATTCCCCCCCGCCCACCATGTTATTGTTTTGTGGAGGTATGTTTCTCACTTTTTGTTTGTTATTTATTTTTTATTGTTGGATATGGCCAGACAAGATTAGAATGGTGTTTGACTAAATTTTTTTGTTTGGTAGTTTGAGAATGCTCGTGATGCAGAAGACGCAATCAGAGGTCGTGATGGTTATAACTTTGATGGTTGTCGTTTAAGGGTAATGAGAGATTTTAACCATTTCCGTGCAGATTTGGTGTTTTATTTCTTGTGATTAGATTCATGTCATTATTGCAGGTTGAGCTTGCCCATGGTGGTAGTGGTAGAGGTCCATCATCAAGTGATCGTCGTGGTGGCTATGGTGGTGGTGGTGGTGCTGGTGCTGGTCGTTTTGGCGTCTCACGCCACTCTGAATATCGAGGTGTGTCCAGATAGAAGAATATAGGATATAGTGGACAATGCTGTGCTGAAATGTTTGTCTGCTTTTGTTGTATATTTTATTCTTGTTCAGGTTTGGATGCTCCAAGTGTTTTATTGAACATTTTTTTTTGGTGTACAGTTATTGTCCGTGGGCTTCCTTCTTCAGCTTCCTGGCAGGATTTAAAGGTTTGATGTGTTAATTAATACTTATGATAATGCACAAGTTCTCTTATTGCTGCTGAACAATGCATAGGTTCTCTTATTGCTGCTGTACTGCTAACCTTATTTGAAATTGATTTCAGGATCATATGCGAAAAGCAGGAGATGTTTGTTTTGCTGAAGTTTCCCGTGACAGTGAGGGTATGCCTTTTATATCCATTTTAGCAATTTCTTTGTTTCTTGTATTTGAGCGCTAAAGCGTATCACCATGAATCTTGGGAATCAGTTGATAATAACTGGTTTTTCTGACAAGCATATCCGAATGTCTTAGTTGAAAAGCAGCCAAATAAATCAATTGACAATAACCTTTTGTTCTTTGTTTTTAATGCACTTCTTATCAAACTCATACATTATGACCTGTCATGGTATTATTGACTTTGAATTTTCTCTGCATTCAGGGACATATGGTGTCGTTGATTATACTAATCCTGAAGACATGAAATATGCAGTAAGCTTTTTAAAAATAAACTCTTCCTTTTTCTTAATATTTCTCTGTTTGAGCCTCTGCATTACTATTGCAATTCAACCAGTGACGTATTCCTCTTTTATTCAGATTCGGAAACTTGATGACACTGAATTTAGAAATCCTTGGGCAAGAGGACGCATAACGGTACCTTTCTATCCATCATTTTTATCTTCAGCATTAAAAAAGTTAATTCTAGTGCTGTCTATATACTCTCTGAATCTTAGATTTAACTTGTTAGATACTCCACCTTCCTCCCCCCACCCCCGGGCAGGGGAAACTGTAAGCTTATTGTATCACAATGTATGCAAGTGGGGTGCAATTTCTTCATAGCAACATAACTTGGAAATCCCCGCCTCACTATTGTACTGGATAGTGTGGTTAAAATGCACTGCACAATGCTTTACTTTGAGGCCAAGGATCAGTAAAATATTTACTGCTGGCAATAGAGGTCCTCTCTGATAAGTCTGGCTTTGTTTGTTTGTTTGTCAACTGGATAGGTGAAAAGATATGATCGCAGTCCATCGAGCAGCCGAAGTAGAAGCCGAAGCAGAAGCAGAAGCAGAAGCAGAAGCAGAATTGTGCGACGAAATAGAAGGTATTGCTTGTTCCTTTTTTCTTTTTTTCCCCATGAATATTGTGCCCTTTTTTAATAAGAATATTGTGCCTGAAAATGCTCTTTTTGCATCCTAATAGTCTTTCTATTAACTTCTGCAGTAAATCATTAGAGCATTCTGTTTCCAGATCAGTGTCAAGATCTAGGTCTGCTTCTCCTGTCAAGCCGTCCAGGTAATACAGTCACTAATTTCTGTAATTTCCGTCTTTTCTGGACAATCTTTTTTTTTCTTTTTTTGAGTATTAAATTTTCAAAATTGCAGAGCAAGATCAAGGTCGCGGTCGGTATCGCCTCGTAAGGCAAGTTTTCTTTTGTTTTAAATGATGATAAACTTGTGCTTTGTATTTGTGTGTGGGGGGGGGTTGCAGTTGATGGCTCACTGAAGGATAATGAGCTTCTGGTTTCAATTATTTCTTTTTGCAAGTCGTGCTTGTTTTTGTGTGCGACAGTTGTTGTTATCATCCTGTAAGGCAAATACACTTCTGATTTGGATGATGGACTGGTGCTTATATGTGTGTGAAGAGAAATTCAGATGTATTACGTTCTAACCACATGAAATAAAGAAACATCCAACCAGAAATAAGATAGCCTGTAAATTTGGCATTTCAGTGTGAAGAGGAATGACATTAAAAAAAAGGGTGATTATAGCAAGCCCACCATGTGCTATCATATTACATATGTTATGTCTAGAACTGTCGTGAAAAATTTTGGAGGTGTTTTTATCTGGATTTAGATCAAGTTATGTTCCTTCTAATGTTAGCCTAGAGTTTATGAGAATTAATTATAAGTGGGAAGTTTACTTCTATTACCATGGTTTTCAATCAGGAAAACAATACTTCAAACCAATGACTAGACTAATTATTAAGGATATGTATGTTGGACCAGAGCCCATAGGAATCCTCTTTGCTGGTACTTGTAAGTTACTAAGGTTATGATTTATATTGCAAGTTCAACTGCCAGAGGTTAGAACTATTAGGAAGGAAAAGAGAAAAAAAATTGTCAGTGTTTATCCTGTGTTTAACTATGTTATTTACCGTTGAAGGATGAAGATAAGTTTGCATGTTACCTCTTGATGCAAATATCTTCTATATGATTTTGTGGTTAGCAATTATTTTATTTATGTAACAATGATGTCTCTGAGTTGTCTAACATGTCGCAACAAAACGATCAGTAAAAGAGAAACCCCAAAATAAGGACAAAAGAACCCAATTATATATACAACTTTTTAGAGATTAATATCAGCTGAGTTGTTTTAGTATATGATATATAAGGTTAATTTATGTTTTCAGGTGCATTCTGGAAGTGACTGATTCTTATATCTGATGTCCAAGCATCTCATAGCCTGCTTTGCTTAAGATGAGTTTGAGGGCAAGTACCATCAATATCTGAGTGGACAATTTTTACTTGGAAACGTTTTAGTGAAAACCTGAGACTAGTTATTTGCTTTTATGGCTTGGTAGTGCTTATCTTTTTAAATTTAATGAGACTTTAAATATCTAATTTTATTGGAGGAATTTTCAAGATCAATGGTTGGACGCATTTCTTTGAATTTATTTTTTTTCATGTGATATTGGTTGCTGCAGAAAATGTGAATTTGATGTTTAAAATGTGTATTTTGCATTTGTAACTATCATCTGGATTAATTCATTTAATGGGAGAAATTCGGAAGGGTGTTTTCGTTTCGGATTTTGTAGATTGGATATGAATTTATATTCAATCTACGATTTTACAGATTATAAACTTTTAATTCAATTCACTTCAATTCACAAACTGGTGGTATCTAAATTAAATTTAATCTACAGTAAATTTTTTATTAATTAATAGAGTTAGGATCATATAAAATTTATTAATTAAAAGAGAGATTAAATAATTAATAATTTATTAATTTATTAATTTATATAGTTATTTATAATTTAATTAATATAAACTTAATAATTGAATATTTTATATATTTTATTTATATTAAATATGAATGATGTTTGAGAACTTAGATGAATATTTAGATGAACGAGGTATTTATGGACTGGAGATAATAATCACTATTAAAGATGGAATAGATGTAAATTAATTTTTGGATTATCTTAATTAAGAGGTATTCATAAGTTGGAGATAAGAATCAAATAATTGGGTTGCCAAGATGAAATGGATGTAAATTATTTATTGGATTATCTTAATGAAAATAATGTAAGTTCAGAACTTTTAAGTTTAGAAGAAATCGTTGCTAATGTTAACGGGAATCTTGTTGAAGAAGTTGAGGATGATACAGTAATTTTAGAGTCTGTTATGCGCAAGGAAGTATTCAAAACATTAATAACACTTTATAATTTCTTATTACAATTTGAGAAGCCAACCCCAAAATTTTTATATACAATAAGAAAATAAGAGATGAGATATAACTATATTAAAGTTTGAAGAAAAATATTTAACAGTAGAGTCATAATTTTTGTGATTAAAATATTATAGTCAATTACATTTGTAATTTTAACAAATTAGTAATTTATAATTTGAATGAGACCACAAAGTTACATAAGATTTTTTTTTTTTAAAAGTATTATCTTATTATTTTATCAAAATTATTAATTTAGTCCATTGGCCATAGTAGATACTGTAAAAATTTATTATATAATAGAGATTATTATTTTACCGAGTATTAATTGATAAAGATTCTATTATATACATCTACGTATCAAATGTGGATTCAACCAATTCAATTCACTATTTTTGTAGATTAGTTTGCGAATTAAAAATTTTTAATTCTATCAAATCTACGTAAAATTAAATAAAATTTAATATAAAAATAATTTTACTACCAATTAAATTTAAAATTGAACAAGATTTAAATAAATTAATTGTTTAAATAAAACTAAAATAATACATACAAAGTTTTAAAATATAGCATATCAAAAAAAAATCTTATTTGTTTATATTAATATATGAAAATTAACTAAAATTATGAATTTAAATTTATACAAAGTTGAAACTTGAGAGCTTGGATAATCTATCAAAATGTTCTCCTTCAAATTGTGTTTTATATTTTAATTTGAATAAAATTGACATAATTAAAATAAATAAAAATATTTTATTTAATAAAAATAATTAATAAATATTTATACTTACTATCTCATCAAATGCTTTCAAACTTCATCAAATATATACTCTTATCAGCTTTCAAAATATGGATAGACGTAAGACAAGAAAAATGTTAATTTAAAAATATAGAATAAGAATATAAATTTCAAAGGTGTTCAAAATCTAATCTAATTAGCTTAATCCGTTTAATCCACAAAAATTTGATCCATGAAAATTTGATCTGTGGATTAGTGGATCGAAATAGATTATAAATCTAAAAATCTTCAATTGGTGGATTGGATGTGGATTTACTAATGTAAATTTGTAAAAATCCATGAATCCCCAAAAAATTATTTATTTAATTAAAAATAAAAGTTATAGATGTAGTATTACTACTTACTTATAAATAAATAAGTTAAAATATAGTTACATTAACACCATATTATATTTTATCCGATAATAATATAAAATAAATAATTAAATAAAAAAATATAGCTTCTTAATCAATTAATTTTCATTTATTGATCTAAATAAATAATTTTTTTTCTTTTTAGTGTGTTATATTTTGAAACTTTGAATGTATTATTTTATTTTTATTTAAAGAATTAATTTATTTAAAATTTATTAAATTTTGAATTTAATCGATAGTAAAATTATTTTCATATTATATTTTTTATTTAATTATTTTCTGAATTGGAAAAAATTAAAAAATTTACTCTGTAAAATGGTGGATTGGATATGGATTAGATCAACTATGCATCCGACTTGCAGACATATGGATTGAATTTCATCAATATGTGGATTGGATTGGATTGAAACTTTATAATCAGTAAAATCGTACATCGGATATAGATTAATGTCTAATTCATAAAATTTGAAACGCGAACACCCCAAATAAATTTTAACTTTAGAGCTTTTACTATTTAAAAAGTTATATTTATTTATTTAACAATTCAATAATGATAAGATATAGTATGGTGTTAATATAATTACATTTTAATTTATTTATTTATTAGTAAGTAGTAATGCCATGTTTTTAAATATGAATCGCAATGAGCACTGTCTGAGGATTTGTCTCTCGCACTAAATTTAAATTACTAAATACACCAACATAGTTTTAATTTTTCTACGAAAACCTACTAACAGTGGTTTTTAACTATTACCAAACTTGTAATAGTATCCTGCTAACTGTGGTTTTTTTAGGGTTACCACATTTAAAATCACGAATGTTCAATAAATAATTTATAACAATAACCTAAAATTAAACATAAAATACTTAATTATAAATTTAATTAATATAAATAAAAAATTAAAATTTAACATCAATCTAATAAATTCTCAAATTTAAGTATGAAATATACAAGTCTATCAAACTAAATAGTGCTTTCAATTAAAAAAATATCATAAAAAAATAACAACACAATTATACAAAGTAGCACCACTTCACTAACAATAATTATGGTCTTATATTTTCATTCAATACAAGCTCCAAAAGTTAATATCGTTATTTTATTTACTACCATTAGCACCCATCCAATACTATTCATACATTAATGATTAAGATTGATATTTTTCTAAACACTAATATTTTCTAAACACTAATTCAAAGAACAAAATTAAAATAATCCATATAAAATTATATAATACATGTACTAAGTTAAAGAAAAATAATTGATATAAAATTATAATAAGTATATAATAATCCATACATTAAGTTAAAGAAGCAGGTTTACATTTATTCACTTCATATATTTTTAAAGGTGAGTTTGGATGAATTTATAGGTTACAGGTATTTATTTTTTAATTATATTACATATTTGTGAAATTTTCCAGATTTATAAATTTTTAAATGTTCAATTCAATCCAATTTAATTCAATCTATCAATCCATTGATCAAATTTTTATAAATTAGATTTTTAAGGATTAGATAGATTGAGTGAATTTGATCGGATTATGAGCACTTCTATTCGGAAGCCTGTTTCAAGTTGGGAGAAATGATTATGGTTGAATGTTTTGGAACAACTGGGTTTCACTCATTTAAGCTTTCACAAGGTTTATAATAAAAGAAAAGGTGGGGCTACATACTGAATCTAAGCCCACCAAACTGATTTCTACAGCCATTGCATGAATAATTTTTTAATTTATTGAAATATCCTATATCATAATACCTTTTTTTTAAGGACTATATTCTTTTGGGTCCAGCTATCGTGTAACTGTCGCATGGTACGCTTATTTTATTTTTTTGTGCTAGTAGTTACTATTAGATCTAATGTATGAGTAGTTGCAATGGTAGTATGTAGGGGTGTCTGCGGATCAGATTTTATGGATTAGATATTAATTCATATTCAATTCATTATTTTGTAGATTATACATTTTCAATCCAAGCTAATCTATAGATTGATGAAACTTAATTCAAATTCAATCCATACGTTTGCGTATTGGATACGAATTTGACTCAATCTATATTGAATCCACTATTTTATGGATTAAAATTTTTTAATTTTTTCCAGTCCATGAATGAATTATATAAAAAAATAATTTTTCTACTGATCAAATTCAAAATTGAATAAGATTTAAATAAATGTAGAATAATACATTCTAATTTTTAAAATATGACACAATGAAAAAAAAATTCATTTATTTAGATCAATGTATGAAAATTAACTAAAATTATGAATTTAAATCTATACAAAAGTTGAAACTTAAATGCTTAGATAATTTATTAAAATGTCCACCTCCAATTTATATTTCTTATTTTAACTTAAACAAAATAGACATAATTGAAATAAATAACAAATAAAAATATTCTATTTAATGAAAGTAATTAATAAATATTTATTCTTATTTACTATCTCATCATCAAATGCTATCAAGCTTTATCAAATATTCTTATTATCTCCCAATATCTATGCATGTGTAAAACAAAAGAAATATGTTAATATTTAAAAAGTAGAATAACAATATAAATTAAAATAATAATTAATAAATACAATTAAACTTAAGCGGTTACATTTACCTATCTCATTATGTTAAATATTATCTGTAAATTAATGCCTTCATCATCCTTGTATATAGTGACTACCGATGTGGATCAAGAATACGACTACAATGCTAAATATTTTGCTTTGAGTTTTTTTATTATTTAGAAAGCTGTATTTGTTTATTTAATTATTTAATTATTTTTTAATATCATCGGATAAGATATAATATGGTGTTAATGTAAATACATTTTAATTTATTTGTTTATTAGTAAGTAGAGAAGCCAGATTTACAAGTATGTATATATATATATATTTGCAGATTTACGAATTTATAGAAGTAAATCTATATCCAATCCACCGATTGTAGATTCTCAAATTTTCATTCTAATCTAATTCATACGGATTAAATTTTTACGGATCAAAGAGATTGGGTCGATCGGTTCGGATGCTGAACACCCCTAGTAGAATGCTATAGTTTGATAGTTAACACTACACTCCCTGTTGTATATTGAAATCCTAAAAAATCGAATGTTTCAAAATTGTAAATAATTTAAATAATTAAAAAATGGCTAAGCTATCTGAAATTAAAAATTCAAAATAAAACTAAACATCAATATATAACTCTATTTTTTTTAATGTAAGAAATGAGATAATGATGACTTGATATTAAAATTCAATTAATAAATTAACTTAAAAAATAAAACTAAAATGACATTACTAAAATAAAATATTAAATAAATACTTATAAAAATTATGTATTTTATCTTCTTTCTTTACATAGAATATATGTAGACTAGACTTTAAATAAAAAATAATTACAATACAATTTAATTTCAAAGTTATCAGTTACTCGAAAACAATAAAACTTAAAATTTATACATAAATCTAAACTAATATGATATCAATCACTTATAAAGATATATTTGATTTGTTATTTTAATTTATTTAATTGCTACTATCTCACAATTGTCATTCAAATATTCAATTTAAGTTACTGCATTTTATCTTAATTGTGATGTGAAAAATAATTGAGGTAATTGATTGATTAATAATATTTTTATTTGAAATGCTGACTAATGATTGATTAATTATTTAAATGGGGAAAAATGGGGCAGAATATCTGAATATGGAGGAGAGGAAAAGAGAATGAAAAAAACACAATTATCATAACTTTATAAATAAATTATAAATAGAAAAGAAAATAAGGGGTCAAAAAATAAAAGACAAAACTATGGTATCGTGCATCAATTGCACCACAAGTTTGTCCTATTTCCAATAAATTGTTCAACCTCTCTCTCTTCATCCGCTCACATATTAACCTTACAATTATAAAAATTATATGATACTAGAATATTGAATTGATCAATTATAGAATTTATTATCTAATAAATTAATTATACATATTTATTGTTATTCGAAATAATGTTATGACTCACTGTGAATAGTTACTGTAAAATAAAAATTGATAGTATTTAATAAATATGACTTTTTACTTAATAATCAAAATAGTTATAGTAATTTAAAAGTTATGCGGATTTTATTTAGAAACTGAAAAACTTGTATCATAATACTATTTATATCAAATAAGAAGCTTATTCATATAATTGTACCACGTTGTTCTTGAATCACTAATTCTTTTACAAAATTGATAATAAGTAGAAAATTTGTGTCAAAAGAGGAAATTGATTGAAAATTTTTAGAACGAAGAACAAAATTATTGTAGTCTATATATTGAACCCTGTTAAATTATTATATTTAGTTAATTTCTTGTATTATCTGACAATATTTAACGCTTGTTTGAGATTGTATTTGAGAGGTTCAAAAATGATTTTAAAAAGGTAAAAGAGAATTTTGGTATATTGGTAGTGGATTTTAAAAAAGAATAGTTTTTCAAAATTTTGATTTTTAGAATCACTTTTATACTTAATATATTTCCATATATATTCTTGTATATATTATAAAAATTTAAATTATCCTAATTAATTAGGAAATAAAATTGTTAGTTTTAAAAAATTATTATTATTATAACCAATTATATTGAGATAAATAAATAAAAATAAAATTAATAATATAAAATATTTATTTTAGTTATTAGTCATTATATTGTGCACAAAAAAAATTATATATATGTTTATAAATATTTAAATAAATTCAACATTATTTTTCAATTATATCATTTATATTCTTACAATAGTTTGCAGCAAAATTGACTAAATATATATGATTGCTTTTAAAATTTGCTGTACTTAAAAATAAATTTTAATAAATATTTAACTGATTATATTTGTAACAGATTATTTTTAGAGCACAGTTAATAACAATTATTTTGAAAAATACAATATTATCACATTGATCCTTAGGTTGTGGGATAGAGTAGTGGAACCTTCATACCGAGTTGGCCAATTCAACAAATAAATAATTATTTTATTGAATATAATTCCGTAGTAAAATAAATTGATAATGATCAACAATTCTCGATAATCAACTATTACCAACTCTAGGCCTTCAAAAATGGACCGAACTTGATATTGGGCTTTTTCTCTTGGTTCAAATCCAGCAGCTGACGAGACTACCACCATTCAAAAACCCTAGCTCCATCTACGTTTATAAAACCCTTTACATTTGCTAGCGACGAGTTTCTCAAACGCAGCAGCACAAGCCAAACGCAACCTCTCTTAGGTATTTGTTTTCTTTCTCTCTTCCCTCTCTCTGATACGAAGATCTGCTTCTTGGAATTTTTTTTTTCTACTCGTTTGATATGATTTGTTTTGTTTGTTTATCAAAGCGTGCAGATTACAATTATCAATTGCAATAATGGCCGGAGAGCTAGCTTGCACCTACGCCACTTTGATTCTCCACGATGATGGAATAGCAGTCACTGTAAATTTTCCTTTTCATTTTTGGGAATCCTCTTCAAATTTATTTCGTTGAAAAGATTTTTTTTATTGTTGTTTTTTATTAATGTAATAATCGTCAAATAGGCGGAGAAGATTGCGGCTTTGATTAAGGCAGCGAATGTGGCAATAGAGTCTTACTGGCCAAGCCTTTTTGCAAAGCTGGCTGATAAGAAAAACTTGGACGATCTCATCTTGAATGTTGGCTCCGGTGGTGGTGGTGCTGCACCCGCTGCTGCTGCCACTGCCCCTGCTGGTGGTGCCGCAGCTGCCGCCCCTGCCGCTGAGGAGAAAAAGGTATTTTTTTTAAGATTTCTTTAATTATTGTGAATTAATTTAATATTTGTCGTAAAAGTAGATGTTGAATTTTTTGGATTTTTGTTTACGAACAGGAAGAACCAAAGGAAGAAAGTGATGACGACATGGGATTCAGTTTGTTTGATTAAACACCGCATTCTGTTGAGTCAGAGTTTGTTCTCTCTTTTTTTTTTTTTTTCGTTTTTGTTTTATTGGAATGTAGGATGCGGCTGAGTGGTATAGCTCAGTTTTTGATTTTGTTTTAGTTTTCTTTCTTGCGGTGTACTTTGACTGACAGTAAGTTTCTAATCACAAAATGAATATTATCATTTTCTATGCTTATTTACTTCATACTGATTGCAATCCTAATTTCGATAATGTTGAATCAACTGGTTATGATTGATTGATTTATTGTTTGCAAATGCTGTCTGTGTTAATGTGATAAGCACAATAGTTCTCATAACTTGTCTTACTGTGTCATCCTCACTGCCTCGTGAGGGTGTCAGTTTGTCCAATTTTTAACACTGAAACCAAGAGTCTTGATTTTTTAGCTGGTCTCAGATTTTTTTCCCCATCGATCTTGAACACTTCTTCTGCTTTGCCAAGTGTTCTACCTTCAGAGATTATACATTTTTGAGTGTTACTTTGAAGATGTTGCATTGCATATTTTTTGACATTATGGCATCCCACTTGCATGTCATCTGTGTAGGTATTTATTTTGCTGATAATTGAGATTAGTTAATGCTTGGGCTGTTGATTATTTTAATTAACATTTTGCATAACTAATAGTGGTAGGTTTCATGTTTCAACAATTTGCGAAGATGTTTTAATAGTTGACTAATGACATTGTAGCACCAATAATTGATTCCTTGAAACAAACTTTAGATTTAGGATTAGGAAGAGAGTCAAGTTAATTTTGCAGTAAGTTACTCCTAGTACAGATACAGATGTCCACATCTTCCTCATAATTAAAACTGCTATCCCCTTAATGTAGCTCCACAAATTGTCAGTCATTTTCCTTAAGTCTTGATATAGATAAGTCCACTAAAATGTAAAATGTAGATCTGCGATTTAGAATCTGGTAGAATCTGGAAAGCTGCTAGCAGTATTTGCTGCTTTGCCTTGTTTGTCTCTTCAATATTGTTTAGAGGAGATGATATTGGAACAGTCGCCTGGAAAACTGAACCACTAACTGGAAATTGAAACATGTAAATGTTTCACGACTTAATGCAATCTATGGGCACCTGCACCCAATATGTAGTCAATACAAATTTTCTTTGCTATTTCCAAACTCAAGTAATGGGTTTGAACATAATGGATGCATTATTTTTTAGTACTCTCAACCGAATTAGTTCGGTTGGGGTGTCAAAAATTTGTTTCGATTCGAGTTAAAAATTGTGTTTGGGTATTTGAGTTGCAAATTCGAGTTACAACCTTATATTCCAAATTCAATTTCGAATTCAGCCTAAATCGTATAATAATAAACAAAATTTCAAATTCCGAAGTCAAGTCTTCAGTATTTAAGTCTTAAAACAAACAATAAAATACTAACCAAAATCCCAATGGTACAAATCCTCTACCAACATAAATGATAACATATTAGTTTAATAATCCATCTCAAACACTGAGCAACATTAGTTACTGTGTTAGTAAAGCAAATCAGAAAAAATTAATCTCCGCTAATCAAGGAAAATGAAAGAAGCAAACTACTCCATTTTGCAAAAGGGAATAAGAAGCAAAATTACTCCAGTTTGCAAAAGACAAACAATTGTCCCATCTCAATATATGCAATATCCAAGAAACAACATCTCCCTTTTTGCATCTTATCAAACACTCTCCTAGCCAAATCAACTTCACCCATCTTCAAGATTAGGTAATGATATAATTACACTCATACGTACTCCTCAAATCTTGCCTTAACAATTAACCCAAGACTACGTCAGCCCAATCGAAAATCACCTAACTCAGCTACTAATGACCATAACGTTGTGCTAGTCTGTACGGTCCGCTAGACGCTAGTCATGAGAACATGTGGTCTGGTATGACACGACCAACTAAGTTGGTGGGCTGTGCTGTGCCCAACTTTTTGTGAGGCCTACCCAGTACATGGACCGTGCCTAGCGGCCCCTTTCTTTCCTTTTTTTTTTTTTCTTTCTTTTAATTTGAGTTGGGCTACATTTATTTTTTATATATATAGAAGTTTGGCAACCCTGCGAATTCAACCCGGGTTCTTTAGCATTTGAACACTTTAACCACTTAGCCAAGCCAATTTATGGCTATTAATTACAAACATATATTTGTAAACAAATATTTACGGCAATGCCTTACATACAAGATGATTCAACTGTTTCGCTTTGCTGGTGAGAATTTGAATTTATGTGATAGATCAACTGATGGATTGTCAATGTCATTAGATTCTGATATATAGCTTGAATTGAACTGTGACATATAATTCCGGAATGGTGCTTTCTATAGAGTCAACAATATCTCTAATAATGGTTACTATTTTATAACGATATGTTTACTAAACGACAATTAGAGTAGATTGGAATAAGAACGGAAAATGAAATCAAAACAAATTGTTACTTTGAATTGTAAGAGTAATGAGTTGGATTGCGATTAATGTGTTTACTTTATTTTGAAATCGGAATCAAAATCAAAATGAATTAGATTGTAATAAATTACTAAAAAGTACTTAATGAACTATTGTTATAATTATTATTTTGTGTCTTAATTGTTGTGATTATTTATTCAAAAATTATTATTATTATTATTACTTATTGTTAATACTATATTAACTAATTGTAAAAAATTTTATCACTAAGAATATAATAATAATTAACATTAATATAATAATTTATTTTTATTTTTATTTTTATCATTAGTAACAACAACAATAATAATAATAAATTCAAAATATATTAATTAATTAATTATAATAAATTTTAAATTGAAGATAAAATGGGTATTTTTGATTTTGTTGGGGGAGGGGAAGCAAAATGATTAATCTCAAGAATGGAAGATTGTTTCTCACCCTCCATTGGGAATCAATCTTCCATTCCTCATTTCCAAATTTAGGTGGATCCTACAATTTTGATTCATACCTTTATTTTGCAAAGTAAACGCCATCAATGATTTCGATTTTCTAGTCCGGAAAGTAAACGTACCATAAATGCAGTGATTGAATCGATTATTGATGAAGAGATTATTCAATGGGCAATAGCCCAAGCATCGGTTCAGTTCTATTTCAAGATAATTCGAAATTTTCAATTTGGTTTGGGTCGGAAAATAAAAAAATTGATCCGTCTTTAAGGAAAATAAAAAAAAGAATTAGAATTGAGAGTTCGTTTTTAGTTCAGTTTCGGTTTTTTAGTATTGGTTTGATTAACGGTTTGGATTAACAATTTTTTTTTTGTTCAACTTAAACATGGAATACACATGAGTAACCAATAATTAATCAATGCATATTGACACATTAATTTTTTTTTTTATGATCAATTTAATTTGCCTTAACACTTTCTAATTTCTATATATATAATTAATGGCCGAGTTCCATGAGGAGGCAATCGTTTTCAAAACTTTTGAAAACATTTATGCATGCAGACAGTAGAGCAATAATATTAATATATAAAATATAAATTTCAAAAAAATCGAACATCTTTGATTATTCATCTTTTCTTAATAGTTAACATGAATTAATAATATAAAATATAAATTATGAAAATAGAGCAAGTTAAATTACTTGGTAGCAGCAAAGGTTGTAGTCAGCAGCGGTAGTGGTAGAGGTAACAATAGTAGGCTAGAGATCATAAGGGTTAGGAACTTAGGGTGAAGCAAAGGCGGTAGCGATTGCGGTGAAGTAACGGTCGTGGTTGGCAACGGTCGTGGTTGGCAGCGGCATTGCGGCAGTTTCGGCAATCAGTAGCGTCGCAACAACTTAGGGAGTTACAATTCAATTTGCGATTTCAGGTGCAGCACATGTGAAATGTGTGTATTATAAAATTACAAAAATGCCATTGATATCGGTTTAGTTTGGATTTTGTAATTTTTAATCCGAAAACTGAACTGAACCATTTATTACGGTTCGATATTTACTTATTTGATTTTTAATTTTAAAAAATATCGAACCATAATTGAAAAAAATTAATCGAACTCAGTTTTTCAGTTCCGATTCGATTTTGCCCACCCTTGATAATAAGTACCTCTGAGGATGACGATCACAATCCAAATGACAATTGTGTTTTACTTAGAGATGACAAATTACAGGTATGGGATGAGCCATGCCTAGGCTATTGACAACAAGCATTGCCTTCCAAGAGTTCATCAAGTTGGGCCTAGGCCTAAAGTTCGTGGGCTCGGGCAATAAAATTTTAAAAAAGTTTCAAATAGGAAAAAAACTGAAATTAAAGATGATTATTAAAATATATAATAGTCTAATAATCAAATACACAAAATATAAAATATAAAATATAAAGCCTATAATATATGAATAAAAAATTTTTATTTTATAAAATATAAAACCCAGCCCAAGCTTTCATGATGAGCTCATATCTAGGCCCATTCATTGTGGGCTTTTAAATTTGGAGCGCATGTCTAAGTCCATTCACTGTAGGTCGGGCCCGAATATTTTTGTCATAAATAGTTTTAAAAATGTTTACGGAAAAGAGGTATTTCAAGTAATAATAGCCTTAACTAACTACTTCTACAACATGAAAAAATATATATTAAATGTAGTGCATGCTATGGAAAAAAGGAAAAAATTAAGGATGAGATTGAGATTAATTTGGAAACAAAGAAAAAAACAAACAATTATTGAATTCAATTAATTGAAGTTGTAAGAAAAAAAAATTCTTAATGTTATGAATTTTATGTTTTATTCATCATTAATTTTGGTGTTTGATTAATTATTAATATATATTTTCATTGGACCCTAATGGATTAAAAAAAATTATTATCTTATACATTTAGCGAAATTATTAATTTGGTACACTAACCTAAGTCAGGACCTGAAGATTTTATTATTTAATCAAGATTATTAATTTATCAATAAGAATCGTTTGATTATTTTATCATTATAATATAAAATGACTAAATTACCCCAAAAAACATATACTATTGTAACTTGCAGTTTATGCATATAGTTTTGTGTTTTATAATCTAATATAATTTAAATATAATTTAATAATTTCTAATTTCAGTACCCCACATGTCTGAGGTACATTTTGTTAGTTTATTTGAATATTGATAACGATACTTATAAAGTAATACTTATACATCATTTACAAATAATATTTTTTTTTAAAAATATTATTGAAGTTCAATTATATTTTTGAGTATTTTGGTACTTTTCAATTATGAAGGTGAAATAGTCATATTATCTTTATGGTAAAGGAACTGTAGTGGTTAAATATAATAAAAAAATATGACCATAAAAATAAATAAATGAAGATAGATTTAATTGATTAATTCTTCAAATTTCTTCTTTATTTATTTATTTTTTAAAATATTGTAAACTTGTTGTAATAATTTTCTGAAAATGGTGTGGGTTTACAAAATTTTTGGAGTGGAATTATCATGACCCTTTTGCGAATTAGTGATTTCTTTTCAGTTTTTAGGGAAATTATTAGTCATCTATCCAAAAATACTATATTATAAACAATATTACAAAAATTTAAATTTGTTTGATTTTTCACCCGTAGTTTATAATATATAGTAATGGTCTACAAGAAAGATAAAATTATCCTTACAAATTAACTACCGTTATAATTTGCGTTTTGTTTTATTTTGTTGTTCTTTGGTAAGGCCAATTATGTCTTTTATGTAAGCAAAAACAAATTGGGTTCTATATTAACCTGAATCGAAAACAGAACCATATCGGTTGATAACCTTCGAGCCAAGGTTTATAAACCCGAACCGTTTGCCCATAAGGCCTGTTTGGGCCTGCTTTCCACCAATTGGGCTGCCAAAGCCCAACTATTAGGGTGTTTGGTAAAACATGTTGGTAATTTTTTTTTCTTTTATAATTTTTGTAATAATTGTTAAATATAAAAATTAATACAAAATTTATTTTTTACCATAATCTATAAATTTTTCTTTGAAAAATTTAGATTTTTTTTTTGAAAAATTTAGATTTTATCCCATAACAACTGTAAATTAAAAACCACAGCATCTCACAAACAAGCATGCCCTAAATTGAGATTGTAAAGCCAATTAAGTGTTTAAGGCAAGCTTAATATTTATGTGATTATGGTACTATGGTACTAAACTGCAAGCCTTCTAGTTACTATGTGTGGTTGGTTGCAAAAACAATAACATCCAATAAAAGTTGTCAGTTTGAGCATGCAAAATGGCAGCTAGAAATTGCTTGCCGTTAGTCGGCAAATGAGGATTCAAAAGAGTACAATGTCACCGTTTATATCAAACTCACATAAAAAGCACACGCACATACAAGCTAATATGTGTGTGTGTTTATTTTTTTTAAAAGGCAAGTAACTTATTAACATAAAAACATCAAAGGCCAGACAAGTCTTGAAACCTAAAGCAACTTAGGCTAAATTATTGTAGATGCATTGCAAGCTATTGGCCTAAATTGATGTTGAAAATATGAGTCGATATTGCTTCTGTGAAGTCCAAAACCAGTTGAATCAACAACTTCAACATGAAGAATAGAATTTTATAAATAGAAATTGTGGGTACTGTTCAAATCATTGTTCACGGAATATTGTCCTTACGATACTATTATGGCACTATTTACTTAACATTGTTCATCCAGTAACAATCATAAATTCGTCAAAGCGTGCGCAATTCATTATTCTTAAGACCAATTTCCATTCCTCTAATAAGATTTTTAGATGCAAAAAGGACACAAATATTGCAGATTAATCTCTAAGATTCAATAATGTTACTATTGTCAAGTTGCACTCCAAACAACAGTGTAAAGCAGTAAAAGAAAATTATGAAGGAATCATGAGATAGTAGGAGATGTCATAAGGTTGACTTATCTTGAAGGACTTTTATGTGTCATTTGTATAGAGTAATCCTCTATAATCCTTTTCCTAATTCAATTTGAATTAGTCACCCACTTTTCTTATTTAATTTGAATTAGTCATCAAAATATCTCATAAATTAATTTAATTTAAATAATTCAAATCACATTTAGATTTAACTTATTCAATTCTAATTTATAAATATATTAAACACATGATTAATTTCAAATCAAATACAAAAGTTATTGCTCTCATTTCCCTTCATTGTACAAATTAGTGTTTTGAAATACTAATAAAATTCCAACAATCCCTCACATACTTCAAAATACTTAAATTTCTTTTATCATAGAGTTTAGTGCATTTGAACTGGTGCCTTTTGGGCTATGAACTAGCCATTGAATAACTAACTGTCTCATAAGAATTTGGTGAACCTTATAGTTTCTATGAACCAAAATTCTTTTTGTGTAAGGTAGAGGACTAGAAGCTCACATTAAACTCTCTCAGTCTTTTATTGTTCTGCAGTTTGGCACTTTAATAGCCCTATACTCTAAAGATGTCTGTCTTACTCTCATAGAAACTGACCCAATTCCACACTTACATATGTGAACATTCATCAAATATGTCATGCAATTTTGACACACCACCATACACAAAATCTGGGCTATGGATTTCATTAAGAGGTCAATTGCTCAACTCAGTCACTACGATAGGCAACTATCTCGCCATAGGGAAAACTCAAATAAATAGATCAATAGTATCACAAGACAACAAATGACTTGTTATTATCTTTATGAACCTACATCATGGGATTTCCAATCACATAAGTAGAGTTGCCATCACTTTTGTCTTTTGTTTTAGACAGAAGTCTCATCCCCTTTGATGTAATTACCATTGGTCTTATGTTTAGTAGTTTAATCAGAGAATTGGTAAAATTTGACTTTAACATCACAATATAAGTTCATAAACCTTAATTTTAGCAACTGCTCAGAAATATTATATCTCAAATGAATTTATATTGTTTTCCCAATATATATTATATCTCTTCGCCTTGGCGATAGCAGCTTGGCAATCGAAATATAATAACAGAAATAGAATGATAAATGATAAAAGGGAAGATCTTTTAAGAGGTTTATTTACCACTCAGCCTCAATACATGCCTTCTCTAAGGTCACTAACTCGAACTCCATGGTAGAACGGGCTAAAAACTTTTATTTAGAGATTTCTAAGATACAACTCCTCGATCAAGGGTAAAAGTATAATCACTGGTGGACTCAATTTCATCTTATTACGAAATTAAATTTACATCATTTTACCCTTCTAACACTAATGGAGAGTTACTATAATTAAGTTCAGATTCAATGGTGCCTCTCAAGTCTGTCCATAGTAGTCAAAGGATCCTTATTAGGATATTGATTATAACTACACAATCTGCATATAGCACATGTAATATTAGGCTTATGCCATTTATCAAGTATATTAGGCTACCAATGATTTGACATATTTCAATTTATAAACATTATTTTCTAAGACACAACTCCTTGATCAATGGTAAAAGTATAACCACTAATGGACTCAATTTCATCTTATCATGAAATTAAATTTACATCACTTTACCCTTCTAACACTGATAGAGAGTTACTATAATTAAGTTCAGAATTAATAGTATCTCTCAAGTCTGTCTATAGTAGTCAAAAGATCCTTATTAGGATATTGATTATAACTACACAATCTGCATATAGCATATGTAATGTTAGGCTTATGCAGTTTATCAAGTATATTAGGCTACCAATGATTTGACATATTTCAATTTATAAACATTATTTTCTAGAGTTTTTTAAAGGTGGATATTTACATCATACAATATAGAGATCGATTTATGACAATAATACCCAAATCTTTTCCACATAATGTTCCTTTGACAATAAGACGATCATCACTAGTCTTAGTGATTTTGATGCCTAATATAACATCAGCTTTTCTCACATTCTTCAAATTAAAGTTAGAAGCAAGCATCCTCTTAGTCTCATATACAAATTCATTTGATATAAATACTTTATCAAACTTCTCATGCCATTGTTTTGGTGGTTTATTTTAAGCCATATAATCATTTAACCAATTTGCATCCCTTTTTGCTCAATACTTAGAATTACACAACCCTTTGGTTGACTTATGTAGACTTTCTTATCCAAGTCTAATTTTTTTTTTTAAAAATTAGGTTTGAAATCCATATAATAAACATGTAGATTATATATTGCAACTAATACAATCAAACTCTAATGGATGTAATCCACATCACATGAACATACATATCAAAATAATATGTCTTTCTTTATGAGAATTATTTGGCAACTATTCTTGCCTTATATTTATCAAATTGATCCATCTACTTTCAATTCTCTTTGAAAATTCATTTATGTTAAAAAATTTTGTATCTAAAGGCAAAATCAACTAACTAATTCTCATATATGATTACTCATGATAGAATCTAACTCACAGTTAATTGGCTCTCCATAGAAGTGCATATCGAGAAGTCATAATTTCTTTGAAAATTCAAGGATCATTCTAAAAAAGAAAACATAGAAGTCTCCACCACAAAAACTAATGGTCATTCTCATCATTTTACTTCTCCTATATTCAACGTTTGAACTTGGACGGTGATTATTTAATTGACTCTTTGAAAGATTAAATGACTAATGTTAGCTTTCTCAAGGAAATAGAATTAAAGAATTCAATATTTGACACGGCTTAAAAGTGATGCATTTACTTCCAAGTATAAGAGTGTCTAGTTATAATATAACCCAGTGAGTCTGGAGTCGAACCACAAGGAATTTTAAATTTAGTAGTATATTATTAAATAAAAATTAATAGTAGAAAAATAGATTAACTGTCTAAAAAGTACTAAAGCTAGGGGATTCACGCTTGGAATTTAAATTATGTTGATAATATTCTCTCATATTTATATTTTATATTTTATTTACTAGTTAAATATTATGTCATTTAATTCTTAACTCACCAATTTTATGGATGAATATGAGAATGGAGTACATGATGTGCTACAACTAAATTGGAGTGTCGACATAATGTCAAAATATCATATAAATCCAATAAGATTTTAAGTTTATAAATTAATACGACATAAAAATATTCAGCAAATAAAAATACAAAATATTAAATATTAAATAAAATAAACTTTAAACTTACTTGAGAGAGATATTAATTCCATAATTTAAATTCTTGAGTTTCACCCTTTGCCCTAACTTAATAAATTAGCCACTCATATTGAAAAGAAAAACACTCATTTTATTTGGAAAACTTCTAAAATATATTATAATAAAATTTTAAGAACTTGAAACAATAGAAGAAGAAATTTTGAAAAACTCAGCTTCACCATTTTCTTTCTCTCATTTCTCTTTTCTTTTTCCTCTCTTTCTCTTCTTTTCTTTTTCTTCACCTCTGCGCTTCTTCTCCTCTGCGATGCTTCCCTTTTTATAGGAAAAAATAGAAAATATTTATTATTTTATTATTATAATATGTTATTATATTCTATATTATATTATTATATATTATATTATAATATTATATATTATATATAATTGAGAGAGAAAAACTCTTTATTTTTTTTGTTTTTTAATATATATTATTTATTTATTATTACAAAGCAGCTATTTTTTTCTCTCATTTTTCAGTTCTGATATCTTTTCATTCTCAAAATATACCTACAATAACAAAATATAATAATTAAGATAAAAATTAACATAATAAAATATAATTTACATAAAATTACATATGATGAACATTAAGATAAAATGTAAGTTACGTATACATTAATTAATATTTTAAGTGAAAAAATAATAATTTAAACCTTTATAAAATATACACTTTCTAGTACTAATCATACCCCCCAACCACCTTATTGCTAGTCCCTAACAATTAAAACGCTATTTTAAATTAAGAATTATAAAATTCATCTGCAAGTTAATAGTTGTTCATCTATTCTCTAAACTACCAAATAAATAAATTATTCTATTTATTTATTTTAGCTTTTTGTCATTAACTCATTATCCAAGATATCATCAAACCTTCTTTTGTGCTCGAAAAATTAACACAATACTTATGAGACTTCATTAAAAGAAAACAATATTTTTTTATTCTAGTGATTTATCAGAGATAATATCTTTATTAGGCAGTAGATTATTCATACAATTTAAAATATTACATCTTCAATCCATATAGTGAGCTTTGGGCCAATGACTCCCAGACCATTTGGCCTTAGGGCACTAGGTGTTAAAACACCCCTACAGAACTTAATTACTCGGGTTTTAGATATAGTAAAATTAAACACATTTTTTTCTTCTTTTTTTCTCTTTCCTTTTTTTTCTTCTTTTTTTTTTTGAAAAAACATAACACACTTTTTACTACCTTAGAAATTATCTCCAACAGATCAAGAGAACAAAATATTGCAAAAAATTTTAACTTACAACCCAATAGCATGTGTCATAATGTGTGTGTGAAAAGAATAATTTAATAATACTTATTTAAATAAATAACTGACAAAACGATTTAATTAATGATTATCAAATGGAGAATTCATAAATTTGAGTAATTCAAAAAATAAGGAATAAAAACAACTTAAATATGAATTTCAAATTTAAAAAATAATATAGACTGGACTGTTAGGATGTGTATTAAAATTAGTGAGTCTTTACACAGCCATCCTAGAAAAAAAACAAAAAAAATTGTTGTTTTTGGATTTTTTTATTTAAAGAAAAATAGACAAACACATATATTTACAATTTACATCAATTATCCCCACCCTCCAACCTAATCTAAATTTTTTTTTAATAACCCCTATAAATATTTTTATAGGGACTCGAACTCTTGCTCTCAACATTGTGAGTGCAATAGCTCTCCCACTAAGTTATAAGCCCATTGGTCCTAATCTAAAGATATGCATGCAAAATGAGAAATAGAGAAAAGAAACATAAAAGAAGAAGTAGAGAATATCATACCTGAACTTGTTGTAGAGGCTTAGAAATTTTTTTTGAAAAATAAATAAATAAAAGACTCTAAGACTAAGAAGATGCGTTTCTAGAACCACTCACTCCATATTGAGGCATCTTCGACTCAAAATTTATCCAAAGTTAGTCTTTAACAAAAAAAAAAATAGTAAAAACATCACCAGGATTGACACATTTCACAATTGTCAACTATTTCCTCCCCCAACCTAAATGAGACATTGTCCTCAATGTCTTAAAGGAAAAAAGTAGAGTTTAGAAGACATCACATGAACACTAAAAAAAATTTGTAAATGGAGATTTAAATCCAATTTGCACTTCTTACTACTATTATTGTTATCATCTTCAGTTGACCAATCCAATGTCAAAGTCATTGGTTCTGGCTCCAGTTTGTAAGTTTGTAAAAGATTAAGTAATTCATTAGCAATAAAAGCACAAATAAAGAATTTTTTAACTGCGGGAGGAATAAGATAATTGTTAATTGCATGGTTAAGAAATGTGAACAAGCCATTATAAAAATTATTAACCTTTAACAAACCGATGAGTTTCGATGAGTGTTTAAATGGGCCCAAGACGCAAATATAATTAGTGCCTCCATAGTTGCAAGATCGCCTGACAAAAAGATGAAAGCATCAGCATGATCTAACATTTTGGATATTCTTTCTTGCATACCTGAGACAACTAACTCTTCTCCAATTGGTGGGCCAGATAGACATCCTAGAGGTTTAAGGGCTTTTGGGATGATTCCTAGCACTTGACTTCCTCTAGTGAAAGCTGTTTCTAAAACAAGTTTAGATAATCCACGGTCAGCTCCTCCATATATTAATTGTAAGTTTCTCTCTGCTATTACACGACCAAGATCTACAGCTGCCTCAACGAATTCCCCTATACTTTCTATAGCGAAACCTAGAAAGCACACAAATATTTTTGAATTGTCTACTCGAAGATGCTGCTAATGGAATAATCTTCAAAAATAATTTGTGAAAGGTTAAAATAAAAGCACGTATTTAAAGATAGAGATATTGATAAACAAACTATAAATGGAGTGGTGTATTTATCAAATGACGTGTGAACCTTTGGCTTATATTTCAAAAGTAAACAGATAAAACAAATAGTAAAAAGAAAAAGAAAACATTAATCACACTATTAAAAGTAATAATGCATAAAATAAAATATTATTAAAAGGAAAAGGATATTTACTGGTAGTTGCGACTGTGGCTCACATCTTCCTCTGGTTTTACGTTCAGTAACGGCTTGAATGCCCTCTATAGGTCGAAGATAAGCTTCTCATCCAGTTTTCTTATAAACTGGCAAACAGAGTCTTTTTGAGTCAGATTCCCAAGACTAAACTGTGTGTTTTCTTTTTAGAATAGCTTCCAATACCTTTGAATTGAATGTTGTACATATCCGCTTCGATGTGTCTCAAGACATCGTAAGATATCATCTAACGATTCTTTACTCATGCCATCTTTAACAAATTTAATTTTATCTTCACGAGTATCAGAAACCATTCCTAAAGATTTACAACGTGGGTTCTTACAATTTTGTCTTACACAGTTACGACAATTAGAGCCAAGTTGTTTAGCTCTTCTCTTTTTAGCATATGTACTTTTTCCAAAACTAGGCATGTAAGAAATAAATGGATCAGAAAAACTCACCTGCTAATCGAACCTTTGTTTCAATTAACCAACGAACGTCAGAAGGAATGCCATGGATCATTAACAAACATAGTCGTTTACAGTGAGTTTTGTAAATTTTCCTGAGGGCATTCTGAGGGAGAGAAGGAAAACGCTTATGCAGTTTTTGATGTATTTCTTCCATGTTTGGTTTTTGAGGTTTCAGTTATTATGGGAAGCTGAAAATATCGACTTAAGAAGTCACGGAGTACCGTTATCCACCATTTATACGAGAAAGTAAATTAAAACACACCAAAGAAACAAATCAACTCTAAAAAATTAATTCAAATGTGAAAATAAACAAAATACAATGAAAAGAAAAAAATAAAATAAAATAAAATAATTGAAACTTACATTCATCCTCTTATTGCATTAACTTCAAGTTCCAACTAAACGTTATAAATACCTTCCTCTATTTCCCAAAGTTGTCTTTCTAGGATTTCAACATATGACACAAACTCTGGTGGTCGTTGATCCCATATTGGATGTGATTCACAACTTCGTATCAGTCTTACTAAGTGAAATTTTACACGTAAAAGAGTTTTAAGATGTTTCAAGAGGATCTTTCTAATTGAGATATTCATGACATATAATAAGAGAAAACACAATTGTCAAATAAACACGCTTAAGCAAGAAATATTATATGCTTAATAAATATTCAGCGTGAAACTAAAAATAATCAAATAATCAAACAATCAAATGATAAAATAATAAAATAAAAAAACATATATATATATATATATATATATATATTAGTCACACATTAAAGATTTAATCAAGATTTGATGGGTCACTCAAATTGATTTCGGTGTCTTCTTCACGTGGTTGGAATTCCAAATATGCTTTTAATCTTTGACCATTAACTTTAAATGTGACACCATTATTTGGATTCTCGATTTCTACGACCTCGTATAGATATACATATTTTACAACAAATGGGCCACTCTACCTTAACTTTAATTTTCTTGAAAAGAAATGAAGACGAGAATTATATAGCAAAACTTTTTGATCAATTTCAAATATTTTTCTAAAAATTTTTTTATCATGAAAAACTTTGGTTCTTGCTTTAATAATTCATGAATTTTCATATGCATCATTTCTCAATTCTTCAAGTTCATTAAATTGCAATTTACGCACATTACCAGCATCATCAAGATTTGAATTAAAAACTTTAACAGCTCAAAATGATTTATGCTCAGGCTCAACTGGTAAGTGACAAGGCTTACCATAAACTAACCGATAAGGTGACATTCTTAAAGATGTTTTAAATGCAGTGCAGTAAGCCCAAAGTGCATCAGTCAGTCGAAGAGACCAATCTTTTCGACTTGGGTTAACCGACTTTTCTAAAATATGTTTAATTTCCCTATTTACTAATTCAACTTGACCATTTGTTTGAGGGTGATAAGGAGTAGCAACTTTATACGAAATTCCATAGTTTTCATTAAAGACTCAAATGGTTTATTACAAAAATGCTTACCTCCATCACTGATAATAGCTCGAGGGATTCCAAATCTGCTCAAAAGATTCTCTTTTAAAAAGCGAATCACAGTTTTGTGATCATTGTGCCGATAAGGAATAGCTTCAATCCATTCTGAAACATAATCAACAGCAAACAAAATATAAACAAATCCAAATGATGATGGAAAAGGGCCCATAAAATCAATTCCCTAACAATCAAATATTTCAATGACAAGAATGAGATTTAAAGGCATTATGTTTCGCTTTGAGATGGACCCTAACATTTGACAATTCTTGCATATTTTACAAAATTCATGTGAATCTTTAAATAATGTAGGCCAATAAAATCCACACTGTAATATTTTTGCAACTGTTTTCTTTGTAGAGAAATGGCCACCACAAGCTTCAGAATGACAAAATTGAATGACACTACTTACCTCATTGTTCGATATACATCTCCAAAAAATTTGATCAGAACTGTACTTGAAAAGGTATGGATCATCCTAGTAAAAACTTTTTACCTATGTTAAGAATTTCTTCTTATCTTGGGAGTTCCAATCAGATGAAATTTCACTTATTACAAGATAATTAACAATGTTAGCATACCAAGGCATATTGTGTATAGAAAACAAGAATTCATCAGGGAAAGAATTATTGATAGGTGTTGTATCAATTGAAGATTCATTTGTAAGTCTTGACAGGTGGTCTGCAACAACATTCTCAAGACCCTTTTTATCCTTGATTGTCAAGTTAAATTCTTGGAGTAGCAAAATCCATCGTATTAATCTTGGCTTGGCATCCTATTTAGATATTAAATATCTAATAGCTGCATGATCAGAATAAACAATAGTAGATGAGCCAATTAAATACGATCGAAATTTATCCAATGCAAATATTACAACAAGTAGTTCTTTTTCAGTTGTGGTATAATTCATTTGAGCATCATTTAAAGTTCTACTCACGTAATAAATAACAAAGGGCTTACATTCCTTTCTTTGACCCAAAACAGCTCCAACAACATAATCGATAGTATCACACATTAGTTCAAAAGGTAAAGTCCAATCAGGGGATTGCATTATAGGGGCTGTTGTTAAAAGATTGATTATTTTTTCAAAAGCTTTCTAACAATATTCAGTCCATTCAAATGGTGTGTCTTTAATCAAGAGGTTACAAAGTAGTTTAGATATAACACTAAAGTTTTTTATAAACCTCATATAAAAACCTGCATGTCCTAAAAAGGATCGAACTTCCCTCACTGTCTTTGGTGATGATAATTTTGAGATGACTTCAACTTTGGCTTTATCAACTTCAATTCCTTTAGAAGAAATGACATGTCCTAAAACAATTCCAGAAACAGTCATGAAATGGCATTTTTCCCAATTTAAAATAAGTCCTTTTTCTTTACACCTTTTCAAAATTTTTACTAGATTATCAAGACAATTATCAAAAGAATTTCCAAACACAGTTAAATCATCCATAAAAACTTCCAAGTAATTTTCACCCATGTCACTAAAAATGCTTAACATGCATCTTTGAAATGTTGCAGGAGTATTACAAAGTCCAAAAGGCATTCTCCTAAATGCAAATGTTCCAAATGGACATGTGAATGTGGTCTTTTCTTGGTCTTCTAAGGCTATAAGAATTTGATAATAACCTGAGTAGCCATCAAGAAAGCAGTAATAAGGTGTCCTGCTACTTTATCAAGAATCTGATTTAGAAATGGAAGGGGAAAAAGGTCTTTTCTAGTGGCATCATTCAATTTTCTATAATCAATGCACATGCGCCAACTAGATGGGATGCGTGTTGGGATTAGTTCACCTTTTTCATTTTTTACAACAGTTACTCCAGATTTCTTTGGTACTACTTGTGTTGGATTTACCCATGTACTATCAGAGATAGGATAGATAATTTCTACATCTAGTAGTTTAAGTACGTCATTTTTTACTACTTCTTTCATGTGATGATTTAATCTTCTTTGTGGTTGACAGACTGTTTTAGCATTTTCCTCTAAGTGTATTATATGTGTGCAAATTAAAGGATTAATGCCCTTTATGTTTTTTAAGGTCCAACCAATAGCAGTCTTATGCTTTTTTAAAACAGTGAGTAACTTACCTTCTTAGTTGCTTGTGAGTTGAGAAGAAATTACCACTGGATAAGTTTGCTGATCTCCGAGATACGCATACTTTAATTTTTTGATAAAGGCTTTAGTTCAAGCTTCAGTGCTTCATTTTCTTTTGTCTTTTCAAGTTGTCTCATGTCTTCAAAGTCCAATTGATTGTTTCCATCTTCGGGTACCTGTGTAGAATCAAGTATAGAATATATATTAGTAGTATCACATTCCAATTCTTTACTTGATTTAAATGAACTAGCAAAACAAATTTCCATAGAATTTGAAAATTTCTCATCCTGAATGTATTATTCAATGATTGGTTCAATGAGTTCAATATCCTCAGTCTCATTTTTTTTTATCTTCTTTATCATGAGGTTGTTTATACATATTGAATACATTGAGTTCTAACTTCATATTGCCAAATGATAAATTCATCATTCCATTCCTGTAATTAATCAAAGCATTAGCAGTAGCTAAAAATAGTCGACCTAATATTACAGGAATTTGCTTGCATTCATCAATAATTGGTTCAATTTCTAAGACAATAAAATCTATAGGATATATGAATTTATCAACTTGAACCAATAAATCTTTAATTATCAGCAAGTAAAAGAGTAGTAGATGTAGGTTTTAACTCACCAAGATTGAGTTGTTGGTACACAGAATATGGAAGTAAATTAACACTAGCTTTAAGATCAAGTAAAGCATGTTCAATTTTATAGTTCCCAATAATACAAGAAATAGTCGGACAACCAGGATCTTTGTATTTCAAAGCATTATTAGTTGAGAGAATGGAACTTACCTGTTCTGCAAGAAATGCTTTCTTTTATACCTTATGTTTTCTTTTTACAGTGCACAAATCTTTCAAAAATTTAGTATAAGATGGTACCTGTTTAATGACATCTAGTAAAGGAATGTTAACTTTCACCTACTTGAAGACTTCATAAATCTCTGGGTTGTGGTTTGATTGCTTTGGTTTGATCAATGCTTGAGGGAATGTGGGTACATGAGGAGAGTTGGTTATTTCTTTGTGGACTATTGGTTTCGTCGAACACTACTTTACTCTCTGAAATTGAATCCTTACCAATTTCACGAGGATCAAGAATATTTTTTTCGACAACTTTACCGCTATAGAGAGTTATAACCGATTTAACTTGGCTCATGTTTTAGTTTCCAGTACTACCCATATGAGGATGTTGTTGACTTTTGGGATTTGCTTCAGATTGAGAAGGAAACTTACCTTTTTCATGAATGGTAAGTGCTGAGGTAAGTTTTGAGATGGTTTCTATCAAGTTGGTTAATGTTTGCATAGTTTGATTATTAATTGACTCTTGTTTTTCAATGAATGAATGTAATGTGTCTTTAAGAGTTTTTCTAGGTTGTGGGACATAAGGTGGGTAACTCTGAGGATTTTGAAAATTTTGGCGTGGTGGAGGTGGTTGTGCATGATTGTCATTCCTCCAACTAGTGTTGTATGTCTGTGAATATGAATTGGGATTCGGCCTTTTGAAATTGTCTATGACATTCGCTTGTTCATGCAAACTTTCTTTTCAGAGCTGGTAAGGTTAGACAGTTCTACGTGAAATGGTCAGTAGAACTGCAGATATGACATGAAACATTTTAAATAGATTTAATACGATCATTCTTTTTCGACTTTAATGCTTCAACCTTTCTAGCTAAGGATGCAAATTTGGCTTGAAGGTCATGGTCTTCCCTAAGGTTGTACATGCCTCCACTAATTGGTGATAGTTGAGGTTTACTAAATGACTCATACGAACCAATAGTATCCCAGTGTTGTGCATTTTCAGCTAATTGGTCAAGATAATCTAATGCATCATCAGGATTTTTATCTCTAAACTCATCATTACACATCATTTCAATAATCTGTCTACTTCGGGATGCTAGTCCCTCATAGAAATATGACACTAACCTCCATGCTTCAAAACCATGGTGTGGGCATGTTAAGTAATTCTTTATACCTATCCCAGCACTGGTAAAAAGTTTCTCTTTGTTTTTGAGTGAAAGTGGTGATTTGTCTTTTGAAAGAATTTGTTCTATGGGGTGGAAACATTTTTTTCAAAAATTGTTCTTGCATGTTATTCCATGTTCTTATTGATTCGGATATGAGGTTTTGTAGCCAAGTTTTAGCTTTATCTTTTAGTGAAAAAGGAAAAAGCTTTAATCGAATTATATTCATACTACAATTTTGGTCTGTGTATGTATTACAAACTTCCTCAAAATCTCTTAAATGCAAGTATGGATTCTCGGATTCTAAACCATGAAATGTTGGTAAAAGTTGGATAATACCTGGTTTAAAATTGAATCGAGATGCTTCAGAAGGAAATACTATACACGAAGGTGCTCTAGTTCTTGTTGGATTCATGTAATCTCTCAAAGTTCGTGGTTGATTTTGATCATGTTCATATTGCTGAGAATGATTGTCTCATTGATTAATTTGTGGATTAAACTAGTTCAAAATGTTTCCACCATGGATTTCTTTCATGATTGATGGTGGTGATGAGATATTCGAATTAACCTACCACTTGAAGTTCGAGACCAACGTCTCATACAATGATGATGATGTGTGTGTGTGAAATTATTTAATGCACAAGCAGATGAAAAAAATAAAATTAAAATTAAAATTGAGATAAAAATAAAAATAAACAAACTGAAAATTAAATGTACAACAAATATAAATGTACAAAAGATAAAATTATAAAATTAAATAACAAAGTAGGCGGTTGAACCAGACCTTATAAAATAATAAAACATAAAAAATAAATGCGGAATAAAAATTACACAATTTATTATACAAGAAAATTAAATAATTAAAAAAATAAATAACTGGAAATTAAATAACAAAAAAAATAATGGAAATTACATAACAATAAAGGCGGTTAAACCAACCATAAAAGTAAATGCAGAAATTAAATTACAGAAATTTAAAAGTCCAAATCTAAGTCTATGTCCATGTTCATTCAGTTCAAATGTCCAAATTGAGTCCAAAAGTACAAGAAAGGTCAAGTCATAAGTCCATAAGTCTAAGTTTAACTCAGTTCAGTTTTTTTTTTGGGTTAAAAATAATATATATATATATATATATATATATATATATATTTATGTTTTATAATATTTTTATAATTTTAGGAGAAAGAAGGGGTTTAATTGAAATCAAAAGATAAAGTGACGGAAAGTGTAATAACAAATTTTTTTAAAAAATATATATAAAAAATAAAATGACACTAAATTTTTGAAATTTCTCCGGTAATGGCGCCAAAAACTTGACACGACTTAAAAGTGTTTGATTTACTCCCAAGTATAAGAGTATTTAGTTATAATATAACTTGGTGAGTCTGGGGTCGAACCACATGGAATTTTAAATTTAGTAGTCTATTATTAAATAAAAATTAATAGTAGAAAAATAGATTACCTGTCTAAAAAGTACTAAGGCTACGAGATTCACTCTTGAAATTTAAATTATGTTCATAATATTCTCTCATATTTATATTTTATATTTTTTTACTAGTTAAATATTATGTCATTTAATTCTTAACTAACTAATTTATGGATGAATATGAGAATGGAGTACATGATGTGCCACAACTAAATTAGAGTGTCGATATAATGTCAAAATATCATATAAATCCAATAAGATTTTAAGTTTATAAATTAATATGACATAAAAATATTCAGCAAATAAAAATACAAAATATTAAATATTAAATAAAATAAACTTTAAACTTATTTGAGAGAGATATTAATTCCATAATTTAAATTCTTGAGTTTCACCCTTTGCCCTAACTTAATAAATTAGCCACTCATATTGAAAAGAAAAACACTCATTTTATTTGGCAAACTTCTAAAATATATTACAAGAAAATTTTAAGAACTTGAAATAATAGAAGAAGAAATTTTGAAAGACTCAGTTTCACCCTTTTTTTTATCCTCTTTTTCTTTCTCTCCTTTCTCTTCTTTTCTTTTTCTTCTCCTCCGCGCCTCTTCTCCTCTGCGATGCTTCCCTTTTTATAAGAAAAAAAAATTTATTATTTTATTATTTTATTATTATATTAAATATTATATTATTATATTATTATATATGAGAGAGAGATTGAGTGTCGTGCACTCAATCTCTTTATCTTATCTTTTTATTTTATTTTATATATATATATATATATATATTATTTATTTATTATTATAAAGCAGCTCTTTTTTTTCTCTTATTTTTCTGTTCTGATATCTTTTCATTATCAAAATATACCTACAATAACAAAATATAAGAATTAAGATAAAAATTAACATAATAAAATATAATTTACATAAAATTATATATAAGGAATATTAAGATAAAATGTAAGTTATGTACACATTAATTAACACTTTAAGTGAAAAAATAATAATTTAAACCTTTATAAAATATACATTTTTTAGTACTAATCAATATTGTTTGACTTAATGATGGTATTAGCCTCAAACAAATGTCCTTCATTTTGAAGCACCAAGAATCTGTGACCAGAATAATTCTGAATATACCTTATAAATAAACAATCAATAGTTTAATATTCCAGCTTAATCCTTTTAGGATTAGGTATAAAAACCTTTGCAAGGTACCTTCACACTTCGAGGTATGATAAATTAAGCTTATATTCTTTCCATAACTCATAAGGTATCTTTTTTACTTTCTCATAGGATATTTTATTTTGAATGTGGCAAGTTAATAACATAGCTTCCCCCCACAAATTCAGCAGTGCTTCAAAACTTATTGTCATGTGACATTTACCATGTTTCTTCATTGTTTTATTTTCCTTCCAGCTACATTAATTTATTGAAGAGAATAGGGAGGTCTCACTTCTTCGATGATACCATTATTTTCACAATAAGCATTGAATATGTTTGAATCACATTCACCTCTTCAGATCATAGTTTATTTTAAATTACCAAGGTCATTATGAAATAAATTAAATAATTTAGTTTCACAACTCAGAACTAGTTTACATGTCTTCATTGTGGATTTTGATTCCACACACATTTCACATTTGTCATTTGACAAGCTTAAACTAGACAGTAGATAACATACTAAGTTCTTTTATTTTCTTAATGTAAGAAAATTTCAAATGACCATGTCTTATATGCTATAGAGTAACTAATACAAATTTAGATGACTCACCTTTCATCTTTAATCATGTTGAGAATTAAAATCTTGAATAATTCAAGAGAATAATATCTCTTCCCCAATAAATTGTTGGGATTATGTGCTCTTTAAAGCATATTGATTTTTTGATTAATAAAATATTTCAAGTATTTATTCAGATATCTTGAATTGCATTAATATTTTGAGTAATGTCCATTTAATCATATTATATGTATTTATGTGATCGCTATGTGGAGTCGCAGAAGACATAAATACAAGTTATCTTATGATTAAATAAAATAAGTTCGCAGTTGATAAATAAAGTTGGACACTTTATTTAGGTACAGACTGTAATAAATTCATGGAGTGATTTGTCTTAATCATGTATGAATTTATTGATGTAGTATGTCTACATTGAACTGGATCATATATAAGATTTAATTAACCTAGTAATAATTGTCAGACTTATTAAATCTCATAGGCATTGATTTACTATAATCTTAATCTTGAGTTAGTTATGATTTCATGATTGTAGTTGTTATTTCATTTGAGTTACCAATGGGCATGACATACACATATAGTCTAGATTACCCGGTATCTTGGTGGGAGCAATTACAAGTATTGAAATTATAGATTAACAATATAGAATTTGTACGACACATCTCTTGATGGGTTTTCAGTACTTGATCATAGAATTCTCTGGCTAGAGTGTCTCAACATAAATAAGTATGTTGAAATGATCATTAGAGAAAACCAGTAAGTATCAAGGAACAAGATGTAATTAAATTGATTGGACAGTTGAGATATCAATTTAAATTAACGATGTGGTACAAAGGATTGTGCAATAAAGAAATTAATGTGGTTTAGGCGAATTATATTCGAGCATACAATTATGGAGGTCAGTTCCAATCTTATAGTGGAGTAGAGTTGGAATTAAATAATTATATTTGTTTAATTACAAATTTAATTATTGTAGCCACTATTGTATATTCTCAAATGATCCCCGGGTTAGCTCATTTAATTGACAACACCATCACTGGACCCAAAAGTAAGAAAAACTAACATATTAGATGAAAATAATAATTATAATATTTGTTAAGGCCTAATATGTTATATTAAAGTGTGAAAGGGGGCTTGTGATATTTTACAAGGTGGTATCCTAGTTAGTTATACATTCTTTCCACTTTTACGTAAGTGGAAAGATAGTTAAAAGAGAAATTTTATTTTAAATAGGAATTTTAATCCTAATATACCAAAGTTTTTCATAAGATATTATAAAAAAAGACATTATTCTCTTGAGAGAGAAGAGGATCCCAGGGCTTTTTAGAAAAAAATACAAAGACATCTAAGAGGAGCCAGTTGCAATTGGGGAGTGGTAAAACAGATGCCCACATATCCAGTGTTGATCAAACTTGAGTCATAGCCTTGAAGATCGTTTGGAGACGAATCAACAACTCTCAATTGTTCATCTTCTCAAAACATCAAGGTATGAATTTCTAGATTACTTAATTATTATATGTTGTATGAGATCGGTCCTAAAATGTTTTAATTGAAAAATTGAAAAATCTAGTTTTATTCCCTCCATAAATATCTCATTATTTGACAGTATAATTTTGTCACTCTCGAAAGGACATGTATATCCATGTTTTGCTCAGAACAAAGATATAATTCAAATAATATTGTATTCCATAAACATGACATAAATTACTCAATGAGAGGATTTTCTCAAAAGTAAGTTAAAGAAGATTTTTTTTTTCCTTCTTCCTCAAGGCTGGTGTAGACTAGAAGTCATCAAAGAAAGCAAATTCTTCTCTTTCTTTACTAGAGTATAACCAACCATGTTTGTCTCGAAGATAATCACAATAATAAAATCATCTCTTTTAACTAAATTGGCTTATAGAAGATTTTGTTGTCTCCAATCCTTTGAGCTTAATTACTATGTTTATAAACATAGTGCCCAAGTTTTTTTTTTTTAAATACAATACAATTTCCTTTCCTTTAATAATGAGATTGAAATAATTATTAGGTATTTTTTTTCTACTTCTTGTCATAAGGAGCAAAATTCTCAAACAAATTTCCTCTTTATTTTCATCAATTAAATTATATCTTAAAGACTCAATTAATATCACTATTAATTCCTCAATAGAATAGTCTTTAGTCTCTGAACTTTAATAAATTATTTTTTCATCGGAAAAATCTCAAATTTTAAATAAAGTATGCTGACATATAGAATTCAAAACAATAAAATTTTCATGGCTTGATTATATCTAAAACTATTGAAAACAATTTTCGTTTACAATCTCATGAAATCTATCAAACAGTTTTCTACTATGAACTTACTAAATTCAAAAATTTAAAATAATTTAACCTTTAATCATAAAATCACGAGACTTTGTAAAACTATACTAGACATATATATTAAACTATTCTCGAAATTTCATAATTTTTGAATAAGCCTAGTAGGTATGGTAAATTTGTTTCGTAACTTATGCATGGTGCTGAAATTAGAAATTTCCAATGTAACGGCCTTGAATTCAAAAAATCATTATAAATTGAATTCTTATCCGATTTTGTTGAAACCAAATTTCAAACGATTCCTTTGAATGTCTAGTATATAATATAAAAATTTCAGGTTCCAAATCAATTTGTATTAATTATTATGAATTCAAAATAACCCTCTATCAGCATAAATTTCTGTAAAATCTTAGGTAGACAATTTTGCTTATCTAATCATGTTCAATATATTAATGCTATTTAATGAAATATTTCTAAGATTTAGGATATTCCAACATATATATTTTTAATAAATCCCAAATCTTAGAACTATTTTTACAGGAAATATGAGTCGATATTATTTATGTGAAATCTAAAACTAGCCAAATCAACAAATTCAAAATGAAGATAAATAGTAATTATGAGTACTATTCAAATAATTATTCAGGGAATACTATTCATATGATACTGTTCACCCAAGCTGTTCACAGCACTATTCACAAAACTGTTCATTTGGTATGAATCATAAATTCATTAAGGCATGTGCAATTTATCGCCCACTAATTTCCACTTTTTTAGAAAGATTTTTTGATGTAAAAAGGATACAAATATTACAAATTAATCTCCAGGATTCAATGATGCTATTGTTGTGAAGTTGTACTCCAAACAACAGTGTAGAATAGTAAAAAAAAATTATGAAAGAATCATGAGATAGAAGGAGAGGTCATAAGTTTGTCTTATCTTAAATGATTTTTATGTCTCTTTTATACAGAGTAACTTCCTATAATTATTTTTCTAATTCAATTTGAATTAACCACTCACTTTTCTTATTTAATTTGAATTAGTCAACCTAGTGTCTCACAAATTAATTTAATTTGAATAATTCAAATCAATTTATAAATCTATTAAACACATGACTAATTTCAAATTAAATACAAAAGTTATTGCTCTCACTTTCCTCTAATGTAGAAATTAGTATTTTGAAATACTAATAAAATTCCATCAACTGAATCTTAAGATTCGGATCTTTGGTCTCATCTTGGAGCTCAGATAACACCTAGGAAATTTCTTTGAAACCGCTTGCTTTGCCGTGCACTATATTAACCACATTTTGAGCATCTGATTTAATTATAAGAGGCAGCAGTTAACCTAGTTGGCAGATTGAATGCCGAAATTGATGGCATACGGTTTTTTACTATAGCATCTTCTAGCCTATCCAACTTCTATTGTTTACATGTTGCAGCATCCACATTCAGTTTGACCTAACCTGACTTGTTTGTGTTTGGATAATACCGAGCAGGCCCCCTCGAGGTCAACCCAGCCCGAGCAGAAGATTTGACCACTGGCACGAAGATGACCTCGCTAGGCGTCAAAGCTGGTCAAGGTCATGTGCCCCAAAGCTGGTCGAACCTCGACATTCTTCTGCTGCTCGAGATCTTTGAGCCTCCGAGCACGACCCAGTCACACTAGCGACAACACGGAGGGAAGGCAAAACTCGAGCATAGCCGGTTCAAAACAGGTTGACCCCTCATCCCAACAACTTAACACGACGATTGATGCCTGGCAGACACCCCACGCTATAGGGTGTTATCACTGTTACCGATGGCCGGCGCACGCCCCCACAGTGTCATCATTTCATACACGCGTGCACGGCACCATTATTAGGCCGCGAGAACCTATACCCGCCTAACATCCCACATCCCCAGGGTGTGCCGTGGTAACCCCAGCTGTCAGAGTGGCCCAGACACCATTAATGCGAGGACGACTGTCCCGGAAGAAAAAGGGCGGGAAAACAGAAGGATAAAGATGAGCCGAAGAGTAAGTTAAAAGGGTTCTGCTGGGGATTCTTCTTTTTTCTTCCCTGGTTTCCTGAAATCTTTTAGATTCTCTCCACTTTTATCCGAAAAATCACCTCATTTCTCCGGTCTCTCAAACAAAGAAGGATACGAAAAGAATCACCCGATTACTGACTTGAGCGTCGGAGGGTTTTCGCCAGAAAAACACCCAGCAACCCCCGACATTGTTTTTGTGAGCACAGGCCGAAGGAAACCACTGTTCCAGTGAACGGAGAAGAACAGAGATTGGCAAGGAATCCTGCTCGAGCATCCGACGAGCAGAAGTTTATAGCTTTACTCGGGAGCAAGCAGAAAACCGCATTAACAGTTTGACTTGTTTATTTGAAAAAAAATTCATTCTTTGGACCGCAAAATGCCCATATCAAACAACCACATGTATGTTCAATCTCCGCTTTAATTAAAGCTGAGACACTATAATGCTAAAAATCCCAGATACTAGATCCTCTGAAAACCTTTAATCAACTCAGTAAAATTAGAGATTTTCTAAAATACATTACATATTTTGCACCCAAAAATAGCACGAACACATCCTCTGCAGTTTTTACAACATTGTTGGCACATATCGGTTGGCCGAATCTCACTTGCAATTTTTTCTGCATTTGGTAGCAATTAGAGAGGGCTCTCCAGAGAAAAATTTTAATTTTGGGAATGGTCATAGACCACACAAAATGTGATATATTCAAACCATTACAAGGTTTTTACAAGTCGTCGCTAGCTAAATGCTAATGGTAATATGGTACGCACTCTTTACAGTGAAATGAACTCAAAATACCAGCCGACCTGATCTTCTTCCATGGCTAACTTTGGGAATGAGAATTTGCTGAACATCAATTTCCAAAAGATGCTGATGAATTAATTCAACGTTTAACCTGTTTCTACTACGTATCTAACAACACCTTTGACATTTGAACTCACTAGGACACTAGGAGTAGGAGAGATTGAGGGAAATAGGCTTGAACATATTAGGTGTTGGTAACCAATTACTGCCATTTATCAAATATTTTTCCTCATTTCCTAGCCTCCATCTAATACCCTTCCTCTAAAACTACCTGCCCAACAAAATATTACATCAAGAGAAAGAAGAATTTTAGTCCATGCTTGCACTCAATAAGTGACTGCAGTGTCTAATAATATCTTGCTTTAGGAGCTCTAGACACTAGGACTTTGGTAATGAAGCAGTCTCAACCTTTGTTTTGCTAACAAAGATTAGTTGAAACACTAGAAATCTAATGTCATCTCACACTCGGGTATTGAGAAATGTTAATCTCACTTGGTAATGAGAAATGTTAATAGTACATAATAAATATAATTTTAAATAATAATTTTAATGAAATTAGTAAAATTATAATATATTTTTTATTATATAAATATAATATCAAATTAATTCAATTTTTAAATTATAATAATTAATATTATTAAATACTTTAATGTTGTATTTTAAAAATTATTATTATCAAACCTCAATCCGAATGAAGGATAGCTGCCAATTCCGGCCAGTCCAATGAATTTTTGTCTGTCTTAGTTATGCTCCCACTTTGTTTGAAATTTTCAGCTTCAACTCATTAAAAAGACTTCTTTTGTTTATGTCGTTTGCCTCGCCATTCATTAGCACTGAAAATAAGGGAGTTGAAATATACAATTCATGAATGAATCTGCCAGATTGTTTTTTTATTGTTGCGTTGTTGTCAATAATATTTAAAAAAAAATATTTGTTGTGATCCAGTTCTATGCACCACCAACGATTGTTTTTCTACTTACTGTTTTTTTATGTCGTTGTATTGTCATTCATATTTAAATAAAAATATTTGTTGTATCTAGTTCTATGCAACACCCAAGGGTGGAGTTCTAAGAAAAATTTTATTGGGTCAAATTTAAAGTTTTCAGTTTTCAAGTTCTTAAAATAATAAATTACTACCAAGTTAAATCATAAAAAAAAAGAAATCCTAAGGCTATTATTTAATGTCAAGATATATGAAAAAATATATTTATAATTTATGAAAAAAATAATTACAAGGAAAAAGAACTCCCCACCCATACAAAATTTTCAAGTCTTAAATTATTTTATTATTATCTAATGTTTATACATTAATTGCACTGGGTCAATATAAATGTTTTGTTAAAACTTTTCATATTTTATTTTAGGATGGAGCTATTTAAAATCAACAGAGTACTCACTTATTTAATAAACACATCATTAAAATTTAAAATATAAAATTTTACTACATAAATTTATTTTAATATTAAAATCCCTTAGTAAGCTTAATTATAATTATTTCTTTTATCCTTTCTTTCATGGTTTTTTCATTATTTACTCCATCTCTTTTTCCTTTATTCTTTATTTATAGATTATTATCCATCGTAGTTCCATGCCCAAATCCTTCAATATTTTGGCATGACAACCAAAACAAACAGGATCAAGGATTTTTCTAAACTAACAATTTTCAGTCAGTAGTAAATAAAGGAGCACCTCACTCGACCCGAACCATCAGAAGCTCCACCTCCAAATCTGCTACTCTACCACGTGCCGCAACCAATCTACTGCTCCACCATACACGGCTACTAGATCTACAGCCACAGCCTACGGATCTGCTCCTCCAAGCTTCATTCAAACCCAACCCTACAAGAAGCAACCCGAACCCAAAAGTTTCCGAGTTCTATCCATGGTATATAACTATATACCACGGATCTACACCCTTGCCTGCTTGCCTTGACTGCCGAAATGACCCCATTGGCCGCCGGTGGTGGTACCCAGCCACTGTCGGACACTCCCCACCTCACTGCCTTGCCCCACCGTGACCACCGTTCTAGGCAGCAGGCCCTAACGAACCAAACCGCAGCACACGAAACGCGCTAAGCCATGTTGACCATTGCTGCCGATGCCTCGGCCGCCGGGAAGAGTTCGTCTAGACCGCCGGCCTTTTCTGAACCAATTCCTCCTGAGCTAAAATATCGGCCGCCGGCCCCCACGCTTGCCGGCCCTTCTCATGGCTGCCTTCCACTCTCAGAACCATGGACGGCAGGTTCTGACTTGATTCATTGCCCAAGCATGCATGAAAACAATGATAGCCACCTGAGCCACGATCACATACACAATCGGGCCACCGTGTGTGGCCTCCCCACCGTGACTTATGGTGGCTCTCGGGTGTCGAACACCACCTCCCACGCAGGACGACCTAGCTGCCAGCCACGACCAACCTCTGCAACCATCGAACACTCACGCCCCGAGCCCATACAATAGCTGCCCACCATCGCGTCAACTCAGAGTGACTCAAGCCACTTGGCCCATGTACTACCCATGCAACGTCCTTTCCCCGAGCAGTTGTTGTCCCAGCCCGAACGACCTCTTTCCCGCTGCCAACATGCCCTTCCTAGCTCGGTTCAACAGCCCCAGGAAGACGTGATAAAGCCAAAATTCCAAGCAGACTTATCTCAGACACAACCGGGTCCTCGTGTTCTAACCCGGGCCGGATCTACCTCCCATCCCAAGCAACCGGCATCATACGCGACAGCTGTGAACCCAGTCTCCATTCTCAACCCCACTGCCACCCCAAGACCACAAAAATCCTTCCTTGATACCGCTACAGGTTCTCCTACTCCGTTAGTTCCGGTCAAACCAGTATCGTTGCACCGTGGTGAGCCGGCTGTCATATTCTCTAAGGAGGAAATTTAGATTATGGTTGAGTCGTTTAAACTTGCCTTGGTTGGAAAATTTTCATTTGGCAGGCCATCCATGGATATTATTCATAAATTTTTTGTTTCTTTGGGTCTCGAGGAATTCCCAGATTTCGTTGCTTGATAACCGGCATGTGTTGATCAAGTTATCGATGGAGGAAGACTACTCACGGATTTGGGTTGGCTAGACATGGTATGTGAATGGTCGGGGGATGCGTATTTTCAAATGGAGTTGTTCAGCGGAGTCTCCTATTGTCCCTGTTTGGGTAAGTCTCCCTTATTTACTAGTTCATTTTATTCATTCTAAGTCTGCTTTATTTTCTATTGCTGGGGCTATTGGTACCCCTCTGCGTGTTGATCACGCAATGGCTTCGATTAATAGGCCATCAGTTGCTAGGGTTCTGGTTGAATATGATGTCTCGCGACCTTTATTGCCGCGTATTTGGATTGGAGAGGGTGATTATGGTTTTTGGCAGGATGTTATATTTGAGAAGGTTCCTGCTTATTGTTCCACTTGTAAGTACTTGGGTCATGCTGCTGAGACTTCTTATGTTTCAAACCCAAGTCTTCGTAAGCTTCAACCGTCGAAGGATAATGGGCAGCGTACTGTTCCTGATAAGGGTAAAAAGGCCATGTTTTTAGCAGATGTGCAGCCACGAGTTGATTTTAATACCCGGTATGTTGTTATTTCAGATAATCGGCCTCTAGGGCCTGTTGCTACTAGTTTTATTGGCCGATCAGATGCCAGTGGGGACCGACCATCTTTAGGCCATATTGTAGCTGAGGATGTCCCCTTGGATAATAGGGGTCATGAGGATGGTATTCAGGAGAAGGTGGGTGATGTGTTGGGCACAGAGCGGCCTTATAGGGTTGATACTGTTGACAGGCACATGAGTTTTAACACCCATAGTTCTGAGATTCCGAAGAATGTCTCAGTTGGCAGGGAGGGATGTCTTGGTATTTCTCGATCTGATATTGATTGTCATTCTGAGGATTCTGGGGACATGGACGACGGGAGATTCTTGACTGATCCGGAGGATGTTCATACCTCATTACCTATGGATGCAATGATTAGTAGTTTGGCTGAGTAGAGGGTTGCTAGCTCTTCCCGGGGTTTTTCTGTGGTGGCGGGCCGTAAGACCCGCAAGGCTCGGCGTGGGTAGAGTCGATCCCTCCCAATGATTAATACTCTTATTTGGAACATTCGGGGATAAGTAAGGCCCCATGATCCGCCAATTGCGGAAATTGATATGGATGCATAGATTGGCCTTGGTTTGTGTTTTGGAGCCTTTTCTTAGTGCTGAGAGACTGGAGAGCACTCGTGTTCGCATTGCGATGGATCATAGGTTTTCTTCCCATTCTGGGAAAATATGGGTGTTCTAGTCGGCGCTTTTTCGGTAGAGGTTATGCAAGATATGGGCCAGGTGGTTCATTGCCGGGTTAGTCATTCTTCTTTTCCTGATCCTGTCTATGTTTCATATGTATATGTCAGTTGTACTAAGATTGTGAGAGAGGATTTGTGGGATGGCCTTGTTTCATTTGCTGATAGTCATGATGGTCCTTGGATGGTGGGTGGGGATTTTAACGTTGTGCAGTCTCTTTCTGAGATTTCGGGGGGGCATGTACAACCTCAGGATGCCATTGATGATTTTAATGCAGCATTATTGGGTTGTGGCTTGGATGATGTGGGTTTTACAGGGAGTCATTTCACCTGGACCAATGGGCGCACTTGGAGACGATTGGATAGGGTTGTGTGCAATGCTCAATGGTTGGGGTCCTTTTCTACTTTTCGAGTTTCTCATCTAAATCACACTGGTTCAGATCATTCTCCCTTGCTATTATCATATGCTAGATTGGTCGGTGGAGGTCTATCCAGGTTTCGATTTTTACATGCTTGGCTTAAGCATCCTGGGTTTATTGATGTTGTGAGGCAGTCTTGGGGTGCTTGATTGTTAGCTTTGGGATGAGGGCTTTTCAGCAGAAGCTTGTGAGATTGAAGCTCTACTTAAAATATTGGAATAAGGAGGTGTTTGGTAATGTGTTTGATAGGGTTAAGGAGGTTGAGAAGGAGGTTGATCGGAGGGAGGGTCAGTATGATCTATCTGGTTCAACTGACAACCGTGCAGCTTTCTCTGAGGCTCGAGCACGACTGTAGCATGCGTTACTTTGTGAGGAGATCTTTTTACGATAGCTATCGAGTGTTCGTTGGGTTAGGGAGGGGGATGCTAATACCCGTTTCTTCCATGCCATGATTCGAAAGAAGCATCGGTTCTTTCATGTCCATCGGATCCAGCATGCATCGTCTGCATGGATTACTGAGCCTACTGCCTTGGCTGAGTCTGCGGTTGATTATTTTCAGGGTCTATTGGCAGGAGGTCCTAGTCAGTTTCAGTTATCAGATTTTGATTTTATTCCTTCTCTAGTCACTGCTGAGGATGATATGGATCTGTGTAGGGAGCCTGATTTAGAGGAGTTACGGCGGGTGGTCTTTTTTATTGACCCTGACAGTGCCCCGGGTCCTGATGGTTTTTGTAGTAGGTTCTACCAGGCATACTGGGAGGTGATTTCTGATGACTTATTGAGCTGCTGTTCACGATTATTTTCGGGGTTCTGCTATACCTAGAGGATTCCAGAGTACTCTATTTGTTCTTCTTCGTAAGAAGGACTCTCCAGTTTCTTGGGCTGATTTTCGGCCAATCAGCTTGTGTAACGTGAGCAATAAAGTTTTAACTAAATTACTTGTTATGCGACTGACACCAGTGCTACCTCGTATCATTTCTCCGTCTCAGAGTGGTTTCATACCTAGCAGGAGCATTCATGATAATGTGTTGTTGGTTCAGGAGCTTGTTCACGATCTTAGTCGTCGTACCCGGGGAAGTAACATGGTACTGAAGTTAGATATGACTAAGGAATATGATCGGATGTCATGGTCCTTTGTCCTTCAGATGTTGCGGTGCTTGGGTTTCTCAAAGCAGTGGATTTCTTTAGTTCGAAGGGCGATATATGGACCTTGGTTTTCTGTGTTGGTTAATGGGATCAGCCATGGATTTTTTCAGTCTTAGGGTGCTCTTCGCCAGGGTGACCCGCTATCTCCTTGTTTGTTCATTATTGCTGCAGAGTTTTTATCTAGAGGCCTGGATCACTTGTATTATTCGCACTCTTCCTTGAGATATTGTTCGTCTGGTCATCTTTCTATCTCCCATTTGAGTTTTGCAGATGATATTGTTCTTTTTTGGAATGGGAATAAAGCTAGTCTGACGCGGCTTATGGATTTTCTGCATCATTATGAGGCTATTTCTGGGCAGCTGGTTAGCTAGGCGAAGAGTAGCTTTTATGTTGGGGGTTTGGTTTCTGCTTCACGTGGTGCTATTATTCACACAGTTACGGGGTTCCAGCAGAAGCAACTCCCATTTTCTTATCTTGGTTGCCCGGTGTTTGTTGGGAGAGTCAAGATTGCTCTTTTTGATGATCTGATTCGAAGGGTCCGAGAGAGGATTTCTGTTTGGGCTAATCAGTTTCTCTCGTTTGGGGGGAAGCTAGTGCTTATTTGGCATGTTCTATCCTCTATGCCTTTGCACTTATTTCATGTTATGCGACCGCTGATTGGGGTTATCCAACAGTTAGAGCGGATGGTTACACGTTTCTTATGGGGTGACTGTGGATTTAGGCGGAGGATTCATTGGTGCCATTTGGCCGGAGGTGTGCTTTCCTAAGGAGGAGGGCGGCTTGAGCTTTAGGTCATTTTGTGACCTAGCTAAAGCTTTCGAGCTTAAGCTTTGGTGGAGATTTCGGGAGCAACACTTTTATGGGCTTTATATATGAAGTCTAAATATTGCAGAAATGATCATCCCGGAATGGTACGTTTTCTTTACCCAGCTTCGCCTCTTTGGAGGCGTCTTTGCTCCATCCAAGATGTTGCTGAGCCTCATATTCGTTGGTTGGTGGGTGTTGGTGCTTGTAGTTTCTAGTATGACTGTTAGCTGGGATCACTCCCTCTGTATTTTTATAATTCAGTGCTGCTTACATCCGTCATCGGTGTCTTCTTATTAGGCGTGATCTTGTTTGGGATAGGGGTAAGCTTCAGCCGTCTTACCCACGCCGATGAGTTGAGCAGATTATGTTGGTTCTGATTTTTACTGGCGTGCCTGATGAGACTCAGTGGGATTCTGCTACTGATGGTTTTTTTCATTTATGGTCGGCTTAGGTGATAGTGAGGTGCGCTAGGCCACGAGATGAGGTTTTCTCTATGATTTGGCAGCCCCATATTCCATCTCGGTTATCCTTCTTGGCGGTTTTTGCGAGGTTTTCTGGCCACCGATGACGCATTGAGTGCGCGCGGATTCTGTATAGTTTCGCGGTGCTTCTGTGGACAGGCTGCTGAGACTTCTCGGCACTTATTTTTTAAGTGCCCTCAGGTTAGCCAGGTGTGGGAGTATTTTTATCGTTGTTTAGGGATGTGGCGGACCAGTTTTCTATCGCCCCATGCTTTGCTTCGCCATTGGCAGAGATGTGCTTCTTCTCGATCTCATCTGCGGGTTATTTTACCTTGCTTCATTCTGTGGCATGTGTGGATGGCTCGAAATGGATTCAGGTTTGATTCTCACTCTTTTTTTGTGGATGCAGTTATTTTTCGAGTGGTGTCGGACATTCGGCTTGCTGGCTCTGCTTTTGGTTTCAAGTCGTCTCAGTTGCGGGGCGTGAGGGATTCTCAACTTGCGAATGGGCTACGAGTGATTGCTTCACCCTAGCGGCCTATTCGAGTTGTCGTTTGGACGCGACCGCCTCTTGGTGATGTCAAGCTGACTATTGATGGGTGTTCGAGGGGTATTCCTGGGTTGTCCGCTGTAGGGGGTGTTCTTTAGGATCATAGGGGTATGTTTTTGGCGGGTTTGGCTCTTTTCTTGGCCATCATCCGATCTTTTATGCGGAACTTATGGCCGTTTGTGAGGATTTGGAGCTGGCGGTCCAGATGGGTTATTCTGTTGTGGAAGTAGAGTCTGACTTGGCTACTGTGGTTTCCTGGATCCTCTCGGACAGTTCTGTTAGATGGGATTATGCTTTGCCCTTGTGTCGAGTTCGATCTTTGATGTCCTCTCATTCGGTTGTGGTTCGGCATGTGTATCGTGAAGCTACGTCTGCAGTTGACTTTTTAGCCAATTGGGCTTGCACTTCTCATTCTAGCCATCGATTCTTATCGGTCCGTGATCTGCCCATAGGTTTATCTAGGATTATTCATATGGATGCCCATGCGGTTCCGCGTATCAGACGCTAGTTTTATTATATTACTGTTTGTATGTTTTCACTTATTGAGGAGGTTTTGGTTTATGTCCCTCTCCTTATGTATGTGTTTTCTCTTGTATAATTTATATTACAGGTAGGGGTCCTGCCTAAAACCCCACCATCTTAGTGGTTTCAAAAAAAAAAAATATCCTTTAATATTATGGTTTATTTTCAGCTGCTTTTTTCCTCTTAATCTTAATGTGCTTGAAACAGTTCCTTTAAAATTTAAATAAAAAACTGATAATATATTACATTTATATTTATACTTAATTAAAAAATCAAGAAATTAACAGTTCTTGCCCCTTTTTTTGGTATACTGTAGCAAATTAGGGTGAGAGTTCATTGTCCAATTCAAAATCAGAAAGAAAGAAACTATCGTGGACGTCAAGAAGAATTTTACCAACGATAAACTTTTAGCCAAATGTTTAACAAATTCGGTGACTCTTCATTCCATTAACAAAATCGTAGAGGAGGAAAAATAAATTCATTAAAATGGGTAAATTAAGAAAAAATGTCATTGAATAATGACTCAGATGGCATCTATGATTAACAAAAGGTGTGTTTGAGGAATAAGTGGCTTTGTGTTGGTCAATTTGGCTAGCTAGAAATCATATGATTCATAATGGTGCTATTAGTGAGCCTCAAGATATTGTCGCCAAAGCCGAGAATGTAGTGAATTCATTTAGAGAGGGTATTGAGTAAAGTGGTATCAATGGGAGTGTTCAACTTAATAATCCATGCTTGTGCTGGCAAAATCCCTCCTCAACCATGGTACAAAATAAATGTTGATGCAGCTGTCGGTTTTAAGAATGTTTCTACTAGTCTTGAAGATTCGCAATTTAAACAGTGAAGTTATGATAACTTTTATTTGGAAGGAGATTTTTATTGGAGATGTAGGGTTGGTGGAAGCTATTTCTGTGCAAAAAGGAATTCAATTTGTGAAGCATATTTAGGGATAGTAATGGGCACTGCCTGCAGTGAGTTTTTTAATACTAAATTTACACCCGCACTTGTTGTGGTTTTTAATTTTTAAGAAAACTTTCATGCTTCGAGTTTTGATAATTACCAAACTTGCAATGATATCCGGTGGATTTTTTGTGGGTCTTCACAATTAAAATTATAAATATTCAATATATAAATTTATATTAATAATATAAAATTTCACATAATATACTCAATTCTAATTTTAATCAATGTAAATAAAAAATTAAAATTTCAACACCAATCCAACACAAATTCTTAAATTTAAGTATGAAGTACATAAATCTACAAATAATTTATGCTTTAAGTTAAACAATAATTATTGTTCCCAATTCTTATGTAACACAAGCTCTAAGAGTAAAGATCTTCATTTTATTGACCATTATTTGCACCTATCCAATACGATTTCTATAATAATAATAATTAAGATTAAAAATATTAATCCAAATAATAAATTATAATAATGAAATAATCCATGTATTGAGTTAAAGAGTAATAATCTATTCAAAATTATAATAAGTATATAATAATACATGCATTAAGTTATGACTTGCACACTTTATATTTATTTAGTTTACATATTTTTAGATTTAATTATTTTTACAATTAAAATTAAATTAAAATATTTGAAAAAATAGTTTTGGATTTGGTGGGTATCCATGCGGGTATCTGGCGGATATTTAGTTAATATCAAACTCACACATAAATTAGTGCGGGTTTGAATTTCAAATACCAAATCTCCCCGCAATCCACAAAATTACCTACAGCTGGCGGATTTTAGCGGGCTGATTTGAGCGGGTTTGTGGGTATAATTGCCATCCTTAAGCACATTGAGCTACTTCTAACTATAATTGAGTCAGATTCTCTCAATGTGGTTAATCTCATTTGTACCAGATTCTCTCAATGTGGTTAATCTCATTTGTACCATAATTACAAGCAGGTCTGAAGTAAAGTTGCTAATCTCTGAAATTCTAGAGTCATGTCTACTTCAAAAAGTTCCTTTAAATACTTTTTGCTCCAAGATCTTACAATGAAGCTGCACATCATTAAATTAAATTGGCTCTATGTAATTCTATTGAGAAAGTGAGCGTATCCCAAAGCTTTCCTTTCTCCCCTTTTTTTTAGCCAAACCCATTTTTTCACCTTGAATTGGTCAAAGCCAAAAATCTTATAAGGAAAGGAGATCTGAAAGATATGTAGACGACTTGACTATAGTATAGGTTCGATGTTTCTGTGAGCAGTAAGCAGCAAGTCTTCCCTTATTCTGGGAAAACTGGTGGCCGCGTGTGAATTCTTTCAAGGCAAAGGGCGGCTTGATTCAACATTGTTGTTTACTCTGATCTGGTCGAGTAAACATCTTTTCTTAATATATTAAAGAGGGCCTCTCTAACCGGTGAAAAGTGGTGGGTGCCCACTAACTGCCATTCTTGACTCGGCTCCAATAATGCAATTCTTGGAGAAGTCGATAGTTGGGCACTGAATACCTTTGGACCTGGAGAACGTGTGCGCTGGGTCAGGGTTTGGTGAACCAACTGGTTGCTCCTCTAGTTGAAGTGTCGGGCCTCTTTTTCGTTGCCTAGGTTACACCTTTGGAATATCCCATAAGGGAATTTTTCTCTACTTCCCTCAATCTTCACTTTACGCCACGCCGACTCCCCTTTCGTCATAAAGCGTGGAATTAGACCAAAGGGAATCTCCATAGGAATTAGTCCTTCAGATTTCATCGTAGGAGATTGAGAAAGAGCCCCAGGGCTATGAAGAAAGATGTAGATCGATCACCCAAAACTAGATAGAGGGTCTCTACAAGTCTATATATTCTTTAATTTTGTTCCCCCTATAAGATCAATATCACAACTAATGACTTCTGCAAGTTTCACAACTAAGTAATAGTAATACCCGATCCGATAGTTTACAATATAGATATATAGATATTTAACAACTAAATTCTAAAAAAAGATATTAATAGACATCGGTGGTTGTCCGATCGTACCTAAACAATAATATTCCAGAGGAAAATGGACCTAAGATCAAATATTTCGAGCTGGCTTCCATGGAAAATTTAAACTCTTTTTTTATGTTGCAATTACATAAAAACATAAACTTTGAGGTTCAATAGCTAAATATATAGTAATTGAATCAATGGATTAATACAATGGATTTAAAAGCATCAAACCTCTCTTGTTCGAAAGAATCGAAACACATTGAAATGGTACCAGCCGTACTTAATAATAGAAGGATTTGGCAGAAATATGTAAAATTATCCTTCCTAAAAAGATTATTACAGAATAAATGGGCAATAGTTAGGAGAGGTACGCCAGCGGTGAGCAGAAGCACGATTATTATATACCTCAGGAAAGCTCGGCCAGAACCACACGTGTAAGTTTCCCTACATATGGCTCATCCATGATAACTTCTTCGGATTTGTGAACTAACGAACCGATCATTAAGTGGGGATGCTCCCTTCAGCATGAGTGCTTTTCGGAACTGGTTAGGAATGGGCACCACTATCCCAACTCGGATCCAGCCAAGTTTTATTGATCATGCCCCCTTCCCAACAGTTGTACCTTGTTTTGGGGCGTCATTGGCTTTATGAAAGAAAAAGGTCTTTCTCTTCCTGTAACGGATCATATTCCATTCCGATGCATCCACAGAAGAGGAAATTGCAATGCATCTTACTCAGCAGGCACAGGCCTAGCTTGGAGTATGAGTGTAGTGTAGGTAAGGTAAGGAAAGTGGCGGCCAGAGATGAAGCTTTAGCTGATTAAGCGCAACTAGGCTAATATGTGCCGAAGAAAGCTAGGTTCTGTTGGCCCAGAGCATAGATTCCCCATAACGAATAGGCTAGTTCTATCTCTTAATTGCCTATCATGTGCTCAAGAAGGTACCCCACGACAGCACCTCCAGGTGTATTTAGTTGTCTTACATGATACTCGAGATATTTCTTGATACACTTCCCTTTCATGTGTGATATGCGAGATGTCTTCTTTAGTTGGCTAAAATAGATGTGCCACTTTCTCTTTCGTTTCGGAATTCTCGGTCTTATATGGAGGAAGCACCTTTTCCCCTGCGTTTATGAAAGCAGCTATCTTCATCCTCTCATTTCTTGCCTCTTCTTTGCAAACGTAAAAAAGCAGTAATATGAATATTTCTCAATGGCTTGGGGGGAACTAACAAGAGAACTCTCAGTGCAGCGACATTACAAGAAGCTCAAACTTCTACTTCCCTTACAATTTTTCAAGGGGAACTACTACAAGAGATTCTCTTAGCAATGTAACCGAACTCCCACTCAATGTTCACGCTGAAATGGGCCCGGTGCAATACTCCACCGATGATTACATTCAGCTAGTCAATTAGGAAGTGGCTATAAGAAGTATCTTTAAATAAAGTAAGACCAGAGCTCCTCATACTGCCTAAAGCCTGTTCTTTAATACATTATGATAATGACTAGCTCATTTGGCATCTTCATCGGGTGAGTACTCCTTTGGTTTCCTACAAAGGATTCAATCATCCTTGAAGTTTCTAACATATACAACGTATTCTTATAAAGATATTTTTTTAAAAAAATGGAATGGATTTAAGCTTAACTTCGCTAAAAGACTAGGGCTATTTACATAGCGAGAGGAAAAGGAAGGTTCAGCCACTAGACTAAACTACTGCAGTGAAAATGAGTAGCTTTATTCTCTTTAATGACTCATTACCTCGAATCTTGGGATAATGAGAATAGAAGGCATTATCTTTCCTTCATGGAAAAAAAACTCTGTGGTATACCTGTCATTAATGGAAGAAATTCTCCTTTTGTACCTTGATCTTTCTAAGGCTATTTTCACTCATCTGAATCTGTGGACTGAGTGGCTAACTATTATAGGAGTGGGGCTCTTCTTTGTATCGAGAAAATCTTTTGTTAACTGTTAAAATTCCCTAACTTCTGGAGTGAATGAGTGCAGTAAAGTTTTTTATCTTCTAATGGCGATTTAGAATATGATACAGAGCCTAATGGATTGGCTTTCCTAGTCCTAACATAATACTTAAAAGTAAAGTTGTGTCAATTCTACGTTGCTGTGCCTTAACTGAGCTGATCTATAACAGCTGTTTCAGAAGACGTCTGGCAACTCGGAATATTCGTATTTGCTTTTATCATGGCCTTAGCATTATTCATCTTCGAAGCTGTCTTATTCTAGCCATAGCATTAATCGAGGGATTTCTGTTTGTATAGTAAAGCATGTGCATTTAGAAAGGTTTACTTCTGTACGCCTTGGTCAGATATATATGTCCAGACACACAAGCAACGAGGGTGGTGGTCTGGTAAGGTTTCCCTTAGAGAACCGAAAGCAGAGTACTATGTTGGGATCTATCAAAGAGTAAAACGAAAGTATAGCGAGAGCATTCTTGGCTTGATTCGAACAAGCGTAGCAAGTGTGAAGCAACCTTGTGGCACTGCCCTTTCAGTTATATCTCATACATCGATCAAATAAGCTTTCACTTCAATGGAGATAGAAAGTCGTTTATCAATTCTTAGCGCGACACACTAGATACAACTGCAAAGACATGAATAAAATCTTTTGCCTCCCTTCTTGCTAGGGAAGAAGGTTACCCATATTCTATATTTTGATTCTGAAAGTGATCTTTCAGAATGAATGCATCTCAAGTTCTCGCTTTCAGAGTAGATGTGCGAGAAGTTTAATTACGAAGCTATGCTATTATCTATCTAAGAGTGAAGGGTTAGACCTTACCGTATTTTTAATCCAAGAGCAAAGCATTGAATGAACACAAAAAAGAGTGGGTATATGCTCCTAAACTATAGAGGGTTTTCCCCACCTTTGAAGCTTTCGACTCATCATATAGCTATGCTTATGAGCGAGAACCTGTGTATGAGAAAGAGCATTTAGAGATAATGAAATCACAGACTCAGTAACCGGGGAAGCTCTCAAGGCAAGGTAGCCCAACTTCTTTCACACTGCTTTTACAGCCTAAGAGAGAGCTCAGCAAGATGTATCATCTAAAATAGGACTTTCATGCTAATTTAAACATTCTGTTGACAAGGCCTCTGTCTAAGCAGGAAAATCTATAGCCCTTTGTTTGCTTCGTGGCTTGCTCTACTTAGGGGGTGGACGGCAGATTGAAATATTTTAGATGATTCATGAAGAAATTCATTGAATTAAAGGGCTCGCCATGCTATGAGGACTTGCTTAAAAAGTTCACCAGCAGTCGCTCTTAAAAGTGGGCGGAACGTGGAACAATTGGGACAAGGTAAGGGCTCCCGCTGAACTACGAAAGCCTTACCTCTGGAAGTAAGGGCATGCTAATCCTGACCTAGGGAATGGAATGAGTTATAAATAGAAAGAGAGTGAGACTGGTTAAAAAGGAACTTTCCTAATTTGAAAGTGTGCGTGAGATTATCTAATCATCTGAGCTCTCGTAAAATGTACACATGTATCAATCATCCACTCCTCTGATATTATTTACCCATGTTTAGGATGTGTATCCTTCCATGATGGATAGAGAAACCTCCAAATAAGATCTATGCTTATGTATATAAAGAGAAATATATGTAACAATTTTTAACCAATAAAATTTTAGTTTCAGAAAAAGAATAATGAAGGCGAGGGTAAGCAAGTAAATTTTTTTTTTCATTAATTATATATGCGGTCTATAATGATAATTTTAATATGAATATTTTAATAATAAAATTATTTATTAAAAGTTAAGTTTAGTACATATTTTGAATAGTTCAAATAACAAAATAATAGCCTTAAAATTTTTTAAAAATTTTACAGATAACACGGCACTCTAATCTATTTGCCTTCCACCTGGCAATACCAACAGTTTTCACACATGGAGGACGAGGAAAAGTTATTGATTGATATGTCAAATCAGAACGTGATAGGATCCACATGAAATTCATTAAAATACTTTAGAAAGTACGAACCATCTAGTATGTACCTTTAACCAGATACCGAGAAGCATCTCGAACTGCAAAAATGATCTTTTTGCATTTTCAGTTTTGATCGGATAAACATGGCTATACAAGGATCATTCCAGCGAAAAAGGAGAAAACAAGTAGGCCAAACCTCATTCCCCCCACCAATAAAGACTGTGTGTGTCTAATGCCCGGCAGTTTTCTCTAGAAAATTTGGCTTCTGTCCCAATAATGGACTAATACGTACCCCATTTCTTTCGCCCGTGTTGGTCGGCTGTCACGTTTCAATTGGAAAATAAAAGAATAAATAATGGTATGGTTTAGTATGTTTTTAATTTTGATAAATATTTACGGATCATTTAATATTGTACCCAATATAAAAAATACACTAAATATTATTTTAGTTATTTACTTGAAATTTACAAATATCATCAATGCTCCACTGCCATCTTAACTTCAATTTTGTTAACACAAAAAAGATAAAATTATATTTAACCGACAAAAACCACATTGTTATTGTATTATAAAAGGATTAATTCCCTTTTTTTAAGTAGATTTAAGGGTGGCTGTTTTGAGTTTCGGTTCGATTTTTACAGATTTCAGTTCAAATTACAATCCGTTCAGTTGTGAGAATTCAACCTAAAAGAGTTGAAAAATTAGTTTGGTTTGAGTTCAAATTCAATTCAAGTTATAATATTAATTATTTTTAGTTGTCTAATTTTTTTCAAATCTTCAACTTCGTAATTATTTTCCAAAACTCGCCATTTCTACACAATGAAAAACAAATTATGTTAATCATATATAATGTTTGGGTAAAATATCAGATAGGCCCCTCAAAGCCCTTGCAGGTGTATGGGGTAAATATCAGACAAGTCCCTCGAACCCTTCCAGCTCGAGCAAGACTCCCCGAGGGCAATCTAGCCCGAGCGAGTCCCTCATGACAAAGGCTGGTCAAGGTCGAGAGCTCCTTGCTCGCTCGAGGTGCGTCCACTCGGGTCAAAGGCTCGGTCAAGGTCGAGGACCAGAGCACATCTCTCCTACTCGCAGGATTCACGAGCACGACTGGACAAGACCCGGCCAGGGCAACCCGACCCGCTATCTCGGAATCCCGGCACACTTTTGATGTCCGACAAGGGTCCCACATCGTGGAGAGGTGACATCGTTGTCTGGCCGGCACGACGTGCCACCAAGGTGTCATCATTCCCTGCGCACTTGCCGACATGGTGATCCAGCCACGTGAATCGGGTTAAGGAGCAGTAGCTCATCCCGGGGAATATTCGCCAAACCCTGGTCGTCGGAGGGACCGAGATACCACTAGCGTGGGAGTGGACTGACTGGAAAGGAAAAGAGCGGGAAAAATAGAGTATAAAAGGAAATGAAGAAGAGCGACGCAGGGGTTGAAGAATTTGATTCTCAAAGGTTGGATTTTCTAATTCACGGGTTCTTCCTTTCAAATCTCTCCATCGATTCTCTCAAAAACACCATACTTATCCAAAAAGGGGCGATATAATACCCTTTCATCTTTCGGTCTCCTCACTAAGGAGATACCAAAAAGAAACTGATTCTTGACTTGGCGTCGGAGGGTTTCGACGGACACGCCGGCGACCCCGATCCGGTTTATGTGAGTACAGGTCCGGAGATCACTTGCTCGGAAGAAGGCAGTGAACAGGGACGAAGGGGCAATCCCGCTCGAGCTTGTCGCGAGCGGAAGGATCGAGTCTTGTTTGAATCCATGAGCGGAAGGTTCGGACGTTCTCGCTCGATACTGTTTGGAGATCTTGTTGGAAGGTTCAAGACCGCTGTTGAGACGCGCGAAAAACTGCATCAACATATAATATCAATTATGAAAAAATTAAATTAAAAAATTTCACTCAAATTCTTCAAATGCTCTGTTGCGTAGAGTTGTAAGGCTGGTCAGTGATGTAAATGGCATGACGATTGGTCGGCGACGTGAGCCATGAGCATCCGTGAGAGAGAGCTTCAAGAGGTCGAATGACGTTGAAGGGTCAGAAGCTGTTAGCAAATATTTTTTGGAATTTTTTGAGCGAGAGAGAAGCTGCGTGTATAGTTTTTACGGGTGACTAAGAGGAAGTGGATAAAAATCTATTTTTTGGGTTCTTTATATTACTTTTAATTTATTTTAATTGTAAAATCTATTTTTAATTTTGAAAACAAAAATGCCAAACGGAGCAAACCAGTCGTCCTTGTTTGCTTCTGGTGGCTAAAAATCAATATCATTACTCTTATCTAAATATCACAATTGGGACTTTCGCTAATTCATTTTGCGGAAATCCAACTGCATCCACGCGTGCCATTGCGAATACATTCTTGAAGTTCTTTCCTAATTCTCTAGTCAAAGAAACGTGTTGACAGAGTCGTCCAGGTCCATCCAAAATTGACTCGCCGCCATGTCAAATTGAATGCAATAATAACACGACACGTACACCGCATCCCCTTCCAGTTCGTTTCCTGAACACACCATCCTTCCAGATGTTTCCAGTTACTTTCCCCCCAAATATGAATTATGATTGGATTATAAATACCTCCCCTTTTAGGAAATCTTATCATCATCGGATTCGGATTTTCAAAATCTATAAACACAACAAATCCAAATTCAAAATTCAATTACAAAGCGATTCATTCAATTTCTCTCATAAAAGTTAATCAACGACGATGATGTCCATTTTCAGCTCGTTCGATGCCTTCTGCGCCGAATCGTACCGCCAGAAACTCAAGTTCTCAAAGCCAAAAGACGACGACGGCAACAACAGAAACAACGTTAATGGTCGTATAATTACGAAGAAGAACCAAGACAGTGACAGGTCAACGCCACCGCCGGCGAATGACGTTAACAAGATAACGCAACAGAAACAAAATATGCGGAAACTGCCGAGGTTTGCGCTGGAGCTCGATGGGGTAAACTGTTTCGAGACCATCGTTCCATATTGATTTTTCTATGTAATTAATTAGCAACAGTTATTCGATTTTGAAGTGCGGGTGGAGTTTCTCAAGGAATTTTTAATTCAATTTTATGATTCTTTTGTATATTGCTTATTGCATACGAAAACAAAACCGTCTTTGTCTCTCTAATGCATTTGAAAAATTGCAAATTGAATGAGATTATTCGGTTTAAATTTGATAAAACTTTGAAGTTAAAAGTTCAAACCATGTAATGTCAAACTGGGAAACATACATATAATTGGAGCCTTCTTATTAGGGGTATAATGGTCAAAGAATATCAACAATATTTGATGCAATGGAAAAATAACGTTTACCAACCACATCCCAACTTTTTCACTAACACAGACGACATTGATTTTTCTCAACACAGTTAATAAAATTGGCATCATTATCCTTTTAAATAAGGAATACTTTTTTATTGCAGAGTTTTAAAGTTAAAAGTAACAGATAAATTAAAATTATAAGACATTTTTTTTATATATTATGAAATAAAATAAAATATAGTATATTACAATATATATTTTTATTTATTTTTAATTTTAATAATTAAAAATCTTTTTATTAGATAAAAAATTTTAAATAAATAAAAATTATCATTAAACTTGACAATAAAAATTTCAAGTAAAAATTATTAGTGACAATAATAAAAAAAAGTTTAATGTTGGTTTTTTTTCTTTTATTTTATTTTTTAATGAAAGATGAATCTTCATTTACTGAGTACAGTGATGAGGAGAGTCTTTAGTACTCAGCAATTCCGTACAAGAGTACCCAAGAATGCTCTCATTACAACACCTTGGACCAAAGACCACTTTGAAAGAGTTTCTAAAGGAAAACAAACATCTTGAATTTTAGAGATTAACTACCCCACTTGCCATCAATTTTTTCACTAACGAGGCGAATAACATAAGTCGAATTTCTTTTTGTACACAAACAGCTTCCACAAACACTACATCTCTAAGAAAAATGGGAAATTTAGAAGGTTGATCACATAAATTTTTTATATTTTAAATTTAATTTCTCAATTTTTTTTATATTATAACTAACCAAATACAAGATTTTTAAACTAAATTATTCCGTCACTTTCATTAAATTTATAAATAAATGTCACTTTTAAAAATACTCTAAAAAAAAATCACACTCTTAATACTCTTAACAGTCTCAATAAATCACTAAGCTCATCACTATTAATAAATCACTGAATTCGGTAATATATAATCGAATATATAATCAATAATTAGAAAGTTTATTAAAGTTTGTGTAATTTTTTAGATAATATTGATATTTAATATATTAAGTTTAACATTTAAGTTCGAAATTGATATGGTTTTGTTGAAAATATTATTATTTTTTATTCATAGAATAATGTAATATTTTAAAACAATTATTTAGGGTTGAGAAATAAAAAATAAATCATAAAAAAAATAGAAAATTTAACTAAAAATAAAACACAAATTTAGTGAGACATGTTGGCTTACTGCGACAAGCACTTGTCCCACTGCCTATCGCACTAAACCAGTTTGTCTCACTATATTTCCATAAATTTTTCAAAAGTCATAACTTAATTTATATATGTCCGTTTTAGGCGTATAATATTTCGTTTCGAAGTTTACGACAAGACGAATAAAATAATATTGGTGGAATAGACACTTTCAGTACAAAAAAAAAAAGTAAAATTAAATCTGATTTTTAGTGCAATAGGCACCTGTCGCATCCACAGATACCTATTACACTAATATACTTTGATTCTTCTCTTTGACATAAGTTATGACTTTTGGAAAATTTATTGAAATGTAGTGAGACAGACTAATTCACTACGACAATCAGTGAGATAGGTGCCTGTCGCACAAAATAATCATTGTGTTTTAGTGCAATAGGCACCTGTCTCATTGAATGTCGCACATAATCAATCCGTCTCACTACATTTATATAAATTTTTCAGAAATCATAATTTAAGCTATATATGTCTGTTTTGAGCATACAATTTATTGTTTTAAAACTTGCGACTAGATGAATCAAAATATATTAGTAGAATATTTATCTATTGGTGCGATAGATGCCTATCACATCAAAGTTTAGTTGGATAAGTGCCTGTCGCACCAATGTTTAGTGCGACAAGCGTCTGTCGCACTAAAAATTCTATTTAATTTTACTATCTTTTAATGTTGAAGGTGCATATTCCACTAAACCCAAACTAATTATTTCTCAATCCAAACTAATTGTTTTAAGATATTATATTATTTTATGAATGAAAAATAACAACATTTTCAACAAAACTATATCAATTTTGAACTTAAATGCTAAAATTAATATATTAAATGTTGATATTATTTTAGAAGTTACACTACCTTAAGAAACTTTCTAATTATTAATTATATCTTCGATTATATATTACTTGTTTGATGAGATTCAGTGATTTATTGATAGTGATGAACTTAGTAATTTGTCGAGAGTGTTGAGAATGTGATGTTATTTCTTCGGATTTTAAAGAGTGACATTCATTTATAAATTTGATGAAAATGATGGGGTAATTTGGTCCATGGTTAATTATGATAAAAAAAATTTGAATGGTTAAATTTGAAATATAAAAAATTATGTAGTTATTCTTGTAAATTTCCCGAAAAAAATCACCTTACAAATAAATGCCAGAAAAATCACCTTACAATAAAGCATGACATATTGGATCGAGGAGCTTATTACAACTTCTCAGTAGGTTAAACCCCATCAAAGCATGATATGCTGGATTGAGATGTGCTTATTGTAGCTTTACAGTAGGTCAACCCTTACTGTAACTTTTGAAGTAAAGGTTTTTAACTGGGCGCTGATAAGGTTAACGTTCTCCCCCACTGACACATTAAGACTTGATATGTCCTGCACCCATGTTTTGACACAACTACTAGTTGTTACAGTGTCAACCTACTCCAAGATTTCGACATAACTGCTAGTTGACTTGGCTATACTAAACCTTCGCTATTATGAGTTGGCCACACCCAGCCTCTGCCATATCCATGATGCTAGCACACTGTTAACTGGTTGATACATTGGTATCACACTAATTAAACATGTGACCAGGCTTTGATACCACTTATTGGATTGAGGTTGTTTGTTGCAACTTCCAGTAAGTCACTATCATTGAATTGCTTGAATTTTAACATGCTTAACTACAAAATTTTTAAGTAAATGTTGTCATATTCCTCTGAAAAACAATTAGTGTTCAGTGAATGGAATTAAACTATTTAACTTCATTTCTCCATATTTCTAAAGGTGGTCGCTGGCCTTCATAAGGCCAAAATGATAATTATCTTCAAAAGCAAAATCACCACAGGGGCGTGAAAGATCCATTACGATGTTCTTTTTATTCAAATTTGAGTTAGGGTAGAATATTGGAGAAAGCTCCCCAGCAGAACATTTTGATCTTTGTTGGTAGAGGCAATTATTCTAAAAATGATTCCACCACTTTGCATTATTATCACAACTAGAAGGCATGTCATGAAGCTTCATATGAAGTGCCATATAATAACCACTCTTTACAACATACTGATCTCGCTTATCATATGCCTAGACCAGGTCCTCCAATGATTTTTTAGAAAATGAAATTTTCAATATTTCCTCCTTAATAAATAGGCCTTTATCATGTGTTTTTTCCAACATCATTCTTCATCAATCAAAGTTGCTACTCTAGAATGAAAAAGCAAAAGCTAGGGCCGAAAATGGCTTAAATCTGCTTGGACCCATTTTTGGTGATAAATAGAGACCTATTTGCTATCTCTTTCTCTCCATCTCGAGCCAGCTTTATTTAAATCTTACCCCTACAAAATGCTTCTCCATATATATGAAGGATTGTTACCCAGTTTACGCTCCACGAACCCACCTCCCAGAGAATATTTTGCTTGAATGATTTTAGAGACCAAAGAGTTTGGAAAACAAATAAGTCTCTAGTATTGTTTTGCAATAAGAGTTCTGTTGAAAGAGCTCAGGTTCCTAAAGCCAAGGCATCAATTGTTCTTTGAAACACAATTTTTGCCATGACAATCAATGAAGACTCCTTTTTAATAGATTATGACTCCACCAAAATTGTGTAAACATTTTGATGCAACGAAATATTGACGTTCTAATATTCTATTGAATCTTGAAAATATTAAATAAAAAAGCAGTCTAAATTTATATTAATTTTTAAAAAAATCATGAACTTATTAATTTAAGATTCATTGATTCTACGTAACACCGAAAGTTTGTTAACTCAACTAATACACTTACCCAAAGATTTGAAAATAAAAAAATATTTAAGGGCCCGTTCGGTAGCCTTTTACAATAACTGTTTTTGTTTTTATTTCAAAATACAAGTGCAATAAATGTTCGGCAGCTTATATCATAGAAAAATTGTAAAATACAAAAAACAAACTGTGATTTCCACGCTCTAAGTTGTAAAACATATTTGACATGTTTTCAATATTTTGTAAAATAAATTAAAGAACAAATTATAAAATAGTCACTCGCACTTTCCAAAAACTTTTACTGCACTTTTCTTTTCTCTTTATCCTGCTATTGATTACAATGAACTTCTTTACTACTCTGCTGGAATTCATGTTCTCTCACCTTCAACCTTTGATATTTTCTTCCTCTTCCAATTTTCTTTAGCCGTCGATTCTTCACACCTTTCCACCCACGGCAAAATCAGGTAATCTTTCATATGAATTTTTTTTTTCCTCAGTTCAATATTCTCTCTCATTTTAGTATGTACTTTTTTTATTTTAATCGTATTTTATTTGTCATACAATTTTCTATCTTTATTTGTAGAATTGCAACCTGGTAGAATTCCAAGTAAATTTTTTCTTCTTTTATTTTTTATTGTCATTTTTTAAACCATTTTGAATCCATTTTTGTTCTTCACTACAATATATGTTCTTATCTCTAATTTTAGGAAAATCATATGCGGATCTGCACTAGTATTTATAGATCGACGTATATAGGAATTCATATAAATTTATTTTATTAATTATTTCCTTTTAATTGAATTAGAGCTTTTCCATTTAGTTTTTTCTACTGATATTGATGATCCAATGGGTCTATTTATGCTATTGAGCGAGCATTTGTTGATGGACCAAGTGGCCGCTTCTTTTGTGTGGTAAATTTGTTGAATTAACACCTAAAATACACTTGTCACCATGTACACAATTCATGGCCGAATGTCTTGTTTGCTGGCAGGTTTGGTATATTATATTTTACATAATTTTATTCGATGGAAAAATGCAAAGTGATTCGTTATCTGTGAGGACGATTGTGTGCAAGATATGATTACCAACGAAGAATGAAGTATTAATAAGTCATTTATTAATATTGATTTGTTTGCATAATCACAAAGATGCATGGTATAAGTATAAGAGATAAAGTCATAATTTGTATGTGACATAATTACACACGGGATATATGATGTCTACCATGTAATTTGTTATAATTATTTTGCTTTAATTGTATGTGTTGTAATATATATCATAATTATAGTGTAAAAATATTGATAATGTAAAACTTCTTTTTATAAATGCTAATGCTAATACTTTATTCTTATGTATTTTTTTATAATTATTTTGATTAAATTATTTATGGTATATTTGTGCATGTATTATTAAAAAATTATATTCTAACTATAAGTATGACTTAAATATTTAGTAAAAATTATTTTTAAAAATTATATTACCAAATACATATTTTTTTTTTATCATTTTCAATTGTTTTACTCAACATATATTATTGTTGTCAGTTTTAAAACACAAGATACAAAAATGGATATTAGAAACATATTTAAATTTAAAATACAATAACTGCAAAACATTATTTTTATTCTTATTTTTATTTTTAAAAAATACAAATTTATAAATAATACCGAACAAGCCCTTGTTGAATTCATATTTAAAGTTTATTCTAAATAACCGAAACTTACTCGTAAAACGATAGGTTATTTATACTGACTATTAATTTGCTTGAAATTCTAAATTAATAAGATGAATATCTAGATTAAGAATATAACTCAAATAAGCAATACATAAATAATAGAACTGTAAACAGATAATTAAATTAATTTAGAATACAAATTAATTAAATTATTTCTAAATATTATAAATTTCAATCTAAGTAGAATTTCTTTAATTTTTTGCTCTTAATGAAAATTCGTCCTCAAATTTTACTTCTTGTAATGTTTAAGATATTCTTCATTTGTGTTAGGATTTATATTCAAAATACGACTTCGGTGCTGATGAATAGCCTTGAACTTTCCAACTTCTGTGATGACATTCATCTAATCTGTCCAATAGAATGAGAAAAAATCTTAAATAAATAATTTTTCTAATAATACCTTGATGTAGTATCCTTTCAATCTCAGAACAATCAACAATAAAAGGTTTTTAAAATCTTCCGGTTGTTGAAAAATCTTGCGATGCCACTCTCCATTTGAATGAAGCGAATAATATGAGATCGTATCAACTGCTACTTCATCTTGTTCCATAATATCAAGAGATGTAACAATAATTAACTCTTTTCCCTCCATGACATCAATATAGTCATCAAATTTCGGAGACTGGGTTAAATCGATTATTCGAATTTGAGAAGTTGTTATCAATGTGAACGGCCAATCAATATTCTTCCTAAATATGTCAATATTGTCAATGGAAGTGAAGTCAGTATTTTCCTCTAAAATAATGTCTTCATAACTTGCTTCAGCACCAGCATCTTCGTCATGCCCATCTCTCTCTTTTATGCATATCAATTCTGTTTCTCGCAATTTATTTAAATGACGAGCAATCGAGCGCAAAACCCTTAACATTCTAGCGAAAACATCTTGTTTGTAGACAAAACTTCGCAAAGATGCCGATGTCAATTTCTTTTCTCTTTCTTCACTCACTCATTTTTTTTTTAAAGAAATAATAAAAAATACAAAACGGTAATTAACTCAAGAGAGAGTTACCGATGGAGTACCCAAAAAATCAGAGGAGGTGGTTTGATCTAAAAAATTTTGGTGCGGTGAACCAGATGCTGCAGATGGTTGCAGACAGGAATCGATGAATGGACTAGATAATATGAAATAAAATTTTGGTGAGACTCTTGAATCAATTCTTGCAATCAGCGCATCCATCATGATGGTAATTGATCAGAACGATTGTACTGGAGGAGGGGAGTTGATTGATAGTGGTGGTGTTAGACAACGAGTGGCGGAATCCAGTGCATGGATAGCGATGAATTTGGATGGGATTTGATAGATTCTGGTGGTTATAGCGGCAAAAAGTTGGTGATTTCGGTTGGGTTTTGGTAGTCGACTGCCTTTGAGGTTGATGGTGGTGGTTGATCGACGGAAAAAGAGCTGGACTGATGGTGCGGAGGCCCTGGGCGGTGGCTCATGTGGTTGTTGGTGTGTACTGTTTTTTTTTTTTAATGTTTTGTTCTAAAATAGAGAAATAGGAAAAAAAAAAAAAAGATAAAGCAAACAAAAGGGTAGTGTTTGGGTTAATGTGGAAGTTGATGGTGACGGAGTTTTTCAACCGGGCTATTAGTTTTGATATCAAGCTAATGAAGGGTGGTTCTATAAAAGAACACTTGGATACTAAAATGATGCAACATTTTAATATAACCTGATTTTTAAGAATATCAGAATAAATAAATGATTTAAAGTTACGTTAATTTGAAATATTATGAACATAAAAATTAAGATTAATTGATTTCGAAAAATATTGAGAATTAATTAAATTAAAAAAATTTACATAAAATTTTAAAAATTAAAAATATTATTAAACTCAAATGTAGAGTTATTTCAAGAAATAATAATAACAAATTACCGAGGGTTATTCATGAAAACTACAAAAAGACAATTATTTATATAAATTATAACTTATTCTTATTTGACTAAAAATTTATTTTAATGAGACTCATACCTAAATTAGGAATACAACTCAAATAAAAAATATCTAAACAATAAAACTCTATATAATCAACAAATTAAATTAGAATATAAATTAATTAAAATTTATCTAAATATAAATAGGTTTCCTTCGATTTCTAGCTCTTCACACACTTTTTACAATTCATCACAGAAGTTGAGAGGAAGCTTGAATACATTCATAACATATGCTAGGATAGGTTGAGCAATAGCTTTAATTAGTATATCCTTACCTCTGCTTGAGAAGAGCTTGGCTTTCTAATCTTTAATTTTTCAGAAAAGAATTTTTATCTCTGCCCAATATTGAAGGAAAGCCTAGATATTGCTCATGATGAAAGACTACGAGTATGTTTGGATTGCTTTTGCTTCCAAGGAATCAATTTCCACATTCTCGAAAAATAAAACTTTGCAAATAATTTAGCAGATTCCAAAACAAATGAAGGCCCTCGCTTGCGGGATTAGTTTGATTCCACTATCACTACTTAAAAGAGTTTCACGGAGTCCCTATGGATTCTCTTTCCCCACCTTTCTTTGGGCTATGCATAGGATCAATCCTCTTTCAAAGTTGAGGTGGTAAATGAAAATTATTTGACTCAGTGGAGGACCTAGAAAATATATTCAAAAGGGCTTAATAAAAGCTAATAGAAAAAATAATAATTAAATATTCAACTTCATTTCATAATTAATTTCAACACTTCTTCAACCGTTGTCGACGTATTTTCATGTTTTGAAAATATTGAATAATAGTTTCATCGTCAATACAAGCAAATACATCTTTTTCTAAGTACACAACTAAGTTATCCTTCAACCATTCATCACCAATCTAGTTTTAAAGTCGATTCTTCACAAAATACTCTTTTTATAGAATTAAAATTAATGTAATCAATAAATAAACCAACAGATATACCTTGTTCTTTTGGTCTTAACCATTATCCGTGCAAGTTCACAAATCCTTTATAATTCTGAAAATTCTTTACTAGGACATAAATCTATAATGTAAACATTAAGTTGTATCTCAAGTGCCATAAGATCTATTGTAGAAAAATCATTAGGATAAAATTCAGTCAATCGTAGTAAGTTTTGCTTGTCAAAAGCTGCAAATAAATCATTTGGGCATAGACAAGCCAAACAAATAAGTAATTCATTATTTGACGCATTGAAACGATTATTCAGCTCTTGAAGCTGCATGTCTAATATAGTATAAAATAACTCAACTTGATAACGGTGTAAATTTGTGATCTCTTGTGCTTTACGGTGTAATCACCTTGGTACTGAAAACAAATCATCTATGTCTAAAACATCAATATCATGCATTCATGCTTGTTGCAAAAAGTAGAAACCTGACCAAATAAAGAATCCCATCCATTATCTCTCAACTTTTGAAGGTGATGCTTATAAACTTTAATTAATTTTACAACATTCAAAATATCTTGATCTTTCCTTTGTAATGCTCATAAAATATTTTTCATTAAGAATAAGTAAAAAAAGAAATCAAACATTTACATTAACTTTAAAAGTGTTTTAGCTTAAAATCATTGTTGAGAATCTTCTTCAACTTCAATTATCTCAAGCACATCAACCACAGATGGAAACATAGAAATTATGCTTATCAATGTACCATAATGAAAAGACCAACATGTATTAGCAGAACGCTTTAAAGTAATCTCTTGATTTAGACCTTGTCCACTTGAAAGATCGTCTTTATCTAATGCTTCAATAGCCATAAGAGCATGTTTCTCAAGGAGAATATCACGGCTTTCAGTTGATTCTCCAACAACATTAACTAGCATTGAAGCTAAATTAAATAAAGAATTAACTTCTTTATGCTTTTTTGCCATAGAAATAAAAACCAACTAAAGTTGATGTGCAAAACAATGAACATAATAAGCAGATTCATTCCCCTCTAAAATAAGTGTTTTTAAACTATTGAACTCACCTTACATATTACTTACCCCATCATAACCTGACCCACGTAAAATTGACAAACTCAATCCAAGCCTTGAAAACATATTATCAAGAGATTTTTTAAGTGACGTAGTTGTAGTACTAGAAACATGTTCAATGCTAATAAAATGTTCAACCACATATCCATTCTTATCCACATAATGTAACAAAATAGCCATTTGCTCTTTTATAGAAATATCACGAGACTCATGAATTAAAACAGAAAATAATGAACCATCCATCTCTCTAATAATAACATTTGTAGTTTCAATTTGAAGTACAACTTACAATATCTTTTTGAATCTTTAGGGAAATCATTTGTAGATTTAGAGGAGGGTTTCCAAAAGTGACAACATTAATATCTTCATTATAATCAGTAAGAAAGTGTAGAAGCTCAAGAAAGTTGCCTCAGTTGCTTGAGCCATCAAACTCATCATGCCCACGAAATGCTAGTCCTTGATTTCAAAGAAATCGAATACAATCGACAACAGCATTCAAGCAAGTTTCATAGTCACTTTGAGTTTTTTGGATTGTCTTTCAAAAAATGTTGCAAGATGCTATTTCTAATTCATCAAACTTTCACAATTCTACTGACACCTCCTTCATAAGTCTTTAATTTTTCTTTCTTCTTTCAATTTTTAAATCATTTCTCAGTAAAAGTATCATCTTCCGCTTGATCACCATTATCGTCTTTCAAAAGATAACAAAAAAGACAATATGCATACTCTTCTTTTAATTATGCAGACTCTTCTTTTAATTATATTCCAACCAAGATCCAAATTCTTTGAACCAATCCGAAACATATCGTCATTGTTGATTTTTAAATTTCTCAAATTTAAAATTATGTCCCTTATGTTAGAAAGGATCCCTTTGCAAGTATGTTTTTCGAACTTGATCATGAATATTACAATTATAACTATCAATACAAGGTCGTAAACCAGGGTGTATTGGCAAATCTTGTAAATTGACTTTATATGAGCCATCATTAGCTCTCTTTGGAATAGAGGGAGTGATGATTTCTTTTTCAAAAATTTTTCCATATATGTTTCAAACCAAATAAAATTATTATTAACTTAAATTTTGCAATAATGACTAATTCCTAACAAAATAACAACAACAACAATAATTAATTTAATACAAATTCTATATTACAATTTACAAAAATATTCATTTTTAATATATTTAATGAGTTTACCGAAATACTATATTAGAGAGCATATGCAAGCATTGTTTTCACTTTTTATAAAGTCATAATTAAAGAACTAATTAATCGGACATGAATATAGAATAGACAAAGCTCTTTGTTTGTCGTTTGACATTTTCTGCCTCATGAAAAGAATTCTTCAGAATTCAATGAAAAAAAATAACAACAAAAAATTTTATAATTATCCAAACTCAAGACAAGATAATTGAATAAAAAAGATTCACAAGAGGCTGAATATTTATTCGATAAGGGCTTATTCAATCGAATTGTACCACGCATTCCTTTTAATGATGTTCTGAGCGAGTTAGTTTTGTTCCATAGCTATTTTCCTTTGAATCATAGTTAACTCCAGTATAGCTCTTAAGTGAATTTTTTTTCTTTTGTGGTGAACAATTTGTTAGTGAGTTTATCTGAATTAAAATAAAATAAAATCCAAAGAATGAATTTTTCTTTGGTGACATTAAATCTCAGTGTAGAAAGAATCGTGCAGATAATTATTTTACCAATATGACTGATTAGTAATCAGTAAACCTTTGTCAACAAAACAATAGAAAAAAAAAAACATTCTTCCTTAGAACTAATTAGGCGGTAGGACAAATAAAATGAATTTCATATTCTCCTCATGTGTATATATAAATTCAAATAGAGAAAATCAGAATTCTTGTGTCATTCAGTATATACTGTTTAGCACAAAGAAAATATTCCTTACTCATTATCAGATAATCATTTATTCACAAACTTTGTGTGGGGCTAATAGTTTTCATTTTCCATCTCATGGAAAACCCTAACACAATTCATTTGAATACTACAAGGACAAACCTAGTTTGGACTATGAACCATAAACGAAAATGCTTATTAAACTAATTATATGAATACCAATTCCTATTATTTAAAGGGAAATCCTTCTAGTAGTATCGGCTATTTTTCCTACTTCCCTTTCATATTTTTATAAGTGGTGACACTAGAGACTTTAACAATATGTCTGCATTTAAAAAAATGAGGACACTTCGAATTGTAAAATATATTTGAAATCATCAGTGACCAGTATGCATCCCATGTTTTTTTTTTTTTCCAAATTAATGTTGCAATGAATTAATGCAACAAACATTAATTTTAAGCAAATGACAAAAATAAATAATTAAATGGAGAGATGAGATGATGAAAGGTGAGTGCACGTCCCGGGAGTGGGAAAAGAGAAATATAATACAACTTTGAGAGGGGAAATACTTACAAATTACAACTGTATATGGAGCCCCGTGTGCCAAAGAGAAAGACACAAGTAATTACATAGAAACTAGAAAACATCATGCTCCGTACTGAATCTTTCCAACCTTAGAATATATAATTGGAATTGGATTCGTAAAGACGAAATTGCACAAATGAGGGAAAAACAGACTAGGGCCAATTAAATGGACCCCATATTGTCCTGAACAAGCCAACACAATAGGGCATGCCATTTGAGTTAAAAAAAACACCATTTGATCCGAGCCCTATCCCCACATCCCACATGCTTTTTGTTCCAATTCACACTCAAATCTCTCCGTAAATACACCCTCTAATCCTTCAATCCTTCCTTACCATCATCTTTCTAGCTTGTTTTAAATTCAGTAATTTGCTCTTCTTGATCCTCCACCACCTTTACAATCAAAACAAAGTTACCTACTACAAATATAATTAACCCAATGACTACAAAAAAAAAAAAAATCAAAAAATGCTCAAGCTTTGGGAAGAAAAGCGGCTGTGATCAAGATGGCCATCCAAATGATGTACCAAAAGGCCAGTGCGTAGTTAATCTGGTTTTGAAACTAACATGTGAAAGTGAATTCAAAACAGCCAATCAAATAAAAAAAAATGGGGCAAATGTCAGGACTTAAATCACAAATTAAACCACAACTCCTCCAATCCTCTCTAAATTCTAAACAATCAAAATTCAACTCTGTAAATAAACTGTACAACACACTCACACCAATCCACACAACCTCCCCAATGGCATGGCACAAAAACGTTCTAGTAAGACACGTGGCATAGCTTGGCACGAACGTGGGTTAGATTGGGCTTAGAATTTTAGGCATGTGGACCTTTAAAACGATTAGAGATGGGTCAAAACACAACATGTGAAAAAGCACGCTTCATTGGTTAGTTAGCACGTGGCCCGTAGGCTAAAGTATATTTGTAATTTTTTTTAATAAAAAGTAAACATAAAATGTTATGATTTAAAAAATAACTTGAAATTAAATTTTTTAATATATTTTATTAGCGTAATTTTTTTTTAAATTAATTCAGTCTTAGTTTCAAAAACATTATTCTAATTGTTTTACATTTATAATTTATTAAATGATTTCATTATTTTAATAAATAAAATTATAAATATTATGATTTTATAAATCATAAATCTAAATTTTTACAACTTTGACATTTTATTTATGAAATCATTAATTAGTCAAATGAGATATGTTTCATTTGTGAATGAAATATTTTTCACATTTATATAAAAAAAATAATGTTAAAATTAAATAATATAATTATATTAATGTCTTAATTAAATGTTAACTGTTCCTTTAATAATATTTATTATTATTATTATTATTTGTAAATTTGTAATTGTATAAGTTGATGGACTTAAAGAAATGACATGTGGGCTTGAAGAAATGATATTAGGTACGTGAATTTTTCAAGTACGATATAAACAAAAAAAAAAAGATAGTGGGCTTTTTTTAGCAGTGGGCTTGGGCTGGGATCATGCTAGACTTGAGGAAAAGGAATTGAGGATGGCATGGCATGGCCCGCCTATTTGGTGGGGTTGTACTATGCCAGCCCATGGGCTCATATCAGACTCATTTTGACGGGCTATGCCTAGAGTTGGTAAAAGTCCAAGCTAGATCTGGGTATGGTGGTATGCTAAAACTCAATCCGGATTTATTCTGGGCCAGGTTTTTTTTAGGACTTTTTAAGTCTGGATTTTATATATATATAATTTAAATTTTTATATTTATGAATATATTTTTATTTATTTTATAATTTTTAAATTTATTTTAATAAAATTAAATATGAACTATGAACTTTAAATATTTTAATTTTTAAATATATTAAATAAATATATAAAAAAAATTGTAATTACTTAAAATAAAATAATTTTTAATATTTTTTTATAAAATCTGGATTCTGAATTTCTCAAGTGATACATGGACTCGGTCAGGAGATTAATCAAGGCTAAATATTACCTAGCCCGCATCACTCAGGTCTGAGCTGGATCCGAGTTAGGCGGGTATTTTTGTCACTCCTAGCTCTGCCAGCACGGCATGGCCAATGGGCCATACTTACCACCACCCCAAAGTAATAACTACGATTTCGACTAGTCAATTATCGCCATTAGAAACCATTTAGTGAAGAAAGCTGCCTTTGCCTCTCTATATGTTCAATTAGCAGCCATTGTTGCAACAAGAAACCAGAACTATTTTAAATCTAAGCATAATTAAGCTAGCAATCAACCTCTTCATATAATCATAACATGCAAAACCTGGAACAAAATCATCCACAAGAACGAAAATACTACAAAAAAAAAAAAAACACAAAATTCAAAACTAAAGAATTTAAAAATTAACTTTATGTTCGTCTAATCAGAGTCGGATCAATTTAGCAGGAGGCAGAACGGTGACGGAGTTAGTTTGTCAGCATCAATCAATAGTGATTAGAGAACGTTTAAGGTTGTTGGTTGAGCAAAAGAGATTTGCAAATGATTTTTGGTAAAAAATATGAGAGGAGTAATTGCATAATTAAAATAAATTAAGAGGATATTTTAGATATTTTATCTTAAATAATCATATTTTAAAATATGGGATTGTTAAAAGTTAGTTCTAGCCACTTTTCACTTGATATTATTTATTAGATTTTTAACAAAGCATATTTCTAAATAATCTATTTTAAAATGTTAACCAAACATTCTTGGAGTTGTTAAATTATCGAATAATCACTTATTTAACAATTTGAAGTAATGCCAGACATGCTTTACATCAAGGTTTAAGACGGATTTAATCGACTATTTGATGTTCTCTGGATTGTTTGGACTGGAAAAATAATGCTGATTTTTCTAAATTAATGATATGCCCAAAACCATTGCTGTGGATATCAAACATCTTCTTAAGTTGGTTACATTCTACAACTGATACTTTGGAGAAAACCAAGCCGTCATCAGCAAAAGAGTAGGTGAGAAACTTTGGGGTCACTAAAACCAAGCTTAATGTTTGGGTAATATCGGGCAGGTCTTCTCGAGGCCCTTCCATCTCGAATAAAGTACCCCGAGGACAGCCTAGCTCGAGCAGAAGCCCGACCACTGGCACAAAGACGACCTCATTAGACGTCAAAGCTAGTCAAGGTCGAGGAATTCAGGGTCGCTCGAGCTCCGAGCTCCTTTGCCTGCTCGAGGTCGTCCATCCCAGTCAAAGCTGGTCAAGGTCGAAAACCGAGCACTCTTTTCCTGCACGCAGAAGATAAGTCCCCGAGCACAACTGGGTTACGCCAATCATGGGACGAATGGAATGTAAGACCCGGCCCAGGGCAGCCCGACCCTTTTTCTCAGAATCCTGGCACACCTTTTAATGACTGACCAGGGCCCCACATGGTATGGTGGTGATACTATTGCCGATGGTCAGGCACATGCCCCTACGGTGTCATTATTCCTAGCGCACATGCCCGACATGGTGATCCGCCACGTGAACCGGGTTAAGGAGACAGTACGCGCATCCCTGGGAATATTACGCCAATCCCACTGTCAGAGGGACCCAGACACCTCAAGCGCGGGAATGGACGGTCGGGAGAGTAAGAGCGGGAAAAATGGAGTATAAAAGGAAACGAACGGGTACGTTACAAGGGTTGGGAAAAATTCATTCACAAGGGCTACAAAAGGATATACAGGTTCTTCCAATTCTGATTTCTCTTGTCTGGATTATCTGAAAACACCATATTTATTCAAAAAGGGAGGGCGAAAAATATCTCTTTCATCTTTCCGGTCTCTCTCACTAAGGGAGATACCAAAAAGAACAACTCGATTAATGACTTGAGCGTCGGAGGATTTTCGCCGGAACACGCCCGGCTACCCCTGACCCAATTTTTTGTGAGTGCAGGTTCGGGAGATCTCTGTTCTGGAAAAGACAGTGGAATAGGACGAAAGAGATAATCCTGCTCGAGCTCGAGCTTATCGCGAGCAGAAGGTTCGAGGCACTGTTTGAAGGCACGCGGGAAAAACTGCATCAACACTTAATACCATGAATTAACTTATTATATTCAGCATTGATCGGTAAAGAAGACAGAGATTCTGCAAATAGAAGAAATAAGTAAGGGGAAAGAGAACATCCCTGTCTTAACCCTGTTTGGTGCTTGACTAAACCTCTAACTTCACCACTAATCAAGAAGGAGAAAGTAGATGACGTAATACATTTTTTGTGAGACTCATCCAACTTACGCATAATGCCTTCCACAAAACACACATTCACTTCTATGGTAGGCTTTACTTGTAGCAAGTTTTGGAGCAACCCTTGAGCACTCATAGCCAATTATGATGTTATCAGTTATGAATCTTTGAGGAACAATGAGGAATAAAGGCTGACTACTGGTAAGGGGAAATCAAATGCTCTAGCGTTAATTTCAGCCGATTTGCATAGCACTTAGATATGATCTTATAAATAACATTGCACAAACTAATTGGCCTGTATTCGTTAACTCTCTTAGGCTCTTTGTTTATTAAATTTTGAAAGTGTTCTTACCTTCAAATGTTGGAGAATGCCGATTTCCTCCTTGGATTGAATTTGAAGACAAGTTGAGAAGAACGAGTTTTGGTATCTGTAAAGGAACTTCAAACACTTAAACAAGTGTAAGTACTCGGAAACTAAGAAAAAAATTAGAGAAAATGAGAGATTGGCTAAAGTCACTTTTTAGAAAAAAATAGATATTTGAATAGTGTGCGTTTGACAATAAGTAGAACTTTGATTAATTAATAATTTTGGTACTATAAAAAATTTATTAATTTAGTAAATATTAATATATCAATAAATTAATAATTATTGATAAATTATTAAATTATTAATTTATAAAGATAATATCGTGTTCATAATAAAATTTTAATAAATTATAGAGATAATATGGTTAGAGAATTTAATGATTCTGAAGAGATGACATAATTCTAATTCGATCTTTTTGAGTGAATTATTCACTTGATAATCTTTTAACTAGATCATATGACCGGATCTCGATTACATGGTAACTCATCAAAGATAACTTTTTGGACGCAATAGATTAAACATATATCTCTATTATTTCTCTTAACATAGCACATAGATTACAACAATAGTTTCTCATCTGAAAAGTGTACAATAAGTATTATGACTGATAAAATGCATAAAACATTATGCCAATACCAAAAAAATATATATAGAATATATCATATGTATTTAATTTTAAATTAATAAATATGAATTTATGTATTAAGAGTCTTGAAGGAAAATAAGATTTATAAAAAAATTTATTATCTAATAAATTTATTAAATTATTAATTTATCATGTTAATTTTTTTTTAAAAATATTATTTAATCGAGATTATCAATTAAGCATGTATTAGTTTTCGGAGGTTCCCCTAATAGATCTTAAGTCACATGGCGCGGGAGATTTGGATTTTTTCCTAATCCAATATTCACTATCAACGGCTGCAAGTTGTTTTGATTTTCACACGTGGCGCATCACACGCTATCCTTTATTGAAGCACTATTCTATTCCCCTCCGAGCTTATCCTACTTTGACTGAGTTTTACCTTTTTTGATTATTTGAACGAGTCCTTTCGAGCTTTTTCTTTCTTTCTTTCCTTATTCTTCTTTTTTTCCCTCTCTCTCTTAGTGTAAGTGGCGTAGATGGCTAAAAAAATATGACACCAAAATATGAAAAAGGTCAATTTTTTATTTGTTTTCCTCACACCCAGATTCAAATATTAGGCATTTTCTCCTCTCATCGTTTTGTGTTGTTCTTTACTTGTCTTCAGCACCAAGTCATCCCAGATTCATTCCTTTGCTCTAGTTTTCCCTTCCCTAGTTACTTCTTTATTTCAGCACCAAGTCATCCCAGATTCATTCCTTTGCTTTAGTTTTTCCTTCTCTACTTATTTGTCCTTGGTAAGCCGATTCCCATTCTAAATATTCAAGAAGCTCCCCCATCAGTGCGATGGCTATGGGTACTATATATGCAACAGTGCCAGCATTTGCTGCTGCATTTGGCATTTGTCTCCTCGACAGAAGTCATTCCAAAGTTCAGGCAAGGCTAATAATTCCTTGTGACTGTAAATAGAAGTCTGCAACTTTTATGATGAAAAATGTAAATCTAAATCATGTACGTGCAGGAATTTAAAGGATTTGCTCCGGCATCAATCGCAAGTGTGCTGGCAAAACCAAACAGGGATGTGAAAACCGTTCAACTGCCAAAGCTGGCGCCGCAGTTTGATGGTTTGCACTGTTTCGAAACCTTGGTACGTCGTTAATCGCTAATGCTAGACATGCATCTGTCTCTGCAGACAAACGTGTATAATGGATTCAGGTAACGTTTACTTTTCGGATTGGATTGAAAACCTTGATGAGTAGAAATCTTAGGATTAGAGTATGAAATGAAAATAGGAGTAAATTATTTATTTACATTAGAATAAGAGTGTGAAATAAGAATAAGAATCTAATTTATGTGTTTTATTTAACTGAAATTGAGAATGAATTATTTTAAATTATAAGTTTATCCTTAGTTAAAGAATTGTTGTTTTTAATTATAAGGTGAATAAAAGATATGTTTTAAATAAATTATTCTTAATTATGTAAATCACAAATTTTTTAAAATTTAATTTTAATTATGTAAATTAAAAATTATTGATAAGAGCAACAAAAATAAAACATTGTTACTAATAATATGGTACAAAATTAATATTTTCTTAGAATAACCTATATTATTATTAATAATCATTAATATTAAATAATTGTAATACTATTAAAATTAAATAAAATAATATCATTATTTTTAATAAATATAATTATAATTTAAAGAAAATAATAAAAATAGAAGAGGTAAGAGTGAGAATTACATATTATACTTTAAAAGTGGGTGGGACTTACGAAATAAGATTCCTACCCTCTTAAATAAATTATGTAAACATTGAAGCAAAAGAAATCCACAGTCCTCACTCATACTCTAATAACTAAACGTAACATTAATAATTATAGAGTTATGAAAAGATTTCACTCTCCCTTTAAATAAGTTATGTAAACATTGAAGCATGAAAAATCCACACTTCTTACTCCCACTCTAATAACTTAACATAGCATTAATAATTATAGAGTTATGAAAAGATTTTACAATGAATCCACAGTGCAGATATTATAAATCAAAGACTAGTCAGTTCAGTAAATTTTGTCTGTCATAAACGATGCTATGAAAAGTATTAATTCCAGAATGAATCACGGTTACCCAAACTTGAGAAAAGTAGACATATGAAAGAGGAAATATATAAATCTTAGCAAATCTGCTGTGTAAATGAGTATCAATTAAATGCAGTACATAATTTCTCGTTCTTCTTAATGCTAGTTTGTAAAAATTAAAGATAAGTGTGCAATAACAGCGAAAATAATTTGCTCACTCACAGGTAAGCAAGCCACTAAAATGGCGACATTAGACAATTTCTACATTTATAATTTCTTTCCCATATTCCCAAACCTTCTGGCCACACCAAAAATAAATGCCTTAGGCAAGAGTCCGCCATTAAGTGTGCAAGCAAGGACGATAGCCCCACCTAGAATTATAAGCTTTGGTATGTTCCTATCCAATGGCCTGTCGGACGTAGCTGCCACTTCAGTTTTTGACGAATCTTCAACACCTTCCAAAGCTCTCAAGTAACTTGGATCTACCTTGGTGTTGATTTGAGCCATAAAAGCAGGTCGAGAAAGTGGTGCTCCAGATGCTCTTTGTTTTTGGTACACACGTAATCCAGGCTCAATCTTCTTGACAGCACCCCACATCCCCTGCCTTATGCCAAGCTTTGCAATTTCTCGTGGGATGCCCATATCTTCGTAGTGGAAGAGTATCACCTCACAAGCAGTCAGCTGGCCATTACCTCTTCTTGATTCCACTGTTTAAGTATAAAAGAGGCATTAACAATTGAATCTATTTAAAGAATTCAAGAATACATTACACTTAATACTATCATTGACACCATGCAATGGTTGCCTAAAAGGTAACGAGCCTGCCTCCAAGAGTCCACAAAATATATCCTCTCTTTGCAAAGACATCAAATTTTTCAGTGCTCTATATATTCAGACCATTGGCTATTTAAAGTTAAGTCTAAAATAATTATTCAAATTTATGGGTTAAGAATTGAAAAAAAAGACAGAGAGACAATTTACCTGGTCGAATGCACCAACTTGAGTAGCACAGGTCAACGCGTCTTGGTTTGTCACACTGTGGGACAGAATTACATGGAACTCCCTGCAATAGAAACAGAGTCATCGCACAGGGAACTCCAATAGTTAAGCAGTTATAAAATAAAAGATTGCCAACACAATGAAAATTCCTAGAAAGTGTTCGAATTACAATTCTGCCAGATATCTTTATCCTTCATGCTTCCTCTTTCTTTTCAAGTTTCTTCCAATTGTAATCTGGTGATTTTAAAGTTCTTTAAATTCAAGGTGCACAAACCATCTGTTATTTCATATCCAACAAATAGGGCTGGGTCTCTCACTATTTTAAGGAGTTCAATCCAGTTTTAATACCCCCAAAGCCTCTCTGTCTCAAACAACATAGTAATTCTCAGTTGCCCAAATTTTTCTGGAACAATTTGATCTAACTTCAATACACAACCACCCTATTCTAATACAGCTGCAATGACCTTTTCCATTCTCACCATCAGATCATGCATAGCTAAACACATAAAACAGTCTGTATAAATTATCCTAAGCTAAAACCTTAATTCCTTACCTATAAGTGTAATAAGTCTACTGAACTGCCACACAAGTTGCTGCAATCGGTATCGTTGTTATCTAATCAACAAAACATAAGGATAAGTTTGCCTTGTCCTTCATACCTTTGTCACACAATAATAATCTGTTCCTGCTTTCCATATTCGACGGCCTATTATGTATTCCCTGTCACTACAAAAAAAGGGAAACTGCAAGGCAAAGCATTTAAAAAGGTAAGAATATGAAAACAAGAAAATTATATGCAAAATGAATTTAGGAATTCTCACCTTACGTATCCACTGTACTACCATGGTTCCTGTGGTGAGACACTCTTCTATTGTTGTAGAATATGCAAGCATGTCATCCCACTTCGATCTGAACACATCATCCCAGAAGAAGTCCCTTACCAATTCTGGCGTAACATCCTCATATACAGTGCTGGTACGATATTCAGGAGGGCCAATCTAAAAATCGGAAAAGAAGAAACAAAAAAACTTCAATCAGATAGCACATCCAGAAAGTGGCCAAAAAATAATAAATAATAATCCCAGATCCCACGCGGCTGATTTGTGAAGACCCCCCCATATCACATACAAGATTAATCATTCAATTACAAGTTGATTGTTCCATTAAAAGAAAAGCCATGAACATAATATAAGTATTAACACCCTACCTGGGGATCTCTCCGCCATGCTTGGTAGCCCATAGTTTCAGTAGAACGATCCATCATTTTTATCCACGTAGGACCTCCGTCTTTCATCTCCACAAGCCGCCATAGATATTTTAAATCCTCCTCAGTCACCACATTAGACTGTCCATGATTAAGCTCTGATGTCCTAGACAAGTACAATCCCTTAGTGAGCAATTATCTCTAATTATGAGGAAAATACTAACGCATATTAAGGGATTACAGGTTCTAAGGCAAACTCAATTATTTAAAAAAAAAAAAAGCATCAGGCTATGAAGAAAGGGTTGAGCATCTCAAAAATCAATCGCCAGTTTTCATGATGACGCTAGCAAATCCCTAAGTTTATCAAAATAATTTATGACAGCAATTCCAAATCCTCCATTACAATTTGAACCAAATAATAATAAAGTAAGAACTGTCAAGTCCAGTGAAACAGGATTAGAACAAGTGAAATAAATAAAGCAGTAAATATGCAGGAAATTAATTGGGAGTACCAGGCATTATCAAATTCAGTGGATGATACAGAGGGTGGTTTTGGTTTCTCAATTTGCAGACGCTTGATAGGTGTTGATGATTCTGATTCATAAAATTTGTGTCTCTTAGTTCTTGAGATAGCCCATTTAGGCTTCCATAGCCATCCAATCAATAACCCCAGTAAAAATGCTATCCATACAGCACCCAGATACATTATCATCTCTATACAAATTTCCCCTACAGCTACATGGGGTTTTTCTAATACCCCATTCAAATCCATAACAAGACCTCCAAAAACTAAAACATAACCCAAAGAAAGAGGCTTGGAGTTGGAGTTGAAGGTTAATGGACAGGAAGATAAGAAAAAGATATGCTTTTTTTTTTAAAAAAAATATACTAACAAGACAAAGAAAAATCTAGGGATAAACGATATGACGTAGAATAAAATTAAATGGCGGTGAACTAAAAAGGTACGCACAAAGAGGAGAGAAAGTACATAAATCTTGATGGATGGATGATAAGGACACTAGTGGTGGTGGGATGGGGAAGAGATTTTGAAGTGCTGATTTCGTGTGAAGCGCTGATATTGATGATGTTATTTGTGAGTTACTTGGAGGGGCCAATCAGTGGTGGAGGATAATTCTTTTGCCTAGCCAAATTGTGCGAATTTGTTTATGAAAGGAGGCGGTGGTTCAGACATAACAAATCAGAATGAGAATGAGTTGACTGTATTACTGTTAATTACTGAATAAAAGTATTATGATTTTGTTAAGTTATTTTAAAAATAATTTATAATTCTCACAAAATATAATAATATTTATTATTATTTTTTTGTATTAAAAATAAAAAGAATAAATTATTTTTAAAATAACTTAAAAATAGTTAAAATATTACTTAGCTGAGCAGCATGTAATTTTACGTAACATTTACTTATCAAAATAAGGGTAAAGAATATAGACTTCTCTTATTTTAATATTTATTTATCAATTTTAAAGAATAAGTGAAAATTTCATTCCTAGTTTTTATTCAATTTTAAAGTGAGGAGTTTAATTGTTACTCTCATACGTAGATAGGAGGAGTCCACTGGCACTTCTTTGACTACCAAAAATATTTTAAAGTAATTTAAAATGTTACAATTTAATGAACTATATTTAATTTTGTTTTCAATGGCTATATGGTTTATTTCACGCAGCGGTCTAATGATATTTGATATTTTTGGTCCACAGTGTGGGCGCTTGATTATACTGATGTTGTACATTGGCAAAATGCTGTATAACTCCAGGGATCAAAATTGATGGCTGCCCCGTTCTTTGATATGTTCATAATTAGAACAAGTTGTGCACGCACATAAAAATTTGAAAAATAAATTAAATAAAAAATCTACAGGATGGAGGAATTAAAGTTGTAAAAAAATCTACACAAATATTTAATTTCCTTAAGAAAGGCTAGCAATGGTCTCTCCATAATAAAATATAATAATATAATCCAACATTTTAAATTTTGTCTTTCGTTTATACTGATGAATATATCAATAATCTTTAGTTTTAAATAATTAAAATAAATTCACAAAAATTTTTATTTTACATTACTAAAAATAATAATAATAATTATTATTATTATATTTAAAATTAATAATAAAATAAATAGGTTATTGTACAAATCTATTTATTTATTTATTTTTTAATTAAAAACTATATATTATGTACATAAAGATAAAATTATAATTTAAAATAATTTATCTCCAATCCAAGATAAAGTAAACAAATAATTGATATTCATGGACAATCCATACTTACCATGCAATTTTTTTTTTTTTTCAAACTCTACAGGGCAAGGGTACCTACCGCATTTGGGATTGAGTTTGTTCTTATTTGAGTCTAACTACTGGCACTCCGCCACAATTTTCTTGAAACTCCTTTTCTAATTATACTCAACATGATGTCGAAAATACTTTATTTTGCCTAAATAAACATCTTTTTCGTTTGTAATTTTGTTTCTATTTATCGGTCATATAAATAATGAATAAATATATGTACATCTGCTAATACATTTATAAAAAAAAATTGACGAAACAAATATGTAATTATAAAACGGAAATAAATTATTATACAAATTGCTTGCGGGCATTAGCAATAGAAATATTTCCCGGAAGTCCAAATGCAATTACAAGTAGATGTTCTTCTTCTTCCGTCTATCTATGAATTAGGGATGACAGAAATACTCAAGGGGACAAGGACCCTCAGGGATTTTTCTTATTCGGGGAGGGTATGGAGATAATTTTTTACTTAATTTCTTATTCGAGGAGGGGACATGGATAAATTTTTACCCAATTTCTTATCGGTGAAGGGACGGGGATGAGGTGTAATCCCCATCCCCTCCCCATTTCCCCATTTTAATTTAATTTTTATTTTATTTTAATTTTTTAAATTATTAGTAAATAAATAATGAAATATAAATTATAAAATATTAAATATAAATATAAATAATAAATATCAAAATAATCATATTATTAAATTTTTAAGTCTAATTACTTATTTATTTTAAAGATTTTATAAAAAAAAATTTAAAATTTGAAGGTTAATTTAGTAATTATAAATAATAATAAGACCAGCTCTAATAATGAAAAATTAGGGCACAGCCCAAATCTCAGCCTCTCACTCTCCTCTCTACCGCAGTCAAGTAGTCAACACCAGCCTAAATCTATCCTAAAGAGAAATGAAATAGAAATCTTGTAAAAAACACTCTGAAAGCATAGCTAGGCAATCAAGAGGATTGATCAAAGTGAGGGTACAAGCACGGCAATCAAGAAGATTGATCAAAGTCAAGGTACAAGCACAGACAGAGGAAAACCAAGCCATGGAAGCGTGATTGTAAATTGTGAGCTATTCTTGCTTCGTCCATAATATTATATCCGCCAAAAATTTTATTCTCATTTCTTTATTTAAGTTTCAAGAAATGTGTTATTTGTGGAATCATTAGTTTTGCGTTGAATTTCAATTATTATTATTATTATTATTATTATTATTATTAATGAATGAATGAATTAAATTATGATGTTTATTGTCAGTTTGTCACTTATTCAATTTAGATATTATTAATTAATTTTTTGAATAATATATATGTAACAATTTTTAATGGTTTAATAATTATATACTATTAGTAAATTAATCAATTAATAATATATAATTATTCGTATATAGGATTGGAAAAAAAATGTTGTATTGCTATTTAATAAAATGTTTATTACTTATTGTATTGTTGTTAGGGATGTTTGGAAGTAGTGGCCTCTAGTTAAAGTTAGCTTGAATGCTTTTGTTGATTTTATAGGCTAATGGAAGTAAATATGTTAAGTGCTACACCACAATTAGTGGATGTAGTCCATGTGGATGATAATGATCAAACAAGAAATTTCATTTTCGATGGGTCAGAGTCAGTAAAGAGAGGAAGAATAGGGAAGTTAAAATCTATTGTCTGGGAACATTTTTAGAAGAAAATAATTAACGGGTAACAAAAGGTAGTATGTAACTATTCTAATTCCAAGCTGGTATCAAGGAAAAATGATGGAACAAATCATTTGCATGACCATATGAAATCTTGTTTCATGAAAAAGCAAAAGGATATCAATCATTACATAACAAAGTTGAATGCTGGTAAGGATGATAAAAGGTAGAAACTTTTGTTTTTGATCAAGATGTCAAAAGAAGAACAATTGCATGTGCAATTGTCAAGCATGAGTATCCGTTAAGTATTGTTAATTATGAGGGATTTAGAGAGATATTATCCTTACTTAACCCAATGTGGAAGCATGTGTCCCGAAATACAATTAAAAATGAAATATTGGATTTGTACGAGAATGAAAAGGCTAAGAATTTGAATGTCTTGGTGAGTAATCAAAGTAGGCTGGCCATCACAATAGATATGTGGACAGCGGATACCCAAACAAAAAGGTACACGGCTGTTACTGCACATTTCATCAATGATTCTTGGACGTTACGGAGTCTAATTTTGAGGTAAGGTATTTAATTTTATTTTGTACTTAACTTATTTTTTTCTTAAATGTTAATTAGAATGAATTTTAAGAAATATATATTTTTTGTTTTCCTCTTATAGGTTTCAGCATGTAAAAGGTTCACATACTGGCCTAAAGCTTTGTGACACATTATTGAATTGCTTGATCGATCTCAACCTTGAACATAAGGTATCTTCTGTGACTGTAGACAATTGCTCTGCTAATGACTGCATGATGGAATATCTTTTGATTAAGCTTAATATAAATGATCTCATTTTGCATGGACAATTATTTCATATTCGTTGTTGTGCTCATATATTAAATTTGATTGTCAAATAAGGGATGAGTATGATTAGTGATGGAATTGCAAAAATTCGTGAGAGTATTGTTTTCTGGACTGGATCATGTAAAAGAAAAGAAAAGTTTGAAGAATTTGCTAGTCGTTCAAATGTTAAATATGATAAACAATTAGTGCTTAATTGTCCTACTAGGTGGAATTCCACATATCTTATGATTTCATATGCTCTACAATATAAAAATGTTTTGCTCGATTAAAGCATATTGATGGACAATATAAGTGTTTGCCTAGTGAAGAAGATTGGCAGTTTGCATATATTTTGGAAGAGAATTTGAAAAGCTTTTACGATGTCACTGAATTGTTTTCTGGAACTCAGTATCTGACATTGAATTTATTCTTGCAACATGTGTGTGAGATTAAATTGTCTTTACAAGATTGGCTTTTATCATCTTGTGATAAGATTCAACATATGGTTCAATTGATGTTACTGAAATTTGATAAATATTGGCAAGATATGTGTGAAATTTTGGGTGTGGCCTGTATTTTTGATCCAAGATATAAAAAGAAGTTCATTGAGTATTACTTTTCTATGGTTTATGGTGATGACAAAGAGTTGTATGTTGGGAAAGTGGTCAGCCTCTGCCAAGAATTAGTGGAAGAGTACCGATTGAAGTTTCCACCAACTGTTTCTTGCTCTAATTATACTTGTAGTAGTTCTTCTTATACTATATCTACAGGGGATTCATGTAAGAAAGCAACCAAATGGATGACAAGGTTTGACGATTATGTGAATAATAGAGATTGTGGAGCTATTGCAAATGGGTTAGATTCATATTTAAATGAGAAAGTTATGCTACGGATGGAAGATTTTAATATTTGGAGTTGGTGGAAAACAAATACCCATAGGTATCCTATTTTGGCACGAATTGCTAGATATATTTTGGCAATTCCAATTACAAGTATTGCTTCCAAATTAGCTTTTAGCACTAGTGGTAGAGTTGTCAGCCACACAGTAATAGACTTCATCCAAGCACATTGGAGGCTTTAATGTGCTGTCAAAGTTGGCTATGAGCATACAATGACAGTATGAGTTTATTTTATATTGTAATTATTTTATATAATTATTACTATTTTCACTTATAAGTGACATTGCTTAAATTATTTTTGTTGTTTTAGATTTGAAACCTGAGGCTATATCTCAATTTGCCACATTTCTTGAGGGAGAGCAAGAGGAGCAAGAAACACAAGAGGTAAATACTTTTATTACAAACATTGATTAAGTATTTATATCCATTTCATTTATTTCATTGTTGATGTAAAAATAATTTCTTTTTTTTTTAATTGTAGGATTATGAAGATTGACGAAGATAATTATTATGGTGATTTGTATTTTGTAATATAACTTTTGTAATGAGATTAATGTTAATGTAAAATATATTGTCATTTGTCAATTTTTTATTTTTATTTAAAATTTTATTTTAATATTATTAAATTAAAATAGAAAAATAAAAATATATTAGTTATTCGGGGATCAGGGACACTTAGAGATCCCCTGTTATTATTTGGGAAGGGGACGAGAATTCCATCATATAATTTTGACGGGGACAGGGAGGAGATGAGGACATATTTAAAATATCGGGGATGGGTATGGGGAGGTCAGTCCCCTCCCTATTGTCATCCCTACTATAAATCCGGCTTTGGAAGGCGAGGTTGCATCGCCATGAATAATTGTTCGTCTATAATGAAAAAGAGAAGAGAGATAGAACCAAAAAAAATAAAAAAAAATCATACATGTGCTACCAAAATAAATTAAAGAGGTTTTTTTTTTTAGAAGACTAAAGATAGAAAATATAAGTGGGCTTAATTTTATATGTATTTTTTCTTGAATATAATTTTAATAAAATATGGGTATCATGAAATTAATGAATGAGTGCTAATAGTTCAACTCTTCATATTTTTATTTTCTTAATCCATATAATCCAGCCAAGTTTATCTTGTAGTGAAATTACTGTTTAATTTTCAGCACATGAGCTAATATGTGTGCCTGCCAAATAGGGATGTAATGAGAGTGGAGGTGAGGGGATGGATATTCTCATACCCATTCTTGATATTTTATATATGTCTCTATCCTTTTCTTGTCTCTGTTAGAATTTGTTTGAGGGGAGGGGATGAGGATCCCCAAATAATAATAGTGATTCTCGAATTTCATTTATTAACTTGATTTAATCATATTAAAATGAAAAAAATAAATAAAATTTGGCAATATATCTTAAATTAACATTAATTCATTACAAAAGTTACATTATAAAATATTCTCAATTGCCTAACTTCTTAGGCACCTTATTCATTAGATGCCACAAATACCATCGATGTCTAGTCGTAAGAAAAACATTCTCAATTGTCTTTTGCATTGCTTTGCTTAGTCTTGTTCTGTAATGATACTAATGGAATGAGAACTAGATATGCGTGATAATCATGTCTCAAATAATCACGTAAATGTCTTTGTATCATCGTATAAAATCAATCCGCATCTTAGCAAAATAGATTGCTATGATGATTGACTCCAACAAAGGGAGTAAATGGCATGTCATGCTTATTAATAAGATATATGGTATCGAATGTAACGACATCTCCAAAATATTTGTAATATGTTCTACTCTTCATATCTTCCTAAAATACATTCTTTAATCGATCTCGCTCATCCAAATCAATACTAAAAAAACCATTACATTCTACTTACTTTTTTCTGAAAGTACTTTAAAATTGTCATAGCATCTCCTTCTCCAAGCTATAATCGTCTTACTTTGTCAACAAGATTTCTACAGTCTTTTTCTAAGAATGATACATTTTAATCCTACCAGCTTCAACAACAATAGAATTGAAGTTTTCTGGGCAATGTTACTTCCCACACAATCATTCATTTTAATAAGCATTGTTGCACTTGCACTAATTCTGCAATTGCTAGGTAAATACCTTGTTTCTTCTAGACTCAGTCTATTATTGGTTGATGGTTTAAAATTTGAAGAACTCATTTTCCATTTTCATTTAAATAACTTTCTATTTTATGCATCACAACCACTTTTCATAATAAGTTTAAGCTTCAACACATTAGTAGATTTATTTTTCGACTTGCCTTTACAGCCACATGCAAACGTCACTCATTTTTCACTCCAGTCACTCATTTTCTTACTAATTTGCACCTTCATAGGAAACTTCTTGTTTACCAAGTTTTGTAAAAATGTAAATATTTCCCACGACTATCAAATAACATTCCAAGAGTTGGCTTACATTATTTCAGTTGCGCATCTTCAATTGCACTTCATTTTCTAAATTTTCCATTTCTACAAAATAATTAACATTTGTATTAAGAATAAGTTATTACAAATTTTTATAAAAATTTTTTCTAACAAAATTTAATCCATTAAGGCCATATTTGGATGCTAGGATTAAGTGTGTGATTGGACTAACTTTGGAATTAAATATTTATACTATGTTTGGCAAGCTTAGTTGGAATGGACTAAGGAGAACTAAATTTGAATTTAATCATTAAATCATGGGATTAATAATCCTAATTTACTCATAGGTTTAGTTGGGATAAGATTAAAGAAAAAAGTTGTCTATTTATAATACTTAAATTTATATCATTATTTTTTATTTATACCTAATAAATTTATATCATTATTTTTTATTTGTACCTAATATTAATTAATTAATTTTTTATTTATGATTTACTTCAAATTTTTTCATTATTTATTATCTAATTAAATTGGTACTTTTCTTCTACTAACTCTGGACTTTAAACTTTGATTGCATGTATATTTAATAATTTATAAATAAAATTAACCATTTAATAATTTATTGCATTATTGATTGTTTTAAATTTAATAAGCTCTAATATAATGTTAAAACTAATAATGAAAAGTAATAATACCATTAATTAATTGATGTTATATAATATTTTTTAAAAAAATTGATAAAAATTAATTAAATATTTAAGTTTTTATTTCTTTTTTATTTATTTATTATATTATAACTATCCAATAACTTATTTACAATATATTTATTGTTCTTATTAATTGCTTTTTAAATATATTTTAATTATTATTATTATAAAAATCATGAATATATCATTGATATTTATATTTAAATATCAACTTAAATGCTATTTAATATTATTTAAATAAAATTTAACATAGTCCAATCCGACACTGTACAAAACACAAGACACTACAATATAATCCAACTTAATATAATCAAATCTTAATAATTAGTTCAATCAAATCATGCATGTCAAACGTAGCCTAAGTTTATAACAATTTAAATTAAAATAATTCAAAATTAGCAAAGATCAAAGCATTACTCACTAAAAAGGCAACCTCAGGTGTAGAAATAGTATGCTAGAAGAATCAAATTGTTTCGGCATACAATATTTCAAGTTATCATAAAAAAAAAAATTTATCATAAATTACAAAATTAAAAATTTTGTACATAATTATCATAAATCATAATTCACAAATCATAGAATTCAAATTTTCTATTATAAATTATTTGAATCAAAAGTGGCTATGTACGAGTGAGAGAGAGATCATTAAATGGGACCTTTAGCAATGACCGTGTCTTCGTGGTACGTTGGCATGGTGGCAGCGGTCGTGTGTTCATCGGCGGTGCTACACCGACAGCTCTGTTCGTCATTGCACTATTATTTTTTTGGGTAACAGATCGTTTGTAAAGCAAAGGGATGTTAAGAGCATCGTTAGTGATAAGAAGCGGCTACGTTCGTGGTGGTGTGGTTTGTTCTGTTGTTTGTGAATGTGATGCTAAATGGGATGTGGTGTAAGACAGTGAGGATAAGGCACTGGATTTTTCCTCGATTTCCCTCTAATTTTTTTTATTATTTTCTAAATTGTTATAGCATAAAATGAATAGAGAGAATGGGGCACAAAAACGGCAGCATGTGCTGCCGTTTTTGTCGTCCCTCTCTTATCAATTTGGTCATTTTGCAACACTCCACGAATAAAAGAGACAAAAAAAGAATTTTGGCACATCCGTCAGCAAGTAGTCAGTTATCAAATTTCTTACTTATTTTCAACTACAACCATTACAGATCAAATTAACGATTTTTTCACAAAAAAAATTACTAAATCCATATATTCATCTCTCTTTTTTTAAGTGAGTTATTTGCACCCTAAATTATATTTTGGATACTCTTTTATTTTGTACATCCATATGAAAAATTTTCTAAATTTCTTTTTTACCTTATACTTTTAAATACTAAGATTTTTCTCTATTAAATTTTATTCATTAAATATTCATATTCTCTCTCTCTCTCTCTCTCTTTATATATATTTATATATATGCACACACCCAACCTAAAAGATTTCGTAGAATCTCACGTCTCCTTCTTTTTAGTATAATTTCTGTTCTTTTTCTTTTCTTCCTCGTTGTTTTTGCTTTGATTTTTTTACGGTGCCTTTACTTTCTAGCAATATGAATGAGTTGGAATCGAATAATTAAGTTGTTTAATTGAGTTACAATAATATGAATTAGAATAAACTATATTTTTATTTTATATGTTTAGCTACGTTGCCTTATAATTAAAATAGATTGTTATAAATTATAAAAGTGCACTTAGTTCAAATTATGAATTTTTATAAATAAATATATTGTAAAAGGACATATATGCATGTTTATTATTATTATTGTTGTTGTTATTGTTATTTACTATTCTTATTATGATTGTTATTATTATTATTACATTTACTATTATTATTATAATATTGAGTGTAATACTATTATTACTATTATTATAATTTTCATTATTATTACAATTACTCATAATTGTTATCATAATTATAAATTTCGTAATAAAGAAAAAATTGAAATTTTAGTTTCTCATTTCTACCTTTTTATGAGAATAGAATTTTCATTTCTTATTCTTAAATTTGATGGGCCCTTCTGATTCCCATCATATTTCCAAAAATATATAAATAAGTAAACAATAGAATCATTCTCACTTTTATACTCTAATTCTTCAATATGATAAGTAAATGCACCGAGGAGTTCTTGAATTTGTGCACATGAATGAAATATGTTTCAATGAATGTGCTTGTGGCTATCATCACTATATTTATCCTTGTGCACTGTAGATTGAATTCGGATTGATTTTGGTTGGTGGCGATAATTGATAAAAGTAAAAGTAAGAATACTAAATTTTTTTTATTCAGATTTAAATATTTTATAATCAAACATAAGTAATAAAAATAAATAAATTAAAAATATTAAACATAAAAGAATATTTAATTTTTTTCTATTCAGACTTAAATATATTATAATCATACATAAGTGATAAAAATTAAATAAATTAAAAACTATAAATATAAAATAATATTTAACTTTTGTTATTCAGACTTAAATATATTATAATAGGACATAAGTGATAGAAAATAAAAAAATTAACATCTATAAATATATAAGAATATTTAAACTTTTCATTTAAACTTAAACATCTTATAATTAGATACAAGTGATAGAAAATAAATAAATTAAAAACTATAAATATCTAAAAATAATTAACCAATTAGGAAAATTATCCACGGACCATTAGTTTTTTGGACTTTTTCAAAAAGACACAAACACTTCTTCTTTTTTAACAGTTTCTACCTGAAATTTATAAAATATATCACTCCTCTATTTTTGTTTTAACTCTAATAAAATTTTACTGACATCATAGGGCTAAAATTGTCATTTTACCAACACAAACAAAACCATGTCGTTTCAATCATTTAAGTTAACAATAAAAAGGGCATAAATTTCATTAACTCTAAAAGGATTTTATTTTTATTTTTCTCTTTAAAAAGTTTTTATTCCCACTTCCATAATACAAGAATCCCTAAACCTTGATCTATAATAATCTTAGACAACCTTGAATTGAGAAAGTAAGAAATCCAATCCCTATTTCTAAGATACAATTTCTACTCTTACTATCAAAATTCTCAATTTCTAAGACCCAATTTCTACTCCTATATCCTAATTAATTTTTGAACTTCTTCACAAAGTTTAGCTTTAGGCCTTAAGATCAGAAGCATTAAACAAAATTTCCTTAAAAAAATAAAAAGATGTGGTGGTTCAACATGGCAAGCATTGGGCTGACACTATTGCTACCTATTGCCAGATGAGGTTGCTGCTATTGTTGCTTTCACTTTCAAGAACTAGCAGCAAAGAAGAAAAGAATAGGAAGAAAAATAATAATTTTTTGAAATATTTTTTTTTTGGGCATTAAAATAGGGTAAACTAGCTAGTTAATATTTAAGGATAAATAATTATTTGATTTTTATTTAGGGTAAAAGATTTATTTTATGTTTGAGGGTAAAAAAAGTTATTTGATTAATATTCTGTTAATTCTTAATGCGAAAGTGGAGGAGTGATATGTTCTATAAACTTTAGGTGGAATGCAACAATATATATATATTTGTGTATTTTTGAAAGTTAAAAAAAATAGGTGGTCGATTGATTATTTTCTTGATTCAAACCCCTAAATGATAGGAGCCAAATGTCACGGGATGCGTGTATTATGCAGCAAACCCGTGCGGCACTTAGACAACACTTGCCTAAAATTGCTAAGTAAGCCTTTGAGCTTCTTGATAGTTAAGCCAAGAGGTTTTTTAAATGAGCTAAAGAGAAGAGATCTAGAGAGCAATTAAGCCAAATGCGGAAATTATATTGCTTAAGAGAAAGATTAAAAGAGTGCTTCGAGTGCTTGCTCAATGCTTGGATGCCCAAATGCTTAATATCAACCCATATTTATAGGAGACTTGTCTAACTCTAGAGAATTCTATGCCTAGAGAAGTCTATACACATGTGTCAATTTCTAGAGAAATCTAGTGTATATACAAGTGTGCTAGAGTTGCTGGAATTTTGTAGAATTTTTCAGAATCGCGCCAAACTAGTACATCTTGGCTCATGTCCTTGGGCCATTTTGGATTCCAATTGAGCGGCCCATAACATCCTTTTTCACCTAAGCTCACGGCCTCTTCGTCGCGCTTTCGTGCTTGAACTTCTGAATGTGCTCTGCGAATTGCCACAAATCTTCTTCATGTTCCCAAGTGGCTTCGCTCTCGGGAAGGTTTTTCCATTTCACCAAGTACTCATGGTACGCTGACACGCCTCTCCTTCGAATTACTCGATCGGCAAGGATGTACTGCACATCTTTGTCAAACCCAGTGACAACAGCTATTGGGGCACACCTTGATTCTCAACGACTTGGGTCTCCCACATATTCATGATAAGGTTTGAGAAGACTCATGTGGAAGACCAGATGGATCTTGAGCCTTGGTGGAAGCTCTAGTAGATATGAGACGTTACCTACACGTTGGACAATTCAGAAAGGTCTCTCGTACCATCTCACTAACCCCTTGAGGACTTTTCGTAACGTCTTAAATTATTGAGGCAGGAGCTAGATCATTACTTGATCACGTTTCTTGCACTCAACGTGCCGTCTCCTTGTATTTGCCCACTTTTTCATTTTTCTTACGGATTTGTCAAGGTAGACTGGAGTGATGTCAGCCTCTTCGTGCCATTTGCGACCGAGTTTATGAGCTGCGGGGCTTTTTCCTCCGTAAGACAAGGCTATGGCATTGGGAGTCATGGGCTGAAATCCCATGATGATTTCAAATGGGCTCTTGCCGGCAACCTTGCTTTGTTGGAGATTGTAAGAAAATTGAGCGACATCAAGCAACTTCGCCCAATTTCGCTGATGAGCGCTCACATAGTGTCTCAAATACATCTCAAGGAGGCCATTGATGCGCTTGGTCTGGCCATCCATTTTTGAATGAAAACTTATTGAGAATTTGAGATCCATCCCCAATATCTTAAAGAGCTCCATCCAAAATCGACCATTGAAGCGTAGGTTTCGATCGCTCATAATGCTCTTTGGAACGGGAAGCTTCACTATATACTTGATGAAGAGACGGGCTGCTTCATCGCTATACAATCTGCAGGTGCAGTAATGAAAGTTGCATATTTGCTGTATCGATCGACCACGACCATAATATTGCCGCATCCATCAGACGTAGGCAAAGCCATAATGAAGTCTATCGAGACACTTCCCACGGCCTTGACGCTAAGGGAAGGAGCTCTAACAATCCTACCGGTAGTTTGTGATCTATTTTATCTTGTTGACACACACGACAAGTTCGCACAAAAGCCTTGATGTCATCCCGTATATTTGGCCAAAAGTACGAGGCTTGAACTAATGAGGTGGTGCGGAGGAGGATGCCTTCTTCTTGCTAAAATCGTCTTATTTTACCTTCGAGAACTTTCTCTAGCAAGTCCTTAGCCAATGGATCTTGTTGGAGGCCTTCCTTTCTGCGTAAGATAAGTTCGAACTTCGGTTGGTTAGTACTAAGTGTAGCCAATTCTGCCTTGCTGCTTAATGCATCTGTAACGACATTAGCTTTGCCAGGTTTGTATTCGAGCCGATAATCAAATTCCAAAGGAAAATCTAACCACCTTGCTTGCTTTGGACTCAACTTCTTTTGTGTTTGGAAGTAGTTTGTCGCCACATTGTCCGTCATGATTGTGAAGAGTAAGCCGAGTAAGTAATGCCGCCACACTTGCAAGTAATGGATGAGTACGATCATTTCCTTCTCTTGCACCGTGTAGCGTTTCTCCGTATCATTTAGCTTCCAAATTTCAAAAGCTATATGGTGGCCTTCTTGCATGACGACTCCACCAATGGCAAAGTCAGAGGCATCCGTTTGTACTTCGAAAGGCTTCGTGTAATTCAGAAAAACTAGTACGGCCTCCTCCGAAATTACTTTCTTCAAGCCTTCGAATGCGTGCTGGCATTCTTTGGACCAATGCTATGTCTGATTCTTTTTTAGAAGGCCGATCAAGGGTGCCGCCTTGACTAAGTAGCCTTGGATAAATCAGCGATAGTAGTTTACCAACCCTAAGAATGAGCGAAGCTCGGGCACTTTCGTAAGAGGCTCCCAATCGATGATGGCCTTCACTTTTAAGTTCTCTATCATTAGCTTCCTAGCTGCTATTTTGTGCCCAAGGAACTTTACCCTTCTTTAGCGAATGAACAATTCTCTATCTTGAGGTAGAACTCATTTTTCTGAAGTACTTGGAAGACTTGTAATAAACGCTCAGCGTGCTCCTCGAGCATGGTGCTAAACATTATTATGTCATCCAAGTACACAACCACAAAGCGATCAAGCAATGGTTATAGCACTTTGTTCATGAGTGTGCAAAACATGACCGATGCATTCATGAGACAGAAAGGTATTATACGGAACTTAAAAAGATCCGTACCTTATTATGCATGTTATCTTCAATTCGTCTCCCTCGGCAATGCGAACGTGGTAGTACCCAGAGTGCAAGTCAAGTTTAGTGAAGTATCGCGCCCTGTCAAGCTGGTCAAAGAGATCCGTTATCAAGGAAATCGAATACTTGTTCTTAATAGTGATCTTGTTGATCGCTCTATAGTCGATGCACATCCGTAGCAATCATCATTTTTCTTTTGGAAGAGGACCGGTGCACCAAATGGGGCTTTAGACAAGTGGACATAGCCTGCTCTAGTAAATTGGATGGCGCTGTGCTGTAGGGCACCAAGGCTGAAGGTTTTGAACCTTTCTTCAACTCAATTTAGTGATCCACCTCTCGTCAAGGTAGGAGCTTCTTTGGAAGCTTTGGAGGTCTCACATCCTTGAATTCCTAGAGGACGGCTTGTATTGTTGGAGGGACTTGGGTCCTTCTTGAACGCCTTTTTAAATTATGTAACCAAAAGTTTCTTCTCTTCGAACTTGCCATACTCCGTAGGAACCATGCACGCCTTATTCCCGTCGAGAATGCTTAGGGAGTTTGTAGCTGGAAGTAAGAAGGCATGGACTTGGTCGAAGAATTTCATGCCAAGGACCATCTTGAAGTTGTCCATAGGCACGATGGAGAAATTGAGCTTTTCGGTCCATGTGCCAAGTGCAACATGCACGCCTTATACAGTAACTGCAATGGACTTGGCGGGTAAGTTACCGCTTTTATTGTGCCTCCTTCTTTAGTAGTTTTAAGGCTTAGGCACTTAGCCTCATCCTCAGATACGAAGTTGTGCGTTTCTCCCATATCCAACAATGCGCGAACGGAGTATCTGTTTATTTTTGCACTTACGTACATGAGTCATTTCTTAGCGAGCACTGATTGTGGGCTCTTGAGTGCGCCAAGTCGTTAGAGAGAACTCATGCTAGGTCGGGGTTCTTCTGATGTTGGTGTGGAGTTGTCCTTGAGTTAGGCAGCAAGTGCATTGAGGGACTTTTTCTTAGGATAGTCGTGTACCTAGTGAGGGCTGTTGCATATGAAGCATACGCTGCGTAGCTTTGGTGGCTCCTTCTTACCTTCCGATTTGCCTTACTCGCTTTTGCCACTCGAAAGATTTTTTTGCCCCCAATCTTTACGATTGTTGCTTTTGTCCTTACTACTCTCTCCCCTATCTTTGGCTTGGCTAGACCTTTTATCCTTAGATTGGGTGGAGTACTCGTTTAATGACTTTGCTGTAGCAATGGCGTCGTCAAGAGTTTAGAATCCCCACCTATCGCGCTCTGTCTTGGCCCAATCCTTGAGGTAATCTTGGAAGTAGAAGAGTAAGTCCTTGTCAGACATATCGCTGATCTCGAGTATAAGGGTAGTGAATTCATTGATATAATAGCGAACGCTACTTGTTTGCTTGAAGCGATGTAAGCACGCTCTCGCTTCCTTTTCGATATTGCTGGGGGTAAAATGCTTTCGAAGTTCTTGCTTAAAATCTGCCCCAAGTGTCGATGGTGCAGATGCCTTTGCCCATCTCACCATACTTGCAAAGCCACTCTGGTTATGCAGCACCTCGGAGATATATAGGTGTAGTGCCCACCTTCGATGCCTCGTATCGTACACCCATGGTATCGAAATATTGGTCTAGTCCAAGTAAAAAGTTGTCTATGATAGTGGCATTGTGTGTGCTATTGTAGGTGTCGGGCTTTGACACATCAATGCGTCGCGCATCACTCGTGCTTGTGGAAGCTGGGCTAGGGGAGAGTGTGCGCTTGTGCCATGCCCAATCCGAGTAGACTTCATCCATTTCCGTACGGATAGCGCGCAGTTCGTCTTGTACGAAACTGCAGAGTTTCAGCTACTCTTCGTGGAATGCTCGAAATTCCCCTTAGAGGGTGTTGGCTTGGTCTTTGATGAGGGCCTTAGTTACCACTGTGAAGTCGGAATATTCGCCCTCGAGACTGTCCACTCTTTCCTCCAAACTTTAGAGGGTGTCCTGAGCGGCGGACATTGAAGTTTTGAGCATAGCCACGCGAGGCTCCAAAGCATCGATGTAAAGGGCCTTGGACTTGCTACGAGTCTTGCCCTGCTCGCGAGTTTCATCGTGGCCCCGGCTTGGTTTCAAGAGCATCTCCACACCAAGAGCGCCCTATTATATTGTGCTTGATGTTGGAAGATTGGTCATTGCTTTTGGATTGCATACGTGCAAACCATAGCTCTGATACCACTTTTCACGGGATGATTGTTTTGCATAGCAAACCCGTGCGGCACTGAGACAACACTTGCCGAAAGTTGCTAAGTAAGCCTTTGAGCTTCTCGATAGCTAAGCCAAGAGGTTTTCCAAAAGAGCTAAATAGAAGAGAGCTAGAGAGCAATTGAATCAAATGCAAAAATTGTATTGCTTGAGAGAAAGATTACAAGATGGCTTACAAGAGTGTTTTGAGTGCTTGCTCAATTCTTGGATGCCCAAATGCCTAATGTTAACCCATATTTATAACGAGAGCCTAGCTCTAGAGAATTCTATACACATGTGTCAATTTCTAAAGAAATCTAGTGTATGTACAAGTGTGCTAGAGTTGATGTAATTTTGTAGAAGTTTCTAGAATAGGGCCAAGCTAGCACATTTTAGTTCATGTCCTTGGGCCATTTTTGGGTTCTAGTTGAGCGGCCCGTAACACAAAGCTACCTTTTCTTTTTCTTTTTCTTTTATTTATTTTAATAATGTAATTTTTTTTAACATTTAGATCACCTAGTTTCTTATGTTCGATTATGAAGCATAAAAAGAAAACTTTTACATAGGTGACATGTGGCCTTTTTTTATTGACATGCCCTTCAATAGAGAGAAATTAGTTAATTCTTCAAGCATTCATAGTTATGTTTCTTTGCACTTCATGGTTGAACTGCTCAGTAATTTTAGGGTAGGGATGGCAAATTGAATCTTATCTTGGATACCCAATTATCTAGGTTAATTAGATTGGATAGTATCTATTTAAAGTCTTTTGGATATGGATATGAATATTTTTAAAATATTTAACTAGATAATGGATGGATATTTAATATTAATCCCTTTTTTAAAAAAATTATTAATTAATAAAATTAAAATGAAAAAATAGAAAATAAAATCATCTCCACATGTATTTCTATTTAATAAACTCTAGATTATTTCTCTTTACTTGTCGTTCTTTGCTCTATCGCTCGTCACTCTCGGCGATTGATAATTTTTTAAGATTTGGATATTTGAAGAATTACCATTTAGATATTGAACATATATAAATATTATATCCCTTATTCAACATCTAGACATTTACCGAATAATGAAGTTTTTTTAAAAATTTAATTTTATGAAATAAAAACTATAAAAATAATTATCAAACATATTGTATTTTAAAAAATAGATTACCAACAAAAAACAATTAACATTTTAATTTTCCAATAATGCCTTGGCGCCGTGGCTAACAACGGATAAATTAGCCAAATGGCATCTAAATTGGTATCATTGGACTTGAAATTTTACGATTTACACAATAGAACTAAAATTTTTTGGAAAATATAATTGGTGGTGGCATAAATTCCACCCAAAGAGTGGCGGCAACATAACATTGTTGACTAGCATGGTGAGGTGCATCACTATCTTCATCAAACTCCTTGGATGCCGACTTATTTGACGAAGGTGGTAGTGCAACCCACTGGATCGTTATTAGTCAAATGATGCCATCGTTTTTAGTGATATTTACTCAGCCTTTTTTTTATTTTTTATCAAAGAATTTATAAATTCTGTAGATTGTGAAATTTTAAGTCTGATAGTTAAATTGGTCATCATTTGACCTCTTTCTTCATCGTTAGAGGTATTTATTTTATTATTAAGATTTTATATAAAGCAATTGTATTAACTTGTAAAGTTGGTGAGTATATAAAATATAAATAAAAATTTCCTATTGTATTAATATGACATACTATTTTTTATTTCAGAAATAAAAATTTAATGTCCATAAACATCCATAGATATCCATATCCATATCTAATATCTAAAATTGTATATAGATATAGATATATCCACAATGGATCATAATAAATTTGCACATTGATGGATAATATCTATAAATATGGATCTTTTGCACATTCTAAAGATACCCAGGGGCCTATGGTCCTTTTCTGTGTGGCAAGCTCTTATTGGTCCTTTGTATTGTATAGCGATAAGGTTTGGTTCTTTTCTATGTAGCAAGTTTTTAAAGCTTGATAGGAGTGTCAGATGTACTGGGGTGCTTTGACAAGAGTTGACTCTTTTGTTCCTTTGTAGTCCTAAGTCCATACAGTAGCCATTGGCACAGGTTTAGGCCCTAAGGGAGGACCTTGATTTAAAGTTCTTGGAGGAGGATCATAGTTTGAGGTTTTTGAAAAAAGACGTTGATTTGGGTTTCCTTAGGGAAGATCGTCAACTCTCTCGTTTCTTAGGACTTTTTTTGAAGAGGATCTTTATGGGAAACCTTCATAATGATTACCCTCTTAGGGAGGATCCTTATGATCATTTTTTTAGAAAAGATCATTCCTGAAAATTCTTATATCGACTACCTTTTTAGGGAGGATCTTTAAGATCCCTTTAAAAACGATTCTTTTGGGGCAACCTTATGGCAATTACTTTTCTTCAAGTTGTCCCCATATTTACTATATAATCATGTGGTCTTCTTTTATATAATAGGTTTTGGCCTTTCTGACATTTGACAGAAGAGTTAGGTGCTTCTTAAACTTTATGATGAGGACAAGCCTATTTGTCCCTAATGGACCATTGTTCTGTATAGTAATGACTGAGGAATGTCGGGATAAGCTTAAGGTGAAGGTTAAGATTCGTGGGTCTTTTCTTCAAAGTTGGTAGATAATTCTTGAGCTTCCTATTAGAGAATTAGTCATATTCTTTCAAGAACTTGGTGATTAATTAAAAGATGTTGACCCTTGAAAAATGGATAAGCAACTTCTAGGTTATAGAACATCCTAAGCAGGTTTTGGTGTTCTACTGTTTGATATTTCCTTTTTATATCTTACTATTAATCTTTGGATCATGTTTCTTTTATAAGATCTTTTTTGGAACCTAAGAACCCTCATGAAACCTAAGAATCTTGCATACTTGATGGTTCCTTCATATATACGTCTCCTTCGATCATTGGTCCTAAATTAACCATTAACAATACCCTCTTAGTCTCCTTTTAGTGAGAAATGAAGTAAAAAAGACTATTCTAATTGAGGACAAGTGTTGTTCCTTCTATATTATGCTCTTTTGTCCACGTGGTGCTCCTAAAATTAGCTTAACCAAATTTATCTACCAACAACTATCAATAAATTATAAATTATCATAAACTATGGTGATTTCACAACTTTACTTTTAAAGTCCCATATTAAATCCTTACTAGTTTAGTGACTTAAAGGCATGTTTGGTTAAGGTATTAGAACTCCTTATTGTATTAGAGTATTATAATACCATGTTTGGTAATTACATCATATAGTATTATAATGTGGTTAACACGAAATCTTGTGCGGTCAAACCTGCATAAACCAAACCCGGGGGGGTCAGGTTTACACAGATTTTGTAACTATTTTGAGACAAAAAAGTAATTTTCCTCTTTTATTCTTACTCTTATAAGCTCAACAAATTATGCTTGTCATTCTCTCTATGCGACACCCGCCCACCAGATGACACCGGTTCTACTGCCATACCACCGTGTGATACTAACTCTACCTCCAGTCTACCTTGCAATACCATTATTGTCCCTGCCCTTCATGGCCTAAGGTTTGATTTTGAATTGGATTTAATTTTTTAATTTAGGTTTAGTTTCTAAATTAGGATTTGATTTTATTTGCTTTCAATTTAATTATGTTTGTCCATCACAATTAAACATTCGCATAATTATTTTCATCCCATCGGCATCTTATTCTGAGTGAAAGGATTCATCATCTTCTACAATGCTATTGTAATTCATTTTTTATTCCTTAGTCCCTGTGAGTTCTTGCAATATATAGGAAATGACTACTTTTAAATTCTCATTGCAATAATAAAAGTTCATAGCACTATAGTAACTATCATGAATCGATGAAGATGTCACTAAAGTTGATAATTTGTCTCTATCTCTGTCTTTGCCTTTGGTTTTGGGCTTTAGATTTTTTACACCGAAACATGCCATCCAATACAGCTCCAAGACCTTGCTTTGATCTTCTACTTGTCCTTATCATCCTTATTATTTTTGTAATTATTAGCTGCTGATGAAAAATCATGAATTATGTCAAACTAGTTCTCAATCATTCCCAGAAATGAATGCGAATATATGTATCAATAGTGGACATATTCGAGTAGGTAAGAGAAAACATGGTTATTACCCCTATAATAATGACAAGTACTGAGGACAGCGGAACAACAAAAATAGACGCCACCAGAAGTGGAACATCCATAAGAGACATAATGAGTACAATTATAATGAAGAAATTTATTACTGATGCAGAGGAAATGACATTGGTCACGTATCCGCCATACAGACAAATATTTGGTAGACCGTTAGCAAGCATCTAAGAAAGAAAAATGCAAGATTAAGATTAATCTACTCGATAACTTAAATATTGTAATCTGACTTATCTTGATGTCGCCGATTTCTTCAAAGATATTGAGGGGAAAATCGATCACTTAATTAGCAATGGACATGTCCACATTAATTAAGTTCTCGTTATTATGCCATAATTATTAAGTTACTAATATATTAACTTTTGCTCTCTTTGAAGTTTAATTAGATATACTTAATGTTTATATCTAATTCTGCTATATAATATGAACTTTTGGAAATAAATTATCCATCTTGAAAACAAAAACTAGGGCATGTATTCTTGGGTGAAAGTGTAACCACATACACTATTCTCCAAGATAAAAAATAATTTTTAGAAATAAAGTTAGTTGAAGAAAAATAAGTACTATATCTAGTTCTGCAGATCTAATACAAGGCTCTATAAGAGCTATACTTTTGTTAGCAAGTAGAACATGATCCAAAAGAAATTTATTAAAGTTTAAATATATTTGCCAAAATAAATATCTTATTGAGATTTTAAATGAAAATAATGTAGAGTATCTTCGAATTAGTAAAAATATCTCACGAATGTAATGCATATTAGAAAAACTTCCAGAGTTCTCATTAAGTTTATATAACACATCATAAATGCGATTGAGAGCTACGCAGTAATGAACTAAAAGTTTACAAATCCAAAAATATTTATGTTGTGGCATGGTCATTTTGGACACCATGTATCTATAATGATATGTAAAATTATTAAAAATTATTATGTACATCCATTAAAGAACTATAAGATTCATTGTCTAAAGATATCGTTTGTAACACTTGCTCACAAGGAAAATTTATAGTTAGACCATCCCCTTCTAAGATTGGTCATAAATCTGCACGTTTTTACAAATAGTTTAAGGACATATATGTAGACCAATCTATCAATCCAGTGGACCATTTCGTTAGTTTATGATTTTGATTGATGCATCTGCACAATGATCATCTATTTGTTTATGGTCGACACGCAACATTGCATTTGCAAAAATGTTTGCCCAAATTATAAGATTAAGGGCACAATTTCTAGATCATCTAATCAAAACTATACGTCTAGATAATGCTAGTAAGTTTACATCTAAGACATTTAATGACTGTTGTACATTAGTTGGTATCGATGTTGAACATTCAACTCCATATGTACATGCACAAAATAGGTTGTCAAAATCATTGATTAAACGAATGTAAATATTTACAATAGCATTTCTTATGCATACAAAATAACCAATGTCTTCATGGGGTCATGCTATTTTACAAGATGTGGCATTAGTGTGCCTTATACTCATTGCTTATCATCAATATTCTCCATCACAATTTGTACTTGATCAACAACATGACATTTCCCATCTACGTACTTTTGGTTGTGTTGTGCATGCTCTTAAATCATCCTCTCAACACACAAAGATGGGAACTTAATTTTATTTGGGAATTTATGTTAGTTTTAACACACTTTCAATTATCTGATACCTTAAATCCTTGACATGTGATCTTTTTATTGCGTGTCTTATAAATTATCTATCTTGATGAGATAATTTTTTCATAATTGGGGGAGGAGGTGAAAAAAATTATTAATAAAGTATGAACTTTCTTAGAAAGTTTCTACTTTGTCTCATTCAAATCCTTATACCACTCAATTAAAAATAAAGTAAAAATGATAGTATATTGGAAAAAAAATTACAAATCAATTACCAAATCCATTTGCATAAACAACAAAGTTTTTAGTGGTGTTTTGTTAAAAAAGAAATAGAGCTTTTGGGCTCTTTAAAGCTATTTTGTTTCTTTTTCCAAAAGGAGTAGAGGTGAAGAAACTTTTCTATTTTGTATGTAATATCCAAAATGTGCTAACATAATTTTATTAATTTTAAAATATCCTTATATTTATGTATGTTTGTATAAATTAGTTTGTCCGATTTGAACACTGAAGAAATGTGTAATTTTCATATACATTGATAATTTAGGTGCATTTTGTGAAAAGTAGTATAATTATGAAGTTAGTTATTTTGTATATCTTTTTTGGTAATTTAATAACTTAAAAGCACTTTTGGTATTTCATAACCAAATAGTCTAGTGATTTAAAAGAACTTTTTGATTAACAATCAAATATCTAATAATTTTTTGTCAAAAACTCTACTTAAAAAAACCATTTTTTTAGAAAGCTTTACTCCTATAAGCTTTATTTATTAAGCTTAAACAAACAAAGTCTTAGAGAATGATATTGAAACCACAATTAAGATTTAGATAAAAAGATAAGTGATAAGTCAGATTTGGAATGTTATAAGAACACAATTCTTTATAAGTTCACTAGTCTTTTAAAAAATAAGTAGATAATCTTGTAACTCAAATAATAATAATAATTTGGGTAAAAAAAAATTACAAACTATGGTAACTGAATTTTTATAGATTAATAGAGACATAAGATCCTAAAGTACAATTGAAAACTTTAGAACAACCCCCTAATAGCAGATTTAGTCAATACCTCAAAATAATCCTTCAATTAGTGTGACCAATCAACCAAAATTAATACTCGACTTAAATAAAGCATTGATAAAGTTAAATCACAATAAAAGCACTGATATTCCCAAACTCGAAACTAGTTCCTATGACTTGAAAATTGAATGTGTTGTAATGAATTAGTCATAATTTCTTACAAAAAAAAAAAACTAGAAATTCATTGCTATAAATGCATTAGAAAGCGGAGTCAATTATCTTTCTAATGGTATATAGTTTGTATATTAATTCTAAATGAGGCAGTGTCAGTTCAATTTTGAAATTTTCCTTTTTACATTAACTTTAGCCCAAACTCTATATTAAGTTGTCCAATAGCTGGAATAATGCATACTTGCATTGTCTTTTCTCCGTGTCTATTTCATCATTTTTCATACTTTGAATTATAGTTTAAGCCCATATTTTTTCACTTAATCTAGTGAATTATAGTTAAATAATTTTTTAATTACAAAATATATTATATAATTAATAAAAATCACATAATATTAAAACTTAAGATGCGATTCAAATAATGAATTCTAACATTATTGTGTGGTGTTAAGCATACAAGATGCCATTTAAGCACGGAAGTTTGGAACAAAATAAATCAATCAAATGAATATGTTAGATTTCTGCCATGTGGCGCCATTGTGATTGGGCAAATAATGATTTCCAAATTTTTCTAAACAGCAATGTAATATATTATTGTGGCGGATAACAGTTTAGTTTTATTTTATATATTCATTAAAAAATCAAAGTGTCACTGTCATCTTAAAATAAACACACGAGAATTGCACAGGGCTAAGAAAAGCTTAAAACGTGCTCCACGTGGCATTGAGAAACTATGCGGATCGCGCAACCCAATGCAGTTTAGAACGATCTACTTAGAGCGGCATGAGCAGTTCAGTTGAATCAAACCAACCCAAAAGCACCGTTCAATTCCCCGCGAAAACAATCTTGGAGAAATATTGGTCCACATCAGCAATGATTTGTTCAATTTCGACCGGCAAGTCTGATTCGAACTGGCTCGACCGGCTTCGGTCCAACAAGGGTTTCCCGGTCGGCGACGACCTCGAGCTCGATCATTTCCTTGAAAACAAGGACAGCAATCCTAAGTCGAAGTCAAACTCGTCCGAGTCGACTCAGAATCGAAAAGCAGCGACGGAGGAGATTTGTGGTGATAATGAAATCGGAGATGATAAAGGAGAATGGTTCGGTATTATGAACAATGTGTTGTCAGACCTCTTCATAATGGGTGAATCCAATGACAGCCGGGGTTGTAAATTTTCTCGGAAAAAGATTTCCAGGAAGCAAACAAACCCTAAATTTTGCTTGGTTTCAAGAATAACTAGTAGTAATATAGAAGAAGAGCAAAGTTCTGGTGGGTGTGTGAGAAAAGACGAAAATGCCCAGGTAGAGAATGAATTGAAAGAAGTAGTAGAAGGAGAAGAGATTGTGAATAATGTGGCGGAAATGGAAGATGGTGAAAGAGAGGAGCTTTTAGGGTATTCAAGAAACGAAGTGACTGTTATTGATACGAGCTGCACGGAGTGGAAGTTTGAAAAGTTAGTGTATAGAAAGCGAAATGTGTGGAAAGTAAGGGAAAAGAAAGGAAAATCGCGTATGATTGGACTCGGGCGAAAGAAGAGGAAAGCAAATGGAGCTGATGCAAATGTTGATGCCAAGAAGAAATTTAAATTTAAATGCCAAGAGGACTGCATTTTTTCATCAAAACATGTAAGTGACACTTTGATGGTACGGTATTGTTTCAATGATCATATCATGCTGCTATCCAGAATTGTAGAATGATTTAAGTTGGCTTGGAATCTTATTTTCTTGATTATTATTATTTAAATCTGGTGTTGTAGATTGATCCCCTATGTTCTTATGCTTGAGATATGTTCAAGGCAAGATTTGTGCTTTTGGTTTTGATGTTGATTTGGAATGCAATAGATTTAGGCTCATTTGATATTGCTTTCTAGGCTTAGAAGCTACTATTGTAACTTGTATGGTATACACTTGCAACTGTGCTTGGAAGTGTATTATTACTTTTTTAGGCTCACAGTTGTTTGATGAAAAATTTTTATTAATTTTTCTATGTTGTAAAATTATTACTTTTTTTTAATATTTACTGAACATTATCAACGTTTATTTCTTTGCTAGGGCTTTCCTTGTGCAACACCATAATGCTAAATAGAGCCTTAGTAAATACCAGTTGGATCATTTGAGTTAAGTTATATGTTATCACACTGTAACAATTACTTCTGCATGCTCAAACGAGTGTCCGCCTGCTCACTTAGTACAAATGCAAATTTCATGTCGGCTACTTTTAGTTTTAAATTCATGCCTATGAAAGTGATTTTTCCTTATTAAACGTTGATCAAATATTCCTGTTGTAGCATAGATCTTATTTTGACCAGAGCAAATTATTAAAAACTTTCTTTTAAGTTTGTAATTATGCGTGAATTAAATTCTGTTCAAGAAATTCAAGCTTGATATTGTCGAATGACTCATGTTTTGCTCTTACATTAAAACTTAAAGTTCTAAGCTTTATCAACTTCTGTGGGCTGTCTGCCATTGGTCATAAATGATTATTGTGAAATTTAGAAGTTTCCTTACACATGGTTGATGTACCAAAATCTCTCCAATGTCTTGCTTTTTAGAATATGATAACATATGTCACCGTATGGGGGATTTTCTTACCTTCTTAGTTATTACTGCTTTAATGGTTGAAAAGCTATCGGAACCATTTTTATCTTTTTTCTTTCATTTTCTTTTAATATTGTTTTTTATATGCAGTGATAGAATTTGTGCCACAACTGCTTTTGATCAATAATTCATGCCCGTTATTTGGCATCTGCTTAGTCCTGTTTGAAGTGCTTAAATTATGATTGGATTTTATATTTTTGGTTTCTTAGAGGACTAATCAATAATCAGAGATATTTGATGGCATTTTTATATTTAAATGCCAGCGTGACTAGAATTCAAACTTACGAGAACTTTTGTTGTACATGTGCAACACTTTCATGGGGTTTTTTAAACTATTAGATTCTGGATAACTTCTCTTCTTGTTCTTGATGTTTATTCTTATTGACTTGCATACTTAGGCATTGTGAATGAATTTCCTGTTGATGTAGTGCTTTGTACTTTTATCTTTATTCTAATTTTTAGCTATTTGAAGTTTTGAAGGGTTGCCTGGTTAGAGTAAGACACTTAGAACCAATTACCTAATTTAGATCATGTATGTTTGAATAGCCATGTCCCTAGAACATGAGCTATTTGCTTCCGATGCAATGACTGTAATTTCTATCTGCAGCCGTATTTAGTTGACTTCATTTACATCTCAACATGCGCCAGGGGAAATACAATCCAGTTCCTTTGCTTATCTCCAACTTTTCTGTCTTGTCTACTACAAACAAATTTTCTTTTCAAGTAGGTGGATACTGCTTCAAACATTTTAATACTCATTGATTTAGATCTTTGCTAAATTTAGTCATTTGTGACTGGAATACTTATGCTTGTACTGTATGAGGAACTTTTAGTTTACATTTTGTTCTTTTCTGGCTTATGCCTAAGTTTTCACACTTTGTCCTTTTGCCTGTAAATTGGAAATTGCACCACCCTATGGACTGTACAGAGAATGCTCTCTTCCTAGTTTTTTCATTCAATGAACTATGATTTGTTATGAATGGTTATAAGTTTATGCTTGTTTCCCTGGATAGAGTCCCCAGGCTGAGGATGGGCAAGAAGTTCGTGTAGAGACATTTGAATATCCTAACCAAGTTCCTAAGAAGAGGTAAGAGCACCACCAATCCACATGCAGTTTCTCTCTCAATCTCTCGATGTTGCTTGCTTATAATTATTATTTTCAGGCTTCTCCTTTCAACATCACCCAAGAAAGGTAAAAAGGGAGGCAAATCTGGTAGTCTTAGGAAAGGCATATCCACAAGCAAGAAATCGATAGCAGAGTGTTCTAAGAGTTCATTTCCAAACTCTGGAATTGAAAAGACTCAAGTTCCCTGCAATAAATCTATTATGTGGGAGAAGATTTCGTGATTGGAAGTGAATTCACTCCAAGGACCCCAAACCCCTAGCATATTCTAACCATCCTGATCGATCGAATGAGGGATGAATTTGTGTCATTTGCAAGTATACCCTTTGATTATTATTATTTTTTGTTTAGAAGGAATTTATAGCAATAATATCTTATTTTGTAAATAGAATATTCGCAGTGGACCACCCGACTCCAAACTAGAGTAGAATTCTTTATATTAAATATTGCTGCTCATTTTGGCAAACTTACAACATTTGCAGAAGAATATGAGGTGTTTTAACTATGAGCTGGCGGTTTAGTCGGCCGGTGGGAGTCGCCATGAGGATGGTGAATTCAAGCTCCCCGATAGGGGCTGATTTCTCTTTATCCAAAAAAAAAAAAAAATTGGCATAGATTCTCCAATATGTGAGAGCAGATTTTTTAGGTAATACTTGACACATTTTTTAGATGTTCCATAAATTGTATATATTTAGATTCTCAATAACAGTCAGATTGTGAGCGAGAGAGAGAGGCCACCGAAAAAAAAGAGGGCACGTACAGGTTCTTGAAACTAATTATGATTAGCCTCCTCAAGTCAAGGCCCAAAGATTGGTTAAAATTAGGGCCGGGTATTTTTAGGTTCGGATTAAATTTAAGACAATCCGATTGAATTTGAGGTTGTTAAAAATTTCATCCGAACCATTAATCCGATTCAATCCAATTTGATCGGATCAAACTGTCGGGTTGAGTTCGGTTTAGAGTGGGTTTGGATAGTATAAGGTTTGAATTATTAACAATTAACTAAAAAAAAAACTAATTTTCTTGATTTTATTATTAAAATTTAATAATATATATTACATTTATTAAACTGATTAACATATTATAAAATATAATAATACACATTATAATTTATAATGAGTGCGTTTAGTACCTCTTAGTACATGCAATACAACCCCATATTTAGAGTGCTACTAAACTTGGAGCACAAGGCTAATATGCGAAGTAAGCTAATACGCCAACCTAGCGCATTATCCTTTTATATATATATAATAATAATAATGATAATAAAATATATAATTTTTTAACATATAATTTTTTATTTTTATATTATAATTATTAATATAAATTAATAAATTATAATTAATTATTCAATTATATTATATTATATTATATTATATTTTAATTTTTATTATATTAAAAAACAACAAAATAATTTTTTGTTTACTTATATTATAATAATTAATATATAAAATTAATTAATATTTAATAAGTTAATATAAATAATAATAAATACAAATTATTATTTAAATATGAATAGCTTACTTTTTTTCTCTTTTGTTTTATAATAATAATAATAATACTAAATTTTTTTAATTTAATGTAATATTTTTATTTTTTTACATTATAATTTATTAATAAATTTATAATTTAATATAACTAATAATAAATATTTAAATATAAATAATTTAAATAATATTAATTTAAAATTAATAATAATATAAAAATTAATATAATTTAAATATATTAATATAATATATTAGTATAGAATAAAAATATTAATATAATATAATATATAATTTAAATTAATAAAAAAAATTAATAAAATATAATAAAACATTAAATATCATACAATGCTATTATAATACAGTATTAATATAATATAACACCTTGTACTAACGCACCCGTATACCATGAAAGCTTTAAATTTCGGAAGGCAAATTCGGTGTGTGGCGAAGCAGCAGATTCGATCGTGGTGCGTGGCGGAGCAATAGATTCAATTTGCAAAATCGAGTTGCTGCTTTTGGTTTCTATTTTCGATATGTGTGTCAGTGTGTGTGTGTCAAACCACTTGTCGCTTTTCTTGTCTTCTTGACTTTGAGAGCGAGATGACTTGAGAAGGGAGTTGGGTGTGTGCGTGTGTTTGTCGTTTTGTGTGTGAATAAGAGCAACCGGCAGCAGATCCGGTTGAGTGTTGACTCTGTGTGCGTTTGTTGTTGTTGAGTTGAGTTTTGAGGAGGGAGTGCAGCTACAGCGTGTGTGGTCAGTGAGATGAGAAATCGAGAACTAAAGTTGACAGTTGAGAGAGATGAGAGTGTCGGCAATGTTTGGGTGGGCTGACTTGCGGAGAATTGAGAATTGAGAATGGAGTGAAACTGTGAATACTTGTGCGGTTGGTGTGTGTATACGCGTGTGCTGTGTGGTGTGTGTCATTTTTTTTTTTTTGAAGTTTTGAAGTCGACTTAATCGGCTTATCGAAACCGATCCGATCACAACCCCCGATCGAGTTAATAAAAACTCACCCGATCAGATATTATCTTGCAGATCTGATCTTAACTTAGTTTTTTTCAAATCCAATCAAATCGGATTAGTTATATTGCCCACCATTAATTGAAATTACCTCTCTAATCTCCTACTAAAACTCCTCTTCATATTTACACTTATACCTTCTATTAAAAGTTAAAACCACACTAAAGAATAACTACAAATCATGCTACCATTCCAATAAAGTTTTTACACCCCAGTACCCCTGTTTTGATGTCAATATAAAACAAATAATCTTTTTTTTTAGATTAGTTTCTCAAAATTAGTTATTATGATACCATATTAATTATATTGCTCGCTATTTGATGCTTCATCAATGAAACTTTTTCATAATAGCAAAGATCCACCATCAACACCCTCCCTACAATTATTACTTCTCAAGAAATTGATAAGAATTTATATTAAAGAAAATTTTATGTTGAACTTACGAATTGACAAATGTGCAATACAGTTATTAAATTTAGAATTCAATATAATAAATTGTAGTTTACTTATCAGACCACGCAAAATAGGGCCGCCCAAATATTTTTATCAATACAATATGTAGAGCTTTCTTCTCTATTGCCATGAACTTTCTAAATTATCAAACTCATATTTGAAATTTGAGTAATTGACAAATTTCAATAACTGCAGCTGCTTATGAACAGCTGTAGCTGCTAAAGAAAATGAGTAAGGGGACAAATTTGTTTTATTCGCGCGAAATTTGAGATTTGACATATATATGGGATTGATTATAGGCAAAGCCAATGGGGTTATTTGTTTAAATTGATAGGTGTTGATAGAAGAAATATGGTATTTTATATTTTTTCGTGGGGATGTTTCGAAATGGGGTTTTAAAAGATTAATAGAGGGGCGCCAATAGCAGCACTCATTACCTGCCCCGCAATTCAAAATCTACAGCCGTCGTTGGAGACTCTTTTGTAAATTGCAATTGAGCTTATCCAGTTGAGTTGAGACGGAAAAATGGCTGCGGCTGCTGCTGCTGTCACTCATTTTTCTTCAAAAACTGCATACTTTCTCTCACAGTCACAAGCAATACAGGTCATTTCGAAAGAAGTTAAAACTCTTCATAGGCATAGCCATGGCCATGAACAAGGAACGCTCTCTCCTGCTAACTTCACTAAAATATCAATAATTCAACAGAGTGCCTCACCGGCCAACCATCTTCTCAACCAATGCGGATGCTTTAGATCTTCTACTAATCTTCTTACAGAGAATGAATTGGGTAATTTCTCTCTCAGAGGCCATTTGTCAAACACCTTCCAATCATTTCCATTCAAGCAATTTTTGGTGATATCAAGTTTATTTATTTTTTTGGGTTAGTTTTTTTTTGTTTCAGTGACATTATTTCAAGAAATTGGATTCAATGAAAAAGAAGTGGACTCACTTTTGGAGAAGAACTCAACTCTCAGAGTAACTCCTTTGGACAAAATGCGATCCCGGATTCTTTCGCTACGGTCCGTTGGAATCAAAGGGATTGCATTTTGTCGTTTGATTTCCAAAAACTCAAATGTATTACTTGCTGACGAGATTGATCCATTGATATGCTTTGTGCGTGATGATTTGGATAGCAACATTGAGCCAATGAAGCTCGAACGCCTTTTGACTTCAACAGAAACAAAATTCTTGGTGGGCTTTGATCAAAAGGTCAGGCTACTACTTCAACTTGGGGTTCCAAAAGAAAAGATTCTGCATGTTCTCAACAATACTAATTTAACTAAAGCTGTATGTCTTAAGTCTGTTGAAGATATTGAAAGAACTTTTGCTTACTTGAACCCCTTTGGCGGTGCTGATTTAATTGTAAGATGTCCAAAAATTCTTAATTATGATTTGGATACCCAGCTGATTCCGAAAATTAGGGTTCTCAATCAGCTTGGAGGGGGTGATGTTGATTCCACAGCAGCCGCCTTACGGAAATTTCCTGCAATTCTGAGCTATAGCATGGAGCATGTGGCGAAACATGTTGAGTTCTTGAGGTCTTTTGCTGGCCTTAGTGATCGGGAGATTTTCAGGATTTTTCTTGTGTTCCCGGCTGTTATTAGTGCTAGCAGGGAGAGGAAATTACGTCCTAGAATAGAGTTTCTCAAGCAATGTGGTTTGGATTCTGAGGATATCTTCAAGTTCTTGACAAAAGCCCCATTGTTTCTAGCCCTCTCCTTTGATAACATTGCACTCAAGCTTGGCTTTTTAGTCAAGATCGGGTATAAATGTAGAACGAGGGAATTGGCAGCAGCCATGGGATCTGCAACCAGAACAAGCTGTGATAACTTGCAAAAGGTGATAGGATTGTTCTTGAGTTACGGCCTATCTTTTGCGGACATTTATATAATGAGCAAGAAGCATCCTCAGATACTGCAGTACAATCACAACTCTTTAGAGGAGAAGATGGAGTATTTGATAGTGGGGATGGGTCGTGAAGTTGGAGAACTATTGGCTTTTCCTGCATTTCTTGGTTACAAGCTTAATGACAGGATTAAGCATAGATATGAAGCAAAGAGGAAAACTTTAGGGGATGGACTGTCAATTAACAAGTTGTTGAGTGTGTCAGTGGAGAGATTCTCGCCCAAGATAAAGAAAAATCCTATTCATAATTGACAACCAGATTAGTCGATTTAGGGTTAGATGATTTGGATAGGTGTGTATTACTACAGCACACAGTTGCAGCATTTTTATTCTAAGGTTCATTTTAAGCTTTTTGGTGACCCCATCAGATTTATAAGTACTCTAGGTTATCTTGAATAACTTTGGCAAATGCAACAGATGATGAGAGCTGCAGCTTGGTGGAGATAGGAATTCCAAATGAAATCATCTAACAGGTGCAGAGACATCTCGTTTGCAAAGAGCTGATTGAAGGTGGTTCATAATACAAATAAACCATATCAGAATAAAACGGAAACTATTTTTCTTCTTTTGCTGCTGTAAGCATTATCAAACCTTTTTGTAACTGTTCCCATCGGGTGATTTAGGGCAACTGGTAGCTAATCGATTATAGTACCTATGAAGAATTTGGGAGTAAATCATGAAATATTTTTCTTGTTTTGTTGTAGCATGTGCTATCAGAAAATCTCTTTGAAAATGCTCCAATATAGTGACTTGGCATATTGTCAAGGGTAATAGATTATAGTGCTATCTTCCCTCTAGTATCCAGTGTTCTTTGCTAATGAAGAATGATTTAGCTGCAGCATTGTTCTGTCAGAGTGACACCTTTGGTTTTATGAAACCTTGATTCCACTTGTAAACAGTGTTAGTAATCGAAAGTAAATGCTGCATCTATTATTTGGTGTCGATTATAGTACCTATGAAGAATTGGGGAGTAAATCATGAACTATTTTTCCTGTTTTGTTGTAGCATGTGCTATCAGAAAATCTCTTTGAAAATGTGCCGATATAGTGACTTGGTATCTTGTTAAGGGCAATAGATTATAGCGTTATCTTCCCTTTAGCATCCAGTGTGCTTTGCTAATGAAGAACGATTTAGCTGCTGCATTGTTCTGTCGGAGTGACACCTTTGGTTTTATGAAACCTAGATTCCTCTTGTAAACTATGTTAGTAATCGAAAGCGAATGCTGCATCTATTATCTGGTGCTTTCACCTAAGACAATTTCTTTTGACAAATAATTTGAAAATCCTTGACTGTATATGACTGTGGTATAGTGGCTAATAGTGTAGCAAATGATGGAAGTCAATACCTTGTAATCTTTAATTAATTCATATTTGTAAAACCCCATTACAGAGTGAAGATTTGATGTAGAACTACTTGAAATCTAATCTACGGTTGTTGGTGCTTGAGTTAATTTCTAGAATTAGTTTGTCAAGAAATTAGTTTCTAGTTTTAGATTATTTTCTGTATTTTATTGGGTAATTATATCTCATTTTCGGTTGCATAAAGAGTTGTTAACAATCCTAATGAAAATTCTGTTCCCGGGGTGCTTCAAAGTGTTAGTTCAAGAGTTGATTTATGATCATGGTTTAAACTTGGAGCATATCCCTTCTAGAATGGAAGGGCACTTGAATGCTATGAGAGCAAAAACTGTAGTCATTTCTCTCAAGTTACGGATCAACTGTACCCTGCTCTGTTCTTATACCTGTCAGTTTAAGGTTTCTTTACCAAATCTAGAAAAGCATAAAATCAAAAGTCCTGGAAAGCCTTCATAGGGGAGAACACATGATAAGCTTACCTATAGCTAAAGAAATGACGACTTGACAGGGAGATTTATATACACGGCACATAACAACTAATCACCCAAGACAAGTTTAGATTTGTCAAAAGTTTCTGCTATCCTAATCTCAAAAACTGTACTGTGATGCTCTCATCATACCTTTGTAATCATTTATACAATTGCCACTGGTTTGAACACGGCTGATTTAATCCATCAGATAAAAAGATCACAACTCAGCTAATTATTCTGCAAGGATGAACTAGCTGTTTCTACCACCAGAGGCTCTAATTTCTTGGCTTTACCATTTCCCTTCGGTATAATGACACCATAGCCTCCAGCTTTTCGTTTGTACACTATATTGATCTCACCTAGAGCCAAGCACAAAACAATGCAATTTAATCACTAAATAGTTTATGCTAAAACAATGAACAAGGAAACAGTAGATTCATACCAGTTTCTTCATTTCGGAAACCATAGAAGTCATGATCAACATTTTCCAGCTGTTCAATAGCTTCAGAGACAGTCAAAGGAGGCATGTCAAAGAACTTCGTGCGTACGATCTGACAGATAGATTAATAATTATGGTGTATCAGAGAAAAATGCAATAGTAGGTATGCAACAAAATGAACTTAATGCCAGCAAACAACACAGGAAACTTATATGTTGTCCATATGGGTGCGGCCCTATAATGCTAAGAACTAAAAAGAAACATGTTTTACCAATCATTATTCAAAACATAACAGATGGGGAATGTATGTAAATAAATAATGGTAGAATAATTTCATTCAACAATAATCTATAAACTATTGTAAGTATGAGAGCACTATGCTGGCATATTTGCAAATTATATGTAACGTCATTATATATAACTCAAAAATATTGTTCATTATTTAGTATTTTTTCAACAAGCGTAAGAAAAGCAAAAAGAGGAATGAATGAATCAAAATTTGATGGATATTAGAAGGAAGGTTTACCAATATGGACCAAGAATATGGCGACCAAGAAGAAAACAGATTCTGGGTAGTTTTGAAAGGCAAAGGGAAATTAACCAGCTAAAATAGTGTTAAGAAAAGACAGAAAATACTAGATAGAACTCAAGAAATGCTTTTGACGATCCTTTAAGCACTAAACTATGAAAATGCATTTAACTGAAAGCTAGAAAACTACAAAAAAAGAGAAAGAAGAGCGGTCACTGAAGATGGACATCAAGAGGCTTAGTCTTTCAAAAGCAGGCATGAATAGGCTAAAGAATATGGACAGATGGTAAACCCTACCAAAATTTCCAATTTACAAGTCTCTCAATGCTTGGCTGTTAACCTGAAGTCATGATATATCAAAATGTGTGAATTGCTTGGTACAGAAACATAAATGACTTCAAGGACATGAGATATCTCTTTCATCTTAACTTGTCAGAAAATAAGTTTTAATTAATTCTTTCTATTTAATCAAATGCAAATCATCAGTATGGATTTTCAAAATGGTGAACAATGTATGCTTTTTAAACTAAAAAACAGTACAACTCCTAAAGTAAAGACACAAGTACCACCATAACATTACTAGTGAATGAAGATTGTCACTTACATCGAAAAAATGTGTCGACGAGATACTGATGAATAAGCTTGATGTCATGAAGTTTTATTTATTTATTTTATTTTTCAAATTTTCTTACTGTTACCACATAAGTGATGACTGACAAGTGGCAAAGTAAAAGAAACCAATAGTAGTCAGATAAATTGACAAAGTTAATGACTACCTCATCAACAAAGTTATCTTCCTCTTCTTCGGATTTTACATCAGCATCATTCTCCACAACCTGCATCACCGGCTCTCTAACCTTGAGCCTGTTGAACCCCTTCATATGTCTACCATGGTCAGACTCCTTCTCCTTGATCTTCCTCAACTTCCTTTGAATGATTGACGACACTAAATCTATACTTGCATACACCGTCTCTGCATCTTCTTCTGCGCGGACCACTCCATGCTTCTTTGTAAACAAAGTGACCTAAAGAACAAGACATTATATCCAAACAAATAGTTTATTAGATTCAATGCAATTCCGCAAAAGTTAAAAATCCAAATAGAAGTAACAACAAAGTTAGAAGTTCAGATTTTGGTAGGCACCTCACATCTGCGAATCCTAGGGCCTTTGCCAAACTCTCCGCCGCGCATAGACAGCCTAACATCAACTTCCCGTACCAGATGACTATGCTTCAGAACTGCCTTGCCAACTTTCTCTTCGACATGGTTTTTAACTATATCGGTTAACTGCATTCAAACAAAGTCAGCTTATCCGTTCATAGTTCAGTGTAAATACTGATTCAAAAGAAAAAAAAATAACTAAAGCTATATTTGGCTAATTGTTTGTTATGTTAATTTAAGAAGAGAAGGAAAGCGTTTGGTCCATAATCCAAAAACATCTTTCAAGAACGAAAATATTTGTCCAAACATGAAATTTCAGAAAAAAAATAAGGGTCTTCAATGGAAATAGCCCATATCTATGTGCAATTTACGTATTCACCTCTCAATTTTACATTATTTATGTTATAACCTCCTTAAGTTTGTCTTTGTTTCATTTTGACCCGGTCGAACCAAAATCCTGGTACAATGGTACTGCCGTCGTCACCACAAAAAAATACAAAGCATAAAACAACTAGAAAATAGAAAACGGCAACGTTTTATAAGTCTAACCTCGAGATTTTTGCCCTGAATGATTAATTTGACGGAAGCGAGTGGACCGTCCCATGACATTCGAACCGGCAGAGGCTTAGTGTGGACTTTTGTGGGTCTCATTACAGCAATTTGCTTGAAAGGACTGAAGAAACTCGAATACGACAGCGTTTTGGGAAGTTGAGATTTTGTTGGAGGGACGACTACAGAGACTGATGATGATGATGAAGAAGAAGAAAGATAACATGAAGATGGTACTGGCTGTGATATTGAAAGCTTGAATGAAATTGAAAGAGTAGCCATTGATGCAGGAAGTGTGTTTGGTTCACTGGTAATAGGAGATGGTGAATTGAAAGACCTTTTTTTTTTTTTTGAGGGTTGGGGGGGGCTGAAAGATTTTTAAAATAATTAAAATAATAAAAACAAAAGAAGAGAGAGGGAGATGGTTCCGATTTGGATAAGGACACGTGACCCTTAATGGGATTGGAATCAAAATTTCTGGCCTTTTACAACATAGATCATTGTCACTGTACAGCCGCATATCAAATACGTGTAAATGGATAATTCTTATGGTCTATTTGATTATGGCCTTTTCCAACGGCTAATTGACTTTTTGCAAAGAGGCATTCGAGTAGCGACCAGAATTGTTCTATTTATACGGAGAAATTTACACAAATAACTAGCTTCATTTTATATTTTTTATAAATAATTTTTTTATATTTTTCTTATCATAATTAGTCAATCTCTAATTTTTCAGACCAAGATACCCCTGTTTCGTCACTGGCCAAAATTTTTGTAATGAGTTCCGGAGTTCGAGGCGACGATCGGAGACATCTGGAGGACAAGAGACACCGGAAGACAAATAAACTTTCAGTAAGTTTTTTTCAAGAAATTCGGCAGACCATCGGTGCGATCGCTCAAGCACCACGCGATGGTCTGCGATGGCTGACCATCGCACCAAATCTGGTGCTGACGGTACCAAATTCCGTAATCCCAGATTCGGAATTTGGTCGACGAGCATCCGTCGCACGAGTTTGGCGCGACTTCGGTTCGGATTCGGAATTTAGTGCGACGGATGCCCGTCGCACTGGGTTTAGTGCTTGACAGCATCCGGTTTGATTATGTAATTTGGTGCGACATGCGGTAGTCGCGACAAAACTTGTCGCGACGGTCTGCATGTCGCACTAAATTTTGGGGTTGTAATTTCTGGAATTTGGTGCGACGGTGTACCTGTCGCATAATTTTTGTACGCCAGGGTGCCTGTCGCACCTATAATATTTTCTGAAATTTTATGAAAGAATTTTTTTTTAATTTTTAAATTATATAATTGTAATTTAATAATGTTATATTTGTAACAGAAATATGGCGGATTCTGCGTATGTATCAGGCATGATGCAGATACCTTCTCATTTTCCTAGGCGTATTACAAGTATGTATAAGTTAGATACAGTCGTAAAAGCTATTGAGGATAAGTTAACAAAACGACAGTTACAATTATTCAAAAAGGATATATTTGGCCATTTATTGGAGTGTCGAAGCTTTCCATTCAGTGGTGTTATTATGCATAATTTGTTGCTAAGACAAGTGGCCTGTAATGAGACAGATCAGTTGTGGTTTGAAATTGGTGAGCATTTGATACGCTTATCAATTAGAGAGTGGTGTTTAGTTACGAGACTTAATACGTATTTTGATTGTCTGTTTCGCAATTTAAATCTCAGCGAGTTCGACGAAAGGTTTGGTAACTTGTTGGGGTGAAGACAGTGTACCAAAAATGATAAAAAAGAATCATAGGCTGCTTAATACGTATTTTGATGGTCTGTTTCGCAATTTAAATCTCAGCGAGTTCGACGAAAGGTTTGGTAACTTAGACTTCGACGCTATGGACGACATTGATGCAGTAAAAATTGCACTCTTTTATTTTGCAGACAGAGTTCTAAATGGAAGAAAAGTTCATAGTCAGATAAACTTTTCATTGCTTAACGAGGTGGATGACATTGATCACTTTCGAAACCGTCCATGGGGTCGTTTGTCATGGGAAACGATATACGACAGTCTTGACAATGCATTGTATGGTAAAATGGAGAAATTTAAGAAGACTCGCTTGGAAAAGCCAAATCATAATATTGAAAAGTACAATGTTTACGGCTTTACATCTGGAGTTCGATGACGTTAAAATCGTACTACATTAAAATTATATTCTTCGATAATTGTTTGTTAATAGTAAATATTTAATACTTTTTTAATATTGTCATTTTACTTATTGTAGGCATGGATGTTCGAAGTTATTGGAGGGCTGCCATCACAGTGGGTCGTGAAAACAAAAAAAAAAGATTCCACGCATTGTACAATGGAAGCCCATCGCTTCCTCCAAAATCAACTTCATTGTTGTGAATTCATTGTTTAATGATAATTCTCGTCTTGTAAGTAATATTACTTTGTGCAGTTGTATATTATTGTTTTTCATATTAGTAAATAATACTATGATTCTACTAACCTAAAATTTGGGTTGAATTATCGTAGGAAAATGTCCTACAAGCCATCGAGTCGAACTCTAAAGAGAAAGCACAAAAATATTGGCAAACTGTAAAGGATTATGTTCCATATATCCCAAGTTGGGTTTGTAATGTGAGTATCTTATAAGTAATATTACTTTGTAAATGATTATTTATGTATTTATAAGTAATGTACTTTGTGCGACGATCAACCATCCATCAACGCACCTCCCATTATGGTCGAAACAGAGGAGAATCAAAACATCGCAAGTGCTGCTTAGCCCAACACTGGAGCCATGAGGTCTCGTGGAGGAGGAGCTTCCAGTAGAAGACCATCATGAGCAAACACAGGAATCCAATGACACATATAATTCGGAGGTCATAAATCATTTATTTTCACGATATATATATATGTCATTAAGAGGTTATATATATTTATTTAAATTTATAATTTTTAAATTCATAACGATCAATGACAAAGTTTAATAACGATTATATCATTCGACGGATGGACAAGATTGATCGTTCTATATGTGAATTGAAGTCAGCCTTTGAGGCAGAGCGTAAAGAATACAAAGAATTTAGAGAAGCGGTGATGGGATTTATTAGTTCGTATACTGAACGCTCACACGGCCCTTCTCCGACTACACATTCGTATGCGGTGAGCAAATTTAATATGTCATTTGTGCGTTCTTTTAGCTTTTAATCCGTTATTTATTAAATTTATTTATCCTGACAAATGGATAGGTACCAGATGATTGTGGAGTGTATACTGACGTAGATAATCAGATGATTTCTAGTCCTATGTCATTATATACTTTTTTATGGGGATGTCAGTGGACAGAGCGGGCAGATTCTTAAGGAGGCGCCTCCGGATATTAGTAAGTTTGGCCGTCCATATAGAAGATCTTATGTCTTTAATAGTCCATATTTGATTCCGTCATTCAAACGAGGGAGGAACATCAATCCTGTGCCTACACTCCAATTAGTGGATCGCCAGATCGATGAACGAACAAGTGTAGATATAAATCCACTTCGAGGATTACAAGATCCATGTGTATGCAATGAGTTCGGCGAGTGGTTTGCTGGTAACATTACAATGGATCGTTTAGTCCTATACTCGCACTCGTTTTTTCAAATACTTTTAGGTCATACTTCACTGGGATGGCTAGGTGACGAGGTAATTTTTTTTTAACATCAAACCATTGGTTGTGTTTGTGTAGTATGACTGTTTTCTAAATTGACCAGTGGTTTGCTATTCTTATTTCTTGTGTACAACATATTCATGAGTATTATCGCTTGATCAGCGAGAAGCAACGGCAGTATCCAAATGCATTATCTCAGTGGGTCACGCATACAGACACATATTTTTGGGTACAGTGGTTTACTGAATATATATTCGTTGTTTTTAAAATTATATGTTGTGTATTTCTGAATTCTAGTGTATATGATATTGCAGGTGTTCCTTAAGCAATTATGGAATAACGAAAATTGTACGGTCGAAACATTACAATATAGTGATAATTTTAATAGCTATATTCGTGGGCGGGAGTTCATAATATCAAAGCAGCTGACAGATGTGGATATGGTATGTGAATATAAAATTTTTATTTTTTAACTGTGTTAATTTGGGTGTAAGAAATACTGAATTCAGAACAATATTTTTATGTGTAGGTTTTCATTCCAGTTAACCTTAGCGGCGATCATTGGGTACTAGCCAGAGTAGACTTTCGTAACAACAAAGTATGGATTTATGACTCATTGCTTACATTCCGCGACGATAAAACGTACAAGGATCAATTTAGGGCATTCGAAGTCATATTCCCTCGATGGCTAGACCATGTTGGATTCTACAGTATTCGACATGACCTACAGCGTGCTGAATACTGAAAAGTTGTTGCAGTTAAAGGTGTCCCACAACAAGAGCCTGGTAGTGGTGATTGTGGTGTTTTTTTATTGATGTTTACTATGTATTTAATGTTTGGACTTAAGCTCGATTTCAACAGCAGTCATGGGATGTATTTTAGGAAAAAGATTGCTGTAGACATATTTAATGGTGATATTATGTTATAAACTATTGTATTCAATATAAAAAATAACATTGAATAAATTGTTTTACCAATATATATATTATGCAATATAAAAAAAAATTTAATACTCAGTACAATATTACTTGGAAGAATGCAACTAATTTTGGTTTGATACAATATGATTTTTACATCGTTTACGGTTATGACCCGATTCGTTGCACCGCCCACATTTCACAGTTCTTCGATTTACATCCTCACCGACAGAGGGTATTCTCGACTCTTACTGACGACCGGTGGTGGTGCTTCTACTGGTGGATAAACTTGCATCTCTTGAATTTCATCTGGCACTTCCCAATCGATTACGTCACCAACTGGCTCCACTGGTTGTGCATAAGCCTTTACCAATGATTCCTTGGTGTAAAATTCAGAACAAAGGCTTATGTAATCCACTCGGACGATTAAACAAGCAGCGAATTGCATGCGCATGCACGAGCTGATCTAAATTGAATACTCTACAAGTGTAAGTTTTTTTTTCTATGTCAACTAATCCCTCATTCACACCACCACCCAAAACATGAAATCGATGTGGAGACACAAGACGGACCATCATCATTTCGACCGAGATCTCCTCTCAATGACTATTTCATCCGCTCAAGTTGTTAGCTAGAGTACTTATCGATTCGACCCACAAGTTTTCTATCATAAAACCATTCTCGCATTGTTTTCCTAAAATGATCAATAAGATGAGTAAACGGAAATTTTCGCGATTCCCTCATAAAAGAGTTCACGCTTTCCGCGATGTTCGTTGTAAGAATACTATATCTCCTGCCTTCGAACTCAGACCTTGCCCAATTACATATCCCCACATTATTCTCCAAGTAATCAGCTGCACTGGAATGGAGCATCCACAGAGCCTCAAGTTGTTTTCTAAATTCTTCGTGCCCATATGCTTTTGTGGCTTTTATAAAGATCGGCTCGAAATTATCCCAAACAACTCAGGACATCTTGAATTTTGCTTTGATATTACCTTTCACATGGTAAAAACAAATGCCATAAGCAGCATAACGGAATACTTTAAGAACGGCTCTGTTGATGGAAGTGCATCGATCGAAGATAAATACTAAGTCTGGCATATCACCAATCACTCCATGTAACTTCATCATAAACCATTCCCAAGCATCATTATTCTCTGAATCCAAAACTCCAATGGCTAACGGATACAATTGATTGTTTCCATCTAAGCGAGTTGCAACAAACATACTTCCCCGATATAGACCCTTTAGATGAGTACCATCTACCGCAATCACCGGTCTAATATATTGTTTAAAACCTTTGATGGAAGATCCAAGAGCTACAAAGTAGTATAAGAAATTACCATCTGCATCTCGTTCAAGGTGAGTAACTGTACCCTCATTTGCGGCCTTCAAAACATGAGAATATTTGGGTAGTAAGTTATATGACTCTGCAGGATTCCCTCTAATAATTTCCAGACCAACTTCTCTGGCCCGATATGCTTGCTGATATGTTAACTGGACACCATATTCCTGCTGCATGTCTACTCTGATATCATTTGGTGTGTATATCCTTTTTTCCTGAATATATTTTTCAGCAATAATATGACCAACAACCCCGCTCTTTACTTGGTGACGGTAGTCGGATAATACCTCATTATGATATTTATGTACATTATCAATTCTCCGAACTACCCAATAAACATTTTCCTCGTTCGAAGGTCTCGTTGCTCGAATACGCCATTTACATGATTCGAAGAACGAGTGGGCCTCAAAGCGTGTAGTTGTGGACCTTGTAATCTTAAAATCAAACTTATTCAGAAGGGCAAATTTACGCGACTCAATATTAACTCATTCTTCTTAGAGAACAACTTACCCACACTAATATCATCCCAATTACAACTTCTAATAAAGTCTGGAGCAAGCAAGTTTGATGGCATAATTGGAGCAAGACTTATAAGAGGGTCAACAACTGTCATCATCGAACGGTCCATTGGAGCAGTAGATCGACTGTTCTGACTATTAGCAGCAATATCATCCTGACGCTCGTTCTCATTGTTAGAAGGAATATCAATAAGATCAACACCTCATCATTAACACGAACATCATCTGCTTCTGTATTGCCCATGTTATTAATAGGTTCACCATGTTGCTCTAAAGATGTTTCTACTGGTAACATCTCTTCTCTAACATCAGACAATTCAATACCATTATCATCAATAGTGTCATTATTGTCGTGGACTGGTGAGTAATATTGCTGCAACGATGTTGTCCTTGGTAATACCTCTTCTTCAACATCTGGGACAGAGACTGATTCTACAAGTGCCTCAACATCTTCAACATCTTGGGTTGGAACTCTAGGAGATGTGGTAACAAATATAGGAATACATCCAATGTTGGCCACATCAGAGGCTAAATGTAATACAACCTTCACCATTTCGTCATTACATATGTTCATGGGTAGTGAACATGCATGATAGGTTGTGTTATTAGACTTCAATGTTGTCTTCAATGTGATATTATATTCATTAGGATTTATCTGTAAAACCTCATATATTCTTGATAAAAATTGAACAAACAAACAATTTTTTCCAACCAAAAATGTTGTATTCTTAGCATTCACATAATCCATCCGACCATCTGCCGATGTCTCCCACCAACCATTATAACAGAGTTCAAGTACAACTAAGTTCATTAATCCTGACATGATTGAAGAAAATAATTTTATTATACTATTAAAAACATAATCACTAAAAAATAAAATATATTAAAAATAATAAGTGTAAGACAAGGTGCAGCCTGTATTGGTGCGACAGGCAGCCTGTCGTACCAAGCCTGGTGAGACAGGCTGCCCGTCTCACCAAGCCAGGTGAGACAGGCACTCTGTCTCACCAACTGTTAGACAATCCCAAAATATAAACCCTAGCTCGCAAACGATACAGCACATAAATTCATAACACTTATATAAATATTTAATACAATTATATTACCTTACACGCAGTTAGGTAAAGAAGCTCTGATCTTCAATTATTGAACGGTGTTTGTAGTTTGCAGGAACGGTGATTGGCTAGGGAACGGGTTGGCGATTGCGAGAACGATGTTTTAAATTCTACGATTCGTAATAAAAATTAAATATGGAGGGTAATTAAGGAAATATAAGTTTTGATTGGCTATATTTGATAGAATATAAAGTGAATGGTTATTTGTGAAATTTAGAAATTGAGGCCAGTTATTTGTGTAAATTTCTCATTTATACGTGTGTCCGATAGATCTAATGGATATAATTATAGACATATAATCTCAATTTTTTTATTAAATATAATATAATAATTAGAGTAATGATAAAATTATAATTATTTTATATAAAAAAAATGTGTACAGACTGATGTGGTATGAAGAAATTTATTTATATAAAATTATCATGAGCCTATATAATTTTAAAAATTATTATTATTATTATTATTATTATTATTTAACTAATTTATTCATGCTATATCAATTTATATACACCAATTTATACAAAATAAATTGTACATCTATCGTTATTATAATAATTAAGATGTTAGATGACATGGTTTTTAAATTTTTAATAAAAAAGTCCATAATGTGACTCCCAACATTAATGTTACATTTACTTTTCAAATTAGGAAATATAATCCAGAATCAGAATTATTAATAATATTTACTTTATAAAGTAGAGTCAGTAATCAAAATTGGAATCATGAGCTTACCCTAATTTAAGAATGAAAAATGAGATATTAACATCCAAAATGGTTTGGGAACGAGTCTCTCATTATTAGAAATGACTATTTTGCACCCCCCACTAAATTGAAAGTACTCATTTTGTCATCAGTTATAATTAATTAATATATTATTATAATTAATTAATATAATAATAATTAATATTATTAATTATTATTATATTAAGATGTTGTTGCTACCCTGATATTTATTATTTCTTTACATTTCATAGGCGATCCATCTCACCTAAGAGATAAAAATACTGAGTTATTACATAACTTAAGATGAAAGAAATTTAATGATTTCCAAGAATACAAGTCTACCTTCTTCACCAGACTTTTTTTGAGAGATGATACAAATCATGTTAGTTGGAAAGAAAAGTTCCTTGCAGGGTTACTAACCCTCTTGGGTGAAAATGTTAGAAATTCCATTAAAGCCTTATATGACAATCAAATTCCTTATGATAGTCTCACCTATGGTGAACTTGTCAGTTTTGTCAATAAGGAAGGTTTAAAGATTTGTCAAGATTTAAAACTCCAGAAAGATTAAAATGAGAGCTTAGAAGATTAAAGCAAGAATTGAGCGGCTTCTATAAGCAGTTCAATTATGATCCCTTTAAAACTTCTACCTCTAAATACTGTAATGGTAAGTGTTCTGCCAAATCTTACAAAAAACATTACAAGTTAAGGAGAGATAAAAAGCCTTTCAAAGGCTCTAGAGAACCTTAATATAAGAAACTTTCAAGGCCTTATAAAAAGAAAAAGTCCTCTAGAGATAAATCCATGCCTAAAGTCCATTTCAATTACAAAGAAGCTACTTGCTTCAAATGTAATAACAAAAGTCATACTACACAATATTGCCGTATGAGCAGAAAGCTGAGGAAGTATTAGCAAAGTTAGCTCCTTTGTTAACTGAGTCATTCAACTCTGAGTCTTCTATGACAGGAGACAGTGAGCCTCTGTAAATAGATGAACTAGTAGAATCTGATTCTAAATCAGAAGATTTTTTTCAACTTCAAATTCTTTTATAATGACATTTATTCTATTCTCTGTGACAGCAAAGAATGAAAAACAAGTAGGAAAAAAAGGCTTTTTCTCTTCCTATTCTTCATCCTGTTGTCTGCTAGTGTATATGAGGTGAGGTACACTAGTGGTATAGTCAACATAATGAATGGATGAACTAGATATATTCGAGGTGAAAAACTTAGGTTGACTCTTTACAGGTTGGAAAGGAAGATTTATCACAGAGGGTATCTTTGAAAATCTCCTTTCTATATAAGGTATACTCGTGTTCGAAATAATAATAATAATTATTAATTAATATATTATTAACAATAATTAATAATAATAATTTTAAAAAATAATCACTATAATTAAAATATAAAATAATAATTATGACAATAATTCATTAAGTACTTTTCAGTAATTTGTTATAATATAACTAATTCTAATTCCAATTTCAATTCTAATTCTAAGATAAAGTAAATGCATTAATGGCAATTCAACTCATTCTGATTTTGATTCCTACAGTTCAAATAAATAACTCATTCTAATTCACATTTCTACTTATTGTGATTCTATCCTACTCCAAGTACAGCTCATTTCGATTCCAATTTAATAAACGCACCATTATCGTTAATTGCTTGATTCTCTCTTCTCTTTCTCTTTCTTTTACGTTCACTCTTTCTTTTTCTTTTTCTTTTTTTATCTTATCTAAAAATGAAGATTACAATATTATAACTTAAAAATAACAATCGGTATATTGTTAGGTTACGTCCAAAGTCATGTTGGCTTCAAATATATTTTTACTGGTTTGTTTCTCTAACACAAATATCGAAATTTATAAATTTAAAAGGTCAATAATTTTATTTGACACATGTCTCTTTATTCTCCATCTAGAAAGATGACTTTATCTCTTATGCCATAACGCAACCGAATTCTCATTGGTTAACTTTCACTTTATACATCGTGTACTTAATTTCAAGAATTCACTAAATAAAGTAATTATATCAATTAAATAAAAATTATCATAACCTGTTAAAAAATCAAAACCAACCAAATTTGAATCATGAAACAAACTAAATTTTTCATTCTCAAATGAACAAGAAAAACCAAATTTGTCCAAAGTAAAAATGAAAATCAAATTTCATATAAAATTAAGTCTTTCATAGTAATCTAAATTTTTCACTTGTTTCAACTTGAATCATCTTGCAATCACTTACATAGATATATCTTTCACCATCACTTGACTTTTGTCAATTTAAGCAACCCTGCATAGACACATTGATGTAAGTTGTTGCACCAAAATCTAACCACCATGTGTGTTTAAGTACTAAAGTTAAATTAATCTCAGAAAAAACAAAAACCAAATTAAGAAGCATATCATTCTTGGCATACGTGATAGTTGATGTAATGTTTTTTTTTATGTTCTTAAAGTCCATAGAAGAAACAATCAGTACCTTTTAGGTCACTATTTTTTTTTTTTTGGTTTCTTTTGAAGTGTTGTATGTGCAGCTTTCTTATCCTTCTTTCTCTATTTCACTTGTCTTTGTCCTTAGATGTCAATGTCAGGTGACCATTTTCTATCTTTTCTCTTCTTGAACACAGTATGATATAAGTTTATTCAAAGATCAAGCCTCGTTTTGATAATTGTAGTTCATCTTAAACTAGTTAAACTATGTTGATAAGTATATCAAAGCTAGATGCACTAGGAAGTCCTCAGAGAGTTCAAATTTAAGTATTCTAGCTTAGAAGCAAAATGAAACGTCTTCATTATATACTCTCTAGTATTGTCTTTGGCCATATACTTCATTGAAATTAGATTTGTCAAAAACACAGATATTTCAGTATTTTTTATCTTGACAAATCTCTTTACAATGTCCGTAACATACTTTTTAGTCATGTTATCTTTTCAAATATTAAGCCCCTGAATGTTTCTGGAATGACTTTCTTCATGATCATTATACACATACAATTTGATTTCTTCCATATTTTTTATCATTCTTGTCATCAGAAATACTCTCATATATAAGAGGTGGGAGACAATCAACCATTAACTCAATATTGAGATTTATGACTACAAGAACTATTAAGAGGTTTTCTTACCATGACTTGAAGTTAGAGTAATTTAGCATATAAATAAAATTAATATTAGCAGGAATTATAGCTGAATCAAAGAATAACAAATAAACAAAACAAACTCATATAAGTCGTAAAATAAAAATAAATTCAAATAAAGGTAAATACTATCTTAAGATATCGAATACTCCGTTAATATTTCATCTTTGAATAAAATATTAATTTGTAAGAGATATATTAATACAATAATCAAATATTGATAATAAGAACATGTTAAATATTAAACCTTCTTTTGGGCTAATTTATTATTCTCATGTAAAACCAAATAATTATTATGCATTTATCACCGCAGGTGCACATCAAATTCTCTCAAATATGTACCTTCCTTTAGGTTGATCAAAATTCACAAAAGTTACACACACTCAATTATTTATATTCTAAAATAAATCAATTTTCACAAAAGATAGCCTTGAAAAAATTTTGAGTCAAATTCAAAGGTCAATAGTTGACCTGTTAATAATCAACTATTGGTCAGTTTAAGGTTAAATTAGGTCAGGTCAACCCAACCCAGATTCTAAACCAACCGTAGCACTAACTCCCTTTTTTTTTTCTTAAACCAACCCTAATACTAACCCTTTTTTTTTTTTTTACTTTTGCTTTTCTTCTTCTTGAAGCATAGTAAAGTATTCTATCATAAACACACTATTAAAGTTATAATATATTTTTTTATTATTTATTACTAATAACAGCGCCTTTCCCCGTCCCTTTTTTTTTTCTTCTTCTTTTTAATATAGCGGCCATGGCTGCCACTTTTCCTCAAGCTGCCGCACCGTGCTTGCTGGCACAACTGTTACCCAACCTGAAGCCACAACACTGATAGCGACTTTTACCGTCAGCCACAAATAAAAAAAAATGAATAATTTGTTTAAATTCTTGATTGTTTCTTAAATTCTAAATTTTTGAATTTTAATTCTAGAAGACAAACCAACTGTTCTTAAAGATTCAGTATGAATAATCTCTGATATCATGTGTTATAAAATAATTCTATGGTGAAAAAAATACTTAAAATTCATGAATATTTATATTGTATCACAAAGAATCAATAAACAAATATGTCAAAATGTTCATGAATTCATAATGCTTAGTTACTCTCTAGAGTTATAAGGTTTATCTTCTAGATCGGTATGTTATTCTAGAGAATCTTTTAAACTTCTCTCCATACTTTATCTGATGATGAAATGTTAGAAAAAACATAATGTTACATGTGATCTGAGGATCATAACTATTTATATTTAGATAACTTTCTTATTATTATTAGGTGTTCTTATTTTAATCCATCATAAAAATAAAAGTTATTTTTAAATCTTTATACATTAAAGATCCACGTTACATAAGATACATTAGAATGTATTTGATACTACTCGTTGAGAGAGAATGTACTTGGTACTCCTCTAGTTGGTACTCCTCGTTAAGAGGTATCAAAACCCCTCGTAATATTAGAGTATTATAATATTATGTTTGGTAATTATTATATATAATATTATAATGCGGTCAAACTCACGTAAACTAAACTCGTGTGAGAGTCCGGTTTGTAACTAAACTCGTTTTGCACAGCCATTATTTGCAATCAATCTCAATGGCTTCTCATTTACCGAACCAACTCTTACAAATCCCTCAAATCCTCCATCGACGAAGCCTTTTAAAGAAACTCAAGACTATGAAAATCAAAAACCCAGCTAAAATCTTATCCAAAAAGATCGACCGCGTCGAGACTAGCCTCAAATAATCCAGTCGCGATTTGTCTTGTTCAAGTTCAAATCTGGTGTCGTTGTCTCCCTCACTCTGTTCGTCATGTTCAGCCATTCGAAGGGAAAGTCGTTGGGAAATTACCGTTCAAGCCCTTTGGGATTTCATGAAGATGAGCCATCGTGGGTTGCAGGGCGATGATGCGATGGATTGTTCGATTGTGCTTTTGTATTTTGTTGCGCTCGATTAGTGGCCTTGCAAAGCTGCAATGTCTTGCAACCCACCGTGGCTCTGTATCTACATAACGACACAAAAACTATATTTTATTGAATAAATAAAGCTTTTTTTTTTTTTTTAGGGTTGGTTGGCTAAGATTCAAAGACATATGGGCATCTAAATTGTAACGTGGCAAAACCCGTCATAATTTGTGTTGTGGAACATTAAAGTACTGCTTTTAAAAACAAAAAAAAAAAAAATCCGTGACGTTATTTGAATGAATTAGTGGCTTCCATTTGTGATATATTTGGGAAATGCTAAAAAAATAAATGGTACGAGGTCTAAAATTTTAGAATTCGTTAATTTTAAATTATATATTTTTAATTTATATTAAAAAATAACGTAAAAATTTTAAAATATTTAATATTTTTAAGTATTAATAAATATCATTTTCTAAATATAAAATTTATAAATAATCATAAAAAATTAATATAATACAATATAAAATTAAACGATGTATAATATTATTATAATATAATATTAATGTAATATGATATAATATAATATATTTGTATAAAAATAATGCAATATAGTGTAATATAATATAGTGTACCAAATACATTTTCAAAGTATAAATTACCAAAAATATTGATTAGTACAGTGTGCAAAATGCACCCTCAAAGCATAAATTAATGAAAATATTGATAGATCACTTTTAATTGAGCTTAATTTTATATGACAGTTTGTAATATATAATTATTTATATATAAGTCTAACGTTAAATTAAAGATATAACATCTAAAAAGTAAAAATTCAGAATACCTTATCCAACTACTAATTTAACCTCAAAAAAAAAAAAAAGCTAAAGAAAGAGATGCTTGGTCGACTTTCTCAATCTTAGGGCCAACCCTGCTACTACCAACAGGAACAACGTCATTCATGGCACCACTTATGTTACCTCCAACACCCTTGTACATCTTGCAGTGACGGGCTACAGACGTGCTCCATTTGCTTCACCTTATCCTCGAACTCACGATAATAATTTTGATAATATAGATAAATTTCGATCGATATAAATTGTTTATAACATTCTTGTATATTACAAAAGCTTTTGAGAAATTTACATCAATAACCTAAAATATTTTATTTTTTTCACAAATAATCTTCGAAGATTTTAGCTATCATAATTAGCTAAACATAAAATTTTAAGACAAAATTGCCCCTGTCATCTTCACTCGTCCCTGGTTAAAATTCTCTCACAGTTCTTCGAGTGATTTACGATCTCAGTCTCTCATCGATTAACGGCAAGCGTAATCTTGTCAGTCAGACATTTAAATTTTTTTTTTTTTCTGAAATGGGTGCTGTCCGACGCGGTGCCACGTGATGGCAGCACCTAGGGTGCCCATCGCGCCAATCGCACCAGTTTGGTGCGATGATTCCAGATTCTGGAACTTGGTGCAACGGGCACCATCGCAGGAAATTCCAGATTCTAGAAGTTGGTGCGACATACAGTCCGTCGCACAAGATTTTTGAGTTGTAATTTCTGGAATTTGGTGCGACGGTGTGCCTGTCGCATAATTTTTTGTGTGACAGACAGTTGGTGAGACAGGCAACCTGTCTCACTAAGATTGGTGCAACAGGCAGCCTGTCTCACCAACTGTCTGTTACACCAAAAATATAAACCCTAATGTTCGGCGGCACATGAACAGCAAACGATACATCACAGAAATTCATAACACTTATATAAATATTTAATATAATTATTTTATCTTACACGCGGTTGGATAAACAAACGATTGAGTATGAATGTATCGTGTGCTGGTTCTGATTTTTAGTTGCAGGAAACGGTGTTTGCCGGAAGATTAAAATTTATACGTAAGGGAATAAAAATTAAATATGGAGAGTAATTAAGGATATATGAGTTTTAATTAGCTATATTTGATAGAATATAAAGTGAAATGTTAATTTTAAAATTTAGAAATTGAGTGTGACTATTTATATAAATTTCCTAGCTTTTAGGAATCATTAAGACACTGGAGAGAGAAAAGAGAAAATAGAAAATAAAAAAGCTTTTAGGAATCATTAAAATAATGGAGAGAGAAAAGAGAAAATAAAAATAAAGATGAGAGAAATAATAGTTTATGTTATGTAATCTTGATCATTTTATTTGTTTTAATCTAATGACTAAAAAAATTATGTTTAAAATTATATTTAAATTTGTATCCGTTGAACTTTCCTAATAAACAAGAATAGGATTACGATCTCTCTCTCTCTCTTTTACACAAAATCTATAGTTAGAATTAATCCTGATGTGGATTTCTTTTTTAAATGAAAACCAATAAAATTTGGTCCCAACAAATATTATATGTCCATTCTATATATTTTCTCTCTTATTTTAGCCTATTTTAACACTTTTTCTTATTTCTCTCTTTCTCAAGTATTCTACTCTTCTCAAGGCTTTCTTTTCTATCAACAAACGAAAGGAAGAAATGATAAAAGTGTTGTATAATAAATTAAAGAATAAGGAAGAATTAAAAGTACATGAAAGGAAATTTAAATAAAAAAATGTTATTCACATTATGGGTATATTTGAGATTGAGGTCTCTGTAATTTTTAAGCTTACAATCTACGTGGAAAAAAAAACAGTAATTATAAAATAAAAGTTAATAATATGTAATAAATATAATTTTTAAATAATAATTCTAACAAAATTATTAAAAATATAATAGATTTTACATCATACAAGTGAAAAATCACATTAACATAGTTATTATATCTTAAAAGTTACAGCTGTCCAACCTCAATCCCAAACATATTCTATATAGGGTGAATAAAAACTTAATTATACTCTATAATGTTCTTTTTATTTTTAAAAAATCTTATCCATAGTTTGCAATCATGTACATCAACTTGTAGTGATTACTCTATGGGTTACTTCTTATGATTATGCAAAAAAAAAAAAAAACCAAATGGACCCAAATATAACTATAAGGGTATATATTGCGCTCGTGATGATGTATTATTAAAAAAAAAAATCAAATTTGCATTATAAAGACACTAAAAATCCCAAATATAAGTTATCCAAACTTTATGAAGATTAAAACTCATAATTCATTTCCACAGATAGAGCAGTTCATAATTATATTAACTCTCATTTGGAAAAAAAAAACACACACACACACACACACGCAACAAAAGCTAAATAAAGAACGAAGAATCCATAAAGTGATATTATAACATTGTCAACTCTCACTTTACGAACCATTGAGATGTTCGTCATACAACCCTTGTAAAGAAGGATAAGAATTTGCCTTCATATTTTTTTTTTACGTTTTCTCATTTACTCGAGTTGTACGGAGGTGTATATTTGCAAAAAAAAAAAGATTTGCAGACTAATAAAATAGAGCAACACCCACCTTTTAATCAATTTTTTTTTAAGAATTACCCTTATTAGAAAATTTAAAATATATATATTTTTCTTCTCTCATCTCTCTTATTATTTTAATTGAGTCACCACTTGAATTAAAATATTAACTTTTAATCAAATCTTAAATTGAAACTAAAATAAAATTTTAGGGTATCATATTGTTTTTACTAAATTTTTGGTGGGATTCGATTCGAATCAATTAAGTGTTTCTCAATAGATCAAGCTTAAATTTAATTCAAACAAATAAATTTATATTTGAGAAAAGTTTGTGCTAAGTTTGGACTTACATGTGTTTTTATTATATTTAGGGCTAGGTGGTTTAGGTGAGGTACATTGGGTGCTGCACTAAATTAATATACATAAATAAGTTGATGTGATCATACGAGGAGAGCTCAATAGAATCCCGTATGAGTTGATATAGGGATTTAATGTGTGCTTAGAGAGAGCTCAAGTGTACCATGTACTCGAGGGATAGTTCTAGTGGTTTCACAAGATTCTTAGTATAATTGAGGTAGCTTAAATAAGTTCATATGTGAAACAAAATCTCGACCTCAAATTAAAAATATAATAAAATTAATATAAATATAAAAATACACAATATTTATGTAGCTAAGCATTTGACCTATATTCACAAGAGCAAATCATCACCATTCCACTATATAAATGAGATATTACAAAAAATTTTATATTATAAAAGATAAATAACATAAGATCGATAGCTATATAGAGATGTTTGTCCTGAATAAATATATGAAGAGTGATAATATAGTGGAGAAGATGATGAATGTGAAGAATAGAAGTAGCCTCCTAAAAATAAAGTGGGCGAGATCTAAAAGATGGAAAGAAAGAGAGAATGTATATATGAAAGAGAAGAGCAGATGAGGCAAGGAGATGATAGCTTTAAATATGAGTGAATAAGATATTTATATAATAGAGACTAGTGATAAGATGCGTGAATAAAAGTTACGACTAAATGTCATCTTTAGGTTAAAAAGAGATAATATTTTTAAGACTATATGTCATATTTAGAGAAAAATAACAATAATATTTTTTTTATACTGAGTTTATTATCATATTCAGGAAAAATTGACAAGAATATTTCTTTTGTATTAAGTTTATTATTTCTTATAAATATATGTATCAAACCTTGACCATTGACGTTTAAGTCCATCCGATGTAGTAAATTCTTCAAAATGATATATCTTTATACTGCTCCAAATATTGTGTTTATTTTGCTCTTGTAAGTGTTCATGTGTCATTTACTTATTAGTCCAAAAATATTCTTCTAAATTTACCCTTAAACACTCATAAAATCAAAACTAATATTATCAATAACAATAAAATCACCACTTATTTATAAAACTTAACAAATATAAAAATTAAAACTTATCATATATTAGTGGAGGCCATGGATTGATGGATGAATGATAAAGAAAATAGGTGGTGGAGTTATGGTTATGGTTATCATAGAGAGAATGGTTCGGGGGAGAGAGAATAAAATAAAATAAAAAATAATATTTTTTATTTATAATATAATAATTATGAAATGTAATAAAATAAATAGGAAAGTGAAGGCTTTTGCTATAATTTGAGGGAGTCAAATATCATTACTCAATAAAATAATATAACTTCTGGCTACAGCCTACAAATTTGGCTTGCGTAGTGTATTACATTCATTTTTAATAATCTATTATTAATTTGAAACACCAAAAAATCTCCCATTCTAAAATATAAAAATATAAAAAAATATTACATACTAATGCTTTATTACTTTAAAGATGTAGTTTGACACGCTATATTGTATTATGCTGTATTGAATTATTTTAATATAAATATAATATATTATGCTTTATTCTATTAGCATTGTATTATAATAATACTGTATAATATTTAATGTTGCACTATATTAATTTTTATATTTTTATTTTTATATATTATTCATGTATTTATTATTAGCTATATTAAATAGCTTAATATAATTTTAATATATTAATAATGTAAGATAATTATGTAATATAATATTTCATTTTAATATATTATTAAGTATTTATTATTATTTATATTAAATTGTTAAATAATAATAAATTTTTATATATTAATTACTATAATATAATTAAATAACTCATTATTTAGTTCAATTTTTAATATAATAAAAATATAATGATAATGAATAATAGATTATACATTTATTAATTTGTATTAATAATTATTATGTAAAAATAAAAAAGGAAATAAAAATTAATATTATATTATATTTAAAAAATATATTTATTTATTATTATTTAAAAAAAAAGCTGCATTATCATAATGAGTCAATTATTGCACGAAGCACGAGGTTGCATTACTAATCTCATGTAATGCGCGTACCAAAAACCCTTTTAAGTGTTTTGGGCTTTTCATTGTTTAAATGCTAAAATGACAATAATAATAAATCCTTAAATTTCTAATTATAATTTTTTTTTAACTTTTTATATAAAATATGTTTGATAAATTTTTAAATAAACTTATTTTTATAAGTTTTTCCTTTTTTTTTTTTTTCTAAAAGCAGGTATGAAATTATTTTTCTTAAAAGCAACTTACGAAATTATATAAGAATTTAATTTTAAGTTAAGTTTTCACTTAATACTGAATTAATAATTGCTAGACAAAAGAAATAAAAAAATAAAATTAAAAACATTCCCAACTATAGGTTTAGTGCTTCAGAAAGACTCAATTTAATAATAAAGTTTTATCCTCTAAAATAAATATCACATTAATAATTCTTTTAAAGTTCCTATTTTTTAAAAAATATTTTATATGCATAAATTATAACGTTCATTGGATTTTAAACTTAGGACTTATTGTTAAACATATGAAATTTGAAATTTTATATTAATTTCAATTTTTAAAAAAAATTACTTATTTGTTTTTTGTGACTTGTATATGACTTTTAGATATTTATATCTAAATATAAAAAAGTGAATATTTGTGACTTTGATATGAAAGAAAAAATATATGAGTGGGAAGTAAATACTACATCATAAAATATCTTTATTAAATATAATTATTTCTTAAATTATAAAACTTAAACTCTTTATTCATTTTGACTTATAGGGACATAAATGTCAAAAATCATATTTAAAATATTTTTTATTTATAAAAACAAATGAGATCTCACTCATATTTATATATTAAAAAAATGACATTTAAATATTTGTATTTAAACCTATTCAAATTTAAGTCAAATTCATAATATTCAGATTTCAAAAAAAAATTAAATTTATATTTATTTTAATCATTATATAATAATTTTTTTTCAATTAATAATACACTTTATTTTTAAAATTCACAATAATTTTAACATATAACGGTTATTAAATATTCAATTGTTTTTCTTTTGTAATTCAATGACTCTTTTCATCAACTCAATAAATATAAATTATTTCATTACACACAACAATCCAAAATTCAAGAGTACTTATTTGATTATATCCTATGAATTTGTATAAGAATCTAGTGCTCTTGATGGCACATATGGACCCATCTTCTAGTTTTGAGGGAGCAAAAAGAAGCACTGAGAAAGAAGGAAGTGGACTTTGGTATGAACATGGGCATTATTATGCCATGTGTATGCTGCGTATTTTGTTCCTTGGGATATATTCTCATTTCCACAAGTCCCGTCCCCAAGCTGCCGAGAATAAGAGGGCAATTGAGTAATTGTCGAAAATGACCCAAGAATTGCCTTTAGCCAATAAGAAATGCACAACTATACATCACCCATACAATAACAAAGCGAGTACAAATCTTTTCACAGACGAGGAAACAACCTTCTGAGAAGTTGAAAAACTGATGGCGTTTGATTGACAACTTCAAAACCACAAGCGGAAGCATTGCTTAATAGACATCCACGTGTCATACTATCGTCCATGAGATCGATCTCCGAGAAAATATCTAGTAGTGAAATTAATATTTAATATCTTTCAAGTGGAGCCCAGCAGAGGGCAAATAAATATCCCCGAATAAAAAATATCGCAAAAATGTTTAGAGCCAATGCTGACCTCTAAATATGCACCATCAATAGCCTCCCAATAAGCCATTGCCTTTTGATCTGTCTTCCTTGAACGTGATGACGTGGCACTTGTAGGCCACACATTTTAGTTTTTAGATATTTTCGTTAAGATATTTTAACAGCCGTTAGATGTTTAGTCTAAATTCTAAAACACCAAAACAGTTTAGATATTTTTATATATAATTTTTTCTTAAAACCGGAGCCTGAATGCTACTGCGAAGAAAAGTTTGAACAGAGGATGAGATTGAGTTGAGGCTCATTCATAATCATTTTCACCAAAACAAGAAAAAGAAAAAAGAGTAAAAAATAAATAATAGAAACTGAAGAAATGGGAGATGTTGTGTTGACCAATGAAGAGTTAAAGGAGATGAACTGTAACGAGGGGATGGCGAAGTGGGAAAGGTTCTTACAGAGGATGGCTTTAAGGGTTTTGCTTGTTGAGGCTGATGATTCTACTAGGCAAATTGTAACTGCCCTTTTGAGAAAATCTAGTTACAGAGGTTTGCTTCTTCTTCTTCTTCTTGTTGCTTGGATTGTTTCATTGCTCTGGTCTTTATTTATTTATTTGTTTGTTGTAATTGATCAGTTTTGAAGTGGTGGATTTTGAAGCTTACAGATAATTTGCATGTTTGGATTAAAAAATATCTTCTTCTTCTTGTTGCTTGGATTGTTTCATTGCTCTGGTCTTTATTTATTTATTTGTTTGTTGTAACTGATCAGTTTTTAAGTGGTGGATTTTGAAGCTTACAGATAATTTGCATGTTTGAATATATATTCAACTATGTGTGTATTTGAATATTTGTATTCATCAGTATCTGGGAATGAAATGAAGAGTTTGGTTTTAGTAGCTGGTACGTCTGAGCTTCAAGTTCATGTCTTCAAATCCAGCTTGTTCGTGAGTTTGTAGATTTCACTTTTTGTTATTTAGGCTAGGTCTGTGTTTTCTGTTTTCAAATTTAGGATACATATCTTGTTTGAATTGGAAAAGGAAAATCAAAATCTGTGTCTTTTTTTTTTTTTTAGAAAAGTTCAATTTCCTCATACTTTTACAGTTCATTTTCTTAAAAGTTGGCAGTTTATTTGGTCTCACCAGTCATATTCATATTTTCAAGACTACAATTGAAAATCGGTATGTTCTTGGTTAAACATGGATTTTATTTTAAATTTTTTATGGTTTTCGTGTCTTCCTGAAGATCAATGTGTCGAATCATCCATTAATGTGCTAAAAATTGTGCAATAAAATGAATATAGGACAAAAAAATTAAAATAGAAAAGAGTTATAGAGAAATTATAATACTTTTCAAGCTCTTTTTCTAACCAATTATTTATTCTCTCATTTTCCTTGTTCTGACATGTGTTATTTACCCTTTAATCACTGAATTGTTGTTTAATACCGATTCCAACCGAGGACTGATACCAGAATTCCACCCAAAAGGCCAAAACACTTTATTTAGGTTTAAGTTGTTGATTTTTGGTTTATGAGCATCTACTTGTCTATTTGCTTTCTACGATGAGAACTTATTGATTCATGGTATTTTTATGATTGAATCATATTTGGTGATGGTCCCTGTAATATCTTATGTTGAGTTGTGCTTCAATTCTAAAGTGCGTGGACATATACTATGATGGGAACTGATAATGGTTTATTTTTTCTTTTTTGAGCAGTTACAGCCGTCCCTGATGGCTTGAAGGCATGGGAGGTACTGAAGGGAAGACCGCATAACATAGATCTCATATTGACAGAAGTGGATTTGCCATCAATAAGTGGATTTGCACTGCTCACACTTGTTATGGAGCATGATATCTGCAAAAATATCCCTGTTATAAGTATGATACAGCAAGGATTAACTTACTTGTATATCACTAGTTTATTTCCTAATATAATACTTACTAGCTACATGGTTTCTTTCTTTATTTTTGTGATTATGCAGTGATGTCTACTCAGGACTCAGTTAGTACAGTTTATAAATGCATGATGAGAGGAGCTGCTGATTATCTTGTTAAGCCTGTAAGGAGAAATGAGCTGAGGAATCTGTGGCAGCATGTATGGAGAAGACAATCTGTATGCCTGCTTCCAAACTTAGAACTCCCTCTCCCTCCATATTTCTTTCTAGCATTTACTATTGAACTATAACCTACCATTCTAATTAAGTCTTGTTTTATTTTACTGTTCAATTAGTCAACTGTTTCTGGTAATGAAACTCAAGATGAGAGTGTCGGACAGCAAAAGATTGAAGCCACTTCTGAAAATGATGCTGCAAGTAATCATTCTAGTGGTTACGTGGCTTGCATTCAGAGCAAAGGGGAATTCATTGAGAAAGGAAGTGATGAACAGGTGGGTGTTCCTCCTGTTGTATATCATGTTGCCAATGCTTATAAGCTGTGTCCAATTAGCATGATTTTGCAGTAAGAAAGATATGCCTAGTTTTATGTCTTATTTGATATACGTTCTTGGATACAAGAGTGTTGACTTTAGTGATGTTGGTTATCGTATTTTGGGTGATGGAGTTTAAATCATGGGGTATAAACTTTTAAATCATTTCTTTTATACCAGTGTGTGGATGCATTTGGTCTGGAATGAATTGAAATCACTGCCAACCTTTTCACTATGGATTTTATTTATGTGTAAAAACCTAGATAACGAAAATTTATCCCCTACTAATTTAATGAAGACCACAATATATTTTTTTTCCCCCTCTTCTTGTGCGCAAGTCTCAGTAGGGCTTTTCTCCTATTGAATAAGTTATATAGTCTGATATTCTATTTCCCATCGCTGAATGCTGACTAGAGGAACAACCTTAGCATATCTCGGATGTACATGCCATCAGGCCCTTCAAGGTTATCCGATGACAAATCTGGGCATGCTTAACGTATGTATCAGCAAGGGCATGCATATATGATTGTCTATGACTCTCGTGGTTAAAAAGTAATTTGCTTCCACTTTAGGTTGCCTTCATGAAGTTTCATTTAGAGACTAAATGTTTGCTGTCTCTTGCAGAGCTCTTGTACAAAGCCAGACTTTGAAGCTGAGAGTGTGCACGTGGAAGATATGGCGGACTTGTCGAGGCAGTTATGGGGAAAATCCTTACAAAATGATGTGGAGATGCAGAATCATGAAGCATGTGTAAATTATGTCCAGAAATCGCTTGTTCCTATTACTGAAGCACAAGGTAAAACACTTGTGCATTTGCAAACAGGCTTCATATTGTTTTTGCAGTTCCATCAAATATCACCTAATATTACACAATTTTCTCACTTAAATCAGGATCAGAAGTGGCTGCCTGCAAGGAAGCTAATACAAGAGCCCATTTCGATGAGGATACTGGACCAGAAAGTCATAGGAGCGATGTTATCCTCATTAGTGAGGTTTGCGATGTCCCTGTCAATTCTCCCAGACAAGTCATTGACTTCATGGGCGCATTCAATAATAATAAGCCTCCTTCAGAAAATAGAGTTGGCAAGTTTGATTCTTCTCCACAATTGGACCTTTCCTTGAGAAGAACTCATCCTGATGGCTTTGAGAATCAAGTGATGGAGCGAAAGTTTACCCTAAGGCATTCTAATGCCTCGGCTTTTACACGGTGAGTTTATTCAGCTACTAACATTTTCCATTTTTCTTGTCACTAATAAATATTTACATAACCTTTCCAATGCCTACTCCACACACAAAAGTTTTTGAATTGTGTTAAAACAAAAAAGATAAAAAAATCACAGAGTTTCTAAAATTTACAGTTTTTAAAATTTAACTTCCTCATGGTTTTTGTTTGGTAATGACTGGTTACTGGTTGGGAACTTTTGAGTAACTTGACAGTTTGGTTTCAACAAAGAGTGACTGTAACACATTATAATGCACCACATTATAACACACATGAAAGACAAAAAAGTACAATGTTCAAATTACAGAATATAAAACTTTAAATCTTATATGCAAATTATTTGACCACAATTTTTGTTTTGTGCATTTATGTGTAGTAAATGAGTGGAAAATGCAGGGATTAATTTTTCTTTCGGCACTTGATCATTTGAAATATTTTTTTATTTAAATTTGTAATTTCTAATCAATCTATTAATTCTTCTTCATTTAGGTACACTAACAAGCCATTGGAGCCACAACATTCATCATTGAGTGGTGTTTGTAATCAGCAGAAAGAATTCGAAACTGATTCTGAGAAGAATTTTTCCAATATTCTTACTGCCTGTAACTCTTATACTCCAGTTGCCACACTACGCACTCAAAGAAGTGTTAATTCTCTGGCTACTGGTCACCCTAAGCAGTCTGAACTTGCAGTGTCATGCCCTCAAAAGAGGCCATGTCCTGTCCCTGTTTCTGTGAAAGGTATGAAGCTTAATAATATAAGCACCGGCCATGGTTCTGTTCCTCATGTTTTTTGTGCACAATCGGGTCTATCACCAATGCCAAGTCCAAGTTCAGCTAGTCAGCAAGAACCCACATTTCGAGTGAATCCAATGCATAGTTCCAACTGTGAACACAACAATTGTATGGGAACTTTTGACCAGTTTGGTGACAATGCAGTCAATTCCACCAATCAAACTATGCACAAGTTAGATCACAAGTTAGACTCCCTGGAGGATCGAGGGCATATTTCTCCTGCCACTGATCAGAGTGCAAGTAGCAGTTTCTGTAATGGTGCTCGAAGTCGACTAAACAGCATGGGGTATGGAAGTGCTTGTGGAAGTAACAGCAATGTGGATCAGGTTACTGCTGGAAGGGCTGCTGCAGAGAGCAAGAATGAAGAAGGTTTATTCCCTTCCAATGGCAACTCACGATCAATCCAAAGAGAAGCAGCTCTTAATAAATTCCGCTTAAAGCGGAAAGACAGATGCTATGACAAGAAGGTAAATAATTGCAGTTACTGTGATAATTTGTTAGATCAACTACTGATTAGCTGTTTTTAAAATGTGTATGAGAAAAATGTATATCTGTTATACACAGAATATTTTACATTGTATTTATGCAATAATTTTGTTTACAGGTCCGGTATGAAAGTAGAAAAAAACTTGCAGAGCAACGTCCCAGAGTCAAAGGACAATTTGTTCGTCAAGTACACTCCGAAACTCCAGTAGAATCTGAGAATCATTGTGGCAATTTTTCAGATGGTTAGTGTATAAACATATCATAGTTAGAATGGGGATAGAATAGTGTATGACTTGGATTAGGTTTACATTTCTTGTAGCGTTTGTGCCTGACTTCGAATCCATGTTTGTTAGTATATATGCAAATGACATAATTTCTTGTAGTGTTTGTGCTGACTTCAAATCCATGTTTGTTCGTATATATGCAAAGGACAGATAATACAACTAAACGGTATATCTTTTGTAATATTAGTGTTGTAACATATGTATTCCCATTCTTTTTATTTATTTTGCAATGGAGCTAAGAGAGTTTTTTGGTTGTTTTAATTGTTAATATGTGGAATTTTTCAATTAAAAACTCTGATTGGTAGATAACAAAATAATTGAACTGACCATTAGCTAATCTTCTTAGCACTAACCAGAATAGAGGACACGAGGATTAAACTAGATTATAGCAACTTTGTTTGGTAATAAGATTGGCAAATGTTGTAATGTCAAGCCAAAGAAGACTTGGCACGCAGTTTTTTAGTTCATTGTTTCTGAAGAGTAATGTCTTGGCGCTGAGGCATTTTGTTATATAATTGACAATTTTCAACGTAGTTGCCCCTGATCGAGCTTTTCTTTCCCAATTGGAGATGCAAATACATTTTTTGTTGCGCATATGAATTCACGGAAATCCTTGTTCCCATGTTATGGTTTTTTCTCGAAAATTTGTTGATTGGAGTCCCATGGTATATTTCTCTATTGTTGGTTCCCACGGAACTTTCTAAAAGCCCCTGTATGCCTTTTTTCTTGCTTAGTTTCATAGTGAAGATAGGGTGAAATTGACCGGTAGCTCGACGCAGGAATTTTTCTTTAGTCGAACAAGAAACAGTAAAAGTTAAAATATTGTGCTGTTTAAGAGACCATCTGGGGGCAGGGTGTACCTGTCTGTACAGAAAAGGCTCTGCAAAAGATTATTGAAGAATGAAGAGCGTGTCATCACGGATTGTGAGAGACTAGAAAAATCCAGAGGTTTGAAAAGAATTAAATTCAGGGTGGCATTTGTCACTGCTTGTGCCCACTGTCGATATGCTTTACATCTATTTGTTACTCACCCTCTCCTATAAATGAGTGCGTGATAGTGGTCCAACAATAATTTAATTTGTATTCTTGCCCTCAAACGGTATATGGTGGTACTGGTAGGAGTATCTGCGCACGCTGCTACTTTCCCATAAACAATCGAGTGCTTCTGTTTTAACTCGTGCTGCGGGGTGATATTTGAGGTGGTGTTGAGTTGTGGTCGATGTTGACTAGTAAAGGAAACTCACTTATATAGATAAGTCTGTTTATTTAATGAACTAATTTTTTAAGCTGGATTCTGGGTACTATAATCTGACCTAAGACAATACCAAATTCATCAATTTCCATCTTGTTAAGCATGTAAATCAAATTTGTCAACAGTTTTGTTCAACCCCAAGCGTGCCATTCTATAGACACGTTGTGTAGGCCCTCAAGAGCGTAACCCTCTCGATAAACATGCAAAATTTGTCGTTTCATAGACACCGTGTTGGCCTCAAGAAGAACGGCCAAGTAATCTTTAAACAACTTTTTTTTTAACTGGTCATTCGTATTCAAATTTTCAAGTAAACAAGGGTATTAAAAAAATAATTTAATCATTGTCCAATTGTGATGATTAGGCTAACGAAATTAGATTATCTATTTGAGAACAGAAAATTGCAAGAGGTCGCTATCATAAGGCCATCTGCATATGGTTAACTATTACATAACAAATGAACTAAATGTATGTGTATATATATTTTGAGAAAAAAGTACATTATCTTTTGTTTCCTGAATGTAACTAAAGATGCAACGGACCTACGTTCGGTTGCAAAGCAAACCAAAGCAAGCAAGAGAATTATAGCAAGTAAAGAAAAGAGCAGATGAGAAATCACTAAGAGCACGATGGGGTCACCCAACTTTCTCTTGCTTGAAGAAAACTCCAATAACTCAAAAGCTAACAAACCAGTCCCCTGTTTTCAAAACTCTCTGTAATAATATTCTTTTCGAGATCCCTATTATTTCAATGACCCCATAGCTTTTAACAAAGATAACTCCCATGATCCATCACCTTCAGAATGATCACCAAAGATGGATGGCTACACATGGTGCACGTCAAAAGATGAAGACCTTGCCAAATAATTGAAAAACTTTGAGAATAATTAGCACAGGCTGAGAAATTAATAAGGGACGCAAGTGGGAAAAGTAATTTTTAAGATGGATCAAAGTTAATTATATTTAAAGTTTTATTCAATAAATAAACTTTAAATTTGTAAATTTGATAAAACAAATATTTAGCGGCTGGAGGTCTAATTATCATTCTCCCTACATCATTTCTCAATCGGCTGATGTTTTTTCTAGTAGATTGTGATATAAATTAAAATTCAAAGTTCATATTTCGCCTAATGCAACAAATAGTAGAATTTATAAAAGTAGCTTTCGCATGATAGATGGTTTATTGTTAACATATTTTAATACAGAGTTTTGATCTGGTGAGCAAGGTCGCTCACATTATGGTGAGTCATAACTCATGTAATTAGCTCTCATTAAAAAAGTTAAGATCCCATTAAACAATTCTCCCAATAAAAACTTGACATGTAGGCGACGTGGCTCACCCAAAAATCAGTTCACCCTTTTCTTAACTCAAACGAAACCGCTAGATAAGACACGATAAAGTGCGGGAAGAAATCATGAGGATGGTTCCTGAGGGTATCCCTTTTCCGAAAAAGCTGGTTTTGAGATTCTTCATGTCGTCTCTCTCTGCTTTACAAATCTTTTCAGTGCACGGCTCCATAAAATAGAAGACACCCATCGTAACACTAAAAACTCTTTATTTTTCTTCAATTTAAATTTCCCTCAACAGTTAGTTTAATAGTAAATTATCAATTAAATTTGCAATTTTTTTTTTTTATTTCAACATAATGATCTTGCTTTTAATCTCAACCAAGTTGGGTTGTAGAAAGAGATAGAGATGCCTCTGGGCTGCCTACACTTTCTATTATCAACATGGAAAAAACGCTATTGCTGGCTCTTTTAATAAATTGACTTTCCCTTCCATAATTCTCAAAAGCAGTTCCCATCTTTGATTCTGGCTGAGTAACTCCACCACCATTAATCAACACGATTCATATAAAAGAACATATGAAATGTAAAAACTTCATCAAACTGTTGCATGGCTTTGTGAGACAATGCATGCATATTGTTTAGTAATATTCATGATGTTGGTCAAGGTTATTTTGCTAACCAACTAATGATTAATCTTTCTACATGCATGTTCATGGCTAGCAATATTCAAAATGTCATTTTTTGCATAAGTAAGTTGTTTATAACAATAAATTAAACGAAAATCGAAAAAAAGATTAAACGAGAATTTGGTTAATTCGAGAAAATATAAACCTCTACAAAAATATTGCTAGCACTTCAAGTATCGAAAAATCTAATTGAGCTACACAAAATAATACTCGACACCTTTATTAAATATTAGCTTTAATTCTTAAGATTTCACATCTTAAAAATAGCAAATATAAAATATGTTTTTGCGTCATGCTTTATGACTCTATACTAAAAGTCCACAAAATAAAGTATCACTACCTTTTAACCAATTAAAATATAAATGTTCTGTTAAAAAAAAATTATTATAAAAATAAATAATCATAGAATTATTAATAAATTGTTACGAGAGGTGGTATCAACATTTCTGAATATGTAGCAAAAAGATCGAAGAGAAAGTAAATTTGTTGGTTTTTACCGTGTTAATGCAGGTGATGATCAACTAAATTGGTCAAAAGCTGTTTGTAACTTTAATTGCTCAAATGCTGGAAAAAGAAAAAGTATATTCTTGTTTCTGTGCGAATTTACATGAAAAGAAAAAAATTCATAGAAAAAATGTGTCAAAATCTTTCATATTATTCTCTTTGATAGAGAATCTATTTTGGATTTTCAGAAAGATATCATAAAACACGGGCAATTGAATATTCAGATATATAAAGGATTATTGAATATTCATGGAACATAATTTTCTTTTGTCCATGGCCCGTAACTATTAGTACAAATAGGGCATGCTTATTACTTAGTAGAGTTATATTTCTTTTCATATATAGTTTCATAAATACTTTTAGTAATTAGAGATGTTACCTTGATTGAATACACATATACAAGAAATTTAAAATATTAGTTTGATATCGCTAGAATATATATAATATTATTAATTATTAATCGTGGAAGCATCCAGATATTTTATATAAATTGGCTTAATCTTTAAGCTTTAATAATTGGACTGCAAAATTCAAGCATGAACTTTTGTATAAAAGGGCTCGCACGACAACAGCCAGTACCAGCAGCTCGTTGTTAGCAGTGCCATCAACAACGCACGACATGTGTTTCAGGGCATTATTGATTTGATGCCACGGTTGAGAGATGCATGTTCAAACAAGATAATCAAACTGCAACAGTAAATCATAATGGTTTATTGTTATATATACACGTTTGATAAAAAATTATGAAGAGTTAAAGTATAGTTAAGTTAGTACTGAATTTAAATTTTTTTTTATTTATCTATTAGTGTTTAAATTTTAGAGGGATAAAAGGCTAAAAAAATTATTTATAATTTAAATTTTTATTTTTAAAATTAGATTCCGATCTAATACTGAACTAAATTTTGCTCAATTGTTCAAAATGTTTTGTTTAAAATTCAATTAATTTTATATTTTTATCCAATAATTATAATTTTTTTTAATTAATATAAAAAACCACTTAATACTGTATTCAAATCTAATTAAATAAACGGTTTGAAAACACTAGGTAAAGCCCATTAGGCAGCCTTAATAACTAATCATTAGAAATTAAGTAAATATCTTACAATTATAGCCAGTTCCCACCACACAGCAGCTGCTAGTCAAAAGCAAGAAATAAAAGAGCAAAATGATTGCTGCTTTGTACATGTTTCAAAGTGATTGCATGCCTTTATTTAAACCCCATGGCAGTGGAATGATTCAACAACCAATTCCTTAGCCTTGTAAACTTGCTCTCTCTGTCTTGCAAATGTCTCAAGTCCACTCAAAATCTCCCAAACACTGTGCAAGCAAGGAAGGTTTAATAAACACCGACAACATCAAATACAAGAAGCTATTCTGTGTTTTGTCAACATTCTTCACTTCTCTTATTTCTTTTATACTCTTAATCTGGCTTATTCTACACCCCTCTAAGCCTCAGTTCTCCCTCAAAGAAGCCGATATCTACCAACTGAATCTCTCAAACTCTCATCTGCTCAACTCTTCAATCCAATTGACATTATTTTCCAAAAACCCTAATCAGAAAGTTGGCATTTACTACGACCAAATACAAGCTTACGCCGCATACAAAGGCCAGCAGATCACTGTTGACACCTCACTTCCTCCTTTCTATCAAGGCCACCAAGATAGCAATCTGCTGACAGCCTCTTTGGGTGGAACTGGATTGCCTGTGGCGCCGTCCTTCGGTTATGAAGTGGGCCGCGATCAGACTGCCGGGAAGCTTGTTCTGAACGTCAAAGTCAACGGCAAGCTTCGGTGGAAGGTTGGTACTTGGGTTTCAGGACGGTACAGGTTTAATGTTGATTGTGTTGCCGTAATGGCTTTTGGTCCAAGCATCCCAACTGGTCCTTTGAGTGCAAGGCAAGGGACTGTGTGTTCTACTAGCCTCTGAATTCATTAGTACTTTGTTTGATTTAGCTTATTCCGCTAGCTACTTTACTTTTAATTTGCATGTATGTATTGCTTAATTGTTGCTTTTTTTTTCAGTTAATTATTAACTTTTTGAATTGATTTTGTAAAAAAAAAAAAGAAAAAGAAAAGAAAAAAGAGAAAATTATCAGTTAATATTGTGTAAGATTGATGATAGTGAAAAACTAGCTTGTTTGGGTTGTTTATCTTATCTTCTTTCCTAATCCTGATCTTGCACTTTGAACATTAAGGATATTGTTTTGCTTTGCGTGTGGTGAATGGGAAGAGGAAATAGAAGTCACGAGTATTGGGTTGGGGAAAATTCAACTGTTGTCCCTAGGGTTGAGTATTTTTTGTTTAATTTTCAAGAGTAAAGTAATAGTTCTGCATGATATTATTTAAAATCGAAAACAAACATGACATTCAATAAGTTGAAACATTGGGGAAAAGAAAGGGTAAAATTTTGACAAATACAAAAACACATACACAATATGGTCGTTTGAGTGGAAGGATGATGAGGGATCGGTGTTTGTTTGATTGTTTCCAATCAACTTGAGATTCTGTAGGATGAAAAGTGAAAATAAATTAAAGGACGGAAATCAATTGCTTTCTTGGCTAAGGAATCAATCAGTACCTTTAGTAATTATAATGCAACTCTAGGCCCATGCTGGGTCGTTTTATACGCCACTAGGTCTCTTTGATTGTATCTTTTCCCCTTTTCTGTTTTTATTTTGTTTTGTTTTATTTTTATTTTACATGAATCTTGATTTGAGTTGAAGCATAATTAATCCGGATATATATAAAATAAAATACACTAATTCAAAGATATGATAGTGTGGTGTGAAGTTTTGACTAAAGTTCTATTTAGTATTAAAGTTAGATAATTATAATTTAAAAAGTATAATATTAAAGTATTTGACAGATAATAATTATTATAATTTAAAAAATATATTGACTTGATCTTGCATTTGAATGAATGATAAAAAATATATAATATTTTTATTATTTTATAAAAATGATTATTTAAAAATTATATTTATTTTATATTATAATATTTTTTTTTTACAAACAACTTAAAAATTACGGTACTTTATACTTTAATATCAAATAAGACTTAAATTGAACTCATAATTTGGTCTATGTTTTATTAAATTAAAAAGTTGTTAGGAATATGTAAAAAGTAAGCGTGGATTCTTTTTAATAAATTAAATTAAACATATAAATTTATTTTCGTACCTACAATTCAAACTCGGCACATCAAGGTTAAAAACAGCCGGCTTTGATCTGCCATTTAAAAATGAAAACTGTGCATGCATACTGAGATAACTTCACTAATAAAGCTCCCCAAGTTTTGCACCCAGTACGACCCTTGATAAGACATGGATGAGACAAATCCAATGCTAGTTCCGTCCTTGGACATATAGAACAACAAGGGAGAGACAAATCCAAAACATGCATACCCATAGATTACAGTTGAAAATTTTGGCTAATAAGCTTACACAAAGGTCTAATCTTCTAATACGCCTGAGGTATTTTCTTTTATACAAGTTAGCTAGTAGTGGTAAATACGGATGAGATCAGTTGTTATAGACAAGTAACTGGCAATACATTATATCTTGCTCCAATTATCCCTTCAGGGGAAGAGGGAGAGAAATTGAAAAAAAGAAAAAAAAACAATGATAGTGCTTGTCAGTTTAATCTCTGAGTGGTACAGGAGGTCTACAGATGCAAAGGCTCAAGATGAATAAGTTCAAAAATTTAATGTTCATTAAGAAGAAATAACCCAGTTATTTGAAAGCAAGAGGTTTAGGAGGATCAAGTCCCTCAGAATTATAGAAACCTAAAACACAAAAAAACAAAAAATGGAGAATCCAGATGACTTGCAGGATAAAGTTCAAAACTTCATTGGTTTGAGTTAACATGGAGTAGTAGGCGCAGTGTTTCACAATCAAATAATTGATTCTTATACTAGAAGACGTATGATACAGACAAAAACAGTTTTCAAATATTGCTCCAAAAGATAAAAAGAAAAAAGATGGAAGACTGTCTCAATTTTCGAAAGTAAACTAACTTTCAAAGAAAGACTTGAAAAAGTTAAGCTACTCATGTCCTACGTGATCTCCCACAAATAGACAAGTATATCTTTTTCTTTCTTAGCTAAAAAAATCAGAACCATATAAAATTTCCCAATTGTGTTTTTAATATCACAAATAGACAATTGAATCTTTCTTGTCTTAGATAAAGTAGGAGTGAAGGAGAAGCAATGAACAACTCTGCAAAAACTGTCAAACAATTACAATCCCCTTTTGTTTTCTTAGAGAAAAATGTCATCTAGTGGATAGCCGAACCTCAATGCTTATTTAATAGATACATCCTCACCCACCCCTGAACTAGCTCCTGCATCAACTCTGCTTGAAACTTTTCTAAAGGGGAAGAACCTAAGTCTTCCTAATTGATTAAAAGACACTCTGTAAGAGACTATCAATACTACTTGATTTGGTTCCAAAAGAGGCATGATAAGCGAAACCTCATTATTTAGAAAGCTGCAGATTCCACAAAAATAATCACTTCCCCAGGGAAACACTACTTATATATCTTTCCAATTTTATCTCAAAACTATTTCACAAGTAGGAAGGCTTGTAAAAGGGGAACAAAAAATAAATCAAACAGGAAAGTAGTGATGAGAGCATTCAAGCTTATAGTAAAAATTAGAGATTTTATATATCTGATATTCACTATGGTTAAGAATTGTAGCATTCTGTACCATCAACCACGAACTCCAGCTGTAGTATCATGATGTATACTGAAATGCCAGATTTTGCAGAAAAGTACAATATGTTAAAAACGGATGAATCTCTCACAGCAACATGCCAAAAACACTTCATATTGAGATCTTTCTGTTAATGACTACCTGTGTACACCACACCATTTTGAGATAAAATTTAATTGTTTAATAATTAAAATAAATAAATAAGTAGATAGACTTTGGGTTTATCCATGCTTCCATGGTTTAATAGAACTGAGAGATAGCTTGTTGACGGCTATGGAACAGAAAAGAGTCATTTTGTACAACTAGAGCAGAAATTACAAGCTACATGATGAAATTACTGTTATAATCTTCTTCAATGGCTCGTCAGATAAAAGGTAAGACAATTAAAACTATCAAACAATTATGTTCCCCTTCCTTTTCTTACATAAGAGACAATCCTAACAGATAACAAACACACAATGGTTATAAATTGATGCATATTGTCTAGCCACAAAGGCACAAACTAACTCTTGTGTCAAGTCCGCACAATAAATTTCTGGGGGAAGAACCTAACACGTCTTACTAATAGTTAAGAGACTACCAAAACCAAAGATGTTCAATCTTGGTTTCCAAAGTGGCACCATAAAGCAACTCAGAAGGGGAAAATGAATTTGTATCCTTCCGTATGTATCTCAACTTGTAGTAGAAAAAATTTCAGTGTAAATAAGCACAAACAAGACCATCTTAGTGAAGGAAAACATTCTAACCATCATGATAGATCTTTTACCATTCACTTCAGTCAAGATTTTGAAGCATTCTACACCATTCACTTTCCTGCCCCATCTCTAATCGAAAACTCTATATTGGAATGTCAAACATCACAGAGAAATAGAAGATGTTAAAAATAAATGAATATCTGTCTGTTGCAATAACTTTGCAAAAACACTCTACATTGGGATTCTACTGTTACAGATGACTCACTTGTACACAAGCACACCATTTTTGAGATAAAATTTAAATATTCAACAAAAGAATTGATCATTTAAACCTTTCCAAATTGCCCTTTTTTTAATCCAACTGAATGGTAGCTTTTTGCTGGCTAAGGAGCTAAAGAGTGTCTTCTTCTATGAATACTAGATAATTTACAAGCGACCATATGAAATTACTGTAATCATTATATTTTTCCTTAAGGATCCATCAGCGGCAAAAAGAAGAGAAAAAGTTAAAAGAAAAAAAGGCTAGACGGAAATTATTGAACATAAAAATCTTGCCAACAGTTCATATGCAAGAACTTGGCTCTTAATACATTCCTAGCAACAATTAAATTGGTTTGCAAAACCCATTCCTGTATAGATGAGTTTTGGTACAAGCCAAACTTTAGTCCTGAATTTCATCAAAAGGGATTTTAACTCGGTAGCTACCTTTATAACCAGTAAACCAAGTACAACTGCACCTCTAATATCTATTATTTGTACAAGGTACATCACCAAGGCAAGTTTGGTTAGATAGGATTATACCTAATCCAGGTTAGTGATTTGATTCACACTAGGGATGACAATTTTTTGGGTTTGGGTACGGTAATAGATATCCATCACCCATACCTCTTCCTATTACCCATCCATATATTCCATGGATCCTCAAAATGTCCAAATGTTTTAGAATTCAGGTGGCAATTTCCTGGGTTTGGTTGCATAATGGATATCCATACTTGGAATACTGCCATTACAATGAAAGTGTAAAACGGTTAGGTGGTCGTACAAGTAAGCCGGTCGATTATACAAAAGACAGACTGGAAAAGAATGGAATGATTCGCCAAAGCTTTAAGAATACAACAAAATCAAGATGCATAAATCCAAAATGCTATATGAGGCTTCCAGGGCTTCATTGTGTAAGTTGGCAAATTTATTCATTTAATATAGACTCATGTGAGCACCACTTCATATCAGTTTTGTGCCAAACTTTGTAAATTTAAACTCGTGCACCATTAAAGCACAGCCAATGGAAAAAAAATTGATTTTAAGTCCTGAAGAAGTTAAACAACAACATAGAGTCACAAGCATTAGGCCAACATAAATTTCATAATTCTTTGACAGCAAATGGTGATTGAAAGTTAGTAACCTGCCTAATGTTCATGAAATAAGTTAAGGAATCATTACATTTTGCAGAATTTGTACTCTGTGCGCAGTCAGAATAGTATGGATGGACAACAAACTCTTTCTTTTATTTATTCTTTTTCCACTCGCCAACTCCGGCACACAATGACGTTCACACACAAACTACGGCAGTACTATTTAACCTCGTCTAATTTTTATTTTATTTATTTTTTTATTTAAAAGGATGAAGCTTGCCAAAGCAAAACTAACATAGACCTGAACATTGTAGCCAATACCAGTGATTCAAAAAACTCAAGCCAAAACATGTTCTCAAAAGAAATTCCATATTAGGCAGAAAAGTATTCCACATTGTCAAATTTATAATAATGAACCAGTGACCATCATCGCGTCAAACATCATCAAAACTGAACTTAATACCTTAACACACAGTTTCATAATTGAATCACAAAAACAGAATTTCGTTAACAAAAGCAAATAATTACATTCACATAAACTCAAAACCAAATCAGTTAATTCTCAGCTCCCTCATTACATTATCTGAAAACTTATTAAAGACAATAAAAATTACCTTTATATGCAATTAAAGTCAGAAACAAAGGCTAATTCACGATAGGATAAAATCAGAACTAACCCATTTCCAGTAATGCCTCTTAACAGACAAAGCCTTGTCAGCCGCGGAAGAATCTGCATACTCCTCAGCTTCTTCTGTACAAAACTCTCCCTCCTCAGGCAATCCATCCACCAAAGCGTCCACAGAATGCAACACATAACGTGCAGGCAAACCCGGATACGAAAGCGAATTGCGCTCCTCTAGCTTCTTTGAGTACGACCCAGGAAGAATCCTCACAGTAATTGAATCATTTAATATTGAGCCCAGCTCTTCTTTAACGGCTCGAATGACAGCCTCTTCTGGGGTTTCATTGGATTTCATTTTCTCAGCCAAGGGACGATACCGATTCCTGACACTACCGTCCGATAATTCTTGATGGGACTCAACCAAAATTTGGTTGTTTTTACCGATGATTCGTACAGTAACAACGTTAACAGTACGAACTGGAGGGATGACATCAGCAAGACAGGTCTCGCCGTCGGAGAGCTCGAGCCAGAGGTTGTGGACGTTCTTAGTGCCGGGTTTGACTCCCCACGAAGCGAAAGAATCGGAGGGCAGGCGGGGCTTCAGCCAATCAGAGAGAGATTGCGGCGTCGCAAAAGAGTGGTGGTGGAGTTGGTGATTGGTCCGGGGCATGATGGGAATTTTGAGAAAACGGCGAGGGTTTGATGGGAAAGTAAGGAATGGGATTTTGAGGATATTGGTAGTGAAGAGGCAAAGGACAGAAAACGCTGCGAGAATTGAAGGAGGAGGGTTGATGATTTTGATACTGCTTCTGCTTTGGATTGGTTTTGGACTTGGTTCAGGTGACATGTTCGGGTGACATATCATCAATCAACAGACACGACGACGATGAATGTAAAGCTCCAGTGACACCTTTTTTTTTTTTCAAGAAAGAATAAGTGAGAAATTGAGGTTAGATATTTCCAGTGAGCTCTTTTTACTTTGTGTTTTTTCATCATTTTAAGCGGCGTCTCTCGTCACGTGGTTATTATTATTATTATTTTTAAATACTGATTACAAATAATATTATTATTACTAATTATATTATTATTTATATATTATATATTTATAACTGCTATCTAATAGATAAATATTAAAAAAATATAATTATTTTATTTATATTTAATAAGAGAAAAGATCATAAATTATTTTTAAAAAAATCTCATCTTGTAGTTACTTATGTACGTTTTTTATTCATATAATTTTAATGAGTGGACTTAACTTATTGCTTAATTGTATGAATTTTAAAATTAGCAAAAGGATCGTTAGGTTTCTAAGATTTGTGGAAAGACACATAAAAATTTTGAATATTTTAAAAAATATATAAATTTTTTTGTTAATAATTTTATTTATTTTAATCTAAAAATAACTTTGTATATTTACAATAAAATATACATAAAATAATTGTTAGCCTCCAATATTAAGAGAAAATGACATAAATTTCTCTATTTCTTTTTAAAAGACATATAACTCTATTTTCAAACGTTTGAGACTTAATAGTCATTTTTTCTTTAAAATTTTATTAATTTTAGATTTAAAAAATATTTATATGATTTTTATCTAAATAAAAAATGATATGAATGAAAAATAAATATTATATTTCATAAATATTTCTGTTAAGTATATTTATTTTTTAAATTATAAACATAATCTCTTTATTGTGTTTGATTTACAAAGATATAAATATCAAATAATTATATTTAAAATTTTTATTTAAAAATACATCATTCATATATTTATATTTAAATTTATTAAAAAAATTAGAAAAGAAAAACAAAATACTATCTTAGTTACAAGCAAATTCATGATTGATGACCGAATAAGGCAGTGGCAGTTCAGGCTTTGCCAAAATGCGCACATATCATCACAAAAACAAACTGAGCAAACTGCTCTTCACTCGAAGCACACAACCGCAACTTAAAGCCCTAAACATATCTCAAAATTTGCTTAACAACATCCGAACAAGTAAATAAGAAATAAAACTCACCCAAAATTAATCAATTTAGAAAGTTTCTTTGTCACAATTTCTTCATCTTTAATTTCCTTTTTTTTTTCTTAGGTGGATGAGGGTAGTGAAAAGGGTAAATGTTATTTTAATCTCTATATTTTGAGTTAAATATTCGTTTAATTCTTATATTTTAAAAAATACTTTAAGATACCCTTATTATTAAATATGTGATATTCTTCCCTTTATTTTTTAGTTTTATAATAATACCATCGTAACAATATACTTATTAACATTAGTGAAAAAAAAATGTTTGCTTATCAAAATAACACTAAAATTAAAATTGAAGTTAAAGTAAATTTTTTTATTATTTTGCTTTTGGGTTAATTTAATAACCTAAGTTTTTTATAGATAATTACTAAAAAGAAAACAAGATATTAAAAGTAGCTTTAAGTTGGCTAATATTAATTTATTTAGAATAAATACTTTTTTAATTTCTATCTTTTGACTTCAGTGTTTGATTAGTCTTTATATTTTAAAAATATCTCAAGATATATTACACTCATAACCTTACTTTTTCTTTCCTTTTATAATAATACTATTGTAACAATATTTTTGGGAATACTAATAAAAATAAAAAAATGTTATTAGATCAAATTTACCGTAAGAGTGACATAAAAATTTATCCAAATTTTTTTATATTATTATTTGGGTTAATTACCCTTGAGTGACACATGTTTTGACAAATTTAAAAAAGATGACACATTTTTTAAAAATAGACGAGTGGGTGACAATATATTAACTTTGCCGTTAACTTTAGCAAAAATAGTAAATTAATTACAAAGTGACCTTTTTGCATCCACAATTAATTATAAATGACCTCTATAATAGTTACAAAATAATATTTATATTCTTACAATTAGTTAAAAACTATGTTTCTGGCTACATTCAATTATTTTTAATTTTTTTAAATAGAAAAAATTATAAAAAATTACATCTAAGTATAATTAACGGATTTTTTTGTTAAATCAAACAATTTTTTAAAAATTTTATTGAATCAGACTTTGTTGGTAACTTTAATAAGAAAATTTTATTTGATTCAATAAGAAACTTTTTTTAAAAAAAATTGATTTAACAAAAAAAACCCAGTAATTAGACTTAAAAGTAATTTTTTATTATTTTTCTATTTAAAGAATTGAAAATAATTGAGTAGAGGTAGAAACATATTGTGTAACTAATTGTAGTTATAGATATATCATAATATAACTATTATAGGGGTAAAAACGTCATTATAAATTAACTATGAGAGCAAAAATATTATTTTACAATTAATTTACTGTTTATGTTAAAGTTAACAGTAAAGTTAATAGATTGTCACCAATTCGTTTATTTTTTTTTTAAAAAAAGTATCACTTTTTTAAAAAAATTTATCAAAACATATGTCACCTAATGGTAATTAACTCTTATTATTTTGCTTGCCCACCCCCCTTTCCTTTTAAAAAAAAAACTCTTATTATTTTAATTTTAGGATTAATTTATTTAGAAAATTAGTTTTTTATAAAATAATTATTAATAAGAATATTGCAAGGATATTAAACATCGCTTTAAGTTGACTGATATTAATTTGTATATAAATAATTATTACCAAAATTATTGCACCGGTAAAAAAAAATTATTTTTATTGATATTTATTGATTAATTTGCTATTTTTTTTTTTGTTAGTCGAACTTTCCATTTGTTAGCCTATTCAGCTGACCTTAGAGGATTCTAGTCACCAGGCACAACATATTTATTCTTGGCGGCTTTGGAGCTGTATGAGCAATAACTTCCACATACAGTTCCGTAAGAAGGGTGGTGAAAAGCAAAAGCTAACTTTGTTGTATTGTTCCACCCACTCTTAAGAGTGACTGTTGGTGAACTTCTTAAGCAAGCCTTCATGGCGTGGTACCCTTTAATTCAATGAATTGCTTAGTTACTCAAGCCAACATTTTCATTTCCACTTCGTCCTACCACTTGCAGGTTCCTTTCCTTTAAGGTGGAATGCTCCCCTATCGATGCATTTTTAAATGCCCAATCTACTATTTTCTTTGGTAAAGCTTTCCATTCTTTTAAGTGATGAAGCGAGGGTATCTTTTCCTGTTGTAGAACATTTCCCCTATGTTCAACTGCTCCGCCTTTATTGAATTATTTATCTAAATTATATGAAATTCTAAAGTACAACTCAGGACGGGGGGGGTGAAAATGGGTATTTTAAAAAGTGTACAAACTTTCGACACAACACAATACGAATTTAATAAATTAAGCGATTTGATATATGTAAATTCAAATAATAACTAAATAAAAGGGATAGAGTAAAAAGAAAGAAAACTCGAGGGTTTTTATGTGGTTCAGCAAACCATGCCTACGTCGCCTCCAAGCTAACCACCCTAGAGAATTTCACTGTCAAATCTCCTAAGTCTTTAATTTCTTATAATTAATTTTCAAAGTGTCAATAAACATTCACAATGCTGTTATACTCACACACACATTTCCCAAGTGTTTCTTACACTTATAATATTACAGTATTGATGAAAGATTCAAAAATTACAACAAAACTCTCATATAGAGTAGATATACAAATGATTGCTCATTATAATTTAATGTATGTATAATGGCACCAGTGAAAGCTCAACATAGATTTCAAAAATTAATTGTTCAAAAAGAGAGAGAGAGAGAAATGAGTTTGAATTGAGTTTTTATAGTGCAGACTATCAAACTAGCTGTTACGTATTTTTATGAAAAAGAATCGATTAGTCGCTTGCATTAACTAGTTAGCTGGTTATGTGACCATTAAGGATAATTTTAAAACTTGCAAGAAACCAGTTAGCCACTAACATGTAACCGGTGAGCCGCTAACTCTCTAGAATTTGAAAGATTGGAAATCATCACATTCGGTTAGCCGTTATGTTTCTGGAATGTGTATTTTAAATCTCGTGAATAATCAGTTAACCGCTTGAAGAAGCCAAGACTGCTAACATTTTGTGATTAGTACTAGAAAGTGTATATTTTATAAAGGTTTAAATTATTATTTTTTCACTTAAAGTATTAATTAATGTGTACATAACTTACATTTTATCTTAATGTTTCTCATATATAATTTTATGTAAATTATATTTTATTATGTTAATTTTTATCTTAATTGTTATATTTTGTTATTGTAAGTATATTTTGAGAATAAAGAGAGATCAGAACCGAAAAATGAGAGAAAAAAAGAACTGCTTTGTAATAATAAATAAATAATATATATTAAAAATAAAAAATTAAAAAAGAAAGATAATATATAATATTATAATAATATATAATATAATAATATAATATTATAAATATATAATATAATATTATAATAATAAAATAATAAATAGTTTCTTTTTTTTTTCCTATAAAAAGGGAAGCATCGCAGAGGAGAAGGGAGGCGTGGAGAGGAGAAGAAAAAGAGAAGAAAAGAAAGAAAGGAGGAGAAGAGAAAGAGAAGAAAAGAAAGAGAGGAAAAAGAGAAGAGAAAGGAAAGAAAGAAAAAAAGGAGAAAGAAAATGGTGAAGTCGAGTCTTTTAAATTTTTTTCTTCTATTGTTTCAAGTTCTTAAAATTTTCTTGTAATATATTTTAGAAGTTTGTCAAATAAAATGAGTGTTTTTATTTTCAATATGAGTGGCTAATTTATTAAGGTAAAGCAAAAAGTGAAACTTAATGATTTAAATTATAGAATTAATTTCTCTCTCAAGTAAGTTTAAAGTTTATTTAATATTTAATATTTTTATTTGCTGAATATTTTTATGTCATATTAATTTATAAACTTAAAATCTTATTGGATTTATATGATATTTTGACATTATGTCGACACTCCAATTAAGTTGTGGCACATCATGTACTCCATTCTCATATTCATCCATAAAATTAGTTAGTTAAGAATTAAATGACATAATATTTAATTAGTAAATAAAATACAAAATATAAATATGAGAGAATATTATGAACATAATTTAAATTCCAAGAGTGAATCTCGTAGTCTTAGTACTTTTTAGACAGATAATCTATTTTCTACTATTAATTTTTATTTAATAATAAACTACTAAATTTAAAATTCTCATGGTTCAATTCCTGACTCACGGGTTATATTATAACTAAACACTCTTATACTTGAGAGTAAATCAAATACTTTTAAGTCGTGTCAAATTTTTGGCGCCGTTGCCAGGGAAATTTCAAAAATTTAGTGTCATTTTATTATATATATATATATATATTTTTTAAAATTCTGTCATCATTGTCACTTTATCTTTTGTTTTTATTATAAAATTTCAATTAAACCCTTTCTTTCTCCTAAAATTATAAAAATATTATAAAACATATAAAATTTTTATTTTAGCAAAAAAAAAAAACTGAACTGAATTAAACTTAGACTTATGGATGTATAACTTGATATTCCTTATATTTTTGGACTCAATTTGGACATTTGGATTGAATGGACGTGGACATGGACTTAGATTTGGACTTTTAAATTTCTGTAATATAATTTATCTATTTATTTTTATTGCTAGTTCAACCGCCTTTATTGTTATTTAATTTCAGTTATTTATTTATTTTATTTAATTTTCATTTATTTATTTTTTAGTTATTTAATTTTCTTGTATAATAAATTCTGTAATTTTTATTCCGCATTTATTTTATGTTTTATTATTTTATAAGGCTGGTTTAACCGCCAACTTTGTTATTTAATTTTATAATTTTATCTTTTGTACATTTATATTTCTTGCACATTTAATTTTCAGTTTGTTTATTTTTATTTTTATTTATCTTAATTGTAATTTTTATTTTTTTTTCATCTGCTTGTGCATTAAATAATTTCACACACACACATCATCATCATCATTGTATGAGACGTTGGTCTCGAACTCTAAGTGGCAAGTTAATTCGAATATCTCAATCACCACCACCAATCATGGAAGAAATCCACGGTGAAAACATTTTAAACCAGCTTAATCCACAAATTGATCAAGGAGACAATCATTCTCAGTAATATGAACACGATCAGAATCAACCACGAACTTTGAGAGATTACATGAATCCAACAAGAACTGGAGCACCTTCATGTATAGTATTTCCTCCTGAAGCATCTCAATTCAATTTTAAACCAGGTATTATCCAATTTTTACCAACATTTCATGATTTAGAATTCGAGAATCCATACTTGCATTTAAGAGATTTTGAGGAAGTTTGTAATACATACACAGACAAAAATTGTAGCATGAATATAATTTGATTAAAGCTTTTTCCTTTTTAACTAAAAGATAAAGCTAAAACTTGGCTACAAAACCTTAGATCCGAATTAATAAGAACATGGAATAACATGCAAGAACAATTTTTGAAAAAAAATTTTCCACCCCATAGAACAAATTCTTTCAAAAAACAAATCACCACTTTCACTAAAAAACAAGGAGAAACATTTTACCAGTGTTGGGATAGGTATAAAGAATTACTTAACATTTGCCCACACTATGGTTTTGAAGCATGGAGGTTAGTGTCATATTTCTATGAGGGACTAACATCCCAAAGTAGACAGATTGTTGAAATGAGGTGTAATGGTGAGTTTAGAGATAAAAATCCTGATGATGCATTAGATTATCTTGACCAATTAGCTGAACATGCACAACACTAGGATACTGTTGGTTCTTATAAGTCATTTAGTAAACCTCAACCATCACCAATTGTTAAATCTGTTCAAGATGCTTCATGTCATATTTGCAGTTCTACTAACCATTTCACGCAGAACTGTCCAACTTTACCAGCTCTGAAAGAAAGTTTGCATGAACAAGCGAATGTCTTAGACAATTTCAAAAGGCCGAATCCAAATTCATATTCACTGATATACAACACTAGTTGTAGAAACCATCCAAATTTCAGTTGGAGGAATGACAATCATGCACAACCACCTCCACCACGCCATAATTTTCAAAATCCTCAGAGTTACCCACCTTATGTCCCACCACCAATAAAAACTCTTGAAGACACATTGCATTCATTCATTTATTGAAAAACAAGAGTCAATTAATAATCAAACTATAAAAACATTGACCAACTTGACAGAAACCATCTCAAAACTTACCTCAGCACTTACCATTCATGAAAAAGGTAAGTTTTCTTCTCAATATGAACCAAATCCCAAAAGTGAACAAAATCCTCATATGGGTAGTACTGGAAACCAAAACATGAGCCAAGTTAAATCAGTTATAACTCTCCGTGGCGGTAAAGTTGTCGAAAAACACATTCTTGATCCTCGTGAAATTAGTAAGGATTCAATTTCAGAGAGTAAAGTAGTGCCCAATGAACCAATAGTCCACGAAGAAATAATCAACTTTCCTCTTGTACCCCCATTCCCTCAAGCATTGATCAAACCAAAGCAATCAAACCACAACCCAGAGATTTATGAAGTCTTTAAGCAGGTGAAAGTTAATATTTCTTTGCTAGATGTCATTAAACAAGTATTATCTTATGCTAAATTTTTGAAAGATTTGTGCGCTGTAAAAAGACAATATAAGGTACAAAAGAAAGCATTTCTTACAGAACATGTAAGTTCCATTCTCTCAAATAATGCTTTGAAATACAAAGATCTTGGTTGTCCAACTATTTCTTATATTATTGGGAACTATAAAATTGAACTGCTTTACTTGATATTGGAGCTAGTGTTATTTTACTTCCATATTTTGTGTACCAACAACTCAATCTTGGTGAGTTAAAACCTATATCTACTACTTTTTTACTTGCTGATAGGTAAATCAAGGTACTAAAAGGGATAATTGAAGATGTATTGGTTAAAGTTATAAATTCATATATTCTGTAGATTTTATTGTCTTGAAAACTAAACCAATTATTGATGAATGCAAGCAAATTCCTGTAATATTAGGTCGACCATATTTAGCTACTGCTAATGCTTTGATTAATTGCAGGAATGGAGTGATGGATTTATCATTTGGCAATATGAAGTTGGAACTTAATGTATTCAACATGTGTAAACAGCCTCATGATAAAGAAGATGAAGAAAATGAGACTGAGGATTTTGAACTCATTGAATCAATTATTGAAGAACACATTCAGGATGAGAAATTTTCAAATTTTATAGAAATTTGTTTTGCAAGTTCATTTGAATCAAGTAAAGAATTGGAATGTGATACTACTAATATATGTTCTACACTTAATTCTACACAGGTACCTGAAGATGGCAACAATCAATTGGACTTTGAAGACATGAGACAACTTGAAAAGATAAAAGAAAATGAAGCACCAAAGCTTGAACTAAAGACTTTACCAGAAAAATTAAAGTATGCGTATCTCGGAGATCAACAAACTTATCCAGTGGTAATTTCTTCTCAACTCACAAGCAACCAAGAAGGTAAGTTACTCACTATTTTAAAAAGGCATAAGACTGCTATTGGTTGGACCTTAGAAAACATAAAAGGCATTAATCCTTTAATTTGCACACATAGAATACACTTAGCGAAAAATGCTAATACAGTCCGTCAGCCATAAAGAAGATTAAATCCTCACATGAAAGAAGTAGTAAAAAATGAGGTCTTTAAACTACTAGATGTAGAACTACTAGATGTAGGAATTATCTATCCTATCTTTGATAGTACATGGGTAAGTCCAACACAAGTAGTACTAAAGAAATCTGGAGTAACTGTTGTAAAAAATGAAAAAGGTGAACTAATCCCAACACGCATCCCATCTACCTGGCGCATATGCATTGATTATAGAAAATTAAATGATGCCACTAGAAAAGACCATTTTCCCCTTCCATTTTTAGATCAGATTCTTGAGAAAGTAGCAGGACACCCCTATTACTGTTTTCTTGATAACTACTCAGGTTATTATCAAATTCCTATAGCCTTAGAAGACCAAGAAAAGACCACATTCACATGCCCATTTGGAACATTTGTATTTAGAAGAATGCCTTTTGGACTTTGTAATGCTGCTACAACATTTCAAAGATACATGTTAAGCATTTTTAGTGACATGGTTGAAAATTACTTGGAAGTTTTTATGGATGATTTAACTGTGTTTGGAAATTCTTTTGATAATTGTCTTGATAATCTAGAAAATTTTTGAAAAGGTGTAAAGAAAAAAGACTTGTTTTAGATTGGGAAAAGTGCCATTTCATGACTGTTTCTAGAATTGTTTTAGGATATGTCATTTCTTCTAAAGGAATTAAAGTTGATAAAGCCAAAGTTGAAGTCATCTCAGAATTACCATCACCAAAGACAGTGAGAGAAGTTCGATCCTTTTTAGGACATGCAGGTTTTTATAGGAGGTTTATAAAAAACTTTAGTGTTATATCTAAACCACTTTGTAACCTCTTGATTAAAGACACACCATTTGAATGGACCGAAGATTGTCAGAAAGCTTTTGAAAAAATAATCAATCTACTAACAACAACCCCTATAATGCAATCCCCTGATTGGACTTTACCTTTTGAACTAATGTGTGATGCTAGCGATTATGCTGTTGGAGCTGTTTTGGGTCAAAGAAAGGAAGGTAAGCCCTTTGTTATTTATTACGCAAGTAGAACTTTAAATAGTGCTCAAATGAATTATACCACAACTGACAAAGAATTGCTTGCTGTAATATTTGCATTGCATAAATTTCGATCGTATTTAATTGGCTCATCTACTATTGTTTATTCTGATCATGCAGCTATTAGATATTTAATGTCTAAACAGAATGCCAAGCCAAGATTAATACGATGGATTTTGCTTCTCCAAGAATTCAACTTGACAATCAAAGATAAAAAGAGTGCTGAAAATGTTATTGCAGACCACCTGTCAAGACTTACAAATGAGTCTTCAATTGATACAACACCCATCAATGATTATTTCCCTGATGAATTCTTGTTTTCTATACACAATATGCCTTGGTATGCTAACATTGTTAATTATCTTGTAACAGGTGAAATGCCATCTGATTGGAATTCCCAGGATAAGAAGAAATTCTTAATATAGGTAAAAAGTTTTTACTGGGATGATTCATACTTATTCAAGTATGGTTCTGATCAAATTTTTCAAAGATACGTATCGAACAATGAAGTAAGTAGTATTATTCAATTTTGTCATTCTGAAGCCTGTGGTGACCATTTCTTTTCAAAGAAAACAGCTGCAAAAATATTGCAGTGTGGATTTTATTGGCCTACAATATTTAAAGATTCACATGAATTTTGTAAAATGTGCAAGAATTGTCAAATGTTAGGGTCCATCTCAAAGCAAAACATGATGCCTTTAAATTTCATTCTTGTCATTGAAATATTTGATTATTGGGGAATCGATTTTATGGGCCCTTTTCCATCATCATTTGGATTTGTTTATATTTTGGTTGCTGTTGATTATGTTTCAAAATGGATTGAAGCTATTCCTTATTGGCACAATGATCACAAAACTGTGATTCGCTTTTTAAAAGAAAATCTTTTGAGCAGATTTGGAATCCCTCGAGCTATTATCAGTGATGGAGGTAAGCATTTTTGTAATAAACCATTTGAGTATTTAATGAAAAAATATGGAATTACGCATAAAGCTGCTACTCTTTATCACCTCAAACAAATGGTCAAGTTGAATTAGCAAATAGGGAAATTAAACATATTTTAGAAAAGACGGTTAACCCAAGTCGAAAAAATTGGTCTCTTCGACTGACTGATGCACTTTGAGCTTACCGCACTGCATTTAAAACATCTTTAGAAATGTCACCTTATCGGTTAGTTTATGGTAAGCCTTGCCACTTACCAGTTGAGCTTGAACATAAATCATTTTGGGCTGTTAAAGTTTTTAATTCAAAACTTGATGATGCTGGTAATGTGAGTAAATTGCAATTAAGTGAACTCGAGGAATTGAGAAATGATGCATATGAAAATTCAAGAATTATTAAACCAAGAACCAAAGTTTTTCATGATAAAAAAATTTTTTAGAAAAATATTTGAAATTGATCAAAACGTTTTGCTATATAATTCTCGTCTTCATTTGTTTCCAAGGAAATTAAAGTCAAGGTGGAGTGGCCCATTTGTTGTAAAATATGTATATCCATACAGGACCATAGAAATCGAGAATCCAAAGAACGGTGTTACATTTAAAGTTAATGGTCAAAGATTAAAACAATACCTGAATTCCAACCACGTGAAGAAGACACCGAAATCAATTTGAATGACCTACCAAATCTTGATTAAATCTTTAATGTGTGACTAATATATATATATATATTTTTTCTTTTTGTTTTATTATTTTATCATTTGATTGTTTGATTATTTTTAGTTTCATACCACATATTTATTAAGCATATAATATTTCTTGCTTAAGCGTGTTTGTTTGACAATTGTGTTTTCTCTTATTATATGTCATGAATACTTCAATTAGAAAGATTCTCTTGAAACATCTTAAAACTCTTTTACGTGTAAAATTTCACTTAGCAAGACTGATACGAAGTTGAAAATCACATCCAATATAGGATCAACGACCACCAGAGTTTGTGTCATATGTTGAAGACCTAGAAAGACAACTTTGGGAAATAGAGGAAGGTGTTTATAATGTTCAGTTGGAACTTGAAGTTAATGTAATAAGAGGACGAATGTAAGTTTCAATTATTTTATTTTTATTTTTTTCATTGTATTTTGTTTATTTTCACATTTGAATTGATTTTTCAGAGTTGATTTGTTTTTTTGGTGTTTTAATTTACTTTCCGTATAAATGGCGGATAACGGTACTCTGTGACTTCTTAAGTCAGTATTTTCATATTCCCATAATAACTGAAATCTCAAAAACCAAACATGGAAGAAATACATCAAAAACTACATAAGCGTTTTCCTTCTCTCCCTCAGAATGCCCTTAGGAAAATTTACAAAACTCGCTGTGAACGACTACATTTGTTAATGATCCATGGCATTCCTTCTGACATTCGTTGGTTAATTAAAGCAAAGGTCCGATTAACAGGTGAGTTTTCTGATCCATTTATTTCTTACATGCCTGGTTTTGGAAAAAGTACATACTCTAAAAAGAGAAGAGATAAACAACTTGGCTCTAATTGTAGTAATTGTGTAAGACGTAATTGCAAGAACCCGTGTTGTAAATCTTTAGGAATGTTTCTGATACTCGTGAAGATAAAATTAAATTTGTTAAAGATGGCATGAGTAAAGAATCGTTAGATGATATCTTACGATCTTTTGAGACACATCAAAGCGGATATGTACAATTAATATATGAATTATCTTATGGCATGGGTTTCGCTATGGAAAGTACAGGGAATTCGTTGCGGCAGCTGTAGATCTTGGTCGTGTCATAGCAGAGAGAAACTTACAATTAATATATGAAGGATGTGACCGTGGATTATCTAAACTTGTTTCAAAAATAGTTTTCACTAGTGGAAGTTAAGTGATAGGAATCATCCCAAAAGCCCTTAGACCTCTAGGATGTCTACCTGGCCCACCAATTGGAGAAGAGTTAGTTGTCTTAGGTATGTAAGAAAGAATATCCAAAATGTTAGATTATGCTGATGCTTTCATCTTTTTGCCAGGCGATCTTGCAACTCTAGAGGCACTAATTACATTTACGTCTTGGGCCCATTTGAACATTCATCATAAACCCATCGGTTTGTTAAATGTTAATAATTTTTATAATGGCTTTTTCACATTTCTTAACCATGCAATTAACAATTATCTTATTCCTCCCTCATTTAAAAAAATCTTTATTTGTGCTTCGACTGCTAATGAATTACTTGATCTTTTATAAGCTTACAAACCAGAGCCAGAACCCATGACCTTGGCATTGGATTGGTCAACTGAAGATGATAATAATAACAGTAGTAAGAAGTGCAAATTGTATTTAAATCTCCATTTGTAATTTTTTTTTTTTAGTGTTTATGTGATGTCTTCTAAACTCTACTTCTTTCATTTAAGACATTGAGGACAATGTCTCATTTAGATTGGGGGGAGGAAATAGTTGACAATTGTGGAATGTGTCAATCATGGTGATGTTTTTACTAATTTTATTTTTTGTAAAGACTAACTTTGGATAAATTTTGAGTCGAAGATGGCCGAATATGGAGTGAGTGGTTCTAGAAACGCATCTTTTTAGTCTTAAAGTCTTTTATTTATTTATTTATTTTTAAAAAAAAAATTTCTAAACCTCTACAACAAGTTCAGGTATGATATTCTCTACTTCTTCTTTTATGCTTATTTTCTCTGTTTCTCATTTTGCATGCATATCTTTAAATTATAATATATTAAGAATAATGTTTAGATTAGGTTGGAGGTTGGGGATAGTTGATGTAAATTGTAAATATATGTGTTTGTTTATTTTTCTTTAAATAAAAAAATCCAAAAACAATAATTTTTTTTGTCTAGGATGGCTGTGTAAAGAGTCACTACTTTTGATACGCATCCTAACAGTCCAGTCTATATTATTTTTTGAATTTAAAATTCATATTAATTTACTTTTGTTCTTTATTCTTTGAATTACTCAAATTTATGAATTCTCCACTTGATAATCATTAATTAAATCTTTTTGGCGGTTATTTATTTAAACAAGTATTATTAAATCATTCTTTTCACACACACACTATGACACATGCTATTGGGTTGTAAGTTAAAATTTTTTGCAATATTTTGTTCTCTTGATCTATTGGAGATAATTTCTAACGTAGTGGAAATTGTGTTATGTTTTTCCGAAAAAAAAAGGAAGAAATAAAAACAAAAAAAATGAAAAAAGAAAAAAAGGAAAAAATGTGTTTAATTTTACTATATCTGAAATCCGAGTAATTAAGTCCGTAGGGGTGTTTTAACACGTAGTGCCCTAAGGCCAACTGGTCTGGGAGTCATTGGCTCAAAGCTCGTTACATGGGTTGCAGATATATTGTTTGTTTATTTATCTAAAATCTGAGTAATTAAGTCATGTAGGGATGTTTTAACACCTAGTGCTCTAAGGCCAACTGGTTTGGGAGTTATTGGCCCAAAGCTCGCTATATGGATTGAAGATGTAATATTTTAAATTGTATAAATAATCTACTGCCTAATAAAGATATTATCTCTGATAAATCACTAAAATAAAAAAAAATATTGTTTTCTTTTAATGAAGCCCCATAAGTATTGTGTTAATTTTTCAAGCACTAAAGAAGGTTTGATGATATCTTGGATAATAAGTGAATGAAAATAAGCTAAAATAAATAAACAGGAGAATTTATTTATTTGGTAGTTTAGAGGATAGATGAACAACTATTAACTTACGGGTGAATTTTATAATTCTTAATTTAAAATAGCGCTTTAATTGATATGGACTAGCAATAAGCTGGTTGGGTGGTATGATTAATACTAGAAAATGTATATTTTATAAAGGTTTAAATTATTATTTTTTCACTTAAAGTATTAATTAATGTGTACATAACTTACATTTTATCTTAATGTTCCTCATATGTAATTTTATGTAAATTATATTTTATTATGTTAATTTTTATCTTAATTGTTATATTTTGTTATGGTGGGTATATTTTGATAATAAAGAGAGATCAGAACCGAAAAATGAGAGAAAAAAAAGAGCTGCTTTGTAATAATAAATAAATAATATATATTAAAAAAATAAAAGATAAAGAGATTGAGTGCACTGCACTCAATCTCTCAATTATATATAATATATAATATTATAAATATATAATAATATAATATTATAATAATAAATAGTTTCTTTTTTTTCCTATAAAAATGGAAGCATCGCAGAGGTGAAGGGAGGCGCGGAGAGGAGAAGAAAAAAAGAAGAAAAGAAAGAAAGGAGGAGAAGAGAAAGAGAAGAAAAGAAAGAGAGAAAAAAGAGAAGAGAAAGGAAAGAAAGAAAAAGAGGAGAAAACAAAGTGTGAAGCTGAGTCTTTTAACTTTTCTTCTTCTATTGTTTCAAGTTCTTAAAATTTTCTTATAATATATTTTAGAAGTTTGTCAAATAAAATGAGTGTTTTTCTTTTCAATATGAGTAGTTAATTTATTAAGTTAGGGCAAAAGGTGAAACTCAAGGATTTAAATTATGAAATTAATTTCTTTCTTAAGTAAGTTCAAAGTTTATTTTATTTAATATTTAATATTTTTATTTGCTGAATATTTTTATGTCATATTAATTTATAAATTTAAAATCTTATTGGATTTATATGATATTTTGACATATGTCGACACTCCAATTAAGTTGTGGCACATCATGTATTCCATTATCATATTCATCCATAAAATTAGTTAGTTAAGAATTAAATGACATAATATTTAATTAGTAAATAAAATATAAAATATAAATATGAGAGAATATTATGAACATAATTTAAATTCCAAGAGTGAATCCCAAAGCCTTAGTATTTTTTAGACAGATAATCTATTTTTCTACTATTAATTTTTATTTAATAATAGACTACTAAATTTAAAATTTCCTGTGGTTCGACCCCGGACTCACCAGGTTATATTATAACTAGACACTCTTATACTTAGAAGTAAATCAAACACTTTTAAGTCGTGTCATTTTGGAATCTAAAAATCAGAGTTTTTGTATATTCGGTTAATCGCCAAAAAGAATTTGGCTAGCTACTAACTTTTTGGAATTGATTCCTAATATTTTTGAATTTGAATTTTGACAAAAAATACTTCTTGAATTTATATTGTGGCCCAATATATTTAAATTCATTTTAAAGAGACCCCAGAGTTTGAAAATAATCTAAGAACTACAAAAATTCAACCTTTTACGTTTTAGTCCTTGATCATTAAAAAAACTTGTTTGGATTCAATCATTTACTTTAAAATTTTAAACTTCGTTGTTTATAAAAATAGATGATTTGTTTGTGATATAAAAATAAAATGTCTTGAGTTTTTAAGATACCGAACCACATATGCTAAATTATTTACACACATTAGTATCTATTTTTAGAATATTCTTCGAGTGGTCTTTTGTTTATGGTCTAGCTTGGTTCTACTTGTAGATACTTTGCCTTTCAAAACATGTATAAGCTATGAAATGTCTGAATTGACCTTTTGTACACGTTGTTTGTAATCATCAAAATAAAAGGATCTATAGCCATTTAGGCCAAATTTGTATATTTAAAGCTTACTCGCAACCCTACTATTGGTGCTTCATTTGCCACATAATGAAAGAAGGATTCAGGCACGAGGTTAGGGTTAAACACAAGGGAATTCGCCAACCAATTATATTTTTGTTCTTCTCCATATTCTTACCGAGTGATTCAAGAATTTCCCTATTATTTTTCCAACTGATATATTGATGTAGAAAGACAACCTTGGCATATTTAGGATGTTTGTAGGCCCCATTGACTTGAAGTAATTTAGAAAGATTCTTCTTTATCAATGGTGATCAGTTATAAGATAAATTAATTAATGTCAAATATATTGTTACAATTATATTATTGTAAAAGTTAAAAAAAAAAAGTAAGGGAAAAAATGTAACATATTTAACTCATTAATTGCAAGGGCGTTTTGAGGTTTTTCTTTTTTTAAATATAGAGATTAAATAAGTACTTAAGTCAAAATATAGAAATTAAATCAATATTACCCAATGAAAAACTAATTAAATAGTTTAAGAAAAAGAGAATGAGACCCTATGATCTGTTAAAAATACAAATAAAATAAAATAAAATAAAATAGACCAACATAAATGGTTGCATTAACTTTTCTTTTCTACTATTATACATTATGACAACAGTAACTTGAAAAAATTTAATTAAAATTTTACAATAAAATTAGAATCATATTAATAATAAAATTTTTAATAGGTTAACAATATTAAAGATAATTTAATTTTCAATCTCGAAGTATAATTATTTTTTTTTTAGTACTATAATTATATTTATTATAAAAAGTTTAAATAAATCTTTGAGCTAATAGATTTTAATATTAATAAAATCTTTCTCATAGTTTCATTACATTGAAATAATTTTTGAATATTCAAAATAATTTGAAAATGTATTTATTTTTATATTTATTTTAATTTTATGTTTCTGTTTGCTATGGAAATTCAAATAAATCTTAGTGTTAATAAATTTTAATATTAATAAAAATTGTATGATAGATTAATAATTTAAAATAATTTAACAAAAGTATATTTAGTTAATAGTGTTTTTTATTTATTACAACACCTTTGTCAAGTTTTTTGGGTTAACATAATCAAAGGGTAAATCAATAAAAAAAAAAAAGAGAGCATATGTGGCCATTTTTAGAATTTGATAACTATAAGTACATTTAAACAAACCATAGGGTTTTAAGTGTCCTTTCTCTAATAGTTTTGTATTTATTGTGTTATATTTAAGTAGTAGTTTGTTAGTTTCAATTGATGGAATGAAATCTTAGTAGAATTTTATTTTCCTATGTTAAAGATTATAGTTCTACTATAAAGTCCGTCTTGCACAAAGAACTAAACAAAATGATATTGATATTGAATAATATCTTGTTACGAAATGACAATACCAGTTGAAACTTCTTTTTACATTATAAAAAATCATAAACATAACATATGTATGAGGTAAATTTTAAATTAATTAATTATCAATTTGTATAATAAGTGCCTCCTGTAAAAATATAAAGTGAATGGTCCAAATCTCCCCAATGGCTGTGGAATTGATTTTTTATTCTGCTCGTTATTAGGCTTTAGTTGTATAATTTTTATTCGGGTTTTGGAATGTTGAGCTTTTGATTGATGGTATATTTACACCATATTGCAATTGGTTGTATTGCATATAATAAATGAAAATATTTACAAAAATATTAAAATGATTATTTATACGTTTATATATTTACATTTTAGAATAATATATACACCTACTATTAAATATCGTTTATTAATAAAATTAGAGTGTATTTTTATCTAATGAAAAATGTATAATTAATTTTCAGCACTGATTCTATGTTTAAACCAAATAATGGAATTCCAATCCTTCCTCCATTCCAATTAGCTTTCAATTGATTACATTTTCTACTTCATTACACAACCACATCACTATATTTTCTAGGGCGAGCTGATCTAAGACTCACATAATTAGGAAATTTACAAAATTAGCCCCCAAAATTTTTTATTTTTTATAGATAACCTACTGACTTTATTTCTATCAGCAATAGCCAAATAATTGCGCCTATGATGGAAATACCTCTCTCATTTTCTCCTCAATCTTCTCCTCTCTCTCACCGAACTCTCCCCCCTATTAGTCTGACATCACCAGTGACTTTACCATTTATTAATAAAATTAGAGTATATGTTTATCTAATGAAAAATATTTAATTAATTTTTAACAGTGATTCTATGTTTAAACTAAATAATGGAATTCTAATCCTTCCTCCATTCCAATTAGCTTTCAATTGATTACACTTTCTACTTCATTACACAACCACATCACTATATTTTCTAGGGCGAACTGAGCTAAGACCCATATAATTAGGAAAATTTACAAAATTAGCCCTTAAAATTTTTTATTTTTTACAAATAACCTACTGACTTTATTTCTATCAACATTAGCTAAATAATTGTGCCTATGATGAAAATACCCCTCTCATTTTCTCCCCAATCTTCTCCTCTCTCTCATTGAACGCTCTCTCCTCGATCGGTCTGAAATCACCGATGACTTTATCGGAGTTCAACAACTGGCTAATATTTTAAAAATCACGACAAAAGAGGGATAAAATTTGGGTTAGTTTAAATTCTCTAAAATTTTAGTTTTATTTTGTTGTATGTTGTTGTTATTGTATTATGTTGGTGATTGTGGTGGAGCATTGTTGTGGGCGATGGTTGTGTATCAGGATTGTGAATAGCAATGGATGGATCAGGTGCGGATTGCACATGATCTGCGTGTTGGTCGTGCTTCTAGTGTGTGCTCTTCCTACACAAAGGCTGTGAGCGATGAGTGAGCGCTCCTGTCTTACCAAGGTTGACCAACTTCTAGAATTGAGTAATCTAGAATTTGGTACGATAGGCTCCCTATCACACTAATAAAGTGCGACAGGCTCCATGTCGCACCAAATTCCAGTATGTGTGCATATTCTATTTTGGTGCTACAGACAGCTTGTTACACCAAAATCCAGTATGACTATTTTGAGTTTACCATTGTATTTTTTATTTTTTTAATATTACTAATCCAATCTAATAATGCTATAAATGTACTAGATACATGGCAGAATTTGAGTATTTTACTAGGCATAATATAGATACTTTATGCTAAGTAATTTTTAGAGCGTATCATAAGGATGCCTAAATTAGATACGGTCATAAAAGTTATTCAAGAAAACTTAATAAAACGGCAATTACAATTATTCAAAAAAGATATATTTGAGCATGTTTTAGAGTGTCAAAACTTTTCTTTCAATAGCATAATTGTGCATAATATATGCATAGACAAGTAGCCTGTGATGAAAAAGATTAGTTATGGTTTAAAATTGGTGAGCTTTTGATACACTTATCAATTGGAGAGTGGTATTTAGTTACTATTCCTATAGTGAAGATACTGTATCTAAAACGCAAAAAAAGATGCATAGGTTGCTTAATACATATTTTGACGGTTTAGTAAATTAGATTTCGAGACTATAGATGAAATTGATGCAGTAAAGATCGCACAATTTTATTTTGCAGACAGAGTACTAAATGGAAGAAAAGTTCATAGTTAGATAAATTTCTCGTTGCTTAACGAAGTAAATGATATTGATCACTTTCGAAGTCGTCCATTGGGCAGTTTATTGTGGGAAACGATATATGACAATCTTGACAATGCATTGTTGACAAAAGCAAAAAATTTAAGAAAATTTACTTAGAAAGGTCAAACCATAAAATTAAAAAGTACAATGTTTATGACTTTACATATGTAGTTCAGGTATATTAAAATAAAAATTTCAAATTATTTTGTAGAATAATGAATACTTAATGAGTTTATGACTTTATGACTTTGTTTGTTGCAGGCATTGATTTTTGAAGCGATTGGAGGGCCTTCATAGTGAGTCGACAACACAAAAAAAAAATTTCCCTTATCATGCAATGGAAGCCCATCGCTTCTTCTAAAATAAATTTCAGTGAAGTTTATTCCTTATTCAATGACAACTCTCGTCTTTTAAGTAATATATATTGTATTGATAGTTGTATAATATTACTTTTCATATTATTAAATATTAATAGATGATTAGACTAACTTAAGTTTTAAGGAGAATTTATGTCAGGGAAATATTTTATAAACCTTCGAGCTGAATGCAAAGGAAAAAGCCTAAAACTATTGACAGTCTATAAAAAATTATGTTCTATATATCTGAAGTTGGGTTCAAATGTATGTATCATTTAGTGCATCATACCAACAATAAAAACTCAAAGTTTTTTTTAGCTTATTATTTACCCATTTTAAATGTTACTTTGTGCATTACCAATCATCCATCACCACGCCTCCTATTGCAATGCAAATAGAGAAGAATCAAAACACTGTGAGTGCCGTTAGCCCAATACTAGAGCAACAAAATGTTGTTGGAGATGAGCTTCCTGCAGATGATCATCATGAGCAGACACACGAGTCCAATGATGTACATAATTCTGAGGTTATAAATCATTTCTTTTCTTTATATATAAGTAATTTTAAAATTCTCTCCTATATATATATGGGAGAGAATGGGTTCACATTTTAATTGTTGATGTTAATTATAGGAGAGAATGAAATATCATTTGTGATTAGGAAAAAATAAAAGAGAAGAAAAGAAAAGAATTCATATATAATTTCATTACAGTACTCAATTTATTAGATTTGGATTGAAACGTAGATGTAGTCAAATGAAAGATGAAGATAGCATAGGTAAATTAACTTGAGATATGATGTAATATATATTAATGACAAGGATATTTTCCTTGATCTAACATTATTTCTAGAGTGGGTTACAAAGATCCTTTAGATAAGTATGTGTAGAGGTGGCAAATGGATTCAGTCATGCAGGCTCGACTTAACTAAGTTCGCGTTTGTGTACTTTGTGTTACACTCATGTCAGATAAATAACTCTTAAGAAATAAATTCGACATGTGTCAATCTTAAATTTTACATATTAAAATAATAAAAAAATTCCCTCTAAAAATATTTTATTTTTGAATTATTAAAACCATGTGGGTACAGATATTTCAAGATTTGGTGTGGACATGAAAACAACAAAGAAGACTGAATGTAGACATACATGTCATTCTTATCCATGGTTGTAATTTGGAAACTTTGGCTTGCAACACATGTGCTTTCAATTTCAAATGATTTCTTATTTGTCAAAACAAATCATTCAAAGCAAATACACGGTGGATCGCCGGTGAGATGTGATATGCTCATCAATTCGTGCTTATAGACAAAACTTATTATATTTATATATTTGTTTCATTGAAGTTGTTCCTGACTCATAACTTGCTCCATTTATTAGATTTCCAAGAATTATAGATAAAAATTAATAATCAGTTAATTACATTTATATCTTAAATAAAAATATTTTTTATATTTGACTTATGTGAACGTTTGATTAATGATCTATATATGATATTTTTCTTAAATATAAAATGTCAAGAGTATGAAAAATTTTAACTTGAAGTACATATGTAAACATGTTATCAATGTGTCATCACTTATGTTAATATTATTTCTTCTTTTTATTTTTTAAAACTATGAAATGGATAAAATTTAAATCAATTTTTATTTATTTATTTATTTATACTTATATTTTTTTATTGATAAAGTCTAGGACAAAGTATAATAATGAGCAAATCATTCGACGAATGGACAAGATTGATCATTCTATTTCTGAACTGAAATCGACTTTTGAAGCAGAGCGCAAAGAATATAAATAATTTAGAAAAATGGTGATGAGATTTATTGGTTCGTATACAGAACGCTCACACAGCCCTTCTCCGACTACACGCTCGTATTCGGTGAGCAAATTTAACACTTAACTATTGCGTTCTTTTAGTTTTTAATCGGATATTTGTTTAATATGTTTATCCTGACGAATGGATAGGCCGCAAATGATTATGGAGTGTATACTAATGTGGAGAATCAAAATGTTTCTACTCTTAGTGCGCAGATCCTTAAAGAGGTGTCTCTAGACATTAGTAAGTTTGGTCGTCCATACAGAAGGTCCTATATCTTTAATAGTCTGTACTTGATTCTGTCATTCAAGTTAGCGATGTAATCAATCATCTACCTGTACTAAAGAACGAGTGTAGATATAAATCCACTTCGATGATTAGATAATCTAAGCCTGTATAATGAGTTTGACCAGTGGTTTTTGGTAACATCATAGTGAATCGTATAGTCCTACACTGCCACTCATTGGAATACTCTATATGAGTAAGTTTACTCTGTATGTCAACAAATCCCTCCTTAATACCACCACCTAAAACATGGAATCGATGCGAAAACACAGGACAAATGATCATCCTTTCAGCCCGAGATCTCCTCTCAGCAACTATCTCATCTGCTCAGATTGTTAGCTGAGTACTTATCGATTTGGCCATAAGTGTTTTGTCATAAAATCATTGCTGCATTGTTTTTCTAAAGGAATCAACAAGATAAGTAATAAAAAAATTTTCCGGTCCCCTCAGGAAAGAATTCACGTTTTTCGCGATATTGGTGGTAAGAATACTGTATCTCTTAACTCAAACCTTATCCAATTACATATACATTCATTATTCTCTAAGTAATTAACTACACTAAAGTGGAATATTCACAAAGCCTCAAGTTGTTTTTTAAATTCTTCGTGTCCATATGCTTTTGCAACTTTTATAAAGATAGGCTCAAAATCATCTTAAACAGCTTTTAACATCCTAAAATTTGCCTTTATGTCACCTTTGACATAGTAAAAAAAAAAAACCTATAAGTAGCATTACATAATACTTTAAGAACAACTCTCTTTATGAAATTGTATTAGTCGGAGATAAATACTAAGTATAGCATATCACCAATCAATCTATATAACTTTGTCATAAACTATTCCCAAGCATCATTATTTTTTAAATCCAAAACCCCAGTGGCTAATGGATACAATTGATTGTTTCCATCTATGTTGCAACAAACATACTTCCCCAATATAGCCTCTTTAGATGAGTACCATCTACAACAATCACCGGCCTAATATATTATTTAAAGGCCTTGATGGAAGATCCAAAAGCTATAAAGGAGTATAACAAATTATCATCTCTATCCCATTCAAGGTGAGTAACTGTACCCTCATTTGTAACCTTCAAAACATAAGAGTATTTGAATAATAAGTTACATAACTCTGCAGGATTCTCTTGAGTAATTTTAAGACCAACTTCTCTGGCCTAATATGCCTATTGGTATATTAATTGTACATAGTATTCTTGCTGCATATTTACTCTGATATTATTCAGAGTGTATATCTTTTTTTCCTGGATATATTTGTCTGTGATAATATGACCAACAATCCAGCTCCTTACTTACCGATGACCATCAAACAATACCTCATTATGATATGTGTGTACATTTTCAATTCTCTTCACTACCCAATAATCATTCTGCTCGATCGAATGTCTCGTTACTCCAATACGCCATTTACATGATTCCGAAGAACAGTGGGCCTCAAAATATGTAGTTGTAGACCATGCGATCTTGAAATCAAATTTATCCCAAATGGCAACTTTGCATAGCTCTAATATTAACTCATTCATCTTAGCAAATAATTTGCCCACACTAATATCATCTGAATTGTAACTTCTAACAAATTCTGAAGCAAACAAGTTTGATGACACAACTAGAACAAGACTTATAAAAGAGTCAACTAATGTTCTCATCAAATAGCCCATTACAGATATAGATCGATTGTCCCTACTATTAGTAGTAATATCATTCTTATGCTCATCCACATTGTTAAAAGGAATATCAGAAGTACCGACACCCCCATCATTAATTGGACTACTGCGGTGAGAGACTTCGTACTTTTATACACCTCCACATGAATATTATCTACTTCTGTGTTTTCCATGTCATCAATAGAATCATCATTGTCACGGAAATAATTGTTGTGGAATACATAATAATGTTCCTCTAATGATATCTTTAATAGTAACTCTGATGCAGGATGTTGTGTATTGTGAGTAGGGTACCTTCTGGATGTTATAACTTTGAATATAGGTGTCTGTTTTCAGTGTATAATATAAAATTTTAAAGCTTGTGACGAGATGAACGAAACCCAAAACCACCAAAGTTATTTTGGTCCCTGCTTGGCCTAGAAATTCCTTTTTTTTTTTACTCGTTTTTAGATTTTAAGATTTTTTTCTTGTTTTTCTATATTCTTCTAGGATTTTTATCTTTTTTCTAAAACTGAGAATTGATTTATGTTTTCTTTGCCTTTCTTATTTCGGATAGGATAATTTTATTATAAGATTATATTTCAGATTTGCCTATTTTGGTAAATTCGCAATATTTAGGTTTGTTATAAAAGAGCCTCAAAACCCTAGTTTTATTCATTCAGTTTTTCTTTCAATAAAATTCATATTATTTAGAAACCTTAGGTTTTCGTCTCAATAAACATTAAGCTTCTGTTTCGTTAGTTGGTATTAGAACAAGTTCGCTTGTCATCATGGTACGATCACACGAACAAAAGAGCAATCGTTCTGATGACGCTGATCAAGGAATATAGGCAACGTCTGTGGAGAATATTAGACAGATAGTCACCGAAGCAGTCATGCAAAATAGGGACAATACGAAAAACCCGACGTTAGCAGCGATAGAGCAAGCAATCGAGGGTCTCACGCTTTTCATAAACAATATATAGAGAATATTGTGGGAAAGAGACAATTGCGAGGAAGTTATTGAACCGCAGGAACAACCTCAGAATACTTTACCATGCAGCAGTAATGCGTCAGGACATTAATCACGAAGCAACTCCTCATAATTTAGAACCTGCGAGGTGAGTGCAACTGCACATGCAAGAAGAGTTAGAAACCGATTTAGAGGAAGAAGACGCTGAGGATTATGAGAGGAGGCGTGGGAAAAGTTCAGATAATAGGATTAATATTGATATCGCTGATTTCCATGGTGGGATATATGTTGAAGAATTTTTAGACTAAATAACGGATGTAGAAAATTTCTTCCAGTATATAAATATTCCCCATGATAAGTGGGCTAAGTTTGTGGCATTCAAATTGAAGGGTGTAGCATCTGCATGGTGGCAAAACTTACATAATCGAAGAAAAGTTACAAGAAAGCCATTAATCAAGTCATGGCTTAGAATGCAGAGGTTGATGAAGGAATATTTCCTGCCAGCAAATTACCAGTAGCAGTTGCATGTGAAGTATCAGAATTGTAGGCAAGGAAATCACAGTGTGGATGAATATACAAAAGAATTTTATCGTCTACACACAAGAAATAATATGGATGAGCTAGAGTTTCGGACAGTTTTAAAATATCTTAGCGAATTAAAACAAGAATTGTAAGATGAGATTGTAGATGCGATTTGGGACATGGGTACAGCGATTGCTAGAGCAAAGAAGTTAGAAGAACGAAAGCAGCGTGCTGTTTATAAGGCCCAGCAGCGACAATTCAATTGGCTATAAAACAGACCAAGTAGTGTTGGGTTTGAAAATAAGTGGAAAGCATAGGCCAATAATAGTCAATCACAATAACCAATATAGCAATAGCTATGGCAGCAGCCAAGAAGACAGTATTTCCAACTACAAGTCCAAAATAACCCATATACAAAGTCAATGTTGAATAAGTGTTTGAAGTGTGGTGAACCAAGACATCGATCAAATGAATGTCGTCAAAAAAATTTAAATTTGGTAGATGTTGTAGTTGGCGAGGTAGATGCGACCGATGAAGTGGATGATGAAGAAGCCTTGCAGTTAAAAGCAGATGAAGGAAATTTGTTGAATTGCATTGTATAGAAAATTTTATTAGCGCCGAAATTTAAAGAGGATAATCAGCGTAATAAAATTTTCAGAACACGTGATATTATTAATAAAAAGTTGTGCAACGCGATAATTGACATTAGAAATAGTGAGAATATAATGTCCAAGGCACTGGTTGATGTAATGAGACTTTCGACAGAAAAACATCCAGCACCTTATAGAATTAAGTGGATAAAGAAGGTTACAAAAACGTAAGTAACAAAGGTGTGTCGAGTTCCTTTCTCTATTGGGAAAGTATATAAGAGTGATATGGTATGTGATGTAGTGGATATGGATGCATGCCATATATTTTTAGGCAAACATGGCAGTTTGATGTCGATGCAGTCCATAGCGGAAAAGATAATATGTATAAGTTTCGGTGGAATAGTAAGAAGGTTAGTTTCGTAACTTTGACAAGCAAGAAGTAAAATTCTAAGGTCAAAGGAAAGAATTTTCTGGTTATTATCAAGAATCGCCTAGAGAAAGATTGCGATGGGTGTAAAAAGCTAGAGAAGAGGATAAACTCGAGCAGAAGGCTATTCCTGAGGAAGTACAGCTCTTGTTGGCTGAGTTACTAACATTACACCATTGGACATGCCGGATGGGCTGCCATCTTTGCGAGATATTCAGCATCAGATAAACTTAGTCCCCGGTGCAAGTTTACTTAATTTGCCCCATTATCGCATAAGTCCACATGAGCATGCAATTTTGCAAGAATAGGTTGACGAGTTGTTGCACAAATGATTCATTAGTAAGAGCATGAGTCCATATGCTGTACCAGCATTATTGGTGCCTAAAAATAATTGAAGTTGGTGAATGTGTGTAGATAGCAGACAAATCAACCAGATTACCGTAAAGTATCGCTTTCTCATTCCTACATTGTGAGATTTGTTAGACCAATTGGGCGATACTCGAGTTTTTTCAAAGATAGATTCGTGCAGTGGATATTATCATATTCAGATTAGACCGAGAGATGAATGGAAGATAGCGTTTAAGACAAAGGAAGGGCTGCATGAGTGATTCATGATGCGATTCGGATTGTCCAACACACTAAATACCTTCATGCGTTTAATGGATCAGGTTTTTAAACCATTTTCCTACAAATTTGTTGTGGTATATTTTGATAATATTTTGGTGTATTCTATTGATGTGGTAACGCATTTGGAGCATTTAAGGATGGTTCTGGAAGTGTTAAAAAGAAACAAGTTTTACATTAATCTGAAGAAATGTAGTTTCTTACAGAATAGTGTGAAGTTTTTAGGTTTTATTGTTGGTGCGGATGAGATTCAAGCTATTGAGTTAAAGATACAAGCCATTAGATATTGGTCTATGCCAAAGACAGTGGTAGAAGTTAGGAGTTTTCATGGCCTGACAACATTTTATAAGAGGTTCATTCGTGTCTTTAGTACGGTAGCTGCACCTATTTCGGAGTGTTTAAAGAAAAGGAAATTTAAATAGGGAGAAGAAGAAGAGGCTAGTTTTGCTTTACTAAAGGAAAATTTATCCATCACTCCTATATTGGCTTTGTTGAATTTCAACAAATTATTTAAAGTTGAGTGTGACGCTTCTGGAAAAATAATTAGGCTGTTCTTTCCCAAGAAAGGTGACCAATTAAGTATATGAGTGAGAAATTGAATGAGACACGGCAGAAGTGGTCTATTTATGACCATTTTATGCTATCCTTAGAGTGTTAAAGACTTGGGAGCATTACTTAATTTAAAAGGAATTTGTGCTCTACAGTGACCACCAAGCACTAAAGTACTTTAATAGCAAGTAGAACCTGAGTAAGATGCATGCGAGCTGGGTAAGTTATATGCAGAAGTTCACTTTTGTCTTGAAGCATAAATCTAAGCTGCAAAATAAAGTGGCAGATACGTTAAGTAGGCAAGCAACTTTACTAGTGATTTGAAAATTACGTAGATAGATGATGACCTTGCGTAGATAGAAATTAATTAGTTAATGAAGTTACTTAGTCAATGAACTTACTGGTTTTGAGTGCTTGAAGGAGTTGTATGCGAAAGATGATGACTTTGCACTCATTTGGTATCGCTACATTAACCATCAAAATATGGAGGATTTCCTATTACAGGATGGATACTTATTCAAGTCCAACCAGTTATGTGTGTCTTAGAGTTTTTTGTGGGAACAAATAATTCACGAGTTGCATGGAGGAAGATTAGGCGGACACATGGGCCGAGACAAGACTAAGGCACTTGTAGAAAAGCGTTATTATTGGCCTCAACTAAATAGGGAAGTACGCAAGATTGTGCAGAGCTGTCGGATTTACCAAGAAAGCAAGAGACATGCGCATAATACTGATTTGTACATACCTTTACCTGTTCCTGAAAATATTTGGTTAGATCTATCCATGGATTTTATGTTAAGGTTACTGTGCACAAGGACGGGTCGAGATTCAATATTAGTTGTAGTAGACAGGTTTTCCAAAATGACACATTTCATTTGATGTAAGAAGACTAAAGATGTTACTTCAGTGGCACATTTATTCTTTTAGGATATAATGCGTTTGCATGGGATTCCAAAGACTATCATTTCTGACCGGGATGTCAAATTTATCAGCAAGTTTTGGCGTCATCTCTGGGATAAATTTGGTACGCAGTTGTAGTTTAGTAGTGCTTTCCATCTACAGATAGATAGGCAAATAGAGGTGGTCAATCGCACTTTGAGTAATATGTTACAGTGTGTGTGTGGTGATAAGCAACGGAACTGGGAAGCTACATTGCCTCAAGTTGAATTCACTTACAATATCATGGTGAGCCGATCAACTGGCAAGGTATCTTTGGAGATTGTCTATACTAGTTCTCCAAGATAAATTTGTGACTTAGTTGTTATACCACCGCTAGCTGCAGTTGAGGAATGCAAGACAGTAGATAATACGGCAGAAAAGGATATGAAGATTCAAGCAGAAGTTCGAGCTCACTTAGAGGCTGCCAATGCAAAGTACAAGGCTGAAGTGGATGGCGTAAGAAAGTGTTTGCTGAAGGTGATCTAGTGATGGCATACCTGCGGCGAAGTCAATTTCTGAGCATTCGCGCCAAGTTAGAAAAGCGCAAGTATGAACCATTTCACGTGGCTCAAAAAATTAATGATAATGCTTATGTACTTGAATTACCTGACAATTGGAATATCTCTCACACTTTCAACGTGGCTGATTTATTTGTATATCATCCCGACGATGAAGAGTTGTATGAGCCCAACTCGAGGACGAGCTCTTTTCCAAGTAAGGGGGACTGATGCAGGATGTTGTGTATTGTGAGCAGGGTACCTTCTGGATGATATAACTTTGGCTACAAGTGTCCGTTTTCGACCAAAACTTGTGACGAGATGAACAAAACCCAGAACTGCCAAAGTCGATTCGGTTTGTGCTCGGTCCGAAAATTCCTTTTCTTTTCTAGTCATTTTTAGATTTTTTTTCTATTTTTCCTGATTCTTCTAGGATTTTTATCTTTTTTTCTACAGCTCAGAATTGGTTTCCGTTTTCTTTGCCTTTCTTCTTTCGGATAGGAGAATTTTATTATAATATTATATTTTAGATTTGCCTATTTTGATAAATTCACGATATTTAGGTTTGTTTTAAAAGGGTCTCAAAACCCTAGTTTTATTCATCTAGTTATCTTTTCAATAAAATTCGTATTATTCAAAAACACATCTTCTCAATAAATATTAAGTTTCCATTTCATCAAACACATCTTCTCCAACATCCGCCAACGTGATGCCGTTATCATTATTGGTGTTATTATTGTCATGGTGTAGAAAGTAATATTGCTGCAATGACGTTGTCCTTGGTAACACATTTTCTTCAACATCAAGGACAGAGATAGAATATACAAGTACCTCAACATCTTGGCTTAGAACTCGAGGAAATGTGGTAACAAATATAGAGATGCATCCACAGTTGGCCATATCAGAGGCCAGATGTTACACAACCTTGACCATTTCATCATTACATATGTCCATGGGTAGTGAACATGCACGATGAGTTGTGTTATTAAAATTTAAAGTTGTCTTCATTATGATACTATATTCATTAGGATTTATGTACAAGACTTCATATAGTCTTGTTAGAAACTAAGGAAACATACAATCTTTTAGAACAAAAAATATTTTATTCTTAGTATTCACATAATCCATGTAGCCATCTATCCACGTCTCTTACCAACTATTGTAATACAATTCAAGTACAACTAAATTTATTAATTTGAAAATTATTAAAAATATAAAATAAATTGATTATACAATAGAAAATACAATCATTAAAAAATAAAAACAGCATTTAGGTGCGACAGGGTACCTATTGCGCTGGACTTGGTGTGACATGCACGACAATCATTGTCAAGAAGATGCCCCTTGGCCACACAAAAACATAACCCAACGCCACAAACGCCTCATCACACTTTTTTCACACTTCATTATATAGACTACACTAGAGAAATTTTATTAAATACCCAATAGTTATATAAAAATTTATGTAATTAGCTTACTTAGGTTTTCGACTTTTGAATTTAATTTCTTAGATTCATACAAAAGTGCTAGATTATGATGGATTCCTGTGTTTTGAATGAAATTTACTTGTGTTGTCTACTCTTTCAGTCTCCCGTTTGACATTATTGATGAAGATTAAAATTAAAAAGTTAGTTACGGTTTCGTTAGGGAAGATGAAGAAACTGAAATAAGGAGGGTAACTTGGGACAAAATATTTTTGTTTGGCTAATGTTGATAGAAAATAGTTAGATAGATTAATTTTAAAAATTCAAAACCTTTAATGGTTATTTGTGTCAATTTCCTTCATAGTTATTTAAAATATAAAAAATATCACATTTTTACACGGAGGTGTAGCAAATAGCAATCATTTTCTCTTTTTTTTGTTTATAATTTTTTTCTTAAATTAGAATTGAGAATTCAAAAGAAAATTTTTGTAAGTTTTATTTTGTTTTATTGTTTTCTAATTATTACTTATAAAAATTTTAGTCTTAAAATTAATTGTAATTTCTGCTCGTATGACCTCTTTTATGTGAAATTTTAATCATTCAACTTTATTTTAGATTAGGATGGGCTTTGTAATGTTGTTTTTTTCTTTAAAAAAAAAAATTCTAAATAATCAATTACATAATCGAAGGAGGATCAATAACTGAACAATAACTTGCACTGTGCAAGTAAATTTTGCAATAATTATTAATTATTTACATATTAATTACTAAATACACATTGATTATTAAATAAATATTAAAATATAAAAAATATTTTTAAAAATATAATAGATAAAAATATTATAAAAAAAATTTACAATAACTTCACCCTAAATTAAATAATATTATAAAATCGAATAATAAGTTTTTAAGATATACTTAAAAAATTACTCATCTAATTGTAATGTATAAAGAAATGACAAAAATTAATATTTATATTTTTTTCATACATAAATAAGAGAATTTATCAGCTATATACCTTATACACAATCAATATCAAAATTATTTAATCCACTAGCGTAATTTTTCCTCCACCTCCACCGTCAATGGTGCTGTCACCATTGTTGGCAACGGAGAATGAACCTGGTAATACATTTGTAGAATGTTCCGATTTACGATATGGTAATACATTTGTAGAAAAAACTATCGAAAAACTTGGAAAATTTGACAAAGTCTAGTTTTTTAATGATGGCACTACGTTCTAGTGGATTGAAAAATAGGGAATCCGATAGTAGTAACTAGACAACATAACTACGTAAGACCGCATTTCTAGCAGCGGTGGCAGCGACAGTTGTGGCAAGTCTATTGCTAGAAACGAAACACTTATAATCTGGTTTATTTATTTAATTTATAAAATCTTAATTTGAATAAATTTGTTGTAAGGGTTGGAAAATACATAGTTTTATATTAGGATTTGTGGTATTAAAAAAAGAGTGGGGCAATTTGGACCACAAAAAACTTTTTATACCTATTTATTTGTAAAATTCAAAATTACAAAATAATCCATAAAGAAAATTACTAATAAATACAAAGTGCAATATAATTAAATTTATAATAAATTTTTTAAAAATTTACACCTACTTCACAGATGACTTTGCTAATTCTCTGCTCCTCTTTTTTTTCTTTATCAAATTAAAATATCCTTTGAAGTATGATTAATATTAATATTTGCAGTTTTATCTTCTCTCATGAGTCGTCAAATATATGGCAAAATTTATGAAATATCAAGGTGATATAAAAAAAGAGACATTGGCATAAAAATTTGTTATTCTTAATTAGCCAACCAATTTTAGAGGTCACCTCCACCTTTTTATTTCCAAGAGATCATATATACAATAATTACCTCCATTTCATAGTATTCATGATGCAATGCCGAGTTTATGGCATTTTGAATATTAATAATGCTATATATTAATTTGCAGTTTCAAATAATTAGTGCTTAAGAACAAAATGAAATGAAGAAGAAGAGATAAACATTCATATTGAGTATAAAATATTAGGGCATTTTTTGTTATTTTGAGAGGTGTGTAGAGCAAAATGTTTAATTTTAAGTTTTAATATGAGTGCATTAAGAAAGTGGATGTAAAAATAATTTTGTTTGGGGGATGGGGAGACAAAACCTAAACCCAACTCATTTCACTATTTTCCCAACCCAAACAATTTATTTTGGGTTGGACAATGGGTTATAGGTTTTATGCCCACCCTTATTTACATTTATAGAAAAATATATATTTTTCATGTATACAACATGTCAAAAATAAATCAAAAGTAAGGGTATTTAATGGTTCAAATTCATTAAATTAGTCAAATTCAAGTCCAATCCATTTTATATTAAGTTGTATATTTTAGATTTAATCTAATCCAATTATTGATTGAAATCTAATATAATCCAAACTAATAAAACGCCAAATCCAATTTAATCTAATATGATCAATTTGATTAAAATTAAAAATTTCAAATAATAATCATCAATTATTCTCTAGAGTTCTAATTATCAACAATTAAAAAAATATATCAACTCCATTAATTATTCATTATCACGTTTTTTATAATCATATGATTAAAAAAAATTAAAATTTGAATATTGAAAGCAAAACATTCATTGCACCTTGCAGTTTATACTTTTGTTATTTTTGTATATTTATAGTTATGCAAAATTGTCTTTTATTTTTTTAGCAAATTAAATATAAATGCGACATGCAACTTTTTTAAAAATAAATAAATAAAATAAAAATTAATTGGTTGGAATAATTTATTTTTGGATTTAAACACATAGATCCATAAATTAATCTAATAACATTAGAATTTTGATTTTGCAATCCAATCAAAAAGTCAATCCAACAAAAAATGAGTTAATTTGGATTAGATTGATTGATTTGATTGGATTAAATTAAATTGTGAATTTCCATAATCAAAAGTTATGGAATTGTACCATTATATGAAATAACTCCTTTTACAATTAATTTATAAGTTTACCAAAAGATAAATTTGTAGTAGACATCTTATAAATTTATCAATACTAACTCAAAAATCTACTCCCACTAATATTGATAGATTGATATCTCCACTCAAATTTGTGAGAAAGAAAAACCAAACATTATTACTTTGGGATTGAGAGATGTTGTGATTGAAGCCTTGGATGCTTAATAAAGTGAGAGTTGTATATGGAAAGTATTGTCAAGTGAAAAATTGGCGTTTCTTAAATAATTTAGTAAATGTGCTTAAAATTAAAAAGAAGCAAACAATTCCAGTTATACCTTAACTATGTTGATAACTTGGAGGAAACTACAAGGTTGATTGCCTGAACGCTTTCTGATTTGAATGGATTAGTGGGAACGAGATTGGAAAAGTTCCAATATTGTGGCCGGTTAAAATATTTTATGTCGACCGCTCAAAGAATGAAAATAAAAAATTATGTCGGCCTCCCATTAATTCAACAGACGTGTTATTAAACGATACATGGGAATTAATGGAGCCGAAGTCCTGAAATAGACATAGCGGTAGTACACTAAAGATAGCCGTAAGTAGTACAACTTCTGGAGGTTGCAGCTTCTGTACGCTACATTAATTTTATCTTTTATAAGCATATTTTTTTAAGAGTCCTTTAGTATTTATGAATTATGGATGATCATTTATTCTATTATCGTATTTACACTTATTTTTATTTTTTTAAAATTTTCATTATTTTTTTATATAAATATAAATTATTATCAAATTCATATAAATTTATAAACTGTCTATATATTTTTTTCATATTTATTAGTTTATTTTTTCTTGTTCTAAAGATTGTATTTTTAATTTAAAAATTATATATATAAATTTATTTTATTTTTCTAATCAAAGAACATATGATTTATACTTAAACATAATTTTTGTATTCTTTCTATAGTCTATTATACTAAAAATTGTTGATATTATTCATAATGTTTCTTTTTATATTAATATACTAAAAATTTTATAAATTTATCTGTAAACTTCATTCTTTTTTCTAATACTATTTCATCTTCATTAATATTAATATTATATTTTTCTCTTATTTCTTGCATCGGATATAATTATATTTTCTTATGTGATTTTTACTTTCTTTTATTTCTTTAACTAAATTTTTTTATTTTAGTCTTATTTTTTATTTTTTATATATATAAAAAATCTATTATTCCAAAACTTCTTGGTTGTAGTTTTTGTGAAAAAGTTAATATTAATTAATTTAGATTTTATAATTTTATAATTTTTTATTATTTTTCTTACTTACTTGACAAAGTGTTATTTCTATTTTTAATTTTTATATTTTGTAGTTTATTTCCTTTATTTCATCGTTTAAGTGTAATAATATTTTTTTAACTCTTACGGTATTATTTTCATTATTTATTAATTCATTAAGGGTTTGAATGATATTTTCACAGTCAAGGATGTTAGTTATGTTAGATGTAACTTATCCATCTCCGAAATTATTTGGTTAAGAATTTATTGTGACTTCCCCTCCCACTTATGGCGACAAGGGGCTTTGTTTGAATCATTCCTTCCGTGAGTATCGTGAAGGATAATTTTTAAAAAAATATTTAAAAGAATAAATTTTGAGTTATTTTATAGTGAATTAATTTTTTTTTAAATTTTATTTTTATTTTTAAAAATCATAAATTATCTTTATTTAAAAAAAAAGATAAATTGAAGTTTTCACAAGAGGTAATTTGAAATTAATTGTATATAAAATTAAATATGGTTTCAAATTTTTAAATTCGATCCAAGCTACAATATCAGAGACCTAATTTAAGCAAAATTTTTAAATTAAAAAATTGTATTATAATTAAGAAAAAAGACACTTACACTCCAATGTTTGGGGACATAATCATATAAATACCTAAATTTTCAATAAAAGATGCAAAACCACCTTTTATATATAATACTCTTTAGTTCTATTAACTCAAAAGATTGAGTCTAATTTTTTATGATAAATAAAAATACAATATTAAAATAAATGTAACAATATATACATTCTTAAATAAAATTTTTAAAAAATAGAAACATAATATTAAAATAAACATATAAAAATTTAAAATTATTTTCAATATAAAATAATTTTAATATTATTAATGCATGAGATATATTTTATTAATTATAAAATCTATTTACCCAAAGATTTATTTAAAACTTTTATAATAAATACACATATATTATTAAAATAAATATAATAATTACATTTTAAATACCATTTTATATACTAAAAGAAATTCTAATATTATCAGTCTACTAGGTAAATTAAATAATTGAAATTATATTTGTATTTATTAAAAAATTAAAGTTAATTTTTTAATTATTATCTATAAAGAGTATTATAATTAAAGAGAGTCTTGGCATTTTTTACTAAAAAAGTAAAGGTCTAAATAACTATTTTTTAAGCCTTAGAAGTATAAGTGTCATTTTTTCTATAATTAAAAAAAAAAAAAACCGAGTTTATTTACAATAAAAGTTCTTTGAGAGAAGGCATGGGAAAAAAACTTATGTGAAACGGATATATTACTTCAATGTGTGGCAGAACAGGGGGCCTAGTGTGGGATCAACACTATGAAACCGTTAAGTTATCTTATCCTATTTTAAAAGCCAGTGCTCTATTAAATAGTATGACAAACTGATAAGAAATTAAATATGAGTTTTTCTTTATAAATAAAAAAATATTATAATATTTATTTTAAAAAAATTAATATGTAAGTAATAATTTATTAATTAATTAATTATATTATTTTATAAAACGTGTTGAAGACTTCGTTGGCAAATAAAAGTTGAAAAAAATCTTTCTGAGATTCAAAAGTTGGAAGGCCAATCCAGCAGTGAAGAGGGCCCCAGCAGTTAATTGGCTTACACATCAAGTCATCAACATTCAATTTCAATTTCAATACCGAAGGTTTAAATTCAATGCACCTTGTCTTTCCGTCAGCACAATAGAAGCCAACCATTATGAATCCCACACGCACCGCCCTCATCATCATCTAACTAGAATCCCGACCGCCTCCTCTTCCTGCATTTTCCAGGTCAAGTCAATTCCCTTAATTACACTTAACAAAAACAAACAAATAACATGTACTATTTTATTTTGGATAAAGAGATTGTATTTGCAATTAGGGTTTTGATAAAAGAAAGTAAAAAACAAAATAATTACACTTAACTAGTGTACCCACGAGTAATCAAGTTTTATAAAATGCCAATTTGGACTTATTGTTAGCTATGTAAAACTTTTTTTTTTTTTTTGTTGAATATTGATTTGTAATATTATTATAGATATTATATTATTATTTTATTTATAATTAAATTATACAATTAAGACATTTCATAATATATATATTAATCTTCTAAAATATTATTCAAATTTTTTTAACACTGCTCACTTTACTTATTTTTTATAAAATATAAATCTGATTTTAATTAATTATTTAATAATTAAAAAATAAAATTAATTCTCATAAATATTTTTATAATAATTTAAATTTTTGTTATTGTGAATATAAAATTTTTTTTATTAAACTATACGTTCATTGGTAGCCTACAAAGCTCATTGGTGTTAGCTAGCTCCTAGCTATGTAAGCCAGAATCCGTCTTTCTGGTTAAGCGAAGGACCCGGTCTTCGCAGAGATATTAGTTGGTCAAGCTTTGATGCCTTTTACACATGGGGTCCAGTGAGTGTCAAATCTGCTTCGCTATATATGTTGGGAGTTGTTATTTTTCCACAGGCAATGCCAATCCTGTAGGTTCCAATCACATGTTCTTTCAAGCGGAAGCACAGCACATGTGGATTTTGGTGACAAAGCCATCTGTTCCTTTTTTTTTTTTGGCCTTTTCAAAAAAATAATTGAGTGGAAAAATTCCTATTATGAAATATAAGTATGATAGATATTTTTTTAATATTAATAAAGTAAAAATTTGAGTAGTATTTTATGATTATCTATGTAATATTAGTTGGAAATATTAAAGATTGAGTGGTATAATGTATAATAGTTATCTAATTATAATATGAATATAGAAAAGAAAAAAAAAAAAAAAAGAGAGAGCCTAACTTTGGCTAATAACTTAGACTGGTTAAGGAGTCATTATTTTATAAATAAAATTGTATCATATTTAATTATTTGGATTCAGATTATAGATATAAATTATTGAGTTGCATGGTCATACGAACTTTGATTTTGATGATAACAAATTACATATTAATGATAAAATGATAAATATATATTTTACAATCTCACTAACTTTTAAAGGACAAGAATTGTTCATGTGAGATTAAGTTTAATGTACTTAATAGACAATGGCACAAAATTCATTAAATCAAAAACAAGTGTCAATGGTATTAACTTAAGTGATTTCACTTATCATATTTTGTATAAAATTAATATGATTAAATATCATATTTTTCATGATATTTTAAATAAATTATTATTTTCATAATATAAAAGTTTTATACTAAAAAGAAAAATAATTTTTTGAAATTAGTTGTTTTCAAGTTTAAGGGCTAAATTTAAAAAGTTTTGAGAACTTTAAAATCAACAAGTATTATTTGAAATTCTATAAATGGATTTATTTGAAAACTTTTATTAAATTTTTGGGCTATAGTAAGTTTCTAAAAGTTTTGAGCCAAAACTATTATTTTAAAAAGTTTTCATTGTAACGCCAAACTATTTTACTATAGCACGACTAACCATTTATTTGTAAATGGCTAACCGATAGTTTTTAGAGAGGAATTTATTTTACAAATAACTCCATGGAGATCGTTGGAAAGTAACGACGATCCGATAATTCAAATTTTTACATAACGATAACTTGCATAAAGTCAAAATGATGATTCAATAGTATGTTAACAATGATCCGATTATGCTTAGAAAGTCACTAATAACTAATTTTCTTCTCAAACTATAAAAAGTTAAATCAAACTCATTTCAAAAGAGTTATCCAATCTCTATCAGACTTATACTTGTTCATAGGAATCATCTTGAACTTTCATTTGCTTATTTATATATATTGATTCATATTTGGGCTATCATTTACTTATATACTCTTGTGAAGAGTGTGATATTTGTAATTTTCATTTCAACATAAAAAATTTAGTTATTATAAGTGTGAGAAACACCTGTGGAAAAGAAATGTGAGTGATACACCACTTGTAAAAGTTGATTGACATCTTGAAAATCAATTGTAAGATTTTTGGAATCTTATATTATAATATTTTGATAATAGAATCCTCAAACTTGGTTTACTTAAAAACGTAGACGTAGGCAGGTTGCTGTACCACATAAAAATATAGTATTCATTTTTCTCTTCTCTCTTATCTTTTTATCTTTATTTATTACTTAAAATTTACTCATATTGAAATTTCTTAAGATATTTACTTGAAAGATATTATTATTATTATTATTACTAGTTACATTGATATAAAATAAAAATAAAATTAATAATATGAAATATTTATTTTAGTTATCAATTGTTATATATACACAACTAAAAGTATTTTATATAATGTTTATAAATATGTAAATAAATTTTATTCAATATTAAATTCAGTTCAATTATTTACATTTTTAGACTAAAGTCTATTAGTTTGGATGGAAAAAAAATAGCAATTTAATACATTTTCCCTAAAATATACATTGTACAATCCAGCAAAGAAAATATTGTTAGATTATGTTTATATAATAGATACATTTTTAAAACTTTGCCAGATAATATTTATGAACATTTAAAGCTTTCAACTAAATAAAAAGGAATAAAAATACGAATACACCAGTTTATCAGCATTTGAGCACTACCGCCATTATGGTGCATTGCCATTCGCCATAAACGTCAGAAGAGTGCCAGGCAATAGGCCAAATCAATGGGTCATTTTAAAGTGGTTTTTGACTTTTGCGTTGTTTTATCATCGAATTATGTTAAAATTGTACATTCGAATCTATCAATTAGTTTATCGTGCGAGAGTACCAATATTCCTCCTCCTAAAATAAATATATATTACTTATTGTATTATTATTTTATAATAATAAATAATTTTTATGATTATATAATTTTATAGTATTATCTTTATTTTTAAATATATTTTTATTCATATTTATTATAAAATAAATAAATTATGTAAATATAAATTAAAATAAAAAATTTAAGTATTAAAAATAAAAAATATATATTTTAATGTGAATAAAAATTAATAATAAAATATATTTTTTATATTTTTTAAACATGTTCTAGAGATGGCAATGAGATGGAGTGCGGATGGAGAGACCTATCTCATTCCCCACCCCATTCAAAATTTTATCTCTATTCTTCATCTCATTCTTCAGTAAATTTAGTAGGGTGGAAATAGATAATTCCCATGTAAGAAATAGTTTTCTCATCTCCATCTTATTTTTCATTTATTTATTTTGTAGTAAGTATAGATACATAATTTAAGTAAATCAAAAATTAAAGACTTAAATAAAATCACATCATATTATAAAGTATTTAAATTATTAAAAAAAATTAAAAATTTAAAACAATATCTTCGAATAATATTAAAATTGTAATATATTTAAAGAGCATAATATCTTAAAAGAGAAAAGAAAACAAAAGCACGATACCGTAAAAGAGAAAATAAAATATGACAATATTTTAAAATTAAATAAAGATCATATTATAAGATTTTTTTTATTATAGCCTATATTTTATTAGATGAAAATAAAAAAAAATATTAACCAATATTGTAATTAAGAAAAAAATTATTAAATAAAAAAAATATTTACATATAATGGGGGATTAGGGTGGAGAGTACTAAATTAAATCCAACTTCATTAAGAATTTTTGAATTATTTTTCTTATTCCCTACTTAATTTTTTAAAAATTATTTAAAATTCACTATATTTTAAGTAGAGCTCTATTGGATTCCATACCTGTAGAGAATTTTACTATCGCTAACATGTTCATATAATAAATATATATTTTGCATTTTTAAGATAAATTATCAAGCAAAATACTCATTTACTCTTTTTTCTTTAAATTTTTTAATACTAATTTTTTTTAAATATTATAAAAATAATGAAATTATTAATAATATATATTAATTTTAATAAAAAAAATTGATAATCTTCCATATTAAAATATGTGGTATGGAATGGTACGCAGATGGTGCTGTTCACGCGTTAAGCTTATTTTTCACTCGATGCACAAAATTCACCCACTCTTTGTCCATTGATGCTCGACTGTTTGTGATATCAGCATGGTCGGGGACCGACTTAAAAAGTTATAAAACCCACGTTGAGCTCCTGTATAAATATAAGAATCACATATGTATTGCCTTTTTCTCTTTTGCGTTCTGTTTGGTTTAGAAATTGTCATGGAAATTTGATTGCGTGGTCGATTAATTATCTCATACGTAGGCAATGGCGCGCAATCAATGATTGTACCTAGGAAAATCATTTGTCATATCTAATTATTGGATGATGAAGTATCTTTTAATTTATTTTCACTTGTATTCAAAAAGTTATAAAACCCACGTTGAGCTCCTGTATAAATATAAGAATCACATATGTATCGCCTTTTTCTCTTTTGCTTTCTGTTTGGTTTAGAAATTGTCATGGAAATTTGATTGCGTGGTCGATTAATTATCTCATACATAGGCAATGGCGCGCAATCAATGATTGTACCTAGGAAAATCATTTGTCATATCTAATTATTAGATGATGAAGTATCTTTTAATTTATTTTCACTTGTATTCAAAAACCGGCAGCTAACACGCACCTGTACGTTTCAGAATTCACATGGATGAAACGTGCCTTACCATTTTCAATCTTATATTAGGTCAATGAATCATGTTGCCGAAAGGGTCAACTTGAATGAATAATGGAAGTTTAGAAGAAAATTTTTAAAATACATCAAAGATAATAAATAAATTAATATCTATTATATTATTAAATTTTATATAACCACTAAATATTTATTAATTTTTAAAAATAAATATGCATATATAACATTATTTTTTTATTTTTTAATTAATAAAATACTTTAGATATATTTTAAAATTTTTAAAAAATACAGAATCAATAGAATCTGTTTGTGCCAAAAGCAAAAATATAAAATATTTAAAAACTATTTTGATGACAATCGAAGCTTTAAATGGCTTCCAACTACTTAGGAGTTTCCTTGATTTCCCTTTTAACCAAAAATAGGAATTTTTATTTGCTGGGGCCAGCGCCGACAATATGATGTTCAAATTTAGAAGTAATAATTCTAATCACCCAAAAAAAAAAAAACTATAAGTAGTGAAAAAAAAAAGGTCATGAAGATCGGAATTCGCATTAGGTTAGATAAACAGGAATGTATAGTCGCAAATTAATTTGTTAGCACAAATTATTAGAAACTCAGATGGCAAATAGTGGTGGAACCACACAAATTTTTTAATTTCAACCAAATCCATTTTTTTTCTCCTGTATGGCTTTGTATAAAATAAAATAAAAAAAGTCTAAAATTTGCATTTTTAGCATACCCGAAACTAAATGAAAATATTTAGAAGAAGATTAAAATCTTTAAGTAAATTCAATTTATCAGCTTTAAAAGTCTAGCTCTGTCACATTGGATGGATCAAAATATTACATAAATCACATAATTTATTTTTTATTACTTTATATTTCTATGCAACCAATACTATCATTTTAAGAAATATTTACCCTTATTCAAAAGGAGCAAGTCTCGTTGAGGCTGAACTATACCTTTACCGTATGATGAGAACAAGAGTGGTGCTGGACTACATAAATGGAGAAATTCGAACTTAATAAAGATGTTCATAGAAAATTAATTGAAGGTGGCCCCTAGACTTTGTAGCAGCAACCACGTATTATGTTGGGACTCATAAAAGATTTGATGTTTTAGGGTGATCCCAAACAAGTTTTTTCAATTGATATTAATATAATTTTTATTATACACACACACACACACACACACACACACACACACACACACACACACACACATATATATATATATATATATATATATATATATATATATATATGAGAGAGAGAGAGAGAGAAAGAGAGAGACTGAGAGAAGAGGCTATTCCAAATTAAAATTTTTATTTAAAATTTTGAACCATTAATTTCATATAATCTAAATATTCAATGAGAGTCAAAATAGTGTTTAACTACATTTATTCATCTACCAATAAATTGAAGTTTATATATATATAAATATATATACACACATATTACACTAAGAGTCATTATCTAATAAGAATTTCTTTATTTTATGATAAAAGACAAGTTAAAAAGATAGAAAAACTAAATTTTTAATATATTATAAGACATAATACACTACATTAAAATATGTATTTAGTGTATTTCTCTTGTCTTTTAACTATTTTTAACTTTAATAAAGTAAGGGATCTCTTATTGAAAAGTTAGGTTATTTCAACTTAAATTTTTTATTTAAATTTCTTTAAACAAAATTTGGGTCATTGATCTCATTCAATCAAATGGTGGATGAATTAGCATCATTAAATGCTAAGCTATTCATATATTGATAAGGGATGTATGGATTATCGAGAAGGTGGTTCCCTCGGACTGCCGAATTTTCACGAGTGAATAAAAAATTAGATCTACAATAGTTCTTGATCAAATAGAGATTTTTTTCTTTTGACTATATTTTGATTGTGACTACCACTAATGATATTCTTTTTTGAAAAGTTCAGATATTTTATTGATCCACTTATTTCTATTATGTCAATATTAATTACTACAATTAAAATTCAAGTTCTTATTTATAGTCACAAATTTATGTCTCATAATTAAGGATATTTGAGATTTTTCCCTTTCATTGCACGATTTCTTATTCATATAGATACAAATAGAATCTATGCGGCAATTACTTAGAAGTATATTTTGTGTAAAATGAGAATGCCACTAACAGATATAAAAAAAGATTTCAATATACTAACACATAGAAAGACATAATGTCTAATGTATTGATATATATATATATATATATATTCTCACACTTTCTATATATATAATTTTTCTATAATGAGAACATCCTTATTCAAAGTGAGGATCCAATGGTAGAAAAAAATATAGATTTCAATACTTTAATAGACAAAAAGTAGGTTTCTAATATATTGAAATATGTGTTTTTTTTTTTTGTATTTTAGTAGCATCTTTCGTTTAACAAAGTGAGAATATCCTTATTGGATAAAAAAATCTCTCTATAAAAAAATCTCTCTATCTCTGTTTGTGTAAGTGTGTGTATATATATATAGGCTTGCCTGCCATCAACACCAGAATAAATGGAGTTTTATGGAAAAACTACTAGTGGAGGAAGTCCTCTAGGGATAAGAAATATAGAGCTAAAGAGAGAGTAAAAAAGGAATCTGACGTATGAGTTAATAGTATCGAGGGTTCGAATCCTTATCTTTTCATTTCGGTTGATAGCTTAGTATCTTTCGAATTTACTTTAGTGAAAATTTTTACTCTTTTTTTTAATATTAACAGGGAATCGAAAAAATCTTAAGAACATCTATATAAATAAAGTAAGCAACTTCCTTTTTCATTCTTTGTGTCTAAGATTATATATTGGATCATTAGACATGAATTCAAAGATGAAGAGTGAAACAAAGAATATCACTATGGTGTAAATAAAGAGTTTGAGATTAAGTACTATACAATCTTTAAATTAGGTTTTGGGAAACGAAAAAGAGAGTAAATTCTTTATTTTTATACTACATATCTAATTTTGACATCAACAAATGAAGTTCTTTTTAAAATTTGATTATCTTATAGAGATAATCATTTTTAGAAATTAAATTCACACAATTAGAATTGGGCAATGGAATACACTATGTTGGTAGTCGAAACGGCATATTCTCTCACTATGTCATAATACCTCGCTTTGTATATGGGTACAATTTTAGCTGATTATTTTATATAACATGAATGACACACTTTAATCATTTGTGACGATCCCTCCAAACAAGAATAAGTTCATCGAAAAATGTCTCTTCTATTATGAAAACTACATAATAGCGAAGCTTATCTTAAAGATGCTTTTTATTTGCATTCACGACTTTTGGAAATAACCACAAGTTAGGTTAGTAGTTAGGCAAAGGAAGTATGATTGCTTTACCAATATTTAAGTTGGAATCCCATTCTAACTAAAGATTCTTGTGATTTCAGATGATCCAACTATAGGAGAATTAAGAATAGAAATATTTCCCCTATTTTCCACCCTTATATTTTGGTCTTAAAAACTATGGTTTTAAGAATGAGTATTTGCCTTTCTCCACCCCTTATTGCCCAATTTGAAAGTGGGCAGCTATTGCATTTCACTTATTGAGTAGGGATCTATAGTCGGTCCGTAATCTCTTGATACCGTGCAAGTAGTGCTAGACGAAGCATAAGAGAGAACGTCAACTTGATAAATACTAACATTGGTGAGAATCCAATGCCCCTGGTTCCTCAAAAAGTTTCATCCATGGAGAGTGTGTAAGGCATAAGATCAGGCCAAAAGTCATAGTCGATGGACTACAGGTAAATATTCTTATATCACCATTTGTTGGTCTTGAGGGATAAGGAGGTTAGGTTAGCCAAAAGATGCTTATCCGTTCAAGCACGGCAGGTACATTACTTTTTAGGGTAAGACCAGAAAATGACCTAAGCCATTGTTTGAGTACCAAGCGCTACGACGTTAAAGTAATCCATGTTATACTCTTAAAGAAAGCTCAAATACATGTATACTTAGTTAAAGGCCACTTGTATTTATGGCAAAATCCCTAATTCAAATTGAAACGTGCAATGATTCAGTATATAAGTTTTGATTTTCCTTTTTTTTTCTTAAAACAAAAAAATAGTCACTTTATGCCCAAGAATTCTCAAGAAAAATAATAATTTATTACTATTATATAGTATATAATAAGATATCAAAAGCAAGAAATGCAAGATCTATTTTGCGTATCACTATAGAATTCTTAAGAAAAATAAAAGTTTATTATACTATCGGGTAAATTAAGAAGAATTCTTTATTGGCTAAATGGCAATTTTGAATTTTGAGATTTGTTTAAATTATTGGATAACTTGATTTATAATAATAAGATTAACATTTTGTTTCTATTATAGGGATGTGGTAAAGAAAACATGGATATTTAGAACAAAGGGTTGAGAAACACAACACTATTTTGCTTGAACAACACAGAGTTGGAGCTGGGCTTCTTTTTGTAATATTATAGATGTGAAATTAATGGAAAAAAATTAGATTCAATTGTCAATTGTTTCTAAGGATTGACTACACATTCGAATTATAGCATATGCTTTTGAATGATTTTCCATAATGACACAATCCTCTTCCCGATGAGCCCCCTTTCTTCTCGACCTACAGAGAAAATATAGGACTGGTGCCAACAGGAAGAAAGTACTCGTTAAAATGGGATTACTAATTAGGAGTGGGTAAACCTAGTCTAACTTAATTTAAATTTGATGGGTTAAGTGGGTTATTGTGGGTTAATTGGGTTAATTTTTTTTAACTTAATTAATTATCGATTTGAATTGAGTTAATTACGATAAACCCATCTAACCAACCCAGCTCACATAAATAATAATATTTATTTATTTTAGAGTTGGTAAACATTCCAGCTGAGCTTATGACTATTGATTGACGTGATAACATATAATTGCTTGATAAATTTATTATCTTACTGTTTTAATTTTAAAAGCAAGTTAGTTTCAGTTTTTCTTTTTTTTTTTTTAATAAATATTATACATCACTTTCATTTTATTATATGACATGATTCTATTTAATTATCTAAAATGTCATAATTTAGGATTAAAAAAAGAGATGTGGGAAATTAATGACACAACTCAAAAGTGTTTAATTTACTCTCAATTATAAGAATGTCTAGTTATAATATAATCTGGTAAGTCTAGGGTCGAACCATAGGAAATTTTGAATTTAATAGTCAATTATTAAATAAAAATTAATAGTAAAAAAAAGGGATTATCAGTTTAAAAAGTGTTAAGGTTACGAAATTCACTCTTGATATTCAAATTATGCTCATAATATTCTCTCATATTTATATTTTGTATTTTATTTATTAGTCAAATATTATGCCGTTTAATTTTTAACTAACCAATTTTATGGATAAATATGAGAATGAAGTATATCATGTGCCACAATTAAATTGTAGTGTCGACATAATATCAAAATATCATATAAATATTATGATATCTAAATTTATAAATTAATATAACATAAAAATATTTGGTAAATGAAAATAGAAAATAGTAAATATATTAAATAAAATAGAATTTAAATTCACTTGAGAGAGATATTAATTCCATAATTTAAATAATTGAGCTTCACATTTCATCATAGCTTAGCAAATATTAGTCACTCATATCACTTATTTTATTTGATAAACTTTTGAATTATATTCCAAGAAAATTTTAAGAACTTGACACAAAAGAAAAAATAGAAGAAGAAAAAAATTGAAAGAAAGAATTTTTGTTTCTCATCTTAGCTTCACCTTCTCTTCTTCATTTTTTTTTTTTCTCCTTTCTCTCTTCTCTTTTCTCAGTCTCTGCACTTCTCTTTATATAGGAAACGATCCTTGTCTTCTTCTTCTTTTATTTATTTATTTATATTATATTATTATAACATTATATTAAATATTTATATAAGCTTATCAAAAGTGGCGTGCACTCCAAATTTTTTAATATAATATATTTCATTTATTTATTAATTATTACAAAGCAACTGTATTTCTTTTATTTTTCTTTTTCATTTTTTATTTTTCTTCATTCTCAAAATATACATATAATAACAAAATATAATAATTAAGATAAAAATTAATATAATAAAATATAATTTACATAAAATTACATATGCGTAGTATTAAGATAAAATGTGAGTTATGCCCACATTAATTAACACTTTAAGTGAGAAAATAATAATTTAAACATTTATAAAATATACTCTTTCTGGTACTAATCACACTTTCTAACTAGCTTATTGCTAGTCCCTAGCAATTAAAGCGTTATATTAAATTAAGATTTACAAAATTCACGTGCAAGTTAATAGTTGTTCATCTATCATCTAAACCACCAAATAAATAAATTCTCCCAAAATTTATCTATTCTAACTTTTTGGCATTCACTTCTTATTCAAAATATCACCCAATCTTCTTTTTTGCTCAAGAAATTAACACAATACTTATGGGGCTTCATTAAAAGAGAACAATAATTTTACTCCAGTGATTTATTAGAGATAATATTTTTATTACGCAGTAGATTATTCATAAAATTTAAAATATTACATCTTTAATCTATGTAGCGAGCTTTGAGCTAATGAATCCTGCATAAATTGGCCTTAGGGCACTAGGTGCTAAAACAACCCTACGGGCTTAATTACTCAAATTTTAGATAAATAAAAAAAATAATATATTTGCAATCCATGTTGCAAGCTTTGGGCCAATGACTCCTAGATCAATTAGCTTTAAGGGCATTAAGTGTTAAAACACTTCTACGGACTTAATTGCTTGGGTTTTAAATATAGTAAAATTATATACATTTATTTCTCAATCAATCTTTTTAAAGAAAAAATACACTGTCCACTACCTTAAAAATTATCTCTAATAAATTAAAAGAAAAAAATATTATATAAATTTTAACTTACAACCTACTAGCATGTGTCATTGTGTGTGTGTGTGTGTGAAGAATGATTTAATAATACATGTTTAAATAAATAAATGATAGAAAGATTTAATTATTGATTATCAAATGGAGAATTCACAAATTTGAGCAATTTAAAGAATAGGGAATAAAAATAACTTAATGTAAATTTCATAATCAGAAAATAATACAGACTAGACTATTATGATGCATCTCAAAAGTAGTGACTTTTTACACAATCATCCTAGACAATAAAAAAAATTGTTTTGTTTAGATTTTTTTTTAAAAAAAGAAAAATAAGCAAACACATATATTTACAATTTACATAAACTATCTCCACCCTTTAATTGAATCTAAACATTATTCTTAATATTTTATAATTTAAAGACATGCATGCAAAAATGAAAAACAGACAAAATAAACATAAAAGAAGAAGTAGAGAAGATCATATCTGAATTTGTTGCAGAAGCTTAGAATAAGAAACATTAAAATTTTATTTTTTGAAAAGAAAGGAAAAAAAAAGATTTTAAGATTATAAAATAGGATGTGTTTCTAGAAAACAACACTCTATCTTCAGCCATCGATTCAAAATTTATCCAAACTTAGTCTTTACAAAAAAAATTTAATAAAAATATTATCAAGATTGACACATTCCATAACTGTCAACTATTTTCTTCCTCCAACCTAGATGAGAAATTGTCATCAATATTTTAAAGGAAAGAAGTAGACTTTAGAAGACATTACATGAAGACTAAAAGATATTTACGAAGAAAGATTTAAATCTAATTTGCACTTCTTAGTACTGTCACTGCTATCATCTTCGATTGACCAATCTAATGCCAAAGCCATGGGTTCTAGCTCTAGTTTGTAAGCTTGTAAAAGATCAAGTAACTCATTAGTAGTAGGAATATAAATAAATATTTTTTAACTGTGAGAGGAATAAGGTAATTGTTGATTGTATGGTTAAGAAATGTGAGCAAGTTAATATAAAAATTATTAACATTTAACAAACCGATGAGTTTATGATGAATGTTCAAATGGGCCCAAGACGTAAATGAAATTAATGCCTTTAGAGTTGTAAGATCACTTGGCAAAAAGATGAAAGCATAAACACGATCTAACATTTTGGATATTCTCTCTTGCATACCTGAGACGACTAACTCTTCTTCAGTTGGTGGGCCGGATAAGCATTTTAGAGGTGTTTCAGTTTGAATAACCCATGATCACCTCCTCCATAAACTAGGTATAAGTTTCTCTCTACTATGAAATGACCAAGATCTATAGCTGCAGCAAAAAATTTCTTGTACTTTCTATAGCGAAACTCAGAAAGTATACAAATATTTTTAAATTGTCTACTCGAAGATGCTGCCATTTAAAAATAATTTATGAGGATTTAAATAAAAACACATTGACGCGTGAATCATTGACTTATAATCCAAAAGCAAAAAGATAAAGCAAATAATAAAAGGAAAAAGAAAATAGTAATTAAGCATAAATAACACTATTAAAAGTAATAATGTATAAAATAAAATATTATTAAAAGAAAAATGATATTTACAGGTATTTGCAAGTATGACTCACATCTTTCTTTGGTTTTACGTCCATTAATGACTTGAATGCTCTTTATGGGTAGAGTATAGGCTTTCCACCCAATTTTCTTATAAATTGGCAAATAAGGTTTTTTGAGTCAGATTCCTAAGACTAAACTGTACGCTTTCCTTTTGGAATAGTGTTCAATACTTTTGAATTAAGATATTATCTAACTATTCTTTACTCGTGCCATCTTTAACGAATTTAAATTTATATTCACAAGTATCAAAAACTATTCCTAAAGATTTACAACACTCTTGCAGTTATGTCTTACACAATTACGACATTCAGAGTTAAGTTGTTTAGCTTTTCTCATTTTAGTGCATGTGTTTTTTTCAAAACAAGGTAAGTAAGAAATAAATAGATCATAAACCTCACTTGCTAATTGAACCATTTCTTTAATTAACCAACGAACGTTAGAAGGAATGCCATAGATCATTAACAAACATAGCTAGATCATTAACAAACATAGCCGCTCACATCGAGTTTTGTAAATTTTCCTGAGAGCATTATGAGGGAGAGAAGGAAAATGCTTATTCAGTTTTTGTTATATTTCTTCCATATTTATTTTTTTCGGATTCAATTATTGTGGGAGATTGAAAATAACCACTTAAAAATTCACAGAGTCCTGTTATCTGCCATTTATACGAAAAGGTAATTTAAAAATACCAATGATACAAATCAACTTTGAAAATTCAAATCAAACGTAAAAAAAAAAAAAGGAAAAGACAAATAAAATAAAATTAAAACTTACATTCGTTCTCTTATTACATTAACTTCAAATTCCAATAGAACGTCATAAATACCACTCTTCTATTTTCCAGAGTTGTCTTTCTAGGTCTTCAACATATGATACAATTTTTGGGGGTCGTTGATCCCAAATTGGATCTGATTTACAACTTTGCATCAAACTTGTTAAGTAAAATTTTACACGTAAAAGTGTTTTAAGATATTTCAAGAGGATCTTTCTAATTGAGGTATTCATGACATATAATAAGAGAATACACAATTGTTTAACAAACACGTTTAAGTAAGAAATATTATATTCTTAATAAATATGCAATGTAAAACTAAAAATAATAAAACAATTAAATGGTAAAATAATAATAAAACAAAAAATATATATTAGTCACACATTAAAGATATAATCAAGAATTGGTGGGTCACTCAAGTTGATTCTAGATATGGTTTTAATCTGTGACCATTAATTTTAAATGTGACACCGTTCTTTAGATTCTCGATTTTTATGGCCACGTATGGATATATACATTTTACAACAAATGAGCTACTCCACCTTCACTTTAATTTCCTTAAAAATAAATAAATACGAGAATTATAAAACAAAACTTTTTGACTAATTTCAAATATTTTTTAATTTTTTTTTATCATGAAAAGCTTTGGTTCTTGCTTTAACAAATCTTGAATTTTCATATACATCATTTCTTAGTTCTTCGAGTTTATTCAATTTTAATTTATGCACATTACCATTATCATTTCTTGAGGAATTCCAAATCTGCTTAAAATATTTTCTTTTAAAACAGTTTTATGATCGTTATGCCAATAAGGAATTGCTTCAATCTATTTTGAAATGTAATCATAGCAACCAAAATATATACAAATCCAAATGATGATGGAAAATGGCCCATAAAATCAATTCCCCAATAATCAAATATTTCAATGAAAAGAATATGATTTAAAGGCATCATATTTTGCTTTGAGATGAATCTTAACATTTGACAATTCTTGCACATTTTACAAAATGCATGCGAATCTTTAAATATTGTAAGCTAATAAAATATACACTGCAATAATATTACAGCTATTTTCTTTGAAGAGAAGTGGTCGCCACATGCTTTAGAATGACAAAATTAAATGACACTACTTACCTCATTGTTTCATACACATATCTAAAAAATTTGATAAGAATAGTATTTGAATAGGTATAGATCATCTAAGTTAAAAATTTTTTACCTCTGTTAAGAATTTCTTCTTATCTTGGGAGTTTCAATCAGATGACATTTCACATGTTGTAAGATAATTAACAATGTTAGCATACCAAGGCATATTGTGTATAGAAAATAATAATTCATTAGAGAAAGGATCATTGATAGGTGTTATATCAATTGAAGATGCATATGTAAGCCTTCACAGGTGGTCTGCAACAGTATTTTTAGCATCCTTTTCATTCTTGATTAAAAAGTTAAATTCTCAAAGTAGCAAAATCCATTATATTAATCTTTACTTGACATCTTGTTTAGACATTAAATATCTAACAACAGCATGATCAGAATAAACAATAGTAGATGATCTAATTAAATACAATTAAAATTTATCCAATGCAAATATTATAGCTAGTAGTTCTTTTTCAATTCTACTATAATTCAAAGTTCTACTTGTGTAATAAATGAAAAAGGGCTTACCTTCCTTTTTTCTGACCGAAAATAGCTCCACAGTATAATCGCTAGCATCATACATTAGTTTGAAAAGTAAAGTCCAATAAGGTGATTGTATTATAGGGGTTGTTGTCAAAAGATTGATTATTTTTTCAAAATCTTTCTGACAATCCTCAATTCATTCAAATGATGTGTCTTTAATTAGAAGGCTACAAAGTGTTCTGGATATAGCACTAAAGTCTTTTATAAACCTCCTATAAAACCTGTATGTCCTAAAAAGGATCAAACTTCCCTCATTGTCTTTGGTGAAGTTAATTTTAAGATAACTTCAACTTTGGCTTTATCAACTTCAATTTCATTATAAGAAATGACATGTCATAAAACAATTCCAAAAACAATAATGAAATGACATTTTCACAATTTAAAACAAGACCTTTTTCTTTGCACATTTTCAAAACTTTTTTCAAATTATCAAGAAAATTATCAAAAGAAGTTCCAAACACAGTTAAATCATTCATAAAGACTTCCAAGCAATTTTTAACCATATCACTAAAAATGCCTAACATGCATATTCAAAATATTGCAGGAGCATTACAAAGTCTAAAAGGCATTCTCCTAAATGCAAATGTTCTAAATGGGCTTGTGAATGTGGTCTTTTCTTGATCTTCTAAAGCTATAGCAATTTCATAATAACCTGAGTAGCCATAAAAAAGGCAGTAGTAGGGTTGTCATGCTACTCTTTCGAGAATCTAATCTATAAATGGAAGGGAAAAATAGTCTTTTTTAGTGGCATTATTTAATTTTCTATAATCAATGCACATGAGCCAGCTAGATGGGATGTGTGTTGGGATTAATTCATCTTTTTCATTTTTTACAACAATTACTTCAGATTTCTTTAGTACTACTTATGTTAGACTTATCCATTTACTATCAGAGATAGGATAGATAATTCCTACATCTAGTAGTTTAAGGAACTCATTTTTTACCACTTTTTTCATATGAGAGTTTAATCTTCTTTATAGCTAATGAGTTGTTTTGGCATTTTCCTCCAAGTGTATTATGTGTGTATAAATTAAAGTATTAATACCCTTTATATCTTTTAAGGTCCAACCAATTGCAGACTTATGCATTTTTAGAACAATGAGTAACTTACCTTTTTGGTCGCTTGTGAGTTAAGAAGAAATTACCATTGGATAAGTTTACTAATTTCTGAGAAACACATACTTTAATTTTTCTGGTAAAGGCTTCAGTTCAAGCTTCGGTGCTTTCTCTTCTTTTATCTTTTCAAGTTGTCTCATATCTTCAAGGTCCGATTGACTGTTGTCATCTTCAGGTACCTGTGTAGGATCAAGTATAAAACATATATTAGTAGTATCACATTCTAATTATTTACTTGATTCAAATGAATTAACAAAAAAAAAATTTCATAGAATTTGTAAATTTCTCATCTTAAATGTATTCTTTAATGATTAGTTCAATGAGTTTAATATCCTCAGTCTTAATATCTTTATATTCTTTATCATGAGATTGTTTACACATGTCGAATATATATAGTGTTAACTTCATATTGCCAAATGATAAGTTCATTACTCCATTCTTACAATTAATTAAAGCACAAGTAGTAGCTAAAAATGGTCGACCTAATATTACAGAAATTTGCTTATATTCATCAATAATTGGTTCAATTTTCAAGACAATAAAATTTATAGGATATATGAATTTATCAACTTGAACCAATACATCTTCAATTATGTTTTCTTTTTACAATGCACAAATATTTCAAAAATTTAACATAAGATGGAACTTGTTTAATGACGCCTAATAAGGGAATATTATCTTTCACTTGCTTGAAGACTTCATAAATCTTTGCGTTGTGGTTTAATTTTTTTGGTTTGATCAATAGTTTCTGTCAAGTTGGTTAAGGTTTGATAGTTTGGTTATTGATTAACTCTTGTTTTTCAATAAATGAATGCAACATATCTCAAGAGTTTTTTTGGGTGGTGGACATAAAGTGGGCAACTGTGAAAATTCTGGCATGGTGGAGGTAGTTGTGAAGGTAGTGCATGATTGTCATTCCTCCAACTAAAATTTAGGTAGTTTCTCTAATTAGAGTTGTATGTCTATGAATATAGATTGAGATTCGGCCTTTTGAAATTGTCTATGATATTCGCTTGTTCATGCAAACTTTCTTTCAGAGCTAGCAAAGTTAGATAGTCCTCTATAAAATGGTCAGTGGAACCGCAAACATGACATAAAGTATCTTGAACAGATTTAATATGATCATTATTTTTCAACTCTAATTCTTCGACTTCTCTAGCTAAGGATGCAAATTTGACTTGAAGATCATGGTCTTCTTTAATGTTGTACATGTCTCCACCAGTTGATGATGGTTTGGGTTTACTTGATGACTCATAAGAAACAATAGTATCCTAATGTTGTGTATTTTTAGCTAATTGATCAAGATAATCTAATGCATCATTAGTACTTTTATCTCTAAACTCACTATTATACATCATTTGAACAATCTGTCTACTTTAGGATGTTAGTCCCTTGTAGAAATATGACACTAACCTCCATGCTAGTAAAAAGTTAAGTAATTCATTATACTTATCCCAATACTGGTAAAATGTTTCTTCTGACTTTTGAGTAAAATTAGTAATTTGTCTCTTGAAAGAATTTGTTTTGTGGGGTGAATTTTTTTTTTCCAAAAACTGTTCTTGCATGTTATTCCATTTTGTTATTAATTCAGATATGAGGTTTTGTAGCCAAGTTTTAGCTTTATTTTTTAATAAAAAAGGAAATAGCTTTAATCAAATTATGTTCATGCTAAATTTTTGATCTGTGTATATATTACAAGCTTCTTCAAAGTCTCTTAAATGGAAGTATGGATTCTCAGATTCTAAACTATGAAATGTTGGTAAAAGTTAGATAATAACTAATTTAAATTTGAATCAAGATGCATCAAGAGGAAATACTATATAAGAGACGAAGGTGCTTTAGTTCTTGTTGGATTCATGTTCATTTTGCTAAGAATGATTGTCTCCTTGATCAATTTGTGGATTAAGTTGGTTTAAAATATTTTCTTTGTAGATTTTTTCACATGATTGATGGTGGTGATTGAGATATTTGAATTAACTTGTCACTTGAAGTTCAAGACCAACATCTCATGCAATGATGATGATGTGTGTGTATGAAATTATTTAATACACTAGCAAATAAAGGAGGAAAAAATAAAAATAAAAAATCAGAAAAATAAAATAAAAATGAACTAAAAATTAAATAAACAAATAATATAAATATACAAGAAAAAATAAAAATAAAAAACTGAAAATTAAATGTGCAGCAAATATAAATGTACAAAAGATAAAAATTACATAAAATTATATAAATAGAAAATTAAAATTAAATAACTAAGTAGGTGGTTAAACTAGCCATATAAAACCACAAAACAGAAAAATAAATGCAGAATAAAAATTATAAAATTTAATAAAAAATAAAATTAAATAACTAAAAAGTAAATAATTAAAAATTAAATAACAATAACGGCGGTTGAACTAGCCATATAAATAAATGTGAAAATTAAATTTCAAAAATTTAAAAGTCCAAGTCCAAGTTCAAGTTCATATATCCATTCGGTCTAAATGTCTAAATTGAGTCCAAAAGCACAAGAAATGTCAAATTATATGTCTATAAATGCAAATTCAATTCAATTCAATTCAATGTTTGATTTTTAAGATTTTTAGATTAAAATAAATTTTTTTTATAGGTTTTGTGGTATTTTTATAATTTTTAAAAAATGAGGTGGTTGATGGAAAATTTATATGAAAACAAAAAAAAATGATGACAAGAGTTTGAAATGGCACAAAATGATAAAATAAAAATAAGACAAAATATAATAATAAATAATATGATGCCAAATTTAGAAAACTCTCTCACAAAGATGTTAAAAACTTGACACAACTTAAAAGTGTTTGATTTACTCCTAAGTATAAGAGTTTCTAATTATAACATAAATCGGTGAGTCCGGGGTCGAACTACAAAAATTTTTAAATTCAGTAGTTAATTATTAAATAAAAATTAATAGTAAAAAAGGGGTTTACTAATCTGAAAAGTGCTAAGATCATGAAATTTACTCTTGACATTCAAATTATATTCAAAATATTCTCTCATATTTATATTTTTTAAAATTTTATTTACTAGTTAAACATTATGTCATTTAATTACTAACTAACTAATTTTATAGATAAATATGAGAATAAAGTATATGATATGCTATAACTATATTGGAGTGTCGACATAATGTCAAAATATCATAAAAATCTAATGAGATCTAAATTTATAAATTAATATGATATAAAAATATCCGGTATATGAAATAAAAAATAATAAATATATTAAATAAAATAGACTTTAAACTCACTTGAGAGACATATTAATTCCATAATTTAAATCCTTAAAAGCTTCACCCTAACTTGGCAAATTAGCCACTAATATTGAAAAAAAAAACACACACATTTTATTGGATAAATTCTGAATTATATTACAAGAAAATTTTAAGAACTTGTGGAAAAAAAAAAAGAAGAAGAAAAAAATTGAAAGAAAGAACTTTTGTTTTCATCTCAGCTTCACCATTCTCTAGAAATTGATTGTCAAAATTTTATTAATGTTAAGATAGTTTGTTTTTTAGCTTTCTTGTTTTAATACTAAACCATGAATGAAATTTTCATGCTATAATATATGTATATTTAATTTTAATAAATTTTATTTTAAGTTTCATAACTTTTTTTATTTAATTTTTTTAATTTGATCTTCAAGTTTTTAATCTGATCAACCCAACCTAACTCAATGATTTAAGAGTTGGGTTGGATTATGTTGAACATGTTTATTGAGTTGGGTTGTGTTGTGTTGATTTTATTTCAACCCATTTAATAGTAGGTTGGATTGAGTTTTCACAAACCTTGCCCAACCTAACCCATGCCCAGTCCCTATCACTAACTAATACTAATTTAATACTTATAAAATAGAAAATACTAATCCCATTTCCGTTGTTATTGCCTGCTTTGCAGAAACAATTGGATTATATAGATATCCCTTCAACATAGATTGATCTCAGAGACCCACCAAAGTAAGAAAGCCAAGAATTTTTAGATAAATGATAGCCATTTGAAGAGTGCATAACTATATGGATAAGCTTACATTAAACCGTCAATTTGGGATCCAATTCGGGATTTTTCTTGGAGTTATTAGAAATTGGAATGCAATAATATTAATTCATATAGATATAGAAGAGAAAGTTATCTGTTAATTCGAATGTTGTATATATGGCATAGGGATAAAGAAAGAGGAAAAATATTGAAGATTTCATATAGTACTTTTGATTAAAAAATTAATCTGATCTATTCATACCCTTTACTTACGAGAAATTAATTGGATTCTATAAGATTAAAACTATGGGACTTATGGAATGATGGAAGGGAATAAAAAAAGAAATAACATATTCCAATGAACAACGAAACGCTTGGTCTCCACTTTGGTTGTATGTGTAACCAACATGCTATTAAAGATATGATGGAAATAAATAATAGAAAAAGAGCTCCATTATAAACATCCTTATTAGTGCATAAACTAATTGTATACTGCCACTGATAAACAACAGAATGGACAATATTCACGAAGCCAAGAGCACCTCCCTAGAAGAAGCTTCTACAGCTGGTTGACCAAAATGAGGATCCAAAATTACATGAGCAATAAATCTTATATATAAGGGTTCTAGACTTTCCTTAGCAATATTATCTCGACTCTCAAATCATGTGTGGTAACAATGCCATATCAAATACGACGAGTAATAGGATCCTGAGCTAAGCCTTAGTTAATATGTGGAAATCTTAATGCCATATGCCTTTCAATCTTCTTAGTCATCATCATACTACAATAATTCTTGCTAAAAAGAACACCCACGTTGTGTCAATCTAGATTGATTTAATTAAATTTGCTTTCTACTACACTATTCTCATCTTATTAGATGATTTCGATCTATGTCAATTAAAAAAGAAAAAAGGATTAAAAATCTGAGGGGGGGTGGGGGGATTTCATTTCTTAAATCATTTAAAAAGATGACTTTGTAAGTTTTAATGTGAGCAATAATATGGATCAGAATTCTTGCTCAAAGGTGTTCTTTTATACATATATCGTATAGACCACACGGCTTATTATAAGAGAAAAAGGTTCTGGCTAGATCTTTTTGGAAATGGAAAAGAGTAGGATAGATGAGAAACTTACAGGCTTTTGAACAATTAACCAGTAGAAGGTAAGGGAAATGGTTAGAGATTGGATGGGTCTATTTTAGTTTAGGTATGAAGAGACTTGATATTATTGTTGCCCATATTGATATTGACAAGTAGAATATAACTCTATCATTATTTTCCCCAATTAATTAGTTCTTCAAAAATCAAAAGAAGAGATTGATCAAACCATGGAAGTGGAGAATGATTTGATTAGGGAATACTTGATTCTTTCTTCAACTTGGAATCAATTCATAACAAGTCTTTTCTCTATGTAAAACAAATACATATTTGGTTAGATTTATGGGTTAGTTTTTCGCTACATATATATAGTATATATACTCTTTTCCTTAATCCTTTATAGAGTTTTAATATTCGATAAAAACACCATTTTTCCTTTTTTTTTGTTTATTAAAAAGGGTAGTCAGCTTCATTTGTTAGAACAGCTTCCACCTAGTCTTTGCACCTATACCTTTTTTTAGCTTTTTAAACCCCTGTTTGTTTTTTGGAAGGAGGATTTGGCTTTAGATTACCCATTTAAAAATTGTTAATTAATAAGTTTATATAGGCTCAATCCAATTAAGTCCATAATGTCTACGAAAGTCACCATATCCGCTTTGCATTTTAAGAGCAACATTTATATATATGTGGATGTGAAAATATGGATTTGCTATTACATCGTAATGTTAACTGAACAAAAACTATAATACTATATGGTATAATAGCAAATCCATATTTTCACATCCACATTTAGTTATCTTTACTTGAGAATTGCTATATGTGTATATATAGTTTTTGTCGAATGAGGATATCCTGACTTTACTATGCCACTAAAATATGAAAGAACACTGAAATATGTATTTTTTTTCTCCATTAGTGCACTAAAATATATATTTTTTTTATTTGTTTATGTCATTCTTACTGTATTACACACACACAAAGGCACACATATAGTCATTCTCTAGTGAGGGCATCCCACTTTATTAAAGTGAAGACGCACACTAAAATATAAAAAATATATAGATTTTAATATATTGAAAACTATATTTTTTTTGTTCATTAGTGATATCCTCACTTTATTAAAATGAGGATATTCTCACTAGAAAACTAATATATATATAAAAGGTAAATTCTCATTTAGTCCTTATATTTGGGTTAATTTCCTTATTAATCCTTCTGTTTTAAAAAATACCTCAAGACGCCCTTGAGGTTGACTATGTGACATTTATGCTTTTATTTTTCTTTATTTTTATAATAATACTCTTGTAAAAATAATATTGAAGACATTAATTAATTATCTATAAATACATTTAATTAACTATATAACCTTAAAAGTAAAGTAAATGTATTTTTTTGGTTATTATTTTACTTTTAGGATTAATTTGGTAAATTTACCTTTTGTAAATGATTATTAGTAAGATTAATGGAAAGTTATCAAACATTATTTTAAAATTGTAGTGAGGATTATTTTGTAAATGCAAAGAAGGGCATGAGTGTCACATATTCAATAGAAAGAATGTCTCGAGGAAATTTTCAAATTATAAGAACTAAAAAAATACTTAATTCAAAATATAAGAACTAAATGAATATTTACTCATTTGTAAAATGAGGGATCCTTTACTTAAACGTATGAAAAACACACACTCCAATATCGTACATGGTAAAATTCATTGCATTAGAATATGTGTTTTTCTTTTCTTTTAGTTTATCTCTTATTTTATTTAATAAAGTTAAGTATTCTTTATTAGATTATGACTATGTGTATATATTATAATTTTCTAATTAGATTAAAATTAGGAATGAGCTAAAAGATAAAAAAAATATAGACTCTAATATAGTGTACTAAAATTTTTGTTTTTTCATCTTTTACTTTAACCATGACTTTAATATTTTCATGAATCTCTAATGCAAACTCACTTTATATATATATATATATATATATATATATATATATATATATAGTAGTTTAGTGTATGCCATTGTGTGCGTTATGGTGCAAATGATGATATTTCATTGGGGGACATTAGGCACCATAACTTGTATGACAACACGCAATAGATCAAATGTCTCTCTCTCTCTCTCTCTCTCTCTCATATATATATATATATATATATATATATATATATATATATATATAATTTTAAAAAATAGACCTTGGACCACTTTAAAATTAGGAATAAGTTAAAAGACAAAAAAATATAGACTCTAATTCAATGTATTGAGATTTTTTTTTCAACTTATCTGTGACTTTAATATAGTTAGAGATTCTTAATTGATGGCATATATATACGTGTGTGTGTGTGTATAAAAATTTTCTAATTCAGCATCTTGAATTTTTTTAAAGTATAGGAAAGCTATTAAACCGTAGAGCTTAATAGTATAATGACCGTAAAAGCTATTAAGTTACATGGTTAATAGTGTAATAGAATTATACGATTAAGCTAAATTTTAATAAATTTTAAGATCCTAATATATATACTAATTATTTGGGGAATAAATCAGAGTGACCTCGAGTAGACTATTTTGACTAAGTGGTTATCTGATGCTCTTAAGGGATAACCTCGACCAAGAAGTAAGTCTTGAGTAGATAACTTCGACTAAGAGATAAGTTTAGTTATCTCGAGTAGATAACTATGACCATGAGGTAAGTCTGGTGAGCTCAAATAGAATACTTCGACCTGGTGTTAATTTCAATTATTTCAACCAGATTGGTTTAGAGGAGACATTTGTCCAGTTCACAAGAAAGTAAGACTTAATTAAACTAAATTTCATTCTAGCAGTTATGTAACAACCCACTACATTTATGTGCATGTTTAAGGCCAGTAATTCTAGGAGTTTATAGAGAGATCAAGGAAATAGAAAATGAGGAATTTATTATGATGATAATTTATTATAATTATTATCATTATAATATTTATTATTACCATAATTATTATGACCATTATTAGAGGGATCTTCCATGGCATTTGATAATCTCTTCCTTGGACTAGACAATCTAATCTATTTTGTTTCGACAAATTTCTTCGAGGCTTTTGAGTTTAAGGGCAATAATGATAATTAAGCCACTAGGAGCGTGGCATAAGTTTTTTCATAAGAAACCCAATTACTGATTTGAGCGTTGAAGGGTTCATACCGAAAAAACTTTCGGTGCCTGTGACCGTTTTCTGTGATTTCAGGTGATCATAGATAATCTGCTATCAGTTGTAAGCATCATTTGTAATTAGCAAGTAGTTTCCTCAAAAAATAAATTTAATGATGATGCTGAAGTCAAAAGATCTGCTCGAAATAAAGGCAAATAGATTTTCGACATCAACACTTATAATGTATAAAAATTAAAAAAAATAAGAATTTTAATATATTGAAACTTATATTATATATATATATATATATATTATTGATAATCCTTTCCTCAGAAAATTATTCTATATATATATAATTTTCGAAGCCAAGGAGTTCATCGAGAGCAATGTTTATTCCAATTAAGGAGTAACAAATGTCGAAACCTTATTGGATTGAAGCTAGGTTCATCGTCGACGTCTAAAAATTGACCTCTTGCAACTCTACCTCCTCGGTATATAAATATATGATATCCGAGCAAGTGCGCTCATCTTCCTAGAAGGTGTAAATACTTTCGCTTTCTTTAATTTTTCATTACTATATCATATGCATACATATATAATTAATAAAATCAAATTATGGATACCAAAGTTCTGTCCTCCGGAGTTCGGTACACAAACTTGCCGGAAGGCTATGTAAGGCCAGAATCGGAGAGACCAAATCTCTCTGAAGTTTCTGAATGCGAAAAGGTTCCCGTTATTGATTTGGCTTGTGATGATAGAAGCTTAATTGTTCAACAAGTTGCTGATGCTTGCAAGAATTATGGATTTTTCCAGGTTTGTGTTCAAACTTTCCTTGTCCTAAATCATTTGAGATTTTAATATATATATATATATATATATATGAGCGAGTTAATGAATCATATATTGATTGCATATATAGGTGATAAATCATGGAGTGTGTTTAGAAGCAGTGGAAAAAGTGTTAGAAGTGGCCAAAGAGTTTTTTAACCTGCCACTTGAGGAGAAGCTGAAGCTTTACTCAGATGATCCATCAAAGACAATGAGATTGTCAACAAGTTTTAATGTCAACAAGGAGAAAGTTCACAATTGGAGAGATTATCTCAGACTCCATTGCTATCCTCTCGACAAGTATGTACCTGAGTGGCCTTCAAATCCACCGACCTTCAAGTAAGTGTCTCTTTGAATTTTCTGCTATTTTTCAATTTTTTTTTCTTTTTTCAAAATGACATATTAGAAAATATGTTTATTTTCTACTATTAAGATAATATTTTCCTCCCGTGCGGCATGGTGATTGATATAATAAGATTATAAATATTATTATAATATATATTTTTATATTTTCTTTCTTGTCATGTACTCGTTAAGATAATTGAAAACTGTATTATTATAATTATAATTTAAAATTATTTATAATATTCCTCAAAACTTCTCATAATTAGAAAATAAATAATAAATTTTGAATACGATATATCCAAAACACATGATTCGAGTAGTGAATTAAAATGACATTTTCTTTTAAGGGAAAAAAAATTAAAATGATATTTTGAATTGGGACTTTTGAGCTAAATGGGTTCCCACATAGAATTAACCGGTCTCTCTTAGTTTGATGCTTTGGTTCCCTACCTACCAAGTACGAAAGCCAACCTAGACATAAAAACTCTTGAGTTTTTTTTTTTTTTTTTTTGAATTGGATAAAAATGTTTAATTTATTATTAATTAATGTAATTTTACAGTGAACAACGGTAGGCTACCTAGTACTAGTGGTCATGAACCTTCATAAAACAGGAAAAACAAAAAAGAAAAAGAAAAAGGGTCAGGGGCGCGAATTTCGAGTATAATAAATTTAAAGGACACAATTACGTTAGCATGGTGACATCACTCATGAAGAATCTATTTGGTAGCTTGGCAACTAGCAAGCACTAGACATTTTTAGGCTTTGTTTTACACTTAAGACGGTGCATTTGCATCCCCGCCCGAAATCAACCAGAGTCTTTCAAGTGGTTAGTGGTCCATTCTAGAATAGGGCAGAGGCCTAGTCGCATAGAGCAAGAGATAAAAAAAAAGAAAAAAGAAATTAATAATAATTTTATTTTTATTTTTTGTTTGTGAAGAAAAATATAATAAAGTTAAGCTTTGGCTACGGTTCTCACAAATTAAGCTTTATTAAACTATCTTATTGTATTAATTTTTGTTATTTTATTTTTTTTACCATTTGACTTTTCCAAAACTCTAAATTATATGGTACATATAATCGAATATCTTTCAATTTTATATGTAACGTCGGAGTCACATAGAAACTAACGTAGGTATTGACATCTATTGAGTATAATTTCTTCAGAAAATTGTTTTTAAATTTCAACCATGTTTTATGTTTTTCCCATAACCATTGAATATATTACCAAAAAAGAGAAAAAACGAAGTCATGAAAATTACATTTTCATTACAAAACTGATGATTACATTTTCATCAACACAAATTTTTTACCATCTAAATCGTTGTTAGAATTGCAGTTTTTATCTTCTAGAAATGGATTGAGTGCAAGGATATCGCTGAAGCCTTAACATATAAAATTGCATATTCGGGCCCATGTTGATAAGGAGTTGATACAGTGGGGTCGTCCGGATGCTATTTTCACGATTGAAAATATCTGTCAACGTGACTTTTTCAACATAAATGAACGGTGATGTTGCCGCTGATGAAGTACAGAGCTGAGATCACGGCCATTAACATTAAGAGTGTACGCCGACAAATTATAAATAATGCCCCACCGTAGAAAATTTAGCCTCTGTGCATTAATTATATATATATAATTTCTTTTAAAGAGGATATCAATAAAATATAAAAATTTTAAGTTTTAATAGATTGGAGTCTGTATTTTTTATTTATTAATATATTAAAATTAAAATTTATTTATTAATAATATTTTTATTAAAAAATTATTATATATGCACACACGTAACCCGACACGCACAAAAATAGATATGAAAACTTCACTCGGTTTTGCTGAGGAGGTGACGTCATCCTCTGAGTCCGTGTTTACGTAAGCTGATTGTGAAAGCAAAAGTTTACCATTATGCAGCGTCTGATAACTGATTTGACGATTGATGGTCGATTTTAGTCAAACATTGCACGCAACTATTTAAATACGGTAGCTTGCATGGTTCCATATCAGAATCGTCTAGTGGTTTTGGTTTTCTTCTTTGTTTTCCATTTATTAAATCTAATAATATGCACAAATACAAACAGTAAAAATTAAATAATTTCTCTAAAAAATTTAGTCTGTGCCTTGTAGAGCACCAAGTAATATATAAATCAATTGAATTATCATTTGAAAGAATTACATATTTTGATTTAATGTTTATTTTAACTTATTAGATCTTGATTTTATAATATTAAAAGAGTATTTAAACACCATCAAATAATTAAATTTTATAATTTTTTTAATAATTTGATGGTATTCAAACTATAAGATAGTAATAATTGAATCTCCTAACTTATTACTCTCCGACAAAGATTGTTTGATTGATTCATACACGTGGAGCATATTCATCCTGAGATATGTTCTTATTAGATAAGAATTTTGTGCAATCCTAGGATATATTTATTAGCAAAGTACTCAATGTTAATCAAACATTAAAATATATTTTAGTTATTGAAAACAAACTATCGTAATATCATCATAGTTCAGCTTATCATGAATAGCTTTTGTGCGACGTTATAGGTAATGGATAATATTTCTCATCCCCACCGAAATTTTATGCATTATCAAAGTATTGGTGATGAAATCTGTAAGTTCTTTTCGAGGAGTGACTGGACTTTTTGGATTGTTATCAAGACTTTATAAAGTAAACTTCGATCGCACTACTAGCATCTGAGGTGGGAGGTGGGATTTGTTTTGACTTAGTATGAATTTTGCCACGATAAGGATGAGCAGTGGCAAAAAGCCGATAACGGACAATTGGAGATTTCTGTGACCACACACATAGTGGCCTATGGGGATAAGTCTTTGGATATTTGCTACTTCCATTTCTGGATAGATATGACATTGTTCACCCGTATGTCATCATTAAATTAAGTTATCATCATAATTATAAATAAATAAATAACTTAACATTGGTAATTATCTTATAAAAGCGGTTAGGCGACTAGCTGCAGCTTTTTGGTGTGCGGAAGAGTTAAAAATCAAGTAAAACATGACACATATGTGCAGTATTTTATTTCATTTTATTTTGCTGTGTATTGAATAAAGTTCTTATTTCTTTTGTTACCTTTAGCATTGCGTGAATATAAAAAAAAAATGCACGTATATTTGTATAAGATAAAAGTCTACGTTTGTTTTTTTTTTTTTTTTCAAGTAAAGAGTTATTTTTCAGCGAGTGATCCTTTGTTTTAATATAGTAAAGAGTTAAGATAAAAGATCTTAAAATATAAATTTTGAATACGATTTTAAGATAAAATATACTGCATTAATAGGAGTATATACTTTTCTTATCATTTTAACTTGGCCTTTAAAGTAAAATAAGGATTCCTTATTACAAGTTTACTCTTAGTTAAATTGTTATAGCTTGGTTCTCTAGGGGCCCATTATTTGGCTGGGATAAATACACTGAAAGGTTGAACCTTTGGTCTAATACCTCGTAGAATCTGGCACAAAATGATCATGAATTTGTGACCAAAAAATTAGAAATCAACATATGACATGAAGTTTAAATTCTAATGAGAAATGATTTTGATTTGGTAGGGAATTTGTGAGTACTTATTGTTCAGAAGTTCGAGAACTCGGTTATAGAGTGCAGGAATTAATATCGGAGAGCTTAAATTTGGAAAAAGATTACATAAAGAAAGTGTTGGGTGAACAAGGGCAGCATATGGCTGTGAACTTTTACCCACCATGTCCAGAGCCAGAGCTTACTTATGGACTGCCAGGACACACCGACCCAAATGCCCTTACCATTTTACTGCAAGATTTAGAAGTGGCAGGTCTTCAAGTTCTCAAAGACGGCAGATGGGTTGCTGTTAAACCCCATCCTAATGCCTTTGTCATTAATATTGGCGATCAACTGCAGGTAATAACTAACAATATTTAATTTAATTTAATTAGCATATGCATTTTTCATTAATATTAATATATTGGTGCTCAGGTTTGATGTCGGGATTTTGTAAAATTTGGATTTAAATTAGAATCAAGGCTGGGATGATACAAATATCTCCTTTCGAGGAGAGTATGAGATAATTTTATACTCAATTTTTTATTTGAAAAAAGGACGGAAATAAAAGCTTTTTTTACCCAATTTTTTATTCAAGGAAGAAATGGAAATAAACTGGAATCCTCGTCAGCTCTCCATTTTTTAATTTTAATTTTAATTTTAATTTTATTTTTTAGAATTATTAATGAATAAATTATAAAATTTAAATTATAAAATATTAAATATTATCATAAATAACAAATATTAAAATATTTATACAATTATGTTATAAAAAAATTTGGTCGAATTAATTAGTTGTAGTTCTGAATTACTATTCAAAATTTTTGTTTTAAACTTTTATTTAATAAAAATAACTGAAGCAAAAAGTTAAAGCCAACGAAAAACTTTTATTGTAATATTCATTAAATATTTTAAATGCATTAAATATTTTAAACTTTTATTTAATTAAACAAAAGCTGAAGAAAAATCATAAAACCTAATTTCTAAAGCAACCAGCCATTAGCACTCTACTTCAGACATTTACGATTATCAAGTCATTTATTTCATTATTGATATAAAAAAAATTTCTTTTTCTTTTATTATAACATTATAAAGATTGGAGAAAATAATTATTCTTATGATTTATATTTTGTAATGTGATTTTTGTAAAGGATTAATATTAATGCAAGATATATTTTAAATTTTATTTTTATTTAAATTTTTTATTTCAATATAATTAAATCAAATTCGAAAACTAAAAACGTATATGTTATTTGGGGATTTGGGACCTTTGAGAATCTTTTATTATTATTCGGAAAGAAGATGAGAATCTCCTCAAACAATTCTAATAAGGTCAGAAAGGGGACGGAGATGGAGACATATACAGAATATCGAAGATGGGTACGGAGATGTTGGTGCCCTGTCCTCTCGATTGCCATCCCTAATCAAAGCTGTGCCTCATTGTACAATTCACCAAATTTTACAATATTCAAATGTGGACCTAAGCATGGCTTATTAACAATATTCGTTGGGTAATATATTTTAGTGTTATTAATTGTAGGCATTGAGTAATGGAAGGTATCAGAGTGTGTGGCACAGAGCTATTGTGAATGCTGAAAAGGCAAGGATGTCAGTTGCTTCATTCCTTTGCCCAAATGATGATGCAATAATCAGCCCTCCAAAACCATTGACAGAGGATGGATCTGGAGCCGTATACAGAGATTTCACATATGCTGAATATTACAGCAAGTTTTGGAGCAGAAACTTGGACCAAGAACATTGTTTGGAACTTTTCAAGAATTAGCTAGCTAATAGCCACCAGACTGCTATAATATACATGTTTATTTTGGGATTCTCCGCCGCGCTTAGGCTTCCCAAACAATAATGTCAATCTACCTAGAATAATGGCAACATGCAGCCAATATCCATCTCATTTAGTACAATTTTCCATTTTATTTCTGCTGCTGGTTCGGTTTTTGAGCCATGCATGCAAATTTATGTATGGGCTTTATTTTCGTGTGCAAATTCTGTCATTGCTTCAAGTGGTGATATATTTGATTCCCACAATTTATCGGAACCCCATTTTTCAATTAACCATATCTATTTGTGAAGTTACCCTCGTTTATCACTTTCTTAATTTCATCACTCTCAATAGGAAAAACACTTGCACAGAGTGTTGAAACATGAATTAAAGACCCTTCATCATTAATAGAACAAATACGTTCGAAATTAAATTGAACTTTGCAAAGTTGATCATGTTTCATCAATTATTTATTTATGAAGTCCATCTAATACCCACTAACAATTTCAATATCTCATAGCAATCTGATGCTTGTAGTCTCCATCCCAAATTCTAGAGCTTCAAACAAGAGCTTTGCCTCTATTCTTAATTTCTTAAAATGATCAGACCTGCTTCTTTAGTTCCTCCAATTCTCCATTTCTTTTATTAATCTCTCGTCTGTAGTCTTAGCCATCTCCTTAAATAACTGGATAACGGAGCTTTCTTGATCAATTTCAAAATCTATTGCATAAAAATGAATCACTATTTTCTGCAAATAAATTAAGGCAAAATCAATTCTAAACCTAGTATCTTGCACCTATTTCAAGTGTTTTTCTCATGAAAAATGATGATGCTAAGATATTATACTTGAAAAATTAGTGGAGTTTCTCCTTTGTAAAAAATGATAAACAACGATTATTTTAGATGTTTGGGTAATATCGAGCAGGTCTCCTCGAGGCCAACCCAGTTCGAGTAAAAGACCTCGAGGTCAAAGGTCTCCTCGAGGCCAACCCAGTTCGAGTAAAAGACCTCGAGGTCAACCCATCTCGAGCAGAAGACCCGACCGCTGGCACGAAGACAGCCTTATTAGGCGTCAAAGCTGGTCAAGGTCGAGGAGTCTAAGATTGGTTGAGCCCGAGCTCACTCTTCTGCTCGGGGTCTTTATAGCCCCGTTAAAGCTGGTCAAGGTCGAGGAGCCTCAAGGCTGGTCGAAACCCGAGCCCACTCTTCTGCTCCTTCGAGTACAATTCAATTACGCCAGTCACGGCACTGAGGAAATGCAAGATTTAGATACAGCCAGTTCGAGACAGTCCGACCCGTCTCCCCAGCAATTCAACGCGATGATCGATGCCTGACCAATACCCCATGCAGTATGCCTGACCAATACCCCATGCCTGACCAATACCTCGAATAAAGAAGAATTGAAATTGGAAAGCAATCCTGCTCGAGCTCGAGCATACCGCGAGCAGGAGTGTTTTGACACTATTCGAGGGCATGCAAAAATCTGCATCAACATCTTGGCGCCGTCTGTGGGGATCAGTTCAAAAAGCCTGATTTCCTAACACATTCAGAAGACACAACACAACAATGAGAGGAAATAGTAGGAGGGGAATAAGTCCAGAGGAGTCGGTGGCTTTGAGGGAGGTGGCTAACGAGGCTCAAAATAGAGAGATCCAGGAGAGAATGGATCGGATGGAGAAACAAATGGAAGCATTGACGTCCCTCCTACAAGAACTCAGGGAGGTTGGGAGGAGACGAACTTGGAGGAAAGGGGGTCACGTCAGGGAATTACCCCTTCAGGGAGCATGTGGGAGAGGAAGCCCAGAGACCGAAACCACCAAATGTTACGGGGAGGGAGGAGATGAACTTGGAGGAAAGGGGGTCACATCAGCACTTGCAAGACACGGCACCCACCTCCCGTGCGGAAGAATTGGAAGGGGAAGTACGGAGGTTGGCACAGGTCGTGGAGGATCTCCGGGGAAACGGGAAAGACCCAAGTTGGAGGATAATGCTACACAACGAGTCTCCACTCTCGGTGGAGATTATGGGCGTCACAATTCTTCGAGACTTCCGTTTCCCAGACTTAAAGTTTTCAGGGAAGAGTGACCAGCTGGTGCACATAGAACGGTTCAACGACATGATCGAAGTGCAGGGCTTCATGGCAACCCAGCGGTGCAGGGCCTTCCTACTCACCCTAGAAGGAAGAGCGAGAGAATGGTACCGCAGGCTGCCACGGGGAAGCATCCTGAGCTTTAAACAAATGTGTAGAGAATTTGCAGAGTAATTTCGGGGCGCAGTGACCCCCGAAGATGACATGATGAAGTTGACGGAGATAAGACAGAGGGAAGGAGAACCCCTCTGGGAATTTGTTAAGAGGTACCACCGATCGGTTTTGGATCTTGGGGCTGAAAGATGGAATTAGGATGGGGAGGCCGTGGTACAGGTGAAGATGGACATGATTATTGAGGAAGAAAAGACTGCAAAGCTAAGAAGTGAGTAGGGTGGTGGAGCAAAGAGGAAAGAAAAAGGAGGTGCTGCTCGAGGAGCACCAACTTCCAGGACAATGAGGGAAAGGATTGCCCCATATAACCCCTATTATAGCTCCCCAGCCACGAATGATTTCTGCCCCACCTCGCAAGTCTCCAGGCCGGGACCACAGGGAGTACAAGCGTCACGACGATCATTCGTCCCGCAACCAACCACCGAGCCGACGTATGCCGGACCACAACAGAGCAGACCGTCCATTGCCACCCCTTCCGAGAAACTTCCCTCGGGATCGGGCGATATAGATAGTTGAGCAGAGCCCAGCCTACAGGCAATACACAACGTTGAAGGTGTCACTTGAAGAAATACTCCAAGTGGTGGAAAAGCGGAGACTGCTGAGCCCTCCAATGCCGATGTCTAAGCCAGCTGGTAAACGAGATAGAGGACGGTTTTTCCGCTTCCATGGTGATCATGGCCACTCGACGTCACAGTGCCGGGATTTGAAGAACCAGGTGGAGGACCTAGTTCGAAACCGATATTTAAATGAGTTTGTTGAAGGGGGCCATCTGGTGGTAGAGCGACAGCCAGATGAGGATGACCGAGTATATAGCATGGATCTGGAACCGCCGGCTACAAGAGTAATCTCAAGAGGGCCCTCGATGGCAGGAAATTCAAACAGGGCTCGGAAAAAAGGCTAAGGTATGATAGGTGCCCATCATGTGGACAGAGGAGGACGAAGAAGGGGTACTGTACCCTCATGTGGATGCCTTGGTCGTGAAGGCAAACGTTGCCAATAAGGAGGTCGATCGGATATTGGTGGCTTCAGGAAGCTCGGTGGACATTCTCTTCAAATCCAAACTTGAGGATTTGGAAATAGCAGGTGCGAGTCTCGAGTAGACGAGCACTTCCTTGAAAGGGTTCGGGGGAGGAAAGCTGATCCCTCTGGGAATCATCAAATTGGCTGTAACTATGGGCTCGAAACCTTTTGAAAAGAACATGATGCTAGACTTTGTGGTGGGGGATGAAGTCAGCCCCTACCAAGCAATATTAGGGAGGCCTTTTATGAGAATCAGCCAATCAATATTGTCCACCCACTACTTAGCCCTGAAGTATCGAGTAAATGGGGTCGTAGGAGTCGTCAGGGGCAGCCAGAGGGTCGCGAGGAGCTGTTACGCTGTGGCAGTAAAAGAAACCATGCAAATAATGTCATTTGACTCAAGGGGGGAGTCGAGGCAGGAGCCGGCTGCGGAAATGGAAGAAATTATAATAAGACCAAACGACCCCGAGAAGAAGGTTCGGATCGGCTCAGGAGTTAGCGGGCAGTTGAAAAAAGATCTGGTCAAGTGTTTGCGAGCACATTCTGATGTATTTGCTTGGACACACGAAGATATGCCTGGGATCAACCCGGAGGTGGCGTGTCATAGGCTGGCAATACGGAAGGATGCTAAGCCAGTGAGGCAGAAGAGGAGATGCTTCAACCAAAAAAGGTACGAGGCCATAAGCTGCGAGGTGGAGAAGCTGCTGAAAGGAGGATTCATAAAGGAAGTCTTCTACCTCGAATGGATCTCGAACGTGGTGTTGGTCAAGAAGGCAAGTGGAAAATGGAGAATGTGCGTGGATTTCACGGATGTAAATAAAGCTTGTCCAAAAGATAGCTTCCCATTACAAAAAATAGACCACCTGGTGGATTCCACAGTAGGGCACGGGCTGCTTAGCTTCATGGACGCCTTCTCAGGCTATAACCAAATTCCCATGCACCGGCCAGACGAGGAGTGCACAACCTTCATCACCAATCAAGGTCTGTTTTGCTACAAGGTTATGCCCTTCGGCCTGAAGAACGCGGGGGTAACATACCAGAGACTGGTGAATAGGGTCTTCAAGCCACTGATAGGCCGAACAATGGAGGTTTATGTGGATAACAAGAGGTATAGGAACATGTAAACCTCTTGGATGAAACCTTCGCAATCCAAAGAAAATATCGGATGAAAGTAAATAAAAAAAAATGTGCCTTTGGGGTTGGTTCGGGAAAATTCTTGGGGTTCATGGTCAGCCATAGAGGGATCGAGGCCAATCCGGAAAATATAAGAGCAGTAATGGAGATGAAGTCCCTGCGTACCCTCAAGGAGATACAAAGTCTTACAGGCAAATTGGCATCTCTCAATAGGTTCATATCTCGGGCCACGGATAAATGCCGAGTCTTCTTCCAGGAAATGAGAAAAGGCATGAAGACAAAGTGGACACCAGAATGCGAAGTGGCGTTCCAACAGTTGAAGGAGTACTTGCTGAAGGCCCCATTGCTGTCAACACCCCAAGCAGGGGAAGTTCTGTTTCTGTATTTAGTTGTGTCCCAGTGGACAACGAGCTCGGTTCTGGTAAGAGAAGAGTCGGGGTGCAGTACCCCGTATATTACACGAACAGAGCTTTGTTGGGGGCTGAAATTCGATATCCACCAATGGAAAGATGGGCATTGGCCTTGGTGACAGCAGCCCGAAAGCTCAGGCCTTACTTCCAAGCACATTCGGTGATAGTTTTAACGAACCAACCGCTCAGGCAGACTCTGCACAAGGCAGAGACCTCTGGAAGATTGGTAAAATGGTCGGTGGAGCTCAGTGAATTCAACATCAGCTACCAACCCCGAACAACTATAAAAGCTCAGTCCTTAGCTGACTTCGTAGTCCAGTACACAGAAAGGAATGAAGAGATGGAAGGCGAGCATCCACCAGATTCCTCGGCCTCGACCAATGTATGGACAGTCACAGTTGATGGGTCTTGTGGAGATCTGGGAGCAGGAGTAGGAATTGTACTTCTCAGTCCTGAAGGGGTAAAGATGCAATATGCCGTGAAGCTGGAATTTGAAGCCACCAACAATCAGGCCAAGTACGAGGCTATAATTGCAGGATTGAAGCTCGCCCTAGTAGTGAAGGCAGAAGAGGTAAAGCTTCGAACAGACTCACAGCTGATAGCAAATCACCTCAACGAAAGCTTCCAAGCAAAAGGGGAGAAGATGGAGGCTTACCTTCGGAAGATAAAGCAGCTAATAAAGAATTTTCGAGCAGTCGAGGTGGAACAGATCGCGAGGGGGAGAAATTTTGCGAGTTGACATGATAGCTCGAATGGCCACTATATCCGACACTAAATACCGAAGTCTATCCCCTTAAAAATCAAGACTTGCTCGAGCGTTGAGTAGGAAGACGAGGTGATGAGTTTATCGTTGAGCAGCACCTGGATGGAACCAATTATTTCTTACCTCAAGGAAGGAACGTTGCCTGCCGATAAGAAGCAGGCACGGAAGCTGAAGTGTAAAGCGGCCAGATATACTCTGATCGATGGGGTCTTATACAGACGGGGATACACTCTCCCATTGTTACGGTGCTTAGATCAAGAGGAAGCCGATTATGTCCATCGAGAAATACGTGAAGGGATCTGTGGGAACCACTCAGGCACGAGATCTTTAGCTTTCAAGGCCCTGAGACATGGGTACTTTTGGCCCCGCATGCATCAGGATGCGCAAGAGAAGACCAAGAGCTGCAGGAGTTGCCAAAGCTTTGCCAACTACATGACTTAGCCTTCTGAGAACCTCACGGTGATGAATTCACCATGGCCATTTACTTAACGGGGGATCGACTTGATCGGGCCGTTACCAAAGGGGAAGGCATCCGCTACACACGTCGTGGTGGCAATTGATTATTTCACCAAATGGGTCGAAGTGAGAGCTTTGAGTAGTAGCACAGAAAGCAAAATCACTGACTTCATTTGGAAATATGTGATTTGCAGGTTTTATATCCCCCACGCGTTGGTTACGGACAACGGGAGACAATTTGACAACAACAAGTTCAGAGACTTCTGCAAAAACATAGGGATAGAGCTGAAGTTTTGTTCTCCATCACACCCGCAGGCCAATGAGCAAGTAGAAGCCGCAAACACGAATATAAAACGCCTTTTGAAGACCAGACTCGGCGAGCAGAAGGGAGCTTGGGTTGACGAGCTGCCTGGTGTCTTGTGGGCTTACAGAACCACGCACAAGACTGCCACAGGGGAAACCCCATTCTCATTGGTATTTGGACATGAGGCAGTAGTCCCTGCTGAAATAGGGATGGGAACACACCGAACAGAGCACTTCAACGAGGAGCAAAATGATGAGTAGATGTGTGCAAGCCTGGACTTGCTGGAAGAGAAAAGGGAAAGGGTCGCTGCAAAGATCGCAGAGTATCAGCAGAGAGTGACTCGCTATTACAACTGAAACGTGCACATCCACCGATTTCAAGTGGGAGATTGGGTACTTAGAAGACTCAATCAGAACACGAAGGACCCCAGGTAAGGTGTGTTAGGACCGAACTGGGAAGGTCCCTATAGGGTCTCTTAAGTAGCCGGGCCGGGAGCATACCGGCTGACTCACCCAGATGGACGAGAAGTCAAGAGGCCATGGAACGCACAACATTTGATTAAATATTTCCAGTAAGTTTCCTCGTGATGTAAGAATTAATATCTAATTCTGTCCTAAATGGAGATGTGTAAAATCTTGAACATGTGTAAAAGCAAGAAAAATGCTTTCAATGTTAATTCAATAGAGACAAGTTGAAGCCAACAAGTTCGAAGACAACGCAAAGGCCATAAGTCTCAAAGCCTAGCTTAAGGCGAGATGGTGCCAAGCGTGAGCCAATTGCAGGCTCGAGTAAGATAAGCTCGCGAAGACAACGCAAAGGCTAGAAGTCTCAAAGCCTAGCTTAAGGCGAGACGGTGCCAAGCGTGAGCCAATTGTAGGCTCGAGCAAGATAAGCTTGCGAAGACAACGCAAAGGACAGAAGTCTCAAAGCCTAGCTTAAGGCGAGACGGTGCCAAGCGTGAGCCAATTGCAGGCTCGAGCAAGATAAGCTCGCGAAGATAATGCAAAAGCCAGAAGTCTCAAAGCCTACCTTAAGGCAAGACGGTGCCAAGCGTGAGCCAATTGCAGGCTCGAGCAAGATAAGCTCGCGAAGACAACGCAAAGGCCAGAAGTCTCAAAGCCTAGCTTAAGGTGAGATGGTGCCAAGTGTGAGCCAATTATAGGCTCGAGCAAGATAAGCTCGCGAAGATAACACAAAGGCCAGAAGTCTCAAAGCCCAGCTTAAGGCAAGACGGTGCCAAGCTTGAGCCAATGGCAGGCTCGGGCAGACTGGGCTCGCAAAAAGTATGGGGGCTAAGCATAAGCCGAACATCGGCTCGAGCAGACCGAGCTCACAAGATAAATAGAGGCCTTAAAGCCTGAATCAGGCCAAGATTCTGCCACGCATAAGCTAAGAGATGATACGAGCAGAAATGGCTCGGAGAAGAAAAACCAGGACCCAACACTTATAAAAATTTACTTGGCAAGTGCACAAAGTCAATCTTACGGGAAAATGTAAGGTAAAAATATACATACAGACACAGAGGAAAATTGTCCAACATATATTCTTTATTGATCCATAAAAAATACAAGTACAAAAAAAAAAAGAGAGATAGAGATCAATTGGCTGGAGCTTTGGGGCTAGCAGGTGAAGCTGGGTCCTTGGAGGGCAGAGTAGCTTCCGTGGCGTCAGCAGCAGTAGCAGGAGGAGGAGCAGTGGCAGCAGCAGCAGGAGGAGCAGCCTCTCCAGACTTGGCCAAGGCCTCGGTAAGGGAGACTCCCGACTCTTGATTCGGGGCATCGTGCTCGTGCATGTACTCCGCGATGGTTGCCCTGAGCTTAGATAGGTCTACTTCAGGATGCTCCTTGCTCAAGGCAAACACGTGGTAGTGATAGCTAAAAGACACCCCATCGTTGTACTCTGTTGTGAGCCTGTGTTCCAAAGAGTCCATCTTCTTCTGCATGCGAGAAGCCTCCTCCTCCATGGTCCTCTTGAGGGAGAACCTTTGTGTGTCCAAGTCCTTCCGAGCATTGAGTAGCTCATCCCGGATGAGAGACAGCTCATTCTCGAGCTGGAAGGCCCTGAAATCCGACATTGCTGCTTTCTCCTTGAGGGTGGAGTTCTACTTGCGAAGCTTCATTGCCTCCTCATCTTTCTGCTCAAGACTCTGTTTCAAGCTCTGAATTTTTGCTTGGAGCTTCCTCTGGGAATTCTGAGTCTTGGCCTTGAAGGTAGCCTTGAAGGTAGTAGCAACAGCAGCAGCACGAGAAGAGAGGCAGTGGAAAGCGCCGACCAACTCATCAGCATCATAGGATTCCACCCTATCCAAGAACTTATCATCTATTTGTCTGACAAAGTCCTTGACATAGGGATCGGTGCGGTCGGACCGCTCCTGCTCATGTACGCGTTTTGATCGAGACCGAGCTGACGTTGCAGTCCTTGGACGTCTGTGGGCTGCACCCTCTTCTGCTCGCTTTGTCTCCCGAACTGAGGGGGCAGCTCAAACTGGTGAAGTGAGAGTATCGGTTCGAGGCCTTTTTGCTGGAACATAAGAGCTGCTCGCGCGTCCCGAGGCCCTTGCAGGCCTCTTTAACATATTGAGCACATCACTCATCTCTTACTTTGAGACCAAGCCAAACTCCACAAAATTCTGTGTTGTGAGTAGCTCCCTACACGAGCTCGCGTTGTCAAGGGCAGTGTTGACACGCCCTCGAAGCTCTTCCCCAATCCTATAAGAGGCACCCCAAGATACTGCAACAACAACCAGGGCAAAATAGTAAGAAAAGATGCGAGTAGAAGAACCAAAATAAAAATTTGTTGGACAAGTGAGCGATATGGAGTGCAAAAATGACGAGGAACCGGAGGGATCCCCTCGGAGAGAGGTGTAGCATGCCCCCAATCTCCCCCAGCAAAGAAGAATTTGCCCTTCCAGTTACCGCCAGAAGTGGGGAGATCAGTTATGGGCTTCTTGCCCTTCAGGCTGGAGGTGAGGTAGTACCAGCCAGCATCTTTTGGGCTGCATTTCAACTGGTAGAGATGCTTTATCTCCTCTACCAAGGGCTCACCCATATTACACCATCTCCACAATACATAGAGGCCAGATAGGACCCTTCACCCATTTGGGTTCAGTTGGCCCAGGGCCAACCGAAATCTGGACAGAATTCGAGCAAAATAAGGTTGAAGAGGCAGCTTGAGCCCCACCTAAAGCATTTCATGTGGAAGGTGGCATACTCCTGAGGAGGACGGCTAGGTATGTCACCCTTACTCGACACCCGCAAGTCCACATTATCTGGTATGTGATAGGTGTCCCTAAGCCTATATAGATCCTAGTGTGTGGTTTCACACCTCATGGAGTCAATGGGATACCCCCCACTCCCTGACCATTGGCTAACCCTTCCCCCCTGATGCGGTTGGGTCTTCGCCACAGCTAACACCCCTTCTGAACTGGAATCTCTTACTGGAATCATACTAAAGGGTTGAACATCACTTGAAGAAGAGGATTCTTCAGACGACATCCTACGGTGTTGTGGGTGTTTGGCATGTTTCTTATAGGCAGAATCTACCCTGTGGAAATCGAGAACCCACATAAACCAAAGATAAAAATAACAAGAGAAGGGAAAGAGGTTTATACTTGAGCAAAGTTGAAGGCCAGAAGTGACTGTAATGCCAAAGAAAAAGATGAGAAGCACTGGCAAGCCGTCAGTTTTGGGTATGAGCAAGATAAGCAATAGAAAGCACAGTAAAGAAAATCGAGGGTTTTTAAAGAGGGGAGTGCGTCTCTTCAGCTGACGGCACGCATCTCAAGAGACGCGACTGTTCAAGTAACGTTTCTTCAAAATTCAAACACACAGCCCGGATCAACCCACGTGTCCCGCATTAAATATGAAATGATGGAAGCGGAAGACAGCTCAATACAGGAAGATAAAAAGGCCGGGAAGCCGGCCCAGACAAGAAGTTTCAAGTCTTATCTCGCTTCACTCCAAAGACTAGAAACTAAGGGACTGGTGTTTGGGTAATATCGAGCAGGTCTCCTCCAGGCCAACCCAGCTCGAGTAAAAGACCTCGAAGTCAACCCATCTCGAGCAGAAGACCCAATCGCTGGCACGAAGATAGCTTTATTAGGCGTCAAAGTTGGTCCAAGTCGAGGAGTCTAAGACTGGTCGAGCCCGAGCTCACTCTTTTGCTCGGGGTCTTTATAGCCCCGTCAAAGTTGGTCAAGGTTGAGGAGCCTCAAGGCTGGTCGAAACCCGAGCCCACTCTTCTGCTCTTTCGAGCACAATTCAATTACGCCAGTCACAGCATGAAGGAAATGCAAGATCCAGATACAGCCGATTCGAGACAGTCTGACCCGTCTCCCCAGCAACTCAATGCGACGATCGATACCTGACCAATACCCCACGCGGTATGGTGTCACGACTGTTATCGATGGCTGGCAACATGCCCCCACAATGTCATTATTCCATGGGCACACGTCCGACACTATGATCAGGCCATGTGAACCATGCCCACCAGACAGTCCCGCATTCCCAGGAAATGCCACAGTAATCCCGGTTGTCAGAAGGGCCCAGACACTATAGATGCGGGAACTGCAGCCTCGAAGAAAAAAGGGCAGGAAAACTGAAGTATAAGGGGAAAAAGAAAAGAGAGGCGCAGTGGTTCCAGAATTTTTTCAGGTTCTTCTTCTTCTTCTCCATTTCTTTTGTTTTTTTTTTTTGGGGAAGCTATTTTTATGAAAAGGACACAAAAATACCCCTTTATTCCTCCGATCTCTCGAACAAAGAGGGATACAAGAAGAATAACTTGATCACTAACTTGAGCGTCAAAGGATTTTCGTCGGAACAACACCCAGCGACCCATGACCTTGTTTCTGTGAGTACAGGTCCGAGAAGATTGCCATTCCGGTGAATAAAGAAGAATTGAAATTGGAAAGCAGTACTGCTCGAGCTCGAGCATACCGCGAGCAGGAGTTTTTTGACACTATTCGAGGGCATGCAAAAATCTACATCAACATTAGAAATAACTAATATTATATTAATAAAAAGTGTGGGCTAATGATATAAATTGAGGAGTCAAATAACATTAATCATTAACTTTTAATAATTAATTCTTAGCTATATCGTTTTATTTTATTACTTTCATAAAATGGTTGGCCATGTGTCTTCTCATCTTTCACTTGCAAATGCACAGCAAAATGTTATTGTCGAAAGAGCACACATTGCCAATTTTTTCTAGCTAGTAAAATAATATTAATAATGTGCACAATTCTTTCACTCCCAGGGTTGATCAAATGATTTTTAAACAGTTTTATTTTATTAAAAATTTAAATTTAAATTTTGAGAGATGTACAAAAAATTAAAAAAAATTAATTTATACTTTGATCAATCCTTTTCCTTAAAAAATAATGTAACAATCTATTGAGAAGACAGAGAAATTTTAAACAACAATATGAAAGGAAAAATAATTTTTATTCGTACTAAGATCCTCTGATATGTGGTAGTTATCAAATAGTTAATATTTGTTTATTTTGACAACATCTTAAATAATACTCTTCTGCTTCTCAACAACTGGTCACTTCAACAGAAAAAAATGTTGACAAAATCATCAGAGCCGTAAGAAGTCTGAACTTAAACAAACAATAGATATCCAAAGAGGCTAGCATAATTATTAATTTTGTAGTACTTTTTTTATTTAATTCAGTATAGTTTTATCCCCCTGCTTATTACGTTTGTATGAATATATAGTTAAAAGACAATTTGAAATCATATTCTAGGAATATGATAACATGATAATGGTTGTTTCAGATTTTTTTATTCTCTTTTGATTTTTTGCTTTTTCATGATTTAGGAAAAACTTTATGATATATAAATATATATATATATATTTATATAGTGAACTAGTGCTTCTTTCTTTTTATTATAGTATTTTTTTATTGTTGTAAAAGTATATAATGTTCATATTTTTTTAATGATTCCTACAATTTTTTTATTTAAGTTTTCACTGGTTCTTTAAAAGGAAGAGTGCACTCATATGCTAACATCTTTGAGAAGAATATCTAGTTCATACACAATTGAAGTAGAATTGGCATAAGAAATTGGAATACGATTTAATTCTAATTAATATGTAGGCAAGTAAGTCAAAGAGTGGTCTTTAGTGTTGGTAAATAGGAGGTAGAAAATCGGGAGTGACTACAATGCCCGGAGACTATCTCTAGCCCGATGTTGAGCTCTCAAGAAGAGAGCTTAACATTCGTTGATTGCCGTTGGCAACCAAAGACTTAGAGCACCTGATTTTTTTTTATTTGGTCGCCTTATTTAATTGTTTATTTAAATTTAAATAATTCAAATATGAATAATAAATTAATTAGAAAATTTTTAAAGAATAATATTAATATAAAATGAAAGAAAAATATTATTTTATCAAAAAAAAGAGAAAAATTTTCATATAATGAAGGACAAAAGTTTGTTTCATATTTTATATGTGATGTCTCATATTTGACATGTAAATTTCATGTTTCATGTTTACATCACATGTTGTATCTTTAAAGTTTAGTGTTTCATGTCATAAATGAAATAAAAGAATTTTTATGTTCCTACTTGTTTCATGTTTAACATTTATGTTTCATGTATAATATTATCTGTCACATGTATAAAGTCTCATGTTGCATGTTTACATCAGTACTCACATTTATTATTGAACGATGCATATTTAACTTTCAATTTCTGTATACTATGTTGTTATTTCACATGTAAATTTCATATTGTATATTTATCTCACACGTTTCATATTTGAAGTTTGGTGATTCATATCATTAATAGAGCCAAAAATTTTATATTCCCATCTATTTCATGTTTGATGTTCATATTTAATGCATAACATCATCTATGACATGTATTAAGTATCATGTTTCACGTTTGCATCATACTCATGTTTATTGTCAAACGTTGCATATTTAACTTTTTATTTTGCATATTTCATGTTATTATTTTGCATGTAAATTTCATCTTTTATATTTACATCACATGTTGCATATTTAAAATTTGGTGTTTTATGTCATAAATAGAGGAAAAAATTTTTATATTCCCACAGTGTTTTATGTTTGACATTTAAGTTTCATACATAAAATCATCTAGCACATGTATAAAGTACAATGTTATATGTTTACATTGTACCCATGTTTATTTTCTAATGTTGCATATTTAACATTCATTTTTTTTTATATTTCATGTTATTTTTCACATGTAAATTTCATGTTTGATGTTTTTATCACATGCTGTTTATTAATTTTTATATTCCCACAGTGTTTTATGTTTGACATTTAAGTTTCATACATAACATCGTCTAGCACATGTATAAAGTACAATGTTATATGTTTACATTATACCCCTGTTTATTTTCTAACGCTGCATATTTAACTTTCATTTTTTTTTTGTACATTTCATGTTATTTTTCACATGTAAATTTTATGTTTGATGTCTTTATCACATGTTTTTTATTTTCAAGTTCGGTGTTTCATGTTACAAATGCACTAAAAAATTTTATATTTTCACTTGTTTCATGTGTGAAGTTCATGTTTCATGTATAATATTGTCTGACATATGTATAAATTATCAGGCGTCATGTTTACATCACAATCATATTGGATGTCTATTTTTGCATTTTTCATATTATTATTTCATGTGTTCAAAATTTCATGTCTTATATTCACATTCCATGTTGTGTTTCCAAAATTTGGTGTTTCATGTGGTAAATCATATAAAAATTTTAAATATTCATGATTTTTTTTTCATGTTTGACATTGATATTTCATGTATAATATAATATGTCAAATGTATAAAGTATTAGTTGCATGTTTACATCGTAATCATATTGGATGTCTATTGTTGTATTTTATTTATTTATTTTTAAAACATTTTCATGTTTGATGTTGATGTTGTATGTTTGACATTCGTATTACATGTTACAGACTTTAGTTTCATGTTTCAAGTATAGATGGCTTAGGTTTCAATTCAATGTTATTATAAATGAAGATACTCTCCTTTAATTAATAATGGATCATAAATGATATAGGCTACTGAAGAATTAAGAACACATGATACTCGTCATTGGTGTTTCATCAAAGCATGCTTTCTCTCCAACTAAGGTATGCTTTAAATAAAGCATCGTATTTATTATTACTAACATGGATGTGAATCGAAGTATGTTAACTCATATTTGATGTTGTTAATTTATTACTAATATAAATGTCAATTATGTTAACCCATATTTGATGTTATTATTATTTTATTATTAATATGGATTTGAATTATGTTAACCTATATTCTTTATTATTGTTTTATTATTAATATGGATGTGGGATTTTGGTAATTCTTGTTGGATTCATAATCAAACGTTGGACTTCTATGTAAATAATTATGTGTTACAGACTGTCATATAAGGTTAAACCCAATTAAAAGTGATCTAATTAAGTTTTTTTTGGTAATTTGGGCTTTAATGTATCTAATAAGGTGTAGGCCTTTAATGTATAGAGATCTATTAGTATTCTAATTCTATAATGGGAAAAATTAGGAATATCTAATGACAATAGGAAATGTTATCTATATAAGTGGTTATGGTCCCTAGGTCACACGTATCATATCTAATCTATTCTCTCTGATATCCCATCATCAGAAAGAGTGCACAGAAGATATGAAACGTACCAAGATCTGATGAGTCTCTAATCAAATTAGGCTCCAATATCGTTTCTAATTTTATGAATTGAATGGTTTCGCGACTCGTTACTTAATGAAGCAAGAACTTTAGTATATGAGGATGCTACAATCAGCTATGGATGGTCTGATTAATAAGTTAAAGGTTGAATGCCACGAAAAATCTGATAAGTTCAAAGAGTTCGTTTAAGAACTAAAGAGAATTATTCTCTCAAGTATTCTTTTTTCTCTCTTATTGAATGCAAATATATATAAAGGTTACAAGAAATCCTAATTGGAAACAAATCCTAATGTAATTGAAATAAGAAAATAATCCTAAATAAATGAGAATCAAATCTAATAAAAAGAAAAAAATTCTTAATAAATCAAGATCTTAATCCATGTGCTTGTGCCATCCTTATCCATAATCTCATCATTCCCTTCCTCTTGAAGAGGATTTGTCCTCAAATCTTCACCTACGTCAAAATGACTTAAATTAGAAACATTATTGTAGCACTTATATTGTACTTATCAGGAAAATCCAACTTGCATGCATTGTCGTTGATTTGTTCCAAGACTTGGAAAGGTCCATCCCCTCGAGGTAACAACTTGGATTTCCTTTGTTCTGAAAATCGCTCTTTACGTATATATAACCACGCCCAATCGCCGGGTTTAAAGATTAGCTTGTGTCTCCCTTTGTTGGCTTGTTTAGCATATTGCTCATTTCTTCATTCAATGTTGAGCTTTACCGTTTCATATATCTGATTAACAATTTCAGCTTTTTTCTTTTGATCTAAGTTAATAGGCTCAAAAATAGGTAATGGAGTTAAATCTAATAGAGTTAAAGGATTAAAAACATAAACAATTTCAAGCGGTAAATACTTAGTAGCAGAATGAATAGAACGATTATAAGCAAACTCAATATGTGGCAAACAATCTCCCCACTTGAATCCAATGTTTTTCTTGATTACTCCAGTAAGCAGTACAACCAATGTACTAAAGTCTTTCACAAACCGCCGATAGAAGCTAGCAAGTCCATGGAAGCTTTTCACATTACTTACACTTGTAGGACTCGACCATTCTTATATTGTACATACCTTCTCTTCATCAACCTGTATACTCCGTGCACTTACAATAATTCCTATAAACACAAGTTTATCGGTGCAAAATGTACATTTCTCCAAATTAACAAAAAACTTTTCTTTTCTAAATATATCTAAAACAAATTTCAAATGTGTTGCATGATCATCCAAGTTGTTGCTATATATGAGAATATCATCAAAATAAACTACAACAAACTTGCCAATAAAAGCCCACAAAATATGATTCATAAGTCTCATAAAAGTACTCGGAGTATTAGTCAAACCAAAAGGCATAACTAACAATTTATACAAACCATATTTTATTTTAAAGGCAATTTTCTACTCATCTCTTTTTTTCATTCTAATATGATGATATCCATTTTTTAGATCAATTTTAGAAAATACACAAGAACCATGCAATTCATCAAGTATATCATCTAACCTATGAATGAGAGTCGATACTTTACCGTTATGTTGTTGATGCCTTGGCAGTCAACGCACATCCTCCATATCCCATATTTCTTAGAAACTAGCAAAACAGGAACTGCACATAGACTCATACTTTCTTTCACGTGCCTTTTTTCCATCAACTCATTAACTTGCTTTTGAAGCTCCTTTGGTTCCTCCAGGTTACTCTTATAGGCTGGTCGGTTTGGAATGGTTGCACCAGGCACGAAATCAATTTGATGCTCGATCCCTCAGATTGTAGGTAATCCATGTCGTGTTGAAAGACATCCTTATCCTGCAAAAGAGAAACAATATAACTAGACAAGATAAGGTTAAGCTCGTTAATATTCAGAAATCCCTCTTTGTACAGAAGTACAATCATTGGCTGATTTGAAAATAATGTTCTTTTTATCTTATTTGCTATTGCATAAAAATTCTTTTGTTTTATCTCTAATTTTCTCTCAATTGCCTCAATTTTCTTTTATTTTTCTCTCTCTTTTTGCTCGATATCTCTTTAATTTTCACTATATTTTTCTTTCTTTTTCTTTCGCTCGCTCTCTCTTTATAAGCTTACTTGATCTTTATAAACCTATTTCGGTGTTAATGGAGCAAGAGTGATCTTGCGTTGATTGAACTCAAGCGAGTACTTGTTGGTAAAATCATCATGCTTCACACGTCTATCGAATTGACAATGACGCCTAAGTAACAATTGTCCAGCTTGCATTGGTACCACATCACATAGTATTTTATCTTCATATTTACTGATTTTAAAAGATAGTAGTACATGTTTGTTTACTTTTACCTCGCCCTTGTCATTCAACCACTACAGTTTGTATGGCTGCGGATGCTTAAGTGTTGGAAGCCCTAACTTCTCCACCATGATAGTACTAGTAATATTGGTACAACTTTCCCCATCAATAATCATACTACATACTTTTTCCTGAACATAGCACCTAGTGTGAAAGATGTTTTCTCATTACACTACTTCATCGTCTTTTATTTGCACACTAAAAGCACTCTTAGATACTAAAGTTAATTTATCAAGGACTGCATACTCTTCATCTTCAATATCCTCCAATGGTGGCATCTCATTATCTTCTGCCTCATCATCGGTTACAACCTTACCATTATTTTGTAACACCATAACTCTTTTATTCACATATTCACTGGCTATGTGTCCTCTGCCATAACATTTAAAACACTTAATATTACGATTCCTAATAGTGGGTATCACAATGTTACCTTGTGAATTAGGCTTGGAGGGCTCAGATCTTAGTTTAGGTGCAGTAGATGTTTGTGGTCTCTCGTTTCGCTTTACATAGCTCAGCGGCTTCCATGGAGTGAAACTCAAGCTTGAGGTTGTACGAGTATCGCCTCTCTTCTTGAGTTGCTGCTCAATCTTAATGGCCTTACGGAACATCTCCTTAATCTCTACATAATGTTGTAACTCAACTATATTTGCAATTTCTAGATTAAGGCCATTTAAGAATGTGCCAAGGTAGTTTCTCTATCTTCTCCACATTTGCCCTAATCATAGCAACCTCCATTTTTCTGCAGTAATCCTCCACACTTCAGCTGCCCTGGGTAAAATTTTGTAGTTTTTTATACAAGTGTCGATAGTAGTGGCTAGGTACAAATTTCCTTCTCATCTCATTTCATTCCACATTTCAGCAGGATGTTCTCAATTCTGTTTCCTAGTTATAACAAGGTGATCCAACCAAGTGATAGCATAATCAGAAAACTCAATCATAGCTGGTTTTACCATTTTTACCTCAAAATAGTTGTAATAATCAAATACAAACTCCATCTTCTTATCCCATTCAAAGTATGCTTCAAGATCAGTTTTTTCTTGAAAAGATAAAATTTATATTTTTATGCCACTTACACCATCATGTCGATGCTTAACTCTTCTATGATTACCTAATGAATCCTCCCCTTCACCATACTTATCCCCATAATAATCATCAACCTCTTCTCTAGCTGAAACTCTCTCCCTTATGTGCTTGGGGAACGCGTTGTGGTTTCCGTGCACGTGCATTCTCTACTTAATCCAAAAGCTTATGTATATGTTCTAATTCAGCTCTCATTAGACATCTCATCTCCCCCATCAAGGCTTGAATTTAAAAATTTTAAATAGTTATTGTTAATCCTTTGCATTTACGCTTCATTTTTTGTTATGAGACAAAGTTGAAATCTGTAAAAAGAGATTAGAAATAATGTAGAAAATACCTTACTTCACTCTCTTATGTGTTTTACTCAAGAAAATGATTCACTTAATTCGACTCGTGTTTCACTCAAATTTATTGGCTTTTACCCTCTAATACGCTCACACTCTCTTGCATTTTTTCCATTCGTAATAATTCTCTCTTAGTTCTTATAAAACTAATTAAACCAATATCAAGATTCTAGCAGCAATTCACAATAATTATATCAAAAAGATCGGGTTTTAAAGGCAAGAACACAATGAACATGTATTATTAGGTTTTGGAAGAACAAAATAATAATATTTTGGGCAAAAATTTTCACTCAATGAAAAATCATATTTGGATTATATACGGCACTAATAATGAAAAAAAGATTTTTTTTATTTTTTTTTTGTAAACACTGAATAACTGAAAATTAAAGGAATTTAGGGTAAGGAATTGATAAAACTTACGGATTTAAAGAAATAAATCACAAAAATGCAAAATTAAGAATCCATAAATACTGTTCACGATGCACTGTTCATGGATTTTTTTTTTTAATTTAAATAAAAAAGACACTAAATCTAAATGAGGATAAGCAAAAACTTAATTAGAACCTTTACTCTGATACCAACTAATACGAACTCCGCCGAGATCTAACGAGATCCTAATCAAATTAGACTCTCAGATCGTTTTTAATTTCAGGAATTGAATGGGATCGCGGCCCGTTGCTTAATGAAGCAAGAACCTTGGCATATGAGGATGCCACAATCAGTTATGGATGTTCTGATTGATAACTCAAGTATTGAACGCCACGAAAAATCCAATAAGTTTAAAGAGTTCATTTAAGAACTAAAGAGAATTATACTCTCAAGTAAATTGTATGGAAAACTTTTTCTTTTTCTCTTATTGAATTCGAATATATATATGTGTGTGTGTGTGTGTGTGTGTGTGTGTGTTACAAGAAATTCTAATCGGAAACAAATACTAATCCAATTGAAATATGAAAAGAATCCTAAATAAATCAGAATCTAATATAATAAAAAAGAAATAATCCTTAATAAATCAAGATCTTAATCTAATAAAAAAAAATAGAGTGTCTTAAATGACTAAATAAAATCAAAATAGCTGATTTGTTGCCTCTTTTAAAAATGAAAACACTATCTAAAAAGATAGTGACATATCTTTTATTCATAATGCGCCGATTTCATGGATTTGATTGCTCAGAAAATTTAAGAGCTTGAATCACGCATTTATTAGTCTAAATATCTTGTGAGATTCCTTCAATAAGCCTCCATGAATTGGATTGATCCCAACTTTCTTGAATCAGCCCATTAAGCGCTTCTTTGAATTTCTTTGCATGAGCTCTTATGACGGGTCCAACGAGAACTTGCATAGGATTTGAATATTCCTTATTCCACGTGCTTGTGCTATCCTTATCCATAATCTCATGAACAGAGAAACTAAATGGCTCTCTAGGATCTATGTGTTGATCTAGAAAGCCAACTACACAATCTTAGAAGATTATTTAGCGTTATTTACAAGTAGTATCAGAGCCTCTTCATATTGAATAATTAAGAACAAATTTATTTTAATTAATGATTAAGTTTTTGAGTGTTCTTGAATTTGATCATTCATGCCTTATTGAGTAGAGAACAAAATTATAGATTAAAATTATTAAATTTTAGAAATTCTCAGTTTAATACAATTGGGAATTAAGAAAAAATAATGAAATTCAGAATTAAGAAAATAAATATTATGGTAATAATTTCATTTTTCAAAGTTTTAAATTTTTATGGCATTCGATTTTGTTTATGGTTAAGGCGTGGTTTTATCCCCATCATGCAGCTACTTGGCACAATGCGTGGCTAGACTTTGATGCATTGCTCGCGCGCAATTTGCATTGCTGTAGGCGCTGGTTGCGTTGAACGGGTAGAGTCGAGTCTGAAAGCAGTAGCATGAAAAGTGAAAATGGCGCCCGTGAGGAAAGAAGATGGCTGCTTGTCACGGGATGGGTGTTTTGCGCAGCAAACCCGTGCGGCACTTAGACAACCTTGTCGGGATGTTGCTAAGTAAGCCTTTACGCTTCTCGATAGTTAAGCCAAGAGGTTCCCGAAATGCTAAAGAGAAGGAGGAGCTAGCGAGCAATGTAGCCAAATGCGGAAATTGTATTGATAGACAAAAGCTTTACAAGAGAGCTTACAAGTGTTTGATGCTTTGCTTAGATGATTACAATGCTTAGAGCTCATCTCTATTTATAGCAAAGCTTGGCTAGTTCTAGAGAATTCTATGTACATGTGTCTAAACCTAGACCGTACATGTGTCACAAATCTAGGCTATGTACAAAAGTGCTAGAGTTTGCTAGAATGTTCTAGAATCGGCCAAGCTAGCACATCTTGGCTCATTCTCTTGGGCCATTGTGGGCTGGAATCATGCGTCCGTAACATCCTCCCCACTTAAGCTCGCGGCGCCCTCGCCGCTGCTCGTGCTTGTACCTTTGGATGTGTTCCGCGAACCGCCACAATTCATCTTCTCGCTCCCAAGTGGCTTCGCCTCTGGGAGGTTCTTCCACTTCACCAAGTACTCGTAGTATGGCGGCACGCCTCCTTCGAATGATGCGATCAGCAAGCGATGTAGTCCACATCTTTGTCGAACGCGGTGACAACTACCGCTGGGGCACGCCTTGATTCTCCGCGACTTGGTTCTTCCACGCCTTCGTGATATGGCTCGAGAAGACTTACGTGAAAGACCGAATGAATCTCGAGCCTCGTGGAAGCTCTAGTTGATACGAGACGCTGCCTACACGCCTGGATGATGCGGAAGGGTCCTTCGTAGCGGCCTCACTAACCCCTCGTGGACTTTCGCGAGTGTCTTGAACTGTCAGGGTGGAGCTTGATCATAACCTCGATCACCTTCTTTGTACTCGACGTGCCGCCTCCTTGCATCAGCCCACTTCTTCATTTTCCTCGCGGCTTTGTCGAGGTATGCTCGCGTGATGTCCGCTTCTTCATGCCATTCGCGGCGAGCTTGTGTGCCATGGGCTTTTCCCTCCATATGTCGAGGCTATGGCGTTGGGGGTCACGGGCCGGAATCCCATGATGATCTCGAAAGGACTCTTGCCGGTAGCCTCGCCCGCTGGAGATTATAAGAAAATTGGGCAACATCTAGCAACTTCGCCCAATCTCGCTGATGATCGCTCACATAATGCCTCAAGTACATCTCGAGGAGGCCATTGATGCGCTCGGTTTGCCCATCCGTCTGCTGGATGAAAACTTGTTGAGAACTCGAGGTCGGTCCCCAACATCTCAAGAGCTCCGTCCAAAATTTTCCCGTGAAGCGTGGGTCTCGATCGCTCACGATGCTTCTAGAACACCCCAATGCTTCACTATGTGCTTGATGAAGAGACGGCCGCTTCGTCCACCTTGCAATCAGCGGATGCGGCAATGAAAGTAGCATACTTGCCGTAGCGGTCTCACCACGACCATGATGTCGCCAAGAACCTTCGGATTTTGGTAAGGCCGCTATGAAATCCATCGAGACGCCTCCCACGGCCTTGATGCTGTGGGCGGGTCGCAACAATCCCGCCGTAATCGGTGATCAATCTTGTCTTGTTGGCACACAAGACAAGTCCGCACATATGCCTCGATGTCGTCCCGCATACTTGGCCAAAAATACGAGGCTTGGACTAGTGCGTGGTGCGCTCAATTCTCGGGTGACCAGCCCACTTGGAGTCGTGGCACCCTTGATGACTTCTTTGCGTAGATTCCCCACCTTGGCACAAATAGCCGATCTCCTCGGTGAGGAGGATGCCCTCTTCTGCCAAACCGCCTTGTCTTTCCTCGAAGCACCTTCTCCAAGCAAGTCCTTCGCCAATGGGTCTTGCTGGAGGCCTTCCTCGATGCGTGAGACAAGGTCCGAGTTTGGTTGGCTCGCGCTAAGTGTGGCTAATTCCGCCTTGCGGCTTAGTGCGTCCGCAACGACGCTGGCCTTGCCTCGGCTTGTACTCGAGCCTCGTAGTCAAACTCCGCAAGAAAATCCTCGCCACCGCGCTTGCTTGGGGCTCAACTTCTTCAGGCCTCGAAGTAGCTTGTGGCTACGTTGTCCGTCATGATTGTGAAGTGCGAGCCAAGCAAGTAGTGTCGCCACACTCGTAGGCAATGGATGATGGTCGTCATCTCCTTTCTTGAACCGTAGCATGCGCTCCGTGTCATTAAGCTTTCGCCTCGAACGCAATCGGGTGGCCATCTTAGCATAAGGACTCCGCCAATGGCGAAGTCGGAGGCATCCGCTTGCACTTCAAGGTCTTTGTGTGATCCGAAGAACTAGGACTGGCTCCTCCGAAATTGCTAGCTTCAAGCCTTCGAATGCATGTTGGCAATCCTCTGACCAATGCCATGTCCGATTTTTCTCGAGCATATCCGCTAGGGTGCCGCTGGTCGAAGTAGCCTTGAATGAAACGGCAGTAGTAGTTCACCAACCCTAAGAATGATCAAGCTCGGTACCTTTGTCTGAGGCTTCCAATCGAGGATGGCCTTGATCTTCGAGTTCTCCATCATTATCTTGCCGGCTGAAATTTTGTGCCCGAGGAACTCTACTTCTTCTCGAGCAAACGAACATTTCTCCATTTTGATGTAGAGTTCATTCTCCAAGTACTTGGAAGACTTGCTGCAAATGTTTGGCGTGCTTCTCGAGCGCAGGTCTGTACACCACAATGTCATCCAAGTACACGACCACAAAGCTGGTCGAGGAATGGTTGTAGCACCTTGTTCATGAGGGTGCAAAAGGTAGCCGTGCATTCGTTAGACCAAAAGGCATAACTAAGAACTCAAATGATCCGTACTTCGCGACGACGCTGTCTTTTGTTCATCTCCTTCTACGATGCGTACTTGGTAGTACCCGGAGCGCAAGTCAAGTTTGGTGAAGCACCTTGCGACCGCTAAGTCGGTCAAATAGATCCACTATCAAGGGTATTGGGTACTTGTTCTTGATAAGTGATCTTGCTGAGCGCCTCGATAGTCGATGCACATTCGTAGCGATCCGTCCTTCTTCTTCTCGAACAAGACCGTGCAACCGAATCGGGCTTTGATGGGCGAACATAGCCCGCGATCCAACAAACCGCGAGCTGCCTTCGCAACTCTTCGAGCTCCGGGTGGCGCCATGCGGTAGGGCGCCAAAGCCGGAGGCTTTGCACCTCGCTCCAACTCGATTTGATGATCCACCTCTCGCTCAGTGGAAGCTTCTTCGAAGTCGCGGAGGCATCACGTCCTCGAACTCCTCGAGGACTGGATTGGATGGATGGAGGGACTTCTACTGGAGCACTCACTGAATCTTCTCCTCGTTAAGCTCCCTGATGGAGACCAAGAAGCTTGGGTCCTTCTTGAAACCCTTCTTGAATTGCATGGCTGAGAGTGTCTTCTCCTGACTTTCCTCGCTCCGTAGTAACCATGCATGCCTTGCTCCCGCCGAGGATGCTTAGGGAGTTCGTGGCTCGAAGAGGGAAGGCATGGACTTGATCGAAGAACCCATGCCTAGGACCATCTTGAAGTCGCCCATGGGCACGATAGAGAAATTGAGCTTCCACCCATGTGCCAAGTGCTACGTTAACTCCATGGGCAGCGCCCGCAACGGGCTTGGCGTGTGAGTTCACCGCCTTCATTGTGCCTCCTACTCTTGTAGTTCTAAGGCCCAGGCGCTGGCCTCATCCTCTGACACGAAGTTGTGCGTGGCTCCCGTGATCCAAAGCAACGCCGAATCGGTGTGGCTGCTTATCGTCGCGCTACATACATCGCCCCTTTCGGAGTGCCGATTGAGGGTCGCCAGGCGCGCCAAGTCTTGGATCGAACCCATGCTGGGTCTGGGTTCTTCCGATGATGATGAGGAGTTGCCCTCGAGTCAGGCAGCGAGGGCATTCAGCGACTTCTTCTCCGGACAATCACGAACCCAACGAGGCCCGCTGCATATGAAGCATGGGTCATGCAGGCTTTGGCGCTCCTTCTTGCCTTCCGATTTTGCTTGCCTGCTCTTGCCGCTGAGGCTTTTTCCGCCCCAATCCTTGCGATTCTGGCCCTTGTCCTCGCGACCTCTCCCCACTTTTGCCTTGGCTAGGCTTTCTCCTCGATCGGGTGGAGTACTCGCGCAATGACCACGCGTGGCAATAAGCGTCGCCAGGGTTTGACGCCACGCCGGCCGAGTCTGCTTTGGCCCAATCCTCGAGGCCATCTTCAAAGTAGAAGAGCTGAATCCTTGCTCGGACATGTCGCCGATCTCGAGCACGAGGGTAGTGAACTCGCTGACGTAGTCGTGGACGCCACCCGCTTGCTCGAGGCGACGTAGCGTGTTCTCGCCTCTTCTGCATTGCTTGGGCAAATTGCTTCGGAGTTCTTGCTCAAGTCCGCCCATGTGTTGATGGCGCAGATGCCTTTGCCCATTTCGCCATGCTTGCGACGCCACCATAGTTGTGCAGTCACTTCAAGAACGTGGGTGCAAGGCCCACCTTCGATGCCTCATCTCTCACACCCATGGCATCAAGTATCGATCTAGCCCGAACAAGAAGTTGTCCACGATGGTTGCATTCCGTGTGCCATCGATGATGTCGGCTTTGGCACGCCAATGCGTCGCGCATCACTTGTGCTTGTGGAAGCCGGCTAGAGGAAAGTGTGCGCTAGTGCCATGCCCAATCCGCAGCATTCTTCCACTTCGTGCAGGACAGCGCAGCAGCTCGCCTTGTACTGGTCGCTGGAGTTTCATCAACCCTCGTGGAATACTTGGAATTCCCTCGAGGGTGTTGGCTTGCTCTTGCATGAGGGCCTTCGCCACCGCTGAAGTCGGCATATTCGCCTCGAGGCCGCCAACCCTTTCCTCCAATGTTTCGAGGGTGTCCTCAGTGACGGACATCGTTGTTTCCAACGTAGCCAATCGTGGCTCCAAGGCATCGACGGATGCGGCCTTCGACTTGCTTCGAGTCTTGGCCTCGCCCGCGAGTGTCATCGCGCCCCGCTTGGTTCCGGATGATCTCTACACCATGAGCACCTTCTTGCGCCAAGCTTGAGGTCGGGAGGTTGGCCATTGCTAGAATGCGTGTGTGCAAACCGTAGCTCGATACCACTTGTCACGGATGGGTGTTTTGCGCGAAGAAACCTGCGGCAGCACTTAGACAACCTTGCTCTGGATGTTGCTAAGTAAGCCTTTACGCTTCTCGATAGCTAAGCCAAGAGGTTCCCGAAATGCTAAAGAGAAGGAGGAGCTAGCGAGCAATGTAGCCAAATACGGAAATTGTATTGATAAACAAAAGCTTTACAAGAGAGCTTACAAGTGTTTGATGCTTTGCTTAGATGATTACAATGCTTAGAGCTCATCTCTATTTATAGCAAAGCTTGGCTAGTTCTAGAGAATTCTATGTACATGTGTCTCAAACCTAGACCAGTACATGTGTCACAAATCTAGGCTATGTACAAAAGTGCTAGAGTTTGCTAGAATGTTCTAGAATCGGGCCAAGCTAGCACATCTTGGCTCATTCTCTCGGGCCATCGTGGTCGGAATCATGCGCCCATAACATGCTGCTCATAAAAAAAAAAAAAAAAAAGTGCAAGTGGCTTAAGATCATGCAGCAGCCAAGCCGCAGCTTGGCTTAAGAGTAGCGGCCCTGAAGATAAAACTGTTCAAAAATATCATTTTCTTTTTTAAGTTTATGGCTAGCATAATTGCTAACATTATTGGCGACAAGGCTGTTGGACTGTGCCGAGAAAGAAGTCGTGGCCTGGTTCATGTTAAAGCAGCTGCCAAGGTCGCTGCGTAAAGAAACATTAAAAAAAAAAAGGAAATGGATTTGGGAAGAGGTATGGCTGTTTAGTTGAGCCAACAGGAAGCTACAGCCACCATGCCTTGGCTGACTAGTTGAAGCAGCGACCATGGCCATTAGATGCAGAAGAAGAAACATTAAAAAAGTATTTTTTATAAAAATGGGTTAAAAATCCAGGTCGGTTTTCCCAACCCGAAAACCCGATTAAAGAAAAGATTGGTTTTAGGATCTGGTTCTGGTCAAACCCGAATCGGTCAACGGTTAATTGGTCAATAGTCAACTATTGAATTTGACCACTATTTTTTAATTTTTAAATTTTTGAGTAATTTTTGGTACAATTTTAAATTCAAATATTAGTATGGTAATATGTATTTTAGTATAAATTAAATTGAAGCAACATATCACTAAAGTGACCTCTTTTATGGAAATTAATTTATCTTATAATATAAACGATTTATATACATGTAATTTTTGTAAATATTGATCAGCCTAAAGGAAGGTCCTCATTTAATAATTATTTGGTTTTACATCTGAATAATAACTCAGCCTAAAGGAAAGTTTATTGTTTGACATGTTCTTTATTATCAGTATTTGATTACTACATTAAGATATCACTTATAAGTTAATATTTTTTTTTTCAAAAATGAAATATTAATAGAGTGTCTGATATCTTAAGATAAAGTTTACCTTTATTTTAATTTATTTTTATTTTAAAACTAATGAGAGGTTTTTTTATTTTTTATTATTCTTTAGATTCAGTTATAACTCCTGCTAATATTATTGCCAACATCAATTCTATTTCTATGTTACATGACTCTAATTTCAAGTCTAGAAAGAGAATATCTTAATAGTTCTCACAATCATGGATCTTGACCTTGCGTTAAGTATTGATTATTCTCCATCTCTTGCAGATGAGAGTACCCTCCATAAAAAGAGAGATATGGAAAGATAGAAGAAATTAAATTGCATGCGTATGATGATCATTCAGAGACTTTATGTTTGGAAAAATAACTAAGACTAAAAAATTCTTTGTTAAAATTGAAAAAAGGTTTGTCAAGAACGAAATGAAAGAAATATGTATGCTCTTGACAAATCTAATTTTAATGGGGTATAAAGGTAAGGATAAGGGCAAAATAAGGAAAAATGATAAAGATGCTGCAAATACAGCACCTCAAAGGAAACAACAAAAGAAATTGGGTGATCTAAAAAGTATTAGTTGTTTCTTTTATGGAGCTGAAGAGCGTGGTTTGGTTTATTCTAAAGTTAATTTAATTTTGGTGCATAGACACACATGGTGGATAAATTCTGGTGCAAAAACTCACATTAGTATGTATGTGTAGGGCTGGCTAAATTGTCGAAAGCCCAGTGATGGTGAAAGATACATCTATGTGGGTGATGGTAAAATAGTAGAAGTTGAAGCAATTGAAAAATTTAGATTATTACTGAAGGCTGGATTTTATTTGGATCCTAATGAAACATTTATTATTCCATCTTTTGAACGAAATTCGATTTCTATTTCCACTTTAGACAAATCTGGTTATTCTTTTTCATTTATAAATGGAAAATTCAGTTTGTTTCATGATTCTAATTTGGTTGGCACCGGTTCTTTATCAGGCAATGATGATCTTTATTTAATTAATACGATAGCTTCATTTAATGAATCCCTATAATTGAGTACGAGAAGTATAAAGAGAAAATTAACCAATGAGAATTTGGCTACATTATGGCACAAGAGATTGGGTCATCAAAGAATATAAAGACTTGTGTTAGACCAAATTCTCAACCCTTTAGATTTTACAGATTTTGATGTTTGTGTTAATTGTCTCAAGGGGAAACAAACCAATAAAAGAAGATTTAAAGCTAATAGGACTTTGGACGTCTTAGAACTCATATATACAGACATTTGTAGACTATTTCCTACACCTTATTGGAATGGTCAATAATATTTTATTATATTTATCAATGATTTTTCTAGATATGGTTACATATATCTCCTTCATAAAAAATCACAATCCTTAGATAAGTCTAAAAATTTTAAGTTTATAGTTGAGAAGCAACTCAACAAAAGAATCAAAAGTATTAGATCTAACCATGGTGGTGAGTACTATAGCAGATATGATGGTTTCAGTGAATAACGTTCAAGACTATTTGCTAAGTTCCTAGAGGAATGTGGTATTGTCCCACAGTACACTATGTTTGGCTCACCCACTATGTGAGGACTATGATTTACCATTCTACTTTACCTGAATCACTCTAGGAATAAGCACTTAAGACTGAAGCATATATTCTAAACAGTGTTCCATAAAAAGTCACTACTAAAACCCCTTACCAACTTTCGACAAATAGGAAACTTAGCCTAAAGCATTTGCACATTTGGGAATGTCCGGCTGAGGCAAGACCTTATAGGCCTAATGAGAAGAAACTGGACTCCAGGACCATGAGTTGCTGTTTTATTAGATACTCTAAATAATCTAAGTGGTACAAGTTTTATAATCCCATGATTAAATCGATCTTCGAGTAATGAAATGCAGGTTTTTTTGAGGATGTCAAGTTTATGGGAGGAGATACAGTTAAAGATTTTGTCTTTGAAGAGAAATATGTTAATATTCCTAAATGTGTCATTGGAATTGATCAGGGTCTCATTCCTGACTTTATTCAAGACACAACATATCAAAACATGTTAGAGACCCCTCATATTATATATTGTTCCAGATATAAAGCCCATCTTGTCGCTAAAGGCTTTACACAGAAAGAAGACATCGACTATAAAGAGACTTTCTCTTCAATTTATTCAAAAGACTCTTTTAGGATTATAATGATATTAGTGGTGCATTTCAATCTTGAGTTACATCAGATGGATGTAAAGGCAGTATTTCTTAATGGTGACATTGATGGGATGATTTATATAGTGGTACTAGAACACTTTGTATCAGGAGACCCAAAGAATATGATTTGCAAACTTAAGAAATCCATCTATAGGCTTAAGTAAGTATCTCGACAGTGGTATTTTAAATTTCATCAAGTGATCATACCGTTTAGTTTTGAGTCTAATTTGGTCGATGATTGCATATGCTATAAGTTCTATAGGAGGCATATGCTATAAGTTCTATAGGAGTAAGTATACTTTTTAAGTTTTATATGTCGATGACATTTTGCTTGCCAATAATGATATAGACTTATTCCACGATATAAGGAGATTTCTAGCTAAGAATTTTGAGGTTAAAGATCTTGGTAACGCTTCTTTTGTATTAAACATGCAGATACACTAGGATCGCTCCCGATGCATTCTTGGACTATAAAAAAAGAGTTACATCGAAAAGATTCTCAAGAGATAAGACATGTAAAATTGTAAATCAGGTGATACCCCTGTGGCTAAAGAAGACAACTTTAGTTTCAATCAATGCTCTAAGAATCGTTTTAAAGAAAAGGACATACAGAAGATTCATTTTGCTTTAGCAGTAGGAAGTCTAATGTATGCTTAGGTTTATACGCAACCGATATTGCGTACATTACTGGGATGTTGAGTAGACCATTAGAAGGCAGCCAAACGAGTCTTGTGATATTTATAAAGAATAAAAGAATACATGCTCACATATTGGAGGTCAGATCAGCTTGAGATCATTGAGCATACTGACTCTGATTTTGTTGGATGCCAAGATAGGAAGTATGAAGTCCAAGACGAGCTACATCTATATACTAGCTGGAGGTGTTGTTTTCTATAAGAGTGCTAAACAATATTTTATAGCCTCTTGTATGATGGCAACAGAGGTTATAGCATGTTATCAAACATCTAATCACAGAATATGGTTGCAAAATTTTATTACGGGACTAGGCATAATAGATAGTATTGATAGGCTACTCAGATTATTTGGTGACAATAAGTCAGCAGTAATGTATTCCAATAACAATAGGAGCTTGACGAAGTTAAAACATATAGACATCAAGTTCCTAGTTATTAAAGAAAGAGCTTATAGTGGATAGTTGTCTGTAGAGTACATTGGCACAAGCTTCATGTTTGCGGATCTGCTTGCTAAAGGATTGCCACCCAAAATGTTCCATGAGCACACTACTCATCTGAGTGTCATGTTATTTAAGGATATTCAGTTTTTTTGGGAGTTTATAATTTTAGATGCTCGTGTGATATAGAAATTTTTCAGTTATTTCAGTTGATAATTATTTAAGGTTATTTTTTTATAAAAATAAAGTTTTAGTTTATTAACACTCTAATTTTAGTAAGATTTAAAGAGGACCGATTAGAAATTAGCATGTTAAGATCACATTATATGTAATTTCTATGCTACACATCAACATCATAATCCATGTCATTCAATTATATTGGCTTAGTGACCAATGATGGGTCGAGTTACGATAATTGTAATGAAGGCCTCTTTGTTCCTATGTTAATATGATTGATTGATCAAATTCGTTATAGATACATTTTGGTAATAACAATAAGGTTAAGCTCATATAATTATTTTTGCAAAGCATAATTATAAGGTTTCGCATATAACCTATGTGGGAGATTATTGTATATTTAATCCAATATTATTGGATCTTTAATCCAACGTTGGGTTTATATGTAAATAATTATGTGTTGCAGACGGTCAAATAAGGTTAAGTCCAATTAAAAGTAATCTAATTAAGTTTTTTGGTAATGTTCTTTTGGTTTAGAAAATGGTTCATAACTTGAACCATTACTCTCTGGTAAGTAATGTTGTGCTAAAGCTGGACATGGCCAATATGTATGATGGATGTCTTGGTCTTTTATTATTATACATATACTGATTTTTGGGTCCTATTTCTCAGTGATGGTGAATGCGAGGTTAGCCACGAGTTTTTTCCAGTTTCAATGTAGTTTTAGGTAGGGAGGATCCTCTCTCATTGTACTTGTTTATTATTGTACCTGAGTTCTTTTCCGAGAGTTTAGATCATTTGTACTCTCAATATTCGACTGTATGTTACTACATGACATCGCCTATTCTTGTATTCCATTGGAGTTTTATTGATGATATAATTATTTTTTTTTATAATGGGCCTAGTTGAGCCATCAACGACTTATGAACTTCTTTCATCACTATAATGCAACTTAGGGCCAGTTGATTAGTCAAATTAAGAGTATTTTTTTTCTTGTTAGAGGTTTAGCTTCAGCTTCTCGCCATGTCATTGTCCATTATGTAATAAATTTTCAGTAACATCAACTTTTATTCACTTATCTTAAGTGTTTGATTTAAGCGGGGTGCCTCAAGATTCCTTATTTTGATGATATAACTTGAAAGGTCAGAAACATGATCTCAATTTGGGGTAATTAGTTGCTTTCCTTTGGTGAGAAGCTGATGCTTCTTTACTATGTGTAGTCCTCTATACCTTTGCATTTGTTTCATGTCCATCGGCCACATGTGGCTATTATTCAACATTTTGAGAGACTTTTCACTTGTTTCTTATAGAGCAATACAAATATTATGAGATAGATTCATTAGTATAGATGGCCCTTATTTTATTATCCAGTTGAGAAGGGTGTTTTGGCTTCCACTCATTTACTCATTTGGCTAAGGCTCTCGAGCTAAAGATTTGGCAGCGTTTACGAGAACAACACTCTCTATAGACTTTATTTTTGTAGTCTAAGTAGTGTCAGGTTGCACATCTATGTGTGATTCAATTTTGTTACCTTATTTCTCCCCTTTAGGGGTGTTTTTGTTCTATTTTTCATATCGCTGAACCCCGTGTGCGCTAGATGATTAAAATAGGGCAAGAAATTTTTGGTATGATTACTGGCTAGGATCTTACCCCCTATTTTTGTATAATTCTAGTGCGGCTTCTATGGTATCGGTTTTCTTTTATTGGAGTGGTACTATTTGGGATAAGTAAAAGCTATAGGATATTTTGCCCTCCTTGATTATTGAGCAGATTATGTTGGTTTCTATATTTGGGATGGGTTCGAATTTGATTCAGTAGGATCTCACCGTGGATGGTGATTTTTAGTTGAGGACTGATTGTGAGCTTGTTTGTGGTTTTTTTTTTTTTTTGTTTTCTTTTTACTTTGGTGGTTGTTACATATTTTTTACCTTTGATAATGCCTTATGATTAGTTTCTTAATGTTTCTTTGGTCAAACTATTGAGAGTTCTAGGCACCTATTTCTCAATTTCTCGCTGATAAGACCAATTTGGTTTTATTTCCATTGTATTCTTAGTTTGTGGTTAGTTGCTTTTCTAACCCTCTTTCCTTACTTTTGAAGAGGGTGCGCTCTTTCTTGGGATGTATTCAGGTTATTCTTCCATGCTTCATTTTGTGGCATGTTTGGAAGGCTCAAAATGAATCCAAATTAGATTTGGTGCTGTTCATTATAGATGTTGTTGTTAACAGGGTAGTTTCGGACCTCAAGCTTGCTTGTTCTATTTTTTATTTTGAACCATCCCAATTACGGGGGGTCTTGGGCTCACAATTTACAAATGCATTGATTCTTATTGAGCTGTCCCAGAAGCCCATTCATTTAGTCGAGATTGTCATCTAGGGGTGAGAAAGCTTTTGGTGGATGGGTGTTCTCGGGGAAATCCTATACTGTCATCATTTCTTGTGCCCTCGGCCTCTGCTCGTAGGTTTCTCTAGTATCTTTCATTTGAATGTATAGTAAAGTCCTTCATGTTAGGAGATAGTTTTCTTTTGCATTTATCCTTTAATAGTGTGCTTTTAATTCATGTTAATTTTTTTTTCTCTTAGACTTTTTTTATTTTTGCTCCCTTCAATTGTATTTTTTCATCTAATCATCTATATTACAAGTAGGGATGAAGCCTAACCCCCACCATTATGGTGGTCTTCGCAAAAAAAGAAAAAAAACTTTGTTGCATGCTACAGTAGTTAAAATATCTATTTACTTGTCCTAGGTTCATTATTCTTTGTTTCACGTTTACATTATTCAACTTCATGTTTGACAATCTCTGTTGCATGTTATACTAGTCAAAAAAATAACCGAAATTTCTATTTACTTGTCCTAGGTGCATTGTTCTCTGTTTCACGTTTAGATTATTCAATTTTTTGTTTGGTAATCTCCATTGCATGCTGTAGTAGTTAAAAAATAACCGAAATATCTATTTATTTGTCTTAGGTTATTGTTCTTTGCTTCAACTTTAAATTATTTAACTTCATGTCTGACAACCTCTATTGCACGTTGTTGTAGTTAAAAAATAACTTAGATTTATTTACTTGTCCCAAGTTCATTGTTATTTGTTTCAAGTTTATATTATTCAACTTCTTGTTTGACAACCTCCATTACGTGATGTACTCGTTAAAAACTTGAAATATCTATTTACTTGTATCAAGTTCATTATTCTTTGTTTCACGTTTACATTATTCAATTTCATGCTTGACAACCTCTGTTGCATGCTATAGTAGTTATAAAATAACTGAAATATCTATTTACTTGTACCAGGTTCATTGTTATCTGTTTTAAGTTTACATTGCTATCTATTTCATGTTTAACAATCTCTTCTACATGTTGTAATAGTTAAAAAATATATATATAATATCTATTTAATTGTCCTAGGTTAATTGTTCTCTATTTCATATTTATGTTATTCAACTGACAACCTTTGGTGCATGTTGTAATATTTGAAAATAACATAAAATCTATCAACTTTAAATGTTGATGGTGACAATTTTGGTACATTGGCTCCCTGAAGTAGCCAATATTTTAGTGCTTTTAGTGGTGTCAGTCCTACAATGTTCACTTCTTCAAGCAGCAAGTTTTTATAATGTTTTCTCTTAGTGGCCTCGTTAAAGTGTATATTTCGAATGGATTTTTCCATTGTTCATGGGTTATCTTATAAAAGATTGGCTTATTATTAGAGATAGTTACATTTTAGTAGTTGATTATAATTTTTCCATTTTTTGGTTTTTACAGTCACATTGTACTATTTCTAACTACAAATTTGTCTTATTGAGTTTAATTTAGTTCGAATATAACTAAGCAACATAATGATGTATGTTTATAAAGTTTACAGTTTTACATTTACGAATACAGATTATATTAATACGACAACTATTTTCTATACTTCATAAAAAATGTCACGGCATTATCTCCCTGAAGCTTTACAAAAACGAACAACAAAAACTATCCTTGTACAAAAATGTGCACCAATATGCATATAAAAAAAATAAAATGTATTCCTAATAAACCTAACATAAAAGCACGCGGTCTCTTGCGAAACTTTTTGCAACTTTTACCCTATACTTTGATCCTTGGTTTCTGATATGTCTTCTTCACTTGAGAAGATATGGTGTTTACCATTGCAACATGCTTCACGAATTCAGTATTGGCTAGTTCGAACATGTTTTCTCGTTGTTGATTCGACGAGGAATCAATTAATTGAATGGCTAGCCTACCACGTGCATCTTAAGAATTGTACTAGTCAATTTAAAATAAAATAAATTACTTTCATAGCAATTAAAAGTTTAAGAAATATTACCAAAGATGACAATTTCTTGCGTAGAAATTTTGGATTATCTGTAAAGTTGATAATATAAATCCCACAAGCATATCCATTTCTTTGCTTGGTAACTCCGACAGCATGATTGATTGGAAACTTAAGGAACTTTAAGTATTTGTTGGCATTGGATCTAAAAGAATGGAATCAAAGGAATGCAAATTATGGAAAATATAAAAAAAAAAGCCGATTAATATGAAATTTAACGTAAAATATATGAGTAATAAAATGAAATAGACTAAAATAACATGAGTGACAAACAATGCAAAAAGTTTGATCATGGTGTCTTCTATTACAGGGAGGATCTGGATGGGAATCTCATGTATCAGTACATTTTCTTTTAATTTCATGATCAATACGAACCAATTAGATGATTCATCATTAATTGGAATGTAAATCTATCATAACAATTATGAATGTTTTAAAAAAATTAAAAACCATTAAAAATTGTAATAATTAAAGAGTTAAGAAAGTAACATTTTTACAACTATGCAAGTCATGCGAAACAATCAACTTCAAGTCCAATTGTAAGTACTAATTACTACATAGAATAAAGGCATAAATTAGAAACAAAGGAATAAATGCAAAAATTACAAGCGATACTTACACATTATCTTGTAGGTAAATGCCAGTGTGTGATCGACACATTTTTCTTTATCGCTTGCTCAATTAGAGTGAGTGATACGCTTTAATGGAAATAACCTAAACATGATAAAATTAATTAAGAGATATAATATAGGACAAACATATAGTAAGATATGAATAAATACTAAAATCTTTTATCTCTCCACTTAGATACGTTCTAGGAAAAAGGCTCGATAAACAATGTCGGTTTACAAAATCACCATAAGTATAGATAATGGTTTCACTAAAGACAATAAGCAATAATTTTCAGTAATAATTCTTAAAAATCATTTAAACTGATCTTGATGTGAAAGTACAAAAATTAAAAGATAATTCCACAAATACCTTCCTTGAGCATCTCTATCAAAAGTATATTGAATAAGCTTCAATTGATCAATAGTAACAGGATAGTTAACTCATAAACCCACCAGCTTTATAGTTGGTCTTCGTTCCCCACGACAGTTGGTCGTACGGTAAAAGTTGATACCGTCCTGGCCTATAATACCTACTTGGTTGTGTTAGCAGTACACACACTATTGGATATCTAAGGCTCTTGCCTAAAGTCAATTGTTCGACCATATCTTATAAAAAAGAAATTTGAATTTATAATAATTTATTATTGAATTATCATAGAAAGAAATTTTCAATTTGAGATTTAAAAACTTTACCTCATATTGGAGAACATGTTGTGGAATATGGACATAACCTCCTACAAACTGGGAAGGGTCTCTAAGAATTTCACCTATTGCTTCACTAGTCCCAATATAGGCCATCGGTTTATTGAGGTTCAATCTACTCTCAACAAAGTCCTTATCACTGACTAGAATTTTTTTCTTTTTGCTATTAGTAGTAGGCTGGTTTTTCCGATGGGACGTGTAGGTTTTGGATTTTGAAGGTTGAAGATAGTGATGGATCAGATAGTTGTCTAGATGGTGCACCAACAGAATAATTTGATCTCAATTCCTCTAAAGAATTTTCTATGTTTTCCATTCTCATATTAAATGAATCTATTTTGAGTTCAATTCTCTGGACTATGCAAACACCTTAAAAGCCGTCTTCATATTAACATCACTCTACCCATTATGTTGAGTAGGTTGAGAATGATTGAAATGACTTTAAAGAGAAAAATTAGCTTAATGCATTGGAGCTAAAATAAATAAAAATAGCGATCATACATACTGATAATGGAAGCACATGCAATTTGGTTTCTAAAATGGTATAACTGTATAAACAGGACAGATAATAATACAAATTTCATTACTTGTGATGTTGCCAAAACTTTTGTTGCCATTTTAAGAATCGGCGAAGTTCATACAATGATAGGCCATAATGTTCAATTGATAAAACAATGATCATACAGAACATCGGTAAATTAGAACAATTGTTTATAAGAAAATAATTATTTATATGATATTATTTTTCATGGCGACATGTAAAAAAAATAGGCAAAATAATTATTACATTTAAGATTTGTTAAACATACCTTTAAGAACACAAGATATCCACTAACATACTTCAGTTGTTTTTCTTTAAACTTACTTATGTTGTCCCATAGAAAGTTGCAGCACCCAGTAGCCCATTTTTGTGTACATCTTACAGGGCATAAATACATTGGATTAATGTAAGTGGCACTTGTGGGACATAAAATGGTTCCTAGAATAAACAGAAAAATGGACCATCAGTCTATCACCAATTGCCGATATTTCAATTCTTTTTTCTCTAGTTCTATACTTAGCATGCAATTCATTAATATCACCAACTTCTTTATGTATGTCTACCTATTCACACCATTCTCTTATCTCCATTATGTTTCTAAAGGTTGTAGGGTTTAAACAATACTCAATCCTATGCAGAAGTATAAAATGTCTCTTCATATCACATTATTGGACAAGTGTTTCACAAAATTCTTATCTCCATTTTCTAAGTCCAGTATATCTTCTAAGACAATTTCTTTAAATGCATCTTGTTTAATAAAATACCAATCCCATCTCGGCATTGAGATTATCCCATTTGATAAAAATCAAAATATGTATTAGACAATTACAATTAAAACTCATCACTTATATTTCAAAAAAAAGGAAGCATATGTCAAATTCAGCAATTTTTTCTGTATAAAAATAAGTCCACAAAGTTAAGCATATTACCAACTTCACTTAAGAACAAGTTTTGCACAAGAATTTAATAAAATCAACAAAAGCATCAAAGTTATCTTCAACTACAGGCTCGCACTTCTATTGCACAAAATCTTGATTTTAAAGCCACCATTAATTGTTTAGAGCAATCGATAAGAATTATTACATAAATTAGCAAGTATAATAGTCGACAGTTTATGGGGCTGCATCCATTGAGAGTGGATTGACGATGTTGAGAGATTTCCAGCATAAGCAGTAGTTGGACCAGCATAATGAAAAAGCTAGCAAAAGGGCAGGCTCAGAGTAGGATTCCGCCAGAAGAGCTTAACCGCATTTTTCCAATACAACTTTAGCTCCTTCCATTCCATACTTCACTTCGAAAGCCGCTAGTTCGGGGCTTCATTTATTTCACGGGTAACTCATATAATGCAAAATAGAGTATCATCCTAGAAAAATTGTATATCCTATTAGCTACCGAAATTATTCTAGCATAAATTTATTTGAACAATCGAATAAATGAATTTAGGTTAAAAGTTAAAATAAAATAAAGTAACTAAAAATTAAATAAAGATATAAATATTAACTTAAATCACTAAGAGATTAAGACACTACGACATTCGACTTCACCATAACAAATCCAATTTAATCTTCTATCTATGCTACTAAAAATTATTACCTATGTTGACAGAGAATTTCCATAATCTATTTAATATTCTCTCTTAATTAATATAAAAAATATCCTCATATATTAGTCCATTGTATCTCTATGTGAATTTGAATATACAAGATTCATTAATCTCTATGAAAATTCTTAGATTAAAATGTATGAATCACGTTAGTGCATCTCTATCTTTCTTTTAATTCATGCCATCCATTACATAAAGTAAAAACATATAAATTTCCTCTTAGTCTTATTATTTATCCTCAAATCATTCAAATATTGGCCAGATATTTAAAAGCATCAAGCACAATAATGAACACTCAATCATTGAATAATAAACTAAAAGTAACATAGATTTATGAAATTAAATCTTCGAAGTTAGGCTACATCATAGCCCTAGGTAAATAAATAAGTTCATAGGAATATAAAGAGAATCCATAAACATGATAGGTTATGTGATCCAGGGTGCTTAAAGCATTAAAAATCCATTGCTTGTTCCATAAGAGCCAATTATGAGAGCATAAGCTAAGAAGATCAAGGAAGCAATGCAAGGATTTGTTCAAGCTACTTTGAACGAATTCAATTAAATTCAATTAGCAAGAGGCCAATATTTAAGATGGGCTTGAAAAAGGAGATACCAACCTTGGTATACTTGATTTGAGCCAACGAGATGGCGAGTATTAGAGAGGATGATTTTTGAAGTAGAAGAAGGGCTAAAAAATAATTTTAAAGCTAGGAAGGTTCTCATCAGTTGGTATCAGAGTTTAGGCACTAAAGTCAGATTCATCTATCTTTATTGTTTTTCATTCTTGTTTGAGAATTTTCATTCTTGTTCTAGTATTCTAAATAAATAAATAAAAAAATCACATGAACAATGTTGTATGAACTGAATGAACAGTATTTTTAAGTTTTCTTTTTATCAATTTTGCATTCTTATGGTTTATTTCCTTAATTCCATAAATTTTACCTATTTCTTTCCCTAAATTCATTCAAATTTCTATTATTTAAGGTTTAAAAAAATTAACAGTACTAATAATAATAATAATAATCATATTTGGTGATCTCCTTTGTTTCTTATTTTTGTTATTCTTGTTTCCTTTTTTCTTAGTCCTTTGGTTCTTATTTTTTTCATTCTTGTTTCTTGGGCTGTGATTGCTAGAGGAATTATACTTTGGTGTTTTCCCTTGATTGAGTCATTAGTTCATAAAGATCTTGACTGAGAAAATATAAGAGTGGTAAAAGGCAAGAGTGTGTGAGCACAGCTTTGTGTAAAAGGCTATTTGAGTGTAAACACAAGTGGAGTGACATCTCGAATGTAAACACATGAGGCTTGTGTGATTTACTACTTTTTTTCTTTTTTTTTTCTAATATCTCTTTGCAGCTTACCTCAAATAACTAATATAGATGATAAAAGTGAGGCATAATCTTCAATGTTAGACTTTACTTTAATTTTGAATGCATTGCACCACGCATTTGAGAAGATGAATATGAGGTTTGAAGAGATAGAAAGACAATTGAAGAAACATGGGGCTGCCATTGAGAGTATTTTAAAGGAGCAAACTAGTAGAGAGCGCAATAGGGCTATATATAATGATACAAAATATAAAATAAGAAATAATAGGCATAAATATTAGCCTATGGATGAGTGTAAGTTGAAAATGAATTTTGGGAATATGATGGTGGTGATGATCGAGCATCCAAAATAGATAGGGATAAAGTGAGATGTAGAAGAGTTAGGTAAGAAAGGGGGTATATAAGAGATAATAAAGATAAAGATTTAGGTAAATTCAAAGTGACCAGTCTTCATTTTAAGGAAAGAGTGACCCCGAGGCTTACTTGGAACGGGAAAAGAAAATTGAGTTGATTTTTTATTGTTACAATTATTCAAAGGAGAAAAAGGTAAAGCTAGCCGTTATTGAATTCACTTACTATACTATTATTTGGTGGGGCCAACTTGTGAATAACAGGAAGAGGAATCGTGAGAGAACTATAGCTATATAGGGAGAGTTGAGAATGCTTATGAAAAAATGGTTCATTCATAGTCATTACCATAGAGATCTTTATCTTAAGCTATAGAGCCTTACCCAATGATCGAAGATTGTAGAGGACTACTATAAGGAGTTAAAGATTGCTATGATTAAGGTTAATGTAGAGGAAGATGGGGAAGCTACAATGGCATGATCTTTTACCCAGTTGAACAAAGAGATTGCCAATGTAGTAGAGCTATAGTATTATGTGGAGTTGGAGGATGTGGTCCACATGACTATGAAGATAGAGAGATATTTGAGGAAGAAAAGTACAACTAGATATAATTTGGCTTCTTCAAACCTATGGAAATTGAAGTAGAGTAGTAATGAGAGATGAAATAATGCCATCAAGACTGAACCACTTAATTCAAGAAAATATTTCAGTAAAAATAAGTCTAAGGCTGAATCTCAACTACAGAAGAATCAGGACTTCAAGTACTTTAAGTTTTTGGGTCTGGATACATTACTTCTCAGTGCCCAGATAAGAGAGTTATGGTGATATAATATAGTGTAGAAGTAGTGAGTGAAAGTGATGGTAGATAAAATGCCAGAGTTGATTAATGCTAGTGATAACGATAACATAGAATACCCTGTGAAAGGTGAATCCTTAGTTGTTAGGCATGCTTTGAGTACCCAAATTAGTGTTGAAGACATGGAGCAACAGAGAGAGAACATCTTCCATACAAGATACTTTGTAAATAACAAAGTGTGCAGTATAATAATAGATGTTGGAGTTCTACCAATGTAGTTAGTACTACCTTTGTAAAGAATTTAGAGTTGCTCTTGTTAATGCAACTCAGGCCTTATAAATTGCAGTAGTTAAATAATTATAGAAAGGTCAAGGTTACTAAGCAAGTATTAATAACATTTACTATTGGGAGATATAGTGATAAGGTACTTTATGGCCTAGTTCTTATGGATGCTGAGCATTTATTATTAGGAATGCCATGACAATATGATAGGAATGTGACATATGAGGGGTTTAGGAATAGATATAACTTTGTCAAAGATAAGAGAATTGTGACGCTTGTTCCTTTGACACTAAAAGAGGTTTATGAGGACTAAATAAAGATGGGAGAAAATAAAGGACAATGAAAAAAAAAAAGTAAGGCTAAGAGTTTAAGAAGAAAAAGAAAGAGAGTGAGGCCAAAATTAAAAGAAAAGAAAATAGTGAGAGGGAGGAAAGAGTGAAAAAGAGCTTCTTTACAAGAGTGGGTGGGATTAGAAAAGAATCTAAAGCAAGTCATTTCATGGTTTTACTAATGTTCAAAAAATTATATTTAACATTTGATGATACTAACCCTTCTCTTCCTAGTGCTGCTACTTTTTTATTACAGGAGTTTGAAGGTGTGTTTCCCAAGGAAATGCCTATTGGCTTACCATACATTAGAGGTATTGAGCATCAGATCGATTTTGTAACAGAAGCTATCATACCCAATAGACCAGCATAAAGAAGTAATCTTGAGGAGACTAAAAAGCTTCAAAGGCAAGTTATGGATCTGCTGAATAAGGGGCATGTGAGAGAGTGCATGAGTCTATGTGTAGTACCAATACTATTAGTACCAAAGAATGATGAAAATTAGAAAATGTGTGTTGATTACTGGGTCATCAATAATATTGCAGTAAATTATCACCATGATTAATGGGCCATCAATAATATTGCAGTAAATTATCATCATCTTATTACTAAATTATAAGATATGCAGGATGAATTGCATGGAGCCTGTTTATTTTCTAAAATTGAATTTAAAAGTGGTTATCACCAAATTTGCATGAAACACGGAGATGAATGGAAAACTAATTTTAAGACCAAGTATACATTACTGATTAGTATGCCTTTTAGTCTTCCTAATGCACCTAGAAATTTTATGAGATTAATGAATTATGTGCTATGTACTTTTATAAGTTAGTTTGTTGTCGTTTACTTTAATGATATTCTAGTGTATAACAAGACTTCAAATGAGCATATTAAGCATTTGTAATATGCGCTAGATGTTTTGAGGAAAGAAAAGTTGTATGCTAATTATAAGAAATGTGCTTTTTGCATGGAGAAAGTTATTTTTCTTGGTTTCGTTATTGGTGCAAATGGTATGGAGATTGATCAAGAAAAGGTTAAGGCTATTAAGGAGGGGCCAACGCCTAAGAGCATTATTGGGGTAAGGAGCTTTCATGACTTAGCTAGTTTTTATCGGCGATTTGTTAAGGATTTTAGCATTATTACCACTCCTCTTACTGATGTTATTAAAAAGAATGTTGCATTTACTTGGGGTGTTGAACATGATAAAGCATTCATTGATCTTAAAGAAAGGTTATATTCTGCACTTGTTCTAGCATTACCTAATTTTGACTGCACTTTTGAGATTGAGTGTAATGCCTCAGGAATAGGTATTAGAGTTGTTTTAATGCACAATCGAAGGCCCATTGCTTATTTTAGTAAGAAGTTGACTGGAGTAGCCTTGCAATACCCTACCTATGATAAAGAGCTCTAAGCGCTTGTGAGGGCTTTGAAAACTTGTTAGCATTACCTATGGCCTAAGGAGTTTACGATACACACTGATCATGAATATTTAAAACATCTAAAGAGCCAAAATAAGTTGAATCGAAGGCATGTTACTTGGATAGAGTACATTGAGATATTTCCCTACGTCATTCAGTATAAACTAAGTAAAAACAACACAGTTGCCGATGCATTACCTCGAAGGTATATGTTTCTTAATTCTTTGAGTGCCAAAATGCTTGGATTTGAGTATGTTAAGGAGTTTTATGCCAATAATTCTGATTTTACTGATATGTTTACTACATGTGATAAAGGATCATTTGATAAATTTTATAAGCATGATGGTTATTTGTTTATATAAAACAAGCTTTATGTGCTTAATAGTTTTATGCGGAAGTTGCTAATGAGAGAGGCATATAGTGGTGGCTTAATCATTTTCAGGTTAAGAAAAACTTAAAGACATTGCATAAGCATTTTTATTAGCCTAAATTAAAAAGAGATGTTATTCGCATATTTAATAGATGCATTGCATGTAGAAAGGCCAAGTCTAAGGTTTAACCATATGGTTTGAATACACCCTTGCTAGTTCCTAGAGAGCTTTAAGTAGATATTTCTATGAATTTTATTTTTAGGCTACCTAGGACTCTGAAATAAAGAGATTCTATTTTTGTGTTCGTAAATAGATTTAGCAAGATGACACATTTCATTCTATGTCATAAGTCAGATGATGCCACCAATATAGCTGATTTACTCTTCAGAGAGGTAATGTAATTCCATGGTGTTACAAGGAGTATTGTTTTCTTATAGAAATACTAAGTTCTTTAGTCACTTTGGAAGGTTTTATGGAGTAAGTTAGGTACTAAATTTCTATTTTCTACTACTTGTCACCCTCAGACTAATGACCAAATTGTAGTGGTCAATAGAGCTTTATCTCAGCTTTTGCGCACTATCATTAATAAGAATTTGAAGTCTTGGGAATACTGTATGCCATTTATAGAGTTTGCATATAATAGGAGCATTAATTCTTCTATTTCTTATTCTCTATTTGAGATTATTTATGGTTTAATCTATTGAATCCAATGGCTTTGATTCTTTTGCCCGTTGATGCGAGAGCTAGCTTGGGTAGTCAAAAGAAAGCGGAGTTGGTGAAGTCCATTAATGAGAAAACACAGCTTCATATTAAGAAAAAGAATTAGTAGTACCCTACTCACGTTAATAAGGGTAGAAAAAATGTAATTTTAAACTGGTGATTGGGTTTGGGTTTACATGCAGAAAAAGAGGTTTCCAGCCCAGAGGAAAATACAGTTGCGCCCTGAAGGAGGTGGTCCATTTTAGATTCTTGAGCGTATCAATGACAACACTTATAAAGTAGATCTTCCAGGTGAGTATAACATATTTTAACAATCTTGAGTTTTTAATATCATTGAGAGGATTTCCTCAACTGTTCTTGAAAGAACTTTCGACTTATCAAAGGAGCTGCTAACCTTTGTGGTGTCTTATTCAGCAATCCTGGTTCTTGAGACTTAGCTTCTCAATGGTTGGATCTTTTATCATAATTCTGATCATATCAGCTTTCTTGAGTTCTTATCAATCTAGTTTTAGGTTTTTCTAGATAGATCTAGAGGTTCTCATTAATAGGAAACATTTATGCAAGACAATTAGAAAAGAAACGGAAAAACTTAGGATTCGTCACTCTTTGCCTTTTTCTGCTCTCGGCTTCTTCTAAATTACCACTCTTGGTTCCGCAGATGCTAATTCTTTTCTTTTCTTTTATATTTTGCTTTTGCCCTCTTTATATATTAATACTAAAAAAATGCTTCATCTATATATACATTAAATCCCTAGTATATTAGGATTTGGCCAATAGCTCTAGCTTAGACAATCGTGCGTGCTTTCCTCTTTTAACTTGTTAGTGTGATGCTTCTTAATTAAATATTTCATTCGATTTACTTTAATTTAATTTCGTTATTCCTTTTTCTCTTTGACTCCTTTAAGCAGATTTCTTCTCGAATGCTCTGATTTTAATTCATCTTTAACTTTATTTACTTGAATAATCCCCAAATATGCCTACAAAATATATATAAAAAAAGTTAAGATAAAAACTAATAATAAGATATAAATTAACATAAAATTAAGTGAGAAACATTAAAATAATTTTTTTATATGTTATGAGCACAATAAGAATTACTCATAGTAAAGTATATTAGATGTTGCTAAATATGTAATATGCAATTAATAATAATGTTTAAGAAAAAAATAAAGCATTTACCTCTAGATTTTGAAGAATCTCTTCAACCAATGGATCAAGTTCTTCTTTGCTTATAAATTTAGGAATTTCAATGGAAGTATTAGGTCCTTTACCTAAAAATAGAAAAATAGATAAATGAACAAAGAAAAAAGAAACCAACGTCAGATAGCCAAAAAAAAATGCATAAATAACGAAATTACAAAGAAAAAAATAATATCGCTGCTAAAAGCATGCATCTAACTTTGAGTGCACATCAATACCTCCAATGTTTTTCCAATGTTTGTGGGTTTAGCCTATTATGATGTGAGCTAACAGTTTTAACCCGTCCTATAAGCCGACTGAGACGCAACTGCTATTATCATAATCGCTTTTGCATCCCTAGCAATAATAGAGAATAAAGGATATTGTACCGTATGTACTTTCCAACATCCCAAAACATCGAAAGAATTTTCTTTTTTTTTTTCTATGAGAATTAAGACATTCACTTAAATATGACTTAAGCTTAGTCTTATGAGTTGTTGATGCAGCTTTTCCCGCGTGCCTCAACAAGGTTCTCGAACCTTCAAACAATGGATCAGAAGAGCTCGAGCGAGGAATGTCCGAAACTTCGCTCGCGGATTCAAATAGTGCCTCGATCCTTCTGCTCGCGATAAGCTAGATCTCGAGCAGAAGTGTCTCCTTCGTCCTGTTCAGCTGTCTTCTTCAGAACAGTGATCTCCCGGACCTGTACTCACAGAAAACCAGGTCAGGGGTCGCCGGGCGAGTCCGCAAAAACCCTCCGACGCTCAAGTCAAGAATCGGGTTTATCTTTTGGTATCTCCTTAGTGAGGGAGACCGGAAAGATGAAAGGGGTATTATTTCGCCCCCCCTTTTTGGATAAGTATAGTGTTTTTTCAGAGAAAATCAGGTGAGAGAAATTAGAAAAGGAAGAACCTGTGAATTAGAAAATCTAACCCCTGTAACGTTCCCCTTTGTTTCATTTTATACTCCAATTTTCCCGCTCTTTCCATTTCCAGGCTGTCCACTCCCTCGTTAGTGGTATCTGGGTCCCTTTGATAGCCGGGATTGGCGGAATATTACCTAGGGATGAGCGGCTGTCCCCTTAACCCGATTCACGTGGCCAGATCACCATGTCGGGTAAGTGCGTTAGGAATTATGACACCCTGGAACCATGTGTCGGCCACTAGCAACAGTATCTCCATCACGCCATGTGGGACCCTGGTCAGACATTAAAAGGTGTGCCAGGATTCGGAGAAAACGGGTCGGGTCGAGTCTTGTCCGAGATGTGCTCGTGGATCCTCACGGCAGGGAGAGATGTGCTTCGGCCTCGACCTTGACCAGCTTTGACCTGAGGGACGACCTCGAGCAGGCAAGGAGTGCTTAGCTCTCGACCTTGACCAGCTTTGACCTGAGGGACGACCTCGAGCAGGCAAGGAGTGCTTAGCTCTCGACCTTGACCAGCTTTGACCTGAGGGACGACCTCGAGCAAGTAGGGGTGCTTAGCTCTCGACCTTGACCAGCTTTGACCTGAGGGACGACCTCGAGCAAGTAGGGGTGCTTAGCTCTTGACCTTGACCAGCTTTGACCTGAAGGGCTGCTCGGGCTAGGCTATCCTCGGGGTGTCTTGCTCGAGCTGGAAGGGCTTCGAGGAGTCTGTCTGATATTTACCCAATACACCTGGAAGGCTTCGAGGGGCCTGTCTGATATTTACCCAAACACCAGTCCCCCAGTTTCTAGTCTTTCGAGTGAAGCGAGACAAGACTGGAAACTCAATAATGATGGGCCTAACACGCGGCCTTTTACGCTTCCCCACGCTTTTCAGCTGTCTCCCACCATAGTTAATTTACCTTTAAGGCGGGACGCGTGGGTTGATCCTAGCCATGCATTTGAAATTCGAAAGGACGTGACCTAAAAGGTCGTGTCCCTCGAAACGCACGCCGCCAGTGGAAGGGACGCGTTCACCTCTTTAAAAATCCCCAACTGCTTCACTGTTCCCTTTATTTGCTTGCTTTTCATTCAAACTCGCAATTGATCCGCTCTCCAGCTGCTACTGTTCTTCTTCTTCCCGTCGAGGTGATTTCGACCAACCACACTTCCTTTCGTTGTTCGGTACAAACCATTTTTCCGTTTCACCGCCACTACTCGTTTCTTCTCCTGCTCCCCTTAGTTCATACCCTTAGGAAAATGTCAAATCCTTGAACCCCGTAGGATGTTCTGGGAGGACTCTTCCTCCTCTAGTGAGGCACAACCCCTAGCATAATCCCGTGAGGGATTCTAGTCCGAGAGTGAGTTACCCGTGGTCGAGACCCGGCAGCGACGAAGAGGCGAGGGCCAGTCGAAGGTCCGAACATGGGCAATACCCATTGACCTCCGAGGTGTGAAACCACCCCTCCGATTTAGATAGACTTAGGCGGACTTACAACATACACGATAGTGTAGTTTTAAGGTTCTTGGGCAGGTGAAATCTCAGTAGTCCCCAAGGTATACAACCTTCTACCTGAGTGTTTCGAATAGGGGTTAGGTGCCTCTCCGACCTTATTTTGGTCGGGTTACGTCCGAGTTAACGTCGGCCCCAGGCAATTGAACCCGAATGGGTGGAGGGTCCTTTCCGGACTCTTCGTTTTATGGAAACGCTGTGATCTGGACGAGCCCTCGGTAGGGGAAATCAGACACCTCTACCAGCTGAAGTGTAGCCCAAAGGATGCTGGTTGGTATTACCTTACCTCCAGCCTGAAGGGTAAGAAGCCCATCACCGATCTCCCGACCTCTGGTGGCAACTGGAAGAGCAAATTCTTCTTCGTTGGGGGAGAGTGGGGGCACGCTGCACTTCGTAGCGAGGGGGTCCCTCCAGTCCCGCGGCACTTTTGCACTCCAGGTCACTTATCTACCTTGTGGAATTTACTTTTAGCTTTCCTGCTCGCGTCTGTTTTCATTGTCTTGCTTTGCTTGTTCTTTGCAGTCTCCTAGGGTGCTTCTTATTCCATTGGGGGTCAGCTTCAAGCACGTGTGCAAACCGCTCTTTCAAACGCGAGTTCGTGCAGGGAGCTGTTGACACCTCGGAGCTTTTTGGAGTCCAATTTAGTACCAAGTGAAGAAATAAGCAGCAGGATGCGTGAAATGTTGCATCGACGTGTGGGGACGGTACGAAGGTGCGAGCACCTCAAAGAGACCTCGGCGAGTCGAGTGCTCCGCCCCCACCTGCTCGAGCCGCATCTTCTGCACGACCAACTGAGAGGGTAGAGGAAGGTCCTCCTCGCAGGAGACAAAGGACTGCCGACCCAGCTCGTCCTTCAGCTCGCCATGTGCAGGAACAGCGTCAGCCTGACCGTTCCGAGCCTTACCAGAGGGCTTTCAATGAAGAGCTGACCAGTAGGTTCCTGGAGGAGATAGAGTCCTGCACTCCTCAGCGCTGTTCGAGTATCTTCCAGTGGCTCTCCTCCGAGCTTTGGCATCCGGGACCGAGGCTTAATGAGGTAACTCTAAGATCCAGGAAGAACTTGAGCAAGGTTCGGAGCTTGGAGCGAGTTGTGAGCGAGTGAAGGAGGAAAATCGAAGGCTCTTTGGACTAGAATATAAATCTTGCGAGAGAAGGCAGTGGCCGACTCCAAGGTCTCCGGGCTTGAGAGGAATTGTATGAGACCAGAGCAGTGAAGCATGCTCGGAAGGATCCGGACACTCAGAAGTCTTGTTACGAGCAGCTCATGGAGGGAGAGGCTGCTCGTCTTCAAGAGCAAATTGACACTACGAAGATCCGACTCGCTCATCGAGTACAACACTTGAGGCGATTCCAGCTACGATTGCCTTATGTACGCTTTTGGCAAGGCATACCGAGTCGACATGTCCAGGTGGAAGGGTATGTAGCTGAATACATGAGCAATCCTGAAGCTACTCGCCCCGAGCCCCAAGGTGTTGCCAGAGAGCCTTCTTCCAATGCCCCTCCTGCTGAAGCTCCTACTGACGTCCCTCCTGTTGCTTCTCCTGCAAGTGCTGGTCATCCACCTGCTACTCCTGAAGACGCTCCTGCTGTTGATGCTGCTCTTCCCCCTGCTGCTGCTGAATGACTTGGACTCTTTCTTTTTTTTTTTTTTTTTATTACATATGTAATCATTTCAAATGGAATAAAAAGATACATGTTTGAACAACCCTATTGAATGCTCGTGTGCACATGCTCTTGCCTTATAAATTGACTTTGAATATGCTTGCCAAGCAAAAAATTTTCTAAGTGTTGGACATCCTATTTTCATTTATGCCCAAGTGTAATGCTGCTTAACCATGCATGGTAGAATTTTGCTCTGACTTAGGCTAAAAAAGTCTTATGTCTATTTTACGAGCTCATTTGACTTGCTCGAGCCTGTGTTTGGCTCTTGCTAGACAACGTCCCGCCTAGAGCTTAGGTCTAGGGACTCCTGGCCGAGGAGTTCTTCTTGAACTTCTGCTCGAGCCTTTTAATTGACCCGAGCTTGGCACCGTCCCGCCTAATGAGTTAGGCTTTGGGACTTCATGCCGAGGAGTTCTTCTTCTGCTCGAGCCTTTTAATTGACCCGAGGTCTTCTGATGAGACTCCTGCTCTGGTTTTCAAATAACACGAGCTTGGCACCGTCCCGCCTAATGAGTTAGGCTTTGGGACTTCATGCCGAGGAGTTCTTCTTCTGCTCGAGCCTTTTAATTGACCCGAGGTCTTCTGATGATACTCCTGCTCTGGTTTTCAAATAACCCGAGCTTGGCACCGTCCCGCCTAATGAGTTAGGCTTTGGGACTTCATGCCGAGGAGTTCTTCTTACCGCTCGAGCCTTTTAATTGACCGGAGGTCTTCGATGATACTCCGGTCCGGTTTTCAAATAACCTGAAGCTTGGCACCGTCCGCCTAATGAGTTAGGCTTTGGGACTTCATGCCGAGGAGTTCTTCTTCTCCTCGAGCCTTTTAATTGACCCGAGGTCTTCTATGAGACTCCTGCCTCGGTCTTCAAATGACCGAAGCTTGGCACCGTCCCGCCTAATGAGTTAGGCTTTGGGACTTCATGCTGAGGAGTTCTTCTTCTCCTCGAGCCTTTTAATTGACCCGAGGTCTTCTGATGATACTCCTGCTCTGGTTTTCAAATAACCCGAGCTTGGCACCGTCCCGCCTAATGAGTTAGGCTTTGGGACTTCATGCCGAGGAGTTCTTCTTCTGCTCGAGCCTTTTAATTGACCCGAGGTCTTCATGAGACTCCCGCTCCGGTCTTCAAATGACTCGAAGCTTGGCACCGATCCGCCTAATGAGTTAGGCTTTGGGACTTCATGCCGAGGAGTTCTTCTTCCGCTCGAGCCTTTTAATTGACCGAGGTCTTCTATGAGACTCCTGCTCTGGTCTTCAAATGACCCGAGCTTGGCTCCGTCCCGCCTAATGAGTTAGGCTTTGGGACTTCATGCCGAGGAGTTCTTCTTCTCATCGAGCCTTTTAATTGACCCGAGGTCTTCTATGATACTCTCGGTCCGGTTTTCAAATAACTCGAAGCTTGGCACGTCACGCCTAATGAGTTAGGCTTTGGGACATCATGCCGAGGAGGTCTTCTTGCTTCTGGTCTTCATTTTGAACTTACATTATGAATGCTATTCTTATTCTTACATAGATTTGTGCTTTTACATATCCCATCTGGGGGAGAGATATTACATTAGCATTTTACAATACAAGAAGACCTACTGAAAATACTTCCTCAGGAGTTGTGCGTTCCACGGCCTCTTGACCTCTCGTCCATCTGGATGAGAGAGCCGGTATGCTCCTGGTCCTGCTAGTTGAGTGACTCGATAGGGACCTTCCCAGTTTGGTCCTAGTACCCCTTGCCTTGGGTCTTTTGTGCTCTGGTTGACTTTCCTCAACACCCAATCACCCACCTGGAACCAGCGAATGTGTACCTTTTGGTTGTAATAACGAGCCACTCTCTGTTGATATTCTGAGATCTTGGCAGCTACCCTTTCTCTTCTTTCTTCCAGCAAGTCCAGGCCTGCACACATCTGCTCGTTGTTTTGCTACTCGTTGAAGTGCTCTATCCGGTGTGTCCCCATTCTTATTTCAGCGGGAACCACTGCTTCGTGCCCAAATGCCAAGGAGAATGGGGTCTCTCCAGTGGCCGTTTTGTGTGTGGTTCTGTAGGCCCACAAGACACCAGGCAGCTCGTCCACCCAGGCCCCTTTGTGCTCGCCCAGTCTTGTCTTCAAGAGGCGTTTTATAGTTTTATTCGCGGCCTCTACTTGCCCATTGGCCTGTGGGTGTGAAGGAGAGCAAAACTTCAGCTCTATCCCCAGATTCTGACAGAAGTCTCTGAACTTGCCATTATCAAATTGCCTCCCATTGTCGGTGACTAATGCATGAGGAATCCCATACCTGCAAATCACATTCTTCCAAATGAAATCAGTGGTTTTACCTTCTGTGATGCTGCTCAAGGCTCCCACTTCGACCCATTTGGTGAAATAATCAATCGTCACTATGGCATGGGTGGCGGATGCTCTCCCCTTCGGCATTGGCCCAACCAAATCTATTCCCCATTGAGCAAATGGCCATGGCGAATTCATCACCGTAAGTTTCTCCGGGGGTTGAGTCAAGTGGTTAGCAAAGCTCTGACAACTCTTGCAGCTACTCGTCTTCTCCTGAGCATCTCGGTGCATGCGAGGCCAAAAATACCCTTGCCTCAAGGCCTTAAAAGCCAAGGACCTCGCACCAGAATGATTTCCACAGACTCCCTCGTGTATCTCTCTGAGGACGTAATCAGCCTCCTCTTGGTCTAAACACCGCAGCAAGGGGAGAGTGTACCCGCGTCTGTATAAGACTTCATCGATGAGAGTGTACCTGGCTGCTTTGCACCTCAATTTCCTTGCCTGCTTCTTATCAGCCGGCACTGTCCCTTCCTTGAGGTAGGAAGTAATCGGCTCCATCCAGGTGTTGCTCGTCGATATGCTCATCACCTCGTCCTCCTACTCGATATTCGAGCAGGTTTTCATTTCCAGAGGGATAGATTTTGGAAACTTATGGTCCGAGGTGGCTGCCATGCGAGCTATCATATCTGCTCGAAAATTCTTCCCCCTTGGTATATGTTCCACCTCGACAGCTCGGAAATTCTTCATTAGCTGTCTTACCTTCTGAAGGTAGGCGTCCATCTTCTCCCCCTTGGCCTGAAAGCTCTCGTCGAGGTGATTAGTTACCAACTGTGAGTCCGTTCGAAGCTTTATTTCCTCTGCTTTTACTACTGAGGCGAGCTTCAACCCTGCTATTACAGCCTCATACTCGGCCTGATTGTTGGTGGCTTCGAACTCTAATCTCACAGCGTATTACATCTCTGCCCCCTCTGGACTTTTGAGCACCACCCCTGCTCCTGCTCCCTGACTTCCACAGGATCCATCTACTGTGACTATCCATGCGTTAGTTGAGGCCTGGGAGCTTGATGGGGGTTCGCTCTCCGTCTCTTCACCCCTCGACGTGCACTCGACCACGAAGTCGGCTAAAGACTGTGCTTTTATGGCTGCTCGGGGTTGGTAATTAAGGTCGAACTCGCTTAACTCCACTGACCATTTAACCAACCTTCCAGAGGTCTCAGGTTTGTGTAGAGTTTGCCTGAGAGGCTGGTTAGTCAGTACCACCACTGAATGCGCTTGAAAATAAGGCCTCAGCTTTCGGTCGCAGTGACGAGGCTAGTGCCCACTTCTCCATGGTTGGATCTGGGTTTACGCTTCAACAACGCTCTGCTCGTGTAATAAGCAGGTCTTGTACCCTGATTCCTCCCTTACCGAGGCCGAGCTCGTTGCCCATTGGGATACAGACCAAGTATAAAGCGATACCTCTCCCGCTCGAGGTGTTGGCGATAGCAGACTTTCAACAAATACTCTTTCATTGCTTGGAACGCCTCCTCGCATTCGGGGGTCCATTTCATCTTCCTGCCCTTCTTCATTTCCTGGAAGAAGACTCGGCATTTATCCGTGGCTCGAGATACGAACCTGTTGAGGGACGCTAGCTTGCCGGTCAGACTCTGTATCTCCTTGAGGCTACGAGGGGACCTCATTTCTATCACTGCTCTGATCTTCTCCGGATTGGCCTCGATCCCCCTGTGACTCACCATGAAGCCTAAGAATTTTCCCGAACTCACTCCAAAAGCACATTTTTCGGGGTTTAACTTCATTCGGTACTTCCTTAGGAGTGCGAAGGTCTCCTCTAGATGCTTTACATGCTCCTCCACGTCCCTAGACTTGGTGATCATGTCATCTACATATACCTCCATAGTCCGACCTATTAATGGCTTGAAAACCTTGTTCACTAACCTCTGATACGTCGCCCCTGCGTTCTTTAGGCCGAAAGGCATGACCTTGTAGCAGTACAGGCCACGATTGGTGATGAAAGCTGTACACTCCTCGTCTGATTGGTGCATGGGAATTTGGTTATATCCTGAGAATGCATCCATGAAGCTAAGCAACCCGTGCCCTGCCGTAGAATCCACCAGTTGGTCTATCTTCGGTAGTGGAAAGCTATCTTTCGGGCAGGCCTTGTTCAAATCTGTGAAGTCAACACACATTCTCCATTTCCCATTTGCTTTCTTCACCAGCACCACATTCGAGATCCATTCGGGATAGGATACCTCCCGTATGAATCCCGCTTTCAGCAGCTTTTCAACTTCGCAGTTGATGGCTTCGTATCTCTCCTGGTTCACGCACCTCCTCTTCTGCTTTACTGGCTTAGCATCTCTCCGTACTGCCAGCCTGTGACACGCCACTTCTGGGTCGATCCCGGGCATATCATCGTGCGTCCATGCGAACACATCTGCGTGTGCTCGCAGACATTCCACCAACTTTTCCTTCAACGGCTCACTAAGGCCCGAGCCGATTCGGACTTTCTTCTCGGGCTCATCTGCTCTCACCTCGAGCTCCTCCACCGTCTCTACTGGCTCTTGCCTTCCGTTCCTCGATTCCCCCCTCGTGTCTAGCGAGGTGATCTGCATAGTTTCTTTGGCGGCTACAGCGTAGCAGCTCCTCGCCACCCTTTGGCTGCCTTTCACGACCCCTATAGCCCCATTTACTCGATACTTTAGGGCTAAGTAATGGGTGGACACCACGCATTGGCTGATCCTCATAAGCGGCCTCCCTAGAATCGCTTTGGTATGGGTTGGTTTCATCTACCACCACGAAATCCGACATCATGTTCTTCTCGAAGGCTTCGAGCCCATGGTTCTTGCCAACTTGATGATTCCTAGAGGTATTAGCTTTCCTCCCCCGAACCCCTTCAAGGAAGTGCTCGTATGCTCGAGGCTCGCGCCTGCTATTCCTAAATCCTCAAGTGTGGATTTGAAAAGAATATCTACCGAGCTCCCCGAGTCAACCAGTATTCGGTCAACTTCCTTATTCGCTACATTGGCTTTTACCACCAGGGCATCTTCGTGGGGGTACAACACCCCCTCCTCATCTTCATCTGTCCACATGATTGGCACCTGCCGGACCTTGGCCTTCTTGGCCGCAGGAGCAGTGAACAGGACTTCTCGGCCGGCAGCGGCATATCTGCAATAGTTTTTCCGGGCCCTGTTGGAACTTCCGGCCATCGTTGGCCCACCCGAAATTACTCTCGTGGATGGTGGCTCCGTATCTATTTCATAAGCCTGGTCACCTTCCTCAGGCTGTTGTTCAACTACCGGGTGCCCTCCTTCTACAAACTCATCCAGGTATCGATTTCTAACTAAATCTTCCACCTGGTTTTTCAAATCACGGCACTGTGATGTGGTGTGACCATGGTCTCCATGGAAACGGCAGAACTGCCCCCTGCTCCGCCTGCCAGCTGGCGTGGTCATCGGCGTTGGAGGACTTAGCAGTCCACGCTCCTCAGCCACTTGAAGTATCTCTTCAAGAGATACCTTCAACTTCGTATACTGTCCGTAAGCAGGGCTCTGTTCCACTACTTGTATTGCCCTATCCCTCGGGAAGCTTTTTGGTGGGGGCGGTAATGAACGATCACCCCTATTGTGGCTCACTTCAGGTCTACTCGGTGGCTGGTTGCGGGGTATGTGGCCATCATGACGCCTGTATTCTCTGTGATCCCGGCCTGGAGACCTGCGAGATGGTTGGGGGACCATCCGTGGTGGGGGAACTCTCTGATATGGGTTGTACAGGGCAGCCCGGTCTCTCACTGCCTTTGGAGCCTGTGTCCCTCGGGCAGGGCTCCCTTTCTCCTTCCTTCTTGCTCCACCAACCTGCTCACTTCTCAGTTTGGCAACTTTTTCTTCTTCGATTACCATATCCAGCTTTACTTGTTCAGATGCAGCGTCCAGAATACTGAGCGGATCGAAGGACTCCGCGAGTTATACCATGGTCTCCCCATCCGAACATCATCCTTTAATCCTCTTAGAGCTTGGGGATGGTTGAACGCACCGAGATCTAGGACCGATCTATGGTATCTTTTGATAAACTCCCGGAGGGATTCTCCTTCTTTCTGCCTCACTCGGCGACTCCATCATGTCATCCTCGGGGTCACCGCGCCCGGAATTGTTCTGCGAACTCCCTGCACATCTGTTCAAAACTCAAAATGCTTCCCCGTGGGAGTCTGCGGTACCATTCTCTCGCCCTTCCCTCAAGAGTGAGCGGGAAGGCCCTGCACCTCTGTGCTGCTGACAGACCTTGCACCCCTGTCATGTCGTTGAACCGCTCTATATGTACTAATGGATCACTCTTTCCCGAATATTTCAGGTCCGGGAAGCGAAAGTCACGTGGGATCGTGACACCCATGATCTCCGAGGAGAGTGGAGATTCGTTGTCCAGCATTATTCGCCAGCTTGGACTCTTTCGGTTCCCCCGAAGATCTTCCACAACTTGTGCCAACCTGCGTACCTCTCCCTCCAACTCCTCCGCACGAGAGGTTGGGGCTGTCTCCTGCAAATGTTGACGAGACCCCCTTTCCTCCATGTTTGTTTCTTCTCTCACTGCAACATTCGGTGCCCGAGGTCTTTGGGCTTCATCTCCCGCATTTTCCCGAACATGAGCATTCCCTCGGCTGGACTCCGGGACATCGTTACATGCTTTTCTCTGTCCTTCCCTGAATTCTTGTAACAGGGAGGTCATAGTTTCGATCTGTTTTTCCATCCGATCCATTCTTTCCTGGATCTCCCTGTTCTGGGCCTCATTGGCCACTTCTCTCAAAGTTACCGATTCTTCCGGACTTACTCCTCTTCGGCTGTTTCCCCTCATCGTTGTGTTGTGTGTCTTGAATGTATTAGGAAATCAGGCTTTTTGTGCCGATCCCCACAGACGGCGCCAAAATGTTGATGCAGCTTTTCCCGCGTGCCTCAACAGTGCTTCGAACCTTCAAACAGTGACCGCAAGAGCTCGAGCAGGAATGTCTGAAACTTCTGCTCGCGGATTCAAATAGTGCCTCGATCCTTCTGCTCGCGATAAGCTAGATCTCGAGCAGAAGTGTCTCCTTCGTCCTGTTCACTGTCTTCTTCGAGCGGTGATCTCCGGACCGTACTCACGTGAAACCGGGTCGGGGTCGCGGGCGTGTTCGACAAAAATCCTCCGACGCTCAAGTCGATGTCGGGTTTATCTTTTGGTATCTCCTTAGTGAGGAGACCGGAAAGATGAAAGGGTATTATTTCGCCCCTTTTGGATAAGTATAGTGTTTTTCGGAGAAAATCGGGTGAGAGAAATTAGAAAAGGAAGAACCTGTGAATTAGAAAATCTAACCCTATAACGTTCCCCTTGTTTCATTTCATACTCCAATTTTCCCGCTCTTTCCATTTTCAGTCTGTCCACTCCTCGTTAGTGGTATCCGGGTCCCTTTGATAGCCGGATTGGCGGAATATTACCTAGGGATGAGCTGTCTGTCCCTTAACCCGATTCACGTGGCCAGATCACCATGTCGGGTAAGTGCGTTAGGAATTATGACACCCTGGAACCATGTGTCGGCCACTAGCAACAGTATCTCCATCACGCCATGTGGGACCCTGGTCAGACATTAAAAGGTGTGCCAGGATTCGGAGAAAACGGGTCGGGTCAGGTCTTGCCCAGATGTGCTCGTGGATCCCTGCGAGCAGGAGAGATGTGCTCGGCTCTCGACCTTGACCAGCTTTGACCTGAGGGACGACCTCGAGCAGGCAAGGAGTGCTTAGCTCTCGACCTTGACCAGCTTTGACCTGAGGGACGACCTCGAGCAAGTAGGGGTGCTTAGCTCTCGACCTTGACCAGCTTTGACCTGAGGGACGACCTCGAGCAAGTAGGGGTGCTTAGCTCTCGACCTTGACCAGCTTTGACCTGAAGGGCTGCTCGGGCTAGGCTATCCTCGGGGTGTCTTGCTCGAGCTGGAAGGGCTTCGAGGAGTCTGTCTGATATTTACCCAATACACCTGGAAGGCTTCGAGGGGCCTGTCTGATATTTACCCAAACAGGAGTCTCTTTCATACTAGCTCTCACAAAATGATCATACTTACTAGAACCAGAAACACCCACACTTGAGCTCGAAGCAATCGCACTAAAACTGAAAACACCTACAGTAGTACTACTTTCAAATAAATTAGCCTTTCATTCATACTCTTTTACCAAGTCTTGAAAAAAATGTCTCAACTTTATCAATACGAAAATATGATTCATCAGAATGTGTAAATAGAAATAATAACTCAATTAATTTCATTTTATATCCAAGATCCAACACTCTCGCCATTATAAATAACCTATTAACATCCAATTTTTTTCAAATTTACTGATCCTGTTAAATTCCATTGTCTTAATTTCCTCCTGTTTAGATAAAAACCATTATTCATTGACAACGTAATCTAACATCTATGAACGAATAACAAATTTGAGGTGGGATACTTATTTCCAGAAGATATTTCAGTCAGAGTGTTAAATGATTCCAAGTTGCTACACAATATATGAGCTAACTTCCACTCGTCTTCTTTAGGAAAAAAACTTATATTGTGCTTCTAATTGGTGCAATCAATAAAAAACATTCTTATACTCCAAAGCAACACAAATCATTTTATAAGTAGAGTTCCACCTAATCATGCAATCAAGAGCTACTTATGTACTACTTAAAACATCACTCCTAAGCTCAACTTCTGCAAATGTTTCCCTTCTCTGAGATGTGACAGTCCAAAATGCAACACTAGCATCATAGTCCAAAATGCAACACTAGCATGAATGTTGGCAACTCCCCCACCAATGACTGTCAAGCCCTGTTTGACAATCAAGTTTAAGATGTGAGCAGTACAACGCATATGAAGCAATTTACCACTTATAAGTAAATCATTTTTATTAAGTTTATCTAACAAAAGTTGAACCATGGTATCATTTCTAGCGCAGTTATCAACTGCTAATGCAAATAACTTAAGCTATAGAATATGATCAATGAAAAACTGCAATAACGTATCACATAGTTTTTTAGCCATATGTCAATCTTTCACATTTATAAATCTACATAGTAATATATATATATATATAGTCACAAATTTATTCAATATAACAAATTAAAATAAATAATAATCTGACAAATTTGAAATTCAACAAATTACCTGATAGCTTGATCATGCAAGGTTTAAGAGTCATCAATCAAGAACATTGTAATGGCCACGCAACCTTTTGTTTGGGGGCTAGAAGTCCACTTAAATCTCGTGCGAATTTCAATTAAAAAAGTGTGACTAAATTTAATAAATAAAGTCATGTTCATAAGTGTACCTACTCCTCACAAAGTAGAAACAAACATCTTTATAATATAATAACAATGGTCAGGGGACCACAGGTCCACAAGTTACACCTTTATAAAACAAATAATCCACTATCTTTATAAATAATTCAAAAAATAAAAATAACTTTATAATATAATCCAACATCACGAAAGAATACAAAATAATTATATAAGAGAAAATAATATTTACACTCTAAAATTTAAAAACAATATAATAATACCCTAAGTTTTAAAAAAGAGACACCAAAACTCTATTTTGACCATAATACTATATATTTATATTATCACAAAAAAATTGACTTTAACGTTTTATAATAAATAGAAATATAACATTAAAATAAATATAATAATATATACATTTTAAAATAATTTTAATATTTCGAAATATTTTAATATTTTACAATCTATTAGATATATATTATAATTTTAAAATAAATTTTATAATAAATAGAATCATAATATAAAAATAAATGTATTAAAATTTAAAATATTTAGAATATTTGTAAAATAATAATTTGAAATTATTAGCAGGTGAATTTTTTTAATTATAAAATATATTTAATACAAATATTTATTTAAAATCTCTATAATAAATAAATATATATTATTAAAATAAGTATAATAATTTATATATTTTACTTTATTAAAATATTAATATTATTATTTTACGGCATAAATTACATTATTTATATAACATTTATATTTATTAAAAATTTTAAAGTTAAATTTTTTAAATAATAAAAATAAAGAGTATTATGATCAAAAGAGAGTGTTAGTATTTTTTTAAAAAAATTTAAGGGTATTGGTGACTATTTCTACCTTGGAGGTACGTATGTCATTTTTCCATTATATAATTATAATGAAATGCTAGTAACCAATAACCTTTACAATATATATTAAGCATCATAATATAAAGAATAAAATATTAAATTCATACTCACGACAGTGAGAGAAAAGAGATAAATCAATAGTAAAAGAAATAAACAAATAAAGTGAGAGAATAGAAATTTACTTGTGAGTCGCTACCGGAGATTGTAAGTTGGTGGGACAATAGCGGCACGGTGTATATTTGGTGGCATGAAAATGGATGTGACGGTGATGTGGCTGATGATCGTGAATGGCTGCAGTGGAGTCTTAAGGTGGCTGTGGCTGCCTTCTAAAAAAATTAGGTTTTATGATTTTACTTTAGGTTTTGTTTTATTAGATGAAAGTTTAAAATATTTAATGACTGTTACAATTAAAACAAAATTTTTGAAACGCATTTCAGAGTATTATTGATGCGGTTTCAGTCAAAATAAATTTAAGTAATGTTTCCTTAAAGGGAATAAATTTAAGTAGAGTTTTCTTATAAAGGGGTGAGAACAACCACTAATATTTTAATTTAATTGATGTCAAAAAATTTTATTCATTCACTTAAACTTTAATTTATACTTACAAATCCACTAAGCCTAATTGAACTAAGATCGTGGCCGGATTACTAGCTTGACTTAATCTCTAAACTTAACAAATTAAAGCAAATCAAATAACAACAATAATCAAATAATAGCAAATAATCTTCCATGACCGAATTAATGATCAAGTCAAAAAGATAGCTCCAACATGTAATTAACCAAGTCATGTGACTCTTCATCTTCTATGTGCCCATACACACACATGAGTAACAACTCAAACAAAATCTTGATATTGTGTGCGAGGAATCCTTGTGGATCGACGATTCAACATATAAGGCTTGCCATAAGCATCTCATTAACTTTTCTTTCTATCTCTACTTTCTGAAAATAAACTTAGCGCTAAGGTCAAACGTTGATAGGTTTAGTTCCCTCTTTCAACACTATGTTGTGCTCTATTTCTCTATGTGGTGGTAGTTGTGTTAGCTCTTGAAATAGGGCTACATATTCTTTTAAAACTGGCTGCATGTCAGGAGCCAATTTACTCAAGGATGCTTCAAGGTTGATGTTGAAATATATTGCAATGCCAAGCTGTCCCTATTTCACATCTTTTGTAATTTCATTGAAAGTTGTTGTTCGTGGTATTTAAGGCCTGATGCCCTGGAGCTGTTGCTTCTTATTCTGCCAATTAAATTCCATGATGAAGAGCCTCCAATTACACATCACCGTTCCCAATAATTCTAACCATTGGACCCCCAACACCATATCTAAAATTGCAAGTGGCAATGCATACAGAGTGAGAGTAAATGGAACATCTTGCAATACTACCTATACCCCTTCAAATTTGCACTTGCACTTAAGGTTTTCCCCATTAGCCACCCTTACTGAAAATTCTGAAGTTGGTGTCACTGGTAATTATAGCAAAGCCGTCATTCGGGTACTAATAAAGTTGTGGGTTGAGCCTCTATCAACAAGCATCATTATGTTGTAAGGCCCAATTTTTGCTGCAACTCGCATGGTCTGTGGTGCTGTCTAACCAGTCAGTGCATAATAAGTGATTTCGGATTCTGGTTGCTATCTCTCTACTGGCTCGTTATTAGTGTTCTCTTCACTGACAGAATCTATTTCAATCATCAATATCTGTGAGCCCTGGGATTGATGACCTGCAGTGAAATGTTTATTACAATTGAAGCATAAACTAAGTGCTCTCCTCCTCTGCATATCCTCCTATGTTAACCTTTTGGTATTGTTAGCTGCTGGAGACCGATTATTTATTGCAAACTTGGTTGTTGCTTGATTAAAGAATGGAGTCCGTGATGCTTTCTTTTGTCGAGCTAGTTGTTCATCCCTCATACGCGCAAGAGTAACAACATCCTTCAGTGTCTTGGGCCGAAACATCCGTATTTTCTCTGCAATCTCTGGTTTCAAGCCACCAATAAAGGTTCCTACTAATGCCCTTTGTGTCCAGACGCTTACTCTATTTCCCAACCTTTCGAACTTCTTTTGATAATCACGGAGTGTTCCTATTTGTTTAACTCTTAATAAAGCTTCATCAAAATCTTCACATTCCGTAGGTCCGAAACGTGCCCAAAGTTCCTCTACAAAGGTATCCCATGTTATCATCTTGTTTCCCTCTTGGTACGCACGTTGCAGCCATTGCCAGCAAATTTTGGACATTCAAGCTTAGTGGGTCATGTCACCAGATGACCCGAAAAGTTGAGTGACATTTGAAGGTACCATGTTGTTGTGGCTCGGAGTCCCCTTCGAGTCTAACATGGATTCTGCAAGCTTACTAAGAGTTCCCTCAATTTGATGCAACTTGTCAGTCATCCCCACTTGTCCTACTTCCATTCGTTTCATACCTTCTTGTAATTATGTGATTTCTATCTCTAATGGTAGTCATAGTAACCTGGCTCTGATACCACTTCATGTGGTCCCAGTCAAAGCATATTTAAATAGAGTTTCCTTAAGGGTGAGAACAGCCACTAATATTTGAATTTAATTAATGCCGAATAATTTTATTCATTTATTAGAGCTTTAATTTATACTTACAAATCCACTAAGCCTAACTGAACCAAGATCATGGTTGGATTACTAGCTTGACTTAGTCTCTAAACTTAACAAATCAAAGCAAATCAAATAACAACAATAATCAAATAATAGCAAATAATCTTCCATGACCGAGTTAATGACCAAGTCAAGAAGATAGCTCCAACACGTAATTAACCAAGCCATATGACTCTTCATCTTCCATGTGCCCATACACACACATGAGCAACAACTCAAACAAAGTCTTGATATTGTGTTCGAGGAATCCTTATGGATCGATGATTCAGCCTATCAATTATCCTGGAAAATACAAAGTTAGGATAAAAAAAACATTGTACAGAAAAAAAATAGCATATATTTGAAATGCACTTGTATTATAAGAGAAAAGCTACAAATATTGTAATTCACCTATTTAAGAGTATTACCTTAGAAAGCCTTCATTTTTTAATTTAATACAGTGTCCAAACTTTTATATATCATGTTCTAGGATAAACGACCCAATGGGAGACTTTTAAAGTATTCGAGATCATTAACATAGTTTAACAATAACTTATTCAATATAGTTAATTTTTTCTTCCATTAAGAACTATATCCGCAAAGTAATATAGTGCGATCTTTAGCGCATCAACATCATCCATATCATTGAAGTTCAAATTTTTAAATTTTTTATCAAATCGTTTAAGAGTAGCACCTAGATTCTTATCAAAGTACAAATCACATAATCGTTGTTCAGAAGAAAGTTTGCTTTTCTGTGTAATTCGTGTGTATCGTAGCAAAGTCTCATAACTAAGCATCATTCAACGATTGATAACCTCAATTCAAACCACAACTGATTTTCATCATCTTCATCATGTGCTACTTGCCTAAATAGCATGTTGTACGAGATTGCACTACTAAACACATAGGTATCCATCTTTGCAAAATGGCCGAATACATCTTTCTTGAATAATATTAATTGTTGTTTCGTTAACTTCCTCTTAACAGCTTTCATTACATTTCCAAATTTTGAGGTATTTGTAATATGCCTGGGGAAATGTTCGGATGGTGGAATCTTTATCATGCCTGGTTCTTTATGCGGTCCGATTTGATTACGCTTATTCCATTAGCTCTTGGCCATTATATATACAGTAAAATCTGATTTTTTACTCATTAATTTGAGAATTCAAGATACTTAAAAAAAAAACACATATATGGCATTTTGTATTTCATGTGATGGGAGTCTGTCAAACTCATTTGTGCGACAGACGCTATCGCAGGCAACGCGCATGCGTGCAGGCAAGCAACAGGCGCTTGTCACATGTATTGCACACCCGCGCAGGCGAGCGACAGACGCCTGTCACATGCATCGCTCATAACAGGTGCACGACCTACTCAAGTCATACACGTGACAGAAGAATAGCATGAGCTTGTCCCGCGGTGCAATTTTGCTCCTATCGCACCTACACCCGACCTTAGAATCACATCATTAACACCTTAATTTTGTATGCACCATCAACTATTTAATCTAACTTAAGAGACATTTTATTGAACACCTTGTGTACCATTTATTAAATCTAAATTTCACTTAAAAATCTTCAATATTTATGGACAACCAGTCCTAAACTTATCTATATTCATCTATACATTCATTCATCACCAATCAAACTTAGCAAAAAAAAAAAAGTAAAACTTACAAAGTGAAATTATCAAAAATTAAGAAGAAAACCACCTTCAAAATGCTAGAACTAAAACCGTCCAACAGCCGAAGTGAACTCACACTCAAAAGCTCGTCCAACCGTTATTGACTGTTGTCGAAAAATAAAAATTCCAGCTGCTGCCATGTGTTACGATTTTTGGCGAGTTTTGGACTTGAGAGAGATAAGGTTATTTTGGTCAAAATTTTTGTAAATGGCTAAGGAAGAAAGAAAAAGCTGAGATGGTTAATTTATAAATTAACCAAATTTATTTGGCTATTTTTATAAATTTCCTAAATTCATCCAATTTCCATATAAAATTTATATTAAAGTAAAAGAATAATTCCAAAATAACTAAAATTTAGGTTTTGATTTAATAAAGAAATATTTTCAAAACACTTCTATTGTCAAACGTACATTTTCATTGCCGAAAGCTACTAAAATTCTTTGAGAAAACTTTATGCATAAGAGAACTGATGAAAAATTTTATAACTGGTGGCTTAAGTTGTTATGCATAAGAGAACTGATAAAAAATTTTACAACTGGTGACTTAAGTTCTTAAATAGAGAAGTTAAAGGTTTTTACAAAAAGAGAAGTTAAAAACAGTTTCAGAAATTGGGCAATTTTGCAAATAACTTAATCATAATTCTTATATGCACATGTTCCTTAAGTTTAAAATTATAGGGAAAATTGTCATTATTGGCCATATAACTTTAGAGATTTTTATTTTTAGCCTTTCTAATTTTTTACTATCATAACTATCCAAATGTTAGCTGCATGTATCAAAAACTCTTATTATGTTTATCTTATTTTCAAAAATACCATCTATTTTATCTTTTTTTATTTTGGCAAAGTTCTTCTAAAGTTCATAGGTTTTTATAATTTTATGCATTATTTATTCTTCTATCATTTCTACATCTTCGTCCTATTCTTTCTAAAATTTTTACCATTTCTTTATAAATTTTTTTTTTGTTCAAAATCATAAAAATCTATAAATTCTAATTCTTCATAATTTTCTTGCCCTATATTTATTATAGTTCTTTTTTCTTGTTCTAAACTTATAATTTCTTGATTTAAATGTTCTATATAAAGGTTAACTTTATTTTTCAAACTAAAAAACATTCTTTTTATAGTATAACACATTAATCTAGTTCTATTCCAAGCTTCAAATTCTGGATCTGGATTATTATTCATAATGTTTCTGTCTTATACCAATATATCAAAAATTTAATTAATTCATCTATAAATTTCATTTTTTTATTTAATATTATTTCATCATCATTTGTATTTATATCAAATCTTTCTCTTTGTTCTTGCATTAAATCTAATTCAATATTTCTTATATTATTCTTACTTTCTTTTATTTCTTTAACTAATTTTCTTATTTCTTCTTTGTCTTCTATTTTTAAAGTATACATCACATCTACTATATTAGTTATTGGATTCATTAAACTTATTTTATTGATTTACTAATTTTAATTAATCAATCTGGTTTTTTATTTTTAGATTCATTAATTTCTAAAATTCTTATTTTCTCAAATTTTTCTGATTATTTATTATTCTTATCAGTAGTATCGACTTTAGTTTATTGTTGTTATTGGTAACTTTATCTTTTATTGATACTATTGGCTCTAATACCAATTCGCTTGGGGGGGTCCGAAAACTAATCTAGTTAATCGAGATAATCTAGTCAATAAAATTAATCTAAATAGAACTTTCTAAAATGGAAGAAATTATATATTATTATTCAAAAATCGAGTACATGATTTGTATAAAAGAAACTATTCATAGGTATTTACAAAGAAACTCCATATGTATGAAAGAAAATTTTCTATTCATGATACAAAAGAAACTCTCTATATGGGTTTACAAAAGATCTTGATAAAATCTCTATTGGTGGTAAAAGCCTTATTGTATTTATACATCATTATCGCTGTCAACTTATTCCCATATTTTTATCTGCTGCTCTAATTGAATATTGGTTTCTAATATTTCAATTTTTTTATTTAGTTGGATCATATATATTTCTTTTTGTAAATTATCTATTTCTATTTGATTAATTATTTTTATTTCCAATTCCTTAGGTAATCCTATATTTTTTATTGCTAATAAAGTTTCTTTTGGTACTAACTTCTTTTAGAAAATGAATATACTTCATATTTCCATGGTCCGCAATTAAATCTTATTATTAAAGTTTTATTATTATATAAAATTTTTGTTTTATCATTTATCCAAATTATTTTATCTGTTCCTACATCTTTATATAAGGTTTCATGAAATCTTTCCATATTAAAACTATATATCCAAGATCTCCTTCTCTTCCCACCGAACAACAACATCTTTAATAAACCTTTACCACCAAAAGATAAGAATTTGGAATTATTACCTCTATCCTTTATTGTATAAAAGGATTTTCCTATACACCGGCGGAGTAACCTTCTGCCTAAATGACCTCGTCCTTAACTCCCTAAACACGCCTTCACCTCTGGCTAACACGGGAAAACTGGACAATCTACTGCTTCACTGTATCCTTTGGTGTCTTGGAATTTCCTTATATCCAATATTAGATATAGGTTTCCTTTTTTTTTCTTATGGGGTTATTTGGTTTATCAAATGATGTGTTTCTTGAATCGAGTTTAGGAGAAAAGATTTTTTTTATTTTTGCATTTAGATTGCTTAGAGAGATTGGATGACGATTGTAAGATAGATCATGTGAAGATCAGATATGATCCTCTCGACCTGATTTATTTCTCTTTATATAGAGGATACATTATTAATCATCATTCTTTTTCCTTTACAGATGCATGGATGAGGAAAGAGATGTTGACTCTTTATCTTTCTCCTTTACAAGTGTATGGTAGGAGAAATGATAAGCACAACTAAAGCCCGACATATTCATATGGGCTGAATTAATGGCGGACAATTTTATGTGATGGCCTTACAAAGTCAAAAAGTTTTATGCTATAAATAACAAATGTATTAAGAAAAGTTTACATTGTTTATTACAAGCGCCAAGACTTCTTTTCACTTTATCTCCATCAACCGATATGCTTGTTTCAACGTGGCTGCACTTGATGGAAATTTCATGGTTGTTATCTCGTGTATGAAATCCAGCAGTATTTCTTATGGTGACTCTCCACTTTCTGCTATCAAAATAATATAATTATTGAATTTTATTATTATCCTGTATTTTATGTTGTACAGGTCTTTGGCTATGCTCTAGATTGCTTTTATTCTTCGAGCTCTTCTTGTTCTTATCCACGCTTTATTGAACTGTGGGGCTGCTGTGTATTCTGTTCCCACTTCAAGTTAGAAATTTCTAGTAACATGGCCTATTGTGATCATGTAAAAGGCTTGGTATTCTATATTAATAGTGTATTCAGGACTAATGGTATAAAATTTGAGGTATATTTGTCTCTTTTTAGCAAACTTAGAGACTTATTTTACAAGGAATTCATCAAAACTAGCTAGCTCCTTTAAGTTTATATCAGGATATATCATGTCAAGGAATCCATACCTTATTATTTTTCCAACAAGGATTGGATCTGCATCTTTTATTTCTGTCATTCTATGATAAATATTTTTCCTTGGAGATTTATGGATGGTGTTTTTATAGGAACAAATGGAATATATCCAGGAGTTTACCTGTTTATAGTCTTCTTCTTTTGGATTTAAAGGGAGATTATCATCTTCTGAGATAAAAGGGTTTATACTGACAGTTCTTTTATTTTCTTCACCTGTTGCACAGATGGTTACGGTTTTCCTTTTTGAGACTATTCGATAGCTGATAGGATCCGAGTTTATTGGATCGTTGATTGGATCTTGTTTTATTGGATCTCTAGTAGAGTCCTGATTTATTGAATCACTAATAAGATCCTGTGGAACGGGTCTACTATTGCTTCCAGCATTTATTGGATTTATTTAGAGTTTACTAATCAGACTATTCCAAGAGGATATTAGCCTGTCTACTCTATCATTATGAGTTTCAAATATATCCCTTAGACAGTCAATGGCGTCCAAGGCTTCAGTAGCATCAGCTTTCAGTCGATTTATTTCATCATTTATTTTGGAGATTTTTTCCTCCATTGTTTATGATTCTTCAGCAAATTCTATATTCTTAGATAAAAAATCTGCAAGATAATTATCAGATCCTTTAATATAATTAACTTTAAAAGTATATAAAGATAAAAATACTTGCCATCTATGGATCCTCCGATATTGAGGTTCATTTGGTAATTTATTAAATATTAATGATTTAATTTGGGTATTATCAGTTTCTATTGTAAATTCTTTAGCAATTAAAAATAATGAAAATTTTTTAATTCATTTTAATATAGCTAATAATTTTTTTTCATGTGTTGTATAATTTTGTTCTACTGAATTTAGTGTTCCACTAGTATATCTACATATTTCATTTAGATCAGTTTTTAATATTGCTGCCCAATATAATTCACTGGCATCTGTTTGTAAAATTAAATTATCTGTTGATTCTGATAATCTTAATTTAGGTAAAGTTTTACATTCTTCTTTTAATTGTCTAACTGTTTCTGTATGTTCTTCTTTCCATCCTTGAAGATTATTTTTCTTTAATAATTTTTGTAAGGGATTTCTTTTCTTAGCTAAATTATCTATAAATCCTTCTGCATAATTTAAACATCCTAAGAATTTTTTATTTGCTTTTTGTTTTCTAATTTATTAGAAAACTGTTTTATTTTTTCACTTATATGAGATTGTAGCTTTATGCCTGTATTATTCAATATCATTCCTAAAAATTCTATTTCATTTTGACATATTTTAGCTTTTTTCTCACTTAATACTATTTTTTTTCTTTACACGTTTATGCGAAATCTTTTGAATTTTCAATATGTTATTTATATGTTTTTGAACTTATTAAAATATCATCTACATAAACTATTAAATATGTTTCTTCTTTTATATATTTGTGGTGCATTTTTTAATCCAAATGGCATGACCAACCATTCGTAATGTCCTTGAAGTGTATTAAAGGCTGTATATTTTATACTTTCTTCTTCCATTTTTATCTGCCAAAATCCTGATTTACAATCAAATTTAAAATAATATGTATTTTCTTTTACTAAATTAATTAATACTTCTTTCTTTGGTAAGAAATATCCATCAAATTTAGTATATTTGTTTAATTCTTTATAATTTATAACCATTCTAGCTTTTCCTCTTACTTGTTCACTATGTTTCATAACCATAAAGGCTGGACTTGAACAAGGACTAAAGCTTTGTCTTATTAAATTTAAATCTAATAATTTTTTTAACTGTATCTTAAATTCTGTTATATCTTCTTGGGTATATACCATTGGTCTTACTCTAATGGTTACTGGTTATGTCAATTCAATCTTAGCTTTTAAATTTTTAGGATTCCATAAGGCTAAAGGGTTTTCATGGTATACTTCTTTTAATTGTTTCTTAATTTCATCTATAGATATCAAATTATTTTATAATTTTTGTTTATGAAAAAAGATCTTATAAGTATAATCACCACGTTCAGCTGCAACTCTGTATGGTTTAAAAATACGAGGTAATCTAAAAATATGGCCACAAGGTGTCTTAAGATTTATATTATATAAAGTTTGTTGATAACATTTGAATTGACTAAGAAAATCATTTCTTAAGAGTAAATCTTGTTTTAAGGTATTATATTAAATAATTTGTTTTAACAGAATTATTTTATTTCTAAGAATAATTGGAACTTGTGATTTATAATATAATAAAGGTGCTTGAGTATTTGTTATTCCTATAAGTTTTATTCCCGAACCTGAGAATTTATTCCATTATTTTAATAAAAAAGATTTACCTAATGTAATTTCACTTCCGGTGTCTATTATTGCACATGTAATTATATTAATTTCAGGAAAAGTTAATTCTATATAAGTAACTAAAAGGAACTTTATAGTATTCATTTATTCGTTTTTCCACATAGCTATTTTAGGGCAAAATTCTGTTGTTTCATTATCTATTTTTATATATATTCATTCAGAAGTAATATTATAATTTATATGTTTTAAGAAACTCATTCCTAATATGATATTATATATTTCATTTTGAGCAAATCCGGAGTCTATGAAACATAGTATTCTAAATAGTAACCTTCCTATATATATTGGCACAGTTACTTCTTTTGTACAACATCTTATATTTCCATTGAAGTCTTTATATTTATATTTATTAATTGTAATATTTTTTGTTAATCCTTTATTTTTTAGTATATTTAAATGGTTATGACTTGAACCTGTATCTATTAATATTTTTGGACCTTCTACAAATTCTATTTTATTAAAATATTTTCCCATTATTACTAAACTTCCACTAAATGTATTATCAGGTATTATTATTTCTCTATATATACTATAATCTGGTTGTTTTCTTTTATTTTTAATTCTTTTAATAAGTTGTTTATTATTAAAAAATAATTGAATTGGTATCATTTGGTTTTTAATATCTTCTTCTAATTCAGGTTTATCATCCTTTATATCTAGATTATATGTTATTGGTAAATTAAATATTTGTAACATCGGTTCTATACTTTGTCCTAAATCTTGGAATTTTTTTCATATTTCTATATATAGTTTATTGCTATATATTTCTCTATAATTGCTATTACAAAAAGAATATAAAGCAGAATAATAAAATGTCATAATTTTATTTTCAGGTTTCATTATATTTTTTTCTTTTTAGTTCAAACTGTAAACTTAAAGTATCATTTATATTTTTATCTTTTATATGAACACAATATCTAGGGTAACATGCAAATAAAAATTTTTTATAACATAAGTTTCCTTCTATAATTCCTAAATGTGCTAATTCAGGATCTATAAATATTTGATCATGTAAACTAAGTATTATAGGTGAATTTATTTCTTCCCTAAATAAGAATTTTACTAATATTTGTATTCCAGCTAAGTATACATATTGTATCTTTTCCCTAATTCTATCACTTTTAATTTTATTTAAAGTAGCTTCTATACCTCTAAATTTTAATAAACTTAATTTAATATTTCCTCTACTTTGTGTTATATCTATAGCTTTTTCTTGTTCTTGATATTCATGAATAACTATATTCTTTCTTTTAAAGAATTGTTGTATATTTCTTAAAATAGTATTATCTGGATTTCTTAAATTTAAAGATTTTCTTGAAATTTTCTTTAATTTTTTCTGATTTAATTGTACAATTAATTGATATCCATCTCTATTTCTTGTTGTTTTATCTTTTTTTTCTATTTCTATGTCTTCTATATTTTCTATTTCAGAATTCTGATTTTGATTCATCTGATTCTAAACTTTCTAAAGAATTTGTACTTATAAATTTTGTATATATATTTCAGTATTAAAGTAATTTATTGTTTCATTATCAGATAATAATTCTAACTCTAGTTTTATTTCATGTTATTCTATCTCAGCTATTCTGACATTTTTTCTGCTTACATTCAGCGCTTATATGTCCTTTTTATCCACAGTTCCAACATCTACATTCTTTAGGGTCTTTTTTAATTTCTTTATTATATTTTCTTTTATAGTATCTTCTATAAGATTTTCTTTTAGATGCTTTGTTTTTCCAATATTTCCTATAGTTTTTTTTATATCTTCTTTTATTCTTATATTTACCTTTATATCATTGTTTACGTTTTTTTATGTTTTTTTATAATATAGTTTACATCCCCATTGATTAGGTGCATCTACTTGATCGCAACAAATTACTATTGTATTTTTTTCCTTTTTTATATAATTGTCTTTCTATACATATTTTTTTTTAATTTTCTTATTACAAATTCTATTCTAGATCCTAAAGTATTTGGTCTCAGTTTTCTTGATTCTGTTAGTCTGTATGAATTCCATTCTTTCATGAAATAAGTATTCCATGGTGGTGACAATTTATTTATATACATCTCATAATAAATTGTTTGATCACCATTACTGTAAAATTGTTTATAGTAATACTTCTAGAATTTGCATGTATAATTTTTTATGTTGCATAAATTACATATTTGAAAGTTCATTAAATGTTGTCTTGCTAAGAGTTTTTCTTTTTCTATTTCTCTTTGCTTAAGATTTTCCTAATTTTCTCCTAAAAATTCATCTCTTACATAATTTGTAAATTTATCTAGTCCTTCACTCATTCCTTTTCTAAATTCTTATTTAGTTGCTAATCTTATTAAAGATTTTGTTTCTTAAATTATTTCATCCCACCAATTTTGTACATTATCAGTAAACCTTATTATTAATAAATCAATCCACATATCAAATTTTTCCTCTGTATTTTTTGTATCTCAATCATTATTTGTTTTATTAAACATAAACATCATTTTCATATCATTTGACTAGCTTGTTAATGTTTTATTAGGGTCTTTTCTACAATCTATGTCTAGTTTACTTCCCATAAGTTTAATGGGTTCATTTTTAGTACTATATTCTGGTATGTATTCTTCTAGATACATTTTATAATAAGATTTTTTATATGACAATATTTGATGTTGTGTTCTTACCTTTTTATTACTATATGGTACTTCAGGGGTTTCAGTTTTTATACTTAGTTCAGTAGGAGGTGCTCCAACGTTCATATTTACATCATATCCTAGTGTTTCTAAGTCTAAATCTTCTAATGATAATCTATCAAATTTTTCTTCTAAATTATTCATTATTCACTATCACTTGATTCTTTAGGTTCATCAAATTTTATTTCTTTTTGTTTTGTATCAGTTTTTTCTTTTGATTTATTTGTCGGTGTTTTTTATTTTGATTTATTTGTTGTTTCTTCTAATTACCTTTGATATTTTTCTTCTCTTCTTAATATTTCTGGCATAACAGTTGTTCTTATTCTTTCATCAAACGATCATTTGACTACTTCTCCAAATTGTATTTTTTTCTTTATATCTAATGAATTCTTTTAATTCTCTTTGTGCTTCTAGAATTGTTGATTTCTTTTCTAATTTAGTTTTTATTTCAAAAACTTCTATTTTGAGAAGTCTTATTTCTTCTACCATAGTATTAATATATCCTATCATTTGTTTATTTAATTCATTAATTTTTATAATATTTTTATCTATTTTGTATAATAATAATTTTTCTGGACCTTATTGATATTTTTATGAGGAGGATGTTTTAGTTATTTTAATATTTTTTAATTATTTTTGAAATAACAAATTTAAAGGATTATTTTTAAAATAGGTAAAATTTTTATATTTATTTATGTAGATTTTCTAAATTATAGATACTCTGCCCCTTTTTTAAAGATATGAACAAGTATACACTTACAATCAAATAGTGAGGTAAATGAAAAGAAATGAAAAAATAACGAACACTCCAAAATCACACATTTTAAGAACATACTCAGATTTATAAAACACTACCATATGAGATATGGTAGCTTATTTACACAACAACACCATATGAGATAGTAAAATTGGAAGAAAAAAGTCAAATTCTTGATATTTTTAGCATACTCATGATTTACTTCTCTAAAACAGCACTCTAGATTACAAAAAAACCAAAAATTGCTAATAAGGTTTAGCTCGAGATTAAGTTGCCTTTTAATCCACAACTGATCTAAAATGTGTGTCTACCAAAATACTTTAGTTATTTCGCTTCAAAATTAAACTAAAATGGCTGTTATCAAACACTTTAGCTATAGTAATTTCAAATTTAAATGGAAGCATTAGGTTAACAGACAAACATATAAGAGAAAAATTGATGTTAAGCAAGAAACAGAAGAAATTCTAATTAGATTGAAATTTATAATATCAAATAATATTTTAATTCATTTGTATTCTATTTTAATTTGGTTGCCTATTTAGAGTTATTTATTTAGACATTGCTTATTAGAGTTGTATTCTCGATTTAGGTATAAGTCTTATTGAAATAAGTTTTATAGTCAAATTAGGATAAATCTTAGTACAAATAAGTGTATATTTTTACAAGCAGACCTTAATTATTTGTTATTAATTATTTCTTAGAATAAACTCTTACTTTGAGTTGTATTCTTATTATTTTCAAGATTCTACGAAATCAACTAGTTTTAAAACATATTGTCACGGGTATTCTTACAATTAATGTAGAATTTAATTTATTTCTCTACGGCGGTGGCTATGTTACAGATACTGTAACGTACGGCCTCACCCAAAAATGGAGGAATTTGGGTGAGGCTGTACGTTACAGAATCTGTAACGTAGCCAAACCCATTTCTCTACTATGATATTCTCGGGAATCAATGAATTATTAAAAATATCTCCATTTATCTATCACCTTACATCTTTCATCATTTAGCTGCGTCAGTTTCATTGTTTTGTAGAACTATGTCACATCAGTTTAATATCATAGTTAAAAACCTGGTATTACAAATTTACCTCCCATCTACCACCAAACATTTTCTTTTTCCCTTTTAATTTTTCATATTTAATTATTTTAGTTTAAAAAAATAAAAAACAAAAAGAAATCAGAAAATCCAAAATTAGAAAACCTAGCTACCGCTGCATTTTGTCGCCGTTTTGTTGACTAACCACAACCATCACAATCAGAGGAAGCCGATGACCAAAATTACTGGAAAATAACTAAAAGACAGTACATTGTCGCTGCCTTCGTTCGCTGCATTCCATCACACGTTCGCCAACACTACCACCATTAATTCACTCTTCTCCACCAACACAACCTTCTAACCATTCACCACAACCGATCGATGTATCAATTATCAGAATTGAAGCCCACAAAAACAACCTCTGCTTATCTCAAATTTTCGGTCACAACATCATGCTTTTGGACAAACCACTATCACACTCACTATCACCAAAGTTTCTAGATCCACTCATCCTAGTCTAAATTTTTTTATCACTGTCGTGGGTAACCCTATATTGATCTTATTTATAATTTTCGCCCAATACTTTCTCTTATTTACAGTATTACCCATTAATTTTATGATCTCATAAAAAAACCAAACAAACACTAAAGAAAAAAAAAAAACAATTTTTGATTCATGAAAACACAACATTGTTATAAAGATTTCATCTTCAAAGAAAATGTTTTGGCTAGAATGTTGCAAATTTTGTATTCGATTGCTTGAGACTTAAAAAAACTTCAAAATATAGAATTATTATACATAGTGAATAAATATGAAATTATTATGCATAATGAATAAATATGAGTTCAATAAAGTTATTCGTGATAATGCATATTATGAAGATTATGTTATTATGGAAAACTAATAACTTTGCTTTCATTGACAATATTGTATGCTTCAAAAAAATATAAATTTGATGATTATTTTGATGTTGTCAAGTAAAAGAGATAATTATTGATACTCTCTTAATTTTCTTAAATAAGATGAGATAGTAATTTATACGATCTCATATTATTCACTGGATACAAATAGAAAGAAGTATTATATGATAATTCAGCAAGTGAAAGATTTCGACTTTTGTTATCGGTTGTGTTGATGTTGTTTTCCCGCGTCCCTTTAAATAGTGTCAAGAGCCTTTTGCTCACGACTAGCTCGAGCTCGAGTAAGACTGCCTTCCAATTCCAATTCCTCTGTCTTTTCCAGAACGGAAGTCTCCCGGACCTGTACTAACAGAAAACAGGGTCAGGGGTCGCCGGGTGTTGTTTCGGCGAAAACCCTCCGACGATCAAGTTAGTAATCAGGTTGTTCTTTTTGTATCCCTCTTAGTTAGAGAGACCGGGAGAATGGGAGGGGTATTTTTTTCCTTTCTTTCTGAATAATAGAATTTTTGGGAGAATCAGTGTAGAGGGAAACAAGAAATCAGAAGAACCTGTGTGAATTTTCGAAACCCGCGCAATTTACCTGTCTGTTTCCTTTTATTTTCCATTTTTCCCGCCCTTTCTTTCGTGGATCATCCGTTCCTGCGTCGGTGGTGTCTGCGTCCCTCTGACAACCAGGATTAGCGTAATATTTCCTGGAGATGCGCGGCTGTCTTGTTAACATGGTTCATATGGTCAGATCATCATGTCGGGCCCTGATTGGCATGGGGCCCTGATCATACATCGAAAGGTGTGCGAAATTCTGAAAAAATGGATCGGACTGTCCTGAGCCGGGTCTTGCGTTCCATTTGTTCTATGATTGGCGTGGCCCAATTGTGCTCGATGACTTGACTGCAGCGAGCAGAAAGGAGAGCTCGGGTCTCGATCAGCCTTCGAGCTCCTCGTCCTTGTCCAGCCTTGACCGGGCCTGATGACCTCGAGCAGGCAAGAGAGCTTAGAGCTCAGACGACTCTGAATTTCTCAACCTTGACCAGCTTTGACGTCTAGTGAGATCGTCTTCGTGCAGGCAGTCAGGACTTCTACTCGAGCTGGATTGATCCGAGATATTTTGTTCAAACTGGAAGGGCCTCGAAGAGACTTGTTCAATATTACCCAAACAATTTATTCTAAAAGATTGAAAGAATACTACGACAAGACTGAGAGGTTGAGAGTATGTTTGGGGCAGCAGCTGCCCCAAACGTGCCTGAATCACGTTACATTGCAACACACTTCAAGGTTATGTAATGGTACTGCTCATTCACTTGCTAAAATAAATCTAAACGCTGTCCATCTCATCTATACTTATTCTCTTATTTGAATCTATGAAAACTAAGCTTTTCTTAAAAATATAATAAAATTAAAAAAAAAATGGTGTCGTAGGAAGTTGAAGAAACACGAGCGTTTAGTTTTTAAAAACAAAGCGTGATCACGAAGAAACGTGTTCATTAATTTTTTTTATTCTGCGGGAAAGTGAGGTAGAAATTAAGTTCGGTTAAAAGAAAATTTGTTTAATGGTTTACGCCACGTGGCAAAACATGTCGTAAACTGATTGGAAGACAGTAATACTTAAATAGGTAAGGCGGTGGTGTCACTGATCACCATGGAAGACTTCCACTGGTTGTTTTGTTTTGGTAGGTGTGGTGTTGACTTTGTGAAACGCCGATTGGTCCTCAAAATGGTAACCTACAATTGGATCATGTAGAAAACTTCGGTGTTTCTTTGGGCTCTATAAATATCGAATATTAATTTTAAATTAAATGCAACTCACACGTTTGTTTTAAGTATATTATTTTTAGAGTAATGTTATATATTTTAAATTTTATATTTTAAATAATATAATATTTATTAATTAGTTAGTAAGATAATATAATTAATTCACTTAAATTTTACTAATTAATTATTAAATACCATATTATTTGTGATAATTATTTAAAATAAAAAATTTAAGATGTGTAATATTATTGTTGTTTTTAAACTACTATTTTATACATGATGCAAGTTTAATATCAATTTTACTTTGTGGCTATTTTATTTCTTTCTTATATTTGTTCTCAATTTATTAGTTTTCTCGTTATTTTCAACACTTTAGAATATTTTATGATACATGCATGTCATTATTATGTCAATTTAGATACATCGAAGAGTGCTTTTTATCTACATATAAAGTCTAACTTAAGTGATAAAGCGAGGCTTTCTAAGATTCGTCTCCTGAATTTAAAATTTAATAGGTGCATAAATTAATAAAAAATAGAGGTATTGACATTGTCTATATTAATTAATGATAATGGGTCTTTAAGAGTATGACTAAGTTGTTTTTAAGTAGTTTTATTTAATTGATTATTTGAATTCAAATATTAAAAAAAGTATGAGGTGAAAATTTAATTTAAATTATCCACCCCTACCTTTTTAGAAAAGAGAAGAGAATAGAAAAAATGATGATGATAATAACATATTTAAAATTTTTATGAATTTGGTGGCAAGTCCTCCGAGCGGGCTGTGATGTTCACTTCATTAATAATTTTGAAGTGTGATTTAAGCTTTACTCTTAACACACAATTGTATTTAGAGCCAGACGACGAGGTTTGGAAGGTGAGAATTTTTTTTTAAGAAAAATGTCAATGATTATAGCTAGATTTATAGTTTATCTGCCATCATGAAAACGAAAGAAAGATCAGGGTTGGTGGAGTGTTGGATTTAGAAATTTAATAGGATTTTAATGGTCAATAATTTTCATTTCAGAACAAGGATTTTGTTTATTGATGCGGTTTTACGGTCATCAATAGCTGCAGTCATTTTCTAGGAGTTGGTAAGACGTTGTCCTCATCCAGGTGTCAACAATACTATGATAAACTCAATTTCATGGCCAAGTTCACATGCCCAGGATGTATGAAAGGAATACTTTTTAAAGATTTTTTTTTTTAATCATCTTCCACCTTACATGGACTTTAGTTTACTGTTTCTACTTAAATCGTTCAATTCAATCTTTTAAAGTACATATATAATTGGTTAATTTAGTTCACCTAGGCACTTGACGTTGAATATTTAAATATTGGATTAAAGGTCTTCTCATTTTATTTTAAGTTATTAACCAAAAGAAAAGAAGAGCAAATAACATAAAAATAAAATAAACCTATGATTTAATTGAAAAGAGAAAAAAATGCATCATGTGAAATTACTCGTGGTTCTACGTTAAGTATGAGGCATATTCTTCTCGGACCTTTTCTGTAATTGAAAATTCAATCAAATAATTATGTTGATTTTCTTTTCTTTCTTTTAAAAAGAAAAAATTACATATATATTATATACTCTTAGAATTCTAAATTAATTTGAAGCATTCTTCTTGGACCGTCATTTCTCTTTTGGGTTCATCCAACCACAACACAAAGTTTCTCCCTTCAGGGTTTGTGGGTTAAAGTTCTCATATTGTCGGTCGAAGTTAGCACCAAAGTGGTGCTAGCTGATAAGGAAAGAAGTCAATCATCAGCAAAAATCTTGGAGATTCATTCAGTCGAATGCAGAGCACTATCAAAGGGATTTCCAACGTTTAGATTATCTCCATAAAATATATTAATTGATTACAATTTTTTTTGTAAACATTCCTTCTAAGCTAATTGTACCTAAACGTCATGCATTAGTGGGTATTGTTTTGGCCATTAGTTTAGGATGATTATTAAAGTTAAAATAAATTTTTAAATATTTTAATATTTTTACTGTATGAAAGTAAAATAATTATATTAATTTATGTTAAAGTAATTTTATTGATCAAATATAATAAAAATAATTTCAAAAAATAAATAATTAAGGATTTAATTGATTTATTTGTTAATTTTTTAATTTAAAATTTTTAAAATAATATGAACTTATTGTAATAAATTTTTTAAAATATGAGGGATCCTCTTCATATTTGAGTTGTAATATTTGCCCCTCAATTTTATAAAATTGATGCTAGAGATTCTGACTATTATCTCAACATTCAAGTATCAGTGTCAATTAATGTAGCAATTTAATTAACTGTAACTGTCGTATCATGAACTCATTAATATATTTTTTAATTGTCATGAATTATAATTATTCCCTCCATGATAAATATTAGTAATTGATTGACATAATTGTTACAAATAAATTGTCATATTCACCTCACTTTAAAAAATAAAAATTATAGAAAATAAAATTATTTTTAAAATTTTAAAATAAAAAGAAATTTAAAAAATTAATAAACTTGATCATCATTAATTTCTTCTTCTTTTTATTTATTTATTTATTATTATTATTATTATTATTTTCTTTTTGTGACTTAGGTCCGCTGGTCATGTTTGGCATCTTAAGCAAAAATGAAAAAATATATGCTGCTGGATGTTATTAACTTAATTGCGAATTAAATGATCATTTACGATTAAGTCCGGACGGTGTTCAATAAATATAATTTTTAATTTTTTAATAAAACTTGTGTATAATTATTATATCACTTTTATAATAAATATAATTAATTAATATATTTGTTTCTTACATTCGTAATTACTCCACTAACCATGTTAAATAAATTATAATCATTTAACCGTCCGCTATGAGCTGCCCGAAATTATTCTTCATCGATATCTTACATGACGATATCATTGGAATCATCGTGACCTAATCAACGCAACGATTATTTCGTATCTTTCATCTGATGTGGTTGTTGAAAAACTGCCGCTAAAGTTTTGGCCAAAACAAAATGTCATGTTAGTGGAAGCCACGATGCACCACCACACACGCAACCGTTTGATATTGGTGGCATCATATTATACTAAAAAAAAAATTTAGCCACCATTTGTTGGCGAACGGGTATCGGAAAAATGAGCGGAGATAGGATACAATTAGTATAAGACTATTTATATATGAGTCCTGTTAATTTACCGTAAATTGTTATTTTTTATAAAATAAATGATTAGTCCACCTCTAAATATATATTTTAAGATAATTATAACTTACATTGTAAGTTAGCAAATTCCTTTATATATAATTCCTCTTTCCTCGGGTTTTTTGAAGAATGATGGTAACCGTGCCCAATACTTGACGATGACGTGTGGAGCTAAAACTTCAACTTATCTTTTTCTTGCTTGCAAACAACAATGAGATTATTTTTGTGGCTGCTTACATGACATATGTAGTGTCCTGAAATAGATTAAAATTCGCTTATGATATGATTACCTATTTCAGCAAATATAATCATATATTTAGTAGTTGATAATTAAAAATATAATTTGAAGCTACCTATTTTATGCGTGAATTAACTATTCATTCAATTGTGTAAAGAAGTCTAGTTGTTCGAAGAGCAGATTCGGAACTGCTTCAATTCCAAGAGGAGCACTTACTCTTGTAGCTTTTTCTTTCACCGTGATTAGGAAATAATAAATACAAAAACCATTGTTTTCTTTCCAACACTCCGGACGGGTGGAAAGATCTATTTTCATCCACAACTTCCTTTCAATCCACATCGATAAATTTAGGCTTTTTCTATTGGGTTCGAAGAAAGAAACCACTTTTCCATGAGAACACTGATGGAACAACTAAACAAAAGCTTCTTTGAGTTTTGACTGATCATGTACATGTGGATGTAGAGATCAGATTCTGACCTAATTCTAACAAAATGGGTGTGTAGCGACAATAGATCTTGGACGGTCTACAAAAATTCAATTCAATTAGCAAAATTCGTTTCTAAGGCGATGTTTTCATAAATTTCTCAGTCGATGGCTGATTTGGAATAGGATTCCTAATAAACAGAGAGGAGAGATAGAAGGCTTTAGGTATCCAACTATTCCATCCCCCCTTACAGGAAAAGTGAAAGGCGAAGATGCGCTATGGATGAAATCCATCATCAATTAACGCTGATTCGATTCGTTTCTCAATTTTAAATTGAGACTCTAACAAAGTGAATGCTAGAGATCAGTCTAGGAAGATTGTCTTTTCTATCTACTTGGATAGTGCCCAATCATAACTCTAGCTTTGATAGCCAAAAAAAGGTCTTTGAGCCCACTACCATTCATCGTTCGAAAAGCACTTGCTTTGATTGGCTCACTAGCTGAAAGATTTGCCAAGTGTGAAATTCCATTGTATTCCAGGAGTCAAGGATTTGCTGGGCATTCCGGATCGAAGAAGAGGCAGGTCAAAATATAGTGCAAAAGAACCTAAATCGATATGAATGAAAGATGCTTCTTGAACTTGTTTTTCTTAATTATACTAAAACAAAAATATCTTTATATGTCAAAATGTTCTTCAATTCTTAAATATGTTCAGATGATGAAAAGATCCATATCCCTCAATGATAATAGAGATATATAAACCACCATTTACAAGTAGAATTTTTATTTTATATAAAATAATAATAATAATAATAATAGAACATAGTGGTATATAACAAAAATAAAAATAGCGTAATATATCCAATGTAGTCAAAAATTTTTTTAAAAAAAAAAGTCTTAGCTAAAAGTTAGTTTTTATTTACATTTTTAGCCTAATGGCAATCAAAATTCCTCCCCAATTGGGTTCAGATCTCACACCTTTACAAACTATAGTAACATACATTCAAAATGGAAATTTAGCTTATTTCTTTCAAAATTTTATATTTGACCCGCTTCCTTTACAAAATTTTTAGTATAGCCTCCTTATATTTCTTTATTCTGATCCACGATGAACGCAAGTATAAGGAATACATTTGGATTTGTTACTTTCGTTTTATTCATTTTCCACCAAAAATTTGAAAAATCTTTCCTTCCTAACGGTCTTGCTCACCTCATTGTCAACGGTCTAACATTTTCTACGTATTATAAAAAGTACGTTGTTTTAAATTAAAATCTGAAAATAAGAAAACATGCTCTTTATGATTAAAAGTGGCCAATGGGCCAGGTGGCATGTGGCACGTATAGCACAGATACTGCATATGTTCGTATAGCACAATACGGCACAAACACATTTCGGTGAGGCACGTAGCACGTGCATGGTGTAGACTGAGCCGAGGTTAGAGTTTTAGATATGTGACCCTTAAAAGCACAGCACGATTAGAGATCGACTAAAGCACAACACGTAAAAAGACTTGCAATAAACATGTTTCATTTTTTAATGAAAGTAAATTTAAAATTTTATAATTTTATTAATAACTTGAAATTGAATTTTTTTAATATATTTTCTTAGTATAAGTTTTTTAAATCATATAATTCTTAATTAAAAAAAAATATTCTAATTATTTTATGTTTATAATTTATTAAATGAATAGATGATATCTTGTTATTCATTTAGTAAATAAAATTTTAGTTATCATGATTTTACAAAATATATGTATTAATGTTATTAGACTATAATCTATGACTCTATATAAGTCCAAATTAATAATTAAGTTAATAAATAAGAAAATTTTATTATTATTGTTGTTGTTAAATATTAAAAAAGAATTATAATACCATGTGGACTAACTTAATAGTTAGTATTACATTCTCTTATTTTTATTAGTTTATCATTATTGAATATAGATTTGAGTTTTGAACTTTTGATTATATTAAATTTAACTAAAGACACATGGACTAAAAAAATGTTCAACGAATTAAAAGGTATGTCAACAACTTGACGTGTTCTCTTAAAAAACTAAAAAAATAAAAAATAAAAAAGCTTATCATGCTTTTTTTTTTCTTAAAAATGGCATGGCACGACCCACAATTCGGTACGCATAAGCACGGCACACACGAGCACGGCACATGTAATTGGCCAGGCTTAAGAAAAAAAATTAGGCACGACACAATACAACATGAATTACATGGCCAATGGGCTGGGCAGGCAAGGAAGGCCCATGCGTGCTGTGTTAAAGACATATTCCAACCACCAAGCATACTGGCAAACTCTAGTGAGCAGCAATTGAACTGAACGTTCCAAGTGCATCCAACAGGAATTGAACCTACAAATTTTCCTCTTTATTAGGTTGGTATAGGTTGGTCGTTTTAACCATTCAGCCATGGATGCAAAGAGACTCAGCGAGTGAACTAGGTTTTGGTATTCCTTTTTATTATTAGAGAAACAAGAGCTTATTTTTTAAAAAAAAAAATACTAAAAAACTAGGTTTGGAACCCTACTCCCCAACAACCTAGATTTTTCGATGGTAATGCTAAGGCCTTTTCAGTACTGGAGACTCTTAATGCCAAGAAGGAGACCGACTAGATGAGACAGACCTTTGTTTATAGGTTGGTTATAAGCCTAGAGATCGAATCTGATTCTACCCGTTTGAGAGGATTGGATTGGATTGGATCAATAGCTTTGTGCTGATCTACGAACGACTAAACAATTGGTAGAACTCTGCAACTTGTTATATTAGGAGTAGGGGCTTTCTTGTATGCCCCCCTATCATTTAAAGCGAAGTAAACCCTTTTATACCAATTGGCACCTTCGCTACTAGTTGAATCAAAGCATTGGTATTGGTACCGTACTAGCTTTCAACCATTTGCCCGTCTTCCTTCGTGGGTTACCTATTTGAACTAGAGCTTTCTTCATTGATTAATTAATGCATGCACCGGTTATGCATCGGCTTGACTAAAGGTTAAACCTGAGAACAAAGAAGAATAGCGGGTTCACGATACAATTATTGGTCAGAAGCAGTGATGATTCCTCCTTTCTCAGTCCTGGAAATAAACTGAGAGAGCTACTAGTAGTTCCACCAGTAGATAATACTTGATCCAAACAGCAAGAAGAAGCCATAAAAGATGGAATAGAAAGACGTGTTTCCAGAACAAAGAAGATACGGGTTGAAAAAGTTTCACATCATCCTCCTCTTTCAAAGATTGATTGTTCACTATAGATATAGATAGGTTGAACCACGAGCAGTTGTTGGAGTGAAAGGACTAAGACCCAATTCCATAGGGATTAGAAAGACTATCGAACTGAAGTCAGCTAGCCCACTGAACTTATCTTCACCGCCAATGGGAGCAGAAAGGAGGTTATAGAACTAGATTGTTTAGTAATACCATAGCACATAGTACTCGGAACCCAGAGACTAAAACTCAATTCATAAAAGCTCAAACTTACCCATCCAAACAAAGACGCACACAAAGGCACAAAGCCAATATTGTTCTTTACACATATAGGTCAAATAAAAAAAATCAATCTAAAAAATTAAAGTAAAATATCAAGAAATTAATTAATATTGTGTTTACTTATCAATAATTAAAATATGTTAGAATCAGAATAAGTTGTAATGTAAATGAGCTGGAATGAGAATGGAGAATAGAAATTAAAATAAATTATTTACTTGAACTACAGAAATCATAATCATAATGTGCTGAAATCTCGTTGATGCGTTTACTTTATCTTGTAATCAGAATGAACTATCATAATTTACTAAAATGCCCTTAGTTAATTATTTTCCTTTGGTATTAATAATAATAAAAATAAATTTAATAATAATATTATAGATAATAAATAATAATAATAATAATTTATTAATTTCATTATTATTATATTATTATTTATTAAAATATTATTGTAATTATAATTTATTAATTTTATTATTATTATTTAAATAAAAAAAAAAGAATATTAAAAAATTTAATTCAGAATAAAAATATCATTTGAGAGAATGAAGTTTTGATTCTTTAAGTCTCCTTGAAAATCATAACTCTAATAATAATTCTCAAGATTATAAACTGTACATTATTTTTATTTTAATTCTAAATTTTTATTTTATAAATAAATAAATTATTAATTCTCTTTTTAATTTTCATTCTCATTGCTGCTAACTTAACACTGCCTTGAGTTAAAAAAAAAAAAAATGATTGGGAAAGTTCAGTGGGGGTGGGGTCATGTTTAGGTAGTGGGCAGCTGTAAAGAACCAACCACACTGTGGCAGGTCATTGGAAAGAATTTGGAACCCTTTTGTGTTATATAAATAACTCCACTATCATGCTCACTCAGTGCCATTTCTCAATAAGGATTAACTAATTTCTCTTCCCCAATAAAGAAAAATAAAATGGGTTCAACCAGTTCAGAAACTCAAATGATTCCAGCCCAAGTCTCGGATGAAGAAGCAAACCTCTTTGCCATGCAATTAACTAGTGCCTCAGTCTTGCCAATGGTTCTCAAATCAGCCATTGAGCTTGATCTTTTAGAGATCATCGCTAAAGCTGGGCCAGATGCTTTCATGTCTCCAAAAGACATAGCTTCTCAGCTGCCCACAAAGAACCCAGATGCCCATATTGTGCTTGATCGTATACTGCGCCTTCTGGCTAGCTATTCAGTCCTTAATTGCTCTTTGTGCAATCTCCCTGATGGCAAAGTTGAGAGGCTTTACGGCCTTGCCCCCGTTTGTAAATTCCTCACCAAAGATGAAGATGGTGTTACACTTTCTGATCTTGGTCTCATGAATCAAGACAAGGTTCTCATGGAGAGCTGGTAAGTCATTTTATTTCCTCGAAGTACTAATTTAAAAATCTGCTTCGTTAGTGAGATGTGTAATTTATATTCAAAATTATTGAACAAAATAAAAGATAAAAGACATGGCCTCCATTGGGAGCTCTCCTCGATGAGGGGAGCCCAACATGGCCGTGAGTTCGCCACAGCAGAACTAATCCAAATGGTTTTGGTTGTATGCGATGCGATACTCATTTACGATATGGCTTTCTTTCCGCATCATCTATTACTTTTAAGTTTGATCCCTCGTACGATGACCTCAAATTTGTTTTCAATTTAATAAGATTTTTAAGTTTCGCAATGGTTGGTTTGGTGGATCTTCTACCGCCCATCATCCCTTGCTACTTGCTAGTCATTTTCATACACCAAACTACAGTCAGCAAAATCTATAATCCGCACATCCCTAATTTCTTTAGGAAAAGAGTATTTAGTATACACGTGTATATAGTATAAAAAGAGTATTGGTGGACTGGGGACCACCTGCATCACAGTTGGGCCCACTTCTATACCGGACTTTCACCTATGAAGTTATATTTCATTTTGTCTTTTCCCAATAGAATGTGTATGTATATTCGGCGTCGTACCAACCAATTATGTATAAAGTAAACGATAGAATGTTATAAGAAAAGTGACACCTAAACCCTACGATTTCGTCAAATCAACACGCAAAGTCGCAAACCACAAGGTTTCTAAGGGGCGGTTACGTATTGTCTTTGTTGTTACTCTTTTTTACATTATTTTGAGTGGTGATGGGATATACATAATATAATTTAGGGATTGTTTTGGTAGAATTTAATAACAGGATTTTTGCTTTTTAATGAAAACAAATTATATCTTATTCATGTCATCTACCATCACTTTTATAACTACAGACAAATGGTGGGTTCGGCACGATTATTAATGCTCTTTTGCCTTTGGCTTTCATTTATTTCTTATATTTTATGTCTAAATATAATTAGAAAAAAATTTAGATTATCTTTTGGTGAATTAATTATTTTTAAAAATATCAAATTAACCCCATATTTAGTTAAAAGATAAAAAAAATGAGTGTGGTTTTCTTAAATAAAAAAAAGTAAATTGAGGTTTTCAAAAGTATGTGAACAATATGAAAATTGTTAATTAACAAGAAAGATAATCTAAAGTTAATCCATATAATTAATAGTCGGTCCATTAAAGTATCAGTCAGGTAGGCTTATATTATAGTGTTCCTATATTTTCAGACAAAACAATCCAATATATTTTCATTTTTTTCATTTTAAATACTATCTTAAAAATAAACAACTAAAACACATTTTCAAATTCACCAAATACTAATTATATCTATGTTACAAAATAAATACAAAAGCATCAAATAAAAAATAACGCCAAACGCTCCCTCAAATATCATCTAGACTCCTTTTTATATACTATAACCTTTAACTAACAAAAAAGGGATAGATTTTAGAGTTTTATAATAAATGTAATATTATTTTATTATTTTATTATTACATCGTTATTTATTATATAAATAGTAAAAAAATAAATATTTGGTTTTGCATATTTCAGCATTAGGAAAATTTTTCTAACAAATTAATATTATCAAATTATTTTTTTATTTTCAAAATATTTTTAAATTATAGATTATTATAATATAACCTTTAACTACAAAAGGGGTAGATTATAGAGTTTTGTAATAAATGTAATATTATTATATTATTTTAATATTATATTTTTATTTCATAATGTTATTTTATTATTTTAATATTATATCTTTATTTCTTATATAAATAGTAAAAAAATAAATATTTGGTTTTGCATATTTCAGTATTAGGAAAATTTTTCTAACAAATTAATATTATCAAATTCTTTTTGTTTAATTTTCAAAATATTTTTAAATTATAGATTATTATACTATAACCTTTAACTACAAAAAAGGGGTAGATTTTAGAGTTTTGTAATAAATGTAACATTATTATATTATTTTAATATTATATCTTTATTTATTATATAAATATTATAAAATAAATATTTGGTTTTGCATATTTCAGTATTAGGAAAATTTTTCTAACAAATTAATATCATCAAATTCTTTTTGTTTAATTTTAAAATATTTTTAAATTATAGATTATTATACTATAACCTTTAACTACAAAAAGGGTTAGATTTTAGAGTTTTGTAATAAATGTAACATTATTATATTATTTTAATATTATATCTTTATTTATTATATAAATATTATAAAATAAATATTTGGTTTTGCATATTTCAGTATTAGGAAAATTTTTCTAACAAATTAATATCATCAAATTCTTTTTGTTTAATTTTCAAAATATTTTTACATTATAGACTATTATTTATTATATCTATTTAATATAATAAATTTATTTTCATGTGACATTGGTTGAATGAAAATACTTATCCTTATTATAAAACTTTAAGAGTATTTTTTTTTATTATTAGTCAAAGGGATAATAATAGTAAAAAGAAATCTATGTATGTAATTTATTTTGAACTTTATGGGATTTATATGTATATTCGAACAAACTTTAGGGGTTTAAGTGTGATTTTTGAACCTTATAAAGCTTTTCATGGTCAAATAAAGAAAAATGAATAATATAACATTTTGGGCTTTTGAAAAGAAGAAAGTGCACTTTCATAAAGACTGTGGGTGTATATATATATATATATGTATATATTTATATTTTTTTTATCACAGTAATTTACAAGAATAAAATAATAAGAGAATAATTTATTACGGGGTTATTATCCAGATCCAGTATTAGGAATCAACAATATTGCTCACAAATTGATTTGGCATTGTTCAGGTACTACTTAAAAGATGCGGTGCTTGAAGGAGGCGTTCCATTTAACAAGGCCTATGGGATGAATTCATTCGACTACCATGGCACAGATCTAAGATTCAACAAGATTTTCAACAATGGAATGTGTTCTCATTCTACCATTACTATGAAAAAAATTCTTGAAAATTACAACGGGTTTGAAGGCCTCAAGTCAGTTGTTGACGTTGGTGGTGGAATTGGAGCCACACTTACCATGATTATCTCCAAATATCCATCAATTAAAGGCATTAACTTCGATTTGCCACATGTTATTCAGGATGCTCCAGCTTTTCCTGGTATATATAAATTAATCATTGTTCATTTACTTAAATATTTCTACAGCAAGTGTAATAATTGTTATATTCCATTGTCGAATTTGATGTAGGTGTCGAGCATGTTGGGGGAGACATGTTTGTTAGTGTTCCAAAGGGAGATGCCATTTTCTTGAAGGTAAATTTTGAATGCGCAATTATACTGATTTAGTGGCTGGCATCTTGCATATTTTTAAGGCTCTTCTTGGTAATGCTGTTTGAGAGCTGTGGTTGCTGATGTTTGGTAAACACTTAAGACTTGTTTTTATTTCTTAACAGCCACAACACTGCAATACCAAACGGAACATTAGGATATATATTGTTTTGGCTTTGTAGCTAGTATCTTTGTTGATTGAAATATTATTGTGTGTTGTTATAGTGGATATGTCATGATTGGAGTGATGAGCACTGCGTGAAATTCTTGAAGAATTGTTATGAAGCACTGCCAGTAAATGGGAAAGTGATTGCTGCTGAATCTATTCTTCCAGTAACCCCGGACCCAAGCCTTGCATCCAGAATAGTCATCCATCTCGACTGCATCATGTTGGCTCATAATCCAGGTGGCAAAGAGAGGACTGAACAAGAGTTCAAAGCATTGGCTAAGGCTGCCGGATTTCAGGGTTTCCAAGTAGTGAGCTCTGCTTTTAATACTTACATTATGGAATTTCTTAAAAAGCCTTAAGAGTATTTTGTTTCTTTATTGAACTTGCATCTCAACTGAACGTGGCTTTCTATATATGTATTTCTTTCCATTGCAAAACAATAAAAAAGTGAATTTGAGTTCGCTTATTTTTAATAAATACTAATTTTGTAACGTTGATTGCGTGTTATTGAACTAGTTTTGGAACTGTTGTTGCAAAGGGTTGATTAAAGAGTATTTTAAACTGTTAAGATTCAGTTTGATGTGCTAGTACATTAAATATCCTTCAAATTCATTCTTTCCACGGTGGACATATCTATTGTTTTCAAAATTCTATACTACAAGTATGTTTCTTCGTTTAATATGGTTTCGAAATTAATATCTTAATATAAATCTTGTGGTTTCTTATTTGTTTTCCTTGTATATACTTGTAGTCCCTCAACATTTTTGATAGTGAAAGTCACAACAATACCAAAGTCGAAGATTCGGTTTTATAACTTTTTTAATTAAACAGCTGTAACAATGAAAATAGAATTGTGGAAAAGTAAGGCAAACAGGAGGATTTTTACTATCTTATCAAATAAAGTCTACAAGATAGTGCCAACTTTATCAAAATATTATGTTTCATCACAAGTTAGCTACATATTCCTTATTTATAGAACACCCCAAGCCATTTTTCCTCTACAATTCACGCCAAATTCATACTATGAAATCTCTTACCTCATATGTTGTAGATTAATAAAACTTTTAAGTTCTTCAACCCTAACTTGACCCTAATATTAAACAAAACCAAGCAACGCTGGCAGCTTAAGTTATAAGAAAATACAAGAACGTATACTTGTAAGCTCTAAATATAAACAAGTTCCATTGACAACTTGTAGTTAAAAAAAATGCATAACGAATTACATGAAAAATATTACTATATTAAAAATTTTAGAAATTGTCAATATGATGTCAACACACCGATACACTAATACTTAGTTAATTCTTAAAATCATCGAACAAAATTAAATAAAATTCAGTATAAAAAAAATAATCTTCAGTGACATGGAAATAGTATCATTAAGTAATTTCAGTGACACTTACAAGTATTAATTGTGTTATTAATATCGTAGTTAGAAACTATTGTCACTAGGTTGTGGTGTCACAATTTTTGTGTCAACAATATCATGATTTTATGACTCAATAGCATCATAATGCTGTAATATTATTGCTAATGTGTGTGATTAGTTCACATTTCTTTGCAAATGAGATTACAATGCACTAACAAGAAGATTATAATATACTAGCTAGAATTAAATTTAAATTGCAGAATCATTTCATTACATATCTAAATACATTAATACTTATTACAAAAACTAGATATCTAACTCCTAATATATTGAATATAGCTTTTGGACCTCAAATTGATTTTATTCCCCCAAGATCTACTTCGAAGCACTATGATCTAAGTTAAACACAAAAAAGAAGCCAACTTGATGAAACTGATACAAGTATTCAGGAACAAACCGATCAAATCAACAAGAATGGAATCAATCACACACATTTGCACAAAACGTTTATAGTGGTTCGCTACTAATGTGTCTACATCTACCGTGAAAAGAGAAGAAAGATTTTACTATCTTTGAGTTTTTCAAGGTATAATATTACAGAGAGTGTGATTGAACAATCAGAGCCATAGAACAGATCATGAGGCCTTTTATACTGAGAGAAAACCATCTAGAAAGATTCCCCAATGGCCAGCTCATCGTTTCTGGGTTTGTTTGCTAAACCCAAAAACTTCCCCCTGGTGTAATGGCTTTAACGGCTATTTTGAAACGACCAAAGGACAAGTGTAAAGGATAATTAAAGAATAATTAAATAATTAAGACAGGATCTTAATTTTTATTTAATTACACTCCATCTAATCATTATTTAATTAATTATTTTATAAGTGTAGTTTATTTTTTCTAAATTTAAAGTGGAGTTCATATAGAAACGAGGTTTTATAATTATGAGGGCATTAAAGTGAGGTTATTTATTTATCAGTGGCCCCACCCCCCTCGCTGTTGTTTATTTATCTTTTGTTCCGTCTGTAATTCTGAAGTCCTAACGGTCTTTTCGCATTCAAAATTGAAATCCTTCTCTGACTGTCTAGGGTTTGATCCAAAATGGGGGAAAGTGAGTTGGAGGTGATAGAGATATCGTCAATTTCTTTGAATATGAGTGGTAAAGAGGAAGATGAAGATGGGACTCCATTTAGACCCGTATTTTGCCTCAAAAGAAACACAGATTTAAAGCATTTTGAAGAAACTGAGGATTGCTTTATTCTTGATTTTGACCCATTTGAGTCTGTTGGTATTAGCAAACTCTCCTTGTCCAAGACTCTTGATTTTGCCGATGGTGCTAACAATGACATATCTGTCATTGCCGAAAAAGGCCAGGTTTGTGGTTTAATTTCCTATTTATTTCTGTAAATGGATTTAGGCCTAATTATTATTATTATTATTGTTATTTATTTCAAGATTTATTTCCCTTGAAATAGTAATTCTTTTTGATTGATTGACTGTCGTTAATAGGTAGCCTGCAGAGATTATCCACATTCAAGGCATCTCTGTGTGAAATTTCCATTTGACACAACATCTCATGAGATCTACTGTGAACTGGTAATGAAAGTTTACGCTTGATTAAATTTATTTAATTGTGTAAGATTCTTTTCACATAAACGCAGAATTTTATTTTGCAATTTTTTATTTAAATTCAGTGTTACTGCTACGTCTGTGATTTGGCTGCACCATGCATTTTCTGGACTGAACCTGAACCGGCGCATTGCCATGCTGCAGAGCATATAGGTGATTGGAAGTCGAAGAGGTCAATGAAAAAACAGACCGTTAAGAAATGAATAATTGGTTGATACCATTACTTTTGGTCCTGGAAGATTTTTGTTATATCTCAATTGCGGTTAATAGTACATAAATGGGAAAAATTGCCTTTAAGCAGTCAAATTCATCATTAGAATTTGATTTTTTAGGTACTAAAAATGGTTATCTAGTATGCAAATGAATCTATGTATTCGTAGTTACTCTTAGAAAGATATTATCTTGATACTTTGATGTGCAAATAGGTTGGTGAAAGTCGGGCCTGTTGAAAATGGAAATTACTTATACAGTTTGATATAGGAGAAGGTTCAATGCTATGAATTTAATAATTATATGGTAGCTCTTGATTCTTGAAAGCAATTCTACGCTATGCTTTATATTGTTCTAAGACTGGAAGGTTTTCCCACATTCAAAGAAGGTTTATGGTTACTGTCAGTCCTTTTGAACTTTCAAAGATATTATTTCTCTTTACATGTATGTTACTTTTCTTGTAAACTGATTGCTGACAGTTTTTTGAATTTCCAAAAATGAAGTTTATATTGCTTTTATTGATTCAATAGAAGTACTTTTTTCTTTTTGACACTCATTATTTTAGTTTGAGCAATTGGTCTTCTTCGTGAACAATCTGTTAAATAATCTTCAAAGTCTTAGTTGAACTTAATATAAGTTAAATTTATCTGATCTATGTATGTTATGATATGGAGACTTTTTTGCAATTCCTTGTTTTCATTTTTTTAATTTTTCATATAAGGTCATACTAGGAAGTTGTTTCCACCGCCTTTATTTGATGCGAAGGAGGAGGAAAGTGCCTGTACAATTTGTGTTATGATGCTTTGTTGTGGATGAAAACATCTCTGTGTCAGCACAGAGAATTAAGAATTTTGCTTTCATTAAGCTTTTGTGAAGGATTTTTCATTGGGAGGTTTATTTGCTATGTGACTATAATCAAAATAGTATTGACCGATAGGGTTAGCAATGTTGCTGCTCACTGATAAGAGGGCCTGATTGCTGAATGATAAGTAATATGATCTATAGCTAATTGTTAAATTAGGCACCACAATAGTTGGCAGTGAATTCCCTTAGCATATATGGCTTTACATGGCTGCCTTTTGCCTTCTTTATAAAAGAGCAATTGTTTGAATCAGCAGTACTATTGTAGATTCCTGCTGACAAAATTATGGCAGATAACGGTAACTGTAAGCTTATTAAGAGGCTTGTAATTTATGACAAGTCTCAGTGTGCCTCTTTCTATTTCAGAGTTTTTGTTGACATAGAAAGCAGCACAAGACTATGGAGATCTGGACTTAACAATAAGTCATTTAGATTCTAAATCTTTGATTTCATTCCTACAATGTTGTTCTAAATCAATATTCATTTGGATTGGACGAACTTTAGTAGGAATCTATTTTTCATCAAAAGAATTTTCATATGGCAAATCTACCAAATGTTGCTTTCTGTTCTAGAAGGCAGTTGCTAAATCAACACATATTTCTCTTTCAATGAGGACTTTGAAGTCAGAAATCTTGTGTTTTATAAAACTATTCTGAAGTTGGTTTTCAATTCTTTGTAGATTTAAATTTTTTTTCAAACAAATCAAACCATTTTGTTTTGTTTTGATAAGGGTATTGATGTGGTTCTGATAAATAGAATATGTTTTAACAATATTTAAATTTTTTGTTTTAGGCTTTTTAATGAAAGGAAAAATAAGTTTTTGGTTTTTTGCTTTAAAAGATATACTATCATAATTGATAGTGTAAGGAATAATAAGGTTTATAAACAAGGTTCCTAAAATGACAGTATAGTGGATATCATTTGTCAAAAGGAATGAAGTTTTAAATTTCAAAACCACCGTTATAAACTGAGGCATCAACTTTGGATTTGACTTTAAGCTTTGAATTATTGGCAATAGAAAGTCTTTTATTTGTTTTTTCATGAAAATTTTTTGGGACAATATCTTCTTTAATACAATTTAAATCAGCACTAGTTTCAAAAAGGACAATAATGTCAATTTTAAAATCTTTGAAAAAAAATTATAGTAATTTTAATCAAATATTTTCGTATGGTAATTTGCTTTAAAAAAATAGAAAATCATCAGGTACAGACTCGATATTTTCAAGGCTTTGATCATTTTTATCACCATCATCAGATTCTGGTTCTTTATCAGAATCTTCTTGAAGTTGTCTTTATAAAAGAGTTGAATTGTTTTAGAATCATTCTTCTGTTTCTCTTTCAACTCTTTTATCTCAAGTTTAATGTCATTGATATCTTTTTGAAGATCTTGAATATTTGAAGTTGTTTTCTTTGTTTTCTTCTTATATAGAATTTCAGTAAGATCATAAGTGTTCTTTTTAATAATAGGAGCCTTGGAAGTTTCAGCTTTATCTTTTACTTCTAATGTCTTTAGAAGTTTATCAAGATATTCTCTTTAAAGAGTAGGATTAGAAATATGTTTGACTAACTTAAGAAAAGTTTCTTGATCTTTTGTCAAGACATTGACATTCTTTAAATAGGATTATGTACTAGTAGAACTATTGCTTTCTGACTCAGAATCAGAGTCTACTTCATCAATTTGAAGAGGCTCACTGTCTCCTGTTATAGAAGACTCGGAGTCAGGTGACTCAACGAGTAAAGGGGCTAATTTTGAAAGTACTTGTTCATCAAGGTCAAGTCATTAAGCTTTTTGCTCATATGGTAAAATTTTGCAGTATGACATTTTTTACTACATTTGAAACAAGTAGCTTATCTATAATTAAAAGGGGTATTAGGTTTGGCTTTTCCTTTAGAGAAGTTTTTCTTTTTATAAGGCTTTGAAGACCTCTTATAAGAAAGTTCTCTAGAGTCTTAAAAAAGCTTCTTATACTTATTAGACTTGTAATATTTTTTCTAAGGTTTTGAAGAACACTTACCATTACAGTCTTTAGAGATAAATGCTTTAAAGGAGTCATAATTGAACTGCTTACAGAAGCCGCCAAATTCTTACTTAGATTTTTTAAGCTCCTATTTTAATCTTTTCTGGAGTTTTAAATCTTGACAAATCTTTAGACCTTCCTTATTGAAAAAACTATCAAGTTCACCATAGGCGAGATTGTCATATAAAGCTTTAATAGAATTTCTAACTTTTTCACCCAAGAGGGTTGGTAACCCTATAAGGAACTTTTCTTTCTAAGTAACATGATTTGCATCATCTCTCAGAAAAAGCCTGCTGAAGAAAGTAGATTTATAACTTTGAAAATCACTAAGTTTCCTATATCTCAAGGTATGTAATAACTCAACATTCTTATCCCTTAAGTGAGAAGGATCACCTATAAAATGAAGAGAGATAGTCAGAATTAGGGTAGCAACTGTATCCTGAATTAGATCGTTTAATTCATCACAGATGGAGGCTCCATTCTCATCTGTTTGCATAGCATTTAGAATGTCTAACTGTTGCTGTTTAGTTTGAAAATGATCCCATCAACCTTTAAGTTGACATGTAAACTCAGCAATAAGGATGTTTGCAATAGCTTTGTCAGAAGTACCTAATTGGGTCTTATAGGCATTGGCTGCCATGGTCATTTATTGCAATAATCCTAGGATGTTATATTTAGACATCCCGTCTATATTCCATCCATAGACAGAAGATGCATTAAATCTAGACTGGTTTAATGTACTTGGTCTGTTGTTTATGGCCAAATCTGGTGGAAATTTGATTGTGGAAAGAGCTAATTCCCAATATATTTTGTTAGCTTTAGGAAGAGGTTCTTCTTTAAATGCTTCTATATCTAAAGAGGCTATAGAAGTCTGGTCATAATCTAGTATATCAATTTTGCTGGATTGGGCACTATCAGGAGCAATTTGAACTTTACTAGAGGAAGAAGAATCTTCTATCTTATCTTGTTGGTTTCGGATAGCTTTAGCAAAATCTGATTTTGAATCATGAATAAGCTTTTGACAATGTTTCGAAACCTGAAAAGGCTTGAGAATAGGTTCTTTAAGCATTTTCTCAGAATTAGATTTTATTGATTTTAAAGAAGAAAGAATACGAGAAATAGTTATGTTTGACTTTTAAAATTGGCTTTCCAACATAGTCAACTGCTTTTCTATTGTATTTAGATTAGCATTACAGAAAGTATTTTGTTGGATAATGCTATTGACACGACTTAAAAGTGTTTGATTTACTCTCAAATATAAGAGTGTCTAGTTATAATATAACCCGGTGAGTCCGGGGTCGAACCACATGGAATTTTAAATTTAATAGTCTATTATTAAATAAAAATTAATAGTAGAAAAATAGATTACTTGTCTAAAAAGTACTAAGGCTACGAGATTCACTCTTGGAATTTAAATTACGTTCATAATATTCTCTCATATTTATATTTTATTTACTAATTAAATATTATGTCATTTAATTCTTAACTAACCAATTTTATGGATGAATATGAGAATGAAGTACATGATATGCCACAACTAAATTGGAGTGTCGACATAATGTCAAAAATATCATATAAATCCAATAAGATTTTAAGTTTATAAATTAATATTACATAAAAATATTCAGCAAATAAAAATACAAAATATTAAATATTAAATAAAATAAACTTTGAACTTACTTAAGAGAGATATTAATTTCATAATTTAAATCATTGAATTTCACCATTTACCATAACTTAATAAATTAGTCACTCATATTAAAAAGAAAAACACTCATTTTATTTGGCAAACTTCTAAAATATATTACAAGAAAATTTTAAGAACTTGAAACAATAGAAGAAGAAAATTTGAAAAATTCAGCTTCATCATTTTCTTTCTCCTCTTTTTCTTTATCTCATTTCTCTTCTCTTTCTTTTCTTTTCTTTATCTTCTCCTCTGCGCGCTCTTTCTCCTCTACGATGTTTCCCTTTTTATAAGAAAAATAAAGAAACTATTTATTATTTTATTATTATAATATTAATATAGTATAATATTATTATAATATTATATTATTTATTATATATAATTGAGAGAGTGCACTCAATCTCTTTATTTCTTTTTTTTTTGTTTTTTAATATATATTATTTATTTATTATTACAAAGCAGTTCCTTTTTTCTCTCATTATTCAGTTCTGATTTCTCTTCATTCTCAAAATATACCTACAATAAAAAAATATAATAATTAAGATAAAAATTAACATAATAAAATATAATTTACATAAAATTACATATGAGGAACATTAAGATAAAATGTAAGTTATGTACACATTAATTAATAATTTATGTAAAAAAAATTAATTATTTAAACCTTTATAAAATATACATTTTCTAGTACTAATCATACCCCCCAACTAGCTTATTACTAGTCCCTAGCAATTAAAACGCTATTTTAAATTAAGAATTATAAAATTCACCCGCAAGTTAATAGTTGTTCATCTATCCTATTTATTTATTTTAGTTTTTTGTCATTCACTCATTATCCAAGATATCATCAAACCTTCTTTTGTGCTTAAAAAATTAACACAATACTTATGGGGCTTCATTAAAAGAAAATAATATTTTTTTATTCTAGTGATTTATCAGAGATAATATCTTTATTAGACAGTAGATTATTCATACAATTTAAAATATTACATCTTCAATCCATATAACGAGCTTTGAACCAATGACTCTTAGACCAGTTGGCCTTAGGGCACTAGGTGTTAAAACACCCCTATGAACTTAATTACTCGTATTTTAGATAAATAAGCAAACAATATATCTACAACCTATGTAGCGAGCTTTGGGCTAATGACTCCCAGAGCAGTTGGCCTTAGGGCACTAAGTGTTAAAACATCCCTACAGACTTAATTACTCGGGTTTCAGATATAGTAAAATTAAACACATTTCTTTTTTTTTCTTCTTGTTTTTATCTTTTTTTTGTTTTTTTTTTTAAAAAAACATAACACACTTTCCACTACCTTAGAAATTATCTCCAACAGATCAAGAGAACAAAATATTGCAAAATATTTTAACTTACAACCCAATAGCATGTGTCATTGTGTGTGTGTGAAAAGAATGATTTAATAATACCTGTTTAAATAAATAAGTGACAAAAAGATTTAATTAATGATTATCAATTGGAGAATTTATAAATTTGAGTAATTCAAAGAATAAGGAACAAAAACAACTTAATATGAATTTTAAATTCAAAAAATAATATAGACTGGGTTAGGATGCTTATCAAAAGTAGTGGCTCTTTACACAGCCATCTTAGAAAAAAAAATTGTTGTTTTTGGAAATTTTTTTATTTAAAGAAAAATAAACAAACACATATATTTACAATTTACATCAACTATCCCCACCCTCCAACCTAATCTAAACATTATTTTTAATATTTTATAATTTAAAGATATGCATGCAAAATGAGAAACAGAGAAAATAAATATAAAAGAAGAAGTAGAGAATATTATACCTGAACTTATTGTAGAGGCTTAGAATGTTTTTTTGAAAAATAAATAAATAAAAGACTCTAAGACTAAGAAGATGTGTTTCTAGAACCACTCACTCCGTATTCGGCCATCTTCGACTCAAAATTTTCCAAAGTTAGTCTTTGCAAAAAAAGAAAAAATTAGTAAAAACATCACCAGGATTGACACATTCCACAATTGTCAACTATTTCCTCCCCCCAACTTAAATGAGCCATTGTCCTCAATGTTTTAAAGGAAAGATGTAGAGTTTAGAAGACATCACATGAACAACCAAAAAAAATTTACAAATGGAGATTTAAATCCAATTTGCACTTCTTACTACTGTTACTGTTATCATCTTCAGTTGACCAATTTAATGCCAAAGTCATGGGTTCTGGCTCCGCTTTGTAAGCTTGTAAAAGATCAAGTAATTCATTAGCAGTAGAAGCACACATAAAGAGTTTTTTAACTGAGGGAGGAATAAGATAATTGTTAATTGCATGGTTAAGAAATGTGAACAAGCCATTATAAAAATTATTAACATTTAACAAACCGATGGGTTTATGATGAATGTTCAAATGGGCCCAAGACGCAAATGTAATTAGTGCCTCTAGAGTTGCAAGATCGCCTATCAAAAAGATGAAAGCATCAGCATGATCTAACATTTTGGATATTCTTTCTTGCATACCTGAGACAACTAACTCTTTTCCAGTTGGTGGGCCAGGTAGACATCCTAGAGGTTTAAGGGTTTTTGGAATGATTCATAGCACTTGACTTCCTCTAGTGAAAGTTGTTTTTGAAACAAGTTTGGATAATCCACGGTCACCTCCTCCATATATTAATTGTAAGTTTCTCTCTGTTATGGCACGACCAAGATCTACAGCTGCCTCAATGAATTCCCTATACTTTCTATAGCGAAACTCAGAAAGCACACAAATATTTTTGAATTATCTACTCGAAGATGCTGCCATTGGAATAATCAATCTTCAAAAATAATTTCTGAAAGTTTAAAATAAAAGCACGTATTTAAAGATAGAGATATTGATGAACAGCTGTAAATGGAGTGGTGTACTTATCAAATGACGTGTGAACATTTGACTTATATTTCAAAAGTAAACAGATAAAACAAATAGTAAAAAGAAAAAAAAATAATCATACTATTAAAAGTAATAATGCATAAAATAAAATATTATTAAAAGGAAAATGATATTTACTGGTAGTTGTGATTGTGGCTCACATCTTTTTCTGGTTTTACGTCCAGTAACGGCTTGAACGCTCTCTATGGGTCGAAAATAGGCTTCTCATCCAGTTTTCTTATAAACTGGCAAACAGGGTCTTTTTGAGTCAAATTCCCAAGACTAAACTGTGTGTTTTCTTTTTGAAATAGTTTCTAATACCTTGAATTGAATGTTGTGCATATCCGCTTCGATGCGTCTCAAAAGATCGTAAGATATCATCTAACGATACTCATGCCATCTTTAACAAATTTAATTTTATCTTCACGAGTATTAGAAACCATTCATAAAGATTTACAACGCGAGTTCTTGCAATTACGTCTTACACAATTATGACAATTAGAGCCAAGTTGTTTAGCTTTTCTCTTTTTAGCGTATGTACTTTTTCCAAAACCAGGCGTGTAAGAAATAAATGGATTAAAAAACTCACCTGCTAATCGGACCTTTGCTTCAATTAACCAACGAATGTCAGAAGGAATGCCATGGATCATTAACAAACGTAGTCGTTCACAGCGAGTTTTGTAAATTTTCCTGAGGGTATTTTGAGGGAGAGAAGGAAAACGCTTATGTAGTTTTTGATGTATTTCTTCCATGTTTGGTTTTTAAGGTTTCAATTATTATGGGAAGCTGAAAATACTGACTTAAGAAGTCACGGAGTACCGTTATCCGCCATTTATAAGGGAAAGTAAATTAAAACACACCAAAGAAACAAATCAACTTTGAAAAATCAATTCAAATGTGAAAATAAACAAAATACAATGAAAAGAAAAAAAATAAATAAAATAATTGAAACTTGCATTTGTCCTCTTATTTCATTAACTTCAAGCTCTAAGTGAACGTTAAAAATATCTTCCTCTATTTCCCAATGTTGTCTTTCTAAGTCTTCAACATATGACACAAACACTGGTGGTCGTTGATCCCATATTGGATGTGATTTACAACTTTGTATCAGCCCTGCTAAGTAAAATTTTATACGTAAAAGTGTTTTAAGATGTTTCAAAATGATATTTCTAATTGAGGTATTCATGACATATAATAAGAGAAAACACAATTGTTAAACAAACACGTTTAAGCATGAAATATTATATGCTTAATAAATATGCGGTGTGAAACTAAAAATAATCAAATAATTAAACAATCAAATGATAAAATAATAATAATAAATATATATATATATTAGTCACACATTAAAATTTAATCAAGATTTTGTGGGTCACTCAAATTGATTTCGGTGTCTTCTTCACGTGGTTGGAATTCCAGATATGGTTTTAATCTTTGACCATTAACTTTAAATGTGACACCGTTCTTTGGATTCTCGATTTCTACGGCCCCATATGGATATACATATTTTACAACAAATGAGCCACTTCACCTTGATTTTAATTTCCCTAGAAACAAATGAAGACGAGAATTATATAGCAAAACTTTTTGATCAATTTCAAATATTTTTCTAAAAATTTTTTTATCATGAAAAACTTTGGTTCTTGCTTTAATAATTCTTGAATTTTCATATGCATCATTTCTCAATTCTTCAAGTTCATTCAATTGCAATTTACGCACATTACCAGCATCATCAAGATTTGAATTAAAAGCTTTAACAGCCCAAAATAATCATGCTCAAGCTCAACCGGTAAGTGACAAGGCTTACCATAAACTAACCGATAAGGTAACATTCCTAAAGATGTTTTAAATGCAGTGCGGTAAGCCCAAAGTGCATCAGTCAGTCGAAAAGACCAATCTTTTCGACTTGGGATAACCATCTTTTCTAAAATATGTTTAATTTTCCTATTTACTAATTCAACTTGACCATTTGTTAGAGGGTGATAAGGAGTAGCTACTTTATGCATAATTCCATATTTTTTCATTAAAAACTCAAATGGTTTATTACAAAAATGCTTACCTCCATCACTGATAATAGCTCGAGGGATTCCAAATCTGCTCAAAAGATTTTCTTTTAAAAAGCGAATCATAGTTTTGTGATCATTGAGCCGATAAGGAATAGCTTCAATCCATTTTGAAACATAATCAACAACAAATCCAAATGATAATGGAAAAGGGCCCATAAAATCAATTCCCCAATAATCAAATATTTCAATGACAAGAATGGGATTTAAAGGCTGTTTCGCTTTGAGATGGACCCGAACATTTGATAATTCTTGCACGTTTTACAAAATTCATGTGAATCTTTAAATAATGTAGGCCAATAAAATCCATACTGTAATATTTTTGCAGCTGTTTTCTTTAAAGAGAAATGGCCACCACAAGCTTCAGAATGACAAAATTGAATGACACTACTTACCTCATTGTTCAATACGCATTTCTAAAAAATTTGATCAGAACCGTACTTGAATAGGTATGGATCATCCTAGTAAAAAATTTTTACATTTGTTAAGAATTTCATCTTATCTTGGGAGTTCCAATCAGATGGCATTTCACTTGTTACAAGATAATTAACAATTTTAGCATATTAAGGCATATTGTGTATAGAAAACAAGAATTCATCAAGGAAAGAATCATTTATAGGTGTTGTATCAATTGAAGACTCATTTGTAAGTCTTGACAGGTGGTCTGCAATAATATTCTCAACATCCTTTTTATCCTTGATTGTCAATTTGAATTCTTGGAGTAGCAAAATCCATCGTATTAATCTTGGCTTGGCATTCTGTTTAGACATTAAATATCTAATAGCTGCATGATTAGAACAAACAATAGATGAGCCAATTAAATACGATCAAAATTTATCCAATACAAATACTAGAGCAAGTAGTTCTTTTTTAGTTGTGGTATAATTCATTTGAGCACCATTTAAAGTTCTACTTGCGTAATAAATAACAAAGGGCTTTCCTTCCTTTCTTTGACCCAAAACAATTCCAACAGCATAATCGCTAGCATCACACATTAGTTCAAAAGGTAAAGTCCAATCAGGGAATTGCATTATAGGGGCTATTGTTAAAAGGTTGATTATTTTTTCAAAAGCTTTCTGACAATTTTCGGTCCATTCAATTGGTGTGTCTTTAATTAAGAGGTTATAAAGTGGTTTAGATATAACACTAAAGTTTTTTATAAACCTCCTATAAAAACTTGCATGTCCTAAAAATGATCGAACTTCTCTCACTGTCTTTGGTGATGGTAATTTTGAAATGACTTCAACTTTGGCTTTATCAACTTCAATTCCTTTAAAAGAAATGACATGTCCTAAAACAATTCTAGAAACAGTCATGAAATGGCATTTTTCCCAATTTAAAACAAGTTTTTTTTCTTTACACCTTTTCAAAACTTTTTCTAGATTATCAAGACAATTATCAAAAGAATTTCCAAATACAGTTAAATCATCCATAAAAACTTCCAAGTAATTTTCAATCATGTCACTAAAAATGCTTAACATGCATATTTAAAATGTTGCAAGAGCATTACAAAGTCCAAATGGCATTCTCCTAAATGTAAATGTTCCAAATGGGCATGTGAATGGGGTCTTTTTTTTTTGTCTTCTAAGGCTATAGGAATTTGATAATAACCTGAGTAGCTATAAAAAAAAGCAGTTATAGGGGTGACCTGCTACTTTCTCAAGAATCTGATCTAGAAATAGAAGGGGAAAATGGTCTTTTCTAGTGTCATCATTTAATTTTCTATAATCAATGCACATGCACCAGCTAGATGGGATGCGTGTTGGGATTAGTTCACCTTTTTCATTTTTTACAACAGTTACTCTAGATTTTTTTGGTACTACTTGTGTTGGACTTACCCGTGAACTATCAAAGATAGGATAGATAATTCCTACATCTAGTAGTTTAAGGACCTCATTTTTTACTACTTCTTTCATGTGAGGATTTAATCTTCTTTGTGGCTGACGGACCGTTTTAGCATTTTCCTCTAAGTGTATTCTATGTGTGCAAATTAAAGGATTAATGCCCTTTATGTTTTTTAAGGTCCAACCAATAGCAGCCTTATGCCTTTTTAAAATAGTGAGTAACTTACCTTCTTGGTTGCTTGTGAGTTGAGAAGAAATTACCACTGGATAAGTTTGCTGATCTCTGAGATATGCATACTTTAGTTTTTCTGATAAAGGCTTTAGTTCAAGCTTCGGTGCTTCATTTTCTTTTGTCTTTTCAAGTTATCTCATGTCTTCAAAGTCCAATTAATTGTTGCCATCTTTGGGTACCTGTGTAGAATCAAGTATAGAACATATATTAGTAGTATCACATTCCAATTCTTTACTTGATTCAAATGAACTAGCAAAACAAATTTCTATAGAATTTGAAAATTTCTATAGAATTTAAAAATTTCTCATCCTGAATGTGTTCTTCAATGATTGGTTTAATGAGTTCAATATCCTCAGTCTCATTTCTTTCATCTTCTTTATCATGAGGTTGTTTACACATATTGAATACATTGAGTTCCAACTTCATATTGCCAAATGATAAATTCATCACTTAATTCTTGCAATTAATCAAAGCATTAGCAGTAGCTAAAAATGGTCGACCTAATATTACAAGAATTTACTTTCATTCATCAATAATTGGTTCAGTTTCCAAGACAATAAAATCTACAGGATATATTAATTTATCAACTTGAACTAATACATCTTCAATTATCCTTTTTGGTACCTTAATTGACCTATCAGCAAGTAAAAGAGTAGTAGATGTAGGTTTTAACTCACCAAGATTGAGTTGTTGGTACACAGAATATGGAAGTAAATTAATACTAGCTCCAAGATCAAGTAAAACATGTTCAATTTTATAGTTCCCAATAATACAAGAAATAGTTAGACAAACAGGATCTTTTTATTTTAAAGCAGTATTAGTTGAAAAAATGGAACTTACCTGTTATGTAAGAAATGATTTCTTTTGTACCTTATGCTTTCTTTTTACAGTGCACAAATCTTTCAAAAATTTAGTATAAGATGGTACCTGTTTAATGACATCTAGCAAAGGAATGTTAACTTTCACCTGCTTGAAAACTTCATAAATCTCTGGGTTGTGGTTTGATTGCTATTTGATCAATGCTTGAGGGAATGGGGGTACAGGAGGAGAGTTGGTTATTTTTTCGTGGACTATTGGTTTGTCGGGCACTACTTTACTTTATGAAATTGAATCGTTACCAATTTCACGAGGATCAAGAATGTGTTTTTCGACAACTTTACCGTTATGGAGAGTTATAACCGATTTAACTTGACTCATGTTTTGGGTTCCAGTACTACCCATATGAGGATGTTGTTGACTTTTAGGATTTGGTTTAGATTGAGAAGAAAACTTACTTTTTTCATGAAAGGTAAGTGCTGAGGAAAGTTTTGAGATGGTTTCTGTTAAGTTGGTCAATGTTTGCATAATTTGATTATTAATTGACTCTTGTTTTTCAATGAATGAATGCAATGTGTCTTCAAGAGTTTTTCTGGGTGGTGGGACATAAGGTGGGTAACTCTGAAGATTTTGAAAATTCTGGCGTGGTGGAGGTGGTTGTGCATGATTGTCATTCCTCCAACTGAAATTTGGATGGTTTCTCTAACTAGTGTTGTATGTTTGTAAATGTGAATTGAGATTCGGCCTTTTGAAATTTTCTATGACATTCGCTTGTTCATGCAAACTTTCTTTCAGAGCTGGTAAGGTTGGACAGTTCTGCGTAAAATGGTCAGTAGAACTGCAAATATAACATGAAGCATCTTGAACAGATTTAACATGATCATTCTTTTTCGAATCTAATGCTTCAACCTTTCTAACTAAGAATGCAAATTTAGCTTGAAGGTCATGGTCTTCCCTAAGGTTGTACATGCCTCCACCAATTGGTGATGGTTGAGGTTTACTAAATGACTCATAAGAACCAACAGTATCTCAGTGTTGTGCATTTTCAGCTAATTGGTCAAGATAATCTAATGCATCATCAGGATTTTTATCTCTAAACTCATCATTACACATCATTTCAACAATCTGTCTACTTTGGGATGTTAGTCTCTCATAAAAATATGACACTAACCTCCATGCTTCAAAACCATGGTGTGAGTAAATATTAAGTAATTCTTTATACCTATCCCAACACTGGTAAAAAGTTTCTCCTTGTTTTTGAGTGAAAGTGGTGATTTGTCTTTTGAAAGAATTTGTTCTATGAGGTAGAAATTTTTTTTTTCAAAAATTGTTCTTGTATGTTATTCCATGTTCTTATTTATTCGGATCTGAGGTTTTGTAGCCAAGTTTTACCTTTATCTTTTAGTGAAAAAGGAAAAAGCTTTAATAGAATTATATTCATGCTACAATTTTGGTCTGTGTATGTATTACAAACTTCGTCAAAATCTCTTAAATGCAAGTATGGATTCTCGGATTCTAAACCATGAAATGTTGGTAAAAGTTGGATAATACCTGGTTTAAAATTGAATCAAGATGCTTCAAGAGGAAATACTATACACGAAGGTGCTCCAGTTCTTGTTGGATTCATGTAATCTCTCAAAAATCGTGGTTAATTCTGATCGTGTTCATATTACTGAGAATGATTGTCTCATTGATCAATTTGTGGATTAAGCTGGTTCAAAATGTTTTCACCGTGGATTTTTTCCATGATTGGTGATGGTGATTGAGCTATTCGAATTAACCTGCCACTTGAAGTTCGAGACCAACGTCTCATACAATGATGATGATGTGTGTGTGTGAAATTATTTAATGCACAAGTAGATGAAAAAAAATAAAATAAACATTACAATTTAAAAAATAAAAATAAAAATAAATAAACTGAAAATTAAATGTGCAACAAATATAAATGTATAAAAGATAAAATTATAAAATTAAATAACAAAGTAGGCGGTTGAACCAACCTTATAAAATAATAAAACATAAAAAATAAATGCGGAATAAAAATTACACAATTTATTATATAAGAAAATTAAATAACTAAAAAAATAAATAACTAGAAATTAAATAAAAAATAAATAAAAAGAAATTAAATAACAATAAATGCGGTTGAACCAAGCATAAAAATAAATGCAAAAATTAAATTGCAGAAATTTAAAAGTCCAAATCTAAGATCATGTCCATGTCCATTTAGTCCAAGTGTCCAAATTGAGTCCAAAAGTATAAGGAAGGTTAAGTCATAAGTCCATAAGTCTAAGTTTAATTCAATTCAACTTTTTTTGGGTTAAAAATAAATTTTTTTTATGTTTTATAATATTTTTATAATTTTAGGAGAAAGAAGGGGTTTAATTGAAATTTTATAATAAAAACAAAAGATAAAGTGATTGTGATGACATAATTTATATATATATATATATATATATATATATATATATATAATAAAATGACACTAAATTTTTGAAATTTTCCCGCCAACGACGCCAAAAACTTGAGACGACTTAAAAGTGTTTTATTTACTCACAAGTATAAGAGTGTCTAGTTATAATATAATCCGGTGAGTTCGGGTCGAACCACATAGAATTTTAAATTTAGTAGTTTATTATTAAATAAAAATTAATAGTATAAAAATAGATTACCTATCTAAAAAAATATTAAGGCTATGAGATTCACTCTTAGAATTTAAATTATGTTCGTAATATTTTCTCATATTTATATTTTATATTTTATTTACTAATTAAATATTATGTTATTTAATTCTTAACTGACCAATTTTATGGATGAATATGAGAATAGAGTATATGATGTGCCACAACTAAATTGGAGTGTCGACATAATGTCAATATATCATATAAATCCAATAAGATTTTAAATTATAAATTAATATAACATAAAAATATTCAGCAAATAAAAATACAAAATATTAAATATTAAATAAAATAAACTTTGAACTTACTTGAGAGAGATATTAACTCTATAATTTAAATCCTTGAGTTTCACCGTTTGTCCTATCTTAATAAATTAGCCACTCATATTAAAAAGAAAAACATTCATTTTATTTGGTAAACTTATAAAATACATTACAAGAAAATTTTAAGAACTTGAAACAATAGAAGAAGAAAATTTGAAAGACTCAACTTCACCCTAATCTTTCTCTTCTTTTTCTTTCTCTCATTTCTCTTCTCTTTTTCCTCTCTTTTTTTCTTTTCTTTCTCTTCTCCTCTGCGCGCTTTTTCTCCTCTACGATGCTTCCCTTTTTATAGGAAAAAAAAACTATTTATTATTTTATTATTATAATATTATATATTATATTATTATAATATTATATTATTATATTATTATAATATTATATATAATTGAGATAGTACACTCAATCTCTTTATCTTTTTTTTTAATATATATTATTTATTTATTATTACAAAGCAGCTCTTTTTTTCTCTCATTTTTCAGTTCTGATTTCTCTCCATTCTCAAAATACACCTAAAATAAAAAAAAATAATAATTAAGATAAAAAATAACATAATAAAATATAATTTACATAAAATTACATATGAGGAACATTAAGATAAAATATAAGTTATGTACACATTAATTAATACTTTAAGTGAAAAAAATAATAACTTAAACCTTTAAAAAATATACACTTTCTAGTACTAATCAGCTATCTAAATTAGTCTCAGTATTATTAGGCTTATGAACTTTATATGGTGAGGCTTTAATTTGAATAGAAAGGTCGCTATGACTCATTATCAGAAAGGTTCCACTCAAGAATTTTTTTTCTAACAACAATAGGATTTGATTTTTTAAATGGATAATCAATGTGATTATCAGAAGCATACTTCTCAAACCAATCAAAAAATAATATATTACCTTTATGCAAATTTACAAACTCATAGTAAACTTTTTGAATATCTTTTCTTGGATTTAAAAAATGTTTAAAAAGCCATAACCTTTTTTCTTTATTGTTATCTGAATAAAAATTATTTTGAAGAAGATTTTTCTCAGGTTCGAAATCCTTTTCAATCACATTAATTCTATTTTCAGTAACAACAAAAAAGGTAGGAGAAGTCGGAAGAGAATGTTCCTTCTCTTCTTGTTCTTGTTCCTATTAACTGCTAGTGTAAATGGGATGAGATACACTAGTAGTGTAGTCAACAGAATGAATAGAGGAACTAGGTATGTCCGAGGTGGAAAACCTAAGTTGACTTTGAAAGGGAAGATTTATAACAGAAGGGATTCTTGAAAACTTTCTTTCTATTAAAGGAATACTTGTGCTTGAGTCCTTATCGGAGAATCTAGAAGATATAAATCTTCTAAAAGACAGTTTAACTTTACCATTAGAATATTGAGTCACATTTTGCAATTCTGTATTTGGCTCAAGTTATTTTGGAATCACTGGTTCAGTGGCTCCTTTAAGAATCTATTCCTCAGGAAGATTGACATCTTTCCATTTGATGAGCTTTGGAATAACAGTATTAGCTTTAGACAAGTCGGTCTGGAAAGAAGAGTTTCATATCTTTTTGACTGGTATTTATACTGCGTATTAAACGCAGAATGCATGGCTTTGTATAAGATTTTAAAAATCAATGTAATAGGAATTGATCCTTCAACCATATGTTAATTATGAGTTTTTATTTGAAGAATCATGCTCTTTAAAATATTTTTGTCTTTAAGGGAAGCTGTTATGTTTGGATAATAGCTGAAGAAAATGGGTGTTTTACAGAGAGTTGATTCAATGCTACTGAGCAGAGAGTCATCAAAGAAGATGAATCTAGAGAATATAGATCTCCTAAAAGACAATTTAACTTTACAATCAGAATACTGAGTCACATTTTGTAATTCCGTATTTGGCTCAAGTTGTTTTCGAATAACTGGTTCAGTGGCTCTTTCAAGAATCTATTCCTCAGGAATATTAACATCTTTCCATTGGATGGGCTTTGGAATAGCAGTATTGACTTTAGACAAGTCAGTCTGCAAGAGAAGAGTTTCATCTCTCTTTTACTAGTATTTATGTTGCGTATTAAATGCAGAATGCATGACTTTGTATGATATTTTAAAAATCAATGTAACAGGAATTGATCCTTCAACCATATGATAATTATGAGTTTTAATTTGAAGAATCATGCTCTTTAAAATATTTTTGTCTTTAAGGGAACCTGTTATGTTTGGATAACAGCTGAAGAAAATCGGTCATTTACAGAGAGTTGATTCAATGCTACTGAGCAGAGAGTCATCAAAGGAGATGAATCTCCTATCTCTGAGGACAACTAAGATTGAAGTATTCAATCCTTCTTTAGTCAATGGTTTTATTCCAACCTAAATTAAACCAATGTGAATATAATTAAAATTCTTTTCTCTTAATTGCTTTAAGGATTGTTTCGAAAATAAATAAATTGTTTCAAAAGGCTTTGAAAGATTATGTCACGTTCTTCAGTTTTAATGACATAATCATTCTTTAAGAAATCAAGCTTTTTAGTTTTATAAATAATGTCTTTAAAAATATTTGGAAGTTCCCAACAATCAATAGCTTTATTAAAATATTTAATTATGAATTCTTCTGAATTCACAACATGTTTTGAATCACTAATCCTTTCGGAGGAAGTGCTAGAAAAGGATGATACTCACAGAGTAGAGAATCCATGTTAAAAACCTATGATCTAGTTTTAGTTCAACAAGTAAGGCTACAATCCACGGCTAAGAATTGGTTTTACTGCCCTTCAACCAAATCGGGACTTACAACCAAAAGCCATCGAAGCACCTAAGGTAACATTCACCACACCTGCAGTATTCAACTTTCACACAAGTCTTTAAACCTAGAGTCTCTAAAATATTTCACAATATTCTCCCCTGGCTCTGATACTAGTAGGGAAATACACACACACACACACACACATTTTACTAATCTTTGATTTTAAAAGGATTTATGAAATGGAACTTTATAGGGTGAAATTGTTATTAAAGTCCTTTAAAAAACATTCTAAGAAATATCATTGTAATTCACTAATTTTATAGGTATTTCTTCAATTTGTCCCAATGGCTTGGGAAAGTAAAATATGAAAAATCCAACCTTTAATATATATATATATATATGAGACTATTGCTCAAAATTATAAGTTGTATTACATGAGCACATGATCTTATAATTGATATTTATAAATTAGAAAGTAAGGAAATATCCCACAAGAGTCTTGCGCGGGTTCGAGCTACTGCCCTCTAATTTAGAAAACAGCAACTCTAACCACCGGGCTAAAGGCCTGGTAGCTTCAGGAGACACATTTTTAAACACATAATTTTTCAACTATTAGAATAAACTGAAATGAAGGGTCAAGATTACATAATATGAGTTATTAATTTAATTAATATTTTTCTCTCTCTATTTAATGTTTAATTCTCTTTCTTATTTTATTTAAAATTTTATCATCTCTCTCCTATTAATTTATAAATGAAATAATTAAAACAATCAAAATTAATCTGCTATTAATTTGTAAATGAAATAATTAAAACTATCAAAATTAATTTACCTACATAATCTGTAAATTTGTAATTAGAAAGTGGCACATATAGCGTGGCCCATTTTAATTACCCAGAAGCACTTGCCTAGTTGCCTTCTTCTACGTATAGTACTTTCTTCAATCAGTGGCTGTGCTGACAAAGATTGCCTTTTTCTCAATCTTCTTCAACTGCACTTGCATTGCATCATTATTTATTTATGTATGCTTCATGATGAAATGGTCAGATTCGTATCAATGATTTTTATTTTTATTTTTATTTTTTTGGGCAACATATCAATGTTTTTTTGGGTCATTGTGTTTGTGTATAAACTTTTACTTATTCTATTTATTTTGATAATTTTAATTATTTTATTCACAAATTTATAGGAGAGAGAAAAGAAAAAATCTTAAGTAAATGAAAAAAGAGAATTAAACATTAAAGAGATGAGAGAGAAAAATATTAATGAAATTAATAACTCGTGCTATCTAATTTTAACCATTCATTTCAATTTAATCTAATGGTTGAAAAATTGTGTTTAAAATGTATGTGTATATATATATATAGTAATTATATTATCACTTTGTTAAAATGAAGATACATACTAAAATATAAAAAACTAAGGATTTTAATATATTGTAAACTATACCTTTTTATCTATTAATGTATTAAAATTTATATTTTTTTGTCAGCTAGTAAAATCTTCAATTTATTAAAATGAGGATGTACTCACTAGTATAATCATTCTTTAGTAAGGATAATTTTACTTTGTTAAACAAAGTAAGGATCCACACTAAAATACAAAAAAATACATATTTTAATACATTAGAGACTCTTTTTTGTCTATTAGCGGCATTCTCACTTTGTTAAAATATGAATGTCATATATATAAAATCATTTTTTAGTGAGTACATCATTACTTTGTTAAAATGAGAATATCACAAATAAACAAAAAATATATTTATAATGTATTGAAATCTTTATTTTTTATATTTTAGTGAAATTCTCAGTGTAATAAAATGAGAATATTCTCACGAGAGAATGGCTACATATATATATATATGTGTGTGTGTGTGTGTGTGTGTGTGTAAAATAAAAAATACATATTTTAATTCACTTTATGATAAAATACACTATATTAAATTTTGTATTTTTTTATTTGTTAGCTTATTTCTAACTTTAATATAATCATTGATTCTTGATTGGAATATTAGAAACGTTCTAATTCAGAATCTTAAATTTTTAAAGTCGAAAAAATTATTAAGACATGATTTAATAGTTTTCTTAGACTTTAGGAAAGTTCAAAAACTTGGATCAAATTAGTATTATATATATATATATATATATATACACACACACACACACACACATATATACAAATTTAGAATCCTTAATTTGTTAAAGTCTAACAAAACTATTAAGTCATATTATTTAATAGTATAATGACAATATACTATTAACCTATATATCTTAATAACTTTTATGAACTTTAACAAAATTTAGAATCTTATACCATATTAATACTATATATATAGTAGTGTTAAGATGCATACACCCCACAGTAAAGAAAAGAAAAATACAAATTATAATGTATTATATTTTATCTTCTGGTTCTGAATAATTTAATTGTTCGGAGCATGAACAATGACTATTACTCTATATATTAAGGGTAGGGTTATTTAAAATCATAATTTTACTCAATAAATTACTAAAATATAAATATTAAATTTTTACTCTGTACACCCTATAAAATCTCAAAAATAACTTATATTAAGTATTATTTATTTTATATTATTATTCCATAAAGAGGTAGAGGTTAAAACAATTCTATTTTTCAGACTTGATATAAGTCTCAATTATTTTTTAAATAGAATCGAATAAATAAATCTGTATATAGGCCATTAAGTTTTTCCTTGATAAAAAATGAAAGAGATAACAATAATTCTTTACTTTGGGATCCGAAAAACTTCTTCTAAGAGTCTAGTTAGAGCTTTTACATTTTTCTCTTGATTTTTTTGTTTTATTTTTAGGGTGCTAAATTTTTATCAAATAAAAAAAATATAAGATCACGATAAAGAAGAGATAAAGTGATAAATTTAAATTATAATTTAGAGAAGGAGTAGACATGATTCATCATAAATAAATGAACAATTATAGTTTTTAATTGTTTGTTTAAATTTTTATGCCTTTAGATATAATTTTATTTAAGAATAAATTGATAATTAAAAAATTTATAAAATAATAGTTTAATAAAAAATTATATGGGTTCAAATAATACCACCTATATATTAAATATATTTTTAACGTAATGAAAGAAGATAAAAGTGGGCTTACAAAAGGAGCTTGGAGGTGGCCCATAAAGAGGGAAACCCTCATGATAATCCATCACAAAAACCCATCCAAATCGCGAATGGCAAGTAAATGAGGCAGCTGCAGCAACCAACCTAAGAGGAAAACAAAAAAGTTATCCCTATCTATCGAGGATAAATTAGAGAAAGCTTATCAATTTTATCAAAATGTCGCCACCAGCTCCCATCGTTGAGACACTAGTCGAGGAACCTGAGAAAATTAAGCCTCTGGTCTTCTTTTTTTTTTTTTGTTTTTCTTCCATTTTCTTTTTATGGGTTTTTTACTTGTTTATATTTCTTTAAATCTAAATATTTAAATGTTGCAGGATGAGGACGAGCCTGTAGTTGAAGATGTTAAGGACGATGAGGAAGAAGATGATGAACACGACAATGACGATGATGACGAGGACGACGACGACAACAAAGAAGATGGAGCTCAAGGTTGTTTGTTTTACTTTTAAGTCTCTCTCTTTTTTTTTTTTCATATTCTGGGTTTCCGATTTTTATTTTCAATTTTTTTGCACTCCTCAGAGAGCTTTTATTTGCTTTACTTGGTTTTATTTCATTTTTTAAAAATGAATTTCGTTTTCTGTTATACTATGTTTTATTTGTTTCGAAGCAAGTTCGATTTTATTCTTACAGAATGATTTTGGAATTTAAGTTGTGCGATTATGTGTAAACTGATGTATTTTGGTTTGCTTACTGAATTGTAATTTGTAGGGTATTTCTCTTTGCTTGATTTTACATACAACCAATAGGATCGATAATATGCATATATATTGTTGCTCAGTGTCTCTGGAATTAAAATTAATATCCAATGGAGACCATTAAATACATTAACAATCTGAATTCATTTACTTTTGGTTGGATGTAAAAAGAAATATATTGAATGAATTGATCCTGTTCTTTTCTCTGTCTCTTTTGCAAACTTTACTTGCATCTGAATTTGTTTGTTGTGGACAATAACTTGGTTGTTCAATGAGAATTTGAAGAATCAGAAAGTTCTTTAATGATTTTAGCCGCTGACTTGAATGGTGTTTATGAATATGTTGAGGTAGGGTTGGTGTGGGATTACAAATAACATTTTTAATAGAGTAGGAGGGTTGGCCGCTGGGGGTAAAGAGTTATTTCTAGTTATAACCATTTTTTTTTTTGCTGTGCAATGAATATATTTGCAACTGATTTTAGTTGACGGTTTTGATGATGGATGAACCCTTCTCATGAATTCTGAATACTGTATTGAAAACTTGTTTTTGTTCATTAAATTACCTTGGTGTAAGCAACTTGAACTATTTTGTTCCCCTATTTGGTAGAAAACTAGCTAGAAGTTTTGATGTTACTTTTGTGTTTTAGTTCCCTGGCATGCAACATACACTTTCCATCAACTAAAATTGCCAATTGGATAAATGAAAGGGCACTTTTTTCTAGACTCGAAATGATTCGAAGGCCTTCTGTATGACTGTGCAACCCAAAAGGCTTGGGATAGAGGTCTTTTCTTTGTTTATGTAGCGTATTTCATTATGACTCATCATGCTTTTACCCTTTTCACAATTCCAATTTTTTTTTTATCGTTTTGTACACTGATTTTTCCCATTGTTTCCTGAATGTGCATTGTTTAACCATATTTTCTTATTATTAGCTATTGCAACTTGTATAGCTATTTGCCTGCTTTGTAATCTAAATAATATGTGGGTCGATGTTCTGTAAGTTTTGGGTTTAGCTATTTTCATTTATATGCAATTACGTTGTTACTTTGCTGTCATTTTTGTTTGATATTGAAATGAAATGAATATAGTTTCTTGTGTAAAATTAGATTTTTCTATATTAATCTTGTTATATTACACTAAGAAAGAATACTTATTTATATATATTAGACCTTAAGAAAAAACAGAAAATGCAGATACAATATTCAAACTAGTATCCCTGAAAATTAGGAATTAAATCTTCTAAATTCAACACATAGCTGTAAAATACAGCTATCATAAAAATAATCAACACAACTGTAAAGTTGCATAGGATTATGAGCGATATTAATTGCTGCCTTGTTGTCACAGTAAAGTTGCATAGGATTGTCTTTGATTAGTTGTAGTTCCTTAAGAATACGTTTTATTCACATTAGCTCACATACTGCATGTGCTAATGTTCGAAATTCTGCTTCTGTACTGCTTTGTGCCACTACAGTTTGCTTCTTGCTTCTCCAAGTCACAAGGTTTCTCCACACCTTAGTATAATAACCTGTTGTGGACTTCCTATCATGACATTTCCAGCCCAATCTGCATCAACAAACACTTCTACATTCCTTTTTTCTCCCTTCTCAAAATAAAGTCCTTTTCCTGGTGTTGACTTCAAGTATTGAAGTATCCGGTTTATTGCCACTAAGTTAGCTTCCCTTGGAGAGTGCATGAACTGGCTCACTAAGCTAACTGCACAAGCAATATCAGGTATGGTATGGGAAAGGTAGATTAACCTTTCTACTAGTCTTTGATATCTCCCTCTCTCCACAGGTGCACTATTTTCTTCAAGACCCAATTTGCTATTTGGTTCAACTGGTGTGGTAGCAGGTTTACACTCAATCATGCCAGTTTCTTTTAGCAAATCTAAGGTGTATTTTCGTTATATAACTAGAATTCCTTTAGCTGTTCTAGCCACCTCCATTCCCAAAAAATAACGTAGCGGTCCAAGGTCCTTAATTTCAAATTCACGAGCCAATTTTGTCTTCAAATCTTCCAGCTCATCTTTGTCATCCCTTGTGAGTATAATGTCGTCTACATACACAATCAAAATAGCTAACTTTCCTTCTATAGACCATTTGTAGAACATAGAGACTGTTTAAGGCCATAGAGAGACTTTTTTAACTTACAAACTCTTCCAGTAGGTTCTTTTTCTTTGAAACCAGGCGGTATATCCATGTAAACTTCCTCTTCCAATTCTCCATTCAAGAAAGCATTCTTGATATCAAGTTGGTTGAGAGACCAATCTAAATTTGCAGCAAGAGAGAGAAGAATCCTAACAGTATTAAGCTTTGCCACTGGGGCAAAAGTCTCTAGGTAGTCCACCCCATAGGTTCGTGTGAAACCCTTTGCCACAAGTCTTGCTTTATACCTGTCCACACTTCCATAAGCCTTACATTTGATTGTAGATACCCATTTGCATCCCACGGTCCTCTTGTCTTTAGGTCTTGGTACAAGATCCCATGTGTTATTCTTTATTAAGGCTGTCATTTCTTCTTAGACAACTTTCTTCCACTCATTTGACTTAAGAGCTTCATGGATGTTTCTTGGAATAGTGGTATTAGATATATTGGCTACAAAGCTCTTATACTCCTTTGACAGATTTGCATATGACAGAAACTTATAGATAGGATGCTTGGTGCAATTTCTCACTCCTTTTCTTATCGCAATAGGCAAATTTGTGGACTTCTGAATTTCCTTCTCAACATGCTCAGTAGGTGAGTTTTGATCCTCCCTTTGTTCAGATCTTGGTTCTGCTTGGTCTATAAGTGATTGTACCTCTTGAATTTTATTATTTTTTCGTGAATAGACACGAAACTCGCCTATTGGTTCCTTTAAATGTGAATTTGCTTCTTTCTCTTCATTCATTGGTGATGCTATTGATTGAGGTAGGTTATGATGAAGGTCTGGATTGAGTGAGGAGGTATTTTTTAGATCTGAAACAGGTATAGAATCATTTTCCAGATTTGGTTTTAGGCTGGAATTACTGGACAGATTAAATTTTAAGCTAAAATTACTGGGCAGATTGGGTTCTAGACTGGAATTATGGGGTAGATTAGGTTCTAAGATGTCAAGAAGACTCAAAGAGTTATCTTCTCTTAAATTCTCCCCTGAAGAGAATTATTTGGGCAGAAAGGTTGATTTTCAAAGAATTTAACATCCATAGTGACAAATAGTTTTTTTGTTTGAGGATTATAGCACTTGTACCCTTTTTTGGTAGGAGAATATCCTAGAAACAGACATTTGATGGCTCTAGGAGATCATTTCGTTCTTTGAAGACTTGGAAGATATGCAAAGGTTGTATAGCCGAAGGTTTTGAGTGCAAGATTAGAGGTAACAAGGTGATTTTATAGGTAAATTTTAAGAAAAACAGAAGTAGGTGTCTTGAATCTAAGAACTCAGGAGGGCATACGGTTTATGAGATAAGTTGCTGTAAGAATGGCCTCCCCCCAATATATATTTGGTACATTGGTTGTGAACATAATGGCCCTAGCAACTTCTAAAAGGTGTTTGTTTTTTCTTTCTGCAATCTCATTTTGTTGTAGTGTTTCTGTACAAGAATTTTGGTGGGCAATTCCTTGTTGTGATAGGTAACTTTCTAAAATAGAATTGAAATATTCGGTTCCGTTATCCGTGTGAAGTACACGAATGTCAGTTTGAAAGTGAGTTTTTACCATAGCATGGAACTGTTTAAAGGTTTGTCCAGCATCAGATTTTTCCTTTAAAAGATATACCCAAGTTATCCTAGAGTGATTATCTATGAATGTAATGAAACATTTGGTTTTTGACAGGTTGTTAACCCTTGAGGGACCACAAATATCACTATGAATCAAAGAGAAAGGTTGTGATGGTTTATAAGGACGAGCAAGAAATGGAACACATGTTTGTTTAGCCATTTGACAAAAATCACAATGTAATAAACTCAAATCTTTATTTTTGAATAAGGAAGACATAAGGTTTTTAAATATGGAAAGTTAGGATGACCTAACCTATAATGCCACAACATTATTTCAGGAGAAACAAATTCACATTGAGAGACTTGAGCTTGTCCTTTCACGTGCTCTTTATTTTCAAGATAATACAGCCCCTCACATTCCTTCGCATTCCCAATCATCCTCCCTAAGATTGAATCTTGAGATAAACATTTAGAACCACAGAATTTAGCTACACAGTTTGTGTCATTGGTAAGTGTACTAACTGAAAAAAGATTGCACTTAAGATTTGGGACATGTAAAACTAAAAAAAGAGTGAGACAATCTGATAGTTTTATTGTTCCTTTTCCAGCAACAGTGGATAATGATCCATCAGCAATCCTCACTTTATAGTTACCTGGACATGGAGTGTAACTAGAAAAAAATTGAGAAGACCCTGTCATATGGTCCGAGGCCCCTGAATCAACAATCCAATGACTCTGTTCGAGGGATTGGATGTTAAAGGCTGATGGATTACCTGTTTGGGCTACATTACAGGTAGAGGAGGATATGACATTCCCTTTTGTTTGCTGATTTTGAATGAGGAGCTATTGCAGCATCTCAAATTGATCTTTTGTAAGGGAAAACTAATTAGTTTTCTCTGTCACCATTCCCTTTGCTTCTTGCTAGCGTTTTGGTTTCCAATCTGCTGGCTTTCCATGAAGATTCCAGCATGAGTCTCGAGTATGTCCTTTATTATTTCAATAGTCACAATAGGGACGTTCTTCATGTTTTTGTCCCTTTTTGTCGCTTGGCTGATCTATCTTTTTGGTCACCAACACTGATCTCTCTGTTTCAACACTGATCTCTCTATGTTTTTGTCCCATCATGACTCTCTTTCGACTTTCTTCATGCCGCACCTCAGAAAAAGCTTCTCGGATGGATGGCAAATGATTCTTTCCTAATATTCTGCCACGAACTTCATTAAGTTTTTTGTTGAGTCCATAAAGGAAATCAAAGAGGCGTTCTTTATCTAACATCCTCTTATAGTTGATGGCATCTTCAGAACAATGCCATTGGGATTCATAGTAAAGGTGAAGTTCCTGCCATATATTATACGAAGAACTGAAATATTGAGTCACCGATAGGCTCCCTTTTGGTCACGTAACTGTGACTTGATTTCAAATAGTTGAGCTGCATTCCCAAGGTCAGAAAAGGTTTCTGTTACAGCTTCCCAAAGCTCCTTAGCGGTTGGTAGGAAGAGATAAGTCCTACCAATCTCCACGTCCATCGAGTTGATCAACCATGCTTGCACTATCGAATTTTCAGCATCTCACTTCAGATAATGAGGATCCGAGACATTTGGAGCTTTAGTTTCTTCTGTAATATACCATAATCGGCCTTTGCCACAAAGAAATAGGGTGACGGATTGATACCATTGCAAAAAATTTCTACCATTTAACTTGTGCAGAGTTATTTGCAAAGATGGGTTTTTGGTACCTAAGGAGACCGAGTAGATGTCCTACTCTATGACAGAACTGGAGGAAATCTCAAATTCTTATGTAGGGCCTGTTGTCTTTTCCATTGGAAGGATTGAGACTTTGAGTGAAAGGGAAAAAAAATTAGAGGCTTGGATCAAAAGAGCTGCTCTGATACCACGTGCAAAATTAGATTTTTCTATATTAATCTTGTTATATTACACTAAGAAAGAATACCTATTTATGTACATTAGACTTTAAGAAAAAATAGAAAATGCAGCTAGGATATTCAAACTAATATCCTTGAAAATTAGGAACTAAATCTCTTAAATTCAACACAGCTGTAAAATACAACTATCATAAAAATAGTCAACATCAACTGTAAAGTATAGCTAATATCTGCAATATTTCTAAAGTGATTTAAGTAGTCTTGATTGGTTATTGAGTTGCAGGTGGGAGTTCAAAGCAGAGTAGAAGTGAGAAAAAGAGCCGCAAGGCAATGCTGAAGTTGGGCATGAAACCTGTAACAGGAGTTAGCAGGGTTACCATCAAGAGAACCAAAAATGTAAGGCTTTTTATGTTGTTATATGTATTAAGCAGTTAAATTGCTTAGTTGATGGACGTCTATCAACTTTTATTTATTTTTTATCTGGGTTTGCAGATACTATTTTTCATCTCAAAGCCTGATGTTTTCAAGAGCCCAAATTCTGAAACGTACGTCATATTTGGGGAAGCTAAGATAGAGGATTTGAGCTCCCAGCTGCAGACACAGGCTGCTCAGCAGTTCAGGATGCCTGACATGGGATCGGTGATGGCAAAACCAGATGCCTCTTCGGCTGCTGCTGGTGCACAACCAGATGAGGAAGAGGAGGAAGTTGATGAGGCAGGAGTTGAGCCGCGGGACATTGATTTGGTCATGACACAGGCTGGTGTCTCAAGAAGCAAGGCTGTCAAAGCTCTGAAGACACATAATGGAGACATTGTTAGTGCTATCATGGAGCTTACTACTTGAGGAATAGCATTGGTTCCATGCAGAATTTTTTTCCGTCAATGAACTTAGCAATTGTAGTCGGTGAGATGACTGAATTATTGCTCTATTTTTGTTGCACTTAATACAATTTCTGTTGCAATGAGGATGATAATCCTCCTGGCTAGATGTTTTAATGGTTAGTAGCTGATCTTCCATCCATATTATCTTGATGCAGGCAATTTTTTTTTTTTAATAATCTATTTTTTTTTTCTTTTGGTCACCTCAGTTAGTCAATTCTGATAGAGAAACATCATGTTATTTGAATGTTAAATGCAGTACAAGTTTATTTAATTATTTATTTGACTATGCACAAACTCTTACCCTTTATTATTTACTCAAACTCAATGTGCAAAGCTCATTTCGTGCAAGAGGCTAGTTATAGTTTAAACATTTAGGACTTATATGTGGTGCATTTATCAATTAGTAATTGAGATGGGCAGAGTGAAATGAGTTGGATTTAGAATTACGATAAGTTGTTTAGTTGAGTTGTAAGAAATGGAATTGAAATGGATTATATTTTAATTGATGTGTTTAGTAAGGGTGGGATTATTTGTACTTTAAATATTTTTTTGAACACTATTATTTTGTACACTCATGGCTTAATTATAAAAAATTAAGTTTTATTTTGTATATTCTTTAAAATTTTAAAAATATCCTTAAATTTTTTTAAGTTGCTTAATTTTATTTAGTTAAAATACTAATAAAATTATTCGCATATTATTTTTAAGAGATTTAATATATACTTACAATAATATAATTAAATTAAGTTGTAAATAAATTATTTAACATAATTTTAGTTATAAATTTTTGTTTATTTATATTTAATATTGACCTTTGCATTCAAAGTAACTTGCAATGAGAACAAATAATGGAAAATATTTCATAAATATTAAAAAAAAAACACAGGAAAGGAGAATAAGATGTAGAAGAATGGCCAAAGCCCCCCCAAAAAAATTGTTCTTATAAATATTTGTGTTTTATTTGTTTTTAAATAAAAGTATTTCTCAAAATTAATTTCTTCATTGTTCATCAAAATATTAATTAAGATGTTGAAAATAAAAGTTTTACAATTTAAGGTATGAAAAATATGATTGAATAATGAGTGTGTTATATGGATGTTTAAAGTAATTATATAATATTAACTTATAATAAATTGTTCTTAATAGTAATTAATAGATATTTTTGTAATACATATTTTTATTAAAATTAGAGTGTTCAAAGTAATTTATAAAGTGTAAATAGACTCACCTCGTTAGTTAATTATTATCATTTTTATTATTATGAATTATAATAATTGGATTATTATTATCTAAAAAATTTGTTATTAACAATTATAATAGTAATAATGAAAATAACAACAACAACAGTAATAATAATAATAATAATAAAATAATAACGATGATAACGATGAAGACAATAATATAATTATTATTATCACAATTATTGTTATTGTTATTAAAATTAAATTATTATTTTCATTATTATTATTATTAAGAATAATAACAATAATGATTACAATAATATTTTAATTGGGGATAAAAGTTAAATTATCAAATTTGAGTGAACTAAAATGCTGAATTCAAGGAACGAGAGTTTAATTCCTAGCCTTTCATGAGATTCAAGATATCATTCCTTAATCTAAAAAATATATGAGTTCACATGTTTCATTTTCATTTCCTCTCTTATTTAAAGAAGTAAATAAAATCAAATAATTCCTATTTCATATTTCAATTTCTGAATCCCACAAATAAACACATCATTATAATTTTAATTAAAAGCGCTCTTAAGACTAAGACTAAATTTGTAAAAATAGAACATGGCTGAAAACAATTTATCTTTAGAAAGCTTTGGAATGATAATCCATCTTAGAAAGCTGGGTAAAATATTCCATAAAAAAGGGAACAATTACATTGAAAACAACTACTATCAAAAGAAAAATGCATTTTCAAGATGTACAGAACGCTTCTTTTCTCTGCCCAGTGGGTTACTCATAGCTTTCATCTCTTTTGCCCTCAATCATTTTAATTGGAAATTTATCGGAAGAGTAATTTTTATTTACCTACCTTGGGGTTATTACCATTTCACTCAGATGGAATCTTTCCAATTAATTTCTGAATCGTCCCGTGTTAGAAACAACGTTCATCAACTATTGATGGGGAACAGTCCAAATTACCCTAGGCCCGCCCCAAAAGCCATATTAGACAGATGAAGCATGTTTGGCATTCAGCATTGCATAACATTACTTTATAACCTAGCATTAATTAAAATATAGTCATGTTTGGCGATTGAAATGGATAGCATTGAGCAGCATTAAAATGCAACTTTTGCCGCATTATCATAACCCGCGCCCGCGAAAACCCCAGCCCCCTCCCTCTCTCGTGATTAAGATGTATTGCTGACTTTTGAAACACAGAAGCTCTTTCTTTCGTTCTTTTTTTTTCTTTTTTTTTTAAATAATAATAATAATAAATAAATAAATAAAACTTTTTAATTTAATATGGTATTATATAATATTAATTTTTATTTTTATTGTCATGTTATAATTCTTAATAGAAATTAATAAATTAATAATTTAATATAACTAATAATAAATACTTAAATAGCATATAAAAATATAATAAAATATTACATTATTTAATTATATTACATTATTTAATTATATTACAATAATTAATATATAAAAATTAATTATTTTAAATTGTTTAATGCATTTAAATATGAATAAATATTAATTTAAAATTAATAATAATATAAATAATATTATTACATATACTACTTAGCTCTTACTTGAATTATTTAGCACAATTAATTTTGGTAGTGAATACGTTATAACAATTGCATCACTTTATTATTTTGTGATTATCTTGTGGTATGTATAAATGTTTATTATATCATCCTAAGATGAGTTTTCAACAAATCTTGTAAGTTTTAACTATTCATTTATGTTGTTATATTATTTAGAGATTAGCTGATTAAATTATTTACTTTGATAATTATTTCATAGGTTATATATTTAGAAAATACTGAAAAATAAATGCTATGTTTCTAAAAATTTAAGGTAATAAGCTTCGATCTTTATAAAAAATTATGATTTTTTTAACATTAACACTAAAAAACATGTCAAATTTATAAAATTTAAGACTTTTATATTTCTTATTTTTTAAGTATTAAACATTATTTTTTAAATATAGAATTTAAATTAATCACAAAAAAATTAATATAGTAAATTATAATATTAAATATTATATAATATTATTATAATATAGGACTAATGTAATATGATATAATATAATACATTAATATTAAAATAATGTAATACAATGTAGTATTCGAAAATCACCCAAATATTATTAAGTGATGGCTGCTTTCAAAGTTCAATTGAAATTAAAATACTGAAAAAGCAGATTGAAGATTTTACGAGGGATGAAGAGATGTATTGGCATCAAACATCTAGAATCACTTGGATTCAGTCTGGGGACAAAAATACTGAGATTTTTTCATGCGAAAGCAAGTTCAAGAAGGCAGAGGAATTTTATTGAAGGGATCCTGGATGAACACAATATATGCAAAGAAGAGCCTTGAAGAGGTTGAGGCTGAATTTATAAATTACTTTTCTGGTCTTTTTCAAGCTTCAAATCTGCCTTTTGGAAGTATTATGGAAGCTCTTGTCTGTTTGCAGCCAAAAGTTACGGACGAGATGAATGTAATGCTTACTCGTGTTTTCTCACGGAAGGGTTCGTGATGCTTTATTTCAAATGAATCCTAATAAAGCTTCAGGCCCTAATGGTTGCCCTGTATCTTTCTTTCAATCCTATTAGGGTTTGATCGATTATTCGGTTGCTGGTGCATGTTTGAGTTTTCTATATGGAAGGGATGATTTACACATGCTTAATCAGGCCCATGTTCTATTAATTTCCAAGGTTAAAATTCCGCTTAGAGTGGGCGATTTTCGACTGATAAGCCTTTGCAATGTCATTTACAAAATTATTGCTAAAATTTTAGCTAATCGGTTGAAATCTATTTTGCTGGATATTATAGCCCCATGTCAATGTGCTTTTGTCCCTAGCACTTTAATAACAGATAACATTATTATATGCAATGAGTGTCTTATAAAATTCAAAACAACAGGTGAGGGAAGCAATTTGTAATGGCCTTAAAACTGGATGTTAGTAAAGCCTACGACATCATTGAATGGGGCTTTCTCAAGGAAGTCATGTTAAACCTGGTCTTTTCATCACAGTGGGTACATATTATGCTCAAAATGTGTTTCATCATCTTCTTTTCTCTCCTGATTAATGGTGAAGTTTCAAGTAATATAATTCCTTAAAGTGGGCTAAGGTAAGGTTGCCCTTTGTCTCCATATCTATTCATTTTATGCCAAGAGCCCTCTCATCCATGCTCCATTATGCAGAGGTCTCCACTATCCGATTTGATTGAGTTGATTTATTGATCTTGTATTAGTGTGCACAACTGAAGAGGATCCTTGACAAATACTCTACAGCCTTAGGGCAGGCAATTAATTTTGAAAAATCTTCTATTTTCATTAGTCCTAATGCTTCACAAGCCACTGTCAGTTTGATCGCAAGCACTTTTAATTTGGCTGTCGTGTCCTGCCATGAAATGTACCTTGGTCTTCCTTTAATGATTGATAGGAAAATGTCTCAACCTTTTTTCCATGTTGAAGGAGAGGTATAGAAATAAAATTTTATGTTGGAAATCTAAGTTTTTTTCTTATGGAGAAAAGAAGTCTTGTTAATGGCTGTGGCGCAAGCAATACCCACATATTCTATGAGTGTTTTTAAACTGCCTTTTGGTATTTGTTCTGAATTGTAGAAAATGGTGGTTGATTATTGGTGGAGTCATCCTTCCTCGTCCAAGGGTATTCAGTGGCTTCTGTGGAGGTCTCTTTGCCAACCAAAAAGAGGAGTGGGTTTTCAAGATCTGGTTGCCTTCAACCAAGCTCTCTTGGTCAAGCAGTGCCGGCGAATTCTTCTTCAACCGAACTCTTTGGTGGCTAAAGTCTTGAAAGCAAGGTATTTTCCTAATTCTGGCTTTCTTGAGAGTAAGCTTAGTAGTAGTTCGGTCTTCCATTTGGAGAAGTTTGTTATGGGGTAGAAAGATAATTGAGAGGCGTTCAAGATGGAGAGTTGGTGATAGAAAGGATATTCTTGTATATCATCATAATTAGATCCCTGGACCTCATACATTCAGACCTTTCTTTCCTCCACACTGCCCTCAGACTCCAGTGTAGCAACATTGTTAAACGGAAATAGAGGTTGGAATGAAGCACTCATTAAAGCAAACTTTCTCCCTGCTAATGTTAATGAAATTCTTAAGATCCTAGTGCCTAATATGCCTACGAGGGATAAATTACTATGGCATTTTAACAGTAGAGGAGTTTACTTGGTGAAAAGTGGGCATCAAGTTGCATTAAGATTGCAATTTCCAGATTTTCCTTGTTCACAGAGTTTCTCTAGTTGGTTGAAATTTATCTGGCACCTCCCAATTCTCCCAAAAATGAAAATCCTTTTTCAGATAGCCATAAAAGAAAATTTTCCCACACAATATAATTTGGCAAAAAAGGAAATCTTGAATAATGAAATATGTCAAAGATGTCATTCTAGTGCAGAATATGTCTGTCATAGCCTTGTTGCTTGTAAATATGCAAGGGAAGTCTGGAAGCTCAAGCCTTGCTTTTCTTGGTTTGCCAGTACAGCTTATATGCCATTCTCTTGTTTTGCTAAGAAAGGAGCTGAACATCTGTCAAAGGAGCAGTTTGTATTGTTATGGTGGCTTGGTCAATTTGGAAATCTCAAAATAAAGCTCTGTATAGTATTTCAAGGGAGGATTGTCATCAAGTGTTATACAAGGCTAAAATTTTGCTGCTGTCTATCAAAGCAGGGTCATCAAGTTACTGTATCTTTAGCAAAGTTGTTTCCCTTCAACCTAATATTTGGTATCCTCCAGAACCTCCTTGGTGAAAGCTTAATACTGATGCAGTTATGAAAAAAGAAGATGGTATTACTAGTTTGGCGTGCATCATCAGAAATTGTGAAGGTGCTGTCATGGCAACTGCAGCATCGAAGAAGCCTTGTTTAGGAGATGTGGAAATTGCTGAGGCTTTTACTATTTTAGAAGGTGTGAAGATGGCTGAAGAAGCTGGTCTTTCTCCTATAATTATAGTCAGATTCAAAGAACGTTGTGAACTTTATCCTCAATGGTATATCTAGTAGAGGAGAGCTGGATTGGATTATTAGTTAAATTAGAACTTTGGCGGACAAGGATAATCAATATAGGGTGGTCTATGCTCCTAGATCCTGTAATTCTGTGGTTCACGTGTTGGAATTATGTGCTCTTTAAAGCATATTGATTTTCCGATTAATAAAATATTTCAAATATTTATTCGGATATTTTGAATTGCATTAATATTTTGAGCAAAGTCTATTTAATCATATTATATGTATTTATCACGATCACCATGTGGATTCGTGGAAGACATAAATACTAAGTTATCTTATGATTAAATAAGTTAAGTTCATGAGTTGATAAATAAAGTTGGGCACTTTATTTAGGTATAGGCTGTAATAAATTCATTGAGTGATTTGTCTTAATCATGTATGAATTTATTGATGTAGTTGTCTACATTGAGCTGGATCACATATGAGATTTAATTAACCTAGTAATAAGCTATCGGACTTATTAAATCTCATAGGCATTGATTTCTTGTAATCTTAATCTTGAGTTAGTTATGATTTCATGATTGTAGTTGTTATTTCATTTGAGTTACCAATGGGCATGACATACACATGTAGTCTAGATTACACGGTATCTTGGTGGGAGCAATTACAAGTATTGAAATTGTAGATTAACAATATAAATTTGTACGACACGTCTCTTGATGGGTTTTCGATATTGATCATAGAAATTCTGCGGCAGAGTGTCTCAACATAAATAAGTATGTTGAAAATGATCATTAGAGAAACCGAGTAAGTATCGAGGAAAAGATGTAATTAAATTGATTGGACAGTTGAGATATCAATTTAAATTAACGATGTGGTACTAAAAGATTGTGCGATAAAGAAATCAATGTGGCTTAGGCGAATTATATTCGAGCATACAATTATGGAGGTCGGTTCAATCTTATAGTGGAGTAGAATTGGAATTAAATAATTATATTTGTTTAATTACAAATTTAATTATTGTAGCCACTATTGTATGTTCCAAATGATCCACGGGTTAGCTCATTTAATTGATAACACCATCATTGGACCAAAAGCAAGAAAAGCGGCATATTAGATGAAAATTATAATTATAATATTTGTTAAGGCCTAGTATGTTATATTAAAAGTGTAAATGGAGAACATGTAATGTTTCTGAGGTGGTCTCCTAGTTTATTACGCATTCCTTCCACTTTTAGGTAAGTGGAGAGATAGTTAAAGAGGAATTCATTTTAAATAGAAATCCTAATCCTAACATACTTAGGGTTTTCATAAGATATTATAAAAGGAACTTTATACTCTTAAATTAAGAAGAAGAGGAGAACCAGGGATTACAGAAAAATAAAGAAGGCGTCCAAGAGGAGCCAGGTTGTGATTGGGGAGTGGTGAAGCAGAGCCCATGCGTCCAGTGTTGATCAAACTTGAGTCATAGCACGGAAGATCGTTTGGAGGCGGATCTACAACTCTCAATTGTTCATCTTATCAAAATAACAAGGATGAATTTCAGATTACTTAATTCTTATATGTTGTGTGAGATCGGTCCTAAAGGTTTTAATTTAAAAATTGAAAAGCCTAGTTTATTTTCACTTCAATTGGTATCGAGCCATCTCATAATAATATATAAAATTATGTAGAAATCTATCTTATTAATTATGCATTAGAGTGGCACAAATTATTTAGATATATATTATTTGTTAATATATGAATAAAGCGTCTTGGATTATACTCGATTCATGGTTAGAGATTTGTTTGTATTTTGTTTTGGATTTGTAACAAAAGGGGTGGTCTATTATCACCATGTTTCCCTTTTGATTTAATTTTATGCTTTTAGATTTTTTGTAATTATTAGGATTGTAACATGTAACAATCTGTAAAATAAAAAAAAAAGGAGATTTTTCGGAGCAGCATCGCAGCGCGCGCAGGTCGCGTAGCTCCCAGCACGCAGCGTGCACGCGGGACTCGCCCAGCGCACGCAGCGCGCGCGCGGGACTCGCGAACCACACAAGACGCGCGCGCAGTACTCGATCAGAGAGCATATGCAGATGCGGCTCACGCGGAAGGAAGGCCCGCGCGCGGCTGGAAGCTGAAGGCAGCAGCAGGCAGCGCGCGCAGAGGGCAGCAACAGCAGGCTCCCACGCGCTGCTCACTGTTGCAGCAGTGCCGCGCGCGGATGAAGCAAATCCGGCCTGACAGTGGCCAAAACTCGCCGGAGAAGAGACAATCGGAAGATCTGGGCTTTTGCTGATGGTGGCGGTAAAAAAAAATGCAGTTAGGGTTTTTTGAGTGGTAAATATCACTCAGATCCTTATAGTTCGGCATAATTTCATTTGGGTAAAGTTAGTTGACTATAATGCGTTTAAGTCCAAAAACAGTTTTGGGCTTAGTAAATCCTAGTTTTAAGTCCAATAAAATTTGGGCTTAATGGATTAAAATCCATGGATATAATTTAAACAAATTAAATTTATTTTTGGTCTAAAAGTTTTATTTAAAATTTTATTTTATTTTCGTTAAAATTAAAAATTTGGACCAATAATAAATTTAAAGCCCATATTAGTAAGGCCATCAACAAAGATAATTCAAGAAGAAGATATTGACATGAAGCTCAATGAAGATTAGGCTTAGGGTTAATATTTTATTAGGAAAACCATGAATTGAGATTATTTAAATTTTCTATATGTTGTGTTTTGGATGTGAACATACCAGTGATAACATGTCATATAGAATAGGTAGTCTTACTCTATGCATAATAATATATGTCATTCATATAACATGAATTCATGCATATTGTTTGAGATTTGCAAATGCTTAATAATATAATATATCACTTAGATAATATTATAGGAAGCATGCAATTAACAATATATGTATGATTTAAAAGGAAAACCAAACTTTAAAATATTGAGTGGGAGAGGAAAATTCAAGATAATTTTCCCACGGCTCCATTGTTAGTTCAATAATAAAATTATATATATACATCGACTTCATGATACGGTGATGCTCCATACGGAGGTATATATATTAGACATTTTATTTGATGAACTTCTTTAAAGATAAAATTGAAATATTTTTCAATGCATTGATCACCCTAACGGTGGCTACATGATATGAGAAATACGTAGATTGAAACAATGGTTATACACTCAACAAAATTTGTTATTAACCTTCCCAACGAAGCTCATTAACAAAATTTTGGCCTTAAAAGATAAACGATAGTTATTTATCATATTACGACATGAAAGTAAATAATCTAATGGTTAATTGGAGTGCAGTAAGTGGCGGCATGACTTCCCCAACGGATAGCTTGCTAAAGCGATACTAGATTATCGTTATAATAAAATAAAATGCATTTATGGTTTTTACATTTTAGAATTTTATTGTGAATGTTATATCAAAATATTTATGCATGTATGTTTTATTTTTCAGAAAATGTCTTCAATCAACCCACTGTTAATCATCCTGGTTAAAAATGAACTCATTGGTGACAATTACTTAGATTGAAAACGCAATCTATTTAATATTCTCACTGCTAAAGACTACAAATATGTTCTGACCCAGCAATGCCCTCCAGTACCAACGTTATACGATTATAGAAATCGGAAGAGTCTTATGAGAAATGGTGCGAGGCTAACAAAATGGCTAAGCGCTATATATTGGCTTCGATTTCTATGGAGCTACGAGAACAAACTTGAGCATGGAAACAGCCACTGAAATATTGGCTAGTCTCCATGAGATGTTTGGGCAGAATACTGATTCTGCTAGAGAAGCAGCGTTAAAACGTGTCACTGACACCAAGATGGTAGAGGGTACAAGAGTTCGTGATCATGTCCTCAACATGATGGACTATTTGAATGAAGTTGAGATTCATGGTGTTGAGATCGATGATAAAACAAAGATCAACATGGTGATTGAATCTTTACCTGATACATTCAAAGAGTTTAAGGTCAGCTATATCTTAAGCAATAGAAATATGACCTTAATTCAATTGATGTACGAACTACATGCTATAGAAGAATATTATCATAGCAAAGAACTTCCTAAACAGGAATTCTCTTTAAGGCCTAAGTCGAAAGACAAGGGTAGGCAAAAGAGAATTGACATAAGGAACCTGTCTACCAGAAAAGATGGCAAGTCGAAAGACAAGTGCTTCAAGTGTGGACAGAAGGGTCATCGGAAGAAAGATTGTCCTAAGACTATTAAAATCAGGTATAGGAAATCTTTAAGCTTCCTAATTAGTTCGGTTTCTATAGTGAATTCGAGATAACTAATTTTTATTTGTAAATTCATTTATTTGGTTTTCGGAAACTAAGAGATTAAATGAAGAAAGCTTTAAGCGATGATGAAAAGATACTAGTTTATATCGATTGAGAGGAATAGATCAATTTTATGAGACTTTAAGTTTTGATATTTGTCTTTGTATTCCAAACACCAAAGGAATTTAATTTTGGTGGCTTGTTTTTAATAAACAGAAGCACACTGTTATTTTTTGATCCTATGTTAATAACTCATTTTTTTACAAAGACAATTAATATCATATAAGTCTATTGATGCTGTTCAAAGCAAGATATAATGATAAAAAGTATATTATTTATCCCGAAAAAGAAATGTTTTCTAAAACCAATGGCACCTCTAATATTTATGCTTAAGTCATATAAACTATAATAAGATTTCATGAGAATGATTAATAATAGGTCCTTCCGACCTATTTGAGGATTGATCATTGATACTCTATAAATCTTATTTAGAAGAGTAATATGACAAGGTAGCTCATTTTGAGCTAAAAGAAAGCGTAATATTGTATGCATGAAATTAGTACATACAAATGTATGTGGACTAATTAGTTTACATGTAAGAAGAGGTTATGAGTATTTTATCAATCCAATTGATAAATATTCAGATCATTTATGTTTGTCTAAATGTGTCATGATTCCATGGGTTTTGAAAATTCAAAAGAGTACATGGATAAGACAAAGAAGCAATCAGACAAGAACATAAAAAAAACTTTGATCTAATCAAAGTAAAGAATATCTCTCTAGAGAATTCAAAGTCCATTTGGTTGTAAAATGACATAATAGTGTCATTATATAGACAAACAAAATTCTTTTGAATAAAATAAGATGTATACTTAGCGATTTATCATTTACCTTTTTTATTCTAAATACCAGTATTTAAAAACTGCATAGACTATTGAACTTAGTTTTATCTATATAAGTGCCTAATTCTCCATAGAATTATGGATATGTCACGAACTTAAATTGTGACGCATCTATAATTGGAGATTTACTAGTATTTATACTAAAATTATAGGCAGAAAAGATGGATTCATGTTCAAAAGTATGCATATTTTAGGTATTCTAAAGGAATAAAGAAAAGTCTAATTTATAGACCTCAAGATAGGAATGTATTTGTAAACTACGCTATACTTTCCTTGAGGAAGACTATATAAATGACTTGTAACCTATGAGGTAAAATTAGAGAAATCATAAGTAAGGAGATCATATTGATGCTCGGTTTCTATTTATAGAAAAAGCAAGAATGATTAACAAAAGATTATCCCCGAACAAATTATTACTTTTAGAACCTCATCGTAGTGGGAGGGTAACTAGATTACCAAACAAGATACATATTATTGAGAGAAACCTATACTGGTCGTCTCGTATGAACATGTATAAAATCTCACTAGATACTGATGAAGCTCTAATAGATATTGATGTTGAACATTGGAAAAGGGCTATGAATCAAGAAATGGAATATATGTATTCCAATAAAATCCGGAAACTTGTAGAGACACCAAATGAGGTAAAACCCATTGGATGCAAGTGGATCTATAAGAGGAAAATAAAAGTAAACAGAAGGATAGAAGTATTTAAAGCAAGATTAGTAGCCAAAGGGTTCACTCAAAAAGAGGGAATCGATTATGAAGAAAGAAACGTTTTCTCTGGTTGCTATGCTTAAATCTATCAGAATTCTGCTCTCTATTGCTGCAGTGCTAAATTATGAAATTTGGCAAAAGTATGTCAAAACTGCCGTTCTTAATAGGCATCTTGAAGAAGACATCTTTATGCAGCAACCAGATGGATTCATACAAAAAGGCCAAGAACACTTAGTATGCAAGTTGCAAAGATCCATCTATGGATTAAAACAAGCATCCAGATCATGGAACATCGATTTGATCAAGCGATAAAATCGTTTGGATTCATTCGAATATTGATGAACCATGTGTGTACAGAGAATTCGAGGAAAAGCTGTAGCCTTCCTAAATCTTTATGTAGATGATATTCTCCTTATCGGAAGCGATGTAGGAGTAATGACTACTATAAAAGAGTTGGCTAGCAAAACAATTTGATATGAAAGATCTGGGAGAAGCTAGTTATATTCTTGGTATCAAGTTGCTACGAGACCGGAAGAATAAAACGATAGCTTTATCTCAAGTGGTCTATATCGATAAGATATTGGCTAGATTTAGCATGGTAAATTCCAAGATTGGTTTGTTACCATTCAGACATGGAATTATATCCTCTAAGGTTAATTACCTAAAATTTCTGAGGAGATAGAGAACATGAGACGAGTTCCTTACGCGGAAGCTGTGGAAAGTCTCATGTATGCAATGCTTTGCACTAGGCCAGACACATGTTTTGCGATTAGGATGGTTAGCAGATATCAACCTACTCCTGGACCTAAACACTGGACTACTGTCAAGCACATAATGAAGTATCTGAAAAGAACTAAGGATTATATGCTTGTGTATCCAGATGATGAACTTACTCCAGTGGGTTATGTTGATTCTGATTTTATGTCAGATAAGGATTCTAGAAAGTCTACTTCTGACTATGTGTTTACAATAGGAAGTGGAGCTATTAGTTGGAGGAGTGTGAAATAATCCTGTATCGCAGACTCCACAACAAAAGCTTAATATGTGGTTGCATCTAAGGCTGCAAAAGAAGCGGTATGGCTCATGAGTTCCTTCGAGATCTTGAGGTGGTATCTGCTGCAAGTGCACCACTTAAATTATTTTTCGATAATAATGGTGCGGTGGCTCAATCCAAAGAACTAAGAAACCACAAGAAACAAAAACACATTAAGAGAAAGTATTATCTCATATGGATATAGTGTAGAAATGTTATAACCTACACTTAGAGTCCTACAAGCATGTGCAATTTGCCAGATATGCTTTGAGAGCTAGTGGGATTATGTGCTCTTTAAAGCATATTGATTTTCTGATTAATAAAATATTTCAAATATTTATTCAGATATTTTGAATTGCATTAATATTTTGAGCAAAGTCTATTTAATCATATTATATGTATTTATGCGATCACCATGTGGATTCGCAGAAGACATAAATACAAGTTATATTATGATTAAATAAGTTAAGTTCGCAGTTGATAAATAAAGTTGGGCACTTTATTTAGGTATAGACTGTAATAAATTCATTGAGTGATTTGTCTTAATCATGTATGAATTTATTGATGTAGTTTGTCTACATTGAACTGGATCACATATGAGATTTAATTAACCTAGTAATAACTGTCAGACTTATTAAATCTCATAGGCATTGATTTACTGTAATCTTAATCTTGAGTTAGTTATGATTTCATGATTGTAGTTGTTATTTCATTTGAGTTACCAATGGGCATGACATACACATGTAGTCTAGATTACCCGATATCTTGGTGGGAGCAATTACAAGTATTGAAATTGTAGATTAACAATATAGAATTTGTACGACACATCTCTTGATGGGTTTTCGATGATTGATCATAGAAATTCTCCGGCGGAGTGTCTCAACATAAATAAGTATGTTGAAAATGATCATTAGAGAAACCGAGTAAGTATCGAGGAAAAGATGTAATTAAATTGATTGGACAGTTGAGATATCAATTTAAATTAACGATGTGGTACAAAAGATTGTGCGATAAAAGAAATCAATGTGGCTTAGGCGAATTATATTCGAGCATACAATTATGGAGGTCGGTTCAATCTTATAGTGGAGTAGAATTGGAATTAAATAATTATATTTGTTTAATTACAAATTTAATTATTGTAGCCACTATTGTATGTTCCCAAATGATCCTCAGGTTAGCTCATTTAATTGACAACACCATCATTGGACCCAAAAGCAAGAAAAACTGGCATATTAGATGAAAATTATAATTATAATATTTGTTAAGGCCTAGTATGTTATATTAAAGTGTAAATGGGGGCTTGTAATGTTTTACAAGGTGGTCTCCTAGTTTGTTACACATTCCTTCCACTTTTAGGTAAGTGGAGAGATAGTTAAAAGAGGAATTCTATTTTAAATAGAAATCCTAATCCTAATATACTAGGGTTTTTCATAAGATATTATAAAAGGGGCTTTATACTCTTAAATTGAGAAGAAGAGGAAAACCCCAGGGATTCTAAGAAAAATAAAGAAGGCATCTAAGAGGAGCCAGTTGTAATTGGGGAGTGGTGAAACAGACGCCCACACGTCCAGTGTTGATCAAACTTGAGTCATAGCCTGGAAGATCGTTTGGAGGCGGATTTACAACTCTCAATTGTTCATCTTATCAAAACATCAAGGTACGAATTTCTAGATTACTTAATTCTTATATGTTGTATGAGATCGGTCCTAAAAGGTTTTAATTTAAAAATTGATAAACCTAGTTTATTTTTCCTTCATCATGGTATAGCAAAAATGGCCTTGTCTATATCGGAATCTCTTGTGTGGTTAGAGGTGCTTCCGAAAGAGATTGAAGATTTATTGTAATTGCTTTCTTCTTTTTAAATGTAATCATTTGCCATAAAAAAAAATAATAATAATAGTGGCTCTTTTGGCTCCAAAAGAGTACTTCATATGGAAAATGGCATAAATAATACCCAACTGAAATTGGAAATTTACGCTGTTCAAAAAAATAAAATGAAATAAATAATTATTACCACTACCAATATTACAGTTGAAGCAGGCGATTATCTTGGAGGGAATTTCACACTCCTGCATATTTCCTTCGAATTTGATGGAAACTCCTCTCTTGGTTAGGATTAGAATTAGGTTGAATCTGTGACTTGGGTTTGGTCAGGTCTGTAAGTTTGTATTTATATTTGTAATTCAGGAATAAGATTTACATGCATCAAATTGTTAGTGTGACATAAAAAAACTTGTGTTGCAACTTTGAGTTTAGGTAGTGAACAATGGGCTTAGATAATAAGTCTTATTGTAGATGATGGTATAGGAATAGATTATATTTAGTAAATAATGGAGAACCTCTAGTTTGGGTAGATAACCTAGGATTTGATATGTAGTAATCTTAGGAAAATCCTAATTGCGAATTGGTTCTTAAAGATGGTATTTTGAGTCGTTGATGTTCTAAAAGGTGCGATTGAATGACTTATAAGGTGTTTCCGAAACAAAGGATCTATTTACTAAGGGTTTTGTGCCCATTATCACTAATACTCCATAAATAAAAAAGGTATGATTTACTTAAGGGTTGACATGAGTAAGTTATAGAGGAATTTGGATAATAACCAAATAAATTAAAGAACCAAACATAAATAAAATCATTGCTTCCAGCTCAACGCGGCACGGTTTATTTGCTTCAAGGCCTATTGGGCTTGTTTCAAATATTTTCAATTTTAAAGCCCCATTTGGGCCTCATTAATGGATCCCCTAACTTTTAAACTTGTGGTTAAGGATGGTCAATGGGCCGTGCCGATCCAAAAGAGCTTGTGGGCCAGCATAGCACTGCCCATCAAGTGGGTGGGTGGTGTCGTGCCCAATTTTTTTCTCCTTAAGCCTTGTACAGCCCACAGCCTGAGCCGACGCATGCTATGCTCGAGTTGTGCCTTAGGCCGTGCCTAAAAAAACTCACTACTTTTTTTTTTTTTTCAAAGCATGCTTGAAAAAGTTCACATATATGACAGCTTTTCAAGCCTACGTGTCATTTCTTCAAGTCCACCAGCCTATACAATTACAAATTTATAAATAATAATAATAATAATAATAATAAATTATATTAAGAGAGCAATTAATATTTCATTAAGATATTAACAAAATTATACAACTATATTATCTAATTTCAATAACCAATTATAATACAACAATACATAAGTCTAATTTCATAGATCATAGTAATGAATTAATTATTAATAAAAATTAAAGTTACAATCTTAGAGTAACGATAACAAGAAGTCACAACTACAAGATATCAATTATAACAAGTCATAACTCACAACTACGAAATGCCGATTATGACAAATCGCACTATAAAAATACAAAATATTGATTATTAATCACAAAATAACTTTTATTAATCACAACTATAGATACGAACATACGGCAAATGAGTAAGGTTAATTATGTCTTGAACGTTGGCAAGCTAAACAATTTGACATGTGTCGATGTAAACCCCCTATGCTATGGTCAATTGAATAGATAATTTTATTTATTAAAATCATGAAATTATTTATTCATTTAATAAATTATAAATATAAAATAATTACAATATTTTTTTTAAACTAAGACTAAATTAATTTAAAAAAGTCTATGATAATAAAATATATTAAAAATTTAATTTTAAGTTATTTGTAAAATCATAATATTTTATATTTACTTTTGATTCAAAAAATTTTATAAATATACTTTAGCTCACGAGTTGCATGTTAGTCCACTAATGAAGCGTGCTTATAACATACTTTTTGATGTGTCATGCTTTGATCCATCTTTAGTCATGCCATACTTTTAAGGTCTATATGCCTAAAACTTATAGTTAGGCCTGACTTGTGTTGGCACTGTACAACCATGTGCCGTACCCATACTGTATCATGTGCCGCCTGACCCATTACCTATAAAAATTATACTGTCACAAATCCATCACAAATACTAACAATAACAAAAATAATCAAATCTATTACTACCTATTACCACTTGTCCAGTCCACAAACAAAAAAAGAAAAAATATAAAAGTGAAATCTTTCAGCCCTCAGGTCCTTTCTAAGTACTCAAATCCATCACGGAGGACAAATAAAAGTGACGCAAAGCATTAAAATTCAAAAAGATCAATGGACTGCCATTTGACGAGCTAATGTTTATTGTTTCGCATCATTTTCAAACTTTCATTTATACACTTTACATCTACTCAAATGATACTTCAAACCACTGTTCATCATTATCAGTATTAGCAAAAGTTGTACAACAATAATGACATTTATCTCTTTTTCCTCTAGGGGCATAGCTTGGAAAAATGTTTCCAAACATTTGATCTCGAACGAATTTTTCAATTTTTTGCCTCCACTAACTTCTTTCTCTTGTACTTCATTACTGACCTCTTGTCCATCACACCATAGTCCTCCATCATACACATATACAACAGTCATAATTTCAATTAGAACCTTAACATAAACTACAATAGAGAAATCACAGCACAACATGACAACAGCGCATCTAAGATTTCATAAGTTTAAATCTCTATTTTTTACAACAGATTTTTCTTGATCATGTAAATGTTTTAGTTTATCAGAACAACTTAAGCACCAGAGAAGTCATCCAATTGGTACGTAGACAGTTCCATTGACCATATTATGATTTCGATTTTCTACGCGTATAAACTTGTTACGGAAGATGCAATTCAAAAAATTTATTCCAAGCATGATCTCCCAACCCCTGTCCAACGTACAAAAAGTAAGCATACATAGGCCATCCGGCCTTCCATATCCAACAGCCAACACAGCCATAAATTTCAAACACACCACCCAGCTATTAATATCAATTATTTCATGCCAAATAATAGAAGTATAATAGCGACCGCAACAATAAAATGATTACATTTCATGCCAAATATAATTGTTGATATAAACAATAATTTATAAAGACCATCTTTAGTTTCAGATCTGTAAATCTCAGATCTAAACATCCTAAACTTTCATGTGCCAAATAATGTTAGAATAATAGAGAGAAAAAAAATAGTGACCACCGCAATACAATGGTTTCTAAAATTTATTCTAAGGAATATTAGTAGATTTTATTTAATAAACCAGAAAAAAATTGTGAGGAATTTCTAACACACTCGGCTGGAAGCTGTCGCGAGTACATGGTGGAGAACACTGAACAGCGACGGCGCACGTGCAATCGAACACGAACTGCAGTGCATGCAAAGCAGCAGCCGGTTAGAAGAAGCTGCACGGTGAGAAGAAGCTAGGAGCTATCACGCGCAGTGAGCAGAGCAACTTCGTTCGACGACAGCGGCAATGGCAAGGGTGAGCAGAGGTGGCTGCGCAATGGTATGGGTTGGTGGTGGGTGCTTGGGTTCGGTGGGTTTGGCAATGGACACCACCTAACAAATCTGTACCCGCAGAAAATGTCAAACTCACCCGCAGCCTGCTATGGATTTTTTGCGGTTTCCATTTAAAATAATAAATATTAAAAAATAATTTAATAATACAAAAGACTTTAAATTAGATAATTTAAAATATAAATTCATAACAATAGCTTAAAAATTCGCATAAAATACTCAATTCTGTTATAAATTTACTGTTATATATATATTATTATATAACAAGAATTTATATTGAAAGCGGAAAGAGAGAAGGAGAAGATGAAAGAGAATACTGTCTTAAAAATCAATCTCTATATTATTCATTAATTTTCTTTTTTATATAGGGATATTATTTCATATAAATTGATATAATGGTAAATCTACTGTTTGACAAAAAAATTATAAATTTTATCAATGTAAATAAAAAATTAAAATTTCAATGTTAAAACAAATACCCAAAATATAAATCTAACACAAAATATTTCGGTGTAAGCAAATCATTGTCACTACAATATGATCAATGCCTTACTCCATATTTTGATAAATATATAGTAAGCAATTATTAGGTTTATGTTATTAACGCAAAAAAAAATAATAAAATAAAATATTAGTATTAGTAATATTAAACTTGAAAATTATAAAATTTCTACTTGTTAAATACACACAATAAAAGGAGAAGAACGTGCGCTATAGTGTGTTAGGTTAGTTAAGGTTTAGGAATTAGGAGATTAGGTTATAAATAATAACTTTAGCTTTACGATTAAAATTTTTAATGTAATTTTTATGATTAAGATTGAAAAAAAATTAAAAAAATAAGAATGTGAGTTGGCGGATACACGTGTGGGTATTCTTTAAACTTTTTTCAATACCAAATCTACCCACAACCCGCAAAATTATTTACAGCGAATAAATTTCTACCAGTTTACAGATAATTTTGTCATCTTTAATTTTGATTTTGTTGCCAAATAAGGGTCTGAATGCTGATATTTGCTAGACTTTTATTTTTGGTACGTGTTTTGCTATTGGTTTGTATTTGGACATGTAGCAGAGAATTTAGGGTTGGAATATTTCAATAGTTGATGTTGTAGTTTATATGGTTAAGTAGATATTGTAATTTGAATATGAATATTAAATATCAGTTTTTGTATTTATTGGATTTTTAATTATTATATTTCAGATGCACAAACATTATTTTTAAAACAATTTTATAGACTTGCATAATAATAATAATAATAATAATAGAATTAAAAAATTAATAATATTAATTGAAATAATACATATTTGGGACCAAAAAAATTAAATTATTTTTGAAAATTCAATTAAAATGGATTTTTTTACTAAGTTGTGGTACATAAATGACATATAAATTCTTTATAACCCATCATCTTTTATAATAATTTTTTTGTATTATCTATGGTTGGTTTTATTGTAATATTAGAAAAAAAGGGTGCTATGATTATGGTAGGGTGATACTGGAGGCTGGTTAGAGCTACTTGTGGGTGAAGAAGAATTTCTCTTAATCAAAATTGAATAACAGTGGTAAGTGGCTGTTGTTTGAAGGTAATTTGCAGGAAATCTCTGTGGGTTTCGAATTGCGTGAAAGTTGTTATGTAATAGCGAATAATGGCCTCCATTTATAGGCTTTGGTAAGTAAACCGTAGTTGTACTGTCTTAACTAATCCCTGTAACGTTGATCAAATCCTAGTGTCGTAGGCTAAATGATTGTGATTTCTCTTATACACTCTAGGAAAAAGATCACTTCCTAGCAGTGCATTTTAGAAGTATAAAATTATTTTCAGAGTTTTATTTAATTGAAGTTTAAAATTTAAATCTTAAATCCTAAGAGAGGTAATAAATAAAAATAATAATTTAATTTAGACTTTAACCATCTCTTTATTTTTTTAAAAAGAAAAAAAAGAATTATTAAATAAAAATAATTTTAATGTTTCGGTAGAGTATTTGAAGAAAATAATGGGAAAGAAAATTTATTTATTTTTTTGAAAATAAAGTTGGTATGTCTTTTAAATAAAGATCCAGATTCTCTTGTAGCTTATTTCTGTGCTAATCCTCCTGTACTTTTAACATATGTTATTAACAAAATTAGATGGTTAGAATTTTATTTTAATTAATTTTTCTTTAAATAGACATATAAATTCCCGTATTGTTATCAAATTCTTTCCCCGCAAATTTTTTCCTCCCATCTCTTTCTACATTAATCTTGAATCTCCGGCAAATTGCAAAAAAAAAAAAAAAAGAAATTGAGCAATCGGACAATAAGGTTTGCATCTTAATCTCAATTTTTTTTTCTTGATGTTTGTCTTCTATATGGATTTGGGTTTCTACCATTAATTTAAACAATTGTCTTCTTTATTTCTACAATTAAAACAAATTGTAAAAAAAAAAAAAAAGTCTGAATGAGGATGGTTGGGAATATGGGTGCGGGAGGCTGAGATACGACCGTGATGAATACGCAGGTTTTTTTTTTGTACATTCATTTGTAATTCTTCAATTTTGAGGTTCAACTCTGCCTCTGTCCAGGGAGAAAAAGCACTGCCTCAGTCTATTTTTTTTTAGTAAAAACCGATTGGAAAAGTAAAGAAAAGTCGAGAAGTTGGCGTGTTGGAGATTGCCCTCAACGTGTTCGACGAAATGGCTGAATGAAAAGATTTGCTGGAGATCGGCAATAAAATTTGAGAAAGAATGGTGAAATAAGTTTTGCCTTGATATAAGGAATTCTTGCATTTGCTTGTAGATAGATTGATTAAAGAATGGATGATTGAGGACGCTAAAGAATTGGTGGAGCTTGAAAACTGATGTGGTTATCAATGGGAACAATTTGCAAATTTTGTGATAAATGTCTAGTGCTGGATAATTTTGAGTTATTGTGAGGTTGTAGTAATTTGCCTACAGTTTACGGATTTCCTCCAGCTAATACCGATTTGGTTTTACGAGAATTCTAAGTATGGTGTGATCTTGTTCCTGGTCCAACAGATAGTCAGGAGGTGCCATTGCTTCCTAGCCGAGTTAGTGGTTTCCAAAATCATGGATTTGATGTTTGGCATTTAGGATTACAGTCATCCGCTAGATTTCTGTTTTTTTGTTATAATCAAATGTATGAAGCAATTCAAATATGTTTGGGTAATATCGAGCAGGTCTTCTCGAGGCCAATCCAGCTCGAGTAAAAGACCTCGAGTCAGCCCATCTCGAGTAGAATACTTGACCGCTGGCACGAAGACGGCCTTACTAAGCGTCAAAGCTGGTCAAGGTCGAGGATTTTAAGACTGGCCGAGCCTCGAGCTCCTTCTCCTGCTCGAAGTCTTAAAAACCCCAAGTATGACCCTTCCCGATCAGATATGGCACGAAGCGGATGCAAGATTCAAGTACAGCCGGTTCGAGACAGTCTGACCTGTCTCTCCAGCAACTCAACGCGACGATCGATGCCTAACAAATACCCCATGCGGTATGGTGTCGTGACTGTTACCGATGGCCGGCAAACGCCCCTACAGTGTCATCATTTCGTATGCGCATGCCTGACACCATAATTAGGCCATGGAAACCCATGCCCACCTGGCATCCCGCATTCTCAGGATATGGCACAATAATCTCGACTGTCAGAGGAGCCCAAACACCATTAACGTGGGAGCGGATGAACTCGGAGAAAAAGGGCGCGAAAAATGAAGAATAAAAGGAAACAGACGTGTAAGTTGCGGGGGTTCCAGAATTTTGAAGTTGCTTCTTCTCTCTCACGGTTCGACCATTCTTTAAGGATTGTCATTTTTGATCATTCTTAATTCCTCTGGTCTCTCTAATAAAGAGAGATACAAAAATAATAACCCAATCACTGACTTGAACGTCGGAGGATTTTCGCCGGAAAATCACCCGGCGACCCCTGACCTTGTTTTTGTGAGTACAGGCCCGAGGAGATCGCTGTTTCGGTGAATAAAGGAGAATTGAGGTCGGCAAGCATTCCTGCTCGAGCGCCTTGCGAGCAGGAGTTTTGACACTATTCAAGAGCATGCAGAAAACCGCATCAACATCTTGGTGCCGTCTGTGGGGATCAGCTCAAAAAGCCTGACTTCTCAACACATTCAAGAAACACAACACAACAATGAGAGGAAACAGCAGGAGGGGAATAAGTCCAGAAGAGTCGGTGACTTTGAGGGAAGTGGCCAATGAGGACCAAAATAGAGAGATCCAGGAGAGAATGGACCGGATGGAGAAACAAATGGAAGCATTGACATCCATCCTACAAGAACTCAGGGAGGGACAGATGAAGGCATGTAATGACGTCTTTGAGTCCAGCCGCGGGAACGCTCCTGTTCGGGAGCATGTAGGAGATGAAGCCCAGAGACCGAAAAAACCAAATGTTGTCGGGAGGGAATAAACGAACCTAGAGGAAAGGGGATCCCGTCAGCATTTGCAGGACACGGCACTGACCTCCCGCGCGGAGGAATTGGATGGGAAGGTACGCAGGTTGGCACAGGTTGTGGAGGACCTCCGGGGAAACGGGAGAGGCCCAAGTTGGAGGATAATGTTAGATAACGAGTCCCCGCTCTCAGCGGAGATCATGGGAGTCACAGTCCCCTGGGACTTCCGATTCCCGGATCTGAGGTTCTCAGGGAAGAGTGACCCTTTGGTGCACATAGAACGGTTCAATGACATGACAGAAGTACAAGGCCTAACGGCAGCCCAGAGGTGCAGGGCCTTCCCATTCACTCTTGAGGGAAGGGCGAGAGAATGGTACTGCAGGCTACCGCGGGGAAGCGTTCTGAGCTTCGAACAAATGTGCAGAGCAATTTCGGGGCCCAGTGACCCCCAAAGATGACACGATGGAGCTGTCGAAGATAAAACAGAGGGAGGGAAAGCCCTTCCAGGAGTGTCAAGAGGTATCACCGGTCGGTTCTGGATCTTGAGGTATTCAACCATTCTCAAGCGCTGAGGGGACTAAAGGACAGAATTAGGATGGGGAGGCCGTGGTACAATTTACAGAGTCCTTCGATCCGTTCGTATTCTAATGCGTACGAACAGGTGAAGATGAACATGGTTATCGAAGAGGAAAAGACTGCAAAACTAAGAAGTGAACAGGGCAGTGAAACAAAGAGGAAAAACGAGGTCCTACCCGAGGAACGTTGACTTTCTAGATGATAAGGGATCGGGTTGCTCCCTATAATCCTTATCAGAGAGCTCCCCAATCGCGAATAGCTCCCGCTCCACCTTGCCGTTCCCTCGGTCGCGATGGTAGGGAATATCGACAACAAGATAGCCACATGTCCTGTAATCAACCACTCAACCGGCCTCTGCCGAACAACAGTAGATCTGACCGTCAATTACCCCCTCTCCCGGGAAACTTCCCTCGGAATCGGGCGATACAGGTGGTGGAGCAGAGCCCTGCCTATAAACAATACACGACATTGAAGGTATCACCCGAAGAAATATTCCAAGTGGCGGAGGAGCGAGGACTGCTGAGCCCTCCAATACCGATGGCCAAACCAGCTGGCAGAAGGGATAGGGGACGGTTTTGCCGCTTCCACGGTGACCACGGCTACTCAACGTCACAGTGCCGGGATTTGAAGAACCAGGTAGAGGACCTGGTTAGAAACTGATACTTAGATGAGTTTATTAACGGGGGCCATTCGGTGGTCGAGCAGTTAGAGGAGGATGACTGAGCCTATGGCATGGACCTGGAATCACCAACTACAAGAGTGATCTCAGGAGGACCCACGATGGCAGGGAGTTCAAACAGGGCCTGGAAAAACTATTGCAAGTACGTCGCTGCTGGCCGGGAGGTCCTGTTCGCTGTGCCTGCTGCAAAAAAGGCTAAGGTACGGCAGGTGCCTATCATGTGGACAGAGGAGGATGAAGACGGGGTACTGTGCCCCCATGAAGATGCCTTGGTCGTGAAGGCAAAAGTCGCTAATAAGGAGGTCAATCGAATATTGGTGGATTCAGGGAGCTCGGTAGACATTCTCTTCAAGTCCACACTCGACGACTTGGGAATAACGGATGTGAGCCTCGAGCAGACAAATACTTTCCTGAAAGGGTTCGGGGGAGGAAAGCTGACCCCTCTGGGAATCATCAAGTTGGCTGTGTCTGTGGGCTTGAGGCCTTTTGAAAAGAATATGATGTTAGACTTTGTGGTGGTGGATGAAGTCAGTCCCTATTAAGCAATATTGGGGAGGCCCTTCATGAGGGCCAGCCAATCAGTATTATCCACCCACTACTTAGCCTTGAAGTACCAAGTAAATAGAGCCGTAAGAGTCGTTAAGGGCAGTCAGAGGATCGCGAGGAGCTTTTACGCTGTGGCGGCTAAAGAGACTATGCAGGTAACATCATTAGACTCGAGGGGGGAAGTCGAAGAATGGAAGACAAGAGCCCTCTGAGGAGATAGAGGAAATTAGAGTAAGACCAGACGATCTCGAGAAGAGGGTCCAGATCGGCTCGGGCATTAGCGGGTAGTTAAAGGAAAATCTGGTCGAGTGTTTGCGAGCACACTCGGATGTATTCGCTTGGACATATGAGGATATGCTTAGGATTGACCCTGAGGTGGCGTGTGCTGGTAATACGGAAGGACGCTAAGCCAATAAGGCAGAAGAGGAGATGCATCAACCAAGAAAGGTACGAGGCCATGAACTGTGAGGTGGAGAAGTTGCTGAAGACGGGATTCATAAGGGAAGTTTCCTACCTTGAATGGATCTCAAACGTGGTGTTGGTAAAGAAGGCAAGTGGAAAATGGAGAATGTGCGTGGACTTCACGGATGTGAATAAAGCTTGCTCGAAGAGCTTCCCGCTGCTCGAAGATAGACCAATCGGTGGACTTTACTACGGACACTGGATCGCTTAGTTTCATGGATGCATTCTCGGGTTATAACCAAATTCCCATGCACTGGCCAGACGAGGAATGCACAGCTTTTATCACCAACCAAGGCCTGTTTTGCTACAAGGTCATGCCCTTCGGCCTGAAGAATGCTGGGGCAACCTACTAGAGGCTGGTGAACAAAGTCTTCAAGCCACTGATCGGCCGAACAATGGAGGTTTATGTGGACGATATGATCTCCAAGTCAAAGGACGCAGAGGAACATGCAAAGCATTTGGAAGAAACTTTCGCGCTCCTAAGAAAATACCGGATGAAGCTTAATTCAGAGAAATGTGCCTTTGGAGTTAGTTCGGGAAAATTCTTGGGCTTCATGGTCAGTCATAGAGGAATCAAAGCCAATCCGGAAAAGATAAGAGCAGTGGTGGAGATGAAGTCTCCGCGTACTCTCAAGGAGATACAAAGCCTGACAGGGAAACTGGCATCCCTTAACAGGTTTATCTCCCGAGCTACAGATAAGTGCTGCATCTTCTTCCAGGAAATGAAAAAAGGGAGAAAGAAAAAAAGGACACTGCAATGCGAGGCGGCGTTCCAGCAGTTGAAGGAATATCTGCTAAAAGCAACGTTGCTGTCAACACCTCAAGCAGAGGAGGTTCTGTATTTGTATTTAGCTGTGTCGCAATGGGCAACGAGCTCGGTTCTGGTATGAGAAGAGTGAGGGATGCAGTACCCCGTCTATTATACGAGCAGAGCCTTGTTGGGGGCTGAAACTCGGTATTCACCAATGGAGAGATGGGCACTGGCCCTAGTGATGGCGGCCCGAAAACTGAGACCTTACTTCCAAGCGCATTCGGTGACAATTTTGACGAACCAACCGCTCAGGCAGACTCTGCACAAGCCAGAGACCTTTGGAAGGCTGGAAAAATGGTCGATAGATCTCAGTGAATTCGACATTAGCTACCAACCCTGAACAACAATAAAAGCTCAGTCCTTAGCTGACTTCGTGGTCGAATGCACAGAAAGAGATGAAGAGATGGATAGTGAGCACCCACCAGACCCCTTTGTCCCGAACAACACATGGACAATCACGGTGGATGGGTCGTGTGGAGATCAGGGAGCAGGAGCAGGAGTTGTGCTTTTTAGCCCTGAAGGGGTAGAGGTGCAGTACGCCGTGAGCAAGTCAAAGCTAAGAAGCCAAATTTAAGGCAAGACGGTGCCAAGCGTGAGCCAATTGCAGGCTCGAGCAGGATAAGCTCGCGAAGAAAACGCAAAAGCCAGAAGCCTCTAAGCCAAATTTAAGGCGAGACGGTGCCAAGCGTGAGCCAATTGCAGGCTCGAGCAGGATAAGCTCGCGAAGAAAACGCAAAGGCCAGAAGTCTCTAAGCCAAATTTAAGGCGAGACGGTGCCAAGCGTGAGCCAATTGCAGGCTCGAGCAGGATAAGCTCGCGAAGAAAACGCAAAGGCTAGAAGTCTCTAAGCCAAATTTAAGGCGAGACGGTGCCAAGCGTGAGCCAATTGCAGGCTCGAGCAGGATAAACCCGCGAAGAAAACGCAAAGGCCAGAAGTCTTTAAGCCAAATTTAAGGTGAGACGGTGCCAAGCATGAGCCAATTGCAGGCTCGAGCAGGATAAGCTCGCGAGTAAAACAAAAAGGCCTGAAGTCTCTAAGCCAAATTTAAGGCGAGATGGTGTCAAGCGTGAGCCAATTGCAGGCTCGAGCGGGATAAGCTCACGAAGAAAACGCAAAAGCCAAAAGTCTTTAAGCCAAATTTAAGGCGAGACGGTGCCAAGCGTGAGCCAATATCAGGCTCAAGCAGGATGAGCTCGCAAAAAAGCATGAGAGCTAAGCGTAAGCCGAATATCAGCTTGAGCAGACCGAGCTCGCAAGATAAACAGAGGCCTATAAGCCTAACCTAAGGCAAGACTCTGTCACGCATAAGCCAAGAGAGGACACGAGCAGAAATGACTCGGAGAAGAGAAACAAGAGCCCAACATTTGTTAAAGTTTACTTAGCAAAGGCCTGGAGTAAATCTCACAGGAAAGTGCAAGGCAAAAATATATATACAAACACAGAGGCAAATTATCTAATACATGTTCTTTATTCATCCATTAAAAAAATACAAGTACAAAAAAAAAAAAAAAATCAGTTGGTTGGAGCATTAGGGCTAGCAGATGGAGCAAGATCCTTAGGGAGCGGAGCACCTTCCATGGCAGCAGCAGCAGCAGGGGAGACCTCGGCAGTAGGAGGAGCGACCTCTTCAGTCTCGGCAGGGGCCTCAGTTGGGGGGACTCTCGACCCTTGGTTTGGGGCATCGTGCTCGTGCATGGACTCCGCGACCCCTGCCTTGAGCTTAGATATGTCCACATCGGGATGCTCCTTGCTCAAGACAGACACGAGGCAGTCACAGCTGAAAGTCACCCCATCATTATACTCTGTCGTGAGCCTGCCTTCTACAGAGTCCACCTTCCTCTGAAGGCGAGAAGTCTCTTTCTCCATAGTCTTCTCAAAGGAGAATCTCTGCACGTCCAAGTCCTTCCGAGCATTCAATAGCTCATCCCGGACAAGAGACAGCTCCTTCTCGAGCTGGAGTGCTTTGGACTCTGACATAGCCGCCTTCTCCTCGAGGGTGGAGATCTCGCGTGAGCTTCATTGCCTCCTCATCCTTCCGCTCAAGACCCGCTTTCAAGTTCCGATTTTCCGCCTCGATCTTCCTCCGAGAATCTCGAGTCTTGGTCTCAAGGCGGTAGCAATACCGCAGCCATGGGAAGAGAGGCGATGGAATACGCCGACTAAGTCATCAGCCGTAAGCCTCTATCTCCTCCAAGAACTTCTCCTCGATCCGCTTCGGCGAAGTCCTAAGCGTAGTGGATCGGCGATGTCGCCGTCGCCGCCTCCCTGACGCTGCCCCGATCGAGGTCGAGACGAAGGGTAGTCCTCGAGCCTCGCGAACCGCACCCTCGCTGCTCGCTCGCCTCCCGAGCAGGGGATGCAGTCCTAATCGGCGAGGTGGCAATGTCGGCTCGAGGTCGCTCACTGGAGCAGAGGAGCTGCTCGGGCGGTTCGAGGTGCTTGCAGGTCTCTTCAACAAAGAAAGCACACCACTCATCTCCTCTTGAGGGACTAGGCCAAACTCCGCAAAATTGTGGAGTGTGAGTAGCTCCTTGCACGAGCTCGCGTTGTCGAGAGCAGTGTTTATACGCGCTTGAATCTCTTCCCTAATTTTGTAAGAAGCACTCCAAGATACTGCAACAACAACCAGAATAGAATGGTGAGAAAAGATGCGAGCAGAAAAACCAAAGTAAGAATTTGTTGAATAGTAGACGACTTGGAGTGCAAAAATGACGAGGAATCGGAGGGACCCCTTCGGAGGTAGATGTAGCTTGCCTCCAATCTCCCCTGGCAAAGAAAAACTTGCCCTTCCAGTTGCCACTAGAAGTGGGGAGATCAGCAATGGGTTTCTTGCCTTTCAAACTGGAGGCGAGGTAGTACCAGCCAGCATCCTTCGGGCTGCTTTTCAGTTGGTAGAGATGCTTTATCTCCTCTATCGAGGGCTCGCCCAGATTACACCATCTCCACAACATATAAAGACCGGACAAGACCCTCCACTCATTCGGGTTCAACTGCCCCGGGGCCAAGAGGAGTCTGGACAGAATTCAGACAAAATAAGGCTAAAGAGGCAACCTAACCCCCCACCTAAAGCACTCCATATGAAAAGTGACATACCCCTGGGGAGGACGGCTGGACATGTCACCCTTACCGGGCACCCGCAAATCCACACTAGCCGGTATGTAGTAGGTGTCCCTAAGCCGGTCCAGGTCCGGGTGTGAAGTTTCACACCTCATGTGGTCAATGGGGTACTCTCCACCCTCTGACCGCTGACTAACCCTTTCCCTCATTGCTGCCGGTCTCCGCAACAACCAAAACCCTTCGTAACTCTGAATCTCTCACCGGGATCATCCTAAGTAGTTCGTAGTCACTCAAGAGGACGATTATTCGCACAACATTCTACTGGTTCTTCGGTGTCCGACATGTTTCCTATGGGCACAATCTACCAAGTGAGAATCGAAAACCAAATAAACGAAGAGCGTAAAAATAACGAGAAAGTGGAAAGAAGTTTATACCCGAGAAAAAGTTGACGACGAGAAATGGCAATGACTGCAAGGTAGAAGATGAGTAAGCACTTGCAAGTGATAAATTTTGTTCGAGCAAAGATGGGCAATAGAAGGACAGTAAAGAAATCGAGGGTTTTTAAAGGGGAGAGTGCGTCTCTTCAGCAGGCGGCACGCATCTCAAGAGACGCGACTGTTCAAGTAACGTCTCTTCAAAATTCAAATGCACGACCCAGATCCATTCACGCGTCTCGCATTAATTATGAAGTGATGGAAGCAAAAGACAGCTCAACACGGGAAGCCGGCCTAGATAAGAAGTTTCCAGTCTTATCTCGTTTCACTCTAAAAACTAGAAACTGGGGGACTGGTATTTGGGTAATATCGAGCAGGTCTCCTCGAGGCCAATGCAGCTCGAGTAAAAGACCTTGAGGTCAGCCCATCTCGAGCAGAATACTTGATCGCTGGCACGAACACGGCCTTACTAAGCGTCAAAGCTGGTCAAGGTCGAGGACCTCAAGACTGGTCGAGCCACGAGCTCCTTCTTCTGCTCGAGGTCTTCAAACCCCCAAGTATGACCCTTCCCGATCAGCGATGGCACGAAGCGGATGCAAGATTCAAGTGCAGCAGATTCGAGACAGTTTGACGCGACGATCAATGCCTGACAAATACCCCATGCGGTATGGTATCGTGATTGTTACCGATGGCCGGCACACGCCCCCACAGTGTCATCATTTCGTATGCGCATGCCCGACACCATAATCAGGCCATGGGAACCCATGCCCACCTGGCATCCCGCATACCCGTGATACGGCGCAGAATCTCTACCGTCGAGGGTCCAGACACCATTAACTCGGGAGCGGATGACCTAGGAGAAAAAGGGCGCGAAAAATGAAGAATAAAAGGAAACCAACGTGTAAGTTGCGGAGGTTCCAGAATTTTGGAGTTCCTTCTTCTCTCTCACGGTTCGGCCATTCTTTAAGGATTATCATTTTTTATCATTCTTAATTCCTCCGGTCTCTTTAACAAAGAGGGATACAGAAAGAATAATTCGATCACTGACTTGAACGTCGGAGGATTTTCGTCGGAAAAACAGCCGACGACCCCTGACCTTGTTTTTGTGAGTACAGGCCCGAGGAGATCGCTGTTCCGGTGAATACAAGAGAATTGAGGTCGACAAGCATTCTTGCTTGAGCGTCCTGCGAGCAGGAGTTTTGACACTATTTGAGAGTGTTGCTGCAGTTTTTCCCGCGTGTCTTCAAACAGTACTCTGAACCTTCTGCTCGCGACTATCTACAGTCCTCGAAATCCTCTGCTCGCGATTAGCTCGAGCTCGAGCTGGACTGTTTCCTCCGTCCTATTCAACTGTCTTTTCGAGAGCGGAGATCTCCTGACCGCCCTCACGTAAAACAGTGGTCGTGGGTCGCGGCTCGTTCCGCGAAAACCTCCGCGCCAAGTCAAGAATCGGGTTGTTCTTTTTGGTATCTCCCTTAGTCATAGAGACCGGAAAGGTAAAAGGGATATTTTTTGCCATCCCTTTTAAATAAAAAATCGTTCTTTCTGAAAATGAAAGTAAGGGAAGTAGAGATAGGAAGAACCTGTGTCAATTTTTGGGATTCTTGTGAATGAATTTTTCTAACCTCCATAACGTACCCGTTCATTTTCTTTTATACTCCATCTTTCCCGCTCTTTCTCCCCAAGAGCATCCATTCCCGCATCGATGGTGTCTCGAGTCCATCCGATGACCTGTGATTGGCGAATATTCCCTGGGATGCGCAATTGCCTCCTTAACCCGGCTCACGTGGCTGATCACCATGCTGGGCATGTGCGCTAGGAATGATGACACCGTGGGGCATGTGCCGACCATCGGCAATAAGTACCACCACCATACCACGTGGAACCCCGATCGACATCTAAAGTGTGCTGTGGTTCGGGAAAGCAGGTGAGGCCGCCTGGGCCGAGTCTTGTCCAACAGTGCTCGAGGACTTGACTCCGCGAGCGTAAAAGGAGAGCTCTGGTCTCGATCACCTCCAATCCCGACCTCGACTAGCTTTGATCGATTCCGACGACCTCGAGCAGGTTAAAGAGTTCGAGCTCGAACGGCCTCGAATCCTCGACCTCGACCAGCCTTGACGCTTGATGAGATCGTCCCGGTGCCAGCTGGTCTGGACTTCTGCTTGAGCTAGACTATCCTTGAGATATTTTATTCGAGCTGAAAGGGCCTCGAGGAGACCTGCCCGATATTACCCAAAACCAGCCCCCGCTTCTAGTCTTTGAGCGAGCGAGATAAGACCGAAACTCATTAACGATGGGCCGACTCGCGCCTTTTACGCTTCCCCACGCTTCCCGCTTGTCTCCCACTTCAATCACTTCGCGATTTAAGACGGACACGTGGTCGATCCCACCGTGCATTTAAAATTCGAGCGGACGCTACTCGAAAGGTCGTGTCCCTCAAACGCACGCCGCCAACAAGTGGACACGCCTTCCGCTTTTAAAACCCCCAACTTCTTCACCGCTCCTCTGCTTGCTTATTTTCGCTCAAATTCAAAAATTAATCTGCTCTTCGCCATTTACTCATCTCCTTCTTTCTCGCCGTGGTGATTTCCGACCAATTACACTTCCTTTCGCTCGTGCACAGCCACGCTTCCATTTCCTCGCCGCCACTGCTTTCTTCCTCACGAACTCCGTTAGTTTATACCCTTAGAAAAGGAAAATGTCAAATCCCCAACGAGCCCATAGGATGTCGCCGGAGGATTCGTCCTCTTCTAGTGAGGCACAACCCTCAAGTATAATCCCCGTGAGGGATTCTAGTCCGTAGAGGAATTACCCGCGTCCGAGACCCACCAAGCATCAGCGGCAAGGGCCACCAAAGGTCTGAGCGTGGAAAATACCCCATTGACCACATGAAATGTGAAACCACCCCTTCAGACTTAGATAGGCTTAGGCAGACTTACCACATACCCGGAAATGTGGATTTAAGGTTGCTGGGCAGGGGTGAGGTCCCTAGCCGTCCCCCCCAAGGATGTACGACCTTCCACTTGGATTGCTTTAAATGGGGGGTCAGGCTGTCTCTCCAGCCTTACTTTGCTCGGGTTTTGTCCAGATTTCGTCTGACCCCGGGACAATTGAACTAGAATGGGTGGAGGGTCCTTTCCGGACTCTTTGTGTTGTGGAAGCGCTGTGATCTGGGTGAGCCCTTGGTAGGGGAAATCAGACACCTTTACCAGTTGAAGTGCAGCCCGAAAGATGCTGGTTGGTATTACCTTACCTCTAGCACCAAGGGTAAAATCCCATCACCGATCTCCCAACCTCCGGTGGCAATTGGAAGAGCAATTCTTCTTCATCGGGAGAGTAGAGGCGAGTCACGACCTCTCAGTGAGGGGTCCCTCCGGTCCTCCGAATTTTTGCACCCGTGTCGCTTATCCGTCTTGTGGATTTTGCTTTTAGCTTTCCCGCCGCGCTCTGTTCTCATTATTTTGCTTTGGTCGTTTTGCAGCCTCCGGGTGCCTCTTATCCAATCGGGGAGAGCTTCAAGCACGCAGTGCGCACCGCCTTACAAACGCGAGCTCAGACAGGAGTCAGCCGACACCCCAAAACTTTTGGAGTCCAGTTTAGTGCCAAGTGAAGATATGAGCAGCAGGATGCGTGAGATGTTACATCGGCGTGGGACGACCGGCGCGAGAGCACCTCAAAGAGGCCACGAAAGCAGACGCGGGTGCTCCACCTCCATCCACTCGAAGTTACCTCTTCCGCTAATGCACCGCAGCGAGCAGAGGAAGGTTCTCCACGTAGACGGCCAAGGACAGTTGCTCCAGCTCGCCCTCGAACCGACAATGTGCAGGAGCAAAGTTAGACTGGCCGCATCGAGCCTTACTTGAGGACCTATAGCGAAGAGTTGGGTGGCAGATTCTTGGATGAGCTGGAATCCTTTAATTATGATGAGCTGTTCAGTGCTTTCCAGCGACTCTCCTCTCGAGCTTTAGCGGCCGCGACCATTCTTAGGGCTTCAGCTCGGAACTCCCAAGAAGAACTTCAAGCAAAGGTTCAGAGCTTGGAGCAGATTGTGGGCGAGCTGAAGGAGGAAAATCAAAAGCTTCTGGATGAGAACTCAGAGTTTTCGGAGAGGACAACAGTGGCTGACTCCAAGGCCTCTCAGCTTCAGAGGGATTTGGTTGACACCCGCAATGAATTGGGTGATGCTCGAAAGGTCTGGACACTCAGAAATCTTACTACGAGGAGCTCATGGGGGGGGAAAGTGCTCGTCTTCAAGGGCAAATTGACGCTTTAAAGGTCCAGCTTGCCATTGAGTATAATAACGGGCGGACTCAGCCTATGATCGCCTCATGTATGCTTTTGGTAAGGCATACCCCGAGGCCGACATGTCTAAGGTCAAGGGTATGTAGTGAATACATGACCACTCACTGAGCTACTCTGTCCCAGCCCCAAACCGCTGTCGAGAGCTCGCTCTCTTCTCGCCGATGCCCTTCCCGCCGACGCCTCGCTGATGTCCTTCCTATCGCTCCTCCTCGCTGATGCCGGCCTTGCTCCTCGCTGCGCCGACGATGTCCCTTCAGCGATGTCGGCCTTCCTCCTGCTACTGCTGATGACGTCCCTCCTGCTGCATAATTTGGAATCTTTTTTTTTTTTTTTTACCATTTCCTGTACTTGTAATCACTCAATAAATAAAAGAAAATGCGTTTGAGCAACAATTACATGTGCAAGCTTGTGTTTCACACTTATGAGATTATCTTCGTGTGCTTGGTTAAGAAGAATTATTTATAAGTGTTGGGCTCTTCTTTTGTCTTCTGCCTAAGTACAATGTTATTTAACTCGTGCATGTTTAGAGTTTTGCTTTGACTTAGGCTGAAAGCTTTATGTTTATCTCGTGAGCTCATTCTACTTGGTTCAGCATTTTGCTCATTGGTCTGTGACCCTTATTTGGTGAGTCGGTTTACCTCGAGCTCGGTCATTGCTCGAGTTTCAACTATGCAACCTTTTCACACTTTTCTTGCTCGAGCCTAGGATTGGCTCCTGCTAGACACCGTCCCGCCTAGGGCTTAGGCTTTGGGACTTTTGGCCTTAGCATTTTTCATGAGCTTCCTCTGCTTGTAATTAGCCTTGCTAGGCACCGTCCCGCCTAGGACTTAGGCTTGGGACATTTGGCCAACGAGCTCTTCTCGAGCTTCCGCCGGCCTATAATCGACCAAAGCTTCTTCAGTGTTACTCCCGCCGGCCTCGCAATCGACCCAAGCTTGGCAACCGCCTCGCCTAAGACTTAGGCTTGGGACTTCCGCCAAGGAGCTCTTCGAACTTCCGCCGGCCCGCAATCGACCCAAGCTTCTTCAGGTTACTCCCGCCAGCCTCGTAATCGACCCAAGCTTCTTTTAAACCTCCGCCGGGCCCGCAATCGACCCAAGCTTCTTCCATTGCATTCTCCGCTCGGACCGCAATCGACCCAAGCTTGGCAACCGTCCCGCCTAAGGCTTAGGCTTTGGGACTTTGGCCGAGGAGTTCTTCTTGAACTCCGCTCGGGCCTCGCAATCGACCCAAGTTTCTTCTCGCTACTCCCCGCCGGCCTCGCAATTGACCTAAGCTTGGCAACCGTCCCGCCTAAGGCTTAGGCTTGGGACTTTGGCCGAGGAGTTCTTCTTAAACTTCGCCGGGCCCGCATTGACCCAAGCTTGGCACCGTCCCGCCTAAGACTTAGGCTTGGGACTTTGGCCAAGGAGTTCTTCTGAACTTCGCTCGGCCTATAATCGACCCAAGCTTCTTGTCAGCTACTCCCGCTCGGCCCGCAATCGACCCAAGCTTCTTCGCTCACATTCCCGCCGGCCTCGCAATTAACCTAAGCTTAGCACCGTCCCGCCTAAGACTTAGGCTTGGGACTTTGGCCAAGGAGTTCTTCTGAACTTCGCCGGGCCTCGCAATCGACCGAAGCTTCTTCACTGCTACTCCCGCCGGCCTGCAATCGACCCAAGCTTGGCACCGTCCCGCCTAAGACTTAGGCTTTGGGACTTCAGGCTGAGGAGTTCTTCTTGAACTTCTGCTCGGGCCTGCAATTGACCCAAGCTTGGCACCGTCCCGCCTAAGACTTAAGCTTTGGGACTTCTGGCCGAGGAGCTCTTCTTGAACTTCTGCTCGGGCCTGTAATTGACCCAAGCTTCTTCTTGTACTTCTGGTCTTCATCTTGAACTTACATTATGAATGCTTTTCTTATTCTCATATGCATTTATACTTTTACACATCCCATTTTGGGTTGAAATCTTACATTAACACTTCACAATACAAGGAAACTTACTGGAAATATTTCATCAGGAGTTGTGCGTTCCACGGCCTCTTGACCTTTCGTCTGTCTGGATGAGCTAGCCGGTATGCTTCTGGTCCTACTAACTGAGTGACTCGATAAGGACCTTCCCATTTTGGCCCTAGTACACCTTGTCTCGGGTCCTTCGTGCTCTGGTTGACTTTCCTCAGCACCCAATCACCCACCGAACCGCATGAATGTGTACATTTCAGCTTGTAATAACGAGCCACTCTCGCTGATATTCTCGCAATCTTAAGTAACGACCCTTTCTTTCTTCTCTTCCAAAGAAATCCAGCACTGCACACATCTCGCTCGTTGTTTTGCTCCTCATCGAAGTGTTCCGTCCGATGTGTCCCCATTCCTATTTCAGTGGAATTACTACTGCGGCCCAAACCCCAAGGAGAATCGGGTCTCTCCAGATTGCCACTGTGACACGCCACTTCGGGTCAATCCTGTGCATATCCTCGTACGGCCCATGCGAACACATCTCGCGGTGCTCGCAGACACTCCACAAATTTTTCCTTCAACGGCTCGCCAAGTGCCCGAGCCGATTCGGATTTTGTTCTCGTGGTCGCCCGCCTCACCTCGACTTCCTCCAACTTGTCACCAAGACCGCCTTCCATTCCTCGATTCCCCCGAGTCGAGCGAGGTTATCTCAGATGGTTTCTTTGGCGCTACAACAGAGAGCTCCTCGCCACCCTCCGGTCGCCTTTTACGACCCCTACCACCCCATTAACTCGATACTTTAGAGCTAAGTAATGGGTGGATAGCACGATTGGTCGATCCTCATAAACGGCCTCCCTAGAATCGCTCGGCACGGCCGGCTTCATCTACCACCACGAAATCCAAAGATCATATTCTTCTCGAAAGGCTTCGAGCCCATGGTTACCGCTAGCTTGATGATTCCTGCAGGTATTAGCTTTCCTCCCCGAATCCTTTCAAGGAAGTACTGTCTCGCCGAGGCTCGTGCTCATATTCCTAAATCCTCGAGTGTGGATTTAAAGAGAATATCCACCGAGCTCCCCGAGTCAACCAAGATTCGATCAACTTCCTTGTTTGCTACTACTGGCTTTTACCACTGTGGCATCCTCGCGAGGGTACAACACCCCTCCTCGCCTCCATCCGTCCACATAATTGGCACCGCCGAACCTTGGCCTTCTGGCAGCATGAGCAAGTGAACAGGACTTCTCACCGTACAGTGATATCTGCAGTAGTTTTTCCGAGCCCTATTTGAACTTCCCCGCCATCGTGGGCTCTCCCGAGATTACCCTCGTGATCGGTGGTTCCATGTCTATTTCAGTAAGTCCTGCCATCTTCCTCGATCGCCGCTCAACCACCGGTGCCCCTTCAACAAACTCATCCAAGTACCGATTCCTAACCGGATCCTCCACCGGTTTTTCAAATCACTAGACCGCTGATGTGGAGTGGCCGTGGTCACCATGGAAACGATAGAACCGCCCTTGTTCCGCTTGCCACCGGCTTGGCCATCTAGGCTGGAGGGCTCAGCAGTCCTCGCCTCACCCACTCAAGTATCTCTTCAGAGATACCTTCAACCTCGTATTGCTTCATAAGTGGGCTCTGCTCCACCACTCAGATCGACCTATCCCTTGAAAACTTCTCGCTGGGTGGCAACGGGCGATCCGCCTCGCTGTGGTTCATCTCAGTCCGCTTGGGGCTAATCATGGGATGTGTGGCCATCATGACGCTTGTACTTTCCGTGATCCCGACCGGAGACCCGCGAGATGGGAGGGGACCATCCGCCGTGGGGAGCTCTCGTAAGTGGTCAGATGGGCAACCCGTCTCTGCTCGCTAAGCTTGTGCCCCTGCAAGACCCCTTTTCCTTCCTCCTCGCTCCGTTGACCGCTCACTTCTCACTTTGCAACCTTCTCCTCTTTAATTATCATATCCAGTTTTACTTGCTCATATACGTCCGAATCACGAACCGATCGAAGGATTCCGCAAGTTATACCATGGTCTCCCCATCCGGATCCCATCCTTAAGTCCTCTTAGCGCTTGGGGTTGATTAAACGCGCCAAGATCTAGGACCGACCTATGGTATCTTTTGACAAACTCCCGAGGGACTCTCCTCCCTCCGCCTTACTCGACAGCCCATCATGTCATCCTCGTGGGTCACCGCACTCGAATTGCTCCGCAAACTCCCTACACATCCTGCTCAAAGCTCAAGATGCTTCCCTGGAGCCTCATGGACCATTCTCTTGCCCTTCCCTCAAGAGCGAGCTGGAAGGCCTCAGACTTCGTGTTCGCCGATGCACTCTATACCCTGCCATGTCGCTGAACCGCTCTATATGTACTAGCGGATCACTTTTTCCCGAAAATTTTAGATCCGGAAGCTGAAGTCACGTGGGATCGTGACACCCACGATCTCCGCGGAGAGTGGAGATTCGTTATCCAGCATTATTCTCCAACTTGGGCTTTTTCCGCTTCCTGAGGTCCTCCACAACTTATGCCAATCTGCAGCACCTCCCTCCAACTCCTCCTCACAAGAGGTCGAGTCGTATCCCGCAAATGCCGACGAGACCCTCTTTCCTCCATATTCGCTTTCTTCCATCACCGCAAGATTTGGTGCCCCAGGTCTTGGGCTTCATCTCCCACATTTTCCCGAATCCGAGCGTTCCCACTACTGGACTCAAGGACATCATTACATGCTTTTCTCTGTCCCTCTCTAAGTTCTTGCAGTAGGGAGGTCAGAGTCTCCATCTGTTTTTCCATCCGATCCATTCTTTCTTGAATCTCCCTATTATGGGCCTCATTGGCCACTTCTCTCAAGGTTACCGATTCTTCTGGACTTACTCCTCTTCTACTGCTTCCCTCATCGCTAGCGCTGTGTATCTTGAACGCTCCGGCATGTTCCAATGAAACCCTCCGACGTCAAGTCGAGAATCGGGTTGTTCTTTTGGTATCTCCCTTAGTCGAGAGACCGGAAGGTGAAAGGGATATTTTTGCCCTCCCTTTTAAATAAAAAATCATTCTTTCTGAAAATGAAAGTAAGGGAAGTAGAGATAGGAAGAACCTGTGTCAATTTTTGGGATTCCTGTGAATGAATTTTTCCAACCTCCATAACGTACCCGTTCATTTTCTTTTATACTCCATCTTTCCCGCTCTTTCTCCCCAAGAGCATTCATTCCCGCATCAGTGGTGTCTGAGTCCCTCTGACAGCCGGGATTGGCGTAATATTCCCTGGGGATGTGCAGCTGTCTCCTTAACCCGGTTCACGTGGCCAGATCACCATGTCGGGCATGTGCGCTAGGAATGATGACACCGTGGGGCATGTGCTTGGTCATCGACAATAGTACCACCACCATACCATGCGGGGCCCCGATCGGACATCTAAAGGTGTGCTGTGGTTCTGGGAAAGCGGGTCTGGGCCGCTCGGGCCGGGTCTTGTCCAGTTGTGCTCGAGGACTTGACTTCAGCGAGCAGAAAAGGAGAGCTCGGGTTTCGATTAGCCTCTGAATTCCTGACCTCGACCAGCTTTGACTGAACCTGACGACCTCGAGCAGGTTAGAGAGCTCAGAGCTCGAACGGCTCTGAATCCCTGACCTCGACCAGCTTTGACGTTTGATGAGATCGTCCTGGTGCCAGTGGTCGGGACTTCTGCTCGAGCTAGACTATCCTCGGAATTTTTTATTCGAGTTGGAAGGGCCTCGAGGAGACCTGCCCGATATTACCCAAACAGATTCTATTGAAGAAGAAAACGAATTTTTAACTGCTTTGAATAATATGCTTGATGTATATGATGTGCATGACAATAATTGGCTTAAAAGCATATTTGAGTTGTGAGAGAAATGGGCTTATGCATATGTTAGAAGAGCATGGTCTCGCTAAAATGAAAAGCACCCAACTCACTCGAAAGCTTTAATGTTAGTTTGAAAGACTATTCAAGTCGGACCTTAATGTGGATAAAGTTTTTATGCATTTTGAAAGAATGGTCAATGATAAACAGTACAAGGAATTGGAAGCAGAATACAATATGTGTTACCTGGATGGTCAATCCAAAAGTCTATGTTAAGATGTTAACTCAAGAGAGGAAATTCTACAAGAAGACGATATTTGAAGATTTTCAAGATCAATTTGTAGAGGCTATTGATTTGTCTATGAAAAATTGTGTTCAAGATGGTGAGAATTTTCTTTATCATCGTTATTACGGATGATAACTCTAAGGAGCGGTATGTGAAAAGGGAAGGTAATGACACATTATCTTGTAGTTGTAGGTTGTTTGAGATGGAAGGAATAATATGCAATCAAATAATCAAGATTCTTAAAGATAACTTGAATATCAAAGAAATTCCTGACCGGTATATCTTGAAGAGGTGGACAAAGCATGCAAGGGCGAACGTATGCGGGACATGCACGGCTATGAAATCCAAGCGGATCCTAAATTACAACAAACTGTCGATACAGATTTTTATGTTCGCCTTCACCAAAATAGCAAGTAGAGAGTGAAAGAGATTATAATCTAGTGAATGAACATGCAAGTAAGTTGTCAAAATTAGTTGAAGACATTTTATGTTAAAAATGGTTGGTAATATGAATGACAAAGGTAATGAATTGCCTTTTGAAGAGCATCAAGTAGTACTCGATAAGGAACGTGTACAAGATGCCAATATTGTTAAAGCAATCGGATTAAAGAAGAAAGTCATTGCGTGGAAGAAGTAGAATTAAAAGCGACTTGAGAAGGCCTTGGCTAGGAAAAAAAGTGGAATAATCGTCCATTGAACTCTCAAACTTCTTAGGTAATATTGTTAATAAATTAGTTTATATTTCTAGTTAATTACAAGTTATTAATATCGATAAGTGTTGAATTTAACTTGTATATCACATGCAAGCAGCACCTACACATTTGCTTCATATGATTAACAATACTCCTTGTTCATCAGCTTGGTTATAAACCTTATTCGGTAAGTAAATTTAATCTAATTTATCTTTGTGACCGAAGTATTATCTATTAAATAATTTAACATGATAAATTGTTAAATTATGTCATAATGACTTTACTGCAGCTTGGAATTTCAAAGTTGCAATTTGTCTAATTCAACGTCCAATCCAACGCCATGGATACGCCATGAAGAATTTCAACGAAAAGTTTTCGAGAATTGCTTCAACAAAATAGCACAAGTTTTTGCTCCCAATTGTAATTCAATGAACTAAATTAGTATTACTACTTTATAGATTGCTTCTACTGGGCATATAATTTTGTTGCTACAATTATCGTCTTTGTTTAACTATTTTTATGGGTTTATAGTTGCTGTTTTGCCATTTTTTTTTTAGTTTGCAGCTGTTGTCCGCTATTTTTCTAGGTTCCATAGTTGCTCGCCATCGTTGTTTGCTATTTTTTGGGTTCGTAGATGCTCGCTACTCTGCTTGCTATTTTTCCGGGTTCTATAGTTGTTGCTAATTCCGTTTGTTATTTTTATGGGTTCTATAGTTATTCTGACGTCGTTTGTTTTTTTTTTTTTCCGGTTTTGCAATTGCTGCAGTCGCCTTTACATTTTAGCTATTTTCTGTTTGCTTTTTTTTGTTGTTTGCTGTTTTTTACTGTTTATTATTTTCCTGTTGCTTTCCTTTTTTTGGGTTTTAAAGTTGCTGCAGTTGTTTGCTTTTTTCTTTGCTGTTTGCTGTTTTTCTACTGTTTGCAATTTTTTTACTGTTTGCCGTGTTTCTGGGTTTTATAGTTTCTCCAATAAACCCACAAGCTATCATTTCTAAAATTTGAAAGCTTACTACATTGTAGTCTTGTACAAACAATTGTAGAGACAACAGGAGCTATATTATTCCCAAACCACAGAAAATTGCTGATTCAAGATGAAAAGAGCATTTGCAGACACACTCAATTACATATTTTGTTGATGCGGTTTTCTGCGTGCTCTCTGTTTGGGTAATATCGGGTAGGTCTCCTCGAGGCCCTTACAGCTTGAATAAAATATCCCGAGGATAGTCTAGCTCGAGCAGAAGTCCCGACCATTGGCACCAGGACGATCTCATCAAACGTCAAAGTTGGTCGAGGTCAGGGATTCAGAGCCGTTTGAGTTCCGAGCTCTCTAACCTGCTCGAGGTCGTCAGGTTCAGTCAAAGCTGGTCGAGGTCAGGAATTCAGAGGCTGATCGAAACCCGAGCTTTCCTTTTCTGCTCGCGGAAGTCAAGTCCTCGAGCACAACTGGACAAGACCCGGCCCTGGGTAGCCCGACCCGCTTTCCCGAACCCCGCACACCTTTAGATGTCCGATCGTGGCCGCACATGGTATGGTGGTGGTACTATTGCCGATGGTCGCACATGCCCCACAAGTGTTATCATTCCTAGCGCACATGCTCGACATGGTGATCTGGCCACGTGAACCGGGTTAAGGAGACAGCTGCACATCCCCAGGGAATATTACGCCAATCCCGGCTGTCAGAGGGACTCAGACACCACTGATGCGAGAATGGATGCTCTTGAGGAGAAAGAGCGGGAAAGATGGAGTATAAAAGAAAATGAACGGGTACGTTATGGAGGTTGGAAAAATTCATTCACAAGAATCCCAAAAATTGACACAGGTTCTTCCTATCTCTACTTCCCTTACTTTCATTTTCTGAAAGAACGATTTTTATTCAAAAGTGAGGAAAAAATATCCCTTTCACCTTCCTGGCCTCTCCGACTAAGGGAGATACCAAAAGAACAACCCGACATCGACTTGAAGCGTTGGAGGGTTTTCACGGAACATGCCCGGCAACCCCTGACCCTATTTTCTGTGAGTACAGGCCCGAGAGATCTCCGTTCTCGAAAAGACAGCGGAATAGGACGAAGGAAACAGTCCTGCTCGAGCTTGAGCTAATCGCGAGCAGAGGATTTCGAGTACTTTAGATAGTCGTGAGCAGAAGGTTCAGAGTACTTTAGATAGTCATTTTGTGAGCAATATATATATACGAGACGATTTATGATTACCAATTGATCTAGCTATATAATACTGTAATCGAATCATTAGTTTTCCAGTTTATATATAAATTTGATAACCTTTCACTGGGCTCCGCTCCATTGTCATCCTAATCAGCAGCCTATAAGCATCGTAGATAAGACGATTTATCATTACAAGTTGATCTTGCTATTAATAAATATAGTAATTCGCTATACATATACATGTGTGTGTATGTGTGTTAGGCTATGCTTTCTTGCTGTTGATAACCCTACAATTGGCTCGAATTTCTCCAGACTTGACCGGTTAAAACACCAATTTGGCCCATCTTGACCATGGCAACAGCAAATTTGTTTTCCCAAAGCCAAGGGTGTGAAGCATATTGTTTAACTCGATCACGATATTGCTTGGGTCGATGAAGCGAGTTTGGTCCAAGTAAAGAGCCCTCGATTGCATAGAATATCAACATAAGAATCGACATCGTTGACGCTTGGACTAGCTGGGTTCATTGGTACCACCAAGTTTGAAGTTATTGTTACCTTTTGGGCACTTCTTCTTCAACTCAACTGCATACAAGGGGTTTAAACTAGGGTCCCGCTCCTTTGTTCCATTGAAATTGTATAATCATCAGTGAAGGAATTGCAATGAGAGCGATAGAGGTTGGACAGATTCCTTTTACCAGAAGGAAATAAGGGATTCGCTAATAGCAAGAGAAAAATTGCTAATTAACGAGACGGATTCCGGATGCCTGATACCAGAGGGCAGATTGTGTCATGTGCAACGTCCATCAATGATGGTTCATTAATGTCCATTGATTTAGACTCCTTCCCCCTTCCCAACTACGAATAAGATCGAGAGGATCCTGAAAGCCCCCAAACTAAGAACGGAAACAGAAGCCTTTCGATTCACTCCCCATTCTCTCTTAAATAAAGCTCGCCCTCGAGCCCTGGGCAAGTCGGCCGGGTTTTCTCTTTCCCCGTTGTTCTGTTCCTGCCATGAGAAAGACGCACGGAAGAGGTATGCCCAGCGCACGGAGGATCCGTAGAGAGTTTCTCTTGTCTCAATAGGGACCTGTACGATCTTTTCCCCTATTGTATTGACAAAAAAGAGGTCAGTGCTACGGCCCCCTATTGTTTGATCCAATATTGACCGGGGATGAGAATATTCCATATTACCTTGGTTTGACCTCCCGTAGTGGTCCTTGCTTTTATGGAGCGGGGCCAATTTCTCGTACTTGCTCAGTGTGCCCCTTTCGTCGAGTGACCCGCCTGATTCACTCGGGTCGTTGGCCTACTAAGCACTTGCCCGCTGCTCTGCCGCTCGCTTGACGGGCGAGCGCTCGTTATCCTCATCGTTCTCTCGCTGGGCCCTCCCATTGCTTCTAGACATAAGCTATGGCAGCTCCAACTCAGAACCACGGAGGCCGCCTGCGAGGCCGGAGTGGGCTCAGCAGTCGATCTCCATTCGAATTACGTTAGGGGTCTTTCGCTTTGCCGGATCTGAGAGATACTACGAGTCCTCCGTCCCAGATTCCATCGCCACGACCATCCGGTTCACCGGTTCTACCAAAAATTCTCATGCTTACGTTATCGTTATTGATGGTTTTATTATCTTGGATCACGAAGACCCTAGTCGTGCTTCTGGTTTCCATTCCCATCATCATATTGATGATAAATCCCCTCGTGCTCCGCCATAAGAACTTGGAGTCCATATCATGGTGAAAGTAAGGTAACGCTGTGATTCTTGCTCAAAACAGCATCGAACACGTTCGAAGTTATTGGCTCGTCCAACCTGGCAGCATTCATGAGTCGCTCGTTCAACTCATTCTCATCCGTATTCACTGCTTCTTGGGCATCCGACAAACACATGTCACTATCTAGATCATAATGATTCGACCTCTCTCCGCGATCGTATACCCGATCCCAGGCCTATAGAATTGTCCCGTAGACTTCTTCTTTCTTCCCCTTCGGGAGCTCCTACCCAAGCAAAGGATATTCAAAGTTTCAGGGTATGTCCGACCTGACGGTTGAGGCATGATTGATTGAGAAAAAAGGATTCCCTCCAGACAGCTTAACGGAGTTAAGCCTGTATGAGTAGTGAAGAATTCTAGTGAGTTGTGGTTGGTTGTTGACCACGAGAAAGCATGGGATGCCCCACAATAAATAGATGGGAGCAGGAAATCTTTATCATTCGGCGTAGTGCAGCTTATATAGAATATAGAAAGGGCAAAGCGCTGTTCGTGGCACAGCTTTCTTATCTTACGATATTTTCATTAATCGTAGCTAATTAGGCGGCAACAACCGAAGAAGCAGAAGAAAAGAAGTAGCTGATACCGCTTTGTGGGCTTCTTCTTTTTCTGAGTCTGCTCGAAAGGTAACTCGAGAGTAGAAAGAACTAGAATAGAGTATGACAGAACCAGTAGCTTTGAGCTTTCACGTGTTTCAGCTCTTGTTCACAATCCAGCTGCTATTGAATCAGCGTAAGGAGATGCCGATGAGGGTACAATAGAGAAAAGAATAAGCTTTTGTTCAGAGCTTGAATCAGAATATCCTGAAGTAACTTCAAGATTCCCCTGGTAGGGCATACAGGACATACCAGGTGAGAAGTTCGGCTAAGCCGGAAAGATAGATCGAGTTTACTTTACCCTCTTGATTGACTTTAACTTTAGGACTGAAAGAAGCCGGTAGCAAAGGAAATGGCAGCAATGCTTTATATAACATAACTGCTTTTAGGTCTTCGTTGATCACTTCTGCTTAATTAAAGCACTTCTCTTTCTCGCTTTCTAGGTTTTGAAAGAGAATAGTCAGTTCTTGTGAACGACTCCGATGCTATTGCTATTGAAAAAGAAGAAGACGTTGGAGAAATAAGTGATGCTGCTAAGATCCGCAGTCGATTTAGCTTTAGCTCTTGGGGGAAGGAAACAACAAAGCCTTCTCTTTTTTTAATCGAGATTGCCATTGCCTTGGTGTTCTTTGAATGAGTCCCCCGTTGTTGGTGCTTTAGTATGCGCAATAGGAAATGGCCTAACTAGGAATGGCAGACTCAAGGCGATAACTAGTAGATATCCCAGGAGTTTAGAAAGCTAACGAATTGAACTATGACCATGGGAATGATTATTTAATAAATAAACTACCTCACCCTGTAAACCCTCTTGCCCACCACTAGTCACTCTGTTGGTTAGCTGGGAATGAATGTGAACTAATTCTCCCTACCAACCATATATTTATTCTCTTTCACTCTACGCTACACTCCTACTCTAAGCTAGGCCTGTGCCTGCTGAGCAAGATGCATTGCGATTTCCTCTTCTGTGGACGCACCGGAATGGAATATGATCCGTGACGGGAAGAGAAAGACTTTTTTCTCCGGCAGGCTTTCTCTCGTAAAGCCAAAGACGCCCCAAGACAAGGTACATCTGTTGGGAAGGGGACATGATCAATAGAACCTAGCTGGATTCGGGCTGGGATAGTGGTGCCCATTCCTAACCAGTTTCGAAAAGCGCTCATGCTGGAGGGAGCATCCCCACTTAGTGATCGGTCCGCTAGTTCACGCAAATTCGAAGAAGTTATCACGGACGAGCCACATGCAGGGAAACTTGCACGTGTGGTTCTGGCCGGGCTTTCCTGAGGTATCTAATAACCTTGCTTCTGCTCGCCGCTGGCGCACCTCTCCTAACTATTGCCCATTTATTCTGGAATAATCTTTTTAGGAGGGACAATTTTACATATTTCTGCCAAATCCTTCTATTACGGCTGGTACCATTTCGATGTGTTTCGATTCTTTCGAACAAGAGAGGTTTGATGCTTCTGAATCCATTGTATTAATTCCACTTCCTACTCGCAGTATGCTCTTTATGATCTCGTTTCATGATTCAATTGCCATGTATTTAGCTATTGAGCCTCAAAGTTTATGTTTTTAAGTAATCGCAGCATCAAAAAGAAAGTCTGAATTTTCCACGGAAGCCGGCTCGAAATATTTGATCTTAGGTGCATTTCCCTCTGGAATATTATTGTTTGGGTACGACCGGACAACTACCGATATCTATTAATATCTTTTTTTAGAATGTTGTTGTTAAATATCTATCTATCTATATCGTAAACTATCGGATCGGGTATTACTATTACTTAGTTGTGAAACTTGCAGACCTCATTAGTTGTGATATTGATCTTACGGGGGGAACGAAATTAAAGAATATATAGACTTGTAGAGACCCTCTATCTAGTTGTCTATCTAGGGCGATCGATCTACATCATTAAACACTTATTATCTGCTTTGTAGCTATCTATTGGCGCCTTCTGCTGTGGACATCCTGATAGATAGCAGAAAAAAAAAAATATCATATCATATTGATTTTGTAATATATTAAACACCTATAAAGCAGCTTAGTAGTCGGAAGGAAGCAAAGAAAAGTATGCCCCACATCTATGTAAACAGGGTGGAAGTTCAAAGCATCGAAGATGAGTACATTAAAAATGCATACACGATATCCAAATTTTTATGCCCTATTGAATTGAAGAAGAATACAATTTATAAGCGGTTTAGGTAATGTACATTTATTCTCGCTAGAGTAAGGCGAATCGGATAAGAACAATAATAAATTTTAGCTCGAAGAGTTTGTAGGGAACCCGTGGTCGGCTATCTTATCCTATTGCCTCCCGCTCAGTAGATTAACCTTTTCACTTCATTTTGAAGGCGGACTTAAATAAGCGACATGTTGCCCATTACTTCGTCAGGCAGTCTGTCTTACCAAAACCTTTACAACCGACTTGGTGACTCCTATAGTACAACCAAAGGCTAGTTGCTTGGCGGACTCAAGACTTCTACTACTTGCTCTATCCTTGCTGGCTTACTAACTCTTGCTCTAACTCCCACTCTATTAGATCCCGAATCCACTGCCGAAGGAATAGAAGCCATGCGATGTAGGATTGATGAAACCGAAGTCTTAGCTCTGTTAGAGTCGAAATAACTCAATATCACGTAATGAACCGTGCTTTCAAGCGCTCGACTGAGGTTGCTACCTACAATAAATAGGATAGGTGAGATTTCCGGAAAGCTAGTCTTCTTTTGATAGTAGAGAGAGAAAGAGCTTCTTTCGATAGAGGAAAGGAACTGAGTCACTGTCCCCTTATAATGGTAACATCGCTGAATCCCTCGGAAGATAGTGCATCCGCTTTTGCTCTCGGGCATGCATCAAAGGTAAGTCGGATCTCTGGGTGGCTGACCAGGAGAAGGACTAGCTTAGAAATTCACTTGCTAAAAAGAATCTCGCTGAATGTAAAACATTAATAGACTATCTCTTATTTCGCCTAAAGGCTGGAGTGCAATATCTTAGGTAAAAGATCGCTATGCCACCTAAGTAAAGATCCGCTCTCGAGCTCGAAGTGGAGTGAGTAGTCTTTTTTCCGAATAGCTTTCTTTCTCTTTATTCCTCGAGCCTAGAAAGCAGCCACTAGATAGGATAATGAGCCTCATACCGGGTCCTAAGGAGTGCCCTTATTTGATTCATTCTCATCTCGCTCTTCGAGCTTCGATAGAAGACCAGGAGACCAACCTTTATCTTCGTCCTCGATTCCTTGTTGGTGCTTGATTCTCGAGGTCGGAAGATGAAGAAGAGGTAATATTACATATTCTCTACAGAGTGGGGTGGGAAATGTTCTCGCCACGAAGCCAAGTGGTTCACGCCTAAACAGTACTGAAGGAGTTCTTTCGGACAATTAAGTAAAAGTCATGTCGTGTTGGGCATGCGAGAAGGGAGGTTCGGAGCGGAGGATCTACCGCGTCCAGTCTATTCCGAAGGTGCAAGGCGGTTCCCGATCAACAAGAGGTGGCGGTCCCTCGCCGATAGAGATTTCAACTACATTGAGCCCTGGATTAGGGCGAGTTTCTAGTTTCCGACGTGTCGATGTACAACCGATAGGTGAATGCTTTACCAAACTCGTGTACAACTCCTTTCATGTGTATTGATTTCGCTTATTACATGCTTGGTTTCCTAAAGGATTTCTCCACAGACCCTCGACCAAACAAAAACCGTAAAGCCAAGATCTATATAAAGCGAGGGAAAGAGTACGGATATGCAGCAGAGAAGGAAGAAAGACGAATGCTATGAGAGCTTGGACAGAATAAGGTCTAGGGGAGACCGCCCATTTATCACATGTGAGGGGAAGACTAGTAAAAGATTCGAGCTGTAAACTCACAATATAGACAGAAAAAAATATTGATACCAACCCAACAAACAAGGTACTATGCCTTTCTCTTACAACTAAATAGACAACTAGATAGAGAAACAAGTGTTTTTGGTACAAAATTATTACAAAATTGTAATTATAAGTGAATTGGCATAAGAAGTTGAGCTAGAGAAAATAGATTATAGTTGGGGATAATTAAATGCGAAACAAACTCAATGAAGAAGAGCAAATCAACATAGTAACCCAGTTGGCTCATTCTTCGATTGCTGGCTACCCGATGTCATAAACCCATACCACATTCCAAAGAAGCAAATGAAGGCTTGGTTTGAAAGCTGACCTTATTATTATAAAAAGGGAAAAGGATTTTTTTATAGAGGTTGAGTAAGGGGGGAGACCAATCCCATTGTTTGGAAAGGTTATTACCTAGATTATACTTAAACACTTAGGCAAACCTTTGAATTCAATATATATTCACCCCTACACACGAAATTCCACTCTCCTCTGTCTTACTCAAGTGAATTGGTTTCGAGAGCATTCCGCCAGTTTTTGGCGACTTTCACTTTCAACCCGATTCACCGCCTACGTGCCCTTTACGCCCGATCATTCAAGAACACTTGCCCCTGCCTTACTGCTGGTCGGCACGGAGTTAGCCGGGCTTCTTCCTCGAGTCCTGTCATGATCGCGCGACTCGACTGGAAGAGCTTTACAAGCTGACATTGCCCTTCTTCACTCACGCGATATTGCTTGGATCGGGCTTTCACCCATTGTCCATGATTCCCCACCGCTGCCCCCACCCGTGTCCTAATAATAGAAAATATATACTCGAGGTTGATTGAGGGATTGATATATGTTCATAACCGGACTTCCGCTAGCACGCCCATTCCTAACTGCATAAGAAATCGAACTCGAAACAAAGGCTATGGGGATGGTCGTAGATCGACTTACTAGAACTATACGCATCGATAAATCTAGAAAGAAATTATGATTACGCTATACTATATTATCTAATTCTTTAAAAGCACTTATTCTCCTCGCAGATTTTGAACCCGAGTTGTTTCTTACAGAGCGATCAAGGAACGTAGGCAACCTGGGACCGGCCCCTTACCCTTAGTAAGGCGGCACTTGGGGCGGGCTCAACTATCTCACTTGAAGAAAGATAGACTAGAGAATATAAATAGAAGATAATCTAGTCTAGCGATACTATATATATAGCGGCGTATGACTATTTCAAAATCCAATATATATTATTCTTTCTTTACCGGAGTGGGACACAGGTCTTTTTCCAATTATAGGTGTTTAATTAGTGTTTTTGGGGCATATTCTTTTTTTTTTTCTGTTTCGACCGGACAAGTGTTCAATCTTAAGGCATGCATCGATATTACTGGAAATCAATAAATATCATATGGGACTGGGATATTCTAGTTTATCAACCTCGGAATCTTTCTTATTGACCTTGGACTCGGAATCGACACTTTTAAAACATGTCTACTGACGCCACTGAGGCCTTCAAAACTATATGCGTTCCAAGTCCTCACGTTCGTTCTCCAAGCGCGAAGCAGGGGGTTGAACTCCTACTATCTCGGAGAACAATAATCTGCCCTTTCTTATTATCTTAAGAAGTTCAGGGAGCAAAGGAAGAAAGGGCATACAAGTACGGCTCCAAAGAGTTAATGAGTCCAGTCTCCGGTCTTAAGGACAACCAACTGTCTACTATACAAACAAGGAATAGCGCATCCGGGAATGAATGCATTTCAAAATGAAAGAGAGAAGAAGCAGCTAATGCATCATCAACGAAAGTCACTGAATCAATCGATGCGAGTGTTATACGCCAAGGTCAAGGTATATGCATTCGCCAAGTCAAGGGCTAAAGCATCTCCTTGAACAGAAGATTCAATTCCTTCTTAACGTGAGACACTCGGCTTTTCCAAATTACAATAATAGGTCACTAATAGATCGGGTTCAACGAAAAGATTTAGTTGACTGAATGACTGGTCTAGGGTGAGAATAGCATGTGTTCTCTTCAAACTAGGTTTTCATGGGCGGCCTATTGAGAATCATGAGGTTCTCATATCGTAATCCCTATTCAAACGAGGGAGAAGGAACTGCTAACGAACAATGAGGTGTTCTGTTCTTCCAAAGCAAGATCGCGAAGGGCGATTCTTTTGAAAAGAGTCTTCGTTGAAGTGAACTCCTTTCTAATAGTAGACAGGCAGGTACGTGCTCCGATATAAGGGGGTCAGCTCGGCAAGTAAAGGATATAAGGAAAAAAGCTCATAAAGTCATGACATGCAACCGAGCAAATAGAACCTTCCCTCTCTGCAAGCAAAGAAAGAAGAAGGTGAGCGATTGTAAGGGAGAAGAATGGAAGTGAGAAGCGGCGGATGGGTCGGTCTAGTTCAAAGCCTAAGCTAAGATTGGTCTAGTTTAATAAGCGTACAATTGGTGAAGCTATAAATCGACAGATTGTGGAGTGAAATAGACGTTGGAGTGTACAAAGGAAGAAAGGGCATACAAGTACGGCTCCAAAGAGTTAATGAGTCCAGTCTCCGGTCTCAAGGACAACCAACTGTCTACTATACAAACAAGGAATAGCGCATCCGGGAATGAATGCATTTCAAAATGAAAGAGAGAAGAAGCAGCTAATGCATCATCAACGAAAGCCGCTGAACAACCAACTCGGAATGGGTAGGGTCTCCTCAACTCCGAACTCAACAACCAACTCCCAACTCCTCAACTCCGAACTCAACAACTAACTCCCAACTCCCAACTCAACCTACCTATTCCGAGTTCCTATTTTCCCTTTTCCGATTCCCCTTTTCCTATTTCCCCTTTTCCGATACGACCGTTCTCAACCTACCCATTCCGAGTTCCTCTTTCCAAATTTCCTATTCCCCTTTTTCGATACGACCGTTCCCCCCTCCGTGGTCCCCTTGGCCCCGCTTCGCTCTTTTTCTCTCAAGGTGTAAGAAATTATATAAGTGAGCACAGAAACTCCTACCTTCAATGGGTTCCTCAGACCTGATTGAGTTCATTCTAATTTACCAGGTAATTTACATCGTATAGCTCCGTCTTGGCTGGCTTAGGGTCTCCAACTTCCAAACTAAGGCTAATTACAAATATTTCTTTTTTAAGGTGTGTAACTTTTTGATAAGAAAGGGCAGCAACAAAAAAAAGTCAGTTAGAAGGGCAACCACTGATGTATATTGGAAAAAGAAGCCTAAGTGTTTGCCATTCCTTCGCTCGCCTAAGAAGGAGCTGTGGGACTTTTTGGATCAATTGCTGAGGAGCAGACTCCAATCCATATACTTTTATAGCATAAAACCTTCGGGATCACTTGTTCTTTTACGACTTGATATGGAATCCCGCTTGATAACAATAACAGCCTCCCCTGCTGTGGTTCCGGTGGCCACTCGTACAACCGGTGAACAGGTTCTGTATATTGATTCCCGGCCACCTAAAAACCTCTATCTTCTTGCAATGCCAACTGTTCGCGTTTAGTTAAAAGTAGAACTTAGCGTCGGTATAACGTGTTTCCAGCACAGAAAAGGGATGCATGCAAGTCCCCATATCTTATTTTCTCTGAGCCCTTCTCAACATATTTGAGGCACTGATGGAGAGTGGAGGTCTTCAATACGAATCCGCGAGAGAATCTCAAATTCAATCAAATAGGGCTTAGGACTTGGGCGATGCTTTCTTCTTTTTGTGCAAACACAGCTCAGAACCAAGAACCAGAACCGATGGCCTTATAGGCTTTTCTCAAAGGGCGAATCATTCATTGAGGCCCTTTCGAGAAGCTTTTCCGCTATTCATCTCTCTATTTACCTTTGAAACTCTTCCATCTCTTCTTCCAGCGGGGACATCATAACCAAGTCCTCCACTCTGCACAAGACCATCTCATATTATTAGTTAATCACATATTTAACTTATAAAGTAAGGATTTTAACTGTGGATATTTTCCCATAGTGTGTAAAATTTACATTATGTAACTTATGTACGCCTTCCCTGGATATATATACGAGTTCTTCCTCTGATACACACATAAATACATACAAATATATGTATATAATAAGAGATCTCTTACTAAAAAACAAATACGACTTTCACAATACTATAAATAGACTTTTCACGTATCTACAATATTATTTATCATGTACTTCTGGGACCTAAGACACTCGAAGAATTTTTTCCGTTCTTTGGTTATATATAGAAAGATAGAAATAAAATGACCACAACTTTGGGTATTCACCTAATATTGTTCTCAACTCTATAAAGAAGGGCCTCACCTATTAACAATGATTATAAAAACATTTACATTTTATCTCTATACAAAGTCGTAAAGGGTGAATCGCACTTCATAACATATGAACTTCCGCAGTGAGAACGATTTATATGTATACATGAGAAAAATTAATTAAAATAGCTTAATTTGCTCACTATGACAACACTATCCCTTGCTGCAAATGCAAGAATATCAGCACATGACACAACTCCTTTGCATACGGCTTCTACTCTAGCCTTAATGCTGTCAATCACTTCAAACCCTGCTGGTCCACATGAATATCTATAAAAGCCAACTTGAGGCTGAAACTCTACACTTGTTGCACAAAGCAAAACCATTACTAATGTAATGAATACTTGTATTGGACTCATTTCTCTAGACGTTTGTTAAGCTTAATGCTTGTAATTAACATAAATATATAGAATCATACCAATATATATATATATAGAGAGAGAGAGATAGATAATTGGGAAAAATGTTAAGCCGTTGTATCTATAAAAATTAATTGAAACACCATTATTATTACTTTCGTAGCTGTTGGCAGTAGTGGCGGACATAAAATTAGGCCTTTAATATTTTACAAAAGAGTTTCTACCATTAATATTAAAACATTTATGTACTTGTCAGTTTGAAAATTACGTAATAGCCCCAATTTTATTATAGGCTTTCTCTTTTTGTTTACATAATTCCTATCAACTTTAACTCACATATTATATTTTGAAGTGAATCTTCTCCTAGCGCAGAAGAACAATGAATTATTCAATATATATATGACTCTCCTAATCGTAAGTATACATTTTATCATTCATATTGTTGATGCTGAAAATTTAGTCACCTTTATTTCGAGTAGATCTCTTTGTCGTATCAGACTTCAGCATCATCATTAAATTTATTTTTGGGGAAGTGGCTTGCCAATCACCATGGACGCCTGCTAATGCTAGCAGATTATCACCAATTACCTGAAATCACAAAAGACGGTCAGAGGCATTAGAAGTTTTTCCGGTGTGAAACCTCCGACACTACTAAAAAAGTGTCCTTTACTTATACTAAAATAATGTCACTAATTACTTTTAGTGACACTTATTAATAGTGTCAGTGATCTGGCAGTCAGAAAAATAGTGACACTTGAATGTGGTGTCAGATATTACTATTACTATAGTATTACAGATTTTATGACACTATAGTGATAGAAGTTACTAATAATTATTATGTGTCAAAAGTTTGTATCACTATAGTATTACTAATATTGTAACACTCTTGTAACAGTATTTACAAACAATTATTACATGACAATAGAATACAAATAATAATACTTTAGTGTCAATAATTATTATTACTATAGTATCACGAGTTAGTAATATCAGTAAAACAATCATTCCAATGAAACTGATACTTTATGATACATTTTTAGTATCAATGACTTTTATTAGTTATCATTGTCATTTTAAGTTTTGTCAATCTAATGATATTATTTAAAAAAAATTATTAAAAGTAGGCTAAACTGCTAAAATGAACAATTACATATTAAATTTCTAACAAATTTTAAATAAGTCTGAATCAAACTTTAATACAAATATAATAGTAAAAAAAACATGTCAAATATAATTTAAAATCAACATAGTGACATTTTGGAGAAATCAAAACAAATATTTCAAATATAATTTGAAATCAACATAATGACAATGAATTACAATCATTCAGTTATCCCACAAACATCTACTCCCCGACCTTTGCCTTTCCCTTCACCTTCCCTACCTACAAGTGCATCATATAGATTTAATTAGCTAGCATGCTATACAAATCAATTCTCATATATTCACAAGAAATTACATATAAAATTTCTAACAAATTTTAAATAAGTCTGAATCAAACATTAATACAAATACAATAGTAAAAAAAATATGTCAAATATAATTAAAATCAACATAGTGACATTTTGGAGAAATCAAAACAAATATTTCAAATATAATTTGAAATCAACATAATGACAATGAATTACAATCATTCAGTTATCCCACAAACATCTATTCCCTGACCTTTGCCTTTCCCTTCACCTTCCCTACCTACAAGTGCATCATATAGATTTAATTAGCTAGCATGTTATACAAATCAATTCTCATATATTCACAAGAAAAAAAAAAGTATACTGGACAAACCAAACTAAATAAATATAATAACTATAAGAAAAATGATATTTATTCGCGAAGGGACAAAATGGTAAGTTGGCAAGCTAATGATAGGATAAAGAGTACTGTTGTTGGCTTACTGAACAGTGGACTTTCTGGTTATTCTTTTAACCATGGTGATATCGGATGTTATTGTGCAGTAAACTTACCTCTAATCAAATACAGAAGAAGTGAGGAGTTGCTGTTGCGATGGATGGAGCTAAATGCTTTCACTACAGTTTTCCGGACCCATCAAGTTAAAAATTCTTTTCCAGAAATTCTTATACCTGCATTAACATTGACATTATCATTATCAGCATCTTTTGTGAGTGAAAAGCAAATGAGTTATTACACTCAGCTAACCCATTTACATGCAGGGCAACAAACCATCCTTGAACTGCCAGTTCTACTCAAACCAACAAACATTATACCATTTTGCACGATTTGCTAAAGTATATAGAGCATGGAAATTGTACATAATAGAACTTGTAAAGGTGATACATCCATTCAGTTCAACCCAACATCTTTAGTGTAAAATCTAACAAATCTCTTTCTCGCTTTCTAACAGAAGTCGCTAAAAAGGCTCGACATGGTGCGGAGATTCGATTACGGCAGTTTTGGTGGGCACTTAGATCTTAGTTGTGCCAATCTTTGACAAAGGAAAGAAGAAAGTCGAGTTTATTTTCCATTTGGGAAACCAAAGACTTGGCAACATATTTGGACAGGAAAGAAATTTACTGAGGCAAGGTTGTCAAGCTTGGGTGGACGCTCCAATTGGCTATCTCGCTGTATTTGTTAAGGCTGATTCTATTGTTGGAGAAACTTTTAGGCAAAACTTAGCAAATTCAGACATTTTTTAAGAAAGCATGACAAAAGGAGGGATGGTTTCTTAGTTACGTTTCAATGAATAGTTTGATTTCTGCAACAACATTTAACTTAAATAGTAATAAACACTTCCTATGTTATTAGAAAAGTATATATTCTAGTCCATGATCAAGTAGTAGTTACTCTCATTTTGGCTACCTAATTAATCATTGGTACTCATTTTAACATTCTTCTTTTCCTAATTGCTCAACATGCTAATTGATAGCTCATTCTTCACAACACAATAATCTTGGACTATTAAGCGATGGACATTTAACATGCTAGAAGCAGCTAGAGCACATCTCTATAGGAGATTTTGACTTTGAACTATACCAGAAGGGAATTAATTTGAACCAGATTCTGAAAAGTGCACTCACATATGATCTAGACTTAAATCAATATTACAATTTTAGTGGGATTGAAAACTAATAGAATACGAACAACATAAATATGCAACATTTTTCTTCCAAACATCACCTTTGCACTCACCTCTCGCTCCTGTGAGTATTATCCAAAGCCAAGAATCCAACACGCCGTTAGAAGAACTTGCAGTGCCAACTTCGAATAATTCTCTTGTCTGCACCAGCAGATAACACAATCTGCTTCTACTGCATCCCAGCAACTCCCATAACAGCTGAAGAAACTACAGAGCTGCAGTTGATCTAATTCTTCTAAGTCGGTTTGGTAAATCTTTGCCAACGTGTCACTTTCAGCCACCTCAGCATCAAACAAGCTCAGCACATTTGCTCAAGTCAACAGGATTTCAGCATCATATTAAGATACTCTAATAGAGTAATGGTAGTTAAAGATAAAATGGCAAATAATCCGATAAAATAGCAAATAATCCGTCAATCTCAAGCTCTATTTACAGCTACATTTAAATTCCAGCCAATTCAAGTGTTACATCAAAATCGACAACAAAAATGTTTCTTGTTCGTCGATCACACATCAGCTTCCACATACATAATCAAAATTCAAAACAAACAAATGAATCGTTACCTCGTCCTTCAGGGTCTTATCAATTTCTAGAGATTCTAAACGCTGATTTTCAATATCATTGCTCCAACACTCTTCTTTCTCTATCAAAAACAAACACAAATGAACTCCAATTTTGAAACAAACAAATTATATTCAAAAAAATTAAAAAAAAATAATAATAAAAATAAAATTCACCTTCAGATGAAAACAGAGAGGACAAGCGATTTTTCGATATTACAGGTTCCTAATCAAAACAACCAGAAACACAAAATCTTGAGTCAAGTAATTTCTAGCATAAACTCTAAAAATAGAACCAAAATGAAGCTCACGGTGTGTTTATTGGGCGAGTAGTATGAGAAATACTGACGCGATCGTCTCGATACGAAAGCAATCAAGAAACAGCCCATGGCTCTCGAAACGGTGACGTCTAGGAAACTCACTACCGATCTGCAAACACGACCGATTTCTCGATGATTCAGCAATGAGCTTATCATAATATCATATCTATCGTCTCTTGATTTTACTCTTGTCAGTGTCAATAATGAAACCCTACCTTTCTTTCTTTTCTTTTTTAGCTTTTAATTTCTTTTTGGGGGATTTTAATTAATTGGCCAATTAACAATAGTGAGAAGAGTTGTTGCATCGTTTTTGAAATTTGAACTAACCCGAACGGGGGAAAACAAATTGTTATATACTTAACTTACTTTAATTTTTAATTGTTGTATACTATTTAATGTAACTTAAAAGATTAAAATGAAACTCTTGGCCCAGAGGTTTAATGTTTAAAATTGAGTAATTTATGCTTTAGAGCTTTTGGGTTCGATTCGTCATAGGTACAAAATTAAAATTTTATTTTTTAACTACTAATACCTTAGTGTCACAAATTTCTAATGTTTAATTTATTGATACACTAGTATCAGTAATTTATGACACTTATTTGTTAAAAGCGGAAAATAGTATATATGTATATAATTACTGACACTTTGTAAAAAGTGTCAGTAAACTAAGTGTCAGTAATTATCATTTTTCTAGTAGTACGACGCTCAAGTCAGTAATCGGGTATGAGAAAAACCTTTGCCACTTCTCATACGGCTTCATTCATATTTATTTCTAGCTGTGGGTTTTCTCAATATAGTGAACAGGAAAAAATGATTTATTTTCCTAGAGGAGAAGAGTTTTTGCCATTATGGAAGAGATCCTCAAAATAAATAAATCCATCCAAATAAATAATCATAATTATCATAACTCCCATGATTATAATTGTTGCAACCCTCATAATTATAATCATTAATGTACTAATAAGCACCATAATAAACATAATAATGATCACTTAAACAATAACCATAATATAATTTATCATAATAATTTTCATAATAATGACTATATTAATTATCATTTATTGTTTGTATCTGGTCGAGATAATTAGAATTACCCCCTAATCGAAGTATTCTGCTCAAAGTTACTAGGTAATTATCTGCTCCAAATAATATGTTCACCTGATCGAGGTGCTTTGCTCCAGATGATCTACTCATCTGATAGAGGTGATTTTCTCCAGATGAACTGTTTACCAAATCGAGATAATCTGCTCTAGATGATCTGTTCACCTGATTAAGGTGCTCTGTTCCAGATGATCTGCTCACCTGGTCGAGTTGCTCTGTTCCAAATGATCTGCTCACCTGGTTGAGGTGATCTGCTCCAGATGATCTGTTCACCTGACCGAGGTGCTCTGTTTGAGCTTATCAAATAACTATTTAGTTATAGTAGTCTGCTTGAGGCCATTCTGATTTTTTTCTCAAACACATATTATACATACTAAAAATTTGTTTTGGTTGATCTTATATAAGATCTTAAGTCTGCCTCTCAGCGTTGAACTAATTTTTCAATAATAAAATAAAGAACTATGTCTTATATAATTTAAAATTAAAATAAATATGAATGCAACTAGTGAAAAATAGATGAAACATAGTCAAGTATATTTTAATAAAGATAAAATACCTTTTAGATATATCTATTTTAAAAATATATAGAGTATTTAGATAATTTGCTCAAAGCTTAAGGGTATGTTTGGGATTAAAGTTGCGCAGTTATACCTTTTAAACTACAGCACTAAAGTATTTGGTAAACACTAAGTATTGTAGCTTAGAAGTTATATTAATATGATTTTTTAATTGTATGATACAAAATATATTATATTTTTAATAATTTTGTCAAATTTATTATTTAAAAATTATATTTACTACATATTATTAAATTTTATTTTATAATTATAATTTTTTTTAAAAGTTTAAGTATCTCAATTTCAAACATAACATTTGACCGAGATTTTTGTAAATGATCAGTGGAAATTAAAATGTTATGATATGATTGGTTGAGTTCAATGCCGTCACAAAAAGCAATTCTATGTTTGACGCATTCACGTATGAGAGGGAAACATATATCATGAGGTGTTTGTTAATTGCTTTACGTTACAAAAAAAATAAATATAAGTTGTTGTAAGGTGCGTGGGCTGTGGGCATTACTTTGAACACAAGAACTACTTATCAAGTAATTAAGGTAATAAACTAGGATATGTTATTAATATATAAAATTATTATTGTGCTGAAGACAATTTACGCTATTTACTCGCACATTTTTTCATTTATTTGGCTAGATGAAAATGAAATTGAAATAATAATAATAATAATAAAATTAATCTCAAGTGATTTATCAATAATCATTTAGTTAGTTGATTGTCATCCTCTCTTCTTAACTCTGAGATAAAAATTTTATTTTTATAGATTTACAAGTAATTTACATTTTATATAATAATATTAAAAAAATTCTTTACATGATTTGAAAATGAGAAATCCAATGATATCTTTTTCAGATAGAGATATACACGAAATTCGTAATTGGTTAGCAATATACATGGTGTGATTAATTCGGATATGTTCCCTTTTGGTCCATTTAAGGAAAGCTTGGACACAAAACGCGTTGCAGGGAGATAATATCTTATATATTATATAAACTTAGAGAAAAAGTTTATCTCCTAATTTTTTTTTTTAATTATTCTTATTTTTTAATAATTGATTAAATATGTAATAATTATACTAATTTTTTCAATAAACATATACATTTAACCGATCGAAGACTAGAAAAGAAAAAAAAATTAGGAAAAAAATCGGCAATTGCAAAACCAGCAATTGCAAACAACTGCAGCAACTTTAAAACCCAAAAAAAAAAGCAACAGGAAAATAGTAAACAGTAAAAAACAGAAAACAACAAAAAAAAGCAAACATAAAATAGCTAAAATGTAAAGGGCAGCTGCAGCAATTGCAAAACCAGAAAAAAAAAAACAAACAGCATCAGTAACAACTATAGAACCCATAAAAATAACAAACGGAATTAGCAACAACTATAGAACCCAGAAAAAATAGCAAACAGTAGTAGCAGCATCTACAGAACCCCAAAAAATAGCTAACAATAGTAGCAGCAACTATGGAACCTAGAAAAAAAAACTAACAATAGTAGCAGCAACTATGGAACCTAGAAAAAATAGCAGACAACAGCTGCAAACTAAAAAAAAAAATGGCAAAACAGCAACTATAAACCCAGAAAAATAGTTAAACAGCAGCATAATTGTAGCAACAAAATTATATGCCCAGTAGAAGCAATCTATAAAGTAGTAATACTAATTTAGTTCATTGAATTACAATTGGGAGCAAAAACTTGTGCTATTTTGTTGAAGCAATTCCTGAAAACTTTTTCGTTGAAATTCTTCATGACGTATCCATGGCGTTGGATTGGACGTTGAATTAGACAAATTGCAACTTTGAAATTCCAACTGCGTAAAGTCATTATGACATAATTTAACAATTTATCATGTTAAATTATTTAATAGATATTACTTCTGGTCACAAAGATAAATTAGATTAAATTTACTTACCGAATAAGGTTTATAACCAACTGATGAACAAGGAGTATTGTTAATCATATGAAGCAAATGTGTAGGTGCCTGCATGTGATATACAAGTTAAATTCAACACTTATCGATATTAATAACTTGTAATTAACTAGAAATATGAACTAATTTATTAACAATATTACCTAAGAAGTTTGAGAGTTCAATGGACGATTATTCCACTTTTTTTTCCTAGCCAAGGCCTTCTCCAAGCTGCTTTTAATTCTACTTCTTCCACGCAATGACTTTCTTCTTTAATCCAGTTGCTTTAACAATATTGGCATCTTGTACACGTTCCTTATCAGTACTACTTCGATGCTCTTCAAAAGGCAATTCATTACCTTTGTCATTCATATTACCATCCATTTTTTAACATAAAATGTCTTCAACTAATTTTGACAACTTACTTGCATGTTCATTCACTAGATTATAATCTCTTTCACTCTCTACTTGCTATTTTGGTGAAGGCAGAACATAAAAATCTGTATCGACATGTTTGTTGTAATTTAGGATCTGCTTGGATTTCATAGCCGTGCATGTCCTGCACACGTTCTGCCCTTGCATGCTTTGTCCACCTCTTCAAGATATACCGGTCAGGAATTTCTTTGATATTCAAGTTATCTTTAAGAATCTTGATTATTTGACTGCATATTATTCCTTCCATCTCAAACAACCTACAACTACAAGATAATGTGTCATTACCTTCCCTTTTCACATACCGCTCCTTAGAGTTATCATCCGTAATAACAGTATAAAGAAAATTCTCACCATCTTTAACACAATTTTTCATAGACAAATCAATAGCCTCTACAAATTGATCTTGAAAATCTTCAAATATCGTCTTACTGTAAATTTCCCTCTCTTGAGTTAACATCTTAACATAGACTTTTGGATTGACCATCCGGTAACACATATTGTATTCTGCTTCCAATTCCTTGTACCGTTTATCATTGACCATTCTTTCAAAATGCATAAAAACTTGATCCACATTAAGGTCTGACTTCAAATAGTCTTTCAAACTAACATTAAAGCTTTCAGTGAGTTGGGTGCTTTTCATTTTAGCAGACCATGCTCTTCTAACATATGCATAAGCCCATTTCTCTCACAACTCAAATATGCTTTTAAGCCAATTATTGTCATGCACATCATATACATCAAGCATATTATTCAAAGCAGTTAAAAATTCGTTTTTTTCTTCAATAGAATCCATAAAATTGGTAAAACGCTCTTCACCCCACCAGGACCTTTGAAAATAGAGTTTACATGCTTCAAGGCATTCTGCATCATATGCAAAGTTCAAAGCCTATGGTATGTGCTAGGCATTAGTTGTAAAATAGCCTTAGCCATTGCAGCATCTTGATCTGTAAATATTGTTTTTGGAGCTTTTCCAGACATCGCCTGTAAAAATGTTTTAAACAACCATACAAATGAATCAACTGTCTCATCATACATTAAAGCTGCCCCCCCAAACACTACAGTTTCCCAATGATGATTAAATCCCACAAACACAGCAAATGGTCGATTGGCTGGTCGATTGGCTTTATTAACTTTATAAGTTGTATCAAAACTAACAGCATTCCCAAATTGACCATAATTAATTATGATTCTAGCGTCTGCCCAAAACATATTCGTAATTTTTTCTTCGTTGTCCAATTGTACAGAAGAAAAAAATGATGGATTTTTCAGTCTTTGCTGAGAAAAACACTTCAACACACATCCCGCTTCTCCATATGCCTTTTTTTTATCTTGTTGATCTCGTATAATTCTTTTGATCTTGTTTCGTGTACCTAAGACAATCTCTTCCACCTACTTGTTTACCCATTAACTCGAATGTAGACTTGAGTGAGATTCCAGAGTCTTCAGCCAAGTCTATTTCGATTGCTTGAGATGCTGATATTCTTCGTTGAGAGGGTAAAATATGGGCACATTCTTCCTTTACCAGAGGATGATTATAAATTTCAACAAAATGATAATCATAATAATTTTGTTTCTTCTTGTCCAATTTAATACGCAAATGAGCATTACAACCCGTCCTTGTTTCTGCTCTAGTTTTTTTTGAAAATAAATCTCTCTTATCCCTCTTATGAAATCCCTCATTAGAACAAACAAATATTCTTGAAGTCATTTCACCCGTTTTCTTGTTCTTAGAAAATGCCTCTTTTCTGATACTAAATCCCATTTTCAGTGCATACTTATTGTAGAAATCATATGCTAATTGCTCAGTTTCAAATTCCATTTCAAGCTTCGGCTTTCCATACAAATCAGTCAAGCATTCTAAAGCCATAACAAGAAGCCTGTATCAATATACAAGATAAATAGAGAAGACAATTGTTTAAATTAATTGTAGAACAGATCCACAAAAAAGACGAACATCAAGAAAAAGTAAACAAATGAAAAATTGAGATTAAGATGCAAACCTTATTGTCCGATTGCTCAAATTGTTTTTCTTTTGTAATTTGCTGGAGATTCAACATTAATGTCGAAAGAGATGAGAGGGAAAAATTTGCGGGAAAGAATTTGACAACAATCACGTGAGTTTAGATGTCTATTTAAAGAAAAATTAATTAAAATAAAATTCTAGCCATCTTATTTTTTTAATAACACATGTCAGTAAATCTTTAAAAGCATAGGAATGCTGGGACATAAATAAACCAAGAGAGGATCTGGATCCTCTAAGGAAATAAACTCACGCATTTATTTAAAAAAGAAAGAGAGAAAGAAAGAAAGAAATAAACTCACGCATGCCTTATGGTTACAATTTTATTATATGTCAACCGATTCTCATCAGAGTACAAAATGCTAATTAGAAGACTAATTTTTATATAATTTAATAGCCATGGTCATTTTGTGAGCAATATATATAGACGAGACGATTTATGATTACCAATTGATCTAGCTATATAATACTGTAATCTAATCCTTAGTTTTCCAGTTTATATATAAATTTGATAACCTTTCACTGGGCTCCGCTCCATTGTCATCCTAATCAGCAGCCTATAAGCATCGTAGATAAGACGATTTATCATTACAAGTTGATCTTGCTATTAATAAATATAGTAATTCGCTATACATATACATGTGTGTGTATGTGTGTTAGGCTATGCTTTCTTGCTGTTGATAACCCTACAATTGGCTCGAATTTCTCCAGCTTGACCAGTTAAAACACCAATTTGGCCCATCTTGACCATGGCAACAGCAAATTTGTTTTCCCAAAGCCAAGGGTGTGAAGCATATTGTTTAACTCGATACGATATTGCTGGGTCAGTAAGCAGAGTTTGGTCTGAAGTAAAGAGCCCTCGATTGCATAGAATATCAACATAGTAACTGACATCGTTGACGCTTGGACTAGCTGGGTTCATTGGTACCACCAAGTTTGAGTTATTGTTACCTTTTGGGCACTTCTTCTTCAACTCAACTGCATACAAGGGGTTTAAACTAGGGTCCTGCTCCTTTGTTCCATTGAAATTGTATAATCTGTCAGCGAAGGAATTGCAATGAGAGCGCCCAATGGTGTGTGCTCCTGCATGCAATACTTGTATTTCATTTTTAAAATGATTAATTTACTTTGAAAATAATTAGTTAGCATTTAATTAATAAGAAGCAATAAATAACTAAAAATTACCGGAAAGTACAACCATATCTTCTTGTCTTAAGCCCTTATTTGCAAAGCTTTGAGTGAGTTGTTTCACATTAAATGTTGGCGGAGGTAAATTCTTTGTTGCCTCGGAGGCCTTTGAAACTCTTCCATCTCTTCTTCCAGCGGGGACATCATAACCAAGTCCTCCACTCTGCACAAGACCATCTCATATTATTAGTTAATCACATATTTAACTTATAAAGTAAGGATTTTAACTGTGGATATTTTCCCATAGTGTGTAAAAATTACATTATGTAACTTATGTACGCCTTCCCTGGATATATATATGAGTTCTTCCTCTGATATACACACATAAATACATACAAATATATGTATATAATAAGAGATCTCTTACTGAAAAACAAATACGACTTTCACAATACTGTAAATAGACTTTTCACGTATCTACAATATTATTTATCATGTACTTCTGGGACCTAAGACTCTCGAAGAATTTTTTCCGTTCTTTGGTTATGTATAGAAAGATAGAAATAAAATGACCACAACTTTAGGTATTCACCTAATATTGTTCTCAACTCTATAAAGAAGGGCCTCACCTATTAACAGTACTATAAAAACATTTACATTTTATCTCTATACAAAGCTGTAAAGGGTGAATCTGCACTTCATAACATATGAACTTCCGCAGCTGAGAACGATTTATATGTATACATGAGAAAAATTAATTAAAATAGCTTAATTTGCTCACTATGACAACACTATCCCTTGCTGCAAATGCAAGAATATCAGCACATGACACAACTCCTTTGCATACGGCTTCTACTCTAGCCTTAATGCTGTCAATCACTTCAAACCCTCGCAGACTTGGGTTATTGGCAGGAGAGTCTTTCTCTGCTTTGTTTGAGTGAGTTGAGTCGATAAGCACCGATGCATCACAACCCTAAATTTATCAATATAGAAAAATAATTAATCTATTTAACTAAGAGAAAAAACAAGATAATTTTAATTTGTATGTATATATCCTTGCCCTAACAAAGCAATCATGAAAATGCATTCTCAAGAGCCCGGCGGCTATTCCTTTATCCTTCATGAACGCTTTTCTAATCTCATCTTTAACAATAAACTCTGCTGGTCCACATGAATATCTATAAAAGCCAACTTGAGGCTGAGACTCTACACTTGTTGCGCAAAGCAAAACCATTACTAATGTAATGAATACTTGTATTGGACTCATTTCTCTAGACGTTTGTTAAGCTTAATGCTTGTAATTAACATAAATATATAGAATCATACCAATATATATATATATATATAGAGAGAGAGATAATTGGGAAAAATGTTAAGCCGTTGTATCTATAAAACTTAATTGAAACACCATTATTATTACTTTCGTAGCTGTTGGCAGTAGTGGCGGACATAAAATTAGGCCTTTAATATTTTACAAAAGAGTTTCTACCATTAATATTAAAACATTTATGTACTTGTCAGTTTGAAAATTTCGTAATAGCCCCAATACATTTATGTACTTGTCAGTTTGAAAATTTCGTAATAGCCCCAATTTTATTATAGGCTGTCTCTTTTTGTTTACATAATTCCTATCAACTTTAACTCACATATTATATTTTGAAGTGAATCTTCTCCTAGCGCAGAAGAACAATGAATTATTCAATATATATATGACTCTCCTAATCGTAAGTATACATTTTATCATTCATATTGTTGATGCTGAAAATTTAGTCACCTTTATTTCGAGTAGATCTCTTTGTCGTATCAGACTTCAGCATCATCATTAAATTTATTTTTGGTTAAGCGGCTTGCCAATCACCATGGGCGCCTGCTAATGTTTGCAGATTATCACCAATTACCTGAAATCACAAAAGACGGTCAGAGGCGTTAGAAGTTTTTCCGGTGTGAAACCTCCGACACTACTAAAAAAGTGCCCTTTACTTATACTAAAATAATGTCACTAATTACTTTTAGTGACACTTATTAATAGTGTCAGTGATCTGGCAGTCAGAAAAATAGTGACACTTGAATGTGGTGTCAGATATTACTATTACTATAGTATTACAGATTTTATGACACTATAGTGATAGAAATTACTAATAATTATTATGTGTCAAAAGTTTGTATCACTATAGTATTACTAATATTGTAACACTCTTGTAACAGTATTTACAAACAATTATTACATGTCAATAGAATACAAATAATAATACTTTAGTGTCAACAATTATTATTACTATAGTATCACGAGTTAGTAATATCAGTAAAACAATCATTCCAATGAAACTGATACTTTATGATACATTTTTAGTATCAATGACTTTTATTAGTTATCATTGTCATTTTAAGTTTTGTCAATCTAATGATATTATTTAAAAAAGAATATTAAAAGTAGGCTAAACTGCTAAAATAAACAATTACATATTAAATTTCTAACAAATTTTAAATAAGTCTGAATCAAACCTTAATACAAATATAATAGTAAAAAAAATGTCAAATATAATTTAAACTCAACATAGTGACAGTTTGGAGAAATCAAAACAAATATTTCAAATATAATTTGAAATCAACATAATGACAATGAATTACAATCATTCAGTTATCCCACAAACATCTACTCCCCGACCTTTGCCTTTCCCTTCACCTTCCCTACCTACAAGTGCATCATATAGATTTAATTAGCTAGCATGCTATACAAATCAATTCTCATATATTCACAAGAAATTACATATAAAATTTCTAACAAATTTTAAATAAGTCTGAATCAAACATTAATACAAATATAATAGTAAAAAAAATATATCAAATATAATTTAAAATCAACATAGTGACATTTTGGAGAAATCAAAACAAATATTTCAAATATAATTTGAAATCAACATAATGACAATGAATTACTATCATTCAGTTATCCCACAAACATCTATTCCCCAACCTTTGCCTTTCCCTTCACCTTCCCTACCTACAAGTGCATCATATAGATTTAATTAGCTAGCATGCTATACAAATCAATTCTCATATATTCACAAGAAATTACATATAAAATTTCTAACAAATTTTAAATAAGTCTGAATCAAACATTAATACAAATATAATAGTAAAAAAAACATGTCAAATATAATTTAAAATCAACATAGTGACATTTTGGAGAAATCAAAACAAATATTTCAAATATAATTTGAAATCAACATAATGACAATGAATTACAATCATTCAGTTATCCCACAAACATCTACTCCCCGACCTTTGTCTTTCCCTTCACCTTCCCTACCTACAAGTGCATCATATAGATTTAATTAGCTAGCATGCTATACAAATCAATTCTCATATATTCACAAGAAAAAAAAAGTATACTGGACAAACCAAACTAAATAAATATAATAACTATAAGAAAAATGATACTTATTCGCGAAGGGACCAAATGGTAAGTTGGCAAGCTAATGATAGGATAAAGAGTGCTGTTGTTGGCTTCATCGAGCGATGGACTTTCTGGTTATTCTTTTAACCATGGTGATATCGGATGTTACTGTGCAGAGAAACTTACCTCTAATCAAATATAGAAGAAGTGAGGAGTTGCTGTTGCGATTGATGGAGCTAAATGCTTTCACCACGCTTTTCCGGACCCATCAAGTTAAAAATTCTTTTCCGTAAATTCTTATACCGCATTAACATTGACATTATCATTATCAAGCATCTTTTGTGAGTGAAAAGCAAATGAGTTATTACACTCAGCTAACCCATTTACATGCAGGGCAACAAACCATCCTTCAACTGCCAGTTCTACTCAAACCAACAAACATTATACCATTTTGCACGATTTGCTAAAGTATATAGAGCATGGAAATTGTACATAATAGAACTTGTAAAGGTGATACATCCATTCAGTTCAACCCAACATCTTTAGTGTAAAATCTAACAAATCTCTTTCTCGCTTTTTAACAGGAAGCTGCTAAAAAAGGCCTGACATGGTGCAGAGATTCAGTTACCAGCAGTTTTTGGTGGGCACTTAGACCTTTGCACTCACCTCTCGCTCCTGTGAGTATTATCCAAAGCCAAGAATCCAACACGCCGTTAGAAGAACTTGCAGTGCCAACTTCGAATAATTCTCTTGTCTGCACCAGCAGATAACATAATCTGCTTCTACTGCATCCCAGCAACTCCTATAATAGCTGAAGAAACTACAGAGCTGCAGTTGATCTAATTCTTCTAAGTCGGTTTGGTAAATCTTTGCCAACGTGTCACTTTCAGCCACCTCAGCATCAAACAAGCTCAGCACATTTGCTCAAGTCAACAGGATTTCAGCATCATATTAAGATACTCTAATAGAGTAATGGTAGTTAAAGATAAAATAGCAAATAATCCGATAAAATAGCAAATAATCCGCCAATCTCAAGCTCTATTTACAGCTACATTTAAATTCCAGCCAATTCAAGTGTTACATCAAAATCGACAACAAAAATGTTTCTTGTTCGTCGATCACACATCAGCTTCCACATACATAATCAAAATTTAAAACAAACAAATGAATCGTTACCTCGTCCTTCAGGCTCTTATCAATTTTTGGAGATTCCAAAGGCTGATTTTCAATATCATTGCTCCAACACTCTTCTTTCTCTATCAAAAACAAACACAAATGAACTCCAATTTTGAAACAAACAAATAATATTCAAAAAAATTAAAAAATAATAATAAAAAAAACAAAATTCACCTTCAGATGAAAACAGAGAGGACAAGCGATTTTTCGATATTACAGGTTCCTGATCAAAATAAGCAGAAACACAAAATCTTGAGTCAAGTAATTTCTAGCATAAACTCTAAAAATTGAACCAAAATGAAGCTCACGGTGTGTTTATTGACGCGAGTAGTATGAGAAATACGACGCGATCGTCTCCGATCACGAAAGCAATCAAGAAAGCAGCCCATGGCTCTCGAAACGATGACGTCTAGGAAACTCACTCACCGATCTGCAAACACGACCGATTTCTCGATGATTCAGCAATGAGCTTATCATAATATCATATCTATCGTATCTTGATTTTACTCTTGTCAGTGTCAATAATGAAACCCTACATTTCTTTCTTTTCTTTTTTAGCTTTTAATTTCTTTTTGGGGGATTTTAATTAATCGGCCAATTAACATCAGTGAGAAGAGTTGTTGCATCGTTTTTGAAATTTGAACTAACCCGAACGGGGGAAAACAAATTGTTATATACTTAACTTACTTTAATTTTTAATTGTTGTATACTATTTAATGTAACTTAAAAGATTAAAATGAAACTCTTGGCCCAGAGGTTTAAAGTTTAAATTGAGTAATTTATGCTTTAGAGCTTTTGGGTTCGATTTGTCATAGGTACAAAATTAAAATTTTATTTTTTAACTACTAATACCTTAGTGTCACAAATTTCTAATGTTTAATTTATTGACACACTAGTATCAGTAATTTATGACACTTATTTGTTAAAAGCGGAAAATAGTACATATGTATATAATTACTGACACTTTGTAAAAAGTGTTAGTAAACTAAGTGTCAGTAATGACCATTTTTCTAGTAGTGCGACGCTTAAGTCAGTAATCGGGTATGGGAAAAACCTTTGCCACTTCTCATGCGGCTTCATTCATATTTATTTCTAGCTGAGGGTTTTCTCAGTATAGTGAACAGGAAAAAATGATTTATTTTCCTAGAGGAGAAGAGTTTTTGCCATCATGGAAGAGATCCTCAAAATAAATAAATCCATCCAAATAAATAATCATAATTATCATAACTCCCATGATTATAATTGTTGTAACCCTCATAATTATAATCATTAATGTACTAATGAGCACCATAATAAACATAATAATGATCACTTAAACAATAACCATAATATAATTTATCATAATAATGACTATATTAATTATCATTTATTGTTCATATCTGGTCGAGATAATTAGAATTACCCCCTAATCGAAGTATTCTGCTCAAAGTTACTAGGCAATTATCTGCTCCAGATAATCTGTTCACCTGATCGAGGTGATCTGCTCTAGATGATCTACTCATCTGATAGAGGTGCTTTTCTCCAGATGAACTGTTCACCAGATCGAGATAATCTGCTCTAGATGATCTGTTCACCTGATTAAGGTGCTCTGTTCCAGATGATCTGTTCACCTGGTCGAGTTGCTCTGTTCCAAATGATCTGCTCACCTGGTTGAGGTGATCTGCTCCAGATGATCTGTTCACCTGACCGAGGTGCTCTGTTTGACCTTATCAAATAACTATTTAGTTATAGTAGTCTGCTTGAGGCCATTCTGATTTTTTTCTCAAACACATATTATACATACTAAAAATTTGTTTTGGTTGATCTTATATAAGATCTTAAGTCTGCCTCTCAGCGTTGAACTAATTTTTCAATAATAAAATAAAGAACTATGTCTTATATAATTTAAAATTAAAATAAATATGAATGCAACTAGTGAAAAATAGATGAAACATAGTCAAGTATATTTTAATAAAGATAAAATACCTTTTAGATATATCTATTTTAAAAATATATAGAGTATTTAGATAATTTGCTCGAAGCTTAAGGGTATGTTTGGGATTAAGGTTGCGTAGTTATACCTTTTAAACTACAGCACTAAAGTATTTGGTAAACACTAAGTATTGTAGCTTAGAAGTTATATTAATATGATTTTTTAATTGTATGATACAAAATATATTATATTTTTAATAATTTTGTCAAATTTATTATTTAAAAATTATATTTACTACATATTATTAAATTTTATTTTATAATTATAATTTTTTTTAAAAGTTTAAGTATCTCAATTTCAAACATAACATTTGACCGAGATTTTTGTAAATGATCAGTGGAAATTAAAATGTTATGATATGATGGTTGAGTTCAATGCCGTCACAAAAAGCAATTCTATGTTTGACGCATTCACGTATGAGAGGGAAACATATAGCATGAGGTGTTTGTTAATTGCTTTACGTTACAAAAAAAATAAATATAAGTTGTTGTAAGGTGCGTGGGCTGTGGGCATTAGTTTGAACGCAAGAACTACTTATTAAATAATTAAGGTAATAAACTAGGATATGTTATTAATATATAAAATTATTATTGTGCTGAAGACAATTTACGCTATTTACTTGCACATTTTTTCATTTATTTGGCTAAATGAAAATGAAATTGAAATAATAATAATAATAATAAAATTAATCTCAAGTGATTTATCAATAATCATTTAGTTAGTTGATTGTCATATTCTCTTCTTAACTCTGAGATAAAAATTTTATTTTTATAGATTTACAAGTAATTTACATTTTATATAATAATATTAAAAAAATTCTTTACATGATTTGAAAATGAGAAATCCAATGATATCTTTTTCAGTTAGAGATATACACGAAATTCGTAATTGGTTAGCAATGGACGTGGTGTGATTAATTCGGATATGTTCCCTTTTGGTCCATTTAAGGAAAGCTTGGACACAAAACGCGTTGCAGGGAGATAATATCTTATATCTTATATATTATATAAACTTGAGAAAAAGTTTATCTCTTAATTTTTTTTTCTTCTAATTATTCTTATTTTTTAATAATTGATCAAATATGTAATAATTATGTTAATTTTTTCAATAAATATATACATTTGACCGATCATTGACAAATAAAGAAGACTAGAAAAGAAAAAAAATTAGGAAAAAATCCTAATCCATAAACTTGAATAGATTTTAATATAACATCAAAATATACGGAGTTATTTATGGTTTGAAGAAAGCAATATGTTAGATGATATTTATGTCATTGTAATCAAAGTCACTTCTTATTTGTCCGAATAGGGGCATTTGATTGAATGAATTCAACTGGTCAGGTTCGAGTTCTTAAAGTTTTGTCTACATCCCTACCTATTTAAAAAATAAATAATAAAAAAGTCACTTATATTTAATGTATGTGAGATTAGTGCGTCAATTGTAACTCAAAATTACTTTTATTAGGTAAGCAACCATTCCACCTTAACTTTCCATCACTGTTAGGTAACGGGCCAGCTTCACACAAACGAAATGGTAACATCAGAACACCTGACCCAACCATATTTTTAGAAATAAGTCAATCAAGTTCTTAATTAACAGCTAAGACAGGAACCAAAATCATCGCATAATGATAAAACACATGCATTGGATAGCAAGTCCTTATTCCGCATGGATCAATATCAATACTCGACTATTATACAAACAAATAACGTAGATCAATAAAATACCCATTCACAAGCGTAGTATAAATTCTTATTAGTCGGCTTACTTTTCATAACTTTTTAGTTGAGTTGGTGAAATCTCTTGTGCTAAAAACAAGATTACTTTTATTAAATGGGTGTCGACTAGTTGAGTTGATAAAATCTCTTGTATTAAAAATAAAAGATTTGTGATTTAAATCATACTCTTACAATTGAGAAGGAAATTAGATTGTTGTTATGTTAAAACTGAAAAAAAAAAAAAAAACCAATTTTAACATAAACTACTTCAAATTGTAATTGTTTGGGGAATGCCGAGCAGACCCACTCAAGGACAATCTAGCCAGAGCAGAAGACCTGATCACTAGTATGAAGACACCCCTGCTCGGTATCAAATTTGGTCGAGGTCAAATGTTCTAAAACTAGTCGGATCCTGATATCCTCATCCTGCTCGGGGAATGCCACAAAGACCCTTGACCACCCAGCTCTTGTTACGGGCAGCACCATGAATAAGGAGAAACCAGAGCTCGAGCAGAGCAAACCTAAGCATGGCGGCCCCATCCCCCAACAACTTTTCACGACGATCGATAACTGACAGGCACCCTTATGTCGTAAGGTCTCGTCACTATTACCGATGACCAGCGCACGCCTCCACAGTGTTATCATTTTGCACAAACCTACATGGCATCATCATTTGATCTTGGAAACACATAGCCGTCTGACATCCCATACCCCCATGTTGTGCTACAGCAACACATAGCTGTCAGAAAGACGCAGGCGTAATTAATGTAGGCTACGACATCTAAGCAAAAGGGGGTGGAAAAAATAAAAGGATAAATATCAGACAAAGGGCAAGGTAAAGGGGTTCCAATTTTGAATTCGGGTCTGACTTCTTTACTTATCCCTTAAATCTTTAAACCTTCCAGTTTTTCTGGTTTTTTTACTTAGATTAATAGAGAACTCATAAAAAATCAACCAGATTACTGATTTGAGCATCGGAGGGTTTTCGCCAGAAAAACATCCGGCGACTCCTGATATTTTTTTTGTGAATAAAAGCCGGAGAACACTACTGCTTCAGTGGATAAAACAACACAGGAATTAACAGGAAATTCTGCTCGAGCAATCAGTGACCAGAAAACAGCAGTACTACTTAGAAACGAGCATAAAATCGCATCAACAGTAATTAAGTAAATATAATTATAATAAAAGATGTAAATTATGTATCGTTGTACATTTGAATTTGTTTGTAGTAACCCGCTTTTATACAAAAGAAAATACAATGCAATTTTGCCACCTATAAGTCAACGCACATTTGCATAACCCTGACATATACAGAGCTAAAATATTGTCGTTATTGATGTCATTTGCTTCAGTTTCTCCTTGTTGCCTCAACGGTATGTCTATATCAGTACTCTAAATTTTCCTTTTAGAATCAGATATCATTTTGAAAAGAGCAAAATATTTCGACCCGAACCAAACTGGTAGGTTAGGTTCGGCCTAAATCAAATTGAATGTCCACCCCTAATCAATGTACAATAAATTTTCTAACAATAATATGGAGACATACAATTGATATAACCTTACGTAAGCAAAGATAAAACATGATGTTATCTCTGTTTCTTTTTAAAAAATAAAAGAAGAGGCAAAACAACATCCCATTGCTTATTGTTGATTTAATGTTATGTAAGCGGTATATATCTATGTTCATGCTCTAAATATTTGTTTTGGTACTACCTATTATTTTCTAAAGAAGTTTTAAGAAGGCACTCCTTTCTTACTACTGCAGTTAAATCTAGAATTTATATATACATAAAAGTTACAATTGATGTGAAAAAAATTATAATTATAAAATAAAAGTTAATAATGTAGTAAATATAAATTTTAAATAATAATTTAAAAAAATTATTAAATATATGATAAATTTTTCATCTTACAAGTGAAAAATCGTATTAACATAGTTTCTAAACTACAATAATTCGTATTTACTAAATATTTTAATATTTTAATACAGCTGCTCAATCTCAATTCTAAATATATCATTACAAAGACACTGAATTGACGCAAATAAGCATATATCTCGTAGTACAAAGTATTATAATCTATAGAAATTTTGTGAAATTTTATGTCTTGCTGTTCCGAGGGTATTTACCATTCAGTGTGACATTGACGACTAAAAGGATATTGGAGGTTAAAATTACAAACATGAGGGCATCATCGATACAAGGACAACCTTTACAAATACTTACGGAAATCTTGAATAAGTTGAATATCCTGATCATGTACGCGCACCCGCTGGTACCCAGTTGGTACAAAAAAAAAAAAATTAAAAAGCAGAGCCTAATGCACAAATAGATCAGATTAGAATAAGTTCATAAGTTCGGCCAGCATCCAAATTCTCCAAGATTAATAATAAATCCACACATATTTAGGCAGCAAACACGAACAACATATAGTTGCTATCTATTTAAGGTTTCTTGATCATATGCAAGGTTTAACAGTTTTGCGCCGGCAGCTCCTCCTTCAATACATGTTCCCAGTCCGAGGATGAGCTATCGTAACATGATGCAGGAAGTTGATTCCCTAGTTTGTTCAACCTAGGAGATTGAATCATGGTATCACCTAGATGGAACTCCTTCACCGTTAACTTGTCTTGCATATGGTTAGAAGAGTTTTGCTGCAACTCAGGCTCCGTGTTTACATTCAAAGTTCCATTTTCAAACAAATTGAATGCAACTTGCGGAAGTAGTTGATCTCCCATATTGGAACAACTTGAATTCTCAGTACAGTTTTTGAGAATATGAAATCTAGCAATGACCGAAGCCTCAACATCATCAGCTTTGCTGGTAGAGCTTGCGTTAGACAAGCTACAGGTGGATATATGAGGTGTTTGATCATTCCTAGCTTCAAATAAAATTTTGTCGATCTCATCCGTAGTAGGCCTTTGGTTTGCATAAGATTTAGACTCTTGGGATTTTAGAATCTGAAATCTTGCCACAACATCATCTGGATGACTGCTTGTGTTTGCAATAGGAAAATCATGAACAGAAACATCTTGGGTTGAATCATCCTTAACCTCAGGTGGCAATTTGTTATCTGCATTTAGATCAGGAGAAAATGTGGAGACTGATAATTGCTCCAGCTCAGTGGTATTTTCTGACAAATCTGAAGCAAACAAATTATCATCAGGGCAAGACCAATCGATTGATTCATTAAAGTTGAGAGAGATTCAACCTTTAGCTTTAAGCAACTTGCATTTCTCCAATTCAACTTTCATTCGATCAAAGCGAGCCTTGTAATTGATGGAACACAATGCAGCTTCTGCCTCAAGCCACAGATTCTTATACAAGAGTATTTGCTGATTCTCATCTTCCTCTTCAACAAAATTATCAATAAGAACCTTCTTTATGGCCTACAAACCATAAACCATTAAATCCATGACAAAAACAAAGTATGACTACTATTTATTTTATTTTATTTTGTTTTCATATATCCACTGAAGAAAAAATAATTAAGAAAAAATAATTAAGCAAGACAAATAATGGTATAAAAGGAGAATAAAAACAAGTAGTAATAAATGCCTGGGTCATGTTATCATTTTTCATTGTCTCTGCATCATCCTCTAGTACCTGGGCCATGTCATCACCTTTCACTCTCTCTGCATCACCCCCTTGAGAAGTGAAGTCTGAACATTTCTCACTTTTCTTAGCAGACGTGATATCCGGACTCCTCTGTTCCTGCACATGCTGATAGTTGGACTGATTCAAAACAGAAAATGCCGCCTTTGTCTCTTGGGGGCTGCTCACAGTCAAACCCTGAAAAACAGCTTATTCAGCTTACATTGTTGAACTATCAGCAATCCCAATAGTTTAAACTTACAGAGATATAACGATTAAGCTTGTCGAATGGATTCAAACATAAGTCCATCTAACTTATGCTATTCTTTGATTAATAAAAAGGGAATTTTTCCAAATTCGAAATGAGCTCCAAATCAAAGACAAGCACTTTTGCACATCATTAATTCAAGAAACATAAACTTTAAGACTCCCAATGGTAGTTCAACAATAAAAACAGGAAATACAGCCACAAAAATACATAGATTTTAAGGAAAATGACATTAAACATCAAAGTATGCACACAAAAAAGCATAGAAATATGTATGTCTATGTGGCATACACAAAAGTAAGATAAACTAATTCATGCAGTAAGCGTTTAGAATTTCTGAGAATAGATACACATACACCACTAATAGTATGGCAATTAAATCTCTCAAGGGAATAGTATAACTCATGCGTGTTATCTGTTGCCCTTCAGTAGGTATTTTCACTACATTTCTGTGGCTACAGGATGGTTGTTTAATGATCCTGGCAGGGAAAATGTAGAAGCAGCTTACTCAGGCAAATGTTTCTGGTCTAAAAATGTCAAAAAGCTCAGATGGCTTGACCTCGGCAGATTCTGATTTCTCAAAAAGATAAAAGGCTTGGACCGTTTTCACATTTGCGCAAGTCATTTTTATAATGGAGGCATCATAATATTAGTGCAAGACTTCTTCTAAGTGGTTATATTCAATCTTATGTTATAGTTTGGGCAAATGCTTAGTGGTTCCTGCTTATACTCATGCTGCAGTCTTTCTGCATGCTGAGCAAGTCCTCATGTTTCACCATAAAATTACTATAAGAAACAAAAATAATCTACTGAATTTGCAACCGACACCACTTATCAGATGTCTCCATTTATGTTCACTCTATTACAGAACAATTTTTGATAATAAAAAACAAAACTTAACTGAAAAAACAGCATACCTCGTGAAGCTCAGGAAACTCTCTGATGAACTGAGAACTTTTCTGGGTTAACAATGATTCTTGTAATGGAGCCTCAGATCCCATTCTCTTGGATATACACTTATCAAGATTATTGACCGCTTGCTTAAGGGCCCCAAAGTCATGTTCCCTCAGTTCACACATGTCATTTGAACAATGAAACAGAAGTAATTCTGATAGGTTATGCATTGTGCTAATCAATGTTCGGACACACATCTGTGGTGCTAATTCTTCACCATGCAACTTGGTAAGCTTAGCAGGTGTGACTTCTACAGAAGAAAGTGGACTCAAGACATGCTCTGTAGCATGGAGCGGTACATGAGATGAACAACCTTCAGAGGTACCATTGATACTTATCCCAATGTCTGCAATACCAGAACCCAATTCACAATTTTTCTCAAAAGTCAGTTTATCTTCTACACTGTTATATTGCACTAAGTGAAAAGGCTTAAACTTGAACTCATCTGCTGAATTGTTGGCTCGGACACAGTCTTGTCTTGGTTTGTCTATGTAATCAGAAAACTGAACCCCAAGGTCGCAACTTGATTTCATTTGATAGGATCCAGCTTTCAAATCATGATCATATCCGTGTTCCTCAAATAACAAATTAGCATGGGAAGATCTCTTTGGAGAGGATTCTGAATCATTTTCCAGATAGCCGTGTTTCTGGTAAAATGAATAATCACTTGGTTTCTGAGGGCAGATTTTTACAGAGTTATCAGCAGGCCCAATGGAGTTGGAACCACTGCATGCTTCTATTTTATTTATAAGCTGCGGAGTAACTGGCCCAGAACTTTCGACTGGGCAATGATAAACAGGCGCTCCTTTCCAGCACGGTGAATCCACACCAGGATTATAGAGATCTAAACTCTCAGAAGAACCCTCAAGACAATTGATGGCTCCATTACTTGCAAGCATCAAACTGAAGCTACCAGGACCAATATCAGGAATTTGAAGTCCATAGTTTTCCTTCAATGGATCCTTAATCACATTTACATTGTTTGAAAGCTTTTCTTTCTTTTCCAAGGGTAACTTTGGAAAACTATGACTGTCTCCCTCCGGATGGAAGCTGACTTGGCCAGCATCAAAGTGAACTTTGCCCTCAGAGCTGTGTGGGGGATAAAATTCCTTCATGTTAGAGAGATTATCATTGCTCGCAAAATCTGTATTATTTGCACCACCGCTGTTCTCCAGATTGTTAAATGAACCTGTACTTGGAACTGATGGACTGGCACTAACAGCTTGTGATTTAACGACGAGCCCAGAAGAAGACTTCTTGACTGAGGATATAACATTTGGACTAATACCATGTTGTTTCGCACCTTTCTCACATGAAGCACCATATGGTGTCTGATGCTTCCAAGATCTACCTTGTTCGTAGGATGTAAGAGAATAGGTTTCTGGAAAAAAGGAAGTGGATCCATGAACTGATTTTCTTGAAAATTCAACAGGCATGAACTCTGAAATTTGCCCTGTGAAGGATTTATAATCTAACTGTTCTCTGTTAATGGATCCCTGGTTCTGTTCACTGCCATGCATATCAAGTTTATTGTTATTTTGTTCAAATGTATTTAGTCCCTTGGATGAATGAGCTCCTGCCAATATTTCCACAATTGAAAAATAAAAACCCAGGAATAGTGAAAAACTGAAAATCTCCCTTTCTCTTCTATTTTCCTCCCATTTTAAAAATTCAAGAACTAAAGTTTATTCCAAAACACATCAAACATATAAAGTAAGCAGCACTACACAAATATTGAAGAATGAAAAACAAGGAAATATTTACCCATAATTTTCCATATAATAAAGAATGAAATAATAATTAATAATCCATCTAATATAATCAATATTGTCTATATGTATAGAGAATAATTTTCCAATGCTATTCCCTCATTTTAATAAAATGAGAACAAAACTAAAAGATAAAAAATAAAAAAAATACACACAATCCAATGCAGTGTGTTTATCCTTTAGTGTATTGAAGTTTGCATTTTTTGTCTTTTAGCTTTGTCTAAAATGAGGGATCCCTTATTAGATAGAAGGGGACTTGCATAGAATATATACACATAAGAAAGGACAGAGGGCTATTGTGTATAAATGAGCATAACATAAGACGTACTGTAACTACCATGGTGTCCAGCCTTAAAATCATGTAGGGTTTAGTACAGAAATAAATTGGTATACTTTATCCACCATAATTCATCAAAAATTCATTAAGGGGGAAAAATTGGTATACTTTAACGGCAGCATAAAATCTCTTGACTACAGAAACCTCAGCACATGAGATTGAAGTAGCAAAATATTTCTAGCTTTACTGTAACTCTCTGAACAGACATGAGACGTAACCAGGAACTTGGGACCGCACAAAATCTAGCTGCAAAACTGCCACTGAGACAAATATGCTCAAACAGTCAATAATTCCAAGAATTTTGACCCAAAGCATATCCATCAAGTCCTAATAATACTGTGGAGAGATATTAAATCACAAAAAAAGACCAAAATAAAAGTTATATTTGACGACACAATACAAAAAACAATAACAAAAACTATCATAAATAGCACACACAAGAACAGCTATGACATCTAAGAATATAATTCTATGTTTAAGTAGGAAGGTAGAGATGACCTTGATCAGCATAATCCGGGTAAATGGATAAATCAGAGACATTCATCTCCTTGGAGCGGAAACTCTCACCAAGTTCAATCATTTTACCAAATTCCCACTCTCTCGATGGATCCCACAAACCAGACAAGCTTTGTGCATAGTCATCATAGGTATATTTAGTGGGTGAAACATAAGATGGATAATAAGGATTTGCTTCAACAAGATTAGCACTTGGTACGGTGTCAGAATTCTGACCGTACAAGAAAGAACTTGTCGAAGTAATAGGGACAGGGTTCTCAGGAGGCGGTATATGTGCAGCAGATGGTGGATTAAAAGAGTAACCATAAGCATTTGAGGAATGTAAGGAATCGAAACTTAAAGGGTGAGTATTAAGCCAATTCAAGGGTGGTTCAGTCAAATCAACAAGTGGTTTTGACACAGAACGATCAACGGTAAAAGGTGGAGCCAAAGCAGATAAATTGGATGATGAGGATGAAGATCCTCCTCCATTACCATAAGGCCCAAAACCCATCATCATCTTCTCATCAATTCGTAATAATTGGTTCAAACTGATCAAAATTCAAACCCACAAACAAAAATAAACTTATGTCACGTTAAGAGAATCTGAAAAAACACGTAGTATTCTTGATAGTAAATAAATGACAAAGTACAATGATCATAAAACCAAATATGCATAATCTAGTTTAACTACCTAAATAATTAAAAACGTACCAGAATCTTAAAGCCGAGAACCTAACAAGACAGAGAATTGAAACGGAACAGTGTTTGTCGTGTGTTGTATTGGGGATAGTCCTCTCCTCGACTTGAAGGAGAAGAAAACGATGGAGCAAGTGTTAACTCGTTTTATTGCCTTTTTGTCTTTTACTTGGTTTAGGCCATTTTTCAAATAAGCCCTCAGCGTAACAGTATTTCCACAGCTTATCTACGTGGGTTTGATAATATTATAATTTTTAAAATAAATATTATTATTTATATGATAAAAATAATTAGTATAAAAAATTAATTAAATATTAATAAATTTGATTTTTGAAAGTACTGAAAGTTTTGAGAGTAGTTGTGTATGTTTAATAAATTTGTTAAATTACTATAAAAAGTAAATGACTAAAATAAATATAATGCAAGATTACTTATACATATAAAAATATATATATATAATATTTTTAATTGTGTATTATATAATTTAATTAAAATAAAATTTATACTATATTAATTAATTTATTTTATTTTTATAATAAAAATTTATTGAAATAATGATTTTTTTTTAGTTTTGAGTTTAAGTAATAATTATAAAGATATTTATGAAATTGTATTAAAGCATAAAATTACTTTTCAAAATTAGAATTTAATGGTTAACTCATTCCCTACTTTTCAAAATTAGTTATAGATGATACTGAGTTTCACAAAAGTGATTTTAAATTTTTTTTACTAAATATTAAAATTAACTTTTAAAATTAGGTTCAAAATTACTTTTAACCCTCTTAAAAGTAATCTCAAACAGGTATAAAAAGTCAAGTTTCGTTTAAATTAATCACTTTGACTGACCCATTTTATGCTTTTATTATTTTTCATAAGGGTGAGATTATTTATTGCATAAAATATATTTTAAATAACCTGTTATTTTAAACATTCATTTATTAAATTTTAAATAATTATTTTTTTTTTACACTCTTTCATGTACTAAAATATTGTCAATAACTTTTATTACACTCAAAACACATAAAAAAATTCAAGGCACTTAACGAAAATTCTTGAAAAATTTAGCACATATTGGCAACATTGGAATCAAGAGAATTTAGAAGATGTAAGATCTATTACTTCAAGTAGGTCTAGTGAACAAAACAAGAGCAAAGATGTAAAACACCTACTGTAGAGAACTCGAGGGACCCTCAATAAAAAGAATTTCCTAAAATAAAGAAAGGATATGTAAAGCTCATTTGCAAAAGCTAAGCCAACTCAATAATTTATTGAACAGATATGTGATTAAACACTTAGGTACCCTAGTTCACAGTGTGAGTGAACTCCAGCAAAGAACAAACTCAGTTAAGTACCACTCACTAATCAACTAAGGAAAATGAAGCACTATTAGAAAGACTGAAAACAACAAAAGAATGTTAGCCACGAGTAGCCAGGATAGGCTTAGGTACCTTTGAATCATTGAATCCCTAAAATAGAGAAGTGCAAAGTATTTATGGAGGACTAACCTCACTCAGCTATCCAAACAGAAGTCATTGTCGACTCCATATCTGAAGGTAGATGGACTGCTGTAAAGTTGAGCGAGGAAATCCTGAGCAGCATCAATAGATTTTTATATATGGCTTTAAATTCACGTGTAATAAGTCAATGCTTAGAAAATATCACTCGAAGCATGCTATTAAAAATCTATTTAAACTTACTTTGCTTGATTTTAATCTTATTGTATATATTTGAAAAATATAGTGTGAAAATCTTTTGGTCAGATGTACCTTGCAGTGGTTAGTTATTGCTTTTAAAAGATGTCATTAGCTTCTAAGAAAGCATAAGCATAGATTATGTTTGGGTAAAATATCGGACAGGCCCCTCGAAGCCCTTCCAGCTCGAGCCAGACACCCCGAGGACAGTCTAGCCCGAGCATCCCTTCTGGTCAAAGCTAGTCAAGGTCGAAGAAATTTAGAGATGTTCGAGCCCGAGCACTCCATCACTAGCTCGAGGTCGTCCCTCAGGTCAAAGTTGGTCAAGGCCGAGAGCTAAGCACTACAGTGTCTGCTCGAGGTCGTCCCTCAGGTCAAAGTTGCTTAAGGTCGAGAACCGAGCACATCTCTTCTGCTCGCAGATATCCACGAGCAGATCTGGGCAAGACCCGACCTAGGGCAATCCGACCCGTTTTCTCCGAATCCTGGCACACCTTTTAATGTCTGACCAGGGTCCCACATGGCGTGATGGAGATACTGTTGCTAGTGGCCGACACATGCTTCCAAGGTGTCATAATTCCTAACGCACTTGCCCGACACGGTGATCTGGCCACGTGAATTGGGTAAAGGGGACAGCCGCTCATCCCTAGGGAATATTCCGCCAATCCCGGCTGTCAGAGGGACCCAGATACCACTAGTGTGGGAGTGGACAGCCTGGAAAGGGAAAGGGCGGAAAAAATGGAGTATAAAAGGAAACGAAGGAGAACGTTACAGAGGTTGGAAGAATTGAACCCGAAAGAGAAGGTTGGACTTTCTAATTCAGAGAAAGGATCTGTAACTTGATACAGGTTCTTCCTTTTCTAATTTCTCTCACCTGATTTTCTCTGAAAAAACACCATACTTATCCAAAAAGGGGCGAAATAATACCCTTTCATCTTTCCGGCCTCCTCACTAAGGAGATATCAAAAGAAAACCCGACATTAACTCGAAGCGTCGGAGGGTTTCACGGACAAGCCCAACGACCCCGCCTCGGTCTCGTGAGTACCGGTCCGGAGATCTCCGCTCAAGAAGACAGTGAACAGACGGCGAGGTAATCCTCGCCGAGCTTATCGCGAGCGTAAGGATCGAGGCACTGCTTGTATCCGCGAGCGTAAGGTCAAGAGGGCCCCGCCGAGCCGCTTGAGGCACTCGCTTGAGCCGCGAGTAAAAGGCTTGAACGACCCGCCGAGCGACTGGAGGCTTTGTTGGAAGGTTCAAGCACTCGCTGAGGCACGCGGAAAAATTGCATCAACATTTTGGCACCGCTCGTGGATCGGCACAAAAGCCTCGATTTCCTAATACATTCAAGACACACAACACAACGATGAGGGAAACAATCAAGAGGAGTAAGTCCTAAGAATCGGTAACTTTGAGAGAAGTGGCCAACGAGGCCTGTAATGTGGAGATCCAGGAAAGAATGGATCTGGATGGAAAACAGATCGAAACTATGACCTCCCTGCTACAAGAATTCGTGGAAGGACAGAGAAAAGCATGTAACGATGTCCCGAGTCCAGCCGAGGGAATGCTCATGTTCGGGAAAATGCGGGAGATGAAGCCCAAAGACCTCAGGCACCGAATGTTGTAGTGAGAGAAGAAACAAACATGGAGGAAAGGGGGTCTCGTCAACATTTGCAGGATATGCACCCAACCTCTCGTGCGGAGGAGTTGGAGGGAGAGGTACGCAGTTGGCACAAGTTGTGGAAGATCTTCTGGGAACCGAAAGAGTCCAAGCCGGCGAATCATGCCGGACAACGAATCTCCACTCTCCCTGAGATCACGGGTGTCACGATCCCACGTGACTTTCGCTTCCTGGATCCGAAATATTCGGAAAGAGTGATCCATTAGCACATATAGAGCGGTTCAACGACATGACAGGGGTGCAAGGTCCGCTGCCAGCCAGAGGTGCAGTGGCCTTCCCGCCGCTCTCGAGGGAAGCAGCGAGAGAATGGTACCGCAGACTCCACCGGGAAGCGTCTCGAGTTTTGAACAGATGTGCGTGGAGTTCGCAGAACAATTCCAGTGCGCAGTGACCCCGAGGATGACATGATGGAGCTCGCCGAGGTGAGGCAGAAAGAATGAGAGTTCCTCCGAAGTTTATCAAAAGATACCATAGATCGGTCCTAGATCTCGTGCGCTCAACCACCCCAAGCTCCGAGAGGATTAAAAGATGGAATCCGGATGGGAGACCATGGTATAACCTCATGGAGTCCTTCGATCCGCTCATATTCGGATGCGTATGAGCAGTGAAACCGGATATGGAAATCAAGAGGAAAAGGCTGCAAAACCGAGGAATTAACAGGACCGTGAGCGCATCGGCTGGCTCATCCAGACGAACGAGGAGTCAAGAGGCCGTGGAACGCACAAGTCCTGAGGAAGTATTTCCGGTAAGTCCCCTTGTATTATAAAATGCTAATATAAGATTTCGTCCCAAGATTGGATATGTAAAAGTACAAATGTATGTAAGAATGAGAAAAACATTCATAATGTAAGCTCAGGATGAAGAGCAAAGGTTACAGAAGAACTCCTCAAGATGAAGTCCCAAAGCCTAACTCATTAGGCGTGATCTGCCAAGCCTCGGTAATTTCAAAACCAGAGCAGTGAGTTTCACCAGAAGACCTCGAGTCAATTAAAAGGCTCGAGTAGTAAGAAGAACTCCTCAAGATGAAGTCCCAAAGCCTAACTCATTAGAGTGATTGTGCCAAGCTCCAAGTTATTTGAAAACCAGAGCGGGAGTATCACCGTAAGACCTCGAGTCAATTAAAAGGCTCGAGCGTAAGAAGAACTCCTCAGCATGAAGTCCCAAAGCCTAACTCATTAGGCGTGATCGTGCCAAGCTCCGAGTTATTTGAAAACCGGAGCAGTGAGTATCACCGTAAGACCTCGAGTCAATTAAAAGGCTCGAGCGTAAGAAGAACTTCTCAGCATGAAGTCCCAAAGCCTAACTCTTTAAGCGGATCGTGCCAAGCTCCAAGTTATTTGAAAACCAGAGCGGGAGTATCACCGTAAGACCTCGAGTCAATTAAAAGGCTCGAGCGGTAAGAAGAACTCCTCAGATGAAGTCCCAAAGCCTAACTCATTAGGCGGACGATGCCAAGCTCCAAGTTATTTGAAAACCGCAGCAGGAGTATCACCGAAGACCTCGAGTCAATTAAAAGGCTCGAGCGAAGAAGAACTCCTCAAGATGAAGTCCCAAAGCCTAACTCATTAGGCGGACTGTGCCAAGCCTCAAGTTATTTGAAAACCAGAGCAGGAGTATCACCGTAAGACCTCGAGTCAATTAAAAGGCTCGAGCGTAAGAAGAGCTCCTCAAGCATGAAGTCCCAAAGCCTAACTCATTAGGCGTGACTGTGCCAAGCTCCAGTTATTCGAAAACCGGAGCGAGAGTATTACAAGAAGACGCTCCGGCCAATTAAAAGGCCCGAGCAGGAGAAGTGAAGAGCGGCCTCGCCGAAATCCCAACGGATGGCGCCATTGCTTGGGTCAATTGCAGCCCGAGCTGGAGTATCGCAAGCTCGGGTCAATTGCGAGCCCGGCGTAAGTTCAAGAACTCCTCGCCGTAAATCCCAACCGGATGGCGCCATCGTTGGGTCAATCGCAGCCCGAGCAGGAGTATCGCAAAGCTCGGATCAATTGCAGTCCGCGTAAGAAGATCAAGAAGAAATCCTGGCAATACCGAAGCGGGTCCCAAAGCCTAAGTCTTAGGCGAACGGTGCCACGCTGGGTCATTTGCAGGTCCGAGCAGAAGTTCAAGAAGGGCTCGAGCAGTAGTAACTGCAGAAGACACCTCGGTCAATTGCACATCCGAAAGCGAGAGTGGCGCAGGAGGAGCCCAGGTCCATTGCAGTCCGAGCGTAAGAAGTTCATGAAGAATACCAAGGCCGAAGTCCCCGCGTGATGTAGTCAAGCACGACCAACCACGAGCCCGAGCAAGAAGAACGTGGGGAAGCGTAAAAGGCCGCGAGTTCGGCCCATCCTTACTAAGTTTTCAGTCTTGTCTTGCTTCACTCGAAAGACTAGAAACTGGGGGACTGGTGTTTGGGTAAAATATCGGACAGGCCCCTCGAAGCCCTTCCAGCTCGAGCCAGACACCCCGAGGACAGCCTAGCCCGAGCATCCCTTCTGGTCAAAGCTAGTCAAGGTCGAAGAAATTTAGAGATGTTCGAGCCCGAGCACTCCATTACTAGCTCGAGGTCGTCCCTCAGGTCAAAGTTGGTCAAGGCCGAGAGCTAAGCACTCCAAGGTTCCGCCGAGGTCGTCCCTCGTGTCAAAGTTGCTAAGGTCGAGAACCGAGCACATCTCTTCTGCTCGCAGATATCCACGAGCGCATCCGGCAAGACCCGACCTAGGGCAATCCGACCCGTTTTCTCCGAATCCTGGCACACCTTTTAATGTCTGACCAGGGTCCCACATGGCGTGATGGAGATACTGTTGCTAGTGGCCGACACATGCTTCCAAGGTGTCATAATTCCTAACGCACTTGCCCGACACGGTGATCCGCCACGTGAATTGGGTAAAGGGACGACCGCTCATCCCTAGGGAATATTCCGCCAATCCCTACCGCCGAGGGACCCAGATACCACTAGTGTGGGAGTGGACGACTCGGAAAGGAAAGAGCGGAAAAATGGAGTATAAAAGGAAACGAAGGAGAACGTTATGAGGTTGGAAGAATTGAACCCGAAGAGAAGGTTGGACTTTCTAATTCGTAGAAAGGATCCAGAATTTGACATGTGTTCTTCCTTTTCTAATTTCTCTCACCGATTTTCTCCGAAAAACACCATACTTATCCAAAAAGGGGCGAAATAATACCCTTTCATCTTTCCTGGCCTCCTCACTAGGGAGATATCAAAAGAAAACCCGACATCGACTTGAGCGTCGGAGGGTTTTCACGGACATGCCCGGCGACCTCGACCCGGTCTCGTGAGTACAGTCCGGAGATCTCCTTCTCAAGAAGACAGTGAACAGGACGGCAGTAATCCCGCTCGGGCTTATCGCGAGCGTAAGGATCGAGGCACTCGTTTGTATCCGCGAGCGTAAGGTCAAGAGGGCCTCGCCGAGCCGCTGGAGGCACTCGCTTGAGCTCGCGAGCAAAAGGCTTGAACAGTCTGCTCGAGCAGCTTGGAGGCTTTGTTGGAAGGTTCGAAGCACTGTTGAGGCACGCGGGAAAAATTGCATCAACAGATTACTTATTGTAAATCCTCTCTTTAAAGTGATTAAATGATTTAGCTTGTCTTGCATAATCTATCCTTAAATTATAATTTATTGTCATCAATCATTTGTCATTTGTAATATTTTGAGATGTTTGTTTCAATTGAGTACAATGTTAGAAATACATACTGTTGATGCCTGATTTTTTTCTTGCTTGGGGTCTAACAAAGTGCAACTTTTTCAACCCCCCAATGATAACCAAATTTAAAATATGTGCACAACAATGCACATGCATGTATTCATCTGCCAACACAAGTGCATCAAAATTCATCTACCGACACAAGTGCATCAACATTCTTCCACATAAGCATTTGGTTCTTCACATAATCAATAGCAATATCATTACCTGACGCAATATTAACAGTCAATAGCAACATCATTACCTGAAGCAATATTAACAGTTATTGCACACACCCTCTATATTCCCTATTCAAGCAAACAAGCCTTATTATTTTTTTTTTTTTGCCAATCGTTTTCCCTTTATGGTCTTCAACCGCATTGAAATTGATAATCTTCCTATACAAACACTAGTCAGTATTAATAAAATGAGCTGTGATCACCATGTAACTCATATTTTGAGCTGAAGTCCATATGTCAGTTATAAGAGACACTCTCTGCTTATTCTTACATATGAAACTCTTCAAAATTTCCTTTTTTTTTTTCAAAAATAATTCTATAACATCCATACTAATAGTACTTCGAGATGGCATAATAAATTGAGGAACTGTTATATTGCAGAAAATGCCTAAACCTTTTGTTATCCAGAAAATTAAGCGGCAACTCACCCAAAACAATCATTTTAGTGACTGCCCTTCTACAAGCATCTTGGCTCTATCTTTCAGCTAAAACCAGATTGCTTGCATTTACCGCTCTCAACTGCCAACTACTGGTGTCTTTTATCTTGCTTGTACTTTGCTTTCAAGTGTGCTTCGCATACTTTTAAATGAGTTCCCATATTGCTAATCCCACCATACTTTGAAGGGCATTGATATACCTTGCCACAGTAGTTACACTTTGCTTTTTGCTAAAGTGAAACGATTCCATGTCTTAGATCTTTTCTTCATTAGTTGTCTCTGAGTTAGCTTCTTCCTCTTTGTATTAGTCTTTCCTTCTTCTGTGGGTACTTGTATAGTTTGAAATTCATCATTATCATTGGATTTTGATCTTGAATACCCAATCATCTGAAATACAAAAACCATATCAATTATCGTTACTCTTTTTATTAATTTTTAACTAAAAATTAAATATGGCTTTTGACAATATATAATCTCTTTAGCCTAGCTATACAAATTCATTCATCAAAATCATTATTTAAAAATAAAGCAAATCATGACATTAATTTAAACATTTATACATTTTATTGAGAGTCCTGCAGCATTACCAATTCACAAAGACCTTACAGGCTACAACTACATTTCCAAGTATATCAAACTTCCTTCACTAAAATGAAAACCATCATCACATTGACATATATTTACATGAATATTAAAATAATAGGCATTATGCCAATATTTTTAGAGTACATTATAAATACGTTTATAACTTAATGCTTCAAATTGTAATTTATTGGCATATATAATAATTCAAAATAAAAGGAAATAACGTTAATCTAGAGGTTGAGTTCTATTTGTACCCATTGGTTGGACATAGTTTTACTGCATGGGGTATGTACTCCCAATGTATTTTCTCTTGACTATGTGTTATAGCAATCAAAATATATTTATGCCAGTTAAAATTTGTAATGCAATTAAAATTGAACAGTGAACAATATGATCTGACAAGAATGAAGTAAATATGGCAATTTTATATTTGACTAAGAGGATTTCAACAATATTATCTCAACAGCACCATTAACGAAAATCAATCAAGGAATCAATCAATGATTCTTAGCTTTGATTGTATGTGATCACCTTCAATCATATTCCAGGACTTTATATAATTACTATAACTAGACTAATTCTTTGTGTATAAATATCAACTGTACTGTGCCTTTTTAATTATTAATAAAGTTTATATGCCTTTCAACTTCTCCAAAGTGCTTTTATGGTATCAGAGCATAATATGGCTTCAATTTCCTAAATTATCGACCCAAACTTTCTCTTCAAACTTTCTACTAATGCTCTAGCCTAATCTTTTTCAAACTTACCTCCCAAAACTATCTTCTACGGAAGTTCCAGGTTCTCCCGCTTATACAAAGCCAAGACCTTGAGCATCGCATTAGTGATGCTGGGACACCATGTAGTCACGTAATTATTAATGAGAAAGAAGTTAATATTATAGAGTTTTCTAATTGGAAAAATAATGATGGATTACTCATGAATTAGCTGAGGGGATGATAAGACTTAGGGCAAAATTAGAGCTAATTTTTATTGATAGAATCAAAATAAAAAACAATCTTGATCTACAGTTTGAGAGGTAGGTCAATCTCTCTCAAAACTCCTATTAATTCTAGTACTTTGATAGAAAACTCCACACCCTAAATGACTCGTTCATCTCTTATTTATACGAATAAGTAAATAAGAAAATTTACTAAACTGCCCTTTCCATTAAAAATACTAAATTGCCTCTGCCCTTTGATACTTACGTCTAACATAAGTTTTCACGGGTCTAACATTACTTCCCTCCCAAAAAGACACCTTGTCCTGAAGGTGGAATCCGTGAAACTGTCATTGAATCAACTCATATGGCTCCCATGTCGCCTCATAGTCCGGAAAGTCCTTCCATGAAATCAACACCTCCTTTAGCAGTCGGTTGTCCTGTTGCCCCTTGTCGAACTCCCTTCACAGCAGTTGGTTCCAACACAACCTCCATATCCTCAGTCAGTGCTGGCGGAAGCAAGGGAGAGGATGTATGTTCTCCAATAGCTCGTTTTAACTAAGACATATGAAACACCGGATGAATGACCAATATTGGTGGCAACTGCAATCGGTAAGCTACCTCTCCAATCCTTTCGACGATTTCATATGGCCGAAAATACCGAGGCGAGAGCTTCTTATTTCTCTGCCGTACTAGCGATTTCTGTCGATATGGTCATAACTTCAGGTAAACCCGCTCCCCCACCTCAAACTGTACGTCCCTCCTACGACCATCGGCTTATTTTTTCATTATATGTTGTGCTTTAGATAGATGCCTCTTCAACTCTTCTAGTATTTGATTCTGCTCCTCTAAATACTAATCTAACTGTGATACAGGTGTCAAACTCAGTCCGTAGTACACAAAATATGGAAAATCATGCCCATATAAGATCTGAAAAGGAGTAGTCTGCATAGCAGCGTGATAAGAAGTATTGTACCAATATTCTGCCCCTGCTAACCACCTCGCCCATTGCTTAGGCATGTCTGACACGAAACACCGCAAGTAGGTCCCTATACTTCAGTTGACGACCTTAGTCTGTCCATCAGTCTGTGGGTGGTAAGCAGTGCTTCTCTTAAACCGTACTCTGCATCCGAAACAACTCCCTCCAAAAGTGGCTAAAAAAAACTTGATCTCGGTCCGTTACTATCGACTCTGGAATTCTATGCAAATGTACAATCTCCCGCATAAAAGTAGTTGCAACAGTTACGACAGTATAGAGGTGTCGTAGGGGTATGGAATGAGCATACTTACTTAGTCGATTAACCACCACCAAGATCACTGTGTGCCTATCCGATCGTGGCAATCCCTCAATAAAATCTATAGTCACCTCCTCTCAAACCTAATCGGGTAGCGACAATGGCTGCAACAACCCTCCTGGTGCCATTGCCATATATTTTTGGCGCTGACACACATCACACCTCACTACCATCTCCTCAACATCTTTCTTCATTCCTAGCTAATACAACTCTGCTGCCAAACATCGATAAGTTTTTAGAGCACCAGAGTGTCCCCCACTAGCCTCCAATAAAATTACTGCAGTAGCTTCGATATATGGGTCGATGTCGTGGGCAGTACAAGGTATCCCTGATATAGAATTCGCTGTCCATGCATGGAATAGCCCAAATATCCTGTCTCCCCACACAATAACGCAGCCCGGATCTTTGCCAACCTCTCGTGACACTGCGTCCTAGTCTATTACCAAAAGTACCAATAAAGCTATCAATTGAGGTTCCTCCCCCCATCGTGACAAAGCATCTGCCGCCTTATTTTCTAACCCCGGCCGATACTGTATCTCAAAATCGTAGCCGAGTAACTTCGACAACCAGCGTTGGTGTTCTTCAGTCACCATCCGTTGTTCAACCAGAAACTTGAGACTCTATTGATCCATTCGGATGATAACACATCGTCCTAGGAGGTATGGTCTCCACTTCTAAATAGCTAGCACAATCGCCATGAGTTCCCACTCATAAACTGACTTGAGCCACGCCCTAGCTGATAACACTTGGCTGAAGTAGGCGATCAGGCGCCGATTTTGCATGAGAATTGCTCCTAACCCATACCTCGAGGCATCCATCTTTACGATAAATAGTTGGGTAAAATCTGGTAATGCTAGCACCAGAACACTAGTCATTGCCCTCTTTAGTTCCTCAAATGATAGTGTCGTGGCTTCACCCCATCGAAAATTTTCCTTCTTCAATTGTTCCGTCAAGGGCCGTGCTATGGTGCTATACCCCTTTACAAACTTCCAATAGTATCCAGTGAGCCCCAAAAAACCTTTAGTATCTTAGGTAGAGGCCATTCTAGTATTGTAGCTATCTTAGACTGATCTACTGAAGCCCCCTCAGCTGATACCACATGCCCCAAATACTCTACCCTTGTCTGAGCAAACAAATATTTCTTTCGATTGGCATACAATTGATGTTTCTATAACTCCTTTAACACTAACTCCAAATGACCCACGTGATCCTCTAAAGTGCGACTGTAGACCAAGATATCATCAAAGAAAATGAGGAAAAACTTTCTCAAATAGGACTAAATTACCTTATTCATCAATGACTGAAAAGTGGTTGGTGCATTGGTAAGACCAAATGGCATGACTAAAAATTCGTAATGTCCCTTGTGTGTTCGAAATGCAGTTTTAAGTACATCCTCTGGTCGCATCCGGATTTGGTGATATCCCGACTTCAAATCTATTTTTGTAAACCTCGTCGCCCCATGCAATTCATCCAACAACTCATCTATCACCGAAATAGGAAGCTTATCAAGCACTGTTTCTTTGTTAAGGGCTCGGTAGTCAATATAAAATCTCCAGCTCCCATCTTTTTTCTTTACTAATAAGATCAGGCTCAAAAATGGACTCACGCTCGGTTGTATTATCCCAACCTCTAACATTTCCCTAGCTAGCCTCTCAATTTCATCCTTTTGTATCTGGGGATATCAATATGGCCCGACGCTAACAGGAGAAGCCCCTTCCTTTAACACTATCGCATGCTCATGTTCCCGTTTGGGAGGCAGGCCACTAGGCATCTGGAAAATCCATTCGAATTATTCCAATAGCTGCAGAATCAGTCCCATAATAACCGTTGATGCCTCTGCCTTTCTCCCTTCTAGGCTATGTAGCTCTACCAAGAATCCCTCATCCACATCCCGAATCACCTTTACTTTGGCTTTAAGTGACATCAAGGTTTTGCATCAACTTGAGTTGCCCCGTAGCACTACCACATCCTGCTCCCCTATTCTCCTCCTTATCTTCATTATATGGTTCGGTGTAAATCCCACTACTAAATTAAGCGAGACCTCAGCTACATCCAAATGGGGATGTTCTTCCTCTACCTCCTCTTCTTTCTCGGCTTCCTCCCCGCCATCTTCCTCATCACATACAGTTAGAACTTGTAGTGATTTGTTTTTAAATCGATGCCCCGGTGAAAATTTCTTATCGCATCGAAAACATAACTCCTTCGCCCTTTTGTCCTGCATCTCTGTCTTAGTGAGGCATTTGAATGTCACTCCCGATCGTGCCTCACTATTCGATCCCTTTGGAAATCCCTTTGTGACCCCGTCATTTGTGTTTTCTGGCCTCTAGGCGGTGAACTTTGGGATTTGCGCTGAAATACCAAGGTTTGGGTTTAGGTTTTCTATCCAAATGGTGGTACGCTGTTTCAATATGAAAATCCAATTGAATTGCTCCTTTTAACCTGCTCCGCTGTGTTCTTATCCTCAATCAACTGTGCCAACTCCATTGCCTCCCCTAGCCCTCTTGGCCTTAGCAGGCGTAGCGCGGCCCGAATCTCTAGCTTCAATCCTTTTATAAAATTTACTTCCAGTACTGCCTCTGAGATTCCCTCTAGACGCCTAGATAGCAATTCAAACTTCTCCCTATATTCCATGACTGTTCCTTCCTATGTTAGGGCAAAAATTGTTCATATAAATCCCCCTCTTGAGTGGCCCAAAGCCTCTCCAACAACTGATCCTTAAATTCACACCACGACCTTAACGATTGTCGTTGTTCTTGCCATTGGAACCACGCAAGGGCCTTTCCCTCCAAACATAATGCTGCGGCCATCAATTTTTCCCTATTTGAGAGCCCATTGATGAAAAAACAGCGTTCTACCCTATACACCCACCCATAGGCATCCTCGCCTTCAAAAATAGGTATTTTCAGTTTCCTCACCCTAGAATCCGATCCAAATTGAGTCTGCACTACCCAATTTCATGCCATAGGAGGTCTCCAGCCACCCGAATCTACTCTAGTTTCCGTAAATCCTGAGAACCCACCCCGAGATTCTCCTTGTCAAGACCGTGCATTAGCCCCTAACGCCGTTGGGTCGCCAAGCTCAGTCACCCTGACTCCTGCACCATCGCCGACCACAGGTTCTGTACCGCTAGATCCTTCTTCAGCCGCACCACCGTGGCCAGTTAACGCTACCAGTGGTGGGTTGAGGTGTTGTTCCGTTAATTTCTACAGCATAGCTTCAAGGGACGAAAATTATTGTTGAACGGTGTTAAATCACTCATTAATGGTAGCTTTGAGCGATCCAACCTCCGCTTCTAATTTCTCTTCAAGCGCATCCACCTTCTTCGCTTCCATTATCCTAGGATGTTTTGCCCTGATACCACTTTGAAAGGACTTAGGGCAAAATTAGAGCTAATTTTTATTGATAGAATCACAATAAAGAACAATCCTGACCGACAGTTCGAGAGGTAGGTCAATCTCTCCCAAGACTCCTATTACTTCTAATACTTTGATAGAAAACTTCACATCCTAAATAACTCGTTCATCTCTTACTTATACTAATAAGTAAATAAGCAAATTTACTAAACAGCCCCTACCATTAAAAATACTAAATTGCCCCTGCCCTTTGATACTTATGTCTAACATAAGTTTTCACGGGTCTAACAGGGGAATGATGAATGAAGATGTTCTGAGTCTAATCATAGGTGTTCAAAATGCAAGAGATGTTTGGCTGTCCATAGAGGAGCAAGCAAATGCTTCCCTCAACTAAGGAATAAGAGTTCTGGTTAAAGGACAGCTTGTATTCACTAAAAATAAGTGCCGTAAAATTGGAAGATTTCCTGAAGAATTTCAAGGGGATATACGATAACCTGGCTGCAATTGGATAACCTTTATTTGATGAAGATAAAGTTTTTCAAATGGCTTGGGCCTTAGGACCAAAGTATGCCGACTTTTAAGACTGCAATGCTCACCAAACCTCCTTATCCATGCATGAAGAAATCTACCATAGTCCTTTACAACCACGAGCAGACAGTAATGGTACCAAAAGATGAAGAAAGACGGAAACATACTGATCCTAACTATGCCTTTCACGGTTAAAGAGGAAGGGGAAAAAATTATAGAGGAGCTCGAAGTAGAAGGCGCCCAAAAAATAATAGAGGTCGAGGAAATAATAATCAATATCAGAGGGTTTGTAATAATCAAACTTAGCTAGCATATGGTCAAAGGCCTAAAAAACAATCCAAACAATCATCACAAGTACCAGAGAAGAATGAAATCAAACCAAAACAAAAGGAAATTTCAGGTATTATAATTTGTCAAATTTATGTTAAAAATAACCATAGTGGTGCCATGTGTTATCATAAGTATGATTATTATAAACCTAAAGATGAAATACCTCATGCTGTAGCCGCAATGAATATCTAGGATCTGATGGATCAACAATTCTATCGGATTCTGGGGCCACTGCTCAGATGACCAACTCAACAGTCAACCTAGTTCAATATTCACCATATGTGGGACATGACAAAATTTATGTAGATAATGGAAAAGGATTACATATCTCACATATCCGTAACACCATTTTAAAAACACCACATAGTGATTTAAAATTAAATAATGTTCTTGTGGTACCACATTTGAAAAAGAATTTATTATTTGTTGCTGAACTTACTAGTATCTCTAAATGTTCTTTTGAATTTGATTATGATATTTTCATTATGAAGAACAAGGAGAACGAAGTTCTGGCCAAGAGGCGTAAGAAAGTAAATCTTTATGCTTTGGAGGAGGCTCATGCCGCTACCTTAAGTGCAATAAAAGGAAATTCTAAAGAATTTAGTTTGCGGCATCAAATACTGGGACACCCAAGTTTACGAATTCTACAAGCTTTAAAAAATTATAGTCTCATTTGTTTTTTCAAGATGGAATAAAGTACCAAGTGTGTGAATCTTGCCGATTAGGCAACTCCTGTAAACAGCCATTTGGTCTTTCTAATAATAAATTAGAATTTCCCTTGCATAAAATACATTGTGATCTATGGGTCCCTCTCCTATTAATTCATCTCAAAACTGTAGATATTATACATTATTTGTTAATGATAATACCTGATTTTTTTGGTTATGTCCTTTAAAATCTAAAACCGACTTTCTTGACTGCTTTTTGAGGTTTCAAAGAAAGGTTGAAAACTTGTTTGACAAGAAGATTAAAATCTTCTAAAGTAATGGAGGTAGAGAATTCATATCAACAACATTTTTCAGTCACCTTAAAAAATGTGGAATTATAATACAAGTGTCTTGTCCTTATACTCTGTCATTATCTATGCTTGGAATGAAGAGTCCATATCAAACATTATTAAAAAAATTGCCTGATTACAATGGTTTGAAGGTTTTCGGTTGCAAGTGTTGTTGGGATTATGTGCTCTTTAAAGCATATTGATTTTCTGATTAATAAAATATTTCAAATATTTATTCAGATATTTTGAATTGCATTAATATTTTGAGCAAAGTCCATTTAATCATATTATATGTATTTATGCGATCACCATGTGGATTCGCAGAAGACATAAATACAAGTTATCTTATGATTAAATAAGTTAAGTTCACAGTTGATAAATAAAGTTGGGCACTTTATTTAGGTATAGACTGTAATAAATTCATTGAGTGATTTGTCTTAATCATATATGAATTTATTGATGTAGTTTGTCTACATTGAATCGGATCACATATGAGATTTAATTAACCTAGTAATAACCTGCCGACTTATTAAATCTCATAGGCATTGATTTCATCGTAATCTTAATCTTGAGTTAGTTATGATTTCATGATTGTAGTTGTTATTTCATTTGAGTTAACAATGGGCATGACATACACATGTAGTCTAGATTACCCGGTATCTTGGTGGGAGCAATTACAAGTATTGAAATTGTAGATTAACAATATAGAATTTGTACGACACATCTCTTGATGGGTTTTCAGTACTTGATCATAGAAATTCACTGGCCAGAGTGTCTCAACATACATAAGTATGTTGAAAATGATCATTAGAGAAAACCAGTAAGTATCAAGGAAAAAGATGTAATTAAATTGATTGGACAGTTGAGATATCAATTTAAATTAACGATGTGGTACAAAGGATTGTGCAGTAAAGAAATTAATGTGGCTTGGGCGAATTATATTCGAGCATACAATTATGGAGGTCAGTTCCAATCTTTTAGTGGAGTAGAATTGGAATTAAATAATTATATTTGTTTAATTACAAATTTAATTATTGTAGCCACTATTGTATGTTCCCAAATGATCCCTGGGTTAGCTCATTTAATTGACAACACCATCACTGGACCCAAAAGCAAGAAAAACTGCATATTAGATGAAAATCATAATTATAATATTTGTTAAGGCCTAGTATGTTATATTAAAGTGTAAATGGGGGGCTTGTATTGTTTTACAAGGTGGTCTCCTAGTTTGTTACACATTCCTTCCACTTTTAGGTAAGTGGAGAGATAGTTAAAAGAGGATTTCTATTTTAAATAGAAATCCTAATCCTAACATACTAGGGTTTTTCATAAGATATTATAAAAGGGGCTTTATACTCTTAAATTGAGAGGAGGATGAGAGCCCCAGGGATTCTAAGAAAAATAAAGAAGGCATCTAAGAGGAGCCAGTTGCAATTGGGGAGTGGTGAAACAGACGCCCACACGTCCAGTGTTGATCAAACTTGAGTCATAGCTTGGAAGATCGTTTGGAGGCGGATCTACAACTCTCAATTGTTCATCTTCTCAAAACATCAAGGTATGAATTTCTAGATTACTTAATTCTTATATGTTGTATGAGATCGGTCCTAAAAGGTTTTAATTGAAAAATTGAAAAACCTAGTTTATTTTCCCTTCAAGTGTTACCCTTATCTTAGAGATTATAGAAAGAATAAGTTTGATAAGAAAACTTATCCGTGTGTTTTTGTTGGTTACTGCCCGTTTCATAAGGGTTACCGTTGCTTACAACCTCGGACTAAACGCATTTATATTTCAAGACATGTCGTCTTTGACGAAAGCATTTTTCCGTATAGCTTCCATTCATCCTCTAATAATCTTTTATCTACGTCTAGGGATAGGATGTGATTACTTCATACCCAACACGTGATGAGTGTCTTAGTAAAATTGATCTAAGCTGAGATAAGGAACTTGAAGCACACTTAAATACTACAAGTAATCGATCCTCAAATAACTGCACATTATCTCAACAAATAATTCAAAAGGGCCAATAAAATTTTAGATGATGTGAGGAGATTGAAGAAGAGTTAAAAAATCAAAAGCAAGCAGTCCCACAAGATGTCTCATATAATGATAATATTTAAGCTCACTTTGAAAGTCCAATTTTACCAGAAGTCTCTAATATATAATAGTCTTGTCTCTCCTGAACACTCAGCCAATGGTGTCACTCAAATTTCTACCGTGAAACATCTTCAACAAAAGAACAGCCCACTCACTTTCGATAGCCACCACAACTATCCTTATATTTCCAAACACTTAGTGATTGACCTGACTTTACCTTCTAAAGCACCAAACTCATCCCAACAAACGTCCTCCATTACAAACGTGCACCTTATGTGTTGGAAAAATATGCTCTTTAAAGCATATTTATATTTATTGTAATAAATAATATTTCTGATTAATAAAATAAAATGAGATGTTTTATTCATGTATCTTTATTGCATTAATATTTTGAGTAAAGTCCATTTAATCATATTATATGTATTTATGCGATCATCACGTGGATTCGCAGAAGACATAAATACAAGTTATCTTATGATTAAATAAAATAAGTTCGCAGTTGATAAATAAAGTTGGGCACTTTATTTAGGTATAAACTGTAATAAATTCATTGTGTGATTTGTCTTAATCATGTATGAATTTATTGATGTAGTATGTCTACATTGAACTGGATTACATATGAGATTTAATTAACCTAGTAATAACTGTCAGACTTATTAAATCTCATAGGCATTGATTTATTGTAATCTTAATTTTGAGTTAGTTATGATTTTATCATTGTAGTTGTTACTTCATTTGAGTTACCAATGGGCATGACATACACATGTAGTCTAGATTACTTGGTATCTTAGTGGGAGCAATTACAAGTATTGAAATTATAGATTAACAATATAGAATTTGTACGACACATCTCATGATGGGTTTTCAGTACTTGATCATAGAATTCTCTGGCCAGAGTGTCTCAACATAAATAAGTATGTTGAAATGATCATTAGAGAAAACCAGTAAGTATCAAGGAACAAGATGTAATTAAATTGATTGGATAGTTAAGATATCAATTTAAATTAACGATGTGGTACAAGGGATTGTGCAGTAAAGAAATCAATGTGGCTTGGGCGAATTATATTCAAGCATACAATTATGGAGGTCAGTTCCAATCTTATAGTAGAGTAGAATTGGAATTAAATAATTATATTTGTTTAATTACAAATTTAATTATTGTAGCCACTATTGTATGTCCCAAATGATTCCCAGGTTAGCTCATTTAATTGACAACACCATCACTGGACCCAAAAGCAAGAAAAACTGGCATATTAGATGAAAATCATAATTATAATATTTGTTAAGGCTTAGTATGTTATATTCAAGTGTAAATGGGGCATTATTCTCTTAATTGTGAGACAAGAAAACCCCAGGATTTTTAAGAAAAATATAGAAGGCATCTAAGAGGAGCTAGTTACAATTGGGGAGTGGTGAAAAAGTCACCCACATGTCCAGTGTTGATCAAATTTGAGTCATAGCCTGGAAGATCGTTTGGAGGTGGATCTACAATTCTTAATTGTTCATCTTCTCAAAACATCAAGGTATGAATTTCTAGATTACTTAATTTTTATATGTTGTATGAGATCGGTCCTAAAAAATTTTAATTGAAAAAATGAAAACTCTCGTTTTATTCCATTCAATTGGTATCAGAGCTATCTCATAATAATATATAAGAATTTCGTAAGAAATTTATCTTATTAATTATGTATTAGAGTGGCATAATTTATTTAGATATATATTATTTGTTAATACATAAAGCATGTTTTGATTATCTCAATTCATAGTTAGAGATTTGTTTGTATTTTTTTTTTTAGATTTGTAACAAAAGGAGTGGTCTATTATCACCATGTTTCCCTTTTAATTTAATTTTATGTTTCAAAATTATTTTGTAAAGTATTACATTATAATCTGTAAAATTTAAAAAAAAAAAACAAAAAAGGATTTTCCGGAGCAAGATCGCCATGCATGAAGGCACCAGACTTACAGCCAGTAGCCACGAAGGCATCGCAGCAGACGCATGACCAATGAGCGGAAGACGACCGCAGAGCGCAGATCGCGCGTTAGCGACCAGCGACGACGCTGCCATGCTGCTCTGCAGCAGGACGCCAGCGTAGCAGCTGGCTCCTGACGCCGCTCGCAGTAATCGAGATCACGGCTCACGCAGCGAGACGATTTTTCCGTCTCGACAAAAGCGAGTGCCCACCGGAAAAAGGACGAACAGAAGCTCAGCGGTTTCTTTGCTGATGGCGGCGGAAAGAAAAATGCAGATTAGGGTTTTTTGAGTGGCAAATATCACTTGAGTCCCTTTAGTTATGTATAATTTCGCTTGGGTAAAATTAGTTTAATTATTATGCATTTAAGTCCAGAAACGGTTTTTTGACTTAGTAAATCCTAGTTTTAAATCCAATAAAATTTGAGTTTAATGGATTAAACTGCATGAATATAGTTTAAACTCATTAAGTTTATTTTTGGTCTAAAATTTTTTACTTAAAATTTTAATTTATTTTCTTTAAAATTAAAAATTTGGACCAATAATAAAATTAAAGCCCATATTAGCCAAGGTCATCAATAAAGATAATCAAAGAGAAGAAGATATCGACATGAAGCCCAAATGAAGATTAGGCTTAGGGTTAATATTTTTTATTAGGAAAACCATGAATTGAGATTATTTAATTTTTCTATATGTTGTATTTTTTGATGTGAACATGCCCTGATAACATGTCATATAGAATAGGTAGTGCCACTCTATGCATAATAATATATGTCATTCATATAACATGAATTCATGCATATTGTTTGAGATTTGCAAAATGCTTAACAATATAAGATATCACTTAGATAATATTATAGGAAGCATGCAATTAACAATATATGTATGATTTAAAAGGAAAAACCAAACTTTAAAATATTGAGTGGGAGAGGGAAAATTCAAGATAATTTTCCCACGGACTCCATTGTTAGTTCAATAATAAAATTATATATATACATCGACTTCATGATACGGTGATGCTCCCTATGGAGGGTATATATATTAGACATTTTATTTGATGATTTTCTTTAAAGATAAAATCGAAATATTTTTCGATCTGTTGATCACCCTAACGGTGGCTACATGATATGAGAAGTACTAGATTGAAACAATGGTTATACACTCAACAAAATTTGTTATTAACCTTCCCAACGAAGCTCTGTTAACAAAATTTTAGCCCTAAAAGATAACGATAGTTATTTATCATGTTACGATATGAAAGTAAATAATCTAATAGTTAATTGGGTCTGGTAAGTGGCGGCATGACTTCCCCAACGGATAGCTTGCCAAAACAGTACTAGATTATCGTTACAATAAAATAAAATGCATTTATGGTTTTTTGAATTTTTAGATTTTTATTGTGAATATTATTTCCAAATATTAATACATGGATGTTTTATTTTTCAGAAATGTCTTCCTTAAGCCCACTTACTATTATTCTGAATCAAAACAAACTTACTAGCGGGAATTATATAGATCGGAAAAGAAATCTATATATTGTCCTGACTACTGAAAATTATAAATATGTCTTAACCCAGGCGTGCTCCCAATACCACAAGAGAATGCTCATAGAAATGAGAAGAGGCTTTATGAGAAATGGCAAAAGGCCAATGAAATGGCTAAATGCTATATTTTAGCCTTAATTTCTAAAATTCTGCAGACCAAACATCAGAATTTGGAAACTGCTACTGAAATAATGGATAGTCTTCGAGAGATGTTTGGGCAGAGTACTCGCTCTGCGAGACAAGCAGCATTGAAGGGTATTATGAATAGTAAAATGGGGAAGGGCACAAGAGTTCGTGATCATGTCCTCAAAATGATACACTATTTGAATGAGGCTGAGATTCAGGGAGCACAAATCGATGATAACTCAAAAATTGATATGGTGCTAGAATCTCTACCAAATACATTCAAAGAGTTTAAGGTCAATTATAATATGAACAAAAGAAACAGGACCTTAACAGAATTGATGAACGAACTCCATTCTGCTGAAGAGATCTATTGTGCTGAGAAATCTCTGGGAAGTATAAATATTGCTGAAAATAATTCGTTTAGGCCTAAGCCAAAAGGCAAAGGTAAAAAGAAGAAACCTGGGAAGAAGAGATTATCTACAAAACAAGATGGCAAGCCTAAAGGCAAGTGCTTTAAATGTAGACAGAAGGGTCACTAGAAAAAGGATTGCCCAAAGATTATAAAATCAAGTATGGGTAATCTTTTTGTTATTGAGGCCTGTTTAGTTCAGAATCCAGTTGACACATGGGTTTTGGATTCGGGAGCAACTAATCATATTTGTAATTCACTTTTTGGTTTGCAGGAAACTAAGTGAAGGAAGCGTAAAAGCTACGACTTGGGACGAGACGAGTTCGTGTCGTGAGAAAAGACTGGATCATTTTATTATCTTTCAATAATAAGACTTTAGTTTTGAATAATTGTCTTTATGTTCCGGACATTAAGAGGAATTTAATTTCGATAGCTTGTTTGTCAAAGCAAGGGTATCTTGTAAATTTTGGATCCTCAGTTTCTATTTTATACAATAATAGACTTATTTGTTCTGGTACATTGGAAGATAATTTATATCATTTGAGTCCTATGATCCTTTCTATGCATGACACAGTAATTGATAATAATGAGCATACGCATTTATCTAAGAAAAGAAAGATTTCTTCCAACCAGTGCTACCTCTGGCATTTACGCTTAGGTCATATAAACCAAAATAGGATACAGAGAATGATCAAAGATGGGCTCTTGGGTCCATTAGAAAATGAATCATTGCCACTCTGTGAATCCTGTTTAGAAGGAAAAATGACCAAAAGGCCATTCTCGGCCAAATGAGTGCGTGAAACAGTACCACTTGAATTGGTACATACAGATGTATGTGGACTAATCAATGTACAAGCTCGAGGAGGCTATGAGTACTTCATCACTTTCACTGATGACTACTCAAGATTCGGTTATGTTTATCTGATGCGTCGCAAGTCTGAAGCTCTTGAGAAATTCAAGGAGTATAAGGCTGAGACAGAAAAGCAGTTAGATAAGAACATAAAGAAACTTCGATCTGATCGAGGTGGTGAATATCTCTCCAGAGAATTTAAAGAGTATCTGGTTGAAAATGGGATTATATCTCAGTTGACTGCCCCAGCAACACCACAACAAAATGGGTAGCTGAAAGAAGAAATAGAACTCTTTTGGATATGGTGAGATCTATGCTTAGTTATTTGAAATTACCTATCTCTTTTTAGGGACTAGCACTAGATACTGCAGTTTACCTTTTGAACTTAGTTCCATCTAAGTCAGTGCCTAAAACCCCAATAGAATTATGGTTAGGTCGAAAACCAAGTTTACGACATGTCCGTATTTGGGGATCACCAGCACATGTGCTGAAATCAAAGGCAGACAAGATGGATTCACCCTCTGAGGTTTGCATGTTTGTGGGGTATCCCAAAGGAACAAGGGGAGGTTTATTTTATAATCCTCAAGATAGGAAGGTAATTGTGAGCACACATTTTACTTCCCTCGAGGAAAACTATATGAAAAAATTTAGACCTAAGAGTAAGATAATACTTGAAGAACTGTCAAGTGATCAAATAGATACTCAGCTTTCAACACCTGTTTCAGAATAGAACGAAGAGCAACAATCTGATCAACAAAGGATTATCCCTGAGCAGACATCATTTTTAGAACCTCGTCGTAGTGGGAGGGTAACTAGATTACCAGCAAGATATATGTTATTGGGAGAAACCTATACGGCAATCTCAGATAAACATGTACAAGATCCCACTAGTTACAATGAAGCTCTAATAGATAATGGTGTTGAACATTGGAAAAGGGCTATGAATCAAGAAATGGAATCTATGTATTCCAATAAAGTCTGGGAACTTGTAGAGGCACCAAATGGGGTAAAACCTATTGGATACAAGTGGATCTATAAGAGGAAAAGAGGAGTAGATGGAAGGATAGAAACATTCAAAGCAAGATTAGTAGCCAAAGGGTTCACTCAAAAGGAGGGAATCGATTATGAGGAAACATTTTCTCCGGTTGCTATGCTTAAATCCATCAGAATTCTACTCTCTATTGCTGCAGTGCTAGATTATGAAATTTGGCAAATGGATGTCAAGACTGCCTTTCTTAATGGGCATCTTGATGAAGACATCTTTATCGCGACAACCGGATGGATTCATACAAAAGGGCCAAGAACACTTGGTATGCAAGTTGCAGAGATCCATCATGGATTGAAGCAAGCATCCGATCATGGAACATCAGATTTGATCAAGCAATAAAATCGTTTGGATTCATTCAGAATATTGATGAACCATGTGTGTACAAGAAAATTCGGGAAAAATCTGTAGCCTTCCTAATTCTTTATGTAGATGATATTCTCCTTATCGGAAATGATGTAGGAGTATTGACTACTATAAAGAGTTGGCTAGCAAAACAATTTGATATGAAAGATCTAGGAGAAGCTAGTTATATTCTTGGTATCAAGTTGCTACGAGACCGGAAGAATAAAGCGATAGCTTTGTCTCAAAAGGTCTATATCGATAAGATATTAGCTAGATTTAGCATGGAAAATTCCAAGGCCGGTTTGTTACCATTCGGACATGGAATTTCATTCTCTAAAGATCAACCACCTAAAACATCCGAGGAGATAGAGAAATGAGGCGAGTTCCTACTAGCAAGGCGTGGGAAGTCTTATGTATGCCATACTTTGCACTTGACCAGACATATGTTTTGCGGTTGAGATGGTTAACAGATATCAATCTAATCCTAGACCTAAACACTGGACTGCTGTCAAGCACATAATGAAGTATCTGAAAAGAACTAAGGATTATATGCTTGTGTATTTTGGTAATGAACTTACCCCAGTAGGTTATACTGATTCTGAATTTATGTCAGATAAGGATTCTAGAAAGTCTACTTCTGGCTATGTGTTTACATTAGGAAGTGGAGCTATTAGTTGGAGGAGTGTGAAACAATCCTGTATCGCAGACTCCACAACAGAAGCTGAATATGTGGCTGCATCAGAAGCTGCAAAAGAAGCGTTATGGCTCCGCAAGTTCCTTCAAAATCTTGAGGTGGTATCTGCTGCAAGTGCACCACTTAAATTATTTTATGACAATAGTGGTGCAGTGGTTCAATCAAAAGAACCGAGGAACCACAAGAAAGAAAAACACATTGAAAGGAAGTATCATCTCATAAGGGATATAGTGCAGAGAGGTAATGTAGAAGTTACCCAGATTGCGTCACATCAAAACTTGATAGATCCTTTTACTAAGGCCATCCCTGGGAAACATTTTAACTTGCACTTAGAGTCCATGGGCATGCGCGAGATTCCAAATATGCTTTGAGAGGTAGTGGGAGATTGTTGGAAAAATATGCTCTTTAAAGCATATTTATATTTATTGTAATAAATAATATTTCTGATTAATAAAATAAAATGAGATGTTTTATTCATGTATCTTTATTACATTAATATTTTGAGTAAAGTCCATTTAATCATATTATATGTATTTATGCGATCATCATGTGGATTCGCAGAAGACATAAATACAAGTTATCTTATGATTAAATAAAATAAGTTCGCAGTTGATAAATAAAGTTGGGCACTTTATTTAGGTATAAACTGTAATAAATTCATTGTGTGATTTGTCTTAATTATGAATGAATTTATTGATGTAGTATGTCTACATTGAACTGGATCACATATGAGATTTAATTAACCTAGTAATAACTGTCAGAATTATTAAATCTCATAGGCATTGATTTATTGTAATCTTAATTTTGAGTTAGTTATGATTTTATCATTGTAGTTGTTACTTCATTTGAGTTACCAATGGGCATGACATACACATGTAGTCTAGATTACTTGGTATCTTAGTGGGAGCAATTACAAGTATTGAAATTATAGATTAACAATATAGAATTTGTACGACACATCTCATGATGGGTTTTCAGTACTTGATCATAGAATTCTCTGGCCAGAGTGTCTCAACATAAATAAGTATGTTGAAATGATCATTAGAGAAAACCAGTAAGTATCAAGGAACAAGATGTAATTAAATTGATTGGATAGTTAAGATATCAATTTAAATTAACGATGTGGTACAAGGGATTGTGCAGTAAAGAAATCAATGTGGCTTGGGCGAATTATATTCAAGCATACAATTATGGAGGTCAGTTCCAATCTTATAGTAGAGTAGAATTGGAATTAAATAATTATATTTGTTTAATTACAAATTTAATTATTGTAGCCACTATTGTATGTCCCAAATGATTCCCAGGTTAGCTCATTTAATTGACAACACCATCACTGGACCCAAAAGCAAGAAAAACTGGCATATTAGATGAAAATCATAATTATAATATTTGTTAAGGCTTAGTATGTTATATTCAAGTGTAAATGGGGCATTATTCTCTTAATTGTGAGACAAGAAAACCCCAGGATTTTTAAGAAAAATATAGAAGGCATCTAAGAGGAGCTAGTTACAATTGGGGAGTGGTGAAAAAGTCACCCACATGTCCAGTGTTGATCAAATTTGAGTCATAGCCTGGAAGATCGTTTGGAGGTGGATCTACAATTCTTAATTGTTCATCTTCTCAAAACATCAAGGTATGAATTTCTAGATTACTTAATTCTTATATGTTGTATGAGATCGGTCCTAAAGGGTTTTAATTAAAAAATTGAAAAACCTAGTTTTATTCCCTTGATTATGATCACCAACACTAGACTTAAACAAAACCCGACCTAGCTTTGCAAGCCCTTTGTACTAACTAAACTGAACCTAAAACCCTCAAAATTGCCCTTAAAAATCCATGAAAGAAGAACTTCAAGCTCTCCATCACAATAACATATAGACGCTTGTACCTACCCCAACAGATGCAAATATCATAGGAAAAAAATTGATAAATATGAAGCTCGGTTGGTTGCAAGAATTTACCTAAGTTCATGGCATAGACTATGAAAAAACGTTCAGCCCTGTTGTCAAAGAAACAACCATTCGACTAGTCTTAGCCATAGCCGTAAGCAATAATTGGCTGATTAGACAAGTCGACATTCGAAACGCTTTTCTACATGGTTCTCTTAAGGAGAAAGTTTATATAGAGTAACCCCTTGGCTTCCAAGATCCAGTGAATCCGACTTATGTTTACAAACTCCATAAATCACTCTATGTCTTTAAACAAGCTATTAGAGCATGGTTCGAATACTTATCTAATACATTAATTGGAATTGGCTTAAAAGCAGCAAGTTTGATTCTTCTCTCTTTACTGTTCATAAAAATTATGTTATTATTCTTATATTAATTTATGTCTACGATGGTATTATTATAGGAAATCATGAAGGCATTATTTTTGAAATCATTGATAGCTTGAGCTCCAAATTTACCTTAAAAGATCTTGGGATCTTAAGTTATTTCCTTGGTATTAAAGTGAAGAAATTTAGTAAAGGCTCTTCTTGTCACAATCTAAATACACAAAAGACATTCTGGCAAGGGCAAATATGCAAGATTGCGCATCGATTCGAATCCGAATGGCCATAAGCTCCACGGTTTATATTGACTATGATGAACCTGTTGACGCTACTGAGTACCGAGGATTAGTTGGGAGGCTTCAATACCATACATTGACTCGACCCGATATTACTCGCTTTGTCAACCGCGTGTGTCAGCACTTTCAAGCACTTGCCAAGGCGTATGTGCGAGCTGTTAAGCATATCTTAAGATATCTGAAAGGCACCATCGACTGTGGCCTTCGATTTTTATCTTAAAGCTCCCTAACACTTTATGGTTTCTCTAATTTTGATTGGGCAGGTTGTTCAGTGACACGACGAAGCACAACTGGCTACAGCATCTATGCAAGTGCTATTATGATCTTTGGTGTTCCAAACATCAAAACACAGTCGCTTGTTCAATTACGAAAGCAGAATATCATGCCTTAACATTCACTGCTGCAGAGATGACTTGGATTACAAATTTGCTGGGGATATTAAGCTGACTATAAATCAACCTCCTTTTGCTGCTTGGTGACAACATGAGTGCCCTTTATTTAACAAAAAAAGCCATTGTTTCATGCTCAAACCAAACACATTAAAATAGACTATCGCTTTGTTCATGAAAAGGTATCTCAAGGATTATTAGACATCAGGCAAGTTCCCTCTCATCAACAAATTGCAGATGTTTTTACCAAGCCTCTTAGCAAACGACCATTTTTTACACTTCGACAGAAGCTAAAAGTTCACTACATAGACATTTCTAGCTTGAGGGGGTCTGACAAAAATGAAGTAAATATGGCAATTGCAAATTTGACTAAGAGGATTTTAATAATATTATCTCAACAGCGCCATTAAGGGAAATCAATCAAGGATTCTTAGCTTCAATCATGCTCCAAGACTTTATGTAATTACTATAATTAGACTAATTCCTTGTGTATAAATATCAATTGTACCGTGCCGTTTTTAATTATTAATAAAGTTCATATACCTTTTGACTTCTCCAAAGTGCTTTATGATCATATCAAGTAAACCTTACAGAATTTGAGGAGCAAATTGAATTAAAAATTAGTTTGAAGATTTAAATTAATTTTCTGAAGCAAACAATGTCATATCACATTGAAACTTCTTAGCTAACATTCATAAAAAGTATTTCATGAATTATGAGATCAATACATACTGTTTAGCAGAAAAATGGATATTCCTTGCTCATTATCAGACAATCACTTATTCACAAACTTCGTGTGGGGCTAATAGTTTTTATTTGCCATCTCATGGAAAACCCTTTTTGCTTTGCCTACCCTATCCCCCAAGCATGTCATTCACTTTGAACAATAAATCCGGTCAAAACTAACAAGTAGTAAATAAAATTTAAACAAAGCTCAAGAATCATCTCAGAAAATGCATGCAAATAATTACTTTTTTGATGCATTGGTATTACCATGAACAAGTTGTCAATTGCTTGTGGGTCGTGGATGGGATTGGGTTCAATTGCTTTGGCTCATGGGCCATAGCTCGATGGCTGCAATTGGGTTCGATTAGTCTGGTTCGTGCATCGTGTTCTTGCATGAGTGTCGAGTCATGGCTCGTGGGTAGATTGGTTTGGTTATGGTTCATGGGTCATAGCTGAGATTGAGTTTAATTTTGGTTGTGGTTATAGCGGTTGACATGTAGCTCATGTGAATATACGATATTCAATTTAGGTTTTGACATTTTGTTTCGTTTTAGGCTTTTAGTTTTAGCTTAGTTTTATTTTTATTTCTATTTTTTTATTTTTTTAATGCAATACAAATCTGATCCAATCCAATTCAAATTTTATTGGATTGCATAAATTATATCCGATCGAATTTGACACTAGGTATGAATCTGATTTGATGCCCACCTCTAGTTTTCAATTTATTTTTGCTAGAATATACGTCTCTAGAGTGACTTCCTTGATAACTTTTTTCGAACCTTCTAGTTGAGGCCCAATGCTTCTTTTACTCCAAAGATTTATATATTTCTTAGTACTAGGTATCTAGGTTAGAACACTTCATACTTTAACTCAAGTGTTGTAATACTTAATGACCATTTTCTAGTATATTGCTAAAATTTCCGTGGCATTTACCCTTCTTTCTTCAATTAGATCCTTATATAGCTTCAAGAGTTCTTGATTTTCCTTCTATTGGTAGTAAATGATCCTCTGTGTATTAAGTCCAACCGTGACTAGGCCTACGACATCAGTGCCAAAAGCCAAAGAGAAAATAATTTCCCTGATCGAAGTATATACTGATATCAAGTAGGTCCATAGCATAGCCGGTAACTCTTCTGTCCAAGTACCTTTCAAATTTTCCAGTCTAGTTTTCAGGTGGAACTTGTTGATCTTGTTAATTGCTTCAACATATCCATTGGCCTAGGTGTAAGTAGGAGATGAGAAGGTGTTGATGCAGTTTTTCTCGCGTGTCTTCAAACAGTACTCTGAACCTTCTGCTCGCGACTATCTACAGTACTCGAAATCCTCTGCTCGTGATTAGCTCGAGCTCGAGCAGGACTGTTTCCTTCGTCCTATTCCACTGTCTTTTTGAGAACGGAGATCTCTCGGACCTGTATTCACAGAAAACAGGGTGAGGGGTTGCCGGGCATGTTCCGGCGAAAACCCTCCGACGCTCAAGTCAGTAATCGGGTTGTTCTTTTTGGTATCTCCCTTAGTCAGAGAGACCGGAAAGGTAAAAGGGATATTTTTTGCCCTCCCTTTTGAATAAAAAATCGTTCTTTCAGAAAATGAAAGTAAGGGAAGTAGAGATAGGAAGAACCTGTGTCAATTTTTTGGGATTTCTGTGAATGAATTTTTCCAACCCTCATAACGTACCCGTTCATTTCCTTTTATACTCCATCTTTCCCGCTCTTTCTCCCCAAGAGCATCCATTCCCGCATCAGTGGTGTCTGGGTCCCCCTGACAGCCGGGATTGGCGTAATATTCCCTGGGGATGTGCGGCTGTCTCCTTAACCCGGTTCACGTGGCCAGATCACCATGTCGGGCATGTGCGCTAGGAATGATGACACCGTGGGGGCATGTGCCGGCCATCGGCAATAGTACTACCACCATACCATGTGGGGCCCTGATCAGACATCTAAAGGTGTGCCAGGGTTCGGAGAAAGCGGGTCGGGCTGCCCTGGGCCGGGTCTTGTCCAGTTGTGCTAGGGGACTTGACTTCCGCGAGCAGAAAAGGAGAGCTCGGGTTTCGATCAGCCTCTAAATTCTTCGAGCTTGACCAGCTTTGACTGAACCTGACGACCTCGAGCAGGTTAGAGAGCTCGGAGCTCGAACGGCTCTGAATCCCTGACCTCGACCAGCTTAGACGTTTGATGAGATCGTCCTGGTGCCAGTGGTCGGGACTTCTGCTCGAGCTAGACTATCCTCGGGATATTTTATTCGAGCTGGAATGGCCTCGAGGAGACCTGGCCGATATTACCCAAACACCAGTCCCCCAGTTTCTAGTCTTTTGAGTGAAGCAAGATAAGACTGGAAACTCATTAATGATGGGCCGACTCACGGCCTTTACGCTTCCCACGCTTCCCGCTTGTCTCCCACTTCAATCACTTCGCATTTAAGACGGGACACGTGGGTTGATCCCAGCCGTGCATTTAAAATTCGAAGGGACGTTACCCGAAAGGTCGTGTCCCTCGAAACGCACGCCGCCAGTCGAAGGGACGCGTCTTCCTCTTTAAAAACCCCCAACTTCTTCACTGTTCCCTCTGTTTGCTTACTTTCATTCAAATTCAAAAATTAATCTGCTCTCTGCCATTTGCTCATCTCCTTATTTCTGCCAGGGTGATTTCTGGTCAACTACATTTCCTTTCGCGTTCAGGTATAGGCCACTCTTCCATTTCCTGCCGCCACTCTGTTTCTTCCCCTGCTGAACTCCGTTAGTTTATACCCTTAGGAAAAAGGAAAAATGTCAAATCCCCAACAAGCCCGTAGGATGTTGCCGGAGGATTTGTCCTCTGTGAGGCACAACCTCTTAGTATAATCCCCGTGAGGGATTCTAGTCCAGAGAGGGAATTACCCGCGTCCGAGGCCCAGCCGCATCAAGGGGCAAGGGCCAGTCAAAGGTCTGAGCGTGGGGAATACCCCATTGACCACATGAAATGTGAAACCACCCCTTCGAACTTAGATAGGCTTAGGCAGACTTACCACATACCCGAAAATGTGGATTTAAGGTTGCCGAGCAGGGGTGAGATCCCTAGCCCCCAAGGATATACGACCTTCCACTTGGAATGCTTTAAATAGGGGGTCAGGCTGCCTCTCCTGCCTTACTTTGCCCGGGTTTTGTCCAGATTTTGTCTGGCCCCGGGGCAATTGAACCCGAATGGGTGGAGGGTCCTTTCCGGACTCTTTATGTTGTGGAAGCGCTGTGATCTGGGTGAGCCCTCGGTAGGGGAAATCAAACACCTTTACCAGTTGAAGTGCAGCCCGAAAGATGCTGGTTGGTATTACCTTACCTCCAACCTGAAGGGTAAAAACCCCATCACCGATCTCCCAACCTCCGGTGGCAACTGGAAGAGCAAATTCTTCTTCGTTGGGGGAGAGTGGGGGCGAGCTGCACCTCTCAGCGAGGAGGTCTTTCCAGTTCCCCGGCATTTTTGCACTCCAGGTTGTTTATCCGTCTTGTGGATTTTGCTTTTAGTTTTCCTGCTCGCGTCTGTTCTCATTATTTTGCTTTGGTCATTTTTACAGTCTCCTAGGGTGCCTCTTATCCAATTGGGGGAGAGCTTCAAGCACGTGTGCAGACCGCTCTTACAAACGCGAGCTCGTGCAGGGAGCTGCTGACACCCCAAAACATTTTAGAGTCCAGTTTAGTGCCAAGTGAAGATACGAGCAGCAGGATGCGTGAGATGTTACATCGGCGCGTGGGGGCGACCGAAGGTGCGAGCACCTCAAAGAGGCCACGAGCAGATGCAGGTGCTCCACCTCCATCCACTCGAGCTACCTCTTTTGGTCAACAAACCGTGCGAGCAGAGGAAGGTCCTCCACGCAGACGGCCAAGGACAGTTGCTCCAGCTCACCCTCGAACCGACAATGTGCAGGAGCAAAGTCAGCCTGGCCGCATCGAGCCTTACTTGAGGACCTACAGCGAAGAGTTGGGCGGCAGATTCTTGGATGAGCTGGAATCCTTTAATTCTGATGAGCTGTTCAGTGCTTTCCAGCGACTCTCCTCTCGAGCTTTTGCGGCCGCGACCATTCTCAGGGCTTCAGCTCGGAACTCACAGGAAGAACTTCAAGCAAAGGTTCAGAGCTTGGAGCAGATTGTGGGCGAGTTGAAGGAGGAAAATCAAAAGCTTCTGGACGAGAACTCAGAGTTTGCGGAGAGGACAGTAGTGGCTGACTCCAAGGCCTCTCAGCTTCATAGGGATTTCGCTGACACCCGCAATGAATTGGGTGATGCTCGAAAGGATCTGGACACTCAGAAATCTTACTACGAGGAGCTCATGGGGGCGGGGGGAACTGCTCGTCTTCAAGGGTAAATTGACTCTTTAAAGGTCCAGCTTGCCACTGTGTACAACAATGGGGCGGACTCCAGTTATGACTACCTCATGTATGCTTTTGGTAAGGCATACCCCGAGGCCGACATGTCTAAGGTTGAAGGGTATGTAGCTGAATACATGACCACTCATGAAGCTACTCCGTCCGAGCCCCAAACCGTTGTCAGAGAGCTCGCTTCCTCTTCTTCCGATGCCCCTCCTGCTGACGCCCCTGTTGATGTCCCTCCTACTGCTCCTCCTGCTGATGCTAGCCTTGTTCCTGCTGCTGCTGACGACATCCCTCTTACTGACGCTGGCCTTCCTCCTGCTGCTGCTGACGACGTCCCTCCTGCTGCATAATTTGGACCTTTTTTTTTTTTTACATTTCTTGTACTTGTAATCATTCAATAAATAAAAGAAAATGCGTTTGAGCAACAATTACATGTGCAAGCTTGTGTTTCACACTTATGAGATTATCTTCGTGTGCTTGGTTAAGAAGAATTATTTATAAGTGTTAGGCTCTTCTTTTGTTTTCTACCCAAGTACAATGTTATTTAACTCGTGCATGTTTAGAGTTTTTCTTTGACTTAGGCTGAAAGCCTTATGTTTATCTCGTGAGCTCATTCTACTTGGCTCAGCATTTTGCTCGTTGGTCTGTGACCCTTATTTGGTGAGCTGGTTTACCTCGAGCACGGTCATTGCTCGAGTTTAAACTATGCAACCTCCTCACACTTTTCTTGCTCGAGCCTACAATTGGCTCCTGCTAGACACCGTCCCGCCTAGGGCTTAGGCTTTGGGACTTTTGGCCTTAGCATTTTCATGAGCTTCCTCTGCTTGTAATTAGCCTCGCTAGGCACCGTCCCGCCTAGGACTTAGGGTTTGGGACTTTTGGCCAAGGAGCTCTTCTTGAACTTCCGCCGGCCTCAGAATCGACCCAAGCATCTTCTGTGTTACTCCCGCCAAGCCCGCAATCGACCCAAGCTTCTTCATCGTTACTCCCGCCGGCCTCGCAATCGACCCAAGCTTCTTCTGTGTTACTCTTGCTCAGCCCGCATTGACCCAAGCTTGGCACCATCCCGCCTAAGGCTTAGGCTTGGGACTTTCGCCAAGGAGTTCTTCTTGAACTTCTGCTCGGCCTCGCAATCGACCCAAGCTTCTTCATCATACTCTTGCTCGGCCCGCACTGACCCAAGCTTGGCATCGTCCCGCCTAAGGCTTAGGCTTGGGACTTTGGCCAAGGAGTTCTTCTGAACTTCCGCCGGGCCTCGCAATCGACCCAAGCTTCTTATCGTGTTACTCTTGCTCGGCCCGCACTGACCCAAGCTTGGCACCATCCCGCCTAAGGCTTAGGCTTGGGACTTTGGCCAAGGAGTTCTTCTGAACTTCGCTCGGCCTCGCAATCGACCCAAGCTTCTTCTGGTTACTCCCGCCGGCTTGCAATTGACCCAAGCTTGGCACCGTCCCGCCTAAGACTTAGGCTTGGGACTTTGGCCGAGGAGTTCTTCTTGAACTTCGCCGGCCTGCAATCGACCCAAGCTTCTTCTCGCCGGCCTGCACTGACCTAAGCTTGGCATCGTCCCGCCTAAGACTTAGGCTTTGGGACTTTGGCCGAGGAGTTCTTCGAACTCGCCGGCCTGATCGACCCAGCTTCTGCCGGCCCGAATCGACCCAAGCTTCTTCGTTACTCCCGCCAGCCCGCAATCGACCCAAGCTTGCACCATCTCGCCTAAGGCTTAGGCTTGGACTTGCCAAGGAGTTCTTCGAACTCGCCGGCCTGCAATCGACCCAAGCTTCTTCATCACTCTGCCGGCCTCGCACTGACCTAAGCTTGGCACCGTCCCGCCTAAGGCTTAGGCTTGGGACTTTGGCCAAGGAGTTCTTCTGAACTCCGCCGGGCCTCGCAATCGACCCAAGCTTCTTATCGTGTTACTCTTGCTCGGCCTCGCATTGACCCAAGCTTGGCACCATCCCGCCTAAGGCTTAGGCTTGGGACTTTCGCCAAGGAGTTCTTCTTGAACTCTGCTCGGCCTCGCAATCGACCCAAGCTTCTTCATCGTTACTCCCGCCGGCTTGCAATCGACCCAAGCTTGGCACCGTCCCGCCTAAGACTTAGGCTTGGGACTTTTGGCCGAGGAGTTCTTCTGAACTTCCGCCGGCCTCGCAATCGACCAAGCTTCTTCCGCCGGCCCGCAATCGACCTAAGCTTGGCATCGTCCCGCCTAAGACTTAGGCTTTGGGACTTTGGCCGAGGAGTTCTTCTGAACTCGCTCGGCCTCAGAATTGACCCAAGCTTCTTCCGCCGGCCTCGCAATCGACCCAAGCTTCTTCTGGTTACTCCCGCCAGCCTCGCAATCGACCCAAGCTTGGCACCATCTCGCCTAAGGCTTAGGCTTGGGACTTTGGCCAAGGAGTTCTTCTTGAACTTCGCCGGCCCGCAATCGACCCAAGCTTCTATCATGTTACTCTTGCTCGGCCCGCAATCGACCCAAGCTTGGCACCATCCCGCCTAAGGCTTAGGCTTGGGACTTTGGCCAAGGAGTTCTTCTCGAACTCCGCTCGGCCTCGCAATCGACCCAAGCTTCTTCATCACATTCCCGCCGGCTTGCAATCGACCCAAGCTTGGCACCGTCCCGCCTAAGACTTAGGCTTTGGGACTTTGGCCGAGGAGTTCTTCTGAACTTCGCCGGCCTCGCAATCGACCCAAGCTTCTTCCGCCGGCCCGCAATCGACCCAAGTTGGCATCGTCCCGCCTAAGACTTAGGCTTGGGACTTTGGCCGAGGAGTTCTTCGAACTCGCCGGCCTCGAATTGACCCAGCTTCTTCCGCCGGCCTCGCAATCGACCCAAGCTTCTTCTGGTTACTCCCGCCAGCCTCGCAATCGACCCAAGCTTGGCACCATCTCGCCTAAGACTTAGGCTTGGGACTTTCGCCGAGGAGTTCTTCTGAACTCCGCTCGGCCTACAATCGACCCAAGCTTCTTCCGTTGCTCCTACCAGCCTCGAATTGACCCAAGCTTGGCACCGTCCCGCCTAAGACTTAGCTTGGGACTTTCGCCGGGAGTTCTTTCGAACTTCGCCGGCCCGCAATCGACCCAAGCTTCTTCGTACTTCCGGTCTTCATCTTGAACTTACATTATGAATGCTTTTCTTATTCTCATGTACATTTATACTTTTACACATCCCATTTCGGGTGGAATCTTACATTAACACTTCACAATACAAGGAGACTTACTCGGAAATATTTCATCGTGAGTTGTGCGCTCCACGGCCTCTCGACCTCTCATCCGTCCTGGATGAGCTAACCCAGATGCTCTTGGTCCTGCTAACTGAGTGACTCGATAAAGACCTTCCCAGTTTGGCCCTAGTACACCTTATCTCGGGTCCTTCGTGCTCTGGTTGACTTTCCTCAGCACCCAATCACCCACCTGGAACCGGCGAATGTGTATATTTCGGTTGTAATAACGAGCCACTCTCTGTTGATATTCTGCAATCTTAGCAGCGACCCTTTCTCTCTTCTTTTCTAGCAAATCCAGACTTGCACACATCTGCTCGTTGTTTTGCTCCTCATTGAAGTGTTTCGTATGATGTGTCCCCATTCCTATTTCAGCGGGAATTACTGCTTCATGCCCAAACGCAAAGGAGAATGGGGTCTCTCCAGTGGCCGTTTTGTGAGTGGTTCTGTAAGCCCACAAGACACTAGGCAGCTTGTCCACCCAGGCTCCCTTTTGCTCGCCCAGTCTTGTCTTCGTGAGGCGCTTATGGTTTTATTCGCAGCCTCTACTTGTCTATTTGCTCATGGTGTGAGGGAGAACAAAATTTCAACTCTATCCCTGTGTTTCTAGCAGAAATCTCCGAATCGCCATTGTCAAACTGTCTCCCATTGTCTGTGACCAATGCATGAGGAATCCCATACCGCAAATCACATTCTTCCAAATGAAGTCGCTGGTTTTACCTTCCATGACGTCGCTCAAGGCTTCCACTTCGACCCATTCGGTGAAATAATCAATCGCAACTATGGCATGGGTGGCGGATGCTTTCCTCTAGCAGCGGTCCGATCAAATCAATTCCCCATTGGGCAAACGGCCATGGCGAGTTCATCAACGTGAGGTTCTCCTGAGGTCGAGCTAAGTAGTTGGCAAAGCTTTGGCAACTCTTGCAGCTCTCGCTTTCTCCCGAGCATCTCGATGCATGCGAGGCCAAAGTATCCTCGCCTCAAGGCCTCGAAAGCCAAGGACCTAGCGCCGAGTGATTTCCACAGATTCCCTCGTGTATCTCCTGAGGACATAATCAGCCTCTCTCGGTCTAAGCACCGCAAGCAAGGGAGAGTGTACTCGCTCATATAAGACCCCATCGATGAGAGTGTACCTATCCGCTTGCACCTCACCTTTCTTGCTCGCTTTTATCAGCCAAGACCGTCCCTTCCTTGAGGTAAGAAACAATCGGCTCCATCCAGGTGCAGCTCGTCGATAAGCTCATTACCTCGTCCTCCTGCTCGATACTCGAGCAGGTCTTCATTTGAAAAGAAATAGACTTTGGTAATTGGGATCCGACGTGCTGCCAAGCGAGCTATCATATCACTCAAAAATTCTTCTCCTGGATTTGCTCCACCTCGATAGCTCTGAAACTCCCTATTACTGCTTTACCTTCCGGAGGTAGGCTCCATTTTCTCCCCTTCACCGAAAGCTCTCGCCGAGGTGGTTTGTTACCGCCATGAGTCCGCTCAAGCTTTACCTCCTCCGCTTACTACCGAGGCGAGCTTGGTACTCGGCCTGATTGTTGGTGACTTCAAACTCTAATTTCACAGTGTATTGCATCTCGGCCCCTTCAGGACTTATGAGCACAACTCCTGCTCCTGCTCCTTGATTTCTACAGGATCCATCTATCGTGACTATCCGGTGTTGGTCGAGGCCTGGAACCCAGTGGGGCTCGCCTCCTGCCTCCTCATCCCTGCGCTGCACTCGACCACGAAGTCGCCTAAAGACCGTGCTTTTATGGTCGTTCGGGTCGGTAATTAATGTCAAACTCGCTCACCTCCACCGACCATTTTACCAGTCTTCCAGAAGTCTCAAGCTTGTACAAAGTTTGCCTGAGGGGTTGGTTTGTTAGAACCACTCACCGAATGTGCCTAAAAATAAGGCCTCACTTCGGTCATTGCTACTGTGGCCAGTGCCCACTTCTCCATCGGTGGATACCGGTCTCGCTTCTAGCAAAGCTCGCTCGGTAATAAACAGTGGTATTGTACCTCGACTCCTCCCTAACCGTAATCGAGCTCGCTGCCCATCGGGACACAACCAAGTATAGAAACAAGACTTCTCCCGCTCGAGGTGTCGACAAGAATGTAGCTTTCAACAGATACTCTTTCACCGTCTGAACGCCTCGCGATTCGAAGCGTCCACTTTATCTTCCCGCCCTTCTTCATTTCCCGGAAGAAGACTCGCGATTTATCCGTGGCTCGAGATACGAACTTGTTGAGGGATGTCAGCCACCGGCCGACTTTAGTATCTCCTCGAGGTCGCTAGGGACCTCATTTCCACCACTCGCTCTTATCTTCTCCTGGATTGGCCTCGATCCCCTGTGACTCGCCATGAAGCCTAAGAATTTTCCCGAACTCACTCCAAAAGCACATTTCTCTGGGTTTAGCTTCATCCCAAGACTTTCTTAAGAGTGCGAAGGTCTCCTCTAGATGCCTTACATGCTCCTCCGCATCTTTAGACTTGGTGATCATGTCATCTACATATACCTCCATTGTCCGGATCGATCAATGGCTCAAGACCTTGTTCACTAGCCTTTGATATGTTGCCCTCGCGTTCTTTAGGCCGAAAGGCATGACCTTAGTAGCAGATGACATCTCGATTAGTGATGAAGGCTATGCACTCCTCGTCTGATTGGTGCATGGGAATTTGGTTATATCCTGAGAATGCATCCATGAAACTAAGCAGCCCGTGCCCCGCCGTTGAATCCACCAGTTGGTCTATCTTTGGTAGTGGAAAGCTATCTTTTGGGCAGGCCTTGTTCACATATGTAAAGTTGACACACATTCTCCATTTCCCACTTGCCTTCTTCACTAGCACCACATTCGAGATCCATTCGGGTAGGAGACCTCCCAGATGAATCCCGCTCAGCAGCCTTTTCAACCTCGCAGCTTGATGGCTTCAGATCTCTCCCGGTCGACGATCTCCTCTTCCGCCTCACCGGCTTAGCATCTCTCCGTATCGCCGCCTATGACACGCCACTTTTGGGTCGATCCCAGGCATATCCTCGTGCGTCCATGCGAACACATCTGTGTGTGCTCGCAGACACTCCACCAATTTTTCCTTGAACGGCTCGCTAAGGGCTGAGCCGATTCGGATTTTCTTTTTGGGGTCATCTACTCTCACCCTGACCTCTTCCAACTTCTCAACCGGCTCTTGCCTTCCATTCCTCGATTCCCTCGAGTCCAATGAGGTTATCTCGCATGGTTTCTTTGGCTGCCACAACAGAAGCAACTCCTTACCACCCTCTGGCTGCCTTTCATGACCCCTACCGCCCCATTTACTCGATGCTTTAGGGCTAAGTAATGGGTGGATAGCACGTATCGGCTGATCCTCATAAACTGCCTCCCTAGAATCGCCTGGTAAGGGCTGGCTTCATCTACCACCACGAAATCCAGCATCATGTTCTTCTCGAAAGGCTTCGAGCCCATGGTTACTGCTAGCTTGATGATTCCCAGAGGTATTAGCTTTCCTCCCCCGAATCCTTTCGAGGAAGTGCTCGTCTGCTAGAGGCTCGCGCCTGTTATTCCTAAATCCTCGAGTGTGGATTTGAAGAGAATATCTTAGGCCATGAATATTTGAAAGGATTTCTTTATTTCAAACGTTGGTTCTTCTTGTTCTTTCTTCTCTAGAACAACTTAGGTTTCCAAAAAAGATTATCATATCGTCTGTTCATACTCTTCCAAGTATGCTCGCACTTGCCTTTGAAAAAGGATCCCGTGCATCGTAACGATCAAACCTAAAGTCACTATCAAGTCGAACCTACAAAACACCTGCTCATCCTCTTCGTCACCCTGAGGGCTAGTTCTCGGGTGGTATGTGTCTCAGTGTCAGTCAATATAGTGAACTAGGTCCCGGTCATAGTGAACCACGTGCCTGCTTCCGTGCACCCAGAGTGGTACCCAGTATTCGATCAACTTCCTTGTTTGCTACGCTGGCTTTTACCACCAGGGCATCCTTGTGAGGGTACAGTACCCCCTCCTTGTCTCCATCCGTCCACATAATTGGCACCTACCGAACCTTGGCCTTCTTGGCAGCAGGAGCAGTGAACAGGACTTTTCGGTCGGCTGCGGCATATCGGCAGTAGTTTTTCCGAGCCCTATTTGAACTTCCTGCCATCGTGGGCCCTCCCAAGATTACCCTCATGGACGGTGGTTCCATGTCTATTTCATAAGCCCGGCCATCTTCCTCAGACTGCTGCTCAACCACCGGGTGCCCCCCTTCAACAAACTCATCCAAGTATCGATTCCTAACCAGATCCTCCACCTGGTTTTTCAAATCACGGCACTGTGATGTGGAGTGGCCGTGGTCACCATGGAAACGGCAGAACCGCCCCTTGTTCCGCTTGCCAGCTGGCTTGGCGGCTGATTGCGGGATGTGTGGCCATCATGACGCCTGTACTCTCTGTGATCCCGGCCCGGAGACCTGCGAGATGGTAGGGACCATCCGCGGTGGGAGCTCTCCGTAAGGGTTGTATGGGCAACCCGGTCCCTCGTCGCTTAAGCTTGTGCCCCTGCATGACCCCCTTTCTCCTTCCTCCTTGCTCCATTGACCTGCTCACTTCTCAGCTTTGCAGCCTTCTCCTCTTCAATTATCATATCTAGTTTTACTTGCTCGTATGCGTTCGAATATGAACGGATCGAAGGATTCCGCAGGTTATACCATGGTCTCCCTATCCGGATCCCATCCTTCAGTCCTCTTAGTGCTTGCGGATGATTAAACGCGCCAAGATCTAGGACCGACCTATGATATCTTTTGACAAACTCCCGGAGGGACTCTCCCCCCCTCTGCCTTACTTCTGACAGCTCCATCATGTCATCCTCAGGGGTCACCGCGCCCCGAAATTGCTCCGCAAACTCCCTACACATCCTGCTCAAAGCTCAAGATGCTTCCTCGTGGAGCCTGCGGTACCATTCTCTTGCCCTTCCCTCAAGAGTGAGCTGGAAGGCCCCGCACCTCCGTGTCACCGATGCACCTCGCACCCCTATCATGTCGCTGAACCGCTCTATATGTACTCAATGGATCACTTTTTCCGAAAATTTTAGATCCGGAAGCTGAAGTCACTTGGGATCGTGACACCCATGATCTCCGCAGAGAGTGGAGATTCGTTATCCAAAGATTATTCTCCAACTTGGGCTTTTTCCATTTCCTGAGGTCCTCCACAACTTAGTGCCAATCACGCACCTCCCTCCAACTCCTCGCACGAGAGGTTGAGGTCAGTATCCTGCAAATGCCTGACGAGACACTCTTTCCTCCATATTCGCTTCTTCCCTCACTGCAGCGATTTGGTGCCCTAGGTCTTGGGCTTCATCTCCCACATTTTCCCGAACCGGGAGCTGCTCCTACTACCGGACTCGTGGACATCATTACATGCTTTTCTCTCGTCCTCTCCGAGTTCTTGCAGTAGGGATGTCGAGTCTCCATTTGTTTTTCCATCCGATCCATCCTTTCCTGAATCTCCCTATTCCGGGCCTCATTGGCCACTTCCTCAAGGTTACCGATTCTTCGGACTTACTCCTCTTCTACTGCTTCCCTCATCGCTAGGCTGTGTATCTTGAACGTATTAGGAAATCGGCTTTTGGCCGATCCCCAGCATACCAAAGATGCTGATGCGCTTTCCCGTGTCTTCAAACAAGACTCAACCTTCCGTCATGACTATCTACAAGACTCAAATCCTCCGCTCACGATTAGCTCGAGCTCGAGCAGGACTGTTTCCTTTGTCCTATTCCACTATCTTTTCGAGAACGGAGATCTCTCGGACCTGTACTCACAGAAAACAGGGTCAGGGGTTGCCGGGCATATTCCGGTGAAAACCCTCCGACGCTCAAGTCAGTAATCGGGTTATTCTTTTTGGTATCTCCCTTAGTCAGAGAGACCGGAAAGGTGAAAGGGATATTTTTTGTCCTCCCTTTTGAATAAAAAATCGTTCTTTCAGAAAATGAAAGTAAGGGAAGTAGAGATAGGAAGAACCTGGGTCAATTTTTTGGGATTCCTGTGAATGAATTTTTCCAACACCCATAACGTACCCGTTCATTTCCTTGTATACTCCATCTTTCCCACTCTTTCTCCCCAAGAGCATCCATTCCCGCATCAGTGGTTTCTAGGTCCCCCTGACAGCCGGGATTGGCGTAATATTCCCTGGGGATGTGCGGCTGTCTCCTTAACCCAGTTCACGTGGCCAGATCACCATGTGGGGCATGTGCGCTAGGAATGATGACACCGTGGGGGCATGTGCCGGCCATTGGCAATAGTACCACCACCATACCATGTGGGGCCCTGATCAGGCATCTAAAGGTGTGCCAGGGTTCGGGGAAAGCGGGTCGGGCTGCCCTGGGCCGGGTCTTGTCCAGTTGTGCTCGGGGACTTGACTTTCGCGAGCAGAAAAGGAGAGCTCGAGTTTCGATCAGCCTCTGAATTCTTCGACCTTGACCAGCTTTGACTGAACATGACGACCTCGAGCAAGTTAGAGAGCTCGGAGCTCGAACGGCTTTGAATCCCTGACCTCGACCAGCTTTGACGTTTGATGAGATCGTCCTGGTGCCAGTGGTCGGGACTTCTGCTCGAGCTAGACTATCCTTGGGATATTTTATTCGAGCTAGAAGGGCCTCGAGGAGACCTGCCCGATATTACCCAAACAGAAGGTATTCATTATTCTCTAAACTTTAAATTACCAAATTGCCTGCCATTGTCAGATGCGATATTGTGAGGGATGCCAAATCTACATATTATTGCTTTCCACATGAAGTACGTTGTTTTCTCTTATGTGATTTTTGCAAGCGGTTCTATTTCAGCCCTTTTTGTGAAGTAGTCAACCGTAACAATGACGTACCTCACTTGTCCTTTTATTGTTATAAAAAGACCATTCGAGTTTATTCCTTATTACGTGAATAACTATAGGCTACTCATTGGGGCTAGTATTTGAGATAGTTGCCATAGTACAATGGTATTCTCTTTAGGTGTGATTAATACTAATAATACTCTACTTCCATGGGAGTTGGCTAATCTATTAATATATAGTTTCTATAATTGGTGCTCTGTTTCTTTCACTTACAGGGCTGTGATCAATTCTAATGATATCTACAATTCCCAAACTCTTGACGATGCCGCGGAGTCACTCAACGATTACTCTACCTAATCCAAAGATAAAAGGCTTAGCCAAGGCAAAGCTGAGGAAGAGAGTCATAAGGACAAAGGCAACAACTACAAGGATTGGGGGCTTAAAAAGCCTCTAGTGGAAAAGCCATGAGCCAAGATGTGCTAGCTTGGCTCGATTCTGGAAACTTCTATAATTCTCTAGCTCGCATATCTTAGCTCATGGCTTTGGGCCATTCATGGGCTTAATTCATCCTTCAGACTTAGGAAAGGCCGTAATAAAGTCCATCAAAACACTTTCCCATGGCCTTAAGTCTAGGGGCAGGGGCTCCAACAAAAAGAGACCTGTTGTTTCTGCCTAGGTGGTGAAATCTACACAAGGAAGTAATCAAGGAGTGCCACGACCCCAAGTGGGCTGGTTACTTATCTCTCTTCTCTTTAGCTCTTTCGTAACATCAAGGCTTAGCTAGTTGAGAAGCTCAAAGGCTTACTTATCAACTTTCAGCAAGAGTTGTCTAAGTGCCACACGAGTTTGCTACGTAAAATACTCATCCTATGCGCCTAGAGAATTCTATACACATGTGCCAAATTCTAGAGAATTCTAGTGTATGTACAAGTGTGCTAGAGTTGCTAGAGAATTGCGAAAGTTTCTGGAATTGGGCTAAGCTAGTACATATTGGTTCATAATTTTGGGCCATTCTTGGGCTCAATTTGGGCAGTCCATAACATCCTTTTCTTGAGTGAATGAGCACTTTTCCATCCTAAAATAGAGTTCATTTTCTCGAAGAACTTGGAAGACTTGTTGCAAATGTTCAGCATGCTCTTCGAGTATAGTACTATACACCACTATGTCGTCTAATTACATGACCACGAAGCGGTCGAGAATTTGGCATATTTGTATAAAATTCTCTAGGTATAGAATTCTCTAGAGCTAGGCAATCCTCCTTATAAATATGAGTTGGCATTAGGGAGGTTTGCCTAGCTCTAGAGAATTCTATGATTAAAGAATTCTATTTTAATCACTTTATAGGGTTCCATTGTACCATCCTCCCTGAAATACCAAGTCTCTTTAATACTTTCATAAGTAGAGTATCTGTTAAAACTATAATAGTGTAGGCTAGAGTACAGTCATAACTTTCTACTTGATACTAACAATATCAATGCTAGCTTTTTCAAATATGGGTAGTGGGATTCAACTCTAATAAATGTGTGGTTGATGTAGTAAATGGGAAATTGAGCATCTCATTTACTTTTCAACAGAATCACACTTATAGCCACTTCTGATACAGCTAGGTATAATTCCAACTCATTACTTTCTTGGAGAATATGTGAGGTACTTTTTCATATTCCCAAAGGTTATCTCACATTAATCACTTTAGGTGAAGTCATAAGAGCCCTTAAGAGTTTTAAAAAGAAGAGTGTATTTTTCTATCAATAGTGAAATAAAATAGCTTAAGGCAGCCAATCTTCCCACTAGACTATGTACTTTTTTCTAGGGGATTTCATCTTTAAGATTGAACGCACTTTGATAGGGTTAACGTCAATTCCTATGTTATGAACTAGGTAACTAAAAAACTTACCTGAAGTTACCCTAAATGTTCATCTATTCGAGTTTAGTTTCATTTGGAACTCTCGTTGGATCTTGGATGTTTCTTCAAAGTTATGTACATAATCAGTTGCTATTTGAATTTTCACAAGTACATCATTAGCATAGACCTCCATTGTCTTCCTAATCTGCTCTCTAAAATGGCATTCACGAGACGTTGGTAAGTGGCTTCTCCGTTATTTAATCCAGAAGGCATCACACGGTAATAGTACAACCTTTATTTTGTTATAAAGGCTATTTTTTCCTAATCTATCAAGGACATCTAAATTTAGTTATAACCTAAAAAGGTATCTATAAATGTTAGTAATCCATTACAAATAATTGAGTTAACTAGCTGATCTATCCTAAGAAACTGAAGCTACTCTTAAAACAAGCCCGATTGAGATCAGTAAAATCTACACACATCTGTTACTGTCTGATTGCTTTCTTAACTAAAAGAAGATTAGAAATCTAATCTATGTAGAGTACTTCCTTGATAATCCCTGCTTTTAACAGCTTTCCCATCTCCACTTAAATTACTTCATTGCGTTCCTAGTTAAAAGTCTGTTATGTTTATTTAATTGGTGGATTTTTGATAGGACTAAGGGCAAAATTAGGGCTAACTTTTATTGATATAATCAAAATAAAGAACAATCCTAACCTACAGTTCGAGCAGTAGGTCAATCTGTCCCAAGACTCCTATTACTTCTAATGTTTTGATAGAAAACTCCACACCCTAAATGACTCGTTCATCTCTTATTTATACTAATAAGTAAATAAACAAATTTACTAAACTGCTCCGGCCATTAAAAATACTAAATTGTCCCTGCCCTTTGATACTTACGTCTAACATAAGTTTTCACGGGTCTAACATTTCTTCCCTCCCAGAAAGACACCTTGTCCTCAAGGTGGAATCTGGGAAACTGGCGTTGAATAAACTTATATGGCTCCCATGTCGCCTCATAGTCCGGCAAGTCCTTCTATGTAATCAACACCTCCTTAGCAGTCGATTTCCAGTTACCCCCTGTCGAACTCCCTTCACAATAGTTAGTTCCAACACTACCTCCATGTCCTCAGTCAGTGCTGGCGGAAGTAAGGGAGAGGATGTATGTTCTCCAATAGCTCGTTTTAACTGAGACACATGAAACACCGAGTGAATGACTGATGTTGGTGGCAACTGCAATCGGTAAGCTACCTCTCTAATCCTTTTGAAGATTTCATATGGCCCAAAATATTGAGGGGAGAGCTTTTTATTTCTCCGTCGTGCTAGAGATTTCTGTCGATATGGTCATAACTTTAGGTAAACCTTCTCCCCTACCTCAAATTGTATATCGCTCTTATGACCATCGGCCTATTTTTTCATTATATATTGTGCCTTAAACAGATGCCTCTTCAACTCTTCTAGTATTTAATCTCGCTACACTAAATACTTATCTACCTGTGACGCAGGTGTTGAACTCAGTCCGTAGTGCACCAAATATAGAGGATCACAGCAATATAAGACCTAAAAAAGAGTAGTCTGCGTAGCAGTGTGTTAAGAAGTATTGTACAAATATTCTATTAATGCTAACCACCTCGTCCATTCCTTAGGTGTGTCCGACACGAAATACCGCATGTAAGTCTCTATACTTCGGTTAACGATCTCAGTCTATGGGTGGTAAGCAGTACCCTACATCCGAAACAACTCCCTCCAAAAGTGGCTCAAAAAAAATTTATCTCGGTCTGTTACTATCGACTCTGGAATTCCATGCAAACGTACAATAGCAGCTGCAACAATTACAACAGTATAGAGGTCTTGCAGGGGTATGAAATAAGCATACTTGCTTAGTCAATCAACCACTACCAAGATCATCGTTTACCCATCTGATCGTGGTAATTCCTCAATAAAATCTATAATCACCTTCTCCCAAACCTTATCGAGTAGCAACAATGGCTGCAACAACCCTCCTAGTGCCATTGCCATATATTTGTGGCGCTGACACACATCACACCTCACTACCATCTCCTTAACATCTCTCTTCATTCCTGGCTAATGCAATTCTGCTGCCAAACGTCGATAAGTTTTTAGAGCACCAGAGTGTCCCCCAATAGCACTCCTATAAAATTCCTGCAGCAACTTCGATATATGGGTCGATGTCCTGGGCAGCACAAGGCGTCCCTGAAATAGAAGTTGCTGTCCATATATGGAATAGCCTGGATATTCGGTCTTCCCACACAATTACGCAGCCCGAATCTTTGCCAACCTCTCATCTGCCTCAATCTCTCGTGACACTGCATCCCAGTCTATTACCAAAGGACTGATAAAGCTATCAACTGAGGTTCCTCCCTCTGTTGTGACAAAGCATTTGCCGCTTTATTCTCCAACCCCGGCCGATACTGTATCTCAAAATCAGAGCTGAGTAACTTCAACAACCAACTTTGGTATTCCTTAGTCACCATCCATTGATCCAATAGAAACTTGAGACTCCACTGATCTGTTCGCCCCAAGAGGTATGGTCTCCACTTCTAAATAGCTAGCACAATCGCCATGAGTTCCCGCTCATAAATTGACTTGAGCCGCACCCTAGCTATTAACACTTGGCTGAAGTAGGCGATTGGGTGCTGATTTTGCATGAGAACTTCTCCTAACCTATACCCCGAGGCATCCGCCTCAACGATAAATAATTGGGTAAAATCTGGTAATGCTAGCACCGGAACACTAGTCATTGCCCTCTTTAGTTCCTCAAAGGATCGTGTCGTGGCTTCACCCCATCAAAAATTTTCCTTCTTTAATTGTTCCGTCAAAGGCCATGCTATGGTGCTATACCCCTTCACAAACTTCCGATAGTATCCAGTGAGCCCCAAAAAACCCCTCAACTCCTTTAATGTCTTAGTAGAGGCCATTCCAACATTGCAGCTATCTTAGATTGATCTACTGAAACCCCCTCAACTAATACCACATGCCCTAAATAATCCATCCTTGTCTAAGCAAACAAACATTTCTTTTGATTGGCATACAATCGATGTTTCTGTAACTCCTTTAAAACTAACTCTAAATGACCCACGCGATCCTCTAAAGTACGACTGTAGACCAAGATATCATCAAAGAAAACGAGGACAAACTTTCTCAAATAGGACTGAAATACCTTATTAATCAATGACTGAAAAGTGACCAGTGCATTGGTGAGGCGAAATGGCATGACTAGAAATTTGTAATGTCCCTTGTGCGTTCGAAATGCAGTTTTAGGTACATCCTCTGGTCACATCCGGATTTGGTGATATCCCGAATTCAAATCTATTTTTGTAAACCTCGTCGCCTCATGCAATTTATCCAACAACTCATCGATTATCGAAATAGGAAACTTATCAAGCACTGTTTCTTTGTTAAGGGCTCGATATTCAATACAAAATCTCCAGCTCCCATCTTTTTTCTTCACTAATAAGATCGGGCTCAAAAACGGACTCACGCTCGGTTGTATTATCCCAGCCTCCAAAATTTCTCTAACTAGACTCTCAGTTTCATCCTTCTATATCTGGGGATATCAATATGGTCGGACGCTAACAAGAGAAGTCCCTTCCTTTAACACTATCACATGCTCATGTTCCATTCGCGGAGGCAGGCCACTAGGCATCTAGAAAACCCTTTCGAATTGTTCCAATAGCTGCAGAATCGGTATTGGAATAACCGTTGATGCCTTTGCCTTTCTCCCTTCTAGGCTTTGTAGCTCCACTAAGAATCCCTCACCCACATCCTGAATTACATTTACCATATCTTTAAGTGACACCAAGGTTTTGCATAAACTCTAGTCACCCCGTAGCACTACCACCTGACCATTTACCCGAAACTCTATTATTAATACCTTTTAATTCACTTTCATCTCTCCGAACGATTGTAACTGCCTCATTCCCAAAATTACATCTGTACTTCCTAAGTCCAAAGGGAGGAAATCCTCTATCACCTAAATGTCCGGTAACAGCAAGATCAGTCCCTTACATATTCATCTATTCTTCTCTACCTTCTCGGTACCCATAACCACCCCAAAACTACCAGTGTCTGTCAAACAAAGTCCCAATCAGTCCACTACTCTCTTAGAAATAAAGTTATGGGTCACCCCACTATCTATTAGCACTACCACATCTTACTCCCCTATTCTCCCCCTTATCTTCATTGTATGGTTCGGTGTAAATCTCACTACTGAACCTCAGCTACATCCAAATAGGGATTTTCTTCCTTTACCTCCTCTTCTTCCTCTGCTTCCTCCCCGCCATCCTCCTCGTCACATACAGTTAGAACTTGTAGTGATTTTTTCTTAGATTGATGCCCCGGTGAAAATTTTTTATCGCATAAAAAACACAACCTCTTCGCCCTTTTGTCCTATATCTCCGTCTCAGTGAGGCATTTGAATGTCACTCCTGATCATGCCCCACTATTCTGATCCCTTTGAAAATCCCTCTGTGACCCCATCATTTATGTTTTCTGGCCTTCAAGCGGTGCACTTTGGGATTCGCACTGAAACCCTAGGGTTTGGGTTTGGGTTTTCTGTCCAACTGGTGGTACGTTATTTTGGTATGAAAATCCAATTAACTATGTTCTTATAACCCACTCCACTGTGTTCTTATCCTCAATTAACTATGCCAACTCCATTGTCTCCCCTAGCCCTCTTGGCCTTAGCAGATGTAGTGCGGCCTGAATCTCTGGCTTCAGTCCTCTCATAAAATTTCTTTCCAGTACTACCTCTGATATTCCCTCTAGGCGCCCCGATAGTAATTCAAACTTCTCCATATATTCCATGACTGTTCCTTCTTGGGTCAGGACAAAAAATTGTTCATGTAAATCCCCCTCTTGAGTGGCCCGAAATCTCTCCAACAATCAATTTTTAAATTCACTCCACGACCTTAATAGTTGTCGTTGTTCTCACCATTGGAACCATGCAAGGGCCTTTCCCTCCAAACATAATGCTGCGGCCATCAATTTTTCCCTATCTGAGAGCCCATTGATGGAAAAATAGCGTCTACTCTATACACCCACCCATAGGCATACTCGCCTTAAAAAATGGGCATTTTCAGTTTCCTCACCCTAGAATCCGCTCCAAATTAAGTCTGTCCTACCCAATTTCGTGTCATCGGAGGTCTCCAGCCACCCAAATCTACTCCAGTTTCCATAAATCCCGAGAACCCACCCCAAGATTCCCCTTGACCAGCCTCATATTGGCCTGAATTTCCTTGCCTAGCCGCATTCCAGTTATATCTGTTCCCACTTCCGTCGGAGACCCTTTCTCTCGGCTGTTTGCCCCCAAATCCGACCTACCCATACCCAAAACCGCCTCCTACAAGCCTAAACCCAACCTTTTAAGACCATGCAGCAGCCCTTAACACCATCGAGTCGCTAAGCTTAGTCACTTCAACTCTTGTACCGTCGCCGACCACAGGTTCTGTATCGATGGATCCTCCTTCTGCCGTACTGTCGTGGCCCGTCTACGCTACCGGTGGTGAGTTGAGGTGTTGTTCCATTAATTTCTGCAGCATGGCTTCAAAGGACGAAAATTATTGTTGAATGGTGTTAAATCGCTCATCAATGGTAGCTTTGAGCGATCTAACCTTCGCTTCTAATTTCTCTTCAAGCACATCCACCTTCTTCGCTGCAATTGTCCCAGGACGTTTTGCTCTAATATCACTTTGATAGGATTTAGGGAAAAATTAGGGCTAATTTTTATTGATAGAATCAAAATAAAGAATCCTGACCTACAGTTCGAGGGAGGTCAATCTCTCCCAAGACTCCTATTACTTCTAATGCTTTGATAGAAAACTCCACACCCTAAATAAATCATTCATCTCTTATTTATACTAATAAGTAAATAAGCAAATTTATTAAACTGCCCTTGCCATTAAAAATACTAAATTGCTCTTGCCTTTTGATACTTACGTATATATAAGTTTTCATGGGTCTAACAATATTCTAGATCAACATTCATGGAGTACATTATGTGATCTGGTGATATTCCCGACATGTCCTCATGACTCCATACAACACATCCTAATTTTTCTTTAGGAAAGGTACTAGGGCCCCTCGTATTTCCTTTGTCGAGTCTTCTTTTGATCTTTATTACCCTAGAGGTTTCATCTGGGTCAAAACTCATTTCTTGTATAATCTCTTCCAGTTTAATAGTAAGTTATTTTTCTAAAACTCATTTTTCAAGGTAAAAAACTTGATTCTTTTGCCTTCTGACGAGGTCGGTAAATCTCATACCTTGAGACTAATACTTTTCATAGCTAGGGAATAATTCTCTCTGACGGTTCATTGCTCCCCCTAGATTATACCCACTTTATTTCATAATGAGAATTTGATAGCCAAAGCTTATATAGAAGTGGCCACTTTAATCAAGTTCAAATAATGTTTTTCTATAATCAGATTGTAAACAAATGGGCAATCTGCAACCAAGAAATCAATAAAGGATGTTACTTGATCTGGTGACTCCCATATTGCAACTGGTAATTTATTGGCCGCTTTAAGCTATTACATTTTCTCCCCCCAAAACACATCAGAGATGTTTTAATTGGCTCTAACTTATTATTTTTTATATTCATCTTCACAAATGCCTCCATGCAGAGTATGTCAGTAGAGCTCCCATTATCCACTAGAATCCGGTGTACTTGACAGTTGGCTATAATTATGATAATTACCGATATGTCATTGTGGGGTAATTTTACCCCTACTGCTTTTGCCTCCGTAAAAGTGATCTCATGTGGTGTAACTTGAAATTCCTGCTGTAGCTTGCCATTCCATTGTTCTATGTGACATACCCTTTATTGACAGTCCTTCTAATATAGTTTTGATATGAATTAGAGCTTTCCCTTTTTCTTTGTTGTCTTTATGTTTTCTAGGCTTCTTTTCGATGTTAGTGTCTTCTATAAACTCTTTCAATTTCCTTTGTTTAATCAATTCTTCAATATGCTCTTTAAGTGACTAGCACTCTGAGGTGCATACCCATGATCTTTATGGAAGTAACAGTATCTCAACCTGTCTTTTTTGAGGTAGGGTAATAATGGCTGGGCTTGGCCATTTGAGATAATTTTTTTTTTTATACGCATCAAAATATGTTCTCAAGTGGTGTTAAGAGGGGTAAAATGGGTGAACTGCAAATGGAATGTCGGTCGAGTTCTATCTCGCAAGGCGTGGCATTCATGTGGCTTATCACTTGCAAAATTTTGCTCAAGGTCTGGCAATCTTCCAATTTATGGTGTTCGAATCCCCACCTAACAGAATAAAGTTCTTCAGTACCTGAATATCTTTGGGCCTTGCGTAGTAGGTCAATATAGGTGCAAGATAGGTTTTAAAAGCTATCAAAAGAATTTTTCCAGTTTGAGGCTTGCTATTATCGCTATTAATGTTATCCCATCACTATACCCTTCTACTTGTATTACCTTTGCATTGAAATGTTGGAAAAATATGCTCTTTAAAGCATATTTATATTTATTGTAATAAATAATATTTCTGATTAATAAAATAAAAGAGGTATTTTATTCATATATCTTTATTGCATTAATATTTTGAGTAAAGTCCATTTAATCATATTATATGTATTTATGCGATCACCATGTGGATTCGCAGAAGACATAAATACAAGTTATCTTATGATTAAATAAAATAAGTTCGCAGTTGATAAATAAAGTTGGACACTTTATTTAGGTATAGATTGTAATAAATTCATTGCGTGATTTGTCTTAATCATGTATAAATTTATTGATGTAGTATGTCTACATTGAACTGGATCACATATGAGATTTAATTAACCTAGTAATAACTGTCAGACTTATTAAATCTCATAAGCATTGATTTACTGTAATCTTAATCTTGAGTTAGTTATGATTTCATGATTGTTGTTGTTATTTCATTTGAGTTACCAATGGGCATGACATACACATGTAGTCTAGATTACCCGGTATTTTGGTGGGAGCAATTACAAGTATTGAAATTGTAGATTAACAATATAGAATTTGTACGACACATCTCTTGATGGGTTTTCAGTACTTGATCATAGAATTCTCTGGCCAGAGTGTCTCAACATAAATAAGTATGTATCAAGGAAAAAGATGTAATTAAATTGATTGGACAGTTGAGATATCAATTTAAATTAACGATGTGGTACAAAGGATTGTGCAGTAAAGAAATCAATGTGGCTTGGGCGAATTATATTCGAGCATACAATTATGGAGGCCAGTTCCAATCTTATAGTGGAGTAGAATTGGAATTAAATAATTATATTTGTTTAATTACAAAATTAATTATTATAGCCACTATTGTATGTTCCCAAATGATCCCCGGGTTAGCTCATTTAATTGACAACACCATCACTGGACGCAAAAGCAAGAAAAACTGGCATATTAGATGAAAATTATAATTATAATATTTGTTAAGGCCTAGTATGTTATATTAAAGTGTAAATGGGGGCTTGTAGTGTTTTACAAGGTGGTCTCCTAGTTTATTACACATTCCTTCCACTTTTAGGTAAGTGGAGAGATAGTTAAAAGAGGAATTCTATTTTAAATAGAAATCCTAATCCTAACATACTAGGGTTTTTCATAAGATATTATAAAAAGGGCTTTATACTCTTAAATTGAGAGAGAAGAAGAGAACCCCAGGGTTTTTAAGAAAAATAAAGAAGACATCTAAGAGGTGCTAGTTACAATTTGGGGAGTGGTGAAACAGACGCCCACACATCCAATGTTGATCAAACTTGAGTCATAGCCTGGAAGATCGTTTGGAGGCGGATTTACAACTCTCAATTGTTCATCTTCTCAAAACATCAAGGTATGAATTTCTAGATTACTTAATTCTTATATGTTGTATGAGATCGGTCCTAAAAGGTTTTAATTTAAAAATTGAAAAACCTAGTTTATTTTCCCTTCAATTGGTATCAGAGCCATCTCATAATAATATATAAGAATTATGTAAGAAATCTATCTTGTTAATTATGCATTAGAGTGGCACAATTTATTTAGATATATATTATGTGTTAATATATGAATAAAGCATGCTTGGATTGTCTCAATTCATGGTTAGAAATTTATTTGTATTTTATTTTGGATTTGTAACAAAAGGGGTGGTATATTATCACCATGTTTCCCTTTTGATTTAATTTTATATTTCAAAATTTTTGAAAGTCAATGGGATTGTAATGTGTAAAATAAATTCAAAACATCAAGATTTCGACAAGAATGCACAAAACCAAGAAAACCGATCAGTAATAGGGCCTGCAGCATCGCAGTGAGCTCCGCGCCAGGCAGCTCACGCCAGCACAGGACATGCTGCAGCTGAGCCAGCAGGCGAGGGCAACAGCAGCGAGCATCGAGCATGCGCGCAGTAGCCACGCGGCGCAGATTGCCCACTTGGCTTGCGCAGGCTGCAACTCACGCGACGGACAGCAGCAGTAGGCTGGAGCGAGTGGACAGTGGCTCGCGTGGCGTGAAGCAGTGGAGCGATGGGCAGCGAGCGCATGGCCAGCGATAGCAGTGAGCGATGTTTGGGTAATATCAGGCGAGCCCCTCCGGTGTTTGGGTAATATCGTTCAGGCTCCCTCGAAGCCCTTCCAGCTCGAATAAAACACCCCGAGGACAGCCTGGCCCGAGCAGCTCTCCAGGTCAAAGCTGGTCAAGGTCGAGAGCTGAGCACTCCATTGCCTGCTCGAGGTCGTCTCCTCAGGTCAAAGTTGGTCAAGGTCGAGAGGTGAGCACTCCTTTGCCTGCTCGAAGTCGTCTCCCCAGGTCAAAGATGGTCAAGGTCGAGAACCGAGCACACCTTTCCTGCTGGCAGAAGTTAAGTCCACGAGCACAACTGGACAAAACCCGGCCCAGGGCGGCCCAACCCGTTTTCTCAGAATCCTGGTACACCTTTTAATGTCTGACCAGGGCCCCACATGATATGGTGGTGATACTGTTGCCGATGCCGGCACATGCCTCCAAGGTGTCATCATTCTTAGCGCACATGCCCGACATAGTGATCTGGCCACGTGAATCGGGTTAAGGGGACAGCCGCGCATCCCTAGGGAATATTACACCAATCCTGGTCGTCAAAGGGACCCAAATACCACTAACATGGGAGTGGACAGCCTGGAAAGGGGAAGAGCGGGAAAAATGGAGTATAAAAGGAAACGAAGGAGTACGTTACAAGGGTTGGATTTTTTTATTCACAAAGGGTTGGAAATTCGGATTCACGAAGAATCCGTAAGCTTATACAGGTTCTTCCTATTCTAATTTCTCTTGTCTAAATTCTCTAAGAACACCATATTTATTCAAAAGGAAGGGCGAAAAAATATCCCTTTCATCTTTTCGGTCTCCCTCACTATGGGAGATACCAAAAAGAACAACCCAAATACTGACTTGAGCGTCGGAGGGCTTTCGCCGGAACACGCCCGGCGACCCTTGACCCTGGTTTCTGTGAGTACAGGTCCGGGAGATAGCCGTTCCAGAAAAGACAGCGGAACAGGAAGAAGGAGACAGTCTTGCTCGAGCTCGAGCTAATCGCGAGCTTAGGATACTGTAGATAGTCTTGAGCTGGTTGAAGGTTCGAGGCACTATTCGAAGACACGCGGGAAAAACTGCATCAACAAGCAGCATCTGGTGTCCAGCGCCGGCAGGGGCGTTTTTTCGGCTCGACAAAGGCAAGTGCCCATCGGAAAAAGGGACGAATGGAAGCTTTAGTTTTTGGTGACGACGGCTGGAGAAAACAAAGAGATTAGGGTTTTGAGTGGCAATTATCACTCAGGCCCCTAATTTCTGTATTATTTTCATAATGGGTAAAATTAGTTGACTATTATGCATGTAAGTCCAAAAACGGTTTTTGGACTTGACAAATCCTAGTTTTAAGTCCAATAAAATTTGGGCTTAATGGATTAAAATGCATGGATATAGTTTAAACTCATTAAGTTTATTTTTGGTCCAAAATTTTTTACTTAAAATTTTAATTTATTTTTATTTAAAATTAAAAATTTGGACCAATAATAAATTTAAAGCCCATATTAGCCAAGGCCATCACCAAAGATAATCTAAGAGAAGAAGATATTGACATGAAGCCCAATGAAGATTAGGCTTAGGGTTAATATTTTTTTTTGTTAGGAAAACCATGAATTGAGATTATTTAATTTTTCTATATGTTGTGTTTGGATGTGAACATGCCATGATAACATATCATATAGAATAGGTAGTGCCACTCTATGCATAATAATATATGTCATTCATATAACATGAATTCATGCATATTGTTTGAGATTTGCAAATGCTTAATAATATAAGATATCACTTAGATAATATTATAGGAAGCATGCAATTAACAATATATGTATGATTTAAAAGGAAAAACCAAACTTTAAAATATTGAGTGGGAGAGGGAAAATTCAAGATAATTTTCCCACGGGCTCCATTGTTAGTTCAATAATAAAATTATATATATACCTCGACTTCATGATACGGTGATGCTCCCTACGGAGGGTATATATATTAGACATTTTATTTGATGAACTTCTTTAAAGATAAAATCGAAATATTTTTCAATCTGTTGATCACCTCAACGGTGGCTACATGATATGAGAAATACGTAGATTGAAACAATGGTTATACACTCAACAAAATTTTTTATTAACCTTCCCAACGAAGCTCTGTTAACAAAATTTTGGCCTTAAAAAGATAACGATAGTTATTTATCATGTTACGACATGAAAGTAAATAATCTAATAGTTAATTGGGTCTGGTAAGTGGCGGCATGACTTCCCCAACGGATAGCTTGCCAAAGCAGTACTAGATTATCGTTACAATAAAATAAAATGCATTTATGGTTTTTTGCATTTTTAGATTTTATTGTGAATATTATTTCCATATATTAATGCATGGATGTTTTATTTTTCATAAATATCTTCCTTAAGCCCACTTACTATTATTCTGAATCAAAACAAACTTATTGGCGAGAATTATATAGATTGGAAAAGAAATCTATATATTGTTCTGACTGCTGAAAATTATAAATATGTCTTAACCCAGGCATGCCCCCCGATACCACCGGAGAATGCTCATAGAAATGAGAAGAGGCTTTATGAGAAATGGCAAAAGGCCAATGAAATGGCTAAATGCTATATTTTAGCCTCAATTTCTAATATTCTGCAGACCAAACATCAGAATTTGGAAACTGCTACTGAAATAATGGATAGTCTTCAAGAGATGTTTGGGCAGAGTACTCGCTCTGCGAGACAAGCAGCATTGAAGGGTATTATGAATAGTAAAATGGGGAAGGGCACAAGAGTTCGTGATCATGTCCTCAAAATGATGGACTATTTGAATGAGGCTGAGATTCAGGGAGCACAAATCGATGATAACTCAAAAATTGATATGGTGCTAGAATCTCTACCAGATACATTCAAAGAGTTTAAGGTCAATTATAATATAAACAAAAGAAACATGACCTTAACAGAATTGATGAACGAACTCCATTCTGCTGAAGAGATCTATCGTGTTGAGAAATCTCTGGGAAGCATAAATATTGCTAAAAATAATTCATTTAGACCTAAGCCAAAAGGCAAAGGTAAAAAGAAGAAACCTAGGAAGAAGAGATTGTCTACAAAACAAGATGGCAAGCCTAAAGGCAAGTGCTTTAAATGTGATGTAAGAGTCACTGGAAAAGGATTGCCCAAAGATTGTAAAATCGTGTATGGGTAATCTTTTTGTTATTGAGGCCTGTTTAGTTCAGAATCCAATTGACACATGGGTGTTGGATTCAGGAGCAACTAATCATATTTGTAATTCACTTTTTTGGTTTCAGGAAACCAGGAAACTAAGTGAAGGAAGCGTAAAACTGCAGCTTGGGACAGACAGTTCGTGTCAGCAGAAAAGACTGGATCTGTTTTATTATCTTTCAATAATAAGACTTTAGTTTTGAATAATTGTCTTTATGTTCCAGATATTAAGAGGAATTTAATTTCAGTAGCTTGTTTGTCAAAGCAAGGGTATACTGTAAATTTTGGATCCTCAGTTTCTATTTTATTCAATAATAGACTTATTTGTTCTGGTACATTGGAAGATAATTTATATCATTTGAGTCCTATGATCCTTTCTATGCATGACACAGTAATTGATAATAATGAGCATACGCATTTATCTAAGAAAAGAAAGATTTCTTCCAACCAGTGCTACCTCTGGCATTTACGCTTAGGTCATATAAACCAAAATAGGATACAGAGAATGATCAAAGATGGGCTCTTGGGTCCATTAGAAAATGAATCATTGCCACCTGCTGAATCCTGTTTGGAAGGAAAATGACCAAAAGGCCATTCTCGGCCAAAGGAGTGCGTAACAAGATACCACTTGAATTGGTACATACAGATGTATGTGGACCAATCAATGTACAAGCTCGAGGAGGCTATGAGTACTTCATCACTTTCACTGATGACTACTCAAGATTCGGTTATGTTTATCTGATGCGTCATAAGTCTGAAGCTCTTGAGAAATTCAAAGAGTATAAGGTCGAGACGTAAAAGCAATTAGATAAGAACATAAAGAAACTTCGATCCGATCGAGGTGGTGAATATCTCTCCGGAGAATTTAAAGAGTATCTGGTTGAAAATGGGATTATATCTCAGTTGACTGCCCTAGGAACACCACAACAAAATGGGGTAGCTGAAAGAAGAAATAGAACTCTTTTGGATATGGTGAGATCTATGCTTAGTTATTCGAAATTACCTATCTCTTTTTGGGGACTAGCACTAGATACTGCAGTTTACCTTTTGAACTTAGTTCCATCTAAGTCAGTGCCTAAAACCCCAATAGAATTATGGTCAGGTCGAAAACCAAGTTTACGTCATGTCCGTATTTGGGGATCACCAGCACATGTGCTGAAATCAAAGGCAGACAAGATGGATTCACGCTCTGAGGTTTGCATGTTTGTGGGGTATCCCAAAGGAACAAAGGGGGTTTATTTTATAGTCCTCAAGATAGGAAGGTAATTGTGAGCACACATTTTACTTCCCTCGAGGAAGACTATATGAAAAACTTCAGACCTAAGAGTAAGGTAATACTTGAAGAACTGTCAAGTGATCAAATTGATACTCAGCTTTCAACACCTGTTTCAGAACAGAATGAAGAGCAACAATCTGATCAACAAAGGATTATCCCTGAACAGACATCATTTTTAGAACCTCGTCGTAGTGGGAGGGTAACTAGGTTACCAGCAAGATATATGTTATTGGGAGAAACCTATACGGAAATCTCAGATGAACATGTACAAGATCCCACTAGTTACAATGAAGCTCTAATAGATAGTGATGTTGAACATTGGTAAAGGGCTATGAATCAAGAAATGGAATCTATGTATTCCAATAATGTCTGGGAACTTACAGAGGCACTAGATGGGGTAAAACCTATTGGATGCAAGTGGATCTACAAGAGGAAAAGAGGAGTAGATGGAAGGATAGAAACATTCAAAGCAAGATTAGTAGCCAAAGGGTTCACTCAAAAGGAGGGAATCGATTATGAGGAAACATTTTCTGCGGTTGCTAAGCTTAGATTGCAGAAGAATGCTCAATGATAATAGTAGTTATCTTACCCCATTTGAATTTGATTTAGCCCATTTATAGTGGAGGCTAAAAACTAGTTGTTATTGACTTTTTGTAAATAACAGTTTCTCTTATAGTCCTAACTAGTTTGCAATTTAAAGTTACCATTGGAGAAGTCATTTGATTTTTAAAATATATAGTATCCCATTTATGAATATCTGGTATGCCGTTTGATTCGAGAGAGTTCACCTTGAATAACCAGTTTGCTGATTGTCTATAAGCTGGAAGCCGGTTAGTTCTAGTAACCAAATTTCCTAAATCCAGCTTAATAGTTTTGTTAAGCAGGATGCCATTTATAAATAAAAAAAAAAATTATCTTCTTGTGAAAAAATCACTTTTACTAAGAATGCGGAATTGTATCCTTTTTGTAAAGAAAATGTTTTAAGAAATTTTTGAAATCATTATTTATTTATTTACTATAAAAACATAATCAATGATATTAATTCATGATTTTTTATCATCAAAATCTACATGTTATATAGCTATATAGGCTGACAATAAATTTAAACAAGAAAACAAAAATAACAAAAATTAATAAAGAAAAATAAAATTTAAATTAAAATAAGGCCAGTTGGCATTGATATTAATCTGAAAAATCCCCAGCAACAGCACCGAAAACTTGTTACATAAATTAGCACGTATACTAGTCGTCACAAGTAATATAATGTAGAGTAGAATATTATCCTACAGAGATTGAATATCTTATTAGCTACTGAAATTATTCTAACCTTAGTTTATTTGAATAATCGAATAAGTGATTTTAGATTAAAAAAATAAAGGAAATAAAAAATTAAATAAGAATGCAAGCAATTATGAAATAACCAAGAGATTAAGACACTAGGATATTCAATTTCACCATAACCAATCCAATTTAATCCTCCCTATACTATTAAAGATTTTTACTCATTGTTGACAGTGAATTTCCCTAATCTATTGTTGATGAATGTGTATATATATTGCTATAGGTGTCAGTGTGCAAGTGAACATAACAAGTAATATAAGGATAAGTATTTAGATTGTCTCTATAGGGATTGATGTTATCAGACTTGCTACAATAATCTTACTAGTGCAATAAACGTAAAAATAAATTACATAATAAACTTAAAGACCTAATAAAACTAGTTGTTCGATAAATAAAATATAGTAAAAAAAGAAATTAAGATCAAACGCAAAAGGATACTCAATAATCAATGGGTAGTTAGGTGCTTAAACTTATTTAACAAACATAGACTGTTGATCAACTATGGTACAGTTGCTATAACATCTACTACAGCACTAGGTAGTGTGCTAATGCATCCACAATTGTCGCATGTTGGTTATCTTATGTGGATATGTAACCTAATAATGACCAGTTATTAAACTAATATAAAAGATTCTGAAAAGTTTTGTAGGTAGAGTAGTATTTAAGGAAAAATAAGAAAAGGAAAATAAAAATTTATAGAAAGTGAAAAGAATATAAATTTAAAAAAAAAAAGTAAAACAAAATAAATACTTTTCCCAATAGTGACGCCAAAAACTTGACACGACTCAAAAGTGTTTTATAATTCCAGAGTGTCTTATTATAATATAACTCGGTAAATCTGAGGTTGATCCACAAAATAAATATTTAATTTGTTTGTTTTAATTTATCTAATAAAATTAAAAAAATAAAAAACTTAATTTGAGTACAACTATGAAATTAAATTAGTTAGAATTATAAATTCACTATTAGTAGTAAATATAATTTAATCAAATCTTTTTATCATATTTTTTTATTGCTCAAAAGATTAATTATATAAATTATTATTATTTCCCCATTAATTTCATTATGGATTAAGTACTTATCGTGCCAAAATTTAACTTGTCTACAATAAGTCAAAATACCATTTTACCATATTTTATACTAAGATATTAAGAATTTATTGTGTCGAACTCCTTTTTTTGTCTACAACAAATCAAAATTTCTAAATATAAAATATGGATAATATTAATTAGAAAATAATTTAATTTATATAATTAAAAATAAAATTTACTTAAATCATGTTGTCCTACTAAGAGCTTTACCTTACCCTAACTTATTATTATTTAGCATAGCATAATTGAAATAAATAATTATTAATATTAAAAATAAAAATAACTAAAATTGAAAATAAAACTAAATTTATTTATTAATTTCCTAAATATTACAAAGAGAGATGAGAAAAAGAAATTGTGGAGAAAAAAGTGAAGAAAGAAATGTTGAGAGATTTGTTTCTCTCCTTTCTATTTATACTAATTTATGATTAATCTACACCCTAGCTAACTAAATCATGGCCTTACATTTGTCCCATTAACTAAAAATAAACCTAACCCAATCCAATCAAATATATTCACTCACAATTATCGCACCTAATATATTAGAAACATATATTTTTATAATTACCGCACTTAACACGGTAAAAACTTATAATTTTATAATAATAGTCGTGGATCCTCTTCAATAATGGTTTAAATTTTTATGCCATCTGTCACTATTTTGTTTTCATATGATAGTGACAGCACAGTAACAACTGCAGCAAGTTTTATCAGTTAATACATGCAGCCTATGTTGGTCGTCTATTTGCATGCTCTAGGATTGTTGTAGCAATGTCTATAATATCATATCTGCTTTTGATTTGATTTATTCCAGTTGCAAATAAGTTCTTTGTCATTCTTTGCAATTCTACTGCTGCAACAATTATCCCTACAGTTTGAGCTGTTTTGTCACCTATAATAATGCACTTAATAGCATATAATGATCTAAAACACACTAATTTATTAAAACTAAAGCTAAATGGATGCTCATGCAACATATAACACGAAATTAGATAAAAATCAATTATTTACTCCCTGAGTAATACTAGTTTAAGTTTATAAATGCTATGATAACTCTCATTTCATAAATTTATCATCTATTCAATATCCTCTATTGAGTAATATAGAAAATACATTCACATATTAAATCACTATATTTCTATGTGACTTTAAATATGTAAAAATTCATTAAACTATATGAAAATTCTTAGATAAAACTACACGAATTACTTTGGCACATCTCTATCTTTTGTTCAATTCATGACATACATTACATATAGCAAAAACACATAAATCTTCTCTCGGTCTTATTATGCATCCTCAAATCATTCAAATATTGGCTAAATATTTAAAAGCATTAAGCACAATAATGTGCACTAAATCATGAAATAATAAATTAAGAATAACATAGATTTATGCAAATAAATTTTCATAATTAGGTTACATCATAGCCTTAGTAAAATAAATTAGTTCATGTGAATATAAAGAGAAACCATAAACATTATAGGGATCATTCAAGCAAAACAATTGGAAAAGGGAAAGAAAAAGTTAATAATTAATCTCAGCTCTTATTCCTTCAAATTGCTCCTGCTGCTCTTTTTAATTCTGTTTGTGCAGCTACAAGATCTCTTCTTTTCTACTCTCGGCTTCTATTCTGATTCTTGTGGCTTTGCTCTTAGCTATTTATTTCAATTGGTGGCCTTTTATATATTAATAATGCTAGCTACCTTTTTCAATTCCTAAGCCAAAAAGAATTTTAAAGCCAAAGCCCATCATGTGCTTGCCTAATTTACTTGTCAATTAATTCCCCAATGCTTTCCATGTGAATTCAATCTCAATAATTAATTAAGTTAAATTTCTTTATTCTTTTCTCTTTCTGAGTCTTTCATGCAAATTTGTTTTTGAATGTTCCATTTAATTCCTATTTAATACCAGAATATACTTAAAATAACAAAATATAAAAATTAAGATAAAAATTAATATAATAAAATATAATTTAACATAAATTATAATCATATGACATGCTTATCATAACACACTAGACAGGTAGGCTAAATTAAGTAGGAGCACACCCAAAATAACTAAGAATGTACCTTAGGTAAGGTAGAAAGAAAGTCTAACACCATTTGTAAAGAAATTTGGGTGCATGGTGACAGTTTATGAAGGAGGATGACTAGGTTTTTCATTGTCATTGGGCCTTTCAAGTGAAATGGAATTGGGTATGCCATAAGATTTTGAAGAGATTCAAGTGACATCTCACTCATGTGATTATCTAATTCATCAATGCTCTAACTGGGGTATGTAGCAGTGGAAGTAGAAGAAAATGAAGCATTTGTAAAGTATACGGCAAGGAGTATGATGAGATTATGGATAAGAATGACACGAGCACGTGCAATAAGGAATATTCAGATCCTATACAAGTTTCTGTTGGACCCGTCACAATAGCTCGTGCAAAGAAATTCAAAAAAGCTCTTAATGGCTGATTTAAGCAACTTATGATCAATCCAATTCATGGAGGCCTATTAAAAAAATCTCATAAGATATTTAGACCAATAAATGCGTGATTAAAGCTCTTAAAATTTATGAGCAATCAAATCCTTGAAATCGGCTCATTAAGGATGAAAGATAGGCCACTATCTTTTTAGATAGTGTTTCTATTTTTTAAAGAGGCAACAAATCATCTATTTTCATTTTATTTAGTCATTTATTATATTAAGATCTTGATTTATTCAAGTTTATTTCCTTTTTATTAGATAAAATTCTGATTTATTTAGGATTCTTTTCTTATTTAATTAGATTGAGATTCTGATTTTATTTTTTATTAGAATTTGTTTTTGATTTTAGATCAGGATTTATGGAAAGAAATATGTAGAACAATTATGGCCGAGATTTATTGTAACTTATATATATTCGCATTCAATAAGAGAGGAATAAGAAGTTTTCCATATAATTTACTTGAAAGTATAATTCTCTTTAATTCTTAAACAAGATCTTTAAACTTATCATATTTAGACCATTCATAACTGATTGTGGCATCCTTATATACCAAGATTCTTGATTCATTAAGCAACGGGTCATGGTTCCATTCAATTCTTAAAATTAGAAACGATATTGGAGCAAAATTTGATTAGGTTCTTGTTAATTCTTGGTGGGGTTCCATTCAATTCTTATTTAGATTTCCTGTCTAGTTTATTTCTATTAAAAAATTATAAATAGTGCTGTCTAAACAGTCGCATGAACAATATTTAGGGTTTTTTAATTGTGCATCCTTGTGATTTATTTCCTTAAATTTATAAATTTTACCAATTCTTTACCATAAATTCCTTTAATTTTTAATTATTTATTGTTTAAGAAAAAGGGGCAAAAAAATGTAGTAAAAAAAAATTCTTATAATTTCCATTATTGGTGTCTTATAGAATCTAAATCTGATTTTTTATTATGTGAAAAATTCTGCCCAAACTATTATGATTTAATGTTTCTAAAACCTAATCATACGTGTTTGTTGTATTTTCACCCTTAAAACCTGAATTTATTTGGTATGCTCTTTGTGAATTACTACTAGAACCTTAATATTGTTTGATTAATTTTATAAGAACCAAGAAAAAATTACTATGATTAGAAAAAGACAAGAGAATGTGAGCATACTACAGGGTAAAATCCAATAAATTTGAGTGAAACATGAGTGAATCATTCTCTTAAATGAAACATGTGAGGGAGTAAAGTGAGGTCCTTTCCGCATTATTTTTATTTTTTGCAGATTTCAACTATATCTCACTACAAAGAACGAAGTATAAATGCAGAGGATCAACAACTAGTTCTTTAAAAATTTCAAATTCAAGCCTAGATGGGGGAGATGAGAGGACTGATAATGGCTGAATTAGAGCACATACATGAGCGTTTGGATCAAGTAGAGAACACACGTGCAGGGAAACCATAATAGGTTCCCCAAGCACATAGGAGGGAGATAGTTCCAGCTAGAGAAGAGGTTGATGACTATTAAGGAGACGGTCCATAAGGCCAGCAAGAATGAGCAGTAACTTAAGAGGAGGGGTAACATCCGTGCAACCCCAAGCTTGAGTTCCACTCTTTGGAAACCGAGTTATGTAAAATGAGATGAGAGGTCACAAACATCTACTACACCTAAACCAAGATCCTAGCCCTCTAAGCTTAATTAACACTGTAACATTGTGACAACCACTATTAGAAATCATGATATTAAGTATTTTAAATATCATGGTAGAGGACACATAGCCAGTGAATGTATGAATAAAAGAGTTATAATATTACAAGATAATGGTGAGATTGTAATCAATGATGAGCCAGAAGACAATGAGATGCTACCATTGAAGGATGTTGAAGATGAAGAGCATGCAGTCCCTGAAGAATTAACTTTAGTAGTTAGGAGAGCTTTGAGTGTGTAAGCAAAGGAAGAGGAAATAGTACAATGGGAAAACATCTTTCATATTAAGTGCTATGTTTAGAAAAAAGTATATAGTATGATTACTGATGAGGAAAGTTATATAATTGTTGCTAGTACTATTATGGTGGACATACTAAGTACTGTATTTAGAAAAAGGTATATAGTATGATTACTGATGAAGAAAGTTGTATAATTGTTGCTAGCACTATCATGGTGGAGAAACTAGGGCTTCCAACACTTAAGCATCCATAGCCATACACACTTGTAATAGTTGAAAGACAATGGTGAGATGAAAGTGAACAAATAAATACTAGTATCTTTTAAGATTAGGAAATATGAAGATAAAATACTATATAATGTGGTACCAATGCAAGGTGGACACTTATTACTTGGGCTTGCTTGGCAATTCGACAGATGTGTGAAGCATGATGGCTTTACCAATAAGTACTCGTTTGAGTTTAATCAACGCAAGATCACTCTTGCTCCATTGATACAGAAAAATATTTATAAAGACCAAATAAGCTTACAAAGAGAGAGCGAGCAAAAGAAAAAGAAAGAAAAAGAGGGTGAAAATCAAAGAGAGGTAGAGCAAAAGAAGAGAGAAAAAGAAAAGAAAATTAAGGTAATTAAGAGAAAATAAAAGAATTTTTATGCAAGAGCAAGTGAGATAAAAAGATCATTAATTTCAAATCAGCCAATGATTGTACTTCTGTACAAAAAGGCATTTCTAAAAACTAATTAGCGTAACCCTATCTTGCCAAGTTCTATTATTTCTCTTTGGCAGAATTATAAAGATGTTTTTCACGAGGAAACACCATATAGATTATCTTCAATCTAAGGGATCTAGCATTAATTTAATTTCGTACCTGGTGCAACCATTCCAAACTAACCAACCTATAGGAGTAACTCGGAGGAAACAAAGGAGCTTTAAAGGCAAGTTAATGAGTTGATGGAAAAAAGGTATGTGAGAGAAAGCATGAGTTCATGTGCAATTTCGGTTTTGTTAGTTCCTAAGAAAGATGGAATATAAAAGATGTGTTTTGACTAACGAGCCATCAACAACATAATGGTGAAGTATCGACATCCTATTCGTAGGTTAGATGATATGCTTGATGAATTTCATAGTTCTTGCGTATTTTCTAAAATTGATCTGAAAGTGGATATCATTATTATTAGAATGAAGGGAGGAGATGAATTAAAAACTACCTTTAAAATAAAATATGGTTTGTATGAATGATTAGTTATGTCTTTTGGTTTGACTAATACTCTGAGTATTTTTATGAGACTTATGAATCATGCTTTGTCAACTTTTGTTGGCAAGTTTGTTGTTATTTATTTTGATGATATTCTCTTATATAGCAAAAACTTGGATGATCATGCGGCACATTTAAATTCTGTTTTAGATGTACTTAAGAAAGAAAAGTTATTTGCTAATTTGAAGAAATGTACCTTTTGCATTGATAAGCTTGTATTTCTAAGATTTGTTGTAAGTGCACAGGGTATACAAATTGATGAAGAGAAGGTACGTGCAATCTAAGGATGGTTGAGTCTTACAAATGTAAATAATGTGAGAAGCTTCCACAGACTTGCTAACTTCTACCAGCGGTTTGTAAAAGACTTTAGTATATTGGTCACACCGCTTACTGAAGTAATCAAGAAAAATGTTGGCTTCAAGTGGGGAGAAGAACAAGAGAAGGCATTCAAAAGGATCAAAGAAAAGCTAACCAACGCCTCTTTATTATCCTTGCCTAATTTTAACAAAATATTTGAAATTGAATGTAATGCTTTAGGTTTTGGCATAGGAGCTATTCTTATGCAGGAAGGACGAAAAATTGCTTATTTCAGTGAAAAATTAAGTGGCACAACCTTAAACTATCCTACTTACGATAAAGATCTACATACGTTAGTTCGAGCATTGGAAACATAGTAGCACTACCTATGGCCTAAGGAGTTTTGTAATTCAAACTGACTATGAATCACTGAATTCAACTCATATTTCACTCAAATTTATTGGCTTTTACCGTCTAATACTCACATACTCTCTTGTCTTTTTCTACTTGTAATAATTGTCTTTTAGTTTTTATAAAACTAATCAAACCAATATCAAGATTTCAGTAGCAATTCACAAAGGTTATATCAAAGAGATTCTAGTTTGAAGGGCAAGTACCCAACGAACACGTATGATTAGGTTTTGAAAGCACAAAATAATAATATTTTTGGCAAAAATTTTCAAACAATGAAGAATTAGACTTAGATTCTATAAGACACTAATAATGAAAATTGAAGGATTTTTCTCTTTACTATATATATATTGAAAATTGAAGGAATTTAGGGTCAGAAATTGGTAGAATTTTACAGATTGAAGGAAATAAATTACAAGGATGCAAAATTGAGAAGCTCTAAATACTATTCAAAATGCACTGTTCACGCGGCACTTTTTATATAGCATTCACGCACTTTTATATAGCACTATTCACGATTTTTTTTTTAATTGAAATAAACAAGAAACGAAATCTAAAAAGGAATAGACAAAAACTTGATTAGAACCTTTTCTCTGATACCAACTAATACGAACCCCGCCAAAAACTAATGAAACCCGAATCAAATTAGACTTTAAGATTGTTTCTAATTTCAAGAATTGAATAGAACCGCGACCCGTTACTTAATGAAGCAAGAACATTGGTATATAAGGACACCATAATCAGCTAGGGATAGTCTGATTGATAAGTCAAGAGTTGAACGCTACGGAAAATTTGATAAGTTCAAAGAGTTTGTTTAAAAACTAAAAAGAGCTAACTCTCAAGTAAATTGCATGAAAAAATTCTTCTTCCTCTCTTATTGATAGCGAATATATTTAGGTTATAAGAAATCCTAATTGGAAACAAATCCTAATCTAATTGAAATAAAAAAGAATCCTAAGTAAATCAGAATCTAATCTAATAAAAAGAAAGAATCTTTAATAAATCAAGATTTTAATCTAATAAAAAAAAAGGAAAGTATCTTAAATGAATAAAATTAAAACAGCTATTTTTTGCCTCTTTTAAAAATGGAAACACTATCTAAAATGATAGTGGCATGTCTTTCATTCTTAATGCGTCGATTTCATGAATTTAATTGCTCATAAAATTCAAGAGCTTGAATCAAGCATTTATTGGCCTGAATATCTTGTGAGATTCCTTCAATATGCCTTTATGAATTGGATTGATCCCAAGTTGTTGAATCAGCCCATTAAGTGCTTCTTTGAATTTCTTTGCACGAGCTCTTGTGACGGGTTCGACGGAAACTTGCATAGAATCTGAATATGCCTTACTCCACGTGCTTGTGCCATCTTTATCCATAATCTCGTCATAGCGCCACCGTATATTCTTGTAATAGCCCCACCATTATTGACTCTTTAATCATCTTCTCAATCTGTGAAATGACATAGCAATATTAATAATTTCCAATATTCGTTTCTGTTATAAATTAAAAAACCCTCAAAGCCGCGCTCAAATTCAAAGTTAGGTACGTTATAGTGTAAAAGTGGCCAAAATGAAGCCAAACTTATAAGCTAGTGGGATTCATCAACGTTTTCCTATTAATTAATATTACTCTACAAGTTATAATTAATTAATTAATTAACCATTTTAGTGTTTTTGATTTGAGAAATCACGTTTTACTATTCCTTTTGGCTATTCAATCACATTGAGTGGCTTTAAAGTCCAAGTTGTGTGGACTGTGGAGCCTTCGGCTATGGCAGCCTTTGGACCCAGTATTGTAACGACTCTTTTTAGGGCAAAAGAATGTGCAACATCATCTTTTGTCTCACTAATTGTTTCAATACGTCTTCTCATCCTGTTATGACTTATGTACTTAAATAATTTGCATGCCGCAAATTATTAAAAGTAACTTTTTATTAAAATTTTTTTTAAATTGATTTCCACTACTTGGTCAATCGTGTCCAAAAAGGAACCCAACAGAAGTTTGAATACGTGTGCAGAACAATAAGTGCGTATTGTAAGCTTTCTCTCAATCAATACAATTTCCGCATTTGGTTACATTGCTCGCTAGCTCTCTCTTCTCTTTAGTATTTTGGGAACCTCTTGGCTTAGCTATTGAGAAGCCTTACACTCATCCCGTGATAGTATGCTCTATATCGAATCAATTCGGGACATGTCTGCTTTCGATTGATCCACAAAATGCTCTAGAATATAGAATTATTTGCAAGCATATCTTATCTATCAACTATACTTTTACGTTCGGAAAAAAAAATCTTGTTCAATTTATTTAAATTTGATGAAAGAACATCCAAACCCTCATATCAAACCCTTTTATATACATGGTTACAAGACTTCTTCGTTAAATTGCTCAAATCTCTTCGGATAATAAAAGAAGTTCAGAGTTTGAATCTTTGTAATATGAGTAGAACGTAAATAATTGATATTTTCATGAGAAATTAAAAAAAAATATTTTTAAATTCATTCTTAAAATCCAAGAATGACTTCGGTATCATTTTTAAAACCCACGGCCTATCAGTTGTCGGCTCATTCTTTAACAAACACGCTGTCAAAGCCCTGAACTTCTCCAATTGTATGGGAGCATATGATTTCATAATCTAGCATGGACACCATCTTGTTAAAGCTAAACTATTTCTAGCTTATCCATTAATTATTTTTTTAAAGTAGCACATACTCTACTACTTGCATTAAGGTTAAATTAATCAAAATAATCATTTTTATAACTACACCTCTATTACGTTATAACCTCCTCATAGTCATAAAATTAGTTTTGCTCGAACATTATAACTATGGAGAGATTTTACTGTATATAGTTGCTAATTTTTAGTATTTAATGAGTTTGAGTATTTTTATTTTTAAAATGGATTTATAATGTGGTCTAGTTAATTTCTTTATAAAAAAAGCTTGATTTTTAATTTTTAAAATTACAAACCATACCTATACTACGACAATTAATGCCTTTAGCAACCAAACTTTTAGTGATGAAATATTTTTCATTGCCATAGGTATGTTTTAGTGACAAAAGATGTATTTCATTGCCAAATATGCAAGAAAAAAATTAATAATTATTTCAAGTCTCTAGTGACATATTTCGTCATAAAAAATAGTTTCAGTGACAAAATGATTTAGTCGTAATTTTTTTGTCGCAAAAAATAGTTTTATTTGTTGCTAAAAATAGTTTTCACGATTAAACCGTATATTTAATTGATGAAATTATTTTGTCTCTAAAACTCTTAGACATGTAAAGAATATGTTTTAGCGACGCAATTTGTTTCGCCGCAAAAAAAATTGTTTTAACTAGGGGTGGACATAGGTTGGTTTAAGGAGTTTTAATTCAACACAAACCAAGCCATAAATGTTTGGGCCCAAGTCAAACAAATCCAAATATTTTCACCCAACCCCAAATCATTTGGGTTTGGTTTGGGTTTGATTTGAATTTTCTTATACCAAAATTATAACAATTATTAATTGTTATCAATTATTAAATGAATATTAAAATATGAAAAAAATTATAATGAATCAAAATTTTACAATAACTTTATCCTTAAATTAAAGAATAATAAAAAATTAAAATAAAGTTTAATCATGAAAATCATTATTTCCCACTAAAAGAGTAGATTGATTATGATTTTGTCCTTAGCTGAAGGAATCTTAGACTCCTTATTTTTTGAACTAAGCTGTTGATCTAAGGATGAAGTTAAATTATAAACAATAAATTTTACAATAATTTCATGACGAAATTTAAAATTTAGTCGCTAAAAACTTCAGTTTTTCTATTTATATATTATTTACTTCATTTCTTTAATTCTCTCACTCTCTTACTTTTTTTCTTTAATTCTCTAAGCTCTAATACATAATTCTCATTCTCTAATTCAATATTTACTTCTTATTTATTATGGAAATTTCTACTTGATTTCTCTTTTATTTTTATTATGGTTTAATATGGTATAATTTTTTTGCTTTCACTTATCATATTTATTACAACTTCTATTACTATTATGTTTAGCAGTTAACTAACTATTTTTTGTATTTATTTGCAGGAAATATTGAAGATCAAGTACACTAAGATGAAGAAAATCAAGAAATTTATATTCATATGTATTTTATTTTCCAAAAGAATAGATATTTAATTTTGTAATTTTTTTTTGTATTTTTATCAATAATAATAATTTTTTTTAAAGTTAATCAATTTTGTTTTATCATAATGTTGTTAATTATCATTGTAATTTAGCATTAAAAATGATAATATTTATTCGTAATAGTAATTAAATGGTAGAAAAATGATGCCTTTTAGCAATGAACAATAACTTTTAGTGATGAAATTTTAAAATTGGTCGTCAAAGATCTAACGTGGCCCTTCTATTGTGATGAAGTGGCAACAAAACTTTTTTCGTCGCTATAGACTTTAGTCGATAAAGCTTGTTGTACTATATACGAGTTATTTTATAGATATATATACATATATATAACATAAATATTATAATGTGTTAAAAGAAAAAAATTATTGTGAGGGAAATGCATGTTGATTCCTCATTCGGTCATAATGAAAGTTGTTATTTATTTTATATTTGACTTTCCTCATTACTTTTTTTGTTATTTAGGAAACTCTTTTATTTTCATTTTTGTTCATTTTTCTCATATTGTTTGCACTAGTGCGTCAATTTACATCATATTGAAAATCTTTTAAGTCTTTAATGTGATAATTACTTTTCCATGTAACTTATTATGTATTTCATTAGAACTATAAATTATCAATGTATTTTTTATATTTAGAAATTATTTGTATAACTTCTTATACGTTACTGTAACTGAAGCTAGGAACATGACTTAGTTCTGTTTAATATTAGAAGTCAAAAAACTTAGGATAAATCAAACAACTTCTTTATTAAAACAACTCAGCACTTATTACACTTTTTTTCTTCTTTATTATACTAAAGAAGATTTCTAACTTAATGGACAGGGTATTTATACATTAAACAAACTAATCACAACCACTCATTACTCTACCTACTACATTATTTTCAACTACACATCTCAACACTACATATCTTACCTACCAAATCTACTGCCATAAATCTTTCTTACAAAACACACTTATCTTATTTACTTCACTAAGCACACCAGCCTTATCTACCACAAGAAATTTCTATAAATTGTGTTTGGATTTATTTAAATTGGATCAAGTTTATGATCCAACACCCCTCTTAAACTTGATCCTATGACACCAAGCAAATTTTTTAATTTTACAAAGCCTTCTTACTTAAGCAGCTTTGTAAAAATATCAGTTGTTTGATCTTGTGATTTTACATACTTGACTTACAATGCTTTTCTTGTTATATACTCTGTTATGGAATGATAGTGAGTGCAGACGTGCTTACTTTAATCATAGAAAATTAGATTCTTGGATAAGGTTATTGCTGACTTTTTATCAATGCAAATCTTTGTTGGCTCTTCTTGTGACAAACCCTACTCCTTTCATAAATTTTTTAGCCAAATTGCATGGTAAACACTTGATGTAATAGTTACGAACTCAGTTTTACATGCAAAAAATGTTATAATTGGTTACTTCTTTAACATCCATGTGAAAACACTACCTCCTATGAAGAACACAAAACCATTTGTGTTCTTTTGATCATCTACATCCAATGAACTTGTAATCATTAAAAACTGAGTACAATACACCAAAGTTGATTGTACTTTTTAGATAACAAAGAATCCTCTTTGTAGTGTTAAAATAAGTGATAGTTAAAGTTTTCATGTGATGACTAACTAGTACAACAGTATAGAGAATGTTAGGCCTTGTACAAATTAAATAGTATAGAATTCCAACCAAGCTTTCAAAAAGTGTTGGATCTATTATTTCTCCTTTATCAAGCTTTGACAATAAGGCTCTCCATTCTATTGGTGCGCCTATGATGCAATAATGCATTTTGAACTTCTTGAGTATTTCTCTTTGATAATTTTCTTCCTTTTGCCATCAATCCAATATCAGTCATTTCAAACACTTTGGTGATTATTCTTTTAAACTCTTTAAATAAACTTATATTGCTTCTAGTGAAAATGAAATCATCCACGTACAAGCATACAATTAAAATGTCTCTATCTTTGACTTTGACATAGAGAGCATGTTCATATGGGTATTTGGTGAAGCCGTTCTCTTGAAAATACTTGAATTTTACTAATCCACGCCTATAATGTTTGCTTTAACCCATAAAGGGTTTTCTTCAATTTTACAACCTTGTCTTCATGGCCTTTTACCACGTAACCCAATGGTTGTTTGACGCAGACCTCTACTTTAAGGAATCCATTAAAAAAAAGTAGACTTCACATCTATTTGAAAAATCTTCCAATTTTTTTTCCTCTCCTAGTGAAATGATTAGTCTTATAGCCTTCAGTGGGGCGACAAAAGCTACCTCACTATAATTAATATCGGCTTTTTTATTATAGCTTTTGTAACTAGCCTCGCCTTATACCTTTCAATCTCACCCTTGGTGTTTTTCGTCATCTTGTACACCTATTTTACACAGATGTCTTTGCAGCTTTTAGAAAGTGTAGCAAGTTGCCAAGTAGCATTCTCATAACAACTTTGATTTCTTCATCTATTGTGATTTTCCACTTCTCATCTTACATAGCTTCTCGGAAGTCGACTGACTCACAAACAACAAAGAGACCAATGAGAGTGAGATTATCAAGTATCTCAGTTACCTCATAAAAATCATGTGAAGCTCTTATGTATGCCACATCTCTCATTTTTAAAAATGATGGTGGTAAATCTCTATGAGTGGTTGATGTTGGTGAAGTAGGTAAAGTAATATGCTCTTGTTGTTCTTCTCATGCTCGCTCATTCATTGTTTGTTCATCTTTTCTACTAGGAAAAAAATTGAAGTCATCTACTTGAAGACTAAAATCTTACTCTCCATCTTCATAAAAAATTATATCTCGACTAATCATGATCTTCCTATTGTTTGGATTGTTCAGGTTGTATTATTTACAATTATTGTCATAGCCGATGAATATGAACTTCTCTCTTTTGTCATCCAGCTTAGTCTTTTCTTCTAGTATATGTGCATGAGCTATGCTTCCGAAGACTCTTAGATATGCGATGCCAGGGTTTCTTCCATTCCACGCTTCTTGTAGTTTCTTGCCCTGCATACTTCTTATTGGAGATCAGCCAAAAACTTTTTAGATAGTTACACTCTTTTGAACATGTTCCTTACTATGTTAAGAATTATTCTGTTCTTATTTTCTATAACACTATTTTGTTGAGTAAATCTTAAAATTGTCAAAGTGCACCAAATTTTATTTGCTTCACAACACTTTACGAATTCTTTGTAAATTTTAAAATATTCTCACCTTTGTAATTAGGTTTCCTTTGTTTTTTTTTTTAAAAAGGACTACCATATTTTAAGTGAATATCATGGATTTTTTCCAAAAGCTGACCCAAGCATAGGATGATACTTCTCATATTAGGCATTTAGTAAACATTTGTAGTTAATTGGTTGCTAATATACTATATATGAAAACTGATGTTACATTTTCCTTTTATTAGTACTTTTGAATCATATTTAAAACATTGCCATTCAAAAATTCATTCAATTCTACGAATATGTTTCCTTTTCGCACATATGATTGCTAGCACCTGTGTTAACTCAGGTCAACTCGGTGAATTAACCCAATTTCTAGATAGCAAATTTTTGTTGGCGATTATTGGCATTTTCGGTCGCCAATCAAGTTGATTTTTATGGCCTTACGTTCTTCTCGTCGAGCTCTTTGATTGGCTAGCTCACTGTATGTGGAGGACTGATTACTATCTCTAATACCACTTTGTTTGAGATTATAACAATAAAAAAACTTCTATATTAAAACAATCTAACACTTATTACACTCTTTTTTCTTCTTTATTATACTAGAGAAGATTTCTAGCTTCTTGATCCATAAACCAAAATGAAGAGAGGATATTTATACCCGAAACAAACCAATCATAGTCACACATTACTCTACCTACTATATTAATCTCAATGACACATCTTAACCACAAATTATCCCTACCAAACTTACTACAAAAAATTTTACTTACCAAACATAATTATATCACTTACCTCACCAACCACACCAAACTTAGCTTCTACGAATAGCTCGTAATGCCTATCTCTTCCGAGACCAGGGCCTTTTATCATGACTTCTGCTCGTTGCATACCTTGATCCACTACTGCTCCAATAGTATTTCCTGCCGCGGTTATATCCTTTCGAACTATATTTTATGCTACTCCACTCATTTCATAAAGTATTCTACCCGGTTTAATGCCGGCTACCTCCAATTTGTAGGAAAAAATAAAAAAGGCAAATCCCTTATGATACACCAGATCCGGCGTGGTTATTGATAGAGCGAATAGCTCTGCCATTTCTTAAAATCTCTCTTCTGATTCAAAATCATGGTGTAACGTGGATCCCCCCCTGTTCCGGTCTACCACAAGAAACTTTTATCAAATATGTGTTTGGTAGTTCGTTTTTGAAAATATTTTGGAAAATGTAAAATTTATTCTACACTTTCACTAGAGAAAATATGAAAATTACTTTTTCTTGTTTTCCTTATTTCCTTATTAAGTTCTAAAATGAATAATTTTCTTCCACCATTTCTCAAAATAATAATAATATCAATAACATTATTATTATTATACTCGAGGGCTAGTTGTGTATTGTTTAACAATTGATGTTTTAATAAAAAAAATAAGAAAGCAATATTATTTTTAAATTTAATTTTTAAAAATTTAAAAATTTGTTCTGTATCATTTTCAAAAACAATTTTGAAAATGAGAAAAAGTAAAATAGGTTTGACAGAAATATTATTTGAATAATTTCCATAAACTTAATATTAAGTAATGTATAATCATTTTTAATTATTTATTTAGTTTGACTATTTAAATTTTAAGAATAAATTAGCTGATCTTGTTAATTTTTTATGAAAAAATAATAAACCCCACATATTTGATTTAATTAATATATAAAAACACAAAATTATAATTTATATAAAAAGAAAAGATTATTGAAAGGGAAATTGATTTTTTTGGGTATAATAAAAATAATAATCACGCACAAGGAGAGTTTGTAGTATACAAGCAGCATGTCACGGGATGAGTAATTGAGCAGCAACCCGTGCGGCACTTAGACAAATTCTAGAACAAAGTTGCTAAGTAAGCCTAATAAACTTCTCAAGCTAGCTAGGCAAAGAGACTTGCAAGATTGTGAGAGAGAAGAAAAAAGCAATATGGCCAATATATGATTTTATTATTCATAAGAGAGGGTACAAGAGAGCTTTACACATATTTGTGTGATATGTGTGTGTTGGTGTTTGGAGAATTGGAGATAACTAGGATGGTGGGTGCTAACCCCTATTTATAGTGTGGTTTTCCTAGTTCTATAGATATCCATTCAAGCTATACAATTCAATTTGTACAAGTAACTATCTAGATAAGGATAAGGAAAAAGATAGGGATAAGGATAAAGTGATGATAAGAATAAGTATGGTGGGTTCTAGATATGGAGGGTGGTAGAGTCTTCTAGATAACGGGTCAAGCTCGCTAAGTGTATACGATTTGTGACAACCCGATTGCTTAGTACATCCGTACTGAGCGCATCACGACTGGCTAGTTGTGTGGGATGGTCCATTTCTGAGTGCAACTCACTTCTAAGTACATTCTACCATTGGGTATACTCATACTAAGTGAACCCACGTGTGTAAATTGGTCATCTTTAATGGTGAACTTGTGCGGTCCGTGGCAGGAAGCTTTGCTGAGGAAATTTAGGGCCTGGGCATGTGACATATGTGGGGACCATGGGAAGCTTATCAAAGAGAATACGAGATGACTTGATGAGGAACCAAGATATCTTGATAAAACTGGCATGATTTTTAAGACTTTATTTGATGGAATATTTATGGATTTTGTTTCTTCAAGACTTTGGATGGCAGTCATCTTCTTGATAAGGCATGGAAATAAAGAGTTCCTATACAGTGATCTTATTGATAAGGCTGGATGAAAAAGAGTTTCAATATTATTTTATTGCTTTACAAGTATTCAAGTTAATTATAAAAAGATGGACTCTTTATTTGGATAGAATTCTGGTGATCTTAGGCGTCCTTCAACAATTGTGAAGATAATTAAAGACTGCAATGCAAAGAGTGGGACTATTAGCACTCCAGTAATTTTCTTTTCAAGCTTCTTTTATGTCAAAATTTACGTTAATTTCCCAAAATATTCTTTTCGATTTTTTCAGTTTCTTTCTATTCAAAAGAAAAACATTCAATTTCTATATATAGTTTTTTTGAGTTAAATATATATGGTTTAATAATTCAAAAATTTGTAAAAAAATATCTGTAATTGGAGTTTTTTGAAAGAAAGTAGAATTAAAAGAGAACTCAAATATTATTATGTAATTTTTTAGTTAAAAAATTAGAATGCTGTAGTGTTTGTGAGGAAACAAAAAATGTAAAAGATTAGTTGTTTGGGTAATATCGGGCAGGTCTCCTCGAGGCCATTCCAACTCGAATAAGACACCCCGGGGTTAATCTAGCTCGACCAGAAGTCCCGACCGCCGACACGAAGACGGCCTCACTAGACGTCAAAACTGGTCAAGGTCGAGGAATTCAGGACCGTCCGAGCTTCGAGCTCTCTTGCTTGCTCGAGGTCATTAGGCCCTGTCAAGGCTTGTCAAGGACGAGGAGCTCGAAGGCTGGTCGAGACCCGAGCTCACTTTTTTGCTTGCTGCATTTAAGTCCTCGAGCACAACTGGGCCACGCCAGTCATAGAACAAAGGGAACGCGAGACCTGGTTCAGGACAGTCCAACCTATTTTCTCAGAAACCCGGCACAACTTTCGATGTCTGATCAAGGCCCCGCATAGTATGGTGGCGGTACTGCTGCCGATGGCCGGCACATGCCCCCACGTTGTCATCATTCCTTGCACGCATGCCCGATATTATGATCTGGCCATGTGAACCATGCTAACCAGACAGCCGCGCATCCCCAGGGAATATTATGCTAATCCCAGCTGTCAGAGGAACCCATATACCACTGACGCGAGAACGGATGATATCGGAGAGAAAGGGCGGGAAAAATGGAGAATAAAAGGAAACGGATGGGTAAGTTGCGGGGGTTCCAAAAATTCACACAGGTTCTTCTTCTTCTTCTTGCTTCCCTCCACTCTGAATTTTAGGAATTCCATTATTCAGAAAGGAAGGCAAAATTACCCCTTCCATTCTTCTGGTCTCTCTAACCAAGAGGGATACAAAAATAACAACTCGATTACTGACTTGAGCGTCAGAGGGTTTTCGCCGGAACAACACGTGACGACCCCTAACTCTGTTTTCTGTGAGTACAGGTTCGGGAGACTTTCGTTCTGGTAAAGATAGAGGAACAAGTAATTGGAAGGCAGTCCTGCTCGAGCTCGAGCTAACTGCGAGCAGAAGGTTTTTGACACTATTTGAAGGGACGCGGGAAAACAGCATCAACATTTTTGGTGCCGTCTGTGGGGATCAGTTCAAAAAGCCTGATTTCCCAACACATTCAGAAGACACAATGCAACGATGAGAGGAAACATCAGAAGAGGAGTGAGTCTAGAGGAATCGATGACCATGAGGGAAGTGGCCAATGAAGCTCAGAATAGAGAGATCCAGGAAAGAATGGATCGGATGGAGAAACAAATGGAAACTCTGACCTCCATATTACAAGAACTCAGAGATGGACAGAGAAAAGCATGTAACGATGTCCCTGAATCCAGCTGCAGGAGTGCCCCCGTTAGGGAACACGCGAGAGACGAAGCCCGGAGACTGAGAATACCAAATGTTGCCGTGAGGGAGGAGACGAACATGGAGGAAAGAGGGTCTCGTCAGCACTTGCAGGACACAGCACCAACCTCCGAGGAAATAGAAAAAGCCCAAGTTGGAGGATAATGCTGGACAACGAGTCCCCACTCTCGACAGAGATAATGGGTGTCACGATCCCACGTGACTTCTGCTTTCTGGATTTGAAATTTTCAGGAAAGAGTGATCCGTTGGTGCACATAGAGCAGTTCAACGACATGACGAGTGCGGGCCTGCTGCCAGACCTGAGTATAGGGCCTTCCCGCTCACTCTTGAGGGAAAGGCAAGTGAATTGTACCGCAGGCTGCCACGAGGAAGCATCCTGAGCTTCGAACAGATGTGTAGGGAATTTACAGAGTAGTTTCGGGGCGCAGTGACCCCCGAAGATGATATGATGGAGCTGTCAGAAATAAGACAGAGGGAGGGAGAACCCCTCCAGGAGTTTGTCAAGAGGTACCACAGATCGGTCCTAGATCTTGGTGCATTTAATCATCCCCAAGCGTTGAGAGGACTGAAGGACGAGATTAGCATGGGGAACCCTTAGATCCGTTCATATTCAGATGCGTATGAACAGGCGAAAATGGATATGGCGATCGAAGAGGAAAAGGCTGCAAAGCTGAGAAGTGAATAGGGCAGTGGAATAAAGAGGAAGGAGAAAGAAGGTCCTGCCCGAGGGGCGCTGGCTTCAAAAGCAATAAGGGACTGGGTTGCCCCCTACAACCCTTACCAGAGAGCTCCCCCGCCACGGATGATTCTTATGCCACCCCGCAGGTCTCCAGGCCAGGATCACAGGGAGTACAGGCATCACGACGACCACCCATCCCGCAACCAACCACCAAGCGGACCTGCGATAAATCACAACAGAGCAGATCGTCCATTGCCACCCCCACCAAAAAGCTTCCCAAGAGATTGGGCGATACAGATGGTGGAGCAGAGCCCCGTTTATGGGCAATACACAAGGTTGAAGATATCTCTCAAAGAGATACTTTAAGTGGCTGAGGAGTGAGGACTGCTGAGTCGGCTGGCAAACGAGACAAGGGATGGTTCTGCCGCTTCCATGGTGACCACGGCCACTCCACATCACAGTGCCATGATTTGAAGAACCAGGTGCAGGACCTGGTTAGAAATCGGTATTTGGACGAGTTTATTGGAGGAGGGCATCCGGTGCTTGAGTAGCAACCTGAGGAAGATGATCGAGCTTATGAAATAGACTTGGAACCACCGGCTACAAGGGTGATCTCGAGAGGGCCCACGATGGCAGGAAATTCAAACAAGGCCCGAAAGAACTATTGCAGATATGTCGCTGCCAGCCGAGAGGTCCTGTTCACTGCCCCCGCTCCCAAAAAGGCCAAGGTCCGGTAGGTGCCCATTATGTAGACGGTGGAAGACGAGGAGGGGGTACTGCACCCCCATGAGGATGCCTTGGTTGTGAAAGCGAATATCGCTAATAAGGAAGTTGACCGAATACTGGTAGACTCAGGAAGCTCGGTGGATATTCTCTTCAAGTCCACACTCGAGGATTTGGGATTAACAGGAGCAAGCCTCGAGCAGACGAGCACTTCCTTGAAAAGATTCGGGGAAGGGAAGCTGATACCTCTGGGAATCGTCAAACTAGCTGTGACCATGGGCTCGAGGCCTTTTGAAAAGAATATGATGTTAGACTTTGTAGTGGTAGATGAAGCCAGCCCATACCAAGCAATACTGGGGAGGCCGTTCATGAGGATCAGCCAGTCCGTGCTATGGGCCTGTGGGGGCTGTGGGGGTCGTAAAAGGCAGCCAGAGGGTAGCAAGGAGCTGCTACGTTGTGGCAGCCAAAGAAACCATGCAGATAACCTCACTGGACTCGAGGGGGGAGTCAAGGAGTGGAAGGCAGGAGCCGGCTGAGGAACTGGAGGAGGTTGAGGTGAGAGCAGACGACCCTGAGAAGAAAATCTGGATCAGCTCGGGCATTAGAGAGCAGTTAAAAGAAAAGTTGGTGGAGTGTTTACGAGCACACGCGGATGTATTCGCATGTACGCATGAGGATATGCCTGGGATTAACCCAGAGGTGGCGTGTCACAGGCTGGCAATACGGAAAAATGCTAAGCCAGTGAGGCAGAAGAAGAGATGCGTCAACCAAGAGAGATATGAGGCCATCAACTGCGAGGTGGAGAAGCTGTTGAAAGCAGGATTCATAAGGGAGGTCTCCTACCCCGAATGGATCTCGAATGTAGTGTTGGTAAAAAAGGCAAGTGGGAAATGGAGAATGTACGTGGAATTCACAGATGTGAACAAAGTTTGCCCTAAAGATATCTTCCCGTTGCCAAAGATAGACCAACTAGTGGACCCCACGGCGGGGCACGGGCTGCTTAGTTTTATGGATGCATTCTCATGTTATAACCAAATTCCCATGCACCGATCAGACGAGGAGTGCACAGCCTTCATCACCAATCAGGGACTATACTGCTACAAGGTCATGCTCTTCGGCCTGAAGAATACGGGGGCAACATAGCAGAGGTTGGTGAACAAGGTCTTCGAGCCATTGATTGGTCGAACGATGGAGGTGTACGTGGATGACATGATCACCAAGTCTAAAGACGCGAAGGAGCATGTAAGGCATTTAGAGGAGACCTTTGCACTCTTAAGAAAGTATCAGATGAAACTAAACCTAGAGAAGTGTGCCTTTGAAGTTGGTTTGGGAAAATTCTTAGGCTTCATGGTCAGTCACAGGGGGATCGAGGCCAATTTGGAAAAGATAAGAGCAGTGGTGGAAATGAAGTCCTCCCGTAGCCTCAAGGAGATACAAAGTCTTACTGGCAAATTGACATCCCTTATAGGTTCGTATCTCGAGCCACGGATAAATGCCGAGTCTTCTTCCAGGAAATGAAGAAAGGCAGGAAGACAAAATGGACGCCAGAATGCGAAGCGGCGCTCCGTTACTGTCTACACATCGAGCAGAGGAGGTATTTTTTCTGTACTTAGCTGTGTCCCAATGGACAACGAGTTCGGTTCTGGTAAGGGAGGAATTAGGGGTGTAGTACCCCCCTTATTACACAAGCAGAGCTTTGCTGGAAGCAATGGAGAGATGGAGAGCGAGCATCCACCAGACTCCTCAGCCCCAACCAGTGCCTGGACAGTCACGGTCGATGGGTCATGCGGGGACCAAGGAACAGGAGCAGGAATTGTGCTTATCAGTCCTGAAGGGTAGAAATGCAGTATGCTGTGAAGCTGGAGTTTGAAGTCACCAACAATCAGGCCGAGTATAAGGCTGTAATTGCTGAATTGAAGCTCGCCTTAGTAGTAAAGGCAAAAGAGGTGAAGCTTCAGACAGACTCACAACTGGTGGCAAACTATCTCAACGAAAGCTTCCAAGCGAAAGGCAAGAAGATGTAGGCTTATCTTCGGAAGGTCCGCTGATTGATAACTTCTGAGCAGTCGAGGTGGAACAGATATGGAGGGGGAAGAATTTTCGAGCCGATATGATAGCTCGGATGGCCGCTACCTCCGACCCCAAAATACCAAGATCCATCCCGTTAGAAGTTAAAACCTGTTCGAGCCTCAAGTAGGAAGACGAGGTACTGGGTTTATCGTTGAGCAGCAGCTGGATGGAACCAATTGTTTCTTACCTCAAAGGAGGGATGGTGCATGCCGACAAGAAGCAAGCAAGGAAGTTGAAGTGTAAAGCAGCCAGGTATACTCTTATCAACGGGGTCTTGTATAGACGGGGATACACTCTCTCCTTGCTGCGGTGTTTAGACCAGGAGGAGGCTGATTATGTCCTTCGAGAGATACACGAAGGAATTTGTGGGAATCATTCTGGCGCGAGGTCCTTGGCTTTTAAGGCCTTGAGGCAGGGATACTTTTGGCCCCGCATGCATCAAGATACTCAAGACAAGACCAAAAGCTGCAAGAGTTGCCAAAGTTTTGCCAATTACCTGACTCAGCCTCCAGAGAACCTTACAGTGATGAACACACCATGGTCGTTTGCTCAATGGGGAATTGACTTGATCGGGCCACTGCCAAAGGGGAGAGCATCTGCAACACATGTCGTGGTGGCGATTGATTACTTCACCAAATAGGTCAAAGTGGGGGCCCTGAGTAGTATCACAGAGAATAAGACCACTGACTTTATTTGGAAAAATATGATTTGCAGATATGGGATTCCCCATGCATTGGTCACTGACAACGGGAGGCAGTTTGACAACAACAAGTTCAGAGACTTTGCCAAAACCTGGGGATAGAGTTTAAGTTTTGTTCTCCCTCACACCCGCAGGCCAATGGACAAGTAGAGGCCGCGAACAAGACTATAAAAGTCTCCTGAAGACCAGACTTGGTGAGCAGAAGGGAGCCTGGGTGGACGAGCTGCCAGGATTCTTGTGGGCTTATAGAACCACACATAAGACAGCCGCAGGAGAAACCCTAGTCTCCTTGGCTTTTGGGCATGAGGCAGTTGTTCCTGTTGAAGTAGGAATGGGGACGCACCGTACTGAGCACTTCAACGAAAAGCAAAACAACGAGCAGATGTGTGCAGGCTTGGACTTGCTGGAGAAGAGGAGGGAAAGCGTCGCTGCTAGGATTGCAGAATATCAGCAGAAAGTGGCTCGCTATTACAACCGAAATGTGCACCTCCGCCGGTTCCAAGTGGGGGATTGGGTACTCAGAAAAGTCAATTAGAACACGAAGGACCCCAGGCAAGGTGTGTTAGGGCCGAATTGGGAGGGTCCTCATCGAGTCAAGCAAATAGCCGGACCAGGAGCATACCGGCTAACCCATCCGGATGGACGAGAAGTCAAGAGGCTATGGAATGCACAATATCGAATAAAGTACTTCCAGTAAGTTCCCCTATATTGTAAGCATTAGTATGCAATCTCTTCCGAACTGGAAATATATAAAATCTCGAGTATATGTAAAAGCAAAGAAATGCTTCCAGTATAACTTAATGCAGGCAAGTTGAAGCCCATAAGCTCGCAAAGAAGAACGCAAAGGCCAGAAGTCCCAAAGTTGAAGCTTTAGGTGGGACGGTGCTAAGCGTGGCCAATTGCAGACCTGAGCAGAAGAAGCTCATGAAGACAACGCAAAGGCCAGAAGTCTCAAAGCCTAGCTTTAGGCGGGACGGTGCCAAGCATGGCCAATTACAGGACCTAGTAGAAGAAGCTCATGAAGACAACGCAAAGGCCAGAAGTCCCAAAGCCTAAGCTTTAGGCGGGACGGGGTCAAGCGTCGCCAATTGCAGGCCTGAGCAAAAGAAGCTCATGAAGACAACGCAAAGGCTAGTAGTCCTAAAGCCTAGCTTTAGGTGGGACGGTGCCAAGTGTGGCCAATTGCAGGCCCGAGCAGAAGAAGCTTATAAAGACAACGCAAAGGCCAAAAGTCCCAAAGCCTACCTTTAGGTGGGACGGTGCCAAGCGTGGCCAATTGCAGGCCCGAACAGAAGAAGCTCATGAAGACAACGCCAAGGCTAGAAGTCCTAACGCCTAAGCCTTAGGCAGGACGGTGCCGAGCGTGGACAATTGTAGGCCAGAGCAAGAAGAAGCTCGCAAAGAAGAACGCGAAGGCCAGAAGTCCCGAAGCCTAAGCATAAGGCGGGACTGTGCCCAGCATGAGCCCATTGCAGGCTCGAGCAAGAAGAGCGCGAGGAGATAACACATAATTTAAACATGAACCAAAATCAGGCTCGAAGCAAATGAGCTCGCAAAATAAACAGCTACAGAGCACGAGCCAAACATCGATTCAAGTAGACCGAGCTCGCGAGACAGGCAGAAGGCTTTCAGCCTAACTCAAGGCAAAGCTTTGCCATGCATAAGTTAAAAGATGATACAAGCAGTAATAAACTTGGGCAAAAAATAAAATAAAAGTCCAACACTTATAAAATCCCCACTTAGCGAGCACATGAAGTTAATCCCACACATAAAGCACAAGAATATGCATACGGGTACAGAAACAAGTTGTCCAATATATGTTTTTTATTCATTGAAAAGATTACAAGTACAAGAAGTTAAAAAAAAAGAAGAAAAGAGTTCAAGCAGTAGGGACATCACCAACAGCAGCAGGAAGAGCATTACCAGCAGCAGCAGCAGGAGTATTATCAGCAGCATTAGGAGGAGCATCGGCAGTAGGAGGAGGAACAACTTCCCTGGGTTCAGTGGGAGCCTCGGATGGGGAAGCTTCCGACCATTAGACTGGGACGCCATGGATGCGCATGTACTCAGCAACACCCGCTTGGATCTTAGACAGGTCAACCTCGGGATGTTCCCTGCCCAAGGCAAAGATGAGCTAGTCGTAGCTGAAAGCCACCCTTTCATTATACTCGGTCGCAAGCTTAGTTTCCAGAAAATCCACCTTCCCTTGGAGACGAGAAGTTTCCCCCTCCATGGTCTTCTCAAATGAGAATCTCTAGATGTTCAAGTCCTTCCAAGCCTTGAGCAACTCCTCTCGGACGAGGGACAGCTCCTCTTGAACTGGGTAGCCCTGGAGTCTGACATCACTACCTTCTCCGTGAGGGTGGAGTTCTCCTCTTGAAGCTTCATGTTCTCCTCCTTCAACTGCTCAAGACTCTGCTCCAAGCTCCGAATCTCTGCTCGAAGCTGCTGCTGAGAATCTTGGATCGTGGACTTGAATCTGGTAACCGCAGCTGCGGTACGCGAAGAGAGGCGCCAGAGAGCACTGAACAGCTCATCAGCATTATGAGACTCCAGCCCATCTAGGAATCTGTCGTTCATCTCCTCAGCAAAATCCCTTAAGTAGGGCTCGGCACGGCCAGACCGACCCTGCTCCTGTACGCTTTCGGGCTGAGGGTGAGCTGAAGCCGCAGTCCTCGGATGCCTGCGAGGAGGACCGTTTTCTGCTCGCTCTACCTCTTGAGCCGAAGGGGAAGTTCGAGCAGGTGGAGGCAGAGCATCGCTCGGGGTCTCTTCGAGCTGCTCGCACCTCTAGAGGTCCTTACACGCCTCTGCATCATGTCAAGCACCCCCCTCATGTCTTACCCTGGCACCAGACCGAACTCCAAAAAATTTTGGGTTGTAAGCAGCTCCTTGCATGAGCTCGCGTTGTCAAGTGCTGTTCTGATGTGTGCTCGAAGCTCTTCCCCAATTCTGTAGGATGCACCCCAAGACACTGCAAAAGCAATCAAGGCAGAATAGTGAGAACAGGTACGAGCAGAAGAACTAAAATGAAAATTCACTAGCAGATAAACAACGTGGAGTGCAAAAATGGCGAGGAACCGAAGGGATCCCCTCGGCGAGAAGTGCGGCATGCCCCCATTCCCCCCCAACAAAGAAGAATTTGCTCTTCCAGTTGCCACCAAAAGTAGGGAGATCAGTTATGGGCTTTTTACCCTTCAGACTGGAGGTGAGGTAATAGCACCTAGCGTCTTTCGGGCTGCATTTCAGCTGGTAAAGGTGCTTTATTTCCTCTACCGAGGGTTCACCCAAATTACACAACTTCCACAAAACAAAAAGTCCGGAAAGAACCCTCCACCCATTCGGGTTCAGCTGCCCTGGGGCCAGCCGGAATTTGGACAAAACTCGGGCAAAATAAGGCTAGAGAGGGAGCCTGACCCCCCATTTGAAGCACTACAGGTGAAAGGTAGTATACCCTTGAGGGGGACCCCTTCTGGACTAGAATCTCTCACTGGAACTAAACTAAGGGGTTCTACTTCGCTAGAAGAGGAAGATTCCTCGGGTGACATCCTACGGGCTTGCTGGGTATCCGACATTCTTTCCTAAAGTACAGTCTACCCAATTGGAACCAGAAATCCAGAAGAAAGGAGAACGAAGCAGTGACAAGAGATAGAGAGAGGTTTATACCGAATGCGAGAGGAGTATATATGGCCGGAAATCGCTCTGACGCAGAAGAGGAAGATGAGTGAATAGTTGCAGGCGGATTAATTTTGGGGTTTAAGCAAAAATGAGCAATAGGAGATACAATGAAGAAATTGGGGGGTTTTTTAAGAGGGGAAAGTGTGTCGCTTCAGCAGACGGCACGCAGATCAAGGGACGCGACCTTTCGAGTAACGTCTTTTGAAAATTTGAACGCACGGCCACGATTCGTCCACGTGTCCCGCATTAAACGCGAAATGATGGAAGCGGAAGACAGCTGGAAAACATGGGGAAGTGGAAAAGGCCGGGAAGCCGGCCCATTACTAATAAGTTTCCAGTCTTATCTCGTTTCACTCTAAAGACTAGAAACTGGGGGACTAGTGTTTGGGTAATATCGGGCAGGTCTCCTCGAAGCCATTCCAGCTCGAATAAGACACCCTGGGGTCAATCCAGTAGACCAGAAGTCCCGACCGCCGGCATGAAGACGGCCTCACTAGAGGTCAAAGCTGGTCAAGGTTGAGGAATTCAGGACCGTCCGAGCTCCGAGCTCTCTTGCTTGCTTGAGGTCATCAGGCCCTGTAAAGGCTGGTCAAGGACGAGGAGCTCGAAGGCTGGTCGAGACTCGAGCTCACTTTTCTGCTCGCTGCATTTAAGTCCTCGAGCACAACTAGGCCACGCTAGTCATAGAACAAAAGGAACGCGAGACCATGTTTAGGACAGTCTGACCCGTTTTCTCAGAAACCCGGCGTAACTTTCGATGTCTGATCAAGGCCCCACATGGTATGGTGGCGGTACTGTTGCCGATGGCCGGCACATGCCCCCACGGTGTTATCATTCCTTGCGCGCATGCCCGACATTATGATTTGGCCGTGTGAACCACGCTAACCAGATAGTCGCGCATCCCCAGGGAATATTACGCTAATCCCGGCTGTCAGAGGGATCCAGACACCACTGACGCGGGATGATCTCGGACACACAGGTTCCGAAAATTCACACAGGTTCTTCTTCTTCTTCTTGCTTCCCTCCACTCTGATTTTTCGCAATTTCATTATTCAAAAAGGAAGGCAAAAATACTCCTTCCATTCTTCTGGTCTCTCTAACTAAGAGGGATACAAAAAGAACAACCCGATTACTGACTTGAGCGTCGGAGGGTTTTCGCCGGAACAACACCCGGCGACCCCTGACTCTGTTTTCTGTGAGTACAGGTTCGGGAGACTTCCGTTCTGCTGAAGATAGAGGAACAAGTAATTGGAAGGCAGTCTTGCTCGAGCTCGAGCTAACCGCGAGCAGAAGGTTTTTGACACTATTTGAAGGGACGTGTGAAAACAGCATCAACATTAGTTGTACGGTGTAAAGAATTAAAAAGAAAAAAAAAATTGATATAATTAGATTTATTTTGTTCTTTAATGTAAATGTAATAGGAGTGGCTTTATAAGGATTACAGAGGAGTGCCAATAGTTAAATCCAATGCAAAATTATTGATATATCTTTTTGGTATTTCTATTTGACACATATTGTTATGACGAAACAGAGTCTGAACATTGTTTGAGTATACAGTAGGATGTATCACTGATAGTTAATCATTCAAAACCTTAAGACCATGAATAAAAGAATTCGAACTCATGTAAAATTCTCCTATGTACATTACCTTTTCATAGTATTTTTTTTTTTTGCTACAACTATTTAACTGAGATTTAAATAAATTTGGTAAACTTATAAACTAGACTTTTCAATTTGCATTCCTCATCCCTTTCTATCTATCGATTGGTTCAAATAACATTTGCTCTCATTATTACTATTATTAATTGTTACGAAATGTAGCTAGCCTACCGTCCCATTGACAAAAAAAAAAAGCATTGTGATTTTCAAAACTAGTGGGAGGCTTGAGATAGTTTTCCAAAATTATTCTGGGATCTGTGATTTTCAAAGTTTGTGACTACAATGGATTAGCTAGATGGCCGCATTTTGAATATGGACTCGCGGTCAAGAAGTATGCTCCCAATAGACCGTATGTGCGTGTACCTTAATTAATGACCTCCTGCTGCAAAATAATGGGTTCATGTGAAAGACAAACTTTTTGATGAAAATGTTATTTTTTTCATAAATAAACTTACAAACAAGCCCAAATACATAGAACAAACTTGACACTCATTCGGTAAGAAAATTTGATATCAAATATACAGGCATTCTTGCTTTAATTTTATATGGTAACAGTCGCAGGTCAAAATTCAGAATGAAAAAGATCTGCTGAAGACCTTTCTGAATGCTTTCCATTTAAATGACTGAGCCCTAACTATGATCAAATATGGCTTCGAGTTCTTGGGAGGATTTGAATGCGAAGGTGATGCTGGTGGTGATTTTTCCATCATGTTATTAATATTACTTTCTTGATTCCAAAAGCGAGCTTCTTTTCTCTTGCTTCTTATGGTCTCTAGCACATCATATTTGTTGCATATTCCCCACACTATCACCTTTTGTTGATTGTAATCCACATTTACCGAGTATATACCTGCGCCCATTCTCAATGTTAGAGAAATTGCTTGATTCAAAAGTTTAGTTGATAACCAGTATGATTCCAATAATAATATTATAAATAAGTCCGAACTGTTAAATTAGAGAATAAAAAAAAATAGTTACCTTTGAGATGGGATAACGTCTTCTTAACCTTCCCCTCACACCCATGAGAATATAAGGGTACCATCAACTCAACATACTGTGCCTCCACATTCTGATAAGCTGGAACTATTTGCATGTTCGCCATTTGAAAACACCCCCCCTTAATAAACAATATATATGTTGTTATTGTTATATCGATTGATGGATTTAGCAAGACCTTATATAACATTTGCAACTGCTTAATTACATGAGTAAGGTAGCTAGCTAGGCCTCTGTTAATCCAAGATTCCTTAGAAAACAAAAAAGACGGTGCCTCTTTATTATTTGCTTTTGCTTTCTTGAAGTCCTTTATCCTTAGCTAATTAACTAAAGAAAATCTAGTTTTGGAGGGTTATGAGTTGTGACTCGGATGGGTGGAAGATGTGTCAGCAAATTTGTTTAGGTCAATGAAAAGTGCTTTTGTGTCAAATTAAATTTGCTCCCATGTGGATTGTTTTCATATCAATAAACATAGTAAATAAAGTCAAGGTTCAATTACTCGTATATCCAAACACAAACTTATATTACTTCCAAATTCTAGAAGTCTCGTTAACACACTTCTAGCAGAGCAAAGCTCTTATAGATTCTGGAATTTCTTCAAATCTAGACATTAAGGCCTGGGTTGCTAACAGAAAATTCAACCAACCAATGAGCTTCCCACTTACATGATCTCTTGAACTTGTTTGCATTATCTATTAAATCTTGAATTTTTTAAATAGCCCAGACTATTTGTAGAAGTTCTTATTCTCTTACGAACTCCATTAGTGTCTTTTTATTTGACCGATCGACATCCTATATATAGTTTAATGAATGGCATACATTAAGAAGAAAAAAGAAAAAGCTTGCACGAATGTGGTGATTGAGAGTTTTTTTCTTTTATCTTCAATTAAGTTTTCGGGGGTGAGAAGCTTGTATCAATTAAGCTTAGGATCTAGGGTTTATGAAACAATGTTCACTACTAGAAAGCATGTAATAAATGACAGATAATTTATAACAAATTATGGGTAAGATGGCTTATATCATAATAGTATAACAAATTTGTGATAAAATTTTCAATCTATCAAAATTAATGATGGTTTTAAGATAGTATTACTTTCTATCACGAATTTATGATGATTTTGTGATAGAATTATTGTATATTATAACTTTACGATAGAATTGAGATGAAAAGTTACTCAATTAAAAAATTATTATAGAAAAATAAATTTGATTGTGTTTAACCAAAATTTTAATGTATTATTTTATTTAAAAAAACAAAACGGTGCGTTTTAATAATTTAAAAAGGAAAATAAAAAGAAAAAAGAACGTTTTAATAATTTAAAAAGGAAAATAAAAAGAAAAAAGAAAAAACTATCTTTTTTTAGCCAAGTCGCAAGCTCGCTAACACTTTCACCCAAACACTCATCACTCTCTCATGGCCAAACCTTAGAATATCAACCCTGCACTCAATTGATTGAGCAATTATTTAAAACCATAAAAGCCCCAATTATTTAAAATCCTCCAACCGTTAATTTTTTGACTTTTTCTAGAAATTGTTCATCACTTAAGAATGATTTTTGTACACATAGTATAAAGATACGTTATTGTTTTTCCCCTTTCGTTAACAACAACCGAAATCCACTCGATTTCAAAACCCAACAACTACGAACTCTGGCCTACAAAACCTTAATTTGCTTTTGCTTCTGGTGCCAAATTTAATTTAATTTGTTGAAAGAGATGAGTACTTTTGCGTAATAGCTAGGTGCAAGCTTAATTGTTGATGCTGTGTTTTTATTTTAGGCTTGAACTATTTGTTGCCATCTCTTTCGCAGCTCCGGTTTCCAACTAAAAATATTTGAGATGTTTGAATATGGAACAATATTTTTTTTCCTTATTTTCAATCACTAATTTTACAAGCTATATAAAGATGTTTAAGGTGCTGAAAAAGGAAAGAATATATTTACACTAACTATAATAATCAACTAGCCGTTGTGATGATTCTGCCGTGACATATGTTGCTGCTTTGTTTCACATCAATTGTGCCTTAAATGACGAAAATCCTTTTGCTATAGTTGTGCAAACTACCATATTAGTTTCTAACTTGTATGTGCTGGTGACTTGTCCTTATCAGGCCCCCTCAAGCTAGGCAGTGAGTGACATGCAATGAACGCCGAACTTGGTTCGAAGTATGAGAAATTGTTGCTTTCCCAGAGGTTTACTAAGAGCACCGGCAATCTGAATATGTGAAGGCACATGTCATGTAAATAATGATACTTTAGCAACCTTTTGAAAAAATACACGTCGAGCTCAATATGTTTCATTCTAGCATGAAACATTGGATTCTTAGTCATATGAATTGCATTCATATTGTCAAAAAGAAGTGTGGGGTCGTTTGGAATACTTAACCCAATGTCTTTAAGCAAATATGTGAGCTATGTTAATTCGGCAGTTATAGAGGCCATGGACCTATATTCGGCTTCGGTGCTTGAGCGAGAGACTGTGTGTTGTTTCTTTGAGCTCCAAGAGATACAATTGCTTCCAAGATAGACGCAGAATCCCGTTGTACTTCGTCTTATTATTGGACATCCAGCCCAATTAGAATCCGGAAAAGCATAAAGCTTGAGAGCGCTTTGAGTCAAAAATCTAAGGCTAAGGTCTAGTGTACCTTTAAGGTAACGAAGTATTCTTTTCACTTCCTTGAGATTTGGTTTTGTTGGTGCTTGGAAGTGTTGTGAAACCCGATTGACAGTGAATGTGATATCTCGCCCAGTGTAGGTGAGATACTGGAGACTTCCAACAAGGCCTCTATATTCGATCGCGTCAACAAGTTCATTATCATCTGAATGCAGTGTTGATCGTACAGCCATTGGCGTGTTGATAGGAGAACAGTCCTTCATCCGAGCCTTGTAAAGGAGATCTTCAGTGTACTTTGCTTGAGATAGAAAGATGCCATGCTTGAATTGTTTAACTTCAATGTCGACGAAGTAATAGAGTAACAAGATCTTTTAGAGCAAACTTTAGGTTGAGATTGTTGATGATTGATTAAATTTCCTTCTCATTGTCTCCTGTAATGATCACAGCATCAACATAAACTAGTATGAGGATAATAATGGATGAATTATTTAACATAAACAAAGAGCTGTCAGCTTTGCTACTAAAGAAACCAAGAGAAATTAAAGCTTGAGAAAGACACTCGAACTACGCTTTGGGTGCCTGTTTCAGACCATAGAGCGATTTTTAATTTTGTGGACATATGTTGGGTGATGTAAATTGTGAAACCTGAGTGGCTGCTCCATATAGACAGTCTCCTTTAATAGTCCAAGAGAAAAGCGTTGCGAACATCTAATTGCTTAATAAGCCATTTTGAGCTCACGGCAGTTGTAAGGATAAGGCGGATAGTTGTAGCCTTTATAATGGGATTAAAGGTTTCTTTAAAGTCAACTCCAGGAACCTGTGTGAATCCTTTGGCAACTAATCAAGCTTTATGGTGATCAATTGTTCCATCTTCTTTGTATTTGATACGATATACCCACTTCGATCTAATGACATTGGCACAAGGGCCCATGTCAGATTTTGATGCAATGCTTGGAGTTCTTCATTCATAGCTTGAATACAAACCGGATCCTTTAAGGCAGTTTTGAGTGTTTTGAGTTCACTTTGGCTACTGTAGCTAGTTTGAAGGGCTAACTTAGTATCCTGTTTGAGTTTATTACGGGCCAACATGGGGTAAGTACTTAGGCTTTGTCTTTCAAGGATAATGTTTGGTATTTTGAGTTCTACAAATAAGCGGTTAGATATGTTAGGATAATCTGATTGTGAATTGGTGATGTTTGGGGAATGCCGAGCAGGCTCGCTCGAAGACAAACCAACTGGAGCAAAAGACCTAATCACCAACTCGAAGACACCCCTGCTCGGTGTTAAAGCTAGTCGAGGTCAAGTGTTCTAAACTATTTGGGCTCGAATATTTCCATCCTGCTCGAATAAAGGCACAAAGATTTTCAACCACCAAGCGGGTCCTAATTGTGTTATAAACAGCATCGTGAACAAGAAGAGATCAGAGCTCGAGTAGAGCAAATCTATGCATGGCAGCCTTGCACCCTAACAACTTGTCACGACGATCGATAACTGACTGGCACCCCCACACGTCGTGGGGTTCCATCACTATTACCAATGACTGGCTATGCCTCCACAGTATCATCATTTTACACAAGCTTACACAGCATCATCATTTGATCACAGGAACTCATAACCATCTGACATCCCGCACCCCTAGGTTGTGCTACAGCAACCCATAGCTGTCAGAAAAAGGCAGGCGCAATGAATGAAGAGGGACGGGAAAACGGGGGAATAAATATCAAACAAATGGTAAGATAAAAGGATTCAGATTCAGATTTCTCTTTTTCTTCCTTGTCTCTTGAAACCTTCCATTTTTTCAGTTTTCTCTCAGACTAATAGAGAATTTACAAAGAATCAACCCGATTACTGACTTGAGCGTCAGAGGGTTTTTGCTAGAAAAACACCCGATGACCCCTGATACTTTTTATGTGGATACAGATCAGAGGACACCACCACTTCAATGAACGGAAATACGCAGGAGCCAACCGGAAATCTTGCTCGAGCAAGCAGCGACTAGAAGGTGAAATCACTATTCGGGAGGGACCAGAAAACTTCATCAACAAGTGATAAAGTTGTTTTCTGCATCTCTGGGAAAATTGTTTCAATGAGTTGCATGTGAACTATTTGAATTGGAAGCATTAATAGTCAATGGCCGCATCGCATGTGGAGTCTCTAAAATATTTGGTGATGTTTCTGAGTTGTTGTGTAGAATGTCTGAAGTAGTAGAAGCTATATTTAAATTGTCTTCCAAAGTGCCTTGCTGAAAATTTGAAATAATTGGAGAAGCAACGTTTGAGTGATTATCCAAATTTTCAACCACGTGAGGCATAAATTGCACATGTGGTGTAGGAATTGTAATGCTTTTAGAATATTTTGCTTGAACAGCACGTGGAGCACTAAAATTTTCATAATTGGGAGAAATCTTTGAGAGCCACTCGTCTTGTAGAGGAAAAGTTGTCAATGTACTTTGTTCCTACACATTAAAAGAGGATGTTAATTTTTTGAATGGTAAATAATTTTCATCAAAAACAACGTGCCTTGATATATATACATGATTAGTCTCAGATTATAGACAACAATATCCTTTATGGAGGGGACTATAGCCTATGAAAACACATGGATATGACTTGTTATCAAATTTTGTTGTACTATAATCTCGAAGATAATGAAAGCATCTATAACATAGGACCTTTAACCCTCTATAGTCCGGTAATTTTTTTTAAAAGAATTTCATAAGGGCTTCTATTTTTTAAAGTTGAAAAAGGCAGCCTGTTAATGATATAAGTGGCTGTAATAAAAGAATCCACCCATAATTTGAGTGGCAAAGATGCATGAAACATCATATTTAAGGCTACCTCATTTATGTGTCTATACTTTCTCTCTGCAACACCATTTTGCTTCGGAATGTATGGACATGAAATTTTTCTTGTGATGCCACAATTTTCAAGATGTTTGATAAAGACTGTAGAATTAAATTCCCCTCCTCCATTGCTTTGAAAAGTTGTGCTCTTTTTATCCAATTGATTTTCAACTTTTCTTTTAAATTTTAAAAAGCACTTAAAAGAAATCAGATTTTTGTTTTAAGGGATACAGCCAACTAAAACATGAGTAATCATCTATAAATAATGTACAATAACGAAAATGTTGAGTAGAAGAAATTGGAACAGGTCCCTATAAATCACAATGAACTTTCTGTAAAGAAAATTATGCTTTATTATTAGACAAATTAAAATTTTTCCTACAACTTTTGCCTAATTGGTAGGAAACACTAACATTGGGTACTTTACACCAACTAGGGAAGTTAATAATATTATTGCGTTTTAAGGCTTCCAAAATTTTTGGATTGGCATGCCCAAGCCTCTTGTGCCATGAGCTAAAAACGCTAGATTCTCCTTGAATAGCGTTGAAAGCAAAATGAAAGTCTCCTTCCAACATTTACTTCCCACACTTACTCCCCTTTGCAAAGAACCTTATTTTCCTTGCTCTTCACAATAAAACCGTTAGTATTAAATTCAAGAACACATTCAATATCGTTAATGAGTTGTCCAACTGATAAGAGATTCTTTTTAAGTTTTCGAACAACTAGAATATTATTTAAATGTAAAGTGCCATGATTTGTTTTTAAAGAAGTAGAACTAACATGAGAAATATTTAAATCTTGACCATTGCGGACAATTATTTTGTCATTACCTTTATACGGTCTCACATGATCAAAGTTACTTGTATTATTTGTCATGTGTGATGTTGCTTCAGAATCCACATAGAATTGTTGGTCAGTATTTTCTTGAAGATTCATGGCAGCTAAGGCTTGTGAATTCTCTTCATTGTCATATACGTAACCATGCCAACATCAGCAGCACTATGTTTGCATTTGTGACAGATTTGGCAAACTATAACTTCTTCATTCGAGTTATTGCTGTCCACAGTTATTGCCATTGTAATTGTTGTAATTGTTGGGATAATTTCTCCCATTTGGGTTGCGTTGAGATCCTCTGCCTCTGTTGGGAGGTCTTCCACCCTTTTGATTTCTGCCTCTTCCACGTTGACTAAAGAACGCTTGGTTTTAGTTTGCTCCAAGTCTAGCTTCTTCTTATTTTTCTACCATCACAATGAGTTCATGGTTTTGAAGAGCATTGATGAATTATTCGAGGCTGGGATATGAGGTTTCGTGAGCATTGCAGTTTTAACATATTTGGGACTTGAGGCTCTTGTAATTTGAAAGATTTTGTCATCATCATTCATTAGTTTTCCAATTGCTGCCAACTTGGCACAAAGACCCTTAAATTTCATAAGAAATTCATCAAGCTTGGATGATCCTTTCTTTAGAGAATAAAGACTATCTTTCAGCCACGTTTCTTGCTCCTTAGTGGCAGGCAGCATGTTTTCTTCAATTTTGAACCAGATTTCTCCAGCCGTTTGCAAGCTGATAACCATGGTCTTCGCAGTTTCATTCATCATACTCCTATCTTGCTGAGAAGTCCATCATTATTTTTCCACATGAGAAAATCTAGATTAATTATCTTCTTCCCATCTTGCTCTATTATCTTTAGTGGAGTTTTAGCATCAACTATGTAATGATTTAAACGAAGGGTAAATACAAGGGGTTGAACCTGAGAGTTCCAAAGAAGATAATTTTCATTGTTGAGTTTGATTGGAACCAAACTCGAACACTGATAGAAAGATTAAAGGGAAAGAGATGGTTCTGAATTTGAACTTGAAGCCATGAGGCTCTAATACCATAAAAATATTTGAGATGCTTGAATATGGAACAATTTTTTTTTTTTAAATCACTAATTTTACAAGGTATATAAAGATGTTCAATGTGCTAAAAAGGAAAAAATATATTTACAATAATTATAATAATCAACTTGCCGTTGTGATGATTCTGCCATGACATATGTTGCACCTCTATTTCACATCAATTGTGCCTTAGACGATATGCTGGAAATCCTTTTGCTATAGTTGAGCAAACTACCATATCAGTTTCTAACTTTTATGTGTTGGTGACTTGTCCTTTTCACCAACAACAAGCCACGGTGAAATTAATTCTCCACCAAATAGACTGTTGCACCTTCTTTATTTTATTTATGTTGGTAGTTTTGAGTTTGCTTCTTTTACATATGCACGAAAAATTAATTTCTGTTGATTGATTCAATTTTGTAAGTTTAATTTCATTTTTAAGTTTTTACTCTGAAATACAAAAGTATCTATATTCTTACTTTTTAGAATTTAATTTGTTTAGTTTCATTTAAACTGTTGCTCTGTGGTGTGTTTTAACATAGATTTGATTTAATGTCTATATGCCTTGAGAGTATCTTGTATGTATTATTCTCTAGGCAATTCTTATAATTTAGGATCACTTAAAATCCTGGAAATTGGCCTTTTTTAATTCTTTTTTTTTTCTTCTAAATATCACTTGCGAGAAGCACTAGATAATCACAATTACAATCAGTTCGTATTTATAGTTTATGCATTAGCAATTAACACCCTTTATAACCATGAAATGACTCGCTTTTTTCTTCTTAAAAGTTTCAGAGACCACTGATAGTTTTACGTGTTCAATTAAAAGTGCTTTGGCCAAGTGGATATTTTCCTTATTTTTAGTCTAAGATGTTGCCTCTTTTGATGGTCAGCTAACATAGTTGGAGCCATTAAAAGTGCTTGAAACATAGAGGAAAACGACTGCAGAAACTTAAAGATTCAGATTAAAAAAACCAGTTATGAACAATAAGCCCTATCCAAGTATTTCTACCCCTTTTTTATCTAACAAAAACTTCTTTTTCATTATTTGATAATGTATTGAATTACGGGAAGCTCAAATGATTTAGTTGCTACATGATAAAATTAAACATTATTACTTTAATGCAAATTTGGGATGATAATGTACGCGTACATTTCTTATATATATATATATATATATATATATTTTTTTTTTTTCTTATTGCAACAATGTTAACACATAACTAAAACATTTGAGTCCTATTATTATTTTTACTTCCATTTTGGTTGGATTCTCAAACATGATAAATTAGTATTTATAGATATTTTTTATTTAAATTTATTAACATCTTGCTGATCAAGTGCAAGTGAACTTGTTAAGATTTTCAGCAATCTTTTTTACCTTCAATCCTTCAGCATTACAAATTTTTCCAAGAAGTTAATTGACGAAGCAAAAGCTTAAATTTTGTTAAGACAGAAACTAAAGGTTTCTGAATAATACTAATTTTATTGAAAGAAAACTGAATGAATAAAATTAAGGTTTTAAGGCTCTTTTATAATAAACCTAAATATCACGAATTTACCAAAATAGGCAAATCCAAAATATAATCTTATAATAAAATTCTTTTATCTAAAATAAGAAAGGTAAATAAAACAGAAATCAAATCCGAGTTGTAGGAAAAAAAGATAAAAATACTAGAATAATCAAGAAAAATAGGAAAAAAATCTTAAAATCTAAAAATGACCAGGAAAGAAAAGGAATTTTCGAGCTAAGCTGAATTAGAATGGCTTTGAAAGTTCTAAGTTCTGTTCGTCTCATCGCAAGCTTCGAAACGGTATATTATAAATAAAAAAGGGACACATGTAGTCTAAGTTATGCTAACCACAAGCTGCCCCACTCTCAATACACAACATCCTACCTTACTTGGAAAAGAACACGTCCTCGAGTTGGGCTCGTACAACTCCTCATTATCGGGATGATATTCAAACAAATCAGCCACATTAAAAGTGTGAGAGATATTCCAATTTTCAGGTAACTGAAGTACATAAGCATTATCATTAATTTTTCAAGCCAAGCGAAATGGTCCATACTTGCGCTTCTCCAATTTAGCGTAAATGTCAGGAAATCGAATTCGCCGCAGGTATGCCATCACTAAATCACCCGCAGTAAATACTTTCTTACACTGATACGTGTCTGCTTCAGCCTTGTACTTTGCATTGTCGACCTCCAAGTGAGCTCGAACTTCTACTTGAATCTTCAGAGCCTTTTCTGCCGTATTATCTACTGTCTTGCATTCCCTAACTGCAGCTGCTGGTGGTATGACAGCCAAGTCATAAATTTTTCTAGGAGAACTAGTATAGACAATCTCAAAAAGTACCTTGCCAGTTGATCAATTTACTATGCTGTTGTAAGCGAATTCAACCTGAGGCAATACAGCTTCCAGTTCTGTTGCTTGTCACTACACACACACTATAACATATTATCTAAAGTGTGATTGACTACCTTTATTTTCCCATCTATCTGTTGATGGAAAGCACTAGTAAACTACAACTGCGTGCCAAATTTATCCCAGAGATGATGCCAAAACTTGCTGATAAATTTTACATCCCTGTCAGAAGTGATAGTCTTTGGAATCATTACTTCTAAAAAGAATAAATGTGCCACTGAAGCAGCATCTTCAATCTTCTTACATGCAATGAAATGTGCCATCTTGAAAAACCTGTCTACCACAACTAATATCGAATCCCAACCCGTCCTTGTGTGCGATAACCTAACACAAAATCCATGGCAAGATCTAACTAAATATTTTTAGGAACAGGTAAAGGCATGAATAACCAGTATTCTGCGCATGTCCTTGGCTTTCTTGGCAAATCCAACAATTCTGCACAATCTTGCGCACGTCCCTATTTAGTTGAGGTAATAATAACACTCCTCTACAAGCACTTTAGTCTTGTCTCGACCCATGTGTCTTCCATGCAACTCGCAGATTATCTTTTCCCGCAAAAAAACTCCAAGGCACATATAACTAGTCGGACTTGAATAAATATCCATTCTGTATTAAGAAATCATCTGCACTTTGATGATTATTAGAGCGATCCTAAATGTGCGCAAAATCATCATCTTCTGCATACAACTCCTTCAAACACTCAAAACTAGTAACTTCATTTACTAGAGTTACTAGTAAAGTTGCTCGCCTACTTAACACATCTGTCATTTTATTTTGCTGCCTAAATTTATACTTCAAGACAAAAGTGAACTTCCGCATATAACTCACCAATTTCACATGCATCTTGCTCAGGTTTTGCTGGCTATTAAAGTACTTTAGTGCTTAGTGATCACTGTAGAGCACAAATTCTTTCTGAATCAAGTAATACTCCTAAGTCTTCAATGCTCTAAGTATAGTATAAAACTCTTCCTCATAAGTAGACCACTTTTGCCTGTCTCATTCAACTTCTTACTTATATACTCAATTAGTCGCCCTTCTTAGGAAAGAACAACCCTAATTCCTTTTTCAAAAGTATCTCACTCAACTTCAAATAATTTTTTGAAATTCGGCAAAGCCAATACAGGAGCGGTGGACAATTTCTCCTTTAGTAAGGAAAAATTGACCTCTTCTTCGTCTTCCCATTTGAACTTCACTTTCTTCAAGTACTCTGTAATAGGTTCGACTATCTTACTAAAGCCATGAATGAACCTCTTATAAAACGTTGCCAAGCTATAAAAACTCATAATTTCACCCACTGTCTTAGACGTAGGCTAATCTGTAATGGCTTGCATCTTCGACTCAATAACCTGAATCTCATCCGCACTACTAATAAACCTAAAAACTCTATATTATTCTGTAGAAAGCTACACTTCTTTAGATTAATGTAAAGTTTGCTTCTTCATAACACTTTCAGAACCATCCTCCAATGCTCTAAATGTATCACCATATCAACAGAATACACCAAAATATCATTAAAATATATCAAAAAAAAATTTGCAAGGAAATAGTTTAAGACATTAAACATATAAAAGTACTTGGTGCATTGGATAATCCGAATGGCATCATGAACCACTCGTATAGCCCTTCCTTCATTTTGAATGTTGTCTTACATTCATCTCTCAACCTAATTCGAATCTGATAATACCCACTGCACAAATCTATCTTTAAAAAAACTCAAGCACTATCCAACTAGTCTAACAAATCTCGCAAAGTAGGAATGAGAAATCGATGCTTTATGGTAATTTGATTGATTCGTCTGCTATCTACACATATTATCCAATATCCTTCTTTTCTAGGAACCAACAATGCCGGTACAGTACATAGACTCATGCTCTCATGAATAAATCCCTTGCGCAACAACTCGTCAATGTGTCATTTCAAAATCACATGCTCATGTAGACTTATACGATAATGGGATAAATTAGGTAAACTTGCACTAGGGACTAAGTCCATATGATACTAAATATCTCACAAAAATGGTAACCTATCTGGCATGTCCAATGGGGTATTGTCAGCAAAATCATCCAACAATGGCTGTACTTCTTTAGGAATAGCCTTCTTCTTGAGTTTATCCTTGTTCTGCAACTTCTTACACCTATCACAATCTTCCCCTAGATGGTTCTTGATAATAGTCAGAAAATTCTTTCCTTCGAATTTAGAATTTTTCTTCTTGTTCGTTAAAGATACCAAACGAACCTTCTTGCTATTCCACCAAAACTCATACTTGTTATGTCTTCTCTTGTAGACTGCATCTACATTAAATTACCAGGGTCTACCAATAATTCATGGCATGCATCCATATCCACTACATCACATACTATATCACTCTTATACACCTTTCCAATGGAGAAAGGAACTTGACACAGTTCCATCACTCACATTTCTGTACTCTTCTTTATCTACATAATTCTATAAGTTGTTGGATATGCTTTTTGTCGAAAGCCCCATTACATCAACCAGTGCCTTGGACACTATATTCTCATTACTACCGCCATCAATTATCACGTTGCACACCTTATCATTAATAGTGCCACCTGTTCTGAAAATTTTATTATGCTAATTATCCTCTTCGAACTTTGGCCCTAATAAAATTTTCTGCACAATGCAATTCAACAACTCTCCTTCATCCACCTCTAACTTCAAGACTTCTTTATTATCTATAGTATCATTCGCATCTGCTTTACTAACTTCAGCATCCAACAAATTTAAATTTTTTAACTACATTCATTCGATCGATGCCCCAGTTCACCACACTTCAAACACTTATTCAACATTGGCTTTACATATAGGTTATTCTGCACCTGTAGTTAGAACTGCTGCCTCGTTGGCTATTGCCTTAGCTGCTGCTGTACTAGTTGTTGTCTGACCATTATTAGCCCATACTTTCTGCTTATTTTCAAACCAACACTACTTGGTCTACTCTGCATCCAAATGAATTACCGTTGTTGGGTCTTAGAAATAGCACACTGCTTTCGTTCTTCTAACTTCTTTGCTCTAGCAACCACTATACCCATGTCTCAAATTGCACCTACAATCTCATCTTGCAATTCTTGTTTTAATCCGCCAAGATATTTTGAAATTGTCTGAAACTCTGGCTTATCCATGTTATTTCTTATGTGCGGGTGATAAAATTCTTTTGTATATTCATCCGCACTGCAATTTCCTTGCCTACAATTCTGATACTTCATATATAACTAGTGCTGGTAATCTGCTGGCTGGAAATACTCCTTCATCAACCTCTGCATTCTAGGCCATGACTTGATTAATGGCTTTCCCACAACTCTTCTTCGATTTTGTAAGTTTTACCACCATGCAGATGTTATACCCTTTAATTTTAGTGCCACAAGCTTAACCCGCTTATCATAGTGAATATCTATATACTGGAAGAAATTTTTACATCGATTATCCTGTCTAATAATTCTTCAACATGCATCCCACCATGGAAATCTGCCATATCAATATTAATCATGTAATCCAAACTCTTCCCGTGCCTCCTTTTGTAATCCTCAGCTTCTTCTTCCTCTGAATCACTTTCTAACTCTTACCGTGACTGGCGATTGTACTCGCCTCGCAGGTTCTAAATTCTAAGGAGCTACTTAGTGATTAATGCCCTGAGGCCCTACTGTTGATGGTAACTATTCTGACCTTGTTTTTGCGGTTCAATAACTTTCTCCCAGTTGTCTCTTTCCTGCAATCTTCTCTCTATGTTATTTATGAAAAGCGTGAAACCCTCGATTGCTTGCTCTATCATTGCCAACCTCGGGTTATCTGCATTGTCTCTATTTTATAAGAATACTTTTGTGACCATCTGTCTGATAGTCTCCACATACATTGCCTGCTTTCATTGATCGGTGTCATTAGAATAGTTACTCCTTTGTTCGTGTGGTCGTACTATGATGACAAGCGAACTTGCTCTAATACCAACTGACGAAACAGAAGCTTAAAGTTTTTTTAGATGGAGATCAAAGGCTTTTGAATAATACTAATTTTATTGAAAGAATACTGAATGAATAAAACTAGGGTTTTAAGGTCCTTTTATAACAAACCTAAATATCATAAATTTAGCAAAATAGGAAAAAGTAAAATGTATTCTTATATTAATATTTTCTTATCTGAAATAAGAAAGGCAAAAAAAATAGAAACCAAATCCGAGTTGTACACAAAAAGATAAAAATCCTAGAAGAATTAGGAAAACTAAGAAAAAAAAATCTTAAAATCTAAAAAAGACTGGGAAAGAAAAGGAATTTTTGGAGCTTTGACAGTTCTATGTTTTTTTTGTCTCATCGTAAGCTTCGAAACGGTATATTATACACTGAAAATGGACACCTATTGTCAAAGTTATGCCATCTAAAAGGTACCTTACTCACAATACACAACATCCTATATCAGTAATAGCCTAGAATCATGCATCATTGTTATATATCATTATTTTTTACATGATTATTGAGCACAAAATCTTGGCGCCCTTAATCAATGTTAATAATCTTTCTATTTCTTGTACCTTTCTTGGAAGCCAAATTGAGCCTGTCGTGGCATGCTCTGAAGATAACTACTTCTCTTATTCATGATTATATTTATTGACTAATGTATTCATATTGCAATTATCATCATGCCGTTATAAGGTTCTACTTGCATATTTAGTTACAAAGAATAATAAGTGAACTTGAAAGACATTATGATATCATTCTTTATTCTAATACTATAGGTTGTTGAAAGATGGTATTTTTACTGGAATATTGATAAATAAGATGAGAATGGTAAGGAAAAATAGAATTATAATACTAAGATGAGATTTCCTAAGGATAAAAAAGTAACCCTTTAAAAATTATATGTTCCTATCAATTACCTTAACTAAAACAGATGGATTTTTTAATCAATTTTTTTTTGTGTTTTGTGAATAGGCTACAAAACAAAATATCACAAAATTGAAGTGTGGTTATTAAGTCTTAAGGTACATAAAGGAAATAGTAGCAGAAATTTATTTGTTAATGAATGATGTAAGTTGATGATAAAATATCTTAACTTTCTTTTATTGCACATTTGTGACATTATTTTTTAAGTTTGAAAATATTAATCTTGTGATTAACAATTTAATAGAAAGAAGGCATACACTTAGGATGAACTATACGAGGTTTATTTGGAGTGGGCTAACCATTTTTCTAGCATTCTTGTCGTATTAGTAAAATAGTTAGTATGAATACGAAACTATTGATTTTGGTTCTTATAATTTGTTGAAATTAAAGTTGTAGTGTCAACCTACAATGGTTGCTATTAAGGATTTTTTTGTAGATGTTATCCATTTGATAACATTAGGGTTTTTGAATGATTATGCATAGACCAGTTTGTTGGGTTTTGGTTGAAGTGTTGTTGGATATATGGCTGGAATTGGAGTGTTGTTGGAAGATAGTGGGTTGGTAAGTATAGGTTGGAGTGTTGCTGGGTATGTGGCCAGAATTAAAGAGTTGTTGGATTATGGTATTGTTGTTGGAAATCTAGCTAGAAGTATTGTTGTTAGATAACTTGGCTTTGTGTCTAGTGACGGTTTTAGAAAATGGTTTATCGGAGTGCTAAACAAAATAATAAACAAATGTAAAAGCTAAAACTTGAACATATAATTTTAAAAATATATATATATATAATAACATGGTTTAGTATTTTAAAAATGTTGTACAATAGACTCAATATTAATACTAGTAAATACATTTTTTTTCTACATAAATAATCAAATTATCATTCATCTACTCATCTCCCATCTAATTTCAAATGAATTTCATTGCTGAAAATATTCTTTCTACTGTGGTTGTAGAAACTGAAAGAATGAATACTAATGTCACCAACAAATATACTAACAGTTACACCTTATATTTTTTTGTCCCAACCATTCTTTTAACAAGGTCACCAACTCCCTTCAATCCTGCAAACTTCATACCAGAGGGCACATCTATTATATAAGTTTGAAGCTAAACCTTAAGTACCATAAACTCTATTGGAGAAAAATCCTTTGAATAAAATTGAGCAAGACATTCTAACTTGTTCTTATCAAATACAGCAAATGAGTCATTTGGCCTTAGACATGCCAAACAAAGAAGTAATTCTATATTCACCTCATTGAAATGATTATTTAACTCTTGAAGTTGTAAATCTAATACAACTAAAAATAGCTTAACTCGAAAGTAATGCATGTTTGAGATCACTAGACCTTATGTTGTGAACGACCCCATGGTAAAAACATAATTTCATTTATGTTAAGGACATCAATATCATGCTTTAAACAAAAAAAGAAACCTCATAAAGCAAAGAATCTCACCCATCATCTCTCATCATTTACAAATTTTTCTTGCATATTTCAAACACCTTTATGGCATTTAGAATAACTTGATCTTTTCTTTAAAGTGTTTGTGACAATTCATTTGAAAATGCACATGTCTCTCATTAAATATATACTAAGCACAAAATTAAAAGATTGCATAAACTCTACCAAATAATTTGCTTGAAATCTCTGCTCATTAGAGTTTGACTTATCGTTCATAGCTATCTCAAGCACACTATTTATATATGGAAACAAAGAGATCATGTGAAGTAACGTACCATAATATGAGCCCTAACGTCTATTACTAAAACGTTTTAATGTAGTCTGTTGATTTTGGTCTTGCCTACTCGGTAGTACATTATTTTCAAGGGCTTCAAAAACTGAAAGTGACTGCTTCTCTCGAAGAATATCTCAACATTTACATGAAGCCGTAATAACATTGACAACATTTGCAACTACATTGAAGAAAGAATTGACTTTATCTTATTTCTTTGCCATAGCCACAATGGTTAACTATAGTTAATGGGAAAAACAATGAATATAATAAGCACACTCATTCTCATTTATAATAAGTGTTTTAAGATCATTGAACTTGCCTTACATGTTGCTAGCCCTATCATAACCTTGCCCGCAAAACTTAGATATACTTAATCCTTGCTTGAAAAATAACTGATCGAGAGCTTCTTTGAGTGAGATAGCAGTGGTACTAGTAACATGCTTAAGACCTATAAAACACTCAATAATAGACCTATTTTTATTTACATATCTCAATACAATAGCGATCTAAATTTTTATAGATGCATCACGAGATTCATCAATCAAAATAGAAAATAATGCTTCACCTATGTCTCTAATAATAACATTTGTAGTTTCAATAGAACAAGCCTTTATAATATCTTTATTAATTGAAAGTGCAATCACCATGTCATTTCTAAGAGCATTCTTCAAAATAACTTTTATGATATCTTCATTGTGATCAACAAGAAATCTTAAAATCCGTAGATAATTTCCTTGGTTACTTTAATTATTAAACTCATCACAACCATAAAATGCAAGCGCTAGTTCTAAAAAAGTCTAAACACATCAATAGATGGTAACAGACAAGTTTGATATTCATGTCAATCCTAATCAGAACTCTTGTTAAAAATAGTTTGTACATGTTGCTTTTGTTCCATTACATATTCACAATTACTCTCGGCCTTATTGTGAGCACTATTAGGTCCTCCAATATGCTCTTCTAATATTATGGTTTCTTCTAATTTAAGAACTTATTTTTTGTAAATGTCTCGCCACATGCTTGCTCACCGGTTATCTGAAATGATAACATAAACGATATGCAACATTCTTTGATATACTATATTCTAACCAATTTTCATATTTATTTAACGAAGCAGGATTAAATCATCCTTTTGTAGCCCAAATTTTGGCTTACAAAAATTGTTGAATTTAGGTTGGCAAAGACCCATTTGTAAATATCCTCTACGAACTTCATATCGAACATTAGGATTGTAAGAAGAAATTACGGGTATAATCTTCTGGAGATCGCGAACGCTGTCGTCTCGTCCCTTCCGATCTTCATCCTGAGAAGCCGGTCATCTTTAGTCTTCACTGCTGCAGCAACACCTCGATCGTTACCAGAGATAGGCCGAGCACCAACGCAACCGACCAAGATGCACCCGATGCCACGATCCACGCCAGCCAGCCATGGTCCACGAGCCCCAGCAGCAGCCCCAGCGTCACGATCCGTTGCTGCTCATCGTCGCACCACTCACGCTCGCGGCAGACGGCAGGTCGTGATCATCCACCATCGACCACCGGACAGCGAACCCGATCCGATATTGACCGCGATCGGATCTGGCTGCTACCGTATGCCGATCTGCCGCTCCATCACCACGCTCCTCCTCCGGTTGAGCTCAGAAGCGGCAACTCGAGTTAACGGTGGCTCGCTTGTCTTGATCGCCGAAATGATCCCACCTGCCGTCGGTGGTGGCACTCGACCACCGCCGGTCACCACCGAGCAGCTTGTCCCACTGAACGACCTCCTTCCCGAGGCCAACATGGCCTTCCTAGCTCGGTTTTACAGCCCCAGGCAGATGTGATAAAACCACAATTCCAAGCATCTCAGACACAACTGGCTCCCCGTGTCTTAACCCGGACCGCATCTACCTCCCACCCCAAACAACCGACATCATACGCGACAGCTGCGAACCCAGCCTCCATCCTTAACCCCACTGCCTCCTCAAGACCGCAAAATCCTTCCTCGATGTCGCTATGTGTTCTCCTAGTCCATTGGTTTCGGTCAAACCAGTATCGTTGCACCGTGGTGAGCCGGCTGTCATATTCTCTAAGGAGGAAATTCAGATTATGGCTGAGCCGTTTAAACTTGCCTTGGTTGGAAAATTCTCGTTCGGTAGGCCATCTATGGACATTATTCGTAAATTTTTTATTTCTCTGGGTCTTAAGGGGAATTCCCAGATTTCGTTACTTGATAACCGGCATGTGTTGATCAAGTTATCGATGGAGGAAGACTACTCACGGATTTGGGTTCGCCAGACATGGTATGTGAATGGTCGGGGGATGCGTATTTTCAAGTGGAGTACGGACTTTCGTTGTTCAGCGGAGTCTCCTATTGTTCCTGTTTGGGTAAGTCTCCCGTATTTACCAGTTCATTTTATTCATTCCAAGTCTGCTTTATTCTCTATTGCTGGGGCTATTGGTACCCCTCTGCGTGTTGATCACGCTACGGCTTCGGTTAATAGGCCATCGGTTGCTAGGGTCCTGATTGAATATGATGTCTCGCGGCCTTTATTACCGCGTATTTGGATTGGAGAGGGTGACTCTGGTTTTTGGCTGGATATTGTATTTGAGAAGGTTCCTGCTTATTGTTCCACTTGTAAGCATTTGGGTCATGCCGCTGAGACTTGTTATGTTTCAAACCCAAGTCTTCGTAAGCATCAACCATCGAAGGATAATGGGCAGCCTACTGTTTCTGATAAGGGTAAAATGGCCAGTTTTACAACAGATGTGCGGCCACGGGATGATTCTAATACCCGGTACGTTGTTATTTCGGATAATCGGGCTCTAGGGCCTGTTGCGACTAATGTTATTGCCCGATCAGATGCCAATGGGGACCAACCGTCCTTGGGCCATACTGTAGCTGAGGATGTCCCTTCGGATAATAGGGGTCATGAGGATGGTTTACAGTCGAAGATATGTGATGTGTTGGGCACGGAGCGGCCTCATAGGGTTGATACTGTTGACAGGCACGTGAGTTTGAACACCCAGAGTTCTGAGATTCCGAAGAATGTCTCAATTGGCAGGGAGGGATGTCTTGGTATTTCTCGATCCGATATTGATTGTTGTTCTGAGGATTCTGGGGACATGGACGATGGGAGATTCTTGACTGATTCGGAGAATGTTCATACCCCATTACCTATGGATGCAGAGATTAGTAGTTTGGCTGAGCAGAGGGTTGCTAGCTCCTCCCGGGGTTTTTCTGTGGTGGCGGGCCGTAAGACTCGCAAGGCTCGTCGGCGGGGTAGGAGTCGATCCCCTCCCAAATGATTAATACTCTTATTTGGAACATTCGGGGGATAAGTAAGGCCCATGGTCCGTCGCTTCATGGAAATTGATACTGGATGCATAGATTGGCATTGGTTTGTGTTTTGGAGCCTTTCCTTAGTGCTGAGAGACTAGAGAGCACTCGTGTCCGTATTGCGATGGATCATGGATTTTCTTCCCATTCTGGGAAAATATGGGTGTTCTGGTCGGCGCCTTTTTCAGTGGAGGTTCTGCAAGATATGGGCCAGGTGGTTCATTGCCGGGTTAGTCACTCTTCTTTTCCTAATCCTGTCTATGTTTCATATGTATATGCCAGTTGTGCTAAGATTGTGAGAGAGGATTTGTGGGATGGCCTTGTTTCGCTTCATTGATAGTCATGATGTTCCTTGGATGGTGGGTGGGGATTTTAACGTTATGCGCTCTCTTTCGAGATTTCGGGGCATGCACGACCTCAAGATGCCATCGATGATTTCAATACAGACATTATTGGATTGTGGATTGGATGATGTGGGTTTCATGGAGTCCTTTCACCGGACTAATGGGCGTACTTGGAGACGATTGGATAGGGTTGTGTGCAATGCCCAATGGTCGGGGTCATTTTCTACTTTTCAAGTTTCTCATCCGAATCGCATCGGTTCGGATCATTCTCCCTTGCTATTATCATGTGCTAGATTGGTCGGTGGAGGTCCTTCCGTGTTTCGATTTTTACATGCTTGGCTTAAGCATCCCGGGTTTATTGATGTTGTGAGGCAATCTTGGAGTGATCCGGTTGTTGGCTTTGGGATGAGGGCTTTTCAGCAAGCTTGTGAGATTGAAGCTTTGCTTAAAAGATGGAATAAAGAGGTTTTGGTAATGTGTTTGATAGGGTTAAGGAGGCTGAGAAGGAGGTTGCTCGGTGGGAGAGTCAGTATGATTTATCTGGTTCAGCTGACAACCGTGCGAGTTTCTCTGAGGCTCGAGCACGATTTCAGCATGCGTTACTTTGTGAGGAGATATTTTTACGACAGCTATCGAGTGTTCGTTGGGTTAGGGAGGGGGATGCTAATACCCGTTTCTTCCATGCCATGATTCGGAAGAAGCAGCGGTTCTTTCATGTCCATCGGATCCAGGATGCATCATCTGCATGGATTACTGAGCCTACTGCCTTGACTGAGTCTGCGGTTGATTATTTTCAGGGTCTATTGGCAGGAGGTCCTAGTCGGTTCGATTATCGATTTTGAGTTTATCCTTCTCTAGTCACCGCCGAGGATGATATGGATCCGTGTAGAGCCCGATTTAGAGGAGTTACTGCTGGTGGTTTTTCTATCGACCACGACGGTGCCCGGGTCCCGATGGTTTTGCGAGTAGGTTCTACCGCATACGCCGGGAGGTGATTTCTGATGACTTATTGGCTGCTGTTCACGATTATTTTCGGGGTTCTGCTATGCCTAGGGGATTCCGAGTACTCTCTGGTTCTTCTTCCTAAGAAGGACTCTCCAGTTCTTGGGCTGATTTTCGACCAATCGGCTTAGTGTAACGTGAGCAATAAGGTTTTAACTAAATTGCTTGTTATGCGATCGACACCAATGCTACCTCGTGATCATTTCTCCGTCCCGTAGTGGTTTTGTACCGGCGGGAGCATTCATGATAATGTGTTATTGGTTCGGGAGCTTGTTCACGATCTCAATCGTCGTACTCGGGAAGTAACGTGGTAATCGAAGTTGGATATGACTAAGGCATATGATCGGATGTCATGGTCCTTTGTCCTTCGGATGTCATGGTGCTTGGGTTTCTCAAAGCAATGGATTTCTTTAGTTCAAGGGCGATATATGGACCTTGGTTTTCCGTGTTGGTTAATGGGGTCGACCATGGATTTTTCGGTCTCGGGTGGTCTTCGCCGAGGTGATCCGCTATCTCCTTGTTTGTTCATTATTGCTGCAGAATTTTTATCTAGAGGCCTGGATCACTTGTATTCTTCGCATCCTTCTTTGAGATATTGCTCGACTGGTCATCTTCCTATCTCCTATTTGAGCTTTGCAGATGATATTGTTCTTTTGGAATGGGAGTAAGGGTAGTCTCACGCGGCTTATGGATTTTCTCGCGATCATTATGAGATCTGTTTCGGGCAATCGGTTAGCCAGTGAAGAGCGCTTTTATGTCGGGGCTCGGTTTCTGCTTCACGTGGTGCTATTATTCACACAGTTACGGGGTTCCAGCAGAAGCAACTCCCTTTTTCTTATCTTGGTTGTCCGGTGTTTGTTGGGAGAGTCAAGATTGCCCTTTTTGATGATCTGATTCGGAGGGTCCGAGAGAGGATTTCTGGTTGGGCTAATCGGTTACTCTCATTTGGGGGGAAGCTAGTGCTTATTCGGCATGTCTTATCTTCTATGCCCTTGCACTTATTTCATGTTATGCGACCGCCGATTGGGGTTATCCAGCAGTTAGAGCGGATGTTTACACGTTTCTTATGGGGTGACTGTGGACCTAGGCGGAGGATTCATTGGTGCCATTGGCCAGAGGTGTGCTTTCCTCGGGAGGAGGGCGGCTTGGGTTTTAGGTCATTTCGTGATCTTGCTGAAGCTTTTGAGCTTAAGCTTTGGTGGAGATTTCGGAAGCAGCAGTCGTTATGGGCTTCATATATGAAGTCTAAATATTGCAGCAATGATCATCCCGAATGGTTCGTTTCGTTACTCGACTCGCCTCCTGAGGCGTCTTCGCTCTATCCGAGATGTTCATTGAGCCACATATTCGTTGATCGGTAGGTGTTGGTGCTTGTAGTTTCGGTATGATCGCTGGTCGGATCACTCCTTTATTTTTTATAATTCAGTGTCGCTCGTCCGCACTGGTGTCTTCTTATTGGCGTGGTACTCGTTTGGGATAGGGTAAGCTTCAGCCGCCTTACCCACGCCGATGAGTTGAGCGATTGTTTTGGTTCCGATATCTCATCGGCGTGCTCGATGAGACTCAGTGGGATTCCGCCATCGATGGCATTTTTCATTTACGGTCGGCTTGGGAGATAGTGAGGTGCGCCAGGCCACGAGATGATGTCTGTTCTATGATTTGGCAGCGCCATATTCCGTCTCGGTTATCGTTCTTTCTTTGGCGGTTGTTACGAGGTTTTCTGGCCACTGATGATGCATTGAGTGCGCGCGGATTCTGTATGGTTTCGCGGTGCTTTTGTAGGCGTGTCGTCGAGACTTCTCAGACTTATTTCTTGAGTGCCCTCGGGTTAGCCAGGTGTGGGAGTACTTTTATCGTTGTTTAGGGATGTGGCGGACCAGCTTTCTATCGCCCCATGCTTTGCTTCGCCACTGGCAGAGATGTGCTTCTTCTCGATATCATATTCGGGTTATCTTACCTTGCTTCATTCTGTGGCATGTGTGGAAGGCTCGAAATGGATACAGGTTTGATTCTCACTCCTTTTCGGTGGATGCGGTGATTTTTCGAGTGGTGTCGGACATTCGGCTTGCTGGCTCTGCTCTTGGTTTCAAACCGTCGCAGTTGCGGGGCGTGAGGGATTCTCTGCTTACGAATGGGCTACGAGTGATTGCTTCACCCCAGCGGCCTATTCGAGTTGTCGTATGGACACGTCCGCCTCTTGGTGCGGTCAAGCTGACTGTTGATGGGTGTTCGAGGGGTAATCCTGGGTTGTCAGCTGCAGGGGGCGTTCTTCGGGATCATAGGGGTATATTTTTGGCAGGGTTTGGCTCTTTTCTTGGCCATCATCCAATCCTTTATGCGGAGCTTATGGTCATTTGTGAGGGTTTGGAACCGGCGGTCCGGATGGGTTATTCCATTGTGGAGGTAGAGTCTGATTCGGCTACTGTGGTTTCCTGGATCCTTGCAGATAGTTCTGTCCGTTGGGACTATGCTTTGCCCTTGCGTCGAGTTCGATCTTTGGTGTCCTCTTATTCGGTTGTGGTTCGGCATGTGTATCGTGAGGCTACGTCTGCAGCTGACTTTCTGGCCAATTGGGCTTGCACTTCTTGTTCCAGCCATCGATTCTTATCGGTCCGTGATCTGCCCACAGGTTTACCTAAGATTATTCATATGGATGCCCATGCGGTTCCACATATCAGACGCTAGTTTTTATATTACCGTTTGTATGTTATCACTTATCGAGGAGGTTTTTGGTTCATGTCCCCCTCCTTAAATATGTGTTTACCCTTTCATGATTTATATTACAGGTAGGGGTCCTGCCTAACCCCCCACCATTTTGGTGGTTTAAAAAAAAAAAAAAGAAGAAATTACGGGTATTTGTCCAGGATCAAGAAGGAAGTTTTGACAATTCTAAACTAGACTTGTTTCATTTTATGGACTATTTTCATCTATATCTGGAAATGTCGACATCACTTATTTTCTTTTGAAATATTTTTCCCTATCTATTTCTAAATTATCTATTTAAGTAATTATATAGAATAAATTTAATATAATTAAAAAAATTAAGTGTAATTTTGTAAAGTTTGTTCAGTTCAGTGTATAATTATTAACTAATACCTATTAACAAAATCATAAAAAAATTACAAAGACTAGAATCAATCATTTGAATAATTACAATTTGTATAGAGATCTATTAAGATAATTAGATAAGTTAAAATTGCCATAAAATTAACATGTAAAAAGGAATAAAAAATAAATTATTAACTATTTAAAAAAAAAACTGAAAGGGATATATTTACTTGAGATAAAGTTGCTACCGATCCCACTCAATTCCACAATAATTAAATAAATTACACTCTTATTTTGCTTTCCTTTTGCTTTCTTCAATGAGATTTGAGAAGAAAGAACGAGGAAGCTTGAAGGAGCTTGATTGCTTGCAAGAATGAAGAAACTTCACTATTTAATAACTGAGAGTAATTTCATTCAGGGCAGATGTTTTTGTCAAAGTATAACTTTTATAATTATTAAAATAATAATTAAAATCATAAAGTATAACTTTTATTATTATTAAAATATAACTTTTAGAACTTTATTAATTTTTCTTCATTAAATAAGTAATTATTTTTCATCCCCCACTGGCCCTATACTGAATCCGCCTCTATTGGTGGCTAGAATTTTAATTTCTTTTCTTAGAGTTTGATTGGAATTTAACTGTTATTTTGCACTTTGGGGTGTTTTTCAATTTGGGATGTTTTATTATCTATCAATGGGGATCACATTGGATACTAGTTTATTTCTTTTGAAATTTATTTTGTTGGATTGAATGGATGTTAATTACTATTAATTTTTCTTTAATGATATTCGTTTTATTAATTAATTAAATTTGTAAACATGAATTCATTAACAAATTATAATTGTAATATAATTTTTTTTAAAAAAATAAAAACTTTATGACATGAAATAGCCATTATACATTTTTTTATAAATTGTTTCTCGCTAAAATTGAATAATAAAATTTACGAATGATAATTCAATTTCTTATCAAAACGTTAAAAAATAAAAGTGCAAAAATTTAAATAAATTTTAATTTAATTATTTTTATATTAAAATATTGTATGATAGACATATAATTGTAAAAAAATATCATGATTTCATGGCAGTAACATAGACGATGAATAAATTGTCTGTCATGCACCCACTTTCATGACAGTTATTTCCTATCATCTATTGCATGTTTTCTTGTGGTGGCTATTTAAGATTTGTATGGTGATTGTTGTTAATCGTTATTTTTTGAAACACTAGTATATAAATTAGGTCAATTTATAATAAATTGTTGGGGGTAATGATAAATTGGAGAGTGATAGGTTGTTTTAGGGCTGTTGAGATGCAAATGCATAAAAGATTGTTGCTAATATGGTTGAATGAATATTTTTCCCATGCCTACACATGTATTTCTGCCTGTGGTTTACAAAATATGGGCTTTTACAAATTTTTAGTCACTAAACTGTAGGCCATAAGTTTTGCAAATATATAAAACCTGAACATTTTAAGCACAAACGACTTTTACGCATAGGATGTCTTGGCATTGTTGTTTGCAGGATTGATGCAATAAGTTTCTAGTAGTCCACTTCCATATATCTTGTATGTCTTGGTTTTGTTTGCAAAATTAATGCATTAAGTTTTTTAGGCTACATTTTCATGATCAACTAATTATTGATATGTGGTTTATATCAAAAAGTAATTTAGTAAATAACAGTAGTATCATTGTCTATATAACTTCTTCTTGGTTGAAACAAAAGCAACTTTTCTAACTTTTCTGTGGAACGTTTGCCTGTTGTCTTTCTTCTATGAGACATGCTTTTCATATGCTTTTTTTTTTTTTTGTAATGCAAGTATATTATTGTATCTCTTTTACTATTGCTGAATCTATCTTTTTGTTTTGGACATTCAGGATGCCACAACTAGAGATACCGATGTCTTTTTGAGGAATGAAGTAGAATCTAAGGTTACTAGGACCTGATAGTACCATAATCAAAATAAAGGATGTTGCTTTAAAGATTACGAGCCTGTATGGAATAGGCTCTGCTTTAAAAATTCTATTAAAACCGAAGAATAAGGTTAAAGTTAGGCTGGATTCAGATTTTGGGCTGGAAAGTTTGCTTGGAATACATCAGTCTTTAAGTGCTAATACATTCAAAGTTAAAGTTGTACTAGTGCTTTACCCTCAGTTTCGAGTTTCTTCCTTGCCACATCATTATGGACTAAACTAAGTATTGTATTTCATGATGAATTGATTACTCATGTAAATGACTCTGTTGAGGGACATGCTTCTGTTGGGAGTCATGCTTGTTTGGATTGAGGAACAAGTTACTGTTGAGATTGATGAAACTGATGAGGATGAATTACTATTTTACTGTTTAGACATAATGGTTTGAAATTCTAAGTGTGCAACCTAAAAAAGGGGTAAATTTAATATTCAAAAATTTTTCTGACAATTGTAATAAAATTTAATTGAATATTTTAAGCAATTTCAATATAAATAACTTTTGAGCAATAAATGAAAATAAAAAGATAAAGGAGAAGAAAATAAACAGACAAATTTTTACTTGGTTTTGGTAAACTCGTTTACGTCCATGCCTCTATGCACACCAAACTTAAAGATTTTACTATCCAAGCCTCACAACCCAAGGCTTTAAGTCAACTTACAGTTGACTTCCAAGGCATCAATCAACCTTTACAATATTGAGATGAATCTCTCATCTCTTATCCAAGTGTTTCTCACATTTAAAATCACTTAATTTTGTTACTGAAATGAATTTACAATGATTTCTCTCATACAATGTATATGATTACAAATGAAAATTCAAAGTGTAATTAGATGAAAGAATAAACAAGTATTAGCTTAATGTGGTTTTAATATGCAAAGGATAACTCAATGATAAATATAGTAATTGTCCCTTAGACTTGAATATGATTAAGTCTTTTTATAGTTGGAGTGAAAAATTAATCGTTATTGAATTTCTAAGTGTAATCGGATCTCTGTTAACATCTATCAAATTGTTATTTTGACATTGTGTAAATAACCATTATGCAGAATTTTGAACTTTCAGATAGTCGTTAACTGGATATCAGTTAACACATAGTTATTGGCTAGCCATTTGAACTAAACGGTTCACATCTACAAAATAAACTCCTCTTTGGAAATTATCAGCTAGCCTTTCTCACATAAACGGTTCACCATTATTTTCCGAAACCAAAACCATACTTTAAACTTTATATAAACAATTTGTCATTAATATTAGCAGTTATCCAATTATTTCCAAAACCTTAAACTTATTAAGAACAATGTACAGGTTAATAAACTTATCTAATTTTAAAGACTTTGATATCCTTAACAAAATCTATAGTTTGTTATCATCAAAATCAATATTATGAGTGTATTTATGTTAACAGGGTTGGTAATGATGATGATATCAATGCATAATTCATACAAGCTAAACTTGATGGTGTTATTAAACCTACTGTTATTGATTAGGACAGTGGGGCAGTGAGGGCAATAGAGATCGTCAAAAAGGTAAAGACAACTACTTAGATTTTGATTCAGATGATAATCCAATTGATGCTAATAAAGAGGTAAAAAGGTTGGTTGATGATGACATTAAGCTTGACAATATCTAATTGACTAATTATTCAGAATAACATGAGTACAAAGTAGATGTTTATGGGAACATAGGCTAAAATTAGGTCATATGTTTAGAGATGTTCAATTTAGAGAGTTATTTTCATGAGATGATGATTAGGAAAAGGTTTTTTATTAAAATGGTATATAGTGAACCAAAAATACTTATGGATACTTGTAAAAGAGCTAACTGTCCATGGTATATAGTTGGTGCAAAACTGAATGATAGAATTGGTTTTATATTGCTAAAATATAATAAAAAGTGAGAGTGCAAACTTACTAAAAAGCCAATGAAAGTTTCTTCTGCTTGGGTTGTAACTAAAGTAAAGAGTTAGGTTGTTGTTGATCCTAATGTCAATATTGATATTTTGAAGAATTATATACAAGAGACTTATGATTTGAAGGTTGAAAAGACGACATTATATACGGTTAGAGCAAATGCAAGACTTGATGTATTTGAGGATCATTCGAAGGGATTTAGAAATTATTAGAGTTTACTATAGTTATTTACAAAACTGGTCTAGGAGTCATATGCAAGATGTTGTGCAATACTAGTTTTAAACCTAACAAGGTATTGTTCCCAAGATTGTTTTTTAGATTTCTTGAATAAAATAATGCTTTCCTTAATGGTCGAGTAAATGGACGTCACTTGAAGGATAAATATGGTCGAGTACTATTAGTTTCTGTTGGCATAGATTTTAACAATGGGATTGTCTTATTGGCAATATATGTTTATGAGATTGAGAATACAGAGACATAAGGATGAGTTACGAAGCACTTAAATAAATATTTGGATGATGGAAGTTAGGTGACTTTCATATGGGATAGACGAAAGGGACTGATTAATACAATTTCAAACACATGGCCTACTACCTATCAGAGAGCATATTCGTGCACAGTTAAAACAACTATTTTGGAAGGCTAATAAAAGTAGTAACAAGCATGATTTTTATTGTGTAAAATTTTAATGTATTCGCAAGTAGATGAATCTGCAGAAATAAATTAGTCATAATTTAATAAGGATTGCTAGAAATTAAAAAGTCTAATTTAAATATAATATTAATCCTAACTTAGTTTAGCAAATTGAGTTTTTAAGAGAAATTGAAGTCATTAAATTCACAAAACAATTAAAGAAAATAAGATTTCAACAAGACAAAGATTACCAATGTTTCAAAATCCACTACCATTCAATAAATAATTATCTAATTATCAATTAATTCTTAGTTTTAAAGTGACAATTCGAAATCAATCTATGTCATCTCATGGATATAACAATTAAGTTTAAGTAATTAAATCTAATGTAGGTTTTATTTCGTTTCAAGGTACGATTTCTAAGCATTATATGTAGCTTATTGAAAAACAAAGAATTGAAGTTTTCTACGCATATTATGTATTCAATTTATTGAAAAATAATAATAAAAGATAATCACATTAATCATTATTTCACTAAGCTTGAATTTAATTTAATAATCTCTTATCTATTAAGAATATATTATATAAAAGATGAAAAGATAATATTCAATCAATCATGTGAAACATGAATCATAATCATAAAAAAAATATATGTAAATAATTAATTAAATAAAAAAATTATTTTAGTGCATAGAGTTTCATCCTTAATCTATGTATAAAAAAATTAATTAGACAGTAAGTATACTTAAATAGTGAGCAACAAAATTAATAGAATTAGCCATATAGACTGTTACTGCCGCTCCTCTTCCTTTCTGCCCGTCTCCCGTCTCTTCTCAATTCTCCCATCAATGTGGCTGAATTCTCTTCTTTTTATAATGCCATGACCATTAATTATGAACGATTTCCGCATGTATTATTGACTGAATATAATTTTGATTCCAATTTAAATCCTTTTCCAATTCTAAAACCAATCTTCCTAATTAATGCCACCATTACTTGTCAAAACCATAAGCCATAAATTTGTTTCCCATTTTGGATAACTCTGCATGTGCCCTCCTCAAAGCCTAAGGGAATTGATTTTCAATTTTGGTCTTTATATGTTAGGTGGTAGAGCTGGCAAAATTTTACACAACCTAATTATTTGAAATAAATATGACACAAATAAATGAATATGAATCCTCAAATTTGACACAATTATTAAATTGATTAAGTTTGAGTCGGCAATATTTTTTTCCATATTGAATTAGGATTAAAATTCTTGACCCATTAATTCAAAAAATGTTACGATCATATTTTTTATTCAAAACTAATTTGTAGATTATTGTTATCAAAACTCAAATATTATATGTAATTCTCTTTTTTATTTTTATTTTTTTGAAATGATGAATATATACACAATATTTCATTCATAAAATTTTATATAATTTAGAATTTCAATAATCTAAATATGTAAAATTATTGGTAGATACGCTACAAGAAAATAAATAATAAATGACGAAAAATAACTGTCATAAAAAAGAGTGCATGACAAACATTTTATTCATCATCTATGTCACCATCATTAATTTATAGCAGAATATTTTTCATCATAAATTCATGATGGTATTCCATAGTCATACATCAGACACAAAATATTTTAATATAAAAAATAAATTAAATTAAAATTTGAATTTATTTAAATTTTCAAAGCTATTTCTTTTTTAAATTTTGGCAAGAAATTCAATTATCATTTGAAAATTTATTATTCAATTTTAGCAAAAAAACTGTTTATGAAGAATGTGTGATGGACATTTCCCATCATAAAATTATATTTAAAAAAAAATTATATTATAATTATAATTTATTGATGAATTCCTATTTACAAATTTAATAATTAATAAAATGAATATTGTCAAAAAAAACCTAAAACAAATAATATAAATTAACATCCATTCAATCCAACGAATTAATTTTAAAAGAAATACATTTAGTATCGAATGTGATCACCACCAATACATAATAAAACATAAAAAACCATCCCAAAATATAGAATAACAGTTAAATTCCAATCAAACTCTAAGAAGTAAAAAAAGTTCTGGCCACCAAGCCAAGTTACCCGACAAAACTTCGAGAGATTAATGCAGGTATTCCAACAGCAAGACTTCTAGCAAGACTTCCAGCAAGACTTCCAGCAAAACTTCCAGCAACAATACAATTTTCCAACGGCACTCTAAATGAGAATTAAAACTTACAAAGCGATCTGCAAGCTTCCTGTGAACAAGAATCGATTCAGACACTAATCATCAGAGCATTTCATGAACACTGCAGTCATTATGAGTTGGGGAACAGAAACAAAAATGTGAATGAAAACAAAGATGACAAACTCCAAACAAGGAAAGCCAATGCTGAGTAGGAAGAACATAAGAAACTATGGCATGTGATATTGGGAGACTAGTTACTCATTCATATATAAAAGATTGCTTATTTAGAGATACAGATAATTTATAGGGCAACATACCTGCAGTACCAATGTCATTGCAGCCTGTGATTAACAATCAAAATGTGGCCGGGCTTCTAAGGTGGACATATCCAAGGCTATTATTATTTCGAAATCTCCAGACCTTATAACCTTCACTATATCAACAAAGACAAATCAATTTTAATTCTCAATTCAATTCACAAAGTATGCTCAGATACCAATTTCTAGTACTCAGTAATGGGGCTTTGTGCTCTTTGAGAATTGCAGCAGCCTTGTGTAGAAGCTCAGCTCTCTTCTAAAGTAGAGTCTTTGCCCATAACTTTTGTGTACCTTTTGCTGCTTCCATTATCTTGTTCACCTCCTCTTGTTATTATTATGTGAAATAGACAAACTGGCACCATCGACAAGAGCAGCTTCAGGAGATTACATGTCACAGTGATTAACACGCGGTGGAGGCCGGCAAGTCCTAGAAGTATCAGCAGCAGCACCATAATGGCCTCTAAAGCCGCGGCGTATCTGAGCACAACCCATTCGAGAGCCATTGAGTGAATCGTTTTGCTGAGCAAAACTTAGATCTATTGCTGTTTTAGATTCGACTTAGGGTTTGCAAAGATTATGGGTTTCAATAGGATTGTTGGGAGTGTGGGTTTCGATTCACTTTCAGTTTATTCAATCAATATTTCCTTTGCTCTTGTTTTGTTTCCTTCATTTAGAGTTTCTGTGGAAAAGAGAGGACTGAATCGATTTTGGAAGGTGAGGGAAACGAGGAGCCAAAAACTTTTACGAGTGCATTTATTACGATTGTATTACGTTGTATAGTATCATTTTAATATAAGAATATTATATTATAATAATATTATATAATATTTAATATTATATTATATTATTTTTTTATTAATTTAAATTATATATTTTGAAAACAGTATTTATTAAGTTTTCGTTTGTTTATTAAAAATATATTTATTTTATTTATTTAATTTTTTTTAATTTCTCTGTAACTTTTTTAATTATTTTTTTATGGATAATATTTTTGTACCATCATCTAGTTTCTGTCTCTCCACCCTTTGTCGTCTCCGAATCTTTTCTTCTATGTTCATTTTTTCTCTTTTTCTCCTTTCTTTGTCTTCTTCACGTCGTCTTTTTCTCCGTCCTTTTCTTCTACTTTGTTTCTCTTCTTCAGTTTGTTTTTTCCTTTTTCCCCTCTTTTTCTCCTTTTTTTCTTCTTCTCCACAGTGAAGACGTATTTGCATCATCTTCTCCACAGAGAAGGCTGATGGTGGTGGAGCAGTGGTTGTGGTGCCGTGCGGCACTATGCAAGCGTCACTGATGGCGTCGAGTGATAATTTTCAGGTCGATTTGGCAGTGTTGGATTGGCCGATATAAAGTTCATCGTGGAAGATTAGCGTGAAAATGTTGTAAAAATTTCTTAATTTTAACTTTTTTACCTCTATATTGCAATGCGGCTTAAATCCTATCCTCCCCTCAAGTTTGTTTTATGCAAATTTGACAGCATTAAATTTATAAGTTAATGCAATACAGTTTTAGAGCCAAACATGTGTTTAGTAATGATATAAACATATCCTATATTATGCGGGATTCCAAATGCACCCTAAGTGTAAGTGTTTAATTCATAATAATAGTATTTTATCAATAAGAACGACGCCGTTTAGATATAAGAAAATTGAAAAAATAAAAATAAAATTACCTCTCCAATTAGTATCAATAATTGGTTATGATACTGCAGCATCAATTACCAATGATACTTATATGTAAAAAGTGTTAAAAATTGCTAAAGATATCGAATACTGAATTTTTTTTATTTATTATCAGAGACTTAGTATCAATATTTCTCATTTTTCTAGTAGCGCAAAATTATTATTATTATTACTACTTCTTCTTTTATTATTATTAACAACAATTCCAAAAATAAGAATAATATAAATCATAATAATTATAATAATATAATATAATAATATTTTAATTGAGGACAAAAGTAAAATTATAAAAAACAATTATATCATAAACTATCATTAATTTGTGATAAAACATAATTACATCACAAGACCATTATTAATCCGTGATAGAAAAAAATTTTATCACAAAACCATCATTAATTCGTGATAGATTGAAAAATCTGTCACAAGTCTGTTTTATGATATAAGTCAATTTGCCCAAAATCTGTCGTAAAGTATCTGTCATCTGTTGCCAATTTTCTTGTAGTGATATATATATTTTATGTATCAACATATAATATTATTTATATAAATAATTAAAATTTTAATAGTGTAAATGTGTAATATTTTTAGTCAATATATATATTATTATTATATAATAATGCATAAATTTTTTATATAAATTTTGTTAAATATATAGATATTAAATGAGTTATTAGGTAACCAGTTAATTTTTAGTGTCAGATTAAAGTTTCAATATTTTAACAAAATTATTAAATAGGTTGTGTTTGGGTTAACCTAAATTTGATATAACATAAAACTAACACGACCCATTTTGCCTGCTCTACTTGCTAGCTATGAGCTCCTTTAATTCTTGGCTTTATTTTCTTTTGTCTTCCAATGTTTTTCCAATTTACTAATTCTTGGCTTTATTTTCTTTTGTCTTCCAATTTATTTCCAATTTAATCTTCATTGCTTCCCAAATTGAATTCCTTCATATACTTTTTATCCATATTCTCTCCAATTATTACTCCACTCAATAAAATAATTCAATTAAGTAAAAATAAGTAGCAAATATTAATAAAGGGTAAAATATGTATATATTAGGTGCTCGTCAATTTTAATGAGGCAATGGCAGAGATCAAAGATAAAAATGAAGCTAAATTTGAGTGGTTGGAGAGAGAACTGCATGATTATAATTGGGTGATGCATATATATGATAGAAATTGCATATTATACCTTACTCTTAACTTTAACGTGGTTTGGCTATTATACCTATGTCTATGGAAGAAATAGAAAAATAATTATATTATTAACAATTATTAGAGTATAATTTTTAAGTACAAAGTTTTTAAAATAGTCTTTATGCAAGAAGCATGTGGTGTCAATGCATGACCATATCTCAAAATTTGAAAAGTTACTTGTTGAATTAAAAAATCTTGATGAATGCATTGAAGTGTTTCAACAGTTAAATATTACCTTACCGAGACAAACCTTACTTGACAATTTGAAGAAATTAGATGTAAAATTGTGAAACAATTCACAAATAGAAGAAGTGTTGAAAGAGCTAGATAAAGAAAAAAATAAAAAAAAGATTGCATGAAAAATGATTGTGCAAGTTTCTGATGATCTAAATTTTCAAGTCATGGATAGAGCTTATAGTCCACATAGAAGGTTTATAGTGTAGTTAAGACCAGAACATGTGATTGTGATTTTGGGAAATTGTTGGCCTCCATTATCAACGTGCCGTGACTAACATAAGATATGCAAGTGTCAAGTTGGTAAATATATTTCAATATGTTTGACCAAATAGGCTCACCTTAATATATATTAAGTGATGTTTAGCCCCTTTCCATATCAGCTGACATTTAAGCGTACTGGAAGACCACTGATTGATCCTCCAATTATGGAAAAGAAGAAGAGAATGCCTAAGAAATCTATAAAAAGAGAAGCAAATGACCCTAAAAAAGAGAAAATAAAATTTTTTATCATTTGCTTATTATGTGGTTGCTCTAATCATATGAAGTCCTGCCTATTAAAGCTATTTATTGCAAGGATAAATAGAGCTAGTAAAAATAATTCTTAGTATTTTTATATTATTACTTATTTCTTTATTATTTTTTATTATATATAGCTGTTATAATTTTTATATTTATACTTTCATCAAATAAAAGGTATCATGTTTTGCAAGCATCAATTACTTCATGTTAGCCATTAAATGCTTCAAAGTAGGCAATAAAGAGAAGAAAACAAGTGCTAACTAGCTTGTATATTTGATTTGTTATGCTTGTATAGTTTCTTTTATGTATAACATGACATTCATTTACAAGTCAACATGTTTTGCAAGCATCAACAGCAAAGTCAACTGTTTCAGGCTAGCCAGCTGCAACCACATCCCAAACAGCAAGAAAGGTGATATCCTGATTAAATGTTCGTATATTTTTGTTCTTGTTGTTCAAATTCTTAAACTAACGTAACATATGTTCAGATACCAAGTGGTCCAGATCGGAGTACTAATGCTGAAATAAGGAAAAGAAGGCTCAAGCTAACTTTGAATATGCTAGAACAAGAAAAAGACAATCAAACCCATGACTGAACCAATCCTAAAACCCATTTCATGTTTCAAATGTCATAGGTTCTTTCTAATGATTGGGAATAAACTGAACTTGTTTTAACTTATTATTTTGCAATACTAATGATTATTTTGGCTATATTTTGGATAATTATATGGTTGTCAATGATTATTTAGACTGTATTTTGATTATATTATTAACAGTTATTTTGGTTGTATTTTGGATAATTATGATATGTTATTTTCTATGTTATTGTAGTTAAAGATATATTATTTAGGATGTATTCAAGCACAATTACAAAGATAGATATTAGGACAATTAGGACATAATTAAACTTTCATTTCATTAATGCATATTTTGTGAGCTACATTACATTTTAATAAACACATTTGCATAGGCATAGACTAGAAGAATTATTATATATTTAAGCTTTCCTTCAATGAGCTTAAGATTTTTCTTTATCTTTACCAGATCATCAGCTTCAAAGTTAAATGCATTCAGTTCCAAATTTTGACTATCTGCCATTTGATCACTATTACTAGGGTAAATGAGAGTTTCAATAGTAAGCCATTGCCAAAACTTGCATCTATTCAACCTGTATGACCGAAAACATTGCATTAGGATTTTGTGGTGTAGTAGAAACCATAACACATACTTGCACACCATGCCAGTAGTACTTGGGAATGCATTTAGCTTTCCTATGTAGTTGTCCACTGACTGCAAAATAATAACTTAAAGCCATTTTGAATGGGTAGATGATGTGTTTGAATGAATGGTTGAGCAGATGATGTGTAGATGATGGTTTAGTAGGTGATGTGTTTGAATGACTGCATGGTTGAGCAGTTGTGATGTTTGAATGTGTAAATGAAGTGTTTGAATGAATGGTTTAGTTGTGAACTTCAATGTGTAGATGATGTGTTATGGATTATATGAATATATTTTATAGATTGTATGAGCAGGTTTTTTATATGGTTGGTTGTTAGTAAATTCATGCAAGCTAGTTAAATGATGGTTGAATAAATGATTCATGCATGTTGGTTCTTGTGTTTAAATAGCGCAAATTCTTCCCAACGGCTACAATATAAAATCTGATTTCTTAGCATTTATTTAGGGTAAAAATGTAATTTTATATTTGGCGGCAAAACGTTCATTTGTTCATTGTTCCGTTAATTCTCTTAAAAGCGTACAGATAAAAGTAGATGGGTGCAAGAAAATATAACTTTAGATAGAAATCAAAATAAAAAAAAGATATGTGTATTTTTGTAAAAACATAAAAAAAATTTTGGTAGATAATTGCCTTTAAAAAAATTTACAAATAAAATATGTAATATTGATTTTGCAGGTTATTTTAGACGCTACACTTACATTATAGTTGGGGTACATACTATCCCAATTAATAAAGTGTGAAATGTGCATTTATTGCCTTCCATAATTATTTCTTTAATTATTATTTCTTATTATTAAATTCATTTTACAATTCTATCAATATGCGCAATAAATTGTCACATAAATTAAAATATAATCTATATATCACAATTAATATAAATGTTGTATGTGTGCATGTGATAAAAATATTGCATCAGTTTGTAGATTAGATGGAATGTTTTGATGCTCTTAGACCTCGGCTCATTATCAATTTATTTTTTGGTCACGTAAATATAAATATTATAGCTATCAGTTGAACTTTAAATGTTGCAATAACTGGATGCAAAATAAAAAGTACTTTTTAAAACACCCCAAATATTTTCCACTAAACTAAACAACCACAATAGTGAAGTCTTATGGCTTCTCGCTACAATTACAAAAGTAGCTTTCGTTTATTTTACTTACTTCCTTTCTTTTTACTTTCAAACTAAAGTTAACTTTAATTAAATTCCTTATATTGTCGTCAAATTTTGAGTACCAAAGATGAAAGAAGACAAATAGACAAGCATGATGGGCCTTACATGAAATTGCTTTACACCCACAAAAGTAGATTTTGGTGTCTCTCTTGGCTTATTCAGATGACTCGGATCCAATTTACAATGGGATCCCACCATGTGAAACCTACACCCCACGTTCTTTTGACATCTCTTTCAAAGACTGACGGGGAATCTAATAAACTTATCATTTTAATCCGTTCTTTTGGCAGGCATGCATGTGACGCCCACTATATATATATATATATATATATATATGGGGTAGACTATATTGTATTATATGTAACATAAAAGTTATCACTTATACAATTTAATTATTTACACCAGCCTTTTCTGGGTTTTGAATACATACCATGACCCTATATATATAAATATAATAGCTTTCTGGAAGAGAGTATCAGTCTGTTTTTGAGTCTCTGCATGCCTTTAATATGATCTTTTCTACCTAATTACATTATAAAGTTCTACTAATATTTATGCCAAACGAAGTCTAACCGAATTTTTAAATGAATACTTTGATAATAACAATATCCGGATATTTAAAACAAATTCAGCATTACTTTTGTTGAATGTTAAATTGGTAGTGCTCAATAAGATAGCAACGTGTGTGTATATCAATAGGAAGGCGGATGCACAATATCAAGAAATGAACAGGACATCGGTCTATAGATTATAAAGGATTCTTTAGAACAGTTAAGCAAGCGTAGTAAATAAGGTGCTCAATTCCATCCCAACAGTCACCTGTGATTTAATATCACGAGTGACAAATGGGCGCGCCCTCATCAGAGGAGTCTTGTCTTCTGTGCACCTAAGTCACATTAGGAAGGCCAATCAGAGAAAAGCACGTGTACCGGAAGTCATAAGCCTGTGATCCATGATGAAGGAAATAGAAGAGGCTACAAATATTCAAAACCCAAATAGAAAAATATGTAAATGCGTATATATGAGGAGTAGCAGGTTTCCAATAATGGAACATGGGCTAAGGAGGGGGGTTACTCTGTCACTCACTATTCATACTTTCTTCGAGCTCTAAGATTTTCTACCCAAAATCTCCAAACCCATACTATTTTAGCACTGGCCTGACCACTGGATTGTGGCATTTTTCATTAGTTATATATGCCATGAATGCTAATTACAGAGTTTCAGTTCGTAAATTAAAATATTGCCGCAGCCCCTTCATCTACACATTAAGGGTGTCTTAGGGAGTTTTCTACTCTCTAGCCCATGTACTTAATTATTTCATTAACTAAAGCATTTATGTAAGCGTATATATGGGTATTATTTGCATTGGGATTATTCTCATCGACAATTGTAGGGCACATACATATACAACTGAGAACTTCGTAATTCCATGGCAAAAATATTTCTAGCCAGCTAGAATATACATATAAAATATAGTACATAACAATAGTAGTCATACAAATGATTATATATATTATTAATTGGCATAACATATATAATATTATAATAATGTTCCAAGCTTCCAATTAATTAAATTCACGAGTGGACTGGTACTTTATATTACAGTAATTAATTATTAACTTTATATAATGTAAAAGTTGATAACTGTATGCATGATTATTATGAAATGCAACATGCATTGGGATTCTCATCACTAAAGAGCTGCGGAGGTGGGATTCGCTCAATCACGTAAAGTGGCTGATAATAGTACATCATTCTCTTCGTATTTTCCTCATCAGTGTTGTTGATGAAATTGTTACTGTTACTGTTATTTCCTGCTTCCATTTTAGGCTCTTCCTTTATTTCTTCTCTTTTATTATTATTCTCACTTTCTTCGTTTTTAGCTGCTTCTGCTAGCTTTTCCTCTTCTTTTGGTTTGGCTTCTTCTTCTGGTGGCTTCTTCTCAGCTTCCTTCTTCTCTTCTTGCTTCTCCGGTTCCGGCACCGGCTCCGGCTTAGGCTGTGGTACAATCTTTGCTTGCTTTTTGGTGCGTCGGTAGACGTAATCCACTAGCTTGTTTGCTTCCATAGTCCCAGTAACTGTTACTTTCTTTGTACTAAGCTCTGTCTCTGCTGTTTTCACCCCTGTAAATGTTATGTTAATCGATATTTCTATTAATTTATACTTGGATATTAAGTAATTGCAATACAATTCAACTACGGTGATATAGACGGATTTTCTGTACGTCGGTTGTACTTTGTCCATAGAACTAACTAATAGATTCAAAACACGTATACAGACACGTCATATACGAATGATATTTATCCATGTATTCTAAAATTTTTACATTCAAAAAATTTTAGAATACATCATATATCATATGTTAAGTGTTAATTATTTAAAAATTTTATTTCTTACCCAGAATGGATTTCAGTAAAGTTTATTTAAACCACCCAAACTTTCCCTGATTCCTTATGATTTCAACTTGGCTTATTTATTTAATTATTATTTCAGATGGTCAATCACACTCATGCGAACTACTGAGTGAGTCGCTTCTAAGTTTTTTATCTTTTGAAAAATAAAACCAATATTATGGCCATAGCAGTTGATTAACACTGTTCTGATCATTTCAGGAATTTGGCAAATGAACATTGAAATTAGAATTTTCAAAAATTTTTTATTTAAAAAGGATTATATATACCTCTCATTTTGAGTATCTTTCTCTTAAGTTGGTCTGCACAGGCCTCGCAATGCATGTTAACGTTGAGTTCCACAGTGGTTAGTCCACTAACCTGAAGTAATTTACATCAGAACAATTAGAGAAAGAACATAACAACCAAACTATTTCTAGTTAATTATGGAATTGGTAATCATAATAATGTTTTATATGTTTTAATTAAAAAAAATTACTAAATCGACCTGCGAAGTGACAACTTCGGGCACAGGTTCGCCCCCGGCTTCTGGCAATGGAGATAAAACTTTGGCTGTTCTCCTTGTTTTTTTCATAATTTTTGTACAAACCGCTTGTGGCTCTACTATTCCCTTTATCGTCACTTGGTTTTGAGCAATGTCTATTGTAACACCTTCAACTCCTGTCAACATTTATGTACTCAAAATTAATGACTTACATTCACATATAAAATCTAATTCATAATAAATTAAGAGACAAAATTAATTTATTAATTAATGAACCTCTTATCCTCATAATTGACTTCTCAATCTTCTTCGCACATCCCACGCAATGTAAATCCACAAACAACACAAAAGCAGATGGTGGCTTTGCCTGCTCTTTCTTTTCTTCCTCTGCTGCTTTCTCTTCTTTTTTCTCCTCAGCTACTGGCTCTGGCTGAGTATCTGCTTTGGCTTGTTCCTGCACCTCCAATAATATATAAAAATTTATTAAAAACTAATTCAGGAAAATTAAATAAACCATGCAAGCTAATTAATTTCCAACTGTGTATATGTATATATCTCACCTGCTTAGCTTCCTCGCCCATCTGTCTAATTGATCAGAAAGATTCAAAAGAAAGTGATGGAACTAAACTCTTATGTAGTAGTTTATATATGTACATATATGTGAAGAATGATTGATTAGGTGTAATGAGAATGGACGGTGGGGTTAAAACTAAACTCTTATGTGATTCCAGAGCACATGCAATGCCACTAAATGTTACAAAGAGCCCGCTTTGTTCAATAATAGTTCTTTTCAATCTTCAAGGCTGAAGAGTGAAGAGGTAGCAAAAAGGGGAGAAACCAGTGAAGCAGAGTCTTCAGATTTATAGAGATTCTGTGATTAATATGGTAAACAACAAAAATGACATTACTTTACTTCGTCATCTACCGACCCCTACGTGGATTTCTGATGAAAGCTTCGTTGGTGATGTGTCAGACAACTTTTAAATTATTGCTCACTCGCTGTCTCGAAACCAAAATATTCTAGAATACTCTTGATATATTATATCACTTATATAATAAATAAATAATATTATAATATATATTTATTTATTTTAAATAAATAAATAATATTATAGTACATGTGTATTTATTTTGAACAACTAATATCTAATTAATGATTATATAAAATTTAATACACATATCATATATATATTAATTAATTATATTAACTCTAATGTATTATATAATTTCTCCTCGATACTTAGTTAAAAAGGATATTTTATTAATCATCTATTGTTTGAGACACAGCTATCTCATCCATCATTTATATTTTTCTTAAATTACATTAAAATTTATTAATATTATAATCAGCCTGCGAAAATTTTCTAAATCAGTTATGTTATAACATAACCTGCATCTACTTCAAAAAATTTTATCTACTAAAGCCTTCACAATGCAATTAAAATGACTTGAACCTTAACCTCAAGAACAAAGTAAAATGGTGTCCCGCCACTTAACTAAAAAGTGATTTACTCAATCATTTATTCTTTGATGATGAGTAATATTACGCTTATTAATAACGCCATTACAAAACTTATTAAGTTTGGTATCATAACATCTTCAGACTACTTGTTATATATACCACGTCGTTTGTATTTGATAACCCAGTGAAATTCTGTCTTGTAAGTAGTTTACATCGCAATCTATTTCATGCTCTGATGAACTAAATATTCCTATTTATTTGTAAGTATCTTTGATGTGGACTTTAGAAATTAATTAATTAGCACCTCACCTTATAGAACTTTTATGTATGTGCATGGTAGTGTGACAATGCGATGTCCATTGCATTCAACGACGTACAAGATATAAAAAAAAATAATAATAATAACTTGACAGATATTCATGAATTTAAATGAAATTTTAATCAGTAGAAACCGTCCACGCAAATATTTAGCACTAATATTACTTTGCAAAGTAAGTGGAGTTGGTTGGGATGGGCGAAACGTGGGGATGCGAAAATGTGAGGACTTTTGCGTGTAAAGTTCATCTACAATTTAGAAAGTTGATATCACATCACATGGGATGCTGCCCTTGAAATCACAAAGCTAGCTTCATCTTTCCTTGTTTTCCCTTTTCATCATCTTTCCTATTCTTGCATAAAAAATATTGCATGCATAGATTTTACCAACACTAAGCTCTCTCTTTCTCTCTCTCCCTCTCTCTCAATCCCATGGGTGTAAGCAGCTGGTACATATGGCACATGGTTGTAACTTTATTGCAGCATTTGTAAATATGACCAACAACATAACGTTTCTTCGTTTCTAGTAATAACCTTTTCTTTTATTGTACATAAAGTTTTAGGTACTTGAGCAATGTGATTATACAATGGAAAACAGGTAGTTGTTACAAATAACAAAAGAAGTTTGTGATCACTGTTAGTTCCAGATGTTCCACTCGAGTGGATTTCCTAAACTTGATGTTTCACCATCTCACCAAATTTCACCTCAAAGAAGATTGTTCCGGCAAATTTCTCCTTCAATTCCGTCGTATCAAATCGAAACATCGGTTTTAAGTAAATTAAATGATTTATCTTTCCTAGTTTGGTTTGATCTTTGTGGTTCCTTTTTACTCGTAAAGAAAGAAGAGGGCCGACTTACTTTACTTGTGCAATAACACGCAAAATGACTCAGCATGTGAAATCAAATGTCAAACTTTTTGAAAGACTTGGTCTAATTAATCATCAACATTAACCACTCATTTCAAATTACGTTTCAACAACAATAAAATTTCACCAACCAACATATCTTCTATTTGATGCAAAGTCGAGTAGGTCGATCCAAGTCCTGCCAAAAAGAAAGCAAGTCCTCGAAATTTTTGTTGACTCTGCTTTCTTCAAGAATTAAAAATGGAGATTATGTGGTTGAGAATTATTGGACTTTAAGGAATCGATTGAATAAATTATTCTTATAGTTATCATTTATAACCATCTTTAGAATGGGCGGTGAGTAGAATCTAGATGATTGCTTGGCTTATATTTAAATAAACTAAAAGCCATCACACTCAATCATTCCTATTAAAGTTGAAGAGCTTGTTTGGATTGAAAGAAAATTAAAGAAAATCGAAGGTAAAAATTGTTTAGAAACCTTTAGAAAAATCTAGGATTTTATTGAAATGAATCTTAATTACTTTCTAAGTTAATGCAGTTCTTTATATACAAGTTCACACATTAAAACAAATTTATAAACACTCAATTAAATTACTAACAAACTAATTCATTAATCCAGTTACAATAAATCATCTAACATGCACTAACGATTTTATACATCCAACATAAATTCGGTTTGCCACGTCAACAGGAATCACAAGCAGCTCATGAGTAATCTGCACCTGGACAACCACAATATCTAACAATTACTCAGTAAGCTTTAATTTTCCACCTACTTATTGCTATAATTTATCATTGGGCTTGGCTAAGTTATACAATTCGTGTCATTTACATTCAAACTTGAGATGACTAACAAAGAGTGGGGCTACGATGGGCCTCCCCCTAAAATATTGCTGTAGGTTACATAACTTAGTAAAATCGTTTTAACGGTTTTTCTCTCTCTCTTTCCAGGTTCAACTTTCTGTTTAGCTCCAAAGCTCAAGGAAAATCCCTGGCTAACCTTATAGACTGCCCAAAGAATGTATTAGTTAGTTTATGGCTTGACAAAAATTGAGATAAAGCATTTTGGCATCATCTCTGATGATCAAGAAAATGTTCGTCGCACCAATTGCTCTCCTTTGTACCAATTTTATTAAATGGAGTCATTTTTATCCTTCAAATAGCATGGTTACACTTGATACCTAAGTGAGCCATAAAACTAATAAGAAGAAACCATTAAGGGACGTAACAGAAAAGTTAAGAGGTTAAAGTTCTGCTTGATATATCTGTTCAAATAGAACTTATTGTTGGGATTATATGCTCTTCCAAGCATATCGATTTTTTGATTAATAAAATATTTGATGTATTTATTCAGATATGTTAAATTGCATTAATATTTTGAGTAAAATCTATTTAATCATATTATATGTATTTATGAAATAACTATGTGGATTTACAGAAGACATAAATATAAGTTATCTTATGATTAAATAAATTAAGTTCGCAGTTGATAAATAAAGTTAGGCACTTTATTTAGGTATAGACTATAATAAATTCATTGAGTGATTTGTCTTAATCATGTATGAATTTATTGATGTAGTATGACTACATTGAACAGATCACATATGAGATTTAATTAGCCTAGTAATAACTGTCAGACATATTAAATATCATGGGCATTAATTTATTGTAATCTTAATCTTGAGTTATTTATAATGTCATGATTATAATTGTTATTTCATTTGAGCTACCAATGAGCACGACATATACATGTAGTCAAGATTACCCGGTATCTTGGTGGGAGTATTTATAAGTATTGAAATTATAAATTAACAATACAGAATTTGTACGACGCATCTCTTGATTAGTTTTCAGTACTTAATCATATAATTCTCTGGCCAGAGTGTGTCAATATAAATAAGTATGTTGAAAATTATCATTAGAGAAAACCTGTAAGTATCAAGGAACCAGATGTAATTAAATTGATTGGATAGTTGAGATATTAATTTAAATTAACGATGTGGTACAAAGGATTGTGTAATAAAGAAATCAATGTGGCTTGGGCGAATTATTATTCGAGCATACAATTATGGAAGTCAGTTCCAATCTTATAGTGGAGTAGAATTGGAATTAAATAATTATATTTGTATAATTACAAATTTAATTATTGTAGCTATTATTGTATGTTTCCAAATGATCACCGAGTTATAGCTCATTTAATTGACAACACCATCACTGGACCCAAAAGCAAGAAAAAATGACATATTAGGTGAAAATCATAATTATAATATTTGTTAAGGCCTAGTATGTTATATTCAAGTGTAAAAGGGGGCTTGTAATATTTTACAAGGTGGTCCTCTAGTTAGTTATGCATTCTCTCCACTTTTACATAAGTGGAGAGATAGTATTTAATTTAAATATTTAAATTAAAAGAGGAATTCTAATCCTAACATACTAGGGTTTTTCATAAGATATTATAAAAGAGGTATTATTCTCGTAAGACAAATAGAGAGAAAAGAATTTCAGGGCTTTTGAGAAAAATACAGAAGACATCTAAGAGAAATCAATTGCGATTGAGAGTGGTGAAACAGATGCCCACACATCCAATGTTGATCAATCTTGAGTCATAGCCTGGAAGATCGTTTGGAGATGGAACTACAACTCTCAATTATTCATCTTCTCAAAACATCAAGGTACGAAAAATGATAGGTGTCCCTTTTTGATTTTTTTTTCATTAGAAACCCTATACTTTAATAATTTATGTCTTTTGGCATAATGTTAAAGACTTTTGCATTTAGGTCCAATAGAATGTAATGCATTTTTAGTGATGGCGGCGGGAGAAGAAAGAAATAGGTTTTGAGTGGTAATTATCACTCAAGCCCCTAATTGTTGTAATATTTTTAGTTTGGACAAAATTAGTATACTATTATGCATTTAAGTCCAAAAATAATTTTGGACTTGGTAAATCCTAGTTTTAAGTCCAATAAAATTTAGGCTTAATGAATTAAAATGCATGGATATAGTTTAACAAATTAAGTTTATTTTTGGTCCAAAAGTTTTTCTTAAAATTTTATTTTATTTTATTTTCTTTAAAATTAAAAATTTGGACCAATAATAAATTTAAAGCCCATATTAGCAAAATCCATCAACAAAGATAATCCAATGGAAGAAGATATTGACAAAAAACCCAATGAAGATTAGGCTTAGGGTTAATATTTTTTTTTAAATTTTAGGAAAACTATGAATTGAGATTATTTAATTTTCTATATATTGTATTTTGGATGTTAACATGCCATAATAACATGTCATATAGAATAGATAGTGCCACTCTATGCATAATGATATATGTCATTCATATAACATGAATTCATGTATATTGTTTGAAATTTACAAATGTTTGATAATATAAGATATCACTTAGATAATATTATTAGAAGCATGCAATTAACAATATATGTATGTTTTAAAAGCAAAAACCAACTTTAAAATATTGAGTGGGAGAGGGAAGATTCAAGATAATTTTTCCACGGGCTCCATTGTTAGTTTAATGATAAAATTATATGTATAGCTCGACTTCATGATATGGTGGTGCTGCCTATGGAGTATATATATATTAGACATTTTATTTGATGAACTTCTTTAAAGATAAGATCGAAATATTTTTTAATCTGTTGATCACTCTAACGGTGGCTGCATGATATGTGAAATACGCAGATTAAAACAATGGTTATACACTCAACAAAATTTGTTATTAACTTTCCCAACGAAGCTCCGTTAACAAAATTTTGACCCTAAAAGATAACGATAGTTATTTATCATGTTACGATATGAAAGTAAATAATGTAATAGTTAATTCGGTTTAGTAAATGGCGACATGACTTCCCCAACGGATAGCTTGCTAAATCGTTACAATAAAATAAAATGCATTTATAGTTTTTTGCATTTTAAATTTTTATTGTAAATGTTATATCAATGTATTTATGCATGTATGTTTTATTTTTTCAGAAAATGTCTTCCATCAACCCTCTATTAATTATCTTGGTAAAAAATGAATTCACTGATGAAAATTACTTAGATTGGAAACGCAATCTATTTAATAATCTCACTGCTAAAGACTGCAAATATGTTCTGACCTAGCAATGCCCTCCAGTACCAACGTTATACGATTATAGAAATCAAAGGGAGTCTTATGAGAAATGGTACGAAGCTAACAAAAATGGCTAAGCGCTATTTATTGGCTTCGATTTTTATGAAACTGTAAAAAAAAATTCGGAGTATGGAAACAGGCACTGAAATATTGGCTAGTCTCCATCAGAAGTTTGGGCAGAATACTGATTCTGCCAGAGAAGCAGCGTTAAAACGTGTCACTGACACCAAGATGAAAGAGGGTACAAGAGTTCGTGATCATGTCCTTAAAATGATGAACTATTTGAATGAAATTGAGATTCATGGTGTTGAGATCGATGATAAAACAAAGATTAACATGATAATTGAATCTTTACCTGATACATTCAGAGAGTTTAAGTTCAGCTATATCTTAAGCAATAGAGATATGACCTTAGTTCAATTGACGTACGAACTACATGCTATAGAAGAATATTATCATAGCAAAGAACTTCCTAAACAAGAATTCTCTTTAAGGCCTAAGTTGAAAGACAAGAGTAGGCAAAAGAGAATTGGTTCAAGAAACCTATATACAGAAAAGATGGCAAGTCAAAAGGTAAGTGCTTCAAGTGTGGAAAGAAGGGTCATTAGAAGAAAGATTGTCCTAAGATTATTAAAATCAGGTATATGAAATCTTTAAACTTCCTAATTAGTTCAGTTTCTATTTGTTAATGTAATAGTGAATTATGAGATAACTAATTTTATTTGTAAATTCATTTATTTAGATTTCAGGAAACCAAGAGATTAAGTGAAGAAAGCTTTAAACTACAGTAGATAAGGATACTAGTTTATATCAGCTGAGAAGACTAGATCAATTTTATGAGACTTTAAGTTTTGATATTTGTCCTTATGTTCCAAACATTAGAGTAATTTAATTTCGGTGGCTTGTTTTTATAAACAGGAGTGCACTATTATTTTTGGATCCTCTGTTAATAACTTATTTTGGTAATTTACAAAGACAATTAATATCATATAAGTCTATTGATCTATTCAAAGTAAGATATAATGATAAAGAGTACATGCATTTATCTAAGAAAAGAAATGTTTCTTCTAAAACCAATAGCACCTCTAATATTTATGCTTAAATCATATAAACTATAATAAGATTTCATGAGAATGATTAATAATAGGTCTTTACTGACCTATTGAGGTTGATTATTGATACTCTATAAATCTTATTTAGAAGAATAATATGACAAGGTAGCTCCTTTTAAGCTAAAAGAAAGCGTAATATTGTATTGTATGGATTAGTGCATAAAAATATATGCGGACTAATTAGTTTACATGTTAGAAGAGGTTATGAGTATTCTCTCAATCTTATTGATGAATATTCATTGCATTTATGTTTGTCTAAATGCGTCATGATTCCGTGGCTTTTGAAATTCAAAAGAGAACATGGATAAGACAAAGAAGTAATTAGATAAGAACATAAAAAAGTTTCGATCTGATCGAAGTAAAGAATATCTTTTTATAGAATTCAAAGTCCATTTTGTTGTAAAATGGGATAAACTTCCATATATAATAAACATTGTGACATAGTACTGTCATTATATAGAGAAACAAGATTCTTTTGGATAAAACAAGATATATGCCTAGTAATTTATCATTTACCTTTTTTATTCTAGACGCGAGTATATGAAACTGCATAGACTATTGAACCTAGTTTCATCTATATCGGTGCCAATACTCCATAGAATTATGGAAATGTCACAAACTTAATTTGTGACACATCTATAATTGGAGATTCACTAGTATTTATACTAAAATTATAGGCAGAAAAGATGAATTCATGTTCAAAATTTTGCATGTTTTAGGTATTCTAAAGGAATAAAGGAAAGTCTAAATTATAGACCTCAAGAAAGGAAAGTATTTGTAAACATACACTATACTTTCCTTAAGAAAGACTATATAAATGACTTATAACCTAAGAGTAAGATGAAACTAGAGAAATCATAAAGAGATCATATTGATGCTTTTTTTTTTATTTATGTATAATAAACATAGAAAAGAGCAAGAATGATTAACAAAGGATTATCCCTGAATAAATCATCACTTTTAGAACCTCATCGTAGTGGGAGGGTAACTAGATTACCAAACAAGATACATATTATTGGGAGAAACCTATACGGCTATCTTAGATGAACATGTATAATCCCACTAGATACAATGAAGCTATAATAGATAGTGATGTTGAACATTGGAAAAGGGCTATGAATCAAGAAATAGAATCCATGTATTCCAATAAAATCTGAGAACTTGTAGAGATACCAAATGGGGTAAAACCCATTAAATGCAAGTGGAAATGCTTTACAACCATACATGAGCATCTCAAGCAAATTTTGTCCTAGCTTTACAATCATTGAAATGCTTTTAAAGATTGATATAGAGATATATTTGCTCCTACTCATATATTAGAGTTCTGCTGAAGTACAAACTCCTACGTACATCTACCGAGCATGGCTTATAAATCTACCCCAACTCATGGTGATACCTCTATGTACCCAGCCATTCTCAAGAAGATATATCTGATCTCAACACATTTGTTAAATAGAGGTGGACTAATTTTTTTAGTGCCCATAAGAACTCGAGCTAGAGCCCTCAACCCCACTTGTAAGTGTACGTACTATCTCTCATTTTTTAATTCAAAATGAAAGTGTGTAAACAGTAGCATAATATAAGGGCCCAAAGTCCTTATTTTAGTTAAAACTATACCTTTTAACACCCGTAAAAAATTTTCATAAAATATTTTTTAATTGAAATTATCTAAGTAATTAAAGATAAGTTAACTATAAAAATTCAATCAAATAATTAAATTAATTATTTTGATAAAATTTTTATATTCACCCCAATTCAATTTTCAAAATTTATATTTCGCATTTTAAAATTTTAATTGAAAAATATTGGAAAAAATTATAATATTTTAGAGTTAAAGCAAGATTAGTAGTCAAATGGTTCATTCGAAAAGAGGGAATCGATTATGAGGAAACTTTTTCTCCGGTTGCTATATTTAAATCCATCTGAATTCTGCTCTCTATTACTATAGTGCTAGATTACGAAATTAGGCAAATGGATGTCAAGACAGCCTTTCTTAATGGCATCTTGAAGAAGACATCTTTATGCAGCATTAAGATGAATTTATATAAAAAGGCCAAGAACACTTGGTATGTAAGTTGTAAAGATCCATCTATAGATTGAAGTAAGCATCCCGGTCATGGAACATCAGATTTGATCAAGCAATAAAATCATTTGGATTCATTCAGAATATTGATGAAAAATGTGTGTACAAGAAAATTTAGGAAAAATCTGTAGCTTTCCTAATCCTTTATGTAGATGATATTCTCCTTATCGGAAATGATGTAGGAGTATTGGCTATAATAAAGAGTGGGCTAGCGAAACAATTTGATATGAAAGATCTGGGAGAAGCTAGTTATATTCTTGGTATCAAGTTACTGCGAGACCGAAAGAATAAAACAATAACTTTGTCTCAACTGTTCTATATTGATAAGATATTGACTAGATTTAGCATGGTAAATTCCAAGACTTGTTTGTTACCATTCAGACATGAAATTTTATTCTCTAAGCACATAATGAAGTATCTGAAAAAAACTAATGATTATATGCTTGTGCATTCTGCTGATGAACTTACTCCAGTGGGTTATACTGATTTTGACTTTATGTCAGATAAGGATTTTAAAAAGTCTACTTCTGGCTATGTGTTTACATTAGGAAATGGAGCTATTAGTTGGAGGACTGTAAAACAATCTTATATTGCAGACTCCACAACAAAAGCTGAATATGTGGTTACATCTAAAGCTGCAAAAAAAGCTGTACGGCTCTGCAAGTTCCTACAAAATCTTGAGATGGTATCTGCTGCAACTACACCACTTAGATTATTTCTGATAATAGTGGTGCAGTAGCCCAATCAAAAGAGCCAAGAAACCACAAGAAACAAAAACACATTGAGAGAAAGTATCATCTCATATGAGAATAGTGTAGAAAGATTATCACCTACACTTAGAGTCCTACAAGCATGTACAATATGCCATATATGCTTTGAAAGCTAGTGGGAGATTGTTGGGATTATATGCTCTTCAAAGCATATTGATTTTCTGATTAATAAAATATTTGAGGTATTTATTCAGATATCTTAAATTGCATTAATATTTTGAGTAAAGCCTATTTAATCATATTATATGTATTTATGTAATCACCATGTGGATTTGCAGAAGACATAAATACAAGTTATCTTATGATTAAATAAATTAAGTTCACAATTGATAAATAAAGTTGGGCACTTTATTTAGGTATAGACTATAATAAATTCATTGAGTGATTTGTTTTAATCATGAATGAATTTATTGATGTAGTATGACTACATTGAACGAATCATATATGAGATCTAATTAACCTAGTAATAACTTTCAGACTTATTAAATCTCATGGGCATTGATTTACTGTAATATTAATCTTGAGTTAGTTATAATTTCAAAATTGTAATTGTTATTTCATTTGAGCTACCAATGGGCACGACATACATATGTAGTCAAGATTACCCGGTATCTTGATGGGAGCATTTACAAGTATTGAAATTATAGATTAACAATACATAATTTGTACGACGCATCTCTTGATGGGTTTTCAATACTTGATCATAGAATTCTCTGGCTAGAGTGTGTCAATATAAATAAGTATGTTGAAAATGATCGTTAGAAAAAACCAGTAAGTATCAAGGAACAAGATGTAATTAAATTGATTGGATTGTTGATATATCAATTTAAATTAACGATGTGGTACAAAGGATTGGGCAGTAAAGAAATCAATGTAGCTTGGGCGAATTATTATTCGAGCATACAATTATGTAAGTCAGTTCCAATCTTATAGTTGGGTAGAATTAGATTTAAATAATTATATTTGTTTAATTAAAAATTTAATTATTGTAGCCACTATTGTATATTCCCAAATGATCCATAGGTTAGCTCATTTCATTGACAACACCATTACTGGACCCAAAAGTAAGAAAAACTGGCATATTAGGTGAAAATTATAATTATAATATTTGTTAAGTCCTAGTATGTTATATTCAAGTGTAAAATGGGGCTTGTGATATTTTACAAGGTGGTCTCCTAATTAGTTACGTATTCTCTCCACTTTTACGTAAGTGGAGAGATATTATTTAATTTAAATATTTAAATATTTAAATTAAAAGAAGAATCATATTTTAAATAGGAATCATAATCCTAACATACTAGGGTTTTTCATAAGATATTATAAAAGAGATATTATTCTCGTAAGACAAATAGAGAAAAAAGAATTTCAGGTTTTTTGAGAAAAATAAAAAAGACATCTAAGAGAAGCCAGTTGTGATTGGGAGTGGTGAAACAGATGCCCACACGTCCAGAGTTGATCAATCTTGAGTCATACCCTAGAAGATCGTTTGGAGACGGAACTACAACTCTCAATTGTTCATCTTCTCAAAACATCGATGTACGAATTTCTAGATTACTTAATTTTTATATATTGTATGAGATCGGGCCTAAAAGGTTTTAATTAAAAAATTGAAAAACCTGATTTTATCCCTTCACTTATTTAAGTAGAGCTTTTAGAAATAGAGTTTTCACCAAAAATATTTTAGTTATTTAGTTGTCAATGATAATTTTTATTTAAACTGTAAAATTACTTTAATAGGTAAGTTTTTTTAAAGTTATGTTATGAAAAAATAAAATAAGATTATCAAATAAGTAAAATATATTTTAAATATTTTAATATTTTTTTCCCAAAAATTTAAAATTTGAGTTTTTCCTAATAAAGGCAAAATAACTTATTTAAATTTTAAAACTTTACTAAGAAAATAACTAAACAGTAATGAAAAAAAAAAAAAAAGCCAATGATATTAACTAAGTACTTACATCCACTAAATAAGTTATACTAAATAGGCAACTAACAAACTGATGAAAGGTAGTCGGTCCAAGTTGCCCATGCCAAAGGGCGACTTAGAATTCTCCCGTCTCCATGCTGCCGAGAAGTTCACAATTGTTGTAGGAGCGCCCCAGTCTACCTAAGTGTCTAAGATGGCATGAAGTTTGCCTTTAATCACAGTTCACGCTAGACTCCCCAAGTGTCGTAGATGAAGTGAAATTCACCTCTAATGAGGGTTCTCCTCCAGTCTCCTCAAGTCTCCGAAACGTAAAATAGTTGCTCCTGATAATACATCAATTCTGAGATGTTAAGAATATCGTTCCAACATTCCTGGTTGTCTTTATATAAGTTGACTTTTTATTTTAAAGTCTACAAATTTGTAAGAAAGTTATTTACCATTGACTCGACCTTCTTTTGCGATCTAAAATCCTTATTCATCGTTGTAAGAGTGGTGAATCATTAAATTTGATTATTTAGATGATGTGACCATGGTTACACTGCCTTATATTTGGTAGTCGCTGATTCATTTTAATGTTTATCCACAATAGACCTTTGAGAGACCTCACAAGGCTCCTCATTTGGCCATCCTTTTCGTTTGTGATCTCCTTTTCATTTTGAACATTTTGAATTCTAACATATTATGAAGGTTCAAGTATACATTTATAATTAATTTCTAAAAGTAAGAAAATTATTAATAAATTGAATTACGTTGGAATGCCTCTTACTTTAACAAATATCAACATACAACAAAATACTGGAAATTTAATATTACATCTCCCATTCTTTTGTATCTATGTTGTGTCTCTAAATAATGACATCCTTCAACCTCTTAAAATTCCATTTTTCCCTAAATCTTTCAAAGATCATTGAAGAAGACGATGCTAATGGAGGTTTCTTTTCTTTTTGGAAAATATTATTAAAATGTATTTTATGCATGCTTCATACAACAAACAAATCTCTTGACATACCCTCAAACTTTATTCATTGAATTCTAATATATGCAAGACAAGATTACACGTCAAATACAAAAAACCTTGAAAATTCCACATTTTCATCTGAATTTTCTATTAGCAACATAGTTATAGCAGGGGAACATCTAGAGATCAGTCCTTGAAGACTGTGGAAGGTCTGCTATAAGTCTTACCCTCTTTTTTGCGATCCAAACAAAACTTATTCACCATCGTACGAGTAATGGAATTACTGAATTTGATTATTTAGATGATGTAAGCATGATTATACCGTCATATATGTGGTAGTCGCTTATTCATTTTAATGTTTGTCTACAATAGACCTTTGAACAGACCTCACAAGGCTCCTCATTTGGCCATCCTTATCTTTTGTGATCTCCTTTTCATTTTGAATATTTTGAATTCTAACATATTATTGTGGTTCAATTATACATTTACCATCAATTTCTGAAAATAAGAAAATTATTAACAAAGTGAATTACACTGGAATCCCTCTTACTTTAACAAATATCAACATACAACAAAATACTGGAAATTTAATATTTGCTTCTCCAAATCTTTTGTATCTATGGAGTGTCTCTAAATAATGACATCCCTCAACCTCTTAAAATTCCATTTTTCCCTAAATCTTTCAAAGATCATTGAAGAAGACGATCCTAATGGAGGTTTATTTTCTTTTCAAAAATATTATTAAAATGTCTTTTATGCATGCTTCATACAAAAAAAAAAATCTCTTGACACACCCTCAAACTTTATTCATTGAATTCTAAGGTATGCAAGACAGGATTAGTTGATATATCCTCAATTAGTTGATATATTTTTAGTTTTCAAACTTAATTTAATCATATTAACCTAAAAAAAAAAATGAGAATGATCATAAATTGATCTTATTTCATTCTACTGCATCAAACTTTTAGTATATATAATATTCAAATAATGATTTTAAAAAAAATTCAAATACTAATATTTTTATGCAACATTGACGTGAGTTTTGTCCATAAATATTGATACCTCCTGGCCACTGAATGTGCTGTGATGAAAACCCTGAGCAGGGCTAGTTGGCTAACATTGCGATGAGCTGGGTTGCTCGACCACCAACAACACGACATGCTACTATGCTATGATGAGATAAGGATGAGCTGGGGTGCAGGATACGGCACAAATAATTTGGAATGATGAGTGAGACTGTGAGAGAGTAGCTTAGAGTTTGATTTGTAGATTGTGGACTAGTAGGATTATGGGTTTTGGGCTTTCATTAAGTTTAAATTACATTAAAGTCTTTTTTAACTAATATTTATATATTTTTTATAAATATTTTGATATTTTTATTTACACCAATATTTAATATTTAAAAATTTAGATTTAATTACTTATTCACTAATAATTTTAGAAAAATAAAATAAAAATAAGAAATTAAAATGGAAAAATGAAAAAACAGGGAGAGGATGGAGATTCCACCTTATTCTCTTCCCCGAATAAGAAATTAGATATAAAATTATCACCATATCTAGTCGAATAGGAAAAAACCCTTAAGGTCCATCCCCGTGGGGATTTTTAACATCCTAATGTTTTAGCTGAATTTTTGCTGAGATCTGATTCAAACAATTAAGTGGTGTTTCTCACTAGATTTAGGTCAAATACAATCAAAACAAATAAAATTATATTTTTAGTGGAGAATGGGCTAAGTTTGGGTTTAGGTGAGTATTTCTACTATTTGGGGCAGGAGGAATAGTTAAAGTGATCTGAGAGATAAGCTAAGATATTTTGGGAGGTGTGCTGAGGTTATTTGGAAGGTAAACAGAGGTGCTTAGTGGAGCTTGTGAGAGTTAATTTAAGAGTTGACATGAGGAGCTTAAGAGAGCTCAATGAATAGCTTTAGTGAACTCAATGATAGCTCTAGAGAGTTTACCGGGGGACATCAGTAAAGCTTGGGGGACATTAGTAAAGCTCGTAGGAGAAATTAAGTGAGCTCATTTATGAAATGTGATATGGCATCAAAATCATAATAATAAGTAGAAAATAAGCTTAAGAAATAAAGAACACACAAGATTTTATGTAGTTCAGCCCTTTGGCCTATATCCACAGGAGTAATTATCTCTAATCCACTATATATGCAAAGTATTATACAATTCTCATTACAACATGAACAAAACCTTATTTAAGTTTCTTCTTTTGTGAATAATAACATGAGAGAGATGTGGGTCTTATAGAAATTAAGAGTTTTCTAAAAGAAGAATAAAGAAAAAGGCTTATTTGGGAGATAAGATGGTCAAAAACTACTATATAGGTGTAAAAAATAGAGAAAGAAATCCTAGAAATTAAGGAAGAAGATGATGAAGTAGCCTCTCAAGAAATTAGAATTGAAAAAATCTCCTAAAGTTGAAAAGGAGAGAAAGATCCCCACAAAATTGAAATGTGGAGGCTTTATATGTTTTTTAGGGTATTTTGATAATTTTGGATTTTTAATGGCTAACCGTTCTCATGTGATGTTATTTTAGTAATTTCATTTTGTGGCCCTTTGATGGGGAGACCCATGAGTTTGGGAGGCAAGAAAACCTCCAGTCACTATTTTGCCTCTATAATTGACACTTAGCAGTCTCTCAGCTTTGTAGTCCTACTATTTTTCAGGAGTTAGTGAAGGACAACTGACGTGGCCTTTTCTCATTACATGCCTAGAGAATTTCCTTCTTATTGGCTCCTTATCCTTAACCAAAAATAAGATATTTTTGCTCTCTCTCGTAATGGCATGCACTATTCACATGCTAGCCTTAACTATCAAAATTTGGATTTCAATAATACCTTTTGATGTTGAGTATTTTGTCGAAATTGTCCTTTTCTTTGAGGAGCTTATCTCTAGTTTCCTATGAGCTATCCGGATGTGCTAGTCAAACAAAGTAGCCTCCTTTGATTGACTTTTCTTGCCATATATCTTTGAGTTATTGGCCCACTTTAGTTCCTATATTTCCCCAAACACCTAATATAATTTATAGTAGGATTCTACTTCTTACATTGTCCTTATATGTAGTAGATTAGTAGCTATAACAAATCTAATACATGATAAACCACGAAATTTAGTAGGTACTAATCATAATTGTGTGGAACATTATCACTTAACAAGTGAATATATATGATGATATTCATAACATAGTGACATATATCAAATATTACCAACAATACATGTATATTTCTTTTCCCCAAACAAACAATAGGATATCTATAAAATAAAAGGCAAAATCAAAATTCCATAACAAGTAATTTATGAAAGTCACCTCTTTTAGATTCAAGCTTTTCCACATGGGTTTCCACTCCTTCTCTTATTCCATTCAGAAAATCTGGTAGCTCAACATCGACTACAAAAATGAAAATAATGCTCTCAAGACCCTGCAGTACTTTCTAAAAGACTATGAACCATCTCATTCTGATTAACAATAATAGTAATGAAGGTTCTAAGAGAAAGCCTTTTTTTTTTTAAAACCACAATCAGCATTTCTTTTTGGACATCTAGCAACAATAACTCAACCCATTCAATTATGTTTCAACAATTTAATAGGGAGATTGTTAATTTCCTCCATACTATTTTTATAATAGCCAATAGTTCCTTTAACAGCATAATTTTACAATATTAGCCTTATTTTTAAAATATACTTTTACTCATATTTATTATAAATTAAATAAATCATTTGAATGAAAATTAAAAGAAAAAATTGAGCATTAAAATATGTTTTAATATGAATAAAAAATAAAATATTTTTTTTAATTTTTATTTTATATACTTATTATAAGAAAATATTTATAAAATAAAAAAAGAAAAATATTTTATTATTAATTTTTTATTCACATCAAAACATATTTTTCTTGTTTTTGATACTTCATTTTTTTTATTTTAATTTCCATTCATACGATTTTAATTTATAATATATATGTAGAAAATATTTATAAATAAAAAAGTACAAGAAAAGTAATTGTATTATTAATTTTTAATTCACATTAAAATATATATTTCTTATTTTTAATGCTCAAATTTTTATTTTAATTACCATTTATATGATTTATTTAATTTATAATAAATATAAATAAAATAGCATTTGAAAATAAGGGTAATATTGTAAAATTATGCTGTTAAGGAGTTATTGGTTATTTTAAAAATAATAGAAGTAAATTATATATATTGATTATAGTAAAAAGGAGATTGACAATTGCCCCTACTTAATATATTGATATTTTACATACTTTTTCAAAGCAAGCAATATTAAACAGATGATTCAACCTCATTCTTCATAAACTTTAATTATTGAAAAGACCAGAAAGTCCCAAAATTCCTTTTTCCCTTTTCCCATCTTTCTAAAATTTCCCACTAACAAAACAAAGCCAAAAGGAGCCTTATAAATGTAAACCAAAAAAAAAAATCTCATTTTAAATAACATAGCAAGAAGACCCAACTCGTTTCACCTAATTTTCAATTCAACTAAACAATAAAGAAATAAAAGAAATCTAAGTATAACAGAAAATAAAATAAGATTGCCAATGTGGGGATTTAATTGTTAAGATTAAGGATTCATTTGAAATTGAGATTGGGCAACTGTACCTTTTAAAATGTTTGATAAACACTAGTTACTGTATCTTGAAAGTTATATTGATATGTTTTTTATTTGTATGATGAAAAATCTATTACATTTTTATTAACTTTGCCAAAATTAGGATTGGCAAAAGACCTTTTCAGACCAGATCCGGCCGTGCATTTAAAAAAAAGGGGGGGCCCAGGTATTGAAATTAAAAACCCAGGCATTTTCGGGCGTGTGTTCGAGCAAGGCTAAAAACCTAGAACCTGGACTATGCCCGATTTTTTTATATGTAAAAAACATAAAGAAAATATAAAATCAAAAGATTGAAGCAAACATTTCTAATTTCCTTAACCCTAAATCGTATTGAAATTATGAAACACCTCAGATGAAACACTACCAGCAGTCCAGCATAGCCTTGCTCCGTAGTGCCATTCTCCAACTCCAACTCCAAGCACAACCGTAGGCTGCAGCCGACACTCCAGACTCGATGCTCCAACTCTCCATTCTGCTGCAACACTTTCTGCAATACTCCAAGTGTAGTCCAACTCCAAGCATAACCGCAGGCTATAGTTGGAACCTCCAAGCTCCAACTCTCTAGCAAGCACAAGGATTGGCAGCCCGACAGGAACAAGGTATTGAATTTTTTGGAAAAAAAGATTAAATTAATTATTATTATTATTATTATTATTATTATTATTATTATTATTACTATTATTATTATTATTATTATGTAATATGCGTATGCTTTATGTAATTCTTGTATGATTATTTTTTATTAATAGGAGCTGAATTTTTAGTGGATGCTATTTTTTTATGATTATGTTTGATTAATTTTTCTTGAATGCTTTATGTAATTCATATGATTATTTTTATTAATAGGGCCTGAATTTTTCTTGGATGCTATTCTTGTATGATTATGTTTGATTAATTTTTTGGGATTCCTTATCTAATTTATATATGATTATTTTTTATTAATAACCAAAATTTAATTTATCATTTAGGTCATTTTTAAGTTAATTTTTTACATAATATTTATAATTATGTAATTTGCATGATTATTTTTTATCAATAGGAGTTGAATTTAGAATTTAGGTTACTTTTAAGTTAATTTTGTTACATAATATTTATAATTATGTAAAAATTTGTGTGATTATTTATAATTATTTATTTTTATTTTTTTGTAATAAACAGCAGTACGATGTCTAAAAATATAGAAATCAATTCATCAAATGCTCCAAATTTATCTTATAATATTGAGGATAATGAGGTTGAGGTTGAGGTTGAGGTTGAGGAAATTTTGTTGTCAACCACGAATGATAAGAAATGATAGAAAGTGGTGATACGCACTCAAAAGAATAAGAAAATCTCTAAAGCTTGGGAGCACTTTACAAAAGTAAAAGTTAATGGCAAGCAAGAGGCAAAATGCATGCACTGTAATGTAATTTTAGAGGCCAAATACTAATCGGGGACTATGAGTTTGAATCGACACGTGGAATCTTTTTTTAAAAGGCATCAACCAAAAATAGATGAAGCACTTAAGGGAAGTCTCAAAATAATTAAAAGAAAATATGGAACTTGTGACATTGGCTATGATAGCTTCGATCAAAATATTTTACGAAGTTTGATTGCACGAATGGTGATAATTCATGAGCTTCCACTTAGATTTGTGGAATATAAAGGCTTTAGAGAGATGATGGCACATGCCAACCTTGTGTTTAAGCTAATGAGTAGAAACATTTTGAAGAATGAGATTTTGAAGTTGTATCAAATTGAGAAAGTTAAGACCTTGCATTTCTTTGAGAAAAATCATAGTAGAGTAGCTATTACTATGGATTTATGGATAGATAGTAATAAAAAAAAGGGATATATAGTTGTCACAACACACTTTATTGACAACTCTTGGAAATTGCATAGTCGAATTTTAAGGTAATTTGTCTATAACTTTTTATCTGCTTAATATATTTTTTAATTGTTTTATTACTTACATTTATTTTTTTTTCAAGTCTAAACTGTTATAATATTTTAAACTTTTGTATTTAATACTGATACTTGAATACTTGATAGGTTTATTTATCTTCTGAGTCCATATATTGCTGATGCCCTTTCTAATGAGTTAGTTCAATGTTTGCTAGATTGGAACGTGGATAGAAAGCTATCATCAATGTCATTGGATAATTGTACCACTAATGATGCGATTGTGGAGAGATTGCTGTTAAGCTTTGATACTGGTACCTTAATTTCTAATGGAAAATATTTTCATATGAAATGTACTGCTCATATATTGAACTTGGTTGTGCGGGATGGGTTGAAAGATATAGAAAATGAGGTTGGAAAAATTAGGGAGAGCATGAGTTTCTGGACACAAACACCAAAAAGAGTTGAAACTTTTAAGCTAGTTGCTTGACAATTGCAAATTAATTGTAAAAAAAAAAAATTGAAGTTAGATTTTCCAACTCATTGGAACTCTACTTATGCCATGCTTGGAGTAGTATTGATGTATAGAAGTGTTTTTTCTCGATTGCAACAACGTGATGCTCTATGATAATGAGTGGGATATGGCAGCCACAATGGTTGAGCATTTGCAATCATTTTACATGTTAACGGAGATGTTTTTAAGTACAAAATACCCCACTACTAATTTTTTCTTTCCATTGATATGTAAAATAAAGATGTCAATTAATGGGTGGCACACTTCTAATAATCTGAATATTAGCATAATGGCTAATAAAATAGGTGAAAATTTTGACAAATATTATAATCAAATTCATTTGATATTAGTTGTGGTTGTTGTATTTGATCCAAGATATAAGATGTTGTTAATTGATTTTTTTTTCCCAAAGATTTATGGTGATACAGCAGATGAGTATATTGAGCATGCACGTAAGCTTTATTATAATTTAGTGAAGGAATATGAATTGAAGGATATGATTTTGAGTAATGGGCAGGATATTGGATCGAAATTTGTTCATTTGGAATATTCTTCTAATCTAAATAAGTTTTGGGATGTATATGAGTTTCAAACATTTAGAAGCCAAAATAAGCATATTAAAGTAACTAAGTTGAAGTTGGATAGATATTTAGATGAAGAATTGTTAGATGCTACTTCGAATTTTAATATTTTAGCTTTTTGGAATATGTGTTACATAGGCCAATGTCCTATTTTGGGTGAGCTGGCTAAGGATATCTTAGTCATTCCTATATCTACTATTGCCTCTGAGTCAGCTTTTAGTACTGGAGGTAGATTTTTGAGTCCATATCGTTGCAAACTTCACATGACACTTTGGAACTCTTAATGTGTGCTTAAAATTGGATTTAGGCTTCTACTTTTCAAGGTATAAAGTAATTTAAATTATATTATAATAGTATTTGTTTACTTAAAATGCCTTTAAATTTTAATGTGTTATTTTTGTTGTTAGGTGGAGTTCCAGAAGATTAGATTTTTACTGGAGATGAGATAATTTCAGATGATTATAATGTGGCACAATCATCGAGCAGCATGACATAAAGTTGTTATTTACTTATTTTACATCAGAGTATTTTAATCTCTTTTATGAATTATTATTTTTGTTATATATTTTAGGATTTTCATATGTTATGTTGTTAATTGGTATTGTGGTTATAAACTTATGATATGTTGGTAAGTGGTATTGTAGGGATGAATTTATGATATGTTTGATGTTACATTTATTTTAATTTATTTGGTGATTATTGTGTTGTTGGATAGAGATTGAATGAATTTAGGTAGTAAATAGTATATTGAAATAATTTTTATGTGTTAGTTAATTAAAATTTGCTTAGTTAATTAAAATTTACTAAGTTAATTGAAATAATTTAGTTGAGATGTTGAAATAATATGTCACAGGGAATTTTATCCTTTTAATTCAAAATTTTCAAGTTGTATATATGATATATCATATTTAAGTTAAATTATTTATTAACAAAAAAAATAAATATATGTTAATTTTTTGCTAAGCACTTTGTTTATTCTATAGGAGTGGAGGCTTGGAGGGAAAGATTGTTACATTTATTTTTAGAATCTTAGAAACATATGTGGGCTGGAAAGCAGGATTGAAAGCCCATCCCCAGGAGGTGCCAGGCTTGACCCGGCCCATATGTGTAAAATCTGGGCTTCAATCTGAATCCGGATAATAGTTTTATTGGTCCGGACTTGGCCCAGGTAGGCACAAACCCGGCCCGAACCCGGACTTGGACTTTTGCCAAACCTATCAAAAATTATTATTTAAAAACTTATATTTACTACAAACTATTAATTTTTGTTTTATAATTACAATTTTTTTCACAATAATTATACATTTTAAGCTACAACACCTTAATCTCAAATGGGCCATATGATCAACCAAGCTTTATAAAAGCATTAGCTTTAGCTTAATCAAATCATTTTGGTTAAGTACGCAAATGCTTATGTGGTAGTAGTTGGTTATAGTTTGTTATGCAACTTCTTGTAGTTTCCACTTTTTTAGCTCACACCTTTGTTGTGTATAGAAGCTGCTAGACTTAGTTAAATAAACACTTATAATCACAACTCATTAGTCAACAAATCTTGTCATATTTTATCTCAAATACACTTGCTTTAGTTTCTTCATTTTCTTTCTATTTTTTTGCATTTTCTAGTTAACCAAACACTTCACCAAATGTTTGATCAATCTTAATTTTAATGCTTTCGAAGAGATGAGAACCCAAATGATGCTACAATTGAATTTGTTGTCATGTTGTTCATAATTTGCCTCCAAGCCATTCTTCGTTCTGGATCCTCCCACTCACTAACTTGTAATCTCTAATTAATTATCTCAAAAAACACTCATGACTACACACACACACACACACACACACACACACACATACATATCTATTTATTTTTATTGTAAAGAAAATATATTTATTGTAAAGAAAATAAAAATAAATTTAATATCCTCCATCAGAAAATATAAAAATAAATTATAATTAATAAAAATTAATTTTTATATAGTTTGGATGTTATATAGCTTGCATAAATAATATTACTTTAAGCTTGTGTATGGATAGCAATATTGGACTAGAGTTAGGTCATGTTTCATATTAAAGTTAGATAGCTTTTCTTTAAAGGCTACAACACTAAAATATTTGATGAACAGTAATTGTTGTGACTTAAAATAAAGATAAGTTAATTTAATCTGACACTTGTATGATGAAAAAAGTTATAATATTTTTACCATTTTTGTAAAAATTATTATAAGAATCATACTTTATTATATACTATTAAATATGATTCTTATAATAACATTATTAGTTTTGGCTTAAAAATTACAAAACTTCAATACCAAACAGATCATAAGGTTGAATTAGAATTATAATACTCTTAAGGCTAGGGTTGGAAGGCAATATTGGATGATAATTAACTAGACTAAATTACAGCGTTCAATTAAAATCTAATTGGTATAGTTGTATAGGCTACATTTGGCACACAAAATTAGATTCGATTGACTATTAGGAATAGATTGGATTAGATTAGTCTATATTGTATTTAGCACTGTCTTATGTTTAGTACATAATTGGATTGGTCTATGTTAAATTTAAATTTAAGTGAAGTTAAAATAGTATTTATATTAATAATCAAGTAATAAATGACATGTTTCTTAGTAATAATTGTTTTAATACATATAATGTAATGAAATAAGGGTCATTCTATAATACCGTGATTAAAATTACGGCATCAATAACGTAATTCAACATAAATTATATAAATAAAACATAAAAGTTATAAATTTAACATAAAACTTGTAAATCAACATTAATTGTAAAATAAAACATAAATTTTAGAAATTCAACATAAGACTTGTAAATGGAATGTAAAATGAGTAAATTAATGTAAAATTAATAAATTGATGTATTATTAGTAAATAAAGAAAAAACTTGTAAATACAATATGAAACTCGTAAATCAATATTAAGTGCAAAATCAAAGATAAATTTTTGAAATTGAACATAAGATTTGTAAATGGAAGATAAAATAAGTAAATTAATATAAAGCTAGTAAATTGATGTATTACTAGTAAACAAAATAGAACTTGTAAATATAACTTAAAACTAGTAAATTTATATTAACTGTAAAATAAAACATAAATTTTAGAAATGAAACAAAAGACTTATAAATAGAAGGTAAAACAAGTAAATTACTATAAAACTGATAAATTAATGTATTACTAGGAAATAAAATAAAAGTTTACAAATATGACATAAAATCAACACTAAGTGCAAAATAAAACATAAATTTTGGAAATGGAATATAAGAGTTGTAAATGGAAAATAAAACAAGTAAATTAATTTATTATTGGTAAATAAAACAAAAACTTGCAAATATAATATAAAAATAGTAGATCAACATAACTGTAAAATAAAACATAATTTTTGAAAATAAAGCTTAAGATTTGTAAAAGGAAGGTAAAACAAATAAATTATTATAAAACTAGTAAATTGATGTATTGCTAGTAAATAAAATGAAAACTTACAAATATAACATAAAACAAGTAAATCAGTATTAAGTACAAAATAAATATAATTTTTGTAGATTATGCTTAAAACTCATGAATAAAAATTAATATAAGTAAATTAATATAAAAGTTACTGCAAAAAAAAAATTGGTTCATAAATGTAAAAGAAAAACCCATTATAATATTATTACCTAATATATGTATTGATTTTTTTATTTAAATTGAATCATGCTAGTTTTTAATTTATATAATTCATGTGATGTTTTATTAAGAATGAATTTATTCTCAAAATCAGATTTTGAAAAAAAAAATGATTTTGATATCTTTCATAGTTGTTTTAAGATGATGATATTTTGCATCTTTTTACACTTTCTCAACAACAACCTTAAATGATCCATAAGTACGAGTAAAAAGCTTGAAATTATATAAAGTATGCATAAGACTCAAAATCAAATATAATTTTATTGATATATTATATATGTGTCTAATAATATAAGAATATATTTTTTATTTTTTCCTTGATCCACATCAAGATAAATAATTGCACTTAATTAACTTGTGTAATAAATAGGTATTATTATAGAAAATGAGAAAACAAAGTATACAAATATCATAGAATGAATATATAATTTATGGTTAAATTAATTCAATAAAATTTATTTTATTTTTTAAGATAATTTTTTGTTTAATTAACGAGTAATTTTTTTCTTTATTTAATTAAAGAAAATTATTTTTGTAAACGAATAAATTATTTTTCACTAAAATTCTATATAAAATTTATTAATTTTTTAAATAATTAATAATCTTGTATAAATTTACTAGCTTTACATTTACTAATTTAATGTGTAATTTATAATATTTATGTTTATAACGGTATTAATGCCGTACTTTTATTATGACATTATAGAATTTTCCAATGAAATAATTATAATTTATATGAATGATCATCAAAGCAATCTTTTGTCTCCTCACCATACAACTCTTCATCTTCTTATAACTCTCATTACCGTCATAATTTAAGAATTTTTATCTCTTAGAATTATGATATATAATTTATTTCTTTATAGTTGTATTACTATAAAAGGAGACTTTTACTCCTTATTTATAGATACTTGAGATTGAATAAAATTTCTCTTGAGATATTGTATCTTTTATTTGTTTTCTCTCTTTCTCTTGCCATCTTAATATTCTCTTAATTAATAAATAATTTAACTTTTTATCACCATGAGTCTCTAGCTATAAGAGATCAATTTTTGTCTTCTTTAAACTATGGTAATATCTCTCCTTTGATCTTACTCTTAAAAGTATGAGTTTAACTATCTTGATTTTTTTCTAAAATCATATGTTCATTTGTATTTGCATTTTTATAATTTAGAATAATTAATCAATGAATTCATACTTTTATCATAATTACTTATTATTGTTTGACATTTGATATTCTAATATTCAATTGCTATTATATATTATGTATTCTTGGAATTAAAAAGTTTCATCTTAAAGTGCATGTGAGTATATAATATACAATGAAAAAAAAATTAAGCAAGTGTCCTTGAAGAATTGCACTACACATAATGAAGATTTTCTTTTAAACTGTGCTCCTGAAGAACTATTCTAAAATTATGATGTTATTCATCAACATCTTGTTCATAAAGGATTTTTTATATAAGTGCATATTTTATATGTCCCCCAAGGACTATACAAATATTATGAGTTCATGTTTATATCATGTAAGAATATATACAAATTTCCTTCTTCATATCTCTTGGAAGGAGTTACAAAATGAATATATAAATAAGGTATAATTGTTTCTTTGAAACAATTTAAAAGAAAAATATGACAATCAAAAGTGTTTTAGTATATGCGGTCATTAAAAAAATTGTTTGTTTATGTTTTGAAAAATTTCTTGACTTTATTGTTGCTTTGTCTTCAATATTTTAAACTTTTAGTATATGTGGTCATTAAAAAAATATGACAGATTTTTGCATCTTTAATTTATATTGGATAATTTTCAAGAACAGCTTGACATATAAAATAAAGGAAAGAGTTGTAAGAATATATATATATATATATGTATGTATGTATGTATGTATATATTTGTACTTAACCCTTTTAATTGATCCATATGTTTTTATTGAATTCTTGATGAATGATTCTTTTATGATTATCTTGAATTACTAAAGTCTAATTTTCACATGTTTGAGATCATGAATAGCACCAAAATATCTTTTGGAAGAAATCAATCGTTGAAGGATTGTAACGGATTATGATTTTCTTTTATAATCATCTCCCTAAAGAAAATAAAAGTTAATATATAAGAGTGATGATAATTTCAAAAGTTTGAATGATTCTATCATTTCAAATTATGTGGAGAGAAAGATATAAAAAGAAAACATATTAGAGGACACATGATTTTGTAGCACAAATGTGCTCCTGCAGTAGCAAATCAAGAGTGCCAATATAAATCAAATTTAGGCTTTTCTTTACTTAAAAGAAAAAATATGAGTTTTTGAATTAAAAAAAAGTCATGACTAATTCAATTCCTTAATGGAATCATGTTCTCATGGAAGTAGTAATAGATGTAGCCATTATCAAATAACTTTAATTATAATGGTTATAGGTCTTATCATAAGAAATCAACATGTGAATATTATACCACTAGAATTGATATGAAATTGAATCAATATTGGTGATGGACTAGAAGTTTAAATCCAAAGTCTTTACTAATTTGGTTTAGTAACTTTGCTATGCAAGCTTAATAATTTTCCTAAAAGTTCTTTTACTATTAGAGGCAGCAAAGTGATACACATTTAAAGGACAATATAAATGTTATTTATTACATTTATCCCGTTTTGATCTTTATATGAGTTAATCAATTTGAACTTGAAGTTCAAAATTATTATTGTGCAATATGCATAGTTAATTAATTATTAGATGAATTTATTAATATGTAAAAGTGAAAAATCATAAACAGAATATGATTATGTGCTGATATATATGATATCCTTGAAGGATAATGGTGAAATAAATAAATATATGAAAGCTTGAAGCGTATGATGAAATTCTAAGTGTATAACCTAAGAGAGTAGAGTGAATTGGGTTTTTAAAAATTATGCAGTGCTTAAATAAAAATTATTGCAAGTATAAAATAAATTCAAACATATAATGGATTCAAAATGTAAAGAGTGTAGAGAGAAACAAATCAAACACAGAGATTTTTTCGTGGTTTGGCCACCCCTATCTATGTCCATTCCTCAAGTTCATTTGGCTTGAGGATTTTACTAAGCAAGATTCAAAGGCTTCAACAACACCTACAATTGATTTCTAAGGTGTCAATCAACCTTTATAACAAGAGATTATCCCCAATCTCTTAACCTTAATATTTTCCAACACTTATAATTACTCAACTATGATTTTACAATAAGAATTATAAAACTCTCACACAATGTGTTTGATTATAAAAGAAAGCCTAAAGTGTGATTCAACTGAGCAATAATAGTTATAAAGTTCAAAAAATGATTGTATACTTAGTAGCAAGCTCAATAATAATTTTTAAATTCATTCTTATTTGAGTATGAATATCTGGTCTGCTGTTTAATTTCAGAGACTTTATCTTGAATAACCAGTTTCTAAGTTAGCTTAAGAAGGAACCCATTTAGATATAGTGAGCACACTTTTTTAATTTAGTTTCTAAGTTAGCTTCACTAGGAATCTATTTAGTTAAAGATTTCACTTCTTATAAAAAACTTGCTGTTTTCTATGATTGTGAAATCGTATTCTTTTTGTAGATAGAATGTTTTAAAACCTTTGAGAAAAAATCATTCATTTCATTAGTATCAAAACATAATTAATGAAATTAAATTATAGTTTGTTATCATCAAAATCAACTGTTATATAGCCATAAAATTTAACAATCTCTCATTTTTTTATGATGATAAAACACGCTATGCATTTTGAAAATTTTAATAAAAGATCCCCTTTAATATATATACATTTTAAAAAGAAATCTAAGGAAAAATGCTTAGCAAATGTTTTCAAAAATTAAGAATGCTCTCCCTGCAAATATGCATAGCCTCCAAAACAATATGTCAAATATATCAATACTACAAAATATTTCAAAATACATTCCCATAATATATATCTTTCCTTTCATCATAAAAAAATCAATATAAAATGCTCCCCCTATCAATCTCAACTCAAGCAATATAAACACAAAATATGTAGCAATTTAAAATTCCTTTTAAGAATGACATAAAATGTCCAATACTCGTAAAAAATGCATATTACCTTGTCTTCCCCTTTGGACATAAAAAAAAAAAAAAAAACTCAAATTGCATATATATACATTCTCAATATCATTTAAAGCAAGTATGGAATATACATTCAACAATACATTAATAAAGTCCAAAAAAAAAACGCACTCATTCATCAATCATAGATATTCATAAGATGTACTTCATCAAGAGGAGTAAAATCATCAAAGCACATCATGTATTTTGAACCTTTATAAAAACTCCCCCAAAGTGTGTGCATGGGTTACACATATCAAAGTTTAATTTTCAGTTCCCCTTGCATGTGTGCATGGAGGTCATGATTATATGATTCAAAGCACATTCAAACACATACACTTATGCATAAAAAATGCATCTACTAATCTCCTTTTTACTTAAACAAAATATAAATACATATTGTCAATATATAGAGCTTCATAATCACCATAGCTATATGCCAATTTATCAATGAATGACTATATAAAACAATCAGTGACACAAGAATTCACAAATACATAAGTGATAAACAATTGATGTTTAAGTGATGCATAATAATTTAGAAGTATCAAATGATCAAGAAAAACATGAAGATAATGGATTAAAATCAATTTTGGGTTTTGGCAAAAAAATTGATCAATTTCAAGGCCACTTTGTGATCCCAAAATGTCTCAATTCTCAAAGCTATTCAATATGATGATAGAGAATTAAGAAGGTGAGATCAAAGCTCATAAAATCATCAAAATCAAACAAATCCATCATAATAAGTTGACATGTTGTTATCATATATATCCATCCATTATGATAATGCATTCAATATTATATACATTGAGCATACAAATATGCTTTCACAATTTCAAGCTACTATCCATCTATCGTGATTCACTCAATATAATTAATAGCAAGGTAATCACTTATCCATATCAGCTAATACACTTAATGTCATGATGTCACGAGATAAGTAAGAATAAATTAAATTATCATAACTTATAATCAATATATGAAGCTTAAAGCACATGATAAAATTCTAAGTGTACAACCTAAGAGGAGGGGTGAATTAGATTTCTAAAACTTATACAGTACCTGAAAAAAATTATTGCAATTATAAAATAAATTCAAACCTATAACAGATAATAAAACGATTCAAAATATAAAGAGTATAGGGAGAAGAGAGTCAAACACAGAGATTTTTACGTGGTTCAGCCAACCCTGTCATGACTCTAAGTTCACTAGGCTTGAAGATTTCATTAAGTGAGTCTTCCAGGCTTCAACAACACTTACAATTGACTTACAAGGTGTCAATCAATATTTACAACAAGAGATTATCCCCAATCTCTTAACCCAAGTGTTTTCCAACACTTACAATTACTCAACTATGATTTTACAATAAGAATTATGAAAGATTTCTCTCACACAATGTGCTTAATTATAAATGAAAGCCTAAAGTGTGATTTAACTAAGCAATAACAGGTATAAAGCTCAAAAAATGATTATATACTTAGTAGCAAGCTCAATAATAATTGTTAAATTCATTCTTATTTGAGTGAGATTGAGCTTTTTTATAGTTAGAGCTGAAAACTAGCTGTTATTGACTTTTTGAACATAACTGATTTTTAGTTTGCAATAATTGGTTTGCCGTTTAATATTACCAATGCAGCTGCCAATTGAATTTTTTAAATATCTTATTTTTAGTTTATGAATATCCAATCTGTCGTTTAATTTCAGAGAGCTTATCTTGAATAACCGGTTTCCAAGTTAACTTAAGAAGGAAACTGTTTAGATATAGTGAGCACACTTTTTGAATCGGTTTTTAGGTTAGCTTCAGCTAGAACCGGTTTAGTTAAAGATTTAACTTCTTACGAAAAACTTACTTTTTCTATGATTTTAAAATCACATTCTTTTTGTAGATAGAATGTTTTAAAACCTTTTGGAAAACATCATTCATTTCATTACTATCAAAACATAATTAATGAAATTAAATCATGGTTTGTTATTATTAAAATCAATATGTTACATAGCCATATAAGTTAACATATGATCGATCAATTGCTGTAAGAATTTAACTCTCAGGAAGTTGAAGTAAAATAATTTGGTGCTCTTAAATAGACTATGATTACATGCATAGCAAAATATTTGATCTACATTAAATTATTAAATATATTGTCCCAGATGAGGAATAATGTAAAAAACTAGAAAATGAGCCTAAAATACCCTTGAAGTAATAAATGATGAGAAATAAAGATATTCACATTACCATATAAAGAGATTCAATTTAAGAAAGAGAGATATTTTGCCTTGGCAAATGTATATGTATTAGAAGCTACAAAAGCTCTCATTGGGTGAATATATTAAAAAGTCAAAAAATTTTTATCAGTAGTATATTAGTACTCAGTACAAAAAAGTTTTTGAAATTGGCATAAGATTTTTATCAATAAAAATTTAGTTGTTATGATAAAATATTGAGGATCCGATAAAATATTGAGGATCCTAAACAAAAAAAAGATGTGAAAGAATATAAATTTATATGATTGACCAAAAGTAGGATATGCTGGCTATATGGTAAAAGACGTAAAATTAATTAGAAAAATATAAAAAATTTTAAACATGTAGTTCATATGCTTGAAGTCATAAAATTTATTAATAATATGTGAATTTGAATTATAGTGTGTCAAAATTAAAATAGAAGATCTTTGTACCTATCCTTGAAGGATAAAATACTTGAAACAAGTACCCGAAGTACTTAGTTAAATGACTTTCACCTTATATACTCTTGATAAAGCCATAATCATATATAGCAATCTAGACTTATAAAGTATAATATTTTAGGTGAAAATTTATTATAAGTGGAATATGTTGTTATCCACTTTGCTATGTGATTTTATTAAAAAATAAAATTTAAATTTGTAATCATTGCAAAATATGTTGATAATATCAAAATGGAAAAGAGTCTTGAAGAGCTTATGATTTTATTTCTTTTAAAAATAAAATTCAAGATGAAAGATCTTGAAATGACGAAATCTCTTTTGTATTGAAATTTATCAAATGGAATGCTAGTATTATAGAACTACTAGAATTATTTCATATTCAAAATTGTTCTATTTAAAAATATGTTATAATTTTTTTGGTCTTGAAGAACCATATTTTATTCCAACTTGTGCCTACAAAGGCAATGGAAAATTGCATAATTGCAAATTAAATTATGTTCAACATAAATTTGAATATTTCAAAATGACGTGCAAAGTATATTACATTCTTTCCTTGATATGGATCTTAAAACTTAGTTTTATTCAAGAGATTAACAAAATTATGAAGATATATACATGGCGATATCTTTCAATCAAAATAATGGTTTTATGTTATGCATTTAAGTTTTCAAAAAATGTTATTATCCTACAGATTATTTGCCAAGTACTACAAAAAAAATATGATTGATCATTGAAGCATTCATGTCACTTTGAGGGGTAGTGTGCTTATTAAAGGGAGTTATTGATATAAAGCTATACATGTACTGTACACTTTTTTCTTCATTAAGTTTTTGTCCAATTAGATTTTCCTACCAGAGTTTTAATAAGTAGTTTGCACCTCCTTACGATATAAATGAATAGTATACTTTTTTTTTCCTTAGCTAGTCTTTTCTTGTTGGATTTTTACTAGCAAAGATTTTAATGAGACATGTACTTTGTAGGATGAACATCCAATGGAAAATATTATGAAATAATTATAATTTATGTAAATGTTCATTGAAAAAACCTTTTATTTTTCCACAAGCAACCTTTAACTTTCTTATAACTCTCATTTTCTCTATAATTTGAAAATTATTATCTCTTATAATTATGATGTATTACTTATCACTTCATAGTTGTATCATTATAAAAGGAGGCCTCTACTCCTTATCTGTAGAGACTTCACATTCAATAAACTTCATCACTGAAAATTGTGTCTCTTATTTGCTTTCTCTCTTTCTCTTGCTATATTATTGTGCTTTTTTAAATAATTTAACATATATTATATTAGAAAAAATGACATTTACACCCAAAAGTTTAGAAAAATAGCCATGTAGATCCTAAGTTTTCAATAAGGGACACCGAGACCTATTTTTTATTACAATACCATTTAACTCCATTAACCAAAAAATTTGACTCCATTTTTCCAAAAATTTTGACTCCATTTTTTTATTAATAAATAGAATTATAATATTAAAATAAATATAATAATATATACATTTTAAAATAATTTCAATATTTAAAAAAATATTTCAATACTTTACAATCTATTAGAGATATTTTATTATATTAAACTAAATTTTATAATAAATAAAAAATAATATTAAAATAAATATATAAAAATTAAAAATTTTAATATTATATAAAAAAATTTTAGTACTATTAATACATGAGATAAATTTTATTACACATATAATCTATTTAAACCAAAGATTTATTTTAATATCTTTATAATGAATAGAAATATATAATTAAAATCAATATAATAATTATATTTTTAAAAATATTTTATATATTATAATATATTAATATTATTAGTCTACTAGAGAAATTAAACTTTTTAAATTATGTCTTATAAAAATTTTGAAGTCAATTTTTTTAGTTACTATATTCAAAAGCTATTATGGTAAAAAGAGGGTCTTGAGGTCCTTTATTTTAAATGTGGAGTTTTTATGACTACTTTTCCAAATTATGGAGATGTAACTGTCTTTTTTAGTATATTAATAAAGTAAGATGTCATAAATGCAAATACAAGTAAATAAATAGTTAAAAATTAATTAATTACCTAGTAGCAAATAAATAAAATTTGTTAAAAAGTATGGACAAAAGTATTTTTATTTTTTTAGTTTAATCAAAAGTTTCCAACTAATCTTAAAAAAAATTGGAATTTTATTCCCATTATTTTAAGATTAAATTTAAATTTAGCTTCTTAGTCCAATTCAAGTATACATGCCAAACATGTGATAAATATTTTGTCCAATAATTTAGTCCAGCTTCCAAACATAGCCTTATGTAGTACTACTACTAGACTTGCTCACTCCCTAACTTTCAGTTTTTGACAATGATGGAGTTCAGGTTGAGCTGGCAGAGGGTTGAGTTTGTTGATGGGCATAGCTTGGATGAGCAAAATCTACTTTATAAATTGTTAAATTTGATTATTTTAAACTCTAATATTTATTGAATATATAGATTATTACACAAAAGCTCTGATCTTTCAAATGTGTAATATATGGAAACCTCCAAATTTATATCCAAAAATTTTATAAACAAAGAGCAGAAATGTTTGGGCAATGTCGAGCAGACCCCCTCGAGGACAATCCAGCCAGAGCAGAAGACCTAATCCACGAAGACACCCCTGCTCGGTGTCAAAGCTGATCGAGGTCAAGTATTCCAAGGCTGGTCAGATCCCCATCTTCCCATCCTGATCGGGTAAAAGAGGCTCTCGACCACCAAGCAAGACCTGGTCGTGTTACGGGAAGCACCATGAACAAAGGGAAACCGAAGCTCAAGCAAAGCCGACCTAAGCATGGCGGCCCCTTCTCTCGACAACTTGTCATAACGATCGATGACTGATAGGCGCGTCGTAGGGTTTCATCACTGTTACCGATGAACGGCGCATGCCTCCACAGTGTTATCATTTTACACAAACCTACACGGCATCATCATTTGGTCACGAGGGACAAGGCTAAGGGACTTTTTGATTCCAACTCCAATTTTTCTATCCAGATTCTAGTTTTCTCTTCACTAAAAACATCCCATTTTTCCGGTCCCTTAGATTAAGAGGGATTCCAAAAGAATCAACCCGATTACTGACTTGAGCGTCGGAGGGTTTTCACTGGAAAAACACCCGCGACCCCCGACATCGTTTCTATGGACGCAGGTCAGAAGACATCACTGCTCTAGTAATCGGAGAAAGGCAGGAACCAGCAAGGAATCTGCTCTAACAACCAGCAAGCAGAAGGCAAAAGCACCGCTTAGAAGCTAGCAGAAAACTGCATCAAAATTTTGGCGCCGTCTGTGGGGATCAGTTCAAAAAAAATTAAATTCCCAGCATATATAAGAAAGCAACGTGACAATGAGAGAAAACAACAGAAGAGGAGTATGCTCCGAAGAATTGGTGACCCTGAGGGAGGTAGCCGATGAGGCCCGGGATAGAGAAATACAAGAAAGGATGGATTGGATGGAAAAGTAGATGGAGACACTAACGTCCATCCTACATGTTCCCCGACGCCGATATCCAAGCCAGCAAACAGGAGGGACAGAAGCAGGTTCTGTCGTTTCCACAGCGATCATGGCCACACAACGCCGTAGTGCCGTGACTTAAAAAACCTGGTGGAGGCTTGGTTAGAAAGCGGTACTTGGACGAGTTCATTGAAGGGGGACACCTGGTAGTCGAGCAGCAATAAGCAGGGGATGGCTAAGCCTGTGATATGGACTGCGAACCACTTGCTGTGAGGGTGATAGTAGGAGGGCCCACGATGACAGGAAATTTAATCAGGGCCCAGAAGAACTACAGCAGATACGCCTCTACTAGTCGAGAAGTTTTGCTCAATGTGCCCGTTGTAAAGAGAACCAAGATCCGACAAGTACCCATCGTTTGGACAGAGGAGGATGAAGAGAGGGTCCTATACCCCCACGAGGATGCCTTGGTTGTAAGCGAAAGTGTCGCCAACAGAGAGCTCAACTGGATGTTGGTAGATTCGGGAAGTTCAGTTGACATTCTCTTTAAATCCACCATCGACGATATGGGAATAGCATATGTAAGGCTCGAGCAGACGAGCACCTCTCTGAAAGGATTTGGTGAGGGAAGACTAACCCTTCTGGGAATTGTCAACTTGCCGGTAACCATGGGCTCAAAGCCCTTTGAGAATAACATGATGTTGGATTTCGTGGTGGTAGACGAGGCCAGCCCCTACCAGGAAATATTGGGGAGGCTTTTCATGTGGTGATGCCAGTCGGTGATGTCCACCCACTACTTGGCCCTGAAGTGTCATGTGAATGGAGCAATGGAGTTGTCAAGGGTGATCAAAGGGTCGCGAGAAGATGCTATGCCATAGAGGTAAAGGAAGCGATGTAGGTGACGTTGCTGGACGCGAGGGGTGAGTCAAAGAAGTGAAGGCAAGAGCCCCCTGAAGAACTAGAGGAAATTTTAATAAAGCCAGACGACCAGGAGAAGACGGTCAGGATCGGCTCAGGAATCAGTAAGCAGCTGAGAAGAAGCCTGGTCGAGTACTTGCGAGCACATTCTGATTTGTTTGCCTAGACGCATGAAGATATGCTTGGGATCGATCCGAAGGTGGCATGCCGCAGGTTGGCAATAAGAAGAGACGTGAAGCTGGTCAGGCAGAAGAGGAGGTATGTCAACCAGGAGAGGTATGAGGCCATAAACAGTGAGGTGGAGAAGCTGTTGAAGACCGGATTCATAAGGGATCTTAAACGTGGTGTTGGTGAAGAAAGCGAGTGGAAAATAGAGAATATGTGCAGACTTCACCGATTTGAACAAAGCCTGTCTAAAGGACAGCTTCCTATTGCCGAAGATAGACCAGCTGGTTGACTCCACAGCAGGACACGGTCTACTCAGCTTCATGGATGCCTTTTCAAGTTACAACCAAATCCCCATGTAAGAGCCAGACGAGGAGTGCACGGCCTTCATCACCAACCAGGGTCTATTTTGCTTTAAGGTCATGCCCTTCGGCCTGAAGAACGCGGGGCAACCTACCAAAGACTGGTGAGCAAGATTTTCAAGCCTTTGATCGGGAACACGATAGAGGTTTATGTGGAAGACATGATCACCAACTCCAGGGATGCAGAAGAACATGTCATGCATCTAGAAGAGACCTTTACACTCTTGAGGGAGTATCGGATGAAGCTTAACCTTGTGAAGTGCGCCTTCGAAGTGGGTTCTGGAAAATTCTTGGGTTTCATGGTCAGTAACAAGGGAATTGAGTCCAACCTGGAGAATTTAAGAGCAGTGATAAACATGAAGTCCCCGCGCACTCACAAGCAACAGACAAATGTCATGTCTTCTTTTAGGAGATGAGAAAAGGGAGAAAGACGAAGTGGACACCAGAGTGTGAAGCGGCATTCCAATAGTTGAAGAAGTACTTGCTGAAAGCCCCGTTACTATCAACACCGCAAGTAAAAGAAGTTCTATACTTATATTTGATGGTGTCACAATGGGCAACGAGCTTAGTCCTAATAAGGGAAGAGTTAGGGGTACAACACCCCATATATTATACGAGCAGAGCTTTAATGGAGTCGGAGACTCGGTATCCACTAGTGGAAAAGTGGGCACTCGCTATGGTACAAGCAGCTCAGAAGTTGAGGCCTTATTTCTAAGCACACTTGATAGCGGTCTTGACAAACCAGCCGCTTAGATAGATCCTGCACAAGCCAGAGACTTCGAGCCGGTTGGTAAAGTGGTCAATAGAGTTCAGCGAGTTTGACATCAGCTACTAGCCCTGAACAATGATTAGAGCACAAGCCCTAGCGGACTTTGTGGTTGAGTGTACAGAGTCGGACAAGGGAGCAAACGAGCGAGCAGCATGCTCCCCTGATCCAGGCAAGGTGTAGACAATTACAGTGGATGGGTCATGTAGAGATCAGGGAGTGGGAGCAGGAATAGTGCTTCTTAGTCCTGAAGTGGTGGAAGTACAATATACTGTAAAGCTCAAGTTTAAGGCCGCCAATAACCAGGCTGAGTACGAGGCTGTAATTACAGGACGAAAGCTTGTATTAGTAGTAAAGGCAGATGAAGTGAAAGTTTGGACAGATTCTCAGATGGTGGCAAACTACCTCAACGAAAGCTTCCAGGCAAAAGGCGAGAAGATGGAGGCTTACCTTTGAAAGGTAAAACAGTTAATTGGGAAGTTTCGAGTGGTAGAGGTGGAACAGATTGTAAGGGGAGAAAACGTTTAGGTGGATATGATAGCACGAATGACTGCTCTATCTGACCCCAAGATGCCCAAGTCCATTTCAATGGAGATTAGGACCTGTTCGAGTATCGAGCAAGAGGACGAGATGATGAGCTTGTCCTCGAGCAGCACTTGGATGGATCCAATTATCTCTTATCTCAAGGAATGGATGTTGCCTGCCGACAAGAAGCAGGCGAGTAAGCTGAGATGCCAAGCAGTGAAGTACACACTGATCGACGGGGTATTGTACAGGCGAGGATACACCCTATCGCTGCTATTCTGTTTAGACAAGGAGGAAGCCGACTATGTCCTCAGAGAGATACACGAAGGGATTTGCAGAAACCATTCTGGTGCAAGATCTCTAGCCCTTAAATCCTTAAGGCAAGGGTACTTCTAGCCTCAGATGCACTAGGATGCACAAGAAAATATTAAGAGCTGCAAGAATTGTCAAAGCTTTACCAACCACATAGGTCAACCGCCTGAGAACCTCATAGTAATGAAATCACCATGGCCATTTGCTCAATGAGGAATTGACCTAATCGGACCATTGCTTAAAAGGAGAGCATCTGCAATACATACCGTGGTGGCAATCGATTATTTCACTAAATGGGTTGAAGTGGAAGCTTTAAGCAGTATTACAGAAAGCAAAACCACTGACTTTATTAAGAGAAATGTGATTTGCAGGTACGGGATCCCCCATGCACTGATCACAGACAACGAGAGGCAGTTTGACAACAACAAGTTCAGAGACTTCTACAAAAATATGAGGATAGAACTGAATTTTTACTCACTATCACACCCACAGGCAAATGGGCAAGTGGAGGCCGCAAATAAAACTATAAAGCGTCTCCTGAAGATCAGACTGGGTGAGCAGGAGAAAGCTTGGGTCGACGAGCTGCCTAGTGTGTTGTGGGCTTATAGGACCACACAAAAAACGGCCATGGGAGAGACATCGTTTTCCTTGGCATTTGGGCATGAAGCAGTGATCCCAACAGAGATAGGCATGGGCACAAATCGGACAGAGCACTTCAATGAGGAGCAGAACGTCGAGCAGAAGTGTGCAAATTTAGATCTGTTAGAGGAGAAAAGGGAAAGGTCAGCAATAAAGATGGCAGAATACCAGTAAAAGGTAGCCTGCTATTATAACTAGAACGTGCACATCCACCAATTCCAGGTGGGAGACTGGGTACTTAGAAGAGTAAATTAGAGCCCTAAAGATCCTAGGTAAGGGGTGTTGGGCCAAAACCGGGAAGGTCCTTACAGGGTCTCGGAAGTAGCCGGTTCGGGGGCATACATGCTAACTTATCCAGATGGATGAGAAGTTAAAAGACCATGGAATACACAACATTTGGTGAAATATTTCCAGTAAGTTCCCTTGTATTACAAGCATTAGTGTTCAGTTTCCTCCACACTAGAATGTGTAAAATCTTGTACATGAATAAAAGCAAGAAAAATGCTTCCAAGATTAATCAATCCAATGTGAGCAAATTAAAGCTTATAAAAATAAATAAAAGCAAAGGCCATAAGTCTTAAAGCCTAACTCAAGCCAAGACGGTGCCAAGAATAAGCCAAGGGAAGGCTCGAGCAGAATAAGCTTATGAAAAAATGCAAAGGCCATAAATCTCAAAGCCTAACTTAAGGTGAGACGATGCCAAACATAAGCCAACAGAAGGCTCGAGCAGAATAAGCTCAGGAAGAAATATAAAGGCCGTAAGTCTCAAAGCCTAACTTAAGGCGAGACGGTGCCAAGTATAAGCCAAAGAAAGGCTCGAGCAGAATAAGCTCATGAAGAAATGCAAAGGTCGAAAGTCTTAAAGCCTAACTTAAGGCGAGACGGTGCCAAGCATAAGCCAAGTGAAGGCTCGAGCAGAATAAGCTCGCGAAGAAATGCAAAGGCCGAAAGTCTCAAAGCTTACCTTAAGGCGAGACGGTGCCAAACATAAGTCAGAAGGCTCGAGTAGGATAAGTTCACGAAGAAATATAAGGGTTGTAACTCTTAAAGCCTAACCTAAGGCTAGATGATGCCAAGCATGAGCCTGAAAGGCCCGAGCAAGACAAGGTCTTGAAAAAATACAAAGGCTATAAGTCTCAAAAGCCATCATAAGGCGAGACAGTGCCAAGCATAAACCGAGGATGTCTTGAGCAGGATAAGCTCGTCAAGAAAGATACTACGGCCTCAGGTCTTAAAGTCTATTTGGGTTAAGGTGGAACGGCCAAAATTCATAAGAGGTCAATCCAGTTGATTACGTTTTGGCAAGACGAGCAGAAGCAAACCATAGTCAAAATTATAAGGGAAAGACTCAAAGCCTGCAAGAAATTTAGCCCACAGAGAATTGTGGAACAGATTAAAAGTATAAAGGCAAAGTGAGAAATATGTGTTCTTTATTACAAAATTACAAGCCAAAAAAAAAAAAAAAACAGGGGAGTACATCAAAGCCAATCATGGGGCTTGAATAGTCGGGCTAGCAGTTGGGGCAAGGACTTCAGAAGAGGGGGCATCTTGAGTATCATTCTCGGTAGTAGGAGTAGCTTAGGCTTCATCGGCTGGAGGAGCAGCCTCTCCGGACCTTGCAGCATCTATTTCCTCCCGAGCAGAGGGATCCCTTAGTTCCTGAGTCCGGGCATCCTGCTCACTCATGTACCGCCTCAATCTTGGACATATCCAGCTCAGGGTATTCTTTGCCCATGACGGACATGATGCACTCATAGCTGAAGGTCACTCATTTATTGTACTCCTCCATGAGCTTTTTCTCCAAGGAGTCCACCTTATGCTGAAAGCGAGAAGTCTCTGCCTCCATGGTCCTCTCAAAAGTAGATCTCTGCACATCGAGGTCTTTTCGGGCAATCACAAGCTCATCCCAGACCATGGACAACTCCCTCTCAAGCTGGAGTGTCTTAAACTCGGCCAAAGCTGCCTTCTCCTAGAAGGTGGAATTCTTAACACGAAACTTGGCTGCTTCCTCCTTTGGGGAGCTTCTTCAGCTGCTCGCTCACTCTCCTGAGCAAGAGGAATAGCCCTAATTGGCGAGGAAACGAGGTCAACTTTGGACCTCTTGGCTGAAGCAGAGGAGCTGCTCGGTCTCTCCACCGTGCTTGAGGGCCTTTTCAATCGAGAGAAGATGGCACTTATTTCTTCCTCAGAAGCAAGACCAAACTCAACAAGGTTGTGATGGGTCAATAACTCCTTGCACAAGCTCGCGTTGTCCAAAGCAGTGTTGATGTGGTCTGTACCTCCTCCCTAACCCGATAGGACACACTCCACGAGATTGCAAAAGACCAAAAATATTAATAAGAGGGAGTAAGCAGAAAACATGATGGCAGTAGACGACCTAGGGTGCAAAAGTGAGAAGGAATTTGAGGAACCTCCTCGGTGGCAGAGGCTGCTCGCCCCCAATTCATTCTAGCAAAGAAGAACTTTCCCTTCCAATTGCCACCGGAAATAGGGAAGTCAGTAATGGGTTTCTTGTCCTTCAAGTTGGAAGTGAAATAGTACCAGCCCGCATCCTTTGGGCTGCTCTTTAACTGGTAGAGATGTTTTATTTCATTCACCATTGGCTCGCCAAATTACACCACCTTTACAAGACATACAGCCCCGATAGAACCCTCCACCCGTTCGGGTTTAGCTGTCCCGGTGCCAAATGCAACTGGGAGAGGACTCAGGCAAAATAAGGCTGTAAGGGCAGCCTAACGCCCTACTTGAAACACTCTAAGTATAAGGTTACATATCCTTGAGGAAGACGGCTAGGGTGTTATTTTGCTAGGGAGACGCAGGTCAACACTAGCAGGGATGTGGTACATGGCCCTAAACCAGTCTAAATTTTGATGTGAAGTTTCACACCTCATATTATCAATGGCAAACAACTCGGCCTCCAACCTTTGGCCAGTCCTTTGCCTCTGTTGCGGCCAGGTTTTCCATTCAGCCTCGACCTCTTCAGGGCTTGGGCCTCTCACCGGAACCCCCCTACTGGCCTCAGAGTCACTCGAATAAGACGATTCTTCAGGCGACATCCGGCAGGGTTGCCGAATGGCTGACATTTTTCCTAGAGACACAGTCAACCGAGTGGGAAATGAAACCCAGAAAATAAAAAGAACAAGAACGAGGAGAAGAAGTCAAAGAACTTATACCTGATGCTGATCTGAAGAATGTAGGTGATGATGACGGCAACGAAGAAGATGGATTTTGCTGATGGGTGGCGGTTTGTAATTCAAAGTAAAGAATGAAAATGAAAAGGGCACAGTAGTGAAATTAAAGGTTTATAAAGGGGAAGGCAAGTCATGCCAACAGACGGCACGTTACTCGAGGGGACGCGACTGTTCAAATAACTGCCTTTTCAAAATTCAAATGAGTGGTCCAGATAAGCCCACGCGTCTTGCATTAAATGTAAAGTGACAGAAAATGTGGACAGCTCAACGTGAGAAAACAAACAAGGGGGGAACCCGCTCAAACGAGAAGTTTCCAGTCTTATCTCGTTTCACTTTCAAGACTAGAAATTGGGGGACTGGTGTTTAGGCAATGCCGAGTAGACCCCCTCGAGGGCAATCCACCCAGAGTAGAAGACCTAATCGCTAGCACAAAAAAACCCTGCTCGGTGCCAAAGCTGGTCGAGGTCAAGTGTTCCAATGCTGGTCGGATCCCGATCTTCCTATCATGCTCGGGTAAAAGAGATCCTCGACCACCGAGCAAGACCTGGTCACGTTACAGGAAGCACCATGAACAAAGGGAAACCAAAGCTCAACCAAAGTAGACCTAAGCGTGGTGGACCCTTCTCCCGACAACTTGTCACAATGATCGATGATTGACAGGCGCGCTGTAAGGTTTCATCACTATTACCGATAACCGGCACACGCCTCTATAGTGTTATCATTTTACACAAATCTACACGGCATCATCATTTGGTCACGGGAACCCATAGCAGTCTGACATCCTATACCTCCAGGTTGTGTTGCAGCATCCCATAACTGTTAGAAAGACACAGGCACAATTAATGCAAGGGATGACTCCCAAGCAAAGGGTGGCGGGAAAACAGAGGGATAAAAACTAGACGAGGAACAAGGTAAAGGGACTTTTTGATTCCAACTCCAATTTTTCTATCTAGATTCTAGTTTTCTCTTCCCTAAAAACATCCTATTTTTTCAGTCCTTCAGATTAAGAGGAATTCCAAAAGAATCAACCCGATCACTAACTTGAGCGTCGGAGGGTTTTTGTTAGAAAAACACCCGGCGACCCCTGACATGGTTTCTGTGGATGTAAGTCGGAAGACATCACCACTCCAATAATCAGAGAAAGGTAGGAATCAGTAAGGAATTCTGCTCGAACAACCAGCGAGCAGAAGGCAACAGCACCGCTTGAAAGCGAGTAGAAAACCGCATCAATAAGAAAAATTAAAAAAATAACGTCGACCACATCTGTAGCTGCTTTCACTGCATAGACGGATAAATTGAAACTTTTGAGAACCAAAGGGCATTTATCATGCAATGGGATGCTTCAAATATGCTTCAGCAAGAGCAGTTTGTAATGCTGCCCCAGTTGGCATATCCTCGTCAAGAAAGAAGTGAGCGGAATATGGGGAGTGAATTGAATCCTTCTCCTCATTTCTAATATCAATTTGAATCATGGCTCAGGGAATCAATTCTTGATAGAAGGCAAAGTCATCTCCCGCCAAAAGCTTCTCTCCTCACATTTTCAGGACCAAGCAAAGATTTGCCACCTCGATCTCTACAAGCAAATAGAAGCTATCATTATTTAGAATAGGAGGAATTCGTGGGAATTCTTCTCATTTGAAATCTAGAAATGCATTGCATCTGTACACATCTTCCTGTTGTTTTACAACCTACAAACTCCAATTGTGTAAATGAGTGACAATGAAGCTCAATGCAATAAACATGACAGAAATGGAAAGTTATGCCAACAATAAAGTACTAAGCAACTTATACATACTTCATAAACACTTAGAAACTTATAACTTTATTTCCAGATACTAAGGAATGCAGTATAGGGTGGTATTACTCGTTTACTTTTATTCAACAAGAACAACTACATTAGTGGTGTAGATAAGTACTATTCCTACCTAATACATGATAGAACTTAGAAGCGACTATCCGGTATGATAACTTTTGAAAAATGAAAAGAAAAGTAATGAAATATTATCTCTTGCAGCCTCTTTTGGAGCTGATACTTGCCTCCAGATGTAAGACTCCGCCAAGTATCTCCAAATTTGGCAAGTGACGGAATTATGTTCATTGCATTCCCACATTTGACATAAGTGAGTGACAGAACCTTATCCACAAACAAAGTATCACAATTAAGTAACATCGGACGGTTTAAGCAATTCAATCTTGCATAACTAAATAGCCAAGCAATGCATAAATGACAAATATACGAGCTAAATTTGATGGAAACTTCCTCTATGAGTTACTACTCTTAAGCATTCTATACAATTCGGTGCTTAAGTTAAAAGTTCTGAGATAAAGGGAGTTTGAACCTAATTTCTTGAAAGCTTGTCAGCTTGTCAAGAAACCTATTCATGAAATAACTGCTATGTATCAAGATGTAGCTACAAGATCATGAACAGATACAAAGTAAAGCATACTTGACTATGGAGAGGATCAACTTCTCTCGAAATGAGTTGTTGCAATGCCAATATTTTTGTTGAGGTAGATAGTATTGGGTTCACTGTAGAATGGGCTTGGGCAGCATGCCCAACTTTCCCCTCAATTTTTGCAAAGAAGAAGCATGCAACTACTAAAAAAGGCCCGGAAAGGATGCTATGCTTCCTGTGGGTAATCCATGATGGATGTGAATTCCAAAAATTGCTTCAGTGTCAGGAGCACATCTTTTATCATGTATGAAGAACCAGCACCTCCCTCAGCAGGTTGGAAAATAAGTTTCACATTTCCCTTCCAACACAACATGAAAGAAACTTAAGGACGTTACTGAATTAGAGATTAGTTTGGATTTAAAATTGTAAATACTTTTGATTAAATAGAATGGAAATAAGCTATACATTATTAACGCTCATTCTCGAATCCCAAACACAAATGACTAGGCAATCATGTTGATTTCTTATTTAAGAACAAAACTCATGTCTTATGAAAATAAATTTCATCACAGCTTGATCAGAAACATTATTATATAAAAGATTTCTAGACGTTGCAAATGAAAAAAATGAAAAAAAAAAAACTTCAGCAGATCTTTACGTTGATGAAGCAAATTGGCTGCGCCAAGAAGCATGTGGTGTGGGCATCAGGTCCAGATACATGCATTTTGCCATCAATTTTGCTCTTATTGTTGATGCGGTTTTTCCCGCGTGCCTCAACAGTGTTTCGAACCTTCCAACTATGCCTCCAAACAGCTCGAGCAGGATTGTTCAAGCTTTCTGCTCGCAGCTTCAAACAGTGCCTCAAGCTACTCGAGCAGGACTGTTCAAGCCTTCTGCTCGCGGCTTCAAACAGTGCCTCGATCATTCTGCTCGCGACAAGCTCGAGCAGGATTGCCCCCCTCGTCCTGTTCTGCTGTCTTCTTCAGAACAGTGATCTCCCGGACCTGTAATCGGGTTTATCTTTTTGGTATCTCCCTTAGTGAGGGAGACCGGAAAGATGAAAGGGGTATTATTTCGCCCCCCCTTTTTTGATAAGTATGGTGTTTTTTCAGAGAATCAAATGAGAGAGATTTGAAAAGGAAGAACACGTGAGTTCGAAAATCTAACCCTTGTAACATTCCCTTCGTTTCCTTTTATACTCCATTTTTCCCGCTCTTTTCCTTTCCAGTCGTCCACTCCCACGCTAGTGGTATCCGAGTCCCTCGACAGTACGGGTTTAGCGAATATTCCCTAGGGATGAGCGGCTGTCCCCTTAACCCGATTCACGTGGCCACATCACCATGTCGGGCAAGTGCGCAGGGAATGACGACGCCTTGGAGGCACGTGCCGGCCACCGACAACATGATGTCACCACTCCACCATGTGGGACCCTTGTCGGACATCAAAGGTGTGCCGGGATTACGAGAAAGCGGGTCGGGTTTCACAGGTCGGATCTTGCCCGGCTATGCTCGTGGAACTCTGCGGCGGGAGAGATGTGCTTTCGGTTCTCGACCTTGACCGGCTTTGACCGAGGGACGACCTCGGCGAGCAAGGAGTGCTCGGGGATCGACCTTGACCATCTTTGACCGAGGGCGACCTCGAGCAAGTAGGAGTGCTTAGCTCTCGACCTTGACCGGCTTTGACTCGAGGGTTGCTCGGGCTAAGTCGTCCTCGGGGTGTATTGCTCGAGTGGAAGGGCTTCGAGGGCTTGTCCGATATTTACCCAAACACCGGTCCCCGGTTTCTAGTCTTTCGAGTGAAGCGAGACAAGGCTGAAACTTCGATAATGATGGGCCGAGTCGCGGCCTTTTACTCTTCCCATGCTTCCAGTGTATCGCCACTCGAATCATTTCTCATTTAAGGCGAGACACGTGGGTTGATCCAGTAGCGTATTTGAAATTCGAAGGGACAGCGACCTAAAGGTCGTGTCCTCGAAACTGCATGCCGCCACTCGAAAGGATGCGTCTTCCTCTTTAAAAATCCCCAACTTCTTCATTGTTCCCTCTATTTGCTTACTTGTCATTCGAATTCAAAATTCATCCGCTCTCCTCGCTTACTGGGTCTTCTTCTGTCATAAGCGACTTCGGCTACCACACTTCCCTTTGTGTTCGGTACCACTCAATTTTCCATTTCACCACTCTGTTTCTTCCTCTGCATCTTGTTAGTCCATACCGCTTTGAAAATGTCGGATCCCAATGAACCCAGTAGGATGTCACTGGGAGGACTCTTCCTCTTCAGTGAGGCCTGACCTCTAAGTATAATCCCAGTGAGGGATTCTAGTCCAGGAGGGATTACCCATGGTGAGACCCAGTAGCATCGGAGGTGAGGGCCGGCCGGAGGTCCGGCGTGGGGAATACCCATTGACTACTTAGAATGTGAAACCACTCAATCGGAGTTGAGCAGGACTTAGGAAACTTAACACATTCCAGATAGTGTAATTACGAGGTTGCCGGCGGGGTGAAATCCCGGTAGTCCCTCCATGGGTTTACTGACCTCTACTTGGAGTGCTTCGGATGGGGGTTAGGTTGCCTCTCCGACCTTATTTTGGTCGGGTTTTGTCGGGTTTCGTCGGCCTGCAGGCAGTCGAACCCGAATGGGTGGAGGGTCCTTTCCAGGACTCTTCGTTTTGTGGAAGCAGCTGCGACTGGATGAGCCCTTGGTAGGAAATCGGACACCTCTACCGGTTGAAGTGTAGCCGAAGGATCTTTGGTTGGTATTACCTTACCTCCGACTGAAGGGTAGAAGCCCATCAGCGATCTCCCACCTCCGGTGGCAACTGGAAGAGCAAATTCTTCTTCGTTGGGGGAAAGTGGGGGCACGCTGCACTTCGTAGCGAGGGAGTCCCTCCAGTCCCGCGGCATTTCTGCATTCCAGGTCATTTATCTGCCTTGTGAATTTTACTTTTAGTTTTTCTACTCGCGTCTGTTTTCATTGTTATGCTTCGGTTGTTTTTGCAGTCTCTGGGGTGCTTCTATTCAATTGGTAGTCGACTCGAGCACGTGTGCGGTCGCTCTTGCAAACGCGAGCTCGTGTGAGGAGTTCTCGACACCTCGGAGCTTTTGGAGTCAATCGAATACCAGCGAAGAGATGATGGCGGGATGCGCGAGATGTTGCAGTGGCGTGGGGACAAGCGAAGGCTGCGAGTACCTCAAAAGACCACGAGCCGAATCGGTGCTCCACCTCCATCGACTCGAGCCACGCTCCTTCTCGGCTCGGCGGTCGAGCGTGCAGAGCGGGGTCCTCCTCGTAGGAGACAGAGGACTGTTGACCAGAAGGAGGAGAATCAGAAGCTGCTGGACGAAAATATAAATTTTACAGAGAAGACAGCAGTGGCCGACTCGAAGGTCTCTAGGCTTGAAACGGAGTTGGTCGAGATCGAGAACAGTGAAGCACGCTCGGAAAGACCTGGATACTCAGAAGTCTTGTTACGAGCAGCTCATGGAGGGAGAAGCTGCTCGTCTTCAGGAGCAAATCGACACTCTGAAGGTCCAGCTTGCCACTGAGTACAACATCTGAGGCGGACTCCATTCTGATCGCCTTATGTATGCTTTTGGCAAGGCATACCCCGAAGCCGACATGTCCAAGGTTGAAGGGTATGTAGCCGAGTACATGAGCAACCCCGAAGCTACTTCATCCGAGCCCCAAGGTGTTGTCAGAGAGCCGGCTCCCTCTTCTTCCAGTGCCCCTCCTGCTGGTGCTCCTGCTGCTGCTGATGGTGTTCCTGCTGCTGATGCTGCTCTTCCCCCTGCTGTTGCTGAATGACTTGGATTTTTTTTTTTTTTTTTACATATGTAATCATTTCAAATGAAATAAAAAGATACATGTTTGAACAACTCTATTGAATGCTCGTGTGCACATGCTCTTGCCTTATAAATTAACTTAGAATATGCTTACCAAGCAAAAATTTTCTAAGTGTTGGACATCCTATTTTCATTTATGCCCAAGTGTAATGCTGCTTAACCATGCATGGTAGAATTTTGCTCTGACTTAGGCTAAAGAGGCCTTATGTCTATTTTGCGAGCTCATTTGACTTGCTCGAGCCTGTGTTTGGCTCTTGTTAGACAACGTCCCGCTTAGAGCTTAGGTATGGGGACTTTTGAACAAGGGGTTCCTATTGAACTCCTGCTCGGGTCTGCAATTGACCCGAGCTTCTTCTTATATTACTCCTGCTCTGGTTTTCAAATAACCCGAGCTCGGCACCGTCCCGCCTAATGTGTTAGGCTTTCGGACTTCATGCTAGGAGTTCTTCTTCTCCTCGAGCCTTTTAATTGACCCGAAGTCTTCTATGAGACTCCTGCTCTGGTTTTCAAATAACCCGAGCTTGGCACCGTCCCGCCTAATGAGTGTGGCTTTGGGACTTCATGCCGAGGAGCTCTTCTTCTCCTCGAGCCTTTTAATCGACCCGAGGTCTTCTGATAACACTCCTGCTCTGGTTTTCAAATAACCCGAGCTTGGCACCGTCCCGCCTAATGAGTTAGGCTTTGGGACTTCATGCCGAGGAGTTCTTCTTCTCCTCGAGCCTTTTAATTCACCCGAGGTCTTCTGATTTTCTACTCCTGCTCGGGCCTGCAATTGACCCAAGCGTCTTCTGAATTTCTACTCCTGCTCGGGCCTGCAATTGACCCAAGCGTGCGCAGTCCCGCCTAATGACTTAGGCTTTGGGACTCCGGCCAAGGAGTTCTTCTTCACTTCTCCTGCTCGGGCCTTTTAATTGACCGAGCGTCTTCGATTTTCTACTCCCGCTCGGGCTCGCAATTGACCCAAGCGTCTTCGAATTTCTACTCCTGCTAGGGCCTGCAATTGACCCAAGCGTATTCAATTTCTACTCCCGCTCGGGCCTGCAATTGACCCAGCGTCTTCGAATTTCTACTCCCGCTCGGGCTCGCAATTGACCCAGCGTGGCGCCGTCCCGCCTAATGACTTAGGCTTTGGGACTTCGGCCAAGGAGTTCTTCTTGACTTCTCCTGCTCGGGCCTTTTAATTGGCCGGAGCGTCTTCGATTTTCTACTCCCGCTCGGGCTGCAATTGACCCAAGCGTCTTACAATTTCTACTCCTGCTAGGGCTGCGATTGACCCAGCGTCTTCGAATTTCTACTCCCGCTCGGGCTCGCAATTGACCCAGCGTCTTCGAATTTCTACTCCGCTCGGGCTCGCAATTGACCCAAGAGTCTTCTGAATTTCTACTCCTGCTCGGGCCTGCAATTGACCCAAGCGTGGCGCCGTCCCGCCTAATGACTTAGGCTTTGGGACTTCTGGCCAAGGAGTTCTTCTTGACTTCTCCTGCTCGGGCCTTTTAATTGACCGGAACGTCTTCGATTTTCTACTCTTGCTCGGGCCTGCAATTGACCCAGCGTCTTCGAATTTCTACTCCTGCTAGGGCTCGCAATTGACCCAGCGTCTTGAATTTCTACTCCCGCTCGGGCTGCAATTGACCCAGCGTCTTACGAATTTCTACTCCTGCTCGGGCTGCAATTGACCCAAGAGTCTTGCAATTTCTACTCCGCTCGGGCACTGCAATTGACCCAGCGTGGCGCAGTCCCGCCTAATGACTTAGGCTTTGGGACTTCGGCCAGGAGTTCTTCTTGACTTCTCCCGCTCGGGCCTTTTAATTGGCCGGAGCGTCTTCGATTTTCTACTCCTGCTCGGGCTGCAATTGACCCAGCGTCTTACGAATTTCTACTCCTGCTAGGGCTGCAATTGACCCAGCGTCTTACGAATTTCTACTCCTGCTCGGGCTCGCAATTGACCCAGCGTGGTCATGTCCGCCTAATGACTTAGGCTTTGGGACTTCATGCCAAGGAGTTCTTCTTGACTTCTCTTGCTCGGGCCTTTTAATTGACCAGAACGTCTTCTGATTTTCTACTCCTGCTCGGGCCTGCAATTGACCCAAGCGTCTTCTGAATTTCTGCTCCTGCTCGGGCTTGCAATTGACCCAAGCGTTTTCTGATGTTACTCCTGCTCTGGTTTTCACATAACCCGAGCTTGGCACCGTCCCACCTAATGAGTTAGGCTTTGGGACTTCTGGCCGAGAAGTTCTTCTGAAACCATTGTTCTTCATCCTGAACTTACATTATGAATGTTTTTCTTATTCTTACATACATTTGTACTTTTACATATCTCATCTTGGGACGAAATCTTACATTAGCATTTTACAATACAAAGAGATTTACTAGAAATACTTCCCCAGGAGTTGTGCGTTCCACGACCTCTTGACTTCTCGTCCGTCTGGATGAGCTGGCCGGTATGCCCCGCCTTCTATTCCTTGATTCCCCCCTCGAGTCGAGCGAGGTTATCTGCATGGTTTCCTTGGCAGCTACGGCGTAGCAGCTCCTCGCCACCCTTTGGCTCCCTTTCACGACCCCAATGACCCATTTACTCGATACTTAAGGGCTAGATAATGGGTGGATACCACGCGTTGGCTGATCCTCGTGAGCAGCCTCCACTAAAATCGCTCGGTATGCGGTGGCTTCATCTACCACCACGAAATCCAGACATCATGTTCTTCTCGAAGGCTTTGAGCTCATAGTTGTTGCTAGTTTGATGATTCCTAGAGGTACTAGCTTTCCTCCCGAATCCTTTCAAGGAAGTGTTCGATGCGCTCGAGGCTTACTCCTGTTATTCTAAATCTTCGAGTGTGGTTTTGAAAAGAATATCAATCAGAGCTCCCGAGTCAACCGAGTATTCGGTCAACTTCCTTGTTGCTACTGCTGGCTTTTACCACTGGGGCATCTTCGTGAGAGTACTGACACTCCATCCTCATCTTCATCCATCCACATGATGGGCACTGCTGAACCTTGGCCTTCTTGGCGCGGGAGGCGATGAGCAGGACTTCTCGGCCGGCGTGCATATCTGCGATAGTTTTTCGGGCCTGTTGGAACTTAGGCCATCGTTGGTCCACCGAAATTACTCTCGTGGATGGTGGCTCAGTGTATCATTTCGTAGGCTCGGTCACCTTCCTCGGTACGTTGTTCAACTCAGGGTGCCCTCGTCCTACAAACTCATCCAGGTATCGATTCCTAACCAGATCCTCCACCTGGTTTTTCAAATCACGGCATTGTGTTGTGGAGTGGCCGTGGTTACCATGGAAGCAGCGAGCAGCCCTTATCCAGCTTGCCGGTGACTTGGCCATCGGCGTTGGTAGGCTCGGCGGTCCTCGCTCTTGACCACTTGAAGTATCTCTTGAGAGATACCTTCGACTTCGATATCTTGCCTGTAGCGGGGCTCTGTTCCACTACTTGTATTGCCCTATCCTCGGGAAGCTTCTGGTGGGGGTGGCAATGCACGATCACCCTGTTGTGACTCGCCTGAGTCTACTCTGGTGGTTGGTTACGGGGTATGTGGCCATCATGGCCTCTGTATTCTCTGTGATCCGGCACGGAGACCTGCGAGGTGGTTGGGGGACCATCCGCGGTGGGGAACTCTACGATACGGGTTGTCTGAGGCTGCCGGTCCCTTGCGCCTTTGGAACTTGTGTCCTCAGGCGGGACCCCTTTCTCCTTCCTTCTTGCTCCGTTGACTTGTTCATTCCTCGGTTTGGCGACCTTTTCTTCTTGATTACCATGTCCGGTTTTACTTGTTCGATGCAGCGTCCGAATACTGAGCGGATCGAAGGACTCCATGGGTTATACCATGGTCTCCCAGTCCGAACACCCTCTTTTAATCCCTTAGAGCTTGGGGATGGTTGAGCGCACCAAGATCTGGGACCGATCTATGGTATCTTTTGATAAACTCCGGAGGGACTCTCCTTCTTTCGCCTCACTCGGACGACTCCATCATGTCATCCTCGGGGTCACCGCGCCCGAAATTATTCTGCGAACTCCCTGCACATTTGTTCAAAGCTCAAAATGCTTCCCGGTGGAGTCTGCGGTACCATTCTCTCGCCCTTCCCTCAAGAGTGGCGGGAAGGCCCTGCATCTGTCTGTCTTGGCGGACCTTGCACCCCTGTCATGTCGTTGAACCGCTCTATATGTACTAATGGATCACTCTTTCCGAATATTTCGGTCAGGAAGCGAAAGTCACGATGGGATCGTGACACCCGTGATCTCAGGAGAGTGGAGATTCGTTGTCCGACATTATTCGCCGACTTGGACTCTTTCGGTTCCCAGAAGATCTTCCACAACTTGTGCCAACTGCGTACCTCTCCCTCCGACTCCTCACTTGCGAGAGGTTGGGGCATCTCCTGCAAATGTTGACGAGACCCCTTTCCTCCATGTTTGTTTCTTCTCTCACTGCAACATTCGGTTGCCAGAGGTCTTTGGGCTTCATCTCCGCATTTTCCAGAACATGAGCATTCCTCAGTTGGACTCGGGACATCGTTACATGCTTTTCTCTGTCCTTCCACAGAATTCTTATAGCGAGGAGGTCATAGCTTCGATCTGTTTTCCATCCGATCCATTCTTTCCTGGATCTCACTATTACGGGCCTCGTTGGCCACTTCTCTCAAAGTTACTGGATTCTTGGGACTTACTCCTCTTGGTTGTTTCCCTCATCGTTGTGTTGTGTGTCTTGAATGTATTAGGAAATCGGGCTTTTGTGCCAATCCACGAGCAGGCGCCAAAATGTTGATCGCGGTTTTCCGCGTGCCTCAGCGATGTTTGAACCTTCCAGCTGTGCCTCCAAGCAGCTCGGCGGGACTGTTCAAGCCTTACGCTCGCGGCTCAAACAATGCCTCAAGCTGCTCGGCGGGACTGTTCAAGCCTTACGCTCACGGCTCAAGCGATGCCTCGATCCTTACGCTCGCGACAAGCTCGAGCGGGATTGCCCTTCATCCTGTTCACTGTCTTCTTGAGCGGTGATCTCCGGACTGTACTCACTGAAAATCGGGTCGGGGTCGCCGGGCGTGTCCGTGAAACCCTCCGACACTCAAGTCGATGTCGGGTTTATCTTTTGGTATCTCCCTTAGTGAGGAGGCCGGAAAGATGAAAGGGTATTATTTCGCCCTTTTTGATAAGTATGGTATTTTTCGGAGAATCAAATGAGAGAGATTTGAAAAGGAAGAACACGTGAATTGAAAATCTAACCCTTATAACGTTCCCTTCGTTTCCTTTTATACTCCATTTTTCCGCTCTTTTCCTTTCCAGTACGTCCACTCCACGCTAGTGGTATCTGAGTCCCTCCGACAGTAGGGTTTAGCGGAATATTCCCTATGGATGAGCGGCTGTCCCCTTAACCCGATTCACGTGGCCACATCACCATGTCGGGCAAGTGCGCAAGGAATGATGACGCCTTGGAGGCACGTGCCCGCCACCGACAACAGTATCACCACTCCACCATGTGGGACCCTTGTCAGACATCAAAAGGTGTGCGAGGATTACGAGAAAGCGGGTCGGATCTTGCCCAGTTGTGCTCGTGGAACTCTGCGGCGGGAGAGATGTGCTTCGGCTCTCGACCTTGACCGGCTTTGACTCGAGGGACGACCTCGAGCGAGCAAGGAGTGCTCGGGGATCGACCTTGACCATCTTTGACCTGAGGGGCGACCTCGAGCAAGTAGGAGTGCTTAGCTCTCGACCTTGACCAGCTTTGACCTGAGGGGCTGCTCGGGCTAGGCTGTCCTCGGGGTGTATTGCTCGAGCTGGAAGGGCTTCGAGGGGCCTGTCTGATATTTACCACACTTATGCTCCTAGTTCACGAGCTCCTACATATTCAACATCATCAATCTGCAAGAACATACATAACTTTAATCGATATATTCATATTAATTCTTAAAAGAGACAAATGAAAGAGGTGACAATATACTTGTAAACGGAGGGCGTCCATTTCAGCCCGGAAAGGTACAACGGGACAAGAACCAGAACCAATTTTTGCTACGATACCAGTTTTGACAAGTGGGTATGTATAAGTGATTCCAAGTTTGTCAAGTTAACTGCAAATGAGAGCACTTGTGCTTGCTCTTAAATCGAAGTTCTGGGCTTTCATGAATTTGTCTCCTTATACAGATCAACCAATCTTTATCTCGTTCAGCTTCTATTAAAAGTTGATCTGCGAAAGCTTCAACAAAACTGTACGGACCTGCTGTGCTATGACCTGTAAGTGAAAGAAGCAAAATAAACAGCAAAGGGGCGATCAAAGGAAAACCCATTTTTAAGTAGTTGAAAATGAAGCAAGGATTGGATTTCTGCGAGTGCTGGTGCTAAAGGAAAAAAATTTGTATCTGTTGACTTGCCAATAAATAGTTGACATTAGCTTTTGTGGACCAACCATAAAACGAAAGAAAAAGGGTGATGGTTGCAAAACTACTAAAAAAATTCTTGCACATGTTCTGATAATAAAGAAGGAAGTGGTCATCAGAATACAAGCATTACTAAAAATTCTAGTCCTCCTTCAAGTAAAAAATACAAGATGTTTTAGTGATCATGATACGAATCTTATCCACTCCAACACTTGTGAACTTTGTTTTTGTGGGCAATTAAAAAATCCACACTTCCATGCATTCACAATATTACAAAGTTAAAATGTTTTGAGAACAGGGATTAAAATTTTCCATTTCTTACAAAATTTACTGTACAATGAAATGTTGGTGCTCATTCAGATATGTTTCTGCAAAATTAGTGAGTAATGCCGCTCCAATTGGCAGAACATCCTCATCAAGAAAGAAGTGAGGGGAGTGTGGAGAGTGAATTGATCCCTTTTCCTCGTTTCTAATTCCAATGCTAAGCATGACTCCAGGGATCAGTTGCTGATAAAAGGCAAAGTCCTCCCCGGCCATAACCTTCTTGGCCACCCTAACATTCTCGGAACCAAGCAAAAATTTGCCAACCCTCTCAACAAGCAGATGCAAGCTATCATCATTCACAGTAGCAGGATATGGTGGGTGCTCTTCCTCTTTCAGGTCAATAAATGCATTACATCTGTGTACAGCAGCCTGCTGTTTCACAACCTACGAGAAAAAACTACGTACGGTTATTAAGGACTGCCAACATAACTTCGTCTTTCAGTTCAATATTATTTATGAAGTATAGCTATTAAAAGAGTTCAATTTATGATGATGAACTTTTATGAACTGAAAATGACAAAGGCGACAATGAAGCACCAAGTATTTCCAAAAGTACTACCTGAAGTCCTGAACTGAAGACTTAATTAATAACTGAATTGTGAACTCCTAATAATTTTACTACAGAAAATAACATGACACGACACCCAGAAAAATTACTAGCATGTTCCTATTCAACACAAAGAACAAAGTGAGCACTGTGATTCCTTCTCTCGAGCCAAAATGAGAAATTAAGTTAATGTTGTGTACCTCCTTCAACCTTTTCTGGAGTTGATACAAGCCCTCAGTTGTAAGACTCCTCAAAGTGCCTCCAAATTCAACAAATGATGGAATTATATTAAATGCAGTGCCCCCTCTAACATAAGTAACAGACAATACCTTCAGCCAACAACAAAATACTAGTATTAAGTCACACAGAATGATATATTCACTTCAAGTCTTTCTATGCATTCATTTTTGAGGTTAAAACTCCTGTAAAAATTATTAAAAGTGAAATGGAGAATTCTTCATGCTTTCGATGGAAAACGTTCACAGGGTTCAAAATAAATGGATAAAAGGAGACTGAGACATACTAGACTTAGGAGGGGATCGACTTCTCTTGAAATAAGTTGCTGCAATGCCAATATTATAGATGAAGCAGTAAGTATAGGATCGATTGTTGAATGGGGCATTGCAGCATGTCCACCTCTTCCCTCTAATTTAACGTGAAAAACGCATGTAGCAGCCAAGTGTGGCCCAGAAATGGATGCTATGCTTCCTGTAGGTATTCCTATGTCAATATGCATTCCAAATATTGCTTCAGAGTCACCAAGAGCACCTTCTTTTATCATGTGAAACGCACCTGCCCCTCCCTCCTCGGCAGGTTGGAAAAGAATTCTCACAGTTCCCTTTCAATACATCAAGTAAAATTGTGCAAATTAAATCAGATTGATAAAAAAATTCCAAATAAATATGTCTGAAAACATTAAGGGAAGGATGAAGCCAGACGCAAAATAGCTTGAAAGGGATGGGGAAACATATCATCAAACATATGCACAATAGACACAATTTATTCGTGGGTACTGGGAGATGAACAGATTAGCTAAAGTATACCACCTAAACCCCACAACTCAGTCATGTATGCAAAATCATGATCAAAGTAAATATAAATAAACTCAAGACGACCTTCCTTAAATGTTATCAATAACAGATAGTTAATTAAACTTAGCTACATTTAGGACAAAAATAGATTTGCTCCATTAAGAAATTCTGTTCCGATTTCGTAATACATGGTTTTTGCCAAATCTTTCCTTGTTGTTTCCATTATAAACAGAGCTAGGGGCATTCAGAATTATCAAGCAGTCTTTGAAACTATTACTTGTAGTAGATTCTTTTAAGTACCACAAGTTAGTGATGACAGTTGAAGGAATCATCTAGCACCCAATAAATTCAAAGATGTGTCAATCCGAGGTAGTTAGCACTATCCCGTTCTTGAATAAAATGGACCTAAATCATATAAGTACTCATCAGCAACAGTCATTTTAATTAACTATATCAGAACAAAATTCTTGAAGAAAAAAACTCCTTACTTGGAAAATATCAGCAACACTGAAATAAACACTCAACTTAGAAAACCCCTAATTAGAAATATTTGGAACAGTCAAATAAACACTCAACCAACCTTAAGTTTATCTTTACGTTGATGAAGCAACTTGGCAGCCCCAAGAAGCATGGTGGCGTGGGCATCATGTCCACATGCGTGCATTTTGCCATCAATTTTGCTCTTATGCTCCCATTCCACGAGCTCCTAATCATCAGCAATAACATAGTCACTCTCCATATATTCATTCATTGATATCAATTCAGTCAATTAAAGACAGTGCCATGCTTACTTGCAAAGGGAGGGCATCCATGTCAGCTCTCAACACGACGACAGGGCGAGAACCAGAGCCAATCTGTGCTACAATGCCCGTTTTGGCAACTGGATATGTATAATTGATTCCAAGTTTATCGAGTTCTCTGCGAATGAGGGCACTTGTGTTGTGTTCTTCGAATGGCAGTTCTGGGTTTTCATGGATTTGTCTTCTTACAGAGACTAGCCAATCCTTATCTTGTTGAGCTGATATCATAACTTGATTTATAAGTAGTTCATCAACTGCTGTGGTCGTACTGAGATAAGTGATCGGTAGTAGAAGAAGCAAATAGGCAATCGCCATCTCAATAACAATCCGTTGGCTCAGAATCCCGTAATTATTTATGCGCTGCATATTTAAATCTACTCAGGCAGCCTAGGATCAGGATTCGTTATTTCTCCTGACCTAATCACGTTTGGAGTAAATAACTGTGATTACGACCGATGCCCGTGATACTTTTAAAATTATTTTAATAGTCTAACAACAGAATTTGACGAAAATTTCATGAATGCCTTCAAAATTCTCAAATAAATTTACTAAAACATCCTCAAAGTAAAATGACTAAATGAATTACGCAACTCTCAGATGACTTGGATGACCTGCATGACAACACGACCTTTATGACATACACGATCAATTACAAGATTCAATCAACTTACAAAACTACATAACGTACATGATATACTCATCATAGAAGAAAATACATGATATTACTCGAAATATTTTTACTTTAAACACGTTCTGTGAAATATCTTATTTTTTTAAAAAAAAATTAAACAACCTACATTACATATATTTTGACATATAAGAAAAAGTAATGAAAAATAGAAAATAAAACATTATAATATGAGGGAAATATCTATATTTTTCTAATAAATATAAAACTTAAAAACCCAACACCATTAACATTCTTTATTAGGTTGTTTATTAAGTAATTCAACTGGTTTCTATTGAAAAAGTATGGGAGTTAAAAATGTAAATAAATAGTTATATTTGTAAAAGAGATTTTGAAAAATTTTAAGAGGTTTTGAGATATTTTTAAAGATTTTGTTGACACTAAATTTTATAGAAGATGATGAGATCAACTTTCACACTGATGCTACCTTGGAAGTCATTTATTGATTCTTGCAAGAGCAAAGAAATCGTAACGGGTGTTGAAGTTATTTTTGATGAAAGCCTTTTGATGCTTAAGATAGAGATCAAGGGCCACCGAAGATAACAATTCAAAAATCTAAAAGAGAGAGAAAGAGAGCTCTTTAGTTATGTGTTCTTGTTTCAAAATCAAGATATCTTACTGTAAGAGTGGCATAGTCTTTTATAATAGGACCTCTCCAATTTTATATCGGACTCGAGATGACACATGTATGGACAATTCATAATCATATTTAGACATTATTGTCAAGATCATTATAGCATTAGGACTTCTTACCTGACCTAAGTGATCAGTTAATTATGACATAACAATCAATCCTCTAGTTTATTTGTCCTATGCTCTAAGGGGCAAGTAAACTAATTCGTCTTCAACATAACTAGCTAAAATAATAAACTTTATTATTGTAAAGAATCTAGAAAGAGAATAACCAACGAGAAAAGTCCAAAGTCGTGAGATTTGAAATATGTGAGTATTAATATGAAATGACATAGACACGTTTTGTCGATCTGACAACTTGTACTAATAAGACACGTGTAAAAATCTAAAATATGCTTTTACAATTGAACGGTCATGGAAAAATGAAGGCAAAACACTAGGAAACGCCGATAAAGTTTAAAATTGAACTGCCTATATTAGGGAATCAAGCATAAAATAGAAATAAACCATGCAACTTCCATTTTAACAAGGCATGGCCTGCTATTACATCAACAAGTTGATCAATTTTATGGAGTGGGTATCTATCTTTAGGACAAGCTCGGATTAAATCGGTGAAGTCAATGCACATGCAAACAATTTAACGCTCTAAAAGAAGTTTTGATTTCCCTTCCTCGTTTGCTATTTGCTTCGTTTCCTACAAAAACTGAACTTCCATCTCCTGTTAACAACCCGGGTGAGCCACTTACTATGGAAGTGGATCCCTATAAGTTCGTAATTAAAGGTCTTTTCACAATAATGTTATCTCGAGCCCATCTTCCTCACTTCCTTAATGAACTTCACGGATAAAACCAACTGTCAGAAGTTTATTTACTTCTTCTTGAATAACATGATATTGATCCTAATTAAATGTTCGACGACGTTGAACAACTGGCCTGAAGCTCAGGTCAATTGATAACTCATCACTTATTACCTTCAGGTCAAATCCCAAGCATATCAATCTTTGATCTTAATCTTTTTTTTGTTTGGTCATGCTTGAATAGAAAAATATATCTGATCTCTTCAGTCAACTTCGTATTCTTAAGTTTCTTATCATGTTGGAGATCAACGAAGTCGTCATTGACTACAAGACTATACTATATAAGTAATTTCTATGATGAGGTAGGGGAAATGCAATACGTTTATTTTGAGGATGTTACATAACAGCTTCGAGCAATCTTTTGGTTTTTGAACATCAACCCTATGCCTCTTCAGTTGGAAAATTGAGTTTAAGATAGTATATTTATTGGGATTATGTGCTCTTATAAACATATTGATTTTCTGATTAATAAGATATTTCAAGTATTTATTCAGATATCTTGAATTGCATTAATATTTTGAGTAATGTCCATTTAATTATATTATATGTATTCATGCGATCACTATCTGAATTCGCAGAAGATATAAATACAAGTTATCTTATGATTAAATAAAATAAGTTCGCAGTTGATAAATAAAGTTGGGCACTTTATTTAGGTATAGACTGTAATAAATTCATTGAGTGATTTGTCTTAATCATGTATGGATTTATTGATGTAGTATGTCTACATTAAACTGGATCACATATGAAATTTAATTAACCTAGTAATAACTGTCAGACTTATTAAATCTCATAGGCATTGATTTACTGTAATTTTAATCTTGAGTTAGTTATGATTTCATGATTGTAGTTGTTATTTCATTTGAGTTACCAATGGGCATGATATACACATGTAGTCTAGATTACCCGGTATCTTGGTGAGAGCAATTACAAGTATTGAAATTATAGATTAATAATAAAGAATTTGTACGACACATCTCTTGATGGGTTTTCAGTACTTGATCATAGAATTCTCTGGCCAGAGTGTCTCAACATAAATAAGAATGTTGAAAATGATCATTAGAGAAAACCAGTAAGTATCAAGGAACAAGATGTAATTAAATTGATTGGACTAATTTAAATTAACGATGTGGTACTTGGACGAATTATATTCGAGCATACAATTATGGAGGTCAGTTCCAATCTTATAGTGGAGTAGAATTGGAATTAAATAATTATATTTGTTTAATTACAAATTTAATTATTGTAGCCACTATTGTATGTTCCCAAATGATCCTTGGGTTATCTCATTTAATTGACAACATCATCACTAGACCCAAAAGGAAGAAAAACTGGCATATTAGATGAAAATCATAATTATAATATTTGTTAAGGCCTAGTATGTTATATTCAAGTGTAAATGGGGGCTTATAATATTTTACAAGGTGGTCTCCTAGTTAGTTACAAATTCTTTTCACTTTTACGTAAGTGGAGAGATAGTTAAAAGAAGAATTCTATTTTAAATAGAAATCCTAATCCTCACATACAAGGACTTTTCATAAGATATTATAAAAGGGGCATTATTCTCTTGAGAAAAAAGAGAGAAAAGAATCCCAGGATTTTAAGAAAAATACAAAAGACATCTAAGAAAAGCCAGTTGCAATTGGGGAGTGGTGAAATAGATGCCCACACGTCCAGTGTTGATCAAACTTGAGTCATAGCCTGGAAGATCGTTTGGAGACGGATCTACAACTCTCAATTGTTCATCTTCTCAAAACATCAAGGTATGAATTTCTAGATTACTTAATTCTTATATGTTGTATGAGATCGGTCCTAAAAGGTTTTAATTAAAAAATTAAAAAATCTAGTTTTATTCCCTTTAATTGGTATCAGAGCCATCTCATAATAATAATAATAAGAATTTTGTAGGAAATTTATCTTATTAATTATGTATTAGAGTGGCACAATTTATTTAGATTTATATTATTTATTAATATATAAATAAAGCATGCTTGGATTGTCTCAATTTATGGCTAGAAATTTGTTTGTATTTTTGTTTTGGATTTGTAATAAAATGGGTGGTCTATTATCACTATATTTTCCTTTTGATTTAATTTTATGTTTTAAAATTTTTGTAAGTCATCGAGGATTGTAATCTATATCGTAGCAGGCTCGTGCGCGCAGCAGCAGCTGCAATAGCAGGTAGCACAAGTGGCTCACGCAGGCTGCAGCTCACACGAACAGCAGCAACTGGAGCAGCAGACAGCAGGCTTACGCGGCAGCAGCAGCAGCTGGAGCAGTGGGCAGCAGGCTTGCGCAGCTCTCGCTGCAGCAGTAGCTATTCTGGCCTTACAGCGGTGAGTTCTCACCGGAGAAGACAGTGAACGGCAGTTGCTGCGTTTGTTGATGGCAGCGGAAAAGAAAAATGCAGTATTAGAGTTTTGAGTGGTAAATATCATTCAGGTCCTTATGGTTCTATATATTTTTGTTTGGGTAAAATTAGTATACTATTATACATTTAAGTACAGAAACGATTTTTGGGCTTGGTAAATCCTAGTTTTAAGTTTATTTTTGGTCCAAAATTTTTTACTTAAAATTTTATTTTATTTTCTTTAAAATTAAAAATTTGGACCAATAATAAATTTAAAGCCCATATTAGCTAAGGCTATCAACAAAGATAATCCAAGAGAAGAAGATATTGACATAAAGCTCAATGAAGATTAGGCTTAGGGTTAATATTTTTTATTAGGAAAACCATAAATTGAGATTATTTAATTTTCTATATGTTATGTTTTGGATGTGAACATGCCATGATAATATGTCATATAGAATAGGTAGTGCCACTCTATGCATAATAATATATGTCATTCATATAACATGAATTCATGTATATTATTTGAAATTTGCAAATGCTTAATAATATAAGATATCACTTAGATAATATTATAGGAAGCATGCAATTAGCAATATATGTATATTTTAAATGGAAAAACCAAATTTAAAATATTGAGTGGGAGAGGGAAAATTCAAGATAATTTTTCCACGGGCTCCATTGTTAGTTCAATAATAAAATTATATATATATCTCGACTTCATGATACAGTGATGTTCCCTACGGAGGGTATATATATTACACATTTTTTTTGATGAACTTATTTAAAGATAAAATCGAAATATTTTTCAATCTGTTGATCACCCTAACGGTGACTACATGATATGAGAAATACGTAGATTAAAACAATGGTTATACACTCAACAAAATTTGTTATTAACCTTCCCAACGAAGCTCTGTTAAAAGAATTTTGGCCCTAAAAGATAACGATAATTATTTATCATGTTACTATATGAAAAGTAAATAATCTAATGGTTAATTGGGTCTGGTAAGTGGCGGCATGACTTCCCTAATGGATAGCTTGCTAAAGCGGTACTAGATTATTGTTACAATAAAATAAAATGCATTTATGGTTTTCTACATTTTTAGAATTTTATTGTGAATGTTATATCAATGTATTTATGCATGTATGTTTTATTTTTCAGAAAATGTCTTCCATCAACCCACTATTAATCATCCTGGTTAAAAATGAACTTACTGGTGAAAATTACTTAGATTGGAAACACAATCTATTTAATATTCTCACTGCTAAAGACTACAAATATGTTCTGACCCAGCAATGCCCTCCAGTACCAACGTTATACGATTATAGAAATCAAAAAGAGTTTTATGCGAAATGGTGCGAGGCTAACAAAATGGCTAAGCGCTATATATTGGCTTCTATTTCTATGGAACTGCATAACAAACTTCGGAGCATGGAAACAGCCACTGAAATATTGGCTAGTCTCCATCAGATGTTTGGGCAGAATACTGATTCTGCCAGAGAAGCAGCGTTAAAAATGTCACTGACCAAGATGGAAGAGGGTACAAGAGTTCGTGATCATGTCCTCAAAATGATGGACTATTTAAATGAAGTTGAGATTCATGGTGTTAAGATCAATGATAAAACAAATATCAACATGGTGATTGAATCTTTACCTGATACATTTAGAGAGTTTAAGGTCAGCTATATCTTAAGCAATAGAGATATGGCCTTAGTTCAATTGATGTACGAACTACATGCTATAGAAGAATATTATCATAGCAAAGAACTTCCTAAACAAGAATTCTCTTTAAAGCCTAAGTCCAAAGACAAGGGTAGGCAAAAGAGAATTGACACAAGGAACCTGTCTACCAGAAAAGATGGCAAGTCAAAAGATAAGTGCTTCAAGTGTGGACAGAAGGGTCATCGGAAGAAAGATTGTCCTAAGATTATTAAAATCAAGTATAGGAAATTTTTAAGCTTCCTAATTAGTTCAGTTTTTATTGATTAATGCAATAGTGAATTCTGAGCTAACTAATTTTATTTGTAAATATTTATTTGGTTTTCAAGAAACCAAGAGATTAAGTGAAGAAAGCTTTAAACTAGATCAATTTATATCAGCTGAGAAGACTAGATCAATTTATGAGACTTTAAGTTTTGATATTTGTCTTTGTATTCCAAATATTAGAGGAATTTAATTTCAGTGGCTTGTTTTTTAATAAACAGAAGCACACTGTTATTTTTTAATCCTCTGCTAATAACTCATTTTTGTACTTTACAAAGACAATTAATATCATATAAGTCTATTGATCTGTTCAAAGCAAGATATAATGATAAAAGTATATTATTTATCTAAGAAAAGAAATGTTTTTCCAAAACCAATGGCACCTCTAGTATTTATACTTAAATCATATAAACTATAATAAGATTTCATGAGAATGATTAATAATAGGTCTTTCTTGACCTATTGAGGTTGATCATTAATACTCTACAAATCTTATTTAGAAGAGTAATATGACAAGGTAGCTCATTTTGAGCTAAAAGAAAGCGTAATATTGTATTGCATGGAATTAGTGCATACAAATGCATGCGGGCTAATTAGTTTACATGTAAGTAGAGGTTATGAGTATTTTATCAATCTAATTGATAAATATTCATCGCATTTATGTTTGTCTAAATGCATCATGATTCCGTGGCTTTTGAAATTCAAAAGAGTACATGGATAAGACAAAGAAGCAATTAGACAAGAACATAAAAGAGCTTCGATCTCATTGAAGTAAAGAATATCTCTCTAGAGAATTCAAAGTCCATTTGGTTGTAAAATGGGATAAACTCCCATTTATAATGAACATTGTCACATAATAGTGTCATTATATAGAGAAACAAGATTCTTTTGGATAAAACAAGATATATGCTTAGTGATTTATCATTTACCTTTTTTTATTCTAGATACCAGTATTTGAAACTGCATAGACTATTGAACTTAGTTTTATCTATATCGGTGCCTATTACTCCATGGAATTATGGATATGTCACAAACTTAATTTGTGACACATCTATAGTTGAAGATTCACTAGTATTTATACTAAAATTATAGGCAGAAAAGATGGATTCATGTTCAAAAGTATACATGTTTTAGGTATTCTAAAGGAATAAAAGAAAGTCTAAAAATTAGATCTTAAGACAGGAATGTATTTGTAAACATACACTATACTTTCCTTAAGGAAGACTATGTAAATGACTTATAACCTAAGAATAAAGGTAAAACTAGAGAAATCATAAAGAGATCATATTGATGCTTAGTTTTCTATAATAAACATAGAAAAAAGTAAGAATGATTAACAAAGGATTATCCCCAAACAAATCATCACTTTTAGAACCTCATCGTAGTGGGATGGTAATTAGATTACCAAACAAGATACATATTATTGAGAGAAACCTATACGGCTATCTTAGATGAACATGTATAAAATTCCACTAGATACAATGAGGCTCTAATAGATAGTGATGTTGAACATTAGAAAAAGGTTATGAATCAAGAAATGAAATCCATGTATTCCAATAAAATCTAGGAACTTATAGAAACACCAAATGGGGTAAAACCCATTGGATGCAAGTAGATATATAAGAGGAAAAAATGAGTAAACAGAAGGATGGAAACATTTAAAGCAAGATTAGTAGCCAAAGGGTTCACTCAAAAAGAGGGAATCGATTATGAGGAAACATTGTCTCTGGTTGCTATGCTTAAATCCATCAGAATTCTACTCTCTATTGCTGCAATGCTAGATTATAAAATTTGGCAAATGAATGTCAAGACGGCTTTTCTTAATGGGCATCTTAAAGAAGACATCTTTATACAGCAACCAGATGGATTCATACAAAAAGGCCAAGAACACTTGGTATGCAAATTGCAGCGATCCATCTATGGATTGAAGCAAGCATCCCGTCGTGAAACATTAGATTTGATCAAGCGATGAAATCGTTTGGATTCATTCAGAATATTGATAAACCATATGTGTATAAGAAAATTCAGGAAAAATCTGTAGCCTTCCTAATTCTTTATATAGATGATATTCTTCTTATCCGAAACGATGTAGGAATATTGACTACTATAAAGAGTTGGCTAGCAAAACAGTTTGATATGAAATATCTGGGAGAAGCTAGTTATATTCTTGGTATCAAGTTGCTATGAGACCGGAAGAATAAAATGATAGCTTTGTCTTAAGTGGTCTATATCGATAAGATATTGGCTAGATTTAGCATGGTAAATTCTAAGATTGGTTTGTTACCATTCAGATATGGAATTTTATCTTCTAAGGATCAATCACCTAAAATTTCTGAGGAGATAGAGAAAATGAGACGAGTTCCCTACGCGGAAGCTGTGGGAAGTCTCATGTATGCCATGCTTTGCACTAGACCAGACATATGTTTTGTGGTTAGGATGGTTAGCAGATATCAATCTAATCCTGGACCTGAACACTAGACTGTTGTCAAACATATAATGAAGTATCTGAAAAGAAACTAAAGATTATATGCTTGTGTATTCTGGTGATGAACATACTCTAGTGGGTTATACTGATTCTAACTTTATGACAGATAATGATTCTGAAAAGTCCACTTCTGGCTATGTGTTTACATTAGGAAGTGGAGCCATTAGTTAGAGAAGTGTGAAAAAATTATGTATCACTGACTCCACAACAGAAGCTTAATATGTGGCTGCATCTTAGGCTGCAATTGAATCTTATTTCTTATTCTTAAATATTAAGAGATTTCTTAAGTACTAAATGGACCAACACAAAGCAACTATTAACTCCAGATTTTTTTTCATTTTTTTCTTAACAATTCTTATAGCATACACATCATCTCTTGGTGGTCCACTATCTTAACATCATTTACAAAATTAGTAAGCTTCTATACTTTTTTAGCTTTACATTTTATTGAACCATAATAAAGATTTTCACTTCTCAAACCACATCTTTAACAAATTAAGGGGATTATGCACAATCTTCCTTTTCCAAAGACTAGTAGTTGTTGGAATGAGCTTTCTAGCTATTCTCCACATGAAGATCTTAACTTTTTACAATAACTCATTAAACCAACTAACATTCTATTGGCTTTGAGGGCTGTATAGGCTATAAGGATTATTAGGTTACTTTACATTTAGTGTAAGTTGATATCCTTGCATAACAGAATATTGTCCTCTTCATTATAGTGCCATAAATACTTGTCTCATTACAGAGTCCTTGGAAGATGAATCTACAAGATCTTGTCAGTTTCTTCCTTCATAAAATAATATTGAATCTCTTATTCATTTTAATATTGGTTTTCATTAATAAATTCAACAACCACTACGTAAGAACCCATTGTTAGGGTTGAGAAAGGTTTGAATGTTTCAAATTTTTGTAACCAATTGCTCCTGTAGATGTACATATAATTTTCAGACTCTGTCTATACCTAAATCTTTTATGTAGAATTTGTCTTCTATATAAAATGCTTCTCTATATAAAAGATGGATTTGAATATAGTTTTTCCTCTATAAAATTGGAATGCTTAAAATACTTTGCCTTAAAAAATCGTGATATTAATGATTCTGGATGCTAGATAATTCTCCACCCATATTTTACAACCAAGGTTTGTTGAAACTAGAAAAATCTCAGAATTCAGCCATCCTCTTATCTTTGAATGACAATTTTTTCCTATTTGGCTCAATGAATACTTTTACAATATGTTTTTTACCCCTATTAAAATCTAGCTTTAATTTTTTTTAATGTCTTTATAGAGGCTTAAAGAAAGCTTGAAGACACACATTGCATATATCGAGTAGCTTGGGCCATTACATTAATGAGAACTTCTCTACCCTACTTAAGAGGAGCTTGCTTTGCTAACTTGAGATCTTGCTCAATCCTCTCAAGTTGATATCAATGAAGTAGTTGACTTTTTTCCTCCCCACCATAGATGGTAAGCCAAGGTATTTCTCATGCTTTGAAGCTATTTTTAGTTCAAAAATGCCCTTATATATTGCTACTGAATAATAAGGAGGATTTCTTATACTTAAACATCTAGCCTAATGCTGAAACATAATAGTCAAAGATGCTTTTCAAATCTCTGCAGGCTTTACTTGTTGCTGTTGTAAACACTAAGCTTTCATCTGTAAATAGTAATCGTGTAATTGATAGGTTACAACTAAACTTCAAGCCATGAATGATTTGATTTCTCTCAACCTATACAAAAAGATTAAAGAAAGCTTCAGCACATAAAAGAAATATATATGGTGATAATGAGCAACCCTGCTTGAAGCCTCTATGAGGTTAAATTAAACCCTTTGGTACAACATTTATCAACAATGAAAATAAGGCAGTAGTGAAGCATTTTATAGTCAAATCAATCGAATTGGGAGAGAAATCTAACTTTTCTACATTACAACTAAAAAATATCAATTATACCCAATCGTATATTTTTCTGATATCTAGTTTTAGAGCTACCAAGCCATTTTTCTTCCCCTAACTCTGCCTTATCTTATTAAGACATCCATATCCAATGATTATGTTTTTTGTAATAAGTCTATTTAGGATAAAAGCTCTTTGTTTGGAGTATAAATTTTATTTAGAATGTGCTTGAGTCTATTAGCCATTGCTTTTGTAATAATTCAATAAATAACATTACAAAGGCTTATTGGTCAAAATTCAAGCACTTACATAGGCTTCTTGACTATTAGAATTAAAGCAATATATGTATGAATGACAGGTGCTAGATTACCTTTCTCATTTAGGATAAGCAGATAAGTGGTTATAACTCCTTTTGTCACTAATTTCTAGTACTTTTAAAAAAAAGTAGTTGGCAAGCCATTGGTCTAAGGGCTTTTGTAAGGCAAAATTGTGCTAGTGGTTCTATAACTTCTTCTTCTATAAAGAGTTATCTAGCCATTTAGGTGATTATTCATCTCTTTGTTCACTTTAACTTCAATATCTCTAAGGGCTATGTTTGGGTAATATCGGGCAGGTCTCCTCGAGGCCCTTCTAGCTCGAATAAAATACCCCGAGGTCAACCCAGCTCGAGCAGAAGTCCTGACCACTGGCACGAAGACGATCTCACTAGACGTCAAAGCTGGTCAAGGTCGAGCCATTTAGAGCTGTCCGAACTCCGAGCTCTCTCGCCTGCTCGAGGTCATCAGGCCCGATCAAGGTTGGACGAGGACGAAGAGCTCGAAGGCCGATCGAGACCCGAGCTCTCCTTTCTGCTCGATGCAGTCAAGTTCTCGAGCATAACTGGGCTACGTCAGTCGCAAGACAGATGGAACGTGAGACCCGGCTTAGGACAGTCCGATCCATTTCCTCAGAATCCAGCACAACTTACGATGTCTGACCAGGGCCCCACATGGTATGGTGGTGGCACTGTTGCCGATGGCCGGCACATGCCCCCACAGTGTCATCATTCCTTGCGCGCATACCCGACATGATGATCTGGCCATGTGAACCAAGTTAAGGAGATAGTCGCGCATCCCCAGGGAATATTACGCTAATCCCGGCTGTCAGAGGGGCCCAGACACCACCGACGCAGGAACGGATGCTCTCGGAGGGAAAAGGCGGGAAAAATAGAGGATAAAAGGAAACGAACAGGTAAATTACGGAGGTTCTGAAAATTCACACAGGTTCTTCCTATCTTTGCTTCCCTTTAGACTAAATTCTCTGAAAATTCTATTATTCAGAAAGGAAGGCTAAGATACCCCTTTCATTCTTCCGGTCTCTCTAACTAAGAGGAATACTAAAAAGAACAACCCGATCACTGACTTGAGCATCGGAGGGCTTTCGTCGGAACAACACCCGGCGACCCTGATCTTGTTTTCTGTGAGTACAAGTCAGGGAGACTTCCGCTCTTGGAAAAGACAGAGGGGTTAGAATTGGGAGGTAACACTGTTTGAAGGGACGCGGGAAAACAGCATCAACATTAGCCTGATTTCCCAACACGTTCAGGACACACAACGCAACGATGAGAGGAAACACCCGAAGGGGTGTGAGTCCAGAGGAATCGGTGACTTTGAGAGAAGTGGCCAACGAGGCTCAGAATAGGGAGATCCAAGACAGAATGGATCGGATGGAGAAACAAATGGAGACTCTGACCTCCATACTACAAGAACTCAGGGACGAACAGAGGAAAGCATGTAATGACGTCCCTGAATCCAGCCGTGGGAACGCTCCCATTCGAGAGAATTTGAGAGATGAAGCCCAAAGACCTAGGGAACCAAACATTGTCTTGAGGGAGGAGACAAACATAGAGGAAAGAGGGTCTCGTCAGCACTTGCAGGATACAGCCCCAACCTCCCGTGAGGAGGAGCTGGAGGGGGAGGTGCGTAGGTTGGCACAAGTTGTGGAGGATCTCTGGGGAAACGGAAAGAGCCCAAGCTGGCAAATAATGCTGGACAACGAATCCCCACTCTCAACGGAGATCATGGGTGTCACGATCCCATGAGACTTCCGCTTCCCAGATCTGAAAATTTTGGAAAAAAGCGATCCGCTGGTGCATATAGAGCGATTTAACGACATGACAGGAGTGCAAGGTTTGTCGGCAGCACAGAGGTGCAGAGCCTTCCTACTTACTCTTGAGGGAAGGGCAAGAGAATGGTACCGCAGGCTCCCACGGGGAAGCATCCTGAGCTTTGAACAGATGTGTAGGGAGTTTGCAGAGCAATTTTGGGGCGCAGTGACCCCCGAGGATGATATGATGGTGCTGTCAGAAGTAAGACAAAGGGAGGGAGAGTCCCTCCGGGAGTTTGTCAAAAGATACCATAGATCGGTCCTAGATCTTGGCGCGTTTAATCATCCCCAAGCGCTGAGAGAACTGAAAGATGGGATACGGATGAGGAGACTATTGTATAATCTGCGGAGTCCTTCGATCCGTTCATATTCGGACGCATATGAGCAGGTAAAATTGGATATGGTAATTGAAGAGGAGAAGGCTGCAAAGCTGAGAAGTGAGCAGGTCAATGGAGCAAAGAGAAAGGAGAAAGGAGGTCCTGCCCGAGGAGCACAAGCTTCAAAAGCATCAAGGGACCGGGTTGCCCCGTACAACCCTTACCGGAGAGTACCCCTACTGCGGATGGTTCCCCTACAACCTCGCAGGTCTCTAGGTCGAGATCACAGGGAGTACAGGCGTCACAACGACCACACATCCCGCAACCAACCACCAAGCAAACCCGAGATGAACCACAACAGAGCAGATTGCCCATTGCCACCCCCACCGAGAAGTTTCCAAAGGGATCGGGCGATATAGATAGTGGAGCAGAGCCCTGCTTACGGGCAATACACGAGGTTGAAGGTGTCTCTCGAAGAGATACTTCAAATGGCTGAGGAGCAAAGACTGCTGAGTCCTCCAAAGCCAATGGCCAAGTCAGTTGGCAAACGGGACAAGGGGCGGTTCTGCCGTTTCCATGGTGACCACGACCATTCCACATCACAGTGCCGTGATTTGAAGAGCAGGTGGAGGATCTGGTTAGGAATCGGTACTTGGATGAGTTTATTGATAGAGGGCATCCGGTGGTTGAGCAGCTACCTGAGGAAGATGACCGAGCTTATGAAATAGACATGGAACCACCGGCCACGAGGGTGATCTCAAGAGGACCCACGATGGAAGGAAGTTCAAACAAGGCTCGGAGGAACTATTGCAGGAAGTTCAAACAGGGCTCGGAACGCCGAGAGGTCCTGTTCACCGCCCCCCTGCCAAAAAGGCCAAGGTCCGGTAAGTGCCTATCATGTGGACAGAGGAAGACGAAGAGGGGGTGCTGTACCCCCATGAGGATGCTCTGGTTGTAAAAGCCAACATAGCTAGAAGGAAGTTGACCGAATACTGGTAGATTCAGGAAGCTCGGTGGATATTCTCTTTAAATCCACACTCGAGGATTTAGGAATAACAGGCGCGAGCCTCAAGCAGACGAGCACTTCCTTGAAAGGATTCGGGGGAGGAAAGCTGATACCTCTGGGAATCATCAAGCTGGCAGTAACCATGGGCTCAAGGCCTTTTGAGAAGAACATGATGCTGGATTTTGTAGTGGTAGATGAAGCCAGCCCATACCAGGCAATTCTAGGGAGGCTGTTTATAGATCAGCCAGTGCGTGCTATCCACCCACTACTTGGCCCTAAAGTATCGGGTGAATGGGGCTGTAGGGGTCGTGAAAGGCAGCCAGATGGTGGCGAGGAGTTGCTATGTTGTAGCGGCCAAAGAAACCATGCAGATAACCTCGCTGGACTCGGGGGAATCAAAGAATGGAAGTCAGGAGCCGGCTGAGAAGCTGGAGGAGGTCGAGGTGAGAGCAGACGACCCCGAGAAGAAAATCCGAATCGGCTCGGGCATTAGCGAGCAGTTGAAGGAAAAGTTGGTGGAGTGTCTGCGAGCACACGCAGATGTGTTTACTTGGACGCATGAGAATATGCCTGGGATCGACCCAGAAGTAGCGTGTCACAAGCTGGCAATACGGAGAGATGCTAAGCCAGTGAGGTAGAAAAGGAGATGCGTCGACCAAGAGAGATATGAAGCCATCAACTGCGAGGTGGAAAAGTTGTTGAAAGTGGGATTCATAAGGGAGGTCTCCTACCTCGAATGGATCTCGAATGTGGTGCTGGTGAAGAAGGCAAGTGGGAAATAGAGAATGTGCGTGGACTTCACAGATGTGAACAAGGCTTGCCCAAAGATAGCTTTCCGCTACCAAAGATAGACCAACTGGTGGATTCTACGGCGGGGCACGGGCTGCTTAGTTTTATGGATGCATTCTCAGGATATAACCAGATTTCCATGCACCGATCAGATGAGGAGTGCACAGCCTTCATCACCAATCAGGGGCTATACTACTACAAGGTCATGCCCTTCGGTCTGAAGAATGCAGGGGCAACATATCAGAGGCTGGTGAACAAGGTCTTCAAGCCATTGATCGGTTGAACGATGGAGGTATATGTGGATGACATGATCACCAAGACTAAAGACGCGGAGGAGAATGTAAGGCATTTAGAGGAGACCTTTGCACTTTTAAGAAAGTATCGGATGAAGCTAAACCTAGAGAAATGTGCCTTTGGGGTCGGTTCAGGAAAATTCTTAGGCTTCATGGTCAGTCACAGAGGGATCGAGGCCAATCCGGAGAAGATAAGAGCAGCGGTGGAAATGAGGTCCCCCCGTAGCCACAAGGAGATACAAAGTCTTACCGGCAAACTGGCATCCCTCAACAGGTTCGTATCTCGAGCCATAGATAAATGCCGAGTCTTCTTCCAAGAAATGAAGAAAGGCAGAAAGACAAAGTGGACGCCAGAATGCGAAGCGGCGTTCCAACAGTTGAAAGAATACTTGTTGAAGGCTCCATTACTGTCCACACCTCGAGTAGGGGAGGTACTGTTTCTGTACTTAGCCGTGTCCCAATGGGCAACTAGCTCATTTCTGTCAAGAGAAGAGTCAGGGTTGCAGTACCCTATTTATTACACGAGCAGAGCTTTGCTGGAAGCTGACACTCGATATCCACTGATGGAGAAATGGGCACTGCCTCAGTCACGTGACCGAAAGTCGAGGCCTTATTTTCAGGCACATTCAATAGTGGTTCTAACAAACCAGCCACTCAGGCAAACTCTGTACAAACCTGAGACTTTTGGAAGATTGGTAAAATGGTCAGTGGAGCTAAGTGAGTTCGACATTAATTACCAGCCCCGAACAGCCATAAAAGCACAGTCTTTAGTTGACTTCGTGGTCGAGTGCACTGCAAGGGATAAGGAGACGGAGAGCGAGCCACCACCAGATTCCCAGGCCTCGACCAACACATGGATAGTCACAGTAGATGGATCTTGTGGAAATCAGGGAGCAGGGGCAGGAGTTGTGCTCCTAAGTCCTGAAGGGGCAGAGATGCAATACGCTGTGAAATTAGAGTTCGAAGTTACCAACAATCAGGCTGAATACGAAGCCGTAATAGCGGGATTGAAGGTTGCCTCGGTAGTAAAAGTAGAGGAGGTAAAGCTTCGAACAGACTCACAGCTGGTGACAAACCACCTCGACCAGAGCTTCCAGGCGAAGGGGGAGAAGATGGAAGCTTACCTACAGAAGGTGAAGCAGCTAATAGGCAGTTTCTGATCTGTCGAGGTGGAACAAATCGCAAGGGGAAAGAATTTTCGAGCTGATATGATAGCTCGCATGGCAGCCGCATCCGACCCCAAAATACCGAAATCTATCCCTTTAGAAATCAAGACCTGCTCGAGTAGGAGGACAAGGTGATGAGCTTATCGACGAGCAACGACTGGATGGAGCCGATCGTCTCTTACCTCAAGGAAGGGACAGTGCCGGCAGATAAAAAGCAAGCAAGGAAGTTAAAGTGCAAAGCGGCCAGGTACACTCTCATCGAAGGGGTCTTATATAGACAGGGGTACACTCTCCCCTTGCTGCGGTGCTTAGATTAGGAGGCTGATTATATCCTCCGAGAGATACACAAAGGAATCTGCGGGAATCATTCTGGTGCAAGGTCCTTGGCTTTCAAAGCCTTGAGGCAAGGATACTTTTGGCCCTGCATGCATCAAGAAGCTCAGGAGAAGACCAGATGCTGCAAGATTTGCCAGTGTTTTGCCAACTACCTAACTCAGCCTCCGGAGAACCTTATGGTGATGAATTCACCGTGGCCGTTTGTTCAATGGGGAATTAACTTGATCGGGCCACTGCCAAAGGGCAAAGCGTCTGCCACCCATGCCATAGTCGCAATCAATTATTTCACCAAATGGGTCGAAGTAGGAGCCTTAAGCAGCATCACGGAAGGTAAAACCACTGATTTCATTTGGAAAAATGTAATTTGCAGGTATGGGATTCCTCATGCATTGGTCACAAACAATGGGAGACAGTTTGACAACGGCAAGTTCAGAGACTTCTACCGAAATCTGGGGATAGAGCTGAAATTTTGCTCTCCCTCACACCCACAAGCCAATGGACAAGTAGAAGCCGCGAACAAGACAATAAAACGTCTCCTGAAGACCAGACTTGGCTAGTAAAAAAGAGCCTGGGTGGATGAGCTGCCTGGTGTCTTGTGGGCTTACATAACCACACACAAAACGACCACTGGAGAGACCCCATTCTCCTTGGCGTTTGGGCAAGAAGCAGTGGTTCCTGCTGAAATAGGAATTGGGACACATCGAACGGAACACTTCAATGAGGAGCAAAACAACGAGCAGATATGTGCAGGTCTGGACTTTCTGGAAGAGAAGAGAGAAAGGGTTGCTATTAAGATCGCAGAATATCAACAGAGAGTGGCTCGTTATTACAACCGAAATGTACACATTCGCCGGTTCCAAGTGGGTGATTGGGTACTCAGAAGAGTCAACCAGAGCACAAAGGACCCAAGGCAAGGTGTGCTAGGGCCAAATTGGGAAGGCCCTTATCGAGTCACTCAATTAGCCGAACCAGGAGCATACCGGCTAGCTCATCCGGATGGACGAGAGGTCAAGAGGCCGTGGAACGTACAACTCTTGATGAAATACTTCCAGTAAGTTTCCTTGTATTGTGAGTGTTAATGTAAGATTCCTTCCCAAAAACTCAAATGTATGTAAGAGTGAGAAAAACATTTGTAATATAAATTCAAGTTGAAGCCAAGCAGCTCGTGAAGAACGCTAAGGTCAGAAGTCCCAAAGCCTAAGGCTTTAAGCGGGATGGTACCTAGCGACGCCAATTGCAGGCCGAGCTGAAGAAGCTCATGAAGACGAAGTTGAGGCTAGAAGTCCCAAAGCCTAAGTCTTAGGCGGGACAGTACCCAGCTAGGCCAATTGTAGGCCCGAGCAGATGCTCTTGAAGACAACGCCCAGGCCGGAAGTCCCAAAGCCTAAGTTTTAGGTGGGACGGTGCCAAGCGTAGCCAATTATAGATTCAAGCAAGAAGAGCGCGAGGAGATTACATTGAATTTAAACATGAGCAAAAATTAGGCTCGAAGCAAATAAGCTCGCAATATTAAGAGCCACAAAGCACGAGCCGAACGTCGATTCAGAAAGACTGAGCTCACATAACAGGCCAAAGGCTTTCAGCTTAACTCAAGGCAAATCTTTGCCAAGCATAAGTCTAAAGAATCAAACACGCGGTAATACACTTGGGCATAAAATAAAATAAAAAGTCCAACACTTACAAAATTCTCACTTAGCAAGTATATGAAGTCAATCCCACATACAAAACAAGGGAATATACACACGAGCACAAAAAAGAGTTGTTCAATATATGTCTTTTTATTTCATTGAAATGATTACAAGTACAGGGAGTTAAAAAAAAAAAAGAAAGAAAGAAAAATATAGTTCAGCAGGGTTGTCATCGCCAGCAGCAGCATGGGCATCATCAGCAGCAGGAGCAGCAGGAGGAACATCTCCAGCAGCAGCAGCAGGAGCATCAGCAGCAGGGGGAGGATCAACTTCCCCAGGTCCAGTCTGTGGCTCAGAAGGGGTAGGGGCGTCATGAATGCGTATGTACTCGGCAACACCCTTTAGGACCTTAGACAGGTCGACCTCAGGATGTACCTTGCCCAAGGCATACACGAGGCAGTCATAGTTGAAGTCCACCCCATTGTTATACTCGGATGCGAGCTGGACCTTCAGAGCATCTATCTACCCTTGGAGACGAGAAGTTTCCCCTTCCATGGCCTTCTCGTAAGAGGATCTCTGGATGTCCAAATCCTTCCGAGTCTCGATTAACTCTTCACAGATGACAGTCAGCTCCCTCTGGAATTGAGAAACCTTAGAGTCAGACACCGCTGTCCTCTCTGCGAAGGTTGTATTCTCCTCTTAGAGCTTCGAGTTCTCCTCTTTCAACTCCCCGACAGTCTGCTCCAAGTTCTGGATCGCTGCTCGAAGTTCCTCCTGAGAGTATTGGGTCTTGGCCCTGAGCCTAGTTACAGCCACTGAAGTTCGGGAAGAGAGACGCTGGATAGCACTAAGCAGCTCGTCAACATCATAGGACTCCAGCCCGTCCAGGAACCTATCGTCCATCTCCCCGGTAAAGTTTCTCAGGTAGGGCTCGACGCGGCTGGGCAGACCCTGCTCCTGCACATCTTCGGGTTGAAGGCGAGCTGAGGCCGCAGTCCTCTGACGCCTGTGAGGAGGACCTTCTTCATTCGTCTGCTGCTCGAGCGGAAGGGGAACTCGAGCAGGTGGAGGCGGAGCGTCTGTTTCTGCTCGTGGTCTCTTTGAGGTGCTCGCGCCTCCGGCAGTTCCTACACGTCTGTGCATCATCTCACGCACCCCCCTCATATCTTCTGCTGGCACTAGACCAAATTCCACAAAATTTTGGGGTGTAAGCAGCTCTCTGCACGAGCTCGCGTTGTCAAGAGCAGTCTTCACGTGTGCTTGAAGCTCTTCCCCAATTCTCAAAGAAGCACCCCAGGAAACTGCAAAAATAGCCAAGACAAAATAATAGGAACAGATGCGAGCATAAAAAATTAAGATGAGAATTCACCGGATAGATAAACAACCTGGAGTGCAAAAGTGCCGTGGAAACGGAGGGACCCCCTCGGTGAGAGGTGCAGCGTGCCCCCATTCTCCCCCAACGATGAAGAATTTGCTCTTCCAGTTGCCACCAGAAGTTGGGAGATTAGTGATGGGTTTTTTGCCCTTCAGGCTGGACGTGAGGTAGTACCAACCAGTATCCTTTGGGCTGCACTTCAACTGATACAGGTCCTTTATTTCCCCTGCCGATGGTTCACCTAGATTACACCATTTCCAAAACACAAAGAGTCCGGAAAGGACCCTCCACCCGTTCGGGTTCAACTGCCCCGGGGCCAGACAAAATCTGGACAAAACCCGGGCAAAATAAGGCTGGAGAGGCAGCCTGACCCCCCACCTGAAGCATTCCAGATAGAAGGTCGTATACCCTTGAGGGGGATGGCTGGGGATATCATCCTTGCCCGACAACCTTAAATCCACATTATCGGGTATGTTGTAAGTATCCCTGAGTCTATCTAAGTTTGACTGGGTGGTTTCACATCTCATTTGGTCAATAGGGTATCCCCTACCCTCAGACCTTTGGCTGGCCCTTTCCTCCCGATGCGGCCGGGCCTCCGCCGTAGGCAATGCCCCTTTTGAATTATAATCCTTCACGGGAATTATACTAAGAGGCCCTACTTCACTTGAGGAGGAAGATTCCGCAGGGGACATCCTACGGGCTCTACCAGACATTTTCTCCTAGAGTTCAACCTACCCAAATGGAGTCAAGAATCCGGAAGAAGGAAAGATGGTGAAAATAAAAAGAAGAAGGGTTGTACCTGGATACAGAAAAAGGTTTATATGGCTGGAAATCGTTCTGACACAGAAGAAGAAGATGAAGAAGCACTTGCGGAAAATTTCTGGTTTGAGTAAAAATAAACAATAGGAAGTACAGTGGAGAAATCAAGGGTTTTTAAAGGTGGAAAGGCAAAAGGTGCATCTCTTCAGCAGACGGCACGTAGATCAAGGGGCGCGACCTTTCGAGTCACGTCCTTTCAAAATTTGAACGCACGGTCGGGATCTACCCACGTGTCCCGCATTAAATGCGAAATGATGGTAGTGGAAGACAACTGGAGAACGTGGGAAGTGTAAAAGGCCGGGAAGTCAGCCCATCACTAATAAGTTTCCAGTCTTATCTCATTTCAGTCAAAAGACTAGAAACTGAGGGACTGGTGTTTGGGTAATATCGGGCAGCCCTCCTCGAAGCCCTTCCAACTCGAATTAAATACCCCGAGATCAACCCAGTTCGAGCAGAAGTTCCGACCACTGGCACGAAGACGATCTCACTAGACGTCAAAGTTGGTCAAGGTCGAGGAGTTCAGAGCTATCCGAGCTCCGAGCTCTCTCTTTTGCTCGAGGTCATCAGGCCCGGTCAAGCTGGATGAGGACGAAGAGCTCGAAGGCTGATTGAGACCCGAGCTCTCCTTTCTGCTCGATGCATTCAAGTTCTCGAGCACAACTGGGCTATGCCAGTCAAAAGACAGATGGAACGTGAGACCTGGCTCAGAATCCCGCACACCTTACATTGTCTGGCCAGGGCCCCACATGGTATGGTGGTGGTACTGTTGCCGATGGCTGGCACATGCCCCCACAGTGTCATCATTCCTTGCGCGCATGCCCGACATGATGATCTGGCCATTTGAACCAAGTTAAGGAGACAGCTGCGCATCCCCAAGGAATATTACGCTAATCTCAGTTGTCAGAAGGGCCCAGATACCACCGACGCGAGAACGGATGCTCTTAGAGGGAAAAGGAGGGAAAAATGGAGGATAAAAGAAAAGGGACAGGTAAATTATGGGGGTTCCGAAAATTCACGCAGGTTCTTTGTATCTTGGCTTCCCTTTACACTAATTCTCTGAAAATTCAATTATTCAAAGAGGAAGGCTAAAACACCCCTTTTATTCTTCCGGTCTCTCTAACTAAGAGGAATACCAAAAAGAACAACCCGATCATTGACTAGAGCGTCGGAGGGTTTTCGCCGGAACAACACCTGGTGAACCTTGACCTTGTTTTCTGTGAGTACAGGTCCGGGAGACTTCCGTTCTTGGAAAAGACAGAGGGGTTAGAATTGGGAGGCAGTTCTGCTCGAGCTTTTAAAGGACGCGGGAAAACTGCATCAACATTCATAATTACCAAATACCAGTTAACAATTTCACATGTAATATATAATGTGTTATTTTTATATACCATCAAAGATTATAAAGGAAAATAAATTTCGGTTATAGGTTTTCCGAGTTACTGGGTTTGAATGGAGCTTGGATTAGATCGGGTGATGGTGGATGCATGGAGCAATAGATCTGATAACAACAGATCTAGTTGCAGTCCTTATCAAACAGCATATCCAATTGGAGTCAGCGGTGACTAGAGGAAAAAATGGGTTGCTGCGTTTCCGTCTGGTGGTCGACTGCTGCTTAGTTTTCTAATGTGTATGTGTGCAATACTGTGAAAAGTGGAAACTATGTGTGTTTTGAGTGTTTGTTGTGTTGTGTTCTTGAGAAGTTAAGGCTGTTAGTTTTGGTTGTGTGTGTTCTTGAGAAAATGGGAAGTTGAGTTGAGAGAAGAGGTGTTGGTTATGTGTGTTTGAAAGTTAAGTTGAGAGAGGAGGTTGTACATGTAACGTGTGTGGTGTGTGTGTGTCATTTTACTGTCTTTTGTTTTAAATTCATTTTCATTTTATTTTTTTATTTTAAAGCTAACCTGATCAGTTTTTCAAGTCGGTTTGAGTTTCATCTGATCTATTCACGATCTGATCGAGTTGGCAAATATACGTACAATTAGATATTGTTAACAATCTGATCCGATTTGAACCTAATATGTTCTAATTTGGTTCAGATCAAGTGGGGTTGGATTGGATATTTTGCCCAACCCTAAGATCTATAACATTGCCAACTTGCCTCCCATTATATTTCTACCAACTATAAAGCAATTATTAAACTTTAATTCTCTCCCCTTATCTTTCATTTGCCTAGACATTATTTTTGTTTGACAAAGGAATAAAATCTGAGGTCCATGCTCTTGGAGAAGTTCCTGAGTGTCCCAGAATGCTCGATCCTGCCTGAAACCTCGAACATTCTAACTTACAATCTTCTTCACCTTCCATCACTTCTTTCACAATATCTGCACTTTTAATATCATTTACATCTTTTAACACTAGCATTTTCTTTAGAGGCTTTGTGATATCCATATTTACCCCTCAAGCGAGTAGTGTTTCTTGCATATTCTCCCATAGCATCAATTGTTACTTCCTCCACTGTACTTATTGCTTCCCCCAACTCGATTATGGTCCCCTTATCTGTACACGTTATGGGTGCATTGAGAATTTGTACCTAAATTATGCTTGTATGAAAGCTTGTTGTGTGACATCTCCAATTCCAGATGGTTCTCTAAGTACAATGAGTGCTCTATTGAAATGCCATGGTCCTTTAACCATTATTCTTATTTTTTTCTTCTTCAAAGTTAAACGTGCTCATGAAAATGTTAACATCAAAGCTTTCAATTTTCACCTCTCGCAGTGTTCTCCATACTTGTTACATAGTTATCTCAATCCTTCTTTATTTATTCCCTTTATAAGAAATATTTTTTCTATCAAACATCCCTCTTCAATCTTTTCTCTTTTCCTTTTCATCTTATTTTTTAAGAGACTTCCCCTTTACTTCCTCACCCAGTTTGATAGATCCACATTTCTTAATTAACTGCGTTATATCTACGTTGCTTTTATAATTTTTATACTCATCGAGAAATTTACCAACCTTTTAAAGCTTTGAGATTTGTATTTATTACCTCTACCTAAAACAGTAGTATGAGAGAAAGTTGGATTAGAAAAGAGTATTGATTATAAAATAAATAAGTCACCCACTGATGAGCGACTCAATGAGTCATAAAAACTCCACCACTCACACTCAATCCTTTTGTCTTCAAAGAAAACTAGAGGAGAGAGAGACTTAAGTTTGCTTTCATTTTGTCAACGTTGGTTTGACTTTTTTAATGGTCACCTCTTAATAGTGCCACTCTAATGTTTGAATTAAGAGAATATGTTTTGTTTAGTGTACTTTGATGGTGGTAGGGAAAAATCTAATGATAGAGCGGCGGTGGTTTTATAGACTCTCCAACAAAGTACACATAAAATCTTTGATTAATTCAGATTAAATTTTAAATTAAAAAAAAACACTTGCATATAATACGACATGAAAAATATCATTATATATATGTGTGTATGTACATATGTATATATTTCAATTAGAAATCCCTAAGCATATTAAAATCAGGGATAAGGTAAAAGACTAAAAAATAAATATTTTAATATAATGTATTTAGTCCCATAATATATTAAAAGTTATATTTTTTTGTATTTTAATTTATCTTTAACTTTAATATGATCATAATTTTTTTATTAAAACTCACTGTATATAGATATTTATATAAAATAAGCTTTTAAATCCAATGTAAGAGTGACTTATTTAAAATTGTTTTCATAGACATTGACTTAAGAATATCTTTCGAGAAAAAGTACAACTCTAAAGAAATGTTAATGTGTAAGAGGCTAATAGCTTCTATCATAATTGTCCAAACATGCTTACTGTTGTGAGATAAGGGAAAGAAGCAAATTGAAAACCCAATTAAAAGCAAAATGGTGACCAAAAGACACTTAAATTCTCGAAAAGTACAATCCAAGATAAAAGAATGCTGTACCAGACAGACGCAATGGGCTATTAAAATAAGGATGGGATGAAAATGTTAACTTGAAAATATAGTGGTTGAGATTATCTTTCATGGAAAAAAGACATGAAATAGAGGTTGTTTCAAAAGCTATTCAAATTTTTGCTCTCGTTTTCGGATTAAATTGTTGGATTTTTAATCCAGCGTTATTAGATCTTTAATCTAATGCTGATCTTATATGTGAATAATTATATATTAGGATAGTCATATAAGGTTATGCCCAATTAAAAGTGATTTAATAAAATTTTTACTGATTTGTGCTTTATTATATCTAATAGGGTATGAATCTTTAATGTGTAGATATTTAAAGGTAATTTCTATTTTTATTTCCATAATATGTTGAAATAAGAATACCAAAAGGCACCCAAAAAAGTTATCTATATATATAAATGGTTATAGTTCTCATATTACACATAGTATTCTATTCACTTATAATATCGTATCATTATAAAGAGCATAGAGAATTTTAAAAGATTCTTCAAGTGAACGTGTTGATTTGGAAGGTTGACCACACGACTATAGAGTGCAATTAAACAATATAGATTTAGGTACGCTTCCATATATTTAATTATTTTTTCCTAGTAATATAACATGAATTTTCCTACATTTTAGGTGATGAATTTCAATAAAGAATTTTTTTTTCTATCAAATAGTATCAAGGTCTATTCATGTTGAATCACTGAGAACAAGTGATAGTTGTTTTCTTATATTAAATAAATTTAGAAATTATGAAAAATAATTATGGAAATTCAAAATTTTGGAAAACATTATTTTTGGGAATTTTGATATTTGGTGGAAGTTGCTACCAAAACTGGCAACATCACCAGGGCAGCGATAGTGAGAAACAGTCGTAGTGAAGCAGCGGTACTAAAAAAAAAAAAAGAAAAGAAAAACCAGCGGCAATGATTTTTGGCTAAGCAAGGACCAAGCTAGCAAGCAGCACACAGATGAAATAGAAGTGGCGGCTAAGGATGGTCAATGGCATGACCTGTCAAAATGAAGCCCGTAAGGGCCTATGTGCTAGCACGGCCTACCGTGGTGTCCTTTGCTCAATTTTTTTTCTCCTTAAGCCCATCAGAATATCCTACATGTGCAGTGTTCGAGCCGTGCTTTGGATAGTGCCTAAAAAAAGCCCATGTGCCTGACATACTTTTCAAGCCTACGTGCCATTTCTTCAAACCCATTAACATATGCAATTACGAATTTACAAATAATAATAATAATAAATTTTTTATTAAAGAAACAATTAATATTTAATTAAGACATTAACACAATTGCATAGCTATATCATGTAACTTTAATACAATTACACAACTATATTATTTAATTTTAATGTTATTTTATTTTATTTTATTATGTAAATGTGAAAAAAATTTCATTCACAAATGATGCATGTCTCCTTTGACTAATTTATGATTTCATAAATGAAATATTAAAGTTGTAAAATTTTAGATTTATGCTTTATAAAATCATGATATTTGTAATTTTATTTATTAAAATCATGAAATCATTTATTCATTTAATAAAATATATTAAAAAATTTATGCTAATAAAATATATTAAAAAATTTAATTTCAAATTATTTGTAAAATCATAACATTTTATTTTAACGTTTTATCGAAAAAATTTTATAAATACACTTTGGCCTACGGGCCTTGTGCTAGTTCAACAACGAAACGTGCTTTTTTAGGTGTCGTGCTTTAGCCTATCTCTAATCGTGCCCTGTTTTTAAAGCCCATGTGCACAAAATTTTAAGCCTAGCCCGGCCTACGTGTGTGTAATGCCGTGTCACTTGCTTTACTAAAATGTTGTCATGCTTATGCCATGCCACGTGCCGTTCGACCCATTGGCCATCTTTAGCGACGACCACTGAATCAAATTAAGAAATAGAAAAAGGAAAAAGAAAATTAGGGTTTGGGGAACTTTTTCGGTTGGTTCAGGATATAGTTGTAGTCAACTCAAATCGGTCCAGCCCCGAACCAATCAATAGTTGAGTGGTTAATGGTCAACAAATTTTAATATTTCTTTTAAGGGCATTTTGGTATAGTTTTAATTTTAAATATTAGTATGTTTATATATTTTTTAGATGAATTAATTGAACCAACATGTCATCAAAGTGACTTCTCCTATGAAAATTTATTTATTTTCAAATATAAATAATTTTGTGTATAAATTTTCTGTAAATATCTATCGGCCCGAAAGAAGGCCCATATTTGTCAGAAATACATGTGCACTTGTGGTAATAAACATGTTCTTATTAGTGATGATTATTCGGTTTTATATGTGAACAATTAATCGGCCGATTAATTGTTTGACATGTTCTTATTAGTGTTTGATTACTATACCAAGATATTATTTACAAGTTAATATTTTGTACAAAGATGAGATATTAATGAAATGTCTGGTATCTTGAGATGGAGTTTACCTTCAATTGAATTTATTTTTGTTGTAAGCTTATGAGAGCTTGTTTTGTTTATTTGTTGTTTTCTTAACATTACTGCCAACATCAATTTTATTCTTATGCTAAATGACTTCAATTTTAAGTCTTGAAAGGAGAATCTCTTAGTAGTTCTCGCAGTCATGGATCTTGACCTTGTATTAAAGGAAGATTATCTCCCATCTATTATTAATAAAAGTACCCTCGATGAAAACAAGGATATAGAAAGGTAGATAAATCAAATCGCATGTGCATGATGATTATGAAGAAGGTCATTCTAGTTGCATTCAAAGGTTTTGTGTTTGAAAAGATAAATATAACTAAAGAGATCCTTGTCGAAATTGAAAGAAGACTTGTTAATTACAAACGATAGAAATAGATATACAGACAAAGACAAGGACAAAGGCAAAAAGAGGAAGAATGATAAGGAAATTGCAGATATTTGACTTCAAAGGAAATAATAAAAGAAATTCGGTGATCAAGAAAGCATTAGTTATTTCTTCTGTGGAGCTAAAGGCCATAGTTTGGTTTGTTTTAAGGCTAATTTAAATTAGTTACCCAGATACACATGGTGGATAGATTCAAGTGCAACAACTCACATCAGTATGTCTATATAGGGTTGCCTAAATCTATGTGAGTGATGGCAAAACAGTAGAAGTTGAAGTAATTAAAAAATTTAGATTATTATTATAGACCAAATTTTATTTTGATCTTAATGAAACATTTATTGTACTGTCGTTTAGACAGAACTTGATTTATATTTCTATTTTGGACAAATCTGGCTTTTCTTATTCATTTGAAATGGAAAATTCAATTTGTTTCATTATTCAAAATAAATTGGCTCTGATTCTTTGTCAAGCAATGAAAATTTTTATTTAATGGATATGATTGCCTCATTTACTGAATCTCTGCAATTCAATACATGAGGTATAAAGAGAAAGTTAACCATTGAGAATTCGATTGCATTATAGCATAAGAGATTGGGTCATATATTCAGACAGAGAATAGAAAAACTTATGTTCGACAAAATCCTTGACCACTTGAATTTTAGGAATTTTGATGTTTGTATTAACTGTATAAAAGGAAACAAACCAATAAAATGATATTTGAAGCCAGCAAGACTTTAAACATCATAGAATTTTTACATACATATATTTATGGGCCATTCCCTATGGCTACTTAGAATGATCAATAATATTTTATGATGTTTATAAATAATTTTTCTAAATATGGCTACATATACCTCCTTCATGAAAAGTCACAATCCTTGGACATGTTCAAAAATTTTAAGGTGAAGTTAAGAATCAACTCAAAAAAAGAATCAAAAGTGAAGTTAATAATCAACTTAAAAAAAGAATCAAAAGTGTTAGATCTGACTGTGGTGGTGAGTACTACGGCAGATATGACGGTTTTGGTGAACAACGTCCAAGATCATTTCCTAAATTCCTAGAGGAATGTGACATCATCCCACAGTATAGTATGCTAAGTTTGCCCATTACAAATAGTATTTATAAAAGATGAAATCAAACGCATAAGGATATGTAAGTGGTTTATCATTATACTTTACCAGAATTATTGAGTTGCTATTTTATTGGATACTCTGAAAGATCTAAAAGGTATAAGTTCAGTAATCCTAAGACTAAGTTAATTTTTGAGTCTGAAAATGTGTGATTCTTTGAGGATGTCGAGTTTGTAAGGGAAGATACAGTTAGAGATTATTTTTGAAGAGAAATGTGTTAATATTCCCACGGGTGTTATTGGCATTTATCATGATCTCATTCTTGGCTTTGTTCAAGGCATAACAGATCCAAACAATGTTAGAGAACCCCTCATACAAGAAATTGTTGTAGAAGAACAAACTGTACCACCTCAAGAACCTACAAAATGAAGGAGATCCGTCAATGGGCTCAAGATAGCATCTTGATAATGGTATTTCAAGTGTCATCAAGTGATTGTCTTATTTAGTTTTGAATGGATATACAATAAGTTATATGAGAGCAAGTATATTTTTTTGATTTTATATGTAGATAACATTTTTCTTGTCAACAATGATATAGGTGATAACTCTATGAAATGTGAGTTATCATGATATTTCTAGACATAAACTAGTATTACTTAGAAAATGAATGATGAATTTTTATCTAATTTCATATTATATTTTCCATAAGCATTCATTTAGGTTTATCTTTAATAAATTAATGTGTTTTAGATCATTATGTGCTTCAATTAAGAACATTATTATAGGTGACCAAATAGCTCAAACTATAAGGATGAGTTCTGTCACAGTGGAATTAGAAAGAATGACAAAGAATTTATTTACAGATGGAATAAATCAAATCAGAAACAGAGATGATACTGTAGACATTGCTATAGCAACCCTAGTGCACATAAATAGAAGACTGACACAGACTGCACGTGTTAATTGACAAAAATTGCTTCATCCATTACTGCGTTATCACTGTCACATGAAAACAAAACAGGGACAGATGGCACAAAGATTTATGTTCTCCTAGGTTGTTAAAAGCTGGCAAGTGACTACATACTTTTGGTTACCTTAATTCCAAGGTATAAATAGAGCAAATAAGAGAAAAAGAGAGACAAGAGGGAGAATGGCTACACACACAATAACAATAAAGCGACGAAAATACAAGTAAAATGGAGATTTCAGCACTGCAACAGAAAAATTCAGTAAGAAAGAATGAGAGATCGCAAGTGAATAAAAAAGTTGTATCTTGGAATTGCAATTTCTATATTTGATTGTTTTTATTTTTCTTTGAGAATGAACTTAATGTTAGAAATATGTGTTGTTGTTGTTTCTACATTCATCATCAACTAAACTTTTATATAGTTGAGAATTAAACAAGCTTAATGGCTAATTAACCACTATATGTTTATTGCTTAGAAATTTGCTATAGCACTTTATTTTATTTTACTTATTGCAATTTCCTATTTCAGCTGACCACCCATTTAAAGGATACTAGTTAAGAAAGAGTCTAAAAAGGTTTGACTTAGTAGAACAAATCAAGACAATACGTAGTTTTAAGTTGGATTTCCTAAGTTGAGTTTATCTCAATTTGAACGGGGCCATATTTGATTTAAAATTAGTGATGAACCATACATAGGCATTCACCTTGAAAGATAAATAGAACCTAGAATGTGTAGTACTATATTTGAATATTGGCTTAACAACTGGTCACTGTTAAGTTACTTTTAGATATAAAATATCCAATAGGTGACAGTTGACGATGCATTAGCATTCTGCCTAATGTTGTAGTCGATGCTATAACAATTGTACCGTAATTGATGAACAATTAATAATCGTTAAGTGAGTTTAAGTACCCAACTACCTATTTATTATTGAGTATTCTTTTGTATTTGATCCTAATTTCTTTTCTTTACTGCATTTTATTTATTACATAACTTGTTTTATTCGGTCTTTAAGTTCATTATTTATCTTATTTTACTTTTATTGCATTGGTAAGATTACTATAGCAAGTCTAATAACATCAATCTCTATAGAGATGATCTAGATACTTATCATTATATTACTTGTTGTGTCCACTTGTACACTGACACCTATAGTAATACACACGCATACTTATGATACGAAACCAAGAGATTTTTAGCTAAGAATTTTGAGATAAAAAATTTTGCTGATGCCTCTTTTGTATTATAAATATAGATATACTGAGATCACTTCTTGGGTATTCTTAGATTGTTATAAAGAAACTATATCGAAAAGGTACTTAATAGATATGGCATGCAAAATTGCAAACTAGGTCATACCTCTGTGGTTAAGAGGGATAAGTTTATTTTCAATCCCCTAGGAATGATTTTGAGGAAAAGAAAATATAGAAATGTACAAGCTTTGATTATATGTTGATATGATTGATGAACTGGATTGGTTATAGATATATTTCGATAATGATAGTAAGGTTGACCTCATACGGTTATTTTTGCAAAACATAATTATAAAGTTACGCATATAGCCCAAGTAGGCGATTATTAGATTTTTAATCTAGCGTTATTGGATTCTTAATCCAACGTTAGCCTTATATGTGAATAATTATGTGTTGCGAATTGTCATATAAAGTTAAGTACAATTAAAGTGATCTAATAAATTTTTCAGTAATTTAAGTTTTAATGTATCTAGTATGGTGTAAGCCTCTAATGTGTAAATAATTAAGGGTAATTTCTATTTCTATGATGGGCTGAAATATGAATACCAAAGGACAACAAGGAAAATTGTCTATATAAGCGGCTAAGGGTCCAAGTCACACATAGTATTATTCTATTCTCTTCTAGCATCCCATCAAGAGAGAGAGAGCACTAAAAAATTCAAAGGATGTGTTGATTTAGAAGGCTAATCACACGACTCTAAAGAGCAATTAACAATTATAAATTTATGTACGCTTCCGCATAATTAATTATTAATTCTTAGTGATACAACATGAATATTCCGAGATTATAGATGATGGATTTTATCAAAAAAATTTATTATTCTAACATAAACATGATAGTGGACGTAAGAGTAGAAACACTACAAACATTTCTAGTCACTAAGCATTTAGATTATGTTCGGTTGCTAGAAAGGGATGGAAACGAGAGGAAAGGAAGAGAAAAAAATAAAAGAAAAGAAGAGTAAGGTAGGAAATTCAATTTTTCTTCTTCAGTTTGATGTTGAATTATTGGAAGAAAGGAATTGATTTTTTTTTTTTTAAGACAACTTTAGTCTTTGTGCTAATTTTTTTTTATCAAAAGTACTTTTACCTATTATTATCAAAATTTCTTTCTCTAATTATTATTGAAGTACTTTTATTAAAAGTATTGTTTTCCATTTTTTTTTAAATAAGAAACATAAATATCATTTCCAGAAAAAATGAAAGAGAGTGAGAAAACATAAAATTTCAAGTGTTTAAATGAAATAATAAAAACATATCACAAAATATTATTAAAAAAAGCAAAACACGTTTTTGTCGGTGATATTCATGCTTCTCATGAAAACACTGTCCACAATAGCCCATAATATCAAACAGTCCAAAATTAAAATAACAAAAACATAATAGAACAAACTTAGTCAAATTTCAAGTGCTCAGATGAGTTAAATTTCATAAGTTAGACATTAATCAAATATAGAATGAGTTAAATTTCACCGGAAGAAAAAGTGCATCCCATGTTTCCCTATGCTCCTTACAAAGACAAAACACTATCACGGGCAATATACGGGCAATTTTAGTAATGACTCTAAGTCATTCTACCCATTATAAAGCCATTAATCTCCTTCAACTCATGACTCGATCCAACTTGTTTGTCATTGATTTGTTGTCCCGTAGCTTGACTCACAGCACTAGAAGATCTTGTTCATTTGTGTAATGATAAGAGTTGTTAGCTCATTACCATAAATCATGAATCTTCTTCGACACATCACTCAATCCCACATTTTAGGCATTGATTTCTTGTCCCATAGCTCAAGTCACAGCACCAGAATTTTTTTTTTTTTTCATTTGTGCAATGATAAGAGTTGTTAGCTCTATACCATAAATCATACACAGATAATATGGGAATTCTTATTCCTAAAGTTTGTTGCCTCTTTTTGACTCTGTAATAAATAAATATAACTAAGTTTGCTTAACAATAGAAAAATATGAATAAGCACTACAAAAAAAAGCAACCCTAAAAAAACTAAAACAGTGGCAAACAACAGTAATAAACAGCAGAACTAGCAAGTAAAACAGCAATAAAAAACAAGCAAAACTCCATCAAAATTAAAGCAATGTAATAAAATTGCAGCAAAAGCAGAAAACAACAAAAATAAGAAGCAAATCAATTTTTCCATCATTCCGTTCTAAATTTAGGACCAGAGTATTTTCAATAGACTTGCAATATCAGCAGCTATGCTGCTATCGACTTGTCTAGGCAAATTTGGAAATACCAGAGATTTTTTCTGAAAGCAACAAATATTTTATATATCCTGGCATTCAATGTAAGCAACAAATAATCAAAGAGGAAAATCAAAATGGTTTTGCTGTCAGGTTCTTGGGCACAGCTTTCCAATTTCTCGGCTATCAGTGTCAAAAATCAAAACGGTCGTTGCTGTCCATGTTATTGGGCACAGGTTTCTAATTTCTTGGCTCCAGAACAATGATAAAATGCAGGCAATAAAATCTTGAAAATGTGCCTACGCGACAGCTTATCCATTTAGGAAGATGACAGATTCAACTAATACAGATTGTAACTAAGTGAATTTATCACAGGTATAAATATCGTCCACAACTAGGAAGGAATATATATACTTAAGCCCCATTTAGTATAGCTGCATTATGGCAACATAATCCCCCATTTTATAACAACATTGTGGTGAAAATCAGAAAGGGTGAAAAGGGATTGATCTCCTATCCAGATCCAATGGAAACAAACTATGATGTTGAGAATTAAGATGTGATGGAACTAAAAAATTAAAGCAGCACAATTATCATATAGTTTATATAATTATTTTTACAAAGAGAAGGTCTTTGTATAAAAATTAAAAATTAAAATATGCAAATCCCAAATCACAATGTATCTATGTACTGGATTTTCGCAGAGCCCATGAACCAATGACTTCAAAGCAAATAATTAACAAAGCACTGAAAAATCTTTGAAACTCAAGACTACAGAATTTAAACAAATAACAAACAAAAAGAAAGCTCCACTTATTCGAATAACATTCAAGATACATGGTATATGGCTTGGCTATAAAAACTTCAAATGTGGAATAGGATGACAAACAAGTGGTGTAGCAAAAAAGAGCAAACTTAAACTCAGTAGCATATGAACTCAGCCATATATTATCAAGCAAACACAACTCACAAGACAAGGTGAGATGAGATCACTGTCTCCTAATCTCGACAATAATGCATTAAATATATATCTTAATGTCAACATCGAGATTAGATCAAAAAATTCACATTATAATTTATAAGCTAAGGGAAGACCTCAAGCTTCATGCACAAATTTCAGACTATTTTTGCCTAGCTGCTAGAAAATTGAATGCAATTTTTATAATTATATTCAATCACCATCATCGTAAGTTGACTATTTATCTAAGGCTCTAGCTGTTAGCCTAGCAAATATAAAAATTGAATGCAATTTGTATATTTGTATTCAATCACCGTAATCGTAAGTTAACTGTTTATGTAAGGCTCTAAGCCTAATACGTGTGACTACTGACTTCATGTTGCATGCATGCAAGGTGCATGTCCTATTATGCCTGGGCACATTTGTCGAAGTGATGTCATGCTTCATGCCTTATGATTCTTTTTTCCTTTTCTTTGTTGAAATCTTGAATAATATAGCAAGCCCTCCAGAATTCCAGAACTGATGGAGCTTGGCAAGAAGTTTAATATATTTAACAAACCATTGATCAGTAATTTTGTTGGGCTAAAAAAGAAGATTAGCTTCTGAAAGAGACAAGGCATCTTTTAGAAGAGAAGGATATTAAATCACTAGAAATCGAAATACACTCAAAATAGGAGCCTCAATCTTGATTTCAGTCGACTAAACACCTATAGATACAAAACGTCTTGAGAAAGTGGCTTGAAATATTCACTCTCCAACTTATCACATCTGTCTAAAGTTATGGATTCAGGAAACGGAAATTGAGACATTAAAATGTTGACACAAACAAAATAAGGGATCAGATTGCCACTGCTCCAACTTCGTACATTATAAGCATTCTATCCATCTAACACCTCCGTGATCTTGGCTCTAAATTACTATTTTAAAAGCAACATAAATCGACAAAACTCAGTGAGTCTCACAATCACCCTAAAATAAAATCCCACAACTAAAAAGGCAAAATTAATCAAATTCAAAGCAACTTAATCAAAATCTCATGTTCATCTTAACACACAAAATCTCATAACTAGAAACGTAAATTAACCCAAATTAAAGCAGCAAAAACTTGAATAACCCTCTTCAAGCTCATTCTTCCTCATCTCATAAACTTATTAAAGCTCATAAAACAATTACAACAGCCACACAAGAACAGTTATAACAGCTAATAATAACAAATCAACAGGACCATTAAAAGAACTAAATCAACAAAATAACACAGATGTAAGAGAAGAGAATGTTGGATATTTTATCTAATATTGTTGGATCCTTAATCCAACATTAGGCTTATATTTTACTCATATAAGGTTAAGTCTAATTAAAAGTAATCTAATTAAGTTTTCGTTAATTTAACATTTAATATATCTAATAGGGTGTGGACCTAGCGAAATTAGGAATATCTAATGACAATAGAAAATGTTGTCTATATAAGTGGTTATAGTCCCCAAGTCACACGTATCATATAAAATCTATTCTATTCTCTCTGATATCCCATCATCAAAGTGCACAAAAAGACTAAAAGACTCTATAGGATACACGTGTTAATCTGGAAGGTCAACTACACAACCCTAAAGAATTATTCAACATTATGAATTCAAGTACATTTCCATATATTTAATTATTAATTCATAGTGATACAACATGAATGTTATTAGGTTTTAAGTGATGGAGTTCATCATAAAGAATTTAATTATTCTAATAGAGAAACCATACCCAAGTTGAGAAACAATTAAGCTAAAGCATCGATAATTGCTAGCATAGCACTCAGGGTTGCTGTCACTCGCTGAAAATAGATGAAGCTCTCTGGCGAACGGACTTACTATTTAAAAGCCACCACTACAGCTCATCGGCGAACAGATGAAGCTCATTGCTAGAAATTCAAAGAGAATTTTGTTTTGATTTTGAGTTATGAGGAGTGAGAGATCGTAGACTAATTCGAGAATTAGGTTATCAGGTTTAAATTTGTCACTACTAAAAAAATGGCCTTTAGTGATACTAAAATAGTATCACTAATTACTTTTAGTGACACTTTTTAATAGTGTCAGTGATCTGGGAGTCAGAAAAATACTGACACTTGAATGTGGTGTCAGGGATTACTATTACTATAATATTACAGATTTTATGATACCATAGTGATAGAAATTACTAATAATTATTACGTGTCAAAAATTCAGTATCACTATAGTATTCATCGAACTCAATATTTTTAATATTTTTATATTAAAAATCTGAACTCACTATAGTATTATAGCCTTAATAATTTTTAAAATCGAAAAATCAATTCTATACATTAGATTTTAAAAAATAATTATAAAAATTATAACAATAGCTAATCCTAAACTCAAACATTTCATCAAGTACAGAAGCCCTAGCCCAACAACATCACTCACACTCACACACTCATAGATCATCATGGTCCCTCAATCTCAGCCGTTGATCTGATGTCACCACAATCTCCCACCTCCGATCGATGTTCATCAACATCAAATCGCTGCCATGTCATCCAAGATCAATCATCATCACCACCACCACCAGGAGAACAAAACCAACAGCCAGATCTTTGCTCAGCCCTGTCCCCATCTCGCTGACTTATGGCACATATTTGTTTTCGAGTCCAGCTTCCACTAGAGCCTTGTAAATTGTTTCATACATCATTAGCATCTCTTAGGTCAACTAGAAAGCCTTTCACAGAATTTGAATCAATTGAGAGAAAAACCTTCAAGTGCAAGGAAAATTAGTCAAAAAATTATCTATATTGAAGGAAAAATTGAAAATGGAAAGTTTTGGAAAGTGAAAACTAGTATCTAAATGACATCAAATGTACCTGAGCATGCCAAGCATAGCGAATTACTGACTCGGTCTAAAAAAACTGGTGTTCAATCAAAGAATCCTTAAGAACTCAAAAAGAAATGGCTGAAGCAATCCTGGCTTCATGCTACCAACGCCTATAACTAAGAATAGGCAAAACAATGAAGCAGTACCTATAAGGGTGCATTGTGAAGATATCTCCTCTTATAAAACCAGGTCACTTGGTCGACCACGACCACATAATGGCTCGGCTCGGTGGGATCCTCATGAGACAGGGCGGAGTCCTCTCCACAAGGCAAGAGTCCTCTTCACATGCCTTTGTACTTTAACTTACCCCTACCTCGGCTCTGTGCCATCAGCCTTGTCTTAACAACATCAAAAGGGCCAGTGCATACTGCTGAAAATTAAAATTTTCCAGCACCAGTACTGTAACTTTGAAAAATCATAACAATTCATGCTTTAAGAACTTTTTAACATGAAACATATCAGTGAAAGCTCGGAAAATCTAGTTTAAAACAATATAATTAGTTGCACATGAGTCTAGGTAAATCAAATGATATTCGATGTAATATCCACACTTGCTCCAACATCTCAGGATTACTAACAACATCCAAAGGTTTTACAATTTCACATATGATCTTGACTTAAATCAATATTAACAATTTTACAGGGATTGAAAACTAATTGAATACAAACAACATAAATATGCAACATTTTTCTTCCAAACATCACCTTTGCACTCACCTCTCGCTCCGTGAGTATTATCCAAAGCCAAGAATCCAACACGTCGTCGGAAGAATTTGCAGCGCCAACTTGAATAATTCTCTTATCGCACTGACGAGATAACACAATCTGCTCGTTGCATCCCAATGACTCCCATAGCAGTGAAGAAACTACAGAGCTGCAGTTGATCTAATTCTTCTAAGTGGGTTTCGTAAATCTCTGCCAACGTGTCACTTTCAGCCACCTCAGCATCAAACAAGCACGACACATTTGCTCAAGTCAATAGGATTTCAGCATCATATTAAGATAATCTAACGAGTAACGCTAGTTAAAGCTAAAATAGCAAATAATCCGCCAATCTCAAGCTCTATTTACGACTACATTCAAATTCCAGCCAATTCAAGTGTCACATCAAAATCGACAACAAAAATGTTTCTTGTTCAGTCGATCACACATCGACTTCCACATACATAATCAAAATTCAAAACAAACAAATGATAAAAGCCGATAAGTCTTGAGAGGTGAAAAACTTATATTAAACAACTTAGTAAAACACGCTGTCTTACGGACCTATTAGCATGCTCCCATCACACTAAAGCCGCCTAAAAGGCGGTTAAAATAGCATATCCATTACAATTACAAAGAAATAGTAATGACAAACAATTAATGATTTCGAATCTTGACACACAGTTCAACCAAACATACATGTTACAAGTAGAATGAAATAGCAATGACAAACAATAAATAATTTGGGATACTAACGTACCTTCTAGGATACATTCCAGCACTGGTAGGGAAAAGATCGCTACCATGACTTGGGTTGATAGGAGGAACAAGAATTCTACAAGACAAGTTACCACACAGAGTTACGTCTCTTGGGTTAGCATAGTGAAGTGGCAGTCAAAGGGAGGAGTTGCCAAGGAAAACAAATGATGGAATTTTAAGAAACACAAATATAATTATTCAATCCAAGCCTAGAGAATCAGCAAATCTGGTTGGTTTGGCATATGAGCATTCAAACTTGCTATTTAATCAACAGACAAATGCAGAACATAATATATTTCATACATCAAAATAGAAACATCAAAAAGACAAGTTCATTTCTCTACATAAATGCCAAAGTCCTCAAAAGCAAGGAATTTGATCTTTTATATTTATAAGCTAAACAAGACAACTTCATTTTATCAAGATAAGTCTTGAATAAAGGTTACAATTTGGTATGTGCTAGAGACCATTGCTCGGCCCCTACTCCGAAATGTCATGGCAAATTTACAACCAAGCCGCAAAAGCCTCATCCCTTGGAAGTTAGAACGAAACAAATGTTTGCGATAAGCAGACTATCACTACCCAATTTCAAGATATGAAAGATTATATTGGGTACTACACGAGTAAGGCATTGATATACCAAATAAGACTCGGAGACTACAATATTCCATGCCAGGTCCATCATAAATTACCATAAATAGTTTCACTCGAGTGAAGAACGAGTTCATGATAATTGAAAAAATATTTAATGCATCATATGATGAATCGATAACAATAGCAATGTAATAATTCAAGTCCCACGAAGATTAGCTTTTCGATCAAGAATGGGATTCTACCGAAAACCCCTTCGGACTTACACCCTCCCACCGACTTATTCGAAACGGTGACGTCCCACCGCCTTGCTGGACCACCAACGAAACCCTAGCCCTCATCAACGCCTACTGTGCCAAGTGGCTCTCTCTCAATCGCGGCAACCTCAGCACCTCCGATTGGGATGCCGTCTCCTCCGCCGTCTCCGAATCCACTCCCGGAGCTTCTAAGTCCTCTATTCAGTGCCGTCATAAGATTGAGAAACTGCGAAAGCGGTATCGAACAGGTGATATGCAAAACGAAAATGCTAAAAAGAGAAGATAAGAAAGGGAAGGAGAAGAGAACAGACTGGCAATTGCAGAGCAGCATGCACTTGACCATATCTTCGAACAGAGTAAGCACCAGTCTGAAGGAAGAACAGGGAGGTGGCAAGGGCGAAGAAGAAATCGGAAGGAAAAGGGAGGAAGGAGGTGGATTTGGAGAGGAGGATGTAGAGGAGAGGAAGAGGAAGAGGACAAGCGCAGACTGGAGGGAGGCGAAGAGGTGGACGGGGGAAAGCATTGAGAGATGGGTGAGAGTTAGAGAGATCGGGGATTTAGGTGTTTTCATCTTTTTGTTATTATATTTTTGTTTTTTAAATCTTTAAAACAACAAATTAAGTTAATTCAACGTGGCTCAATGGTCTGGGTTTGGAATGTTAAAATTTTAAACTTTAGAAGTCTCAAGTTCGAGTTGCAACTAAAACAACTATTAATAATTTTTTTTTTATCTCTGATACTTTAGTGTCAGTGATTATTGATATTTAATTTACTAACACCTAGTATCAATAACCTCTAATACCTACTTGTTAATAGGTGCATTTGTTTACAATTACTGATACTTTTTGCTAAGTGTCAGTAAACTAAGTGTCAGTAAATGTCATTTTTCTAGTAGTGTGTTAAAATGTATAACTATAAATAAAAATATACGATACAATCACACAATAAAATTGCATTGATCAAGCTACAATTAATGGAGAATATGCTTATGGAAGTTCTGTGGCATAATTGACGTGTCGTTATCTCAGTTTACTTAATTTGCTAAAATTGGTATTAGTAAGCTGAATTAGTGGGTCAATTGTGTTATGCTTATAGAATCAATAAAGGAGTAGATTCTTATTTGAATAAGTTGTAATTGTTATTTAAGGGGGTAACTAAGAAATCTCTGAACATCAGAATTGTAATATTTCAATTTCAATACAATTTAATTAAGGGTTTCCCGAAAAGCGGGATTGCTAGATACTTTTATTGCATTCTTTTCCTTGATTTTATCATTTGGCATTAGAGCCACTTGGTATCAGAGCCAACTATGTTGAACAATATGTGTTAAGTCCTTGAGAGTATATATTTATAAAGGATGAAATCATCATTTTATACTCCATGTCTCACTAACATCTCTACCTTTACGTATTTTAGGTTCCTTGATATTTAATTGTTTAGGTTTATGTGTATTTTTAATACTTTATATATTTTAGGAGTATTTTAGTCATTTCTTAATAAACGAAAGTCAGACAACAAAAAGGACAGTATTTTTAAACTCAGAACAGCTGAAAACCTTAAGAAAGACATAAAAAGTAAAATCGTAATTTTAAGATTTTGGTGGGCCTTGCTGTTGTGAAATTGACTGCTGACGTTTCGTTGACCAATGTTGTGCCACTGATGGATGACGTGGCAGAAGTCTATTGGACCAAAAAATGAGCTTTCAATACATGCAATGTACTGAATTATATTTGTTGACTTTTGCATTGACCGATGACGTGGCAAAATATTAGTGAACTGAAAAATGTGCATACTGTACATGCATATACACGGAATAACAACCTTGGTGATGTGTTCCAACCAATCAGAGAGTACTAAGTGGTTCAATCCTGAGCGTCTAAATTTTTTTCATTCGATGGTCAAGAGTTACTCGTTATATCTATAAATAGGGGGCTTCCCCCTAATTTGACACTCTTGAATCCATTTTTGAGCTCTAGTTTCTGAAATTCCTTCTCTATTTTGTATTTTCTTTGTATTTTAATAAAATTTTTATTTTACTCCTAATTATAAAATGAGTAGTTAATTTATTTCCAAGTTTAGGTTAAAGGTGAAGCCTCAACATGATCTATGAGCTTAGTTTGGTAAGTTTATTTTCACTTTCTCTGATTTATTTAAATTGTAATCTTGCCACCTTTTTTGCACTGGTATACCAGCTCCCTAGTACAAGATTATTACTATTTGGCATGATGAGTACTTTACACTAGATTTATTAAAGAAAAATCTCCCTTTAATTTTTGTGGTAGATCTTAACTCATTGTTGATATAAAATTCATCTAGGTTAATTAGTGGATAGTCTTGCCACCTTTTCGACGGTTACACTATTCTTACCTGACACAATGTGTTCTTGATATCACATTTAATATAAGATTGTTATTCTAGGCACAATGAGCACTTCATGTCATATTTATTAGAGTTAGGTCTATGAGGAGTGGAAATATCCCCCTCATAAATTAATTGGAACTAAAAAATGACTATTAAGGGTATGGTGAAATGTTGAGTGTAAATCCTAAAACCCAAGCACTTTATCCCATTGATCAATTCCCAATTTATTCCCAGTATTTTAATTTCAATATTAGGATAAAATAAATTAGGAAATTTTACAACAAGTATATTAAATAATAAAGAATAATAATAACTGTACATAATTAAAATCCACCTCCTTGTGAGATCGTCACTTGTCACCATTAATCTATAATTCAATATATTCGTGCGATTACGAGTTCAATAAAATTTGCACAACAATATGGCAAAAAAAACTAGACTTTAAAAGGCTATGTGCTTTAAAGACACTATCAAAAGCTTGTTCGAAAGTTTAGAATAACACACGAAAGCCATACAACAGTAGTCAGAGTTCATGAAGGAGATGTGGTAAAGGATAGTATGAATGAATCAAAAGCTCATTCAACTTTCTTCTCGAATGGGAGGCGTAGAAGTAGAAGCTGCAGAAACTTAACAAAAAAGTGGACAAAGAAAGGATCATGATCATGATTACATTTGAACCAAATACTATCAGCTTGATTTTATGAGCCTTGATAGAACTAATCCTAGTGGCTGGATCTACAGATGTGAGTGGTTTTCAACTATTATCAAGTAGAGGAAAATATTATGGTGTATATCATATCCATATAGCTAGATGGTCAGGCCTTGGAATGGTTTTAAGGCTGAGACTGCCAAAAAAAAAAAAGTCACATGGTTGGAATTTTCATAATATGTGGTCAAAAGATTTAGATCAAGATGGCATGATAACCAAACTAGGAGATTGACTAAGTTACGGCAAGTGGGTTTACTAGCAGCCTACCAGGAGAAGTTTGAAGCCTTAATGAGTAAAAGTAGGGGATTGAATGAAGAATTCTTTGTGGAATGCTTTATGAGTGGATTAAAGGATAAAATTCGAAGTTGTGTTGAGATGTTTCGACTTACCACTTTAATCCAAGGAATTGGGTTAGCCAAGCTTCAAGAGGAAACTACCGAAGCGTTGATTAAAGAAGCAAGAGGTACATACAGACCAAGCATACATAATGGGATTCTTAAATTAGGTCCTAACCGATCGACCCCTAAGCCAGTAAGCAAGGAATCTGTCCCGCCACTTAGAAGGATTACGACTAAGGAGATGGAGGAAAGAAAGGCTAAGGGACTCTGTTACTTCTGTGATGAAAAATATCACGTAAGCCACCGATGTAGGAAACTTTAGTTCTTAATTGAAGGTGAAGACAGTGATGAAGACAGCACTTTAGTGATAAAAAATCAACAGGAATCAGCAAGTGAACTAGTTGAAGCCCTACTAATATCATTCAATGCGATGTTCGGATTGATTACTTATCACATGATGTGAGTTCGAGGTACTATAAAGAAATAACTAATTAGTATATTCATAGATTCTGAAAGCACACATAGCTGTCTAGTCTTGGTTCAACAAACAAACCCATTGATAGTGGCAATCGTAAATGGCTTAAGAATCGTAAGTGCAGCTACACATAAGCAAGTAGATTTCAGAGTGTTTCCTTTAGGTAGGTATAACATGGTTCTGGGGGTTCAATGGCTTACTGCACTAGGACCTATAACTTGGATTTAAAAAACCTAATACTGGAGTTCAAACACAATAACCCTACATGTATTGTCTGGTTCAACGAGCGGCAAAATTAAGGTGGTGGATGCTGACAGAATATAAAAGACCATTGAAAAGACCAATTAAACAGTTGTAGATCATCTTTGTCTTATGCAAGCTATTAATGAAGAAGTTCTTGAACTAAAAAGGTAAATCACGAACCTAAACTACTTGGGTTACTAAACAAGTTTGAAGATGTATTTGCAGAACCTATAGGTTTACCACCAAGGCAAGCTTAAGATCATAGGGTGCCCCTAAAGCCAGGTTGCGAGCCAACTAACCTCAAGCCATATAGATAATCTTACATTGAGTGGATTGTAAAAGAGATGCTGTAAGCGAGCACAGTTTAATTGAGTATCAGCCCATTTTCGCCTCCTGTTTTGCTGGTTGAGAAAAATGATAATTCATGGAGAATTTATGTGGATTATCGATCTCTTAACAACAACATTGTTAAGGATCGATTTCCAATTCCAGTTATTAATGAGCTATTGGATGAATTGCATGACACTTAGAATTTTCCAAAGCTTAATCTCCGATCGGACTACCATCAAATAAGAATTCATCCTAATAACGTACACAAGACAACCTTTCGAATACATGAAAGGTACTATGAATTCCTAGTTATGCTTTTTGGCTTAACTCATGCCCTTACAATATTTCATTCACCCATGAATGAGATATTTAAGCCTTATGTTATATGTTTACAACTGCTCATATGGAGTTGAATGTTACAACCTTTTCCTATTATTTTTTTTCTTTTAGTTATTTTGTTTGTTAAGATCATGGCATAATGTTGGGCATAACTTAAGGATCATGTTTTTAGTAGGCTTAATGGGTTGTTACTATACCTCTTTAAAATTATAACGATTCTGCAGTAGTGAGTAATTCTTTTTAGTTCTATTTGCTAACACTTTCTACATTATTATTGCAAATTCTGTCTTCTTTCTTTTAATTTAAAACAACATCTGGTATCACAGCCCTCTTCTTAAGGGAACTGTGATTAAATTTGACAATTCATAGAAGCTAAAGCCGAAGCTAGTTTCTTCTCAATTGTTCAATCGGTGTTCGATGAAAGTAATTACCAGTATTGGGCAATACGTATGACGACATATTTAGAAGCTTTGGATCTTTGGGAAGTAGTGGAAGAAGATTATGGAATTCCTGCACTTTCGAACAATCCCACAATGGCAAAAATAAAAACTCATAAAGAAAAGAAGACGAAGAAATCAAAGGCAATGGCCTACTTGTTTGCAGTAGTCTCATCCACCATCTTCACTCGTATCATGTCATTGACTTCAGCAAAAGAGATATGGGATTATCTCAAGAATGAATATAAAAGAGATGAAAAAGTGAAGGGTATGCAAAGTCTTGAATTTGAACAGGGAGTTTGAACTTCAAAGAATGAAGGACTCTGAGACGATCAAAGATTACTTTGATAGGCTTCTTAGTATTGAAAATATGGTGAGGCTTCTTGGAATTGAATTTACTGACTCGAGAATTGTTGAAAAAATTCTTATTACAGTATCTGAACGTTATGAAGCAACCATCACTATCTTGGAGAATACCAAGGATATAACAAAAATTTGCTTGGGCATTATCATCATCAGAGGCTGATGTTTATGAAATTTAAGGAGATGGCAAATGATCTTCCAAAATTTGATGATCATATTCTAAACTACAAAGCATGTTAATTTGGAAAGCAAAGTAGGAGACCATTTCTAAAGGCAATATGGAGAACAACAAAGAAGCTACAATTAGTTCATACTGATATTACGGGCCCATGTAGAACACCTTCTCTAAATGGTAGTCTTTATTATGTTGCATTCATTGATGATTTTACTTATATGTATTGGATTTTCTTTTTAAAGCATAAGTCAGAGGTGGCACAAATTTTCTGGAACTTTAGAGCTAGAGTTAAGAATAAGAGTGGAGGCAGAATTCAGACTCTTAGATCAGACAATTGCAAAGAGTACACCTCTGGAGCATTCAATCATTTTTGTGATGAGGCTGGCATCTAACATCAGTTAACTATTTCAGACACTCCACAAAAAAATGGAATCAGTGAGAGACAAAATAGATTTATATTGGAGATGACACGATGCATGCTGCATGGGAAAAACTTACCAAAGTAATTTTGGGCTGAAACAGTAAATACAGCTGTTTTTTTGCAAAATAGACTTCCCACAAGAGCTGTGAATGATAAAACACCATTTGAGGGTTAATATGGTTATAAACCATCTCTTAATTTCTTTAAAAAATTTAGTTGTTTATATTTCACTCATGTTCCATAGATCAAAAGAGATAAACTAGATAAAAGATCACTTCCAGGCATCTTTATTGGCTATAGCCTCGTTGCAAAAGCTTATAAAGTTATCTAGCCACAAACTGAAAAAAATTATTATAAGTATAGATGTGCACTTTATGGAAGATGAAGAATGGAACTGGGATAATGTAAAAAAGATGGATCCAAGCTCAAAAGAGTCCAATCTCAAGTTTCATATAACAATTCAAAGCATTGAAGACTGGAAAGATGAAATAGTCGATGACATACCTATCCGGGGCACAAGATCATTGTCTAATGTTTATCAAAGATACAGTGTTGCTATATATGAGCCTACAAATTATGACGAAGCCAAGACAAATCAGAATTGGATTTGTGCAATGAATGATGAGCTGTTCATGAGTGAAAAAAATAAGACATGGGAATTGGTTAATCGGCCTCAAAATAAAAAGGTAAGTGGAGTCAAGTAGGTGTACATAACTAAGTTTAATGCCGATGGTTCAATCAACAAGCATAAAGCTAAGCTTGTAGTCAAAGGATACACTCAAGTACTCAGCGTGGATTACTCGGATACCGTCCCACCTATAGCTAGACTTGACATCATCAGGTTTTTACTTGCTATGGTAGCACAAAATAATTGGAAAGTATACAAGTTAGATGTCAAGTCAAAATTTTTAAATGGTTTGCAGAAGGAGATTTATGTAGAGTAAACGGAAGGCTATGTAAATTAAAAGAAGAAGAAAAAGTCTATCTTCTTAAAAAGGCACTTTATGATTTGAAGCAAACTCCAAGAGCTTGGTACAATAAGATTGATGAACACTTGCAGAACTTGGAATTTGCTAAAATTTTATCTGAATCAACATTGTATATCAAATAAAATGGAGCTGATATACTTATTATCTCAATATATTTTGATGATCTGCTTGTAACAGGAAATAAGATGGGTATTGTGGAGAATTTTAAGTAAGAGATTATGGAGATTTTTGAGATGATGGATCTCGGTTTGATGACTTTCTCTTTTGGAATGGAAATTAAACAAAGTGAGTATGAAGTCTTCATCTGTCAGAAGAAATATGCTAAGGAGATTCTGAAGAAGTTTAAACTTGAAGACTATAAAGAAATAAGCACTCCTACGAACTCAAAGGAGAAGCTCAGCAAAGAAGATGGAATGGAGAAGATTGATCAGGCATATTTTAGAAGTATGATTGGTTGCATAATGTATCTCACAACAACTAGGCCAGACATTTTAAATGTTGTAAGCATTTTATCTCAATTTATGAACTTTACAAGGGAATGGCATCTCAAAGTTGTAAAGAGGGTTCTTAGATATATGAAAGGCACATGTGATTTTGGCATTATGTTTACAAGGAGCAAAGAGTACAAGCTAGATGGTTTTTCAGATAGCGATTGGGGTGGTTTTATTGATGATATGAAAATCACTTTGGGCTACTGTTTCACTCTTGGTTCTAGTGTTTTCTCCTGGAGCTCGAAGAAACAAGAAATTGTAGCTCAATCCACTGCTGAAGCAGAATTTATTGCTGTAACAGTTGCTGTTAATCAAGCTTTATGGTTGAGGAAGATTTCAATTGATCTTAACTTGGAGCAAGAGGAAATTACAAAGATTTTAGCAACCAACCTACTATTGTAATCTCTCAAAATCATGTGTTTCATGGGAAAACTAAGCATTTTAATATTAAATTATTCTAGTTAAGGGAAGTACAAAAAGATGGAGCTGTTGTTCTTATCTACTATAACACAAAAGATCAGGTTGGGGATATTTTCACCAAGCCACTACAAGTTAGCAAGTTTGAATTTCTTAAAACAAAACTTGGTGTTTACAAGTCTTAAAACAAGGAAAAGTTTTAGAAGATATGTTTAGGACTGCTGATCTGGAGTTGAATGTTTCAACCTTTTCCTATTATTTTGTTTGTTTTTTTTTTTTTTTGGTTATTTTGTTTGTTCAGATCATGGCATAATTTTAGGCACAACTTAAGGATCATGTTTTTATAGGCTTAATGGATTGTTACTATGCCTCTTTAAAATTATAATGATTCTGCAGCAATGAGTAGTTCGTCAAGTTCTATTTGCCCACACTTTCTACATTATTACTGCAAGTTTTGTCTTCTTTCTTTTAATTTAAAAGAATACCTTACTTTCTTAAATTTATCTTAGTATTATTTTACGACATCCTTGTGTATAGCAATAGTTGGAATGAGCACTTGGAACACATATTCATCATTCTAAAAACTCTTCAAAATAATCAACTTTATGTTAAGAAGTCAAAATGTAGTTTTAGGAGGCAGTAGTTAAAATACTTGGAACACATATCATTTGTGTAGGAGGAGTGGCAACAGAGCATGTTATCCTAGTGAAGGCCTTCCACTTTAAGAGGTCTTAGAGGATTCTTGGGCCTCACAGGATGCTACCACAGATTTGTGAAGAATTATAACAAAATTTGCCAACTTCTTACAACATTATTAAAGCGAGATAATTTTTTATACAATGAAGAGGCTGAAAATTCTTTCCATAAACTGAAACAAGCTATAATTAGCACTCAATGTTAGCTATGCCAAACTTTTCCAAGGAGTTTGTAATAGATGTGATCCATTCAATATCGGTTTGGAGCTGTTTTTTTTTTTTTTTAAGGCATAAGGCTCATTGTGTATACATATCTCCATGTAATTAGGGCTTTCAATTTATGAAAATGTGATACTTACATTGATGTTTACAGTTTCCAGGTGGAGGCCATACTTGATTAGACGCCATTTCAAGATTAAAATGATTATCTTAGCCTTAAACATGTTCTAGAGTAAAGAATAATAACTCTACTTCAACATAAATGGATAAAAAATTTAATAGGCTATGACTTTGAGCTTATCTGTCTCAATAGAAAGGAGAATGTGCTGGCAGATGCATCATCACAGAAAGAGGAAGAAGTTGAGTCATCAAGTGCTGTTTTTATGGCCCTTACTCTGCCTATCTCAGAATGTTTATTAGGACGTGAATGGTTGGCTAATCCTACATTGCAAAATATCATTAAATAATTAAAAATAGCTCTACCAAGGCATCCTAGTTATACTTGGAACTAAGATCAACTATAATAAAAGGGAAGATTAGAGTTAGGTGCCGAATATGATATTAAAGAGATGGTATTGCATGCTACCCATGATAGTCCTTTAGTTGGCCATTCAAGAGTGTACAGAACCTTAAGGCGAATTACACAGTCCTTTTATTAGTAGGGAATGAGGTCAGGTGTACAAAGTATGTAGCAAAGTGTGAGGTGTGTCAAAAGAATAAGGCTAAAACAGTAGCTTTCCTGAGTTTATTATAGCTGCTGCCAATTCTAATTAAGGTATAGAGTGACATTTCTATTAACTTGATTAAAGGACTTCTATATCCTTTTAGAAAGAATACAATTTTTATGGTTATTGACCACCTCAATAAATTCGTGCACTTTATTTCCATCAATCATCTTTATACTGCTATGGATATTACTCAAATATTCATGGATAATGTTTACAAATTACATGGGATGCCTCAAACTATTATTTGAGATCCTAACATTTTGAAAAGGTCTATGTCTTCACCAAGGTACCAAGTTCAACATGAATTCTTCATGTCATCCTCAAATGAACGGTCAAACAACTTAGAAGGGACAAGTTGCAGCGACAAGGAGCATAGCAATATGGTCATCGTGTCCACAAGTATGCACTTTGTTGTCATTTTTGCTCTTATGCTTCCACTCCACAAGCTCCTGAAAATATTAATTCTTAAAAGACACAAAAACCAAAAAAAAAACAAGTCTATACAGGGGATTGGAGGAAGTGCTGAAGTGAAATGTCATGCTTAACACTTTTAAATTCTACAATTCAACTTTCCCCTTAAGAACTCCCCTCCAGAGGTGTAACAGAGAAAACCAGTCCTTTCTCTAGGGGTAGGGGGTTCTATATTGGATATAATTAATATATTATATTATATATAATATAATATATTAATTATGTAGGGTCTAGTATCAGATTTATCTAATGATAATTTAATTCTAATGTGGGACATTAGGAGGGGTCTTAAACTCAAGATTCTATTAAACAAACTTAGCCGTACAAATAGTTTTTAATCAAACTTGCAGGGAAAATAAATATGCGGGAGGAAGTAGCTGGAGGAAGTAACTCTAAATAATGAGCAGTAGGAGGAAAGTCAAGTATTGGAGCAAGAGGACTCACATGTATGTGCCCATAGCAAGATGCCCTTAACACTTAAGCATTCCCAAAATGTAATTCATGCACTAATCCACTTAAAATTCTTTGATTGCATATTTATTAAAATGAAAAGAGGGGCTCCCCAAGTCAGCCCCCAGTCCCAAACCTAGTAAATAAAGGATGTAGCATTACTTACTTGCAAAGGGAGGGCGTCCATATCAACCCTTAAAGAGACAAAAAGGCAATAACTAGAGCCAATCTGTGCTACAATGCCCATTTTGGAAACTAGATATATGTAAGTGATTCCATGTTTGTGGAGTTCTCTGTGAATAAGGGCACTTGCATTGTGTTCTTCAAACAACAATTTTAAGTTTTCATGGATTTGTCCTCTTATAGAAAATTTCCAATCTTTATCTTGTTGAGCAGATTTTAAAGCTTGAACTGTAAGAAATTCATTTATTTATGTGCTTGTGCTAAGATCAGTGAGTGGTGGAAGAAACAAAATAGACAATGAATAGACCATCTCAATACCACTATACCAGTACAAAATTCAATGGCTAGTCTTTTACAAAAAATAATAATAAATAATGTGAATATTTATGATTATTTTTAAAAAATAGGATGGTTTTATAAAAATTATGGGGTGAAAATCATCATTTTATATACTAAGAATATCATAAAGAACTCTTCTAATTTAATTTTTCAAATATTTATTTGTTTTTCTATATGAAAAATAGAAGAGTGAAAAAAGAAGTTATCTCCGAAAAACTCTTTAAATAAAAATAAGTATATATTATTTTAATCAAATATTTTTCTCTACAAATGTAAAAGTAACTATCACACTTTTCTCTCTTAGTGAATCATGAGAAAAAAATAATATAATATTAAATTAAAGACTCGAAAAGACTCTAAATAAGATTCTTGAAATGAGATAGTGATTGTGATACGAACTCCGCCAATAATTGACGAAACCTTAATCAAATTAGGCTCCAAGATAGTTTTTAATTTCAAGAATTGAATGAAACCGCGACCCGTTGCCTAATTAAGCAAGAACCTTGGTATCTGAGGACACCACAATCAGCTAGAGATGGTCTAATTGATAAGTGAAGGGGTGAATGCCTCGAAAAATCAGATAAGTTCAAGAGTTCGTTTAAGAATTAAATAGAGTTATACTCTCAAGTAAATTGCATGAAAAACTTCCTTTTCCTTTCTTATTAAATGCGTATATATATATATAGGTTACAAGAAGTCCTAATCAGAAACAAATTCCTAATCCAATTGAAATAAGAAAAGAATCATAAATAAATCAAAATCCTAATCTAACAAAAAAGGGAAAGAATACTTAATAAATCAGGATCTTAATCTAATAAAAAAAAAAAGAATCCTTAATAAATCAGGATCTTAATCTAATAAAAAAGAAAAATCCTAAATGACTAAATAAAAATCAAAATAGTTGATTTGTTGCCTCTTTTAAAAATGGAAACACTATCTAAAAAGATAGTGGCATATCTTTCATCCTTAATGCGCCGATTTCATAGATTTGATTACTCATAAAATTCAAGAGCTTGAATTATGCATTGATTAGTCGAAATATCTTGTAAGTTTCCTTCAATAGGCCTTCATGAATTGGATTTATCTCAAGTTGCTTGAATCAGCCTATTAAGTGTTTCTTTGAATTTCTTTGCACGAGCTCTTACAACGAGTCCAATGGGAACTTGTATAGGATCTGAATATGTCTTACTACACGTACTTGTGCCATCCGTATGCATAATCTCATCATTCCCCTGCTCTTGAAGAGGATTTGTCCTCAAATCTTCACCTACTTCAAAAGGACTTAAATCATAAACATTAATTGTAGCACTTACATTGTATTCACCCAGCAAATCCAGGTTGTATGCATTGTCATTAATTCGTTCCAAGACTTAGAAAGGTCCATGCCCTCGAGGTAGTAACTTAGATTTCCTCTGTTCTAGAAATCGTTCCTTGCGCATATGAAACAATACCCAATCACCGGGATTAAACACTAACTTGTGTCGCTCTTTGTTGGCTTGTTTAGCATATTGCTTAGTTCTTTGTTCGATGTTGAGCTTTGTTGCTTTATGTATCTGCTTAACAATTTTAAACTTTCTTTTTTCATCTATGTTAACATGATCAGAAACAGGTAATGAAGTTAAATCTAATGAAATTAAAGGATTAAAACCATAAAGAATTTCAAACGGTCAATACTTAGTAGCGGAATGAATAGAATGATTATAAGCAAACATCAACATGTGGCAAACAATCCTCCCAAGTTTTAATGTTCCTTTTAATGATTGCCCGCAATAAGGTAGATAAAGTTTTATTTACAACCTCTGTTTGACCATCAGTTTAAAGACGACACGTAATTGAAAACAACAACTTAGTCCCCTACTTAGCCCACAAAGTCTTCTAGAAGTAACTCAAGAACTTAGCATCCCTATCAGAAATTATTATTCTAGGCATACCATGTAACCTCACAATCTCTCTGAAGAATAAATTAACAATGTTATAAGTATCATCTGTCTTTTGGCATGAAATAAAATGTACTATCTTAGAAAATCTATCCACGACCATAAAAATTGAGTCCTTTCCTCGTTTGGACTAAGGTAAACCTAACACAAAATCCATTGAAATATTATTCCAAAATGCACTAGGTATTGGTAATGGGGTGCATAATCCATGAGGCTATACTTTCGATTTGGCTTTCCTACACGTGACACACCTGCCACAAAGTCTCTCAACATCTCGTTTCATATGTGGCCAATAGAAGTGCTCATGCAATACGACTAAAGTCTTTACAACTCCAAAAATTCCCATCAATCCTCCTTCATGGGATTCTCTCACCAATAAATATTTTAAAGAATAATTAGGCACACACAACTTATTCTCTTGAAATAAGTAACCATCATGTCAAAAGTACTTACCAACCCCAAACTTTTCACAATTATGATATTCAATACTAAAATCATGGTCATTAACATATAATTTCTTAATATGTTCAAAACCAAGTATTTTAGCATTAAATGTTGAGATTAAGGCATACCTGCTGATCCCACCAAGTAATAGCATAATAAAAAAACTCAATCACAGCCAATTTTACCTTTTTTACCTTAGAATAGTTGTAGCAATCAAATACAAACTCCATCTTCTTCTCTCATTCAAGGTATGCTTCAAAATCATATTTTTTCTTGAAAGATGGAATTTTCATCTTTATGCCACTCACACCATTATCTTGCTGCTTAACTCTTCTACGATTACCTATTGAATCCTCTCCTTTACCATACTCATCCCTATAATAGTCATCAACTACTTCTCTAGCTGGAACTTTTCCCTTCTACGTGCTTGGGGAACGCATTGCGGTTGCTGTGCACGTGCATTCTCTACTTGATCCAAACGTTCATGTATATGCTCTAATTCAACACTCATCAATTGTCTCATTTCCCCCATCAAGGCTTGAATTTGAAAAATTTGAATAGTTGGTTGTTGATCCTCTACATTTGCACTTCGTTCTTCATCTTGAGACATAGTTGAAATCTACAAAAAGAGATTAGAAATAATGTAGAAATGACTTCATTTCACTCAATTTCACTCGTGTTTTACTCAAATTTATTGACTTTTACCCTCTAATACGCTCACACTCTCTTGCCTTTTTCCACTCATAATAATTCTCTCTTAGTTCTTATAAAATTAATCAAACCAATATCAAGATTTCAACAGTAATTCACAAAGATTATATCAAAGAGATTTGGGTTTTAAAGGCGAGAACACAACGAACACATATGATTAGGTTTTGGTAACACAAAATAATAATATTTTGGGAATAAAATTTCATACAATGAAAAATTAGACTTGGATTATATAAGACACCAATAATGGAAATTGAAAGATTTTTTTCATTATTTTTTTCCTTTTTTTTTAACACTGAATAACTAAAAATTGAAGGAATTTGGGGTAAGGAATTGGCTAAATTTATGGATTTAAAGAAATAAATCACACGGATGCAAAATTAATAAACCCTAAATATTGTTCACGATGTTCATGTGATACTATTCATGTGGCACTATTCACATAATTTTTATTTTTTTGAATTGAAATAAACAAGACACAAAAATTAGATAAGAATAGGCAAAACGTGATTAGAACCTTTTCTCTGATACCAACTAATATGAATCCCGCCAAGAACTGACGAGACCCTAACCAAATTAAGCTCCAAGATTGTTTTTAATTTTAGGAATTGAATGGAACCGCGACTCGTTGCTTAATAAAATAAGAACCTTAGTATGTGAGGACGCCATAATCAGTTATGGATGGTCTGATTGATAAGTCAAGGGGTAAACGCCACGGAAAATCTGATAAGTTCAAGAGTTTATTTAAGAATTAAAAAGAATTATACTCTCAAGTAAATTGCATGAAAAACTTCTTCTTTCTCTCTTATTGAATGCGAATATATATATAGATTATAAGATATCCTAATCAGAAACAAATTCCTAATTCAATTGAAATAATAAAAGAATCCTAAATAAATCAGAATCTTAATCTAATAAAAAAAAGAAAGAATCCTTAATAAATCAGGTATTAATATAATAAAAAAGGAAAGAATCCTTAATAAATCAAGATCTTAATCTAATAAAAAGGAAAGAACCCTAAATGACTAAATAAAAATAAAAATAGCTGATTTGTTACCTCTTTTAAAAATGGAAACACTATCTAAAAAAATAGTGGCATATCTTTTATCCTTAATGTGCTGATTTCATAGATTTGATTGCTCATAAAATTCACGAGCTTGAATCATGTATTGATTGGTCGGAATATCTTGTGAGATTCCTTCAATAGGCCTCCATGAATTAGATTAATCCCATGTTGCTTGAATCAGCCTATTAAGTGCTTCTTTGAATTTCTTTGCACGAGCTCTTGTGACGAGTCCGATGGCAACTTGTATAGGATCTGAATATGCCTTACTCCACTTGCTTATGCCATCCTTATGAATAATCTCAACAGATTCTCTCTCTTCAATATTAAAAAAGGAGAATCACTATCTCATTCGGAAATTCTTTCTCAACTCTTTTTGTTAATATAACTCTTCAAATAAGTAGTAAAATTTTATTTGAAAAGTCTTTTGATGATGCTTTGAGATTGAGGGTGTGTTTTACAATCATTTCAAAACTAGGCTGTTTTGCCAAATTGGGGAGGGCTGCTTTATACATTAGGTTTCCGCACCATAGATTAAGGGTATGTTTGGAGTTTCACATTAATTATAATCTATTTTATTATAGAATTTAAAATAATCACTTCTGTACATAATTTGGTAATATGTTTAATAACTTTAGATTACTATATAATATTATTATTAAATAATTAACCATAACATTGCATATGTACATTGAAATGAGTAAAATGAACAAATAATTTTTTTGCTATAATTTTAAAAATTAAAAATTTATTTCAATGTAAACTATTTAACGAACTAAAAATTTGTTAACTTTTAGCTTTCTATATAAATTTCCTAATCATTAGATCTCATCAGATAATAATAGATGTTAATTAATAAATAATACTAATGTACTGAAACCCATCAAAATGTGTTTGCGTAAAATACTCATGTTGCACCTTTCTTTAAAAATTAATAAATAAATAAAATTTTCAATCTCAAATATATGCTAGTCATTAAATAAGGTGTAGCCCATGACTTTCGAAGTATATTTCATTCTAGAAAGGATTTAACTTTAGGCTATAGAAATAATAAGTTTTATATGAATTTACCAATAAACTGATATGCCTAGTGTAACGCCCCAAGCATTTTAGCAAGCCTTGATGTGTACCACTATCCATGAAAGTTCTAAAACCACATAGGCTCTCTATACTCATATAGTGCAAATGGTAGTAGATGGTAGCTTATAGATGGTTCCATATAATTAATGAGTTAGATGAGTAGTTCTAGACTACCATTTGGACATTTCGTTTGGCCAAGACATATAACAATTTTAACAAATATATACATAAAGCATTGTACGCTTTCATTTGAGCAATAAAGTTATTTAATCTCATCTTGGGCTAGTTTGAGTAAGTATTCTTTTCTATTTTGGAATCCAGCAACCTTGTGAGTGGTTAAGGCTGACTTAGGGCCAAGAGGCTGAGATATGGTGCCTAAGGCAGCACGATTTAGTGAGGAATCAAGGGGGTCGTGACCATTGGTATTAATGCCAATATTATTTGAAAAGGTTTGAGTCGTTTGCAAGAAAGAATGTCGGACCTCATTAATGATGACCGAAGAAGGAGGGACCAAAATCCTAACCCGAAGAAGGGGATGAACAATAAGGAGAAGTCTGTGGATATACTGAACACCATGGAGAACCGAGTTGTTCGTAAGGAGATTATCTTCACTAAGATAAGGGACGCGTCGAAATCTTTAAGAAGAAATTAGATGAGGTGGACAAAATCGATGGACGGATAGGTGACCTAAGCTAATATGTGGTGGCATAGCGTCGAAGTCTCAAAGAGTTTCAAGTTGTTCTAATGAATTGTATCAAGGTGTTAAGAGCTCAAGTATAAGAGTTTCATATAAATCTTGAAGAGACCAATTGTGGTTGGGCATTGTGTAAGAATGTGGTAGCCAGCAGAGTGTTCACCACCATTGCCGCAACTCTAATGATGGTTGATGTGCTGAAAGCAAGGAAGTATGGTGGAAAGCACGATGCCTAAGAGATCAGGAATTTTCTATGGTCCATGGAGAGTGTTGATGTAGTCTTCTAGTCGCTCCCAAATAGTGATGTTGCCTTCTGATCGCTGGTTTCTCGAGCAGGATTTCCGGTTAGTTCCTACATTTTTTCATTAACTGAAACGGTGACGTCCTCCGATCTGTATCCACAGAGAAAGTATCAGGGGTCGCCGGGTGTTTTTTCGGTTTATTCTTTGTAAATTCTCTATTAATATGATAGAAACTAGCAAATAGAAGGTTGAAAAAGATCAGGAAGAAAAAGATCAGAATCCTTTTACTTCACCTTTTGTCTGATATTTATCCTTTTTTTTTCCCGCTATTCTTACTTGGGCGCCATCCCCTGCATTCATTGTGTCTACGTCTTTCTGACAGCTATGGGTCATAGCGGCACCACTTGGGGGTAGGGGATGTCAGACGGTTATGGGTTACCATGATCAAATGATGATGCCGTTTAGGCTTGTATAAAATGATGATACTGTAGAGACATGTGACGGTCATTGGTAACAGTGACGAAACCCTACAACATGGGGGCGCCTGTCAGTTATCGATCGTCGTGACAAGTTGTCTGAGTTTGGGGCCGCCATACTTAGGGTTACTCTGCTCAAGCTCTGGTTTCTTCCTATTCATGGCGCTGTTTATAACGCGACCATGATTCGCTCTATGGTTGAAGATCTTTGTTACCATACCCGAGCAGGTTGGGAATATCCGAGCCCGACTAGCTTAGAACACTTGACTTTGACCAGCTTTGACACCTAGCAGGGGTATCATCGTGCTAGTAATCAGGTCTTCTATTCTATTGGGTTTGTACTTGACCAGTCCCCCGGTTTCTAGTCTTGAGAGTGAAACGATATAATACTATAAATTACTTGTTCGAGTAGGTTTCTCATTTTTTTACTTTTTCACGCTGAGCTGTCTGCCTCGTGGGTTAATCTGGGCTTTGAGACTTATAGCTTTTAGCTTTATTAGTGAGCTTATCTTGCTCGAGCCTTTCTAGCTTATGCTTGGCACTTTGTCTCGCCTTAAGTTAGGCTTTGAGACTTATGGCCTTTGCTTTTCTTCGCGAGCTTATCTCGTTTGAGCCTTTTCTGGCTTATGCTTGGCACTTTGTCTCACCTTAAGTTAGGCTTTGAGACTTATGTCCTTTAGTTTTATTAGCGATCTTATCTTACTCGAGCCTTTTCTGCCTTATGCTTGGCACTTTGTCTTGCCCTAAGTTAGGCTTTGAGACTTATGGCCTTTAGCTTTTATTTATTTTCATAAGCTTTAATTTGCTCGCATTGGATTAATTTTAGAAGCGATTTTCTTGCTTTTCTTCATGTACAAGATTTTACACACTTTTATTTTGAGAGAAACAGAATATCAATGCTTGTAATACAAGGGAACTTACTAGAAATACTTCATCAAATGTTGTGCATTCTATGGCCTTTTAACTTCCCGTCCATCTGGATAAGATAGCCTGAATGCCTCCGAATTGGCTACTTGCGAGATCCTGTAAGGACCCTCTCAATTCAGGCCCAACACCCCTTGCCTGGGATCTTTAGTGCTTTGGTTCACTCTTCTAAGTACCCAGTCTCCCACCTTAAATTGGCGAATGTGCAAATTCCGGTTATAGTATCGAGCCACCCTCTGCTGGCATTCTACCACCTTCATTGCCGACCTCTCCCTTCTTTCCCCCAACAGATCCAGATTTGCGTAAATCTGCTCGTTGTTCTGCTCCTCATTAAAATGCTCTGTCCGATGCGTGCTTACCCCTATCTTAGTCGAGATTACTGCTTTATGCCCAAATGCTAGAGAAAATGGTGTCTCCCCCGTAGAGGTCTTGTGTGTGGTTCTATAAGCCCACGGCACACTAGGTAGCTCGTCCACCCATGCTCCTTTTTGCTCTCCCAGTCTGGTCATCAGGAGACGTTTAATGATTTTGTTCACAACCTCCATTTGCCCATATTTGAACTGTCTCCCGTTACCCGTGACCAGCCCGTGGGGGATTCCATACCTGTAAATCACATTTCTCCAAATAAATTCAGTAGTTTTACTTTCTGTAATGCTGCTCAAAACTTCGACTTCAACCCATTTAGTAAAATAATCGATTACCACCATGGCCTGTATTGTAGATGCTCTTCCTTTTAGCAGTGGTCCGATCAGGACAATCCATCATTGAGCAAATGGCCATGGTAAGTTCATTATTGTGAGGTTCTCTAGCGGTTGAGCTATGTGATTAGCGACGCTTTGGCAACTTTGGTAGCACCTGGTTTTTTCTTGTGTGTCCTAGTGCATCATATACCAGAAGTACCCTTGCCTTAAAACTTTAAAAGCTAGAGACCTTGCACCAGAGTGGTTTCCATAAATCCCCGTACACTTCTCTGAAGACGTAGTTAGCCTCTTCCTCGTCCAAACAGCGTAACAGTACTAGGGTGTATCTTCATCTGTACAACACCCCGTCGATCAGTGCATACGTCGCTGCTTGACACCTCAGCTTTCTTGCCTGCTTCTTATTGGCAAGTACTGTCCCTTCCTTGAGGTAGGAGATAATTGGATCCATCTAAGTGCTGCTCGAGGTCACGTTCATCATCTCGTCTTCCTGCTCGATGCTCGAGCTGGTCCTGATCTCCACAGGGATCGACTTGGGCAATTTTGGGTCTAACATAACAGCCATTTGGGATATCATATCTACTCAAAATTTTTCCCTCCTTGCAATCAGTGCCATTTCTACCGCTCGAAACTTCTCCATTAATAGCCTCGCCTTCCGAAGATAGGCCTCCATCTTCTCGCCTTTTGCTTGGAAGCTTTCATTAAGGTGGTTTGCCACTAATTGGGAGTCTGTTAGGACCTTCACCTCCTTTGCCTTCACCACTAATGCAAGCTTCAGTTCTGCAATGACAGCCTCGTGCTCAGCCTGGTTATTAGTGGCATTAAACTCAAGCTTCATAGCATATTGTATTTCTACTCCTTCGGAGCTAAGAACCTACCTCTGCTCCTGCTCCTTGGTCTTGACATGATCCATCCACCGTGACTGTCCACATCTAGCCTGGAATATGTCCCCCCTCTGCTCACTCGTTATCTATGCCTTCATCTGGTTCTGTGCATTCAGCCACAAAGTGTGCCATAGCTTGTGCTCTAATTGCTGATGTCAAACTTGCTGAGCTCTATTGACCATTTTACTAACAGACATGAGATTTCTAGCTTGTGAAGGATTTGCCTAAGTGGCTGGTTCATCAAGACCACTATTGAGTGTGCTTGGAAATAAGGCCTCAACTTTCGAGCTGCTATTACAAATGCAAGTGCCCATTTCTCCACCATCGGATACCGAGTCTCAGCCTACAAAAAAGCTCTGCTCGTGTAATATACAAGGTGTTGTATTCCTGACTCTTCCATTATCAGAATTGAGCTCATTGCCCATTGTGACACAGCCAGGTACAGGTAGAGGACTTCTCCTACTTGCGGTGTCAATAGTAGCGGGGCCTTCAACAAGTACTCTTTCAATTGTTGGAACACCACCTCATATTCTAGTATCCACTTTGTTTTCCTCCCTTTTTTCATCTCCTGGAAGAAGACATGGCACTTGTTCATTGCTCGGGAGATGAACCTATTCAGGGCTGCCAGCTTACCCGTAAGACTCTGTATCTTCTTGAGAGCGCATGGGGACTTCATCTCTACTATCGCTCTTATCTTCTCTGGGTTGGCCTCAATTCCTCTGTTACTGACCATGAAACCCAAGAATTTCCCCGAACCTACTCCAAAGGCACACTTCTCGGGGTTAAGCTTTATTCGATACTCCATCAAGAACACAAAGGTCTCTTCCAGATGCTTGACATGCTCTTCTGCATCCCTAGACTTTGTGATCATGTCGTTGACATAAACTTCCATTGTGCAGCCTATAAAAGGTTTAAAAATCTTGTTCACCAGCCTCTGATATGTTGCTACCGCGTTCTTCAAGCCGAAGGGCATGACCTTATAGCAGAACAGACCCTGATTGTTGATAAAGATTGTGCATTCCTCATTTGGCCCAAACATGGGGATTTGGTTGTAGCTGGAAAATGCATCCATAAAGCTAAGCAGGTCGTGTCCGGCTGTGGAGTCAACCAGTTGGTCTATCTTCGGCAACGAGAAACTGTCCTTAGGATAGGCTTTATTCAGATCTGTAAAATCCACACATATTCTCCATTTCCCACTTGCCTTCTTTACCAGTACCATATTTGAGATCCATTTGGGTAATCAACTTCTCTAATAAATCCCGCCTTTAGCAGCTTTTCTACCTCGCTATTCATAGCGTCGTATTTTTCCTGGTTGACGCACCTCCTTCTCTGCTTAACTGGCTTTTCATCCCTTCTTACTGCCAGTTTGTGGCACGCCACTTTCGGGTTAATCCCTGGCATGTCCTCATGTGACCAGGCGAACACGACAGAAGGTGCTCGCAACCACTCGACCAGACTTCTTCTCAGTTACTTGCTTATGCCCGAGCCGATCTTAACCTTCTTCTACTGGTCGTCTGGTCTTATCAAAAGTTCCTTCAACTCTTCAGCGGGCTCTTGTCTCCATTTCTTTTATTCGCCTCTTACGTCTAGCGACGTAACTTGCATCGCTTCCTTAGCCGCTGTGGCATAACAGCTTCTCGCGATCCTCTGATTGTCCTTAACAACCCCTACCGCTCTGTTCACATGGTATTTCAGTGCTAAGTAGTAGGTGGACATAACCGATTGGCTGATTCTCATGAAATACCTTCCCAATATTGCCTGGTAAGGGCCGAGCTCGTCCAGAACCACGAAGTCTAACATCATATTTTTTTAAAACGGCTTCAAACCCATGATTACCGGCAGATTCATAATCCCGAGAGGAGTCAACCTTCCCCTACCGAATTCTTTCAAGGAGGTGCTCCCGTGCTCGCGCTTCGCATCCGCTATCCCCATCTCATCCAAAGTGGACTTGAAGAGAATGTCTACTGAGCTTCCGAAGTCCACCAATATCTGGTTGAGCTCCCTGTTCGCAATATTCGCCTTTATAACCAGGGCATCCTCGTGGGGGTATAGGACCCCCTCCTCATCCTCTTCTATCCACATGATCGGAATTTCCTTAGTTTTGGCCTTCTTTGCGGCAGGCATAGTGAGCAGAACCTCCCGGCTAGCAGAGTTATACTGGCTATAGTTTTTTCTAGCTCTATTTGAGTTTGCTGCCATTATCGACCCCCCTACTATTACCCTCACAGCAGGCTGCTCACTGTCCGTATCACAAGTCTGGCCATCCTTCACCATTGACTACTCGACCACTGGCCATCCTCCACCATTCATCTAAGTACCAGTTTCTTACCAGATCCTCCACCAGGTTCTTTAGGTCACAGCACCAAAATGTTGAGTAGCCATGATCATTGTGGAATCGGTGTCGGAGAACACAGCAAACCTCGTTCTTCTACAACATGGAACATCTCCTCGAGTGATTCCTTCAAAGGGGTGTATTGCTTGTAGGTGGACTTTGGTTAATCATCTGTATAGTCCTATCTCGGCGAAAGTTTCCCACGTGTGCAGGCAATGGACTGTTGGCTCTGTTGTTGCTCTGTATGGGCCGATTCGGAGGAGGATTATGTGGTGGGTTTCACTGTATTGTCGGTAATCCCTACAGTCCCTGCTTGGGGACCTGTGGAGTGGAGCAGGACCCACTCACAGTTAGGAGGCCCTCTAATGTAGGTTATAGGGAGCAACCCAATCCCTTGTTCCTCTAGAAGTCAACGAGCCCCGTGCAGGCCCACCTTTCTCCTTGCGTTTCGTTCCGCTGCTCTACTCGCTTCTTAGCTTTGCTGCTTTTTCCTCCTTAATAACGGATCGAGGGACTCCGCAAGTTGTACCAAGGCCTTCCCATCTTCGCTCCTTTCATCAATCCTCTCAAGACCTGGGGGTGATTGAATGCTCCGAGATATAAGACTGTCTGGTGGTACCTCTTGATGAACTCTCGGAGGGACTCCCCCTCCTTTTGCCTAATCTTAACTAACTCCATCATGTCATCTTTAGGAGCTACTGCCCTCCGAAACTGCTTCGCAAATTCCGTGCACATCTGCTCAAAGCTCTGAATGCTCGCCCGCGGTAACTTACGGTACCATTCCCTCGCTCTCCTTTCCAAAGTCAGCGGGAAGACTCTACATCTTTGGGCTGCTGTCAAGTCCTGCACTCTTGTAATGTCATTCAAACACTTTATGTGCACTAACGGGTCACTCTTCCCCGAAAACTTCAAGTCGGGAAAACTAAAATCCATGAGGATCATGATACCCATGATTTCACTGAAAGTGGGGACTTGTTATCTAGCATGATCCTAAAACTTGGTGCTTTCCCATTTCCCTGGAGGTCTTTAACGACCTGAGCCAACCTACGCGCCTCCCCCTCCAACTCCTCCGCGCGGGAAGGAGTCAACCTCTCTCTCCTCTGGGTTTGTCTCCTCCCTTCCGGCAGTGTTCTGTTTTTTCTGCTTCTGGGCTCCATCTCCTTCGTTCCCTCTAGTGGGAGCATTCCCATTACTAGATTCGGGAATGTCATTGCTTGCTCTTCTCTGTCCATCGCTAAGCTCTTGTAGGATGGGCGTCATTGTCTCTATTTGCTTTTTCATCTGGTCCATCTTTTTTTGCATTCCTCTATCTCAGGCCTCATTGGCTGCTTCCCTCAGAGTCACCGATTCTTCGGGGCTTACTCCTCTTCTGCTGTTTCGTCTCATTGTCACGTCGCTTTTTGAATGTGTTGGGAATTCAAGCTTTTTGAACTGATCCCCACAGACGGTGCCAAAATGTTGATGCGGTTTTTTGATCGCTCCCAATAGTGATGTTGCCTCCCAATGCAGAATTTCTGGTTGGTTGCTACGTTTTTTGGTTCACTGAAGCGGTGGTATCCTCCCATCTGTATCCACAGAGAAAGTATCAGGGGTCGCCGGGTGTTGATTCTTTGTAAATTCTCTATTAATATGAGAAAAAAATGGAAAATAGGAGGTTGAAAAAGATCAGGAAGAAGAAAGATTATAATCCTTTTACCTCACCCTTTGTCTAATATTTATCCCCTTTTTTCCCGCCATTCTTACTTAGGCGCCACCCCCTGCATTCATTGTGTCTGCGTCTTTCTACACCACTTAGGAGTAGGGGATGTCAGACGGTTATGGGTTACCGTGATCAAATGATGATGCCGCGTAGGTTTGTGTAAAATGATGATACTGTGGAGGCATGCGCCGGTCATCGGTAACAGTGACGAAACCCTACCGCGTGGGGGCGCCTGTTAGTTATTGATCGTCGTGACAAGTTGTCTGGGTGTGGGGCTGCCATGCTTAGGCTTGCTATACTCGAGCTCTGGTCTCTTCTTGTTCATGGCGTTGTTCATAACGCAACTAGGATTCGCTCGATGGTTGAAGATCTTTGTGACCATACCCGAGCAGGTTGGGAATATCTGAGCCCGATTAGTTTAGAACACTTAACCCCGACTAGCTTTGACACCGAGTAGGCGTGTCTTCATACTAGTAATCAGGTCTTCTGTTCTGCTGGGTTTGTCCTCGACCAGGTCTGCTGGACATTTCCCTAACAGAGAGGCATTTCAAAGCTACCAATGTTCAAGGTAAGCAAGAGAAGATGAACATTGCCACCGAGTATCTTGAGGATCACACTACCACTTGGTAGTAGCGAAAGCACGCTAACATTTTACGCCGGACATGTATTATCAAAACTTGGGACTTACTCAAGTGCGAGCTAAAGAAGTAATTCTATCTGGGGAATGTGGCTTCTGAGGCGCATAAGAAAATGGGTAAGCTAAAGCATACAGGGTTAATATCAAAATATGTCGACGAGCTCTCCAAACTGAGGCTCTAAGTTGATAACATGAACTCGGATAACTTGCTGTTCAACTTCATGGAGGGGCTCCAACCATGGGCGCAATAGGTGCTTCAGCCGCGCCAAGTCATCGGCATTTCCACCGCCCTCACGAAGGCTGATAAACTTGTGGAGTTTGGAAAGGGTGAATCATCCAAGCCCTAGTATGGCAAAGGTGGGGGAGTAAAAGGAAACAAGCCGCCGCATCAAAATGGTAAGGATAAACAGCGACAAGAGAAGGATGGTATAAAAGAAGTCAACTGCAAGCATAATTGCTTTCTTTGCAATGGAGACTATTCGGTTAAAGACTGTTCAAAGAAGAAGGCTTTCAACGCTATGTTTAGCGAGTCTGGAAAGAAGCAATAAGAACCCGCCAATATGGGTTGTCTTGGACTCTTTAATGCGTTGAATGCCAAGAATAATCAAGCAAAGGCGCAGACACTCACTAATGTACGTTGAGGCCATGATCAATGGGAAGAAAGCTCAAGCGTTGATTGACATGGGTGCGTCACACAGCTTCAACAAGGTTGAGAAACTTGGTCATAAGGTTGAGAAAACTGATGGTTGGCTCAAGAATGTGAACTCGAAGGCCAAATCACTCAACAGGGCATTGCGGGATGTGAAACTACATCTAGGCACTTGGCGTGGTAAGGTAAACTTTTTCGTCGTACCTCTAGATGACTTTACTCTTATTTTGGGTATGGAATTCTTGGGACAGTTCAATGTGGTACCACTTCTGAGATGCAACTCAAATGTACATCATAGAGGGAGTTTCATGTATGTTTCCAACCATGAGCAAGACCATACCACCAAGCTATTTTCTGCAATGTAAATTAGAAAAGGTTTCAAGTGGCAAGAGGAGACTTTCCTTGCCACCATTCATGAGATCAATGGCGGGCAAGACATCACTATCATGGAGCCAATACCAAAGGCAATAACTCAAGTCCTTAAAGAGTATAAGGGCGTGATGCCACCTGAACTACCAAAACATTTACTACCACGAGAGGTGGATCACGAGATAGAATTAAAGCCAGTGCCAAACCACCAATAAGGGCGCATTACCAAATGTTGCCACAAAAGTTAAAGGATTTGCGGAAACAAATCAAGGAGCTACTGGACGCGATATGTATTTAGCCCTTAAAAGCACTAGAGCACCAGGATTTTTTTCTAAAAGAAGCGTAATGGGTCGCTTTGATTTTGTATTGACTACCGAACCCTAAACAAGGTGACCTTAAAAAATAAGTACCCAATCCCACTAATCGCGGACTTTTTGACCAACTTGGGCAGGCCGAGTACTTCTCCAAGCTTAATTTTAGATCAAGATACTACCAAGTGTGTGGATTGGGGAAGGAGATGAGCCGAAGACTACTTGTGTGACTAAATATAGGGCGTATGAGTTTAAGGTCATGCCTTTCCACCTCATTAACTCGCCAAACCACATTTTGCACACTCATAAACTGCATCTTCCAGTCGTGTCTTGATCAGTTTATGGTAGTGTATCTCGATAATATAGTGGTCTATAGTAACACTTTGCAAGAGCAGGCCAAGTACATGCGAACTATTTTCAAGGTATTACAGAATAATGAGCTCTATCTTAAGTGAGAAAAGTGCTGGTTTGCGAAGCCGAAAGTTGATTTTCTAGGGCACAAGATCATAGATGCCACGCTAATCATAGATAAGGCTAAGGCTAAGACCATTGCCGAATGGGAGCCGCCAGCGAAGGTTATACAGTTGCACTCTTTCTTACCGCTTGTGAGCTATATAGGAGGTTCATCAAAGGCTACTTCGCCATTACAACACCATGGCCAGCTTGCTTAAAAAGACCACGAAGTAGGAGTGGACGGAGAGGAATCAACAAGCCTTTGATGCTCTTAAGAAGGCTATTACGGAAGAGTCGGTCTTAGCACTATCCAACCATGCACTGTCGTCGAGGTACATATAGGTCCTTTTGATTTTGCTATTGGATGAGTGTTAATGTAAGGAGAGCATTCAATAGGTTTTGAAAGCCAAAAGTTAAATAATACGGAGCAGTGTTATACTATACAAGAGAAGGTAATGACTACAGTGCTGCACTGTCTACGCACTTAGAGATATTACTTGTTTAGGTCAAAGTTTGTGGTGAAGACAGACAATGTGGCGACTAGCTACTTTTAAATCTAAAAGAAGCTAAGTCCGAAATAAACAAGGAAGAAAGATTTCCTAGCCGAATTCGACTACGTCTTGGAGTATAAGCCTAGAAGGGTTAAGTGGTAACAAATGCCCTGAGTAAGAAGGCAGAATTTGCTGCCATAAACCACATATAAGGGGAGCTTCTCACGCGCATAAAAGACGGCATGGAGCATGATCCCTTGGGCAAGCAGTTGGTTTCTCTTGTGCAACAGGGGAAATCCAGGAGATTTTGGATTAAAGATGGTCTTTTGTACACCAAGGGACGGCGCGCGTCTATGTTCCGAAGTGGGGAAACTTGAGGAGAAAATTAAGTAGTGTTACGACACCAAGTGGGCTGGACACCTAGGACAAAAGCGAGCACGAGTGTTGTTAGTGGCAACGTATTATTGGCGTCAAATGCGAGATGAGGTGGAGCAATTTGTGAGGACATGTCTTGTGTACCGATAAGATAAATTATAGTGAAGTTCCACTCGGTTACTCGAGCCACTTCCCATTCCGGATTGACCTTGGGAGAGCATATGGATGGATTTCATAGTGTGTCTACTGAAGTCCAAGAGGTTTAAGGCTATCGTTGTGGTGTTGGATCGATTCGCCAAGTACGCCACCTTCATTCCAGTCCAGGAGAGTGCTCAACAAAGAAACCACCAAACTTTTCTTTAAGCATGTGGTGAAGTATTGGGGACTTCCGAGATCCATCATTAGTGATTGTGACTCGTGATTTACTGGGAGGTTTTGGACTGAGTTGTCAAGCTTATGGGATCGGTGTTGTACTTCTCTACAAGCTTTCATCTGTAAACTGATGGGCAAACGGAAAGAGCGAATGCTTTGTGAGAGTTGTAGTTACGACACTGTGTGAGCGCCAACCAGCATGATTCGGCAAAATTGCTGGACGTGGTCCAATTTTCTTATAATTTACAGCGGAGCAAGGCTACTTCCAATAGCATAGTAATAGGGCAGCAGCCGCTAACACCGCACATGCTCATTACGAGCTATACCGAGAGGTGTCCTGCAACGTACATAGTTGCTAAGTCATGGCATGAACAAGCAGATATAGACGAATGAAAAAGTGGGCAGACGACAAGTCGTAGACATGTGGAGTTCAATGTGGTGGACTTGGTGCCAGTCAAGATTCTACCGTCACAACACAAGTCTACCCGCGCACTACACAAAAAGCTTGTTCACCGATACAAGGGGCCATTTCCTATCATCATGAGGATCTATAATATATCACACAAGCTAGAGTTGCCCTCTTGGCTAAAACTCCATCTACTCTTCCACGTGAGTTGCTTCTAAGACTTCATCCACTCTTCCACCTGAGTTGCTTGAAGCATACCATGGAGACATGGAAGATCCGAAGCGGGGAGAGTCCAAGCGCCCTCCACTTGGTAACACAAGGGTGTACAACAAAGAAGTGGAGAGTATTTTGGCTAACCATATTATTCGGAAGAAGAGTTCTCCGCCATGCCAAGAGTACTTTGTTGAGCGGAAGGAACAGCCCGAGAGCGAAGTAAGTTGGGAACCAGTAGATGACTTATGGCAATTTTCGGGACAAAATCAAAGACTTCACGACGAGTCAACGAGGACATTTTCGAATTAGGCGGGGAGAATGTAACGCCCCAAGCATTTCAGCAAGCCTTGATGTGTACCGCCATCCATGAAGGTTCTAGAACCATGGAGGTTCTCTACACTCATAGAGTGCAAGTGGTAGTAGATGGTAGCTTGTAAATGGTTCTGTATAATTAATGAGTTAGGTGATAGTTCTAGAGCACCATCTAGGCATTTCCTTCTACTCTATAAATAAGAGGGACCTCATTGGCCAAGACACAACAATCTGAACAAACATAATACATAAAGCATTGTAAGCTTAACTTTGAACAATAAAGTTCTTTCCTCCCATCTTGGGCGAGTTTGAGTGAGTGTTCTCTTATATTTTCAAATCCAGCAACCTTGTGAGAGAGTACGGCCAACTTAGGGCCAAAAGGGTGAGATTTGGCGCCTAAGGCTGGACGATTCAGCATGACACCGGTCAATAAAAGAAAGAAGAGAGAGCATTATGTTTCTATCTTAGTCTACTGGTATGGCAAAAAATTGCAATAATGTTGCTATACTTCTCAGCGTCTTAGTCAGTGGATTGACAAAAGAAGCATATCAAAAATAATAAAAGTCTACCTATAATATTACATTATAGAAGCAAAATACAAGGTTAGGTTCAGGCATATACTGCACTACCTATATATGTATGTACAGAAAGCTAACATCTGAAAAAATAAATATCAAGTTAGTAATCTCGTGGGAGAAAGAGAAACAAGATAGGAAGATTATACAACCGAAAGGATAAGAAATCTAAGCAAGCTTCAAAAATTAAGACAGACATCTCCATGTGCTGACCAAGATTACAAACATTACTACAACTGCAGCTACCCTAAACAAAACAGCAAATGACCGACTTGAGTGATGAGCATGAAAAGTCTTTGAAGTATCTTTGTCCATCAAAATGGTGCTCTTTAATCTTCCTTTTGCCCGTTCACCCGTAGTCTGTTCTTCAGAAATATTACTGTTCTCACTAGTCGCTAGATGGTAATCACCCTTTAGTTCATACATTGCACCAGTAGCAGCATTAACAGGCAGTTCCATTTCTGTATCTGCTACACTCTGCACATCAAAATTCAATCAAATTCATAAACCACACATAAAGATATCGTCAGAGCTTCAAGATAACCTCCATTTAAAAGCTTCTAACCTCCAGAACAATAGGTTTTGATTCATCTTCCTCTGGCATGCAGCTCTGAAGTCTAACTGGTCCAACTTGAAGTTTATACTGCAGCCGTAATCTTCTTGGAGCATCACCCTGCACCCCAAAGCCCTCACGACATGGATTACTTTGTGGCTTGCGCGTCCTAGTTCTGATACCAGTTTCAACAATATTACTGTTGGCAATTCCAACTGTGTGATTGTTTGAATCACCATAACCACCGACTGCATTATGGAACTGTCCAGTTGTAGAAACAGAAGAGAAAACGTCCTGCTCGCAAGATTCAACATCTGCGTAGCAGAAGTCATCTAAGTAACATGAGTTTCTGAAATTTATCGAGGGCTCATTAACAATATTTTGAGAAGTCACAGTTCTGAAGTCTTCTGGAGTTCTTTCCATCTTTAAAGGAGTTGCACTTGCAATGTTATCCTTAAAACACAAAGAACTGGTAATTTCTGGGTTGGGCTGCTGCATGTGCAACAATTATGTCAAGCAAATACAAAACTACCCATTATAGTAACACAGTAAACTAATAATTTTATCAGCATTATTTGCAAGAATATATTATAACCCATAAACTTGATAAAATTATGTAAGTCCCGAGGCAACACTTACGCAAGCTTGGGCCACTTCTGCATCTGACTCACTGCATGATCCACTGTCCTTAACAAAAGTCATGTTACTTGGTGTCTCACCCGCAAAGAATGAATTCCACTGCCCGTCACTCTCATCAAACAAATTCTCATCTGAAGTATTAAGAATAGAATCCAAGAACTCCGTAATATAGGCATCTGATTCTGATGGTAACTGCACCTTCTCATCAATGGTGGTCAAATCATTGCGACCAGGATGAGGCATGGAAGAAGATCCTTTCTCCACTGGAAAAGGTGAATGCAATGGAGGAAACAGGGTGCAATCTAGTGGCTCTGACATAACTTTAGTGAACACATCACCAAAGTCTTCTTGCATGGCTTGATCAATCTAAAGAAGAACACATAGATTATATTATTACATAACATTACTCATTATGAAAAATATAGAAAAAATAAAATAAAATAAAATAATTGAGATTGAGCACATGTTTATCACCTCAGTAGCTGTTAACTCTAAGCTTTTGGTTTGACACTCCACCGGAGCTTGCAAATTAAAAGTTGCTTTCTCCGACAAATGAGAAACAGAGGGTTTGCGTTCTGGGAGTGTTTGATCTAATGCAAACCCAGATTTGCCCGAAGTAGGAGATGATTCACTGGGTTCAATTTCAACACTCTCATCTTGTTTCTTAAACAAACGACAAAGTACAAAAGCGCTCTGCAACACATAGCAATTATTTTTTTTTTTAGTGCATAATCAGTCTAAAAGCGAACAATTGGACAATAACATTCTAACAAAATTAAACAAAAAGGTGAACGTTGTTACCTGGCCGGGTTTGGTGCCATCAAGATCGTCAGCAGTGGCTCGATACTCGTGCATGACCCAATTGGTCCTTTTACCTTTAGGAGCACGACCCATATGAAATACAAGCGTTTTCTTCATACCTATCAAGTGATCACCAGATTTAATTTTGCGATCTTTACCAGTTGCTTTCCAGTACCCAGCTCCTGTTGCTCTGTTCAATCTGTGCCCATTTGGGTACTTTCTATCCTGTGGGCAGAAGAAGAACCACTCTCGATCTTTTGTTTTAATAACTGATAAATCTACAAAAAGAAAAAAATCAAATCCGAATTGTAGTGAGTGAGTTAATTATGACTGTCATCACTTATCAAGAATATATGAAGAAAATGTTAATTACCAGGCAAATCCCAGGGCTCCCATTTACAGACATCAATTTCGCTAATAACTCTGACTTCATCGTTATGTCCGTTGATCTTCATCCTCAAATAGAAATCAACCAGTTCCTCATCCGTTGGTCTAAATCTGAACCCCAGTGGCAGTGAATTTAGTGACAACACTGCCATGCTAAGAAACCCTAATATCAAATTCTCACTATTTTTTTCAGCTGTTAAAATGGTCCATAAAAGAAAAAGAAAAGAAAAGCAATCAAACTTTGATCAAATTAGACAAAGACTTGGTTTTGTTCGCCTTCTTTAAAAACCCCGCGTATTAAACCCCTCGTGTATTCCGCGTTTACTCGTTTTCTTTGTGTTTCGTTATTCCATTTCTACCCTTAATCTTCGTCGGTTTCTTCTCGAAATTACAGGGTAGAATCGACAAACCGATAAAGCTTTTCGAACAAGTTTTAAAGGTGGGAAGTTTTCGTCTGTTAGCAAATGAGATTTTGACACGTCAACCGTAGGGCCGTCACATCACGACAATTACTAAAATTATAATGTATTAGGAAGTTGCCTTGAGCCTTTGTCAGAGATTCGTCGCATTTGCCGTTGTTTTCAGTTTTAACGACAATTACTAAAATTATAATGCATTTGTGGTTTTTGAAATCATTAAAATGACACAAGTGAGAGAAATCGATGAAGTTGAGATTCAAAATACTAGTAAATTTGGTTGTGTTTACTCTCAGTTTGTGTTCACCAAAATCAACAATTGGAATTGATTAGTATCCGCGTGAGATTTATATTATACAAATTTAAATCGTTGACTGGGTATTTTATATAAATTTCAGTTAGTAAAATTAGATATGCGCATCAAATTAAGAATCAGGAGTTGATTATTATCAACTAAAATGTATATTATTTAGATTTGTAAATTTTGGATGTCTGTGCCAAATAAATAATCATGTTGAATAGTGCTCATGGGGTATATAAATTGAGATAAATCTTAATCGTTGAATCGGTAGTTAACGCAGCTCAGACGATCTAATTTGATCACTGTATTCGGCCGTTATCCTCAGCCTCAAATGTCAACTTTTTCATCCAGTTTTGTTTGCCAGTGTAAACTGTAGTGTGAATGCAAAAACATAAAGAAAAAAAAAGTTGTGGAAAAGCTGAGGCTAAAGCATTAATAAGACCAATTATCCAAAAAAAAAATGTTAGTCAGAAAAGTTAGGAGAAGCGATTAGTGAATGACATCGCACACCAATATGCCACGTGACAGTTTCTCACTAGACGAGCTGTATAATGCGATCCACATCTCGTCCATTGAGAGGCTGTCACTCCCCTGATCAAACACCGAAAAATTAATATTAGTAATATCCAAAAAATATTTTGCCAATCTGTCTAATGACGGTGTAAGTTTATAAAAACATAAAATTTGGGACAGACGTTGCCCATCTAGAACCGTATAACCCATTAGTAGCAATTTTAGACCACAAATTTTAAATATTTATTTATTAATTAGTATAATTAATTATTTTTTAAAATTAAAAAAAAAATAAGTTAGGTATATATTATAAGAAAATTTCATTTTTAAACGTATCTTTATTATTACTCTCATTCATAATTATTTCTTTAAATTTGATAATTTTCATCTTAAAAATAAAATATATTTTTATCATATAAAAAATTTTTTTGATATGTTAAATTATTTAGTATCTGAAAATTATATTAAACCTTGACTAATTTATATTTGAGTCCAATAAAACTAGTAGAACAATAAAGTTCTCCTAATAAGTATTTAACGCAATTGCTTTTCCAAATCTCAAACAGTAAACTTTAGTTAAGATTTTTATGGTATAAAAGGATTTTAAACGATACTTCTTTATTTTGTTAATATTTTTGAAAAAAAAAATTCAATACTTTCCCTTCCAAAAATTACTCTATTAAAATTGTTAACCTTAAAACTAATAGATATTGCATTCTTTATTGTGCAAAAATTGAGACTAAAAGATACGTCTCTCTCCCACTATCACAATAAATTTTAATTAATCGGTAGATTATTATTGATAGATAAGCACATTAGATTATGTATTGGCATGAGCAAATCAAAATTTTCTTAAGATTAATGTTTGTAAAACATGGCACATAGGTGTTTGTTAAAATATCTCTAAGAAATTTTTTTTAATTATCTCAATAAAATTGCTAAGTTATTTCCTTAGTTATACTCTATTTAATATCAAAAGCACTTAGATAAATTTTACAATTATGTCATAAATTTTTTTTAATATTTAGCACTAATTTTCGGTGGATTGACGCCGATGGCTCCCATCACCCACATTGGTTTTGGGTGATGTTTGAGTAATATCGACAGGCCTCGAGCTCTTCCACTGAAGCAAGACACCCCGAGGACGACTTTAGCCGAGCAACCTCGAGTCAAAGCCGGTCAAAGTCGAGAGCTAAGCACTCTTGCTCGCCGAGGTCGCCTCGTGTCAAAGATGGTCGAGGTCGATCCCCGAGCACTCCTCGCTCGCCGAGGTCGTCCCTCGTGTCAAAGCCGGTCAAGGTCGAGAGCCGAGCACATCTCTCCCGCCGCAGAGTTCCACGAGCACACTGGGCAAGATCCGACCTGGGAAACCCGACCCGCTTTCTCGTAATCCCGCACACCTTTGATGTCCGACAAGGGTCCCACATGGCGGAGTGGTGATCATCGTTGTCGCTGGTACGCGACGTGCCTCCAGGCGCCATCATTCCTCGCGCACTTGCCCGACATGGTGATCCGCCACGTGAATCGGGTTAAGGGACGACTGCCATCCCTAGGGAATATTCCGCTAAACCCTACCGTCGAGGGACTCAGATACTACTAGCGTGGAGTGGACAAACTGGAAAGGAAAAGAGCTGGAAAACTGGAGTATAAAAGGAAACGAAGTGAACGTTATAAGGGTTAGATTTTCAATTCACGTGTTCTTCCTTTTCAAATCTCTCTCATTTGATTCTCCGAAAAACACTATACTTATCAAAAAGGGCGAATAATACCCTTTCATCTTTCCTGGCCTCCTCACTAGGGAGATACCAAAAGATAAACCCGACATCGACTTGAGCATCGGAGGTTTTCGCGGACACGCCCGGCGACCCCGACCTTGTCACGTGAGTACAGTCCGGAGATCACCGCTCGAAGAAGACAACGGAACAGACGAGTGGGCAATCCCGCCAAGCTTGTCGCGAGCGTAGAAGATCGAGGCAACCGCTTGGCCGCGAGCGTAAGGCTTGAACAGCCCCGCCGAAGCAGCTTGAGGCACCGCTTCAGCCGCAAGTAAGGCTTGAACAGCCCCGCCGAGCTGTTTGGAGGCACAGTTGGAAGGTTCGAAACACTGTTGAGGCACGCGGGAAAAACCGCATCAACAGGTGATACTGCTATCGCTAGCACAAGTTGAGAGAATATTGGTTTCGTGAGTTTAAAAAGTGAAATGGGAGGAGTTTTGTGAAGTAACTAGAGTTTGTGTTTAGTTGCTAGTGTAAAATAGATTTAGTTATTTTATTAGAGGGGTAATTTGTTACTAATATAAGAAATTTGGTCTGAAATAAGTATACGGAGTTTTGATAATAAATTTATGAAAATGACAATGCATGCTAAATTTCCTAATGCATGCTCACAGTTGGCTACATTCAGCCACATGTCATCGTGATAGCCACTTGCTACAAAAGTTTTGTTGATTTCATTATAATCCTTATTGCCAAATCAATGCAATCTTATAAAAACAAAGGAGGTTTTATTCGCTAGAAAAAGATTGGGAACCAACTTCAAGGACCACGATTGGTGAGGCACTGCTACCTCCAGAGTAGGGTTGGCAACAAGATGGGACTAGCCCAAATTTGTCGATCTCGACCCTGTCTTCAAACAGTAAATCAAGAGCAAGATATGTCTTCATCTTGTCTTAAATGGGAACTCTAATTGTCAAGATAATGTGAATTTTTTTTCATAAGTTACAAATTTTATCATAAACGACATATCACACGCTTATTATTGACAGGTCATATATATGATATTTACTAAAAGGAAAATAAGATCGAAGGATGATAGTGTAGACAGAAAATTAATAATTTTTTTAATTTTAATAAAACTTTATATGATTATTAGGTACATAGCGTTGTTAAACTAGAAGACCGTAGATTTAACTATGCTTTGTGACCATATCTGATTTAGAATAGATCTAGATCTTGCACATCGGGTGTCCGGCTGATATACCTTGACTTTAAAATAAACTTTATACTAGAATCCTATGCAACCCTAGGCAACACAGGCTCATAAACAATACCAAGATCTAGATCACATATTTGGTCCTTTGAAGGAATGGAAAGAGAAAAGAAATACAACTGAGGAGAGAGATCTAGTCTCTATGCCTCAAAGGCTACGCAACAGATTATATGGCAGATCTGATAAAGAAGATCAGTCTGCAAATCATGCATAAACTTTAAAAATAAAGGTCATTCACCCTTAGATCTATACTTTAAAATAAATAAATTACAGAACTTTAAATGCTTTGAATTAAAATTAAATTAAATGCTTACATTTGAAATGAAAGCTTAAAAAGCTTTAAATAATTACAAAAGAAGAAGGAAAACTGAGAAGATTCAGAAGACAGGAAAATTTCCTTGATGTCTTGTGTTCATTGTTTTCCAAAGAGAAGAGAAGAGAGAAGAATCCAAGAAAAAGAGAGAGAAGTGTAATATGAGGAGTTTAGGTCTTCCTTCAGATTATATACAATACTATTTAAACTGTAGACTATACATTGTGGCGCGTCCTGTATTAATTAAACTTTAACGGCACTGTATACTGAGGCGCTCCCGTAGCAGTTTAACTGTAGCACGCAATCACTGGAGTCCGTCTTTATCTTTATATTGGGACTTTACAAGTACAAATACAAATATAAATACACTCGTACAAATACAAATTAAATATACTTGTATGTACACAATTGTAGCTTTGTAACTTTATAAGTACAAGTACTAGAAATAAATACAAAAATGAAAATACTTCTTTTTTTTTTTACAACAATACAAGTTTTATTTACAAGGATTTATTGGAGACAAGATACCGAAGCAATCGTCTTTGTTATCATCTCTAAGAGAGATGAACGACTCTTCATTTTCATCTCGATCAGAAGACTCAGCAACAGATGACTCTGACCTGGAGGAGAGGAGCTGCTCTATGATTTTAAAATACTCAGCTTCAGTTTTGGCACTGGCCAAAAGAGGTTGGGCTTTTGATATCTGAGTTAACAATGTGGCTTGAACTTTGGATTGTTCAATATTAGGCTTTAGAAGGCCTTTTGATGAAAGTTAGTTCTGAACAATAGTTTCAGAAAGCTTTAATTTCTCATTAAATTTAGACCACCATTTAACTTTAAAGGTTCTTTGGAGAACTAATTGGGTATCTTGAGTGTGATACTGAAGGTTCTACATCAAAACCTAGGGAAGAAAGAAATTTGTACAAAAATAAAGAAAATGAGGAAACCTTTTTCTCAGACTCAGAATGGGTATAATGGGCTTTTAAAAGGTTTAAACAATTTATGGCGTTAGGAGTTAAAATCTCTTAACAGGGACCAAAGTAGTTCCACCATTATTAGAACTAATTTGAAAGGTTTTGAATGGTTATTTTTGAGTTAAAGAAAAGTAACCAATAATGGGTCTTTTTAGGATTTTGTATAAAAAAACGTGTTAAATCAAGCGTGTTGATAGTCCCAATATGAGAAGGACCGGCAATGGTTTAAACAGGTTTGAAAATTGGCGGGAAAAATATTAAACTTGTAGAATAGATCACGCCACTGTTTTGTTAAATCACTAAGGAATAAGTGTTTAAATTTGATAGGCTTAGTGAACTCAAGTATTGCTTAATAATAAAGCTGGGGTTTTGTTAAATCTCATGGTTTGAAAAACCAACTTTTGGGGAAAACCTTTGAAATTGCTTGAAATGGATCAGAATGATAAAACCCATCTTTTATTGTTAAAATATTTTGATGATAGGTTTTACTAAACCAATCCGAGGGTTTTTGCAAAAGCTTCGATTGTGAAATCACAATTTGGGAAGAAGAGCTTTCACTGGAAATCAATGCTTTAGAAGAAGAAGAAGGTTTTATAACTTCTTTAAAAATAGATTTTTCTTTCTCAGGAACTTGAGAAAGGGCGTTAGTTTGAGAAAAACTTTGTAAAGCAAGAATGAGCTCGGGGGATTTAGAAATGGATTACATCCATTCTTTAACCTTCTCTACTGAGGTAATGGCTTTAGACTAAGCTTCTTGCTCCTCAACCATGTCAATCCAAGACTTGATTGGCATTGCATAGGAAAGTAGCTTTTCTTTAGAAAGAGTTGTGATGGTTTCTTTAAGGTCTTTAAGGGGGGCTTTACCTTTGTCCTTCCTCTTGGGAGGCATTATCTATTGTGCAAGAATTCTTTAGTTAGAAAATCTGAAATAGAATTTTTATCACATTTAATAAACTCAATATCAAAATCCAAAATACTTAAAATAGCTTGCCAACGTGCAAAACTCTGTTTTGATGCAATATTTTAAACATCTTTTTCTAAAACATGTTTTGCAGCTTTGTAATCAATCTTAAGTAAAAAATTTTGATTCAGTAAATCACTTTGGAACTTTAAAATGCATAACACAATAGATAAAATTTATTTTTTAATAGTTGAATAGTTTCTTTGGCAATCATTCAAGTGTGCAGAAATATATTGTACTATTTATTCTTTATTATTCTCAACTTGCTTTAAAATTCCTCCATAACCTAAATACGAGGCATCAGTTTCTACAATCTTAGGTAATGTAGGATTAGCAAAAAATAAACATGGTATTTCTTTTACAGTATTCTTTATTAATTTTATAACTTTAGTATGCTCATCTGTCCATGCAACAAGATTTTTCTTAAGTCTATCATACAAGAGTTTAGACATTCTATTAATGTTAAGAAAAAATTCAAGCACATAATTTAAACTACCAAGAATTCTTTGCAGTTGAGTTTTGCCAATAATTTTATCAGGAAACTTGCCAGCAAATGCAAGAGATCTCTTAATAGGCATAATTGTTCCTTTAGAAATATAATGTCCTAGGAACCTAATCTTTGTTTAAAATAAAGAAATTTTAGAATTTGAAACAGCAAGTCCTGCTTTTTTAGTGGCATAATAAAAAGTTTTAAAATGTTTGAAATGTTGATCAATTGTTTGAAAGAAGATCAACACGTCATCAATATAAACAATACAGAATTCTGAATAAGGATTATGAATGTCATTTATAATCCTTTGAAATTCTGAAGGGGCATTCTTTAAACCAAAGGGCATAATTATCCATTCATACTTGCCAAAAGGAATAGTGAATGTAGTTTTATACTCGTGTTTAGGGTGAATCTGAATTTACCAAAATCCAAATTTCATATCAAACTTTGAAAAGATGAATGCAGAATGCAATTTTGGAGAAGATTTATTTTATTAGATATTGGGTACCTAATCCACTTTAGAGCTTTATTAAGAGGCTTGTAATTTATTACAAGTCTCGATGCGCCTCTTTCTATTTCAGAATTCTTGTTGATATAGAAAGCAGCACAAGACCATGAAGATCTGGACTTAACAATAAGTCTTTTAGATTCCAAATCTTTGATTTTATTTCTATAATGTTGGTCCAAGTCCATATTCATTTGGATTGGACGAGCTTTTGTAAGAATTTGTTTTTCATCAAAAGAATTTTCATATGGTAAATCTACCAAATGTTGCTTTTTATCCCAAAAAGTAGTTGGTAAATCAGCACATATTTCTCTTTCAATGAGGGCTTTGAAATCAGAAATCTTTTGTTTTATAAAATTATGTTGAAGTTAGTTTTTAATTCTTTGTAAATTTAAATCTTTCTTCAAACAAATAAGATCACTTTGTTTTGTTTTAAGAAGGGTACTAACATGGTTCTGATAAACAGAACAAACTTTAACAATATTCAAATTCCTTGTCTTAGGCTTTTCTATGAAAGGGAAAACAAGTTTTTTATTCTTTACTTTAAAAAATATATTATCATAATTGACAGTATAAGGAGTAATAAGGTTATAAATACGACAGTCTGGTGTATGTTATTTGTCAGGAGAAAAGAAGTTTTAAATTTAAACCCACCGTTATAAACTGAGGCATCAACTTTGGATTTGACTTTAAGTTTTGAATTGTTTGCCGCCGAAAGTCTTTCATTTATTTTTTTATGAAAATATTTCTGGACAACATCTTCTTTAATACAATTTAAATAAGCACTAGTGTCAAAAAAGACAATAGTGTCATTTTCAAAATCTTTAGAAAAAATTATAGTAACTTTAATTAAATATTTTCGTGTTGTGATTTATTTTAATACAAATAGAAAATCATTGGGCACAAACTCGAAATTTTCAAAGCTTTGTTCATTTTTATCACCGTCATCAGATTCTGGTTCCTTATCAGAATCTTCTTGAAGTTGTCTTTGTAAAAGAAGTTGAATTGTTTCATAATCATTCTTATATTTTTCTTTCAACTCTTTTATTTTAATTTTAATGTCATTGATCTCTTTTTTAAGATTCTGGATATTAGAAGTTGTCTTCTTTATTTTCTTTTTATTCAAGATTTTAGTAAGATCATAAGTATTCTTTTTAATAATAGGGGTTTTGGAAGTTTCAGCTTTATCTTTTACTTCTAAAGTCTTTAAAAGCTTATCAAGATATTCTCTTTAGAGAATTGGATCAGAGATATGCTTGACTAATTCAAGGAAAGTTTCCTGATCTTTTGTCAACACATTGACTTTCTTTAAATAGGATTCAGTACTAGTAGAACTACTGCTTTCTAACTTAGAGTTAGAGTCCACTAGTTCATTAATTTGAAGAGGCTCATTGTCTTCGGTCATAGAAGATTCAGAGTCAGATGACTCAATGAGCAAAGGGGCTAATTTATAAAATACTTGTTTATCTAGGTTAAGCTCATGAAGCTTTTTGCTCATATGGCAAAATTTTATAGTATGGTCTTTCTTACCACATTTCAAACAAGTGGCTTCTTTATAATTTAAAAGGGCATTTGGTTTGGCTTTTCCTTTAGAAAAATTTTTCTTCTTATAAGGTTTTGAAGGCTTCTTATAATAATGTTCTCTAAAATTTTAAAATCGTTTTTATACTTCTTGGATTTGTAATATTTTTTGTAAGGTTTGGAAGAACACTTACCATCACAATCTTTAGAAGTATAGGCTTTAAAGGGGTCATAATTGAACTGCTTGCAGAAGCTACCTAATTCTTGCTTAGATTTCCTAAGTTACCACTTTAATCTTTTCTGGAGTTTTAAGTCTTGACAAATCTTTAGACCTTCCTTATTGACAAAGCTAACAAGTTCACCATAAGTGAGATTGTCATCGGGGATCTGATTATCATATAAGGCTTTAATAGAATTCCTAACTTTTTCACCTAAGAGAGTTGGTAACCCTGCAAGGAACTTTTCTTTCTAAGTAACATAATTTGCATCATCTCTCAGAAAGAGTCTGGTGAAGAAATTTGATTTATAATTTTGGAAAATACTAAGTTTCCTACATCTCAAGTTATGTAGTAACTTAGCATTCTTATTTCTTAGGTGAATTGGGTAGCAACTGCATCCTGAATTATGTCATTTAATTCATCATAGATGGGGGCTCCATTCTCATCTATTTGAATAGCATTTAGAAAGTCTAATTGTTTTTTTTTGTTGAGAAAATGACCTCACCAACCTTTAAGCTGATCAGTAAACCCAGCAATAAGGATTTCTGCAATAGCTTTGTTAGAAGTTATAGGCATTAGCTGCCATAGTCATTTGCTGCAATAATCCAAGAATGTTGTATTCAGACATTCCATCTATGTTCCATTCATAGACAGAAGATGCATTAAGCCTAAATTGATTTAAAGCACTTGGTCTATTGTCTATAGCTAAATCTGGTGGAGATTTGGCTGTGGGAAGGGCTAATTCCCAATGGATTTTATTGGCTTTAGGAAGAGGTTCTTCCTTAAATACTTTTATATCTGAAGAGGCTATAGAAGTCTGGTCATAATCTAGTACACCAATTTTGCTAGATTTGGCACTATCAGGAGCAATTTGAATTTTACTAGAGGAAGAGAAAGCTTCTATCATATCAAGTTGGTCACGAATGGCTTTAGCAAAATCTGATTTTGAATCATGAATAAGCTTTTGACTATGTTTCAAAACATGAAAAGGCTTGAAAATAGGTTCTTTAAGCTTTTTTTCTGAATCAGACTTTATTGATTTTAAAGAAGAACGTGGAATAGGAGAAACAGTTATGGTTGACTTCTGAAATTGGTTTTCCAATCTAGTGAACTGTTTTCCTTTTGTATTTAGATTAGTATTATAGAAACTATTCTGTTGAATGATGCTATCTAAATCAGTCTCAGAATTATTAGGCTTATGAATTTTATACGGTGAGGCTTTAATTTGAATATTAGGGTCACCATGATTAATGGTTATACTCCTGAAAAGTGGATGTTTTGCTTCTACAGTCCTATCACTATCAGAAAGGTTCCACTTAGGAATTTTTTTTTACAACAATAGGATTTGATTCTTTAAATGGGTAATCAATGTGGTTATCAGAAGCATACATCTCAAACCAATTAAAAAAAAATGAACTTTATGTAGATTTACAAATTTATAATAAACTTCTTGAATTTCTTTTCTTTGGTTCAAAAAATGATTGAAAAACCAAATTCTTTTAACTTTATTGTTATCTGAATAAAAATTATTGTGAAGAAGATTTTTATAAAGTTCAAAATCTTTTTCTATCACATTAATTCTATTTCAGTAACAGCAGAAAATGAGGGAGAGTTGGAAAAGAAGGTTCTTTCTCTTCTTGTTCTCGTTCTTATTGACTGTTAGTGTAAATGGAATGAGGTACACTAGTGGTATAGTCAACAGAATGAATAGATGAACTAAGTATATCTGAAGTGGAAAACCTAGGTTGGTTATTAATTGGTTGAAATGGGAGATTTATTACAGAAGGTATTTTTGAAAATCTCCTTTCAACTGAAGGAATACTAATGCTTGAATCCTTATCGGAGAATCTAGAGGATATTGATCTCCTAAAAGATGATTTGACTTTACCATCTAAATATTGAGTTACATTTTGCAACTCTGTATTACGCTCAAGTTATTTTGGAATCACTGGTTCAGTGGCTCCTTCAAGAATCCATTCTTCTAGAAAATTGACATCTTTCCATTGGATAGGCTTTGGAATAACAGTGTTAGCTTTAGATAAGTTAGGGTATGTTTGGAATTGAGGTGCTGTAGCTTTTAAGCTACAGCTGCTGTAGAAAAAAAACTGTAATTATAAAATAAAAGTTAATATTATATAATAAATATAATTTTTAAATAATAATTTTAACAAAATTATTAAAAACATAATAAATTTTACATTATATAAGTGAAAAAATCATATTAACATAGCTAATATAGCTTAAAAGCTACAGCAGCTAGTGTTTACCAAACACTTTAGTGCTGCAGCTTAAAAGCTACAGCTGCCCAACTTCAATCCCAAACATACCCTTAGTCTACAAGAGAAGAATTTCATCTCTTTTTGACTGATATTTATATTGTGTATTAAATGTAGAATGCATGGCTTTGTATGAGATTTTAAAAATTAATGTAACATAAATTGATCCTTCAACCATATGATAATTATGAGTTTTAATTTGAAGAATCATGCTCTTTAAAATATTTTTATTTTTAAGGAAAACTATTATGTTTGGATAACAGCTTAAGGAAATGGGTCCTTTACAAAGACTTAATTCAATGCTATTGAGTAAATAATCATCAAAGGAGATGAATCTCCTATCTCTGAGGACAGCCAGGATTGAAGTGTTCAATCCTTCTTTAAATAATGGTTTTATTCCAACTTGAATTAAACCAATATGAATATAATTAAAATTATTTTCTTTTAATTTCTTTAAGGATGGTTCTGAAAATAATTAAATTGTTTCAAAAGGCTTTGAGAGAGTTATGTCATGTTTCTCATTTTTAATGACATAATCATTCTTTTAAAAATGAACTTTTTTAGTTTTATATATCATGTCTTTAGAAATCTTTGGCAGTTTCCAATAATCAATAGCTTTATTAAAATATTCAATTATGAATTCTTCTAAATTCATAACATGTTTTGAATCACTAGTCCTCCCGGGTGAAGAGCTAGAAAAGGATGATGCTCTACAGAGTAGAGAATCCATGTTAAAACCCTATGATCTAGTTTTAGTCCTACAGGAAAGGCTACAATCCACGGCTAAGAATTGGTTTTACTGCCCTTCAACAAAATCAGGACTTACGACCAAAAGCTACCGCGGCACCCAAGGTAACACTCACCACTCCTGCAGTGTTCAACCTTTACACAAGCTTCTAATCTAAACACTCTAAACTATATCACACTATCCTCCCCTTGGCTCTGATACTAGTAGGGGGGAAGGGAGCTAAGGGTTCAAACCGTGAACACATGGTTTAGGGATGGTGCTTATAAGATTAAAGTAGCACCTTTACTACCAACTTAAGCTTTTAGTGGGATAGTAAGCACCTTATGGTATTAGAGCCAAGTTACGGGTTCGAATCCTTGGTAAGGTCTAGAAGCCTACGAGATTTCCAGCAAAGACTAGCCAGGTACTATGGGCCCCAAGTGTATGGGAGCCTCCCAGCTAAGGGTCCTCTAGTAACCCGATTTAGGGGGGGGAGGGAGCTAAGGGTTCAAACCGTGCACACATGGTATATAGATGGTGCTTATAAGATTAAAGTAGCGCCTCTACTACCAGCTTAAGCTTTTAGTAGGATGGTAAGCACCTTATGTCCACTCAGGAATGTTTTTTCTAACAACAATAGGATTTGATTCTTTAAATAAGTAATCAATGTGATTATCAGAAGCATACATCTCAAACCAATCAAAAAACAAAATATGAACTTTCTGTATATTTACAAATTTATAATAAACTTCTTGAATTTCTTTTCTTTGGTTTAAAAAATGTTTGAGAAGGGCTAATTCCCAATGGATTTTGTTGGCTTTGGGAAGAGGTTCTTTCTTAAATGCTTCTATATCTGATGAGACTATAGAAGTCTGGTCATAATCTAGTACACCAATTTTGGTAGATTGGGCACTATCAGGAGCAATTTGAACTTTACTAAAGGAAAAAAAAGTTTTTATCCTATCAAGTTAGTCACGAATGGTGTTAGCAAAATATGATTTTGAATCATGAATAAGCTTTTGACTATGTTTCAAAACCGGAAAAGGCTTGAAAATAAGTTCTTTGAGCTTTTTCTCTGAATCAGACTTTGTTGATTTTAAAAAAGAAGATGGAATAGGAAAAACAATTATGGTTTACTAGCATCTTGTATCCTAAAATAAATAGTTAATCAAAAGAAAGTCTTGTCCCAAATCTCGATAAAGTTTTGGAAAATTCTATCAACCTTATTCCAAACTTTTCAGCTATTGCATAATGTCAATGTCACTAAAATCTCTTTTAGTGGAGACATATTTATTTACTTTATGTAGATTCCATGAAAAAGATTTTAACGTTATCAAGTTTACTCCAAAGGACATAGATAGATGATGCGTATAATAGTTGAAGGTGCTAAATATAGTGAGTTTTTATGTTCTAAAAATTTAAAAATTAAAATACACACCCTTTACACCAAACATGATATTATATCAAATAAAATATATAATAATGATAGGGATTCTACTATTTGGTTCCTAATTTAAGTCTCAACTGGCAAGATACTCTCATTAATATTTATTAGTTGATTAATTACAATTTCATCCCTCGATTATATGAATTTTATTTTCACCTCCAATAAATCTCAATGTAATTCACTCTTACAATATTTCAAATATTCCCTTAAACCTAGCCACAATCTAGACTTATTTAACAGATAAAATTCTAAGGTTATTTTAGTTTCTTTTTATTGATTGGAATGGGGAACTTAAATAAAGAGAATTGGAAGAATATTCACCTGAAAACATTGATTTTGATGTAAAAAAAAAAATCGATTAACATTATTTATGATTTTTTAAAGATATTATTTTAAATTATGATGCTTGCTAATGTATTTCAGTTGGACAATATAATTACATTTGAATTAAGTTGATAGTGAGAACGAAATAGAAAAAGGGATAGATGTTAAAGAAGAAGTAGAAAAGCCCAAAATTGGAATGATGTTTGAGAGTGTTGCTGAGTTGTTTCAATTCTACAAATTGTATGCAAAACTAATGGGATTTGAAGTTATCAAAAGAACTTCTAGAAAAGATGACAAAGGGGTTTTAAGATTTATGAGTTTCAATTGCTCACAGAATAGAAAGTCAAGATGTAAATTAAGGCATGTATTTAAATTGCATCCCACAACAAAAATGAATTGCAGGGCTAAAGTTAGTGCTACTATGCATCTCAATGGAAAGTGTAAAGTGAGCTCTATTGTTTATGAGCATAATCATAAACTTAGCACACCACACAAAGCTCGGTTTCTTAAAGAAAATAGAGCTAGAATTAGGCAAAATAAAAAATTTCATTTTTTAGTTATTCAAGCAAGGGGACATGAGAATTTATCCTTTTTAGAAAAGGATACCCGAAAATACCTAAATAAATAAAGACATTTACAATTTGGGAAAGGTGATGCTGCTGTAATACAAGAATACTTTTAAAAAATCCAAGCTGATAATTCAAACTTCTTATACACTATGGATATAGATGAAGATTATCGTTTAAGAAATATATTTTGAGCTGATGCAAGAAGTAGGGCTACAAATAAAAAGTTTGGTGATGTTATCCGATAACTCTAAGAAATAAGAGTTATCATAACATTCTTAGGCTTAAATCAGTATGACTTAAAGAGTAAATGATGCGTTTTATTGTACTTTTTATTATATTTTGCATAAGTAGTTGTTCTAATTTATTTTAATAAACTAATCTTATTTTAAACCATCTGATGCTCTGGTTTATGTGATTTTAAGTGACCAAGAATCTCAAGTTTTGTGGATAGAATGTACTGAATCAAGCTTAAAGAGATGACAAAAGAGCGTGGTTGATGAAAAACTAAAGACAACTCTAGAACAGTGTAGCGGCTGTAGCATGTTTACTGTAGCATCGTTGCTACAGCAATCTAGCGGCAAAGAGATAATCGGGATTCTTTAAACCATTAATCATCCATTTATTTTTCTACACTATTGAGATTGTTGTAGCAAATCAGATAGCATCAATCCCTGTGGAAATAATCTGATTACTCATCAATATATCACTTGTTGTGTCCACTTGTGTACTGACACTAATTATTCATAACAGTATAGATTAAATCCAACAAGTTTTTGGCGCTGTTGCCGAGATTAATTGTTTATTTTGATTTGTGAAGTTAATTTTATTCGGTTCTAGTTTAGTTTTCTTTTAATTTGTTTGTTGTTTTGGCAGGATTGCTCTAACACCCTTGCATACGTAAGTCTATACCTGTTGAATTCTAGTTTGATCTAGAAATAGAAAGAACTGACTTAGAAGATAGCATAAGAATTTGAAAACTGCCTTAAATATGAAAGATTTGCAAATTTGGGAGATATGAATCCATAAGTATTAGTATAGTAAGGCAATAGACAAGGAGGTCAAAATGGGCAAATTATTCATTGGCAACCAAGGAACAACAACATTATTTATATGGCCGATGATAAAGATAGAGCCATTAGAGATTATGCGGTGTTGACCCCTTAAGCCATAAATCTTGGAATAGTTAAACTGGAAGCGCAAGCTTCTAATTGCGAGCTCAAACCAGTAATGTTTCAAATATTGCAAGTAGTAGGGAAATTTAATGGTTTGCCATCAGAAGATCCTCATATCCACCTTAAGCTATTTTTGAAAGTGAGTGATGCTTTTAAAATTACTTGAGTAACACAAGAAGTATTAAAATTAATACTATTCCCATTTTATCTACGGGATCTTGCGGTTAAATTCTATACCACCTGGTTCTATTAACACATAGAATGATTTACCTGACAAATTTCTTATGAAATACTTTTCACCTCCTAAGAATGCAAAATTAAGGAATGAGATCACATCATTCCATCAACTTGAAGACTGAAGCTTGTATATTGCATGGGAGAGATTCAATGAATTGCTTCGAAAATCTCCTTATTAAGGTATTCTTTGTTGCATATAGTTAGAAACTTTTTTCAATGGCTTAAACCCAAGTACCAGACTAATAGTAGATACTTCACTAAATGGAGCCTTGTTATCCAAATCTTACAATGAAGCTTATGACATTCTGGAAATGATAGCTAATAATAACTATCGGTCACCATCAATTAGATAAGCTATAGTAAGACGAACGACAGACTTTTATAATATAAATGCTTTGACAGCACTATCAGCTCAAGTGGCTTCATTAACAAATATGGTGAAGACTATATCTACTACTTAAGCATCTGTCAATTATACCGTTCCAGCATCCGTCAACTAAGTTGTAGAGCTATCTTGTGTTTATTATAAGAAAGGGCACTTATTTGATAATTATCCTGAAAATTCGGCTTCAGTCAATTATGTAGGCAACTTCAACAGACAGAACCAAAACAACCCTTATCCAAACACATACAATCTGAGCTAGAGGCAGCATTCAAACTTTTTGTGGGGTAGTCAGCATCATAATCAGCATACTAGAGAACCCAGTGGACAGAACAAACTTACATAGCCACTTGGATTTCATCAACAAAGTCAAGGGCAAAGAGGCACCAAGAATGATCAATTCAGTTCTCTTAAAGCTCTGCATAATGAGTATATTGTGAAGAATGAAGCAATTGTCTAAAGTCAAGCAGTATCCTTCAACAACCTAGAAAATCATATAGGACTTACTACACCACTAAGTAGCAAACCACAGAGCAGTTTGTCCGGCAACATAGATGGCCCAAGAAGAGAAGGTAAAGTAATAAACTTAAGATCTAGAAAGGATGTTCATATTGTTGTGCAAATTTTATTGAACTTGCAAGCGTACGAATCTTTTGAAGTATAGATTAATGGTGACAAGTGTTGATCCCACGATGAGGTGAATTTTAATTATGTAGAATTATTATTATTCTTTATTATTATGCCTTTTTTGTGAAATTTCTTAGTTTATTCTATTCTAAAATTGAAATTAAAATGGTGAGAATAAATTAGGACTTGATCATTGTAATAAAGTACTTCGGTCATAGGATTTACACTCAACATTTCACCATGGGCTTAATATTTCTTTTTTAGTTCTAATTATTTTATGAAAGAGGTGGAGGGTATTTCCACTACTCATAAACCTAACTCTAATAAATATTACATCAAGCGCTCATTATGCCAGGAAGAACAATTTATGTTAAATATGGTATTAAGAACACGTTGTGCTAGGTAATAATAGTGTAACAGTCGACAAGGTGGCAAGACTATCCACTAATTAACCTTGATGGATTTTATATCAACAATGAGTCAAGACCTACCACATAAATTAGAGGGAGGTTTTTCTCTAATAAATCAAGTGTAAAGCGCTCACCGTGCCAACTAGTAATAATCTTACACTAGGGAGCCGGTATACCAGTACAATATCTGGACAAGATTATCACTATTTATCTACGATAAGTCAAAACAATTTAAATAAATTAGAGAAAGTAAAAATAAACTTACCAAATTAAGCCCTAGATTATGTTGAGGCTTCACCTTTTACCCAAGCTTGAAAATAAATTAGCTACTCATTATATAACAAGGGGTAAAATGAAAATTTTATCAAAATATGTAGAAAATACAAGATGAAGAAGGAATTACAGAAAATAGAGCCTAAAAATGGATTCAGGGGTGTAAATTAGGGGAAGGGAGCCTTCTATTTATAGATACAATAAGTAAATCATGGCTATCAGATGAAAATAATTCGGATGCCCAGGATTGCACCACGTGACACTCTCTGATTAGTTGGAACACGTCACCAGGGCTATCATTCCGTGTATATGCACGTACGGTACGCGCGATTTTTTTTTCACTAATATTCTGCTACATCATCGATCAATATAAAAGTCAACAAATATGATCCAGTACATTGCATGTATTGTAAGCTTATTTTTCGGTCTAATAGACTTCTGCTACATCATCTATCAATGCCACATCATTGGCCAACCACAAGTCAGCATTCAACGCCATATCATTAGGGCCCCACCAAAATCTTAAAATTACGATTTTACCCTTTATGTCTTTTCTAAGGTTTTCAATTTGTCTGAGTTTAAAAATACTGTCTATTTTGCTCTCCGACTTTTTGTTTATTGTGAAATAACTACAATACCCTTAAAATACATAAAGTATTAAAAATATATATAAACATATACAGTTAAATATCGAGGGATTTAAAATACATAAAGGTGCAAATGTTAGTGAGACTTTGGAGTGCAAAATGATGATTTTACCTTTTATAAATATATACTATCTAGGACTCAACACACCCCCAACCAGCTTATTGCTAGTCCCTAGCAAATTAAGCGATAACAAAATTCAACCATTTTTTTAAGGTAATTATGTTTACTTCTTCAATTAGATTAATGACAATAATCAAATAAAAGTAGAAGCATTATCTCCAGCCTAAAGAGATATCACTCCCACATCAACCATCCACATGAGTCAGTTAAGCAAACACATGCAAACTAATCGATTATCAGAGCTACATTAATTAAGCCACTTTCAAGTGTGACATGTCAACCCAAAAATCTCACAGGTTAGAGTGACACTCTCAGAAGAAAATAAACCCAAGAAAAACAGTCACTCTAAAAATGATAACTTGGAGAGAAATTAATGAATGGTAATATCACACACTCTCACCAAGAATAATCCCAACAGCTTAGCATATAGTAGGACACCAAATAAAATGAAATGATATTCAAACCAATATTTTTTTTTTATATATATGTGTCACTATATCATTTTAATCCATATTGCTAACTTCTATTTCAGACTATAGGTCCTTAAAATGAAAAAGGAATTTTATTAGGATGTAATGTAGGTTAAGAATATGGCTAACAAAGAAGGGACAATAGGAAAAACAAAGTATTGTTTGAGAAAATAAAATAAAGATCTTGAAAATTGTAAGGTGCAATTCATTTATTATTATTATTTTTTTTTCTTTTTTTTTTCAATTGCACATCTTTTTTTTTTCTTTTTCATATATATATATATATTGCACAATTTTTTTTTTAAATAATCATCTAAAATTTTCTCAAATATGAGTAGGTGATGGAGCACATAAAACGTAGGGTACTACTCTAAATTGGAGTAGAGCAGGACGATGAATTGACAAAGAAAACATAATTTTTTTTTATATAGGCTCAAAAGGGCTAACTGTGGATATTTTACAAAAGCGATAGCTGAAAAAGGCTCAAACGGGTCAAATATGGCATTTCCATAATCTTTTAGGGCTCTAAATAGTCTTCTATTTTTACTAGTTCAACGGACTTTTAGATATAGCAACACAATTTTTTTTTTTTTTATGTTTGACTCAATGGAAAATATAGACATCGTGTATAGTAAATTGTATGAAAAATGAGCAAAAAGAGTTACTCTCCAAGAAAAATGATAGGCTCAAAAACTCACTTTTAATTTATTAAGACATGTGCATTCTTTCAAGTAACTTAACCAATTTTACTGGTCAGCTCGCTCAATTCACATTTGTCACCAACATCAGCATGCAGAGTAGCAAATATGATATAACATAACTCAATGTCAAAGATAATACAAATACAAGAATTTGAAGGTCCTCATGTCATCAAATGTCAAAAGATCACATAAAATGCCTTTTTTATTTTTTTATTATTTTTTTGTTTTTTTTAACTCAAGACTAAGAAGATACATTTCTAGAGTCACTATACTCTATATTCAGGCATCTTCGCTCAAAAATTAAGCCAAAGTTAAATCACCTGAGATTAAGACATTCCACAATAATCAACTATTCCCTCCCCTCAACCAGAATGAAACATTGTCCTCAGTGTTTTAAAGGAAAGAAGTAGGGTTTAGAAGACATCACCTGAGTGCTGCAACAAAAAATGAAAAAAAAAATTTATAGATAGAGAGTTAAATCGAATTTACGCTTCTTACTGCTGCTAATACCATCATCAGTCAACCAATCCAATGAAAAGGTCCTAAGATTTGGCTCTGGTCTATAAGCTTGTAAAAGAACAAGTAACTCGTTAGCAGTAGGGGCACAAATAAAAGGTTTTTTAATTGTAAAATGAATGAAATGATTTTTTATTGCATGATTAAGAAATGCAAGTAAGTCATCAAAAAAGTTATAAGCAAACCGATAGGTTTTTTATGAATGTTCAGATTGGCTTAAGATGCAAATGTAAATAATGCCTCTAAAGTTGTAAGATCTCCTGGTAAGAAAATGAAAGCTTCAGCATGTTATAGCAATTCAAATAGTCTTTCTTGCATGGTGGAGACAACTAACTCCTCTCCAATTAGTGGGTCGGGCGTGCTTATAAGAGGTTTTAAGGCTTTCGAAATGATGCCTAGCACCTGGCTTCCTCTATTGTAGGTAGCTTCTGCAATAAGCTTTGATAACCCTCGATTACCTCCTCCATATACTAAGTGTATTTTTCTCTCTGTTAGGACTCGATCAAGATCTATGGCTGCCTCAACAAACTCTTTATGCTTTCCATAGTGAAACCCAGAAACTATACAAATGGTCTTAAATTGTCTACTTGAAGGTGCTGCCATTGAGACAATCATAAAAATAAATAACTTGTGAATGTTTAACAAAATAAGCTCATATTTAAAGATCTTGGTAACAACCATAATGATACACAACTGTAAAGGAAGTGGTGCATTTTTCAAATAATGCGTAAAGTTCGTGGCTTTAAAGTCAAAAGAAAAAAGTCAACAACAGGAAAAGACAACACAATAATGCAAATGATAAAAGAACAGTAAATAAAAAGGATATGTACTAGTAATTGTGATTGTGGCTCACATCTTCCTCTGGTTTTACATTTAGAAACGGCTTGAATGCCCTCTATAGGCCGAAGATAGGCTTCCCATCCAGTTTTCTTATAAACTGGCAAACAAGGTCGTTTATAGTCAGATTCCTGAGACTATATCTCACATGTTCTTTCTGGAATAATAGCCATAACTGGAGAATTACTCTCTATACGTATTCACTGGGATGCGTTTCAAGAGAAAAAAGGATATTATCCAATAACTCTTTATTCAAGTCATCCCTAATTAATTGAATCTTGTCTTCCCTGTTATCAGACAACATTCTTTAAGCAACTAGAAGCCGTCGAGCTCTTCATTTAAATTCCTTTACCACAACCAGACATATATGCAATAATTTAGGGGTTAGCTCACCTGCTAATCGTACTTTGGCTTCAATTAATCATCGGATGTCAGGAGGGATGTTATTTATCATAAGTAATCACATGCGTTCGGACCGAGCTTTATAGATTGTAAGGAGAGCATTCTAACGAAGTGAAAAAAATCGTTTGTAAAGCTTTGCCAAAATTTTATTTTTATCCATTTCATCTCCTTAGAATATCAGTTATTATGGGAAACTAAAGTAACCGACTTTGAGTATCACGGAGTACCGTTATCCACCATTTAACCAAAGTAATAGATTAAACACACTTAAATAAACTAAAGCCTACGAAATCAAGTAACACATGAAAGTAAACAAAATAAAAACACACAACGAAAAGAAAAAAAATGTGTATAAGTGAACAACTACTTACAAACGTCCTCTTATTGAATTTACGTCAAGTTCTAATTGAATTTCATAGATGCCACATTCGGTTTTCTTGAGTTGTCTTTCTAAGTCTTCAAAGTGAGATACTAATGCTGGTGGTCGAAGATCCCAAACAGGATGTGATTGATAAACCTGGAGCAAGCTGTTTAGATGATGCTTCATACGTAGAAGTCGCTTAAGTTGGACGAAGAGGATCTGTCTAATTGAGGTATTCATGATAAGTAACGAAAAAAAATATGACTAGTAATCAAACACACTTTAACAGAAAATAAATAATTTCGAACAAAAGAATAGTAAAATAGAATGATAAAAAGAAATTAAATCACTGAAAATAAATGGAAAGATCTCAATTCAAATCTGGCAGGTCACTTAAATTGATTTCGGTGTCTTCGTCATGTGGTTGGTACTCTAGATATGGCTATAATCTTTGACCATTAACTTTGAAAATGACATCGTTTATGGGATCCTTAATTTCAATTGCTCTATGTGGAAAAAGTATGAATAATAAAGGGCTCAGACCATCGAGAGTGTAACTTACCTGGGGATAGGTGCATGTGATAATTGAATAAAGCACTTTCTGACCTGGTGTAAAAGATTTTCTCATGATATGCTTGTCATGAAAGACTTTCATTCTCTTTTTGTAATCTTTAGCCTTTTTATCACTGCGAATATCCTCAAATTCTGCCAGTTGGAACCTCCTTTTTGAACTATGGCAGAGGTAAATGATACTTTCATTTAGTTGTTTATTGTCAAGGAATGATAAGGTGATTTCTTGCAATGTGTTTTCTTCTCCCACGGATGTATACTCCAGAGTATTGAGTGACGGTTTGAGCTCGAGTTTTGTTAATAATTCTGATGGGAGGAGATTTTTCCCAGATGGTGCCCATTGCTCTTCTTTTAACTTCTAGTTATTAGTATCCATGAATGGTGATGAATCGAGTGAGGCATTAATATGGTAAAAAACTATACCAAAGTGAGTTATCCATTCTTGTAAAAGGTCGCCACTAAAGTTAGAAAAAAGATTATGATAAACTAATTCTTCAATAAAATTCATATCAACAATTTCATCATTCTCATCATAAGGTTGTTTGGCAATGTTGAAGATATTAAGCTCTATAGTCATATTGCCAAAGGACAACTTCATATTTCTGGTCCTGCATTAAATGTAAGCATCAGCAGTTGCCAAGAAAGGTCGGTCTAGAATAATGGGGATGTGCTTCTTTGAATCCTGCATTGGTTGAATATCAATTACAATAAAGTCAACAGGAAAATAAAACTTGTCGACCTAGATAAGCACGTCCTTCACAATACCACCGGGTATTTTCATAGACCGATCTGTAAGTTGTAACACAACTGGAGTTGGATGTAATTATCCTAATCCAAGTTTCATAAATACAGAATAAGGCAAAATATTTACACTAGCTCCTAAGTCCAACAAAGCATTCTCGAATGTGTGGTTCCTAATACTACATGAGGTAGTAGGAGATCCTGGATCTTTAAATTTTGGAGGAATTTTTTGTTAGAGTATAGAACTAATGTTTTCAGTTAAAAATGCCTTCTTTTGAACATGAATGCTTCTTTTTCTAGTGCAGAGGTCTTTAAAACTTGGTATAAGAGGGCACTTACTTTATAGCATCAAGCAAGAGAATGTTAACACTTACCTGTTTAAATATCTCCATAATCTCACCTGTGGAATTTCCCTTTTTTGCTTTAGCTAATCTTTGAGGGAATGGCGCTTTAGGGATATATTATCGTGAACAACTTTCTTTTTTCTCCTTTGATGAATCCTCAAAATCTACAGGCATAACTTGATTTGTCTTTTTCACTGGCATTTCCACCTTGTTGTCAACTTCTTTGCCTTTTCGCAAGGTCATCACAGCTTTGACCTCTTCATATTTCTGGGCTGAGTCAGTACTTGCTTCATGTAGTCCTTAAGGATTTGGCACTGGCTAACTTGGGAATTTTCCATTTTCAACGATCATTGTTAAGTTTTGAACAGAAGAAGTTAGCTAACCTACCATCTTTTCTAAGTTTGAAATCGACTAGGCTTGTGAATTGAAGTCTGCTCTCATCTCATTCGGCAGTTCATCTATGGTGCGATTTTGTTGATATATTGCAAAGTGAGTCCAATTTTTAAAATTTTGGAACGCTTCCTCCCATAGTTTGGGTTGCGAGTAGTTCTGGTTCTGATTGTATGGTCTGAATGATTGTTGAGAGACTTGAGGAGCCTGAGGAGCTGGTTGCATTGATGGAGCTAGAGCTGCTTCTCTGTTCTATTAGAATCCTTGAGACCATGAAAAGTTAGAATGGTCTCTCCACCCAGGATTATAAGTATTGGTGTAAGGATTGTAGTTTGGCTGCTTTCCCATCACACCAATTGCATTGGCTTGATCTGGGTATGAGTCATGATCAAGTTGATTATAGGCATGTGGCTCTGTTAATTTTCCAACTGTCAAAGAAGCTATTTGGTGAGAAAGTCCTTCAACTATTTCTTTGACTTCCTTGATTTCTGATCTTGGCTCACCAATATGAACTTCATTCACTCCTTTGATTTTTCTCACATGAATGATCTGTTTCGTTGTTGGAAATTATCTTTTGTCGCTGAAAGAAATCCCAAATCTCTTATGCACTTTTTGACATCAACTCCCCTCCACTTGTCGCCATTAGCCATTCCTACACATATGGCAATAGTCCCTCCAAAAAGTAATGGCATTGATGCCATTTCTCGTACCCATGATGTGGACACTTCAAGAGTAGCCCATTGAATCACTCCTATGCTTCCAAAAATTGCTCCTCTTCTGTTTAGGTAAACTCCGAGATTTTTTCTGCGAATAACATTGGTTTTATGCACTGGGAAGTATTTTTTAGTAACTATTTGCTCCCATGATGTAATACTATTAGCAGGCAATGTATTGAACCAAGAACGAGATCTATCTTTTAAAGAAAATAAAAATAACCTAAGCTTAACATCATCATTTGAAAAATTCTCATATTTAAAAGTTTGACAAATAGTATGAAAATCATTTAAATGATTGTATGGATCTTTATTTTCTAGGCCATAGAATGATAGGAGACAATTTACTGCACTAGGTTTTAACTCAAAACTTCTAGCAGCTACATTTGGGTATCTTATGCATGATGTGCTTAAATTAGCTAAGGGACTAAAGTAGTCCTTAAATGGCCTCTCTTGTGCTGCTTGTGGTTGTAGTTGCAACTCCATTTCAATTTTATCCACAATTTCCACTTGTGATGCAATGTGTTTACGTTTGCAACTTCGACCATGCATGCAAAGAACGTACAAAAGTAAAGTTGAAAAGAAAAATAAGAGAAATTATGGTACAAACCTTATTATGCTTGTTACAACTTTGTTATGAAAATACACTCAAGCGCTATGAATGTGCAATATGAAAAAAAAAGGTTAAATAAAATAAATTAAGTAAAATTGAAATAAATTGAAATTAAAATAAATTACTAGATGGTTAAACCGGCCATATAGATTAACAAGATCAATGTAAATGAAAATTAAATTACAAAAATTAAAAGAAAATAAATTAACTTAAAATAAATCAACTAAAATTAAGAAAACTTATAGGCGGTTAAACCAAAAATATAAAAAGAAAATTAAAAGAAAATAAAATACAAAAAGATATTTACACAAGAAAATTAATTCTACAAATTGAAATGACTTACCTCCCCGGCAACGGCGCCAAAAACTTATTGTGCAAATTTTATTGAACTCGCAAGCGCACGAATCTTTTAAATTATAGATTAATGGTGATGAGTGTCGATCCCACAAGGAGGTGGATTTTAATTATGTAGAATTATTATTATTCTTTATTATTTATGTCTTTTTGTGAAATTTCCTAGTTTATTCTATTTTAAAATTGAAATTAAAATAGTGAGAATAAATGGGGACTTGATCAATGTAATAAAGTGCTTGGGTCTTAAGTTCACACTCAACATTTCACCATGGGATTAATATTCCTCTTTTAGTTCTAATTAATTTATGAGTGGGGCATTTCCACTCCTCATAAATCTAACTCTAATAAATATGACATCAAACGCTCATTGTGCCAGGAAGAATAATCTTATGTTAAATGTGGTATTAAGAACTCGTTGTGCCAGGTAATAATAGTATAACTGTCGACAATGTAGCAAGACTATCCACTAATTAACTTAGATGAATTTTATGTCAACAATGAGTCAAGACCTACTACATAAATTAGAGGGAAGTTTTTCTCTAATAAATCTAGTGTAAAGCGCTCACCGTGCCAAATAGTAATAATCTTGCACTAGGGGCTGGTATATCAGTGCAATATCTAGACAAGTAAACTTACCAAATTAGAGAAAGTAAAAATAAACTTACCAAATTAAGCACATAGATTATGTTGAGGCTTCACCTTTAACCTAAGTTTGAAAATAAATTAACTACTCATTTTATAACTAAGGGTAAAATAGAAATTTTATTAAAATATATAGAAAATTCAAGATAGAGAAGGAATTATAGAAAATAGAGCTCAAAAATGGATTCAGGGGAAATTAGGGGGGGAGCCCCATATTTATAGATAAACAAGTAAATCATGGCCATCGGATGAAAACAATTCGGACGCCCAGGATTATGCCACGTGGCACTCTCTGATTAGTTGGAACACGTCACCAGGGTTGTCATTCCGTGTATATGCATGTACGGTACTCGCAATTTTTGGTCCACTAATATTTTGCCACGTTATCGGTCAATGTAAAAGTCAACAAATATGATCTGGTGCATTGCATGTATTGTAAGCTATTTTGTCTAATAGACTTCTGCCACATCATCCGTCAATGCCATATCATCGACCAATGAAACGTCAGCATTCAACACCATGTCAGTGGGGCCCATCAAAATCGTAAAATTATGAGTTTTCCCTTTATGTCTTTCATAAGGTTTTCAGCTGTTCTGAGTTCAAAAATGCTATCCGTTTTGATATCCAACTTCTCGTTTATTAAGAAATAACTAAAATACCCCTAAAATATATAAAGTATTAAAAATACACATAAACATATACAATTAAATATCAAGGATTTTAAAATACATAAAGGTAGAGATGTTAGTGAGACATTGGGGTGTAAAATGATGATTTTACCCTTTATAAATATACACTCTCTAGGACTCAACACATATTCCAGTGAGGGCTCCAAAAAGAAGAGTTGAACCTATTTTGATATAATAAGTAACTCAAGTTAAAGAAGAGCTATTATGCACAATGGCAAGGCATTTTGAAATAATTGCTTTAACACAAGAATATAGCCATATCACCATAATAAGATGCCACGAAAATTGAAGGATCTAAAGAGTTTCATAATTCCATGTTCTATAAGAATTAGGTTTAGTGGCAAGGCGCTTTGTGATTTAGGAGCTAACATCAACCTTTGCCATTATCAGTGCTCAGAAAATTGGGTATTAGAGAAGTCAGACCTACAGAAGTAACCCTATGACTTACTGACAGATCTCATGCATATATAAAAGGCAAGATTGACGATGCCTTAGTAAAATGGATAAGTTTATTTTTCCCATTGATTTTATAGTATTGGATTTTAAGGCAAATAAAGAAGTGCTAATCATTTTGGGAAGATCTTTCTTAGCCATGGGAAAAACTTTAATTGATTTGTAGAAGGGAGAATTAACCATGAGGGTTAATGACCAGCAAGTTACCTTCAATGTGCTTAAGGCTATGAAGATCCCGCATAAGATTGAAGATTGTAATTTATCAGTGTTGTGGATTTTACTATAGTATGGCAATTAACTAGTTGTTACAATAATGAAGAAATTGATGCTACAGAAATTGAAGAACTTGAAGACGAAGAGATTTAAAATGGCTGACATAATATAGATAGGAGAGAAGAAGCCTTTTAAAATTAACAAGCAATTTGAATCTCTTGACTTTCCAAATAAGAAGTAAAACATTTTAAACTTGTTAAATCATCTCCTATTTTAGAATTAAAACCTTTACCTTTACATTTAAAATATGTTTATCTTTGTGACAATGACACACTACCTGTAATTATTTCTTCTTTTTTTAATGCAGAGCTAGAAAATAGTTTAGCTGCTGTATTGGGGAAATACAAAGAGGCTATTGGATGGATCATAGCAGATATTAAAGGAATCAGCCCATCCATTTGCATACACAAGATTCTGTTGGAGGATTGTTATTGTAACTCGGTAGAATAACAGAGAAGATTAAACCCCAATATGAAGAAAGTTGTGAACAAAGAGATCATCAAATGGTTTGATGTTGGAATCATTTACCCAATATCAGACATTTCGTAGGTAAGTCCAATACAATGTGTCCTCAAGAGAGGAGGAGTGGCAATGGCAATAAATAAAAAAATCGAGCTCATTCCTATAAGAACAGTGACGAGATGGAGAGTTTGCATGGATTACAAGAAATTAAACAAAGCTACAAGGAATGACCACTTTCCATTACCTTTCATAGATCAGATGCTGGATAGACTTGTTGGAAAAGAGTACTACTATTTTGTTGATGGATACTCGGGCTACAACTAGATTGCTATAGTACTAGAAGATCAGGAGAAGACAATGTTCACTTGCCTCTATGGAACCTTTGCTTTCAGAAGAATGTTATTTGGTTTGTGCAATACTCTAGCAATGTTTCAGAGATGTATAATGTCTATATTTTCAAATATGGTTGAGCAAACACTTAGGGTATTTATGAATAATTTCTCAATTTTTGGAGAGTCATATAATGATTGTTTGCATAATTTAGAAAATATGTTTAAGAGACGTGAGGAGACTAATTTTAGTGTTAAATTGGAAGTAGTGCTCTTTTTTGGTACAAGAATGTATAGTTCTCGATCATAGGATTTCTAAAAAAAATGATAGAGGTAGATAAGGCAAAAATAAAGGTGATTGATAAACTTTCACTACGTACTTCAATCAAGGGCATGGAGAATTTTTTAGGTCATACTGGATTCTATAGAAAGTTCATCAAGGATTTTCTAAAATATCCAAATCCTTAAATATATTACTGGAGTATGACAGAACTATTAACTTTGATGAAAATTATTTGAATACTTTTGATGCATTAAAGAAAGCTCTTGTTACAACACCCGTTATTATAACACTAGACTGGAGTATACCTTTCGAGTTAATTTAAGATGCTAGTGACCATTCTGTTCGAGCAATGTTGAGACAGAAAAAAGGTAAGATTTTTCATTCTATTTATTATGTCAGCAAGATTCTAACTGATGCACAATTTAACTACACCACCACAGAATATGAGCTATTGGCAGTTGTTTTTGCATTTGATAAATTCATAGCTTATTTGGTTTGCATTAAGGTGACTATTTATACAGATTACTCGGCCATAAAGCACTTGATTTCAAATAAGGATGCCAAACTGAGGTTGATTTGGTGGATTCTTTTGCTACAAGAGTTTGAATTGAAGATCAAATATAGAAAAGGTACTGAAAATCAAGTTGTCCATATCTTTCAAGGCTTGAAGCAGATGGAAGCACCCTGACCAAATAAGACAATCACTAAAAATTTTCCTAATGAGCAATTATTAATGCTACAACATTTGCAAATGTTGTAGTAGTCTGGATATTCATGGTATACAAATTTTGTTAACTACTTAGTCAGTAGGTTACTACCACCTGGCTTGAATTACCAGTGGAAGAAGAGGTTTCTCCATGATGTCAAAAGTTATCAATGGAATGAACCTATTTGTATAAGATGTGTTCAGATCATGTAATCAGAATAAATATGTATTTTCTGATGAAAAATTACAAGTATTCTACAGTTTAATCATATTTTAGCATACGGAGGGCATTTTGGAGGACACAGAACAACAGCCAAAGCTCTTAAATCAAATTATTATTGGCCCTCTATTTTTAAAAATACTTATAAGTTTGTTCAATATTATGATAAATACCAAAAAACTGGAAACAAATCTCATAAAAATGATATGTAATTAACTAACATACTAGAAGTTGAGCTTTTTAATGTATGAAGGATAGACTTTATAGGTCCATTCCCTCCATTATTTGGTAATGTATATATCTTAGTTGTTGTGGACTATATGTCCAAATGTGTAGAGGCTGTAGTATAACCAACAAATGATGGCAAAGCTATAGTGAAATTTCTTTAGAAGATTTATCATTGGTGATAAAGAAGCACATTTTTGTAACAGGATATTTGTTGCAGCAATGTCTAAGTATAATAGACAAGATTGCTACAGTATATCATCCACACTCAAATGGTCAAGCAAAAGTATCGAACAGCGAGATACAACAGATTTTAGAACATGTAGTGAATCCTACTATAAGAGATTGGTCTACTAGGCTTTATAATTCCTTATGAGGTTACAGAACCGCTTATAAAAATCGGACGAATCCTTACTCGGAGTAGAGCATAAACCTAAAAAAATGGAAGAAGCCCAATCAATTCATGAACAAGAAAATAGCATCGGGATTTTTGGATCGGATCTCGATGAAAAAATACATCAATGAAAAGTTAGTTCGATAAGTCGATAAGTTTAGTGAATTTTTTTTTATATTCGAATCTTATAGGTCTAGGAAACCGGCTAAACTCATCGTTCTTGAAAACCGTAAGAAAAGCCCCCTCAATAAAAGGAGTCCGCGAGGAAAAAAGAAAGGAAAGGGGCTAGGAGCTACACATTGATTTGTTTTTCACAAGTTTTGTTGAACCGTATGCATCAAAAGATGCCTGTACGGCTCCGAAGGGATACTGTTTTATCCTAATCAACCAACTTTATCGAGAAATATTACTTTTCTTAGGTCAAATGGTTGAGAGCGATATCTCGAATCAACTTATTGGTATTATGGTATATCTCAGTATAGAGAACGAGACCAAGGATGTCTCTATACCGAGAATTATCTTCACAAAAGCTTGTCATTTATCATTAGAATTGGAATATAAGGCATACTGGGTAGTAAAGAAATTGAACATGGATATTCATACTGTAACAGAGCAAAGGAAGCTACAACTCTGTGAGCTCGAGGAACTAATGTTATTTTCAAATGAAAATGCAATAATCTATAAGGAGAAGACCAAACAATGGCATGATAAGCATATCTAGCAAAGGGAATTAATTTCAGGCCAACAAGTCGTACTATACAACTCTATATTGAAACTTTTTCCTGTAAAATTAAAGTATATATGGTCAGGGTTATTTAAACTTATCAAAATTTATCCTTGTGGGCTGTGGATCTCAATGATAAAAGGATAAATCGGGAATTTAAGGTAAGTGGGCAAAGAGTGAAACATTATATGGGTGAGGTTATGAATGATCAAAGGAAGGATCTACTCCTAACAGATCCAACTTGATACATGCAGGGCAGGTCAAGCTGAAAGACCTAAATCCAAGCACTAATTAGGAGGCAACCCTATGAGGGAAGTACATTTTAAATCTTTTAATATTTTAATTTAAATTTTTGTTGCTATTTACTTTGCTCTTTTATTTATTTTAACTTTAGTATTTTAATTTTAGTTCATGTGTTATTTTCTAATTAAAAAAAATTAGGTTATGCTGCCAGGCTGGACTGTGAAATTGGACTAGTGTCAAGCAATAGAGGATGCTACAGCATCGTTTGCAGTATTGCAGAAGTCAAGATACTCACGTTATAAATAAGGGATTTGCTACGTTATAGATTCTGTAACGTACGTCTCACTAAAAAATGGAGGATGGGTCCACTTGGGCCCACCTTCCATCACTTATTTTGGGTTAGGCGTACGTTACAAAGTCTGTAACGTAGCCACACCCTATAAATAAAGCTTGACGTTCATGTTACAGTAATAATGATTTGATGCTACAGCAACGCATTCGTCAGCAGTCAAAGATATTTATCTGATATCATTAGCAAATTTGTTCCTATTTTTACTATTTAAGGGTTGGCATGCTGACGTCAGCAGGTCAGTAAAAATTAAAACTTAAATTCTATTTTATCTTTTCTTTCTGTTTTAAATTGGATTTTAAATATTAAAATATATATTTTCCTTAATTAATTCTTTCTTAATTAGGATTATTACTTAATTAAAACTCTTTTAAGATTACATTCTTAAATTAGATTCTTTCCTTCAATTTTTTCTTAGTGATATAAATTAAACTTTTTACCCTTTATTTCTTATCGACACTATTCATGCTCCAAAACTTATCTCTCTCTCAAGATTTTCTTTTTATCTAACCCAAGCTTCTCTACAATGCTCTAACAATGCCAAAAATCAAGGCTTGTTGGAAGACTTAAAGACTCGGAGAGATTTTCAAGTTATTAGGTTGAGGAGAAATTCGTAGACCTTATAGAATAGTGGAAGTTGTTAAAAGAGAAGGATTTTGATGTTCCTTAACAACCAACTGGCATCCTCAAGACCGTACTCATCCATACTGCAAGGTTGGGCTGAAATAAGTTATGCTTGCACCCACAATTCCCAATCCCTCGGCTGGACTCCGGGACATCGTTGCATGCTTTTCTCTGTCCTTCCCTGAATTCTTGTAACAGGGAGGTCATAATTTCGATCTGTTTTTCCATTCGATCCATCCTTTCCTGGATCTCACTGTTCTGGGCCTCATTGGCCACTTCTCTCAGAGTCACCGATTCTTCTGGACTTACTCCTCTTCGACCGTTTCCCTCATCGTCGTGTTGTGTGTCTTCAATGTATTAGGAAATCAGGCTTTTTGTGCCGATCCCCACAGACGGCGCCAAAAATGTTGATGCAGCTTTTCCCGCGTGCCTCAACAGTGCTTCAAACCTTCCAACAGTACTTCCAAACAGCTCGAGCAGGACTGTTCAAGCCTTCTGCTCGCGGCTCCAAACAGTACCTCGATCCTTCTGCTCGCGATAAGCTCGAGCAGGATTATCCCCTTTGTCCCGCTCACTGCCTTCTTCGTAACGGTGATTTTCCGGACCAGCACTCACGTAAAACCTGGTCGGGGTCGCCGGCGAATCCTGCAGAAACCCTCCGACGCTCAAGTCAGTAATCGGGTTTCTCTTTTGGTATCTCCCTTAATGAAGGAGGCCGGAAAAAATGAAAGGGGTATTATTTCGCCCCCCCCTTTTTGGATAAGTATGGTGTTTTTAGAGAAAGTCAGATGAGAGAAATTTGAAAAGGAAGAACTCAGATCAAGTTACTGCATCCTTTCTCGAATCGAAGTTCCAACCTCTCTTCTGCCCGGTTCTTCCAACCCCTTTGTGAATTAGAAATGCCAACCTTTGAGAATCAAATTCCTCCACCCCTGTAACGATCTCCTTCGTTTCCTTTTATACTCAATTTTTCCCGCTCTTTTCCTTTCCAGGCTGTCCACTCCCACGCTAGTGGTATCCGGTCCTTCCGACAACGTGTTCGTGCGAATATTCCCTGTGGATGAGCGGCTGTCCCTTAACCCGATTCACGTGGCTGATCACCATGCTCGGCAAGTGCGTAGGAATGATGACGCCTTGAGGCACGTGTCGGCCACCGACAACAAGATCACCACTCCACCACGTGGGACCCCGTAAGACATCAAAAGTGTGCCCGGATTCTCGAGAAAACGGGCTCGGTTGCCTGGTCGGGTTTTGCCACACGCGCTGCCGATCCTCGCGAGTAGGGAGAGATTGGCTCTCGACCGCCTTGACCGAGGGACGACTCGAGGGACGACCTTGACCAGCCTTTGACCCGAGGGACGCACCTCGAGCGTGCAAGGAGGGCTCAGCCTCGACCTTGACCGCCTTTGACATCCCGACTCGCCGAGCTAGGCCGTCCCCGGGTGTCTTCACTGAGCCGGAAGGGCTTCGAGGGGCCTCGTCTCGATATTCTTCGAGGGGCCTCGTCTCGATATTTACCCAAGCACCAGCCCCCGCTCTAGTCTTTCGAGCGAAGCGAGACAAGACCGGAAACTCAAGAAGGATGGGTCGAACTCGCGGCCTTTACGCTTCCCCACGCTCTTCTTGCTCGGCCTCGTAGTCGGTCGGCTTGGCCTCGCACGCGGGACTTCGGCCTCGGTATTCTTCATGAGCTTCTTCCGCCGGGCCCGCATGACCGAGGTGTCTTCCGTATCACCACCGCCGGGTGTAATCGACCGAGGTGTCTTCGTCAGCTACTCCCGCCGGGCCCGCAATCGAGCGAGGTGTGTTCTCACTGCTACTCCCGCCGAGCCCCGCAATTGACTAAAGTATCTTGTTAGGTTACTCCCGCCGGGCCTGCACTGACCCAAGCGTGGCACCGTCCCACCTAAGACTTAGGCTTCGGGAGTTCCGGATACTCCCGCCGGGCCCGCAATCGACCCAAGCATGGCACCATCCCGCCTCGACTTAGGCTTGGGGACTTCTAGCCAAGGAGTTCTTCTGAACTTCGCCCGGCCTCGCAATTGACCCGAGCTTGCCGATACTCCCGCCGGGCCTCGCACTGACCCAAGCATGGCACCGTCCCGCCTAAGACTTAGGCTTGGGGACTTCTAGCCAAGGAGTTCTTCTCGAACTTCCGACCGGCCTCGCACTGACCCGAGCTTGCTGATACTCCCGCCGGCCTCGCATCGACCCAAGCATGGCACCATCCCATTGGGATTTCTAGCCAAGGATATCTTCTCGAGCCTTTTAATTGACCCGAGGTCTTCTGATGATACTCCTGCTCTGGTTTTCAAATAACCCGAGCTTGGCACCGTCCCGCCTAATGAGTTAGGCTTTGGGACTTCATGCCGAGGAGCTCTTCTTCTCCTCGAGCCCTTTAATCGACCCGAGGCCTTCTAAATTACTCCCGCCTGGTTTTCAAATAACCCGAAGCTGGCACCGCCCCGCCTAATGAAGTTAGGCTTGGGACTTCATGCCGAGGAGCTCTTCTTCCTCGAGCCTTTTAATCGACCCGAGGTCTTCCGATGACACTCCGCCTCGGTTTTCAACAACCCGAAGCTGGCACCGTCCCGCCTAATGAGTTAGGCTTGGGACTTCATGCCTAGGAGCTCTTCTTCCTCGAGCCTTTTAATCGACCCGAAGCTTCCGATAACACTCCCGCCTGGGTTTTCAATATCCAGCTGGTCATTTTAATCGACCCGAGGTCTTCGATGACACTCCGCCTGGTTTTCAACAACCGAAGCTGGCACCGTCCCGCCTAATGAGTTAGGCTGGGACTTCATGCCAGGAGCTCTTCTTCCTCGAGCCTTTAATCGACCCGAGCTCGATAACACTCGCCTGTTTTCAACACCCGAGCTGCACCGCCCCGCCTAATGAGTTAGGCTTGGGACTTCATGCCGAGGAGTTCTTCTTCCGCTGAGCCTTTAATGGACCCGAGGTCTTCGATGACACTCCCGCCTCGGTTTTCAACAACTCGAAGCTAGCACCGTCCCGCCTAATGAATTAGGCTTGGGACTTCATGCCGAGGAGTTTTTCTGAAACCTTTGTTCTTCATCCTGAACTTACATTATGAATGTTTTTCTTATTCTTACATACATTTGTACTTTTACATATCCCATCTTGGGACGAAATCTTACATTAGCATTTTATAATACAAGGGACTTACCGGAATACTTCCTCAGACTCATGTGCTCCACTGCCTCGACCTCGCTCGTCTCTGACGAGCCAACCCAGACGCCTCCCGGTCCCGCAACCTCGCTTTGCAGCCTTTTCCTCTTCGATTTCCATATCCAGCCACCCGCTCATACGCATTCGAATATGAACGGATCAAGGACTCAGCAGTTATACCATGGTCTCCCCATCCCGATCCCATCCTTTAATCCTCTCGTAGCTCGGGATGGTCGAACGCACCAAGATCTAGGACCAATCTATGGTATCTTTTGATAAACTCCCGAGGGACTCTCCTTCTTTTGTCTCACTTCGACTACCCATCATGTCATCCTCACGGGTCACCGCGCCTCGAATTCTTCTCGCGAACTCCCCGCACATCCTGCTCAAAACTCAAAATGCTTCCCGTGGAGTCTCATGGTACCATTCTCTCGCCCTTCCTCAAGAGCGAGCTGGAAGGCCCCGCACCTGTCAGTGCCGATGCACCTTGCACCCTCGCCATGTCATCGAACCGCCTACGTGTATTAACGGGTCACTCTTTCCCGAATATTGCAGATCCGGAAGCGAAAGTCGCGTGGGATGTTGACACCCATGATCTCCGGCGAGAGAGGAGATTCATTATCCAAAGATTATTCGCCACCTGACTCTTTCGATTCCTCCAAGATCTTCCACAACTCAGTGCCAACCTCGCGACTCTCTCCTCCAATTCCTCCAAGACGAGAGGTCAATGCCTCCCGCAAATGCTGACGAGACCCCTTCCTCCATGTTTGTTTCTTCTCTCACCGCAACATTCTAGTGCCCGAGGTCTGGGCTTCATCTCCCGTGATTTTCCCGAATACGAGCATTCCCTACTGACTCGGACATCGCAGCATGCTTTTCTCTCGTCCTTCCTCGAATTTTATAATAGTGGAGGTCATAATTTCGATCTGCTTTTCCATTCGATCCATCCTTTCCTCGGATCTCACTCGCTCGGGCCTCATTGGCCACTTCTCTCGTAGTCACCGATTCTTCCGACTTACTCCTCTTCGACCGCTTCCCCATCGCCGTGTTGCGTGTCTTCAATGTATTAGGAAATCAGCTTTTGTGCCGATCCCCACAGACGGCGCTAAAAATGTTGATGCAGCTTTTCCCGCTGCCTCAACAAAGGCTTCAAACCTTCCAACAAGATTTCCAAACAACTCGAGCAGGATCTGCTCAAGCCTTCCGCCATGGCTCCAAACAAGATCTCGATCCTTCCGCCGCGATAAGCTCGAGCAGTGATTATCCCTTTGTCCTGCTCACTGCCTTCTTCGTAATGCTGATTTTCCTGACTGCACTCACGTAAAACCCTGCTGTGGGTCGCCGGCGAATCCCTAAGAAACCCTCCGACGCCAAGTCAAGAATCGGGTTTCTTTTGGTATCTCCTTAATGAAGGAGGCCTGAAAATGAAAGGGGTATTATTTCGCCTTTTGGATAAGTATGGTGTTTTGTGAGAAAGTCGATGAGAGAAATTAAAAGGAAGTAACTCAGATCAAGTTACGCATCCTTTCTCGAATCAAGTTCCAACCTCTCTTTCGTGTCCGCTTCTTCCAACCCCTTCGTGAATTAGAAATGCCAACCTTGAGAATCAAATTCCTCCACCCTCGTAACGATCTCCTTCGCTTCCTTTTATACTCAATTTTTCCCGCTCTTTTCCTTTCCAGTCAGTCCACTCCCACGCTAGTGGTATCCGGTCCTTCCGACAACCGTGTTCGCTGGAATATTCCCTAGTGGATGAGCGGTCGTCCCCTTAACCCGATTCACGTGGCTGATCACCATGTCTGCAAGTGCGCAGGAATGATGACGCTTGAGGCACGTGCTCACCACCGACAACAAGATCACCACTCCACCATGCGGGACCCCGTAAGACATCAAAGGTGTGCTCGGATTCCGAGAAAACGGGCCTGGCTGTCTCTGGTCGGGTTTTGCCAACATGCGCTTGTCGATCCCTACGAGCAGGGAGAGATTGGCTCTCGACCAGCTTTGACCTGAGGGACGACCTTGACCAGCTTTGACCTGAGGGACGACCTCGAGCAGGCAAGGAGGGCTCAGCCTCGACCTTGACCAGCCTTTGACATCCCGATTTCGCCGAGCTAGGCTGTCCCCGGGTGTCTTCGTTGAGTCGGAAGGGCTTCGAGGGGCCTGTCTGATATTCTTCGAGGGGCCTGTCTGATATTTACCCAAACAATAACAATGAGGCATCCCCATTTGTGCCTCCTAAATGGAAAAGGAAGCATATAATTTAAACAGATGATGAGGAAGAGGATAAGAAGCAGAGCCAATAGTTGTGATTGACACAACTCAAAAGCATTTAATTTACTCCTAAGTAAGTACAATAGTGTCTAGTTATAATATAACCTGATGAGTTCAGAGTCGAAACACGGAGAATTTTAAATTTAGTAATTAATTATTAAATAAAAATTAATAAAAGAAAAATAGATTATCAGTCTAAAAAGTGCTAAGGCTACGGGTTTTATTCTTATATTCAAATTGTATTCATAATATTCTCTCATATTTATATTTTATATTTTATTTACTAATTAAATATTATGTCATTTAATTCTTAACGAACCAATTTTATGTATGAATATAAGAATAAAGTAAATGATGTGACACAACTAAATTAGAGTGTCGGCATAATGTCAAAATATCATATAAATCCAATAATATTTTAAGTTTATAAGTTAATATGACATAAAAATATCCAGTAAATAAAAATAATAAATAATAAATAAAATAAACTTTGACCTCACTTGAGAGAGATATTAATTCTATAATTTAAATTTTGAGTTTCACTTTCACCCTAATTTAGTAAATTAGCCACTCATATTAAAAAGAAAAACACTCATTTTATTTACTGACTTCTAAAATATTTTACAAAAAAATTTTAAGAACTTGAGACAAAATAAAAATAGAAAACAAAATTGAAAGAAAATTTCTGCTTAGCTTCACTCTTATTTTCCTCTCTTTCTTTTCATCTCCTTTTTCTTCCTCTGATTTTTTTCTTCTTTTCCCCTCCTCTCTTTTTCTTCTTCCTCTGCTTCTCTTTTTATAGTAAAATTTGATAAGAACTATTAATTATTTTATTATTATTATATATTATATTTATATAAATTTAAAGAGTGCACACCACTCAATCTCTATCTCTTTTTTTCAAAATATAATATATTTTATTTATTAATTAATTACTACAACAGCAGTCTTTCTTTTATCTTCCATTTTCAGTTTTAGTTCCTCTTCATTCTCAAAATATATCTACAATAACAAAATGTAATAATTAAGATAAAAATTAATTTAATAAAATATCATTTACATAAAATTACATATGGGGAGCATTTAAGATAAAATATAAGTTATGTGCACATTAATTAACACTTTAAGTAAAAAAATAATAATTTAAACTTTTATAAAATATACATTTTTTAGTGCTAATCAGTGACATAAAAGAGCAAAGGCAAGGAGAAAGTCTTAATTGATGAGGAGTCTAAAACTAAAGAGTAAGATCTTGATGTAGAAATTGAGGCTACTATCACAAGGGCTACCAGCACTACTGGAGAGAGGACGATTTTGTTTGACCTTATTTCTAAAATCACTATTGAGGAACCTGATACAACAACTCCTCCAACATCCATTATAAAAAAAAATCCAACTAAAAATCCTGCTACTATTCTCAATGCATCCAGCAAAAAAAAAAAGATCCCTTCTAGAGGTGTTGCAACAATGCAGGCATTAGAACAAGCTATTGCCCACTGTCGAACAAGCTGTTGGAACTCCTTAAACTAGTTTGAGCCAAAAGAAGAGAAAATCAACTAATGCACTACTCAGTTCACCAAGAAGAAGCTTAAGAAGTGGAGCACAAAAGCGGTAAACCTACTCCATCAGTGCTATAATAGCATCTTCAACACCAGTGGAGTATCTCCTTTCAGCCAACTTAGCCTTTCAAAATTCTAAAATTTTTTCTTTTCTTTTCTTTTCTTTATTTTATTTTATTTTACATTTAATTTCCTGTGTTTACATAAATATATTTATTTTTTATTGTGCGCATGTGAGGACACAACACCTTTCAAGTTTAGAGGTTTGTGTTTTAAATTTTGTTGAGTGTTTTAATAATTATAGTTTATAATGGAATAGGTGTGAATGAATAAATGTGTTATGTTTGAGTAGTTTAATTTTAGTTTATGTGTGAATGTGAAATGTCAATGAATATATTTTTTATTTGTGCTTGAATGTGTGTGATTAAGTTTGTAACTTTGTTATCTAGTTTTTGTTATTAAGATAAAACACCTAATGAGGATACTTTGTATGATGAAATAGATTGAGTTACCTTTAAGTTGAGACAGTTTTTGGATGATGTTGATACTCTGTCTTGACACTTAGATTTTAATTGAGTTTATAACCATGCTGTAGCAAAATATAGCTGAGTAGATTAGAAAATTTTTAAATATTTAGGATAAAAAATAGCGCAAGTTTGGGGGGAATTAGGACATTTTTCAATTTTTTTTTTTTTTGCAAACTGTATTGAAATAGAATAAATTTTACTCCAATGGCTTAAGTTGCTATGCAACTAGGGCTAAGTGTGAACCCTACATACAAACTTAAGTAAAAAGGCAGCCAAAGTTATGAGCATTGTTGCAGCACCAAAATAACAAAATTAGTACTCTGTCTATAAAACTGAGTAGCCAAAACTGAGCATGAACCCCCACATGTAGCCTTATGTCAAATATGCCCAAAGATATGACAATTATTGTAGCATCTTGAATGCCCATACTGCAAAAACTCTTATTTGTGCATCAATGACGTAATTGGGTATCATCAGAACCTCTGATAGATATTTATATGAAAATTGATGTCACTCTGAGTGTCCTAAAAATATATGTAAATATGTATGTATGTATGTATGTATGTTTTTATGTGTGTATGTAATAAAAATAATAAAAAGAATAAATTATGAATGCTACAACATTGTTTGTTATTCTTTATAACTTCTACTCCCCCTATGAATGAAAATGCTTCTATTGCTTATCTTTTGAAAAATAACTGATGCTTGAGCTTCTGCTGCTGCAACTCTAAACTTGATCAAAATGAGCACATACACATTGGACAGAATGAAGCCAAAGTATAGAGTTGTAGCCACTGTTAGTAACTTTGCATGTTTAAAATGAAATCTGAGGGTGGATGAATCAAACCAATCTAGATGATATAGTTTAATTGTTTATTGCATGATTGTGTTTAGAATAGGGTTGGCAATAACATCCGGATCCGGCCCGCATCTGCATGGATCCGAAAGATCCGGATCCGAAAAAATTCGGATCTGCATTTAAAAAAGTGCGGATCCGGGGAAAGAAAACAAAGATCCGCACGGATCCGGATGCGGATTCGGATATAACTATATCCGGAAATCCGGATATCCGGATCCATATTTTATTTAATATTAAATAAAAAATTAATTAAAAATATATATATTAAATTAAAAAAAATCCTTAACCCTAACTTACCTTTCAAACACACACAACACTCACCACAACAGTCGCAAGCCCGTAACAAGCCAACGATCCATCATCTGTGAATTCTCAATTACCGTTGCTGCTGTTGTTGCTGCACTCTACTGGTGTTGCCGCTGCACTCTGCTGTTGGTGTTGCTGCTGCACTCTGCTACTATTGCTGCTACTCTCTGCTGCTGTTTGCGATCCATCATCTGTGAATTCTCGATTACCATTGCTGCTGTTGTTGCTGTACTCTGCTGGTGTTGCTGCTGCACTCTGCTGCTGGTGTTGTTGCTGCACTCTGCTGGACGCTGCTATTGCTGCACTCTGTTACTATTACTGCTACTCTCTGCTGCTGTTTGCGATCCATCATCTGTGAATTCCCGATTACCGTTGCTGCTGGTGTTGTTCTTTGAACACCTGCTTGGACGTTCTGTCTGCTTCGTTGTTCTTGGAGGTTATTCTGCTGCTGCTCATGCCTTGGATCCACAAAGTAAGCTTGATTTTCTTTTTTATTTTATCTTTTATTTAAGTTTTTCTAGTATTATTAATTACATGGCATTTTTTATTTAATAATTTATATTTTGGTTGATTGTTTAATTGATTTAATGAGTTTATTTTAGTTGATGCATGTTAAATTAAATTAGATAAAAAAAATTTTCTTCTTGATTCATTTAATTTTAATTATATGCATTAATTTTGAATGTAATATAAATTCATAATTACTTTAATTAAATGCATTATATAATATAAATTCTTATTCTTATTTTTTTCACATATGTTCACTTACTTTACAAATTATTTTAATTAGGTTTTGGGATTATTTGAATATGGCTGAAGACGAACAAGAAAATAATTTTACATCATCTGTGAATAGTGTTAATAATGTGGATGTTAGATTGGAAAATGACGGCGAACCTGAAAATAATAATGTTATTGGAGTTGAACCAGATTTAATAGTTGCGGAAAGTGGCTATGGCCATGGTATTCGTGGTCGTAGTAGTAGTGGCCGAGGCCGTGCTCGTGGTGTTAAACAAAAAGGAGGTAATGATAGTAGAGGTGTAGTAGAAGGTGGTTATACATCAACAAAATCTAGTGGTGGTAGGTTAACTTCTGATGTATGGAATCATTTTAAGAAATTCAAAGATGTGGATGGAATGAATCGAGCAGTTTGCAACTATTGTAGTAAAGTATTGACAGCACATTATTCTAGTGGGACTACACACTTAAAAATCATTCTACTAGCTGTTTAAGAAGAAATTTCAAGAATGTCGGCCAAATGCTTCTTGGTAAGAAACATGATGGATCCGTTACAGTTGAAAGTTGTTCCGAAGTAAAATGCGATATGGCAATGGTGAAGATTACTATTGCAAGAATGATCATCTTGCACGAGCTTCCACTTTCATTTGTTGAATATGAAGGGTTTCGTGATTTGATGAAGTTAGTTCAACCGACACTTGATACAATAAGTCGAAACACCATCAAGAATAAAATTTTAAAGCTTTATGATGTTGAGAGGTCGAAGACAATGAACTTCTTGGATGCTTGTGAGAGCAGAATTGCAATTACTACAGACATGTAGACAGCTAGTAACCAAAAAAAGGTTATATGGTTATCACTGCACATTACATTGATAACCTATGGGTATTACGAAGTCGCATTATGAGGTAACACCTTTAATATTTATATTATGCTTATTTCAATTTTAACGCATTTTAATGATTTTAATTACATTATTCTTTTTCTATTATTAGGTTTATATATGTGCCAGCTCCACATAGTGGTGAAGTAATATGTAATGTTCTGTATGATTGTTTGATGGATTGGAATATTGATAGGAAAGTATCAACTGTGACCGTGGATAATTGTGCTGTTAATGATGCGATGATTAATATATTGTTGGATAAATTCTCTCCAAGTTCATTGATTTTAGGAGGGAAAATTTTTCACATGCGTTGTTGTGCGCATATCTTGAATTTGATTGTGAGGGATGGGATGTCTGTGATGGATAAAGGAGTTGAAAATATTAGAGACAGTGTCAGTTATTGGACTACCACACCTGAAAGAGTAGAAAAATTTGAGGCTGCAGTGCGCCAAATAGGTATTAAAGAGACCAAACGTTTAGTTCTTGATTGTAAGACTCGTGGAATTCAACTTACTTAATGCTCACTACTGCTTTATTGTATAAAGATGCATTTGTTCGGTTGAGTAAGCTTGATAAACAGTATAAATGTTTGCCTACTGAGTCGGAGTGGGATTTGGCAAAGGCTTTGTGTGCCCATTTGGATTTGTTTTATATGTTGACAAAAATGGTTTCTGGATCTCGATATCCCACCTTTAACTTATTTTTTCCTAAAATTTGTGAGATTATATTGTCAATGAATTTGTGGAAAATGTCACCCAATGTTGATATTAGGAGAATGGCTGAAAATATGATTGCCAAATATGAGAAATATTGGAATGTTATTCATGGAGTATTGGCTATAGGGAATATCTTAGATCCTAGGTTTAAAAAGATGATGGTTCACTGTTTTTTTCCTAAGATTTATGGAGATGACGCTACCTATCAAGCTGAAAGTGTATTTAATCTTCTTAATGAAGTGGTAAAAGAGTATGAATCAAAGCATGCAGCAAGTGGAGAGTTCTTTCCAAGGTATTGCACAAGCTCCTATTTTTAAGGATTCAAGCATGGCTGGTGAATGGGATTCATTTGTTTCCAAAGAAGTGAACTATAAGCAAGCTAAGTCTGAGCTAGAAACTTACTTAGATGAGGGAGTTTTGCCTACTACTACCAATTTTGATATTTTGTCTTGGTGGAAGAATAATAAAGGTAAATATCCGATACTTGCTGAAGTTGCTAGAGATTTCTTGGCTATTCCTGTATCTACTGTTGCTTCTGAGTCTGCTTTCAGTACCGGAGGTAGGCATTTGAGTACTCATCGTAATAGGCTTCATCAAAATACTGTGGAGGCATTAATGTGTATTCAAAATTGGTATTGGACTTAAATCAATGGTAAAATCACTTATTTCATTTACATATTTTTATATTTTTATATTATTTAACTATAAGAGCACTTAATAATTATTTTTTGTGTTTTCATTGCTAGATCGTGAGCCATTTAATCGATTTGCAGAACAAATTATGAATGCCGAAGGAGTGAATGATCCTGATGATTGATAATATAGTGGCATGACGTATTGGATTTTATGTTGGATTTATAAATTTGTAGTATTTTTATTTGTTATTTTTTTTTATTTAGGTTATTTTTATTTGTGATTTTATAATGTTATTGTATGTTATGTTGGATTTATGGATTTGTAGTATTTTTATTTGTTATTTTTATGTTTGATTTATGGATTTATAGTGTTTTTATTTGTTATTTTTTGTTTGATTTAGGTTATTTTTATTTGTGATTTTATAATGTCATTGTATGTTATGTTGAATTGTTAATTATTTAATTTTTGAATTTTGATTGAATTTTTTTAATTAAATTTTAATTGTTGAATTTTATTTATTAAATTTAATTTTTTTCCGAATCCGGATATCCGGAATATCCGCCCGTAATCCGTACAGATATTATCCTCATCCGGATCCGCACAAAAAAAATGCGGATCCGGATGCGAATCCGGATGTAAAAATATTACTCCGGATCCGGATCTGGATTTTGCTATCCCTAGTTTAGAATGCTAGTGTTGTTGTCATTACTTGAGGACAAGTAATGATTCGAGTTTGAAGGTGTGATAACTCTATGAAATGAGAGTTATTATGATTTTCTTAGGCTTGAATCAATATGACTTAGAGAGTAAATGATGCATTTATTGTATTTTTAGTTATATTTTACATAACTAGTCGTCCTAGTTTATTTTTAATAAATTAATATTATTTTAAAACATTTGATGCTATGATTTTATTTGATTTTAGGTGATTAAGAATGTCAAGTTTTGTGGATGGAATGTGCTGAATCAATCTGGAAGAGACGACCAAAAAATGTGGTTGATGAAAAACTAAAGATAACTTTGGAATAATATAGTGGGTTGTAGCATCATTGCTGCAGCAATCCTGTGGTAATGAGATAATCGGGATTCTTTGAGATTTAATACAAGATTGCGATCTGGAGTTTCCAAAAAAAACAGAAGATTCACTGCCACATGTCCTTGGTAACCCTAATTGCATATTATGAAAAAGAGCATACATGGAAAGAAAGAGATAGAGCTGTTATTAGGGAAAAAATAACAAAGAAAAAATAGAAATTAAAAAGAGATACGAGGGCTAAACAAGAGATCAAAAACAAAAAGAGAAAGAAAATACAAAAGCTAAGTATAACTTACTTCTTTAGTTTCTTTCCATATTTTTATTTCTTTATGATAATGTATTTAATGGCTGAACTTATTTTTATTATGGATTTATTACAAATCATGAATTAAATCTCATTGTAGTTGAATGACAAACAAGCTTAATGGTGTTTGAATGATATTTGTGTGTTGCTACATGTTTATTGAAGCATTTTATCTTGATTAAATTTATTTTAATTCCTTATTTCAGTTGACCGCCCATTTAGTGGATACTAGCTAAGGAAGAGCCGCAAAAAGGACTATGAGTGGAACTAATCAAGATAATAAATGGTTTTAGATTGAGTTTCTTAAGTTAAGATCTCTTGACTTGAATAGAGTCATTCTTGATCTAGAATTAGTGAAAAACTAGATATAGGGATTCACCTTGTAGGGTTAATTAGAATCAAAGAGTGTGTAATGTTATATTTTATGTTAGCGTAACAACTGGTCATAATATAAGTTATCTAATGAGCGACAGCTAGGATATATTTGGATTCTGCCTAGTGTCGTACCAATATAATATTAGTTAGATAAATAGTCAAAATCATTAAGTGTGTTTGATCATTCAACTATGCCTTTATCATTGATTATATATTTGTGTTTAATTGAGGAAATTCTTTACTTCAATTAGTTTATTATATAATTTAATTTATTAGGTCTTTAAATTCTTTAAATCATTAATCATCAATTTATTTTTCTGCACTATTAATATTGTTATAGCAAATCAGATAGTATCAATCCCCTTGGAGACGATCTAAATACTCATCAGTATGTTACTTATTGTGTCTACCTGCATACTCACACTAATTATTTATAGTGGCATAGATTAAACCCAACATTATCACATTTGACTCAACATTTTTAACAAATAAGTATGATATATGATTATGTGTCTTCATTGGGGTCAACCATCATGGTCAGTCAACTTTAGTTGGATGTGGTTTAAATTCTAAAAAGGATATTAAGACATATATGTATGGATGGTAAGACTCCAAATGCCATCATCACCGATCAAGATAAGGCTATGCGAAAGACAATTGAGATTATTTTTTCTAATGCACGACATAGGTGGTGCTTGTGGCATATAATAAAAAAGTTGCCTGAAAAGTTAAAAGGTTATCAACAATATGAATCAATTAAGGTTAATTTGCAAAATGTTGTGTATGATTTATTAGCCTCTTATGAATTTGAAGAAAGTTAAGATTTGTTTATTAAAAAGTACAAGCTTTAGAACAATGATTGGTTAGCAGGGTTATATACTAAAAGACAACATTGGGTGCTAACATATTTGAATGATATTTTTTGGACAGGAATGTCTATTAGACAACATAGTGAAAGCATGCATGTATTTTTTTATGAATATGTAAATTCAAAAACCACCTTGATACAATTTGTCAAGCAATATGAGAATGCATTATATGATAAGGTTGAAAAAGAAAATCATGCAACCTTTAGTTCTTTTAATTGTCAGATCCCTTGTATTACTTAATATGCCTTGGGAAGCTATTTTAAGATGTCTATACAATTGCAAAATTTAAAGAATTTCAGTGAGAGCTAGTAGCTAAACTCTACTGTGAGTTATCCTATGATGAAGATAATGTTTCAAATTCAAATTTTATAGTGGATGAAGATGTTATGGTTGAAGGGAACTGAAATTCTATGTGTACAACCCAAGGTTGGTAAATTAGGTAGTTAAAAATTATGTAATTAATAACAAAAATCAATTCAAACTAATGTCATAATCAATTCCAATGCAAGTAGATTGAAGTAATAAATAAAATAAAGAGATAAGGGATAAGAGAAAATGAACACGATATTTTTACGTGGTTAGGCAACTCGCTTTAATCATACCTCCAAGCAAACAAGTTTGAGAATTCTACTATCAAAACCTTACATTCTAAGTCTTTAAGATGTTTACAATTAACTTCTAATGTGTTAATAAACATTTACAATTCGAGATGATCTGACACTTCTTTTCTTAAGTGTCTCTTACACTTACAATTACTTAATTTTTATATTAAAATGAAGATTATAATGATCACACTCTTCACAAGAGTATATAAGCAAATGAGAGCCCAAATATAAATCACTATATATGAATAAGCAAATAAAAGCCTAAAATTATTTGTAAGAGCAGGTTTAAACTTAATAGAGATTGGAGAACACCTTTTGAAATGAGTTTGATTTTGATAGTTTAACAAGAAAACTAGCCGTTGAGAAAGAAAAACTAGCCGTTATAAATTTTCTAGTCACAACTGACCTACCGATTATCCTAACCAACTGTTATAGCCGAAATTTGAATTTTTGAATAATTAGTTTGCCGCTTGTTGTAACTGGATTACCATTTGTCTCCAGAGAACTTTCTGGTCAGAACCATTTTACTGCTTACCGTAACCGATTTACTGGTTGATACAAAGAAACAGTTATGCTATAGTAAAAACTTTTTAAAATTATAATTTTACCCTAATATTTTAGAAATTATACTATGGCCTAAAAATTTTATAAAACTTTCAATAAGGATCATCACAAGAATTTCAAACAATACATGTTGATTTCAAATTTTTTAAACTTTTTTAATTTAGTCCATAAACTTCAAAATAACCAATTTCATAAAATCATTTTCCCTTGAGTATAAAATATTTATATTATGAAAATAATGATTTATTTAAAATGTCATGAAAAATGACTTGAGCTTTTAAATATTTAATCATGCATATATATAATTATACTAGTTTTATAAAAAAATATAACAAGAAATATTACCTAAGCTACGACCTTTAATGATTGTCGTTGACTTGATAAACTTTATACTTTTGTCCATTAAGTGTTTTAAACTTGGTCTCACATGAATATTTTTATCCTTCAAGAACTAGTGAAATTGCAAAATATATATTTATCATTTTACCCTTGACACATTGTTTGTTATCATCAAATCAAAAAATTATATAACCACCTATGCCAACAGAAACTACCGCTGTGTCTCTTTTACAGTTTGCTTTAATGAGACTATTGGTGAAGCTAAATGCAATTGTCGATTATTTGAGTTTAGAGGAATATTATGTCATAATATACTTGTTGTGCTTATTCACAAAAGAATTTTCTATATTCCTACACAATACATTTCAAGATGTTAAACGATGTCACACTCACTAAGGTGAAGGTCATTTACAATAATTGGAGCACTAAACCCGAAGGTCTTCGAGTTGATCAGATGAGTAGCTCGTTTTATGAGGTGATAGATTTGGCTGCTGATAGTGAGGATAAATGCCATATGGTGTTGGAGGTAATGAATGATATGAAGAAGAACCTAACGTCTAAGGTAGATATTAGTGGAAGAAGTTTTTGTAAAAACAATTTGATTGATGATAATACAGAAGGAAAAGTGCTTCATCATATCTCAAATAAGAATTCTAAAATTCATACTCCACTAGCTGTCAAATCTAAAGTTAGACCGACGTTTAAACGGAAGCAATCAAAACTTGAGCAAGTGATTAGGAAAAAAAAAAAAAAAGCAGAAGAAGAAGGTGAAGGTAAGAACTGAATTAATCAAAGAAGCTTGAAAAATATTTTTATTTGTTTTTATGCATAAATCTTTGCTAATTAACAGTTTTTTTTTTTTTCTGTCAATGATGTTGAAAGAAGTAAAAGTAATTATGTTACTGGCATTAACATCAAATCTGCTTCTAACCATGAGGTCCAAATTCTTGGGACACAAGAATGCACTGCTGTACAGGCATTATCATTGCTTGGCATTTTTCACTTTTAAAAGTTAAACATGTTAAACATGCTGTGTGAATTACTGTACTAATTATGAATAACAATGTTTTATGATTGTTTTATTTATGTTTTAATAGTGATGATCTATAATTCTAATGAATTGCATGTAGAATCCTCAATCCCTTATCTTATATACGGAGATGTACCTGCAAATGAATTATACAGAGGAATTGATGATATGATTCATTCAGAATTTACTTATGGAAATCATGTTCCGATAATTCATACCCCACCACTTCTTTTTTTTTTTTTGTTATTTAATATGATAATTATGGCATAAAATGTATGATTGTAACTGTTTTATTAAATTTGCATTTTGTACAGAACAACATCAAGTTTCAAAGAGATGGCAAAAATATATAGTATTGTGTCAATGAACAAAGGTCATGTTTGGTTATTCTATTAAAATATTGTATTACATTAATTTTATTCAATAACATGTTTGACTGAAAAAGGTTATAATATAAAGGACAAAGTTAATGCGTCAGCTGGCACATTAGCTAATTACGTTTGTGCATTAGTTTCTTTCTTTCTTCTTTTATTTTTTTATTTTTTATTTTTATTTTATAATAATAATGAATAAATAAAAATTTTTAATTTAATATATATTTTTTATTTTTACATTATAATTATTGAAATAAATTAATAATTTATTATTTAATAATATTATATTATATAATTTTATTTTTACATTAAAATTTATTAATAAATTTATAATTTAATATAACTAATAATAAATTTCTAAATATGACTAATTTCAATAATATTAATTTAAAATAAAAATATTAATATAATAAAATATAATATATAATTTAAATTAATTATAAAAAATTAATATAATAGCACCAAATGTTGTACAACATTAATATAATACAGTGTTAATGCAATATAACATAATACAATAAAGTGTGTCAAACGCTCCCAAAAACTAAATTTTGAGAATGATCTAGTTGAGAAGAGTTACTGAAAAATTCATGTCATTAAGCAATATGATTATTTTGTACTAAATATAAAATTTGTGTTAATTTAGGTTTTCTTTTTGGTCTCTGTTTATTAACTGATTCTGAAATTTATTTTCAAATAATGTGACTAAGTGGAACAATATTTCTAAAAAATGTATTTCTCATCTTATATAGTTGATTTTTTATAGCTTCGATCTACTGTTTCACAACATCTCTCCACTTACAGATTGTTTTGAAGTTACAAAATTCCATTAGTAGCATCTGCACATTAACAGAAGCTGAAGCACAAATAATTAATACAACTAAGCGATAAGCTTGTCTTAAGTTAAAAGCTTTTCTTTATATTGGAAAAAAGAATAGGCTTTACGAATATGCTTACTTGCTGCTTTGATTCCAACTTAAATGCTATCACCAAGCAATAGTTTCAATGTCATCATGCTAAACAATTATTATTTTTTCGAATAATATTTATCTCAAATAATTATTTCAGATAACATGATATTTATCAGTTAGTTAGTAATAACATGATATTTATCAGTTAGTTAGTAAGATAAATATAATTAATTTACTTAAATTTTATAATAAATATCAACTAATTAATGAATATTAAATTATTTGAAATAGTTATTTAAGACAAAATATTTAAAATGTCTATCATTATTCTTATTTTTTCTCTCTTTTTAAAAATAATCTTAATTGTTGATGTCAAGCAATTTTAAAAATAGCCGTCATGCAAAAAAAATTTATCTTTTTTCTCCTTCTAGCCTTTCGTAATTGATTAACAGAGGTGAGAGAATTATTGGCGTTATTGTGTTTCTATAATAGACTATTCTTTAATTCGGATTTTTTTAAATTTTTAATTTTTAAACAAATGGTCCTTCTCAATTCTCATGATGTTCTCTTCTACACAAAACAGAACCAACAGAGCATTAAGTAACGTAAGCCCTTGAAATCCACAACCGATGTAACCAGCTAACGATTTTCCTTTACATCCTCCATACACTTTGAATTTTCTAACTTCTTAATTTTTTTATTTTTTTTTAAGGTAAAGGGGTAGGCATTGCCCAAATAATTTTGATATCACCAATTCATCATGGTTGTGCTAAACTACAATTGGAATTTTGCACTTATGTACAGTAAGTTACAGAGTGGTGCTTCAACTGTACTTCCTTACAAAAACTGATTGCTTCAAGAACACTTGTGTCAACCACTGAATAAATCTCCATGTTCTTTCAATTTTTCCCAAGGTTAAGAAAAGTGCATTTGCATGGGTTAAATTCAGCTATCATCTTCAATATCGGCGGGCGGCCTACCCTACCCAGTAAGAGAATCGGAGCAATTCTGCAGGGCAGCACATGTACTGCAGGATTCATTGAGCACAGCCCTATTTCAGCATCCCATCGAATGTACTATGCAACGACTTCTATATCCTTCATCTGTACTTATGTTCTTACTGTACCGATGTGTCGTTTGAAAAATCCAAGAAGCAGTTGTGTGGCCTCTAAAATATTAGCTCTATATGCTAATGTGATTTCAAACACAAATTGCATTGCATGTGAGGTTGGTCAAGATAACCGAGAACATGGCATTCTTATTGGTGAGAAGACCACAGTGAGACGGGCATGATCGGAAAGAGAATAGTTTTCAGGCCACCTGCCCTTCTCCACCTCAGGAGGGAAGAGAACTGCATTCTTTACACTGAAACCAATTGTTTGCTCCTGACTACTTTTCACAATGCCATCTTTGTCTTCATCACGGAGGTCATTTCTTTGATCTGACCATGTGGTCTTCCAAATTCGCTGCTGCAGTTTCATAATGTAGAAGCATTACCAATATAATTGCAGGCAAAACTAATGGTATTGACATGTATGCAGGTAATTATAATCCGAACCCACTAGATTCAAAGTACAGAAATGAAACACAAATTTAGGTTGCAGAAAATCTAAAATAGCTAGGATTCAACAGAGATCACATAATTTCATCTGCATGTGCTTAAGGGAACATTCTGATAATATAAAGAGAGCCTTATTGAATCTACCTGAAATTCTTTATAATCAACGACACCGTTCCCATCAATATCAGCTTGGACCCACAAGTCCTTTGTCTCTTCATCAGTGAGACCATGTTCGTGGCCAGTTAAATTAAGCTGAAGAATGACACAACATTGAGAGGCCTGCTCAGAAACCATGTGAGAAATAAAGAGAATTGAGCTGAGATCATATACCAATACACAATACCTGTTCAAGAGCTTCACAGAAACCTGAGTAGGTAATATAATCGCCATCATTGTCTGCTTTCAGAAATGCAAATGCATCAGTTTCTGTAAGGGAAGCTCTCCACAGAAGACACTGAAAATAAGAAGGTTTCAGGTTCAGAGAAGAAAGCTCACGAAGTTGCTCGGTACATTTACATCTTATGTAACAAGCTAAGCTAAAAGCCAAATAAATCAAAAAGTCCTGCATTATAAAGGGAACAAATATTTGTTTGAATCAACCACAAATCCAGTGGTGGAACAACTCTTATGCCTAGGATTGCGCAACCAACCACCAAAACTTTGAAATTCTTTTTAATATTGCGGAAATTTTAAAATATTAAATAAAAACTAGAAAGTTGAGAAAAATATTAATAACTGACAACTCCTAAACTTTGAACACAGATTAATGCTCCTCCTACTTTACAGTCATTATTTTTACTTTTTGTTTATACACTATCTTTTTTCTACCCACGTCAAAGAGCTGTAACTGTATTTTGGCGTATTCATCTTGTATTTTCATTTTTTAATAACTGAATGAACCATTCAACTTCTTAATTTCTTTGATTCTCTCCCACAAAAGCCAAGAATCCAAGGTTTGCTTTCTTCATCTCTCTCTCTCTCTCTCTCTCTCTCTCTCTCTTTCTTTTCTTTTATTTTCTCCCATTTATATTATTTATACTTATTTCTTTAAATTCTTATTATTTAATAAGGAATATTCCATTATGAACTTTTAATTTATATTTTTAGGCACTATTTGTTATGTGTTAATTTATGAATTATGTATGTTTCTTTAGTCCTAAGATTTGTGCATTGTTAATTTATTAACTATAATTATTAATTTTTATTCATAAGTTCATTTTTTATATATGATTGAATCAGATGTTATAATAAATAATTATTTTTTATTTTCATTTATTTAAGATTTTGAATAGCATTTTTTTTTTTGTTGCAATATTTTTTTATATGTATTTCGGCAACCCCTAAATCACAATCTTGGTTCCAACCTTGCACAATTCCATAAATTACTTTTATGCAGTGGACAACTTTGGAGTAATGTGCAGAGTCTTGCCATTTGCACAAGCTCAGAGAAAAAGCAACTTACATTGAGTAAGAATGCCAGCAAAAGAGATGTTTAGAGGCATAAGAAATACAGCACTTATGCCAGCCTGCTTTATGAGGCAATAGTACATCAAGAAATTGAAGACACTGCATAGAGAATTCAGGACATACTCAAGGATTGCCACTATTATTGGATATTGTTAGATTGGAGACTTCTTGCCACAAGTAGACTGAGATCAGAGATTCATTTTAACTCATTAACACCATTGTTGGAAAAAAAAAAAAAAAGGTGGGGAGTTAATCTGAAGTTGAGAGAAACTAGAAAACAGAGACATCTCAACCAGTTTTCTAGCCCTTGTATCAATATCAACACATTTTAAGAGCCTAAAAGTCAAAAAAGAGAGCGAAAGAGAGAGGAAGCAACACCACATAAGTCAACCAAAATAATCTGCTTCTTGCCGTGGCAGGAGTGTATATGGTATCCTAGGCATGAGAGTTTTCAGAGAAGGTATATCCAACTCGAAAATTTTCAATCCCTACTTCAAAATTGTTCTTTCACTAGTTATCTGCAAGCTACTTTTGAACAGAAATATACTAAGAACTATCATATCTAACTCTTAGAGAAGAAATGTCAAGTTAATTAACTAAAATTACTTCTCCAATAATTGAAACTTGTAGCCAAAATCAGCCAACAGTAAGCTATTTACTGAATGAATGAGTTAGTTAACGCAAGGAAAAAACAGATGTGTCTCATTGAAAAGCATATGACTAGGTGCAAATAATGAATGTTGATAGGTTTGTCAGATAGGGAGATCTGACCTTGAACATCCCAAATACTGCTTCACTCCAGCTTGCTTTCAATAATTTTCGGTATTTATTGGGATTAAGAAGCCATATGAAATCTACGCCACATATGTTACCTCGATGATTGCGGTGACTAACCCACTGTGAAGATTATATAAAAGATACGAAAAACATAATAAACACCTATATGCTTTGACCAGGTTTTTAGATGAAAGGGAATAAGACTTGTTGCATGAACATTTAAAGGACCTTGTGTGCATCTGCATCTGTATACTGATGAGCAGTATCATATGATGACACAAATCCCTGTGATCTGAGGAACTTGTAAACATGCCCACGTTTGCTCCCATTCCAGTCACTATAGAGAAGTATAAAACTCAAGTCAGAGAAAGTAAATGGATAATAATCATACTAAAGCACGGTACCTTCGAAATGGAAAGAAATGCAATCATAAATTTACCCGCATAGAATGATAGGAATGGGATTGAGATTGTACTCTTTCTGATAAGACTCTACATGTTGAAGAATTTTGTATACCTAAATGAAACATGATGTAATTGAGGTCAAAATGAGGAATAATGTCAAAAAAAGAATACGGCTACTTGGGTAACTAAGCAAGAAGGCAACAAAAAATGCACCTGATGTAATCGGACTAAACAGAGACTAGAATCATGAGGAAATAACAAATGGGTATTCACAATGAGAATTTCTTGCCGAAGATCACCATTTCGATATTGTGAAAAAGGGTCTACTAATTCAACATGTAACAACTGAGCAACACGATCTCCAAAATCATTGAAGAGCAAATCCCGGTAGTTGACAACTCTAAAGTAATCCTTATGCACAGCAGTCAGCAGGCCTATAATGATGACTTCATCAGTTTTTCCTTTTTTTTTTTTTTTCCAAGCTACAGCATACTAATCATAATTGTTTTCATCTATTTTCATTTTTACTCATTTACACTTCGAAAACTAATACATAAAAAATGTTATTAACGAAAAAAAAAAGGGAAAAAAGAAATAGACACACCATCGCCCCGGTTGTTGGTACGGGGGAGCTTGAAATTGAGATAACCAGCATCACTCAATCTCTTCTCATACATATCTACAAGCTCTTCGTTACCAACCCAAAACTCCTGCCATTGGAAATATGTTTCAAAGTTACAATTAAATAAATTGCATAGAAAATCAAAATCAATGTAACTTTTTAATGAAAGTAAAATTAAAACAAAAACCTGAAGACAAATAATGGAAGATCGTTCATACAACAACCAATCCAATATCCTCTGGTTTCTACCAAACCAATACGCCCTGCAATCACTTTCCCGGCAATTCTGATCCTACATATGATTTGAAATTTTGAATTAAACCCCAAAAGAGAATAAAAATACAAGAAAATAAAAACAAAAACAAAAAAAGGCAAAACAATATAAAAAGAAACCTCATTAGAGAGGCGTTTGTAGATGGGAGCAAGAATGTTGAAGGTGGTACAAGTAATGCACGGCTGTTGTTGATGATTTCTAATCGAAGATGATATCGCATAACTCCCAATTCTTGATATTCTTCCTTTCATTTTTGTTCTCATGGTTTTTGCAAGGTTTTGCAATTTTGGTATTGCTTCTGTTACTTTTAATGCTGATGAAACCCAAAAGTTTTTTCAAAAAAAGAATTTTGTTTCTGTGTTAATTTAGTTAGCAAAATGGAATAAAGCCATCACCACGGGTGTTTTTGTCTCCTCCCTCAGTTTTTTTTTTTTTTTTCCCACTTTCTTTGTATTGCTGAATGCTAATTGCCGCTATTATTTCCTTTTATTTATAGGTTGTTCTAATTAACAACCGCTTCATATTCATTCGCTCTCTCTCTCCGTTTTCACCGTTTTCTTTTTCTTTAATTTATTTTGTTTATGGATAATTTTCGCCCACAGCGAGTCCCAGCCCCTAGTTTTAATCAATGTCAATGCAGACTCATCAGTTCCGACATGTCATCAAATCATACCTATCTAATATCTATTTAATTTTAATATTTATTTTGTATAATTTATTTAACAATTATAAATATTTATTTAATTTAATAATTTTTATTAAAATTCTGTTATTATTTATTTTTTAACAAGTATTTTAAAAATTAAATAAATTATTTTATTTTTATTAAAAAAATTGAAATTTTTAATTTTTAATTATTAAAATTAATTTTTTAAATATTAAAATATTTAAAATATCTTTTATTTTAACAAAAAAAATTTAAAGAATCAAACTTTTATCTAATTCGGTTCCGTTTTTCAATTGGGTTTTCTAATTCACCCAAACTCAACGATTCCATTGGGATTAATGAAAACCAAAACCGATCTAACAATCAAGTTAACAAGCAAACAAACAAAACCCCAAAATAATAAGTAAACATGGCAAACAATTCGCCTTTTTCTTAACAAAATTTCACAGCCCACGACATGTTCAACCGTCAAGTCACACATAGCGAGCCGTCGTATCCCGCCGTCGCCTTCCGTCAGCCGTAGTTTTGGTTGCCGTCTAAGGTTACTTTCTCTCTCTATCTTTGCCGCACTCTCCGAATTTGTTTTGGTCTAATTTGTGGCAATGGCTTTTGTTTTAATAGCATTAGAACCCATGTTCGTTATTAGATAGAAGAATTGGAGTTGGATTCTTTTAACTGATTCTACATTTTTGGGATCTGGGTTCTTGTGGGATCTTCGGAAATTTTACATTTATCTCTTTGAAAATTCGATCCTACCAGTTTTTTTCTTGTGGATCTGGGTTCAGTAGTCGGTTAAAAAACACAAAAACAGTTAAAACATAATAAAGAAAACTTTATTATGTGAAATTTGCCCACACCCAAAACTTTCCAACAATTTAAGTAATTTTACCCCATTTCAAATTTTATTTCTGAAAAATTCACATTATTTTTAAGAATTTAAAATAAAAAAAAACTTTTAAAGAATTAATCAATTGGATCATTTTTTTAAATTAGTCTACAGAATTGATCAATTATATCATCTTTTTACACTAGTCGCTTAACTTTTGTTAATCACTAATATTGTTTTAACATAGCTTTAATTTAATTATTTTATCCTTGTAATATAAATTATCAAATTATCTAAAACATAGTCTTTGTGCCACACGTTTTAAATAATTAATGACCGTTAAATTGGGTAATTTTTCATATTTTTTATTTGAAATTATTAAAATAATGTGAAATTTTTATTGCATTCACTGGAATTTTATTTAATTTAATAATGGAATTTATCATTTTGCCCTTCTATTATAATGGTAACAGCGAAATTTGACAGATAAATATAACTTAATGACATGCTTAAATTTATAGGTGTCCGTAGATATTTACGAGCGTAGGTAAAAGATTAATCATTATTATTTATTTCTTTAAATAATTAGTTTTGGGCCTCTACATTGAACATTGTCCCTCATCAATCCTACAAGACTCGGACACAATCATAAATTTTATTTCCTTTATTTAATAGAATTAAATAAGATTTTCTCTTATCTTCAAATTACAGATGGAGTGATAAAAGATTAAAGTTTTAAGGAATCAGCGGGCGGCATTTAAAGTGATCCCACGGGCGAAAAATCAACTTTTTTAGCCGAAAGCTGGATAATCTACTGCAAGCAACAAACACACCGTAATCATTACGAGTTGTTTGTTAAACATTTAAATCTGAAATTTTATTAATTTTAAATATTTTTTTAAATTCACTTATTTAATTTTTATAACTTCAGTAATATTTAAATTTATTTAAATTTCAGATAAAAAAATAAATTCTATTTAAGTTATATTTTCTGTAACAAATAGTCGTGTCGTTATATTTAAGAATCTAAAGTAGTATCTACTCATTGCAGTGGATTGTGAATTGAAAATTTTGAGAAGCAAAAATTTTAAAATTAAGAGTAACGAGAATAAAAATAAATTATTTATTTATAATAAAATATAGTTGTAGATAGTAAATTATTTTAAATTATAATTTTATTATTATTTAAAGAATTATAATTTTTAGTTATAAATTAAATAAAACAAATATATTTATAAAATAAACTGTTTATTTTATTATTAATTTAAATTATATAAATCATAATAAATAATATCTTAACTATGTAAATCATAATTTTTTACTAATTATTGTAATTATGTAAAAAATATTATTGATAAGAGCAACACAAATGAAATATTATTTTAGTAATACAGTACAAAATTAATATTTTTTTAGAATAAATTAATTATTATTATTAAATAAATTTAATACTATTAAAATTTAATAAATATAATAATATTATATTTTCAAATAAAGATAGTTTATAGTAATATTATTAATTTTCTATGAATATAATAAAATATTTTAAATAATTTTAAATTAGATTACATAAAATATTGTTTTTAAATTAATATAATAATATTATATTTTGAGTATCACTTTTATACTTAACATAATTTCATATATATTATAAAAAATCTAAAATTATTCTTATTAATTAGGAAATCAAATCATTAACTTTAAAGAATTATTATTATTACCAATTATATTGAGATAATAAAATAAAAAATAAAATTAATGATATAAAATATTTATTTTAGTTATTAATATTATATTTACATAATAAAAAATATTTTATATTTATAAGTATGTAAATAAATTTTATTCAACATTATGTATTAACTCATTTATATTTTTACAATAATTAGTAGCATAATTTACTAAACATATAGACTACTTTTAAAATTCACAATACTTTTAAAAATAAATTTTACCAAATATTTAATTAATTCTCTTTATAGTTGATTATTTTTACAGCATAACTAACAACAATTATTTTAAAAAGTTCAACATTATTAAATTGGCCTTAAATAATGAATGCCAAAATTTATTTTTTTTAATAAGTTTATTTAAGGTACATTTAGGGCAGCTGCACCTTTTTTTCAACTTCAAGTTCATAATTCATTATGAAAATAATACTTAGTTTTAATAAATGCTTATCTACTTTAGGGATGGTAAAAAGATTCAGATCCAAAGCCTAGGAATTAGGATCTATGCAAATCTGGATCTGAATTCGAATATGCTTACATCTGAAAATACAAATATCTAAATCCGTATTATTTTTAATTAAATTATCAATTTAATCAAATTTTAATAGAAAAATATAGAAGTTAAAAAGCCTAAAATTGTGGATTTATGATGTTGTTGCATGTTATGCATGTTGAAATTGTTAATTGTTGAATTGTGAATTTATAATTGGATTTTATTTAATATTATTAGGTGAATTGTTGAATTTATATTATTTTTTATGTTGATTTATGTTGCGATATTTTTAATTGTGGATTATGATGTTGTTGTATATTATTCATGTTGAATTGTAAATTATTGAATTATGAATTTATGAGTAGATTTTATTTGATATTATTAGGTAAATTGTTGAATTTATGTATTTATGTTTCATTTATGTTGTGCTATTTTTAATTGTGGATTTATGATGTTGTTGTATGTTATGTATGTTGAATTGTTAATTATGAATTTATGATTGAATTTTATTTTATATTATTAGGTAAATTATTGAATTTTAAAATTATATTTTAAATTATGGAAATTTAATTTTTGTAGATTTGGATATTCTAGATATCCGACAACAATCCATACGAATATTATCCGCATCTGGATATAAAATTATGAATCTAGATCTAGATCTAAATTTTGTTATCCCTACCTACTTGTTGAATAAAAAATAAAAAAACAGCAATTGTTTTAGAAAAAAATTCAAGGAGCATGCTTTGAAAAAGATAAAGTTTGCAGAAAATAAATTAGCACAACTGCACGAAACGTTTTCGTTTTTCAGATATTTGAGTTGGATCAACTCTAGTATAGGTAATTTTATGATGAAGAGAGAAAATTTTCTTTTAAATAAAGAAAATTTTAATTTATCGAAGGTAATATCTATTCTAATTAAAGATAAATTTCAATCAATAAGAAAATTAGAGAAATAAGTGATCTTATAAATTTTCTTCTCTTTAATAAAGAATTAGTTTGTGATGTGATGAATTTATTGTAAGAAATTTTAATTTTATTCAAGATCTTACAATAAAAATATCAAATAAAAAATATATATGGAGAATAAAACTAATCACATAACACAAGATTTTATGTGCAATACTCTTATATTAAGAAAAACCATAGTTATCAAGAAATTATTACAATCACTTGATAAATCACTATAAGTGACGGAGATACACAATTTAAATAAAAAAAGCCAATATTTAAAAAATATATCGAGAACGACTAGAAAAGTGAAAAACAAGAATAGATAGAATAATATCATTAACATTATGAGCAAGTCCAAAGTCGTTGTAGACATAGCCAATCAGTAGTTTCTAATCGCGAGGCGAATGAAATTCGATACATAAATCAGTTATGAAAAGAATCGAAAAAATTTTTATTGTGTCACTTGAATTATATAGGAATTCTTGAACCCAAGAGTTAACAATAAAAAGTTCTTCATTACACATAATAGTTTTTTTTTCATGTTCAAAAACTCCAATAACTCTGAACTTCTCGATAAGCTTACCGTTTCTCTCACATAAGAAACTGTCTACTTGTAGAAAAATTAATTATTGTGTTATACAAAAAAATGACAAGCTCTTATTATTTCTTATGGGAGAAATATTCTTTTCGTAATCCAAGTTGTGTTCCTTTATAAATAAGTTAAATACTAAAAGAAAAATTACTTATCACTTAAATAAGAATTCTCCAAAATAAGAAAATATCCTAAGAAATGCTTATTAAAAAATGAGATATATTTCCTAACAATTTTCACTTTTGTGAGTTTTTTAATTAGACGACAAAACATGATCTATCGCATATCTACACAATCATGTTATCTCTACTTTCTTTACTCTACTAAAATCACTCTTTCATTTATGAGAATCATTCTACTATAGGGAAAAATTTTGTCCTCTATCCAGTAATTATAATTCTTGTTATCAAGAATTATCATACTCCACCTTACATAGAGTACATGTATTGGCACTTATTGATCACCTTGTTAAAAATATCACCCTCATGTTTGGCTTCCTTAACAGTCATCAACCATCAATAAAAAAAATAAAATTCACATATATTTTACATGAATGTCAACCCATGCCTTGTATGCAAACCTTGTACACCTGTTAGTTGCAACACATCCACTTCTATGGCATTAGCGCAATTCCATGAGGATATTTTCATCATCTATTATAAGGGACCATTATCTTCCACAACCAAGAGAGACTTTCTACTAGCTATACTATTAATATCTTCATATACTAACTTGGAGCCATTTATTGAACTTGCTCCATTCACTTTCTGACAATACTTTTTAACGTGTCCTGATTGTCCACACGCCCAACAAACTCATTTTTTCTTGAAGTTATTTTTTTCCTATTACCAACTTTCAATACCAAATTATTAGAAGTTTCATTACCTCCATCACTCAACCTTTTTTCTTCTAAAAGTAGAGTTGTTTTCTTCAAGATTTACAGTCTCTTTCTCATACATCCAATTAGGAAACAAATGCTTGTAGAAACATAATAGCCTAAGTGTCTTGTCCTCGTCTTCAATTTTAGCTCCAATTACTTCTTGTTTATCATGATGCCATTGAGAACACTAAGATAATCAGAAATTTTTGTGCCTTCAACCATTCTCAACGTATGGAATCACTCCTACATATACAAACAATTAGAGATGCTCTTTCTCTGATATAAAATTTTCAGCCTCTCCTAAAGTTCTTTTGTTGAAGGAATTTTCCTATATTTACAAGAACATTCTTCGCCAGACATAATCATATAGCATTTACACCTCTTTCATCCAATTCTTCCCAATCTTCATTGCTCAAAATAATAGATTTTCTAGAGTTATTACTAGAAGTGAGGGATGACTTGCTTTTCAAACCCTTGTGCAGCCCAGAGCCCCATATTGAATCAATACATCCATGATTTGAATTTGCCACAAGCCAAAATTAATTCTTTCATCAAACTTTCAACCTCAATCTTCACACGAAAATTTGCTTGCAGATATAATTACTTTTGTAAAATAGCTTTAGTTTTGACATCACTTGTTAGGAATTTTAATTTCACCCAAGATATTGCGAGCACAAATATAAAAAAAATAATAAAAAGAAAAAAAATAAATAGAGAATAAAACTTATTACATAACACAATAATTTATGTGAAAAACTCATATACCAAAAAAAATCACAATTGCTATGGATAGCGAGAAAAAAAATTATTATATAAAAAATTATTACAATCACTTTAATATTTTTATCACACCTAAAAACTCTAATAACACTCAATCTGTCAATATATCTATCGAATCTCTCATTTTAGAAAATATCTACTTGTAGAAAAATTAATTATTGTGTTATATAAATAAATGAACTCAACCCCCTTATATATAGTGATTGATTATTTTTTGTAGGAAAAGTATTCATTTTCTTATTTATGTTCTATTTCTCCTTGAATAAGTTAAATTCCAAAGGGAAAATTATTTATTCCTTAAATAAGCATCCTCCAAAATAAGAAAATATCATAGGAATCCTTATAGAAAATATAGACATATTTCCTAACATGTATGGTGTCAAGAGGAAAATTAAAATATTTAATCAATAATGTTTAATTAAGGGTATTACTGGTATTTGAAAGGGTGAGCAAAATTTTATACGAGTGTCCAAAGTAAAGGGTCTTCCGTGTATAATATAGGGTGCAAATAACCCATCATTAATTTATTTCATATACGGTTTCTTTTTCCATTCTACTTTAAAATCTCAACATGAGAGTATACACCATTTTTTGGAAAAGAAAAAAAAAATTGATGAAAGAGTATGTAAAACAGAGATAAACTTTCAAAATCTTGGATTTGATCGAAGCTTGCACTAATATATAAAACAAGGAAAAAAAATTCATCACGTATTGAACAAACAAATCTCCCAATATGTCATCAAAGAAATTAAAACGTAATTGCTTTGATTAGAATTAGAAGTTATCGATTGTAATGCGATAGTAATTAAATAAAAAAAAAATTATATAGTTATGATATACTATAAGACTAAGCACTAATTCATGTAGATCTGTTCTTAAAATAGAAAAGAAAAAGCGTTTAAGAGCCGTTATATTAATATCTATTCTTAAAATAAGTCTTTAGATAGAATATAGTTTGATGAGCACATACTATTTATATATTTTACTCTTAATTATATATTTGTTAGCTATTTTTAATTAATTGAATAGGAAAGTAATTTGGAGATTATGGATAAAAAGAGCATGAAGTACTTCAATTTGGGAAGCAGGAAAGATTAAACTGGTAATCAATTGAAAGATAAGAGAAAATAAATTCAAGAATTAATGTAACCCGTGGTCAACTAGAAGAAAGTTGATGCATGTGATCAATTCTTAAGCTAGCAAGCAAGCAGACGGTGGACATGTATGATTAAAAAACAAAGAATTGAATTTGGCAATTGCACGTGCATGGCATTTTCTATTATGGAAAGCAATTTATTGGAACCCGTGAGTTGAATTACAAGTGGAAAGAAATTGATGGTTTATGGTGTTGACAAGTAGTGGTGGCATTAATTACGAAGACTGACTTTAGAATTGGAATTAGAATCTAAATTGGATTTGGCCAATAAAGCACACTGGATTCTGCTATAACTTATGGTCATGGTCATTATTATAAAAGAAGGGAGCAAGATAAAGGCAAAGGGACACGACATTCGGCAGAGAGAGAAGCGGAAGCAGCAGTTCAGTTTTCCTACAGTTGACTTTATTTTGTTTGTTACTCTCTATTTAAGATTGTCTATTTAATTTTCTTATATAAATCATCTTTAATAAAATAATTATTTTTTAATTAATTTTTTACGTGTATTTTTTTATGATTATGATTCTTATTTTATATGACTGACTGAATAATTCTCTTTTTATATTTTAATATCTATATTATTGTTAGCTAAGATATTATTTGATTAAATATAGAATTTGTGAAATAATGATTAATGTAATTTTTTTTGATTATTTATTTTTTTAATAAATTGGATACATTAAAATGCTTAGGAAACTTTGATTATTTGTTTATTAATATGATACATATAATGCTTAGAAATTTTATCTTGACATAAATTGATTTCAATTTATTACTTTAAAATTAGAGATTAATAATAATTAAATAATTAATAGAAATTAGAGATTAATAATAATTAAATAATTATTAGTTAAATAGTGATAATTCTAAAACTTCAGTAACTTTTGTCTTATTGAAATCTCATTTGCTTTAATCATTTTCTTAGATTAATTAGTTTAATTTTTCATAAAACTCAATTTACTTAATTAGGATAAGATTAATATTAATTTTTTATTTAAATTAAATTTTTTAATTTATAACAATTCATGTGAGTTTAACTTTGTTATCATTATTTTATTTTAAAAATTTATATACGTATGAATATATTAAAATTTTACACAACATAATTGTTGATCAGAATAGTTGAGGAAGAAATTAAATTTTTATAGAGTTTTAGAAAATTGTAAATTAACGTAAATGATGAAATCTGGCATTTTTTTTCTTAAATTAATGTTGACATCAAGCTCAGTTCGTCGTTTAATTGTAAATTCACTTAGCTTAGTCTTTTCAGTTTTTCGTTCGAGGATTTTCAAAATTTTCTACCAGAAAACGGATTGCAACCTGCTAATCAAGTCAGTTTAATTGCACCCCCAGCTCCACGTGCCACGAGTATGTTATTGCTGCCACTCACAGTTAAGGTCACTAGGGGTGGGCGAATCAGGTTTTGGTTCGGATTATTCAAGTTTCGGTTTGGGTTACGATCCAATCAAGTTAAAGAATTAATTCACAACAAGAATTCAGTTCTTCTGCGACCAACTTTTTAGCGACGGAAATTTTTTCTTCACCTCAGGTACATTTTAGCAACGAAAAAATAAGTTTGTCACCAAATATATAAGAAAAAAATTAATATTTATTTTTCGTCACTAAATGTGAATTTTTAGCAACGAATTTCTATTTCGTCGATATTCGTTTAAGTCAAAATTTTAGACCTTTTGTGATGAAATTCAGAATTCATTGCTAAATGTGTAGTTTTAGTCATGAAATTCAGATTTTGTTGCTAAATGTACACTTTTAGCAAAGAAATTTAAACTTTGCCGCTGAAAATATTCATTTAAATATGTAAAATAACGTCAAAATTTTAGATTTTTTGCGACGAAATTTAACGTTTGTTGCTAAGTATATTTCTTTAGCGATGAAATCATAAGTTCATCGCTAAGGCGATTAAGTTTTCTCTAAAATTTAAAATAATGTGTAATTTTCGCGATAAAAATTTGATTTCGTCGTTAAAAAGTATGAAAATTTAAAAAATTTTGGCAGATGATTTTCAACCAAAATATAAGACCTTTAGCAACCAAAATACAAATTTTGTCGCTAAAAAATGTGAAAATTTAAAAAATTTTGGTGGGCAATTTTCCATTAAAATATAAGAGGTTCGTCACTAAATGTGTACTTTTAGCGACAAAAGTTAGATTTTGTCACTAAAAATGTGCAAATTTAAAAAATTTTGGCAAATAATTTTCCACCAAATTATTAAACCTTTAGCAACGAAACTTAATTTCGTCGCTGAATATGTACTTTTAGCAAAAAAAATGAAAATCTAAAAAATTTTGGTGTATTATTTCTGTTGAGATTATGTGCTCTTTAAAGTATATTGATTTTCTGATTAATAAAACATTTCAAGTATTTATTCGGATATTTTGAATTGCATCAATATTTGGAGTAAAGTCCATTTAATCATACTATATGTATTTATGCGATCACCATGTGGATTCGCAGAAGACATAAATACAAGTTATCTTATGATTAAATAAATTAAGTTCGCAGTTGATAAATAAAGTTGGACACTTTATTTAAGTATAGACTGTAATAATTTATTGAGTGATTTATCTTAATTATGCATGAATTTATTGATATAGTATGTCTACATTGAACTGGATCACATATGAGATTTAATTAACCTAGTAATAACTGTCAGACTTATTAAATCTCATAGGCATTGATTTACTGTAATCTTAATCTTGAGTTAGTTATAATTTCATAATTGTAGTTATTATTTCATTTGAGTTACCAATGGGCATGACATACACATGTAGTCAAATTACCCGGTATCTTGGTGAGAGCAATTACAAGTATTGAAATTATAGATTAATAATAGAAAATTTGTACGACATATCTTTTAATGAATTTTCAGTACTTAATCATAGAATTCTCTAGTCAGAGTGTCTCAACATAAATAAGAATGTTGAAAATGATCATTAGAGAAAACCAGTAAGTATCAAGAAACAAGATGTAATTAAATTGATTGGACAGTTGAGATATCAATTTAAATTAATGATGTAGTACGAAGGATTATGCAGTAAAGAAATCAATGTGGCTTGGGCGAATTATATTCGAGCATACAATTATGGAGGTTAGTTCCAATCTTATAGTGGAGTAAAGTTGGAATTAAATAACTATATTTATTTAATTACAAATTTAATTATTGTAGCCACTATTGTATGTTCCAGAATGATCTCCGGGTTAGCTCATTTAATTGACAACACCATCACTGAACCCAAAAGTAAGAAAAACTGACATATTAGATGAAAATCATAATTATAATATTTGTTAAGACCTAGTATGTTATATTCAAGTGTAAAAGGGGGATTGTGATATTTTACAAGGTGGTCTCATAGTTAGTTATACATTATTTCCACTTTTATGTAAGTGGAGAGATAATATTTAATTTAAATATTTAAATTAAAAGAGGAATTCTATTTTAAATAGGAATCATAATCCTAAAATACAAAGACTTTTCATAAGATATTATAAAAAGGGGCATTATTCTCTTAAGAAAAGAGAGAGAAGAGAATCCTTGAGATTTTAAGAAAAATACAGAAGACATCTAAGAGGAGCCAATTGTAATTGAGGAGTGGTGAAATAGATATTCACACGTCTAGTATTGATCAAACTTGAGTCATAGCCTGGAAGATCGTTTGAAGACGGATCTACAACTCTCAATTGTTTATCTTCTCAAAACATTAAGGTATGAATTTTTAGATTACTTAATTCTTATATGTTGTATGAGATCGGTCCTAAAAAATTTTAATTGAAAAATTGAAAAACCTAGTTTTATTCTCTTCAATTGGTATCAGAGTCATTTCATAATAATATATAAGAATTTCGTAAGAAATCTATCTTGTTAATTATGTTTTAGAGTGGCACAATTTATTTAGATATATATTATTTGTTAATATATGAATAAAGTATACTTGGATTGTCTCAATTCATGGTTATAAATTTGTTTGTATTTTCATTTTATATTTGTAACAAAAGGGGTGGTATATTATCACCATATTTTTCTTTTGATTTAATTTTATGTTTTTAATTTTTTTTGTAACTATTAGAGTTGTAATCTGTAACAATTAAAAGAAAAGGATTTTCCCCAGCAGCATCACAGCGCGCGCGGCTCACGGAAAACAGTAGCAGCAGCAGCAACACGTACAGGACGTCGCAGAAAACAGCAGTAACATGCGCAGGACCTCGCAGAAAATAGTAGCAGCTCGCGCAGGACCTTGCGGGCAGCAGCAGCCCTGCGGTAGCAGCGCGCACCACAGCAGTCCCGTGGCAGTAGCCCGCGCAGCAGCAGCCCCACGACAGCAGCCCTTCGCCAGCAACGCGCGGTAGACCTTGGTCGAAAAAGATAACGGTGGCTGCTGGATTTCTTTCTGATGGCGGCGAAAAAGAAAAAATGCAGTTTTAAGGTTTTTGAGTGATAAATATCACTCAGGTCCCTATAGTTTTATATTTTTTTGCTTGGGTAAAATAAGTATACTATTATGCATTTAAGTCAAAAAACGGTTTTTGGACTTGGTAAATCCTAATTTTAAGTCCAATAAAATTTTGAACTTAATGGATTAAAATGCATGGATATAGTTTAAACAAATTAAGTTTATTTTTTGTCCAAAAATTTTACTTAAAATTTTATTTTATTTTCTTTAAAATTAAAAATTTGGATCAATAATAAATTTGAAGGTCATATTAGCTAGGTCCATCAACAAAAATAATCTAATGGAAGAAGATATTGATATAAAGCCCAATGAAGATTAGGCTTATGATTAATATTTTTTATTAGGAAAACCATGAATTGAGATTATTTAATTTTCTATATGTTGTGTTTTAGATGTGAACATGCCATGATAACATGTCATATATAATAAGTAGTGCTACTCTATGCATAATAATATATGTCATTCATATAATATGAATTCATATATATTGTTTGAAATTTGAAAATGCTTAATAATATAAGATATCACTTAGATAATATTATAAGAAGCATGCAATTAACAATATATGTATGTTTTGAAAGGAAAAACCAACTTTAAAATATTGAGTGGGAGATGGAAGATTCAAGATAATTTTCTCACGGGCTCTATTGTTAGTTCAATAATAAAATTATATATATACTCCGACTTCATGATACGGTGATGCTCCCTATGGAGGGTACATATATTAGACATTTTATTTGATAAACTTCTTTAAAGATAAAATCGAAATATTTTTCAATTTGTTGATCACCCTAACGGTGGCTACATGATATGAGAAATACGTAGATTAAAACAATGGTTATACACTCAACAAAATTTGTTATTAACCTTCCCAACGAAGCTCTGTTAACAAAATTTTGTCCCTAAAAGATAACGATAGTTATTTATCATGTTACGACATGAAAGTAAATAATCTAATGGTTAATTGGGTCTGGTAATTGGCGGCATGACTTCCCCAACGGATAGCTTGCTAAAGCGGTACTAGATTATCGTTACAATAAACTAAAATGTATTTATGGTTTTTTGCATTTGAGAATTTTATTGTGAATGTTATATCAATGTATTTATGCATGTATATTTTGTTTTTTAGAAAATGTTTTCCATCAACCCACTATTAATCATCCTGGTTAAAAATGAACTCACTGGTGAAAATTACTTAGATTAGAAATGCAATCTATTTAATATTCTCACTGCTAAAGACTGCAAATATGTTCTGATCCAGAAATGCCCTCCAGTACCAACATTATACGATTATAGAAATCAAAGGGAGTTTTATGAGAAATAGTGCAAAGCTAACAAAATGGCTAAGCACTATTTATTGGTTTCGATTTCTATGGAACTGCAGAACAAACTTCGGAGCATGGAAACAACCACTGAAATATTGGCTAGTCTCCATCAGATGTTTGGGCAGAATACTGATTCTGCTAGAGAAGCAGCATTAAAACGTGTCACTGACACCAAGATGGAAGATGGTACAAGAGTTCGTGATCATGTCCTCAAAATGATGGACTATTTGAATGAAGTTGAGATTCATGGTGTTGAGATCGATGATAAAACAAAGATCAACATGGTGATTGAATCTTTACCTGATATATTCAGAGAGTTTAAGGTCAGCTATATCTTAAGCAATAGAGATATGACCTTAGTTCAATTGATGTATGAATTACATGCTATAGAAAAATATTATCATAGCAAAGAACTTCCTAAACAAGAATTCTCTTTAAGGCCTAAGTCGAAAGACAAGGGTAGGTAAAAGAGAATTGACACAAGGAACCTGTCTACCAAAAAAGATGGCAAGTCGAAAGACAAGTGTTTCAAATGTGGACAGAAGGGTCATCAAAAGAAAGATTGTCCTAAGATTTTTAAAATCAAGTATAGGAAATCTTTAAGCTTCCTAATTAGTTCAGTTTCTATTGATTAATGCAATAGTGAATTCTGAGATAACTAATTTTATTTGTAAATTCATTTATTTGGTTTTCAGGAAACCAAGAGATTAAGTGAAGAAAGCTTTAAACAGCAGTAGAGAAAGATACTAGTTTATATTAGCTGAGAGGACTAGATCAATTTTATGAGACTTTAAGTTTTGATATTTGTCTTAGTATTCCAAATATTAGAGGAATTAAATTTCGGTGGCTTGTTTTTAATAAACAGAAGTACACTGTTATTTTTTAATCCTCTGTTAATAACTCATTTTTGTACTTTACAAAGACAATTAATATCATATAAATCTATTGATCTGTTCAAAGCAAGATATAATGATAAAAAGTATGTGCATTTGTCTAATTTGTCTAAGAAAAGAAATGTTTTTCCTAAACCAATGACACCTCTAATATTCATGCTTAAATCATATAAACTATAATAAGATTTCATGAGAATGATTAATAATAGGTATTTTCTGACCTATTGAGGTTGATCATTGATACTCTATAAATCTTATTTAGAGAGTAATATGACAAGGTAGCTCATTTTAAGCTAAAAAAAAACGTAATATTATATTGCATGTAATTAGTGCATACAAATGTATGCGGATTAATTAGTTTACATATTAGAAGAGGTTATGAGTATTCTATCAATCTTATTGATAAATATTCATCGCATTTATGTTTGTGGCTTTTGAAATTCAAAAGAGTATATGGACATGACAAAGAAGCAATTAGACAAAAATATAAAAGAGTTTCGATCTGATTGAAGTAAAAAATATCTCTCTAGAGAATTCAAAGTCCATTTGGTTGTAAAATGGGATAAACTCCCATTTATAATGAACATTGTCACATAATAGTCATTATATGGAGAAACAAAGATTCTTTTGGATAAAACAAGATATATATACTTAGTGATTTATCATTTACCTTTTTTATTCTAGATACCAGTATTTGAAACTGCATAGACTATTCAACCTAGTTTCATCTATATCGGTGCCTAATACTCCATGGAATTATGGAAAAGATAGAGATTCACTAGTATTTATACTAAAATTATAGGCAGAAAAGATGGATTCATGTTCAAAATTTTGCATGTTCTAAGTATTCTAAAAGAATTAAGGAAAGTCTAATTTATAGACCTCAAGATAGGAATGTATTTGTAAACATACACTATACTTTCCTTGAGGAAGACTATATAAATGACTTATAACCTAAGAATAAGGTAAAACTAGATAAATCATAAAGAGATCATATTGATGCTCAGTTTTCTATTTATGTAAGCATAGAAAAGAGCAAGAATGATTAACAAAAGGATTATCCCTGAACAAATTATCACTTTTAGACCTCATCGTAGTAGGAGGGTAACTAGATTACCAAACAAGATACATGTTGTTGAGAGAAACCTATACGGCTATCTCAGATGAACATGTATAAAATCCTGCTGGATACAATGAAGCTCTAATAGATAGTGATGTTGAACATTGGAAAAGGGCTATGAATCAAGAAATGGAATCTATGTATTCCAATAAAATCTGGGAACTTGTAGAGACACCAAATGGGGTAAAACCCATTGGATGCAAGTAGATCTATAAGAGAAAAAGAGGAGTAAATAGAAGGATGGAAACATTTAAAGTAAGATTAGTAACCAAAAGGTTCACTCAAAAAGAGGGAATCGATTATGAGGAAACATTCTCTCTGGTTGCTATGCTTAAATCCATCAGAATTCTGCTCTCTATTGCTGCAATGCTAGATTATAAAATTTGGCAAATGGATGTCAAGACCACCTTTCTTAATGGGCATCTTGAAGAAGACATCTTTATGCAGCAACCAAATGGATTCATACAAAAAGGCCAAGAACACTTGGTATGCAAGTTACAGAGATCCATCTATAGATTGAAGCAATCATCCCGATCATGGAACATCAGATTTGATCAAACAATAAAATCGTTTGGATTCATTCAGAATATTGATGAACCATGTGTGTACAAGAAAATTTAGAGAAAATCTGTAGTCTTCTTAATTCTTTATGTAGATGATATTCTTCTTATTGAAAACGATGTAGGAGTATTGACTACTATAAAGAGTTAGCTAGTAAAATAATTTGATATGAAAGATCTAGGAGAAGCTAGTTATATTCTTGGTATCAAGTTACTACGAGATTGGAAGAATAAAACGATAGCTTTGTCTCAAACGGTCTTTATCGATAAGATATTGGCCAGATTTAGCATGAAAAAATTCAAGACTGGTTGTTACCATACAGACATGGAATTTCATTATCTAAAGATCAATCACCTAAAACATATGAGGAGATAGAGAAAATGACACGATTTCCTTACGCGGAAGCTATGAGAAGTCTCATATATGTCATGCTTTGCACTAGACCAGATATATGTTTTGCGGTTGGGATGGTTAGCAGATATCAATCTAATCATGGACCTGAACACTAGACTGCTGTTAAGCATATAATGAAGTATCTGAAAAGAAACTAAGGATTATATGCTTATGTATTCTGGTGATGAACTTACTCTAGTGGGTTATACTGATTCTGACTTTATGTCAGATAAGGATTCTGGAAAGTCTACTTCTAGATATGTGTTTACATTAGGAAGTGGAGCCATTAGTTGGAGAAGTGTGAAACAATTATGTATCACAGACTCCACAACAGAAGCTTAATATGTGGCTGCATTTTAGGCTGCAAAAGAAGCTGTATGCCTCTACAAGTTCCTTCAAGATCTTGATGTGATATCTGCTGCAAGTACACCACTTAAATTATTTTTCGATAATAATGGTGTAGTGGCTAAATCAAAAGAACTAAGAAACCACAAGAAACAAAAACACATTGAAAGGAAGTATCAATTCATATGGAAATAATGTAGAAAGGTTATCACCTACACTTAGAGTCTTACAAGCATGTGCAATTTGCCAGATATACTTTGAGAGCTACTAGGAGATTGTTGGGATTATGTGCTCTTTAAAGCATATTGATTTTCTGATTAATAAAATATTTCAAGTATTTATTCAGATATTTTGAATTGTATTAATATTTTAAGTAAAGTCTATTTAATCATATTATATATATTTATGCGATCACTATGTAGATTCACAGAAGACATAAATATAAGTTATCTTATGATATAAAATAATGTTATTTTATATAATACAATTCACACTATATAAAATATAATATTATATTACAACATAATGAAATATATCTTAATATATGATATTGTGTATTATAATATAATTAATATAGAATAATGTAATATAATCCGTCAAATGCACCGTTTATGTTTTGAATATTCTGTATAGATAGACTTTTGAACCATTAGTAAATAGTAAGAGTGAAGCTTGTATTGGTTGTCAAAACTCAAATTCTTTCACAGCCCATAAGCTTCCTTTGCTCCAACTCCAACTTCCCTGCCATGGCGCTTTCTAGTACCAATTTGTGTGTGCCACCTCACACACTCCTTGCCACAACAGTCTCACGCAAGTCCAAGTTTGCTTGATAATGATTAAGGTCGTGACAGGTGTCCTCTTTGACTATTAGTGATTTGCATCCAGCTTACCATAAGCCCCAGAAACATTGGTCGTGTAGCATTCAATCGTTGAGCTTTATCAATTTGAATATTTTAAGATTTATATAAAAATTAAAAAAATTCTTCTAGCTTACCCCAGAAGAATGGTTAACGAGCAATCTTGTAATTAATGAGATTTTATTTTTCCCAAAGACAAGACTGTGGTGCTAGGACCCTATCCCGCATCTCAATTCTCAAGACGGTGGGCGCTGGTTGCTGGTGGGATGATATATATTGAGTTTTCAATAAGAAATTTTTTATTTTATTAAAGTTAGATCTTTAATTAAAATATTTTTATATCCATATATATTCAATTAATTTTTTTATTATATTAAAATTAGAAATAAATTAAAAATAAAAAAATATTTTAATATATTAAATAATAAAATTACTATATTAAAATATATATTTTTAATCAGAAGAATAGACGTGGATAAAATATATTACTTAAAATATTTTGTTATCCTTCTGATTTTCATTAATCAGAAAGATAGACAGGGATAGAATAATCCCTGGTTAGAAAATCAGGGAAACAATTTGTATCACTTTTAATAAATTCAATATCAAAATAAAAAACACTTAAAATAGATTGCCATCTTGCAAAAATCTGTTTTGATGCAATATTTTGAATATCTTTTTCTAAAACATATTTTACAACTTTGCAATCAATTTTAAGTAAAAATTTTTGATTTAGTAAATCACTTTGAAATTTAGAGATGCATAAAACAATATAGAGAATTTTTTTTTTTTGATAGTGGAATAATTTTTCTGACATTCATTCCAATGTGCAGAAACATATTGTACTATTTGTTTTTTATCATTCTCAATCTGTTTTAAAATTCCTCTATAACTTAAGTCTGAGGCATCAGTCTCAACAATTTTAGGTAAAGAAGGATTAGCAAGAAATAAACATGTAATGTTTTTAACAAAATATTTTATTTGTCTAACAACTTTAGTGTATTCATCTGTTCATGCAACATGATTTTTCTTTAATCTATCATGCAATGGTTTAAAAGGATAAGAAATATTGTTTTGAGAAGCATACATTTCAAACTAATCAAAAAATAATATATGAACTTTATGCATGTTTACAAAATCATAATAAACTTCTTGTATTTATTTTCTTTGGTTTAGAAAATTTTTGAAAAACCAAAATCTCTTTTCTTTATTGCTTTCAGAATAAAAATCTTTATGTAGAAAGTTTTATCAAGTTCAAATTCTCTTTCTAAAACATTGAACATATTCTATGTAACAGCAGAGAATGTAGGAAAAGTTGGAGGAGGGCTCATTCTCTTTCTTTTTTGTTGATGTTGACTACTAGTGTAAATTGGATGAGGAACACTAGTGGTATAGTCAACAGAATATATGGAAGAGCTAGGTATATCCGATATGGAGAACCTAATTCCCTTTTATTGAAAAGCCTATTTTCATTTTTATGTAAACAAAAATTCTAAAATTGAAAGAGGCACTCCAAGACTTGTAATTAACTATAAACCTTTGAATAAAGTTTTAAAATGGATTAGGTATTCAATACCAAACAAAAAATATTTGCTTTAAGAATTTACATTCCGCTTTCATTTTTTCTAAGTTTGATATGAAATCGGGATTTTGCTAAATTCAAAAATTCATTCTAAAGATAGATATAAAACTGTATTTACCGAATTATCTTTAAAAGCTTCTATATCCGATGAGGCTATAGAAGCTTGATCATCATGATCTAGTACCCCAATGGTTCTAAATTGGGCACTATCAAGGGCGATTTGAACTCTACTAGATGAAGAAGAGGCTTTTATTCTATTTAGTTGTTCTCTAATAGCTTTAGCAAAATCTGACTTTGATTCATAAACAAGCTTATGACTAGTTTTCGAAACCTGGAAGGGTTCAAAAATAGGCTTTTTAAGCTTCTTGTCAGTATCAGACTTTATTGACTTTAAAGAAGAAATAAGAGAAACAGTTATAGTTAACTGTTGGAATCGATTTTCTATTCTAATCAACTGTTTTCTTATTATATTTAGATTCGCATTACAGAAATTATTATGTTAGATAATGATATCTAGATTCTTTTATGAATCACTTGATTTATAAATTTTATAGGGTGAGACTTTAATTTGAATATGAGGATTACCATGATCAATGTTACACTCCTGAAGGGTGGATGCTCTGATTCAATAGTTCTATCACTATTTGATAGATTCTATTCAGTAACCTTTTTTTTCTCACGGTAATGGGATTTAAAGTTTTAAAAGGATAAGAAATGTTGTTTTGAGAAACATACATTTCAAACCAATGTGGTTTGAACTTTAACATTTTCAATGCTGGGCTTGAGGAGGCCATTTGTGGAAAGCCAATTTTGTACAGTGGTTTCAGACAATTTTGACTTTTCGTCAAAACTTGGACCATCATTTGACTTTAAAAACTCTTTGAAGAACTAATTGTTTTTCTTGGGTATGATACTGAAAGTTCCACATCCAAATTCAAGGAAGAAAAAAATTGGTACAAAAAAAGAGAAAATGAGGAAACCTTTTCTTAAGTACCTGAATTTTTCTTTAATCTATCATGCAATGGTTTAGAAATATTATTGATGTTTGGACAAAACTCAAGAACATAATTTAGGCTACCAAGAAATCTCTGCAATTGAGTTTTATCAAGAATCTTATCTAAAAATTTATCAGCGAATGCAAGAGATATCTTAATAGGAGAAATGGTCTATTTGGAAATATAGTGACCAAGAAACTAACTCTGGTTTGAAATAAAGAAACTTTTGAACTAGAGATTGCTAAACCAGCTTTTCTAATTGCTAAATAAAAGGTCTTTAAATGTATGAAATGTTGATCAATTAAAAATAGATAGGGAATTTTTCTATCTTTTGATTTTCCCTTTCTTTTTCTACTGTAAACATTTCTTTTAAAGTTTAAAGTTATGAATTAAATAAATGTAAGCATTTAATCTTTCATTGTAAATTCAAAGCTTTTATTTATTTTAAAATTTTGTATTTATTTATATTTAAAGTCTTAAATCTAAGGGTGTATGATTTAAAGTTTTACATGGATAATTTCAGACTGATCTTCTATATCAGATCTGCTTTAATATCTATTACGTTCCTCTAAGGCATAGAGACCGGATCTTTCCCCTCAGTTGTATTCTCTTTTTCCTCCATTCCTTCAGAGCACTAGATCTGGGATCCAGTTTTAGTATTGTGTTTGAGCCCTGTGTTGCCTAGTGTTGCAAAATATTTTTAATTTAAAAGTTTTATGGCACTCACTGTCCCCATTCTTTTATCGTATGAATTGCATGTTCTTTTTCAAATACTCAAGGTTTCTGCAGCTGTGGAATGGAGGAAGCTTTTTGCTTGAAGTAATGCTGAAGCAGGTGATTCTGAAAGAGAAGAAGAAAGCAAAGATACAGCCAGCACAAACTCCACAAGATCAGTCATCGGTTGTGATGGAAAACAGAATTGAAACCCACAATTTTACTGAGACGGCCTAGTCCTAACTGTTAAGGTGCTTTGCAGGTTTTTCCTTTAAATCTTTCTTGGCTATTTGAAGCAAGGAGCTGGTCCACAACAAATGATTACATTCCTCTTCCAATAGATAGATAGCGAGGACAATAATTTTTTTTTTTTAAACTGGTTCTGACTCAAATTTTGATTTAACATGTGAATTTGTATTTCACTTTTGTTGTATGCTTAATTGCAATAATCTAATCATCTGATGATTGAAGATGACATGGTTGATTAATGAATTGGTGTCTTTGATTAAGGCTGTGTCGTGCTGTTTTTGCATGCATTGTGCAAATGCCAGTGTGTATTGGACCCTCTACAACCAAGTCTAGTTTCTTGTTTTCTGAAACAAGCTGTTACTGATATTTCTTGGTCCTGACTCATCAATTGGAAGTCTTCCTTTTTTCTTTCCCAAAAATAATCTGGTTGACAAAAATCAAACAAGACAAGGGTATTGTGCAAAATGAAAATAAATGAATATTTAAATAAAGGTCCTTCACTCAAACTTGATTACATAAATCAAGCACCCACGGATCAAGCAAGATAGGGGGCACCTGGAGAATGTTATCAATTCAAATGTCTGGATGCGGATGCGGTAAATGGAAGTTGGGCTGAAGAAATCTCTTCAAGATTCTCTTATCATCTCATATATTTTCTCCTATTTCATCATTTAGAAAAGAGGTTAGCTCTAGTTGTAAGGAGTGGTCTTTCTGAGACTTAACTCGTGTATGTTTAAAAAAAAAAAGTACATAGATTTTTTCCAAGGTAGGCCCTAAAATTTGTATGATGGAGAAGGAAAGATGAAGCTCAAGATAATTTACAAAACCAGGAAAGGGCATAAGATGAATAAGATGGCGATAGCTGTTTCTTATTTGAGACATCCTTTCGAAAAGAGAAGCTTATGTTGCTTTATGCCATTTTGCTGATGAATAAGTGGCGATAGCTATGGGTTAGCAGTCGTTTATGCCTGACTTCAGATTCAATGCAATTTTGAGTTGATGAATGTAACTGCATAAAGAAATTTAAAGGCCACAGGAAAGCTTACCTCTAACTCCCTAAGACTGAAGCTATTGTCTGCATACTACGGTCAATAGAAGCAGTCCTTTCAACTTCAAATGACCACAAGCGAAGAAGACTCCTGTTTTAGACAGAAGCTGCGACTGCTTTGCCACAGGAAAATCCCAGATTCTGTGATACACACTTGACCAGAAGGTCCTGGTTCTCTGAACCAAAAATATAACAAGGAAATTAATGATTGGAGTAGTGGAATGAAACAACTAAAGCAAATGCCGAATAAGATATAAAGCATGCATTATGGTGCAAAGTTTCTGATATATTCAATCCAAAAGTTAAATACATTGTTTCATGAATGCCATGGCCTATGCTTATTAAGAGATTTTTGAGATTTTTCCTCAGATTCAGGCTTACTCGCACAGGGCACAGCAAGCATCAAGTCCTGCAGCACATAACAGAGAGTTAAGCAATATAAAAATATAGAGACCTTCGTCTAGCCGTACTTATTAGAAATTCAGAAGACAATGCCTCCTTATTGGTGCAACCTTCATTTCTCCATTTTCAACATTTCAGTTCCATGGAGTCCTCTCAAAATTGAGTGCGCATTTTCATAAGCTAGTGTGTTATAAAGCAAAGGATTATAACGACCTAATATTTCACATTTATTACCCGAACAACCATTGTCTTTGGTAGTGCTGACAAAGATTTCTCTGTTGGTGACTTTACTAATGCCTGATGACGAAGTAATTGATTCTCTGACTGAATTGGAAAATTTCTCTTCTAACCTGACGACAGAATGAAGCAATGTGAAAGGATATAAAAGCACACCAAAAGCTTACATTCGCATTACAGAGAGAAGTTACTTCTACTCGCAGCTACAGATTCTGGAAGTTGTTCCACTTCTGTAACTTCAAATTTCTTAACCAGTTCTGCATTTCTGACATGTGCAAGCCTATCTGGCCTCTTCTGCTGACTTTCTGATAGCTGCAAAGCCTCTGCAAATATGAATGTTCATCAACAACTTATTTCACATGTTCTATCTCTAGGTCAAAAGTCAATATTATCAACATTTCCGCTCATCAACATAAATTAAAATACTATGTACATCCGGATTAGCTTAATAGCTATGAAAAGGTGTCAGCTTAACAAATCAAAAAATGTTAAACCCCTGATGCATTAAACTCTACAAGTCTTAATTGTCAAATCCAACACATCTTGGTTATCAACAAATTCGATGTGGCTCCAATTGATTTCATCTTTCGTATACTCTTCCAGTTCCATATCAAGAATACCATACATGCAAATCACGAATTCGTCATTTTTCCAATAACAATGTTTCAAAGTGGACAGAGTCCACAGAGAGCCAAGGAATTTTCCCTACCAATCAAACAAGCAAGAATATACAGTTTTAGCCAAGGCATCCCTGCTACCCACTGCAGCAACAGGATCGACAGTTTTGCCATTACACACTTTATCACCACATCTTCCATTCTCTCAGTATCGTACTCAAAGTACAACATAGACTAATAAAAGGAAATTAAAGCCAACAGGAAAAGTGGACAGACGATCAGAAAGACTATCCCACACACAAAGAAGGAAGGTATGGAATGTGCCCGAGAAGCTCAGCTGTCAAACTAAGATGGAACCAAGATTTCTCATCATTGATGACAGAAGAGTCAACATCCTCTTTCTTTGAAATTTCAATGCTTCCAGGAAAAATTGCAGCTATAACCCTAAATTATTTGTTATCGAAAGAACTAAAGTAACAGCAACAGCACACTAATTCATGATAATAATGTAAGCACTAACCTTTTCTTCCTTACTGATTCCAACAATACTCATGGCCGTTCTGGTTGCAAGATATTCCTGGGTATCATCTACTCAATCCAGTTGGACTTAAGTAATGGAATGAGTTAGGGTCTCCCAGCTTAAACATTTCTCTGATCAGGGAATCTAGAGGGCTAATAATCGGCTATAGCTTATAACTAGAATGAGCGTCCTAATTCTAAGTATGACAACGAACAAAGCACATGTCAAAATAGACATCAACATCAATGCCTCAAATGGTGCTGCATAAAAATAGTAAAATCAATGATAATTTCTTCCAGGATCTGAAATTACAAGGCCATTCAAGCGAATAAGTTTGGGCAGTTGTAGCAGATGTCCTCCCATTGCCAAATTGAAGCTCAACGAATTTACCAAATCAACTACATTTAACAAGAAGATGGACGAAAAGGAAAAACTGAAGTAATTTCTAATTCTATGTATTTGTATCTGTTGAGTTTGTATGAGAATTATAATAACTTGAACATTTTTGTATAACAGATAATGAAAAAAACAAAATACAAAAAATACAAAAATACAAAAAATCAGTCAGTTGGAGAATGGTAAAAATCTTTTGGTATGACAAATTTTTCTTCATCTACGTCAAAATACAGGTTAAGACCCAGGAATTTAAAATTTTCTTAAACAACCACAATCACTACATTGATTTTGTAATCAAACAATAATTTGACATTTAAACAAAACATAAGTTACAAACTCATACATAGTTTCATGACATTCAGATGTACAAACTAACAATGAACATAATACAAACCATTTGTATTTTTACATTGTATTTCATGGAAAAACACTGGTTGACCATATTTAAAAATGAAAAAGAAAAAAGCAACATAAAGCAAAGGGCACGAACATATTTCTATCTGAAAAGGCCATTTGCAATATTAGTGCAGTGCCTAGCGAACCCATCCCAGGACTTTGGAGACCTCACTGTTTAAAATAATTCACTCATAACCACAGCAACATTCAATCAGCATATTTATGTCCTTGAGGATTAATCCCCTTTTATACAGATTCAAAAGCACACTCAAGTCACTTCAATCTAATTGTTTCATTCGGAAAAATTACATTGGGGTTTCGTATGTGGGGATTGAGTGCTGCCAATTCCTTCCACTTGGCCCCAGTACCATGAATACGAGATGAGATACTCCAAAAAGTATCACCAGGTTGCACTGTTGTTGTCAAAGGGGCTGCAGCAGATTTTGAAAGAGTCTTTGATTTCATGACTGGATGCTTATTGCTCTTTCCCATTCCGTTTGCCAGCAACCAGCGAGAACCAGACTGTTGTTGAGTTTTGGTACCCCAAAGCTTGCTCTTACCAGGCTGAGTCTTTAGACCTGCAACATGGACTTCAGTGATTCTGTATTGCGGAATTCCTTCCTCTTCAGAAATTTTTTCTTCTTTCACCCTCTCAGGTACCTCTTTCACGTCTGACTCTGACTCATCATCCTTTTCATTGTTATTCCTTAGCTCTGAGACTGTGCTATATATTTTGGGTTTTGGTGGGACAAAAACTCTCTCTACCTGAATAAGGGAAAGCATTGGTGCACCAACTGGCTCATAGTTTCTCAAAGGATCACGAAGTTGCACCATTAGAGCTACGGTGAAGTTATTCCCCAACAAACCACACTTTCTACCAGATCCTTTTCCCCGCCTTCTCTCCCCCTTCAACCCCCCACGAATCAAGTCCAAGGAGGTAGCATGATGCGCTGCAAGGATCTTAGAAGTCCGCTCGCTAATTTGATCTTCATCAGAAATGTCACCTGAATCTAGCCTCATCCATTCATCAAGAGTTAGAGACAAACCCATTAATCCATCAATTTCATCACCAGTGTCTTTTACATCCAACAATTGCAACCCAGCAGTTCCCTGCAAACCAAGGGATCCAGTAATGTTAACCCCCTTGCCCTGAAGAGCTGAAATTTGCCCAATAGACTGTGCGCTGATGTTTGAAGGTGCATCCTCATCTGACATGCCAGATTGTATTCTCAACCCCTCCATTGAAAGTGCCTCAATCTTATCCATAGCCAAAGGAGCAAGATCTTCTAGGGATACATATTCCGAACCCATCTCATTTCCAAATGATGTAGAACTGAATTCACTGGATCTGGCTCCAGATGATCTCCCTTTAAATCTCTTTTGCACATTGGATACGTCTTGCCCAACACCCGATTCATGTTGCAAAATGTATTGACTACGCCAACGAATAAAAGGTTTATGGTAAGAAAGGTTATTTTACCAAAACTCATTTAAAAGAAACAAATTTGAACCCAAATGCGAAATAACAGATAAAATTATGCTAACAAACCTCCCAGGTCCCTCTCGAGTCAGTGTAGCTTCCCATGCTACTTGTTGCATTGTCTTCCCAGTTATATCTTCCAAAGGCATCAACTTATTCGCTTGCATAGAGAGCTTTTCAATACCAACAGATGCTAATCCCTGCAGTATCTCCATTATACCAGACCCCATTTCTGCAGGCACCACAACTGGGCTAGAAACCTGCATAACTAAGCTTCCACCATTTTTAGCATTGGTAAAATTTGAAGGATCCATTGACCGCAAAAATCCTCCATTCTTTGTGTGAAGAAATGGACCCAACCCTTCTCCAAGCGGAGGCAGTTCCAGCGGCTTTCCTGGAGGCATATCAATTGGACTCCCAAAGCCAATAAAGCTTTTATGTGGAGAACCCTGAAAAGCCTTCTCATCCAGCCCCCACTCATGCATTAAAGCTTCTGTCTCCAAATCTTCTAATACGGTGGCCCTTATTTTGCTTTTTGCATCCTGAGTTGCCATCTGATGCTCCTGCTCAGCAGCTTGAATGGCAGAAGAAAGTTCAAACTCCTCAGATAAAACCCCCCAATCAGGAGCAGTTGGAGCATTGTAGCCACATTCTGCTTGGTCCTGATCAACTAGACCAAAATCAAATAGAGAACAGCCACCAGTTAGAGTATCCTTCTCAAATTGCCTCAACAAACGCTCCCTCGGGGACTCAGCCTCGCTCTCAGAACTCAAGCCAAACGGACTATGCTCAATTCCCAGCATGTTCAAGAACTCACTTGCGACAGATTCAGTGACATCATCCAAGCTATGTGACGTTCCCAACCTGTCTGCTGTAAGATCCATTTTTACTCTCATATAATTCTCCTCGCCATCAGGAGAACCTAGAGGTTCTCTCTCCAAATTGGACACACTAATCAAAGCTGACTCTAATTCTTTCATCAGTGAATCTTTGGAGCAAATGTCATCGACTTTGGTGCAACAATCCAGCACCACCTGCTCGCTGCCGCCTTCTCCATCTTGGGGAAGCTCATTTCCCTCTTCAAAAGCTACTTGGGAAGAAGTGTCAGCTTCAGCACCTTCTGCTACAGAATCAGCAACAGCTTCTGCTGAATCTTTCTCTGACTTCAATTGTTCCTCCAATAACAATTCTATCCCTTGATCAACTACAGAAAACTCACTCTCCACACATTCATTTTCAACATCAGTTCCAGACTTTGAAATGAAATGAGAATCACATTTGAGGGGCTCAGCATGTTCAGCGAAGACATCATGTTCAGAGGAATCCAATTTTTCTTCATCAAATTTCTGATGTAGCATACTCACTGAAGTGGCAAATTCTGATTTTGATATTGGCAAAACCTCAGGAAGAACTTTTATGTCCTCCACAGATTCAGATGAGGCCTGAGACCGCCTGTTAAACTTACTAGGAATGCTTCCAACACGTTGTATTGTGTGTTTTCGATCATGTAGACCAAATTTAGTAGCTGGCTTCAACATAGTCAAGTTGTTCTGCTTCATATTCAACACCTGATAACCACTTGGATTATTTACACTGGGCTGATTATCTCCAATTACTGTATACCCAAAACTAACATTTATCGTAGCACCTTTAGCTTTTCCAGATAACTTAAAACTCGTAGTCCACTTACCAGAGCTCTTCTCCTCTTCCAGTTCTTCCAATGTAAGAGGAAGCAACCTCGTGAGGTCAACCCGATGCTTACCCAAATCAAGTTCTGGTGCTTCAAACACGGAAGCATAGAGCAAGAAATGTTTAGCCTCATACTTGGCCAAATGGTGGGGTCCACTCCTACTACTGTAAACCGAGCACGTGTGTGTCAACTTCTCTTCAAACTCAACTGTTCCATTCCAAACCTTGGCTGGACAAGTCTCCAAACCCCCATCCCGCCTCTTCCAGTGCACAACAAGACTAATATCATTAAATCTCAGGGGTAGCCCTTCAATAGAATGCACATGAAGTGAGAAACAACAGCTAAACCTATGGTTTTTGACATTAGAAAAGGCCTTCAAAGGCTTCCAATTCCAAATGGACCTCTTATCCTTGTGAGAGGGGTCCTCATTACTATTGTATTTGAACTTGCCTTTGGCATCAGGCAATGGAAATTTTCCAGTGGATTTGGACCTGGACCGATTATTGGATATAGAACTCGAACTCGTGCTTTTATTTTCTACATAAAGAGCTTTGCTTATAGCTTCAATTTCATCTAACAACTTGACATTACTTGAACCATCGCCTGTCTTCTTCCTACCTTCAACTTTTGACAACATCGTCTTTACTCAAACAAATTACAATCCACTGGGTAATTAACCTTTTGCTTCTACACGATTGAAATAGAAAACCCAGAATTGCAACTCCAAAATTATATTAAAAAACATAGAAAAGTTGAAATTCTAAATTAGTGGATCAGAGACACGTCTCTCTTTCTAATATTAACTTACAACGTAAGATTTTGATATATTCAACTCATAATGAAAGAAATAAGGAAAAAAATGGAATATAGGGCTTCTTACACTTACAGAAAGTTAAGGTGTCTGGATTGCAGCTGACCACTGTTACTCTCAATTTCAAAATCAAATTATATTTTCCTTTTCAGTCGACTATTTCAGACTCCACGGATGTACTTAGTATTTTACGATGGCACCCTTATCTTTTGTGAAATGTTGTTTCATATATAGTAATTTTTCCTTTTTAAAATTTTCCCCAACATCTTTCATTTTCTCCTTTTAAGTGCTTTAGCTCCTTGGGCGGTTCTCAAATCTATTATTGTGCCTCCTTTGACAAAAATTAAAAATATTGGTTATAATAAAATTAATATAATAATAAGAGAGTTAAAAATATTTTACATAAATATATATGTATAAATTGATGTGGCATAAGAAAATTAGTTATATAAAATAATTATGGGCTACATAATTAAAAAAAATTATTACTTTTGAGTCTCTCTTTATAGTATATCAATTTGTACAAAACTATTTATAACTCTATTTTTATTAAAAATCAAAATCTACAATGTTAAGATAAATCTCTATTGTTCTTCCTTATATTTTGTTTTATGTAACAATCTATTATAGTAGAAAATAAATTGCATGAAAAAAAATTCAAAAATAAAAACAAATATAGATCATAACCATTTACTATGCCTCATAGAGGTATTAGAATTACTCATTACGCCTTATAGGATACCCGAATTTCTTGTTATGCCTCAAAAGTATCAAGATTGCCTATTTTAACTCACAGGATACTTGAGGAATAATTATCTTCTCAGTAATATAGAGTGGAATAAATATCTTTCTGATATTATGTGAGGATCTATGCCGTATTAGAATTATTAAGAATAGTCATGATAGATTTCTAATTGTAAATAATATATTGTATATATAAAAAAAAAAAAAACAAAACAAAACTCACAAGACGCCAGATCACTTATTATGCCTCATAAGGCACTGAGATTACATATTACACCACATTGGGCACGAGAATTACTTACTATGCCTTATACAATAGGCATGGAAATGTTTTAAGGACCACAAATCAAAGTCCACAAATAAGGGTCTCTAGTAAAACAAAATGTTATAATTCACAAATAGTGAAGTCATGGGAAACTTGTCGATACCACTATGAATAAATGTGGCCAAACTACGAGTCATCTGGCTTGTGTCTGCTTATAAAACTAAGCAAATGGTTCTACTTTTGTTACAGGATAGATAAAATTTGTAATTTTGATCTTATCCTACAAGATATAGATAATAAAGAAGAGTTTGCTTTAAATTTCATGTTAGAGCAAGTGTCTCCGCTAAACGAAGGACACGCACAAGCACTCATAATAGAAGAGCAGACTCGTTGTAATTATCCTATAAATATTGAAATCAGTATACTTTTCTTCCCGGGACACAAGAGGTTTAGTAAAATATTTTATTAATTTTATTATTTAAATATTTATTCATTTATTTATGTGAAATAAAAAAGTGAGAAAATATGCTATTCTCCAAAAGATTCTTTAAATAAAAATAAACTAATATTATTTTAATTAAATAATTATTCTTTTAAAGAAAAAATAAATATAATTAAAGTACTTCTCTCTTTTTAATAAAAAATAATAAAATATTAATTAAAGAGGGAGAAAACACTCGATAATATTGTAGAGAAAAAAAATTTATTATTTGAAGAATCTTAATTAAAGTATTTTTTAGAGTATTAAATATTTATGTGGCTTATCAAATAAAAAGTATAATTTTATTTCAAGAGTCTTTTAGTGATGCTTTAAGTTATCTATTGAATAATGTAAATTTAAGTGTTATTTACTTTTACTCCAGGCATTTAAATATCTAGAGACTAGATTTATGTATCCACCAATAAATTTTACTCCAATTTGCAAGCTTCTATTGGAGTTAAATCTATTTTAAAACTTGGCATTCCCCTTCCCAAATTTTTATTAATTTAGAAAAATTCTCTTTGACAAAGAAGATGATAGATTTATTTTAGTCATGTATTGTATTGGTAATGAAAGGTGTATCAGGTAAATAATAATTTCTGTTTAAATTTTTTTAAAAAAATTTTATATTTTTATTTGAAGTTGTTCAATATAACTCAAATTTAATTTAATTATTTGTGAAGTATTTTTCTCCAATCCATCTTGTGTTGCATTACAAGAATTTAAAAGTTTAGTTTAAGGGAAAAAAACAAAAAGAAGAAGAAGAAGATAGTAAGCTATTACGTCAATGGAGAATTTGATTATATGAAAAAAGACTTAATAAATGTCTAAATAAAATTGGAGATATAAGGGATATATTAGGTATATAACTTTATAGAGTAAAAGATAAAATTTAAATTATGTTGATGGGTTTATTGAGTATAAAAATTTATTGAATAGTATGGTATGTTTAAATAGTCTTATCCTAATTTAAAATATAAAAATAAAAAACTACTTTTTATAACTAATATTCAATTGTATACGCTTTTTTATCTTTTCTCCAGCAAGCCACGTCGATGTAATAAAGATGGATACAATGGAAATAACATACAGCCTACTTCATACAGAAAACTAAAAGTAGCAGAATATGAACCAATACAACTACAATCCAACCACCACAACACATAAGCAATGAAAAGATCACACAGCCTACTTCACCGTCTTTACCCTCACCTGACTCAGCACCACCAACCTCTTCATATCCAAAGCAGCAGGATCCCTCCATTCCCTCATCAACATACCAGTGCATAAATGCCCTCTTAAATAATCTTAAAGCTCTAATTTTTTTCCTTAAAAAATCTAATTTATCTTGACAAATTTTCATAACCAAACTCAATCCACAAATTATTCTAAACTCTAATTCATAAACAACCAATTGATCAATCCTTAAATTCGATTTCATAAACACCCAATCAACCCCAATTTACAGTGTCATAGCTAGTTAGACACCATTGCCGCTAATCTTCATTGTTGTTGTCACTTTTGCCAGCGTCATGGCTCAAAGCATATTTTTGTCAATTACCCCAGATGATTGAGGGATTTAATGATGAAAGATGTTGGTAATGAAGGATTTGGTATAAATTCTTTAGAGAGAAGGAAGACAAGAAAAAAGATTGCGAGATGTATTTTATTTCATTCTTTGTTTCATGTGGTTGACCAAGGATTTAATACAAATTGTGGTTAGGGATCACAATAACATTGGTGGATTTTGTTTTAAAACAAAATTTTATTGGGTTTACTAGGTTTTTGTTTTTATTTTTTTAATTTTATTTTATTATTTATAATAATGTTAGAGCTTTTAACAATTAAGTTTCAATTTAAATTCTAATATTATGTGTCATTTATTTATTGGACGGTAGTTTTAATATGTTATAAATTAATTAATCACTATCTAATAGATAAATGTCACATTAATTATAATTCAAATTAAAATTTAGATGCTAAGAGCCTAACATTACTCTTATTATTTATAGTACAAAGTCAAACATACCCTTTGAATTCAAAGGTAAAATAATCATTTTACTTTAATTTTATTAAATATTCTAACAATGTTAACGTTTTAGTGAATAATTAATATAAATTACAAACTTAGAATAAAAATTTTTAACAATTCAAAATTTATACTATGTCTTAAAAAATTAAAATTAAAGTGGATGGCTGATAAATTTTTATTTTTAATATTATGGGCTAATTGCCAGATGATTCAAATAAGAAACTTGTATGGCATTATGTTTTATGGCATGCGGTTCAGCTATATTTCAACAGTAGTACCATACCACTTCTTTTGTCTTATATGATAAATTTTCATACAAATCTCTTCCTCTCATTTTTTTTTTTAAAGTTGGCTTATTAGTTATTAAGCGAATTTCTACTTGTATTTACAGGCACATTTCCGTTAGCACCTTACACTATTTTATATTTATAAATTTTGATTCTATGTTGCACTTGTATCTCAATACCCCTTCTTTATTATTTTGATACTGAATCATTGAAATGTTTAACTTGCAAAAAAAAAAAAAACGTATTTTTAATCCCGTATCAAATTTCAATTAACACTTTACAATCTTTTTATTACAATTTTTTTCATAAATATTATGGTACTTTTTATTTACATATGTAATAAATTATGTAACCCCAATAGCTCTATCATAAAAAAGTATTATAATTTTTCATACTCTTATTTTTATCATGTTATTTAATTTTGAGTATTCTTGTCTTATGGATACATTTGGTTCATCATTATGTATTGTATTAAGTTGTATTGCGTTATTTTTTTATCACACTAGGTTGTATTAAGCTATAATAAATATTTTTCATCCTTAAGATATAGTAATAAAAAATTTTAATAATATAATGTCAGTCCATACTACATGAAATTAATTCAGCACTCATTTGTAGATGATGAATTATTATTTACAACAGCAAATTAAAGGAGAAAAAGCAGGCGGTGGAGGTATTGAAAACAATGAGAATCTCTTCCAGTATATATATCACACTCCAATTAAACCAAATCCATTGGCCTATTGATTTTCCCCTACTTGAATGAACCACTATAACTATGCAATCATATGTCTATACATTATATATAGACAATCAAATTAATAAAATCAATGGTAATTCCAACCCTTGTGAATATGCAATTCTTAATTCTTCTTCTATTCTGGTATAATACTAATGAGTTAAGTAAAAATAGAGTATTGATCAAAAGAAAGATGAAACACAAACTAATTCATATTTTTATTTTCTACCTGCTTAGATTCACATTGTAATTAATAGTAATTGTAATAACAGCAGCACCAAAATTTGCCTCATTGTTCGCATAATACAGTTGCTAAATTGATATAGTAGTTATGATCAAATAAAATTATCATAATTACTATTTCTAATAATAATAGTTAAATAAAATTATCATAATTACTATTTCTAATAATAATAGTTATTAAATCTACTAATTACTAAAATTTTTTTTAATAATAAATTTAAACAATATTAGCAAATGTATAATGTAAGTGCTAAAATACATAGCCACTTACGTGCCATGTGTCTATAAATATTGAAAAATATATCCAAGAGTAAATAAAATTACTCCAGATCCAAACTAGGGTAAAACCAATATATCATTACATGAAGAACTACATGATAAACCATACAAAACCTAGAATATATTATTGGCCTAATTCGAAAATATAGTAGTGAGCGGCACGTGATTACTAACAAAATCACAAGCCTAGAGGTCGAATATTAAAAAAAAAAAGTTATAAATCTAATGGTGCAAAATAAAGCAAAAAATAGAGGTGGAGAATTAGATCTAAAATTAAAATCTCCTGCAAAACCACCTTTCTCGGTCTATAAATACAACCAAAATGTTTGAGAAAGGATTTTTGACCATTGTCTCATTATTTAGAGAAAATCAGAACCCAGATTTACTAAATTCAAAGAACAAAAATTGAACAAGAGTGCCGAATTGTCTTCTTAGGTATACTCTGGAGTCAAATTTGTGAAGAAACATCAAAACAATAAATAACTTCACTTATAAAGAACCATCAATTATAATTTGAACCGTTGATTTATTTAAACTATAACTAGAATATTGAAGGATTTTTAATCCTTTATATATAGTAATAATTTTTTTTTAATAATATAATGTCAATTCATACTACATAACATATTTGACTAAATTATAACTTAATACTGCTTAATATGATAAAGTCTAATGAATCCAACTTAATGCAACACATAATGACGAACCAAATGCAACCATAAGATAAGAATACTTGAACTAAATACCATGATAAAAATAAGAGTATTTAAAATTATTATACTTTTTGTAATATAGCTATTTAGGTTACATAATAAGAAAAAAAGTACCATAATATTTATAAAAAAATAATAAAAAGAGTGTAAAGTGTTAAATGAAATTTGATAGTGGATGCAAAAATTAACCTAATATTTAGAAAAAAAAAATTATAATTAAAAAAGAGTGCAAGGTTCTAAATTAAAGGGGGTATTGTGATATAGGTGCAACACTGAATAAAAATAAATATGAAATAGTGTAAGATACTAGCTGAAATGTGCCTATGAATGTAAGTAAAAATTAGCTTAATATTTATGAAATAAATGTGAAATAAAAATGAGTGGAAGATATATGAAAATTTGTCACAAAAGATAAAGGAAGTGGAATGGTACTACCGTTCTAACATGGCTGAACCCCATGGCATGACATGCATTTTAATATGTTAAAATTACTTTTTATTTTAAAAATTGTAAATTATTGTTGATTTATCGTGTTTGATGGCCCACTTACAAGTCACAATATTCAAAGAGAAGTTTAGAAAAATTACGACTAAAATTTTTTGATTTTCAAAACTAACATCTCTAATTTTTTTTTTTCTGTTAACATTAGTCAAACAAAATTTTTTTTATCCCAAATTACCCTACTTATTTTAACCAAAACTTTTCTTCATCTTCACCTTACCAAACCAAACCATAACTAGCTTTTGGATTTTAAACATCATTGACAATGGTAAACGGGAGAACAAAAAAGTTAACGATAAAAGTAAATTTCGACCAAATATATCTGAATCCAGCTAAATTTAGAACCATCCAAAACGAATTTAGAAATTGAATTTCAATTATTTGTGGAAACATATCGATTGGTAGAACCCTTGCTAAAAGAAAGAGATGCTGTATATGAATCATTCACGTATTCTTCTGAATTATATGTATCCGCAGGATTAATTTGGAAAAGCCAAGGAGATATGTAGGAACAAACTATTTTTATTGGTAGTAGACTAAAAACGCACGTACCGTACATGTATATACATGGAATGATAGCCTGATAATGTATTCCATCTAATCTGAGAGTGCCACATGGCACATTCTTGGGCGTTCGTATTGTTTTTATCCGATGGCTATGATTTACTCATTATATCTATAACTAGGGGCATTCCCTTCTAATTTGACATCCCTAAATCCATTTCTGAGTTCCATTTTCTATAATTCCTTCACTATCTTGTATTTTTTATGTATTTTTATAAAATTTTCATTTTACCTCTAATTTTAAAATGAATAACTAATTTATTTTCAAGCTTGGATTAAATGCAAAACCTCTATGTATCTATGAGGTTAATTTAGTAAGTTTATATTCATTTTCTTTAATTGATTTAAATTATTTTGACATATCCTTGACAGATAGTAATAATATTATCTAGATTTTATACTAGTATACTAATTTTCTAGTATAAGTTTATTACTATTTGGCATGGTGAGCACTTTATATAGATTTAATAGAGAAAAACCTCTCTCTAATTTATGTGGTAGGTTTTGACTAATTGTTGATATAAAATTCATCTAGGTTAATTAGTGGATAGTTTTGCTACCTTATCGATAGTGACATACATTATTATTACCTGGCACAATGTTTTCTTGATAGCACATTTAATATAAGATTATTTTTCCTAACAATGAGCGCTTGATAACATATTTGTTCGAGTTAGGTTTATAAAGAGTAGAAATAATATTTTCATAAATTAATTAGAACTAAAAAGAAATATTAAGCTCATTGTGAAATGTTAAGTGTGAAGTCTGAAACCCAAGTACTTTATTGCATTAATTAATTCCCAATTTATTCCAGTCACTTTAATTTAATTTTAGGATAAAATATACTAAAACATTCACCTCAAACCCATAAAATAATAATAATAATAATAATAATAATAATAATAATATCAACAACAACTCTACACAATTGAAATCCACCTCTTTGTGAGATTGATATTCGTTACCGTTAATCTATATTGCAATAGATTTATGTGCTTGTGAGTTCTATAAAATTTGTACAATAAGTTTTTGTCGTCATTGCCGGAGAGGTAAGTTATTTTATTATGTAAAGTTAATTTTCTTTATTGTGTAAATATCTTTTTTGTATTTTTTTTTCTTATAATTTTCTTTTTGTATGGTAGATTTAACCACCAATAATTTGTGTTAGTTTCAGTTAATTTATTTTAAGTTAATCTATTTTCTTCTAATTTTTGTAACTTAATTTTCATTTTATTTTTCTTTGTAATTTTTCGTTGATCTTGTTAATTTATATGGATGGTTTAACCACTTATTAATTCATTTTATTTTCAGTTAATTGAATTTATTTCAAATGTCTTTTTCCTCTTTTTCTACATTCGTAGTACTTTAGTGTATTTTCAAAAGAAAGTTATAACAAGCGTGATAAGGTTAGTATCGTAATTTTTTCTCTCTTTATTTTCAGATTTGTTTTTGTACATATTATTTGCATGTATGGTCGAAGGTCACTATCATATAATTTAGAATCCATAAACCTCGAGTTCGAAAAAACACGTCGCACACTTAAACACATTACATCACAAGTTAAAATTGTGAATGAAATTAAAATGGATTTGTAACAGCAACCACAAGCATCCTAGGAGAGGTCATTTAAGGACTACTTCAATCCCTTAGCTAATTTAAGTATATCATGCATAAGATACTTAAATGTGGCTGCTATGAGTTTTGAGTTAAAAACTAGTGTGCTAAATTGTCTCCCATTATTTTATGGCCTAGAAAATGAAGACCCATACAATTATTTGAATGATTTTCATGCTGTTTGTCAAACTTTTAAATATGAGAAATTTTCAGATAAAGATGTTAAACTTATATTGTTTGTATTCTCTTTAAAAGATAGATTTCGTTCTTTGTTCAATATATTGCTTGCTAATAGTATTACATTATAGGAACAAATGTTTAATAAATTTTTAATTAAATACTTCATAGTGCATAAAACCAATGCTATTCGCAGGAAAATCTCAGAATTTACCCATAGAGAAGAAGAGCAATTTTTAGAAGCATAGGAGTGACTCAATGGGCTACTCTTGAAGTTTCCACATCATGGGTATGAGAAATAACACCAATGCTAATACTTTTTAGAGGTACTATTGCCATATGTGCAAGAATGGCTAATGGCGACAAGTGGAGGAGAGTTTATATCGAAAATTGTATAAGAGATTTGAGATTTCCTTTAGTGACAGCTAGATAATTCCCAACAGCAAAGTCGATCATTCAGGAATATGAGAAAAATCAAAGGAGTGAATGAAGTTCATGTTAATGAGTCAAGACCAGAGATCAAGGAAGTCAAAGAAATAGTTGAAGGACTTTATCGCTAAATAGCATCTTTAATAGCTGCAAAATCAACAGAGTTGCCTGCATATAATCAACTTGATCATGATCCATACCCAGATCAAGCCAATGCCATATGAGGTATAATGAGAAATCCATTAAACTACAATCCTTACTCCAGCACTTATAATCCTAGATAAAGAGAACATCCTTACTCCAGCTCTACTAATGCAACCAACTCTTCATGCTCCTTAAGCCTCTAAGCTATCGTTTAGACCATACAATTAGAAATCGAATTAATCTAAACCCAGTCCATGAAAGAAACATTCCAAATTTCAAGAATTTTACTCACTCCACAATAGATCAACAAAATCATACCATTAATGAACTAAGGAATGAGATGAGAGCAGGCTTTAATTCATAAGCCCAATCGATTTCAAATCTAAAAAAAAATGGTAGGTCAGCTTGCCTCTTTAGTTCAAACTTTAGCAATGACCATTGAGAAAGGTAAGTTCCTAAGCCAGCAAGTGCATAATCCTAAAGGAGTGCATGAAATAAGTACTAGCTCACTATAACATCATGGGAAGGTCAAAGTTGGTATGACTTTGTGAAAAGGTAAAAAAATTGATAATAAATGAAGATGCCAGAGATAACTCAAGTTGCACTTTTAGACTCTGACAATTTATCATCAAAGGAGAAAGAAGAAAGCAACCCACGAGAATAAATTCCCGAATCTCAATTCTCTCAGAGGTTAGCTAAAGCAAAGAAGAAAAATTTCACAGGTGAGATTATGGAGATCTTTAAATAGGTAAGTGTTAATATTCCCTTGCTTGATGTTGTAAAGTAAGTGACTTCTTTTGCCAAGTTTCTTAAAGATCTTTACACTAAAAAAAGAAGTATTTTTGTTCAAAAGAAGGTATTTTTAACTAAAAACATTAGTTCTATACTTTAACAAAAATTCCTTCAAAATTTAAAGACCCAAGATCCCTTCTTATCTCATGTAGCATTGGGAACCATATATTTGAGAATACTTTTTTGGATTTAGGAGCTAGTGTAAATCTTTTTCCTTACTCATTGTTTGTAAAACTTGGATTTAGAGAATTACACCCAACTCTAATTGTGTTACAACTTATAAATTAGTCTATGAAAATACCTCATGCTATTATAGAGGACGTTCTTATTTAGATAGACAAGTTTTATTTTCCTGTTAATTTTATTGTAATTGACACTAAACTAGTGCAAGATTCAAAGAGGCATATCTTTATTATCCTAGGAAGACTTTTTTTGGCAACTACTAATGCCCAAATTCAATGCAAGACCAAAAATATATAGTTATCCTTTGGCAACATGACTATGGAGTTGAATATCTTTAACATTGCTAAACAACCTCATAATGCAAATGATGGAATTATTGATATGGATTTAATAAAAGAGTTAATTGATTATACTTTTCCTTTTAACCTTAGTGATGACCATTTACAAACATGTTTAACTCACTTTGATTTGGATTTTGATATTGACAGATCAGTCGATAAGGTCAACACCTTACTTGATTTAGTACCATCTATAGGCACCAATAAATGGAAGTCAAGAATTGAAAAAATAGCATCATCGGGGAAGAAACTCAGCCCATTATCAGAATCACCGCAAAAACTTTGGAACATGCATTATTAGGAGAAGAAAACATTCTGCCAGTAATCATTTTATCCTTTCTAAATGACAAATACAAAAGTAAGTTGTTGAAAGTTTTAAGAGAGTGTAAAGAAGTATTGGGATAGACTATAGTCAATATAAAAGTTCTGTAGAGATGTATAGAGAAGAATTTGGTCTTGAATGAGGAGAAGTGCTCTTTTATGGTAAAACAAGGTATTGTTCTTGGTCATATCATTTCAAAAAAAGGTGTTGAGGTTGACAAAGCCAAGGTAGATCTCATTTCCAATCTTCCTCCACTTAAAACAGTAAGAGAAGTAAGATCTTTCCTTGGGCATTTGGGCTTTTATAGACGTTTCGTTAAAGATTTTAGCAGAGTCTCTAGACTCTTATGCAATCTACTTGCTAAGGATGTACCTTTTATCTTTGATAATTTATGTCTTGAGGCATTTAAAAAACTAAATTAATTGTTAACATCATTACCCATTATTCAGCCCCTAAACTGGAATTTACCTTTTGAGTTTATGCGTGATGCATGTGATTATGCAGTAGGAGTAGTATTAAGACAAAAAGTTGATCGAATTTCCCATGTCATTTAGTACACTAGTATAACATTGAATGATGCACAGTTGAACTTTTCAACCACTGAAAAGAAATGCTAATAGTAGTTTTTGCATTAGAGAAATTTTGATATTATCTCATTGGATGTAAATTAATTGTGTTCACAGATCACGCTGCTCTTAAATATCTTTTTTCAAAGAAAGATGCACAAGCTAGACTAATTTGCTGGGTGTTACTTTTACAAGAATTCAACCTTAAGTTCAAAAATAAGAAAAAAGCAGAAAATATAGTGGCAGACCATCTCTCTCACTTCAATTTTAACACAATTTCAAAACCATTACCATCGATGAGTGTAGAAGTATTACCATGGTATACTGATATAGTTAACTATCTTGTTACTGGTCAAATGCCAGAGCATTAGACTAAGCAGAACAAAGCCAAATTTTTTGTGAAATCGGAAAGCAGTCCTGCTCGAGCTCGAATAGACCGCGAGCAGGAGTTTGATTAATACTCTTTAGAGGCACACGAAAAACAGCATCAACATTTTGGCACCGTCTGGGGGGATCAGATCAAAAAGCCTGATTTCCCAACACATTTAGAAGACACAATGCAATAATGAGAGGAAACAGTAGAAGAGGAGTAAGTCCAGAGGAATCGGTGACTTTGACAGAAGTAGCTAATGAGGCTCAGAATAGAGAGATCCAGGAGAGAATGGATCAGATGGAGAAACAAATGGAAACGCTGACCTCTATTTTACAAGAGCTCAGGGATGGACAGAGGAAAGCATGTAATGACGTCCCTGAATCTAGCCATGGGAACGCCCCCGTCAGGGAGCATGCGGGAGACGAAGCCTAGAGACTGAGAATACCAAATGTAGCTGGGAGGGAGGAAAAGAACATGGAAGAAAGGGAGTCCCGTCAGCATTTGCAGGATACAGCACCAACCTCCCACGCGGAGGAGTTGGAGGGGGAGGTGCGTAGGTTGGCTCAAGTTGTGGAGGACCTTCAGGGAAATGGAAAAAGCCCAAGTTGGAGGATAATGCTGGACAACGAGTCCCCATTCTCGACGGAGATTATGGGCGTCACGATTCCCTGTGAATTTCGTTTCCCGGATTTAAAGTTTTTAGGAAAGAGTGATCCGCTGGTGCACATAGAGTGGTTCAATGACATGACAAGAGTACAGGGCCTGTCAGCAGCCCAAAGATGCAGGGCCTTCCCACTCACTTTTGAGGGAAGAGCAAGAGAATGGTACCGCAGGCTGCCGCGGGGAAGCATTCTGAGTAGATGTGCAGAGAATTTACAGAGCAATTCCGGGGCGCAGTGACCCCCGAGAATGACATGATGGAATTATCGGAGATAAAACAGAGGGAAGGAGAGCCCCTCCGGGAGTTTGTCAAGAGGTACCACCGATCGGTTCTAGATCTCGGGGCATTCAATCATCCCCAAGCGTTGAGGGGACTAAAGGACGAAATCAGGATGGGAAGACCGTGGTACAATTTACGGAGCCCTTCGATCCGTTCGTATTCAGATGCGTATGAACAGGTGAAGATGGACATGGTCATCGAAGAGGAAAGGCTGCGAAGCTGAGAAGTGAACAGGCCAGTGGAACGAAGAGGAAGGAAAAAGGAGGTCTTAGAGGAACGTTGACTCCTAAAGTGATGAGGGACCGGGTTGCTCCCTATAATCCTTACCAGAGATCTCCCCAGGCTCGGATGATTCCTGCACTACCTCGCAGGTCTTCGGGCCGAGATCACAGGGAGTAAAGACGTCGCGACGACCATCCATCCCGCAACCAATCACCAAGCAGACCTATGCTGGACCACAATAGAGCTGACCGCCCATTGCCCCCTCCACTGAGAAGCTACCCGAGAGATCGGACGATACAAGTGGTAGAGCAGAGTCCCACCTACGGGCAATACACAAAGCTGAAGGTGTCACTCGAAGAGATACTCTAAGTGGCAGAGGATCGAGGACTGCTGAGCCCCCCGACACCAATGGCTAAACCAGTTGGTAAATGAGATAGGGGACGGTTTTGCCGCTTCCACGGTGACCATGGCCACTCAACATCACAGTGCCGGGATTTGAAGAATCATGTGGAAGATCTGGTTAGAAATCTGTACTTGGATGAGTTTATTGAAAAAGGACACCCAGTGGTCGAGCAGCAATCAGAGGATGATGACCGAGTCTATGACATGGAGCTGGAATCATCAGCTACCAGAGTGATATCAGGAGGACCCACAATGATAGGGAACTCGAACAGGGCTCAGAAAAACTACTGCAGTTACGCTGCCACCGGCAAGGAAGTCCTATTCGCTGCATCTCCTGCCAAGAAGGCTAAGGTACGGCAAGTGCCCATCATGTGGACGGAGGAGGACGAGGAGGGGGTACTGTACCCCCATGAGAATGCCTTGGTCGTGAAAGCAAATGTTGCTAAGTGGACATTCTCTTCAAATCCACGCTTGAGGATTTGGGAATAGCAGGTGCGAGCCTCGAGCAGACGAGCACTTCCTTGAAAGGATTTGGGGGAGGAAAGTTGATCCCTCTGGGAATCATTAAGTTGGCTGTGACTATGGGCTCGAGGCCTTTTGAAAAGAACATGATGCTGGAATTCGTGGTGGTGGTGGATGAAGTCAGCCCCTACCAAGCAATATTAGGGAGGTCGTTTATGAGGATCAGCCAATCGGTGCTGTCCACCCACTATTTGACCCTTAAATATCGAATAAATGGGGCTGTGGGGCTCGTCAAAGGCAGCCAGAGGGTCTTGAGAAGCTATTACGCCGTGGCAGCCAAAGAAGAGATACAAATAACGTCATTAAACTCGAGGGGGGAGTCAAAGAACGAGAGACAGGAGCCCGCTGAAGAGTTGGAGGAAGTTAAAATATAGCCAGACAACCCCGAGAAGAAGGTCCGAATTGGCTCGGGCACTAGCGAAGAGCTGAAGAAAAGTCTGGTCGAGTGCCTGCCAGCACATTCTGATGTGTTCGCTTGGACGCACGAGGACATGCCCGGGATTGACCCCGAGGTGGCGTGTCACAAGCTGGCGATACGGAAGGACGCTAAGCCAGTGAGGCAGAAGAGGAGGTACGCCAACCAAGAAAGGTATGAGGCCATAAACTGCGAGGTGGAGAAGCTGCTGAAAGCGAGATTCATAAGGGAAGTCTCTTACCCCGAATGGATTTCGAATGTGGTGTTAGTAAAGAAGGCGAGTGGGAAGTGGAGAATGTGTGTGGACTTCACAGACGTGAATAAGGCTTATCCAAAAGATAGCTTCCCATTGCCAAAGATAGACCAGCTGGTGGACTCCATAGCGGGACATGGGCTGCTTAGCTTCATGGACGCCTTCTCAGGCTATAACCAAATCCCCATGCACCGGCCAGACGAGGAGTGCACAGCCTTCATCACCAATCAGGGTCTGTTTTGCTATAAGGTTATGTCTTTCGGCCTGAAGAACGCGAGGGCAACATACCAGAGATTGGTGAATAAGGTTTTCAAGCCATTGATTGGCCGAACGATGGAGGTGTATGTGGACGACATGATCACCAAGTCAAAAGATGCGGAGGAGCATGTAAGGCATTTAGAGGAAACCTTTGCACTCCTAAGGAAATATCGGATGAAACTCAACCCAGAGAAGTGTGCCTTTGGGGTTAACTCGGGAAAATTCTTGGGCTTCATGGTCAGCCATAGAGGGATCGAGGCAAATCTGGAAAAGATCAGAGCAGTAGTGGGGATGAAGTCCCCATATACCCTCAAGGAGATACAAAGTCTTACAGGTAAATTGGCATCCCTCAACAGGTTCATATCCCGAGCCACGGATAAATGCTGAGTCTTCTTCCAGGAAATGAGAAAAGGCAGGAAAACAAAGTGGACACCAGAATGGGAAGCGGCGTTCTAACAGTTGAAGGAGTACTTGCTGAAGGCCCTACTGCTGTCAACACCTCGAGCAGGGGAAGTTCTATTTCTGTATTTAGCTGTATCCCAATGGGCTACGATCTCGGTTCTGGTGAGGGAAGAGTCAGGGGTGCAGTACCTCGTCTATTACACGAGCAGAGCTCTGTTGGAAGCCGAAACTCGATATCCGTCGATGGAGAAATGGGCTCTAGCCACAGTGACGATGACCGAAACCGAGGTCTTATTTCCAGGCACATTCCATAACGGTCTTAACGAACCAGCCGCTCAGGCAGACTCTGCACAAGCCAGAGACATCCGGAAGGTTGGTAAAATTGTCGGTGGAGCTTAGTAAATTCGTCATCAGCTACCAACACCGAACAACTATAAAAGCTCAATCATTGGCTGATTTCATAGTCAAGTGCACAGAGAGGAACGGAGAGAGGGAAGACGAGCACGCATCAGACTCCTCGGCCGCAACCAATGCATGGATAGTTATGGTTGATGGGTCATACGGAGATCAAGGAGCAGGAGCAGGAATTGTACTTCTCAGTCCTGAAGAGCGAGATGCAGTATGCCGTGAAACTTTAATTTGAGATCACCAATAATCAAGCCGAGTATGAAGCTGTAATTGCGGGATTGAAGCTCGCGTTGGTAGTAAAGGCAGAAGAGGTAAAACTTCAAACAGACTCGCAGCTGGTAGCAAATCACCTTAACGAAAGCTTTCAAGCAAAAGGCGAGAAGATGGAGGCCTACCTTCGGAAAGTGAAGCAGCTAATAAAGAATTTCCGAGCAGTCAAGGTGGAGCAGATCGCGAGGGGGAAGAATTTTTGAGCTGACATGATAGCTCGAATGGTCGCTACATCTGACCCCAAAATACCGAAGTCTATTCCCTTGGAAGTCAAAACCTGCTCGAGCATCGAGCAGGAGGGCGAGGTGATGAGCCTGTCATCGAGCAGCACCTGGATGGAGCCAATTGTTTCTTACCTTACAGACGGGGATACACCCTCCCATTGTTGCGGTGTTTAGACTAGGAGGAAGCTGATTATGTCCTTTGAGAAATACACGAAGGGATTTGCTGGAACCACTCAGGCGCGAGGACTTTAGCTTTCAAGGCCTTGAGGCAGGGATACTTTTGGCCCCGCATGCATCAGGATGCGCAAGAGAAGACCAGGAGCTGCAAAAGTTGTCAAAGCTTTGCCAACTATATGACTCAGCTTCCTAAGAACCTTACGGTGATGAATTCGCCATGGCCATTTGCTCAATGGGGGATAGACCTGATCGGGCCGTTACCAAAGGGGAGAGCATCTGCTACTCACGCTATAGTGGCAATTGATTATTTCACCAAATGAGTCGAAGTGGGAGCCTTGAGTAGTATCACAGAAGGTAAGACCACTGACTTCGTTTGGAAAAAATGTGATTTGCAGGTATGGGATTCCCCATGCATTGGTCACAGACAACGGGAGACAGTTTGACAACAACAAGTTCAGAGACTTCTACTAAAACCTGGGGATAGAGTTAAAGCTTTGCTCTCCATCACACCCGCAGGCCAATGGGCAAGTAGAAGTCGCGAACAAGACTATAAAACGTCTTCTGAAGACCAGACTCGGCGAGCAGAAAGGAGCTTGGGTGGACGAGCTTCCTGGTGTCTTGTGGGCTTACAGAACCAAACACAAAATGACCACGGGAGAAACCCCATTCTCCTTGGCATTTGGACATGAGGCACTTGTTCCAGCTGAAATAGGAATGGGAACACACCGAACAGAGCACTTCAACGAAGAATAAAATGATGAGCAGATGTGTGCAGGCTTGGACTTGTTAGAGGAGAAGAGGGAAAGGGTCGCTGCAAAGATTGCAGAGTACCAGCAGAAAGTGGCTCGCTGTTACAACCGGAATGTGCACATCTGTCGGTTTCAAGTAGGAGATTGGGTACTCAGAAGAGTCAATCAGAACACGAGAGACCCCAGGCAAGGTGTGTTAGGACCAAATTGGGAAGGTCCTACAGGGTCTCTCAAATAGCCGGACCAGGAGCATACCGGCTGACTCACCCCGATGGACGAAAAGCCAAGAGGCCATGGAACGCACAGCGTTTGATTAAATATTTCCAGTAAGTTTCCTTGTGATGTAAGCATTAATATTTAACTCCTTCTGAAACGGAGGTTTGTAAAATCTTGAACATGTGTACAAGCAAGAAAGATACTTTCAACGTAAGTTCAATATAGATGTATTGGAGCCAACAAGTTCGAAGACAACGCGAAGGCCAGAAGTCTCAAAGCCTAGCTTAAGGCGGGATGGTGCCAAGTGTGAGCCAATTGCAGGCTCGAGCAAGATAAGCTCATGAAGACAACGCAAAGGCCAGAAGTCCCAAAGCCTAGCTTAGGGCGGCACGGTGCATAGTGTGAGCCAATTGTAGGCTCGAGCAAGGTCAGCTCGCGAAGATAACGCAAAGGCCAGAAGTCCCAAAGCCTAGCTTAAGGCGGGACAGTGCCAAGCGTTAGCCAATCGCAGGCTCGAGCAAGATAAGCTCGCAAAGACAACGCAAAGGCCAGAAGTCCCAAAACCTAGCTTAAGGCGGGACGGTGCCAAGCGTGAGCCAATCACAGGCTCAAACAAGATAAGCTCGCGAAGACAACGCAAATGCCAGAATTCCCAAAGCCTAGCTTAAGGCGGGATGGTGCCAAGCGTGAGCCAACAGTAAGCTCGCGAAGACAATTGCCACCGTGAGCCAATTGCAGGCTCGATCAAGATAAGCTCGCGAAGACAACGCAAAGGCCAGAAGTCCCAAAGCCTAGCTTAAGGCGGGACGGTGCCAAGCGTGAGCCAATTGCAGGCTCGAGCAAGATAAGCTCGCGAAGACAACATAAAGGCCACAAGTCCCAAAGCCTAGCTTAAGGCGAGACGGTGCTAAGCGTGAGCCAATCACAGGCTCGAGCAAGATAAGCTCGCAAAGACAACGCAAAGGTCAGAAGTCCCAAAGTCTAGCTTAAGGCGGGACGGTGCCAAGCGTGGGCCAATTGTAGGCCTGAGTAGAATGAGTTCACAAAAGGAACGAGGGCTAAGCATAAGCTGAATATCAGTTTGAGCAGACCAAGCTCATAAGATAAATAGAGGCCTATAAGCCTAACTCATAGCAAGGCTCTGCCACGCATAAATCAAGAGATAATACGAGCAGAAAATGGCTCGGAGGAGAAAAACAAAAGCCTAACACTTATAAAAATTTTTACTTGGTGCACGAAGTCAATCTCATACATAAATGTAAAGCAAAAATATATATATATAGACACAAAAGTAAGTTGCCCAATGTATGCTCTTTATTCATTCATTGAAGATTACAAGTACAAGAAGTAAAAAAAAAAAAGGGAGATCAATCGGCTGAGGGAGTAGAGCTAGCAAGGGGAGTTGGATCCTCAGAAGGAGCAGAAGTAGCAGCAGCAGGAGGAGCAAAGGCAGTAGCAGCAGGAAGAGCAGAGTCAGCAGCAACAGGAGGAGCAGAGTCATCGGCAGCAGGAGGAGTAGTGGCATCGGCAGTAGGAGGAGCAGGGGCCTCGGTAATGGGAACTATCGACCCTTGGTTTGAAGCATCGTGCTCGCGCATGTACTCCGCGACACCTGCCTCGACCTTAGATAGATCCACCTCATGATGTTCCTTGCCCAAGGCATACACGAGGCAGTTGTAGCTGAAAGCCACCCCATCGTTGTACTCGGTCGCGAGCCTCTCTTCTAGAGAGTCCACCATCTTCTGGAAACGAGAAGTCTCCTCCTCTATGTGCCTCTCGAGGGAGAACCTCTGTATGTCCAGGTCCTAATGAGCACTGAGCAGCTCCTCTCGGACTAGGGACAGCTCCCTCTCGAACTGAAGAGCCCTCGAATCTGACATCGCTGCTTTCTCATCGAGAACAGAATTGTCTTTGCAAAGCCTCATGTTCTCCTCTTCTTTCTCCTCAATACCCCGCTTCAAGCTCTGATTTTCTGCTCGGAGCTTTCTCTGGGAATCCTGAGTTTTGGCCTTGAATCTGGTAGCGACAACGGCAGTACGGCAAGAGAGGCGATGGAAAGCGCCGACCAGCTCATCAATATCGTAGGACTCCACCCAATCCAAGAACCTATCCTCTACTTGCTTGGTGAAGTCTTTGACGTAGGGATCGGCACGGTTAGACCGCTCCTACTCTTGTGCGCTTCTGAGCGAGGCCGAGTTGACGCTGCAGTCCTCGGATGCTTGCGAGCTGCACCTTCTTCTGCTCGCTCTGTCTCCTGAGCTGGAGGGGCAGCTCGAACCGGCGAAGTAGGAGTATCGGTTCGAGGCCTTTTTGAAGTAGAAGAGGTGCTTGCGCGCCCCAAAGTCCTCGTAGACCTCTGCATCATACGGAGCACACTACTCATCTCTTCCTCCGATACCAAGCCAAACTCTACAAAATTGTGTGCTGTAAGTAGCTCCCTGCATGAGCTTGCGTTGTCAAGTTCTGCGTTGACGCGTGCTCGAAGCTCTTCCCCAATCCTATAAGAGGCACCCCAAGATACTGCAGGAACAACCAAAGTAAAATAGTGAGAACAAACGCGCGCAGATGAACAAAAATAAAAATTCGTTGGATAAGTAAACGACCTAGAATGCAAAAATGATGAGGAACCGGAGGGATCCCCTCGGAGAGAGGTGTAGCATGCCCTTAATTTCCCCCAATAAAGAAGAATTTGCCCTTCCAATTGCCACCAGAAGTGGGGATATCAGTTATGGGTTTCTTGCCCTTCAGATTGGAAGTGAGGTAGTACCAGCCAGCATCCTTCGGACTGTATTTCAACTGGTAGAGATGCTTTATCTCCTCTACCGAGGGCTCACCCAAATTGCACCACCTCAATAACACATAGAGGCCAGACAAGACCCTCTACCCATTTGGGTTTAGTTGCCCCGGGGCCAACCGGAATCTGGACAGAACTCGGGTAAAGTAGGGCTGCAGAGCCCACCTAAAGCACTTCACGTGGAAGGTAGCATACCCTTGAGGAGGATGGCTGGGTATGTCACCCTTACCCAGCACCCGCAGGTCCACATTATCTGGTATGCAGTAAGTGTTCCTAAGCCTATCCAAGTCCTGATGTGTAATTTCACACCTCATTGAGTCAATGGGTTACCCCCTACCCTCTGATCGTTGGCTGACTCTTCATCCCTGATGCGGCTGGGTCTCCGCCACATCTAACGCCCCTTCTGAGCTGGAGTCTCTCACTGAGATTATACTAAGGGGCTCTACATCACTGGAAGAGGACGACTCCTCAGATGACATCCTACGTGGTTGTTGGGAGTTGGTCATGTTTCCTATAGTCACAGTCTACCCAGATTGGAACCGAAAAAAAACCAAACAAAGGAAGAACAGAACAGAAATAAGAGAAAAGAAAGGGGTTTATACCTGAGTAAAGGCTGACGGCCGGAAATAGTGGCGACGGCAAAGAGAAAGATGAGAGGCACTTGCAAGCAAATAATTTTAGTCTGAGCAAAAAAGAGTAATATGAAGCACAATGAAGAAATCGAGGGTTTTTAAAGGAGAAAGGCGCGTCTCTTCGGCTGATGGCACGCATCTCAAGAGACGCGACTGTTCAAGTAATGTCTTTTCAAAATTCAAACACACGGCCTGGATCGATCCACGCGTCCCGCATTAAATGTGAAACGATGGAAGTAGAAAACAGCTCAACACGGAAAAGTAAAAAGGCCGTGAAGCCGGCCCAAACAAGAAGTTTCCAGTCTTATCTCGCTTCACTCCAAAGACTAGAAACTGGGGGACTGGTGTTTGGGTAATATCGAGCAGGTCTCCTCGAGGCCAACCCAACTCGAGGTAAAAGACCTCGAGGTCAATCAATCTCAAGCAGAAGACCTGACCGCTAGCACGAAGACAGCTTCATCAGGCGTCAAAGCTAGTCAAGGTCGAGGAGTCCAAGACTGGTCGAGCCCGAGCTCATTCTTCTGCTCGATATTCCTATAGTTCCTCGAAGCGGGTCAAGGCCGAGGAGCCCCGAAGGCTGGTCGATACCCGAGCTCATTCTTCTGCTCGAGGTCTTCAAGTCCTCAGAGCACAACTCAGTCACAGCACAGAGGAAGTGCAAGATCCAGATACAGTCGGTTTGGGATAGTCCCACCCGTTTCTCCAGCGACTCGACACGATGATCGATGCTTGACCAATTCCCCACGCGGTATAGTGTCGCCACTGTTACCGATGGCCGGAACACGCCCCTACAATGTCATCATTTCATACGCGTATGGTCGACACTATCATGAGGCTGTGGGAACCCATGCCCACCTGACATCCCGCATTCCCAGGGTGTGCTGCAGTAATCCCAGCTGTCAGAGGGGGCCCAGGTACCATAGGCGCGGGAACGGCCTCCCCCGAAGAAAAATGGGAGGGAAAACAGAAGCATAAAAGGAAAATGAAAACAGAGGGAAAAGGTTCCGAAAATTTTAGACAGGTTCTTCTTTTTTTTACCCTCTCTCTCTCTGAATTTCACATTGGTAATTCTGACCAATAAAGGGCAAAAAGTACCCTTTGATTTCTCCGGTCTCTCAAACAACGAGGGATACAAAAAGAACAACCCGATCACTGACTTGAATGTTGGAGGGTTTTCGCCGGAAAAACATCCGGCAACCCCTGACTTTATTTCTGTGAGCCCAGGCCAGAGAGGATCGTCATTCCGGCGGATAAAGAAGAATTGAAATCGGAAAGCAGTCCTGCTCGAGCTTGAACAGACCACGAGCAGGAGTTTGATTGACTATTTGGAGGCACGCGAAAAACAGCATCAACAGTACCTATCAGAGGATGGTGTTGTGATAATCACCAAGCTATAGTTGTTTATGAGTTTTACACAAATGAAAGACTTAATAAATGGCACTTTGGTGTTGGGGTTCTTCTTTGGAGTCGGCAATTAAAGGTTTTTAAAGATGTTACAAAAGCGATGAGTTCTCTTCATTCTAAAAGACTAGCTCACAAGAACATGAAGACAATTAATGTTTTTCTTTAACTTAGCTTCCAACCTCTTGCTTTCTTCCAATGAGTCAAGACAGTTCAAGACAACAATGAGTCAAAAAGCTTATGTGTTTGAATTTAGTGTTTTTGTGTTGGAAGTGGTTTCAGGGAGGAAAAGATAGATTAGAAGAGGGAGAGATGAGTATTGTAGAAGGGCAGGATTTGTTAGATTTTGCATGGAGAATGCACGAGTGTACTGAAAAACAAAAAGTGATAGATAGGAGAATGAGATCATTAGTTAACTTGGAACAAGCCATTAGAGCCTTGGAAATTGGATTACTTTGTGCATTAAATGACACAAAAGGTAGGCCTTGCATGGATGAACTTGTAGAGTTTCTAGATCTAAAAGAGACCTCCTTAAGCTACTAAACAATCGACCTTTGCTCTGTTCCCTTATAATAGCACCACTAGCCTCTGAACCGACTATTCCTGTAATTCTTTCAAGTAGATGCATCATGCCAATTAATTGATAAAATATTATTATTTTTTAATCATTTTTACCTAAAAAATGTGTAATACTCATCCCAAATATTTATTTTAGAGGTATCCAAAATAATAAAATATTATCAATCACAATTATAATTATCCAATAATTTTCATTGTTTAAATTAATCACCAAAATAATCATAGTCAAAACCAATTTGAATAATAAAAAAATTATAATTACAAAAAATAACATCTTTTATTTTGAGATTTATTTGTTTATTTAAATTCAGAAGTATTCTTGTAATTATAATTTTAAAAAATATTGTAAGATAAAATGACCTTTTAATTCATTTAGGGGTAAAATGATCATTTTTTTTAAAATTCTTAGTGTCAAAATGATTGATTGATACTAATTTAGAAATAAAAGTAGTGTAAATAATATGTCAAAATTTTATGGTGGTTAGATGCATATATGACAAAATAAAGGTCATGCATAAATAATCTCCCTAAATATAATGTTATTTTCAAATTTGTTAGAAATGTTTATGCATTGTGACTCCTCATATTTTGCTGTTAATGTACTTGAGTGAATAAAATAATATATTTTCATTTGTTCATATCTTATATGAATAAGTATGATATTAGATAAAAAAAAAAAGAAAAAAACCTAATGAAAACAAAGTAAATTCAATGAAGATTTATTCACTTAATTGAAAAATAAAATAAAAAGGATATCAAAGATTTGTTAGCACTCTCAAAGATTTGTCAGCACTTTCAAAAACTTATTTTTTTTCACCTATATTATAATGTCGTATGACTAAAATAGAAAATAAAGTTTGACTTTTGACGATTCTGATAAGTAAGAAGTCCTTATAAATCCTTTTATAATGTTTACAATTTTATCTTGGCAATGGCTATATTGGAGATGCTGCACTATGGAGCATTCCTTCATAACCACCTAATCAAAGTGATAAATAGTAAAAAGACACATTATATTTTTTATTGTGTGGTTATGAAAGAATGCTCTATGGTAGAGCATTTCTAACATAGTTGGACACTTTCATCATAGACTGAAATTTATATAAAATTCAGGAACATGTTTGTTGTAATAACATTATTAGGTTGTTGGCTGATAGTGGTGTTTTTCAATTATTTTTTTCCATATGGCAGTCATGTATGTGGCAATTATTTTTATTGGAGCATCAACTGATTATTTCTTTTTCATCCCTTTAGTAACATATTGGTTTCTCAACTTTTCCACATCATCATTCTCGTTCTATATAACTCCACTGCTTTCTCATTCTTGTTTGTCATCTTTGACTCAGGTGGGAGAATAAAGGAAAAACCAAGAAAATGAAAAGGGTATTGTTTATTTTTCATTCTAATTTCCATTTTGTCTCTCTCTTAACTATATCTGTCAAGCCCAAAACCATATTTTAAGCTCTAAGGAATCCACAACTATTTGACCAAACTATATAGAGGCAAGATATCAAAGATATTTGTCATAAGTCATTGAAGGACATTAATAGAGTTGGAAAAATTCCCCGAGCATTAATCTCGATTTGGGATGCCAGCCTATCAGTATAAAAGCTTATTTTGATTTATTATTTTGATCATGATTTAAGATTCAAATTTGTCTCGATTCACTGTTCGGGCCAGGATTTGGGACAAGTTTGTTTGATGAATCACATTATATGACATGTCAGTCATATTTGTATGATAAGTCTTTTGTTAGTAATATATATGACATGTCAGTTAAAACCATTTTACTTGTCAATTATACTCGTATTACATATCATGTATAACACTGTACCATGTCATGAAAATGTAACACAAGTGTAGGTATCATTAACAAGTAATAACGTGATGAGTAGGGTATTATTCCCACGAAAATAGCCATATTAATTATTGAAATTAATCTAACTTGAATTTTATTAGAATTAATTGAAACGAGAGTTGGAATTGAAATGAAACTAAAACTAAACTAATGAAAATGTGCTTAATGATATTACAATCAATAATTTAAGACTCTAGGGTTTCCGATTTACCAAGATTAATCTATGCAAATTCTTAATTTCAATTAATTTTTATTTATTCCTACATTGACAATAGAGTTCTCTAAAGTAATTGTAACCTTTCTCAAGTACTAACAATATAATCCAATGAGCAAACTTTCTATACCTCTGTGAAAATTCTAACCTATTGAAATTAATCACATTTAAGGAATTTATAGCAACTGCATGATTTTCATAAATACCTATATCCTATGATAAACTCATGACATTATAATAAAATGGCTTATTCAATTCTCACTTCTCAGTCTTAAACAATTATAAATGAATGTGATCTCTAAGATGAATATATGGTATTCCATATGCTTACTTTTCACTTCACTTTCCACAAATGTAGGTAGTTCACAATGTCAATGATCAATAGAACTTATGATAGATAGCTTGTGATGTGAACCCTATAATGAAACATTGAAACCCACACTTAATTTGAAATTTCAATTGCCCAAGAAAGTTTTAAATAGATTTTAACCAAACAAACATCTTAACCCAATATTTAAAAAAATAAATGAACCAATGGTATGCAGAATGATATTGACACCATACTCAAGATGTAGATGAGAATGTGAGTGATAAGACTAGATTGGAATGCCACAAGAATGTGAATTCTTAATAAGTTCACTGGTTCTTAAAAGAACTAAAGAAATAATGATCTTTCAAATTCAAAATAATATTAATCTAAAAAAATTCTCCTTACATAGCAAGGTTACTGTTATGCAAATTTTATTAAACTCACAAGCACATGAATCTATTGAATCATAGATTAATGGTGACGAGTGTTGATCCCATGAGGAGGTGGATTTTCAATTATGTAGAGCTATTATTATTTTTTATTTTGCTTGTTGTGAAATTTCCTAATTTATTTTATCCTAAGATTGAAATTAAAATGGTGGGAATAAATTGGGAATTAATCAATGGAATAAAGTGCTTGGGTCTTATGATTCACACTCAATATCTCATCATGGGCTTAATATTCCTTTTTTAGTTCAAATTAATTTATGAGGGGGTTATTTCCACTCTTTATAAACCTAACTCTAATAAACATGACATCAAGCGCTCATTGTGCTAGAAAAAATAATCTTATGTTAAATGTGATATCAAGAATATGTTGTGCCAAGTAATAATAATATAACTGTCGACAAGGTGGCAAAACTATCCACTAATTAACCTAGATAAATTTTATGTCAATAATGAGTCAAGACCTACCATATAAATTAGAGGGATGTTTTTCTCTAATAAATCTAGTGTAAAGTACTTACCATGTCAAATAGTAATAATCTTGCACTAGGAAGCCGGTATACCATTGCAATATCTAGACAAAATTATTACTATCTGTCTACGATAAGTCGAAACAATTTAAATAAATTAGAGAAAGTAAAACTAACTTACCAAATTAAGCCTATAGATTATGTTGAGGCTTCACCTTTAACCCAAGCTTGGAAATAAATTAGCTGCTCATTTTATAACTAGGGACAAAATAAGAATTTTATTAAAATACATAGAATATAGAGCCCAAAAACGGATTAAGGGGTGTGAAATCAGGGGGGAACCCCTTATTTATAGATACAACGAGTAAATCATGGCCATCGAATGAAAATAATTTGAATGCCCAGGATTGTGCCACTTGGCACTCTCTGATTGGTTGGAACACGTCACTAGGGTTGTCATTTCATGTATATGCATGTACGGTATGCGCATTTTTCAGTCCACTATTATTCTGCTACATCATCAGTCAATGTAAAAGTCAACAAGTATGATTCAGTGCATTGAATATATTGTAAGCTTATTTTTCGATCTAATAGACTTATGACACATCATCCATCAATGAAACATCATCGATCAACAACATGTCAGCAGTTAAGCATCAGTAGTTAACGCCACGTCAACAAAGCGCACTAAAATCTTAAAATTATGATTTTGCCCTTTATATCTTTTCTAAGGTTTTCAGCTGTTTTGAGTTCAAATGTTGTCCGTTTTGCTGTCTGACTTCTCGTTTATTGAGAAATGACTAAAATACCTCTAAAATACATAATGTATTAAAAATACATATAAACATATACAATTAAATATCAAGGGACTTAAAATACATAAAGGTGGAGATTTTAGTGAGACTTGGAGTGTGAAATGATGATTTTGCACTTTATAAATATATATTCTCTTAGACTCAATAGTTATTGAGTTTAAATAGGCTAATTAAAAACCCAAGATCCTAAAATACATGCGGATACATTAGAACAACCTTTCAAGTATAAGTTTGTCAAAAAGATGCCCTAAAATTCTCGACTAGCCCATTTTTATCAAATGATTATTTCAAAGTCTTCAGCAACCAACCGTTATTAATGCTAGGCATTGACAAACTTAAAACATAACAAAAAGACTTAACTAAGACATTGACAAAAATAATTCTAGTCTACCATAATTAATGCTAGCACATTATTATTAATGGTAAATTTACCTAATACATTGAAAAACTTGTAACATAACCAATAAATGAAGTTTAATAAATAAATGGTCAAAATATCTCTAGAAAACTCCAAATTTCACTCAATTTTATTCCTAATTTAGCCTTTTTGCATTTGGCCTAAAATTGTGTATTTAGCTATCCAATAGCTTGAATAATGCTAACAAAGCCTTGTCTTCTTTCTAAGCTCAATTCATCATGCCTTGCATTTTGAATTATGAATTCAGCCCACATTTCCTCAATTAATCCATTTAAAGTAGCTTGCATCTTTTTGGCTTTAGCTCTTGTATTTGGACTTCCATAAATGTGTAAAGGGTTAGTTAGAGCTTTAATTTTATTCTCTTGATGATTCTCATCAGGTTGTATTGTATAGCTTAGGTGATGGTAGGATAATGGTTAATCGTATGGCTTAATTCACCATTTCACATATTTGTCCATTCTATTTTTCTTGTTAAAGCTTTCGCTACCAATATACCTTTCACTCCCATTCGCATGATTTTTTTTTTTTCTATTACCTCTTTTTTTTCTTTTCTGTTTTTTTTTAAAAGAATGAATAAATATTCCTTTCCCTTAGTGAATAGACCCACCAAAGCTAATCATATTTACTAGAATAAACAATATGCTTAGTATGAGGGTATTTGAATGTCAAATATAAAAATGGTTGGGATTTAATTGTGGTTACAAAAAAAGGGCTTAGAAAGGCTTCAATGGTAACTAAGGGTTAATTTAAAATCAAGGTTGACTTGAAAGACTTAAACAATCCATAAAAGGCCTAAATCATATACTTGATACTATATTATCGAGGGTTTCACCGTGCGTAATGATCAAACAAGTTCTAAAGTCCACAAAGATCTTAAAAATGGCTTAATTTGCATAAACAATCTCTAAGTACATAGTGGGTTAAATAATTGAAGTAAAAGTGCTCAAAATGTCAAAAGAAATAAAAATAACATTCTATGAGCATAAGAATCAAGAACACATACTAAGACAACAATCAATATTTCCTAAGAGTCATGTTTTGTTTCATTATTTTCCACTATTCAGTTACGCATTTCATCATTACTCACAATGCATTTAAAAAAAAATCAATCCTAATGCAAAATAACTAAAGTAAATATACTACTAAAAGCTGAAACAAGAAAATTGAAAAATGTTTCCTCTCCGCAAACTTAAGGCAAACATTGTCCCCAATTTTGTCAAAGTTATGCACATAGGAAAGAAACACTTACCTGTTGTATGAGGTACTACCCCTTGTGATCTTCTCCACTTGGTCCTCCGCAGTTTGCTCGTCTGCATTCTTCGGCGAATAAACGAGCATGGGAGAGAACTGTGAGGGATTAATGCCTAGACCAATATATTATTATTGGAGCTTTTAGGCCAATATGTTATTGACTTCAAATTATTATGAGTGGAAGGCCTTTGAGAAAATATACATATATGTTGCGTGAATATTTTTATTCAATCTTGAGGGTGATGATAATTCTAACTTCTACTCTTTAATTTGATGCTCACCTAAACACGAAAAAAAAACACAAAATTAAAATAATTAACCTTTTATAAATAAAGAAAGTATAACAAATAAAAATAATACTACTATTTAACTTAAAAAATGGAAAAAGAAAAGAAAGCGAATTGAAAAGCCTATGTTGTCTCCCAAGTATCACTTGGTTTCTAGTCTTCAGCCTGACTTTGCTACTGATCATGGAGAATTAAAGAGAATTGTGGTCTTTTGGTCAATGATGTCACCACCCATATATGGCTTCAAATGTTTTCGATTGACCTTAAAATTTCTTTTCTTCGGATAATTTACTTCGACAGTACCATAAGAGAAGACTTGTGTTACAGTGAAAGGCCTCGACCATTTTGACTTAAGTTTACTTGGAAACAACTAGAGCCTTGAATTGTAAAGCATCAATTGTTGCCTTGGTGAGAATTCTTTCCTTAATATATGCTTGTCGTGCTAAGCTTTTGTCTGCTTCTTATAAATTTTTGCATTCTTATAAGCATCATTACGGAACTCATCCATTTCATTGATTTGCAAAAGCCACTCCTTACTGGCTGATTAGAGATCTTTGTTTAATTTCTTTATAGTCCAATAAATGTAACGCTCCAATTCCATCGAGAGGTAACGAGCCTTTCCATACACCAACCTATAGGAAGATATCTTTATCAGTGTTTTTAATGTCATTCGTGGTAGCATATACATTTCCATAATAATGATTGTGAGGATAACAAATATCTTTTAATTCGATTCATTTTAAAAAAAAAATTAAATTGGTTAAATTTTATTAAGTCAAAAATGTTTTGAATAGAGAAACACTCTATGGTAATAAACGAATTCTTGTTAACTCGAAAAATGGCTAACCATAACTTAAAATAAGATTGCAACCTCTTTAGACACTATCGACTAACTGATAAGGAGAAAACGACTAACACCGTATCGATCAGAATTGAATATCAGATTCTGGATGCAATCAACTAATCATTAGTATGAAAATGGCAAACTGATATCTTATAAAATTTGAGCTTACTTTCTGGAAGTTAACGCTAAATCGATTACTAGTAAATGGTAAGCTAATTATATTACGTCGAGTTATTAGAAGCTAACAACTAACCAAGAACAGAAAAATGGCTAACCAATTATTTAAATTACGGCCCAATGGTAACTTGCTCAAGTTAAAACGATGATCCAACAAGCTGTTAACGGTGAATCAATTATTTGCAAAAATTCAATAACTTATAGTTTCTAACTCCAACTATAAAAAGACAATCAAATTTAAACACCAATAATTTTTTGCAGTTATCATTTATTTTATTGAATCATACTTTAGGCAGTCGTTTATAGCCACATACATTGTATGAGGGAAATCTTTTTGTAATCTTTATTGTAAAATCAAAGTTGAGTGATTTTAAGTGTTGGAAAAAAAACGTATTCATTGTTGTAAATGTTGATTGACACCTTAGAAGTCAATTATGAGCTTTTGAAAGCCTTGGAGGTACTTTTATTTAGATTTAAACGTTTAGAGTTAAAGATCAATGACAACCCAAAATGATTCCACATTTCATGAAGGACAATCCACTGCTAGACTACCATATTTTAATAGCAATGATTACCCATATTAGAAAACTAGGATGAGAATTTATTTGCAGGCTTTAAATTACAAAATATGGGAAATTGTTAATGATGGTCCTTTCATGCCTATTGCCAAAAATGAAAAAGGGAAAGATATTTCCAAACCATTAAGTTAATGAAGTGAACTAGAAAAGAAAACGTTGTCTTTATACTCTAAGGTAATGAAAGCTCTGTTTTGTGCTTTTGATAAGAAGGAGTTTAATAGAGTTTTTACTTGTGAAAGAGCTCAAGAAATATGGAACAAACTTGAAGTTATCTATAAGGATACAAACTAAGTCAAATAGTCTAAGATTAGTAATACACTAGACAATATGAATTTTTCTAAATAGAACAGAATGAAAGTATTCATTCTATGTATACTAGGTTTACGGATATAGTAAATACATTAGAAGCCCTGAGAAATATATTTTCAAATAGCGAAAAAGTGAAAAAGATTATTAGTTCAATACCAACTGAATGGAGACCTAAGAGAACTACCATTGAGCAAGTCGAAGTTAAACACCATATCTATTGATGATTTAATCTATTCTCTTATTTCTTATGAAGAATATTTGGTTGATGAAAAGCAATAAAGAAAAGAAGGAAAATTTAGAAAATTCTTTTAGAAAACTAGTGAACAAAGAAGATTCAGAAACCTGGGCATATATGATCGGAATGTCTTTTTTCAACAAGTTCAAAAATAAAGTAATTGTAACAATTTGGGATGAAAGGGATGAAAAAACAAGTGATGATAAATAACGACAAGAAATATCAAACCTAGCTCTCGTGACAATTAGAGAAGTGTCATTTGAAGAATTAGATGAGGTAAGTGATCTTGTTATTTATGATGAATCGTATGATTCCTTTAAAGAGTTATATAATGTTATATAATGATATGATAAAAATTAGTAAAAAGAAATGCATGTCTTAAAAAAAAGATGGTAGAACTCTTAACTTATAAAGATGTCTTGCAAAAATGCAATGATTCACTAAATGAGAAGGTGAAAGGACTATAATTAGAGAATAAAAGGACTAGAATTAGAGAATATAGCATTGCATAATAGAATTGCATTATTAAATAAGAAGCCTAGTACTTCACATGAGCATATAGAATCACATGTTAATGATTTGAGAAAAGAATATGAAAGGCTTAAGAAAAAGAGTAATGAGCTTAGTGATATTGTTTTAAAGTTTACAAATACGTAAAAAAATGTTAGATAAATTGCTTGGATCACAAAAAATATATTTTTGACAAAGGAGGTATTGATTATAAGTTAAATTTGAAACAAATATTTTACAAGAGTTACTTTGTGAAGGCTACCTTCATTAACAGTCAAATTATATGCCATTATTACAATCAAAATGGTCACACGAGATATAGATGTCCAGTTAAGAGAAATGAATGTTATAAAACAATTGCTAACACTCAAGGATCCAAAAAAGTTTAGGTACCTAAGACTTGAAATTTTCTTTTTAAGGTTTTGAAGAAGAAGAAGAACAAATGATACTTAGATAGTGGATGCTCAAGACATATGACAGGCAACTATTCGTGGTTCTCTAGTTTTTTCAAAATCAAAAATGGTGGAGATGTATCTTTCAAAGATAATTCAAAAAAGATGATTCTTGAATTTGGTAATGTTGTAAACTTTCCTCAACTCTTATTGAAAATGTATACTTGGTTAAAAACTTGAAACACAGTTTGATTAGCATTAGCCAATTATATGATAAAGGCTATAAAGTTATTTTTTATAAAAAAGAAATGAGCTATTAAGAATGCATGTGATAGCAAAATTTCATTTATTAGTATAAATGTGGTAATATATATACCATTGATATAGATTGTGTATCAACACGTGATAAATGTTTCTCAACTTTACACAATGTAGTTGGTTGTGGCATAGAAAACTAGAATATGCAAGCATAGATTTGATTTCAAAAATTTTTAAAAAGTGATTTAGTAAAAAGTCTTCTAAAAATAGATTTTCAAAAAGATAGAATTTGTGTAAAACAAATCTAAACTTCTTTTAAAAACAAAAACCATGTTTCCACTTCAAAACCACTTCAACTTCTTAACATAGATTTGTTTGGACCTTCAAGATATGCTAGCCTAAGTAGCAAGTATTATGCATTTGTGATAGTAGATGATTATTCTTAACTAATAAAAATGATGTCTTTGATTCTTTAAAAATATTTTGTAAAAAGGTTAAAAATGAAAAAAGTTATTATATTTCATACATTAGGAGTGATCATAGAGGAGAATTTGAAAATCATGCATTTAAATGTTTTTATAATGAATTTTTTATTGAACATCAATTCTCTTCACCCAGGACTTCACAAAAAAATAGAGTTGTTAAGAGACAAAACAGGTCTATTTAAGAAATGGCTAGAACCATGTTAAATGAAAATGCTTTACAAAAATATTTTTAGGCCGAAGCCGTCAACACTACTTGCTATGTTTTAAATCATATGCTGATAAGACCCTTTCTCAATAAAACTCTCTATGAGCTTTGGAAAGATAGAAAATCCAACATTAGTAATTTCAAAGATTTTGGATCTAAATATTTTATTTTGGAAGTAAAAAATAATCTTGATAAATTTGATCCAAAATTTGATATTGACATTTTTCTTGGATATTTAAACTCAAACAAAGCTTATAGAGTTTAAAACAAAAGTTTGTGCATGTTATGTTTGATAGGTCTGTTGTTGATGATGATACAGATAGAGAATTACAAGAATATTCATCAAAGGATTAAAAAACTGATGCACTATCTAAAATCAAGAGGAATAAGAAGAAGAAACAGATATGAAGAAACTTAAAGGAATCTCTCAAACATTCCCCAAGAAGTTGAGGTATGTGTCTTTTCACCCTAAAGAGTTAATCTTAAGTGATCCTTCTAGAAGAATAACTACTAGATCATCATTTATAAACACTTGTGAGCATACTATTGCATTCATTTCTCAAATTAAACCAAATTTCGTTTTGGATGTGGAAAACAATGAATCTTGGATTATGGTAATGCAAGAGGAGTTAAATCAATTAGAAAAAAATAATGTATGGGAATTAGTTCCTAAATTGGAATATCAATTTATCATAAGCACTAAATGGGTATTGTTGTACAAATTTTATTAAATTCGCAAACACACAAATCTATTGAAGAATAGATTAATGTGATGAGTGTCGATCCCACGAGGAGGTCAATTTTTAATTATGTAGAGTTATTATTATTCTTTTTTATTTAATGTACTTGTTTTAAAATTTCCTAGTTTATTTTAAAGTATTTGGGTCTTAGAATTCACACTCAAAATTTTACCATAGGCTTAATATTCATGTCTTAGTTCCAATTAATTTATAAAGGGGTATTTCCACTCCTCATAAATCTGACTCTAATAAATATGACATTAAGCGCTCATTGTGCCAGGAAGAATAATATTATGTTAAATGTGGTATCAAGAACACATTGTGCTATGTAATAATAAATCATGGCCATCGGATGAAAATAATTTGGTCGCCCAAGATTGCACCACGTGGCACTCTTTGATTGGTTGGAACACGCGACCAGAGCTTTTATTCCATGTATATGCTTGTACGGTATGTGCATTTTTCAGTACACTAATATGCTATCATATTATCGGTCAACGTAAAAGTCAACAAATATGATTCAGTGTATTATATACATTGTAAACTCATTTTTCGATCAAATAGACTTTTGCCACATCATCTGTCAATTGCACATCATCGGTCAATAACACATCAGCAGTCAACACCACTTTTGTAGGGACCATTAAAATCTTAAGATTTTTTAAGATTTTTAGTTGTTCTAAGTTCAAAAATGCCACTCATTTTGCTCTCCAACTTCTTGTTTATTGAGAAATGACTAAAATACCTCTGAAATACATAAATTATTAAAGATACACACAAACATATACAATCAAAGATTAAAGGACTTAAAATACATAAAGGTAGAGATGTTAGTGAGAATTTTAGTTTACAATAATGATTTTACCCTTTATAAATATATACTCTCTAGGAATCAACAGGCATTTATGAATAAGATGGATGAATCTGATGTGGTTGTAGAAAATAAGCTAGATTAGTAGTTCAGAGTTACAACCAAGAAGAAGAAATTAATTTTCATGAGATATTTGCACCAATAGTTAGATTGGAATCCATTAGGATGTTATTATGTCATAAATATTTTATTTTGTATCAAATGAATGTCAAGACTGCATTTTTAAATGGTTACATTAATGAGGAAGTTTATATGAAACAACCCCCTAATTTTAAAAATCATAAATTTTCAGATCATGTTTAAGTTATCAAAAGTTTTGTATGTTTTAAAACAAGCACCTAGAGTATGATATGATAGGCTTAAATTTTTCTTGTTGGAAAATGATTTTTCTATAGGACAAAATAATACTACTCTCTTCTTAAGCATATGAATGAAAATATACTTGTTGTTCAAATTTATGTTAATGATATTATCTCTGGGTCTACTAATGAGTTGTTGTGTAAGAAATTTTCCTTTTGTATGAGCAAAGAATTTGGGATAAGCATGATGGAAGAGCCGAAATATTTTCTTAGATTGCTAATAAAATAAATAAGCCAAGTATGTAAAAGATTTACTCAAACGATTTGGCTATGAAAATAAAACAGCAAAAGGCACTATAATGAGTACTACTATCAAGCTTGACAAGGATGAAAAAGGTAAGGAGGTTGATATCAAAATATATTGAGGTATGATTAGGTCCTTACTCTATTTGACTGCTAGTGGGCCTGATATTATGTTCAATGTATGCTTATGTACTAGATTTTAGCCATGTCCTAAAGAGTCACACTTGCTTACTGTTAAACGAATTTTTTGCTATTTTAGTAGCACCATTGATCTTGGGCTTTGATATCCTAAGAGAACATACATAGATTTTACATGTTTTTTGGATGCCAATTTTACTAGTTATAAGGTTAATAGGAAAAGTACTAGTGGAACATGTCACTTTTTTTGTCATTCTCTAGTCTCTTGGTTTAGAAAGAAATATAATTCAGTTGCACTTTTAACCATAGAAGCTGAATATATTGCAGCTAGAAGTTACTGTGTACAAGCCTTATGGATGAAACAAACCATTGGAGACTATAGTATTAAGCTGGATCATATTCCTATTAAATGTGATAATACTAGTGCTATTAATTTGTCAAAGATTCTCATCCAGCATTCTAGACTAAGCATATAGATATTAGATATCATTTCTTAAGATATCATGTTAAAAAAAGGGATGTTGTGATTAACTTTGTTTCAATTAAAAATCATCTTATCGATATCTTCACAAAACCCCTTAGTAAAGAGCAGTTTACAAAAATTAGGCATGAGCCTGGAATGATAAATGTTACATCTTAAGTTATTATTTTCTTTATGTGGCATAATTGATTGATATGTTTTCTTATGTATGCATTCTTTAGTCGTGCATTACATGGCATTTGGAACATTTTATGTTACAAAATGACATGAGCTTCAAGGGAAAAATAGTAACTCGCTCATCTATACTAAAAACAATGAGTTTGCTGATATTATTATATATAGAGGCAATATTAGAGTTTTTTTTTAAGACTTTGAGAGGTAGCATTGAGTATTAAGGAACAAGTTTATGAAAATTTAATTTGAATGTTTAACTCTAATATGGAGATTTCTGAAACTCGGAATGATAGAGTAGTTACACTTGTGGCTGGTGTGCATATTGAGTTTGACGATGCTAAGTTGTGTAACATAAGTGGGACCTCTCTTAAGGGGTTGGTTATCTATATAGCTAAGAAAAAACTATATTTTGATGATTTTTATTATATTGATGCTATTAGGAACATTTACTGACATCGTGATCTTTCCAATGTTATATGTTCCTTGTCCTTTAGATCCTAGCTCTCACCTTTATAGGTTTGCATCCTGTGTAATATCTTCTAGCACATAGTTACATCTAGGCAAGGTTATAGTGATAAGGTGACTAGGTTGGATGTAGGCTTACTTGATTCCCTCATCTAGAGAAGGCCGGTTAACTTGGGTATACCATTATTTGCCATATATTAATCACACCTGTTGTGACTAACCGATCCCTTCCATATGGTAGTATCATTGCCAAGATACGGAGGCGCTTACATGTCCCCCTTACTAACATCAATTATTTTAAAAATGATGACATTATCAAATTGGTCCTTAATTTATATACAATTTTAACAGGTCCATCCGAAGGTCTTATATGAGTTTTTAATAAGCATGTAACAATTACAATTTTTCTTTTTTATCAAAATAAATATGCACTTTTTGATTATTCTTGTCCCCCAAGATAGCTCAAAAGTTACTCACTCTTCAACCTAGAGCCACTATGCCAGCCTGATAACTTGTTATGATAGTTAATTAGCCACAGTTCAAGTGAGAGCCATAAAATAATGTATGTGTATATGCCTTAGATTGAGAATTTTCCCACGATTGACAATTGTATTAATTTGGAAATAAGAGCAAATAATATAGGACAAAAAATTAAAGTCGCAAATATTGAAAATTAATTTTAACACTTCGTAGATTTTAAAACTTTCAATTGAACTTCTAAAAAAAATGATAAAAACATTTTGGAGCATAACTACACAACATAACTAGTGTACCATTGACTACTATTGAAAGTACCTAAACAAATTAATTGACCCTCGCAAAGCCACATGTTATATAAATAAATAAATAAATATATATATATATATATATATATTAAGGATCTCATCAAGTTACATAACAATGTAACTTACATTAACACAAAAGTTATTTTTAATAACATAAAAATTTTATAACTAAACTATATTTAAATTAGCAATGAGAAGTAGAGGAGCATGAGATTTGGAGAGCGATGAAGATGAGATAAAGAGCAAGAGGAGCCTGAGAATCATGGTTTTGAGGCCCTTATTCCTAAGCAGCCTCCAGTTTCAAAAAGATTAGTGCAGTAGCTTCTTGGAAAGGTTCAGACCATTTCTGAGCAGCTTCAATAGCTCCAAATTCAGCAACAGCAGCTCTAGTCTCAATTTAAGACATTTTAGATAAAACAATGTCAAATCTTGAATAGTTAGTAGTGCATTCTTTCTAGACTTGGTGTTCCTCTATTCTAGTAGTCATCACAGCCACCTTTATAGATTTTCTGTCATTATGTGTTTTGCACATACATTTCTACATACATTTTTGCATTCATGACTTAATTTATGTTATGTTTCACTTTTTTGCTATTATGATGATACTAGATTGATCTTGTTGAACGTTAGATTGATTATATTGGATGTTGGATATGTTGATTGTGTTGTTGAATTGATGGAGTTGAGCTTATTTGAATTTGGTTGAAGTTGAGAATGGACATGATTATTTGGGAGTGTTCTTTTATAGATTTTGTATTTGAGGATTTCCTAGATGTTATGGTAAGATTTTGTCAAAATTTTTCCTTAAACAAAATGGGTGATTATTTTTATATAATTTCTTCTCTTTTGTTTTGTTATTTTCTTTTTAATAATGAAGACAGAGATATGTATAAGAAGTTGTGTTTGCGTTTTTATGTTTTTAATGCTAAATAGTTTTCAAAACATGATCTATTAAAAATTGATTTCTTCAGGGGGGCATATATCTAGAGGAAATTTATATTTAGGAGGAGTAAAATTTTTCAAAATCATTTATTAGAAAGTTTGTCATCATAAAAAAGGGGAGGATGTTAGCATACACATTTCCATAACGATGATTTTAATGATAACAAATATGTTTTAATTCGATTAATTTTGAAAAATTTTTAAATTATTAAATTTTATTAAGATGAAAATGTTTTAAACAAAGAAACAGTCTCTAGTAATAAACGAATTTTGTTAACTTAGAAAATGACTAACTGTTAACTTGAAGGAAGATTGCAACCTCTTTGGACATTATCGGTTAGCCAATATCGATAAAAATTAAAGATCAAATTCTATATGCAATCGGCTAATTGTTTGTGTGAAAACAACTAACCAATATTATGTAAAATTTGAGCTTTCTCTCTATAAGCTAACGACAAATTGATTACTAGTAAATGGTAAGTCGATTATATTATGTAGGGTTACTAAAAGCTAACGGCTAAACAATTATAAGAAAACGGCTAACTAACTATTTAAATTACGACCCAATGGTAGCTTGCTCAAGTCAAAATGGTGATCTGACAAGCTATTAACGGTGAGCCGATTATTTGTAGAAAGTCAATACAGCTAGTTTTCATATCCAACTCTAAAGAGGCTCAATCAAATTCAAACAAACAACAATTTTTTATAGTTCATTGAGCTTGCGATTGAGCATACAAATGTTCTTGAGATTTAAACATATTATTTATTTAGTTGAATCACACTTTAAGCTATCATTTGTAAACATATACATTACATGAGAGAAATATTTTTATAATCCTTATTGTAAAATCAAAGTTGAGTTATTGTAAGTGTTGGGAACACTTGAGTTAAAAAGATTGAGGATAATCTTTTGTTGTAAATTTTGGTTGATACCTTGGAAGTCAATTATAAGCTTTTAGAAGCCTTGGAAACTTAGTAGAATCCTAAAGCACAGTGAGCTGAGAGGTGTAGACGTAGACATGGTTGGCCGAACCACATTAAAATTATCTATTTAATTTTTCATCTGTTTTCCTTTATTTTTTCAATTTTGCTTATTGTTAAAATTATTATTATTTATTTTATCAAGGCATTATTGTGTGATTTTATTTTTAAAAAGTTTTAGAAACCTAATTCACCACTTCTTGGATTGCATAGTTTGTATTTCAATTTGGTATGCCCATAATGCATCATCCAATTTTTTTACCCAATCTTTGCTCGAGCTAAAAACAAATTTCTCCACAATTTGCTTCACTTGCTTATTTGAAATTTATGCTTGTCCATTCATCTGCGGGTATAAGCAAGAGTAGTTTCGTGCCTCACTCCATATTTAGCTAATAGAGTTTCAAATTCTTTATTGCAAAAGTGAGTCCCCTCATCACTTGTAATAGCTCTTAGAGTTCTAAATCTTATAAAGATATTCTTTTGGGGAAAATTTAACACTACCTTACCATTATTTGTCGGAGCAGCCACCACTTTGACCTATTTCAATATGTCTACAAGGAGGATATATTTATTATTGAAGGACGACGAGAATGGGCCCATAAAATCAGTTTCCCAAACATCAAATGGCTCTACTTCAAGAGCATTTCATTCCTCCTAGAAATGTTCCCGGTGCATTGGCAGTAGTTACATGCTGTAATAAAAGCTTGGGCATCTTTGAACAAAGTAGGCCAATAAAAGCCTTATTGGAGATCTTTTTCCGCTATCCGGTGTCCTCTAAAATGACTACCACATTCAAGAATGTTTTAAGATATCCTCTATCTCTTCCTCGAGAATAGAACTCCTAATGATTTGGTATGCACAATGCTTGTAAGGAATCGGTTCTTCCCAATACTAATGTTTTACTTCAAAGAAAAACTTCTTCTTTTGCCAATAAGAAAACTTAGGTGGAATTGTTGTGCAAATTTTATTGAACTCACAAGCGTACGAATCTATTGAAGTATAGATTAATGGTGACGAGTGTCGATCCCATGAGGAGGTGGATTTTAATTATGTCGAGTTATTATTATTCTTTATTATTTAATATGCTTGTTGTAAAATTTCCTAGTTTATTTTATCCTAAGATTGAAATTAAAATGGTGGGAATAAATTGGAAATTGATCAATGGAATAAAGTTCTTGGGTTTTAGGATTCACACTCAACATTTCATCATAGACTTAATATTCTTTTTTTAGTTCCAATTAATTTATAAGAGGGGTATTTCCACTCCTCATAAACCTAACTCTAATAAATATGACATCAAGAGCTCATTGTGTCAGGAAGAATAATCTTATGTTAAATATGGTATCAAGAACATGTTGTGCTAGGTAATTAACCTAGATAAATTTTATGTCGACAATAAGTCAAGACCTACCACATAAATTAGAGATAGGTTTTTCTCTAATAAATCTAGTGTAAAATAATCTTGTACTAGGGAGCCAGTATACTAGTGCAATATCTAGACAAAATTATTACTATTTATCTACGATAAGTCAAAACAATTTAAATAAATTAGACAAAGTAAAAATACACTTAACAAATTAAGCTTATAGATTATGTTGGGGCTTTATCTTTAACCCAAGCTTAGAAATAAATTAGCTACTCATTTTATAACTAAAGGTAAAATGAAAATTTTATTAAAATACATAGAAAATATAAGATGGAGAATGAATTACAGAAAACAGAGCCCAAAATGGATTTAAGGGTGTCAAATTAGAGAGGAGCCCTCTATTTATAGATACAACGAGTAAATCATGACCATAAGATGAAAACAATTCGGACGCCCAGGATTGCCCCACACGGCACTCTTTGATTGGTTGGAACATCTCATCAGAGCTGTCATTCCATGTATATGCATGTACGGTATGCGCGTTTTTCAGTCTACTAATATTCTGTCTCATCATCTGTTAACGCAAAAGTCAACAAGTATAATTTAATGCATTCCATACATTGTAAGCTCATTTTTCGATCCAATAGGCTTCTACCACATCACCCGTCAATGCCACATCATCGGTCAACGACACGTTAGCAGTAACGCCACTTTAGTAGGGCCCACCAAACTCTTAAAATTATGATTTTTCCCTTTATATCTTTCATAATGTTTTCAGCTGTTCTGAGTTCAAAAATACTGTCCGTTTTGCTATCGGACTTCTTGTTTATTGAGAAATGATTAAAATACCCCTAAAATACATAAAGTACTAAAAATACACATAAACATATACAATTAAATATCAAGGGACTTAAAATACATAAAAGTAATGATGTTAGTGAGACTTGGAGTGTAAAATAATGATTTTATCATTTATAAATATATAATCTCTAAGACTCAAACACTCCCTGACCAGCTTATTGCTAGTGCCTATCAAATTAAATGACAACAAAATTCAACCAATTTTTTTTAAGGCAATGATGTTTACTTCTTCAATTATATTAATGATAATAATCAAATAAAAGTATAAGCATTATCTCCAGTGTGAAGAGATATCACTCACACATCAACCATCTATATGAGTTAGTCAAGCAAACACATGTAAACTGATCAATTCACTCGCACATCAACCATCTACATGAGTTAGTCAAGCAAACACATGTAAACTGATCAATTATCAAACCCACACTTAGAAGAAAGTAAACCCAAGAAAAACACACACTTAGAATATAATATGACACACATTTTCACTAAGAATAATGCCCACAGCTTAGAATATAATATGATACCAAATAAAATAAAATGATAGCCAAACCAATTTTTTTTTTTATATGTATCACTATATCATTTTAGTTCATATTACTAGCTTCTACTTCAGACTATAGATCCCTAAAATCAATAATAACTTTTATTAAGATGCAATGTAGGTTAAGGATATGGCTAACAAAGAAGGGACAATAAGAAATATAAAGTATTGTTTGAGAAAAAATAAAGATCTTTTAGAAATTATAAGGTGTAATTAATTTATTATTATTATTATTATTATATTTTTTCTTCTTTTTTTTCAATTGCACATCATTTTTCTCTTTCATATATATATATATATATTGCACCAATTTTGTTTTAAATAATAATCTAAAATTTTCTCAAGCATGAGTAGGTGATAGAACACATAAAACATAAGGTATTACTCTAAATTGGAGTAAAGCAGGACAATGAGTTAACAATTTTTTTTTAAGGCTCAAAAGGGCTAATTATGATTATTTTTCAAAAGCAATGGCTGAAAAAGGCTCAAGAGGGTCAAAGATGGCCTTTCCATTATCTTTTAGGGCTCTAAATAGTTCTTAATATTTACTAGTTTGATAGACTTTTAAATATATATATATGTTTGACTCAAAGGAAAATATAGAGATCATATATAGTAAATTACTAAGCTGTATGAAGAATGGGCCAAAAGGGTTACTCTCTAAGAAAATTGATAGGCTCAAAAACTCACTTGGATTTTATAAGGACATGTACATTCCTTCAAGTAACTTAACCAACTTTACTCGTTAGCTTGCTCAATTCACATTTGTCATCAACATCAGCATGCAAAGTAGCAAATATAATGTAACATAACTCAAGGCCAAAGATAATATAAATACAAGAATTTGAAAGTCATCATGTCATCCAATGTCAAAAGATCACATAAAATACCTAATTTTTCAATTTATTTTATTATTTTATTATTATTATTATTTTAACTCAAAGACTATGAAGATGCGTTTTTAAAGTCACTACACCCCATATTTAGCTATTTTTAACTCAAAAAATTAAGACAAAGTTAGTTCCTGCAACAAAAATTAGTAAAATCTTCTCCAAGGTTGAGACATTTCATAATCATCGACTATTCCCTTCCCCCACCAGAAAGAGACATTGTCCTTGATATTTTAAAGGAAATAAGTGGTTTAGAAGACGTCACCTGAGTGCTACAACATAAAATAAAAGAAAACATTTATAGATGGAGAGTTAAATCTAATTTATGTTTTTTACTGCTGCTACCATCATCAGTCGACCAATTCAATAAAGAGGTCCTAGGATCTGGCTCTAGTCTATAAGCTTGTAAAAGATTAAGTAACTCATTAGCAGTAGGAGCACAAATAATTTTTTTTTTTATTATGAAAGGAATGAAATATTTTTTATTGCATGGTTAAGAATGCAAGTAAGCTATCATAAAAGTTATTAACGTTTAACAAACTAATAGTTTTTTTATAAATGTTTGATTGGCCCAAAATGCAAATGTAAATAATGCCTCTAAAGTTGCAAGATCTCCTGGCAAGAAAATGAAAGCTTCAGCATGTTGTAGCATTGCAGATAGTCTTTCTTGCTTGGTAGAGACAACTAACTCCTCTCCAAGTGGTGGGCCGGGCATGCTTACAAGAGGTCTTAAGTCTTTCGAAATGATGCCTAGCACATGGCTTCCTCTATTGTAGGCAGCTTCTGCAGTAAGCTTTGATAACCCTCAATCACCTCCTCCATATATTAAGTATATTTATCTTTCTGCTATGACTCGACTAAGATATATAACAGCCTCAACAAACTCTTTATATTTTCCATAGTGAAACCCAGAAACCACATAAATACTCTTAAATTGTCTACTTAAAGTTGTTGCCATTGAGACAATCATAAAAAAACTTGTGAATGTTTAACAAAATAAGCTCATATTTAAAGATCTTGGTAACAACCATAATGATACATAGCTGTAAAGAAAGTGGTGCGTTTTTTAAATGACGCGTGAAGTTTATGGCTTTAAAGTTAAAAACAAAAAGTAAATAACAGGAAAAGATAAAATAATAATGTAAATGATAAAATAACAGTAAATAAAAAGGATATGTACTGGTAGTTGTGATTATGGCTTGCATCTTCCTCTGGTTTAATGTCCAGAAACAGTTTGAACGCTCTCTATAGGTCGAGGATAGGCTTCCCATCCAGTTTTCTTATAAACTGGCAAATATGGTTGTTTATAGTCAGATTCCCAAGACTATGTCTTGCATATTCCTTTTGGAATAATGACCATAACTGGAGAATTGCTCTCTGTACGTATCCACTGTATCATCCAATGACTCTTTCTTCAAGCCATCCCTAATAAATTGAATCTTGTCTTCCCTGTTATTAGACACTATTCCTAAAGTATATTTCTTTTTATTGCATTCCATTTTGGCACACTTATGATAAGCAACTGGAAGTCGTCGAGCTCTACATTTTCTTAAGTAGTTTCCTTTACCACAACCATGCATATATATAATAAAGTTGGGAGGTAACTCACCTGCCAATCGTACTTTGGCTTCAATTAACCATCGGATGTTAAAAAAGACATTATTTCTCATAAGTAATCTCATGCATTCAGACCGAGCTTTATAGATTGTAAAGAGAGTATTCTGAGGAAGTGAAGGAAATTATTTGTGAAGCTTTGCCAAAATTGTGTTTTTATAAATTTTATTTCCTTATAATATCAGTTATTATGGGAAACTGAAGTAATCGACTTTGATTGTCACAGAGTACCGTTATCTGCCACTTAACCAGGGTAATAAATTAAGGCATACTTAAATAAAATAAAGTCAGCAAAATCAAGTAACACATGAAAAGCAAACAAAAGAAAAAAACACACAACATTAAAAAAGATGCGTATAAGTAAACAACTACTTATAAACGTCCTTTTATTGAATTTACCTCAAGTTCTAATTGGATTCCATAGATACCACCTTCGATTTCCTTGAGTTATCTTTCTAAGTCTTCAAAGTGAGATACTAATGCTGGTGGTTGAAAGTCTCAAACAGGATGTGATTGAAAAATTTGGAGCAAGCCGTGTATATAATGCTTTACACATAGAAGTCGCTTAAGTTGGACGAAGAGGATTTGTCTGATTGAGGTATTCATGATAAGTAATGAAAGAAAATATGATTGGTAATCAAACACACTTTAGCAAAAGATAAATAATTTCGAAAAAAAAGAATAGTAAAATAAAATAATAAAAATAAATTAAATCACTGAAAAGAAATGTAAATGTCTCAATTCAAATTTGGTGGGTCAACTAAATTGATTTTGGTGTCTTTGTCATGTGGTTGCTACTCTAGATATGGCTTTAATATTTGAGCATTAACTTTGAAAATGACATTGTTCTTTAGATCCTTAATTTCAATTGCTCCATGTGGAAAAACAGAGTGAACAATAAAAGGGCCAAACCATCAAGAACGTAACTCACCTAGGGATAAGTGCACGTGATAATTGAATAAAAGCACTTTATGACCTAGTGTAAAAGATTTTCTTATGATATACTTGTCATGAAAGACTTTAGCCTTTTCATCGCTGCAAATATCCTCAAATTCTGCCAGTTAAAACCTCCTTTTTGAACTATGGCAGGGGTTAATGGTACTTTCATTTAGTCTTTTATTGTCAAGGGATAATGAGGTAATTTCTTGCAATGTGTTTTCTTCTCCCAATGATGTATATTCCAAAGTGTTGGGTGACGGTTTAAGCTCGAGTTTTGGTAATGATTCTGATGGATAAGATTTTCCCCAGATTGTGCCAATTGCTCTTCTTTTAACTTCCATTTATTAGCATCCATGAGTGGGGATAAATCGAATGAGGCATTAATTTAGTCAAAAACTAAACCAAAGTGAGTTAACCATTCTTGCAAAGGGTCATCTATAAGGGTAGAAGAAATATTATGATCAATTAATTCTTTAATAAAATTAATATCAACAATTTCATCATCTCTATCATGAGGTTGTTCGGCAATGATGAAGTTATTAAGCTCTGTAGTCATATTGCCAAAGAACAACTTCATATTTCCAGCTCTGCATTGAGTGTGAGCATCAGCAGTTGGCAAGAATGGTCGGCCTAGAATAATGAGGATGTGCTTCTTTAAATCCTATATTGGTTAAGTATCAATCACAATAAAATCAGTAAGAAAATAAAACTCGTCTACTTAGATAAGCACGTCTTCCACAATACTACGAGGTATTTTTATAGACTGATCTACAAGTTATAACACAATTGGAGTTGGGTATAATTCTCTCAATCTAAGTTTCACAAGTACTGAGTACGGTAAAAGATTTACACTATCTCCTAAATCTAATAAAGCATTCTCAAATATATTCTTCCCAATGCTACATGAGATAGTAAGGGATCCTAGGTCTTTAAATTTTGTAGGAATTTTTTATTGAAGAATAGAGCTAATGTTTTCGGTTAAAAAAGTCTTCTTTTGAGCATGAATGTTTTTTTTTTTTTTGTGCAGAGGTCTTTAAGAAACTTGGCATAAGAGGGTACTTACTTTATAGCATCAACCAAAGGAATGTTAACACTTACCTGTTTAAATATCTCCATAATCTTATCTATGGAATTTTTCTTTTTGGTTTACCTAACCTCTGAGGGAATAGAGCTTTAAGGATGTACTCTCGTGGACAACTTTCTTCTTTCTCCTTTGATGAATCCTCAAAATCTATAGGCACAACTTGAGTCGTCTTTGTCACTGGCATCTCCACCTTATTGTCAACTTCTTTGCCTTTTCTTAAGGTTATCGCTACTTTGACCCCTTTATATTGCTGGGCTGAGTCAGTACTTACTTCATGTAGTCCTTTAGGATTTGGCACTGCCTGGCTTGGGAATTTTCCTTTTCCAATGGTCATTGTTAAGTTTTGAATTGAAAAAGCTAGTTAACCTACCATCATTTCTAAGTTTGAAATCGACTAGGCTTGTGAATAGAAGCCTACTCTGATCTCATTCTACAGTTCATCAATGGTGCGATTTTGCTGATCTATTGTGGAGTGAGTCTAATTTTAAAAATTTTAGAACACTTTCTCCCATGGTTTGGGTTGAGAGTAATGCTGATTCTGATTGTATGGTGTGAATGGTTGTTGAGAGACTTGAGGAGCCTGAGAAACTAGTTGCATTGATGGAGCTGGAGTTGCTGCTCTGTTCTGTTGGAATTCTTGAGACCATGAAAAGTTAGGATGGTTTCTCTATCTAGGATTATAAGTATTAGAGTAAGAATTTTAGTTTGGCTTCTTTCCCATCACACAAATTACATTGGCTTGATCTGGATATGAGACATGATCAAGTTGATTATAGGCATGCGGCTTTGTTGATTTTGCAGCCGTCAAAGATGATATTTGGCAAGAAAGTCCTTCAACTATTTCTTTAACTTCCTTGATTTCTAATCTTGACTCACCAACATGAAATTCATTCATTCCTTTGATTTTTCTCACATTTCTGAATGATCTGCTTCACTGTTGGGAATCATCTGCTTATCGCTGAAACAAATCCCAAATCTCTAATGCACTTTTCGATAACAACTCTTCTCAACTTATCGCCATTAGCCATTCCTGCACATGTAGGAATAGTCCCTCCAAAAAGTATTGGTATTGATGACATTTTTCGTACCTATGGTGTTGACACTTCAAGAGTAGCCTATTGACACATAATCCGTCAATGCCACATCATTGGTCAATGACACGTCAGCATTCAACACCATGTCAGCAATCAATGCCACGTCAGTAGGGCCCACTAAAATCTTAAAATTATAATTTTACCCTTTATGTCTTTCCTAAGGTTTTCAGCTGTTCTGAGTTAAAAAAGTTGTCTGTTTTGTTATCCGACTTCTCGTCTATTGAAAAATAACTGAAATACCCTTAAAATATATAAAAGTATTAAAAATACACATAAACATAAACAATTAAATATCAAGGGACTTAAAATATATAAAAGTGGAGATGTTAGTGAGACTTGGAGTGTAAAATGATAATTTTACCCTTTATAAATATATACTCTCTAGGACTCAATAGGAATCACTTAAGTTACAAGGTAATTCACAATAGGTAGAGTATTAGGGACTCCTTACATAACACAATAAGGAGCTGCGCATCCAAAAAATTATCATTGATTTGTAGTTTCTTCAACTCTTTTGTTTAATAACTTAAATCTAAAGAGATGGTATGCTACTCCTTTTTATCTTTAGTCTCCACATTAAACTCTTGAAGCAATGGAACTCATCTGATAAGTCTTAGTTTAGCATATTTCTTAGCCATAAGGTATTTGATAATTGAGTAATCAGTGTACACGATTAACTTTTTGTCTATTAAGTACTATCGGAACTTGTTAAAAGAGAACAAAATTACAAGCAATTCATTTTCTGTTGTGGCATAATTGACTTATGCACCGCTAAGTGTTCGGTTAGCATAATAGATGGAGGGAAACTTTATTTTTTTATTGCCCTAACACCATTCTTAATGCTTAATCACTTGCATCACATGCTAGTTCAAATGGTAATTCCCAATTCGAAGCTACAATGATGGGTACTGATACAAGTTTCTCTTTTATCAATATACACACCTTTTAGCACTCCTCATTGAAATCAAAAGCGTTACCTTGCACCAATAAGCTAGAAAGGGGCTTGGTGACTTTGGAGAAATATTTAATAAATCTTCTATAGAAATTGGCATGACTAAGAAAACTCCTTTCTCCTTTAACCAATAGTGGTGGTAGCTTCTTTATTGTCTCAATTTTTACTTAATCAACCTTAATTCCTTTAAAATGAATCCGGTGACTTAACACCATAAAGTGACATTTCTTTAAATTAAGAACTAAATTAGTTTTTTCATATCTTTGCAAAATCAACTTTAAATTGTTAAGGTCATTATCAAAAGAGTTTTAAATAATAGAGAAATCATCCATGACTACCTTAATAATACATTCCACCATGTTCAAGAAGATTGACATCATGCACCGTTAAAAGATGTCTAGTGTATTACAAGTCCAAATGGCATTCTAAAAAATATAAAAATACCATAAGGGCATATAAATATAGTCTTCTCCTGATCCTTCAATGCTATGGATATTTGATTGTATCCAGAATAGCCGTTAAGGAAGTAATAGCACGCATGCCCTACCAATTGATTTAACATTTAGACAATAAGGGTAGAAGGAAATGATCTTTCAAGGTGGCTTTGTTTAATTTTAATAATCAATACAAATCCTCCAACTAGTGATAGTTCCTATAAAGATTAACTCATTGTTTTTATTCTTTATAACTATCATACTCTCCCATCTTTAGAAGTACCTAAACTGAACTAACCTAAGAGCTATCAGACATAGGATAAATAACTCACGCATCTAACTATTTTAGCAATTCTTTTCTCACCACCCATTTCTGTTGGGATTATATGCTCTTCAAAGCATATTAATTTTTTATTAGTAAAATATTTGACGTATTTACTCAGATGTCTTGAATTACATTAATATTTTAAGTAAAGTCTATTTAATCATATTATATGTATTTATGCGATCACTGTGTGGATTCGTAAAAGACATAAATACAAGTTATCTTGTGATTAAATAAATTAAGTTCGTAGTTGATAAATAAAGTTAGACACTTTATTTAGGTATAGACTGTAATAAATTCATTGAGTGATTTGTCTTAATCATGTATGAATTTATTGATGTAGTATGACTACATTGAACTGGATCACATATGAGATTTAATTAACCTAGTAATAACTATTAGACTTATTAAATCTCATAGACATTGATTTACTGTAATCTTAATCTTGAGTTAGTTATAATTTCATGATTGTAGTTGTTATTTCATTTGAGTTACCAATGAGCACGACATACACATGTAGTCAAGATTACCCGGTATCTTGGTGGGAGCTATTATAAGTATTGAAATTATAGATTAACAATATAGAATTTGTACGACACATCTCTTGATGGGTTTTCAGTACTTGATCAAATAATTCTCTGGCCACAGTGTCTCAACATAAATAAGTATGTTGAAAATGATCATTAGAGAAAACCAGTAAGTATCAAGGAACATGATGTAATTAAATTAATTGGACAGTTGAGATACAATTTAAATTAACGATGTGGTACAAAGAATTATGCAGTAAAGAAATCAATGTGGCTTGGGCGAATTATATTCGAGCATACAATTATGGAGGTCGGTTCCAATCTTGGAATGGAATAAAATTAGAATTAAATAATTATATTTGTTTAATTACAAATTTAATTATTGTAGCCACTATTGTATGCTCCCAAATGATCCTCGAGTTAGCTCATTTAATTGACAACACCATCAATGGACCCAAAAGTAAGAAAAATTGGCATATTAGATGAAAATCATAATAATATTTGTTAAGGCCTAGTATGTTATATTCAAGTGTAAAAGGGGGCTTGTGATATTTTACAAGGTGGTCCCCTAGTTAGTTACACATTCTCTCCTCTTTTTCGTAAGTGGATAGATAATGTTTAATTTAAATATTTAATATTTAAATTAAAAGAGTAATTATATTTTAAATATGAATCATAATCCTAACATACTATGGTTTTTCATAAGATATTATAAAAGGGACATTATTCTCTTAAGACAAAAGAAGAGATGAGAGGATCCCAGGGCTTTTGAGAAAAATACAAAAGACATCTAAGAGAAGCCAGTTGCAATTGGGGAGTGGTGAAACAGACGCCCACACGTCTAGTGTTGATCAATCTTGAGACGAATCTACAACTCTCAATTGTTCATCTTCTTAAAACATCAAGGTAAATGTTGTATGAGATCGGTCCTAAAAAGGTTTTAATTGAAAAATTGAAAAACCTAATTTTTCCCTTCAATTGGTATCAGTGCTATCTCATAATAATATATAAGAATTTCGTAAGAAATCTATTTTGTTCATTATGTATTAGAGTGGCACAATTTATTTAGATATATATTATTTGTTAATATATGAATAAAGCATGTTTGGATTGTCTCAATTCATGGTTAGAAATTTGTTTGCATTTTTGTTTTGGATTTGTAACAAAAGGGGTGATCTATTATCACCATTTTCCCTTTTGATTTAATTTTATGTTTCAAGAATTTTTGTAAGCCATTGGGTATTATAATCTTAACAAAAATTTGCAATATATATATTTAAAAAAACCCGAGCAGACGATCTTACGCGCGAGGGACTCACGCAACATGCACGGTGCTGCGGAAGCTCGCAACCAACGACAGAATCCCGTCAGCTGCAACAGCTCCTGCAAGTAGCAGTAGCTCCTGTCAGCAACAACAGCTCCTGCAAGCAGCAGCAGCTCCGTCAGCGAGTCGCGCGTGCTACGGTGAGCGGATCAGACTCACGCGCGATAGAGCGACTGATAGCAATGAGAGATGACTGAGAAAAGGGACGAACGGCAGCTGCTGCGGTTTGGTGATAGCGGCTGGAGAAGAAAAATATGAGATTAGAGTTTTGAGTGATAATTATCACTCAGACTCTTAATCTCTGTAATATTTTCAAAATGGGTAAAATGAGTATACTATTATGCATTTAAGTCCAAAAATAATTTTGGGCTTGGAAAATCCTAGTTTTAAGTCCAATAAAATTTGGGCTTAATAGATTAAAATGCATGGATATAGTTTAACAAAATAAGTTTATTTTTTGTCCAAAAGTTTTACTTAAAGTTTTATTTTATTTTCTTTAAAATTAAAATTTGGACCAAAAATAAACTTAAAGTCCATATTAGCCAAGTCCATCAACAAAGACAATCCAATGGAAGAAGATATTGACATAAAACCCAAAGAAGATTAGGCTTAAGGTTAATATTTTTTTTTTAGGAAAACTATGAATTAAAATTATTTAATTTTTTATACATTGTGTTTTGGATGTTAACATGCCATAATAACATGTCATATAGAATAGGTAGTGCCACTTTATGCAAATGATATATTTCATTCATATAACATGAATTTATGTATATTGTTTGTAATTTGTAAATGCTTGATAACATAAGATATCACTTAGATAATATTATAGGAAGCATGCACTTAACAATATATATTTTAAAAGGAAAACTAACTTTAAAATATTGAGTGGAGAGGGAAGATTCAAGATAATTTTCCCACGCGCTTCATTGTTAGTTTAATAATAATATTATATATATACCTTGACTTCATGATACGATGATGCTCCCTATGGAGAGTATATATATTAGAAATTTTACTTGATGAACTTCTTTAAAGATAAAGATCGAAATATTTTTCAATCTGTTGATCACCCTAATGGTGGCTACATGATATAAGAAATATGTAGATTATAACAATGGTTATACACTCAACAAAATTTGTTATTAACCTTCTCAACGAAGCTCTGTTAACAAAATTTTGGCCCTAAAAGATAACGATAGTTATTTATCATGTTACGATATGAAAGTAAATAATTTAATGGTTAATTGGGTCTGGTAAGTGGCAGCATGACTTCTCCAACGGATAGCTTGCTAAAGCGGTACTATATTATCATTACAATAAAATAAAATACATTTACGATTTTTTACATTTTAGATTTTTATTGTGAATATTATATTAATGTATTTATACATGTATGTTTTATTTTTCAGAAAATGTCTTCTATCAACCCACTATTAATTATCCTAATTAAAAATGAACTCACTTGTGAAAATTACTTAGATTGGAAACGCAATCTATTTAATATTCTCACTGCTAAATACTGCAAATATGTTCTGACCCAGCAATGCCCTCCGATACCAACGTTATACAATTATGGAAATCAGAGGGAGTCTTATGAGAAATGGTGTGAAGCTAACAAAATGGCTAAGCGCTATTTATTGGCTTCGATTTCTATGGAAATGCAGAACAAACTTCGGAGTATGGAAACAACCACTGAAATATTGGCTAGTCTCCATCAGATGATTGGGCAGAATACTGATTCTGCTAGAGAAGCAGCGTTAAAACATGTCACTGACACCAAGATGGAAGATGGTACAAGAGTTCGTGATCATGTCCTAAAAAAGATGAACTATTTGAATGAAGTTGAGATTCATGGTGCTGAGATTGATGATAAATCAAAGATCAACATGGTGATTGAATCTTTACCTGATACAGTCAGAGAGTTTAAGGTCAACTATATCTTAAGCAATAGAGATATGACCTTAATTCAATTGATGTACGAACTATATGCTATAGATGAATATTATTATAGTATAGATCTTCCTAAAAAAGAAATCTCTTTAATGCCTAAGTCGAAAGACAAGAGTAGGCAAAAGAGAATTGGCAGAAGAAACCTGTCTACCAGAAAAGATAGCAAGTCGAAAGGCAAGTGCTTCAAGTGTGGACAGAAGGGTTATCAGAAGAAAGATAGTCCTAAGATTATTAAAATTAGGTATAGGAAATCTTTAAGCTTCCTAATTAGCTCAGTTTCTATTGATTAATGCAATAGTGAATTCTGAGATAACTAATTTTATTTGTAAATTCATTTATTTGGTTTCAAGAAACCAAGAGATTAAATGAAGAAAGCTTTAAACTGCAGTAAAGAAGGATCCTAGTTTATATCAGCTGAGAAGACTAGATCAATTTTATGAGACTTTAAGTTTTGATATTTGTCTTTGTATTCCAAACATTAGAGGAATTTAATTTCGGTGGCTTGTTTTTAATAAACAGGAGTGCACTGTTATTTTTTGATCCTCTGTTAATAACTTATTTTGGTACTTTACAAAGACAATTAATATCATATAAGTCTATTGATCTGTTCAAACCACGATATAATGATAAAAAGTATATGCATTTATCTAAGAAAAGAAATTTTTTTCCTAAACCAATGGCACCTCTAATATTTATGCTTAAATCATATAAACTATAATAATATTTCATGAGAATGATTAATAATAGGTCTTTCCTGACGTATTGAGGTTGATCATTGATGCCCTATAAATCTTATTTAGAAGAGTAATATTAGCTGAGAAGGATCCTAGTTTATATCAGCTGAGAAGACTAGATCAATTTTATGAGACTTTAAGTTTTGATATTTGTCTTTGTATTCCAAACATTAGAGGAATTTAATTTCGGTGGCTTGTTTTTAATAAACAGGAGTGCACAGTATTTTTTGATCCTCTGTTAATAACTTATTTTGGTACTTTACAAAGACAATTAATATCATATAAGTCTATTGATCTGTTCAAACCAAGATATAATGATAAAAAGTATTTGCATTTATCTAAGAAAAGAAATTTTTTTCCTAAACCAATGGCACCTCTAATATTTATGCTTAAATCATATAAACTATAATAATATTTCATGAGAATAATTAATAATAGGTGTTTCCTGACCTATTGAGGTTGATCATTGATGCTCTACAAATCTTATTTAGAAGAGTAATATGACAAGGTAGCTCCTTTTGAGCTAAAAGAAAGCGTAATATTATATTGCATAGAATTAGTGCGTACAAATGTATGCGGACTAATTAGCTTACATGTTAGAAGAGGTTATGAGTATTCTATCAATTTTATTGATAAATATTCATCGCATTCATGTTTGTCTAAATGCATCACGATTCCGTGGCTTTTGAAATTCAAAAGAGTACATAGATAAGACAAAGAAGCAATTAGACAAGAACATAAAAGTACTTCGATCTGATCGAAGTAAAGAATATCTCTCTAGAGAATTCAAAATCCATTTGGTTATAAAATGGGATAAACTCCCATTTATAATGACCATTGTGACATAGTAGTGTCATTATATGGAGAAACAAGATTCTTTTGGATAAAACAGATATATGCTTAGTGATTTATTATTTACCTTTTTTTATTCTAGATACCAGTATTTGAAACTACATAGATTATTGAACTTAGTTTCATCTATATCAGTGCCTAATACTCCATGGAATTATGGAAATGTCATAAACTTAATTTGTGACACATCTGTAGTTGGAGATTCACTAGTATTTATACTAAAATTATAGGCAGAAAAGATGGATTCATGTTCAAAAGTTTGCATGTTTTAGGTGTTCTAAAGGAATAAAGGAAAGTCTAAACTATACTTTCCTTCAGGAAGACTATATAAATGACTTATAACCTAAGAGTAAGGTAAAACTAGAGAAATCATAAAGAGATCATATTCATGCTCAATTTTCTATTTATGTATAATAAACATAGAAAAAAGCAAGAATGATTAACAAAGGATTATCCCTGAACAAATCATTACTTTTAGAACCTCATCATAGTGGGAGGGTAACTAGATTACCAAATAATATACATGTTATTGTGAGAAACCTATACGGCTATCTCAGATGAACATGTATAAAATCCCACTAGATATAATAAAGCTCTAATAGATAATGATGTTGAACTTGGAAAAGGGCTATGAATCAAGAAATGGAATTCATGTATTCTAATAAAATCTGGGAACTTGTAGAGACACCAAATAAGGTAAAACCTATTGGATGCAAGTGGATCTATAAGAGGAAAAGAGGGGTAAACAGAAGGATGGAAACATTTAAAGTAAGATTAGTAGCCAAAGGGTACACTAAAAAAGAGAGAATCGATTATGAGGAAACCTTTTCTTCGGTTGCTATGCTTAAATCCATCAGAATTCTGTTCTCTATTACTGCAGTGCTAGATTATGAAATTTGGCAAATGGATGTCAAGACAGCCTTTCTTAATGGGCATCTTGAAGAAGACATCTTTATGCAGCAACCGGATAGATTTATACAAAAGGCCAAGAACACTTGGTATGTAAGTTGCAGAAATCCATCTATAGATTGAACCTAGCATCCCGGGTATGGAACATCAGATTTGATCAAGCGATAAAATCGTTTAGATTCATTCAAGAATATTGATGAACCATATGTGTGCAAGAAAATTCAGGGAAAATTTGTAACCTTCCTAATTCTTTATGTAGATGATATTCTCCTTATCAGAAACGATAAAAGAGTAATAACTATAATAAAGAGTTGGCTAGTAAAACAATTTGATATAAAAGATCTGGGAGAAGCTAGTTATATTCTTGATATCAAGTTACTAGGAGACCGGAAGAATAAAATGATATATTTGTCTCAAGTGATCTATATCGATAAGATATTGGCTAGATTTAACATGGTAAATTCCAAGACTGGTTTGTTACCATTCAGACATGGATTTTTATTCTCCAAGGATCAATCACCTAAAACTTCTGAGGAGATAGAGAAAATGAGACGAGTTCCCTATACGAAAGCTGTGGGTAGTCTCATGTATGCCATGCTTGCATATGTTTTGCAGTTGGGATGGTTAGTAGATATCAATCTAATCCTGGACCTGAACACTGGACTACTATCAAGCACATAATAAAGTATCTGAAAAGAACTAAGGATTATATGCTTGTGTATTCTGGTGATGAACTTACTCCAGTAGATTATACTGATTCTAACTTTATGTCAGATAAGGATTTTGGAAAGTCTACTTCTGGCTATGTGTTTACATTAGGAAGTGGAGCTATTAGTTGGAAGAGTACAAAACAATTATGTATCGCAGACTCCACAATAGAAGCTTAATATATGGCTGCCTCTGAGGCTACAAAAGAAGCGGTATGGCTCCGCAAGTTCCTTCAAGATCTTGAGGTGGTATCTGCAGCAAATGCACCACTTAAATTATTGTGTGATAATAGTGGTGCAGTGGCTCAATCAAAAGAAACAAGAAACCACAAGAAACAAAATCACATTGAGAGGAAGTATCATCTTATATGAAAATAGTGTAGAAATATCATCTTATATGAAAATAGTGTAGAAAGGTTATCACCTACACTTAGAGTCCTACAAGTATGTGCAATTTGCCAGATATATTTTGAGAGCTAGTGGGAGATTATTGGGATTATATGCTCTTCAAAGAATATTAATTTTTTATTAATAAAATATTTGACGTATTTAATCAAATGTCTTAAATTGCATTAATATTTTGAGTAAAGTCGCTTAATCATATTATATGTATTTATGCGATCACTATGTAGATTCGCAGAAGACATAAATACAAGTTAGCTTATGATTAAATAAATTAAGTTCGTAGTTGATAAATAAATTTGGGCACTTTATTTAGGTATAGACTGTAATAAATTCATTGAGTGATTTGTCTTAATCATGTATGAATTTACTGATGTAGTATGACTACATTGAACTGGATCACATATGAGATTTAATTAACCTAGTAATAACTATCAGACTTATTAAATCTCATAGGCATTAATTTACTGTAATCTTAATCTTGAGTTAGTTATAATTTCATGATTGTAGTTGTTATTTCATTTGAGTTAATGGGCACGACATACATATGTAGTCAAGATTATCCGGTATCTTGGTGGGAGCAATTACAAGTATTGAAATTATAGATTAACACAATATAGAATTTGTATGATACATCTCTTGATGAGTTTTCAGTACTTGATCAAAGAATTCTCTGGCCAAAGTGTTTCAACATAAATAAGTATGTTGAAAATGATTATTAGAGAAAACCAGTAAGTATCAAGGAACAAGATGTAATTAAATTGATTGAACAGTTGAGATATCAATTTAAATTAATAATGTGGTACAAAGGATTGTGCAGTAAAGAAATCAATGTGGCTTGGGCAAATTATATTCAAGCATGCAATTATGGAGGTCAGTTCCAATCTTATAGTAAAGTAGAATTGGAATTAAATAATTATATTTGTTTAATTACAATTTTAATTATTGTAGCCACTATTGTATGTTCCCAAATGATCCTTGGGTTAGATCATTTAATTGACAACACCATCACTGACCCAAAAGCAAGAAAAACTGGCATATTAGATGAAAATCATAATTATAATATTTGTTAAGGTAGTATGTTATATTCAAGTGTAAAAGGGGGCTTGTGATATTTTACAAGGTGGTCCCCTAGTTAGTTACACATTCTCTCCCCTCTTTTGTAAGTAGAGAGATAGTATTTAATTTAAATATTTAAATTAAAGGAGGAATTCTATTTTAAATAGGAATCCTAATCCTAACATATTATGATTTTTCATAAGATATTATAAAAGGGGCATTATTCTCTTAAGACAAAAGGAGAGAGGAGAGTATCGCAGGGCTTTTGAGAAAAATACAGAAGACATCTAAGAGAAGACAGTTGCAATTGGAGAGTGGTAAAACAGACGCCCACACGTTCAGTGTTGATCAATCTTGAGTTATAACCTGGAAGATCATTTGGAGACGGATCTACAACTCTTAATTGTTCATCTTCTCAAAACATTAAGGTATGAATTTTTAGATTACTTAATTCTTATATATTGTAGGAGATTGGTCCTAAAAAGCTCTAATGTTCAAAATTAGGGCCGGGCCTATTAGGGTCAGGGCCGGGCTCGGGCTTTATCTGGGCCCGATCATTTTTTTTAATATTTAAATAATTCTAATTTAAAATATCATAATATATTAATATTTAAAAACTTTAAAACCTTATTAAAATAACATAAATATAAAAATTATTCTAATCAACATCTTTACCATAAATTATATAAATAATTAAACACAAACAAAAATTAGATTTAATTCAAATAAAAACACAATTTAATTCAATAATCCAACTAAAGAGTTCATTAATTTAACAAACAAATAAAAACACATAATTTGATTACACAATTTAAATAAGAAGTTCTTTAATTTAAAAATGACAATTCACAATCCAACATGAAGAAAAAAAAATTACTCCAATATTTATGGACATACATTTAATTTTTTTTTTCTAAAGTCCGGGTCGGGCCGGGCCGGACTATATAAAGCCCGAGCCCTGGCCCGAATTTAAAGGGCTTGATATGTATAAACTCGAGCCCGAGTCCGATCCCTTAAATTCGGGCCCAAGCCCTAAAAATAAGGGCCGGGCTAATCGGGCCAAAATCAGGACCGAACTTTTTTGCCATCTCTATTCTTTACCGACGACTTGTTGTCTTTTAATAAAATCCAATACATGCACATAGATGGAACAATTCGTTTTATATCAGGAAAAGTCCAATCAATAGCCGATTTGTGCTCTTTAAGCACTTTTAACAACTTTTTTTTTTTTTTATAGAGAAAAAAGAAGAAATAATTACTAGAAGTATTGATGACTTACCAAGGTAAGCATATCAAAGATGATCCGATAATAGTTTAAGCTCCAAAGTTGGTGGCTTTTTAATTGAAGGCAATGTGCATGGGAGACCTTATCCTAGAGCTTTAAAATATCTTATCTTATTCGGTTCAAAGGAGTCGATCCATAATAAATACTCTTTTACTTCAAAGTCATCCTCATTAGATGAGTCCACAACAATTAAGCAACACTCCAAGGGGTCCTTATCTTTAACTCGACCCACTTGTTTGGAAATTGTTCACCCAAAGAGCGGAGAGCACCTGCATTCGTTTCAGGCCAAGCAGGTCAAAAACGATAGTCGTCTTTTCCTTCGCGAAGAGATCTGGGGTCATTGGATAGGGTGAAGTCGATCTCTATAAACAAAAAGGCATGGGGAAAAACCCGCATCATATGCTGTAGACCATGGGGCACCCCTCACTCAAGCCCTCGGATTTGGCAAATGAAGCCATAGCCGCCTTACGATAAGTCTACCGCATGATCATGCTAGCAAACTATCACTTTCCACTAAATATTTAACAACATTGAAAACGTTAAAAATCACCTTTTCTTCTTGGATCTGAAGCCTTAACTCTCCTTTTTTAACATCAATTAGTGCTCGAACGTTCATCAAGAATGGTCTTCCAAGAATAATAAGAATCTCCCCATCTTCTTCTATATCCAAAACTACAAAATCTGCAGGGAAAATAAATTTATCAATTTTAACAAGCACATCATCGATGACCCCTCTTAGATGCTAATTGATTGATTGGCTAGCTGCAATGTGATGGTAGTTGGCCTTGCTTTACCTAATCCCAACTTCTTGAAAATAGATAAAGGTATTAAATGGTACTTGCACCTAAGTCACCCAACGCCTTTAAAGAACAACACTTTAAATAGTGTAAAAAATAGTAAAGCTCCCTGGATCTTTTAGTTTCTGAGGTAATTTTCATTGCAAAATAGTACTGCACTCTTCAATAAATGCTATAGTCTCATACTCCTCTAACATTCTCTTATTGGACAAGATGTCTTTCATAAACTTCACATAACTTGGCATCTATTCAAGGGCATCTGTGAAACATTTGTTAATGTAAATTTTCTTAAAACCATCTAAAAACTTAGCAAACTGCTTGTCTAGCTTGCTCTTTCTTAATCGTTGTGGGTATCAAATTCTTTGTGATTGTTAAGGTAAATTTGGCTATCTTTTCCTTTGCTCTTCAACTTCTTCTTCAGGTTATAATAGAACTTGTGCTTCTTGTTCCTTTGGGGTAGATTTTTAACTCTCACCGAATCATCTAATTCTTTACTATTTCTTAATGTGATAGCCTGACAATGCTCTTTACCTTTTTTTTAGGATTTAGCTCAGATGTGCTAAGTAACTTTCCTTGCTATCTCTCTGAAATTATGTTAGCTAATTAACTTAACTGTACTTTTAAACTTTGAATCTGGGCTGCTTGATTGTGAAAATTTGTCTTAGTCTAAGCTATGAACTGGCTTTAAGCCTTTGCCAATTGACTTTGAGAGGTTGTAGCTGAGCCATTGCCTCTTACAAACTTAATTTCTTCTTTTATGGTTGAAAATTATACATAGGCTGAATTGAATATTGGCTATTTCTCTATAAAAAAATTGGGATTATTTCACCATCCAAGATTAAATTTGTTGGAGTAATGGTTGTTCTGCTGCCTATTATAATTTCCAACAAACTAAGCTTATTCAATATATAAGAGAGCAAAAAATTTACCTTCTTGGCAATCAGCACTAGCATGAAATCCACCACATAACTCACATACCTTTGAAGAATAAATAGCTAGCATTGGCAGACATAACTTCTACCTGCTTAATTAAGGCATCAACTTTGGTTATCAAAGTAGTATAAGAATTAACACATGAACTCTTGTAGCTCTCCTTATTAGATTACATTATGTCAGCCATTAATAAGAATTAACAGTCATCTCCTCTAATAAATTATAACTAAACTCATAAGTTTTTCCCATAAAAGACCCTTCAATAACTGCATCGATCAAAGCACTAGTTGAACTGGCCATTCTATTATAAAAACTTTAAGCCTGAAGTAAATCTGGTAGACTATGGTGAGGACATTTTATCAATAGGTCCTTAAAGCACTTTTCTATGTCATATAAAGACCACATGTCATGCTAAGTGAAAGTAGTGATTTCATTCCTTGTTCTAGATGTCTTTAAAGAAAGAAAGAATTTTGACAGGAACTTCTACATCGATATGTCCTAAGTAGTGATAGATCTAGTTGGCAGTGAATTAAGTCAGATTTTAGCATTGTCCTTTAAAAAGAATGTGAATAATCTCAGCCGAGCTACTTCATTAGGAACATTATTGTACTTGAAAGTATCATAGATTTCAAGAAAGTTAGCTATATGAAAATTTGGATCATCATATACAAGCCAACAAATTGCGACTGCTGCACCATTTAAATAGTAGCGGGCTTAATCTCAAAATTGTTAGCTTCAATAGTCGGGCGTCGAATACTAAAAGTTGCTTGATTATTAATAATAGGCAAAGTATAATCACGTAATGCTTGATGGTTCTTAACAACTTCTTCTTTAGGGTCAGCCATGGTGTTGTTGGGACATCTGGAAGCTTATTTTCTCTCCTTTCGATTCCTTCTATAAGTGATGAGAACCCTTCTAGATCTAGATAGAAAAACTAAGAACTAGATTATTAAGAACCCAAAAAACACAATGAGATTAGAATTCAGATAAAAGATCTAAACCGTTGAGAAGCTAAGTCTTAAGAACTGGAATTGCTAAACAAAACGCCACAAAGTTTAGTAACTCATTTAATAAGTCGAAAGTTTTTTCAAGAACAAGTTAAGAAAATCCTCTCAATGATATTAAAATTAAAACTTTCAAAGTCTATTCAAAAGACCATAAAAGAGTGTTCATATAAGATGCTTAACCCTAATTTAACTTAAAAACATGAAAAATACTGGAATTAAAAACCTAGAGCCACATGGACCCTGGCTTGCAGAGCCATCAAATTTAAATGGGCTATATAACTTAGGCATACAATGTCAGATTTGGACCTATAACATATCGTCTCGAAGCTTTCGATGTAAGGAATGCAGTTACAATTTTAAAATTATTTTTTAGCCATTTTTCTACTTCAAAGTTCGTTCTCTTCAATGCTCACTATCTCGTTAGCTCGAATCAAGTATACTAAGGCTGGTTCCTCCTCTTACAAGCCAATCTTAAATATTAGTCTCTTGCAAATCTTTGTATTACTTTCTCAATCTTCCTAGCTCGTGATCTTGTAATTGGCTCTTCTAGAATAAGCAATAGATCGTTAATGCTCTGAGCACTCAGGATTATATCATTCCCCCTCCCCCTCCTTAAAATTATTTTTCCTTGAATCTGAACCTACATCAAAGGGAGAAAGGTGAAAAACATTAAATATAGCTGACACATTATACTTAATTGGGATGTCCACTTTATAAACATTGTCATTGATAAGCTCATGAATCTGAAATGGACTATCTCCTCAAGGTTACAACTTAGATTTCTTCTAGGCAGGAAACCTCTCATTTGACATGTAAACCCAAACCCAATCACCGAGTTAAAAAAATCAAACATTTCCTGCCCATATTAATATGAGTAACGTACTGCTCATTCTTTTTCTCAATATAAAGCCACACTTTCTTATCAATGGACTTTACCAACTTTACTTTCTTTTGACCATTCAAGCTAGCTATTGCATCAATAGGAAAAGGAATCAAATCCATTAAAGTCAACAGATTAAAACCATAAGTATTCAAGCAAGCATTCTTCCTAATACTTTAAATTCTTATTAATGATAGTGCATATAAGCTGAGATAACGTTTTATTGACCATTTCAATTTGGCCATCAGTCTGAGGGTGACAAGCAGTAGAAAACAGAAGTTTGGTACCTAACTTAGCCCATAATACCTTCAAAAAATGAATAAGAAGCTTCTCAAAACAGTACTCTTAGGAACACCATGGATTCTCATTACCTCCTTGAAGAACAAATAAACTATATTAGTGGTATCATTTTACTTGTGATATGGAATGAAATGTGCCATCTTGCTAAATCTATCTACGATCACAAAATTACATACTTGCTATAATGGTCAACAACAACATTGGTGCAACTCCTACCATCTATTATCATACCACGCACCTTGTTATTCACAATGCATCTAGTATGGAAGATGTTCTCTATCTGCTGCTCTATGTCATTATACTCATTTGTGTACTCAAAGTATGCCTAGCAACTAGGGATTCGCCTTTCGTAGGGTATTATACTTCATCATCACTAGCATTAATAAACTCTGACATCTCCCCACCATCATTTCACTCTCGCTTGTTACTTCCCTATTATCTTGCACCACCATAACTCTCTTATTTGGGCATTGAGAAGCAATGTGTCTGAAACCCAAATACTTGAAGTACTTGATGTCCCGATTCTTCTGTGGTTGAGATTCAGCCTTTGACTTGTTTTTGCTACTAAAATATTCTCTTGCCTTATGTGGTTCAGTTTTGATAGCTTTATTTCATCTATCATTACTACTCCACTTCTGTTTCTATATTAAAGAAGCCAAAGTATATCTAGTTGTAACATTCATCTTTAATTGCCATTCCACCTACACAGCCATGTGGATCGTTATCTTCTCCAACTCCATATAATACTGTAACTCCACTACTTAGTAATCTTTGTATTCAACCTTGCTAAAAATCGTGCCATTGTAACTTTCATATCTTCCTCTACATTAGCCCTAATCATAATAATCTCCATCTCCTTGTGGTAATCCTCTATACTCTTTGAACCTTTAAGTAAGGCTCTATAGCTTAAGATAAAGATCTTTATTGTAATGACCAGGAATGAACCACTTCCTCATAAGAGCTCTCAACTCTCCCTACGTAGCTAAAGACCTTCCACAATTCCTCCTCCTATTATTCACCAACTGATCTGACCAAAAATAACATAGTCAGTGAATTCAATAACTACTAGCTTTATCTTTTTCTCTTTTGAATAATTATGACAATTAAAGTTCAACTTAATATTCTTTTCCTACTCCAAGTAAGCCTTGAGGTCACTCTTTCTTTGAAATAAACGAATGGTAATTTTAATGTTACGTAATCCCTATCCTCATAATCTCTTTTATACCCTAACTTTTGCCTACCTCTTCTACATCTTATTTTATCTCTATTTACTTTAGATGCTTTATCATCACCTTCATCTTTTTAAATTTTATTCTCTCCCTCATACTTATCTAGAGGCTCATATCTACGCCTATTATTTCCCCCATTATGTCTTGCTTCATCATGTCTAACCCCGTTGTGTTCTCTACTAGTTTGCTCATTTTGAATACTCTCAATAGCAACCCTATGTTGCCTCAAATGGCTTCTTATCTCTTCAAACCTCATATTCATCTTCTCAAATATCTGTGCATTACTTTTAAAGTTATGGTAAAGTTTACCATAAAAGGTTACACCTCACTTTTATCATCCATATTAGTTATTGATGTTACAAAAATAGAGAAACAAAAGAGTAATAAATATCACAAGTCTTATGTACTTACACTCGAGATGTCATTGCACTCGTGTTTATACTCAAATAGGCTTTGACATGAAGTTGTACTCATACGCTCTTGCCTTTTACCATTCTTATATTTTCTCAATCAAGTTCTTTAGGAATTAATGACTTAATCAAGGGAAAGCACAAAAAACTAATCCCTCTAACAATCATAGTCCAAGAAACAAGAATAAAAAAAACAAGAAACAAAGGAACAATAAAACATGACACAATAATAACAAAATAAAAAAATGTCATATTTGGGCCCACAATATCGTTTCAAGGTTCTTGACGTAAGAAATGCAGTTATAACTTGAGAATTACTTTTCTATCCCTTCTTCTACTTTAAAAATCATTCTCTCCGACACTCACCACCTTATTAGTTCGAATCAAGTATACTAAGGCCGGATTCTCCTCTTTTAAGCCCATCTTGAATATTGGCCTCTTGCAAATTGAATTTGAATTGAACTCGTCCAAAGTAGCTTGAACAAATCCTTGCATTTCTTATTGGCCCTTCTAGAACAAACAACAGATCTTTAATGCTCAGAGCACTCTGGATCACATTAATAAGTTTTCTTGATTTCAAAATCAAAAGGAATGAAATTATGAACTCCAATTCGTCTCATACACTAGACGCCTAAGAAATAGAAATGAAAACACTAACAAGCAAATAGAATTCAAATTAAAACTAAAATTATGTAGGTATCAATATTAATAAACAACTAAATTTCCAGCAATTGTGCCAAAAACTTATCATGAAAACATAACATAAGTGCATGAATCATTAACAAGTAATAAAGTGATGAGTAGAGTATCGTTCCCACAATGATTGCCATATTAATTACTGAAATTAATCTAACTTTAATTTTATTAGAATTAATTGATATTATAGTTGGAATTGAAATGAAATTAAAACTACAACAATACAAATGCGCTTAATGAATTACGGAGGTTTTAACTAAGAAACAATCAATAATCTAAGACTCTAGAGTTTTTGATTCACCAAAATTAATCCTATGTTAATTCTCAATTTCAATTAATTGTTATTCGTTCCTAATTGACAATAGAGTTCTCTACAGTAATTGTATCCTTTCTCATGCGTTAACAATATATTCCTATAAACAAACATTTTATACCTCAGTGAAAATTCTGACCCACTAAAATTAATCACGTTCAAGAATTCTATCAAAACTATGCAAGTTTCAAAGACATCTCTATCCTAATAAACTCATGGCATTGCAATAAAATGACTTATTCAATTCTCATTTTCTTAGTCTCAAATCAAACACCAAATCATGCAATTGTTGATTAAGCAATCATAAGCATTAAACACATATTACAATACCCAATACAATATGAATGAATAGACCTTAATATGAATAAAATAAATGAAAATTCACATTTTCATAATCCGACTACAATAGAATGAAAGTCTAGTTCATGATAAACATAAAATAAACCCTAATAATTTTCTTAAACATGATGATAGAGTTGAGGAATAGAACAAGTTTAAATGATTGCATCATTTTGTCTCCGTCTCTGGATCGAATCATTCCACTTTTGTCCACTTTTCTTCATTGGGTTTTCATCATTTCTATAACCAAAATCTCCATGTCAAAATGTCTGCCATTATCTTAGGTTTTTTTTTTCTTTTATACTTCTCAAAATTGGCTCAATTACACAACACAATATCGATCTGTCACTATAGTGCTTAAGATCGTAGCACCATGATGCCAAGCTTCTAACATAATTTTAGGGCCAAAGTTTTGGCGTTGGGCCACGGTGCTACAAGTGTTCTTTTGCTTTCTAGCTCTTAGGAATTGGCTTCGTCTCTTGCATGAATATTGATATCTTTTTATGTCCAATTACACACTCATACCATTGTATGACCTTAATACACCTATATCTGTAAATAACACACAAAACACATTAAAAGCAAAAAAATTGCTCTTAAGCTAACAAATTATCATATCTTAAGCATTCAATAAGTTGGTATAAAAGCAACATATCACAGTGTATGATAAAATGCTCATGTCATCCAAGATAATTCAGTTTTCAATTAGGCTAGATTGAAACACATTTTTATCCTAATTTATTGTCTAAGATGAGATTCAAAAGATATTTTTTTAATTATTTATCAGGACAAGATAAGGATTGACAAATATAAGTCCATCCTATCTTGATTGCCAAACGTTAATAAGCTAGAGGCCACAGTGAAGATTAATTATGGGAGATAAAATTTTATATTAGAAAAGAATAAAAAATGGTAAAGTTTCTACCACATTTGCATGATTTGTTATGTTGACTCCCCAATATAGAGATATGCATTTTTACTATATGTTTGGTTTGAAAAAATATAAAGAGAAGAGAGAGGAAATAAATAAGGGAAAAATAATGAATTTTCTAACCAAACAATGAAAATGAGATTGATAATCTTTTTCACTTTTTTTTTCACTTTTCTTTCTATTTCTCTCCCTATCTATTATTTCTTCCAACTAAACATGAACTTAAAAGAAGCTTCAAAATAATTGTGATTGTGTTAAATTTAAAATGACTTCTAATTTAGTTAAATGGCCCGATGGACACTAAATGACTTCTCATAGGACTAGGGTGAATGTCAAAAGCCGACTTTAGGAAAAAAAAAAAAAAGAAAATGGCCCGATGGACACTGGAGGTCCAGCCCGGCCCATAATCAATAGTTGTCTTGGAGAAGAGGATTGGAGTGAAGGTTTATCTAGGGCTTTGTTAAGTCCACTGTTCATTTGTATTTGTTCATCAAACGAGAACATGTGGAAAGCTAATTCAGCGTTGAGATCTCTTAGATATGGACAGCAATCATCTAATAAAATTAAGGTTCTTGGCTGCATAGACATCTCTTCGTTGATTCCCAGGCCTCAGTTCAATCACCCTCCGCCACCTGCCTTCGCCACAGCCGTTCGTTACCTCCGCTCAGGCCGCGGGGATTCCAGCACCAACTATGATATTATCCCACCTGTTAATTGGGGTATCCGAATTGTGCCCGAGAAAAAGGCTTTCGTCATCGAGCGATTCGGTAAGTACGTGAAGACTCTGCCGTCGGGAATTCATTTCTTGATTCCATTGGTGGATCGAATTGCGTACGTGCATTCGCTCAAGGAAGAGGCCATTCCAATACCTGACCAGTCGGCTATTACGAAGGACAATGTTAGCATTTTGATTGATGGAGTGCTATATGTCAAAATCGTTGACCCGAAGCTTGCTTCTTATGGCGTTGAGAATCCCATTTATGCTGTTATTCAACTTGCTCAGACTACCATGCGTAGTGAGCTTGGTAAGATTACTCTTGACAAGACTTTTGAGGAAAGAGACACTCTCAATGAGAAGATTGTGGAGGCCATCAATGTTGCTGCTAGAGATTGGGGTCTCCAGTGCCTCCGTTATGAAATAAGTGAGTGAGTTTGAGTCACTGTTTATTTTGTTGAGTAATTAAGTGTGTTTGGCTAGAAAATGGGTCTATGGCTTAAATGTAGGATGGATAGTAGTCTTCTTGTTTGGATATCTGGATATTCTAAGTTCGCCTTAACAAGTAGTATCAGAGCCAGAGCTAGACCCTAATACCTGGGAACGGGATGTGACGGGCTCAATGTCCAAAGTAATGGTGTTGTCACTCCTCTGGTTGGGTGTTTCGTATGAGGGGATTGTTGAGTAGATGGGTTATCCCACATTAGCTAGAAAATGGATTATACATGTCCTGGGCTTCCCCAACAATTTTAAACTTTAATAATACAATTGACTGGCCTTTTCTTACTCCAGGGGATATATCTCCACCTCGCGGAGTAAGGGCAGCTATGGAGATGCAGGCTGAAGCTGAGCGAAAAAAGAGAGCTCAAATTCTTGAATCTGAAGGTAATTTATAGTTTTATTAACCTGCAAAGTCAATATTGCAACCTTTTTGTATACTTGCTTATGATTACTCTTGCTATTTGACAGGAGAAAGACAGGCCCACATTAATATCGCTGATGGTAAGAAAACCTCAGTCATCTTAGAATCAGAAGCTGCAAAGATGGATCAGGTGAACAGGGCACAAGGTTGGTTCTGTTATGTTCTAAACTTTGCTTGTCATATGTTAAGGACACCCAACATCTGATTATGTTATTGCTAATTCAAGATGAACCTGATTTGGTGCACTGAACCTGCTGTCAATGGCCGAAGGATTTTACATAATAATAGATGTTGCAAGTAGCTAAATGTACCTGAATGTGGGAAACTGCCTGTAAGATGAAATTAATTTTAATTGATGTAACTTGTTCATATTCTCTTGTAAAGTTTAATATCTTGTTACTGCCATCTACTCTTGGAGTGCTTCATTTATAGTAACTCTTTATGGTCTCTTGACCATAAAGTATTCCAATGTAGCAACACAAATTGATTTGGAAATTAGTGTGTGAACTTTGATCCTCTTATACTGTTGTGGCTATACCAGTTCTCTTCAAAACATCTTGAATTCTCCTATGCATCATTATCAGGTGAAGCTGAAGCTATAATTGCTAAAGCACAGGCAACTGCCAAAGGTCTAGCCATGGTATCACAAGCTCTAAAGGAAAATGGGGGATTAGAGGTAAGGTTTTCAGTATCTTGATTTTTGGTAATGTTGATTTCATGTTTGACTGCTTAATGAGTAGAATAGAAATAGAAACTTTGGTTGCATGTGTTGATTTCAATTTTTTTTTAATTTTAATTTTTTTTGTGTGTGTGGTGTGATTTCTGATAATAAGCAAACTGTTTCGTGAACATTTGACTCCAAACTCCACTGAGATTACAAAAGTCCTTTCCTTTTTGGGCTAATTTGGGGTTTAGATGGGTGTAAACACCACAATTTTAATAATTCTACTGTTAAAATGCAAATACAGTAACACACATGTTTACAATCATTTGTCATAAATGGGAAATCTGTACTATTCTTGTAAACTGATTGGTTATCTAGATCTGATTGGCATTAGCATGTTTTGGTCTGATTTGTCTTGGTAACAAAGTTCGCATCGGCATGACTCCCTACCTTGAATTTTTTTTTTTTTTTTTTTTTAAAAAAAACAGTGTTCTTTCAAGTGAAATTTTGAAATGTTAGTTTATTGGAGATTGATTATATTCTGTTTTGCTTTTGCATATTTATTATACCAATGTATTATGAGTATATATAATTTGCATTGACTGTGTAATTCACAGGCAGCAAGTTTGAGAGTTGCTGAACAATATATCCAAGCTTTTGGTAATATTGCCAAGGAGGTAAAAGAATTAAACTACCATTAGCTTTGCCTGTATTAGTGTACAACTGATTTACAGAAATTCTATTCTAGTTTGTTCTTCAACATTCCCTTCTTTTCATTGTTCTATCAGGGTAATACAATGTTGCTTCCAAGTTCTGCTTCCAGTCCTGCTAACATGATAGCTCAAGCTCTTACAATGTACAAAAGCCTGGTCAGTAATGCATCTCGTGAGAGTTCTCTTGATAGCTCTTCACCAGGTTTTTTAGAGGGAAAGAGTGATGCTCCCACTGGAGAATCTGGGGATGATAACTCTCCATCTGCAGAAACAATTGATGTGGGTAGTAGCGGCAAACCTGGGTTTTCACTTCAGAACCCCAGAAAAAGAGAATAGTGTTGATTCTTCCATTTAAGCACATTGGATTATGTTACTGGCTTATTGAGCTCTAGCTATAAGTTCGGAAATTCTTAACTGAGGAAAGCTTAAAGTTTGAACCACTGTAGCTTTCGACAGTTTTCTTTTCAAGTGACAGTCCTGTGGATGTGTTTTTTGGTAATGGAAAAGCCAATTGAGAGTAAGAGATTTGAAAATTTCAGTTGGATCATACTCCTAATGATTTAAAACAAGTGTCTTGTCTTCAATAATTGTAAAAGATCAGTTTAGCTAGAATGTCATGTTGGTTATTTTATTTGTTTTTGAATTCTTACAATTTGAGAGGATCACTGGGAATTTAGATATAATTCACTCTAATATTGCGGAGGTATGTGTACGTCTACTCTACTCCCACTAATATTGTGGAGGTATGCGTACGTGTACTGCACATTTTTCGAAAAGCACAGAAAGAGAAACCTGTCAGTCCACGAATGAGCATATCATGGATTTATCACCATTATATGATGACCGGTTATTTTGGATTTATCATTTGTTTATTGTGTTTTATTTATCAGAAAAATCATCCTGCAACAATCAAGTTACTTTCTACATTAAAGAACTCGTACCTTAATTTTAGACATGGTGGTGGAAATACGAGGCAATATTATTTCTTCAGAGTCCAAAATGAGTAAAAACAGCGACATTAATCAGCAAACTCAAATGGCTTGAGAATAGCAACATAGTTATTAGACCTTGATGTTGTACTCAGAAACAAAACTTGCAACTTAAAAGTTGCATCCCACAACGTGAAAGTATATTTGAGAAAAGGATCTTTCCCTTGCTTAAGATTGGTATGGACCATGAATTAACTAACAACATATTCTTTTCCTTCCCTCACTGAAGTATACTTGACCATGTTCATCTTAAAGACAATCACAATAAATAATTCATCTCCTTTAGCTAAGTTGGCCTCAAGAGGACTTTGTTATCCCCATTCATTTGAACTTAATTTTTTATGTTGCCTAACATAGTAGCTAACACAATGCCCAAATTTTCTAAATATAACACAATTAATTTCTTTTCTTTTTAATAATGAGAATGAAATAATTATCGAAACTATTCCTCCTCTTCTTGTCGGGGAATAATTATCAAATAAATTTAACTTGTCATTTAAATCTTTGGCTCTTCTGTTTGTTGGGATTATGTGCTCTTTAAAGCATATTGATTTCTGATTAATAAAATATTTCAAATATTTATTCAGATATTTTGAATTGCATTAATATTTTGAGTAAATTCCATTTAATCATATTATATGTATTTATGCGATCACCATGTGGATTTGCAGAAGACGTAAATACAAGTTATCTTATGATTAAATAAAATAAGTTCGTAGTTGATAAATAAAGTTGGACACTTTATTTAGGTATAGACTGTAATAAATTCATTGAGTGATTTGTCTTAATCATGTATGAATTTATTGATGTAGTTTGTCTACATTGAACTGGATCACATATAAGATTTAATTAACCTAGTAATAACTGTTAGACTAACTAAATCTCATAGGCATTGATTTACTATAATCTTAATCTTGAGTTAGTTATGATTTCATGATTGTAGTTGTTATTTCATTTTAGTTACCAATGGGCATGACATACGCATGTAGTCTAGATTACCCGGTATCTTAGTGGGAGCAATTACAATAATTGAAATTATAGATTAACAATATAGAATTTGTATGACACATTTCTTGATGGGTTTTCAGTACTTGATTATAGAATTCTCTGGCCAGAGTGTCTCAACATAAATAAGTATGATTAAATGATCATTAGAGAAAACTAGTAAGTATCAAGGAACAAGATGTAATTAAATTGATTGGACAGTTGAGATATCAATTTTAATTAACGATGTGGTACAAAGGATTGTGCAGTAAAGAAATCAATGTGCCTTGTACGAATTATATTCGAGCATACAATTATAGAGGTCAGTTCCAATCTTATAGTGGAGTAGAATTAGAATTAAATACTTATATTTGTTTAATTACAAATTTAATTATTGTAGCCACTATTGTATGTTCTCAAATGATCTCCGGGTTAGCTTATTTAATTGACAACACCATCACTAGACCCAAAAGTAAGAAAAACTGGCATATTAGATGAAAATCATAATTATAATATTTTTTAAGGCCTAGTATGTTATATTCAAGTGTAAATGGGGTTGTAATATTTTATAAGGTGGTCTCCTACTTAGTTACACATTTCTTCCACTTTTAGGTAAGTGGAGAGATAGTTAAAAGAGGAATTGTATTTTAAATAGAAATCATAATTCTAACATATTAGGGTTTTTCATAAGATATTAGAAAAGGGACATTATTCTCTTAATTGTGAGAGAAGAGAATCTCAGGGATTTTAAGAAAAATAAAGAAGACATCTAAGGTGTGCTAGTTGTAATTGGGGAGTGGTGAAACAGACGCCCACACGTTCAGTATTGTTCAAACTTGAGTCATAGCCTAGAAGATCGTTTGGAGGCGGATTTACAACTCTCAATTGTTCATTTTCTCTAAACATTAAGGTATGAATTTCTAGATTACTTAATTTTTATATGTTATATGAGATCGGTCCTAAAAGGTTTTATTTAAAAAAAATTGAAAAACCTAGTTTTATTCCATTCAATTGGTATCAGAGCTATCTCATAATAATATATAAGAGTTTCGTAAGAAATTTATCTTGTTAATTATGTATTAGAGTGACACAATTTATTTAGATATATATTATTTATTAATATATGAAAAAAGCATGCTTGGATTGTCTCAATTCATGATTAGAAATTTATTTGTATTTTTATTTTGGATTTGTAACAAAATGAGTGATTTATTATCACTATATTTTTTTTTTGATTTAATTTTATGTTTTAAAATTATTTTGTAAAGCATTAATATTGTAATCTGTAAAATAAAAAAAAAGGGATTTTCCGAGCAAGAACCACAGCGGACAAGCCAGTAGCACCAGGACAGCAGGTTGCGCACGCTGCCCGCGCTCGCAACACGCCCGAGCGCGCTGCTCGCGCAAGCAGGAAGCGCACTGCCCGCGCTCAGACCGCGCGCAGCAAGACTCGCGCGCGAGCGAACGCGCGGGCTGCTCTCGCAGCAGGACGCGGATGCTGCTCGCGCAGCTTGCCCGCGCGCGCGCAGCAGCAGGTTGCATGCGTGGCTCGCGCAACAGCAGCAACTCCTGCAAACAGCGCGCCCGGGCTCGATCAGAAGCAGCAGGCAGGGCACGGTGGCAGCAGCAGCAGCAGCTGTTCTGGCCCGACAGCGGCGAGTTCTCGCCGGAGAAGAGACACGCATGGAAAATCTGCGTTCGTTGGTGGCGGCGGAGAAGAAAAGAATATAGTTATTTGAGTGGTAAATATCACCGAAGTCCCTATAGTTCTGTATAATTTCACTTGGATAAAATTAGTTTACTATTATGTATTTAAGTCCAGAAACGGTTTTTGGGCTTAGTAAATCTTAGTTTTAAGTCCAAAAAAATTTGAGCTTAATGGATTAAAATGCATGGATATAGTTTAAACAAATTAAATTTATTTTTCGTCTAAAAGTTTTGCTTAAAATTTTATTTTAACTTCTTTAAAATTAAAATTTTGGACCAATAATAAATTTAATGCCCATATTAGTCAAGGCCATCAACAAAGATAATCCAAGAGAAGAAGATATTGACATGAAGCCCAATAGAGATTAGGCTTAAGGTTAATATTTTTTATTAGGAAAACCATGAATTGAGATTATTTAATTTTTTTATATGTTGTGTTTTGGATGTGAACATGCCATGATAACATGTCATATAGAATAGGTAGTGTCACTCTATGCATAATAATATATGTCATTCATATAACATGAATTTAAGTATATTATTTGAAATTTGTAAATGCTTAATAATATAAGATATCACTTAGATAATATTATAAGAAGCATGCAATTAACAATATATGTATGTTTTAAAAGGAAAAATCAAACTTTAAAATATTGAGTGGGAGAGGGAAAATTCAAGATAATTTTACCATGGGCTCTATTGTTAGTTCAATAATAAAATTATATATATACCTACTTCATGATACGGTGATGCTCCCTACAGAGGTATATATATTAGACATTTTATTTGATGAACTTCTTTAAAGATAAAATCGAAATATTTTTTCAATCTGTTGATCACCCTAACGGTGGCTACATGATACGAGAAATACTAAATTGAAACAATGGTTATACACTCAACAAAAATTTGTTATTAACCTTCCCAACGAAGCTCTTTTAACAAAATTTTGGCCCTAAAAGATAACAATAGTTATTTATTATGTTAAGACATGAAAATAAATAATCTAATGGTTAATTGGGTCTGGTAAGTGGCGGCATGACTTCCCCAACGGATAGCTTGCTAAAGCGGTACTAGATTATCGTTACAATAAAATAAAATGCATTTATGATTTTTTGCATTTTAGAATTTTATTATGAATGTTATATCAATGAATTTATGCATGTATGTTTTATTTTTCAGAAAATGTCTTTCATCAACCCACTGTTAATCATCCTGGTTAAAAATGAACTCATTGGTGAAAATTACTTAGATTGAAAACGCAATCTATTTAATATTCTCACTGCCAAAGACTACAAATATGTTCTGACCCAGCAATGCCCTCCAGTACCAACGTTATACGATTATAGAAATCAGAAGGAGTCTTATGAGAAATGGTGCGAGGCTAACAAAATAGCTAAGCGCTATATATTGGCTTCGATTTCTATGGAACTGCAGAAAAAACTTCGGAGCATGGAAATAGTCACTGAAATATTGGCTAGTCTCCATCAGATGTTTGGGCAAAATACTGATTCTACCACAGAAGCAGCGTTAAAATGTGTCACTGACACCAAGATGAAAGAGGGTACAAGAGTTCGTGATCATGTCCTCAAAATGATGGACTATTTGAATGAAGTTGAGATTCATAGTGTTGAGATTGATGAGAAAACAAAGATCAACATGGTGATTGAATCTTTACCTAATACATTCAGAGAGTTTAAGGTTAGCTATATCTTAAGCAATAGAGATATGACCTTAGTTCAATTGATGTACGAACTACATGCTATAGAAGAATATTATCATAGCAAAGAACTTCCTAAACAAGAATTCTCTTTATAGCCTAAGTCGAAAGACAAGGATAGACAAAAGAGAATTGACACAAGGGACCTGTCTACTAGAAAAGATAGCAAGTCGAAAGACAAGTACTTCAAGTGTGGACAGAAGGGTCATCGGAAGAAAGATTGTCCTAAGATTATTAAAATCAGATATAGGAAATCTTTAAGCTTCCTAATTAGTTCAGTTTCTATTGATTAATGCAATAGTGAATTTTGAGATAACTAATTTATTTGTAAATTCATTTATTTGGTTTTCAGGAAACCAAAAGATTAAGTGAAGAAAGCTTTAAGCAGCAGTAGAGAAAGATACTAGTTTATATCAGCTGAGAGGACTAGATCAATTTTATGAGACTTTAAGTTTTGATATTTGTCTTTGTATTCCAAACATTAGAGGAATTTAATTTCGGTGGCTTATTTTTAATAAACAGAAGCACACTGTTATTTTTTGATCCTCTATTAATAGCTCAATTTTGTACTTTACAAAGACAATTAATATCATATAAGTCTATTGATCTATTCAAAGTAAGATATAATGATAAAAAGTATATTATTTATCTAAGAAAAGAAATGTTTTTCCAAAACCAATGGTACCTCTAACATTTATGCTTAAATCATATAAACTATAATAAGATTTCATGAGAATGATTAATAATAGCTCCTTCCTGACCTATTAAGGTTGATCATTGATACTCTACAAATCTTATTTAGAATAGTAATATGACAAGGTAGCTCATTTTGAGCTAAAAGAAAGCGTAATATTATATTGCATGGAATTAGTGCATACAAATGTATGCAGACTAATTAGTTTACATGTAAGTAGAGGTAATGAGTATTTTATCAAATTGATAAATATTCATCGCATTTATGTTTGTCCAAATGCGTTATGATTCCGTGGCTTTTGAAATTCAAAAGAGTACATGAATAAGACAAAGAAGCAATTAGACAAGAACATAAAAGAGCATCGATCTAATTGAAGAAAAGAATATCTCTCTAGAGAATTCAAAGTCCATTTGGTTGTAAAATGGGATAAACTCTCATTTATAATTAACATTGTGACGTAATAGTGTCATTATATGGATAAACAAGATTCTTTTGGATAAAATAAGATATATACTTAGTTATTTATCATTTACCTTTTTTATTCTAGATACCAGTATTTAAAACTACATAGACTATTGAACTTAGTTTTATCTATCTATGGATTGAAGCAAGCATCCCAGTCGTGGAACATCAGATTTGATCAAGCGATGAAATCGTTTAGATTCATTTAGAATATTGATGAACCATGTGTGTACAAGAAAATTCAGGGAAAATATGTAGCCTTCCTAATTCTTTATGTAGATGATATTCTCCTTATCGGAAACAATGTAGGAGTATTGACTACTATAAAGAGTTAGTTAGCAAAACAATTTGATATAAAAGATCTGGGAGAAGCTAGTTATATTCTTGGTATTAAGTTGCTACGAGACCGGAAGAATAAAACGATAGCTTTGTCTCAAGTGGTCTATATCAATAAGATATTGGCTAGATTTAGCATGGTAAATTCCAAGATTGGTTTGTTACCATTCAGACATGGAATTTTATCCTCTAAGGTTCAATCACCTAAAATTTCTTAGGAGATAGAGAAAATGAGACGAGTTTCCTATGCGGAAGCTGTGGAAAGTCTCATGTATGTCATGCTTTGCACTAGACCAGACATATGTTTTGCGATTGGGATGGTTAGCAAATATCAATCTAATCCTGGACCTAAACACTGGACTACTGTCAAGCATATAATGAAGTATCTGAAAAGAAGCTAAGGATTATATACTTGTGTATTCTGGTGATGAACTTACTCCAGTGTGTTATACTGATTCTGACTTTACATCAAATAAGGATTCTTAAAAGTCTACTTCTGGCTATGTGTTTACATTAGGAAGTGGAGCTATTAGTTGGAAGAGTGTGAAACAATCCTGCATCACAGACTCCACAACAAAAGCTTAATGTGTGGCTACATCTGAGGCGGCAAAAGAAGCAATATGGCTCCGCAAGTTCCTTCGAGATCTTAAGGTAAGTGGGGGCTTGTAATATTTTACAAGGTGGTCTCCTAGTTAGTTACACATTCCTTCTACTTTTAGGTAAGTGGAGAGATAGTTAAAAGAGGAATTCTATTTTAAATACAAATCCTAATCCTAACATACTAGGGTTTTTCATAAGATATTATAAAAGGGGCATTATTCTCTTAATTGTGAGAGAAGAGAATCCCAAGGATTTTAAGAAAAATAAAGAAGACATCTAAGGTGTGCTAGTTGCAATTGGGGAGTGGTGAAACAGACGCCCACACGTGCAGTGTTGTTCAAACTTAAGTCATAGCTTGGAAGATCGTTTGGAGGCGGATCTACAACTCTCAATTGTTCATTTTCTCTAAACATCAAGGTATGAATTTCTAGATTACTTAATTTTTATATGTTATATGAGATCTGTCCTAAAAGGTTTTATTTAAAAAAATTGAAAAACCTAGTTTTATTCCCTTCACTGTTCTCATTATTGATATTTTTTCTCAATTCTAACAATAATATTATATTTTCAAGGCCAAGACAAGAAAATAATAACAATATCAGTTTTACAACAAAACAACCTTTAGTCTCTGGTTTTTAATAAATTATTCTTCCATAGGAAAAAGCTCAAATCTTTTAGAGAGTATGCTGAATTTTATGGTTTTAATAATAAAAAATTTCATCGCTTAGATCCATCAAAAACTATTGAAAATAACTTTTGTTTTAGACGTCATAAAAGCTATCAAATACTAGTCTGCTTTGATCTTATTGATTTCATAAATTCAAAACAATTTATTATTTTATCCAAAAATCATGGAAATTTTCAAAAATATACTAAACATTCGAAGTTTCATAATTTTTAAAGAAGTCTAGGTATGGTAAAATATTTTCATAATTTATATATTTGTTATGACTAATTCAAATTATTGTTCGAAATCAAATTCTCATTTAGTAGAGAAACTCTATAAGTTTTTTCCTAATCTAATTTGAATTAGTCACTTACTTTCCTTATTTTAATCTAAATTGGTCAACCACCAGTCTCATAATTTAATTTAACTCGAATAATCCAAATGATGTGTAGATTTAACTTAATCAACTCCAACTTGTAAATTAAATGAAACAAATGACTAATTTGAAATCAAATACAAGAATAATTGTTCTCACTTTCCTCCAATATAGGACATTAGTATTTTAAAACATCCATATAATTCAAACACATGGAACCTAAACTTGAAAAGTGTTGAAAACTTTGTTACTGATAATAAAGGACAATGAGAATGCAAATAAGGTGTAGTGACTATCCTTCTCCCTTCACTACTTTGCGGGATTTATTCTTTGAAGTGGGACACCAATCTCGATAAGATCCCTGAGCCTGAGATCGATCTTAACCCTCCCCGGGGAGAAGAAGAGATTCAGGCTCCCATAGATGCCGATGAGGGAAAGGAAAGTCTTCTAAAACTATTTTGAGGTAGATATCCATATATTTGAGTTAATTATCAGTAGGTTATTTTATATTTTCATAATATGAGCCAAATACCTGTCTGCCAAGAAATCATTAAATAAGGCTACAAGTAATGGATTATTATTCAGCGATCAGCTATGTTTTTGCTATGAGCTTAATCAATTATCAAGATTTACTTTGTCATATATATTTTTCATTCATATTACAAAATAACTATTGATTTAGTACTCAGGTCAGCATTGAATCCTTATTTACAAGTAATATGCCCCTAGATAGTTAGCCTAGGTGTTTTTTTTATTTAAAAAATTACCTTCCAAAATTATGGTTATTCCTATAAAAATAAATTATTTAGTTAGATATTTAACGAATATTATCCATTAGCACGACCAAAAAGTTTGATTATTTCCAAATATAAAAGTGCTTAATTGTAATATAACCTGACGGGTTTAGGGTTGAATCACATGGAATTAAAAAATCTGGTTAGTAATTACTAAATGAAAATAATTATAGAATATTCTAAATAAAAAAAGGTGTTAAGGTTTCGGGATCCACTCTTAGTATTCAAATCATAGTCATAATACTCTTTCATATTTATATTTTACACTTTTTACTAGTTTGAAAATTATGTGACTTAGTTTTTAATTAACTACTCTATGAATAAATATGGGGTTTAAGTACATAATGTGCCACAGTCTTATTAGAGTGTTAATGAGGATTAAGCTGCAAAAGCTTCGCAAGATCCGTTGAACATCTAAGGCGGTCTAATGACAAGGGCAAAAACCAAGAAAATTAAGGAAGCATTAAATGAATTAATTAAACACATCTCAAATTCATACCTTGTTCAAGATACTAATCTACTCAAATTGTGTATTCAAGATAGTCATTATTTTTTCAATGTTATTCAAGTTTCTAAATCTGATTTGGAGTGACTTGCATGAAGAACAAACAAGGCCTTATCAAATTAGGAAAAAAAATCAGGCACAATCTTTTGTTTCGTAATCTGTTTTGGAAACAAGATCTTTTATTTCCTATTGAATTTATGATCTTTTATTTCCTTTTTACTTTAGGATCAACTTTAATTTTTTATCTTTTCTTAGGATCATTTATTTCCTTTTCACTTAAATTATGTTTAGTAATAAGGAAAACCTTATTCCATTAGTAAACTTCAACTATATAAACCCATGTACTATTGGGAATATCATATCAGAGTTTATAATAATAGTAAGATTTTTTCTTTCTGGTTCTTTAAAGAACTTTCAGAACTTATCAATATTTTATCTTGTGGCTTTCTTTCTTGACTTATCACTCATAATCTTTTTTTCTTAACTTATAACTCAGCCCTATATTTTTTATACCATTTGTTCTCATCTTTATAGATAAAAGATTAAGCTTTTTATTTTATGGTTGTTTGAATCTGAATTAGAACGATCCTTAGAGTCTCATTTATCTTTGTAAGGTTCACATTAATTAGTATCAGAGCTTAGGTTCTAAATCTGATTTGATATATTCTGAATTTATTTAGATTCTCTAATTCAGCATAATATTGTTTTTTTTTTTCTTGAATCCATAAACCTATATTATTTAATTCTTCTTTTCCTTAACTTTGGCCTAATCCTTCAAGCTATACTCTTTCTCATTCAACACTAAAAGAAAAATTCTGAAATTTGATTTAATTTAAAGAGTACATTGCTATCTAAGTCTTGCCTATTCTAACTTTCTGTAATTCAACCATAAAAACGAAAAAAAAAAGGGTAGGGAGATGGGGGGAGGTAGGGATGGGGTGGGACAATACTAATTGCAATAAGATTCATATTCTTCTTTTTCTTTCTTTGGTTTAGTCTAATTTGTTGAGTTTAGATTGTTGTAAGTGAATTTTGATTTAATTCATTTAATTCAATAAAGAACTAAAAGAGAAAATTAAAGAGTGAAAAAAAGGCAAGAGATTGTGAGCTTATAAGAGGGTGAAAGTCATATTTAAGTAAAAAAACGAGTATGAGTGCTATCAACCTCGTGTAAAAGCACATGAGAGAGTGTTTGATAGACTTGGGGATCATATTCTTTTCCCACTCTAAATAAACTTGGGGATCATATTCTTTTGGGATGATCATGGCAGTTTGATAGACATGCTATTCATGATGGTTATACCAATAAATACTCTTTTGTACTTAATGAAAAACTCATTACTCTTGTACCATTATCCCCAAGTGATCAAGTGAGGTTAAAAATAGAGTGACTTTAAAAAAGAGGGAAGAATTCAAAATAAAGAGGGACTAAAAAAGAAAAGAGAGAAAAAGATAGTGAAAAAGAAAGTATGTTTCAATTAGTGAGGAAAGAAATGAGAGAAAATAAGTAAACTTAAATGCCAAAGAGAGTGATATTAAAAGAACTTTAGTTTTAAAACAGCCTATGATTGTACTTATATATAAAGAGGCTTGTTTAAATACTAACGAACATAATTCTTGTTTGCTTAGTGTTATTGTTTCTCTTTTATGGGAATTCGAAGGTGTATTTTCAAAAGAGATACCAAATGGTTTACTACCAATAAGGGGAATTAAACATCAAATTGACTTTATACTTGGAGCATCAATTCCAAATAGACCAATGTTGTGAAAATTTTATTGAACTCGCAAGCGTACGAATCTATTGAAGTATAGATTAATGGTGACGAGTGTCGATCCCACGAGGAGGTGGATTTTTAATTATGTAGAGTTATTATTATTCTTTATTATTTAATGTGCTTGTTGTAAAATTTCTTAACTTATTTTATCCTAAGATTGAAATTAAAATATTGGGAATCAATTAGGACTTGATCAATGGAATAACGTGCTTGGGTCTTAGGATTCACACTCAACATTTCACCATGGCTTAATATTCCTTTTTTAGTCCAATTAATTTATGAGGGGGTATTTCCACTCCTTATCAACCTCACTCTAATAAATAAGACATCAAGCACTCATTGTGCTAGGAATAATAATCTTATGTTAAATGCGATGTCAAGCACATATTGTGCCAGGTAATAATAATGTTACAGTCCACAAAGTGACAAGACTTTCTACTAGTTAACCTAGATAATTTTTATGTCAACAATGAGTCATGACCAACCACATAAATTAGAGGGAGGCTTTTCTCTAATAAATCTAGTGTAAAGCGCTCACCGTGCCAAATAGTAATAATCTTGCACTAGGGAGCCGGTATACTAGTGTAATATCTAGACAAGATTATTACTATCTATCTACAATAAGTCAAAATAATTTAAATAAATTAGAGAAAGTAAAAATAAACTTACCAAATTAAGCTCATAGATTATGTTGAGGCTTCACCTTTAACCCAAGCTTGAAAATAAATTAGCTACTCATTTTATAACTAGGGGTAAAATGGAAATTTTATTAAAATACATAGAAAATACAAGATGGACAAGGAATTACAGAAAATAGAGCCTAAAAATAGATTCAGGGGTGTCAAATTAGAGGGGGAGCCCCCTATTTATAGATACAACAAGTAAATCATGGCCATCGGATGAAAACAATTCGGACGCCCAGGATTGCGCTACGTGGCACTCTCTGATTGGTTAGAACACGTCACCAGGGCTGTCATTCTGTGTATGTGCATGTACGGTATGCGCGATTTTCCGTCCACTAATATTCTGCCATGTCATCGGTCAATGTAAAAGTCAACAAATATGATCCAGTGCATTGCATGTATTGTAAGCTCATTTTTCAGTTCAATATAATTCTGCCACATCATCCTTCAATGCCACATCATCGATCAACGAAACGTCAGCGGGGCCTACCAAAATCTTAAAATTATAATTTTGCCCTTTATATTTTTCCTAAGGTTTTCAGCTGTTCTGAGTTCAAAAATGCTTTCCGACTTCTTGGTTATTGAGAAATGAATAAAATATGCCTAAAATGCATAAAATATTAAAAATACACATAAACATAGACAATTAAATATCAAGGGACTTAAAATACATAAATTTGGAGATGTTAGTGATACTTGGAGTGTAAAATGATGATTTTACCCTTTATAAATGTACACTCTCTAGGACTCAACAACTAGCCTATAGAAGTAATCTTGAGGAAACAAAAGAACTTCGAAGACAGGTAAGTGAGCTTATGGAGAAGGGTTACGTGCAATGAAGCATGAGTTCTTGTGTGGTTCCACTGTTGCTTATGCCTAAAAAGGATGGATCATGGAGGATGTGTGTTGATTGCCACCCATCAACAATATCACTTTACAATATAGACATCTCATTCCTAGATTAGGTGACATGTTTGATGAATTATATAGTTCTTGTGTTTTTTCCAAAATTGATCTTAAAAGTGGGCATTATCAAATTGGGATGTGAGAAGAGATGAATGGATAACTCCATTTAAAACAAAATATGATTTATATGAGTAGTTAGTTATGCTATTTGGATTAACCAATGCACTTAACACTTTTATGAGATTAATGAATCATGTTTTGTTTACTTTTATTGGTAAATTTGTGGTTGTATACTTTAATGATATTCTGATTTATAGCAAAAACTTAGATGAATATGTTGAACACTCCAAGCTTATTTTATATGTTTTAAGAAAAGAAAATTTATTTACTAACCTCAAAAAGTGTACATTTTGCACAAATAAGCTAGTTTTTTTTTCTTTTTGTTCTTATTAGTGCTAAAAGAATTGAGGTAGATGAAGAAAAAGTAAGGGCAATTCAAAATTGGCCAAGGCCTACAACTATAGGTAACGTTAGAAGTTTTCATGGATTAACTGAGACGACCCGCCCCATATCCAGAGGCGACCTATCTTAAGAAATTGAACTTAAATATTAAAATTATCTTATTAATGAGAATTCTACCGAAATTTCGGCAGAACCTCCCATAAATATATAACATTTCCAAAACCTGCAATTACAACACAAACACTCCCAAATCATTTATCAAGCATCAACTGCATCAACCCAATCTCATCCGATAAAATATCCAATAATACACACGTTTTCATAATTCATATATCACATTCCTAGTATAATTCCAAAATATGATAATTATACATTAACCAAAAGAAAATAATTTTTCTATGTCCTCAAACAACCTCAGTGGCCCAAATGACTCCAACTATGTACAGCTGCTGGGTTAATTGTTGTATCTGTAATCTCCTGGGGGGAAAAAATATAATAAAATAGGAATGAGTATAAAACTCAGTGAGCTCAGTGAGTGGATATTAATTTTTTAAAAAATAAAATAATTACAAAAATAAGTGCATCACTTGTATAATCACGTTTCTCAAATAATTATTTGAATGTAAAATTACTTTCAATTCAATCATAATTTGAACATAAGCAAAGCCGATCATCATCACAATCGAAATATCATCTCAAACTGAAATATCAAACATTAAGTAAATCAAATATCTTTAAACAAATATCCTTAAACAAATATCCTTAAACAAATACCCATGAGATAATCTAGTCTCATCCAGACCTCAACGGACGGCAATAATGTACTATCTGGTACCATCATGCCCGGAGCTACACGGATAGACGAAAGGACGTACCATCTCATGCTCATCGAGCATATCTCATACCCGAATCTCAGCGGACGTGCTATGATGCGCTATCCGCGACATCGTGTCCGGACCATCCGATCTCATATCTCAATATGCATGCATATGCCCCAAAGGCAACGCCCAAACACACGGCCTAAAGCCTCTATGTGTGTTCGGGACGGACCCAAAGGCCTACTATCTCATCTCATCCGGAGGAGCGGGTATTTGCTTAAAACTTAAAATCATGATCGAAATCATTATATATGTATACATTTAAATCATGCTTTAAATCATACTCGAAATCAATATATCTCATGTCCAAGATCCATCATATACTCTTTAAATCATGTTCAAAATTCATATGTAAACACTTTAAATTATTCTCGGAATCAACATATAAATACTTTGAATCATGCTCAAAAGCAATGTATATACATTTTTAAATCATACACAGGATCAATCATATACTCTTAAAATCATGCTCGAAATCCGCATAAAAGCACTTTAAAACATGTTCGGAAATCAATCATCTCTTTGCATTTTAAAATCGATACAGAGTGTAAATAAATAAATATAATTTAACACAATAGTTATACGCAATAAACATTTATTTCGGAAAATCATTTAATGGAAGTACTTTAAATATTCATTTCATAAACAAGCTCTACTATATAAAAATCAAATAATTTTAATATATTCCACTCACAGTAACAATTTCAGACTCGGCTATCACCCAAGTCCGCAGGTAGATTCTCGTCCGCAGATCCACCTAATTTATAGAAACGACACAATTACTTTCCATAATTATAATTCGAACTAATCTCGCAAAAATAACGCCTTAAATAAATGTTCGTCTTGATATTACAACTCTCAATCTTCCCGGCTTGCCGTAATAATCCCGTATTCGTAATTTACTAATATAATCCGAAATTATACTACCCTCAATTTTATAATTTACTAATTTACCCTCAACCTCATAAGATTACCAATTTATCCTCAATTCAGATTACAAAATCACCCTTAAAGCTAGAAATTATGAAATTACCCTCAGCACGTGAAATTACCAAAATGCCCCTACGGTCAACGTTGACCGAAATTGACCCAACGGCGGTGGGGAAGCTCGGACTATACACTTCTCATCGAGGTGAGTCCAGCGGTGCTGGTGGTGTCCTCCCACGCTGCGGCGGCCGGATCGAGCACGTGAAGTCGCGGCTCCTTGGGGTGATCGGACGGCGGCAAAGCAGCCTCCTCGATGCCGGTGACTGGTCGGGAATGGAAGATGGTGAGGTGGGGAAGCTTTTGCAACCGGTGGCGTGGCCAATACTGGTCGAAATCACCAGCGATCGTCGCGCAAACCAGCGGAACTTTCGAGCTTCACCGTGGCGTTCTCGATGTTTACGGCGGCGAGGATGGCGAGGAGCGTTCTCGTCTCGTAAGATTTGATTTGATACCAAGTTCGTCCGGTGGGGTGGTCGGAATAGGGAGTTACGGCCGGGTCAAACTCGCGGGTTCGGGTCGGGTCAAACGGGTCAAACACTCTCCTCTCATGGTTTCTCTCCAAAAATTCACCCGGTTTCCTCCTTTTATAAACACCCAAAAAATATCAACTAGACCCCCTCATGATATATCACATAAACCCCCTCTTAATTTATCACATAAACCCCCTTTCAATTTATCACATAAACCCCCTATTAAATTCATTATTTACATAGATAAATATAACAAATTCATATGTTACATTAACTAATTTTTACAGAAGATTTGTGAAAGATTTTAATAGCATAGCTACACCTTTGACTGAAGTAATTAAAAGGAATATGAGTTTTAAGTGGGGAAAAAAAAACAAGAAAAGACATTTAATTTGATTAAAGAGAAATTAACTAATGTATATTTGCTTGCTTTACCTAACTTTGCTAAAAATTTTGAAATTGAGTGTGATGCTTCAGGAATAGGTATTGGAGTTATTCTAATACAAAGAAGGATGTCCCATTACATATTTTAATGAAAAACTAAGTGGAGCAGCCTAAATTACCTTACATATAACAAAAAAATGTATTCATTAATTAGGGCTTTGGTAAATTGGCATAATTTTCTTTGGCTAAAAGAGTTTGTGTCATACAGATCATAAGTCTTTGAAATATTTAAAAGGTCAACACAATTCAGACAAACACAAGTGAATGGAATTCATTGAAACTTTTCTTTATATGATCAAGTACAAGCAAGATAAGGAAAACAATGAGGTCGTTGCATTGTCTTGAAGGTATGCCTTACTTTCTACCTTAAATGCAAAAATATTAAGTTTTGAATACCTTAAAGACTTGTATGTTAGTGATTCTAATTTTGGCAATGTATTCAATGCATGTGAGAAAGTGGCATTTGGAAAATTCTTTAAGTATAATGGTTTTTTGTTTAGGGAAAATAAGTTATATGTGTCTAAATGTTCATTGCATGACGTGCTTGTTAAAGAAACTCATAGAAGTGGTTTAATGGGGCATTTTGGTACATCTAAGACTTTAGGTGTTTTGCATGAACACTTCTTTTAGCCTCATATGAAACGTAATGTAGAAAGGATTTGTGAGAAATGTGTTACTTGTAGACAAGATAAGTCTAGAGTTAAGCCTCATGGTTTGTATACTCCTTTACCTATATCAAGTGAATCTTAGATTGATATATCTATGGATTTTATATTAGGTTTACCTAGGTCAAAAGAGGGTAGGGATTCTATATTTGAGATCATTGATAGGTTTTCTAAAATGGCACATTTTATTCTATGTCATAAAATTGATGATGTATTACATATTGCTAATTTATTTTTCAAACAGATTGTGAGATTGTATAGCATGCCTAAAAGTATTGTTTCTGATAACGATGCAAAGTTCTTAAGTTTTTTTTTTCTTTTTCAGAAAACTTTGTAGGGTAAGTTAGGAACTAAACTTTTATTTTCTATTACTTGTCATCCACAAACTAATGGACACACTATTAAGATATAATACAAAAGAACTTGAAAACATAAGAATAATGTTTGCTGCATATAGAATTTATATATAATAGTCGTGTGCATTCAGCAACTAAGTTTTCACATTTTAAAATTATGTATGGTTTTAATTCATTAACTCCTTTGGATTTAACCCTTTTACCTATGGATGAGCGAATAAATTTAGATACAAAGAAGAAAGCTGACTTTTTTGGGTACGTCCATAAAAGGACAAGGCAAAACATTGAGAAGAGAACCGAACAATATGCGAACCAAGCTAGCAAGGGGCGTAAGAAAGTTGTATTTGAACTTATACATTAGGTTTGGTTGCATATGAGGAAGGAATAGTTTCCTTTTCAAAGGCATTCAAAACTACTTCCAAAGGGAGATGGGACATTTCAAGTGATTGAAAGGATCAATGACAATAGTTATAAGTTGCATCTTTTAGGTGAGTATAATGTAAGTGCAAGCTTTAATGTTGCTAATTTATCATCTCTTTGATGTAGTTTAAAAATTTAAGGATAAATCCTTTTTAAGAGAGGAGGAATAATGAGGACTAGGTTGCTAAAACTTCACAAGATCCATTGAACATCTATGAAAGTCCAATGACAAGGGCAAGATTCAAAAAAATGAAGAAAGCATTAAATGGATTAATTGAGTACATCTAAAATTCATGCCTTGTTTAAGACACTAATTTACCCGAATTACATATTTAAGATAGTCAATGTTATTTAAGTTTCTAAATCTGGTTTAAAGTGACTAAGATAAAGAACAAACAAGACCTTATCAAACTAGGAAGAGAAATCAAGCACAATCTTTTGTTTCCTAATCTGTTTTGGAAACAAGATCTCTTATTTCCTATTTACTTTTGGGATCTTTTATTTTATTTTATTTTTTTGTATAGGATCTTTTATTTCCTTTTCACTTTAGGTTATATTTAACAATAAGGAAAACCTTAGTACATTAGTAAACTTAAACTATATAAACTCATATACCCTTATTGAGAATTTTATAATAAAGTTTATAATAATCATGAGAGCTTTTCTCTTTAGTTCCTCAAAGAACATTAAGAATTCATTAAGAATTCATCATATTGCTTATACCTAAATCAAAATTGATGTTTTCATAAGGAAGCCATCGAAGGCTTTCCATAAATTAAAATTTGGTAGTAAAAGGATCGAATTTCCTTGGCACACGAAAAAAAAAATCTACGGCTTTCAAAAGACGAGTAAGAGACGGGGAGGGGGAGGCTCTCAAAACTAAATGAGACTAGAAGGAACATGGGAATTAGCACCATTCTTATGAGTGCTTTTTTCTCAGAGAGCGAATAAAGGGACAGCCCTCTTTCTCTATCTTGGCCTCGGTTTACCATGGACCAAGATCGCTAGAAGTGGAGGGAAGCCCTGCCGGTTGCTTTCTTGCAGGCTGGACTGGTTTTGGCTAAAGGGTACAGACTTCTTGGTCTGCTGCTTATCACTCATAATCTTTTTTCTTCTTTCTTGAGTGTGGCATCTACCATATATTTCTTGTACTATTGATTCTTATCTTTATAGATAAAGGGTCAAGTTTTTATTTTATGGTTATTTGAATATAAATTAGAACGATCTTTGAAAAAATGAATCTCATTGAATACAGGGTCTCCTTTATCTTTGTAAAGCTTATATCAAGTACTCTCATTACCATATTGATGTGTCGACATTAGGTCTAAACACTCACATAGATCTTAGGATATCTAGATCTATAAATTAATATCAAATGAAAATAACCAGTAAAAAATTAAAGTTATAAATATGTAATTAAAAATAATAAGCTTAAAACTCGCTTGAGAGAGTAATTAATTCCACAATTTAAATCATTGAACTTCACCTTTTACCTTAACTTAGAAAATTAGTCACTCATATTGAAAACCAAAACATTCATTTTATTTAATAAATTTGCGAAAGTATAATATAAGAAAATTAAAAACAAAAGATGAAAAGCTCACCCCTAAAATCCACCACAAAATTCTATTTCCAAATTTATTAGATCTCTTACCTTTATATAATTAAATTTTGAGTTTATCAAATGTTGGTATTTGCATGATATTTTTTTGAGCTTGCAAATACAACATTTAGATGAATTTTACTAATACAATCCAATGGTCTAAAATTACAAACCATTATGGAATGTTGGATTCAGCATAATCAATGGTTGCAAATAAAGTCAAATTAGGACCCTCCATTCCATCTTTTGTCAAGGTGTTTGAACTAATAGATTAATAAGTGTTAAATTTAGTGCAATAAGGTGTACATTAGCTCAGACACGTGGTACGATCTCAGCCATTCAAAATTAATATTAGATTAAAGGGCTAGCAATTCTTCCGAAAGGTTTATAAAGCTTCAAAATCCAAATTTCACATATGTTTTTTCATACAAATATCATGAATTTAGGGATTTACCTACAAAACACAAAAATAAAATTTAAAATTAAAAGAAATAGACAATTTATAAAATGGGTTAGGGATTTATTAAGGTGATGAAATTGTTAGTGTAACGACCCGCCCCGAACTCTACATGACGAATCTTACTAAATCTCATATCTGAACTTATAAATACCTTTACAAATAAATAAAAATATTAAATCCTTAAATACAATTATCAAACTGCAGCAGAAGAATCTAAAATATTAAAGATCTTGCCAAACCACCTACTATCCTTACATCGCACATGGCTCTTTATTCATCATAAACAAATCATGCTTTTTGATAATTGAATCATAATAAACTATAATGAATACAAAACTCAGTAAATAAACCAATTTTTAATATACCAAAATATATACATACTTATACATAATGCAAATTGATGATATGCTATGATCTTTTAAAAATATCATAAAACAAATCATCAAAATCTCTTTTTGTCATTGTCAAACTTTCACATATTCTTTCAAATATGTTTCTTAAGCTACCGTCATTCAATTATAGTTCAGTAGGACTCTGACTTACCTTTCATAACTTTCTCATAATTTCTCATTCTTTGGGCTTCACGCACCCACGTTATTCGCCCCACTTATCTCATAAACATAATAACCTGATTGTTCTTTACTAATGAATTTAAGCATCCAAAAAAAATTGGAAAGTTACTTTCTTTTTTTGAAATCAATTCGCTAGAATTCACTTTCTCATTTTATAGAGAACATAAATACATTTTCTCTCATGCTGATGAAATATTCATGCATGCGTATGTCCATGTACAAAATCACACTAATCACATAAGAACACGATATATCAATCATCACATAAACACATAGACATAAATATATAAATACATGTTCGTACATATCAAAATAGGATTTTCAAGCATGACAACACATACTATTGTTTATTGTGATTCATTTAGAAATCTAGTTTACTTACCTATTCGCATTGTCGCATGTCATATGCATATCGATACCACTGACCCAAAATTAATAACAACAATCTCCTAAGAAATTATTTAATCATAAATATAAACTCGAATGTCTCAAATTTTTCAATTTAAACGTCTTCTAAATTTAACCTCAATTAATCTCAATGTAAATCATAAAATACAAAAATACCCTTAAATTATCGAAATACCCTCGAAGTTCTAAAATAATAAACTATCTAATTATCTTCCAATTCCAATATTATCTAAACATCCTAAATTTCAAAAATTATAAATCTATCATTAATATTTAGAAATTACCAAAATTTCATTGTCTACTTAAATTATAAAAATACTCTAAATTCATAATTTATCAATTTATCCTCAGTTCATATTATAAAAATATTTAGAATATTAGAATCTACAAAATTACATTCGGTGTGTAAAATTACTAAAAATCTCTATAATCAACTGTAATCTAAATTCAAATAAGGGGCGATTGTGAAGCTCGAGTTAGACATTTCTCATCAAGTTGACTTCAATGGTGCCTACGGTGACCGCCCATGCGCGGCAACAGAATCAAAATCAAGCACAAAAAATTGTAATTACACCCACGACTGATCAACAGCAAATCATCTTCCCTAGTGGCTGTGGATGGTTGGAAATGATAGAGGGTGAAGTGGGGAACAAATCTTAGTTGTTGTTGTCGCGTAAATCCGGTGGAATCAATGGAAAACGCGACAGCAAAACCCATGGCTTTTCAAGCTTCCACCAACAGTGATCTAGGCATTTTCCAGAAACATGGTCAGGGGGAAAACAACCAGCGATTTAAGGGCTTCGATTTGATATCTCGCTCATCCCGTGGGGTAGATAGAAATGGGAGATTCAACTGGATCAACCTGTGAGCATGGGTCGCGTTCCAGTCGGTTCCAAGTGAGGAAGATGGCTGGAAGACATTGGCCAGCCAACAAGCTTTCTATTGGTACCTTCCATGGTCGACCTGGATCGATCCGATTTCATCTCTCTCTCTGCAATTTAAAGAAACTGAACCCTTTTTTTTTTTTTTTTTAATATATACATATATTTACTGGTGCGGGGTGCTGCGAATACCACCATAAAAGGCGGTAAAAACTTAAGTCAACTGTCAACCGGTGGTGCGGTGAAGTGTACTGCCAATTGAATAAACATTAACAGCAATCAATGAGCTTGATTATCGTGGAGGTGCACATAACCACACAACCATTTGATGTTTGCGTTAAGTTATTGGGACCTTTTGGATGGCATTTATGCCATTAATGTTTTGTTTCTATTGATAAATTTAGTACTATTGCGCAGATCACGAAGTGATGATCCCAATGGTTCTGTTTGGGTAATACCGAGCAGACCCCCTCGAGCTTGATCCAGCTACGAGTAGAAGACCTAGTGGCTAGCACGAAGATACCCTTGCCAAGTGTGAGAGCTGGTCGAGGTCAAGTGCTCCAAGACTGATCAGGCCCTAATCTCTCCATCTTGCTCAGTATAAGAGGCCCTTAGCCACTAACCCGGACATGAATGCGTCATGGGAGGCGTCATGGATAGAAGGAGGCCAAAAGCTCGAGCAGAGCAGACCTGAGCATGGCGATCCCTTATCCCGATAGCTTGTCATAACGATCGATGAACTGACAGGCGCCCCACGTCGTAGGACTCCATCGCTGTTACCGATGGTCGGCGCACGCCTCCACAATGTCATCATTTCATACACGCATGCACGACACTATCATTGGGTCACAGGAACCCATACCCGCCTGACATCCCAAATCCTCAGGGCGTGCTGCAGCAACCCCAGCTGTCAAAAAGGCCTAGGCACAATTAATGTGGAAGGCGGCTGTCCAGACAAACAAGGGTGGGAAAACAGGAGGATAAATATCAGCCGAGGGAGGATAAATATCAGCCGAGGGACAAGGTAAGGGGATTCCTTTCTTTTTCTTTTGGACATTCAGGGACTTTCTTCCTCCTTATCATTTTTTCTCTTCTTCAAATCCAAAACATTTTCAACTCCAACCAAACCACCACAAACTCAGACTTTCTCTATCACTTTTCCCCTTCAAACACCCTATCTTCTCCGGTCTCTCAAACCAAGAGGGATACTAAAAGAATCAACCCGATTACTAACTTGTGCGTCGGAAGGTTTTCATCGGAAAAACACCCGGCGATTCCTGACATTTTTCTTTATGAACGCAGACCGAAGGAAATCACACTTCCAGAGGCAGGGGCTAGCAAGAAATCCTGCTCGAGCAATCAGTGAGTAGAAGTTCACAGCGTCACGGAAACGAGCAAAAAACAGCACCAACAGGTTTTAAATTTATTTTGTATGACCATTTATGGCGTGGCCATCGGCAAGGGTACTGCTACCAAAACAGTGTTGCCGATCATGTGACAAAACATTATTAAATTTATTTTTTATATTCAACTTTTAAAATTATGTATTAAGTTTTTTTTTTTAATAAGAGAAAATGACATACACACTTTAAAAATTTGAGGAAATTAGGAATGACAAAATTTAGGTTCGAGTTTAAGTTTGCCCATTCTGTTTCCAAACCCAGATGTTAATTTTACATACCAGATAGAAACCCGAATAATTTAATAACTCCAAGTCCGGTGTAGGTTCAACCTGAAAAAATCTGGGTTTTCGGAGGAATAAACATAGCAATCTTACCCAAAAAAGTAAAAGTAAAAGTAGCATAATGAACCAATGAAACTAGAATCCAACCACTACAGAAAATAAGCAAAACGAAAGAACACAAGCTAAAAAGATTTCAAACATAGATCATCTCCCTCATCACCATCTTCACCCTCACAGTCTCAACACCAACCTCCTGATAATCCTTCTTCAAAGCTGCAAGATCCTTACAGGCTTCAAAGAACTCACCTTCCTTCATGCCCTCACACCATACATCAAATCAAATTTGAGCTCAATGCGAGAAAACACTTCAACAACACTAGTTGAGATCAATATCATGCACAGAGCCCTCCGCACACTTTGCGAGATCACCACTTGGAACAACAATTGGAGGCTGGTAATTGATACCACACTTGAATCTCGTTCGGCACCAATTAACAAATTGAATGGTAGCTGATGATGATAATGATCAGCACAGCCGTGAAAGGTAGTGAAGTGGTGAAATGACTAACGAAATAGGCAATGGTTGGCTGCTGTGTTGAATTGATAAAGAAAAGATGAAAATGATAGACGGCTATATTGAAAAGCTGTAAATTGTAAACTAGAGTTTCCTCTTGCTTCTTTTTATTTTTTTTTATTTGTATTAAAATAATTTTAAAAAATAATATTAGGAATAAGATATCCAGCTTGGGATTATGGATATACAGGTCCACTCAAACTTGGAATTGGACTCGGATACATCTGGGTTCATGATATTGATGCTGGATTCTTAATTTTATTTGTATTCAGTACTGGTTGAACCTAGTTTAGATTATCCGAGTACGTCCAGGTCTAAGTTATTTTACTATTTCTAGAAAAAATAGTCGCCAATACTCCTAAATTTTTAGAAGGGACGCCGAGACTCCCTAATGATAATCTTTTGACCATTATACTCTTTACCTCTATTATCCCTAAAAAATGACTTTTTTGTAACTAAAAATATTATTTAAATGATTTAATTTATGCAATAGACTAATAATATTAAAATATTTTAGTATTTTAATAAATTTAAATGTGTAAATTATTATTTTATTTTATGAAAATATTTTTATATATTGTAGGATTTTAATAATTATTTGCAGTAAATACATTTTACAAGTACAAAAAATCTCACATATTAATAATGTTAAAATTATTATTTTACTTAACTTTCAAAATAAATTAAATTTTAATACATTTATTTTAATATTATGATTCTATTTATTATAAAATTTACTTTAATATAATAAAATATATCTAATAGATTGTAATATATTAAAATATTTTTAACAATTAAAATTTTTTTAAAATATATATATTATTACATTTATTTTAATGTTCTATTTCTATTTATTATAAAACATTAGAATCAATTTTTTTTTTAGATAACAAAGGTAAGGAGTATTATAGTCAAAATAAAATTTTGATGGCCCTTTTTAAAAACTTAGGAATAATAGTAATCATTTCCTCAAAACTTAGGGATGTACGTATCATTCTCCATTTTTTTAATGCTGGTTTTAAAAATGCAATAGGTTTGAATTTTTTTTTTCAATTTAATTTCATCAAATTAAAAATTTTGAAACTTAATTCTGAATACATGGATGGATTCAAGACAAATAAAATAATATCCATGTCTGTATAATATCTAGTTGAAAATTTTTTTAAATGTTTGTGCTCGTAATAAAAAAATATTCCACATAAATATTGCCCAATCCAATTAGATGGATCTCTTGGATATCCAACTGCAATTGCCAGTCTACTGCTCATGAAATCACGGGTATTGTTTTATCATTTAACACATGTAGGTTCATTACTAGTTAAAAATTATTGATAACGACACCACTCATAAAATGCAGCTTCATGCTTTAAATAGACAGTACAAAATTCTCAAAGGACCTACTATCTTATCGGTAATGGAAATTAAACATCCTGATCTTAATAGTTCTATAATTACATCAAAAACAAAAATGAAAAGAAATAAAATCTTATCGGTAATGGAAATTAAACATCCTGATCTTAATAGTTCTATAATTACATCAAAAACAAAAATGAAAAGAAATAAAGGAATAAAAAATTATAAATTGGTCTTGTACACATACGCAAACGAAATCAAAGGCCTAAAAGGGAGAATTAGAAGAGACCAAACAAGACAGAAATGCCAATAATGATGAGCCAAACAATATGAACCAAAAGCAAGGCCTGGGCTGATAAAGAAGCAGTGCCACCATTATTCCCAACTTCACAAAAACCCTTTTTGGCAACTTTGGCTCCTGCACAACGAGCCTCGTCACAGCCACACCAATAAGTAACACCGTCCATCCCGCAAACGGGATCCGTCGTAAAGCATTTGACGGGGCAAGAAACGAGTCTATTTATTGAATCACAATCATCTACTGCTGCATGTGATTCGACGATGGTGGGGAAAGACCGAAAGCTGTGGCTAAATATTGATATAACAAGAAAGAAGATAGACAATGATGATCTTGAAAATGCCAAGACCATCATCATATTGATTTTTTTGGGGTTTTTGTTAAAGGCGAGCTTAAAAAATTAAGCTCGCCTTTCTGGAATAGAATCAAAGGTTAATCCTTATTCAAGAAATAATTAACTCATATATGAAAAAAATATATAAATATATATATATATATATATATATATATATATGCATGCAGTGGTTGCACGCACGGTTTCATGTTTTAGTACTTTTGCTTTCATTGGTAGGTGCATATGTATATACGTACGAGTAAAGGTCAAACGTAACTTTATCTAAAAAAAGAAGACCTTTAGCGGTCCTGCTATACTCCGGCTTTGTTATGAAGAAGTCAAATGTTTTGCTTCGTTCACCATTTACCCACCTCTATTTTTTTTTTCTTTTAGCTTTATTTGTCCATTAATCATCGATATTATAATAACAGAACATTGTAAAACACTGCCAATAATGTATTATTGACAGTGGGTTAAATTTCAATATTTGACAAACCATGTCGCGATACCACAAGTCGTGATACCGCAGCATAGGTATATATATTGTTTGGGTAAATATCAGACAGGCCCCTCGAAGCCCCCCCAGCTCGAGCGAGACACCTCAAGGACAACCTTGCCCGAGCAGTCCTTCTGGTCAAAGCCGCTCAAGGTCGAGGCTCCTTGCACGCTCGAGGTCATCCCTCGGTCAAGGCGGTCAAGGTCGAGGCTCCTTGCCTGCTCGAGGTCATCCTTCGGTCAAGGCCGGTCAAGGTCGAGGCTCCTTGCACGCTCGAGGTCATCCCTCGGTCAAGGCTGGTCAAGGTCGAGGCTCCTTGCACGCTCGAGGTCATCCTCGGTCAAGGCCGGTCAAGGTCGAGAGCCGAGCACATCTCTCCCTGCCGCGAGATCCACGAGCACAGTTGGACAAGACCCGAGCCAGGGGTAACCCGGCCAGTTATCTCGGAATCTCGGCACACCTTTTGATGTCGACAAGGGTCCCACATGGTGGAGAGGTGACACTTGTTGTCGGTGGTCGGCACGTGCCACCAAGGTGTCATCATTCCTCGCGCACTTGCCGACATGGTGATCAGCCACGTGAATCGGGTTAAGGGACGACAGCTCATCCCAGGGAATATTCGCCAAACCTGGTCGTCGGAGGGACCCGGATACCATTAGCGTGGGAGTGGACGGCTGGAGAGGAAAGAGCGGGAAAAGCAGTATAAAAGGAAGCGAAGGAGAGCGGCACAAGGGTTGGCATTTCCATTCATGAAGGGTTGAAAGAATTGAACCCGAAGGAGCGGTTGGAACTTCGACTCGGAAAGGATGCGTAACTTGATACGGGTTCTTCCTTTCAAATTCTCTCATTTGACTTTCTCCAAAACACCATACATATCCAAAAGGGGCGAAATAATACCCTTTCATCTTTCCGGTCTCCTCACTAAGGAGATACCAAAAAGAAACCCGATTCTTGACTTGAGCGTCGGAGGGTTTCGGCGGAAATGCCCGGCGACCCGACTCGGTTTTACGTGAGTGCGGTCAGGAAATCATTGATTCGAAGAAGGCAGTGAGCCAGGACAAAGGAGGCAATCCCGCTCGAGCTTATCGCGGCGGAAGGATCGAGTCTTGTTTGGAGCCATGAGCGAAGGTTCGAGACGTTCCTGCTCGAGTTGTTTGGAGATCTTGTTGGAAGGTTCGAAGCACTTTGTTGAGGCACGCGTGAAAAGCTGCATCAACATTTTTGGCGCCGTCTGTGGGGATCGGCACAAAAGCTCGATTTCCTAGTACATTCAAGACACACAACACAGCGATGAGGAAGCAGTCGAAGAGGAGTAAGTCCGGAAGAATCGGTGACTACGAGAGAAGTGGCCAATGAGGCCCGAGCAGGGAGATCCAGGAAAGGATCGATCGGATGGAAAAGCAGATCGAAACTATGACCTCCACGTTACAAGAATTCGAGGAAGGACGAGAGAAAAGCATGCAGCGATGTCCGAGTCAGTAGAGGAATGCTCGTGTTCGGGAAAATGCGGGAGATGAAGCCCAAGACCTCGGGCACCAAATGTTGCGGTGAGAGAAGAAACAAACATGGAGGAAAGGGGTCTCGTCAACATTTGCAGGAGGCACTGACCTCTCGTGCGGAGGAGTTGGAGGGAGAGTGCAGCGAGGTTGGCACTAAGTTGTGGAAGATCTTGGAGGCAAGAAAGAGTCAAGGCTGGCGAATAATGCTTGGACAATGAATCTCCTCTCTCCTCGGAGATCATGGGTGTCACGATCCCACGTGACTTTCGCTTCCGGATCTGCAATATTCGGGAAAGAGTGACCCGTTAGTACACGTAGGCGGTTCGATGACATGAGCGGGGTGCAAGGTGCATCGGCCAGCAGAGGTGCGGAGCCTTCCGCTCACTCTTGAGGGAAGAGCGAGAGAATGGTACCTGAGACTCCACGGGAAGCATTTTGAGTTTTGAGCAGGATGTGCGGGGAGTTCGCGGAACAATTTGAGTAGCGGTGACCCCGAGGATGACATGATGGGTCATCGGAGGTGAGGCGAGAAGAAGGAGAGACCTTCGGGAGTTTATCAAAAGATACCATAGATCGGTCTTAGATCTTGGTGCGTTCGACCATCCCAAGCTCTAAGGGGATTAAAGAGGGTGTTCGGATGGGGAGACCATGGTATAACCTGCGGAGTCCTTCGATCCGTTCGTATTCGAGACGTGCATGAACAAGTAAAGCTGGACATGGTAATTGAAGAAGAAAAGGTGCATAGGCGAGGAGTGAACAAGTCCTTTGGAGCAAGAAGGAAGGAGAAGGAGTCTGCTCAGGGACCACGAGGCTCCAAGGCGAGCAGGGCCAGGCAGCCTATGCTAACCCGTGTCGGAGAGTTCCCCACGCGGATGGTTCCCAACCACCTCGCGGGTCTCGAGTCGGGATCACGAGAGAATCTAGGCGTCATGATGGCCACATACCCGTAACCAGACCACAGAGTAGACTGAAGTGAGTCGCAGCAGGGGTGATCGTGCATTGCCACCCACCAGAAGCTTCCAGGGGATAGGGCAATACAAGTAGTAGAGCAGAGCCACACTTACGAGACGAGTATCTGAGGTTGAAGGTATCTCTTGAAGAGATACTTGAGTGGGCGAGGCGTGGTGCTAAGCCCTCAGCCGCAGATGACCACGCCGGCTAGCGAGGCGGAGCGAGGCGATTCTGTCGTTTCCATGGAGACCATGGTCACACCGCATCACGGTCTGGTGATTTGAAAAACCGAGTAGAAGATTTAGTTAGAAATCGATACCGGATGAGTTGTAAAAGGAGGGCACTCGGTGGTTGAACAACGGTGAGGAAGGTGACCGAGGCCTATGAAATGAATCTGGAACCACCATCCACGAGAGTAATTTCGGTGGGCCAGCGATGGCGGAAGTTCTAACAGGGCCGGAAAAACTATTGCGAGATATCTGCATTGCCGTGAGAAGTCTACTCGCTTCGCTCCTGCGACCGAGAGGCCGAGGTTCGGCGGTGCCAATCATGTGGACGGATGAAGATGAAGAGGGGTCTTGTACCCCACGAAGATGCCACAGTGGTTAAAGCCAATGTAGCGAATAAGGAAGTTGATCAGAATCTTGGTTGATTCGGGAGCTCGGTAGATATTCTTTTAAATCCACACTCGAGGATTTAGGAATAGCGGCGTGAGCCTCGAGCATCTGAGCACTTCCTTGAAGGGGTTCAGGGGAGGAAAGCTAATACCTCTAGGAATCATCAAGTTGGCGGTAACCATGGGCTCGAAGCCTTTCGAGAAGAACATGATGCTGGATTTCGTGGTGGTAGATGAAACCAGCCCATACCAGGCGATTCTTGGGAGGCCGTTTATGAGGATCAGCCAATGCGTGGTGTCCACCCATTACCTAGCCCTAAAGTATCGAGTAAATGGGGCTATAGGGGTCGTGAAAGGCAGCCAAAGGGTGGCGAGGAGCTGCTATGCTTTGTAGCCGCCAAAGAAACTATCTGATTACCTCGCTGAGACACGAGGCGGAATCGAGGAGCAAGGCAAGAGCCGGTGGAGAGGCTGGAGGAGCTCGAGGTGAGAGCAGATGACCCAGGAAGAAAGTCCGAGATCGGCTCGAGGCCTTAGCGAGCCGTTGAAGGAAAAGTTGGTGGAATGCTGCGAGCACCGCGAGATGTGTTCGCATGGACGCATGATGATATGCGGGATCGACCCGAGTGGGCGTGTCACAGGCTGGCGGTACGGAGAGATGCTAAGCCGGTAAAGCAGAAGAGGAGGTGCGTGAACCAGGAGAGATACGAAGCCATCAATTGCGAGGTTGAAAAGCTGCTGAAGCGGGATTCATCTGGGAGGTGTCTTACCCAGAATGGATCTCGAATGTAGTCTTCGGTGAAGAAAGCAAATGGGAAATGGAGAATGTGTGTTGATTTCTGCAGTTTGAATAAGGCTGCTCGAAAGATAGCTTTCCACTACCAAAGATAGACCAGTTGGTGGACTCTACGGTGAGGCACGGGTTGCTTAGTTTCATGGATGCATTCTCGGGATATAACCAAATTCCATGCACCGATCGGACGAGGAGTGTACGACTTTCATCACCGATCGAGGTTGTATTGCTACTGAGGTCATGCCTTTCGGCCTAAAGAATGCGAGGGCAGCGTGTCGGAGGCTAGTGAATAAGGTTTTCAAGCCATTGATCGGTCGGACTATGGAGGTATATGTAGATGACATGATCACCAAGTCTAGAGGCGGAGGAGCATGTAAAGCATCTAGAGGAGACCTTCGCACTCCTGAGGAATGCTAGAATGAAGTTAAACCCAGAAAAATGTGCTTTTAGAGTGAGTTCGGGAAAATTCCTAGGCTTCATGGTGAGTCACGGGGATCGAGGCCAATCAGGAGAAGATCGAGGCGGTGATAGAAATGAGGTCCCTCGTAACCTCGAGGAGATCTGAGTCGGCCGGCGAGCTGGCGTCCTCAGCGAGGTTCGTATCTCGAGCCACGGATAAATCTGCGAGTCTTCTTCCAGAAATGAAGAAGGGCGGGGAAGGCGAAATGGGCCTCAGAATCGACGAGGCGTTCAGCGGTGAAAGAGTATTGCTTAAAAGCTCAGATTCTTATCAACACCTCGGCGGGAGAGTCTGCTTCTATACTTGGTTGTATCCCGATGGGCAACAAGCTCGATTACGGTAAGGGAGGAATCGGAGTCACGATGCCACTGTTTATTACACGGCGAGGCGTTACTTGAAGCGAAGCTTCGGTATCCAACCATGGAGAAGTGGGCACTAGCCACAGTCACGTGACGACAGGCGAGGCCTTATTTTCAAGCACATTCGGTGGTGGTCGTGACTAACCTGACCCTCGGGCAAACTCTACACAAGCACGAGACCTCCGGAAGGTTGGTTAAATGGTCGGTGGAGTTAAGCGAGTTTGACGCTTAATTACCAACCCCGAGCGACCATAAAAGCACGGTCTTTAGCAGACTTAGTGGTCGAGTGCAGCGAAGGGTAAAGAGGCGGAGGCGAACCCTCGTCAAGCTCCAGGGCTTGACCAAAGCATGGGTAGTCACGATAGATGGATCACTGTGGAAGTCGGGGAGGCGGGAGGCGGGGTGGTGCTCGAAAGTCAGGAGGGTGCGGAGATGCTGTCTGTCTGTGAGATTAGAGTTCGAAGTCACCAGACAATCGGGTCGAGTATGAAGGCTGTAATAGCGGGCTTGAAGCTGGCCTCGGTAGTAAGCGGAGGAAATAAAGCTTGAGCGGACTCACGGTTGGTAACTAATCACCTCGGCGAGAGCTTTCGAGCAAAGGGAGAAGATGGATGCCTACCTTGGAAGGTAAGGCGGTAATGAAGAATTCCAGGTGTCGAGGTGGAGCAGATCCAGGGGAAGAATTTTCAGCGAGACATGATAGCTCGCATGGCGACCACCTCGGACCCCAAGCTTCCAAAGTCTATCCCTCTCGAAGTCAAAACACCTGCTCGAGTATCGAGCGGGGAGGACAGGTGATGAACTAACAACGAGCAACACACGGATGCGGTAGATCATTTCCTACCTCGAGGAAGGGACGAGTGCTAGTCGATAAGAAGCGAGCAAGGAAATTGAGGTGCAAAGCGGCCGAGTACACTCTCATCGATGGGGTCTTATATGAGGCGGAGTACACTCTCCCGCTTGCTGCGGTGTTAAGACCGTGAGGAGGCTGATTACGTCCTCCAGGAGATACACGAGGAGTCTATGGAAATCATTCAGGTTCGAGGTCCTTGGCTTTCGAGGCCTTGAGGCAAGGGTATTTTGGCCCGCGTGCACCAAGATGCTCGGGAGAAGGCGAGGCTGCAAGAGCTGCGGAGCTTTGCTAACCACTGACTCGACCTCAGGAGAACCTTACGGCGATGGATTCGCCATGGCCATTTGCTCGATGGGGAATAGATTTGATTGGGCCATTCTTAGAAAGGAGAGCATCCGCCACCCATACCGTAGTCGCGATTGATTATTTCACCAAATGGGTCGAGTGGGAGCCTTGAGCGACGTCACGGAAGGTAAAACCATCGATTTCATTTGGAAGAATGTGATTTGCGGTATGGGATTCCTCATGCATTAGTCACTAGATAATGGGAGGCGGTTTGATAATGGCAAGTTCGGAGACTTACAGCCGAACACAGGGATAGAGTTGAAGTTTTGCTCTCCCTCACCTGCGAGGCCAATGGGCAAGTAGAGGCGCGAATAAAACTATAAAGCGCCTCTTGAAGACAAGGTTGGGCGAGCAAAGGGGCTTGGGTGGATGAGCTGCACTGGTGTCTTGTGGACCTCTGAGACCACACACAAGCAGCCCATTGGAGAGACCCCAGTTCTCCTTGGCATTTGGGCGCAGGCGGTGGTTCCACTGAGATAGGAATGGGGACACACCGGATAGAGCACTTGACGAGGAGCAAAACAACGAGCGGATGTGTGCGAGGCTGGACTTCTTGGAAGAAAAAGAGAAAGGATAGGCTGCCAAGATCTCGGAATATCAACAAAGAGTGGCTCGTTATTACAATCGAAAGGTACACATTCGCCGATTCAAGTGGGTGATTGGGTATTGAGGAAAGTCAACGGAGCCACGAAAGACCCAAGACAAGGTGTACTTGGACCAAGCGGGAAGGTCCTTATCGAGTCACTCAACTAGCGGGACCCGGAGCATCTGGGCTGGCTCATCCGGATGGGCGAGAGGTCGAGAGGCCATGGAGCAGCGCAACTCACGAGGAAGTATTTTCAATAGGTTTTCTTGTATTGAAATGCTAATGTAAATATTTCATCCCGAGATGGGATATGTAAAAGTACAAATGTATGTAAAAATAAGAATAGCATTTATAATGCAAGTTCAAAATAAAGAATGGAAGAAGAAGAACTCCTCGGCATGAAGTCCCGAGCCTAACTCATTAGGTGGGGACGGTTGCCAAGCTTCGAGTTATTTGAAAACCGAGGCGGGAGTTTTATCGGAAGACCTCGAGTCAATTAAAAGGCTCGGCGGAAGAAGAACTCCTCGGCATGAAGTCCCGAGCCTAACTCATTAGGCGGGACGGTGCCAAGCTTCGGGTTGTTGAAAACCGAGGCGGGAGTTTTATCGAAGACCTCGAGTCGATTAAAAGGCTCGAGCGGAAGAAGAACTCCTCGGCATGAAGTCCCGAGCCTAACTCATTAGGCGGGATGGTGCTAAGCTCGGGTTGTTGAAAACCGAGGCGGGAGTTTTATCGAAGACCTCGAGTCAATTAAAAGGCTCGGCGGAAGAAGAACTCCTCGGCCGAAGTCCCAGCCTAACTCATTAAGCGGGGCGGTGCCAAGCTCGGGTTATTTGAAAACCGAGGCGGGAGTGTCATCGAAGCTCGGGTCGATTAAAGGCTCGAGGAAGAAGAACTCCTCGGCATGAAGTCCCGAGCCTAACTCATTAGGCGGGACGGTGCCAGCTTCGGGTTGTTGAAAACCGAGGCGGGAGTTTTATCGAAGACCTCGAGTCAATTAAAAGGCTCGGCGGAAGAAGAACTCCTCGGCCGGAAGTCCCAAGCCTAACTCATTAGGCGGGACGGTGCCAGCTTCGGGTTATTTGAAAACCGAGGCGGGAGTGTCATCGAAGCTCGGGTCGATTAAAGGCTCGAGGAGAGAAGAGCTCCTATGCATGAAGTCCCAAAGCCTAACTCATTAGGCGGGACGGTGCTAAGCTTCGGGTCATTTGAAGACCGAGGCGGGATTAATATGAGAAGAAGTTCGGGTCGATTATAGGCCGGCCGGAGTTCAAAGGAACCCCTTGTCCAAAAGCCCCTAGGCCTAAGTTCGAGGCGGGACGTTGTCTAGCAAGAGCCAAATGCAGGCTCGAGCAAGTCAAATGAGCTCGCAAAATTGACATAAGGCCTTTTTAGCCTAAGTCAGAGCAAAACTCTACCATACATTCATAAATGAAAATAGGATGTCCAATACTTAGAAAAATTTTTACTCAGCAAGCACATTCAAAGTTAACTCAACGTAGAAGACAAGAATGTGTGTACACTAGCAGTCAATAGAATTGTTCAAAACATATATCTCTTTATTTCATGTGAAAAGATTACATATGTAAAAAAAAAAAAAAAAAAAAAAGAAAAAAGAAAAAAGTGTCCAAGTCATTCAAAGAACAATGAGGGAAGAGCAAGATCGTCAGCTAGGAACATCATCAGCAAGCAGAGGACCACCGCGAGGAGCTTCAGCAGGAGGAAGGTCACCAGCAGGAGCTTCAGCAGGAGGGGCATTGGAAGAAGAGGGAGCCGGCTCTCTGACAACACCCTGGGCCTCGGATGAAGAAGCTTCGGGGTTGCTCATGTACTCGGCTACATACCCTTCAACCTTGGACATGTCGGCTTCAGGGTATGCCTTGCCAAAAGCATACATAAGGCAGTCATAGCTGGAGTCTGCCCCAGTGTTGTACTCAGTGGCAAGCTGGACCTTCAGAGTGTCAATTTGCTCCTGAAGACGAGCAGCTTCTCCTTCCATGAGCTGCTCGTAACAAGACTTCTGAGTATCCAGGTCTTTCCGAGCGTGCTTCAGCTCGTTCTTGATCTCAGTCAACTCCTTTTCAAGCCCAGAGACCTTCGAGTCGGCCACTGCTGTCTTCTCTGCAAAATTTATATTTTCGTCCAGCAGCTTCTGATTCTCCTCCTTCTGCTCATTCAAAGCCTGCTCCAAGCTCTGAACCTTTGCTCGGAGTTCTTCCTGGGAACTCAGAGTAATCTCATTGAGCCTGGTCGCAGATACCAATGCTCGAGAGGAGAGCCGCTGGAAGATACTGCACAGCGCTTGAGGAGAACAGGACTCTATCTCATCCAGAAACCTGTCGGTCAGCTCTTCATTAAAAGCCCTCTGGTAAGGCTCGGAACGGCCGGGCTGACTCTGCTCCTGCACACTGCTGGTTTGGGGACGAGCTGGGTCAACAGTCCTCTGTCTCCTACGAGGAGGACCCTGCTCTGCACGCTCGACCTGCCGAGCCGAAGAAGGAGCAGAAGCTCGAGCTGATGGAGGTGGAGCACCTGATTCGGCTCGTGGTCTTTTTGATGTACTCGCGGCTTCAGTTGTCCCCACGCGTCTGTGCAACATCTCCCGCATCCTGCCAGTCATTTCTTCACTTGGAACTAAATTGGATTCTAAAAAGCTCCGGGGTGTCAACAGCTCCTTGCACGAGCTCGCGTTTGCAAGAGCGACTGCACTACGTGTTTGAAGTCGAGTATTAATTGAATAAAGCACCCGCGAGACCGCAAAAACAACCGGAGCAAGACAATGAAAACAGACGCAGTAGAGAAACTAAAAGTAAAATTCACAAGGCGGATAAATGACCGGAATGCGAAATGCCGCGGATCGGAGGGACTCCTCGCCACGGCAGTGCAGTGCCCCCACTCTCCCCCAACGAAGAAGAATTTGCTCTTCCAGTTGCCACCAGAGGTAGGGAGATCAGTGATGGGCTTCTTACCCTTCAGGCTGGAGGTAAGGTAATACCAACCAGCATCCTTTGGGCTACACTTAAGCTGGTAGAGGTGTCTGATTTCCCCTACCAAGGGCTCATCCAGGTCGCAGCGTTTCCACAAAACGAAGAGTCCGGAAAGGACCCTCCACCCATTCGGGTTCAGTTGCCCAGGGGCCAGACGAAACCCAGACAAAACCCGGCCAAAATAAGGCTGGAGAGGCAGCCTAACCCCCCATCTGAAGCACTCCAAATAGAAGGTTGTAAACCCATGGGGGGGACGGCTGGGGATTTCACCCCTACCTGGCAACCTCAGAATTATATTATCGGGAATGTGGTAAGTGTCCCTAAGTCTGTTCAACTCCGATTGAGTGGTTTCACATACTAAGTAATCAATGGGGTATTCCCCACGCTCGGACCTCTGGCTGGCCCTTACCTCCGATGCGTGCTGGGTCTCGGTAGCGGGTAATCCCTCTCGGGACTAGAATCCCTCACGGGATTATACTCGGAGGTCGTGCCTCACTAGAAGAGGAAGAGTCCTCCGGTGACATCCTACGGGGTTCTTTGGGGATCGACATTTTAAAAGGGTATGGACTAACAAGATGCGAGAGGAAGAAGCAGTGGTGAAATGGAAAATTGAGTGGTACACGAACACAAAGGGAAGTGTGGGTGGTCGGAGCCGCCTGTGAGAAAGAAGAAGACCGGTAAGCAAGGGAGAGCGGATGAATTTTGAATTCGAATGAGAAGTAAGCAAATAGAGGGAACAGTGAAGAAGTTGGGGATTTTTAAAGAGGAAGACGCGTCCTTTCGAATTTCAAATACTGCGGTACGGATCAACCCACGTGTCCCGTATTAAATAAGAAATGATTCGAGTGGCAGACAGCTGGGAAGCATGGGGAAGAGTAAAAGGCCGCGAGTTCGGCCCATCATTACTGAGTTTCCAATCTTGTCTCGCTTCACTCAAAAGACTAGAAACTCGGGGACTGGTGTTTGGGTAAATATCAGACAGGCCCTCGAACCCCCAACTCGAGCGAGACACCTCGAGGACAACCTTGCCGGCGGTCCTTACGGTCAAAGTCGGTCAAGGTCGAGGCTCCTTGCCGCTCGAGGTCATCACTCGGTCAAGGCTGGTCGAGGTCGAGAGCTCCTTGCTCGCTCGAGGTCATCCTTCGGTCAAGGCGGTCAGGTCGAGGCTCCTTGCACGCTCGAGGTCATCCTCGGGTCAAAGCCGGTCAAGGTCGAGGCTCCTTGCCGCTCGAGGTCATCCCTCGGTCAAAGGCGGTCAAGGTCGAGGCCAGAGCACATCTCTCCCGCTCGCGAGATCCACGAGCACAGCTGGACAAGACCCAGGCCAGGGTAACCCGGCCAGTTATCTCGGAATCCGGCACACCTTTTGATGTCGACAAGGGTCCCACATGGTGGAGAGGTGACACTGTTGTCGGCGGTCGGCACGTGCCACCAAGGTGTCATCATTCCCTGCGCACTTGCCCGACATGGTGATCTAGCCACGTGAATCGGGTTAAGGGGACGACAGCTCATCCCGAGGAATATTCCGCCAAACACTGGTCGTCGGAGGGACCCGGATACCATTAGCGTGGGAGTGGACGACTGGAGAGGAAAAGAGCGGGAAAAGCAGTATAAAAGGAAGCGAAGGAGAGCGGCACAAGGGTTGGCATTTCTCATTCACAAAGGGTTGAAAGAATTGAACCCAAAAGAGCGGTTGGAACTTCGACTCGAGAAAGGATCGTAGCAATCTGATCAGGTTCTTCCTTTTCAAATTTCTCTCATTTGACTTTCTCCAAAAACACCATACATATCCAAAATGGGAGCGAAATAATACCCTTTCATCTTTCCGGTCTCCCTCACTAAGGAGATACCAAAAGAGAAACCCGATTCTCGACTTGAGCGTCGGAGGGTTTTCGTCGGAAACACCCAGCGACCCACGACCGGTTTTACGTGAGTGCGGTCAGGAAATCATTGATTCGAAGAAGGCAGTGAACCGGACAAAGCGAGGCAATCCCGCTCGAGCTTATCGCGAGCGGAAGGATCGAGTCTTGTTTGGAACCGCGAGCAGAAGGTTCAGACGTTCCTGCTCGAGCTGTTTGGAGGTACTGTTGGAAGGTTCGAAGCACTGTTGAGGCACGCGTGAAAAACTGCATCAACATATATCAATTTCTATTCAATGCGGTGCACCACAAGAATATTTTTTTCTTTTATATTTTTAGATTTCAATGAGATTCTAACACCTAATACAGTTAAAATATTCTTGCGCTGTAAGTGTTTTCTTATAATTTTCTTTTTCAGCCACCACTAAACGTATTTTGGCAGCCTCCTAAATTTGAAAAAAAAAAATGTACTTGGACTTGGGGGTACTTTTTACTTGCCTTTCGGTATTGTTATTTTAAAAAAATAAAATTCTCATTTATTTCTGAGAAAAGATTTTAAGGATGATACGATAGTTGATGAGGAAAGTCCTCCAAACCTTTCCATGAAAATTGGAATGCACTATCATAGAAGAAAACGAATCTAAGACCCCTTGAGCATGAGCAAGCGTACTAGAATCTGGAAAAAAAAAAAAAAAACATATCCCACACTCCACATGCACTTACACCTTCATTCTAAATAAATTAATCATAGGAGGAAGAACATCAGATAAAGCCTGCCAAAGAAAGATTCTACCAGTTGTCGGAACTTTAAGATCCCAAATGACATGTCATGGATAAGAGTCTACACGGCCATCTGAAGAACAATCATCAGTAGAATTCCGAAGCTGTACTACTAAATGATAACCCAATTTAAAAGAGTAATACACTTGCTTATCAAAATACTAGATAATGGAGTCAGGTGAAACACGAAAAGGCAGCTTAATCTTGAGTATCTGCTGTACATATGTTCCAAAAAATATTCTTATAACAATGCAACATTCCAAGAGGTCGCATCCATAATAAAAAACAGTCAATAGTTACATTAGTATCCAACAAGATCGCCGACACAGGTTGAAAAATAAAAGGTTGTGGTATCCAGTTGCTGTGATAAACACTGATTGTATCTCCAGAGCCCAAACGCCGTCTAATACCCATCCAAAGAAGCTCTCTAGCCCAAAGAATGTTGCACCAAAGATAAGAAGGATTACCACCTACATTAGTCTCAAGGAAATTACAACGGCGAAAATAATGAGCCCTTAACACACTTGACACAAGCAGATTATCATACAATAACAGTTTCCACTCTAGCTTAGCCAAGACGGAATGATTAAAGCAAGAAAGATCAAGAAAACCTAGTTCACCTCATTTCTGAGACTTACGTAATGTTGTTTTTTATTTATCTTTAGTTTGAATGATTTTGAATGTCACTGAAGTCCGAATATGTAATGAATGATATGTTTTTTTTTTTTTTTTTCTTTTAACGTCTGATTGGAAATGGTAAAGTGTTTATTTTTCTAAATGAAGAACATCTAAAACTTCAATAATTTACATTTCTACCTTTGTAAAAGTTATATATACTTGTTATTTATTTTATAAGTTAGTGCTAAGTATAAAATTTTTTATTTGTTGCCAAATAGATCATTTTCATGATATCAATCCAATAATTTTTTTAAAATAAAGTATATAAATTTAAAGAAATTACATTATTCTTATCTAAATTTAAAAATTTCTTCTTTATAAATGACGTTTATTTTTTTATTTCTTATTTTCTTTGATTTATAATCAAAACCAAAATGCAATTTATGTTCCTTCACTATTAGAAAAAAGGATTTAGCAACGTATTATATATGTAGTTAAACATGTTTGACAATGTTCGGACGCACACTGCTAATGTTGATGTTGTCTTATACTAAATATTTTCAGCAACATCCCTGTGCATTATTAATTTTTTTTCCTTCTTGTTAAAATATATTTAACCACATTCAATAAATGTTTGCTTATTTTCAACAACATGCAGGTGAAATTAGCGAATAACATTTTGCTTTAAGAAAAAAAAAAAGAAATACAAGCACACACTCACACACATTTTTATTACAAGTTCTATACGTTTGTTAATATAAAAATTAATAAAACCAAATATATTGATATAAAAGATTCCATTAACATCCTCTTGTAATTGTCAATACAATATTCTTAACAAATTTAAAATGTACATGAATTTAATAACACAAAATAGTAATTTTTATATTAATCTCTTCTTTTCTCAATGGTAATTGATCATAATATTAGCAAAAATTCTAACCAAGTCCAGTTCTTCAATCTCTCCACGATGGCATTAGCAATAAACCTCAAAATCTCCCAAAGTCAACTCTTGTGCAAGCAACACCAAAATTTATTAAAAATAGAAAATAATTTAGCACAAACAACTAATAGAAGGATAAAATCAGCAATGGATATCATATAGATGATTAAGAATCTATAGAGGTTAAGAATAGCTCCAACAACATAATCACTTGGATAACACATTCCATTTTTTTTTAATGGAATTAAAGTTTATAAAGTCAAGTTAAAGTCATCTTAAAATTACCTTCACTAAAGACACGTAGGGAAGTATCTTCCTTTTAGGACATGTCAGTTTTTATAGAAGGTTTATAAAAGACTTTAGTGTCATATCTAGACGACTTTGTAACCTCTTGATAAAAGACATACCATTTGAGTATATTGAAGATTGTTATAAATCCTAAAAAGTCCTCAATCTTTTGATATCAACCCCTATAATGCAATCCTTTGATTGGTTTTTACTTTTTGAACTAATGTGTGATCTAAGTAGTTATGCTGTTGGAGCTAATTTTGGACAAAAAAAGGAAGGTAAGCTCTTTGTTATCTATTATACAAGTAAAACTTTGAATAATGCCCGATGAATTACACTAAAACTTAAAAAAAAAAAAAAAAAGCTATTTGCATTGGATAAATTTTGATCGTATTTAATTGGATCATCTACTGTTATTTATTCTGATCATGCTATTACTAGATATTTAATGTCTAAAGAGGATGTTAAGTCAAGATTAAGTGTATGTTTAGGAGTGAGGTGATGTAGCTTTAAAGTTGCAGCTGTTATGGAATAAAAGCTATAGTTATGGAGTAAAAGCTGATGGTGTTTGGTAAAGGTACTGTAGCTTTTAAACTGCAGAAATTGATGGTGTTTGGTAAATGTGCTGTAGCTTTTAAACAGTAGCAGTTGATGATGTTTTGTAAATTTAATAGCTGTAGTGTGGATAAATATTTACAATAATTAATTTTAAATAATATTATTTTTAATTGTTAACCAATCAAATTATTTTTCATACTTTGAATTATTATATTAACATACAATTATGTTTATTACTTAGAAAAATTAAATTAATATTTAATTAATAATATATTTTTTTGCACAAATTGGAATAAATAATTTTTTAAACAAAATAATTTAAAAATAAAAATATATAGATTATAATATTTGCACATTGATTGAAGAAAGAAATTATATCAAATATTTCTAATAAAGAACAACAAAACATAATAAAATTAAAATGTAATTAATTACAAAATTCTTATAAAAATTTCCATTGTCATTCTTCCATTAAACTTGCAGCAATGTTATCTCTCAAGATTATTATATCTTGAGTTGTGTTATCAACTTAATCATAACTTTCAATATGAGATGTAATATTGTTTGTAGGTTCACTAATATCATGACTTGGCCCATTCATTAATATCATGACTTGGCCCATTCATTGTTTCATCAAAATGATCATGATTTTGTGAATATCTTCTGATGTAATTTTGTAAGGTCATGGTAGCAATGACTAACTTCACCTGCTTCTTGAATGAATATCTTGGCATATTTCGTAAAATATTCTTCCATACCCCAAAAGTACGCTCAACAACACTTCTTAAGGAAGAGTGCTTGTAGTTGAACAATTCTTTATGACCCATTGGTTGGCTACCTCGGTGAAATTCAGGAAGGTGATATCTTTCACCTTTATATGATCTCAAGTACCCACTTAACTCCAGATATTCGGCATCTACTAAATAGTATTTTCCTAAAAAATAATATATATATATAAATACATAACACAATAATCAAATCAATTAAATAAGTATATAAAAAAATTAGAAATACAAACTTGGAGGAGGATTTGGCAAATTGAATGTAGGATTCATAATAGTTATTTAAAATACCCTTGCATCATGGGCACTGCCTTCCCAACTAGCCATTGTAAATATGAACTGCATATCAAAGCTACATACAGCCATTACATTCTGAGTTGGTGTCCCTTTTCTACTAATAAATGGGATCTGATCCTCCGGAGATATTGAGGTAGGTATATGAACACCATCTATAGCACCAATACAATCCTGAAAGTATCACAAGAACATATACGTCAATCATTTTATGAAGTGGTTCGGTTTGTAAATGAAAAATAATAAATTAAATTAATTTTGTCAATTACCTTAAAGTGAGACATATATCTTGAATCTTCAGATATCTCTTTGGGAGTGGTAGTAAAGTCAGGATCCAATGGTTTTATCAAATCTACGGACATATAACACACACTATCTAATACTTTGTCAAAATATCTGCTTACAGTCTCACCAAAATGTTGGAATCGCTACATTGCTAATCAATTTCCTACACTTTGTCCTAGTATATACAAAAACATTCCTAACATCTCAGTAGCACATGTTCTTCTTGAACTCTTTAACCCATAATTTTCTTCTAAGTTGGTGCATAATCTTAAAAATACATCACTATTCATTTGAAACATGTTAAAGCACCTACTTACATTTCCATCAAGTATTTCTATCAACCATTTATGCCCTGTTTGAGTAGAATTCATACAAGGCTCCCTATGAATAAATGTTAAATAATAATGATGCATCAAAACAGCTGTTACACAAACAAGCTGGTCAAACATCTCTTCATTATTATCCATATTTTCCGATCGTATCTAAATCCATATTTAACATCTTAGTAGCACATGTTCTCCTTGAACTCTTTAACCCATAATTTTCTTCTAAGTCAGTGCATAATCTTAAAAATACATCACTATTCATTTGAAACATGTTAAAGCACCTACTTACATTTCCATCAAGTATTTCTATCAACAATTTATGCCCTGTTTAAGTAGAATTCATACAAGGCTCCTTATGAATAAATGTTAAGTAATAATGATGCATCAAAACAGCTGTTACACAAACAAGCTGGTCAAACACCTCTTCATCATTATCTATAGTTTCAGATCGTATCTAAAACTAATTATCTAAAATTATAATGAGATAATTCAGACTGTCACATAAATAAGATAGTCAAATTCAAACTCCTTCACTCTCAAAGTAGATTAATGATTGGCAATAATCTTTTGAGTTTCATTCTGCATTGTTCACAAAAAAAAAAAGGAATAATAAAATAGTTGCACAAGTAATGATTCAAGAAATTACCTAAAGGAACATGAACAAGCATTATTTCATTGAAATATAACCATGAGAACAGAGGACACTACTTGAAACCATTTAAAAACAGATAAAATGAGTGACTCTGTAACAATAGTAGATAGTATTTCAATCTTTAAAGCTCTAGTATGATATGAGTATGAAGAAGATACAAAAAGGTTTTTATAATGTGGCACAAAGAGATGAGGCAGTGCTTTAGCAAATACTTGAATGTTACAAAGAAAAAAAAAGGATCAAAAGTTGCCAAATATATACTAAAAATATGACAAATACTCAACAGATCAAATTAATTTAGAGATGGATAATAGAAAATGGGTTGCCAAATGTACAAGAATCACATATTTTATTAGTTTCAAGTGAACTTTCAAAGGACGTTTCTAAAATTTTGACACAGTAGCATAATAGAAAGCAGAACTAAGCACTTAAAAGTCAAAACCATATCAAAATACTATAGGCTGATAGACATTTATAGCATTTGTGTATCTAGCTTAGAAAGAGTTCCACTTTACTTGTTTTTTTTTTTAAGTACTACAATTATTAGAGTACAAGAAATCCTTAAGTATGGCAACTGGTGTTAACTTATTTCTAACAATCACAATTTAGAAGAGCAGCTGCAATATAATATTATCTGTACAACGAGTCCACTCACTCTAAATTGAATGAAATTTGCACACATTAATCAATAGCAGCAATTCATATATATTATAAATATAATATAGAGTGTAATTAGTGACAAAATAAGAAGTTAACATATTCAATTAAATCATAAACATAATCTATAAAGTATTATTTCATAATCCAAATACATTACATTTTCACTTTGTATTTTTCTCATAATCAAGCCATTTCAATTTGACATTTGGATCTTCAATCTCATTAAATAAATCTCTTTTCACTTTGTCCATAAACAACTGACTAGCAAATAAGCACAGTTCGCTCCCAACCTCAACATTTGGTAAAAAAGCAACCACCTCCAATGCTTTATAAATCTCTTTCCTACTTGTATCATTTTGAGAGTTTGAAGTTGTTGTATTCCTTTTCTCTACTGCGTCAATAAGACGATCAAGCTGCCTTGACAATTTTGCAGCACCTCCTACTTTGTTCTCTTTTGCAGCCACTCTTTTACCTTTGCTTCCCTTACTCTCATAAGATACAACACACTCATCAGAGTCTGCAGTATCTTAACACGAAGAGATTCAGATGCCTCATTACTCTCTAGAGGAAAACTAGATGAAGGAACCTAAACATGTTCACCCGTAGCTACTATGTTCATGAACATTAAATTTAGTTTTTTCTCTAACTTTGGATCAATATTATTTTTTTCGAAATCTACTGAATTACAAATTTTCCTTTATTTTCTTTTCCCACCATTCCTTAGTTGCATCAATTGTCCTCAACTTATGATTCCACCTTAAACCGGTTTCCTTTCCAATCAAATTCTTCTACAATTTCCAATCAGTTATAAGAGAATCCCATTTGTTTTTCATTTGAGTTCTATTGTGATCTAATCCAATTTCTTTAGTAAACTCCTTAATCAAATTTTCATATCCTTCAGAAGTCAAATGAGTCCCAGGACGATGTCCAGCATCCACCTCTTTAATGCATAAGTCACAAAATACATCTAAAATTTAGGGGTTCCAGGTAACTTGACTAGTTGAGCTACTGGACATAATTTCACACACTGAAACCTAAAATAAAGAACAATATTTCTTTGTCAAACAACAATATAAGTAACAAATTAATTAAGAGCTATACCCATTTTTTTTTTAATAAAAACTGAATCAACATGAATTCTTTTGGGGTTGAGGGAGTTCAAAAACATAGCATGATGAATATAGGATTATCAAGCATTCTTTTGCTGATACCATTTACAAATATTTATTATGCTAACTATCGAAAAGTTTGAGAACAAATAAGTTATTACCTTTTGTAATGGCCTTTTTGGTAGTAAAGGTAGCAACAATATCAACCTTTGCACAAAACGATAGCCAATAAGTTAGCAATTTTTCAGCAAATTAACAGATGAATCTATTGATTTTTAATTTTTAAGAAAAATGGAAGAAGAATGCAAACTCACTGGAATAAAATTGGAGTTTCGTTTCAAATTTAAGATCGGATTCGGTCAATGATTCTGCTCTGCATCAAATTATTTTGAGCAAAAAAAAATGTAAGCCAAAAAAAAAATTATGTCTAGCAACAGATGAACATAATTTGTATATTAATTATCCTACAGAACAAAAAATAAAAAATAAAAAAAAAAGTGCAATCGATTCTTACTTTGTGCTAGCTAGTGTTGAAATTAGTTGTTGTTTCTACTAGCGTCAAAATCACATCGATGAGAACTGCTTGCGTGGAAATCATGTCGATAAGAACTTTTGGTGTCAGAATCACGCTGTTGAGAGCTTTTGGCGTCGGATTCGCATCGATAAAAACAAAGAAATGGGCTTTTAAGGTTTGGTTTAGGAAAAAATTGATTTGAAATTAAGTTAAAAAATTGGTATAAAATAAGGCTAATTTAGTAATTTCATGTACAGCTGGAAGTGTAAAAGCTGTGAAGCTGTTAATGCCTAGCTATAAAAGTATAACCAAACACCTTTATCAGCTGGGATTTGGCAGTCCAGCTACCACACAGCACTCCCAAGCGTAGCCTAATATGATAGATTTTGTTATTTCAAGAATTCAACCTGATAATTAAGGACAAAAAGGGTGCTAAAAATATTATTGCAAATCACATGTCAAAACTTAATCATGTGGTGGCCACTTTTATTCAAAGAAAATAGCTAAAAAAAATATTATAGTGTAGATTTTATTGGCCTACATTATTTAAAGATTAGCATGGATTTTGTAAAATGTGTTAGAATTGTCAATTGTTAGGGTTTATTTCAAAGCGAAACATGATGCCTTTAAATCTCATCATTGTTATTGAAATATTATATTGTTTGAGAATTGATTTTATGGGTCCTTTTCAATCATCATTTAGATTTGTGCATATATATATATATATATATATATATATATTGGTTGTTGATGATTATGTTTCAAAATGGATCGAAGCGATCCCTTATAAGCATAATGATAAAAAAAAAAAAACCACATCCGCATTTTAAAAGAAAATCTCTTGAGCAAATTTGGAATCCCTCGAGTCATTATTAGTGATGAAGGTAAGCATTTTTATAACAAGCCATTTAAGTCCTTAATGAAGAAATGTAATAAAATCCCTTATCACTTTAAATAAGTAGTTAAGTTAAATTAGCAAATAAAGAGATAAAACAAATCATGAAAAAGACGGTTAACCTAAAACACAAATATTAGTTTCTTTGACTGATTGATGTGCTTTAGGCTTACCATGCTATATTCAAGACATCTTTAGGAATGTCACCCTATCGGCTGCTTTATGGTAAACCTTTTCACTTACTAGTTGTACTTGAGCATAAATTATTTTGGGCTATTAAAGTTTTTAATTCAAATTTTGATGATGTTGGTAATATATGTAAGTTACAATTGAATGAACTTGAAAAATTAAGGAATGATGCATATGAAAATTCAAGAATTATTAAAGCAAGTGCCAAAGCTATTCATGATAAAAGAATTTTTTGAAAAATATTCAAAATTGGTCAAAAAGTTTTTCTTTATAATTCTAGTTTTTATTTGTTTCCAAGGAATTTAAAGTAAAGTATATTATCCCATTTGTTGTAAAAAGCATATATCCAATTGGTGTCGTAGAAATTGAAAATCTAAAGAATGATGTCATATTGAAAGCTAATGATCAAAGATTAAACTATATTTGGAATACCAATCACGTGAAGAAGATACTGAAATCAATTTAAGTGATCCACCAAATCTTGATTAAGTCTTTAATGGGTGACTCAATTTTTTTTACTTTACTACTATTTTACCATTTTATTATTTAATTATTTATTTTTATGTCTCCAATGATGCGCGTCATATATCTTATGAGAATCATAATATTTTTTACTTAAATATGTTTGTTTGAAAATTTTTATTTTTATTTTCAATATATGTCATAAGTACCTCAATGAGAAAAATCTTCTTTAAGCATCTTAGAAACCTTTTACGTGTGAAGTTTCATTTAAGAGACTTGATACAAACAATCAACATTAGTATCCAATGTTGAGGATCTAGAATGATCACTCAATAAAATCGAATGTGGTACATATGGTATTCAGTTGAAACTTAAGGTTAATTCATTAAAAAAAGCTAAGGTAAGTTCCATTTTTTTCACATTATATGTTTTCTTTTTGTTATTTTGTTTCCTTTCATGTTTTATTTGATTTTGCAAAACTGATGGTTTCTTTGTGTGTTTTGATTCACTTCCCAATATAAATGGCAGATAATAGTACTCTGTGACTTCTTAAGTCGGTATCTTCGATTTTCCACAATAACTAAAACCTAAAAACTAAACATAGAAGAAATAAAATATAAATTGCATAAGCATTTTCTTTCTCTCCCTTATAATCCATCAAGAAAATTTAAAAAGCTCATTGTAAATGACTATATTTGTTAATGATCAATGACATTCCTTCTTAAATTCAATGGTTAATTAAAGCAAAGGTTAAATTGGCAAGTGAGTTTTTTATCCATTTATTTCTAACATGTCTGGTTTTGGTAAAAATACATTTGCTAAAAAAAAGGAGAGCAAACTGACTGGGCTCTCAATGTCATAAATGTGCAAGACTTTATTGCAACACACATTGTAAAACTTTAGGAATGGTTTCTAAAAATTATGGAGATAAAATTAAATTTATTAAGGATAGCTTGAGTAAAAAAATCGTTAGATGATATCTTGCGATCTCTTAAGATACATCCAATTAGATATGTGCAACATGATATTCGGAAACTATTCAAACAAGAAAATGTATAGTTTAGCCTTAGGAATCTTACTCTAAAATGTCTTGTTTGCCAATTTATAAGAAAATTGGATAAGAAGCCTATTCTCGACCTATAAAGGGCGTTCAAGCCTTTACTATATTGTAAAACCAGAGGAAGAGGTGAGTCACAGTCACAACTACCAATAAATATTCTTTTATTTTAATAATCTTTCATTTTGTGCATTACTGTTTTTAATGATATGATTTTATGTCTAACTACTGTTTTCTTTCGAATTATTAGCCAAAGCTTCAGGCGTCATTTGACAAATACACTACCCCATTTGCAACTATGTATTGTCTATAATAAAATTCTTTAAATACGTGCTTTTTTTTAAACCTTTACAAATTAGTTTTTAAGATTGTTCCAATGGCAGCAACTTCGAGTAGACAATTTAAGAATGTTTGTGTTGTTTTTGGATTTCACTATAGAAAGAATAAAGAGTTCGTTCAGGCAGCTAGAGATCTTAGTAATGTTATAACAAAGAGAAAACTCTACTTGGTATATGGAATAAGTAATCGATGGTTACCCAAGCTTGTCTTAGAAGCGATTTTCACTGGAAGAAACCAAGTACTAGTAACCATTCCAAATAGAGGTGGGTAATTTTGAATTCGGTTCAGATTTGGATGAATTCAATCAGATTTTGAATAATTTTGATTGGAAAAAAAATCATCTAATCCTAATATGGTCTGAATAATTCGGATCGAATTCGGATCAAATGAATATTTCAAATTAATTTAGATTCAGATCGGTTTGGTTGAACACGGATTTCGAAAAATAAAATTTCCTATTTCAGAAAACACACATGAATAATTTCTTATTTCAAAATAATCTCAAAAAATACACATAAATTTTTCTCTTTCATAGGTCAAGATTACCATTATACCATGAACAAGTTGTCAGCTTATAGGACTGGATTCGAATGCTTTAGCTATAGGTTGCGGGTGTCACAAACTGAGGGTCATGGGCATCGTGGGTCTCTTCGTGCATCAGACTCAGGTCGTGGCTCATAATCGATGTGCTTAGGCTGGTTTGGTCATGGCTTGTAGTTGGGATTGGGTTCGATTGGTCTTGCTGTTCCCCAATTGTTTAGCTGACGTTGTGGTCTTATCTTGTGTGTTAGGTCATGGCTCATAGGTCGATCGGTTTGGTCGTGGCTCATGGGTTGCGGCTGAGATTACTGAGATTGGTTTGGGGTTTGTGGGTCACGGCTGAGATTACTTAGTTTCAGCTAAGTTTCTTATGACCTAACAATTTAAGTTCTACTTTATTTTTTAATTTTTAGCTTAGTTTCTTTTATGCTATTATTTTTTTATACTTTTTAAATAGTACAAATCCGATCAGATGGATCAAACTGGGCCTAATCAGCTCGATCCAATCTGAATCGAATTGGATCTAATTAGTTCAGATCGAATTAGTTCAATTCAAACCCAGTTTGATGCCCCTTAATTCCAAAAGCTCTGAAACCTCTGGGATACCTATCTAACCCACCAACTGCAAAAGAGTTAGACGTCTCAAGTATACAAGAGAGAATATCCGAAATGTTAAATCATGTTGACGCTTTCATCATCTTGTTAGGAGATCTTGCAACTCTAAAGGCACTAATAAATTTGCATCTTAGGCCCATTTGAACATTCATAAAGGCCTTATTGGTTTGTTAAATGTTAATAATTTTTATAATGGCTCGCTAACATTTCCTAACCATGCAATTAAAAATCATTTTACTATATTTCCAGTTAAAAAAACTCTTTATTTTTGCTCATACTGCTAATGAGTTACTTGATTTTTTACAAACTTAGAAACTAGAGTCAAATCGCATGACCTACTATTGGATTGGTCGATCGGTGATGGTAGCAGTAATAGTATTAAAAAGAGCAAATTAGATTTAACTCTCCACTTGTAAATCCTTTTTATTACAATGTTCATGTGATGTCTTCTAAACTTTACTTATTTCTTTTAAGACTTTGAGGACAATGTCTTATTATGGTTATAAAGAGTAGATAGTTGACATAAATTATAAATTTGTACATTTGTTTATTTTTAAAAAACACAAAAAACAACAAATTTTATTATATTATCTAATACGGCTATGTAAAGAGTTACTATTTTTAAAACACGTCCTAGTAGTCTAGTTTGTATTCTATTTTGATTTAAAAATTCTTAGTAAGTTGTTTTTGTTCTCTTTTATTTAAATTACTAAAATTTGTGAATTCTCCATTCAGTTATCACTAATTAAATCATTTTATCATTTATTCATTTAACACGTATTATTAAATCTTTATTCTCACACACACACTATGATTAGGGATGGCAATGGGCAGGGCCGGGACAGGGCTTGGCCAAGCCCGAGATTACAAACATAAGCCCGAGCCCTATAAAAGCCCGAATGTTCAAAATTAGGGCCGGGCCCAATAGGGTCAGGGCCGGGCTCGAGCTTTATCTGGGCCCGATCAAATTTTTTTTTTAATATTTAAATAATTTTAATTTAAAATATTATAATATATTAATATTTAAAAACTTTAAAACCTTATTAAAATAACATAAATATAAAAATTATTCTAATCAACATCTTTACCATAAATTATATAAATAATTAAACACAAACAAAAATTAGATCTAATTCAAATAAAAACACAATTTAATTCAATAATCCAATTAAAGATTTCATTAATTTAACAAACAAATAAAAACACATAATTCGATTACACAATTTAAACAAGAAGTTCTTTAGTTTAAAAATGACAATTCACAATCCAACATGAAAAAAAAATTACTTCAATACTTATGGACATACGTTTATTTTTTTTTTTTTAAGTCAGGGCCGGGTCGGACAGGGCCGGGCTATATAAAGCCCGAGCCCTGGCCCGAATTTAAAGGGCTTGATATGTATAAGCCCGAGCCCGAGCCCGAGCCCTTAAATTAGGACCCAAGCCCTAAAAATAAGGGCCGGGCTAATCGGGCCAAAATCAGGGCCGGGCTTTTTTGCCATCCCTAACTATGATAAATGCTAGTGGGTTGTAAGTTAATTTTTTTTTTCAATATTTAGTTCTTTTGATTTGTTAGCAAAAATATCTAAGGTATTAGAAATTTTTATTTCTAAAAACAGAAAAAAAGAAAAAAGAAATAATGTATTTAATTTGTCTATATCTAAAATCCTAGTAATTTAGTTTGTACGTGTGTTTCAACACTTAGTGTCCTAAGACCAACTGTTTTGGGAGTCACTAGCCCAAAGCTCACTATATGGGTTACAGATACACTATTTGCTTATTTATTAGAAATCTAAATAACTAAGTCCATAGAGGTGTTTCAATACCTAGTGTCTTAAGGCTAACTAGTCTAAGAGTTTCTGGCCCAAAACTCGATATATGGATTAAAAATGTAATATTTTAAAAATATGTGTGAATAATCTACTGCTTAAAGATAAAATCTCTTATGAACATTTGCATGGAAAGTATAAAGAGTTTGTTGAGGCAGCCATAGATCTTGATCGAGTCATAGTAGAGAGAAAACTACACTTAGTATATGGAGGAGGTGATCGAGGATTATCATTGCTTATTGCAGAAGATGCCTACAATAGAGGAAGCTAGGTGCTAGGTATCATTCCGAAAGCCTTAAAACCTCTTGTAAGCATGCCCAGCCCACCAATTGGAGAGGAGTTAGTTGTCTCTACCATTCAAGAAAGACTATCTGAAATGCTACAGCATGCTGAAGCTTTCATTTTCTTGCCAGGATCTCTTACAACTTTAGAGGTATTATTTACATTTGCATCTTGGGCCAATCTGAACATTCATAAAAAACCCATTGGTTTCCTAAATGTTAATAACGTTTTTTATGGCTTACTTGCATTTCTTAACCATGCAATAAAAAATCATTTTATTCCTTTCACAATAAAAAACTTTTTATTTGTGCCCCTACTGCTAACAAGTTACTTGATCTTTTACAAGCTTATTGACCAGAGCCAGATCCTAAGACCTCGTCATTGAATTAGTTGACTGATGATGGTAGCAGCAGCAATAAGAAACATAAATTAGATTTAACTCTCCATCTATAAATGTTTTCTTTCATTTTGTGTTACAGCACTCGGGTGATGTCTTCTGAACCCTACTTCTTTCCTTTAAAACATTGAGGACAATGTTTCATTCTGGTTAGGAGGAGGGAATAGTTAATGATTTTGGAATAGTTGATGATTGTGGAATGTCTTAATCTCGGAGAAGTTTTTACTAATTCTTTTTTTGTAGGAACTAACTTTGGCTTAATTTTTGAGTCGAATATGGCTGAATATGGAGTGTAATGACTCTAGAAACACATCATCTTAGTATTGAAGTTAAAAATAATAAAAAATTAAAAAATAAAAAATACATTTTATGTGATCTTTTGACATTGGATGACATGATGACTTTCAAAATCTTGTATTTGTATTATCTTTGACCTTGTGTTATGTTACATCATATTTGCTACTCTGCATGCTGAAGGTGGTGACAAATGTGAATTGAGCGATTTGACGAGTAAAATTGGTTAAGTTACTTGAAGGAATGCACATGTCTTAATAATTCCAAGTGAGTTTTTGAGCTTATCATTTTTCTTAGAGGGTAACCCTTTTTGCCTATTTTTCATACAATTTACTGTACATGATCTCTATATTTTCCTTTGAATCAAACATAAAAAAAAAAAATTGTGTTACTACATCTAAAATTACATTGAGCTAGTAAAAATAGAAGACTTTAGAGCCCTAAAAGATTATGGAAAGGCCATCTTTAACCCATCTGAGCCTTTTTCATCCATCCCTTTTGTAAAATATTCATAGTTAGCCCTTTTGAGCCTAGATAAAAAAATATTTTTTTTTCTTTGTTAATTTATTGTCCTGCTCTACTCCAGTTTAGAGTAACACCTTGTGTTCTATCACCTACTGATGTTTGAGAAAATTTTAGATGATTATTTAAAAAAAATTGTGCAATATATATATGAAAAAGAAAAAAATAGAAGAAAATAATAATAACATAAATTAATTTCACCTTATAATTTTCAAAAGATCTCTATTTTATTTTCTCAAACAATGCTTTGTTTTTCCTATTGTCCCTTCTTTGTTAGCCATATTCTTAACCTACATTACATCCTAATAAAAGCCCTTCTTGATTTTAGGGAACTATAGTTTGAAGTACAAGCTAGTAATATGGACTAAAATGATGTAGTGATACATATACATACATATATATATATAAGAGTTGGTTTGACAATCATTTCATTTTATTTGGTGTCATACTATATGCTAAGCTGTGGGCATTAATCTTGGTGAGAGTGTGTGATATTACCATTCATTAATTTATCTCTAGTTATCATTTTTAGAGTGACTGTTTTTTTTGGGTTTATTTTCTTCTGAGAGTGTTACTCTAATCTATGAGATTTTGGGGTTGACATGTCACACTTGAAAGTGACTTAATTAATGTAGCTCTGATAATCGATCAGTTTGCATGTGTTTGCTTGACTAACTCATGTGGATGGTTGATGTGAAAGTGATATCTCTTTAGGCTGGAGATAATATTTATACTTTTCTTTGATTATTGTCATTAATCTAATTGAAAAAGTAAACATAATTACCTTTAAAAAAAATGGTAGAATTTTGTTATCGCTTAATTTGCTAGGGACTAGCAACAAGCTGGTTGGGGGGTGTGTTGAGTCTTAGAGAATGTATATTTATAAAGGGTAAAATCATCATTTTACACCCCAAATTCTCACTAACATATCCGCCTTTATGTATTTTATGTCCCTTGATATTTAATTGCCCATGTTTATGTGTATTTTTAATACTTTATGTATTTTATGGGTATTTTAGTTATTTCTCAATAAACGAGAAGTCGGGCAGTGAAATGGACAGATTTTTAAACTCATAATAGCTGAAAATCTTAGGAAAGACATAAAGGAAAAAATCATAATTTTAAGATTTTAGTGGGCCCCACTGACGCAGTGTTGACTACTGATGTGGCATTAACTGCTGATGTGTTGTTGATCGATGATGTGGCATTGAAGGATGATGTGGCAGAAGTCTATTGGACCAAAAAATGAGCTCACAATACATGCAATGCACTGGATCATATTTGTTGACTTTTACATTGAACGATGACGTGACAGAATATTAGTGGACCGAAAATGGCACGTACCGTACATGCATATACACAGAATCATAACCCAGTGACGTGTGCCAACTAATCAGATAGTGCCACGTGGCACAATCTTGGGCTTCCAAATTGTTTCAATCCGATGGCCATGATTTACTTGTTGTACCTATAAATAGGGGGCTCCCCCCCTAATTTGATACCGCTGAATCCATTTTTGGGCTCTATTTTCTGTAATTCCTTCTCCATCTTATATTTTCTATGTATTTTAATAAAAGTCTTATTTTACCCCTAGTTATAAAATGAGTAGCTAATTTATTTTCAAGTTTGGGTTAAAGGTGAAGTCTCAACATAATATATGGGCTTAATTTGGTATGTTTATTTACTTTCTCTAATTTATTTAATTTTTTTTTACTTATCGTAGACAGATAGTAATAATCTTGTCTAGATATTGCATTAGTATACCGGTTCTCTAGTGCAAGATTATTACTATTTGGCACGGTAAGCGCTTTAACACTAGATTTATTAGAGAAAAGCCTCCCTCTAATTTATGTTATAGGTCTTGACTCATTGTTGACATAAAATTATCTAGGTTAATTAGTGGAAAGTCTTGCCACCTTGTCGACAGTTACATTATTATTATCTGGCACAACGTGTTCTTGACACCGCATTTAACATAAGATTATTATTCCTAGCACAATGAGCGCTTGATGTCTTATTTATTAGAGTTAGGTTTATGAGGAGTGGAAATACCCCCTCATAAATTAATTGGAACTAAAAAAAGAGTATTAAGCCCATAGTGAAATGTTGAGTGTGAATCTTAAGATCCAAGCACTTTATTCCATTGATCAAGTCCTAAATTATTCCCAGTATTTTAATTTCAATCTTAGGATAAAATAAATTAGGAAATTTCACAACAAGCATATTAAAAAAATAAAAAATAATAATAATTCTACATAATTAAAATTCACCTGCTCTTGGGATCGACACTTGTCACCATTAATTTATACTTCAATAGATTCGTGCGCTTGCGAATTCAATAAAATTTGCACAACACTACTTCAAGGGATTGAATTTTCTAAGTCTTAAAATGGATTAACGACAATGCATACAAGCTGGATTTGCTTGGTGAGTACAATGTAAGTATTACTTTTAATGTTTCTTATTTAAGTCCTTTTTATACAGGTGATGATTTGAGGACAAATCCTATTCAAGAGCTGGGGAATGATGAGATTAAGGATAAGGATGTCACAAGAATGTGAAATAAGGCATATTTGGATCCTATTCAAGCTCTCGTCGAACCCATTACAAGAGCTCGTGCAAAGAAATTTAAAGAAGTATTTAATGGGCTAATTCAAGCAACTTGTGATCAATCAAGTACATGAAAGCCCATTGAAGGAATCTCATAAGATATTTAAAGCAATAAATTCATAATTCAATTAAATTCATGAAATCAGCACATCAAGGATGGAAGATATGCTACTATCTTTTCAAACAGTATTTTCATTTTTAAAAGAAGCAACAAATCAGCTATTTCTATTTTATTCAGTCATTTAAGATATTTTTCTTTTTAATAGATTACCATTCTGATTTATTTAAGATTATTTTATTTTTATTAGATTAGGATTCTGATTTTTTCATTTTTATTAAATTAGGATTCTTATTTATTTAGGATTCTTTCCATATTTGATTAGATTGAGATTCTAATTTGATTTTGGATTAGGATTTGTTTCTAATTTTATATTAGGATTTATGGAAGGTAATATCTTTATATTAAATTTAGTAGATTCTATTAGTACTATAGTAGCATCCACTGTTGTCACTTGCTAGAGTAATATTAGGTTATTCCACCAATTTCATGCTGAGCTAGTGGGATAGCCCTACAAAAGTCCTTTTCCATTAAAGGCTCAAACCATTGGTTGCTAGTGAGGGTGACCTAGCACCAGACCAAGCACTAGACCAAACACAATTGTTGTATTATATTATAGAAAATATTATTTAAACACTGGACGACAGTGATGCTTTATAAGGCTTTTGGTCTTCTGAAATCTAATTTTCATGTCTATTTTTTCATCCAAGCCTTAAAATTTCAAAAATTGAGGGTTTTCTATTCGAGTATCCAAAATTCAACATTTTAAGTTTTACCTATAAAAAACATAAAAATCAAACACATATTTGACAAAGTAAAGAGGTATTGGCATTACAAGTTCAAAATGATAATTTTAGCGCTCAATAAATGTAGACTTTTTAGTGTTGTTCACTAGGCACTTGGGGTAATTCAAATAAAACTTCTTGAGTTTCCTTTGATTTGTTATTTTATAAAGAAGATTAATCTTATTCATATCTCCAAAAGAAATGCATATTATTTTGTCTTAATAGCTATGAATGAGATAATTAGTAAGGGGTTGTTTGTTTTTTGTCTGAAGTTTTAATTTGGCTTAATTTAAGATGTTTCGTTATTTTAATTTGTTTGTTTTTATATTTAAAGTCTTATTATAAGACATTTTTATCTAAATAGAAAAAGTTAAATTTCTTGACTTTTATCTAAATGATAAAATGTCTAAATGAAAAATTATTATTTTTTCTCACAAATAACCTCATTAAATATATTTATTTCCTATGTAACTATTAGATGCTATATTACAATTTTACTTGATCTTAAATTATACTTAATATTAAATACTTAACACATATTCAATTTGAATTTAAAAAAAACTCTTTTATTATTAAATAACAACTTTTTTACGTATAAATATTATGTTAAGTTGTTAAAAATAATGTTATCAAAATTATTTTATATATATTATCTATCAAATGCTTACCTTATAAATATTCATAATATAAAAACTATTGTAGTAGAAAATATTGTAAATATATATTTATTTAAACTTCAAGTATATATAATATTTTCAAGGTCATAAGTATAAAAATATTAGAATTAAGATGTTTTGAGCTTATAAAAACATATAACATATCACTTATATTCAGACGTCAAAAAATAAAATGCAATCATATTTTTTAAATATATAAATTTACACTCATTCAAACTTCAATAATATTCTAACCTATTCAGATTTTAGATAAAAAAAATAAATACTATCTAACCCGCTTTTGTTATTCACTTTTATCTATACAAAAAAATAATAATAATTATCAGACTCTCTTTCTTCTTATCTTTAGCTTATCATTTTATCATTGTCTTTTTTACGTTCTTTTATTCAGTTGAGTATTATATGATCATGGCCAATTAAATGAAGTGAAGAATCTTTATAATGACGACACTAACTAAAATTATTCTAATAATATAAATACAATTTAATACCATTTTAATCAATAAAGTTGCATAAATAAAAACATTTTCCATAGTTACAAAATAATTTTGTTATACAATTCCCAACAATATGACAGCCTTCAAATTGATCTACCCATAGTGGTAATGCAATTCTCTGCTGGCAAGTATAATTAATATGGGCATCAAGTAGTAGCATCTAATGTTGCCATACATTTGGTTGAATGGTGATCATACGGTGACAAGAGATGCATCACTTTTATCTTTAGCCTTCTCTGCTTGCTCAATGGTAGCCTCAACCTTCTTCTCAGTTACATCTACAGTAGTATTAGTTTCAACTTTGTTGTCTGCAGAAGCAAGTTCAACATCAATGGCCTTTGTCTTGGATGGCTCTTCAACCTCCTTTTTCGGTTCAGAAAGATCTACTAAAGGCACTTCATTTTCATTTTCACCTCCATTAGTTTTCTCCTGTTTAATTAAAATTTATAAAAAGGGATGAAAAGCTAGTAAATACACATACATACACATAGAGATATAAATATAAAATAATTCTCTAATGAAGATATCTTTATTTTAAAGAAGCGAGAATGTTATTAATAGATAAAAAGCACATTATTAAAGTGAGGATACCTTTATTAGAGAAGAACTCTATATATATAATACAAAAATCTAACAAATTGATAAGGTATATAGGTAACCAAGATTTAATTTAAACCTGAGCATTATTACTAATCTCAGGCTCAGCCTTCTTAGGGCTGATAGGAGCCTCAGCTGGAGCAGAGTCAGGAGAATTGTCGAACTCCTTAGGTTTACTCGCACAGCCTCCCATTATTAATCTTGAACTTTTGTGGGACGATTGAACGAGTCTTTGGAGGTGATAAATGCAGCTCTTAAACACTTTTCTTTCTATTCAATTAAAGGTTTGAGGTTGAAAAAAAGAGTGGGGGTGAATTTTAGTAATATAGCTAATAGTTGCTAATTTGTAGGAGAAATTATTGGCTTTTTCTGACTTGTTTGTCTGGCATTATTGTTCAATTTCAAAACTATTTTGTATCTGACTTTTTCATGTGGACATTAGGTTTACATGCATGCGTGGGCGGCAAAGTCTAGCCGTAATGTTAATTTTGATAGTTATATATCGTATATAGTTGAGCATTTTGCTGGCCCTCCTTAGATTTGCTCCATCTACATCAAGCAATGTATAAATGTTCCCTAATTATGGACAACATCCCAACAAATTTGTTTTAGCATTATTTATCATTTATTAAACTTGAAAAATAATCTCTTTTGTTTTAAAAATAAATAAATTGAAAAATGTATGGTAAATCTTATAAACAGTAACCATTCAATTTAGAAAAAATTGTCATGTACATATTCTTTAATTTTACCATCCTATTTATTTGTTGGATGTTAAATGGGGACGAGTAAACTAGTCATTTGAAACCAAACATATTTTTTATTTTTTTAAAAAAGAAAAGCATATTTGTAAGTAAAAATAATGAAGAAATGAAAATTGTTAATACACGTATGTATGTCACATCAACCGACTACAACAAATAAGGAAATTATCAGCTATCCATATTAAGTTTATCATATTATAAAAAAACTTATGAAATTTAAATTTATTTTCTATCCTAAGTTTGCAATTTATATCACCCGATCCATCAGAATATTTAACATAATATAAGTAAAAGGAAAATTATCACTCATATATTTTTAAGATACAATTTTATCAAAAGCACTACAATACTTTCAATGTTTATTAGTTGTCTATCCTAAGTTAATAAAATATATTTGTCGTCCACTATACCGTTAGCTGTCATTTGAAAGTTGATGGAATTGTAGTAAATTGATGATTTTGTCCTTGAAACTCAATTTAAGATAAAGAAAAATTATCACTTGTATACTCTTAAACTGTTATATTATCACTTATATACTCTTAAATTATTATTTGTATCCATTACTTCCATATAAAAAACCCATATTACTCCTTTGATGTTATTGCAATTAAATGAAACAAAGTAAAGAATATTTAATTAAATAAACCATGATGCATGCGATCAATTGAGGTGGCAAGCAAGCAAGCAATCGGTGGTCATGCATTATAAAATAAAGAATTGAGTTTGGCAATTTACGCGCATGGCTATCAAGGAAAGCAAATTAATTGCTTGAAATTTGAATTAAAATCCAATAAACATTCGGCCAATATGCATGCATGACTTAGCATTATTCATGCCTTATGAATTGATGACAATTAATTGCATGCTTGAATTAAAAAGACTTGCATAATATAAAGGTATGAATTTGGCCTTTGTGAAGAAGACCAAATTCAACAGGGAAGTAGCCCCAAAATTTAAAGAGGAGAATTGATAGAAAAAAGAGAAGAAGCAACAGCTCCAAGTATAGACAGAAGCAGAGCCAACCGCTTAGATTAATCTTCATGAGTGGTTTTATCATCTCTTTTATTTTCAATTCAATTATGTTAGGCTAGATTTTCTAGTTGGTTAAGGGTGAATTCAAAACCACAGACATGATATGTAATTAATATTTAGTTTATATAATTGAATTTATTTCATTGAGATTGTTTATGTTCATGTATAATTAATGTTTGTGATTTGACTCTCATCTTTTTATAGTGGCCAATTAGATAGAACTTGAATAAATTCTATTGCTAGATTAAAATATTTGATTCGTAATTTTCTTGATATTTTAATCATTAGAAGTAAATTGGAATTAGTGATTTCAATTAGAAAACATAACCTAGGTTAAATAATATGAGCTTGTGTATTTATTGTATATATCAAACTAATATCTTTCTCTACTTAATGTTTTCATTCTCTTAAATTTAAAGTGCTTGTTTTAAATTATTCAATGGTTATAAATTATGTGAAGAACTTGTTTTGCCTAAGAATACATGAAGGAAAGATAGAGATTAACAGAGCTTATTCTTGTCTACCATTGATAGTCTCAATAGAAATTGATGATAGAATTGATATATTATGTGCATGTTTGGTGATGATGAATAACCTTTTGACCAAAATTTTTATTATCATTATTTATTTCTTATTTAATTAAAGTTTCTATTAAATTACTTTTTTTCACAATCCTAGTTTCTCTATTTATTGTCTTTTAATTAAAAATTCATAAAACCTCTTTTCTTTATCTAGTAGGTATTTTCTTTATTTAGATTAATTTTTTATTATTATTTTTATTATTATTATTATTATGTCTTTGTTGTAGGGTTGATAATAAATACAATTAGCAAGTCTTAATGGGATCGATCCTTATTCACTCTATATTAGTTTTTTATATTATTAGTAAGGTTTTAAATTTGGTGTACTCAAACGATACTACCAACAAGTGATAATTTCCTTCAGTAAAATGATGTTTTACCTTTAAATTTAGGGAAAATTATCAGTCATCTACCTTAAGTTGACCCTTTTATAAAAAATAAAATAAAATCTAAATTTGTTTAATTTTCCACTATAAGTTTGCAATTTCTATCACTGTTCACAAAAATATTAACATTATTGGAATGTTTAACTGAATCAATTAGATTAACCAATTTACTCTTAAATTTAAGGGTTTTTTTTTTCTTTGCATAATAAATAAAAACGAACTATTAGAAGATTTTGACTAACCACAATTTGTATCAAATCCTTTATCAACTACATAAAACCAAAAAAATAATATCATTATCTTCTTCCTTGTATTGTCTCTCCATAAATTTTTAGGGTTCATAGAATCAACACATAGCAAAAAAGACTTTATTGACACTAAATTAGTCTCAATAATTATTTTTTTGACACTTATTAATTGTGTTAGAGATGCTCAAGTCAAAATACACTGACATTAATTTTTAGTATTAGTGAATCACCAGAAGAAAAAAGGGATTTAGCAACAAAAGAATTGGAAAATTTACACAAATAACCAGCCTCATTTTGTATTTTTTACGAATAACCTTTCTATATTTTTCCTATCATAATTAGCCAATCTCCAATTTTTCAGACCAAGATACCCCTGTTTCGTCACTGGGCAAAATTTTCGCAACAGTTCCTCGACTTCTGAGACAACGATCAGAGACACGACACCGGAGGACAAATAACCTTTCTGTAAGTTTTTTCCTTTTTAAAGAAATTCGGGCAGCCATCGGCGCGGTGCTTCCGGCACCACGCGATGGCTGCCATGGCAGCAGCCATCGCACCGATTCTGGTGCGATGGCCGGCCATCGTACCAAATCTGGTGCGACGACACTAAATTCCAGAATCCCAGATTCTGGAATTTGGTGCGACGGGCATCCATCACACCAGGTTTGGTGCGACGCTACCAGTTTCAGATTCTGGAATTTAGTGCGACGGATGCCTGTCGCACAGGTTTAGTGCGACGGTACCATTTTCAGATTCTGTAATTTGGTGCGACATGCAGGCCGTCGCACAAAACTTGTGCAACGGTCTGCATGTCACACCAAATTATGGGGTTGTAATTTTTGGAATTTGGTGCGACGGTGTTATATTTGTAACAGAAATATGGCAGATTCTGCGTATATACCAGGCATGATGCAGATACCTTACGCTGCTCATTTTCCTGGGCGTATTACAAGTATGTGTAAGTTAGATACAGTCGTAAAAGCTATTGAGGGTAAGTTAACAAAACGACAGTTGTAATTATTCAAAAAGGATATGATAATTTTAATAGCTATATTCGTGGGTGGGAGTTCATAATGTCAAAGCAGCTGACAGATGTGGATATGGTATGTCAATATAAAATTTTTATTTTTTTACTGTGTTAATTTGGGTGTAAGAAATACTGAATTCAGAACAATATTTTTATGTGTAGGTTTTCATTCCAGTTAACCTTGGCAGCGATCATTGGTTACTAGCCAGAGTAGACTTTCGTAACAACAAAGTATGGATTTATGACTCATTGCTTACATTCCGCGACGATAAAACGTACAAGGATCAATTTAGGGCATTCAAGTCATATTCCCTCGATGGCTAGACCATATTGGATTCTCGAGTTTCGACATGACCTACAGATCGTTGAATCTTGGAAAGTCGTTGCAGTTAAAGGTGTCCCACAACAAGAGCCTGATAGTGGTGATTGTGATGTTTTTTTATTGATGTTTACTATGTATTTAATGTTTGGACTTAGGCTCGATTTCAACAGCAGTCATGGGATGTATTTTAGGAAAAAGATTGCTGTAGACATATTTAATGGTGATATTATGTTATAAACTATTGTATTCAATATAAAAAATAACATTGAATAAATTGTTCTACCAATATATATATTATGCAATATAAAAAAAAATTAATACTCAGTACAATATTACTTGGAAGAATGCAACTAATTTTGGTTTGATACAATAGTATTTTTACATCGTTTACGGTTATGACCCGATTCGTTGTACCGCCCACATTTCACAGTTCTTCGATTTACATCCTCACCGGTAGAGGGTATTCTCAGCTCTTTACGACGACCCGATGGTGGTGCTTCTACTGGTGGATAAACTTGCATCTCTTGAATTTCATCTGGCACTTCCCAATCGATTACGTCACCAACTGGCTCCACTGGTTGTGCATAAGCCTTTACCAATGATTCCTTGGTGTAAAATTCAGAACAAAGACTTATGTAATCCACTCCTACAGTTAAACAAGCAGCAATTGCATGCACACAGACGAGCTGATCTAAATTGAATACTTTACATGTGCAAGTTTTTTTTCTATGTCAACTAATCCCTCATTCACACCACCACCCAAAACATGAAATCGATGTGGAGACACAGGACGGACCATCATCATTTCGGCCCGAGATCTCCTCTCAACGACTATTTCATCTGCCCAAGTTGTTAGCTGAGTACTCATCGATTCAGCCACAAGTTTTCTATCATAAAACCATTGCTGCATTGTTTTCCTAAAATGATCAATAAGATGAGTAATCGAAAATTTTCGCGGTTCCCTCATAATAGAGTTCACGCTTTCCGCGATGTTCGTGGTAAGAATACTATATCTCCTGCCTTCGAACTTAGACCTTGCCCAATTACATATCCCCACATTATTCTCCAAGTAATCAGCTGCACTGGAATGGAGCATCCATAGAGCCTCAAGCTGTTTTCTAAATTCTTCGTGCCCATATGCTTTTGCGGCTTTTATAAAGATCGGCTCGAAATCATCCCAAACAGCTCGGGGCATCTTGAATTTTGCTTTGATATTACCTTTCACATGGTAAAAACAAATGCCATGAGCAGCATAACGGAATACTTTAAGAACTGCTCTCTTGATGGAAGTGCATCGATCAGAGATAAATACTAAGTCTGGCATATCACCAATCACTCCATGTAACTTCATCATAAACCATTCCTAAGCATCATTATTCTCTGAATCCAAAACTCCAATGGCTAACGGATACAATTGATTGCGGTCTAATATACCGTTTAAAACCCTTGATGGAAGATCCAAGAGCTACAAAGTAGTATAAGAAATTACCATCTGCATCTCGTTCAAGGTGAGTAACTGTACCTTCATTTGCGGCCTTCAAAACATGAGAATATTTGGGTAGTAAGTTATATGACTCTGCAGGATTCCCTCTAATAATTTCTAGACCAACTTCTCTGGCCCGATATGCTTGCTGATATGTTAACTGGACACCATATTCCTGCTGCATGTCTACTCTGATATCATTTGGTGTGTATATCCTTTTTTCCTGAATATATTTTTCAGCAATAATATGACCAACAACCCTGCTCTTTACTTGGTGACGGCCGTCCGATAATACCTCATTATGACATGTATGTACATTATCAATTCTCCGAACTACCCAATAAACATTTTCCTCATTCGAAGGTCTCGTTGCTCGAATATGCCATTTACATGATTCCGAAGAACAGTGGGCTTCAAAACGTGTAGTTGTGGACCTTGCAATCTTAAAATCAAACTTATTCCGAAGGGTAAATTTGGGCAGCTCCAATATTAACTCATTCTTCTTAGAGAACAACTTGCCCACACTAATATCATCCTAATTACAACTTCTAATAAAGTCTGGAGCAAGCAAATTTGATGGCATAACTGGAGCAAGACTTATAAGAGGGTCAACAACTGTCATCATCGAACGGTCCATTGGAGCAGTAGATCGATTGTTCCGACTATTAGCAGCAATATCATCCTGACGCTCGTTCTCATTGTTAGAAGGAATATCAATAAGATCAACACCCCTATCATTAACACGAACATCATCTGCTTCTGTATTGCCCATGTTATTAATAGGTTCACCATGTTGCTCTAAAGATGTTTCTACTGGTAACATCTCTTCTCTAACATCAGGCAATGCAATACCATTATCATCAATAGTGTCATTATTGTCGTGGACTGGAGAGTAATATTGCTGCAATGATGTTGTCCTTGGTAATACCTCTTCTTCAACATCTGGGACAGAGACTGATTCTACAAGTGCCTCAACATCTTCAACATCTTGGGTTGAAACTCTAGGAGATGTGGTAACAAATATAGGAATACATCCAATGTTGGCCACATCAGAGGATAAATGTAATACAACCTTCACCATTTCGTCATTACATATGTCCATGGGTAGTGAACATGCATGATAGGTTGTGTTATTATACTTCAATGTTGTCTTCAACGTGATATTATATTCATTAGGATTTATCTGTAAAACCTCGTATATTCTTGATAAAAACTGAACAAACAAACAATCTTTTCCAACCAAAAATGTTGTATTCTTAGCATTCACAAAATCCATCCGACCATCTACCGATGTCTCCCACCAACCATTATAACAGAGTTCAAGTACAACTAAGTCCATTAATCCTGACATGATTAAAGAAAATAATTTTATTATACTGTTAAAAACATAATCACTAAAAAATAAAATATATTAAAAGTAATAAGTATACGACAAGTGCAGCCTGTATTGGTGCGACAGGCAGCCTGTCGCACCAGACTTGGTGCGACAGGGTGCCTGTCTCACCAAGCCTGGTGAGACAGGCTGCCCGTCTCACCAACTGTCAGACAATCCCAAAATATAAACCCTAGCTCGCAAACGATACAGCACATAAATTCATAACACTTATATAAATATTTAATACAATTATATTACCTTACACGCAGTTAGGTAAAGAAGCTACGATCTTGAGTTATTGAGCGATGTTTGTAGTTTGCAAGAACGGTGATTGGCTAGGAACGAGGTTGGCGATTGCGAGGAACGATGTTTTAAATTTATAGTTCTGTAATAAAAATTAAATATGGAGGGTAATTAAGGAAATGTAAGTTTTGATTGGCTATATTTGATAAAATATAAAGTGAATGGTTATTTGTGAAATTTAGAAATTGAGGCTGGTTATTTGTGTAAATTTCCCAAAAGAATTCGTTGCTAAAACTATATATTTTTGTCACTAAAAGTTATAGGGACAAAAAAATTTGTCGCTACTCTGCAACAAATAAACAAATTCGTCATGGAACTGTTTAGTAACGAAACAATTTTCATCACCAAAATGGTCAAAGGCGATGATAAAGTTTGTCACTCTGTCACAAAAAGAAGTTTTCGTCACTAAAGGCATAGTTTTAACCACAAATACATTCATTGCTAAAGTCCTGTTGCAATGAACCTACGTTTACATGAAATGATGAATATTATGGCAAAAGAATTACTGTGAAAATGTTGAAGCTATTAAAACTCTTCGTCGCAAAATAACTCTTTAGTGATGAAATAAATATATTTTTTATGACCACTTTTTGTTGCAAAAAAAAAAAAATTCGTTGTAAAATATATTTTTGGCAACGTAATTCTTTTGGTCACAAAATACGTTTTTGGTGACGAATCATATTTCACCGCAAACATGATTTTGGCATCAAAGCTGTTTTCATTGCAAAATCTATTTTTGCAACAAAACATTTTTTGTCACTAAATCTAGTTTTGGCGACAAATTTTCTTTTGTTGTAGAAAAATTATTTGGCAACTAAACATGTTGTTGTACTAAAAACCTTTTTTTGAGAATATGACTTTGGTCGCCAAAAGAGCCTAGAAGTAATTTTTACAAATATATTATTATCCATGTTGTTTCTATATTTTTATATAATTTCTTATATTTTACTATTAATCAAATTTATTAGATTTTTAAAATATAAGACTATTAATTAAATAAATAAATTGAAAAAGACAAGGTTAGCAATATTAAATTTCATAAGCCTAAGTACAAATTGTATGTCACAAAGGTTAAGCTAGACAAAAAAATATGATGAGAAGCCCAATTGCTAGTGCAAATATTATTAAAAACAATGTAACATTTTTCAACTCCTTAGACAAGTCATCAGTCTTGAATTACTTTGATTATAATCTATCTTTTGTATTCTGTAACTCATGCTCAGTTATTTGCAATCGATCTTTAGTTGTTTGCACCTGAACTTGAGTTGTCTATAACTCAGACCAAGTAGCTTTTAACTCATTACATAATGCCTCATCATTGGATGATGGTACTTGAGAATTATGACGATCTCGCTTTTATTTGACAAGTCCCCTGCAATAGTTTGACTTGTATCTAAATACTTATCGAGGCATCTCTTCATTATTAATTGGTTAGATCCTTCAGTTTGAGACAATTTGATATGAATCTCATTAAGAACTGGTGAGACCCTTATCAAATTAGCCTGCAAAATCATTTTTAATAAAGTAAGAACCTCGATATGTGAATATGCCATAGTCAGTTATAAATATTCTGATTGATAAGCTAATGGTTGAATGCCACGAAAAATCTGATAAGTTCAAAAAGTTCGTTTAAGAACTAAAGAGAATTACACTCTCAAGTAAATTGCATGAAAACTTCTTTTCTCTTTTTGAATACAAGTATATATATATTACAAGAAATTTTGGTTATAATTGCCCTAGATATTTCTTATCATAAATCCTTATAAAAAATAAGAAACAAATCCTAATCTAAAATCAAATCGGAATCTCAATAAAATCAAATAAGGAAAGAATCATAAATAAATAAGAATCCTAATCTAATAAAAAATATATCCTGAATAAATCAGAATCCTAATTTAATAAAAATGAAAGAATCTTGAATAAATCAGAATTCTAGTTTAATAAAAAGGAAAATATCTTAAATGACTGAATAAAATAGAAATAGCTGATTTGTTGTCTCTCTTAAAAATGGAAACACTGTCTGAAAAGATAATAGTATATATTTCATCTTTAATGCACCGATTTCATAGATTTGATTGCTCAGAAAATTCAAGTGCTTAAATCATGCATTTATTAGTCTGAGTATCTTGTGAGATTCCATCAATGGGTCTCCAAGCATTTGATTGATCTCAAGTTACTTGAAATAGCTCATTAAGTTCTTCATTGAATTTCTTTGCACAAGCTCTTGTAACGAATCCAACAATAACTTAAATAGGATTTAAATATGTCTTATTCCATGTGTTTGTGTTATTCTTAGCATCAATCTCATCATTTACCTCCTCTTAAAGACTATTTTCCCTCAAATCATCACCTGCATCAAAATGACTTAAATAAAAACATTAAAAGTAGCATTTATATTGTATTCACTAAGCAAATCCAGCTTGTATGCATTGTCATTGATCCATTCAAAGACTTAGAAAAGTCCATCCCCTTGAGGTAATAGCTTGGATTTCTTTTGTTCCCGAAATCATTCCTTGTGCATATTAACCACACCTAATCGCCGAGTCCAAAGATTAACTTGTGTTGCCCTTTGTTGGCTTGTTTAGCATATTGTTTAATTCTCCACTCAATACTGAGCTTTGTCGTTTCATATATATGCTTAAAAACTTCAGCCTTTTTCTTTCCATCTAAATTAACACGCTCAAAAATAGGTAATGGAGTTAAAAAACTAAAACTATAAATAATTTCAAAAGGTTAATACTTAGTAGTAGAATGAACAGAACAATTATAAGCAAACTCAACATGTGACAAATAATCCTCCTAAGTTTTAATGTTTTTTTTAATAATTGTCTGCAACAAAGTAGATAAAGTTCTATTTACAACTTATGTTTAACCATCAATTTGAGGGTGACATGTAGATGAAAACAATAACTTAGTCCCCAACTTAGCCCATGAGATCTTCCAAAAATAACTCAAGAGCTTAGCATCCCTATAAGAAACTATTGTTCTAGGCATACCATATAACCTTATAATCTCTTTAAAGAATAAGCCAACAATATTGGAAGTGCCATCTATCTTGTAACAAGAAATAAAATTTTCCATCTTAGAAAATCTATCCACAACCATAAAAATTAAGTCTTTTTCTCATTTAGACATAGGTAAACCTAACACAAAACTTATTGAGATATCAATCCAATGTACACTAGGTATTGGTAACAAGGTGTATGAACCATAGGACTGCACATTTGATTTTGGTTGCCTACGGTGACACATTTACCACAAAGTCTCTTAACATCTCGTTTAATATATAGCTAACAGAAGTGTTCCTACAATACAATTGAAGTCTTTAAAATTTCAAAATATCCCTTTTTCAAGGAACAATTAGGCACACATAACTTATTGTCTCGAAACAACTAACCAACATGCCTAAAGTATTTACTAACCTCAAATTTTTCATAATTTTTTTATTCAACACTAAAATCATGGTTATTAGCATACAATTCCTTAATATATTCAAAACCAATTAATTTAACATTAAGTATTGAAATTAAAGCATACATGGGGGAAATTGCATTTGCAACTATGTTTTCTTTACCTTGCTTATAACGTATAGAAATGTCTCTATGAATTCTACCCAACAAGCATTACGAACTCGTTAGGCCATTGGTAGTGCTCTATGTTTACAATGTCCGAACTAACGCATATAACTCCTTATCGTAAGTAGGGCAGTTTAAATTTCCTCCACTTAGTTTCTCATTGAAATAAGCAATTAGTCGTCCTTCCTACATAAGACCAGCTCCTATGCTAATACCTAAAGGTTCACATTTAATTTCAAATGTTTTTTTAAAGTTAGGCAAGGATAGTCCTGATAATTTAAAATGCCTTCTCTTGTTCTTCTCTCCATTTAAATCCAACGTGTTTCTTGATTCCTTCAATAGGCGGTGTGGCTAATGTACTAAAGTCTTTCACAAACTACCGATAAAAGCTATCAAGTCTATGGAAGCTTCATATGTTACTTATGCTTGTAGAACTAAGCCATTCTTAGATTGCACATACCTTCTTTTTATCAACTTGTATACCCTATGAACTCATAATAAATTCTAGAAATACAAGTTTATCGGTATAAAAGATACATTTTTTCATATTAGTAAATAATTTTTCTTTCCTAAGGACATCTAAAATAAATTTCAAATGTATAGGATGATTATTCAAGTTTTGCTATATATAAGAATTATCATTAAAGTAAACAACAACAAACTTGCTAATAAAAACTAGCAAAACATGATTCATAAGTCTCATAAAAGTACTCGAAGCATTAATCAAACCAATATGTATAACTTACTATTCATACAAACCTTTTTTTTATTTTTAAAGGTAGTTCGATTCATCTCCTTCTTTCATTCTAATCTAATGATATTCACTTTTTAAATTAATTTTTTAAAAATACACAAGAACCATGCAATTCATCAAGTATATTATCTAGCCTAGGAATGAGATGTCGATACTTTACCATTATGTTGTTGATGGCTCGATAGTCAACGCACATCCTCCATGTCTCATCTTTCTTAGGTACTAGCAAAATCGAGACTACACATAGACTTATTGTTTCTCTCACATACCATGTTTCCATCAACGTATTAACTTGTATTTGAAGCTCTTTTGTTCTCTCTAGATTACTCCTATAAGCTGGTTGGCTTGGAATGGTTGCATTAGGTACGAAATCAATTTGATGTTCGATCCCTAAGTTTGGAGGTAATCTATGTGGTGCTTCCTAGGAAAAGACATTCTTATAATCTTACAAAAGAGGCAAGGTAGGATTAAACTTATTAGTTCAGAAATGCCTCTTTATCCAAAATGATAATCATCGACTAATTTGAAAACAATGTTCTTTTATCTCACTTACTATTGTATAAAAATTCTTTTGTTTCTCTCTGATTTTCTCTCAATGGCCTCAATTTCCTTTTCTTTTTCTCTCTCTTTGTAAGCTTACTTAATCTTTATAAACCTATTTTGGTGCAATAGAGCAAGAGTGATCTTGTATTGATTAAAATTAAATGAGTACTGATTGGTAAAGTCATCATACTTCATACATTTGTCAAATTGCTAAGGACGCCTAAGTAATAAATGTCAAACCTGTATTAGTACCACATCACATAGTACTTTATCTTCATACTTACTGATATTTAAGGACATCAGTACTTGTTTGTTCACTTTTACCTTGCCACTGTCATTCAACCACTGCAGTTTGTATGGCAGTGGATGCTTAAGTGTTAGAAGCCCTAACTTCTTTACCATGATAGTATTAGTAACATTGGTACAACTTTACCAAACATTAATTATACTACATACTTTATCATAAATATAACACCTAGTGTGGAAGATGTTTCACTGCTTTATCTTCTTTTACTTACACACTCCAAGCTCTCCTAGCTAGTAAAGTTAATTTGTTAAGAGCTGCGTACTCTTCATTTTCATGGAGCACTAAACTTGGCATCATAAGATGTTTAAAAGGTTGGAGGAATAAATGCCAATCTTTAGGAAGATCTCATTATCTTCTCCTTCATCATTAATTAAAATCTCACCATTATCTTACAACGCCATAACTCTCTTATTCACATATTCACTTGCTATGTGTCCTCTACCATGACATTTGAAACACTTAATGTCATGATTCTTAATAGTAAAAGTCATGATATTACCTTATGAATTGTTTGGAGGGCTCAAATCTTGGTTTAAGTGTAGTTGATATTTAAGGCCTCTCATATCATTTTACATAGCTCGACTTCTATGAAGTGGAACTCAAGCTTGGGGTTGTATGGGTGTTTACCTCTTCTCTTGAGTTGCTGTTCAATCTTTATAGCTTTGTGGACCATCTCTTCAATCTCCACAGAATGTTGTAACTCAACTATATTTACAATCTCCCAATTAAGGCCATTTAAAAATCATGTTATGATAGCTTCTGTATCTTCCTCTACATTTACTCCAATCATGGAAACCTTCATCTCTTTATAGTAATCCTCCACGCTTCGGCTATCATGGCCAAGACTTTGTAATTTTTACTACAAGCCTTGGTAGTAGTGGCTAGGTACAAAATGCCTTCTCATCAACATCTTTATTTCATCCCACGTCTCAACAGATTGTTCCTTACTCCGCCTCCTATTTACAACAAGCTTATCCTACCAAGTAATAGCATAATCAGAAAATTCAATCACAGCCAATTTTATCTTTTTCACTTCAGAATAATTGTAACAATCAAATATAAACTACACCTACTTTTCTTATTCAAAGTATGTTTGGGGATCATATTTACCTTGAAAAGTGAGCGTAATTCCTCCCAAACAATAAAATATGTTGACATAAGGAGGAACGTATTTACTAGTTATATCATCTGCAATCGCCTGAATCTCGAGACGTTCTTCGAGCCAATCGTAGACTTTATTGAGATAGGTAACCCAAGAGAACTCCCCTCTGAGAACCGTATATGAGAATTTCATCTCGTACGCTCAAACAAAATCATAAAAAGGAATGGCTCGGCTATCCTCCCTAGCTGAGCCAGAAAAAAATAGAAAATAGAGTAGATATAACTGAGTTGAAAAGAAAGAAAAAAGGAATCGACCATGCCGCCAAAACAATACAAAATAGATATGTTCTTTTTTGGAGCGACTCCGGTTCTTCAATTTATTTTATAGTATCTTACACAACATATGGGATTTTCATTTTTATGCCACTCACACTATTATCTCAATGCCTAGCTTTTATATGATTACCTAGAAAAAACACTCAGTCAAAGAAGTAAAAAATTACCTAGAAAAACACTAAGTAATAGATTTATTGTGTAAAAAAAAAAAACAACAGCAAATAACAGCAAAAATTGTAAAAAGACTCTCCAGGTTTCATATGAATTGGTAATCAAAATTGCTTCAAAATATTTTGTCCAAAAGCCATAAAATTCTAATGATTTTAACAGTTCTTAGACCAGATGCTCTTTCGTTTCCGTCTTTACCACTAGCTAGAAAATCTGGTACAATCAACTTAGCATGTGTTATTTCCAATATATGATTATTAAAAAGAAAGGTGTGTCTACAAAACAACCCATCATTATAATTTATTTGTAGTATTGGCACAATTTTAATTGAATCGAACTAGTTCAAACAAAGGTTTAAGTGCAATTTTAATTAAAAAAAAAAAAAACAACTGATTGATTTTAGAAAATTTTGAACCCAACCCAAAAGTACTTACCCCTACTTATAATCATATTCGGGTCAAAGTTAAACGGTATTGTAATTGATAGCATTTGTACTGTATATAAAACTTTGTAATAAGAAGTAGAAAACATAACGACCACATTTTCACTTTGTAGACCTTCTAAAAACCATGTGTTGAACCATAATTCACATAATATGAACTTGTACATAAACAATATCAAGATTCAAAATATGTGCACTTGTCTAGATGTAATATATTTTTAGAAGCCAAGATCACTACTTCATCTCTCTCTAGGAAACCCAAATTCAAAAAAAAAAAAAAATGGTCAAAATTTACATAATCTACTATTTTTCAATTGACAATTTCTAAAATATAATTTTTATTTTTATTTTTGTTTCTTGATAGAGGTTTCTAAGAAGAAGTGAAGAATCTATTTCATTAAAGACTCATTTACCATTAAGAGAGAAAGAATTATTAATGAAAACACTTTTATAAACTGTTGCCAATACGAAATAGTTCCATTTCATTAACACATAATCAGCTTGCACAACAAACATGCACAAACAAAACCAACAAAAATGTAAACAAAATATATTGTCACTACTCATATATTTAATATTTGAAGACGAAATTTTTTACAACAGTGTCAAATTTTGTCACAGAATGATAGTAACTATGAAGAATTTTCTAAATCATAGCCAATAGTTTTGTCCTACCTTTTATTATATTTTGTAACTAATAATTTTTTTTGAGACTCATTAATTGATCGCTGATTTAACTTTTTTATGACTAACATTAATTTAGTCGCAAAAAATATTTAACCACAACTTGAAATGCACGTTATTGATTATATTTATCATGGTAATAACAAAGAAACTAATTTTAAGTAATAATTAAATTTATCAAATTATGTCACTTATTTGTTTGTATATAAAATTTAAATATTATTTTTTGTCAACCAAAAATAATATCGGGACTAAACATGAATTAGTCAAATATTCAATTCATGTGTGGATTCAATTAAAGATTTCACTTTCAGTTCAAATTTTCATTAGTAATTGTAACAATAATGAAAATTAGTTAATTAAAATGTATATATATCTAGCATTACGTTACACTTAACTTTTTTTTTATTAAAATAACATTAATACAAATAATTTAATTAATAAAAATGAAAATATGAAAAATACTTTTTAATAGAAGCCTAATTAAAGCACCAATTTCACAGAGAAAAATTTAAAGAGGCATGCCGATAACCTAAAACAATGAACCCATACTGTCAAAGAACAAAACTCAAATTCCTAAATGAAAAACCCTAACCCAACCATATTTCGCCACCATTCCGTTTGAATATTGCTGCCATTCGAAGGTCGAAGGCTGCCGTCACTCTAGCAAACTGACTTAACACCGCAATATTTGAAGGCCTTTTCAGAATGAAGCTCACCCCGTTCGAGTTTTGAAGGTAGCATTACTTTAAAGTTTCTTGAATTTCCAAGATGGGTCTTTTCAATCTCATGAACTGCCATTAATGATGGTCATTCAAAATTAAATCTATTTTCTTTTTATGGTGGAAATTACATTTGTGGGATGTTGATATTTTGCAATAGTCTTTGGAGAATATTTCACGCTCAATGTGGCTTCCACAATGTGCACTTTCTCTTGCCAGTGAATCGAAGTAGATAATACGCAAAACAAACCTCTTCTCTAGTTCTTAAATTTCAAATCTTAAATATCTCCTATTTGTGTTTGCTTGATTGTAATTGATGTTGCTGATTGTTCACTACGTATTTTTTATTTTTGTTGATTCAAAAGTGACTTCTAAATTGTCCCAATTAGATCTATATGTGGTAGAAATGGTAGAAATTGATAAGGGAGGATAATGGAAATGGTCTTCTCGTCCAAGGAAAGGATTTTGTTTTTTTCCTTTGCTCAATATGCATATCAGCTTACGTATTAGTTGATCATCGATGTTGATACCATCATTGTTGATATAGTCATCATCATTTTACTCACAAGAAATCATGTGACTTATTACATTTAGTGTAAAATGAACATTGTAATTTGATTTTGGCATTTACAATAAAATAATTGATTTCTTTCGTATATGAATTTAAATTGTTAAAACTAATGTTTTTAGTCTCTTTTTAATATATCAGTTCATCTTCAATATTTTGGCTTTTTTTCACCATTCTCTTTAATGACGTGTTATAGCTATTGTAACTTAGAATTAATTCAAATTCCAATTGTAGATAGATATATAATACATGTTTGTTCATTCTTGGGAAAGGGAACCTAATAGTCTTCTACTTTTTTTTTCTCATTTTGGTGATTATTTTGAGCTTATTTTATATTATCATGTAACTTGATATGTTTGATCTTTTATGGTTGGTTGAGGGTTATGTTTCGGAGTTTTGTTTCTTTGATTTTGCTCACCAAGTGTTTGTCAAGACTTTGTAGTATAATTAATTTCCTCTCACTTTTTAGTATGTTAATTATTGTTCCATTTTAAAGCTTTGTGAGGTATTGTTGCTTGGCCTAAGAGTAGCATTAAATTTATTTAGACAAGATAGTTGCGAGTGATGTTCCTATGATCCTTTGTTAATCAACATCTATAAAGTTGATTTTTTTTTTTTTGTAGAATGGTTTACTTGATAGACTTAATTTAAATTCTTATAAAAATCTTCATATTTTCATATCATAAGCTTTGTTATGCAGGAATTAATTTTGTTTTGTTGGAAGTCTCCTTGCTAGTACCTGAGCTTTGAAGAAATTTCTATTTTTTTATTATTTTCATTTTTTTGTTGATTTTGTTGTTATCATAAATAGCAGTTTAATGTGCATTATGCTATAATGTTGTGTTTGAATATATTTTTAATATTTAAAATTTACAAATTGTTATTAATAGTGTATAAAACTGTAAATATTTGTGCAGCAGGTTTAAAAAGTTTATATTATTAAAATTAATATATATAATATAGAGAAAAGCAAGTACATTTGGCAACATAACAAAATTGTTGCAAATTGGCAATAGGCAACATTAAAATGCATGTTGTCCAAAATTTTACAAATAACAAGCATTTACTGTTGTCGTATAAAAAATAACTACATCTTAAAGTTTGGGACAAAAACGCATGGACGCGTTGAAAAATCAACCACGAAATTAGTGTATGGCTACACAATAAACGACCACATTCAAGGTCACATTTTGCAACGCATTTTGTTTGTTGTCAAATGTAAGAATGACAATGGATTCGATTCTGACCTAAGATCCATGTGATCCAAATCGAATCGGTTTAAAATAGATTTAGATTAAATTTGAATATTAATGTGCAGATCTAATTCGAATCCGTAGTATGTTTGGATCTATCTTGATATCAATATCCAAATCTATATCCACTACTAGGGGTGGGCAAATTTGGGTTCGGGTCGACCCGATCGGGTTTCGGGTAAATCGGGTTGGCAAAAATTCAATCCGAACTCAACTCGAACATATAATCGGATCGGGTCGGATCGATTGTTTTTATATTTTTTAGTATTTTTTTTTTTTAATTTTCGGATTGAATCGGGTTTGATCCGATCCGATCCGATCGGGTTGGTAAAATTTAACCCGATCGGGTTACAAGTATCATCCGAATCCGATCCGAACTCAAAATTTTCGGATCGGTTCGGGTCGGGTCGGGTGAAATGCCCACCCCTATCCACTACTTTTTAATTTTATTTTATTTTAAAAAATTTTAAATAATTATGTAATTATAAATGATAATAAATTTTATTCATAGCATAATAGTGGTATTTACCATGTATTTAAAAATGTTAAAACTTAAAAATTAATTTTAAAAATTTAAATGATAATAAGACAAAAATAATTAAGGTTAGCTAGCCGTAAAGCACACACATGCAATATTCAAATGGCAAGCCAAGTAATAACGCCTGGCAATTTATTTTATTATATTGGCCAAATAATTTTTAAGGAATACAGTTATTTCTCCCACAAACTAGCACAATTGCACTTGTTGATGCATTTTTTCCCGCGTGCCTTCAATAGTGCCTCGAACCTTCAAACAGTGCCTCCAAACAGCTCGGCGGGGTCTGCTCGAACCTTACGCTCGCGGTTTCAAGCGAGTGCCTCGATCCTTACGCTCGCGATAAGCCCGATCTCGAGAAGGATTGCCTCGCTTCGTCTGTTCAGCTGTCTTCGAGCGGAGATCTCCGGACTGTACTCACGAAACCGGGTCGGGTCGCCGGGCGTGTTCGGCGAGAACCCTCCGACGCTTCAAGTCGATGTCGGGATCGTCTTTTGGTATCTCCTTAGTGAGGAGGCCAGGAAAGATGAAAGGGTATTTTCGCCCCGCTTTTGAATGGATATGGTTTTCGGAAAATCAAAGTGAGAGAAGTCGGAATGGGAAGAACCTGTAAATGGATTTTTCCAACCCTCTCTGAATCAGAATTGCCAACCCTTGTATTTATACTCCATTTTTCCCGCTCTTTCCATTTCCAGCCTGTCCACTCCCACGTTAGTGGTATCTGGGTCCCTCTCACAGCCGGGATTGGCGGAATATTCCCTAAGGATGAGCGGCTGTCCCCTTAACCCGATTCACGTGGTCAGATCACCATGTTGGGCAAGTGCGCTAGGAATAAGGACACCTTGGAGGCTGTGCCGGCCACCGGCAACAATATCACCACCGTACCATGTGGGACCACGGTTGAGACATTAAAAGGTGTCTTAGGGATTACGAGGAAGCAGGTCGGGTTGCCTGGACCAGGATCTTACATTCCGTCCGTCCCATGGTAGCGCAACCCGGTTGTGCTCGGGGACTACGTTCTGCGGCGAGGAAAGGTGTGCTCGGGGACCCGTTCTTTGCGGCGAGGAAGGAGTGCTCGGTTCTCGACCTTGAGCGAGCTTTGACTTGGGACGACCTCGAGCTAAGGTCGTCCTCGGGGTATCTTACTCAGTTGGAAGGGCTTGAGGGCTGTCCGATATTACCCAAACATCGGTCCCCGGTTTCTAGTCTTTTGAGTGAAGTGAGATAAGGCGGAAGCTTCGATAATGATGTCGAATTACGTAGCCTTTTGCGCTTCCCGCATTCTTCTTGCTCGAGCCTATAGTTGGTCGTGCTTGGCTCTGTCCCACACGAGGCTTAGGCTTTGGGACCTCCGGCCTTGGTATTCTTCAGTGAGCTTCTTACGCTCGGGCTGCAATTGACCTGGGCTTTTCTGCAGTCACTCCTGCTCGGGCCTGTAATTGACCGAGGCGTCTTCTGCTGTTACTCCTGCTCGGGCTGCAATTGACCCAGTATGGCACCGTCCAGCTGGGACTTCGGCGAGGAGTTCTTTTGGATCTTACGCGGACTGCAATTGATCCGAGGCTTCGCGATACTCCCTGCTCGGGCTGCAATTGACCTGAGCATGGCACAGTCCGCTCTAAGACTTAGGCTTTGGGACTTCGGCCAGGAGCTCTTCTTGATCTTACGCCGGGCCGGCGATTGACCCGAGCTTGCTGATACTCCTGCTCGGGCTGTAATTGACCCAGCATGGCACCATCCAGCTGGGACTTACGCGGGAGCTCTTCGATCTTACGCTCGGGCGCTTCTAATTGGCCGGAGCTTTGTGATACTCCCGCTCGGGCTGCAGTTGACCCAAGCATGGCACAGTCACGCTTAAGACTTAGGCTTTGGGACTTCGGCGAAGAGCTCTTCTTGATCTTACGCCGGACTGCAATTGACCGAGCTTGCTGATACTCCTGCTCGGGCTGCAATTGACCCAAGCATGGCACGTCCGCTCTAAGACTTAGGCTTTGGGACTTCTGGCCAAGGAGCTCTTCTTGATCTTCTACTCGGGCCTTTTAATTGACCGGAGCTTCTTCATACTCCTGCTCGGGCCTGCAATTGACCCAAGCATGGCACGTCACGCCTAAGACTTAGGCTTTGGGACTTCGGCCAGGAGCTCTTCTTGACTTCTCCTGCTCGGGCCTTTTAATTGACCCAACGTCTTACGAATCTCTACTCACTGCTCGGGCTGCAATTGACCCAGCGTCTTACGGTGTTATACTCTGCTCGGACTGCGATTGACTAAGCATGGCACGTCCACTCTAAGACTTAGGCTTTGGGACTTCGGCCAAGGAGTTCTTCTTGAACTTCTCCTGCTCGGGCCTTTTAATTGACCCAAGCGTCTTACGAATCTCTACTCACTGCTCGGGCTGCAATTGACCGAAGCTTCTTACGGTGTTATACTCCTACTCGGGCTGCAATTGACCCGAGCATGGCACAGTCCGCTTAAGACTTAGACTTTGGGACTTCGGCCAAGGAGTTCTTCTTGACTTTCTGCTCGAGCCTTTTAATTGACCGAGCTTCTTCTTGATATTACTCACTGCTACGGTCTTGATTGACCCGAGCTTGGCATGTCACTCTAATGACTTAGGCTTTGGGACTTCGGCCAGGAGTTCTTCCTTTTGGTCTTCGTTTTGAACTTACATTATGAATGCTTTTCTTATTCTTACATACATTTATACTTTTACATATCCCATCTTGGGACGAAATCTTACATTAGCATTTCACGATACAAGGAGTCCTCTTGGAAATACTTCCTCGGGAGTTGTGCGTTCACGGCCTCTTGACCTCTCGTCAGATGCGGATGAGCTGGCGATATGCTCCTGCCTTCCAGTTCCTTGATTCCCCATCGAGTCGGCGAGTTTATCGCATGGTTTCTTTGGCGGCTACGGTAGTGACTCCTCGCCACCACTTTGGCGCCTTTCACGACCCCAGCGGCCCGTTTATTCGATCTTGAGGGCTAAATAATGGGTGGATAGCACGCGTTGGTGATTCTCATGAGCGGCCTCCCCAGAATCGCTTGAGTGCGGGTGGCTTCATCTGCCACCACGAAATCCGGCATCATGTTCTTCTCGAAGGCTTTGAGCCCGTAGTTCTTGCCGGTTTGATGATTCACTAGAGGTATTAGTTTTCCTCCCAGAATCCTTTCGAGGAAGTTCTCGATGCTGCTCGAGGCTCGCGCTGTTATTCCTAAATCCTCGAGTGTGGATTTGAAGAGAATATCCACAGAGCTCCGAGTCGACCGATATTCGGTCGACTTCCTTATTTGCTATCTTGGTTTTTACCACGGGGCATCCTCGTGAGAGTCTGACACCCCTCACTCGTCTCCAGTCACATGATTGGTACGCAGACCTGGCCTTAGCGTTGGAGCGTGACAGGACTTCTCGCCAGTGCGGCATATCGGCGATAGTTTTCGGACCTATTTGAACTTAGGCCATTGTGGGCCCTCACGAGATTACCCTCGTGGACGGTGGTTACGTATCTATTTCGTAAGCCGGCCATCTTCCTCGAGTTGCTTGCCTCACTAAGGTGTCCCCTTGACAAACTCATCCAATCTGGGTTCTAACGGATCGTCCACTGGTTTTTCAAATCACGGCATTATCTTTGTGGAGTGGCCGTGGTTACCATGGAAGCAGCGAGAACCACCACTTATCCAGCTTGCCGGTGACTTGGCCATCGGCGTTGGTAGGCTCGGCGGTCCTCGCTCTTGACCACTTGAAGTATCTCTTGAGAGATACCTTGACCTTAGTATCTTGCTACGTGGCGGGGCTCATTCCACTACTTGTATTGCCCTATCCTTGGGAAGCTTCTCGGTGAGGGTGGCAATGGACGATGCCTTTCGGTCGTGGTTCATCTCGAGTGCGCTTGGCGGTGGTTGCGGGGTGTGTGGCCATCATGGCGCTTGTATTCTCTGTGATCCGGCACGGAGACTGCGAGGTGGGTGAGGGACCATCAGCGGCGGGGAACTCTACGATATGGGTTATGCAGAGGCGGCCGGTCTCTCGCTGCCTTTGGGGCTGTGTCCACCAGGCGGGGCTCTCTTTCTCCTTCCTTCTTGCTCCATTGACCTGCTCACTTCTCGGTTTGGCGGCTTTTTCTTCTTGATTACCATATCCGGCTTTACTTGTTCATACGCGTCCAGAATCTGAGCGGATCGAAGGACTCCATGAGTTATACCATGGTCTCCCAGTCAGGATACCATCCTTTAATCCTCTCGGAGCTTGGGGATGGTTGAGCGCACCAAGATCTAGGACCGATCTATGGTATCTTTTGATAAACTCCGGAGGACTCTCCTTCTTTACGCCTCGCTCGGCGACTCCATCATGTCATCCTCGGGGTCACTGCGCCCGGAATTGTTCTGCGAACTCCACTGCACATCTTTTAAAGCTCGAGATGCTTCCCGGTAGGAGTCTGCGGTACCGATCTCTTGCCCTTCCCTCGGGGTGAGTGGGAAGGCCAGCATCTCGAGCTGGCGACAATCCTTGCACCCTGTCATGTCGTTGAACCGTTCTATGTGCACTAATGGATCACTTTTTCTCGAAAATTTCAGATCCGGAAGCGAAAGTCACGTGGGATCGTGACACCCGTGATCTCCGCGGAGAGTGGAGATTCGTTGTCTAGCATTATTCGCCGACTTGGACTCTTTCCGTTCCCGAAGATCTTCCACAACTTGTGCCAACTGCGCACCTCTCCCTCAACTCCTCACTTACGAGAGGTTGAGGTCGTATCCTGCAAATGTTGACGAGACCCTCTTTCCTCCATGTTTGTTTCTTCTCTCATCTGCAACATTTGGTGCCCTAGGTCTTTGGGCTTCATCTCCGCATTTTCCGAACATGAGCATTCCCTCAGTTGGACTCGGGACATCATTACATGCTTTTCTCGTCCTCCATGAATTCTTGCGAAAGGAAGTCGAGTCTCCATCTGCTTTTCCATCAGATCCATTCTTTCCTGGATCTCCCTATTACAGGCCTCATTGGCCACTTCTCTCAAAGTTCTTGATTCTTGGGACTTACTCCTCTTGGTTGTTTCCCTCATCGTTGTCTTGTGTGTCTTGAATGTATTAGGAAATCGGGCTTTTGTGTCGATCCACGAGCGGCACGAAAGATGTTGATGCGATTTTCCGCGTGCCTCAGCGGTGCCTCGAACCTCAAGCGGTGCCTCTAAGCGGCTCGGCGGGGCTGTCCGAACCTTACGCTCGCGGTTTCAAGCGAGTGCCTCGATCCTTACGCTCGCGATAAGCCCGATCTCGGCGGGATTGCCTCGCTCGTCTGTTCAGCTGTCTTCTTGAGCGGAGATCTCCGGACCTGTACTCGCGAAAACCGGGTCGAGGGTCGTCGGGCGTGGTCCGTGAAACCCTCCGACGCTTCAAGTCGATGTCGGGTTCGTCTTTTGGTATCTCCGCTAGTGAGGAGGCCGGAAAGATGAAAGGGTATTTTCGCCCCCTTTTTGAATGGATATGGTTTTTAGGAAAATCAAAGTGAGAGAAGTCGGAATGGGAAGAACACGTGAATGGATTTTTCCAACCCTCTACGAATCGAATTGCCAACCCTTGTATTTATACTCCATTTTTCCGCTCTTTCCATTTCAGGTCGTCACTCCCGCATTAGTGGTATCCGGGTCCCTCGGCGGTAGGGATTGGCGGAATATTCCACAGGGATGGCGGTCGTCCCTTAACTTTCGATTCACGTGGTCGGATAATAATGACACCTTGAGGCATGTCTGCAGCCACCGGCAACAATATCACCACCATACCATATGGGACCCTCCACAGTCGGACATTAAAGGTGTCTTTGGGATTACGAGGAAGCGGGTCGGGTTGCCTCGGACCGGGTCTTACATTCCCTCGTCCCATGGTGGCGCAACCTAGTTGTGCTCGGGGACCTACATTCATGACGGCGGAAAGGTGTGCTCGGGGACCCGTTCTTTGCGGCGAGGAAGGAGTGCTCGATTCTCGACCTTGACCGGCTTTGACTGGGGCGACCTCGAGCTAAGCTGTCCTCGGGGTGTCTTACTCGAGCTGGAAGGGCTTCGAGGGGCCTGTCCGATATTACCCAAACAGCACTAATTGTACAAAATTGTCTCATAATTAACTTTTATTATGCTACGGGCTCGAAAGTGGCAAGCCTTTCCAAATTTATCCTTAAAAAGTTTTATTTCATTATTTGAAGAGGCATGTGAAAACGAATGCGGAATGTTGGAACGTCTTTTATTTTTTATTATTTTTTTTATTCGTCACTCTTCAATTCGCCCTAAATTTTTTTTAAGACTTTACTCTTCAGTTCAACGTTAGCCTCTATCTTTCTCTTCACTTCAGTCTACTTTCGCTTATCCACTCCATTTGAATGCTTAGATCAGTCTTTTAATTGCTAGGTAAATTATTAGACTTGAGTTTTCTTTTTTTATTATTTTCTCATAACTTTGTGTAATCACTAATTAGTGGTGACTATTTATGATAATTTAATTAAATGATAATAAATTAGGAATATAGCAATCATCAAATTACATATTTTTTTCTACGATCCTTGTTTGATTTTCAGTGCCAACCAATACTATAGACAAGTGAGTTGGCTTTTATTTGAATATATTTTAAATTCTAAGAGTTGATTTCAATAAAGGTCTAATGTGAATGATAGTGATTGAGAAGATTTCAATTATTTATTTAATTTATGCTCCTAATTTTATATATTCATTTACTAATAATTGTATTTATTTACTTGTCTAATATTGATGCATAATAATAAGTTTTTTAATAATAACTTTTTTTTTTCATTGACATAGAGCATTAATGTTTTCGATTATTTCTTTATAGAAGTATGGATTTCAATCCTAATTTACCACTGTCAGAAACTGATGATGATGATAGGCCTGATGTCGTTAAATTAATTGAACCATCAAATGGGATAGACTTAAATTCGACTTCACCCATTCCTAGCAATGAAATTACTGTTGTCGGTAAAAAGTTAAAGTCCATCGTGTGGAATCATTTTACGAGGAAAAGATTAACAAATAGTTGAAAGCAGTTTGTAACCAATGCAATGGAAAGTTAGTCGTAGGGGGTGGAACGAACCATTTACATAAGCACTTGCTTAGATGCCCACAACATAAGCAGCCATAATCAAGAATGATATGCTAAATGCTACCGTAAAAAAGGGAAGGTCCAAGTTGGGGCATTTTCTTTTGATCATGACACTTCAAGAAGAGAGCTTGCAAATATGATTATCAAGCCTTAATACCCCTTTAGTGTGGTTGAACACTCTGGATTAAGGAACTTTGTTAGTTCTTTACAACCCATGTTGTTGTTGGCGAGCAAACAAAGTAGAATTTCTATGACTACTAATTTACGGACTTTTAATTAGAATATGGAATATACAGTTATTACCACACATTTTATAAATAATTCTTGGAGGCTGCAAAGTCGACTGATGAGGTACTTTCTATAGCATTATCTATTTATATCTTTGTCATTTCTTTTTCATTATAATTAGTAAACACTCAATTGTTACAATAATATTTTTATTCTACTGTTTAACATTTTTATTTAGGTTTATACATGTGATGTGTCCCCATACTGCTAAGGTGCTTTATGATAATTTAATGAAGTGCTTATTAGGTGGGAATATTGATCGAAATTTGTGTTCTTTAATAGTTGATAATCCCACAACTAATGATGCTATGATTGACATTCTCTTAGACAAACTTTCTAATTCATTGTTATTAAATGGGAGGTTGTTCCATATGTGTTATCGTTCACACATCTAAATGTCATTGGTGAAACTATTGAGAGAATTCATAATAGTGTTTCTTATTGGAAAATGACACCCAAAAGGCATGAAAAATTTATGAAGGTTGTTTGTGAATTAAAATTTTCAAGCACCAAGCAATTGATTCTTGATTGCAAAATGAGGTGGAACTCTACCTATTACATGCTTGGCATTGCTTTAGTTTATAAAGATGTGTTTTATTGTTTAATGCCAAGAGAAATGCACAATAAATCATTGCTTAATGAAGAAGATTGGGAGTTTGCAAAACAAATTTGTTGTAAGCTTAAATTATTTGATGAAGTTACAAAGTTATTTTCTAGCACGAAATATGTTATAATGAATTTGTACATTTATTATATTTTAGGGATTAGAATATCTATTTCTGAGTGGCTAGGTTCCAACAATGATAAAAAAAAAAAAAAAAAGATAACGGCCAAGAAAATGTTAGAAAAACATACAAATATTAAAGTGGGTTAATGAGTTACTAGCGGTGGCAACTGTTTTGGACCCGATATATAAAATAAAAGTAGTAGAGTACTATCAATCTAATGAGCCTTTAATTACTCAATCCCCAATGAAGGCACATTTAGGAAGGGAACAACATCAGGCTAGTTTTGAGACATTTGTTAATCAAAGTACTAGTACTGACCATGTCAAGTATGAGATAAACTTTTATTTAGAGGAATTTGTCCTATCTCGAAATGATACTTTAGATATATTCAAAGGTGAACGGATCTAAATATTCTACTTGGTTCAATTTTGCTAGGGATATTTTGGCTATTTCTGTATCTACAGTTGCATCTGACTACGCCTTTGGTACTAGTGGTAGATTTGTGAAAGCACATCACAGTAGACTCCATCCAGGTATATTAGAGGATTTAATGTGTTTTCAAGATTAGTTATTAGCTGAAGATGTTGGTATGAATTTTTGTAATTGAATTCTTTATTTTTTATTAACCATTTTTTTCTAATTAATTAAATTTTTAATTAATTTTTATCGTCATAATCAGATTCATGTTCTTTAACAAATAGCATATTGACATATTTAGAAGATGTGGACGTGGATGAGCTAAAATTAACTATGTTGTTCATTTATATAGTTAAATATGGTCATAATAAAAATAACAAAGCACTCAACATAAATCATATTTAACTTTTATGTCATTTTATTTAATGTTGTAGGAATGATAATGGGTGTGCCATGGATATCAGGATGATGAAGGAGATAGTAGAATATTATATTGATCTTACTCCTTCAATTACCTTTAAAGGATATTTTATTATCTTTTTATTTGCTTGTTTTGGTGTAAAAGCATAAGCTACTATATTTATTAGATTTTTGAGACAAATTATATAATTTAATTGTTATCAACACAATTAAAACTTTAATTTTCTTTTTAATTTGGATTTTATTTTTTATTGGGATTTGGAGTAGAAATAGATATTTATTTCTTTTTTAGATCAGGAAATGGAACAAAAAATATGGATCCATGACAGATCTGGAGCAAATACAAATCTTAACTTTTATCATAGATCTGGATTTGAAGTATGGTAGATCCAACCCTTATTTGCCCCATTGCCATCCCTAGTCAAATGTCAAAAACATTCAACATCGACATCAACAACTTACAGATTTTCATTGTTGTATAATTCACAATGTATTTAAAACGTTGTTGTATCCCTTTTTTCTTGTAGTGTTATTTGGATAACTTTACATGGAGTTCTCATATTATAAAACTATATAAGTGAAAACTAAACTACATATGAAGCCATAACAACAGCAGCATGCATTTGAATACTTATTAAATTTAAAACACTAAATATATAAGAATGATAGGCTCTATATCTTTCGTTAAGATTATGCCTTATGTTCTATAATGGTTTGCTTAGTCATAACGTGATTTCAGATTATAAGCAAATAGATTAGTCAACAACATATTAAAGTTTGAGATTATTCAAATATTGTTAGGTTGGTGTTTGATAAGATAAAATAATTAATGAACATTTCTGTCAAAAGAAATTGCTACAGAAGTTAGCATATTGCTCAGTTCTCTAATCGATGTTTGAGCTTCGTCTTTCATATATTTACTTAACAATTTCAGCTTTTCTTTCTATCTTAATTAACATGCTCAGAAACAGGTAATGGAGTTAAAATATTAAAATCATAAACAATTTCAAATGGTGAATACTTAGTAGAAATTACTACAGAAGTTAGCATATTGCTCAGTTCTCCAATCGATGTTTGAGCTTCGTCTTTCATATATTTACTTAACAATTTAAGCTTTTCTTGCTATCTGAATTAACATGCTTAGAAGCAGGTAATGGAGTTAAAATATTAAAATCATAAACAATTTCAAATGGTGAATACTTAGTAGAAGAATGAACAGAATGATTATAAGTAAACCCAACATATGGCAAACAATCTTCCTAAGTTTTAATGTTCTTTTCAATGATTGTCCACAACAAAGTAAATAAAGTTTTATTTATAACCTCTATTTGACTATCAGTTTGAGAGTGGCATGTAGTTGAAAACAACAACTTACTACCTAATTTAGCCTACTCTTATAGGAGTAACTCAAGAACTTAGCATCCCTATCAAAAATTATTTTTTTGGGTATACTATGTAACCTCACAATCTCTCTAAAATATAAGTCAGTAATATTGGAAGCATCATTTATCTTGTGGCATGAAATAAAATGTATCATTTTAGAAAATCTATCTACAATCAGAAATTGAGTCTTTTTCTCATTTAGACCTAGGTAAACCTAATACAAAATCCATGAAAATGTAAATCCAAAGTGCACTAGATATTGGTAACATTGTGTATAAACCATAGGGCTGCACTTTTGATTTTTCTTGCCTACATATGGCACATCTACCATAAAGTCTCTTAACATCTCGTTTCATATATAGCCAATAGAAGTGTTCCTGTAATACGGCTAAAGCCTTTACAACTCCAAAATGCCCTATTAATCCTCCTCGATTGGATTCTCTCACCAACAATCTCAAGGAATAATTAGGTATACATAACTTATTCTCTCGAAAAAAGTAACCATCATGCCTAAAGTACTTACGAATCCCAAACTTTTTATAATTTTTATATTCAACACTAAAATCATGATCATTAGCATATAATTCCTTAATATGTTCAAAACCAAGCGATTTAGTATTAGGTGTTCAGATTAAGGAGTACATGCAGGAAAGCACATCTGCAACGATGTTTTCCTTACTCTGCTTGTAACGAATGATGTATAGAAATTTCTCTAAAAATTCCCCCCAATGAGCATGCCTTTTGTTTAGCTTGTGCTTGCTTTTAAGGTGTTTTAAAGATTATGATCAGTATGAATTACAAACTGCTTAGATATAGGTAACGTTGCCATGTTTCCAATGTCCGAACTAACGTATAAGTAAGGTGGTTTAAAATTGCTCTACTTATTTTCTCACTGAAATAAGCAATTAGTCTTCTCACTGAAACGTCAAATTCAATTTCAAATATTTTATTAAAATGAGGCAAGGATAATAAGAGAGTATTAGTCAGCTTTTACTTGTCATTTGAAATGCCTTCTTTTGTTCTTCTCCCTACTTAAATCAAATGTTTTTCTTGATTACTTCAGTAAATAGTGTGGTCAACATACGAAAGTCTTTCACAAATCACCGATAGAAACTAGTAAGTCCATGAAAGCTTCTCACGTTACTTACACTTGTAGGACTTGGCTATTCTTAGATTGCATATACCTTCTCTTTATTAACCTGTATACCATGTGTACTCACAAAAGATTCAGATGTGCTTAGGAAATAAAAGTTGTTGGCTAATCTGAAGAAATGTGTCATTTACACTGAAAAACTTGTTATTCAGGCTAATAAATGCGTGATTCAAGCTCTTGAATTTTCTAAGCAATCAAATCCATGAAATCAGTGCATTAAGAATGAAAGATATGTTACTATCATTTTATATTTTATATTTTTTATTTTTAAAAGAGACAGCAAATCAACTACTTTCCTTTTATTCAGACATTTAAGATATTTTCCTTTTAATTAAAATAGGATTATGATTTATTGATGCTTCTTTCCTTTTTATTAGATTAGGATCCTGATTTATTCAGGATTCTTCTTCTTTTATTAGATTAGGATTCTTATTTATTTAGGATTCTTTTCTTATTTGATTAGATTGAGATTCTAATTTGATTTTGGATTAGAATTTATTTTCGATTTTAGATCAGGATTTATGGTAGGAAATATCTAGGATAATTATAGTCAAGATTTCTTATAACCTATATATATACTCATATTCAATAAAAGAAAAGTAGGTTTTCATGCAATTTACTTGATAGTATAATTCTCTTTAGTTCTTAAACAAACTCTTTTAACTGATCAGATTTTTCATGGCATTCAACACTTAACTTATCAATCAGACCATCCATAGCTGATTGTGGCATCTTCATATACCAAGATTTTTGTTTTATTAATCAACAAGTCACAGTTCCATTCAATTCCTGAATTTAGAAACGATTAGAGACTAATTTGATTAAGGTCTCGTCAGTTCTTGGAGGAGTTCGTATTTTTTTCTATTTGGTTGAGGGTGAATTTAATATTTAATTTCTATCATTTAATTTATTTAATTGAGATTTTTTATGCTCTTTTATAATTAATATTTATGATTTTATTCTTAACTTATTTAAGTCTGGTGAAGAGATCGGGGATGAGGTTCTTATTCCCTTTTATATGTTGAACTATAAAATCATGCTCTAAAAATCAGTTCTTGAGTTTGAGAAGTTGTTTGTCTTGATCTATAATTGTCTTTATATTTTAATAATTAGTAGCAATTGAAATCAGTGATTTCAATTGGAATTGGAGAACATAACCTATGTTAGATAATTTGCGCTTGTGTGTTTATTGCTTATATCAACTTAATATCTTTCGGTTCTTAATACTTCCATTAACTTAAATTTAAAAAGCTTGTTTTAAATTATTTAATAGTTAGAGATCATGTGAAGAGCTTATTTTGCCTAGTGACACATTGAGGAAAGATGCATATTAATAAAGCTTATTGTTGTCTACGGTTGATAGTTTCAACGAAAATTAATGATAGAATTTATATATATTATGTGCATATTTGGTGGTGATGAATGATTCTTTGACCAAATTTTTCATTATTATTATTTCTTTCTCATTTAATTAAAGTTTCTATTAAATTATTAATTTTTCAATCTTATTTTTCTTTATTTTTTGTTATTTATTCAAAAATTCATCCTTTATTTATAGTTGGTATTTTGTTTAGTTAAATTGATTATTATTATTATTATTATTATTATTATTATTATTACATATCTTTATTTTAGAATTGATAATAGATAAAACTAGTATAGTCTTCGTGGGATTGATCTCTATTTGTTCTATACTAGTTATTTATATTAGTAGTAAGGTTTTAAATTCGGTGTACTGTAATGACATTACCAAATTTTTTGTGCCGTCCTCGGGGACTAGCGTCTAGTTCATTTATTATCATTTTGTTTTATTTTATTTACTAATTTTATTTTTTTTTCTCTTATATATTTATTACTTTATTTTTATTTTAATTAGTTTATTTTTGTTTTGTATTTAGACTTACATGAGTATAGAGGACATTCGACTAAAACTCAAATAGCTTAGAGCAAGCTTATCACATCCAAAACTTGATTTCGCCATCCATATTCCACTCCTAAAGACAAAGCTAAGTAGTCCATAACCTAAATCAATGGCTCAAAACAACAACCAAGCACTTAAAACGTTGGCAGCTCCTAACTTGGACCAAGAACTATTATGCATTCAAAATATAAATTCCTAGGTAAACTTCAAACTCAAATCTAGGATGATTCATCTTCTGCCTACTTTTAATATTCTTGCAGGAAAGGATCCCAGTAAGCACCTGAAGAAGTTCCATGTGGTGTTCTCCACAATGAAACCAACCGGAGTCTTTGAAGAGCAAGTTAAGCTAAAGGTTTTTCCGTTCTCTTTGGCAGATTCAGCTAAGGAATGGCTTTACTCTCTTCCTTTTGGTACTGTCACCACATGGAATGAGATGCGTTAGTTATTTTTGGAAAAATACTTCCTAGCATCAAAAGCTGGTAGCATTCGAAAGAAAATTTGTGAAATCCTATAATACAATGGAGAATCATAATACAACTACTGGAAACAATTCAAAAAGCTATGTGCTAAATGCCCCCACCATTAATTAAGTTATCAACTCCTTATTTAGTATTTTTATGAGGGTTTAATACTTATGAAAAGGAGTATGATTAATACCGCTAGTGGAGGAGCACTCATGGATAAGACACCAAAGCAACTTGAAATCTTATTACCAATATGGCAACTAATTCCCAATAATTTAACACTAGAAACCATTCATTGCCACCTAAGTGAGTCAATGAAGTATAGATGTTGTTCATTTGCTTTCTTTCGCTGTTTGGCTACAGAGGCTAGAACTTCAGGTAAGTTGCCTTCATAACCCGAAATTAATCCGAAAAAGAATGCTAGTGCTATGTCTCTGAGAAGTGGAAAGCAATTGGAACCATCATTAGCCAAGCCATCAAGGCTATCCACATCATCATTACACCCTATGACTAATACCTCCTCTGAGGCCCTTTATTTAATAAAGGAAGATGATTCCCATTATGCGCTACCAGTTAACCCATCTAACTAGGTAATTACTCCTTCACCTCTCGTTAAAAACTTTGTCAATCCACCACCATTTTCTAGTAGATTTAAATAATCCAAAAAATATGCGGAAGAAAATGAGATGCTTAAGACCTTCCATAAAGTAGAGATAAATATTCTTTTACTTGATGTTATTAAACAGGTTCCGTGTTATGTAAAAATTTTAAAAGAATTATGCACCAATAAACATAAACTGAGTAATAAAAAGGTGAGTGTATGAAAGAATATTTCTAATATACTTCAAAGAAAACTCTCTCTTAAATGCAAGGATCTAAGTACTTTTACAATCCCATGTACTATAGGTAACACTAGGTTTAAAAGACTTGTGTTAGATTTAGGGGCGTTAATTAATGCTATGCCATATTCGATTTATAATTCTTTAAATTTAGGTCTATTAGAAGAAACAGGTATAATTATTCAATTGGATGATAGATCAAATGCTTATCAACAAATGTATCCTTGTGATTTATATTTTATTTTTGCCATAGATGATATATTAAAACTTTAGTATGCGAATACTTTAAACTATCCAATAACGATAGTTTCAAAGTTACTATAAGTACAAATCTTAGGAAAGAGGATTCTAAGGAACAGGTAAGTTTGATGGAGTTGAATGACGAAGTAGATGAGGCTGTGGCAACTTAGATAGGAAGCTTCATTATGTATCAACAAGTATGATATTTCTTACCTTAAATTGCCTTTATCAAAAGAGCAACTTTTACCTTCAATTATGCAAGCACTTACCTTAAAACTTAAGCCAATCCCATAACACTTTCAATATATTTATTTGGGTGAGAATAAAACTTCTTGTCATCATTGCTAAAACTCTCACTTCAGTTCAACAAGAAAAGCTAATTAGGGTACTTCGAGATCACAAGATGGCGATCGATTGGACTATTGCTGACATCAAGGGTATTAGTCCTTCTATGTGTATGCATTGTATTTTGCTAGAAGGAGAATCTCAACTGACAAGAAATGCACAGTGCCACTCAATCCATAGATGATAGAAGTCGTAAAAAAGAAGATACTTAAGCTCCTTGGTGTAGGAATTGTTTATCTCATTTTTTATAGAAAATGGATAAATTCTATATAGGTGGTTCCTAAAAATTCAGGCATCATTGTGGTTAAGAATGAAGAAAATGAACATGTGTCAACTATAGTTCAAACCGAGTGGAGGGTTTGCATTGGCTATCATAAACTAAATACGACCACTCGCAAATATCATTTTTATTTGTCATTCATTGATCAAATGTTTGAAAGATTAAGTGGTCACTCTCATTACTATTTTCTTGATGATTACTCAAGTTATAATTATATCGTTATTGCTCAGGAAGACTAAAAGAAAATAACATTTACTTGTCCATTTGGCACATTACTTACTGGCACATGCTATTTGGCCTCTGTAACGCTCCTACCGCATTCCAAACGTGTATGATATAGTATCTTTTCTAATTACGTAGAGAAAAATCATTGAGGTATTCATGGATGATTTTATGGTTTATGGTGATTCTTTTGATCAATGTCTAGATAACCTTATCCTTATGCTTAAACAATGCGTTGACACTAACCTTATACTTAATTAGGAAAAATGTAATTTTATGGTTAATCAAGGTATTGTATTAGAACATGTTATTTCTGAAAGGAGATTAAATTTGATAAATATAAGACAGATCTTATTCCTTTTTTACCACCTCCTATTATTGTAAGAGAGATTCGTTTCTTTCTTAGTCATGCAAGTTTCTATTGCAGGTTTATCAAGGATTTTCTAAGATAGCATTACTTCTCTACAACTTACTTCAAAAGTATGTGATTTTTGACTTCAATGAAAAGTGCCAGATAGCTTTCGAGAAGTTCAAAGAAGTTTTAAAATCAGCTCTTATAATTTCACCGAATTGGGATCTACCATTTGAGATCATGTACCATGCTAGTGACTATGTTGTGGGAGCCGTATTAGGCTAGTGTTTAGGCAAGCTTCCTCACACCATTTACTATGCTTTTTGTATGCTGAATGGCGCACAATTTAACTACTCTACTACAGAGAAAGAACTTTTAGCGGTTATCCATATGTTGGAAAAATTTTATTCTTATTTGATTGGATCTAAGGTAATCATTTACTTTGACCATGCAGCTCTTAGGTACTTGCTCACCAAAAAGAATGCCAAGTTGTGCCTTATTCGATAGATACTTTTCTTACAAGAATTTGACTTAAAGATCCTAGATAAGAGAGGTTCTGAGAATTTAGTGGCAGATCATTTAAGTCGTCTTGTCAATAATGAAGATGTACTTATGTTACATGAAAACTTTCTGAATAAGCACTTGCTACAGGTAGGTATGAATACTCTTTGGTATGCAAATATTATAAATTACTTAGTTACCAAAACTGTATCTCAGGAATTAACTCATGCACAAAAGGCTAAGATCAAAAGTAATGCGAAGTATTATGTATGGGATGAGCTATACCTATGGAAGCATTGCTCTGAACAAATGATTAAAAGTTTACTTCTATTCTTACCTTTTGTCACACTTTAGCTTGTGGGGGACATTTTGGACTAAAATAAAACAGCCTTTAATGTACTTGCAAGCAGTTTCGATTGGCCATCATTGTTGAAGGATACTTATCTCTTTTGCAAATCTCATGATCGTTGTCAGAGAATAGGTAATTTGAGACCTAAAAATCAAATGCCACAGTCTCTCATTCTTGTTGTTGAGATTTTTTATGTCTAGGGCATTGATATCATGGAACCATTTCCTTCATCTTTTAGTAACCTCTATATTATTCTTGTTGTTGATCATGTTTTGAAATGGGTGGAAGTAAAAGCTACCAGAACTGACGAGTCTAAGTTGTTGTAGATTTTATAAAGTGTAACATCTTTACAATTTCTTCATTTTTTTCTTGCTTTTAGTCTTAAATATTCTAATTAATTTAGTTAATTTTTTATTTCGTTATTTTATTAAACTATATTTTATTGTGTTAATTTTTATCTTAATTTTTATACTTTGTTATTTTAGGTATATTATATGATTAAAGAGGAATTAATTCAGAATAATCGAGAAGAAATCTCACCTTTTGTTACACTTTAGCTTATGGAGGACATTTTGGACCAAAGAGAATGGCCTTGAAGGTACTTGCAAATAGTTTCTATTGGCCATCATTGTTAAAGGATACATATATCTTTTGCAAATCTCGTGATCATTGTCAGAGAACAGGTAATTTGGGACTTACAAATCAAATGCCACAGTCTCCCATTCTTGTTGTTGAGATTTTTTATGTCTGAGGCATTAATATCATGGGACTATTTCCTTCATCTTTTGGTAACCTCTATATTATTCTTGTTGTTGATCATGTTTCGAAATGAGTGGAAGTAAAAGCTACCAGAACTGATGACTCTAAGGTTGTTGTAGATTTTATAAAGAGTAACATCTTTACAATTTCTCCATCTTTTTCTTGCTTTTAGTCTTAAATATTCTAATTAATTTAGTTAATTTTTTATTTCGTTATTTTATTAAATTATTTTTTATTGTATAAATTTTTATCTTAATTTTTATACTTTGTTATTTTAGGTATATTATGTGATTAAAGAGTAATTAAATCAGAATAATTGAGAAGAAATATGCTCATAATATTCAGAAAGAAAAAGAGATAAAGAAATTTAAATAAAACAAATCAAGAAAATTTGATTTAATTAATTATCATGCATTCATTCACATGGAAAGCTTAATATAAAGAGTATATTGTGATTAACTAACGAAGCAAATATTTTGATATGGCATTAAAATGGCAAATGCATTTGCATGGCAATAATGGAAATCCTACTATCCATTCACATAAGAAACAATTGCCATATTTGCATGTGCATGGCATTAAAGTGGCGGCTAGCTTAATGGCAATTAAAAGAAAGCAAATTAATTGCTTAAAATGGGAGTTCAAATCCTTTAAGGATTCAGTAAGCACTATATAACGGCGTGAATTTGGCTTTTGAATGGGCAGCCAGCAAGAAGACAACAACCAAAGCAGCTGCAAGAAGAACACAGCCGAGGCAGCCAAGAAGAAGAAGAAGAGAGGAAAAAAAGAAGAAAAAGAGAAGCTGGAAGCAATTCAGCAGCAGCAATCGTTTGGATTAATCTCTATAACTGGTTTTATCAACTATTTTATTTTCAATTCAATTATGTTCAGCTATATTTTCTATTTGGTTGAGGGTGAACTCAAAATCCCAAACATAATATATAATTAATATTTAATTTCTACCATTTAATTTATTTAATTGAGATTGTTTATATTCTTCTATAATTAATGTTTTGACTTATTTAAGTGGCCAATTAGATAGAATTTGAATAAATTCTATTGATATATTAAAATTGATTTCAATTAGAGAACATAACCTAGGTTAAATAATCTAAACTTTGGGTTTATTGCCTAGATCAACCTAATATCTTTTTATTCTTAATGCTTTCATTATCTTAAATTTAAAAAGCTTGTTTTAAATTATTTAATGGTTAAATATTAGGTGAAGAGCTTATTTTTCCTAATGACACATTAAAAAAAGATAGAGATTAACAAAGTTTATTATTGTCTATGGTTGATAGCTTAAATGGAAATTAATGATAGAATTGATATATATTATATGCATGTTTGGTAGAAGGGAAAGATCCTTTGACCAAATTTATTATTATTATTAGTATTTTCTCAATTAATTAAGTTTCTATTAAATTATTAATTCAACAATCTTATTTTTCTTTATTTTTTGTCATTTATTTAAAAGCTCGTAAAATCTCCCTTTATTTATAGTTAGGAGTTTCTTTAGTTAGATTAATTTATATTTTTAGTAATATCAATATTATTATTGTTGTTGTTATTATTCTTATTTTAAATCTTTATTTTAGAATAGATTATTATAAAACTAGCGTAGTCTTCATGAGATCAATCCTTACATGCTCTATATCAGTTATTTATATTAGTAGTAAGGTTTTAAATTTGACGTACCCTAACGACACTATCAAAACTAGACTGAACTATCACACCACAAGAAAAATAATAAAATAAACTAATAGTAATGAGAATAAACGAAATTTAAAATAAAAGAAATCAAATAACCAAACAATTAACTCAAAATCTAATTCTAATTTTTTTAAGAATAAAAGACAACTTAAATTATAACTAGTGGAGGACGGCTGGGCATGTCACCCTTACTGGGAACACGCAGATCCACGCTGGCCGAAATGTGGTACGTGTCCCTGAGTCTGTCCAGATTCGGGAGTGAAGTTTTACACCTCATAAAGTCAATAGGGTACCACCCACCCTCTGACCGTTGGCTAACCCTTTCCCCCTGTTGCGGCCGGGTCTCCCCCACAACCACGACCCCCTCGGGACTTGGGTCTCTCACTAGGATCATCCTAATTGGTTCAGAGTCACTCGAAGAGGAGAATTCTTCAGACAACATTCTACGGGGTTGCTGTGTGTCTGACATATTTCCTATGGACACAATCTACCAAATGGGAATCAAAAACCCAAAATAAACGAAGAACAGAACAAGAACGAGAAGAGGGAAAGAGGCTTATACCTGAAAAAAAAGTTGACGACGGGAAATAGTAGCGACAGCAAGGAAGAAGATGAGAAGCACTTGCAAGCGATTAATTTTGGTTTGAGTAAAGATGGAGAATAGGAAGCACAGTAAAGAAATGGAGGGTTTTTAAAGGGGAAAGTGCGTCCCTTCAATAGACGGCCCACATCTCAAGAGACGCGACTGTTCAAGCAACCGCCTCTTCAAAATTCAAACGCACGGCCTGGATCCATCCACGTGTCTCGCATTAAATATGAAGTGATGGAAGCGGAAGACAGCTCAGCATGGGAAGATAAAAAGGCCAGGAAGCCGGCCCAGACAAGAAGTTTCCAGTCTTATCTCGCTTCACTGCAAAGACTAGAAACTGGGGGAGTGGTGTTTGGGTAATACCGAGTAGGTCTCCTTGAGGCCAATCCAGCTCGAGGAAAAGATCTCAAGGTCAGCCCACCTCGAGCAGAAGACTTGACCGCTGGCACGAAGACGGCCTTACTAGGCGTCAAAGCTGGTCAAGGTCGAGGACCTCAAGACTAGTCGAGCCCCGGGCTCCTTCTTCTACTCGAGGTCTTCAAACCCCCGGGCATGACCTATCCTGTTCAGCGATGGCACGAAGTGGATGCAAGACTCAAGTACAGCCGGTTTGAAACAATTTGACCCTTCTCTACAGCGACTCAACAGGGCGATCAATGCCTGATCAGTACCCCACGCGGTATGGTGCCGTGACTGTTATCAATGGCCGGCGCACGCCCCCACAGTGTCATCATTTCATGAGCACATGCCCGACACTATGATCAGGCCATGGGAACCCAAGCCCACCTGGCATCCCGCATTCCTAGGATATGGCACAATAATCCCGGCTGTCAGAGGGGTCCAGACACCATGAACGCGGGAACGGTTGACCCCGAAGAACAAGGGGCAGGAAAACTGAAGAATAAAAATAAACCGACGTGTAAGTTGCGGGGGTTCCAAAATTTCAGATTCTTCTTCTTTCTCACGGTTCAGCCATTTTTAATTACTGCCACTTCGATCAAAATTCATTTCTTTTTATCGTTTCTCCGGTCTCACAAACAAAGAGGGATACAAAAAAAATAACCCGATCACTGACTTGAGCGTCGGAGGGTTTTCACCGAAAAAATATCCGGCGACCCCTGACCTTGCTTCTGTGAGCGCAGGACCAAGAAAATCGTTGTTCCGGAGAATAGAGGAGAATTGAGAGTGGCAATTATTTCTGCTCGAGCATCCTGCGAGCAGAAGTTCGTGACACTACTTGAGAGCACGCAGAAAACCGCATCAACATTTTTGGCGCTGTCTGTGGGGATCAGTTCAAAAATCCTGACTTCCCAACACATTCAGGAAACATAGCACAACAATTAGAGGAAACAGCAGGAGGGGGATAAGTCCAGAAGAGTCGGTAACTTTGAGGGAGGTGGCCAATGAGGCTCAAAATAGAGAGATCCAGGAGAGAATAGATCGGATGGAGAAACAAATGGAAGCGTTGACATCCATCTTACAAGAACTCAGGGAGGGACAGAGGAAGGCATGTAATGACGTCCCTGAGAACAGCTGCAGAAACGCCCCCGTCCAGGAGCATATAGTAGATGAAGCCCAGAGACCTAAGACACCAAATGTTGCCGGGAAGGAGGAGACGAACCTGGAGGAAAAGGGATTCCGCCAGCATTTGCAGGACATGGCACCGACCTCCCGCGCGGAGGAATTAGATGGGGAAGTACGCAGGTTGGTGCAGGTTGTGGAGGATCTCTGGGGAAACGGGAAAAACCCAAGTTGGAGGATAATGCTGGACAACGAGTCCCCTCTCAGTAGAGATCATGGGCGTCACAATCTTTCGATATTTCCGATTCCCGGATTTAAGGTTCTCAAGGAAGAGTGACTTGTTGGTGCACATAGAACGGTTCAACGACATGATAGGAGTACAAGGCCTAATGGCAACCCAGTGGTGCAGGGCCTTCTCATTCACTCTTGAGGGAAGGGCGAGAGAATAGTACCGCAAACTACCGCGAGGAATCGTTCTGAGCTTCGAACAAATGTGCAGAGAATTTACGGAGCAATTTCGGGGCATGGTGACCCCCGAAGATGACATGATGGAGCTGTCAAAGATAAAACAGAGGGAGGGAAAACCCCTCCGGGAGTTTGTCAAGAGGTATCACCGGTCGGTTTGTTCTAGATCTTGGGGAATTCAACCATCCTCAGGCACTGAGGGGGCTAAAGGACGGAATCAGGATGGGGAGGCCATGGTAAAATTTACGGAGCTCTTCGATCAGTTCATACTCTGATGCATACGAATATGTGAAGATGGGCAAGGTTATCGAGGAAGAGAAGGCTGCGAAACTAAGAAGTGAGCAGGGCGGTGGAGTGAAGAGGAAGGAAAAAGGAGGCCCTGCTCGAGGAACATCGACGTCCAGGATAATGAGGGATCGGGTTGCTCCCTATAATCCCTATCAGAGAGCTCCCCAACTGTGAATGGCTCCCGCTCCACTTCGCAGGTCCCCCGACTGTGGCCGTAGGGAATACCAACAACAAGATAGCCACTTGTCCCGTAATCAACCACTAAGCTGACCTATGCCGAACAACAACAGATTCGACCGTCCGTTACCCCCTCTCCCGAGAAACTTCCCTCAGGATCGGGTAATACAGGTGGTTGAGTAGAGCCCCGCCTACAAAAAATACACGACATTGAAGGTATCGCTCGAAGAAATATTCTAAGTGGCGGAAGAACGAGGACTGCTAAGCCCTCGAACACCAATGGCTAAGCCAGCTGGCAGAAGAGATAGGGGATGGTTTTACCGCTTCCACGGTGACCACTGCCACTCAACATCACAATGCCAAGATTTGAAGAACCAGGTGGAGGACCTGGTTAGAAACTGATATTTAGATGAGTTTATTAAGGAGGGTCATCCAGTGGTCGAGCAGTAGCCAGAGGAGGACGACCGAACCTACGGCATTCACCTGGAGCCACCTACTACGATAGTGATCTCAAGAGGACCCACGATGGCAGGAAATTCAAACAGGGCTCAGAAAAACTATTACAGATACGCCGTTGCTGACCGAGAGGTCCTGTTCGCTGCACCCGCTGCAAAAAAGGGCAAAGTACGATAGGTGCCCATCATGTGGATGGAGGAGGATGAGGAGGGGGTATTGTATCCCCATGAGGATGCCTTGGTCGTGAAGGAAAATGTTGCTAATAAAGATGTCGATCGAATATTTGTGGATTCGGGAAGCTCAGTGGATATTCTCTTCAAGTCCATACTCGACGATTTGGAAATAGCGGATGTGAGCCTCGAGCAGACGAACACTTCCCTGAAAGGGTTCAGAGGAGGAAAGCTGATCCCTCTGGGGATCATCAAGTTGGCTGTGACTAAGGGCTCGAGGCCTTTTGAAAAGAATATGATAATAGATTTCATGGTGGTGGATGAAATCAGCCCCTACCAAGCAATACTGGGGAGGCCCTTCATGAGAATCAGCCAATCAGTATTGTCCACCCACTACTTAGCTTTGAAGTATCGAGTAAATAGAGCTGTGGGAGTCGTCAAGGGCAGTCAGAGGGTCGCATGGAGCTGCTACACTGTAGCAGCAAAGGAAACTATATAGGTAACGTCATTAGACTCGAGGGAGGAGTCGAAGAGCGGAAGACAGGAGCTCGCTGAAGAACTGGAGGAAATTAGAATAAGACCAGACGACCGTGAGAAGAAGGTCTGGATCGGCTCGGGCATTAACGGGCAGTTGAAGGAAAATCTGTTTGCGAGCACACTCTAATGTATTCGCTTGGACACACGAGGACATGCTCGGGATTGACCCAGAGGTGGCGTGTCACAGCTGGCAATACGGAAGGACCCTAAGCCAGTGAGGCAGAAGAGGAGATGCGTCAACCAAGAAAGATACGAGGCCATAAACTGCAAGGTGGAGAAGCTGCTGAAGGCAGGATTCATATGAGAAGTCTCCTACCCCGAATGGATCTCGAACGTAGTATTGGTAAAGAAGGCAAGTGAGAAATGGAGAATGTGCGTGGACTTCACGGATGTAAATAAAGCTTGTCTGAAAGATAGCTTCCCATTGCCGAAGATAGGCCAACTGGTGGATTCCACGGCAGGACACGGACTGCTTAGCTTCATGGACGCCTTATCGGGCTATAACCAAATTCCCATACATCGGCCAGACGAGGAATGCACAGCCTTCATCACCAACCAAGGCCTGTTTTGCTACAAGGTCATACCCTTCGGCCTGAAAAATACGGGGGCAACCTACCAGAGACTGGTGAACAAGGTCTTCAAACTGCTGATCGGCCACACAATGGAGGTTTACGTGGACGACGTGATCACTAAGTCAAAGGACACGGAGGAATATGTAAAGCATTTGGAAGAAACCTTCGCGCACCTAAGAAAGTATCGGATGAAACTTAATCCAGAAAAATATACTTTTGGAGTTAGTTCGGGAAAATTCTTGGGCTTCATGGTTAGTCATAGAGGAATCGAAGCCAATCCAGAAAAGATAAGAGCGGTAGTAGAGATGAGATCCCCGCGTACTCTGAAGGAAATACAAAGCCTAACAAGTAAATTGGCATCCCTCAATAGGTTCATCTCCCGAGCCACAGATAAATGCCGCGTTTTCTTCCAAGAAATGAAAAAAGGGAGAAAGACCGAGTGGACACCAAAATACGAGGCGGCGTTCCAACAGTTGAAAGAATACTTGCTGAAAACCCCACTGCTGTCGACACCTCGGGCAGGGGAGGTTCTGTATTTGTATTTGGTTGTGTCGCAATGGGCAACAAGCTCGGTTCTGGTAAGAGAAGAGTCAAAGGTGCAGTACCCCGTATATTATACGAACAGGGCTTTATTGGGAGCGAAAACTCGGTACCCGTTGATGGAGAGATGGGCGCTGTCCCTAATAACAACGGCCCAAAAATTGAGACCCTACTTCCAAGCACATCCGATAACAGTTTTGATGAACCAACCGCTCAGGCAGATTCTGTACAAGCCAGAGACCTCCGGAAGGTTGGTGAAATGGTCGGTAGAGCTTAGCGAATTCGACATCAGGTAGCAACCCTGAGCGACAATACGAGCGCAATCCCTGGCAGATTTTGTTATCGAATGCACTGAAAGAAATGAGGAAGCAGATAGCGAGCTGCAAATGGGCCCCTCCACCACGAGCAACGCATGGGTGGTGACAGTGGACGGATCATGTGGGGATCAAGGAGCCGGAGCGGGGGTTATGCTTCTCAGCCCTGAAGGGGTGGAGGTGCAATATGCCGTGAGGCTGGAGTTTGAGGTCACCAACAACCAGGCCGAGTACGAGGCTGTGATTGCAGGATTGAAGCTCGCCCTGGTAGTGAAGGCAGAAGATGTAAAGCTTCGAACAGACTCTCAACTGGTGGTGAATCACCTCAATGAAAGCTTCCAAGCGAAAGGCGAAAAGATGGAGGCCTACCTTCGGAAGGTGAAGTAACTAATAAAGAATTTCCAAGTAGTTGAGGTGGAGCAGATCGAGAGAGGGAAGAATTTTTTAGCTGACATGATAGCACGAATGGCCGCAACATCCGACCCCAAAATGCCGAAGTCTATTCCATTGGAAACAAAAACCTGCTCGAGCATCGAGCAGGAGGATGAGGTGATGAGTGTATCATCGAGTAGTACCTGGATGGACCCAATCATTTCTTATCTCAAGGAAGGGATGCTGTCTGCCAATAAGAAGCAGGCAAGGAAACTAAAGTGTAAAGCAGCCCGGTACACGCTGATAGATGGGGTATTGTACAGGCGATGATACACCCTCCATCTGCTACGCTGTTTAGATCAAGAGTAAGTTGATTATATCCTCCGGGAAATACATGAAGGGATTTGCGGGAACCATTCTAGTGCGAGGTATTTGGCTTTCAAGGCCTTAAGGCAAGGGTACTTCTGGCCCCGTATACATCAGGATGCGCAAGAGAATACCAAGAGGTGCAAAAGTTGCCAAAGCTTTGCCAACTTCATGGCCCAGCCTCCCGAGAACCTCACAGTAATGAATTCTCCTTTGCCATTTGCTTAATGGGGAATCGACTTGATCGGGCCATTACCAAAGGGAAGAGCATCCGCAACCCATGCCGTAGTGGCAATTGATTATTTCACCAAATAGGTTGAGGTGGGAGCCTTGAGTAGTATCACAGAAAGCAAAACCATTGACTTCATTTGGAAAAATGTGATTTGCGGGTACGAGATTTTTCACGTGTTGGTTACCGATAACGGGAGGCAGTTTGACAACAACAAGTTCAGAGACTTTTGCAAGAATATGGGAATAGAGCTAAAATTCTGCTCACCATCACATCTGCAGGCCAACGGGCAAGTAGAGGCTGCGAACAAGACTATAAAATGCCTTCTGAAAACCAGGCTCAGCGAGCAGAAGGGGGCTTGGGTTGACAAGCTACCTGGTGTCTTGTGGGCTTACAGAACCACGCACAAAACTGCCACAGGGGAGACTCCATTCTCCTTGGCATTTGGACATAAAGTAGTTGTTCCCGCCGAAATAGGGATGGGAACACATCGAACGGATCACTTCAAAGAAGGGCAAAACGACGAGCAGTTGTGCGCGGGCTTGGACCTGCTGGAAAAAAAAAGGGGAAAGGGCCGCAGCAAAGATAGCAGAATATCAACAGAGAGTGGCCCGCTATTACAACTGCAATGTACACATCCGCCGATTTCAGGTGGAAGATTGGGTACTTAGAAGAGTCAATCATAACACTAAGGGCCCCAGGCAAGGTGTGTTAAGCCCGAACTGGGAAGGTCCTTATAGGGTCTCTCAAATAGCCTGTCCGGGAGCGTACAGATTGACCTACCTCGATAGACGAGAGGTTAAAAGGCCGTGCAACGCACAACATTTGATGAAGTATTTCCAGTAAGTTCCTTTGTATTACAAGCATTAATATCCAATTCCTCCCAAAATAAAAGTGTATACAGTCTTGAACATGAATAAAAGTAAGAAAAATGCTTCCAGTATTAATTCAATATGAGCAAGTTAAAGCTTATGAGCATGAAAAAACGCAAAGGCCAGAAGTCTCTAAGACAAATTTAAAGCGAGACGGTGGGTGCCAAGCATGAGCCAAATGCAGGCTCGAGGAGAGTAAGCTCATGAAGAAAACGCAAAGGTCAGAAGTCTCTAAGCCAAATTTAAAGCGAGATGGTGCCAAGCGTGAGCCAATAGCAGGCTCGAGCAGAGTAAGCTCATAAAGAAAACGTAAAGGCCAAAAGTCTCTAAGCCAAATTTAAGGCGAGACGATGCCAAGCGTGAGCCAAATGCAAGCTCGAACAGAACAAGCTCGCGAAGAAAACGCAAAGACCACTGACATTGCCGCCTTCTCCTCGAGGGTGGAGATCTCTGTGCGAAGCTTCGGTGCCTCCTAGTCCTTCCGCTCAAGACTCTGATTTTCTGCTCTGATCTTTCTATGGGAGTCCAGAGTCTTGGTCTTGAAGGCGGTATCAACAGCTGTGACACGAGAAGAAAGGTAATGAAGCGTGCCGACTAAATCCTCAGCACTAGAAGCTTCTATACCCTCCAAAAACCTCTCATCCATGTGCTTGCCAAAGTCTTTAAGGTAGGGCTTAGCGACGCCAGGCCTCTGCTGCTCCTGTGTGCGTCCTGCTCGAGGTCGAGTTAGAACAATGGTCCTCAGACCCCTTCGGGTCGCACCCTCTGTTGTTCGCTCAGTCTCCCGAGCAGGGGGTGTAGCCCTAGTCGGTGAGGCAACAGTGTCGGTTCGAGGCCACTTCGCTGAAGCACAGGAGCTGTTCGAAAGGTCCGATGTGCTCGTAGGCCTCTTTAACAGTGAAAGCACACCACTCATCTCCTCTTGAGGAAGCAGACCAAACTCAACAAGGTTGTGGATTGAGAGAAGCTCCCTGCATGAGCTCACGTTGTCGAGAGCAGTATTGACACGTGATTGTAGCTCTTCCCCGATCCGATAAGAGGCACTCCAAGCCACTGCAACAACAACTAGAACAGAGTGGTGAGAAAAACTACGAGCAGAAAAACTAAAGAAAGAATACATTGAACAGCAGACGACCTGGAGTGCAAAAATGACAAGGAATGGGAGGGAACCCTTCAGAGGCAGATGCAGCTTGCCCACAATCTCTCCCAGTAAAGAAAAATTTGCCCTTCTAGTTGCCACCAGAAGTGGGGAGAAGTAATGGGTTTCTTGCCCTTCAAACTGGAGGCGAAGTAGTACCAGCCAACATCCTTCAGGCTGCTTTTCAATTGGTAGAAATGCTTTATCTCCTCTACCGAGGGCTCGCCTAGATTGCACCACCTCCACAACACATACAGACCAGACAAGATCCTCCACAAATTTGGGTTCAACTGCCCCGGGGCCAAGCGAAGTCTGGACAGAACTCGAATAAAATAAGGTTGAAGAGGTAACCTAACCCCCCAAACTGAAGCACTCCATATGGAAGGTGACATACCCTCGAGGAGGACGGCTGGGCATGTCACCCTTATTGGGAACACGCAGATCTACGCTGGCCGGAATGTGGTACATGTCTCTGAGCCTGTCCAGATCCGGGTGTGAAGTTTCACACCTCATAAAGTCAATAGGGTACCACCCACCCTCTGACCGTTGGCTAACCCTTTTCCGCTGTTGGGGCCGGGTTTCTCCCACAACCACGACCCCCTCGGGACTTGGGTCTCTCACTGGGATCATCCTAATTGGTTCAGAGTCACTCAAAGAGGAGGATTCTTCAGACAACATTCTATGGAGTTGCTGTGTGTCTGACATATTTCCTATGGACACAATCTACCAAATGGGAATCAAAAACCTAAAATAAACGAAGAACAGAACAAGAACAAGAAGAGGGAAAGAGGCTTATACTCGGAAAAAAGTTGACGACGGGAAATAGTAGCGACGGCAAGGAAGAAGATGAGAAGCACTTGCAAGCGATTAATTTTGGTTTGAGCAAAAATGGACAATATGAAGCACAGTAAAGAAATCGAGGGTTTTTAAAGAGGAAAGTGCGTCCCTTCAATAGACGGCTCGCATCTCAAGAGACGCGACTATTCATGCAACCGCCTCTTCAAAATTTAAACGCACTACCCGGATCCATCCACGTGTGTCGCATTAAATATGAAGTGACAGAAGCGAAAGACAGCTCAGCATAGGAAGATAAAAAGGCCGAAAAGCCGACCTAGACAAGAAGTTTCCAATCTTATCTCGCTTCACTCCAAAGACTAGAAACTAGGGGACTAGTGTTTGGGTAATACCGAGCAGGTCTCCTAGAGGCCAATCCAGCTCGAGTAAAAGACCTCGAGGTCAGTAACCTCGAGCAGAAGACTTAACCGCTGGCACGAAGACGGCCTTACTAGGCGTCAAAGCTGGTCAAGGTCGAGGACCTCAAGACTAGTCGAGCCCCGAGCTCCTTCTTCTGCTCGAGGTCTTCAAACCCCCAAGCATGACCCATCTCGATCAACGATGGCACGAAGTGGATGCAAGACTCAAGTACAGCAGGTTTGAAACAATTTGACCCTTCTCTCCAGCGACTCAACATGACGATCAATGCTTGATCAGTACCCCACGTGGTATGGTGCCGTGACTGTTATCGGCCATGACTGTTATCGATGGCAGACACACGCCTCCACAGTGTCATCATTTCATGCGCACATGCCCGACACTATGATCAGGCCATGGGAACCCAGGCCCACCTGGCATCCCGCATTCCCAGGATATGGCATAGTAATCCCAACTGTCAGAGGGGTCCAGACACCATTAACGCGGGAACGGCTGACCCCGAAGAAAAAGGGGCGGGAAAACTGAAGAATAAAAGGAAACCGACGTGTAAGTTGTAGGGGTTCCAAAATTTCATATTCTTCTTCTTTCTCACGGTTCGACCATTTTTAATTATTGCCACTTCGATCAAAATTCATTTCTTTTTATCGTTTCTCCGGTCTCTCAAACAAAGAGAGATACAAAAAGAATAACCCGATCACTGACTTGAGCGTCGGAGGGTTTTCACCGTAAAAACATCCGGCGACCCCTGACCTTGCTTTTGTGAGCGCAGGACTAAGAAAATCGTTGTTCCGGAGAATATAGGAGAATTGAGAGTGGCAATTATTTTTGCTCAAGCATCCTGCGAGCAGAAGTTCGTGACACTACTCAATAGCACGCAGAAAACCGCATCAACAAATACTCAAGTCGCGAGTGGGAAAAAAATTAGAGAACCAAATCGAAACAATTGGTTCAGTTTCACCTCTATTATAATTAATTTTTTCAGTTTTGTTACAAATAACTGAACATTTTTTGTTCGGATGGGATATACAAGAAACTGAATTGAAATTTGAAAATTATTTAAATTTTGAAAAGAAATGCTCGCATGGCAATTTCAGGTTTTGAAGTAGGTTGAAAAAAATGATTTGGATGGCTTTAATCAAATCGGTGTGCAATGATACGGTATTCATCTATTAAATAGTATGATAATAATTTTATTAATTGTCAAATTTATAATCTAATAAATAAATAATATATATAGTTGGGATATAAATTAGTATTCAAATATTGTGATCCCTAGCATTGTTATTATTTTGTCTGGTTTTAGTACTATAACTCTATTGGTGTATAATTAGTTAAATGTAGCATAGTGTTTCTAGCATTTTTTTTTAACAAAATAATTGCATTTTGATCTCATTAATGTCTACTATTAGTTAACCACTTGAAAATTCTATGCGCTAAATTGACATTTCCTCATTTTTAGAAATACATTTGCAACACTTTTAACTCACACCCTGAAGTCTTTACGCAAACACAAAATTCAGGCACCAAACCAACGGAGTTGTGTTTTAAAAGAGATTACAGAAAATAACAGAAACCATACAAGTTTCTTATTATTTTATAAAAAAATATTTTAAAAACTCGTTCACTCGAATGCTTAGGCCTCCTGTTTATCCTTTAAATAAAATTTATACTTTCTTTGTTTATGGCGAAACTTCTTATAATAAAAATAAATTAAAAGGATATAAGTAAAATTGACTTAAGGTTGTTTGTTTCTTATCTGAAATATGAATTTTAAATTTTTTTCAGATATTTATAGTTTTTAATTTGTTTGTTTTCTATAACTTATATCTGATTATAAGATATTTAAATTTAAATAAAAAAAATTAGATATTCTGATTTTTATTTGAATAAAAAAAAATTAAATGGAGCTTTAATATTCTCTCTCATTAATATCCCTATTAAATAAATTGATTTCTTATTACATAAAATTATCTTTTTATTATTTTTTATTTATCCTTTTTTTTGGTTATATGCATGTATTCAATTATTTTTTTTGAACGAAAATTTTAAACATAATAAAACTTTAGGTGAGTATGTTTTATAATAAGTTCATCTCTCTATATTTATATTTACTATTTTTGTAATATATTTTAAATTTTATTTAATACATTAATTTTAATTCAAATGATTAAATAATTTTTTATTGACTTATGTAAGTAACAAGAGAATTAATATACTAAAAATAATATTATAAGTATCATATATTAATTAAAAAAATACATGTGTTAAATATATATTTTATTTTTTATGCTTTGTTAAGGTAAACATTATCAAAATTTTAGTACTATTCAAATAATTTATTTATAACTTATCATGTGTTTAACTAATAAATATAAATATTATTAATATTTATGAGGTTATATATGTTAAAATATCATATTTTAAATGTTTTTTTTTTAAAAAAAACAAACAACTTGACACTTATATTTAGATATTGTAAAAAGAAAAACAAATATGTCATATATATATATATATACATATATAGACCTATTCAGACTTTAGTCAAAGTCAGACACATTCATATTTAAAAAAAAAAAAAAAGGGTTACCTTACTTGAAAATGCTTATTATGGTCTAAGATCTTATTTAATATTGAGATATTATAATTTTTAAACAACAGTTACTATGAAAATAAAAAGTTATAATTATGAAATAAAAGTTAATAGTGTGTAGTAAATATAATTTTTAAATAATAATTTTGGAAAAAATAGTAAAGATATTATAGGATTTTCATCAAACAAATGATGAATCAAATTATCTTAGCTTCAAAGCCGTAGCAGCTAGTATTTACCAAATATTTTAGTGCTATAACTTAAAAAGTAACAATTGTCTAACTTCAATATCAAACAAGACCTAAATGAAGTAAAGACAATTATTGAAACTAAATAGTTTTTTACAAATGGCTTGCTACAAAATTCAAATTTTGGTGCTATAACTTAAAAAATAACAACTGTCTAACTTCAATATCAAACAAGATCTAAATGAAGTGAAAGACAATTATTGAAACTAAATAGTTTTTTACAAATGGCTTGCTACGAAATTCAAAAGACAAATATAATTGAGTCAGATTCTATATCAAGTGTGCCAGAAAAAAGCAAGATTTGATTGTTTTGCTCGAGCTACAGTAAATTAAAAATACACACAGATATATATGTGTATAGAAATTCTTTAGTGTGGGCTTCATTTTTTTTATTATGTAGACATGCTATTAAGTTATATAGTTAATAAAGTGAGTATTTAATTCTCTATGAAGCCATATAGCTCAATAACATGTCCACATGAAAAAAAAAAAAAAATCCTCGCATGAGAGAAAGTGTGTGTGTGTGTATCACACTTTCAAATAACATAAGAACCATACAGCAACAAACATTTCATCTTCGATTTTTTTTTTCCATGATGGTTATAAAACAACAGAATACAGATTATACTGATTAACTACACAATACAGATTACACTGATTAACTTAACTTTGGAAGGCCACCAGCAGCTCCAGCATCAGCAGATGGAAGAGCAAGCGCCTAGGAATTAGTAGATTCTTCAGGATTCTTTTCATCTTTTACTGCCAATAAGACAAGAATTACAAGCAGTGGATAACTAATTGTAGTCAAAGACCAATTAACAATCAGCTGAGATAGCAATGGAACTTTGTGTGTATCAACTTGCCAAGCCACTGCAGCCCCTGCACTTTGCACCCCCTTGTAAAATCCACTATACCTGCAATAGATTATCAATTAAATGAACCAACAATTGTTATACTACACTTATACTACACTAGTAGTTTAACCGATTACCTGCTGAGGGTCTCAGAATCATCCGCTAATGCTCCAATAACCCAGTAAACGGCACTCTGAAACATAGCATCGAGTAACCCATAGCAAAAATACAAGACAAAAGGGCCAGCAAAATCAGAACCTGAGTTCTTGAAATCCAGTTTGGAAGGGGGTTTATCATGTGAGTACGTGAGCTGGTTGGCGAGTCCACCCGCCCAAATAGAAGAACCTAACAGAGCAACAACACCAATTCCAACAATGCCTCTTTTTCTTCTACTAGGGAAACTGAAATCTAATATGTAACCAATCCCAACTGAACCCAACATCTGCGCACCCCAATAGAAAACATTGTTCAATCCCCTAGTCCTTAGATTAAATTGAAGGCCATTAACATTGTTAAACTGGTAACTGTAAAAGAAGTTACTAGCCCAAGAAGCAGGGAAAATCATAAGCATCTTCCAATTTGAGAACAACTTGAGAACTTGGGTGATCTCTGTAGAGACATTGGAGTACTTGATGTTAGTACAACGAGTACCATCATCACGAATCACACGACTGGGTGGCAAAATAACCAAAGACAGGAGAGCACCAGCAGACATAAAGCACATAAACCCAATATAAGTCCCATCATTAACTGAAACAGCCTCGTTTCGATTGTAATTGAGAATAAAAGGAATGAGACCTCCAATAACACCACCCATATTAAAAATACTCCAAAAGATGGAAATGTAAGTACCTTTACGATTGGGAGGAGGATAGGAAGTCATAATGGCTCCCTCTGCAGCCCAAAGAAGGCCAGCACCAATACCAAGTATGGCTCCAGCGGCAATTGCAAAGGCCTGATGCTTGTGGTGATTGTAGTAAAGAAATGAGCCGGCGTAAAGGACGTAGGTGCTACAGGCCGAAATGAGGGTGACTAGAGGTCCCAAAATGTTGTAAATGCCACCACCAAGAATGCCAAAGATTGTGAAAGTTGTGTAGAGGGCTGTGTTAGCATTGTCAGCGGCGGTGGTGTCAACCTGGCCACCACCGCCCATTCCTGAAAGAGCATTAAACATTCCCGGGCAACAAAAACAAACAAGCCCAATCAAGCAAACCTGCACGAGTGGTGAGTTGTATCTGAATCTTGATTTGCCAACTACCATCTGTTGTTTCCCAGCTGAATGCCCTTCCTCACCCATGGTTATTATGATTTATGATTGTCTTGAAAGGGGAATTTTGAGAGCCAGGAATCCGGTGAGAAAATTTTGCAAACTGGATTTGTGAAGTGGGAACACTTTGGATAAGTGCCGAGAAAGCGGACACGCGCATTTATCGTGGTAGCTTTGGTAAGCTGCACTATTTTAACCAAGTGTTTTCCAGATACGTTTTGTAATATTAAAACCTTTGCATTAAATGAACGTATCAATAGGTGGATTATTTTTTTGTTTTATATTTCTTTTTATATTATCTCAATTCTCTACAAGAAAAGTTCAGATTTAGATATGAAAAATACAATTTTATCCTTATGAAAAATACAATTTTATCCTTATCAAAAAAATACAATTTTATCATATAATGATTAATACATGCATTTCAAAAAAAATGCTTAATATTTGAATGCAATAATTAACCCTTTCTTATTTAATTTTTTGACCATAATACCTTATCCTTGCCCATCTCTCTTTCTCATATTAAATTATATTAAACAAGGATGTATCATTAATATTATTATTATTATTTTAATATACGGATACGTTATATTTATTTTTAGAAAAAAAATTACCTATAGAGTAATGCTATACTACACATCTTAAATTTATTATCCCAAATAATATCTTAAATGATGTGATATTAATCAATTGATATGTGAAATAATACAATTAATTCACTTGAATTTTATAAAGAACTATCAATCAATTAATGAATGTTAAATCATTTAAGATAGCTATTTGAGACAAAAAAATTTAGGATGTTTCTCATTACTCTTAACTAAGACACTAATTTATCTCTCTTATATAATTTATTTATTTTACCTTCAATTTACTAATTTTTTATATAATTTATATTTATTACAATATTAATAAATAATTTTAATCACACAATAACAAAATTTTCCTTATAATTTTTTATTCCAAATGAGAAGTTATTAAGGGTGCATTTACTTACCAGATTAGAGAATCAAAGTTGAGAGTCGAAATTATTAATGGTGTTTACTTCGCAAAATAGATACGAGAATGAGAATTAGAATTGTGAGGTCTACTATAATTTGAAAATAAGAAATAAAAGATTGATTCCCCAAAAAATGAGTCTCTTATTCTCTGAACTTCTAATTATATGCTCAATAAATTTTTGTAATGACCAAAATACCTTTAATCAAATTCTTTCTTTTTGCATTTAAATCCTATAAAATTACGAAAATACTTAGAAATTTTATATTATTTACAAATAGGTCCTTTGATGACAATAATAAAATAATAATAATAATAATTATTATTATTATTATTATTAATTTTATTATTTTATTATTTTAATTTTTATTATTATTGTCATTAATGTCAATATTATTATATTATTATTATAAATATTTATTATTATTATTATTAATTATTTAATATTTACTAATATTATTTAAATAATAATAATTTTCATTAATTTCATCATAATTATTAAAATTTATTTAATTTTATTTATTTAATTGTTATTATTATCAAAACCAATATTATTAAAATTTATTATTATTTTTATCAAACCAATTGAATTTTATTATTTTAATTGTTATTATCACTATCATTAATATCAATATTATTAATATTAATATTATTAAATTATTATTGTTATTATAGTCATTAATTTAATTATTTTAATAATTATGAAAATAATTAATTAAGGACTTTTTAGTAATTAAAACATTCTAACTTATTCTGATTCCGATTCCAAAGTAAAGTAAACATATCAATAGCAATATAATTCATTTCAATTTTGATTCCTACAGTTTTAGTAAACAATTTATTCTAATTTTCATTTTTCATTTACATTTCAACTCATTTTCATTCTAATCTATTTTGATTTCAGCTCATTCTAATTATTGATAAGTAAACAAAGTATAAATAATTTAGATAATTTATCACTCCAAAAGAAGTTATTAATAACTAAATAATTTTTATTCCAATGGATTCTAATGTAGAATAGAAGAGATTTTTTTAAAAGAGTATAGCTCACCTATCATTTAACTCATATGTTCATATAGAATTGCGTTTTATGATATGTGTTAGGAGAATAATAATTTAAAAGTTGAGTATATATGTCTCTTAAAGTGTGTTTATCATACTATATTATCTTATTTTATTTTATTTTAATACTAATATATTGTATTATAAATTATTACATTAATACTATATTATAATAATGCTATACAATGTTTGACATTGCACTGTATTGTACCAAATTTTAATTATATTATATTAATTTTTTGTGATTAATTTAAATTATATATTTAGATAATAATATTTATTAGTACTTTTAGAAAATACTAAATATAGAAGTCTTAAATGTTAAAAAATATCATACTTATTATTAATTAATTTAATTATTTAAAAATAATTAATTTTTATATATTAATTATTATAATACAATTAAATAATATTATATTATATTTTTATATACTATACAGTATTTATTATTAGTTATATTAAATTATAAATTTATTAATAAATTATAATATAAAAATAAAAAATTTATATTTATTTATTATTTTAAAACTTAAAAAAAAAAAAAAACATTAAGCCAAACCCGACTCTAGCACAACCCTTTAATGCCCTTTAATGCCCTTTAATGCATTGCAAATTTTGACTAAGCATGAGTTTGTATTAAATTAATATAAAATAATATTCTTTTCCCATCTTATGCGCATAACCAAACGAGCCCTTAGTGTCATTATCAGCGACTTGTAACTTGTGAGGTAACCAGAGCGAAAAGTCAACCTGCAATTTATATATATATAAATTGACGCCACTATTAGCCGGCCGCCTGCAATTTATTATTTTACGTTTCTCTTTTAAATTGACGCCACCACTCTTTCCATTTGTAAGTTTATATAACATATGGCGATGGAAGAATATTTTTGTAGTTTAAATATTTGAAAAGATCAGTAACTAACTGTTGATGCGAGTTTTTCAGCGTCACTCAGCGGTCGCCGAACCTTCAAACGGTGCCTCCAAGCAGTTCGAGCGGGGCTATGCAGACCTTCGCTCGCTGGATTCAAGCGAGTCGCTCGATCCTTCTGCTCGCGATAAGCTCAATCTCAAGCAGGATTACCTCCTTCGTCCTGTTCCGCTGTCTTTTTCAGAACGGAGATCTCCCGGACCTGTACTCACAGAAAACCGGATCAGAGGTCGCCGGACGTGTTCCGGCGAAAACCCTCCGACGCTCAAGTCAGTAATCGGGTTTGTCTTTTTGGTATCTCCCTTAATGAGGGAGACCGGAAAGATGAAAGGGGTATTATTTCGCCTCCCCTTTTTGGATAAGTATGATGTTTTTTCAGAAAATCAAAGTGAGAGAAGTCAGCATAGAAAGAACCTGTGAATGGATTTTTTCAACCCTTTGTGAATTAGAAATGCCAACCCTTGTAACGTTCCTCTTCGTTTCCTTTTGTACTCCATTTTTCCCGCTCTTTCCATTTCCAGGCAGTCCACTCCACGTTAGTGGTATCCGAGTCCCTCGACGATTGGGATTGGCGGAATATTCCTAGGGATGAGCTGACTGTCCCTTAACCCGATTCACGTGGCCGGATCACCATGTTCGGCGTGTGCACTAGAAATGATGATACCTTGAGGCATGTGCTGAGCCATCGACAATGATATCACCACCATACCATGTGGGACCACGGTCGGACATTAAAAGGTTTGCTGAGATTCGAGAAAGCGGGTCGGGTCTTGTCCAGCTATGCTCGTGGACGTAATCTCGTGCAGCGGGAAAGGTGTGTTTGGGGACCCGTTCTTTGCGAGCGAGGAAGGGAGTGCTCGGTTCTCGACCTTGACCGACTTTGACACGGAGGGACGACCTCGGTGGCTAAGGAGTCTTGAACTCTCGACCTTGACCGGCTTTGACACAGGGAGCTGCTCGAGCTAGGCATCCTCGGGGTGTCTTACTCGAGCTGGAAGGGCTTCGAGGGCCTGTCCTATATTACCCAAACACCGGTGCCCGGGTTCTAGTCTTTTGAGTGAGCGACATAAGACTGAAACTCGATAATGATGGGTCGAATTGCGGCCTTTACACAAACTCGGTTCTAGTCTTTCGGCACATGCGTGGGGATCGGCACAAAAGCCTGATTTCTAATACATTCAAGACATAACACAACGATGAGGGAAACAGTCAAGAGGAGTAAGTCCGAAGAATCGAGAACTTTGAGAGAAGCGGCCAATGAGGCCTGTAACAGGGAGATCCAGGAAAGAATGGATCGGATGGAAAACAGATCGAACTCCGACCTCCCTGCTACAAGAACTCGTGGAGGGACAGAGAAAAGCATGTAATGATGTCCCGAGTCCAGCCGAGGGAATGCTCATGTTCGGGAAAATGCGGGAGATGAAGCCCAAAGACCTAGGGCACCAAATGTTGCAGTGAGAGAAGAAACAAACATGGAGGAAAGGGGTCTCATCAACATTTGCAGGATACTGACCCAACCTCTCGCAAGTGAGGAGTTGGAGGGAGAGGTGCGCAGTTGGCACAAGTTGTGGAAGATCTTCGGGGGAACGGAAAGAGTCCAAGCTGGCGAATAATGCTGGACAACGAATCTCCACTCTCCGCGGAGATCATGGGTGTCACGATCCCACGTGACTTCCACTTCCCGGATCTAAAATTTTTGGGAAAAAGTGATCCATTAGTTCACGTAGAACGGTTCAACGACATGACGGGGGTGCAAGGATTGTCAGCAGCTCAGAGGTGCCGAACCTTCCCACTTACCCTGGAGGGAAGAGCGAGAGACTGGTACCGCAAACTCCCACGGGGAAGCATCTTGAGCTTTGAACAGATGTGCAGGGAGTTCGCAGAGCAATTCTGGGGCGCAGTGACCCCTGAGGATGACATGATGGAGCTGTCAGAAGTGAAGCAGAAGGAAGGAGAGTCCCTCCGGGAGTTTATCAAAAGATACCATAGATCGGTCCTAGATCTTGGTGCGTTCAACCATCCCCAAGCTTTGAGAGGATTAAAAGATGGGATCCGGATGGGGAGACCATGGTATAACCTGCGGAATCCTTCGATCCGTTCGTATTCGGATGCGTATGAGCAGGTGAAACTGGATATGGTAATCGAAGAGGAAAAAGCTGCAAAACTGAATAATTAGCAGGACCAGGAACATACCAGATAGCTCATCCAGACGGACGAGAGGTCAAGAGGCCGTGGAACGCACAACTCCTGAGGAAGTATTTCCAGTAAGTCCCCTTGTATTATAAAATGCTAATGTAAGATTTCATCCCAGAATGGGATATGTAAAAGTATAAATGTATGTAAGAATAAGAAAAGCATTCATAATGTAAGTTCAAAATGAAGACCAGAAGCAAGAAAAACTCCTTGGCCATAAGTCCCAAAGCCTAAGTCATTAAGCGGGACGGTGCCAAGCTCGGGTCAATTGAAGACCAGAGCAGGAGTAACATCAGAAGAAGCTCGGGTCAATTAAAAGGCTCGAGCAGAAGTTTAAGAAGAACTCATTGGCCAGAAGTCCCAAAGCCTAAGTCATTAGGCAGGACGGTGCCAAGCTCGGGTCAATTGAAGACCAGAGCAGGAGTAACATCAAAAGAAACTCGGGTCAATTAAAAGGCTCGAGCAGAAGTTTCAGAAGAACTCCTTGGCCAGAAGTCCCAAAGCCTAAGTCATTAGGCGGGACGGTGCCAAGCTCGGGTCAATTGAAGACCAGAGCAGGAGTAATATCAGAAGAAGCTCCGGTCAATTAAAAGGCCCGAGTAGAAGATCAAGAAGAGCTCCTCGGCCAGAAGTCCCAAAGCCTAAGTCATTAGGCGGGACGGTGCCATACTTGGGTCAATTGCAGGCCCGAGCAGGAGTATAACGTCAAGAAGACGTTTGGGTCAATTAAAAGGCCCGAGCGGGAGAAGTTTCAGAAGAGCTCCTTGGCTAGAAGTCCCAAAGTCTAAGTCTTAGGCGGGACGGTACCATGCTTGGGTCAATTGCGAGGCCGGCGGGAGTATAACACCGGAAGGCAGCTTGGGTCGATTGCGGGGCTCGAGTAGGAGTAGAGATTCGAGAAGGCGTTTGGGTCGATTAAAAGGCCGAGCGGGAGAAGTCAAGAAGAGCTCCTTGGCGGAAGTCCCAAGCCTAAGTCTTAGGCGGGACGGTGCCATGCTTGGGTCAATTGCGAGGCCCGAGCAAGAGTATAACACCGAAGGCGCTTGGGTCAATTACAGGCCCGGCGAGTAGAGATCGAGTCGCTTGGGTCGATTGCGGGCCCGGCGGGAGTATCGACAAGCTCGGGTCAATTGCGGGCCGGGTAGAAGATCGAGAAGAGCTCCTTGGCGGAAGTCCCAAGCCTAAGTCTTGGGAGGGACGGTGCCATGCTTGGGTCAGTGCGAGGCCGGCGGGAGTATCAACAAGCTCGGGTCAATTGCAGGGCCGGGCGGAAGATCAAGAAGAACTTCTTGGCTAGAAGTCCTCAAAGCCTAAGTCTTAGGCGGGACGGTGCTAAGCTTGGGTCAGTGCGAGGCCGGCGGAAGATCGAGAAGAACTCCTCGGCCGGAAGTCCAGTGGGACGGTGCCACACTGGGTCAATTGCAGGCCCGGCGGGAGTAATGCGAAGACGCCTCGGTCAATTCTGAGGCCCGGCGGAGTATAACAGCAAGGCGCTTGGGTCGATTGCGGGCCCGGCGGGGAGTAGAGATTCGAGGCGCTTGGGTCGATTGCGAGGCCCGGCGGGAGTATCAACAAGCTGGGTCAATTGCGGGCCGGGCGGAAGATCAGAAGAGCTCCTTGGCCGAAGTCCCAAAGCTTAAGTCTTAGGCGAGGCGGTTGCCATGCTTGGGTCAGTGCGAGGCCGAGTAGGAGTGTCAGCAAGCTCGGGTCAATTGCGAGGCCGAGGCGGGAGTAGCAGTGAAGAAGCTTGGGTCGATTGCGGGCCGAGCGGAAGATCAAGAAGAACTCCTTGGCGGAAGTCCCCAAGCCTAAGTCTTAGGCGGGACGGTGCTAAGCTTGGGTCGATTGCGAGGCCGGCGGGAGTATGACAGAAGACGCCTCGGTCGATTGCGGGCCCGGCGGGAGTATAACACGGAAGGCGCTTGGGTCGATTGCGAGGCCGGCGGGAGTAGAGATTCGAAGGCGCTTGGGTCGATTGTAGGCCCGGCGGGAGTATCGACAAGCTGGGTCAATTGCGAGGCCGGGCGGAAGATCAAGAAGAGCTCCTTGGCGGAAGTCCCAAGCTTAAGTCTTAGGCGGGACGGTGCCATGCTTGGGTCAGTGCGAGGCCGAGTAGGAGTGTCAGCAAGCTGGGTCAATTGCGAGGCCGGCGGGAGTAGCAGTGAAGAAGCTTGGGTCGATTGCGGGCCGAGCGGAAGATCGAGAAGAACTCCTTGGCCGAAGTCCCAAAGCCTAAGTCTTGGGCGGGACGGTGCTAAGCTTAGGTCGATTGCGGGCCCGGCGGGAGTAATGCAGAAGAAGCTTGGGTCGATTGCGAGGCTCGGCGGAAGATCGAGAAGAACTCTTGACCGAAGTCCCAGTGGGACGGTGCCACACTAGGTCGATTACAGGCCGGCGGGAGTAATGAGAAGACGCCTCGGTCGATTGCGAGGCCGGCGGGAATGTGGCGGAAGAAGCCTAGGTAAATTGCGGGCCCGAGCGGAAGAAGCTCATGAAGAATACCAAGGCCGGCGGTCCCAAGCCTAAGCCTCGGGTGGGATAGAGGCCAAGCACTGACCAACTATAGGCTCGAGCAAGAAGAGCGTGGGGAAGCGTAAAGGTCGCGATTCGACCCATCATTCTTGAGTTTCAGTCTTATCTCGCTTCACTCAAAGACTAGAAGCCGGGGGTCGGTGTTTGGGTAATATCGGACGAGGCCCTCGAAGCCCTTCCAGCTCGAGTAAGACACCCGAGGATAGCCTAGCTCGAGCGGCTCCCAGGTCAAAGGCGGTCAAGGTCGAGAGTTCGGCACTCCTTAGCCGACTCGAGGTCGTCCTCCGGGTCAAAGGCTGGTCAAGGTCGAGAGCAGAGCACTCCCTTCCGCTTTCATGAAGAGCGGGTCCCAGAGCACACCTTTCTTGCTCGCCGAGATTACGATCCACGAGCATAGCTGGACAAGACCGGACCCGTTTTCTCGGAATCCGGCACACTTTTAATGTCGACCGGGGTCCCGCATGGTATGGTGGTGATCATTGTTGCAGATGGTAGGCACATGCCTCAAGGTATCATCATTTCTAGTGCACACGCCTGAGCATGGTGATCCGGCCACGTGAATCGGGTTAAGGGACGGTCGCTCATCCACAGGGAATATTCAGCCAATCCTCATTGTCGGAGGGACCCGTATACCACTAGCGTGGGAGTGGACGACTGGAAATGGAAAGAGCGGGAAAAATGGAGTACAAAAGGAAGCGAAGGGAGCGTTACAAGGGTTTGCATTTCTAATTCACAAAGGGTTGGAAAAATCCATTCACGAGTTCTTCCTATCTCGACTTCTCTTACTTTGATTTTACGAAAAACACCATACTTATCCAAAAGAGGCGAAATAATACCCTTTCATCTTTCCGGTCTCCCTCACTAAGGAGATACCAAAAAGACAAACCCGATTCTTGACTTGAGCGTCGGAGGGTTTCGCGGAATCGCCCGGCGACCCACGACCGGTTTTACGTGAGTGCAGGTCAGGAGATCTCCGATCTGCGGAAGGCAGTGAGCAGGGACGAAGGAGGTAATCCCGCTCGAGATTGAGCTTATCGCGAGCGGAAGGATCGAGGTCTTGTTTGAATCCATGGCGGAAGGTTCGAGCAGATTCCGCTCGAGCTGTTTGGAGACACTGTTTGAAGGTTCGAGGCACTGTTGAGGCACGCGGGAAAAACTGCATCAACACTAACTAACTAACTAATATATATATATATATATATATATATATATATATATATATATATATATATATATATATATATATATATATATATATATATATTGTGTTTGCCGTTTGGTATTTTTCACAATGGTGTTTTTAAAAATAATTATTGAGAATAAAGAAATTTTTTTAAATGTATTTGCTATCATTTTATAAAATATTTTTTAAAAAACTAAATATGTAAAAAATATATTTGGTAATTTTTTATAAATGAATATATGAGATTAGCCTCCAATAAAATAATATAAATAATAGAAGATAAAATTTAATTAGAATTGATGGGTATAATTTATTGATTTTTTTTTCTAATCTAATAGTTATTAGTACAATTATTTATTATTTTAATTAATTAATATATTTTTATTGTATAGGGTAAAAGCTGAAGATTAGGGAATAAATTAAATGATAAAATTCGAAAAGAACGGAAGGTTATCTGACTTATTTGCAAATGGATGTAGGGCAAAATGATGGCAAAATATGGGTCTAAGTCTAGGTTTAGTGCTCCACCGCTTGTGCGGGCCTCATCAATTCCTTTGAGTTTCATTCTTGCGAACGTACTCCCTAAGCGGAATACTTAACGCGTTAGCTACAAGACCTGCATGCGGTCGACACGCACAGCGCCTAGTATCCATCGTTTACGGCTAGGACTCATTGAGGTATCTAATCCCATTTGCTCCCCTAGCTTTCGTCTCTCAGTGTCAGTGTTAGCCCAGCAGAGTGCTTTCGCAGTTGGTGTTCTTTCCGATCTCTACGCATTTCACCGCTCCACCGGAAATTCCCTCTGCCCCTACCGTACTCGAGCTTGGTAGTTTCCACCGCCTGTCTAGGGTTGAGCCCTGAGATTTGACGGCTGACTTAAAAAGTCACTTACAAACGCTTTATTTCCAATTCCAGACCAGAACGATAATTGACCATACCAAATCAAGATATAAATTTAGATTTTTAGTTCCTGGTCCGGTCTTGGTTCAATTAGAAAAATTCGGGATTTCACGTAATTAAATGAATTGAAAGAAAATAATTAAGAGTAATGGTACATATTTTAAATTTTTTATATTAAATAATTATTTCAAATGATATGACATTTATCAATTAATAAATTAGTAAATTTTTTATCTTAAATAATTATTTCAAATGATATGATATTTATCAATTAGTTAATAATTTTTTATAAAATTAAATTAATTATATTATCTTATCAAATTAAATTAATTATATTATCTTATCAATCAATTGATGAAATGATATGATATTTATCAATTAGTTAATAATTCTTTATAAAATTAAATTAAATTAATTATATTATCTTATTAAATTAAATTAATTATATTATCTTATCAATCAATTGATGAATGCTACCTTACTTTAAGATAATTATTTAAAAAAATTAAACTGGCATAAAATTAAAGAAAGAGTTCAAATTACATAATTTCAATTCAAGGTTTTCAAAACCAGAGCATATTCTACATATTACACAGGCACCAATGAATTGAAGGATTATAAACTCTTAACAATCTAGACAACTTGAAAATAAATGAATTCAAATGAATCGTGCTTTAGAGATAAAAGTTGACTCGTGGGTACAAGTTTCCAAAATTTGTCGAATAAACATGCTACAGTAGTTGATCAAAGAATGAAATCAATCAAAGAAAGTATAATTCTCTCTCTCAATACAGCCACTCGTCACGCGTATTTTGATATCATCTTAAAGCACTACTAATTCCCAAGAAGCATGTATGTTGATGATTTAATCAAGATGAGTGCCGACGCGATGAAGACGATGGCGAATCATGAACAGTGATGCGACGAATTGATGAAGTCGAATGGCAACTGGATGAATTGATGATGATGATGATAATGAACTCTAGATGATGATGCTCGTAGATTAATTAAATATTGCCAGTGATGATGAATTTTGGCTTTGTAGGATGAAGACTGAAGAAAGTGAGGGAAGACGAGAAACAGCAGCTATAATGTGTTAAGGGCCTTTAGGGTTTCTTTTGGTTTTTTGGTTTTTTGCTTTTATACTTAAAATTAATTATTTAATAAGTTTAAAATAAAGATATCTAGGTCTGTTTAGATATCCAGTTAATATAAATCTGAACCCGGATACGTTCGGGTTAAAAAAAATCATTACTGAATCTGCATTATTGTAATCTCTGGTCTAGGTTCAACTCGGCCTAGATCAGTCGGCTCCAGCCCTGGTTTGAATATTTTTTCCATCCCTAAGCACAGCATTAACAAACAAAAAATTGAAGCCCAAGTAATTAAGGACATCACATGTGGAGCATCAATCAAATTGAAAATTATTTATTTCTTTCACATTTAATAGTTTACTAAATAAAAATTGTAATACTTTGAAATCAAAATATATAAGAATCAGAATGGATTGGAATGATAATAGAGAATGAAAATTAAAATAAGTTGTTTACTTAAAGTGTAAGAATATAAATCGGAATCAAAATGGAAATGAGTTGAATTGTCATTAACGTATTTACTTTATCTTAAAATCAGAATCGTAATGATTTAGATAGTTATAAATTACTAAAAAATCTTAATTAAACTATTGTTATAATTATTATTTTTTATTTTAACTTTATGGTTATTCATTCAAAAATCATTATTGTCAATAATTATTACTAATAATAATAATTGTTGACGATAGCATCATCAACAACAACAACATCATCGTCGACGATGACTAATGACGACACTACTGGATCTCCTTGGATCACCTGCTATTGTTGCTGCTTGACTACGCTACCACTACTGATGCTAGACGATGCTGCTGTTGATCAACAACCGATGACGTTGATTTTGGCAATAACGATTTGGTGAAGAAGAATTTTGGCTGTGTTTTCCCTCCTTTTTTTAATTGAATGAGGGTAATTTTGGTATTTTGAGATTTTGATAGGGCAAAATGAGAAATCTAAACAATGGGAGATTAATTCCCACCGTTCCTAAATTAGGGTGGGCCTTATGATTCTAATTTCGATTTCTGTCTTTATTTTGCGAATTAAATGCTATCAATTAGGGCTGGGCATCTAATTGGATTCGGATAGATCTGATCTTGATGAGATTATGGATAAGTAAGGCACAAGCATGTGGAATAAGATATATTCAGATTCTATACAAGTTTCTATTGAACCCGTCACAAGACCTCGTGCAAAGAAATTCAAAGAAGCACTGAATGGTCTGATTCAAGAAACTTAGGATCAATTCAATTTATGGAGGCCTATTGAAGGAATCTCACAAGATATTCAAACCAATAAATGCGTGATTCAAGCTCTCGAATTTTATGAGCAATCAAATTCATGAAATCGGCGCATTAAGGGTGAAAGATATGCCACTATCTTTTTAGATATTATTTCCATTTTTTAAAGAGGCAATTGATTTTATTTAGTCATTTAAGATAATTTTCTATTTTTATTAGATTAAGATCTTGATTTATTAATGATTTTTTCCTTTTTATTAGATTAGATTCTGATTTATTTAGGACTTTTTTCTTATTTCAATTAGATTAGGATTTGTTTCCGATTCGGGTTTCTTGTAACTTATATATATATATTCGCATTCAATAAGAGAGAAGAAGAAGTTTTTCATGCAATTTACTTGACAGTATAATTCTCTTTAATTCTTAAATGAATTCTTTGAACTTATCGGATTTTCCGTGACGTTCAACCCTTTACTTATCAATCAGACCATCCATAGTTGATTGCGGCGTCCTCACATACTAAGGTTCTCGCTTTATTAAGTAACGGGTCACAGTTCCATACAATTCTTGAAATTAGAAATGATCTTGGAGCTTAATTTAATTAGGGTCTCGTCAGTTCTTGACGACGTTCGTATCAGAGCAAAGGTTCTAATTAGGTTTTTGCCTATCCTTATTTAGATTTCATGTCTTGTTTATTTCAATTCAAATATATATATATATATATATATATATAGTGAACAGTGCCACATGAACAATGTATCGTGAACAGTATTTAGGATTTCTTAATTTTGCATCTTTGTGATTTATTTCCTTCAATATGTAAAATTCTACCAATTCCTTACCCTAAATTCTTTTAATTTTTAGTTATTCAGTGTTTTTATATATATATATATATATGTATGTATGTATGTATGTATATAGTGAAGAAAAATCTTTCAATTTCCATTATTGGTGTCTTATAGAATTCAAATCTAATTCTTCATTGTGTAAAAATTTTTTGACCAAAAATATTATTATTTTGTGCTTCCAAAACCTAATCATACGTGTTCATTCTGCTCTCGCCCTTAAAACCCGAATCTCTTTGATATAATCTTTGTGAATTGCTATTGAAATCTTGATATTGGTTTGATTAGTTTTATAAGAATTAAGAGAGAATTATTACGAGTAGAAAAAGGCAAGAAAAAGTGTATTGGAGGTTAAAAACCAATAAATTTGAGCGAAACACGAGTGGAATTGAGTGAATCATTCTTTTAAGTAAAACATGTAAGGGAGTGAAGTGAGGCCCTTTCCACGTTATTTCTAATCTTTTTTTTGCAGATTTCAACTATGTCTCAAGACGAAGAACAAAATGCAAATGTAGAGGATTAACAACCAACTATTCAAAATTTTCAAATTCAAGCCTTAATGGGGGAGATGATACGACTGATGAGGGCTGAATTAGAGCACATACACGAGCGTTTAGATCAAGTAGAGAACGCATGTGCAGGGCAACTACAACGCATTCCCCAAGCACATTGAAGAGAGAGAGTTCCAGATAGAGCAGAGGTTGATGACTATTATGAGGATGAGTGTGGTGAAGGAGAGGATTTAGTAGGTAATCATAGAAGAGCTAGGCATCAAGATGATGGTTTGAGTGGCATAAAAATGAAAATTCTATTTTTTCAAGGACAATCTGATCTTGAAACATACCTTGAATGAGAGAAGAAGATGGAGTTTGTATTTAACTGCTACAACTATTCTAAGGCAAAAAAAGTTAAATTGGCTGTGATTGAGTTTTATGATTATGCTATTACTTGGTGGGATCAGCTTGTTATAACTAAGAAACGGAATGGAGAACGTCATGTTGAAACATTAAATGAAATGAATACATTGATGAGAAGGTGATTTGTACCTAATCACTACTACCGAGGCTTGTATCAAAAACTGCAAAGTCTTACTTAAGGTAACTGAAGCGTGGAGGATTACTACAAAGAAATGGAGGTTTCCATGATTAGAGCAAATATGGAGGAAGATAGAGAAGCTACCATGGCACAATTCTTGAATGGCCTTAATTAGGAGATCGCAAATATGATTGATTTGCAACATTATGTGGAGATTGAGGAGATGGTCGATAAGGCCATCAAGATTGAGCAGCACCTCAAGAGGAGGGGTAACACCCGTGCAACCCTAAGCTTGAGTTTTACTCTATGGAAGCATAACCATATAAAGCGAGACGAGAATCCATAAACATCTACTACGCCTAAACCAAGATCCGAGCCCTCTAAGCCTAATTCACAAGTAACATTGTGACACCCACTATTAGAAATCGTGATATTAAGTGCATTAAATGTCATGGCAGGGGAAACATAGCCAATGAATGTGTGAATAAGAGATTTATGGTATTATAAAATAATAGAGGATGTTGAAGATGAAAAGTATGCAGTCCCTGATGAATTAACTTTAGTAGCTAGGAGAGCATTGAGTGTGCAAGTAAAAGAAGATGAAGCAATGTAGAAAACATCTTTCATACTAGGTGCTATGTCCAAGGAAAAGTATGTAGTATGATTATTGATGGGGGAAGTTGTTCCAATATTGCTAATACTATCATGGTAGAGAAGTTTGGGCTTCCAAAAATTAAGTATCCATAAACATAGAAACTACAATGGTTGAACGACAATGGCAAAGTGAAAGTGAACAAACAAGTACTAGTGTCTTTTAATATTAGTAAATATAGAGATAAAGTACTATTGATGTGATATGCAAGCTGGATACTTATTACTTGGGTGTCCTTGGTAATTCGACAGATGTGTGAAGTATGATAGTTTTACCAACAAGTACTTGTTTGAGTTTAATCAATGCAAGATCACTCTTACTTTAATGGCACCAAAACAGGTTTATAAAGACCAAGTAAGCTTATAAAAAGAGAGTAAGCAAAAGAAAAAGAAAGAAAAAGAGAGTGAAAATAAGAGAAATGTCGAGAAAAAAGAAAGAAAAAAAGAAAAGGAAATTGAGGCAGTTGAGAGAAAATTAGAGAGAAAACAAAAAAAAATTTATGCAAGAGCAAGTGAGATAAAAGGAGCATTGTTTTCAAATCAGCCAATGATTGTACTTCTGTACAAGTATTTTTGAACACTAGCGAGCTTAGCCTTATCTTGTGTAGTTCTATTGTTGCTTTTTTATAGGATTATGAGGATATATTTCCTGAGAAAACACCACATGAATTACCTCAAATCCGAGGGATCCAACATCAGATTGATTTCGTGCTTGGTGCAACCATTCCAAACTGACCAGCCTATAGGAGTAACCCGGAAGAAACAAAGGAGCTTCAAAAGCAAGTTAATGAATTGATGGAAAAAGGACACATAAGGGAAAACATGAGTCCATGTACAGTTCCAATTTTGCTAGTTCCTAACAAAGATAGGACATAGAGGATATGCGTTGACTGCCGAGCCATCAACAATATAACGGTAAAGTATCGACATCCTATTCCTAGGCTAGATGATATGCTTGATGAATTGCATGGTTCGTGTGTATTTTCTAAAATTGATCTAAAAAGTGGATATCATTAAATTAGAATAAAAAATTGAGATGAGTGAAAAAATGCCTTTAAAACAAAATATTATTTGTATGAATGGTTAGTTATACCTTTTGACTTAACTAATGCTCCAATTACTTTTATGAGACTTATGAATCATATTTTGCGGCCTTTTATTGGCAAGCTTGTTGTTATTTATTTTAATGATATTCTCATATATAGCAAAAATTTGGATAATCATGCAACACATGTGAAATCTGTTTTAGATGTCCTTAGGAAAGAAAAGTTATTTGTTAATTTAAAGAAATGTACATTTTGCATCGATAAACTTGTGCTTCTATGATTTTTTGTAAGCGCACAGGGTATACAGGTTGATGAAGAAAAGGTACGTGCAATCCAAGAATGGCCGAGTCCTACAAGTGTAAGTAATATGAGAAGCTTCTACAGACTTAGTAGCTTCTATTGGCAGTTTTTAAAAGACTTTAGTACATTGACCGCACCGCTTACTGAAGTAATCAAAAAAAATATTGGATTCAAGTGGGGAGAAGAACAATAGAAGGTATTCCAAATGATCAAAGAAAAGCTAACCAAAGCCCCTTTATTATCCTTACCTAATTTTAACTAAACGTTTGAAATTGAATATGATGCTTCAGGTATTCATAGGATCTGTTCTTATGCAAGATGGACAATCAATTGTTTATTTCAATGAGAAATTAAGTGAAGCAACCTTAAACTATCCTACTTACGATAAAGAGCTATATACGTTAGTTTGAACATTGCAAACATGCCAGCACTACTTATAGCCTAAGGAGTTTGTAATTCACACTGACCATGGATCTTTAAAACACCTTAAAGGCCAGCACAAGCTAAACAAAAGGCATGCTTGTTGGGTGGAATTCATAGAGATGTTTGCATACGTCATTCATTATAAGCAATGTAAGGAAAACGTAGTTGCAGATGGGCTTTCTTGCAGGTATGCCTTAATCTAGACACTTAATGCTAAATTGCTTAGTTTTGAACATATTAAGGAATTGTATGCTAATGACCATGATTGTGAAAAGTTTGGGATTAGTAAGTACTTTAGGTATAATGGTTACTTGTTTCGAGAGAATAAGTTGTGTATTCCTAATTGCTCTTTAAGAGATTTATTGGTGATAGAATCCCATGGAGGAGGATTGATGGGACATTTTGGAGTTGTAAAGACCTTACTCGTATTACAAGAACACTTCTATTAGCCACATATGAAACCAAATGTTGAGAGACTTTGTAGTAGGTGTGTCACCTAGAGGCAAGCTAAATCGAAAGTGCAGCCTCATAGATTATACACCCTGTTACCAATACCTAGTGCACCTTGGACTTATTTCAATAGATTTTGAGTTAGGTTTACCTAGGTCCAAAGAGGAAAAGACTCAATTTTTGTAGTCGTTGATAGATTTTCTAAGATGGCACATTTTATTTCATGCCAAAAGACAGATGATGCTTCTAACATTGCTGATTTATTCTTTAGAGAGATTGTGATGCTACATGGTATGCCTAGAACAATAGTTTCTGATAGGGATGCTAAGTTCTTGAGTTACTTTTAGAAGACTTTGTAGGCTAAGTTGAGGACTAAGTTATTGTTTTCAACTACATATCATCCTCAAACTGATGGTCAAACAGAGGTTGTAAATAGAACTTTATCTACTTTATTACGGACAATCATTAAAAAGAATATTAAAACTTGCAAGGATTGTTTGCCACATATTAAGTTTGCTTATAATAGTTCTATTCATTCTACTACTAAGTATTCATAGTTTGAAATTGTTTATAGTTTTAATCCTTTAACTCCAGTACCTGTTTCTGAACGTGTTAACTTATATGAAAAAAAAAGGCTGAAATTGTTAAGTAGATACATGAAACGGTGAAGCTGAACATTGAATGAAGAATTGGGCAATATGTTAAACAAGTCAACAAAGAGCGACACAAACTAGTCTTTGAACCCGATGATTGGGTCTGGTTACATATGCACAAGGAAAAATTTCTAGAACAAAGGAAATTCAAGTTGTTATCTCGAGAGGATGAACCTTTCCAAGTCTTGGAACAGATCAACGACAATGCATATAAGCTGGACTTGCCTGGTGAGCACAATGTAAGTGCTACAATTAAAGTTTCTTATTTAAGTCATTTTGACGTAGGTGAAGATCTAAGGACAAATCCTCTTTAAGAGGAGGGAAATAATGAGATTATGGATAAGGATGTCACAAGGACGTGGAAAAAGTTATATTCAGATCCTATGCAAGTTCATGTCGGACCCGTCACAAGAGCTCGTGTAAAAAAATTCAAAGAAGCACTTAATGGGCTGATTCAAGCAACTTGGGATTAATTCAATTCGTGGAGGCCTATTGAAGGAATCTAACAAGATATTCAGACTAATAAATGCGTGATTCAAGTTCTTGAATTTTATAAGCAATCAAATCCATGAAATCGGTGCATTAAGGGTGAAAGATATGCCAATATCTTTTTATATAGTATTTCTATTTTTGAAAGAGACAATAAATTAGCTATTTTGATTTTATTTAGTCATTTAAGATATTTTCCTTTTTTTTATTAGATTAAAATCATAATTTATTAAGAATTCTTTCTTTTTTATTAGATTAGATTATGATATATTTACGATTCTTTTTTTATTTCAATTGGATTAAAATTTGTTTCGAATTAAGATTTCTTGTAACTTATATATATATTCGCATTCAATAAGACAAAAGAAGTTTTTTTAATGCAATTTACTTGATAGTATAATTATCTTTAGTTCTTAAACGAACTCTTTGAACTTATCGGATTTTCCATGGCGTTCAACCATTGACTTATCAATTAGACCATTCATAGCTAATTGTGGCATCCTCACATACCAAGGTTCTTGTTTCATTAAGCAGTGGGTCACGATTTCATTAAATTCCTAAAATTATAAACGATCTTAGAGTCTAATTTAATTAGGGTTTCGTCAGTTCTTGGCGGGATTTGTATCAGATCTAATCCAAATTTGAATTTTGGATTCAGATTTAGCCTAATATCTAATCAAATATTTGTACCATTCGATCAATTTGATTTGAATCGGATTGAATTCGGATTGATCCAAACAATCCTATTAGATTGCACTGCTTACTTTTTTTAAAAAAAATATAAATAACTAAATATAAATAATGAAAATTTAATTTCTTGTAATAATTGTACTATTACGCAGCCCCCCGACAATAAAGATTCTAGTTCTATGAAAATATGGTTCAAATGACACTAAAGTATGGTAGCCGGTGGCAGCTTGTGATGGTCGGTAGTGAAACTTGTTTATTTTAATAACAAAAATTTAAATTATTAATTGACTATAAATAATAACAAAATATAAATGAATCATAAGTTACTAATTTAATATAATTATCAAAATAAAAAATATTATTTTATATAATACAGTCCATATTATACCAAACATATGATTACATTATAGTTTAATACATATAATGAATACAATCTAATGCAATACAATATAATATCTCGAACTCAACTTACAAAACTAGCATTAAGGAAATAAATTATAAAGTCACGTGCCATACATTATTAGGCAAGTTAAATCATTAAAAAGAATTTGTGTTATTTGAAAGTGGCGGTGGCTTAACATTATATAACCAAAGCTTTTGGCGTCCAAACGAAAGATACAGACGGAGAGACGCAGAAACGAAGAGAGATTTGATGAATTAGATTTTTTATCCAATTAATTTTCTACACGTGTGATTTAATATTTATGATTCTTGTTTCACATGTTTAGCTCAAATTTATTAAATTTTTTCACTAATTTTGAACATGTGCTATTGATGGTTAAGATTAATATTTAAGTTAAGCTATGCATGGATTTATAAAATTTATGTGATTATCTTTAATTCTGTATCTTTCATTAAATTATTTATACAATGTATTTATGAAACTTTGACTATTTGTTATTCAATATTATTTATATGGGATGCTTAGATTTTATACTATTAAGCAGAAAAATAATATATATATATATAATTAATTTTAATTTAGCTTAATTATTATATCTAGGGTTGGCAAAATTCCTCAAATTCAGATTGAGATTCGGGATCCCCACCCTTTAAGGATAGGATTCGTCATAAAATTTTATGCTAATTTACTATTCAAGTCAGGATTCGGGACGTTAGAAAATCTCGATCAAGATCCCGAATGTCCCGAAATATGAGTTCTAAAAATGTATAATAAGGCAGTTTAATGAATTACACAAATCTAAAATGTCAAGAGCATGACATGTTGGTTTTAGGCATATGACATGTCGTTTATGCAGGATCTGTAGTGCGAAAAATTCATGTCACTTGGGACAACTTGGGATCACGATATTGGATGGGATCGGGACACTTTTTTGTCCCGATTTGTTGTTCAAGGCAGGATTAGGATCTCGACCTGTCAAGTCCCTAGTTATATTCATGAGTATACATATATTGATATCGGATTGTCATTCTAAAAATGAAAATTGAATGGTGATTAGATAATTGTTAAGTTGAATTGTAGTAGATTCTGAAACCTTGATAACTTCAATCTTCTGGTTCTTGTGCTAATTTATTTATTTAAATTTTACTTGCATTTTTGGCTTAAACTTCTTCAAACAAAATATTTTATTTGTAATTAGAAAAGAATTATAATTAATTTAGATTAGATTTAATTTTTGTTTAAAATGAACATCCTTGTGGAGTCAACCTTGTTATTACTAGTATACACTTTAATAAACTCATACACTTGTGAGTACATTAAATTTTGTGTAACAAATTTTTGGGGTTGTCGCTGGCAAATGTATCGAAAAGTTATTTAAGATATTTAATTTTTAATTTATTTATAATTTAGGTTGTCTTTTTTTTTATGAAAATCAAAAATTAAAAAAAAAATGTTGGCCGGTAGGTACAGAATTTAGGATTTCCGTCTGTCAATAGCATAACTTCTTCAGTTTACTATTTTATTTCTTTATTTAATTCGCGTCGTCATTTTAAATTTTATTTTACTTTATTTATGTTATTTTGTTAGTTTGCGTGAAGTAGTGCTTATTTGTAATTTTAGTTGTTTGTTTGGCCCAGGTCACGTGTCTTAAAGTTCTTAGTTTAATTAATTTCCGTTAATTATTTTACTCTACTTTTATTTTTATTATTTTTATTCAGGTTTAATTATATTTTATATTTTATTGTCCTTTAATTTCTTTGCTTTTTAACGTGTCCATTCTCAGCCATAGAGTTTAATTTAGAAGTAGTGCAACATAACAGGACCGAGCTTTAACTTTTTTGTTTATCTTCTTAGTAGTTGGTTTTATAGCAAATAGCAATACATCGAGTTTCTTTTATTTTTACATATTTTATTTTTATTGTTTTTGTGTGATTGTATGCTTGATCGTAGGCTTTTGTTGTGTGATTTAGAACCTATAGATAGTGAAATTAAGAGAACTTTTTATCAAAGAAAGAAAGCTGCTTTAAAGAATAAAGTTGACCAAATTAAGGATACAATTAAGGATAATACAACTGAAGATAAAATAGATGAAGAATCACAAGAAAATCCTTTTAAGGATTACTTTAATCCATAACCAATCTCAGCATTTTATGCATTTAATATCCAAATGTTGTTTCTAGGAATTTTTAAATAAAGTGTAATATCATTAATTATCTTTTATCGTTTTATAGCTTAGATAATGAGGATCTTATAATCATCTAAATTATTTTTATATTGTATGCCAAACTTTTAACTATGAAAATTTTTTTGCCACTAATGACAAAGCTTCATTCTCTTCAAAAGATAAAGCTAAATCATGGTTTAATACTTTGCTAACTAATAGCATTATATCTTTATAAAAAGATAGTTGAAAATTTTTTGAATAAATATTTTTCCTATTTAATTTTCCTATTTATAAGACTAATGCTATTTGCAAAAAGGTTTCAGAGTTTACATAAAGGGAGAATGAGCAATCCTTTGATGCTTAAAAAGATTTAATGGTCTACTCTTGAAGTTCACTTATAATGGGTTTGAAAAATAACATTAGTGCTAATATTTTCCAAAATGATTATTGCCACACTTCATGCAACGGTTATTGGGACAAAAGCACTAGAACGCGATGGCGTCCGGAACTACCATTATATGGACTTAGCATTTTCACTAGACGGAGGCTTTCAGGGCTTATCCATCGACAACTAAATAAACCAGATAAGCGTTCCTAAAATAAAAGGAGTTGGTGTTAGCATCACTAACCGAGATTCATAGGGCTCTCAAACGAACTCGGTCTCTATCTCGCTGGCTTGTCCTAGAATCTGTGGAATTCAAGAGTAGCTGATGGCAAACTAGTGGAGGCAAAATCATGGCTAAAATTATGACAGAAATTTGGGACTTCTTTCAGAAACAAGTAGATAAGTCCCAGCAGAAGAATCGATGTTCAAGAAATGCTAGAAGAATAAGTTGAATTAGGTCAATAAATCTTTATTTATGGATGGAATTTAAATAATTTATGGATGGAATTTCTCAGCAATTAGCCACTTTGACGAGTGTTAATCATATTGCACCACATGTTTACAATAAGTTAAAGTGGGATTCCTACATTGTTCAAGTCAACTCTATTAACATGCTGAGAAGACAACCTAACTATAATCTTTATTTTAACACTTATAATTCAATATAGAGAGATCATCCCAATATTTCATGGTTACAAGGTTTCGCAAAGAATAATATAACAGCTTAGGTTTTTCAAACTGCTTAGCCTGCCTTTAGCAAATTCAACAAGAATTTTTCATAGCCTAAACCATAGGAAAAAGCAATTCAAAATTTATCAAAATCTACAGTGGATATTGTGGCAGAATTAAGAAATGAGATGAGGGCCACCCAAAATTCTAAAGAATAATCCACGTCCAATTTTGAGAGGATGATGGTAAAACTTGTTTCAACAGTTCAAAATCTATCAGTGACCATAGAAAAATGAAAGTTTCCAAGTTATCCAGATCCTAATCCCAAAAGAGTACATAAAGCTGGATCAAGTTCAGACAAGCAGCAAGAAGAGACCAAATCTCTCATGACCTTAACATGAAGAAAATTATTTGACAACAAATTGGAAGTTCCAACACAAAAGACATCTGAAACTATTTCTTCATATGCAAATCCATCAAATGATTCAGCATCAGATAATCTAGAAGAAAGTAGCCAATTGCCCTACATTCCTAAGACTCATTTTCCTTAAAGGTTAGAAAAGGTAAAGAAAGGGACTTCAACAGTTGAGATTATAGAAATCTTCAAGCATGTAAGTATAAATCCCTTTACTCGAAGCTATTAAAAAAATTCCCTCCTATGCTAAGTTTTAAAGGATTTGTGCACTAAAAAGAGAAATTTACATGCTGAAAGAAAACATTTCTAACCAACAAACTAGCGACTTACTTTAATGGAAAATGACACCAAAATTCAAAAATCCAAGTTCCCCTACTATCTCATGTGCCATAGAAAAATTTAGGAGTTCGTGTTAATATTTTGCCATATTTTGTTTATGAGCTACCTGGGATAGATCAGTTACATTCAACTTCTATTGTTCTGTAACTTGCAAAAGGTCAATGAAAATACTTTGTGGTATTATAAAGGATGTGCTGATACAAAAAAATAAATTTTATTATCCTATTAGTTCTTATTATTATTGATACTTAACCTATACAATGTCCTACAAAATACATTCCTGTTATTTCATGTCATAATTTTTTAGCGATAGTTGATGCTCATATTAATTGTAAGACTAAACACATGCAATTATCTTTTGTAACATGACTATGGAATTAAATATTTTTAATATTCTCAAGTAGGCAAAAGAAGATGATGAAGCTGCTGAAGTGTATATAATAAAAGCACAAGTTGGAGAATTATTTGTTTCTAACCATTGTGATGATACGTTAAAGATATGCTTAACTCACTTTAGTTTATCTTTTTATGTTGATCATGCTATCAAAGTAGTTAATGTTGTGCTTACTTTAGCCTTTATCATGGATATAACTAAATAGAATGAAAAGATTGAGCTATTTCCTCCGAATAAGAAGATTAACTCAACTATTGCAATATCATAAAAAATGTAGATGTTTAACCAAAATTAGAATTACTTCCTAAAAGGGTTCACCATAGGTTACATTCTCACATGAAAGAGTGCAAGATCTAAATTTCTTAAATTGTTAGATTTTTATATATTTCATATAGCTCTCAAGTAAGCTCAAAACAAGACCAAAGTAGTATAATATTATGGAGTATCAATGTCATTATTCTTTCATAGATAACATGCTCAAGTGCTTAGCATTTCATGCTTTTTGTTGTTTTCTTAATAGTTTCTTTAGTTATCTCCAAATTCTTATTGATCCTGGTTATTAGATACATTAATTAGTATTTAATTTTCTAAAAATTAAGTTCTTTTATTTTTTTATTTATATCTAGTTTATCATTTATTTTTAGTTTTATAGTATTTTACAGTCAGTTCAGGTGCTATTTCTTTTACTATTGTCATTAATATTTTTCTTATATTTTTATGCATTGACATGCAGGCTTTAAAATATGATACCATTCGAATTACAACTCAGTACGTGGCATTGTTACACCAAAGGAATGATAAACTTAATTGTCCTTTGGACCAATAGCCCGCATCCTCTGATTTCTAGCCAATATACAAGATTGAATTCGTAAGATATAAGAGTGATACCCAAAAGGGGATTGTCTTCTAATTTATCTACCACCCAATTTTTATCTATCTCTATACGTTTTTGAGAATGATGAACAAGAATTAGAAACAAAAGAAGGGTATCAAAGTTTCTAAGTTTTCTTATGCATAGGATCCTCTAGGAGTCAAGAACAAAGCATACTCACAGGTTGAAGAAGATGAACCAGTCAAAGAGTCTTGTTTTCATTTTTTGTGTAAAGAGAAAAGAACAGAATTTAGAAAGCGGGTTATGTTTTTTTAAAAAACTGATCTTGCATTAAACAGTGAATTGTTTTCCCTTATATAAAGAGAACACTCATAGAAAGAAAGAGACAACAAGAGCCCTCTTCACATGGTCTTTAAACGTAAAAGGATAAGATGGGTGCACTTCTTACAAAAGTAAAGATCAAAAGTAAAGATAAGGTGGTACACCTTTTGACAAGATTACACCCTATTATTATAAACAAAGCAAACTGTTATTTTAAATAGATAAGCTTTAAAGCAGATGATGAGCTAGATCACGTGGTTCATACTTTGGATAACTTTGTTAAAGCCATGGGATGGAGATAAATTATCAACTTCACTGTTATTTTTGGACATTGGCTCTTTCCACCAAAGAAGGCTAGCATAGTATTGTTCATGATCAAAAGTTGAGCCAAAAGGCTGAATGGATAAGCTGGAAGGCTGATTAGCAGGCTGAGGTGATGTGACCATGGGTTCCTCTACAGTGGGTGTCTGCGTTTCCTGAGAAAGAAGAATAAAAGTAAAATCTTCCCATAGATCTTAGGAATCTTGAAACAGGATGTATTTATATAATTAGGTCATTCTTCTTTCAGGAGAACACCGCTATTTGGGGAAGAAGTATTTGCTAGTGAAGGAAGTTGGAGAATCTCATGTTTAGGACCAAAAGATGTATGTTGGATGGACTCAGATGGATGATAGAAATGGTTTGGTTCAGATAGGAAAGCTTTTAACTCTTTGATGAGGTTTGGATCATGAGATAACAGGAAACAACTAGGAAATGTATTCCATTCATAAGCTTGATCTTGTGTCCAAAAAAAGTTTAGTGACTAGATGTTAGAAATAAGGTTGATGAATGATAAAGATAGTGGTGTATTGATTCTGCTCATATTAGGACAAAAGAGACAGATGGTTTCTATGGATAATCTAAGTGAGTTGTTTTCTTCACTATAGAAAGGGGGAGAACCATTCAAAAAAAGTCCATAACGGTGAAGTAGCATTTTCTGGTGAGGTCAGGTATTAGTAGACTGCATGAAATGGAAAAGCTAGTTTAGTGGCATAAAGGATTGTTAAACATCATATGTACCATAACTCATCTTCAGTAATGTCTTGGACTTGATCTAATGTGACCCTAGAAGAAAACATAGTTAGGAGAAAAATTAGAAAAAGGGTCTGGGTTTTTATGATGAACTCAGAATAGATATCTGAGAAGAAACTTTTGAGTAAATTCTCTGATCTGGTAAAGTGTGGAAAAAGTAAGGTTACATGGGGAAGCTTTTTTGGTAAGGGCTGAGGAAGGTAATGACGAGGCCATGGATATGATAGGGAAAATTACTAGAGAGGTAACCAAAAAGGGAGAGAATCTTGATAGAAGATTGGGGATTAGGTTTTAGTCTCCTTTGATATATTTTACAGAGAAATCTTATTTAGAAAACTATAATTTGAAATGAATAAGGTATTTGTCAGGTAAGGTTTTGTTTTTTAAGTCCAGAATTTTGGGAAATGAGGAGTTGTCTAGACGGACAAGAAACGGTGACCAATAAAATAAAATTCAAATTTCTTAATGCTATACTTGACAGCCAAGATCACTTTATAGACTTGACAGCCAAGATCACTTTATAGATGACAGACACGGTAGTGTTTTTCAGAATCTTGGAGTTGGCCTCTAGCATGTGCAGAAAAGTATTCGTGTTCATCAATATATTCTAATAAGATAGCACCTCAAAATTTATCACTGATATCTGTCTGGAGTATTCTTTGATCGGTTGAAGGAATCTTTAAAGCTGGTGAATTTTGAGCAATCTTTTTTAGATGTTGGGCAGCTATGGGCTAAGCCATCGACAAATGATGGGGTGTTTTTTTTCAAGAGTTTGGATAGCTGGTTGGTATGGATGGCTACAGGTGGGAGAAAAACTCAGAGATAGTTTATAATCTTGAGAAATGACTATATTTGCTTTCTGGTCAAATTCTCATTTGAAAAATAGAGTAATTCCTAAGCGATATGAGGATCTATATGATAATTTATAGCATGAGGATCATACCAAGGAATTAATGGACGCTTATCTAAGAGTACTTATTTTTTTAGAAAGCATGATCCCATGAGTAGTAGCTAACTGGATGAAATGATCAAGGAGTTGTCGGTGAGTGTCATGGTGTTTTGAAAAGAGAAGGATAGCATCAATATACATAAGGCATGATGCAGAATAAGGCCGAAGATTTTTCTTATAACTTTTTCGAATAGTGATGGAGTGACTTTTAAGCCAAATGGCATATTGGTAATGAGCATTAAGAATACAAAAGGCAGTTTTGTGTCTGTCGAAGTCAATTCCTAATTGCCAAAAGCCTACTTTAGGGTCAAATTTTGAAAAACCAAAGCATCTTTTAAGTGGATGAACATGGACTAAATTTTGGGCAAGGGAAATTTGTCATCTTTAGCAATTTAGTGGCTGGTAACTAATAACCGGTCTCTTTTATCTCGAACAATTTTAAAATGCTTGTCAACATAGAATATGTGACAAGTCCAATCTGAATCAGTAGGCTTAATTAAGCCTTCTTATAATAGGTTGGAGCATTCTTGTTGGACTAGTTTAAGATTAGTAGATATCATACCAGGATATATAGCTTTGGTTGGGTTGACATCTTTATTGAGTTTGAATGGGAGTTTAACAAAGAAACTTTGATTTTTCTAAAGTATATTAAGATGGGTAAAATTACTGTGAGATTCTGAACAGAAAGTTAAAAGCTTATCTTTGATGGAGAAGTGTTCATGAGAAGTATCTGAAAGTGTATACAGACGTAAAATATCTGTGTAAGATTTGAACATCCCCTTGTAATGAACTCCGGTAGCTGTGATCTGTAACTTCTTGACCATATGAAGAATATCAAAGCCAATCAAAAGATCTTTGTCTAGAAGATCTGAACCAACTACCTTAGTCCAAATAACTCAATTGGGAAAAAGCTGGATTCCAATTGGTTTTTTAATGATAAGATTAGTTTGAAAGATTTTTCCATCAGCTGCTCTAAAATGTTTTGTATCGTTTTCCTATAAATAAGAATGTAAGATAGAAGATTTATCATACTCTTCTGTGCTCCTATATTAATAAACCCGATGACAGAAATAGGTTTGTCAAACTTCGATTGTAAGAGGCTGATGTTGATTGATGGGATTGAACTGTAACAGAGGACTTTGAAACTTATTGGGCTGAATTGATAACATGAACCTCATTTACATCATTATCTATGTTGATGCAGTTTTTTCCTGCGTGCCTTCAAACAGTGCCTCGAACCTTTTACTCGCAGCTAGCTCGAGCTCGAGCCGGACCGTCTCCTTCGTCCTATTCTACTGTCTTATCCAGAACAGAGATCTCCCGGATCTGTACTCACAGAAAATAAGGTCAGGGGTAGCCGGGCGTGTTCCGGCGAAAACCCTCCGACGCTCAAGTCAGTAATCAGGTCGTTCTTTTTGGTATCTCCCTTAGTCAGAGAGATCGAAAAGGTGAAAGGGATATTTTTTGCCCTCCCTTTTGAATAAATATGGTTTTTTTCAGAGGATCCAGGTAAGGGAAATAGGGATAGGAAGAACCTGTGTCAATTTCTAGAATCCCTTCTGAATGAATTTTTTCCAACCCTTGTAACGTACCCGTTCATTTCCTTTTCTACTCCATTTTTCCCGCTCTTTCTCTCCAAGAGCCTCTATTCCCGCCTCAGTGGTGTTTGGGTCCCTCTGACAGCCAGGATTGGCGTCATCTTCCCTAGGGATGCGCGGCTGTCTTCTTAACCCGGTTCACGTGGCCAGATCACCATGTCGGGCATGTGCGCTAGGAATGATGACACCGTGGGGGCATGTGCCGGCCATCGGCAATAGTACCACCACCATACTATGTGGGTCCCTGATCAGACATCTAAAGGTGTGCCAGGGTTCGGGGAAAGTGGGTCGGGCTGCCCTGGGCCGGGTCTTACGCTCTATCCGGTCAATGACTAAGATGGTCCAGTTGTGCTCGGGGACTTGACTTCCGCGAGCAGAAAAGGAGAGCTCGGGTCTCGATCAGCCTCTGAATTCCTCGACCTTGACAAGCTTTGACTGAACCTGATGACCTCGAGCAGCTTAGAGAGCTCGGAGCTCTAACAGCTTCGAATCCCTAACCTCGACCAGCTTTGACGTTTGATGAGATCGTCTTTGTGCCAGTGGTCAGGACTTCTGCTTGAGCTAGACTGTCCTCGAGGTATTTTATTCGAGCTGGAAGGGCCTCGAGGAGACTTGCCCGATATTACCCAAACAAGAATGTAAGATAGAAGATTTATCATGCTCTTCTGTGCTCCTATATTAATAGACCCGATGACAGAAATAGGTTTGTCAAACTTCGATTGTAAGAGGCTGATGTTGATTGATGGGATTGAACTGTAACAGAGGACTTTGAAACTTATTGGGCTGAATTGATAACATAAACCTCATTTACATCATTATCTATGTCTTTGAGAACAAAAATAGTATGCTCATTGTTTGGGTAATATCGGACAGGCCCCTCGAAGCCCTTCCAGCTCGAGTAAGACACCCTGAGGACAGTCTAGCTCGAGGTCGTCCCAGGTCAAAGTTTGTCAAGGTCGAGAACCTAGCACTCCCTTCCTGCTCGCAAAGAACGGGTCCCCGAGCACACCTTTCCTGCTCGCAGAGATTACGTTCACGAGCATAGCTGGACAAGACCCAACCCGTTTCCTCAGAATCCCGACATACCTTTTAATGTCTGACCAGGGTCCCACATGGTATGGTGGTGATACTGTTGCCGGTGGCCGGCACATGCCTCCAATGTGTCATCATTCCTAGAGCACTTGCCCGACATGGTGATCTGACCACGTGAATCGGGTTAAAGGGACAGCCGCTCATCCCTAGGGAATATTCCGCCAATCCCGGCTGTCAGAGGGACTCAGATACCACTAACGTGAGAGTAGGCAGACTGGAAATGGAAAGAGCGGGAAAATGGAGTATAAAAGGAAGCGAAGGGAGCGTTACAAGGGTTGGCAACTTTGATTCACAAAAAGAGGTTGGAAAATCTGATTCAGAAAGAATCCAGTAAGTTGATCATGAGTTCTTTTCTAATTTCTCTTATCCGAACTTTCGAAAAAACACCATACTTATCCAAAAGGGGGCAAATAATACCCTTTCATCTTTCTAGTCTCCTCACTAAGGAAATACCAAAAGACAAACCGAATCTTGACTTGGCGTCGGAGGGTTTCAGCGAACACGCCTGCAACCCCGACCTGTTTTACGTGAGTGCAGGACCAGGAGATCACCGTTACGAAGAAGCGATGGAGCAGGACGAAGGAGGCAATCCTGCTCGAGATCAAGCTTATCGCGAGCAGAATGATCGAGGCACTTGTTTGAATCCATGAGCGGAAGGTTCGAACAGATCCCGCTCGAGCTGTTTGGAGGCACTTGTTTGAAGGTTCGAGGCACCTTGTTGAGGCACGCGGAAAAATTGCATCAACATCTTTTGGCGCAGCGACGAGGTGCGAGGTCTTCCCGCTCACTCTTGAGGAAGGGCGAGAGAATGGTGCAAGTAGACTCCACGGGAAGCATCTTGAGCTTTGAGCAGGATGTGCGGGAGTTCGCGAGAACAATTCGAGGCGCGATGACCCCGAGGATGACATGATGGAATTGTCGAGTGAGGCGAGAAGAAGAAGAGTCCCTCGGGAGTTTATCAAAAGATACCATAGATCGGTCCTAGATCTTGGTGCGTTCAACCATCCCCGAGCTACGAGAGGATTAAAGGATGGTATTCGGATGGAGAGACCATGGTATAACCTGCGGAGTCCTTCGATCCGTTCAGTATTCGGACGGCGTCTGAACAAGTAAAGCTGGATATGGTAATCGAAGAAGAAAAAGTTGCTAAAGCGAGAAGTGAGCGAGGTTAGTGGAAGCGAAGGAAGGAGAAAGGGAGCCACCTGGGGACACAAGCTCTAAAGGCTGCGAGAGCCAGGGCTACCTGTACTAACCCATATCGGAGAGTTCCCCATCGCGGATGGTCCCCAGCCACCTCGCGAGTCTCAGGTCGGGATCACGAGAGAATCTGAGGCGTCATGATGGCCACACACCCCATGACCAGCCGCCAAGCGGACTCGAGATGAATCACGACCGAAGCGGACCGTCCATTGCCACCCTCACGAGAAGCTTCCTAAGGGATAGGGCAATACTGAGTGGTGGAGCAGAGCCACCTTCACGAGCGATATCACGAGGTTGAAGGCATCTCTTGAAGAGATACTTCGAGTGGGTAAGAGCGAGGACTGCTGAGCCTACCAACGCTGATGGCCAAGTCAGCTGGCAAGCGGGATAAGGGGCGGTTCTGCCGTTTCCATGGTAACCACGGCCACTCCACAGCACAATGCCGTGATTTGAAAAACCAGGTGGAGGATCTGGTTAAGAACCGGTACTTGGATGAGTTTGTTGAAGGGGGGCACCCGGTAGTTGAGCAGCAGCCTGAGGAAGATGGTCGGGCTTATGAAATAGACACAGAACCACTGTCCACGAGGGTAATCTCAGGAGGGCCCACAATGGCTAGAAGTTCAAATAGGGCCCGAAAAAACTACTACTGATATGCCTGCGGTGGCGAGAGAAGTCTGTTCACTGCTCCAGTGCCAAGAAGCCGAGGTTCGGCGGTACCAATCATGTGGACGGATGGAGGCGAGAAGGGGTCTTTGTACCCTCACGAGGATGCCACAGTTGTAAAAGCCAGCATAGCAAATAAGGAAGTTGACCGAATACTGGTTGACTCCAGGAGCTCGGTGGATATTCTCTTCAAATCCACACTCGAGGATTTAAGAATAACAAGCGCGAGCCTCGAGCAGACGAGCACTTCTTTGAAAGGATTCGGGAGGAAAGCTAATACCTCTAGGAATCATCAAGCTGGCGGCAACCATGGGCTCAAAGCCTTTCGAGAAGAACATGATCTTTGGATTTCGTGGTGGTAGATGAAGCCGGCCCGTGCAGGTGATTCTAGGGAGGCCGTTCATGAGGATCGACCAATGCGTGCTATCCACCCATTATTTAGCCCTTAAGTATCTAGTAAATGGGGCTGTTGAGGTCGTGAAAGGCAGCCAAAGGGTGGCAAGGAGCTGCTACGCCAGTAGCTGCCAAAGAAACCATCGCGGATAACCTCGCTCGACTCGGGGGAATCGAGGAATGGAAGGCGGAGGCATCTAGTCCAGCTCATCCGAGACGGACGAGAGGTCAGAGGCAGTGGAGCGCACAACTCACGAGGAAGTATTTCCAATAGGTCTCCTTGTATTGTGAAATGCTAATGTAAGATTTCGTCCCAAGATGAGATATGTAAAAGTATAAATGTATGTAAGAATAAGAAAAGCATTCATAATGTAAGTTCAAAATGAAGACCAGAAGCAGAAGAGCTCCTTGGCCAGAAGTCCCAAACCCTAAGTCTTAGGCGGGACGGTGCCATGCTTGGGTCAATTGCAGGCCCGAGTAGGAGTAGAGATTCAAGAAGACGTTTGGGTCAATTAAAAGGCCCGAGCGGGAGAAGTTTCAGAAGATCTTCTTGGCCAGAAGTCCCAAAGCCTAAGTCTTAGGCGGGACGGTGCCATGCTTGGGTCAGTGCGAGGCCCGAGCGGGAGTAGAGATTCGAAGGCGTTTGGGTCAATTAAAAGGCCCGGCGGGAGAAGTTTCGGAAGAGCTTCTTGGCCAAAGTCCCAAAGCCTAAGTCTTAGGCGGGACGGTGCCATGCTTGGGTCAATGCGAGGCCCGAGCAAGAGTGTAACACCGAAGACGCTTGGGTCAATTGCGAGGCCCGAGCGGGAGTAGAGATTCGAAGGCGTTTGGGTCGATTAAAAGGCCGAGCGGGAGAAGTCAAGAATAGCTCCTTGGCCGAAGTCCCAAAGCCTAAGTCTTAGGCGGGACGGTGCCACGCTGGGTCAGTGCGAGGCCCGAGCGGGAGTATGAAGAAGCTCCGGTCAATTAAAAGGCCGAGTAGAAGATCGAGAAGAACTCCTTGGCCGAAGTCCCAAAGCCTAAGTCTTAGGCGGGACGGTGCCATGCTTGGGTCAGTCTGAGGCCGGCGGGAGTATGAAGAAGCTCCGGTCAATTAAAAGGCCGGCGAGAAGATCAAGAAGAGCTCCTCGGCCAGAAGTCCCAAAGCCTAAGTCTTAGGCGGGACGGTGCCATGCTTAGGTCAATTGCAGGCTCGAGCAGGAGTGACGGCAGAAGAAGCCTAGGTCAGTTGCAGGCCCGAGCAGAAGTTCAAGAAGAAATCCTTGGCCAAAGGTCCCAAAGCCTAAGTGGGAGACAACTGTGAAACGTGGGGAAGCGTAAAAGGCCGCGAATTCGGCCCATCATTACTGAGTTTCCAATCTTATCTCGCTTTACTCGAAAGACTAGAAACTGGGGGACTGGTGTATGGGTAATATCGGGCAGGTCTCCTCGAGGCCCCTCCAGCTCGAATAAAACACCCCGAGGACAGCCTGGCCCGAGCAGCTCTCCAGGTCAAAGCTGGTCAAGGTCGAGGATTTCTGAGCCGCTCGAGCCCCGAACACTCCTCGCATGCTCGAGGTCACCAGTTTCGGTCAAAGCTGGTCAAGGTCGAAACCGAGCACACCTTTTAATGTCTGACCGGGGCCCCACATGGTATGGTGGTGATACTGTTGCCGATGGCCGGCACATGCCTCCAAGGTATCATCATTTCTAGAGCACACGCTGACATGGTGATCAGCCACGTGAATCGGGTTAAGGGACGGCAGCTCATCCACTGAGGAATATTCCGCCAATCCGTACGTCGGAGGGACCCGGATACCACTAACGTGGGAGTGGACAGCCTGGAAATAGAAAGAGCGGGAAAAATGGAGTATAAAAGGAAATGAAGGGGAACGTTACAGGGGTTGGCAACTTTGATTCTCAAAAAGAGGTTGGAAAATCGATTCGAGAAAAGAATGCATAAGTTGATCTGAGGTTCTTTTCTAATTTCTCTTATCCGAACTTTACGAAAAACACCATACTTATCCAAAAGGGGCAAAATAATACCCTTTCATCTTTCGGTCTCCCTCACTAAGGAAATACCAAAAGACAAACCCGAATATTGACTTGGCGTCGGAGGGTTTTCGCCGGAACATGCCGGCGACCACGACCTGTTTTCGGTGAGTACTGAGCCAGGAGATCACCGATTCGAAGAAGGCAGTGAGCAGGACGAAGGAAGCAATCCTGCTCGAGATCAAGCTTATCGCGAGCAGAAGGATCGAGGCACTGTTTGAAGCCATGAGCGGAAGGTTCAGCAGATCCGCTTTCGATCTGTTTGGAGGCACTGTTTGAAGGTTCGAGGCACTGTTGAGGCACGCGGGAAAAATTGCATCAACACTCATCATAAGCATCTTGTTCTGAGCAAAATGACTCAATATCATCTTCTCTATTGATCATAGAAGTGTATTGAAGATGTTATACAAAACGAACAGATTTTACAATCTTATTGGGGCAATTTCTGGCAAAATGTCCCTTTTTTCTGCAGATAAAATAATGTCTACTCTTTGTTTGAGGTCTCAGATGATGTGAAGGGGTCTTTTTTCTGAAAAAAATTGGTAAGGCTTTTTTGGTCGAAAAGAATGTTTGTGAAAACGTCTTGGCTTAGAACTGATTTTTTGGAAATGGGACTTTTTCTTGGTGGAATGATTGCAATGTTTCTCATCTTTACATTTGAGCTACAAATAGGGCTTCTTGCAAGCACTTTTGAAGGGCTAGCTAATGTCCATGAGATCCTTGAAAAACTCTTTCTGTTCACACAGTCTTTCTGTACAATTGACTGTGAGTTGATGTAGGTTTCCAAGAGAAAGATTTTTAGTGTCCAGATGATAAACATTGAGCTGCCTCTGTATTTCTAGATGAAGTTTTTTTGGAAGTGAGGCAACAAAGACATGCTTCAGTAATGGGATCATTCAATCCATTAAGCTTGTAGAAAAGAGCTGACATTCACTTGTAATGGAAATCAAGATCTTCGATCTATAGGGAATAGTATTTCATTACCAGATAATCTTTTCTTGCAAGCTCTATTGCTGTCGTAGATTACCCAAGAATTGTTCATAAATAATTTCCAAAGCTGTAGAAACTTCAGGAAACTAGATGAATTATAATTGTCTATATTCTCTAAGACTATCGAACCAATCTCTAAGAGATCCAATGAAATGAGAACTAAATTCTTTTAAGACTAAATGAGTAATAGCATTCTAACGTAACATTTGTACATCAATCCAGACAGTGAACTCTTGGAATCTTTCAGGCCATTTATCCTTAGGGATATTTTCAAAAGTAAATCATGGACCATTAGAAGCTTTTGGAGTTGCTTCTGGAGTTGAAGCAAGTGAGATGTATTCTTCTTCTATTTCTTTGACAAAAGGTGGTCCAGGTGGGGTGTCAGAGGTAGAAGCATCATTAGTTCTAGGATTAGGCATCACTATAAGCATTTTGGTGATACCTTTGTATTCTTCTTCAGATTCTAAGACGTTTAAAGCTGAGTCTTAATCAAAAAAATAATCATGTGGAGTCTGTGGAGGAGGAATCTAATTGCGGTTCAATGGTTTGTGAAGAAAATTGGTGCATGGGTTCTTTGTCTTTGGAGGGCGGTTAAGATTGTTGGTGTGGTTCTGTTGGTTGTGTTAGAACTAATGTAGATACCGGAGTTAGTTGGGTAGGAGATCGAGGTTAGTAAGTTTATAATGGTGTTTTAGTGGTTGTTTTTTGTTTTGGGGTTTAAACAAGGTTTAAGCTGAAGGTTTTTTAGTAATCTACAGGGGCTTTCTGTATATGGATTAGGCGTAAAAAGTTTAGTATGTACTAAAAGTGAGGGTGGTTGCTTTTCTGAATTTGTTCTTACAATTTTAACTTTAAGTTTTCTGATTTGTACTTCATTTAGTAATTATACTTAATCATGTGTCTGAGATCATGATCTAGTTATTGAATTCAGTTGTGAAGATTTTGATAAATCTAATCAAGTTGTGAAACTACTATATCTACCTTTTGGTCTGTGTTTTGAACTTGAGCTGCTACATTACTAAACTTATCTTCAATCTTTTTTAAAGCTTGGTTTTAGGATCTGGCATTTTGGGTTTTCCAGTTTAGAACTATTTCAAAAGGCCTAGGTTCTTCTGGTTGACCAGAAGGGCTGATAGGTGATTAAATAAAAGGACGAGACGAGGTATTTATCTGCGGATCTATATATTTCTCCAGAGGAGGAAATTAGTCATAATAAGATCCTGATGCTGATGTAACTATCATACAAGTTATGGGTTCAGGTGATGGTTTTGGAACAAGTGTAGGCTTATAGGTAAATTGGAGTTTTGTTTATTAAAGGTATTTGAGACCTTTTTAGTATATAGGTAAAGGCTCCAGGGAAGATGGATCATTTATAGGTAACGAAGGCTCCAAATGGCAAGGTACCTTAGGATGGTAACCTTTTTTCTTTCGTCTCTGCCTTCTTCTATTGAGCTCATATTCATCGTCAGATTTATCATCATAGAAGCATGGGCATCCAGGATCACATTGTGCTCAAAGGACATTTCATATGAAATGACCATCAATCTTATTGGGATAGATTGGATAGCTTGATGAAGAGAAACAAGCAATTGAAAGATCTTCTTGTTTTTTCTGAGCTGTAGTGATCATGAAGGAATATAAAAAAGACACATGGGATGTCTGTTATTATGATGGTGGCTGGAAGGTCATTCTTACAATACCGTCAGACCTTTTTTCAAAAACAGTTTCAGAAGTCTCTATGGGTTGCGAATTCTGATAGAACTTCTCATAATTTGATAACCACTCTAAAGGCATTAATTTCAAGAGCTACTTTTGGATTTGTTTAAAAATTTAGACAATAGTTGTTGTAGATTCTTCAGTGTCTGCAAGAATCATAAGGGCATTTGTGGAAGTGTAAGGAGTAGAAAGATCCAGGGCATGGTTCTACAATCGATAAACTAATTGATGGTGTAACATGGCCATTTTTAAAGTGATTGTTTATTCAACTCCTTGGAGTTGAATCTCAACCTTAAGGGCTATAGATAAGTTTAGGTCTTGGAGAGAGAGATTGAAATTAAGGTAAAAAGTAGGGCACTACCAGCATAGAAAAGTGGTCAGGACTGTGCTTGTGATCGCACGCTGATACTCTTTGAATCTTATATCAAAAAGTGCTAATCTTGTTGTAATAAGTAACCATTTTCTACTATAAAGAGTTAAAATGAGACGAACTCCATCTAAATGAAGGTGAGTATAACCCTTTATTTTCCAAGAAGAGATGAGTTCTGGGGGAATCTCAAGGGTGACAAACTGTTCTGCTTGGGTTGCTTGAAAAGAACATTAATCTAGCCGTGGTAACTGGAAATATTCTTTTGGTGTTGGTCTTTTGGTAGAGATGCGTGTTTTGATACTCTGAGTTAAAGAGTTTCCTCTTTTATATAACTGGTAAGGACTCATAATAGATATGGTTGATTCAGAAATCTAAGCTGATTCTAGAATATAGAAATATTCTACAAGATTTTCTATTTTGGAAGTTGTCTGTTTTATGTATGTTTTTGGAAGAGAAAGAGTGGAAGATAATGAGATTGCGGAAGATGAACTGGATGTATTAGATGTTGAAGCCATATAGATTGAGATTTTTCTCTTTACATCAAAAGAATTTAAACTTAACTTTTTTTCTTTACCACCACCTGAGAGAGTGTTACAATGGCTTTGATACCATTCGAATTACAACCTAAAATGTGGCCTTGCTACGCCAAGGAATGACAAACTTAATATTACAAAATTTTAAAAATTGAAGGCAAATAATGTGATTTTTAGAACTTAATGACATGATGACTTTCAATTTTGATATTTGTATTATCTTTGGCTTTGAGTTATAGTATACCATATTTGCTAATTTGTATGTTGATGTTGTGACTAATGTAAATTGAGAAATCTGATGAGTAAAATTGATTGAGCTTTCAGAAAAAATGCACATGTTATAATAATTTCTAAAAGATTGTTTTTAGAGTATTATTTTTCTTAGGGAGTAACCCTTAGTTTATTATTTTATGCATGATCTCTATATTTTCTTTTGAGTCAACTAAAAAAAAAAGAAAGAAAAAATATGTGTTGTTGCATCTAAAAGACTATTTAGAGTTCTAAACGATGATAGAAAGGCTATCTTTGGTCAATTTGAGTCTTTTTTTAATCATCTCTATTGTGTAATATTCATAATTATGGTCATCTAGGGGCTTAAAGGCTCGTGCATATACTAAATGCAACAGTGATTATCTATGAAAATGGTCTAGTTAGGATTTAATTTTGTATGTTTATTTTTAGCTTTTAGTTGTACTCAAGGACTACAAAATTTAGGTTTGAGAGTATTTAATGGGCATAATTTATTGATATATTTTCTCTTTAGTACTTTTATTTATTATTTTAGTTAATTAATATATTTTTATTGAACAAGGTTTAGGTTGAAGATTAAGGAATGAATGTAATTAAAGGATCAAATTGGAGAGATTGGAAAGTTATTAGGCATATTGCACATGGATGTAGAGCGAAACATTAATCGGCAAGAAATTGAATCCCAACTCATTAAGGATATCACATATGGAGCATAAACCAAATTGAAAATGATTTTGTTTCTTTAATATCTAAGGAAAAAACAAAGCATTCAGTAAATAAATTATAAAGTCATGTGCCATACATTATTAGTCCAGTTAAATCCTTGAAGGATTTGTATTATTTAAAATAGGTAGGGCTTAACATTATACAAGCAAAACGTTTGGCTTCCAAATGAAAGATTCTGAGAGATGCAAGGATGAAGAGAGATTTGAAGAATTAAAAGCAATAGCTCTTTGAGAATGGATTTTATTGATTTTATTGTTCTCAATCTTTCCAATTTTCTTATACTAGGTTAAGGATGATCCAATAAAATAAATTATTTTATTCAATTAATTCGCAATATATGTATTTTAGTATTTATTGTTCTTGTTTCACATGTTTAGCTGGATGTTATTTGTCAATGCAAATTTTTGTTCAACACGTAATAACATATTTTTTAATCTGAATATTATTCTATATCAAGCTTTACAGTTCATTTCTCCTTGAGATATGGATTTCATATCACGTACATTCTTATTGTTAAATGTTTTACAAAAGAAAAAAAAAAATTGTCAAAAGGCACGGGGTTGCTGGCAATAAGCTTTGATGTTCAAGTGAGCCTTTTATATGTAATTTTTAGAGAGAGAACTAAGGGAGAGAAGGACAACATTTTTGTACTTATTTTTCCCTTACCTCCAAATCCGAGAGGTTTTATTCTTTATATAGGCAACTTGAATCATAAGGTGTAGGGATCATCTACCAATATGTGTCATAATAACAAGTGTCTACAAAGCTCATATATAAGAACATCTATCAGTATGTGTCAAAACTTATTCATGACAAGTCTTATTTGGATAATTATCCTGATTTTGAGCCTTTGATTTTTAATGGACTCTAGCTTGACTTCAACTCTTAGTTTAGTTCCTTAGAAAGAGGATTATCTTAACTTTCATAGAATCTTTCTTACAAGTAGTTAGAATATTCTCTAAACACCTAGGTCATTTCTTGTAAAACCACACCTTTGGCGCTTAATCGAAGACTTAGTCTTTGAGCATTTTACTTTGAAATAATTTCTAAGTGTCTTGGTTATTTATTATCAAGAATGGACATAGGTAATTCTTTATAAAATCATGTCTTTGGTGCTTTACTGAAAATTAACCCTTTAAATTTTTACTTAGAAATATTTTCAAAGTGACCACGTCATTCTTTGTAATGAGTGAATTTACGCAATTCTTTGTAAAATTATGTTGGCATTTTGTCAAAGACATGCCCTTTAAACATTTTATTTTGAAATATTTTTTAAGTGTGTAAGTCATTTTTTGTAAAAAAGAAAAAATAGACCCAATTCATTTTTTGTATAGAGTGTACCTAGTTCATTCTTTGAAAAAAAAAAAAGTGAACCTTAGTCATTCTTTATATAATCATACATTTAGTTCTTTATCGAAAACTCATCTTTTGAGTGTTTTATTTAAAAATATTTTTTAAAGTATGTAGGTCATTCTTTATAGAGAATGAACCTATGCCTTTCTTTGTAGTATCATATCTTTATATTCCGTCGAAAACTCACCTTTTAGGTGTTTTAGTTAAAAATATTTATAAGTTTTTTCATAATTCTTAATTGGGTCTATTCTCGTGTGGGCTTTTTGTGTTATTCCAATTTTGGTATAACAGAGCCTCCAAGTTTAATTTTTTAAATTTGAGAAGTAAGACTTTTATTTTTATTTTTAATTTTATTTACTTCTCGCGTTTAAGGTTTGGCCTAGAGTTTTACAGGCTTTTAGCCTTAGCTTTTGGATGGATGCATGTTTGGTTTAATTTTTTTAGTTCAATAATTGAAAATCTTTTTCTTTTAGTTGTTGCCTCTTACCCCACCAATCAGCTCTCGTCTTTCTACCCAATCACAGTAAATAACTCATGGCTTTTTTCTTACTCTCATCTATATATATTCTTGAAACTCTATTTTATATTCACAGGTAATTAGAAACTTAGAGTGAGAGAATTTACTTAGAGAGATATTCTCTCAATTCGTAATGGAGGGGTGGTTGTTTTTCGGTAGGGCTTCATAAATTTCCTTTGGGGTAGTGTCAATTTTTTTATTGGCATCGAAATTCTTCAACTCATGTACAAAGTGTCTCGTTCCATTGGAATGATCATATTAGAGAGTGGTTTGATTAGCGAACCCTCTACTGGTTGTGTTGAGTTTACAAAAGCACTGCTCAAAGTCAGAGTCTCTCTCCCTATATATCCGAAAGCTTCTTCATTCCTTTGGACTTGCTTCTACTTAGCTTGTTCCTACCCCTGGAGAGCAATAATTGGGATGTGGGTTGTATGGAAAAAAACTTGGATTTTCATACCCTTCTACAACCGAATTCCAATATCCATTTCAATTACGTCGTAATCCCAAAAATTTTGACCTTTGGTACTTCAAAGATTATAAAAGTTCAAATGAAATTCTACTTAATCATGTTCACATCTAAATAAAAAAGTTGAAGCATTTTTATTTTTTGGCTAGGGGAAATTAAGAGTTTAGAATTTAAGTCGTTGATGCCTGAGTTTAGGTTCCAACCTTTCGTGAACTAAGTGTAATTTTATATATGTACGTGCGTGCACACACACACGTATCGTGTAGCACATTTTTTCTTCTTTTTTTTTTTTTTATTCAATTTTGCTCTTTTTTTGTAGATATTTGGAAAAGACCTATAATTTATGGGAAAGAGGTGGAAAATGTTAGGTTTACTCTGAATTTGCCTTTACTAGAGAAAATGTTAGGTTTATTCCAAGTAGTCCCTTATCCATTAGTGTAGTCAAATGCATTATAGATTCTTCAAGTAATGAACCTGCTTGAGAAAGAAAGAGAAGAAAAAGACTGAGGTTATCTGATAATACATCCTCCAACAAGAGGCCAAGACTATCAGATAAGCAAAAGAATATGGAGAAACTGTAACCTTTGGAGAAGGGCTCTACTTCCGAGCAATAAACAAAGAATCAAAGTGATGGTACTTCAGCCCAACATTGATTTCAAATAAAAGAATTCAAAAATTCACTACTAATCAAATTACCAACCCATCTGTGGTTCTTACCTTGGGTACTAATTCTTCACCAACTCGCGCTCCTACCATTAGGAAGCAGAGTATGTGGACAACAACTCTTCATCCTCAAGCTACTAATACTAATTAAGACCAATTTGTGAGCGAGGCTGGAGGTGTTAGTATGAAGGATTTATAAGCTATGGAGTCTTTCAATGCTCTCATTACTATCTTTTTCTTTCTTTTTGCCTTTGCCTTTGTCTTTCCCTAAAAACTTGGGTAGGTCTTTATTTTCTCGATTGACTTGACCTTTGACATATTTTTGTAGTCCCAACTTGTTACTCCAAACTTTTAATCTATCCTTTGAGTCAAAACATGCAGATATATTGTGCCAGTTGGCTATATTATAGAAGCAGCACTTTTTTTGGTTCTTGAGTGATCGGGTTTCAGAGATGAGGGGTGCTAAACAAGGCAGAGTCTTCACTTGCATCAACAATCGCTTCCTAAAAGCACTCAACTCAATGTAGTTAGCAGATTGTTTAAGAGGCCACAGATAGAGCTTTTGAGAGCTGAGTTGATCTAGAAGGTAAAACTAATCCCTTCTAATAACTTAAACGAGTTGGCTAGGTCTCCTACCATGCCTGTCATATTTCATTTTCTTACTTTTACTCAATCTACCTTTTCTTGCCATTCTTTTACTTTAAAATCTTTTGTTTACATTAGCATGTTTCTTAGCCCGAGAAAGCATATTTAAGTATGCTGATAGTGAATTCTTTGCCACTAACTACCACAAGGCCTTCCATTAAACTAGAAAGAGCAACCCTATCATCATATCCATCCACTTGTATGGTCTTAGGATTATACCTTTAAATGTACTCTTTCAATTATTCACCCTCATGTTATTTCATCGTTATGACATAGATGACTGGCTTTCTTTTTTGTCTTGGAGCAATTCATTGGACGAGAAAATAGAGCTTGGCCTTATTGTCCTTTGAAGCCACTTGTGAGTAACCTTATATCATATAAGGGGAAATCCCCGACATAAAATGGTTGAGGACATGCTTTATAAAAGAGTGATATAGCTCAACATGCTTTACATTATCCATTTGTCCCTCGTAGGGCTTCATTGATGGAAGTTGAAGCCCAACGAGTCTTGTTGAATAAACAGTAATTCATTTTAGCCATCATCTCATTTTACTGTCCCGTTTCCTAAATTATTTATTGAAGTCTTATATTCTCTCTTGTAAATTAGATGGCTCGTCATTATCTTGGGCCACTCTTTATCGTGTCCTTTGAATGAGAGCATGCCTTAAATCATCATTACCCAAATCATCTCTAGATCTTGTTCGAGAAAAGCCCAAACCGCATTATTATGAAAGTTGCTTTAGTTGGGTTGTTCATTATTTCAAACTCGAAATTAATCGAATATTCTATTGAAGTTTGTTGTCAACTACTCTACTTACTTTTAGAATCAGGTAATTCGATAGCATATTTGGCCTGTAAAGCTGAGGTTTTGGATTTAGTTGTTGACGAAATGTATGAAACTTATAATTTGGATTTTATTGGAGGTAAGGTGGATGCATTGAGATTGTAGATTCACTACCCAAATCTATAAAATATCTTTGTCATTGAAAGTGCATCTCTACACCCTTGGAACTTTCATCTTCAGCCTCAACCTAGGAGTAATCATTATTGTAATCCACACTTAAGTTAACCACATTGGCTTTTGTTCAATCCAACGAACGGTGCCAATTGTCAATGCAAATTATTTCTTAACACGTAATAACTTATTTTTTATTCTAAATATTCTTCTACGTTAAGCTTCACCATCCATTTCTCCTTTAGATGTTGATTTCATATTGGTATTATTATAGCTAATGGTTATGTAAAATAATAATAATAATAATAAAAGAAATTGTCAAAGAGTACTGAGTTTGCCGATGACAATCCTTCAATACTTAAGTCAACCTTTTGTATTTAATTTTTAGATAAAGATACTAGAGAAAGAAGGATAAAATTTTTGTACTTTTTTTTTTGTTTGAAACCACAAAAATGGTGGGGGGTTAGGCAGGACCCCTACCTGTAATATAAATCATGCAAAAGGAAACACATACATAAGGAAGGGGACATGAACCAAAAACCTCCTCGATAAGTGAAAACATACAAACGGTAATATAATAAAACTAGCGTCTGACATGTGGAATTGCATGGGCATCCATATGAATAATCTTAGATAAACCTGTGGACAGATCACGGACCGATAAGAATCGATGGCTGGAACAAGAAGTGCAAGCCCAATTGGCCAAAAAGTCAGCTGCAGACGTAGCCTCACGATACACATGCCGAACCACAACCGAATAAGAGGATACCAAAGATCGAACTCGACGCAAGGGCAAAGCATAATCCCATCGGACAGAACTATCCGCGAGGATCCAGGAAACCACAGTAGCCGAGTCAGACTCTACCTCCACAATAGAATAACCCATCCGAACCGCCGACTCCAAACCCTCACAAATGACCATAAGCTCGCATAAAGGATTGGATGATGGCCAAGAAAAGAGCCAAACCACGCCAAAATATACCCCTATGATCCCGAAGAACACCCCTGCAGTGGACAACCCGGGATTACCCCTCGAACACCCATCAACAGACAGCTTGACCGCTCCAAGAGGCGGTCGCGTCCAAACGACAACTCGAATAGGCCGTTGGGGTGAAGCAATCACTCATAGCCCATTCGTAAGCTGAGAATCCCTCACGCCCGCAGTGAGACGGCTTGAAACCAAGAGCGAGCCAGTAAGTCGAATGTCCGACACCACTTGAAAAATCACCGCATCCACCAGAAAGGAGTGAGAATCAAACTCGAATCCATTTCGAGCCTTCCACACATGCCACAGAATGAAGCAAGGTAAAATAACCCGAATATGAGATCGAGAAGAAGCACATCTCTGCCAGTGGCGAAGCAAAGCATGGGGCGATAGAAAGCTGGTCCGCCACATCCCTAAACAACGATAAAAATACTCCTACACCTGGCTAACCCGAGGGCACTCAATAAATAAGTGCCGAGAAGTCTCAGCAGCCTACCCACAGAAGCACCGCGAAACCCTACAGAATCCGCGCGCACTCAATGCATCATCAATGGCTAGAAAACCTCGTAACAACCGCCAAAGAAGGAACGATAGCTGAGACGGAATATGGCGCTACCAAATCATAGAACAGACGTCATCTAGTGGCCTGGCGCACCTCACTATCTCCCAAGCCGACCGTAAATGAAAAATACCATCGATAGCGAGTATCCCATCGAGTCTCATCGAGCACGCCAGGTAGATATTGGAACCAAAACAATCGCTCAACTACTCGACGTGGGTAAGACGGCGTAAGCTTACCTCTATCCCAAACGAGTACCACGCTGATAAGATGACACCAGATGCAGACGAAGCGACACTGAATTATAAAAATACAAAGGGAGTGATCCCGACCAGCGATCATACCGAAACTACAAGCACCAACACCCACCGACCAGCGAATATGAGGCTCAGTGAACATCTCGGATAGAAGCAAAGACGCCTTTAGAGGCGAGTCGAGTAGCGAAAATGAACCATTCGGGATGATCATTGCTGCAATATTTAGACTTCATGTATGAAGCTCATAACGACTGCTGCTCCCAAAATCTCCACCAAAGCTTAAGTTCAAAAGCTTCAGCAAGATCACGAAATGACCTAAAACCCAAGCCGCCCTCCTCCCGAGGAAAGCACACCTCCGGACAATGGCACCAATGAATCCTTCGCCTAGGTCCACAGTCACCCCATAAGAAACGTGTAAACATCCGCTCTAACTGCTGGATAACCCCAATCGGCGGTCGCATAACATGAAATAAGTGCAAAGGCATAGAGGATAAAACATGCCGAATAAGCACTTGCTTCCCCCCAAACGAGAGTAACCGATTAGCCCAACCAGAAATCCTCTCTCGAACCCTCCGAATCAAATCATCAAAAAGAGCAATCTTGACTCTCCTAACAAACACCGGACAACCAAGATAAGAAAAAGGGAGTTGCTTCTGCTGGAACCCCGTAACTGTGTGAATAATAGCACCACGTGAAGCAGAAACCGAGCCCCCAACATAAAAACTGCTCTTCGCCTGGCTAACCAGTTGCCTAGAAACAGTCTCATAATGATGTAAAAAATCCATAAGCCGCGTGAGACTAACCTTACTCCCATTCCAAAAAAGAACAATATCATCTGCAAAGCTCAAATAGGAGATAGGAAGATGACCAGACGAGCAATATCTCAAGGAAGGATTCGAAGAATACAAGTGATCCAGGCCTCTAGATGAAAACTCTGCAGCAATAATGAACAAACAAGGAGATAGCGGATCACCCTGGCAAAGACCACCCCGAGACTGAAAAAATCCATGGCTGACCCCATTAACCAACACAGAAAACCAAGGTCCATATATCGCCCTTCGAACTAAAGAAATTCACTGCTCTGGGAAACCCAAGCACCGCAACATCTGAAGGACAAAGGACCATAACATCCGATTATATGCCTTAGTCATATCCAACTTCAGTACCACAATACTTCCCCGGGTACGACGATTAAAATCGTGAACAAGCTCCTGAACCAATAACACATTATCATGATGCTCCTGCCAGGTACGAAACCACTCTGAGACGGAGAAATGATACGAGGTAGCACTAGTGTCAGTCGCATAACAAGCAATTTAGTTAAAACCTTATTGCTCACGTTACACAAACTGATTGGCCGAAAATCAGCCCAAGAATCGGAGAGTCCTTCTAGGAAGAAGAACCAAGAGAGTACTCGGAATCCCCAGGCATAGCGGAACCCCGAAAATAATCGTGAACAGCAGCCAATAAGCCATCAGAAATTACCTCCCAGCATACCTGGTAGAACCTACTGCAAAAACCATCAGGACCCGAGGCATTGTTAGGGTCAATAGAAAAAACCACCCACCGTAACTCCTCTAAATCAGGCTTCCTACACAGATCCATATCATCCTCAGTAGTGACTAGAGAGGGATAAACTCAAAATCGGTAGCCGAAGCCGACTAGGACCTCCCGCCAATAGACCACGAAAATAATCAACCGCAGACTCGATCAAGGCGATGAGGCTCGATAATCCATGCGAGATGATGCATCCCGGATCCGATGGACATGAAAGAGCCGCTGCTTCTTCCAAATCATGGCATGGAAGAAACGGGTATTAGCATCCCCCTCCCAACCCAACGAACACTCGATAGGCTGTCGTAAAAGATCTCCTCACAAAGTAACGCATCGTTGCGATCGTGCTCGAGCCTCGGAGAAACTCGCAGCGGTTGTCGATCGAACCGAATAAATCATACTGGACTCTCCCTCCGAGCAACCTCCTTCTCGACCTCCTTAACCCTATCAAACACATTACCAAAAACCTCTTTATTCCATCCTTTTAAGCAAAGCTTCAATCTCACAAGCTTCTGCTGAAAAGCCCTCATCCCAGAGCCAACAACCGGAGCACCCCAAGACTGCCTCACAACATCAATAAACCCAGGATACTTAAGCCAAGCATATAAAAATCGAAACCTGGAAGGACTTCCACCGACCAATCTAGTACATGATAATAACAAGCGAGAATGATCTGAACCAGTGCGATTCAGATGAGAAACTTGAAAAGTAGAAAAGGACCCCGACCATTGGGCATTGCACACAACCCTATCCAATCTTCTCCAAGTGTGCCCATTAGTCCAGGTGAAAGGACTCCTTGTGAAACCCACATCATCCAATCCACAATCCAATAATGCTACATTGAAATCATCAATGGCATCTTGAGGCTGTGCATGCCCCCCCGAAATCTCAGAAAGAGACTGCACAATGTTAAAATCCCCACTCACCATCCAAGGACCATCATGACTATCAGCAAACGAAACAAGGCCATCCCACAAATCCTCTCTCACAATCTTAGCACAACTGGCATATACATATGAAACATAGACAGGATTAGGAATAGAAGAGTGACTAACCCGGCAATGAACCACCTGGCCCATATCCTGCAGAACCTCCACCGAAAAAGGCGCCGACCAGAATACCCATATTTTCCCAAAATAGGAAGAAAACCCATGATCCATCGCAATACGGACACGAGTGCTCTCCAGTCTCTCAGCACTAAGAAAAGACTCCAAAACACAAAGCAAGGCCAATCTATGCATCCATATCAATTTCCGCAAACGGCGGACCGCGGGGGCCTTACTTATCCCCCGAATATTCCAAATAAGAGTATTAATCATTTGAGAGGGGATCGACTCCTACCCCGCTGCCGAGCCTTGCGAGTCTTAGGGCCCGCCACTACAGAAAAACTCCGGGAGGAGCTAGCAACCCTCTGCTCAGCCAAACTACTAATCTCTGCATCCATAGGTAATGGGGTATGAACATCCTCCGAATCAGTCAAGAATCTCCCGTCGTCCATGTCCCCAGAATTCTCAGAACGACAATCAATATCGGATCGAGAAATACCAAGACATCCCTCCCTGCCAACTAGGACATTCTTCGGAATCTCAAAACTCTGGGTGTTCAAACTCACGTGCCTGTCAACAGTATCAACCTTATGAGGCTGCTCCATGCCCAACACATCACCCATCTTCGACTTAAAACCATCCTCATGACCTCTATTATCCGAGGGGACATCCTCAGCTACAGTATGATCCAAGGACGATCGGTCCCCACTGGCATCTGATCAGCCAATAACATTAGTCGCAACAGGCCCTAAAGCCCGATTATCCGAAATAACAACATACCAGATATTAGAATCATCCCGTGGCTGCACATCTGCTGGAAAACTGGCCTTTTTACCCTTATCAAAAATAGTAGGCTGCCCATTATCCTTCGACGGTTGATACTTACGAAGACTTGGGTTTGAAACATAACAAGTCTCAGCGGCATGACCCAAATGCTTACAAGTGGAACAATAAGCTGGAACTTTCTCAAATACAACATCCTGCCAAAAACCAGAGTCACCCTCTCCAATCTAAATACGGGGTAATAAAGGCCGCGAGACATCATATTCAACCAGAACCCTAGCAACCGATGGCCTATTAACCGAAGCCGTTGCGTGATCAACACGCAGAGGGGTACCAATAGCCCAATGATAGAGAATAAAGCGGACTTGGAATGAATAAAATGAGCTGGTAAATAAGGGAGACTTACCCAAACGAGAACAATAGGAGACTCACTTGAACAACGAAAGTCAGTACTCCACTTGAAAATACGCATCCCAGATCATTCACATACCATGTCCGGCGAACCCAATCAGTGAGTAATCTTCCTCCATCTTTAACTTGATCAACACATGTCGGTTATCAAGCAACGAAATCTGGAATTCCTCGAGACCCGGAGAAATAAAAACTTACTGAATAATGTCCATGGATGGCCTACTGAAGCGAGATTTTTCCAACCAAGGCAAGTTTAAGCGGCTCGACCATAATCTGAATTTCCTCCTTAGAGAATATGACGGTTGGCTCACCACGGTGCAACGATACTGGTTTGACCGAAACCAACGGACTAGGAAAACCTGTAGCGGCATCAAGGAAGGATTTTTGTGGTCTTGGGGAGGCGGTGGGGTTGAGAATAGAGGCTGGGTTCACAGCTGTCGCGTATGATGCCGGTTGCTTGGGGTGGGAGGTAGATGCGGTCCGGGTTAAGACACGGGGAGCCAGTTGTGTCTAAGATAAGTCTGCTTGGAATTGTGGTTTAATCACGTCTGCCTGGGGTTGTAAAACCGAGCTAGGAAAGGCATGTTGGCCTCGGGAAGGAGGTCGTTCAGGCTAGGACAACAACTACTCGGTGGTGACCGGTAGTGGCTGGGCAGTGGGATCATTTTGGCAGTCAAGACACGCAGGCCACCGTTAACAACGGAGGCTTGAATACCGAAGCTTCAAGAGAGAATTCGGATTGCCACTTGCCGAGCTCAACTAGAGGAGGAGCGTGGTGATGGAAGAGGCATGGAGCAGCAGATCTGGCGAGCAGTAGCAGCAGATCCGATCGAGGTCGATAGCGGATCGGGTTGCTTTCAGTGGTCGATCGCTGCTTTCTTTCCGATGTGTGTGTGTGTATGGAACTTGTGCAACCGAGGATGGTCAACGAAGAGGAGACAGACACGATGGCAGTTGGATCGGAGCGAGCAGTTCAAGATGACAGCAGTTGGTGGATGATCACGACCTGCCGTCTACCGCGAGCGTGAGTGGTGCGACGGTGAGTGAATAGCAATGGTGGATCGCGCTCGCTGGCTCGTGGACCGCGGCGCTGGCGCTGGCGTGGATCGTGGCATCGGGTCGTCTGGCTGGTGGCGTTGGCGCCGCCTATCGCTGGTAACGATCGAGGTTGAGGCGAGTTGATGAGTTGACTTAGGGAACACTGTATTGATGGACTACAAGTTAGTTAGTTAGTTAGTTTCTTTTCTTTTTTTTTCTTTTTTTTTTTAATGCTGGTGATTGAAATGAATGTTGAAATTGAAACTGGTGGGTTTTTTGTAAAGTTGATGAGTCATCATGACATGTGGCATTGCCATAATAACAAGTGTCTATAAAGCTCATGTATAAGGAAACCTATCATTTTGCATCAAAACTTGTCCATGACAAGTCTCTTTTGGACACTTCTCCTGATTTTGGGCTTTTGACCATCAATGGACTCAAGCTAACTCTTATGTTAGTTCCTATTAAAAAGGATTGATTTTATGACATTCTACATCTAAGCAACTTTCATAAAATCTTATTTACAAGTAGTTAGAATATTCTCTAAGCACCGAGGTCAATCTTTGATAAAGTCACACATTTGGTGCTTAGTCGAAGAGTTATTCTTTGAGCATTTTGTTTAGAAATAATTTCTACATGCCTAAATTATTCATTATAAAGAATAAACCTAAGTCATTATTCGTAGAATCACGTCTTCAGTGCTTTTCCCAAGACTCACCCTTTAGAGTTTTACTTAAAAATATTTCTAAGTGCCTAGGTTATTTTTTATAGAATCATCTCTTCGGTATTTTGTCAAAAATCAAATTCATGATCTGTGAAGAGAGATTGAAGAGCTAAGCTAAGAAGGAAAGAATAGATGAACACTTAGCCTTTGGGTGTTTTACTTGAAAATATTTTCTAAGTTCCTAGGTCCTTCATTATAAAAAAAAAAAAAAAAAAATTGGCTTAGATCATTCTTTGTACTATCATACTTTTGGTGATTTGTCGAAAGTTCGCCCTTTAGATGTTTTAATTAGAAATATTTTCAATGTGAGTAGATCATTCTTTATATTTAGGTGCATAGATCATTCTTTATATTTGGGATTTTGTCAAAGACTCGGCCTTTGAGCGTTTTACTTAGAAATATTTTCTAAGTGTTTTGGTCTTTCTTTATAAAAAGTGGATCTAGGTCTTTCTTTGTAGTATCACATTTTTTGCACTTTGTCAAAGACTCATTTTTTGAGCATTTTACTTAAAAACATTTTTTAAAGGCCTAGGTCGTTTTTTTATTAGCCTTATTTTCATGTGGTCTTTTTAAGCTTATTCTAATTTTTCTATGACATTATTAAATTTTTTTACCAATTTTATCATATACTATTGATTACTAAGATTAATATTTGATTAAACATATGCTCGTGTGGGCTTTTTAGGCTTATTTCAAATTTTCTATAATATTATTAAATCTTTTACCAATTTTATCATACACTATTGATTGTTAAGATTATGCTTGAGTCTGTAAAGTTTATGTGATTATATTTAATTTTGTGTTTTTATTAAATCATTTACATAAAATGCTTAGGAAGACTTTGACTTTTTATTATTCAATAATATTTATATAGAATACTTAGATATCATACTATTAATCAGAAAAGGAACTTATATAAGTTTGATTTTGATTTTACTTAATATATATTAATGAGTAAACATAGATTGATTTCGAGTTGTTATTTTATACTTGATAATTAATTTGTAATTAAATAATTATTAAGTTGAGTTGTAATAGATTTTAAAACCCTAATTACTTCAAACTTTTGAGTTCTTATGTTAATTTATTTATTTTAATTTTACTTGCATTTTTAACTTAAATTTCTTCAAACAAATATTTTCTTTGCAACTACGGTAGAGTATAATTAGCTTTAACTAGATTTGACTTTCCTAAAAATCAATAATACCTATATAAAATATTCCTAATCTATACTTTAATAAGCTCGTGTATTTGTGAGTATATTAAATTTGCATAACAAGAATATAATATATAATGGATTGGACTTGTTATCTAATTTGATAAATTTTAGACTAAAAGTGTTATTTCATTGTGTAATGCTGAAAATAGATATAAATTTGAATTACTCTTTATTTTTAGAGAATAAATTTAATAAATTTTCTAGACATGTCATTTTTATTTTTAAAACATGTAAATTTATATAAAGTACAAAAAACTCAATCAATTAAAATCTAATAAACTATATAATGTGTTATACAAGATAATATAGTATTTATATTATAATACATAATCTAAATAACATAATAAGTAATATATAGTCATGGTAACAAAATAGGGTTATGATTTTAATATTAGGTCTTATAAAAATAATGATATAATTACTTTTTTATTAAAATAATAAGTTTTTAATAGTAACTTTAAAAGTACATGATAATTTATTCAATAAGATGTTTTAAAAAAGTAACTTTCTAATTGCCTTTAAAAACTCTTGTTAAAACAAAAAAAAAATGAAATAAGTATCTTTTTAAAAATTTACCAAATGTTATTTTTGTTAAATATGAAATAAGCAGGTTTTAGCATCTCAATTACAATCTCCAAAAAAATTATTCTTATTAATAGGATGACCACAGTTCATAGCTTAAGATAAGTTTTATAAAAGGTTATTATCTTTTTACTTCTAAAGTAATTGGGAAATAATATCTAGGTGAAAAAATTGCCACTAGAAAAACGGGAATTAATGATAGAAATTTTATGACATATATCATTGTATCATGAGTATATCATAAAAGCATGACATATTCATGACTTTTATCCTACTGACATTTACAAATGATGAATATAAGTCATGCATGTAATACGCCATGGAGGTAATTTACTTAACAAGCGTGACAAATATCTATCATGATGTGAAATGACTTCGTTATCTACCATTGAGTTATATAATTTTAAATAATTTTGTCTATACACATGTTAAATTTTGATTGAATATTTTATTAGGCTTAGAAAAAACTCACCTACACTATATTATTCCTTCATAGTACAAAAGAAAAACAATGAACTCTAAATTTGCAATGTGTAAATCTCTTCTCTACTTTCACCGCCCTCTCAATCGTAATTCTTAAAGCTCTCAGCTCCTCACAACTATTGAAACGATCATCTAGCAAAAATTAACAGACAAAAATTGACTCTGTGACTAATTGTTGTCATCTTTATATTCAAATCTTGGCAACGGCAACGTGCAAATATAGCGTTTCATCTCGTGTCATTCTTCTCCTCTTCAAAGCCAAATGCCAAGCCATACATGTTACGGTGAGTTCCTTTGTACTAATTGTTGGTTTATTCATTGAATTTGATGTCTAATTGATATGATTTTTGAGATATAGGGTTTCTTCCTTTTTTTATCTTCTGAAATTTTTTTTTTTAAAATTGACTCTTTATTGCAGTGATTCGAGCAAGATAAAATGGCGGTTTTATAATTTTATAATAATTAAATAAGCTAGATTTTTGCTTTTTGCCTAATGAACATGTATGTTTGGCTTGCATCATTTATATTTGACAAAAATTTCTATCCCTTTACTTTTATTTTCATTTGTTAAGCTTTCTTAAGAGTGGCTATATTATGGGCAAAAGAAACTATAAGGAAAATTTAAGGAGAAAATTGAGGGTGCTTCATAATTAAGGTTGGCAAAAAAGTCCGGGCCGACATAGTTTAGACCTGTGGGCTTAAATCCCAGCGCTCATGAATTGGACTTAGATAAAGGCTGAAAAATAAAAGTCCGCATTGGGTAGGTCAGGTTAAGGGTCTAGGAAAAAAGTCTGGGCTTTTTAATTTATAAATAAAAAAGAAAAATAAAAATTAGATTAATATGTTTTTTATTAGTATTTGTGATTTATTATGTTGTATTACTAATATTTTGTATATTATACTATTATTCTATTATGTATTGGATAATTATTTTTAATTTTATTTAAAAATTATTTAAAATTAATGGAAAGTCTAATCCCAACCCAAGTCCAACCCGGGCTTTTAATGGGCCTAGAGTTGTTAGTAATAATGCGGGCTGAGCCTAAGCTCAGAAAAGCCCAGCCCAAGCCCGCTTTTTACCAACCTTATTCATAATTACTTAATTTTATCTCCAATAGAATAAAAAAAATGTCATTTCATACTATTTTAATAATCTAGGGAAAATAAAATAATCATTTATAAAACTTTGAAGCTATTTAGATATTTAGATTGATTTTTTTTTAATTGAAATTTTATAGCTGAGTTGTAGATACTAGAATAGATGAAGGAATTCAAAATTTATTATCTCCCATTTTGTTAATAATTGTGTAGCTGCTGAAAAATAAGATATTTTTTTTCAATAATATGATGGAGATTACATATTCTGTCAAATAAATTAACGCCTTCATAACTATTTTATAATGAACCGATTGAATGATGTTTTTCTTCTGTAAACAAGGGTAACTTACCGATTGAATGATCTTGTTTCAATGCTCTCTCTCTCTCTCTCTTTCTCTCTCTATGCTGTAACTTGTAGGAATATGTGTTTGTATGTTTCCATTAATGTGTTTTTTACAAGCGTTACAGGCAGGTAGGGCTGGGCAAAATTAAATTCAGATCAAGTTGGTGAAAATTTAATCCAAACCTCTAACTCGATCCAATCTGATCCGAACATATTATATTTGGATTGGATTGAAAAATCGGGTTGAGTTCGAGTTGCTGGATTTAAAAATCAGTAATATAATAATAATAATAATAATTTTCAATTTTAATAAAACTTTATATGATTATTTGGTACGTGGCGTTGTTAAACCAGTTGGCCGTAGATCTAATTACGCTTTGAGATCAAATCTGACTTAGAACAGATCTAGATCCTGCACAACAGATGTCCAGCCGATATACCCTTTAAAAAAATAAAATCTTTAAAAATAAAACTTTTAAAACATAATCTTATGCAACCCTAGGTAACACAGGCTCATACACAGTACCAAGATCTAGATCCCAGATCTGGTGTTCTAATTAGATGGAGGGAGAAGAGAAATACAACCGAGGGGAGAGATCTGGTCTCTATGCCTCGAAGGCTAAGTAGCAGTTTATATGGTAGATCTGATATAGAAGATTAATCTGTAGATCATGCATAAACTTTTAAATTTAAAACATAAACCCTTATATCTATGCTTTAAAATAAATAAATGCTTTAAATAAATAAATTACAGAACTTTGAATGCTTTAAAAATTAAATTAAAATTAAATGCTTACATTTAATTAAAAGCTTTAAGAGCTTTAAGTGATTACAAAGAAGAAAAAAAGAAAGGAAAACTTGGAAGACAGGAAAAATTTCCTTGATGTCTTCAGTTCATGTTTTCCAGATATATATATATATATATATATATATATATATATATATATATATATATATATATATATATATATACATATAAGAAAGAGAAAGAAAATTGTAATCTGAGGAGTCTAGGTCTTCCTTCAGATTATATACAAAACTATTAAACTATTTTAACTGTACACTGTGGCACATCCTGTAGCTTTTAACCATGAATCAGCATCAGTATACTATAGCGCGTCCTGTAACCTTAAATTGCGGCTTTGTAGAGAATAAAGAGCAGGTCTGGTCGAGGGGTTTAAGGCAAGTCTGTTCGAGGTTAGACCAGCACTCGTTCTGCTCGACCAAAACTACTCGAGGAAAAGGCAAGTCTACTTGAGGTAATACCAGGACGAGATTAAGTGCTCGCACCATATTCGAACAAGTACACTTAAACAAATGTAAATAAATTATACTTAAATGTTTTATTGTAGCTTTGTAACTTTACAAGTTTACAAGAACAAAATGAAATATACAAACTGAAAATTTTACTCTTTTTTTTTTAACAACAATACAAACTTTATTTACAAGGCTTTATTGGAGACAAAATTTCAAAGCAATCATCCTCATTATCATCTCCAAGAGAAATAAATGGCTCCTCATCACCTGATGAGCTGGATTCATCTGGTGAGCTCGCAATAGAAGGCTGAGACCTTGACTCAAGGAGCTGCTGCATTACTTTAAAATAATCCTACTCGATCTTAGTAGAGGCGAGAAGAGATTGAGCTCGAGACTTTTGGGCTTGAAAGGTAGCTTGAGCTTTGGACTACTCAATACTTGGCTTTAGGAGGCCTTTTGAAGAAAGCCAATTCTAAATAATTGTTTCAGAAAGCTTTAACTTCTCATCAAATTTAGACCACCATTTAACTTTAAAGGTTCTTTTAAGAACTAACTGGGTATTTTGGGTATGATACTGAAGGTTCCACATCAACACCCATGGAAGGAAGAAATTTGCACAAAAACAGAGAAAATGAGGAAACATTTTCTCAGACTCAGAAAGAATATAATGGGCTTTAAAAATGTTTAAATAATTTATACCGTTTCTGGACAGGGATCAAAGTAGTTCCACCATTGTTGGAACCAATTTGGAAGACTTTGAATGGTTATTTTTGAGTTAAAGAAAAATAACCAAGAATGAGTCTTTTTAGGGTTTTATATGAAAAACGTGTTAAACTAGGCCTGTTGATAGTCCCAATAGGAGAAAGACCGGCAATGGTTTAAACAGGTTTGAAAATTAACATGGAAAATTTTAAAATTGTGGAGCAGATCAACCTACTGTTTCGGACTCAGAACCTTTAAAATTGTGGTACAAGTGCATACCGGCTCAAAATGAGACTCACTAAGGAAAAAGTGTTTGAACTTGACAGATTCAGTGAACTCAAGAATGGCTTGGTAATAAGGCTGGGATTTTGTTAAATCCCATGGTTTGAAAAACCAGCCTTTAGGAAAAAGACTTTGTAATTGCTTGAAATGGATCAAAGTGATAAAACTCATCTTCAATTATTAAAACATTTCGGTAATAGACTTTACTGAACCAATTCAACTTTTGAGAAAGCTTTTGTTGTGAAACAACAATTTGTGAAAAAGAGCTTTCTCCATAAACAATTGATTTAGAAGAAGAAGAATAAGGTTTTATAACTTCTTTAGAAATAGATTGTGTTATGCATGGTCTCGGAGGATTTAGTAATGGATTGCATCTATTCTTTTACCTGCTCGTTTGAGGTAATGACTTTAGACTGAGCTTCTTGCTCCTCGAGCATGTCAATCCAGGACTTGATCGACATTACAGAGGAAAGTAGCTTTTCCTTTAGAATAAATTGAAATGACTTCTTTAGAGTCTTTAAGGGGGGCTTTACCTTTATCCTTCCTCTTGGGAGGCATTATCTATTCTGCAAAAATTCTCTAGTTAGAAAATCTGGAAAATGGCTCGCCATCGTGTAAAAATTTGTTTAGATGCAGTGTTTTGAACATCTTTTTCTAAAACATGTTTTACAGCTTTGCAATCAATTCTAAGTAAAAATTTTTTATTTAACAAATCACTTTGAAACTTTGTAATGCATAACACAATAGATAAAATTTCTTTTTTAATAGTTAAATAGTTTCTTTGGCAATCATTCCAGTGAGTATAAATATATTGTATTATCTGTTCTTTATTATTCTCAACTTGTTTTATAATTCTACCATAACCTAGGTCCGAGGCATTAGTCTCAACAATTTTAGATAATGTAGGATTTGCTAAAAATAAACATGGTATTTCTTTTACAGCGTTCTTTATTAACTTTATAACTTTAGTATGCTCATCTGTCCACGCAACAGGATTCTTCTTAAGTCTATCATGCAAGGGTTTAGACATCCTATTAATGTTAGGGCAGAATTCAAGTACATAATTTAGACTACCAAGAAATCTTTACAATTGTGTTTTGTTAAATATCCTATCAGGAAACTTGTCAGCAAATGCAAGAGATCTCTCAATAGGCATAATTGTTCCTATGAAAATATAATGTCCTAGGAACCGAACTTTAGTTTGAAATAAGGAAACTTTGAAACTTGAAATAGTAAGTCCAGCTTTTTTAGTGGCATAATAAAAAGTCTTTAAGTGTTTGAAATGTTGATCAATTGTTTGAGAAAAGATCAACACATTATCAATATAAACAATACAAAATTCAGAGTAAGGATTATAAATGTCATTCATAATCCTCTGGAATTCAAATGGCATGACTGTCCATTCATATTGTCCAAATGGACCAGTGAATACAGTTTTATACCTATCTTTAGGATGAATCTGAAATTGTCAAAATCTAGATTTCATGTCAAACTTTGAAAAGATGAATGTAGAATGCAATTTTTGAAGTTAATCTTTTTTATTAGGTATTGGGTACCTAATCTATTTTAAAGGTTTATTAAGAGGCTTGTAATTTATAACAAGTCTCGATGTGCCTCTTTCTAATTCAGAGTTTTTGTTGACATAGAAAGCAGCACAAGACCATAGAGACCTGGACTTAACAATAAGTCCTTTAAACTCCAAATTTTTGATTTCATTCCTACAATGTTGTTCCAAATCCATATTCATTTGGATTGGACGAGATTTAGTAGGAATTTGTTTTTCATTAAAAGAGTTTTCATATGGCAAGTCTACCAAATTTTGCTTTCTGTCCCAGAAGATAGTTGGTAAATCAGCACATATTTCTCTTTCAATGAGGGCTTTCAAATCAGAAATCTTTTGTTTTATAAAATTATTTTGAAGCTAGCTTTCAATTCTTTGTAAATTTAAATCCTTTTTTAAACAAAACAGATCATTCTGTTTTATTTTAAGAAGGGTATTTATGTGATTCTGGTAAACAGATCATGCTTTAACTATATTTAGATTCCTTGTTTTCGGCTTTTCTATGAAAGGGAAAATAAGTTTTTTATTCTTTGCTTTAAATGATGTACTATCATAATTGACAGTATAAGGAGTAATAAGGTTTATAAATTGTGTTCCTAAAATGACAATATGATGTATGTCATTTGTCAACAGGAAAGAAGTTTTAATTCAAAACCACCATTATAAACAGAGGCATCAACTTTGGATTTAACTTTAAGTTTTGAATTATTTGCCGCAGAAAGTCTTTCATTTGTTTTCTCATGAAAACATTTAGAGACAATATCTTCTTTAATACAATTTAAATTAGCACCAGTGTAAAAAAGGGCAATGGTGTCAATTTCAAAGTTTTTATAAAAAATTATAGTGACTTTAATTAAATATTTTCACGTGGTGATTTGTTTTTAAAAAAATAGAAAATCATCGGGTACATATTCGATTTTTTCAAGACTTTGTTCAATTTTACCACTATCATCAGATTCTGGTTCCTTATCAGAATCTTTTTGGAGTTGTCTTTGTAAAAGAAGTTGAATTATTTTAGAATCATTTTTCTGTTTTTCTTTCAACTCTTTTATTTCATCTTTAACGTCATTGATCTCCTTTTGAAGATCCTAGATATTATAAGTTGTCTTCTTTGTTTTCTTCTTATCCAAGATTTCACTAAGATCATAAGTGTTCCTTTTAATTATAGGGGCTTTAAAGGTTTCAGCTTTATCTTTGATTTCTAAGGTCTTTAAAAGTTTATCTAGGTATTCTCTTTGGAGAATATGATCATAAATGTGTTAACTAGTTCAAGAAAATTTTCTTGATCTTTTGTCAACACATTAACTTTCTTTAAATAGGATTAAGTACTAGTAGAGCTACTGTATTCTGATTCAGAATCAGAATCTACTAGTTCATCGATTTGAAGAGGCTCATTGTCTCATGTCATAGAAGAGTCAGAGTCAGATGACTCATTGAGCAAAAGGGCTAACTTGTTCATCTAGATCAAGCTCGTGGAGCTTTCTGCTCATACGGTAATATCTTGCAGTATGACCTTTTTTATCACATTTGAAACAAGTAGCTTCTTTATAATTAAAAGAGACTTTAGGTTTGGTTTTCTCTTTAGAGAGGCTTTTCTTTTCATAAGGCCTTGAAGGTTTTTTATAAAAAGGTTCTCTTGGTTTTCTATATTTTTTAGATTTGTGATGTCTTTTGTAAGGTTTGGAAGAACACTTACCATCACAATTTTTAGAAGTAGAGGCTTTAAAGGGATCATAATTGAACTGCTTACAGAAGCTACCTAATTCTTGCTTAGATTTTTTGAGCCTCATTTTAGTCTTTTCTAGAGTTTTAAGTCCTGACAGATCTTTAAACCTTCCTTATTGACAAAACTACCAAAGGTGAGATTGTCATAAGGAACCTGATTGTCATATAAGGCTTTAATAGAATTTCTGACCTTTTCACCTAAGAGGGTTCCTGCTAGGAATTTTTTTTTTTCAAGTGACATGATTTGCATAATCTCTTAGAAAGAGTCTGGTGAAGAAGGTAGATTTATATTCTTGAAAGTCACTAAGTTTCTTACATCTCAAGTTATGTAATAACTCAGCATTCTTGTCTCTTAGGTAAGAATGATCACCTATGAAATGTAAAGAAACCAATAAAATCAGGGTAACAACAACATCCTAAATTGGGTTATTTAATTCATCACAGATGGGGGCTTCATTTTCATCTGTTTTAATAGCATTTAGAATATCAGATTGTTTCTGTTTGGTGAGAAGATGATCCCACCAACCTTTAAGCTGGCCTGTAAACTCAGCAATAGGATTTCTACAATACCTTTGTCAGAAGTCCCTGATTGGGTTTTATAGGCATTGGCTACCATGGTCATCTGCTGCAACAACCTAAGAATGTTATACTCAGGCATCCTATCTATATTCTATTCATAGATAGAAGATGCATTAAACCTAAATTGGTTTAAAGCACTTCGTCTATTGTCTATGACCAAATCTGGTGGAGATTTGACTGTGGAAATGGCTAATTCCCAATGGATTTTGTTAGCTTTAGAAAGAGGTTCTTCCTTAAATGCTTCTATCTCTGTAGAAGTTATAGAAGACTGGTCATAATCTAGTACACTAATCTTACTAGATTGAGCACTATCAGGAACAATTTAAACTTTACTAGAAGAAGAAGAAGAAGAAGCTTCTATCCTATCTAGTTGTTCACGAATGGCTTTAGTAAAATCTGATTTTGAATCATGAATAAGCTTTTGACTATATTTCAAAACTTAAAAAGGTTTGAAAATAGGTTCTTTAAGCTTTTTCTCAGAATCAGACTTTGTAGACTTTAAAGAAGAAGACGAAGTAGGAGAAACAGTTATGGTTGATTTCTGGAATTGATTTTCCAATCTAGTCAATTATTTTCCTATTGTATTTATATTAGCATTACAGAAATTATTCGGTTGAATGATACTATCTAAATCAGTCTCAGGATTATTTGGCTTATGAATTTTATATGGTGAGTCTTTAATTTGAATTGGAGGGTCACCATGATCAATAGTTATACTTTTGAGAGGTGCATATTCTGCTTTTATAGTTCTATCACTATAAAAAAGGTTCTACTCTGAAATCTTTTTTTCTGACAACAATAGGGTTTGATTCTTTAAATGGATAATCAATATGATTATCCGAAGTATACATCTCAAAGCAATCAAAAAATAATATATGAGCTTTATGTAGGTTTATAAATTTATAATAAATTTCTTGAATTTCTTTTCTTTGGCACAGGAAATGTTTAAAGAACCAAAATCTTTTATCTTTATTGTTATCTTAATAGAAATCATTGTGAAAAAGGTTTTTATTTAGTTTAAAATCCTTTTCTATCACATTAATTCTATTTCCAGTAACAGCAGAAAATGAAGGAGAAGTTGGAAGAGAAAGTTCTTTCTCTTCATGCTCATGTTCTTGTTGATTGTTAGTGTAAATGGAATGTGGTACACTAATGGTATAGTCAATAAAATGTATGGATGAACTAGGTATATCCGAGGTGAAAAACCTAAGTTGCCTATTAACTTGTTGAAATGGGAGATTTATCACAGAATGTATTTTTGAAAACCTCCTTTCAACTAAGGGCATACTAGTGCTTGAATCCTTATCAGAGAATCTATAGGATATAGATCTGCTAAAGGACAACTTGGCTTTACCATCTGAATATTGAGTCACATTTTGCAACTCTGTATTGGGCTCAAGTTGTTTTGAAATACTAGTTCAGTGGCTCCTTCCAGAATCTATTCCTCAGGAAGATTAACATCTTTCCATTGGATGGGTCTTGGAATAACAGTATTAGCTTTGGATAATTCAGTCTGCAAGAGAAGAGTTTCATCTCTTTTTTACTGTATTTATGTTGTGTGTTAAATGTAGAATGCATGGCTTTGTATGAGATTTTAAAAATCAATGCAACAGGAATTAATCATTCAACCATATGATAGTTATGGGTTTTGATATGAAGAATCATGCTCTTTAAAATATTTTTATCTTTAAGGGATATTGTTATATTTGGATAACAGCTAAATGTAATGAGTTCTTTTCCCTTAATTTCTTTAAAGATTGTTCTGAAAAAAATTGGATTGTTTCAAAAGGCTTTGAAAGTGTTATGTCATGCTCTTCTGTTTTAATGACATAATCATTCTTTAAAAAGTCAAGTTTTTTAGTTTTATATATCATATTTTTAGAAATCTTTAGTAGTTCCCAACAATCAATAGCTTTAAAATCTTCAATTATGAATTCTTCTGAATTCACTATATGCTTTGAATTACTAGTCCTCCCGGAGGAAAAGCTAGAAAAGGATGATGTTCTACATAGTAGAGAATCAATTTTAGAATTCTATGATCTAGTTTTAGTCCTACAAGAAAGGCTACAATCCATAGCAAAGAATTGGTTTTACTGCCCTTCAACCAATTGGGACTTACGATCAAAAGCTACTGCGGCACCCAAGGTAACACTCACCACTCCTGCAGTGTTCAACCTGTACACAAACTTCTAACCTAAATACTCTAACCTATATCACATTATCCTCCCCTTGGCTCTGATACCAGTAGGGTATCACAGAAGGTATTTTTGAAAACCTCCTTTCAACTGGGGTATACTAGTGCTTGAATCCTTATCAGAGAATCTAGAGGATATAGATCTCCTAAAATACAGCTTGATTTTACCATCTGAATACTGAGTCACATTTTGCAACTTTGTATTGGGCCAAGTTGTTTTAGAATCACTGGTTTAGTGGCTCCTTCCAGAATCCATTCCTCAAGATGATAGTGCCCTTCAACCGATCAGGACTTACGACCAAAAGCTGCTGCAGCACCCAAGGTAACACTCACCACTCCTGCAGTGTTCAACCTCTACACATACTTCATAAGGCACACACTATTCTACTAAAAGCTTAAGCTGGTAGTAAGAGCGCTACTTTAATCTTATAAGCACCATCCCCAGACCACGTGTGCACGGTTTGACCCCTTAGCTCCATTCTCCCCCCCTCCCAAACAGGGTTACTAGGGAGACCCTTAGCCGGCAAGCCCCTACTGGCACATGGGGCCGCAATTCTAGACACATATGACCCACGGTACCTGGCCAGTCTTTGCTGGCTCCTAGACATGTTGACCCCTTAGCTCTCGTTACTGAGGAGACCCTTAGCCGGCAGGCCCCTACTGGCATATGGGGCCGTGATTCTGGGCACATATGACCCACGGTACCTGGCCAGTCTTTGCTAACTGCTAAACCTCCTTTCCAATATCTAAAAATGTATAATTTCTTCATTTGGGATCAAAAGCATGGTGGTGCCGTGTTTTTGCCGTCCTTATTGGGTGCTAACTGCTAACCCTCCTTTCCAATAGTTAAAAATGTATAATTTGTTCATGTGCATTTGTGGAAGCACATTCGTTTGCTTTCAAAATATACAAGGCAGTTCCCGCTTACAAAAACGAATTACCCATAAATAATTGCATTTGCACAAAATTTCATTGTACAAAATGAGTTGGCAGCTGCATAACGCGAAGAAATTTGTTAAAAAGTAAAGTAATTAATGAAAATATTACATGGATCCTATTATACTTTCCACTAATCAATCTCTTCATGCCATGTAAGTTACTAACTCAATTTACACAAGGGTGTTTTTACAATTGCTTGTGACTGTAAAATTTATTCTTCGGTTTGATTTAAGTTTATATTATAAAAAAATTAAAAGATAAAATAACATTCCTAGACCATGATTGATCAAGTATTGGAAGCTTTCTACATTCCTTTATTTCGCAAAAATGTCTTCTTACTTATTTCCCTTTTAACCAAAATGTGATATAAAATTAATTTCTATTACGTGTGTCAATTTACTAGCCTAGGAAGTAGGAACCTTTTTATATGCAAAGTTTCATAATAAAAAAGCTTATTGGATTCCCACTATTAAAAGTAGAATAATTAGTGAAATATGTCACTTCCTTCTATCAAAGAAGTAGATTAAGAAATTAAAAACTTTTAACATTTTCATTAAAAATAAAATGATTTAACTCCATCTTAAAATTAGGGAGTAGGTAACAAATATTATCATTTTGTAGATGCTCAATAATTCAATTTATCACGTGAGCAATAAAAAAAAATCTAACATATATTTTTAAGCAATTGGCATCTAACATATAAGAGGCCCTGATATTATTAGAATTGTTATGAAATTTAAAAAAAAAAACAAAACAAAACAAAACAAAGCAAAATAAAAAGATTGATTAACTATATATGCTTGTAATTTTAAGAAATGAGTGTGATTTCTTTCTTTACAATTTCGCTTTAAATCATTTAAATCTATTTGGCCCTAAAGGCTTTGTTGGCCAAGTGTATTCAAGCACTTTTATTTAATTGTCCTCTGAGTTCGAATTCTGAGAGTGATAGGAGATTGCAAAATTGAAACTTTGATATGAATAGAAAAGGATCATTAATCACTCATTTGACATGTTAAGCCAATTATTAATTTTTTTTTATTATTCCGATTTAGATTGCTCGTACTCTGATCGAAACTTACCCTTGAGAATTCATCCACTTCTTTAAGTCTTTTTAGGTACTAGTTCTAAGACTCCACCACTCTTCAAATTTCTTAAACTTAAAAACAGTAGCACATGCTAAGTAGTTCAAACAACTTTATTTAATTGCTATCTAAGTTCGAATGCCGGGAAAGAGGAGGATTAAAAATTGATTTGGATCTTGAGAGAAGTGGCAAATAAATGGACATGTCCCAGACCCTCTGCAGGCCTGTCCATTTTTAGGGCCTGCCTAGCATGGACCTGAGCTTCCAAATTTTTTTAAAAATAATTTAATATGAAAAAACAACAATTTCACTTGTATAAACAAAAAGTAAATACATTAGTTAATGACTCGTTTGAGAATATTTTTTAGAAATTTTTAAATTTTTTTGAAAAGTTAAAAATTACTTTTTGTGTTTGATAAATTTTTTAAGATTTTTTTTTAGCAAAATCACCTATCTTACATTATATTTTGAAAAGTAATGAAATAGTACATGTTCAAAATATAATTTTGAGAATTAATTTTATATTTAATACAAATTTTATATATATCTCACATTTATTATAAAAATTTTAAATTATCTGTATTTAAATAAAAAATAAAATTATTAAATTTAAATAGATCATCATCATCATCATCATTATATTAAGATAATAAAATAAAAAAAAGATCAATTATGATATATACACAATAAAAAAATTATATATACATGTTTATAAATGTGCAAATAAATTTTATTCAATTTTATGACTATTTCAGTTATTTGCATTCTTAAAGTACACTAACAATAAAATCTATTAAATACATATAACTTTTTTAAAAAAACTCACTTATTTATAAAAAATAAAAAATAAATTTTATTAAATATTTAATTAATTCTCTACGTAACTAATTTTTTTAATACAACTAATAACAAATATTTTAAAAGTTGTGGCATTAACAAAATAGTCGTAAGTATAATAGATAAAATTAAACATCTTACTTAACTGATATGAGCAATTAATTAGCCACACAAGCATTATATGAAACGAGATTTTGCAAAAATATGATATTAATTAGCTTAACTGTAAAAACAAAAAAACAAAAAATTAGTGCCAGAGTCATTACTCATTAAAATTAAAAACAAAATCTCACAGAATCAAGATATCAGCTCCCAAGCAATGAACGATATTGGTTGTTGTACGTATAAAATTCACAGTTAAGCTAGAGTATCATAGAAATTAAAGTATCAGAAAAGGGGGAAATATTGTTATTAACATAAGCAGCAGTATTAAAGTTCAATAGGCGGCAGTAAATCAAACGAACAACAGATTGTGAATGTGTGTTTTGGGTAATTAGGATAGGGTTTATTGCTTTTGTGAATTAGGGATTTACAAATTGATTTTTTTTAAAAAAAATAATTTAATATAATATTTTAATTTTAGAAGATTTTAATATAATATAATATAATTTTATACTTTAACCTTAAGCTGAACCCAGGATAGGCCTACAAAATTGAGGCCTAAGCTCTAACCCTTGTATTAAGAGGCCTAAGCCTGTGAATTTGGATCGGCCGAACAGTTTTTACCAACCTAGCTTTTGCCATTCCTCTATTTAGAAAAAAAAAAAAAAAAAGCTTAAATGCAACAAGAAACAGGAGGTTTAAAAATAGAAGAAGAAAATTATCGGGCTAATCTGAAATATTAATTAAGCAACTAAGAAAGGAGATAAATTGCATATTTAAAAACTTATACTATTAACAACACGAATTAATTCAAACTAATTTCCTAAATAATGATAAATATAAATTTATTCAATAAATAAATAATGAGACGAAAGATAGAGAGAACAAATGTAAAGGTTTTTACATAGTCTCCAAGTTCATCGAACTTGAAGATTTCACTAAGCGAGCCTCTAAGCCTTTAACAATACTTATAATTGATTTTTAAAGTGTCAATTAACATTTACAATAAGAGATTATCAACAATGTCTTAATTTAAGTACACTTATAACTATTTAACTTGATTTTACAATATAATTTACAAAATGATTTCTCTCGCACAAACAATATGTATTCACAATTGAAAACCCAAAGTGTATTTCAATAAAATGATTATAAGTTTAAAGTTTAAGAATAATTGTATACTCAGTTTCAAGCTCAAATATAACTCTGAGATTGATGTCGTTTGAATCTAATTATGTTTTTTTATAGTATGAAGTAAAAACTAGTCGTTATAGACTTTTTGAGTTTTAACGGTTTGCTGTTAATTTGTTGTTGTATTGTTATTTTGACTTGAACAAGTTATCATTAGACTGTAATTCAAATAGTCGGTTAACCATTTACAATTGTAGGTTAGCCGTTAACTTATCGATTAGCCGTTTTCAAGTTTTTGGATCGTTATTAATATTCATCAGAATGTGTTGCTCTCTGGATACTGTCAAATCGTTGTTAATTTTATTGTCAGTTAGTTATTTTGTTATAATGTCAAATAGTTTCGCTACAATAGAAAAAAATTTCACTATAGTAGTAACTTTCTTAAAATTATAGTTTTGCTCCAATACTTTCAAAATTGTATTAAAGCCTAGCAACTTTTAAAAATTATTTTGTGACTCAAAACATTATAAATATTTTCAAATAAGTCCATAAACTTAAAATCAACTATCTTAATAAAATCATAATTTTCTTTCAATATAAAACCTTTATATTATGAAAATAATAATTTATTTAAAATATTATGAAAATAACTTGAGCCTTTAAATATATAATTATGTATACATTTAATTATACTAACTTTACAAGAAATATAATATTAAAAATCATCTAAGTTAATGAGATTGTAAAATATATACATTGTCTATTTTACCCATAACATATAGTTTGTTATCATTAAAATTAAATACCGTATAACCATATATGTCAACATAATCATTACAATGTTAAGATGTTGGTTTTTGACAAATTTATTCATCAGTAAATTGGATTGATTATGATTAAGCCATGTTTAGTTGCACCAAATTTGATGAAATTCAATTTTAATTAAAGTTCAACTTCTATCGAGTTGAAGAAATTTTATTCCTCATTAATAGGTAAGAATTTCAAATTCCTAACCTAATATAATGCAAAAATTCCAAACTTAATATAATGCGTGTTTGGGAAATGAAGAGGAAGTCTGCTTAAGGATAAGTTAGTCAGAACAGAAACCTTGATTACTAGCACAAAGACACCCTGCTCGGTGTCAAAGCTGGTTGAGGTCAAGTGTTTAAAGCTGGTCGGGTTCAAATGCTTGCATCCTGCTCGAGCAAAGTCAGAAACGACTATCAAGCGAGCCCTTATCACATTATGAGCAGCACCAAGAATAGGAAGGGGCCAAAGCTCGAGCAAAGATAAATCCAAGTATGACGGCCTCACATTTGCAGTTCAGGACAGTGAACGGTTCTCTCCGAGAAGAAGAAAATAGCTGCCAGACGCCCCCACACCATAAAGTCTCGTCACGACGATCGACAAACACCCCCACGCCATAGAGTTTCTTCATTGTTACCGATAACCGTCACATACCCCTGCAGCGTCAACATTTCATCACTGTGACCCGTAACTGTCAGACATCCCCACACCCCCAAGTTTTGTCACTGTGATCCATAACCGTCTCACATCCCCACACCCTCAAACTTTGTCACTGTGACCCATAACTGTCAAAAAGACACAGGCACAATGAATGCAGGGGATGATGCCCAACGAAAGGTCACAAAAAAAAAGGGATAAATATCTGACAGAGGGTGAGGGAATGAGATTCCCTTTCTTTTTTAACTTTTTATTTTTTAGTTTTTCTCTGATTAAGAGAGAATTTAAAAAAAAAATCAACCCGATTACTGACTTGAGCGTCGGAGGGTTTTCACCGGAAAAACACCTGGCGACCTCTGATATTTTCTCTGTGGATACAGGCCACAAGATACCTTCGTTCCAGTGAATAGAGAAATGCAAGAACCAGCCAAAAATCCTGCTCGAGGAGGAAGCTACCAGAAGACAGCATCAACATCTTGGAGTGACCAGAAGACCGCATCAATAATGCAAAAATTTCAATATTATCCTCTAATTTAAATTAATTTTACATAAATCAAGATTTAATTAATAATTATTGAAATTAGTCACTAAAAACTGTCGGACGGTCGCTGGAAATGCTCATCACACATAACAACGGTTCCAGTGATATTGGTGGGAGCCAATCTACAATTCTATATAGCTAGAAACACCAATATATGTCATTATTTGACTCAAATCTTGTTTTAAACTCTAAATTGTGTATTTTCTACAAAATAGATTCCTCCTGTGAGTATATCATCCGTCTCTAATTATTTTGATGTAATAAATGCGATGAAAATAGTAATCATAGGATGGAACAACAGCGGAACAACGGCTGTCCAGTGACTAAATAAAATTTTTTAATTAACTAGATAATTTAAATATGACTAATATATTATTTATATTCAATAATCACATGTTTAGAAACAAAGTTGAATTAAATATAATTAGTTATGCATTGTTAGTTAAATTGATTATAATAATAATTATTATTTAATTATAAATATGATATAAAACTAAATTATTTATTCTTAATTTAATTAAATAGATTAAATAAATTTATAGTTTAATTATTTTTATTATATTTACTAATAAATATTGAAAATTTAACTCCAAAGACTAAAGGATAAAGTTTATCCAATTAAAAAATATATAATTCCTTTACCCTAAAATTTTATGGTAAACCAAACAAAAGGAAATTAATTTTTACACTCCTTTCGTCTCTATCACTTGTCCCTTCCTCCCCTTTTCTCTACTCATCTCCTCTATAATCTCGAAACCAAACGCAGTTAGTTTAAAATGCTAATAATTTTTTTAACTAGATTGGTTGACCTATCTTGTATTTAATTCTAAAATAAAGATGAGAAGAGTTTAATTTTGTTTAATGACAGTGAGAATTAATTTATTTCATTTTTTATGTTTGAATGAACTTCAATTATATAGTTAAGTCTTAAGTAGTGTATTTATGAGATCAATTAGTGAATATATATAATATTAGAAAAGAAGGGTTGGTTTAAAACACAGAGCTCTTGTAACTTATATAATTTTTAATGTTTGATTGAACTTTAATTATATACTCTCTAACTAAAATAGTATTTATTTATTTTTCTAAAATTTTAAATGGGTCTAAATTTTTTTGAAGTTTGAATGTGTCTAACTACTAAAATTTGAATGACATGTTTCTTTTCTAAATATTTGAATATAAGTGGCATCTTGTTTGTTTTTATAATAAAAATAATTTTAAATTTGATTATTTGACATTTATGTCTTTATAAATTAAAACAAAAAAAAGATTAGATTTTGTAGTTTAGAAAATAAGTTATTTTACAGATATATTTTTATAATATAATATTTACTTGTCATTAAGACATTTTTTCATTAAGATAAAAGTTACAAATATTTACTTTTTCTATTTACATATAAATATTTGAAAATGTTACAAAAAATAAACAAATATATTTTTAAAAAATTTAAAATTATTAAAATTTCAGACTTTAGACATTTAACCAACAACCTCTAAGAGGTTTTTTTTTTTTTGTCTAAAGTCCAAATTTGACTTATTTTCAGATATTTATAATTTATAATTTATTTATTTTTTTATCATTTATGTCTGATTATAAGATGTTTAGATCTGAATAAAAAAAAAGTTAAATAGTCTGAATTTTATCTGAATGGTAAAACATCTTAATGAAATTTAATATTTTATCTCATTAATACTCTTTTTAAATAAATTTATTTCCTATTATGTAAAATACTCTTTTATTATTTTTTTATTTATCTCATTTTTTATTATATGTGTATTAAACTATTATTATTTTTTAATGAGAATTTTAAATATAATAAAATTGTATTTTATAATATGTCCATCTCTTTGTATTTATATTTACTATTTTCATCATAGATTTTGAATTTTATTTAATATATTAATTTTAATTGAAATGATTAAATAATTCTTAATTAGTTTGTGTAATTAACAAGAAAAACTATCTATATAATATATTAAAAATAACTTTATAAATATCATATATTAATGTAAAAAAATACACGTATTAGATATAATAATTTATTTTTTTATGTTTACTAAAGTAAATATAATTAATTTTTTTTACTAATCAAATAATTTATATATAACTTTTCATGTATTTAATCAATAAATTTAAGTACTCTTAATATTTTTAAGGTCATATACGTTAAATTATCATATTTAAGATATTTTTTTATAAAAAATAAATAAATAAATACTTACATGCAGATATTTAAAAAAATAAATATTATATATATATATATACTTATTTAAATTTTAATTAAATTAAGGTTCATTTAAATTTTAGATAATAAAAATAAACGCTATATAAATCATGTTTTTGTGAATATAATTAGGAAATGTCTATAAAATAAAAATTAAAAAAAAAAAGGGGGTTGGTTGATCACGCGGGCCTCTTTAACGTCCTTTATAAACAAACTAAAGATCGGGTGCAATAGCACCACACGAATTCTTCTGAGAATCCGAATCCAATTACCCCAATTCATCCTTATCCATTTCTTCTAATGCCTTTGTGCGCAGTGTTTGGGCACTCCATTTCCATTCCCATTTTAAACTCAATATCTTATGCCACAACTAATAAGAATAGAAGATGGGGATTGTTTTGTTCAACAGTTGCAGTATCTGACTCTGATGATACAAAATCAAGAGTTGTGTATGACAGTCTTAGAGTTTTGGAGTGGGATAAGCTCTGTCACTCCGTCTCTTCATTTGCCTGCACTTCATTGGGTCGTGAAGCCACTTTCGTAATTCTATTCTGCTTTAATACAATTTTTATGATAAATTTATTAATTAAGATAATATTAATTAATGGAATTATAATTTAGTACGTTACCCCATTTAGGGATTGGCAAAATATGTTATTTAAAAGAAGTATCAATTTATATTAATTTATCGAGTTTTTGTTGTAGTTGTTTATTTGGGCTTCTGAATGCAGACCCAGTTATGGTCTATCAATCAAACATACCAAAACAGTTTGAGGCTCCTGGATGAAACAAATGCTGCCATTGAAATGCAAAAGCATGGTTCCTGCAGCTTGGACTTGACTGGTGTTGACCTTCATCTTGTTAAATCTGCCATCCGAGAAGTTCGGAGGGCTTCATCATTGTCTCCAATTGAAGCATTAGCTGTCGTAGCTCTACTGCAGTTTTCTGAAACTTTGCAGCTTAATTTAAAAGCTGCCATCAAGGAAGATGCGGATTGGTATATACGTTTCATGCCTCTTACTCAAATGGTACTTCTATTTTGAGTTTTGTCAAATTTTAAGTACACTATCATCCCTTTTCATTTTATATACCATGCTGCCTTACATTTTGTTGAATTTCATTTCCAGATAATGCAATTATTCGTTAATAGATCGTTAATTAAGTCAATAATGGAAGTTGTTGATGAAGATGGCTCTATCAAAGATTCTGCAGTAGGTTTCTTTTTGGCTCAATTAGATTCTATACTCTTTGAGTCTTTATACACAATTTTATTTATCTGATTTTTTTCTTTACCTCAGAATCCTGCCTTGAAACAATCTCGAGGTCAAGTGCAGATGCTTGAAAGAAAGGTACTTTTTATATGAATACTTTTGAGTTGCTGTATGCTTTTACATTCAAGACTTGTTTGAGATTGAGGTTTGGGCTGTTGTACATCATGGGATGAGTATTTTGCGTAATAATTCCATGCGGCACTTAGACAACTTCTAACACAAAAGTTAATAAGTAAATCTATCGAACTTCTCAAACTAGCTAAGCAAATATGCTTGCGGAAAAACTGAAGAGAAGAGAGAGTAATATAGCTAAAGAGATATTATATTTGTCGAAAGAGTGTGTATAATAGAGCTTTACAAATATGTTTGAGTTGCTTGTGACTTGTTTGTATTCAAATGATAAGTGTCATTACCCATTTGTAGGGGAGACTTGCTTAGTTCTAGAGCATTCCATGCAACTTGCACAACTGATCAAAATATTTAGATAATTACGAGTGTACAAAAGTGTGGAATATTTTGGATATGTACGAATGTGGAGAGTGTGCTATAAAGTTGTGGAGATTTCTAGAATCAGGCCAAACTAGCACACCTTGACTTAGATTTGGGTCTTTGGGCTTGAAATTTTAGGCACTTGGGCTGAAATTTTGGGTGGTCCGTTACTTGGCGTAGCACGGCTCGCCAATTTAGCCTCCTTTGCTTGGAAAATTCAAGCGGTCTGTGACATTCTCCCCCACGTATGCGTGCAGTGCCTTCGTCGCGTTATCATACTTGTACCTTTGAATTTGCTCTATGAATTAACATAGATATTCTTCGAGTTCTCAACTAGCTTCACTTTTGGAAAGATTTTTCTATTTCACCATCGCACTCGCGCAAGACGCCCTTCTTTGAATTACTCAATCGGTAAGGATGTACTAGATCTTTGTTGAACGCTGTGACAACAGTTGTTGGGGCATGCTTTGATTCTCCGCGGCTTGGGTCTTCCGCATCTCCATGATATGGTTTGAGTATACTCACATGGAAGATTTAGATGAATTTTGAGTCTGGCAGAAGTTAGAGTTGGTACGAGATGTTGCCCATACGTCGTAAAATTCGGAAAGGCCCTTTGTATTGCCTTACTAACCTTTTGTGAATTTTTCGCCAAGTCTTGAACTGTTGGGGTAAGAGCTTGATCATGACTTGATCGCTTTCCTTGTACTAGACGTGGCGGCTACTCGTGTCCACCGTCATTTTCATTTTCCTTGAGGCTTTATCTAGATTTGCCTGTGTGATGTCCATTTTCTCATGCCACTAGCGGGCGAGCTTATGCAGGCTTTTCTCTCCGTACTTCAAGGTAACGACGTTGGGGTCATGAGATGAAATTCCATAATGATCCCAAATGGGCTTTTACCAGTAGTCTCGCTTCGTTGAAGGCTGTACGAAATTGGGCCACATTCAACAACTTCGTCTAATCTCGCTCATGAATGCTCACGTAATGCCTTATATACATCTCAAGAAGGCTGTTGATGTGCTCAATTTTCCCATCTGTTTGCGGGTGAAAGCTTATTGAGAACTTAGTAATACTCGAAGTGCAAGTCGAGCTTGGTAAAGTACTGCACTTTCCCAAGTCAGTTGAAAAGATCTGCTATCAAGGGAATTAGATACTTTTTCTTGATAGTGATCTTCTTGAGCGTTCTATAGTCGATGCACATTCGTAGAGAGTGATCCTTCTTTTGGAAGAGGACAGGTGCACCGAATGGAGCCTTGAGCGGGTGAATGTAGCCAATGTCCGGCAAATTGATGAGTTGTTTCCGCAACTCATTAAGTTTGGGTGGCGCCATGCGGTAGGGCACTAGTGTTCGAAGTTTTGCCCCTTGTTCCAACTCGATTTCATGATCCATCTTATGTCTCAGTGACAATTTCTTCAAAAGTCGCGAAGGCATGACGTCCTTGAATTTTTCGAGGACAGCTTGCACTTGCGGAGGGACTTGGTTTGAAGCATTTCTAGAATCTTCCCCTTTGTTCAACTCTCAGATGGAGACTAAGAAACTTAGGTCCTTGAACCCCTTATTAAACCGCATGGCCGAGAGCATCTTCTCTTCGAACTTGGTGCTCTTAGCAGGAACAATGCATGCCTTACTCTTGTCGAAGATGCTTAGGGAGTTAGTGGCTGGCAGGGGAAAGACATGGATTTGGTCGAATAATTCCATGCCGAGAATCATCTTGAAATATCTCATGAGCATGATGGAGAAATCGAGCTTTCTGCCTCATGTCCTGAGTGTTACATGTACGCTTAGTGTGGTCCTCATATTGGATTTGATGGGTGAGTTCACCACCTTCATGGTGCCTTTTTCTTTGGTTGCCTCGAGGGCTAAGCGTTTGACTTTGTCTCTCGAAATGAAGTTGTGTATTGTTTCGGTGTCTAACAACGCATGAACGGGCTTGCCGTTAATGGTTGCTCTTGTGTACATGAGTCTTATTTCATAGTTGCAGGCCAGTGGCTCAAGTGTGCCAAGGCATTTTAGGGAGCCCATACTGGGTCAAGGTTTCTTCGTTGTCGGTGTGGAGTTGTCTTTGAGTTGGGTGATAAGGACATTGATCGACTTCTTTTCCAAATAGTTGCGGGCCATATTAGCATGAATTTCAAGGTTTGGGTGGCTTTTTCTTTTCATCTGTTTTGCTTTATCCACTCTTGCCACTCGGAGGCTTTTTTTCCCCCCAATCCTTGCGATTGTGGCTTTTGTCCTTTCAACCTTTTCCCCCACCTTTGCCTTAATTTAACCTTTTGTTCTTGACTGGGGCTGATTAGTCAGCAAGTGATTCCACGACGGTAATGGCGTCATCGAGGGGTTGTACGCTACCCCTATTGAGTCGCTTTGACCCAATTGTTGAGGCTACCTTGAAGTAGAAGAGAGAATCATTATCAGACATGTTGTTTATCTCAAGCATAAGAGTAGTGAACTCGTTGATATAATCGCAGATACTACCCATTTGCTTAAGGCGACGTAGGTGTGTTCTCACCTCTTTCTCAACAATATTTGGGACAAACTGTTTTTGGAGTTCTCGCTGAAATTTTGTCCGTGTATCAATAGTACATATGCCTTTACCTATCTCATTATACTTTCGATGCCACCATAGTTGAGTGGCATCCCGAAGGTATGTAAGCACAGGCTGTGCCTACCTTTGATGCCTCATCTCGCACACTAATGGCATCGATATACTATTCTAGCCCGAAGAGAAAGTTGTTCAAACAATGGCATTACGTGTGCCATAATAAGTATTGGGTTTCGGCACGTTGATGAGTTATGTATCACTCTAGCTTGTGGAAGTCGAGCTAGTTGTGAGTGTGCGCTTGTGCCATGCCCAATCCGAGCGGACTTCCTCCACCTTTGCACGGATCGCTTGTAGCTCGTCTTGGACGAAGCTACTGAGTTTAAGAACTCATCTTGAAATGCTCAAAGCTCCTCTCGAAGGGTATTATCTTGGTCTTGAATGAGAGCTTTAGTTGTCACTGTAAAGTTGGCATACTCGCCCTTGAGACCATCGATTTTTTCTTCCAAATTTTTGAGAGTTTCCTGAGCGCGGGCGTTGAAGTTTTGAATGTGGCGATGCGAGGCTCCAAGGCATCAACGGAGGCAGCCTCAATTTTTGCGGGCCTGTGCTTGCAAGCGACCATCCTCGCGACCATGAGTTGGCTCTTGTGAAAGCTCCACACCAATAATGCCCTCTCGTGAAGTGCTAGGAATCGAAGGATTGGCCATTGCTCTAACGTTAGCTAGATTGCTTGGGTGCAAATCTTAGTTCTGATACCACTTGTCATGGGATAAGTATTTGCACAGTAACCGTGCCACTTAGATAACTTCTAATACAAAAGTTGCTAGGTAAGACTATCGAACTTCTCAAACTAGCTAAACAAAGATGCTTGAGGAAAAGTTAGAGAGAAGAAAGAGTAATATAGTCAAGGAGAAATTAGATTACTTGAAAGAATATGTACAAGAGAGCTTTAACAAGTACGCTTGAGTTAAATGTGACTTGTGTGTGTTCAAATGCTAAGTGTCATGCCCATTTATAGGGGAGGCTTGCCTAGTTTTAAAGCATTCCATGCAACTTGTGCAACTTGCTAAAATATCTAGGTATTTATAAGTGTGCACAAGTGTGAAATATTCTAGATATGTACAAGTGTGGAGAGTGTGCTAGAGAGTTATGGAGATGTCTAGAATCAGGCCAAGGTTTGGGCCTTTGAGCTTGAAGTCTTAGGCACTTGGGCTGAAATTTTGGGTGGTCTGTTACTTAGCGTAGCATGGTTAGCCAATTTAACCTCTTTTACTTGAAAATTTTGAGAGGCTCGTGACATGTAGCTTTTAAGGTACAGTAATAAAGTATTTATTAAACACTAACTGCGGTAACCGTGCCACTTAGATAACTTCTAATACAAAAGTTGCTAGGTAAGACTATCGAACTTCTCAAACTAGCTAAACAAAGATGCTTGAGGAAAAGTTAGAGAGAAGAAAGAGTAATATAGTCAAGGAGAAATTAGATTACTTGAAAGAATATGTACAAGAGAGCTTTAACAAGTACGCTTGAGTTAAATGTGACTTGTGTGTGTTCAAATGCTAAGTGTCATGCCCATTTATAGGGGAGGCTTGCCTAGTTTTAAAGCATTCCATGCAACTTGTGCAACTTGCTAAAATATCTAGGTATTTATAAGTGTGCACAAGTGTGAAATATTCTAGATATGTACAAGTGTGGAGAGTGTGCTAGAGAGTTATGGAGATGTCTAGAATCAGGCCAAGGTTTGGGCCTTTGAGCTTGAAGTCTTAGGCACTTGGGCTGAAATTTTGGGTGGTCTGTTACTTAGCGTAGCATGGTTAGCCAATTTAACCTCTTTTACTTGAAAATTTTGAGAGGCTCGTGACATGTAGCTTTTAAGGTACAGTAATAAAGTATTTATTAAACACTAACTGCGGTAACTTGGAAGCTAAGTTGATTCAATTTTATACTTGTATAGCGAAAAATCTATTATATTTTATCAAAATTAATATTTAAAAATTATATTTACTATATAATATTAACTTCTATTTCATAGTTATAATTTTTTTTTCATAGCAGCTGTTACTTAAAAGTTACAGCACCTCAATCCTAAACAAGACCTCAATGATAATAGTTAGTCAAGGTCTTATCTTAAAAGAGTATTCTTTCTTTTCTTAGCCATCAACCAATGCCAATGGCATTATTACGAAGATAAACTTTACTCAGCATGTTGTTTGTTTTTCTTGAAAATACATATTTCTATCAATTTCATTTATAACTTGCTTAATTTTTAACCGTTTCCGTTGCTTCTCCATGCAGTTACATCAACTGATGGACATGCTAATAAGAAATGAAAATAATGAATCATCCTTTCTGGTAAGGTTCAATTGATAGTTTGATTGTACCGTCATGGGCTACCCAAAATATATTTTACAAATTTATTATTCCTTTTGTATCCTTATTATTTTTGTCTTAAATTATAATTTTGTTTGTAGGAAGTGAGTAACATTGATGGCAGATGGTGTATAAGAACAGGGGCTGATCAGCTAAGTTTTAAGGGTCTCTTGTTATCCAGGTGCCTAAGCTGCTTGCCATAGTTTTGAATTATGTCCATAGAAAAAAACACTTTGATTGATTGTCAACCAATAACCATTAGAGTAGACGTACCGGGCATATGAGAGCCCAAGAATATAGAAACGAAAATGGTGACTGCATTTAGAAATTTTAATGAGTTGCACATGATTTTCATGTGATCACCAGTAAATTAAATTAAAATACAAGACACAGTAACAAAGATATTGTAGCCATTCCCTCTATTGCCTTCTCTACATTTCAATGAGATCATCATATTCACACCCATCTCCAAACAGAGCACCAGTTCACCATCAAGCATGAATGTAACACCTTTTGCTTGCTCCTTGCTCTCGTTCAGTCAATCATCTTTTCGAACATTCCGTGCAAATCAAATACCAAAACAGAAAAAAAATAAACTAAATAATAAAGCATACTGACATGGTTGGTTCGTTTTAGAGTGATTTGGGCATAAGGGATTTGGGGATTTTGGGACCGGAGAATTGATTTGGAAGATAATGGATTTGGGGATTTTTCCATTTTGGGGCTGAATTTCCTCATTTTTTTTTTTACCGTTTCCACATGAAAAACTCGTGAGATTTATTAAAATTCTCAAAGACAATTACTGTTTCTTTTTTTTTATAATAAGCTTGGTACATCTATCATTTCCTTAACTATTAGTGTGCATAGGAAATCTTGTACTTTCTCCTTAACTCTCTCTCTCTGTCCTTTTTTTTTTTTTTTCTGGTGTGGGGGGGTTGTTGGGAAGAAACAAAAGGTTATATATTAAACTACAAGAGATATGTATATGAGTTGATGGGACTGCAAATCCGCAAAAACAAGGATGAGACGTCCCAAAGAAAAATAAAACTCTACATAGATCAAAAATAACCCAAGAAAACTCAAAAACAACAGAAATTATGCATGCAGTTCCTCTTAGGATGCAGCTGCTTTCCAATTTAGCAAAATAAAGAAGGAAGAGATTTCTTTGAATTGTCATTTGTCTGTATGTGTGCGCATATGCATGTGTGCAAGTAGGTGCCTTTATTATGCCAGTTAAGATTAATCTTCTAATTCTAATATCAAGATATCTTCATGATTGCTGATTTTAAAAGGTGGAGCTGATCTTTCTATTAGTGAGGACCAGTTTGGCTGGATTTGTTTCAACTAGTCTCACATTAAACTGTCATGAAGAATCCATGGTTTTCTTCTTTTCAACTTTTATTGTGAAGTTTTAAATATATAATTATAGTTTTTTCTACTGCAAACAATACAGTTAATCATGTTGACAAGAATTTGTGGTTTCTATTCTTTTCGTTTTTTTTTTTTTTCTAGGGGTACTTTTCTGTGCATATTAAATAATCTTTATGAGCTTTTCATGTGATGGAGCACAACTGTTCAATATTCAAATCCTTAAACATGCTCGTTGTAGTGGTTCAGGCGTAGGAAGCGTTATAGAGCCACTCTCAGCTGTTCCTCTAAATGACAAACTGCAGCAAGCAAGAGCTTCAGTCGCAAAGGCTGAGGAAGATATGCTTTGGGACCTAACAGAAAAGGTTTGTGGCTGTATCCATTGATATTTTGTTTTCTTATTCATATTACCCATTTATGCACCATGTTCTCAATGTCCTGTAATCTACACAGATGCAAGTTGATCTTGATGAGATTGAGAAGATGTTGAACAGTGTTATTCAACTTGATGTGGTAGGTGTCTGCTGCTTCTCCACTCTCTGCTTTCTTCATTGTTAATGTTTACTTGTAGGACAAATGTAAAAGAGTTTAGCAAACCATAAGTATGAGAGGTGATTTAGTTGGGTTATAATCTAATACCTGTTTGAGGAATCCTTAAAATAAACTGGAGTATCGAGGGTCTTTAGAAAATCTGCTAAGCAAACAAATTTTAGTTTGTGATGGAATATTCATGCTGGAAAAATAGTTTGCAAGGATTTGAAGCAAAAAGTATTGCAATTTTTTTTCCTCCCATGCAAAATGCTTCATTTGACCTAAACAAGCTGCAGATACTCATCAAACACTGATCTGGAGCTTTTATTATGCCGCTGGATGAAGTTTCATGATTTGGGTGATTTTGTAGATGATGTTTTAACCGACGTACTAGATTAATCCTCAGTAATTTGGCTTGTGGTTTTTTAATGTAGGTCAATGCTCGAGCAACTTATAGTCTTTCATTTGGGGGCACAAGTCCTAATATATTTCTGCCAGAAGATACGAAAAGATCTTTAACACATGAACCCATAACTTCAAAGGTGTCATCTTCTGAAAGAGAATGGACAATATATCTCCCTAAAGCTTATCATCCTTTATTACTTCAGCAGCATAAGCAAAAAGCACAGCAGGCTCAGAAGGATTTGAAAAGTGCTAGTGCTGTAAGTTACACTGGAACAAAAGTTTGCTGTCTTGAAGTATTATTCTCTCACCAAATCATGAATTTGAGCATTTAATTTGAATAAGTTGTCTTGCTAATTGATCTTTCATCTGGTTCTTCAATTTCTACATTCTGCCTTAGGAACTCAGAAGGAGGAAACTTTACGGCGGGAACACAACTCGCAAAGGCGAAAAAGATATAAATCTTTCATCATCGGAGATGCAGGTAATGTTTGACATTGTCAGTTGGCTATTGATGTCGTAAGCTGGCAAAATTGTTTCTTTTGCAACTTATTCTGCATGTCTTCACAAAAATATCTATTCTTATATAGGTTTCTGCATTGGAACTTGCTCACCCAATTCCGGTTGATATTTTTATTGCTCAGAGAACAAGAGTTCTTGTCATAACTGGTCCCAATACTGGAGGAAAAAGTATTTGCTTAAAGACAGTGGGATTGGCAGTTATGATGGCAAAATCAGGTTACCTCTATTTTATTACTTTCCTTATATCATTTATTTGTGTCCATCATATTTTGATACATATATTGTTATTAGGTCAGTGCTTCTATTTTATATAATTGCCAGAGACCATTTACTCAATTTAGTCTCACAATATCTGCAAAGCTAGGGAAAGCAGAGTATGTCTGATTAATGTATAAACTGCCTAAAATCTGGCTGTTGGATGGCATGTACCAACAGCTAGATTTTAATAAAGTAATAATTAATCTTGCCAACTTCCAAGACCATGTGCTATGTTTTTCAGGACGTAGGGACCATTTTCTTTTCAGATAGTAATGACGTAAATGCTATGCAATTTATTTTTCACATGTGCTCACGACAATCCCATAAAAGCATAAGCGTAAGCATTGTTGAAAATTTTGTCCTGATAACTTCCATATAAGTGATTAATCTGATATTATATAACCTGCACTGGGTTAATATGCAGGCCTTCACGTTCTATCTTCAGAATCTGCAAAGGTTCCCTGGTTTGATTCAGTTTTTGCTGATATTGGTGATGAGCAGTCCTTGTCACAATCTTTATCTACCTTCTCTGGCCACTTGAAACAAATAGGTGTAAGGAGATTCACCTTCCAGAACTTCTTAGCTCATTGCAGTTAATCAAGTTTGTTTGAATCAAATGCCCCTTTTTCAACGCTATTCTTCTTCACTTTCTGTATTCTGTCGACAATCTCTATAAACTGCTTTGATTGTTTGCAGATAGTTTTGTTTTGTCCTATATTATTAAAAGGATATTTAACAAGAAAAGGCACAAGCTCTTGTATGGGATGTAATTATTAAGGTTTACAACTTGTGTTAGCGGTGGATCTCGTGAACTTCTGAGCTTAGTTACTACATTGCCAGTTCTGAACCACTTATGACTGCCTTTAAGCTGTGATTCATTCCCTTTTACGCGCCACGTGGGAGGGACCTAATAGTGTAAAAAGTAAAGAGAGGGATGGGGTTTCTCTCACTTTTGGCATAGTGGACCCTAGCGAGAGGCCCACACGATGGGCTATTAGCTGAGTGGTAGAGCACACCCATGATAATTGCATTGTTGTGCCTTGCTGTGAGGAGATTCTATAAGATCAGTTGAGATGATATAATTAATTATTTAAGTGGTGCATACATGTGAATGAATTTGATCAAATAAGTGTTGAGATTTCTTGAGGGCAATTTTATTCCGGTAGAAATAGCGTAAACACAAGCATTGAATCTCTCAATTGAAAAGGAAGTAGCTCTTTCAATTCAAGGATTCTTGACTGTCATGGGTGATATCTCCTTTTCATTGTCATAATGCTTTTAGCTTTTCTAATTTAATCAGTTCATCTTGTAGAACATATTATCACAGTCGACAAGCCAATCGTTGGTGCTACTTGATGAAGTACGTTTTGAATTGTGCTTGCTTAATTTTTCTGGGCTTATTTTGTTTTGCTTCATTTTATGGCCTAAATGACTTATGCCAATATAAATGGAAGGTTATGACTTGCAAATGAAAAAGAAACAATAATATTATAATTGTAAAACTTCATATTGAGAGAGTCAATTTTGTATTAGTAGATTGGTGCGGGGACAAATCCCCTTGAAGGCGCAGCACTTGGGATGTCACTGCTGGAAGCATTTGCTGAAAGTGGTGCTTTATTGACAATAGCTACAACACATCACAGTGAACTTAAAACACTGAAATACAGGTAGTTAATTACCAGCTAATGATTTGATGCTTGCGTTGATAATGCTGGATTTATTTATTTATTTGGTTATTTTTGAGATATTACTAGTTTGTGTTATAATCCATTCATCTGTTGTAGTTTTATGATTCCAATTTAAGTTGACTGAAGCCAAATTGCTCCTTTGACAGTAACAACTCCTTCGAGAATGCTTGTATGGAGTTCGATGAAGTTAATTTAAAGCCAACTTATAAGATCCTTTGGGGAGTACCAGGTTACAGAATTATAACTTCTATCTGTTTGATGTCTGAAGTGTTAATGAGTTTATTGATTTGGTTCTTTCAAGCCTTAATGATGACAGCCGTAAGTGTCCACTGAATTTTACTCACATTTTTTTCAATTAAAAGAGAAATCTCTTTCTGTTCAAAGGAAGTTTGGGTGAATCGGCTTCAACTAGTCTGTACACAAGCTGTTTTGTGGTTCTGAATTTTCATTTACTGCCTCTATAGGAAACATAAGTCAGTTGGGAGTGCTTTATCATGTTCTGACTGAGTGACTTAATTGATTAATCCTCAATTTCTCTAAATTTCTGACTTTGTTCCAGATATCCTGGTAGTCTGTAATGCCAGTAAAGATTGATTTGAACAGGCTAGTATTAAGTTTAGCTTTCCAGCCTTTCTCAATTGTTTGTTAGCGTATCTTAATTGCATGAGATCTTGTTGTCCAACAACACTGGTGATAATGTACATATCTGAGCTAGTGTATCAAGTGGCAACCACTGGAACACATAGAAAGCATGTTGGGGATTCTGACAAACAAGACTCCAGGATGTGTAATGGAAATCTGTGAAGCATCATGAAAATTTTACATGAAGCCCAGAAAGTTAACCATAAGTTAGCTTTTCCTATAAATTACTTGTACTAGGTATTATATGAATTGCCAAGAACTTATGCAAGCTCTGGATACTTAGATATTTGCTTACATTTCTTCAGATAAATGCCAACCGAAGCAACTATTAACCACCTAGACTGAGCATTACATTTTACTTAAAATACAACTGAAAATTTTGATTGTCTTGTAAATTTCCCTTTAGAAGTATTATATATTTTCCTCTTTGAGCTAATAATAATAGTTGGTAGTTTTGCTCTGGACTTTTGGAAACTAATATTTTTTCTCAAGTAACTAGTGCTTTTTTTTATGATATCAAAATAATTTATTTTTTGTTTATTTATTTATTTTTTTCTGTTTGGAGCAGCAGCTTCATTTAAAATGACTTAAGAGTGTGACATTAATTGCAGGTCGTTCAAATGCAATCAATATAGCTGAAAGATTGGGACTGCCCGGCATAGTTGTTCAAAATGCACGTCAACTATACGGTGCTGCTAGTGCTGAGATTAATGAGGTAATATGCCTTAGGGGTAATGCATTTGTAAAGACTTTGCATCCCAAAGCTAATAAAAAGTTTACATGTTATTTTTCCCTTTTCTAAACAGAAGCAAAATTTTAGTTTTAAGTCACATATCTATGCTCTGTAGTTGTGATAGTTGTGACTTAAGCAACAGACAACCACTTTACTTGGTAGGCTAATTACTTTTGGGAATTATATAGTCAAAAGGAAATTCATACCAAAAAAAAAATGTGATCAAGTAATAATCAGTACATGATGAGATTATTCATATTTCTACAAATGGAAGAATTACAGTCACATGCTGTATTTACTTGCATTCGTACTGGATGATTGTCGCTGCTTCTGCTTTCTTTCAAAAGTTGCCCATGTTTTTTCAATCTCTTGTTTGTAATGCAGGTTATAATTGAGATGGAGAGGTTTAAGACACAATTTCTGGAGCATGTACATGAGGCCCGACATTTTCTAATGTGAGAATCTTTTGCTTGTTAAAATTGGCATCTATATAATAAAATATAGTCTCACAATAACAGTCAAAATTACAGTGTCTATTTTTCCACTAAACCACGAGTGAAAATTGTCGAGGAATATTTTAATTTAATGAACTTCTTACACCATGGTGTAGGTCTAGTAAAACCAACTAAAAGTTGGTGTCGAAAAACCTGCCAACATTGATTAAGATGAAATCTTTTATTTCGTATTTAATTTTACTTCACAAGAATTTTCGTTCTTTGTTTACTCTCCGAGTAATACCTGCATTTTGTAAAGGTCACGAATGACTAGAAATTGAAGTGAAAATGTTGCCACCTCACAAAGAGAAGCATATATGCCTACTATATATACTTTTGATCCTGCTGTTTTTTGTTCTTTTCATTTGCATGTGGATAACTTGTTGCAATATTGCATAATTACAAAATATCTTAATTTGAATGGCTAAGCCCTAAATCTCTATTTTAAAACAGAGTAGTTAGTGGCCCAGCCTTTGGAGAGCTACACCTCTTAGTAGCTCAGTATCACTACTTCATCAAAAAGCAAACCTTTAAATTAGGAATTCATTCTGGAAAAGTCATGAAAGGAAATGCAGAGAAAAATATTACCATAAAAAATGCTATCTGCTTGTATGTGTATAAAACTTCTTGGTAGAATTTGATAATAGCTGAAATAAGGCTCCATGTCAGAACTGCAGAGTTGCTAAATATAAAACGCTTGTAGACGCTCTAAGCATCTGTTTGTACCTGTGAATCTAGGCTCTCAAGGGATCTTCATAAAAATCTATTGCGCACCAGAAGGAAGATCCTGGAACATGGCACCACTCAAAGATTTAGGAAGGTGCAGAAAATATCTGAGGCTGCAGCAATAGCACGTTCTTTGGTTCACAAGAGAGCATGGCAGCTTCGTGCATCTGCAGCACAATCGCTTCATTGCACTAAAGTAGGTAAAAGCCAGCATATATTGACAAGTAATTTCCAACAAACTACAGTGGACAAAGTTGAACTTCCAACAAGAACAAGTCCATCTGTTGTCAAAGATATCAAGCAATCACCACAAGGTACTTTCTTCTACCAAGTCCAGCTTGCTTGTACAGGAAACAGTTCTTGGGCATTTTTAGTCATGCAGAAGCACATTGTTGAAAATTCATGTCTTCTTAACTTATCCTAATCAGAAGGTCCCATTAGTTGTATTTTTTCACATCTTCATCATGCAGTAAAGAGGACTGAACTTCCCAAGGTTGGTGATTTGGTACACGTATCTTCCTGTGGAAAGAAAGGAACGGTTATAAAAGTAGAGCCGTCTAAAGAAGAAATAGTTGTTCAAGTTGGCAACATGAAGTGGATGATGAAATTCACAGAAATTGTGACCTAAAAGGTGAGAATAATAAAATGCATGCATGTCTATGTGATGAGATAACATCTTCTGCATGATTCCTGGGTATTAGGGTTCTGTCGACATTCAGGTCCATTTTTGCAGTCATTTTGGTTATTTTTATTTCTTTAACAAATTCAATAATCAGTACATAAATAAATCAAATTAAAACATATCATCACAAACCAAACACACCTGATGGTAGCTTCAGTTGGATTCTACAAAGTTTTATCTGCGACAATTCTTGTGCCCACTTCTGATAACGAGCTGGTAAATATTTTCATATAGGCAGTTGACCGTGTGTATACAAATACATGATATTGTTATATGTATTAAAGGTATGTTTGAGCTTGAGGTTATATATTTTAAAAGTCATAGTTGCTGTGAAAAAAAAAAACTGTAATTATAAAATAAAAATTAATAATATGTAGTAAATACAATTTAATAATTTTAACATAATAAATTTTTATCATATAAATAAAAAATTATATTAATATAATTTTTATACTACAATAATTGTTGTTTATTAAATATTTTAATGTTGTAACTTAAAAATTATAGTTGTTCAACTTCAATCTCAAATATACTCTAAAATTTTCCCCCTCTTTCTTTGTTTCTTTCTTTCTTGACACCGAAGTACAATCAAGAGAGAGTTTTCATACTTAAAAGAAATTTGAGATTCATGAAAATAAAAGCCTCAAAAGTACAGCTGTATTTGAGAATCATGAAAATAAAAGCCTTCAAAAGTACAGCTGTACTTGCCGGGTTTAAGGGCAAACAATTTCACATCGGCATAAGGAGGGAGATTCATTGGTTGAGTTCTGAAACCTTTGAAGATAATCTAATAAATTTAATGTGTGTCTGGTATGATTTATCTAGTATTTATAAGCGTTTGTTTTAATCCTAAAAATTAATTTTAAAATTTTTGTTAATCTTTTTTATCTTTTGAATATAGTTTTTAAAGATTAAATAAGTTATTCGATTTCTATTAATAGAAGTTTAAATTTTATACTTTTTAGAGTAGAGATTGAGGATTTTTATTTAAAAAATTAAATTATCTAAAATGCATATTATTTATTCATTTCACAATGTTATTTCATTAAAAATTGTCTACTAAAATAATTTTATAATTTTTAATAGAAGTTCTTATTAATAATTAAACAATTATTTTTTTTAAAGTAAAATTTCTAGTAATAAAAGCACCTGGAAAACTGTATCCGTGCAAGGTAGATCTCTTTTGATCTTATTCTACCGGTAATTTGGGTTGAATAAAAGGTGTATGGAACAGCTCTTGAGCAAAATACAGAATTTCTGCTTGCCGTTATTTAGTTGCAGCATCGATTAGAAAACAATATATGCTTTACAGCATCTCATAATGACATTTCATGGTCGGCTTTAGTTCGCTTTTACTGTTGGGTGATGCCTTTTACTGTATTACGTTGTTTTGTTTTGGAAGCGTTGAAGGGTCGGTTCTGTTCGTTTTAGTTCTTTTGGGTTTTGTTCAGTTTGTTTAGACACGTGTATTCAATACATTTAGAAAACAATCATGAGCTACAACTATATATAAATCTACAAATAATCAGCAACTGAAAAAACCACAAGTTAAGGTAAACATACACAATTATATATAATAGAATCTTCTTTGTTACCCTGGTGATCGTTGCTCATTTTGAACTTCAACATTTTAGTCATTTTTTGAAGGAAAAATATAAAAGAATGAATTAACCCCAAAAAAAAAAAAAAACAACTTAAGCACAGAATAATTTACGATAGGTGTACAGTAATATTGAAAACCAGTATTTGCAGACTCATAAACCTAAGCACAGGTTTAAGAGAGGCTATTTCATGCGGCCCGTAACACTATGGCTCCTTACAACGCACATGCTCAATCTTGGTTAGTCATTTATAAGTTAATATTGGTGATACCAATTAGAATATTAGTTCTTTATAAGTTAATATTGGTGATAGCAATTAGAATATTAATTCTTTCACGTCTTCAGTTAATTAATTTTTGCAAACTTGTCTATTTTAAAATAGTTAAAATAACTTAATTTTTTATTTCCCTATGCTTGCACCCTATATTATTCAATGGAGAATTTAATTATCAAACAATCTTCAACGCATAAGCAATTAAACATAAGATTTCACAATTTTTAACAAGCAATCTTTGTCCATAAGCATAACAGTTCAATAACGAAACATATATCAAGAATTAGCCATTAAAAATTTAAAATATTAATTGAAGGAAAATTAACAAATAAAGGCAGCGTGATTAAGAAAAACGAAACTCTAATGACCTAATCTTGTAGTCCCAGCCCTAGATAAACTTAGCAATCACTGCCCATCAAATAAATTAAAAAAAAAAAAAAAAAAGAGAGAGAGAGAGGGAGAACACAACTCAGTGACTCTCTAGCACGACGGTAGAGAACAAAGACAAACAAGACACACCAAGAGGCGATGACGACGACTGCATCAGGTTGAGGCGATGATGACAGTTGTGAGAAAAAAATGTGGTGAAAGAGTGGTGTGTGTGATTTTGAGTCTGTAAGAGTGAGAGGGCTGCTTGAGAGAAAAGTTTTAAATTTTAAATTTTAGTTTTTTTTGCTTGTTTATTTATATTTTTAATGTGCACCATATAACTGATCGAATTTTCAGTATTTAGTTTAATTTTGAGAGAACAAAACACAAAGCCGATTGATTCTCTAATTCATGATCTATTAGAGTTTTGCTCGTAGATTCGAACTAAATTGAAACCTTAAACTATGGTTCGATTCGATGGATAACCTTAGATACTATAACAATTAACCTTTTTTAAAAAATTGAGAAGTCTTTTATTGCTTGATACAAGAATAAAACTGAATTGGTAAGAAAGCCCATAAATACAAAATTGCTAAGCATTAAGAGGAAGAGTAAAGGTTGGGCATCCTATAATAGTTTGTTGGATTCAATAACATGATGTCTTCCCTCTCTCTTAGGAATGTTGGCATAGCTATCCTTTTTGAGACTTTCAATTTCAGGAGTAGACGGTTAAAACAAGAAAAGAAACAGAAAAACAAAGCATAATAAAGTAAATAAATAAATAAAAAAAGGTAGTATTGTATTCATACTTTCGATGTACAAAAGTTTTTCTCCTTCAATTAGAAAATGCCTGCTCCTCTTCGTCTTTGCGGAGAGCCCATCCAAATTCGAAGGTGAAGGTGACATCGAGGAAGTAAAGCACTACAACAAGAAGAAAGCAGGTCAAGAACATAGGTATAGGACCAAAGATCCATAAGAAGAGTGGGAAGGAGAAGTAGAAAGCACGAAGGCCTAAAGACCAGAAATAGCTTCCACTATTGACGGTCCTTGATACATACTCAGTAGTGAGTTGGTGATGATGAACATTAGAAGACATCTTCTTAAAGGGCACATTAATAAGAATGCTCGCATGGCTGTAGTACCTAATATACTGAACGTTGAGCAATAATGCCACAAAGAAACATACCAATATTAAGAAAAACTTTATGGAGAAAAATAGATCGCTTCTGTCTCCAAAAACAAACCATGTTGATCGATCTCCACTGCGACTCGTCATCAGAACCGCAATGAGGGAGCTGAGAGTGATAGCGGTTGATGCCAATAGTGTTGACGCCATGATGTTGTTTCTTAGAGTCTGGACTGCAAGAACTCCATTCTTGGACGTATCTTCCATCATAGCACCAACCCAGAAGCGCCGGTTGACTGTATTGATGCCGATGACAGTCTTGGTGGGATGCTTTACAATTCGATAGAGAAGCCATATGTGGTATGTTACCAGTATCAGCATCCCACACGGAACTAATACATAATCGAGAAGTTGAAGTTGGTTTCCCCTACCCATTATTGAACTTCAATTTATAAGCACAAAGTGTGTGTTTGCATTTGTTATGCATGAATCTGTTTGTAGACCGAGTAAAAATGATAAGAGAGCAAATAAAAGAAGGGCTTTTAATATGCACAGGCTTGTGCGAGTAAGTGAGAATTTGGGATTCATACGTGGAATTTGATTTTATTAGCCACGCCAATGCTTTGTGCAAACACACCACACTCGTATGATTCGATGAGTTTAGCAAGTACACAACGCACACCATGTTCTCCTGCGCATCAATTGATTCTAACCAAATTCTCATATTCACATGAGAAACGTGCCGTACAAAATTTTTTATTTTTTCTAATCATTAATGTTTCTTAACAAGTTCTATTGTTAATCATCATTTTCTCAGCAGTTTCCTTCCTAGTGTAGTTTTTCTAAACCCTGTGATCGGTGCTTAAATTCCACTTCGAGGAATCTTTCAAGTAAATATAATAATTAAATGATCCACCGTGCGATCTCTCTCAAGACACTTTGCATGTGCTTGCGATCTCTTTTTATTAGGTATTAGTCAAAAAGAAAGACATGACCTCAATTTAGAATAATTTCCGTTAAATGCGAAGTCACTAGCGCAAATCAATTGCCTCGATTCTGGACTCTGCCCAACTTATGTGCTCATCAGAGTACCCCTATTATTGCTACTTGCTAGTACAAGTAGGAGGAGAGGCTACAATACTCATTTTAATATGATTGGTACTGACGAGGTCACACTTGGAATTGAAAATGAATTGCACAAAGAAATTAATAATTATATTCAATTAAACTAAACATAACATATGTACATTAATTAGATATAATACTTTTGATGTACTCTAATTTCTCCAGTCCAAAGTTAAAAAGCTCATAGTACTAAAACTCACACCCTTCAAAATAAATTATTAGGGCCATAAATTCTACTATGCATCAATGAACTTTTCACCTTTACAATTAACTGCTCAATCACCATTCTTAGCAGTATTATATTTAATAATATTAAATATCCTAACGTCTAACTCCCAATTTGAATTCTAAAAAATATAACATTTATATATTAAATGATGATTACGTAATTTTATAAGATATAAAATTTATTATCAAATAAATGAATAATATGTAAAATTGAGATTCAAGATGAAAGTAAAATGTTAAGATCCTAATATTATTATATTATATTTAGTAAATACTTTTATCATATTTTTCCAAGAAATAGTGGACAACAAAGATAAGAATATTGTTTGAAACCCCAAAAAGTCTAAAAGTTGAATCTCTATCAAACAATATTTCAAAAAGTCAAAATACATAAAATTAATGAGAAAACTTAAATGATTTTAGGTAATTAGACTTAAAGTTTAACAAAATTACTCCCAAAGAAAAAAAAGACTTATTATACTTAGTAAGTTAAAAAAAATTTCACGATCTACATACATATCAAAATTTACTGAAACCAAGTAAAAAGAGCATCTTTGCCATATCTCCATCAATTATCTAGAACTCACAATAAATTATAATTAGCATAAAACTTAGTTTTTTCATATAGAAAAATAAATACATAATACATACAATCCATATGTATGAAATGACATGAATACAAATTTACTTACATTCAAAAGTTTCACACTTCACACAAAGACTATCATTCTTATTCTAGGGATATTTACATTTTGTTCCACATAGTAGGAATTCGCATATCACAATCATATAACGAGCTAGAGTCACCTGTTGACAACTTATTGTACATATTACATATGCCAACCCCAAAGAAAAGGCCACAAATATCAAAAGGCTCATATATACATATAAGTATCTACTAAGCAAGTAAGTAACAAATTACGTGTGACACTTTGCACTATATATGGCACTTCGCGGCACATTAGTCCTCATGAAGTGGCTCTCATAGAGTTTCAAGAGATGGCCCCCATACATCAATCTACAAAACTTAACATAATAACAAACTTCATAAAATCACAAATTACAAATATAAATTAACAAACATAATTCTTTCATACGAAGACTTATAAGAAACATTTGCATGTTCATGCTTATGTCAAATCATATATCTAAAAAGACACTAGTCCAAAACTTTCATAAATGAAAATATTAAAATAATTTTTTAAAATCCACACAAACATATATATTTATTGTAATCTCAATTCAAAGTCTTGTATACTAACCGTGGTAACCAAACATCAAAATTAAACTCCCATCAACATCATCATCATATATAAAAAATTATAGGCTTCATTCTTCTCAAGGTATTATTTCCCATAACCTTATATATCTTAATATCATTTTTTCACAGTAGCAGAAAGTTACTAACAAGCCCTCAATCTCTGATTTTTATTAAATAAAATACTAATTCAAAAATTGTTAAATTTTACAAGGCTTACATAAGCACATAAATATACATGCAATAAAAATTTTAAAGCAAAATTCATTCAAAATCTATTCCCAAATAATTTCAAAATACTAATTCCAATTTTATTTCAAGACCATTGAATCTAGAAATCCATAATCTAGTATTGAGGACTCTTCACTTATCAATTCAAAACAATTAAAAAAAACAAGGAATTAGGACTCCAATTTTAATATGATATACCAATACATATGGAAGGGTATGTACGAAAATTTTCAAAATTTTTTGAAAAGGTCTGATCGGCCTAGACATTTTTTCCATCTTACAACAGTGCAAAAATGACAATTTTCCAATATAAGTGCCTAATTCGAAAATTCATTAAAAATATAATATACGTCATTTTTTAATGAAACGAAATTCTATGTAATCCCCAAGATGTCTATTTTTACCAAATATGAACAAATTATCAAAAAAAACTTAAAATACATAATTTTAAATAATTATTGGAGTGAGTGATTGAATAATACTTATGCACATTTCATCAATCCTCATGGCTTTTACTTGATCAATAATTCCTCAACTCACATAATACCCGTACCTAAAGAATCAAAACCCTCAAATCTTAATCATAGAGATCAAACACAATAATCCTAAGTTGATAAAAAAATAGAATACCCAAATGTCGTACAAATACATACCTTAAGCGTCTCCACAACTACCTAATAAGTTTTGCTCTTCAATGACAAAAACCAAGAAAAACTTTGGCTACTCTTTCTCCTTAACCTCTCCTAGCCGACCATACAACAGAATGAGCAGTAAGTCTTATCTTTTCTTTCCTTTAGGGTTGGCAATTTATGGGCTTGGGCCGGGCTTTTGTAAGCCCAGGCCCAAGCCCATGTATCAAACAATAAACCCAAGCCCTGAAAAAGTCCGTTCATATTGAGCGGGCTTGGCCTGGGCCGGGCCCGAGCGGGCTTGAACGGGCCCGGGCCGGGCTTGGGCTTTTATTAATTTTTTTAAAATAAGTTTTAATAATACTATAAACTAAAAAAAACTTAAATTATACACGATTACATAATATTAACAGTACAACAAAATAACTCACAAATGCTAATATCGAAAATAAACTAATCCAATAATAAATTTTTATTCAATAATTTATATAAACCATTAAATAATATTAAATATAAAAATTTATCGATTGATTCATCATAATATTATTTTATATTATTTATTAAATTCAACAATTAATAGTATAATTTAAAAATAATTAAATTATTTAAAGAATTATTTTTAATTTATTAAATTAAATTTAATGTAATCCTATTCAATATTACACCAAATAAAAGATAATATTATATATAATTCAATCTAATTTAATATAATTTAATTGGACTTAATTTTTAAAATTAAACACACACACACACACACACATATATATATATATATATTTATTTATTTATTTATATTTTTTTAATTTATAAATTAAAGTCCGGACTTTTTATAAAAGCCCTTATCCGGGCCCGTTCGTAGCGGGCCTTGGATTTCTTAGGCCCATGTCCAAAGATTTAATACGCGGGCCGGGCCGGCCCGGGCTTTTTTGCCCACCCTACTTTCCTTTGTATAGTTAGGATTTTTGCTACTCGACTTGGTTGGGCTCAATTGGGCTTGTTTTAAAACACTAGAAATTGGCCCACTAACAATCCTAAGCCCAAAATCAAGTCAGTCTCAAGCACTAATATAATATTAATTTATGTTATTGGTTGTAATAATCAACAGCAACAACAATAATACGTCATAAAAATTTGAAGGCCAATCTATATATTATATAAAGTTAAAACACTAGAAATTGGCCCACTAACAATCCTAAGCCCAAAATCAAGTCAGTCTCAAGTACTAATATAATATTAATTTATGTTATTGATTGTAACAATCAACAGTAACAACAATAATAACGTCATAAAAATTTGAAGGCCAATCTATATATTATATAAAGTTAAAATTTAAAAAGTTGATGATTTCTATTTTTTTTTATATTTTTTTAATTGTTAATTAATAAGAGAAAATAATAGATTGATGAGGAAATTAAATAATTAATTTATTATTTTTTATCTTTTTTATATTCTTTGTTTTATGAACAAAAGAATTGGTAATGAAATTAAATAATTAATTTATTATCTCTTAACTTTTTATATTCTCTATACAATAGAGAATTGTTGATTGATGAGAAAATTAATTATCATTTGAATTTGATGGAAGTTTTAAATTTTTTTCAAATTAAAAAATAAAATCTCTCTTATGTGTGAAGAATTCATAAAAACAACCATCGACTCCACTATTTTTCTATCAAAAGTGCTTGCATATAATTAAGATTTAAGAACAATTTATTTTTTAAATGATTTAAGAACAGTTAATTAAAAATTAATTAGTCAATCAGTCGTATTATTCATGGCCCAAAATAAAGATAAAATAAAAATAAATATTTAAGAATATTTTTCTTTTCTTTTTCCACACTAAAAACACTTCAGATTTATCAAATTTTAAAGTATCATATTCATACTTTGTATCTACAATATATAAAAAATAAATAAAACATCATAACTAAAGAACGTAAATGTATCGTGGCCCCCAAGGGCGTGATCGGATTGATCACCATGCTCGCTGTAGAGCCGTGGCAACCCGGGTTCGATTCTTGAGAGTGGGAATGAGGGTTAGAAATTGTATTTAGGCTTACCCGCTCTCCTTTCTTTTTTTTTTAAAAAAAAAAAGAAAAAAAAATATATCGTAAATGTAGGCTATATTTTCTAGTTAAGAAAATAACCCATAATCATAACAATACAATCAAAATAATATTAATAATTACTCACTCAATTGAGTATTAAAGATTTTGAAGCCATAGCACCATACCACCAAAGGAAGCCCAAAAATCTCCAACAAGAGGAACTAATATAAATATTCTAAATCATCTATTTGAACCAATTAAACAAAGGTCATTGAGCTTTGTTGGTTGCTTAAAAAAAGAGTTGCATCCCCATCAAGCCAAAATCACAATAATTAACAACTAAAAGTGAAATTATGATATTTCAAAGGAAAATAAAGGAAAAGTCAAAAAACAAAGGGGAAAAACGAAAATTGGTAAAAAGAAAGTCTACGATTAATGAAGCAAGCAAGTTAAAGAGAATATGAAGATCTATTACTTAACACTTTCAAGGATAAGATATTTTCAGTGTTACAAAATTTTGATCTTCCATGTGTTGGGTAACATCGGCTGAGAGATGTGCTCCGGCTGCAAGCTTATAATGTTCAAATTTCGCCTCATCACACTTTAATGCAACATTCTAGTAGGCCCTGATGCTCCCTGTGATACAAAAAGAAAATGTCGCTTCATTTTCAAAACAGTATAGAGATGGATAAAGTTCAGAAATCACTGTTCCAAATCAATAAATATAGTAATAACTGCCATTAATGAGTTTAATGAGTTTTAGATGAGACAATCCACCATGTAATATGAAAATTACTCAACCCATGCAAAAACTCACTAAGGGAAGAAAAAAATTATAAAAATGAATTCACACGAAGCTCATTAGTGAATCTGTTTCAAAATCATTTATGTAAAACAGTCAAGAATGCCATTGAAATACATAATTTACTGATATAAATAAATCTCCATAGAATTAAACAGTATAATTGCAAATTTGCATGAGAAGTCTTGGAGAACTCATTGACTACACACACAAAACAGATGTTCAAAGATAAGAAAGCAAGAAACTGTCTTGAAAGTTTTAACGGGAAATTTGTACTACACACACAAACAAGACCTAGTGACATGTCACATACCTTGGAATGATCCAAGTGAAGAAGTTAGACCACACTCACCGAAGTTTACAAGAATGTTGTCTCTAGTTGCTTACAACACATTAAATTGGGTAAGTATAACAGGATCATCTATGGGAAGCTCTTTGTTTGGTTCTAATAATACCCCCATGACCATATACCTATTTAAAAATCTTACCATGATCCTTTAGCTGTACAGAAACAATATTGTCAGTTAAAGCAATAGCACATCAAGATGGCCAATTTGCTCAATAATAGATTACTTGATTAAACATGTTGAATTAAATAGTAACATGAAACGACCTGCCCTGAATTCCTCTGGGATGAGTTTATCTAATTACAACTAACAAATTTGTTACTAAACTTATTAACTAGATTTCTACCGAAAATTTGACAGAGTCTCTTCTATAAATATAATATTCCTAACTTGTAAATTTTACAAATTAAACACTCCCAAAATGATTCATTATCCAACAATTTCCAACAACCAACATCCTCAATCAATATATCCAATATCATACAAACATCTAGTATCATAATATAATACATTATTCTGTACACTAAAATATAATAAAAATATAGAATCTGAATATCCCAAAAAATCTACAACTCTTAGCACTATCACATGGCCATAAATAGGATATCTATCGTTGTTCGGTCGATTATTGTACTTACGAATCTCCTGTTTAGGGGGAGGGGGAGGGGGGGAAGGGAGATAGGGAATATAATAAAAATTGGGTAAGTATAAAATACAATGAGATCAATGAGTGGATAGTAGTTTTATTAAAAATAATCTTACGTAAAAATAATTGTCTCATTTCAATAAATAATTTCATCAAATTATTATAAGAAACTTAAATAACTCATTTAATTGTAAATAATGTACTAACATCAATATAATACATAATACTACATAAAATCAAGGAAATCATATCACTCATAATATCAAATACTGAATACTGAAACTATCACTAAACAAGTACCCATGAGAATAATCTTATCAATACCCGAGCCTCTACGGACATGCAGTGACGTACTATCCGCATACTATCATGCTTCGGAGCTACACGGGTTATCTCATAATCATATCTTATTATATCTATGCATACATAATCTAATCTTCAAAAGACAAAAGCACCAAAGTACACTACAGAAAACCTTTATGTGTGAGAGACGAGCCCTAAAAGCTTTATATCTCATCTGTATCTCTGTATCTATATCTCTATTATCATCATACTACATGTATATGCCTCCAAAAGGCAAAAACATCGAAACACATAGTCCAAAACCTCTATGTATGTTCAAAAGGGCCCCAAAAGCCCCATAATCTCATATCATCTGTATCATTATATCTGAAGGGGAATGGTACTTGTCTCATAATTTTACAACTACTTTTATACTAGCAATAGGAAATAGAATCGCGGTTCACGTGGCTTTCCAAAAAAAAAAATTAAAATTATCTTTTTTTTTTAACTTTGTACTTGATGAAACTAATAAAAAATATGAGTTGTTTATTTTTTTTTCTTAAGATGAGACAATCTTATAAAACTAATTTTATTTATTAAAGTTCACTATTTTTTTGGTTAAATTTAAAAATATATATTAATGTGTTTATTCTGAGTGTACAGACCTTATACTTTTTGTAGTTGTTGATAAGTTCCAAATTAAACTTTATAACTGAGGGTCCTTAGCAATGCGTTGAATTATAAAAAAATAATAAATAAAATACATGTGAAACTATTTGTAAGTTATTTTACATCGATGGTAGGTAAGTAGGTGAGCTGTTGTTTATATCAAGCTTGCAGCTATAACTTGTTTTGTGGGTATCAACAACACTTGGTGCCAAAAATATTCTTTATCTATATATAAATCATGTCTCAAAGGATTAAAGAGAATGAAAGGAGAAACAATTAGTGTAAAAGGGAATATTTCTTCTCTTACTATGTTATATGACCATTAGATCCTCTATGACAGCTTGAAAAACCCAACTAGACCGTCATTTTGATGTCTTGACAATTTTTTTAATTTATTGATTTGTCTACTAAATAAATAAAACACATAATGAAAATCATTATTATAGGATGAAGTAAGAGTTTGCAATGTATAATTTGAATTTTAAAATATAATTTAAAAATGCAATACCTTGATTTTGTGAGCTAATGTGTGAATATTTTGAAATACTTCTTTATAGATAATGTTTTTTTTATGAAGGTTCGGTCTCTAAAAATAATCTTATTCACATTCGAACTTTCAATAACTTCCACAGTGTTGGAGATAGTAGAAAATCTTTTAATTAATAATGTTACATAATCTATTTGAAGATTTATATATATTTTGCTTGCACTTGTGGCAGAGAAACTAACCTCACCTGTTTAGAGTATATAATTATAAAAAAAAAAACTTTTACAAAATCTAAATTTATGTATAATATTAAGATAGGCACATTGCATTTGAAAATGTTAATTATTGGGATCTAAATAAAATAATCACCTTAGAATTTTTTAATAGTTATAGAAGTTACTATCACAATACAAGAATCGTCACCTTTCTTGTACAAGTTTGGATCAAACATCTCCCTCAATTTTTCCTACAAAGTAATTTTTAATGTGACTGAGCTATCCATAAAAATTAACAAAAGTTAATTATATGAAGACAAAAATAAATATTTTAACAATATTTTTATTATACAATTGGTTACTTTTTTTATTCTAAATTACCAATATTTTTATTCTCAATTTCAATATGAATAATATAACTTGATTTTTTTTTTGTGTTTATGAAGAGGTAGGGTGTGAGCAAAAGAAAGAAAAATATTTTTCTTAAGAATTAGAATAAATAATTAGGCAATAATTCAAGAAATTGAGATTGTTCATTTTACATTTTATTTAAATTTAGTGTGGTTTTCATTAATTTTTTCTTTTACATTGTTATTTTAACTGCAAAGTACTATTATTTATTCTACTATGTCTGTGAGAAGATGTTTGGGTTGCCTAGAACATATTTTCTAATTAATTTTTCTTGTGAATACGTAAAATAATCTCTAAGGGTTATACCCTTTTGCATTATACTTTTAACAGTTTTTCTTCAAGAAATTTTGGATGTATTCATTGAAAAATAAAATTAAAAATTAGATAATAACTAATAAGATTAGTGAAGTAAAATAGTCGATCAATTCTTATGATAAAACAATAATAAAAAAATATATAGTCATAACTTTCTTAATTATATTCAACTTACTAATCTGTTAGAACTTTTATATCTCTTTTTTTCTAACTAGCTCTATTCCAAATTAGAACTTGTAATAATTTGTAAAATACATATGCTTGTGATTGTGAAAAAGATGATAAATTACAAGAAATCTTTGAATTCTTATTACTAGTCTTAGAAAGTGATTTTTGGATAGTCGAAATAACCGATCTCAATATCACTCACATCACATAAACATCCGACAACATCTATAATATCATGGAAAAATAACATAAACATGTTAAAGCATAAGGATCAATGACTTCTACTATACTTAAAGATTAATAAACATTAATAATTAAAATAAATATCTAATAGGATTATGTTATCATTAACACGTAAATCAATCAAATTCAGTGATATAAATTGGAATCCATTGATCGAAATCTTAATACTTCCTTCTTCTAATCTCTTAAGTGAAGTTATAGCCAAGAAAATAATCTTATACTTATTTGAAAGTGGTTTGTACTCGCCTATAGTTGAAACAACTTTCAAATTCTTGATAGTGTAAAAGAACCCTCACTCAACATGTGCCTAAACCTTGTCATTAAATTTTTCCTGATTCTTGCATGCATTACATTTTCCTGCAGAAAAAATATATGCTACATTAAGTGTAAAACAATTGGAAAAAAAAAAAAGATAATTAGAGAAAACAATGAGATGAGGAATTTTTTATATAACATTTTCATCAATAAAAATCATGTCCACACTAATCAATTATTCATTCTTCTTGGTATTAACAGACTCCCACATCTTACAAAACCTAACCATTATCATCCAACTATCTCTATTATTATTCAATTCATGAAGAAAAGAGTACTCCATGAAGCACACTATATTAAAAATTCAAATAAGTGAAATAATAAAAACACAATAATATTTCTAAAGAGGATGTTGGTTCAATAATTAAAAAAAAAATCTAAACATAACAAATCTTAAATACTTATTAAAAAGTTTGAAGCGGCAAAGATGTACTAAACAAAAGGTTGTATAATTAAATATATTGAATAAGAAGCAAATGATCAACTGACCATCTCCTTGCAACCAGCAAAATTTTTCAATAGCATAAAAAGATAGCTAAAATATTTGTGGCCTAATAGACTATTTTTCGAAACTGTTGACCATGTCATTTCATAATCAAATAATGTGCAGACATTTCAATAAAGCACCATAAATAAATTTAAAAAAATAATGAAAATAAAGAGCTATTATTGCATAATAAATAAAAAAGCGTAAATGAAGAAGGTTCATTAAACTAAAGAATAATAAATGTAAATCATACTTTATTAACCACCTGGACACCCAAAAAAAAATTGAAACATAAATATTTGTAAACATTTTAAAACATAAATATATTTTCAATATGCCATCGAAGAACCAAAACTAAAACCATGCAGATGTTCAAATTATCACTCAAACAATTACGACATTATTCATCAAGAAAAACAACTTAAACAATTGCAATATTAATCATCAAAAGAAAAACAACTTCTTATTTAAATAATTCAAAATTCTAATATTTCTACACTCAATTATTCATAACTCAGAGAGTATAAAAAAATAAGTAATAATAAATTAATTATTTAATTTTCTCATCAATCTATAATTTTCACCTATTAATTAATAATACAGAGAATATACAAAGATAAGAAATAGTGAATTAATTATTTAATTTTCTCATTAATTCATAATTCTCTCTTGTTCATAAAACAAAGAATATAAAAAAATAAAAAATAATAAATTAATTATTTAATTTCCTCATCAATCCATTATTTTCTTTTGTTAATTCATAATTCAGAGAGTATAAAAAGATAAGGAATAATAAATTAATTAATTTCCTTATCAATCCATAATTCTCTCTTATTAATTAATAATACAGAGAATATAAAAAGAAGAGGAATAGTAAATTAATTATTTAATTTCTTCATCAATTCATAATTTTCTCTTGTTCATAAAATAAAGAATATAAAAAAATAAGGAATAGTAAATTAATTATTCAATTTCCTCATCAATTCTCTTGTATATAAAACAAAAAATATAAAAAAAATGAATAATAAATATATAGATATAGATAGATTCTCTTGTTCATTAAACAAAAAATATAAAAAGATAAGGAATTGTGAATTAATTATTTAATTTCCTCATCAATCTATTATTTTCTCTAGTTAATTTATAATTCAAAGAATATAAAAAGAAAAAAAATAATGATACTACATCAATTCTTTTAGTCCTACCTTTATAAAAATATATAGATTCACACACACACACACACACACACACACACACACACACACACACACACACACACACACACACACACATATATATATATGTTGATGCAGTTTTTCTCGCGTGCCTTCAAACAGTGCCTCGAACCTTCTGCTCGCAATTAGCTCGAGCTCGAGCAGGACTGTCTCCTTCGTCCTATTCCACTATCTTTTCTAGAACGGAGATCTCCCGGACCTGTACTCACAGAAAATAGGGTCAGGGGTAGCCGAGCGTGTTCCAGCGAAAACCTTCTGACGCTCAAGTCAGTAATCGGGTTATTCTTTTTGGTATCTCCCTTAGTCAGAGAGACCGGAAAGATGAAAGGGATATTTTTCGCCCTCCCTTTTGAATAAATATGGTTTTTTAAAGAATCAAGGTAAGGGAAGTAGGAATAGGAAGAACTAGTGTCAATTTTTGAAATCCCTCTAAATGAATTTTTTCAACCTTTGTAACGTACCCGTTCCTTTTCTTTTATACTCCCTTTTTCATTTTTCCCACCTTTTCTCTCCAACAGCGTCCATTCCCGCGTCAGTGGCATCTGGGTCCCTCTGACAGCTGGGATTGGCGTAATATTCCCTAGGGATGCGCGGCTGTCTCCTTAACCTGGTTCACGTGGCCAGATCACCATGTCGGGCATGTGCGCTAGGAATGATGACGTCGTGGGGGCATGTGCCGGCCATCGGCAACAGCACCACCACCCTCCCTTGTGGGGCCCAATCTGACATCAAAAAGGTGTGCGGGATCTTGAGGGAACGGGTCGGACTGTCCCGAGCCGAGTCTTACATTCTATTTGGTCGATGACTAAAATGGCCCAGTTGTGCTCGGGGACATAACCTCTGCGAGCAGAAAAGGAGTGCTCGGTTCTCGACCTTGACCAGCTTTGACCGGGGCGGACGACCTCGAGCAGGCAAAAGAGCTCGGAGCTCGGACTACTCTGAAGTTCTCGACCTTGACCAGCTTTGACGTCTAGTAAGGTCGTCATCGTGTCAGTGGTCGGGACTTCTGCTCGAGCTAGACTGTCCTCGAGGTATTTTTATTCGAGCTAAAAGGGCCTCGAGAAGACCTGCCCGATATTACCCAAACACCAGTCCCCCAGTTTCTAGTCTTTTGAGTGAAACAAGATAAGGCTGGAAACTTATTAGTGATGGGCCGACTTCCCGGCCTTTTACACTTCCCCACGTTCCCCAGTTGTCTCCCACTTCCATCATTTCGCATTTAATGTGGGACACGTGGGTAGATCCCAGCCGTGCGTTTAAAATTCGAAGGGACGTTACCCGAAAGGTCGTGTCCCTCGAAACGCACGCCTCCAGTCGAAGAGACGCGTCCTCCTCTTTAAAAACCCCCAACTTCTTCACTGTTCCCTCTATTTGCTCATCTTCATTCAAACCCAAATTTTTCTGCAAGCGTTTCTTCATCTTCCTATTTCGAGTTAAGGCGATTTCTGGTGGTATAGACCTCTTTCTGTGTTTAGGTACACACCCTTTTTCCTTCTTTAATCACCGGTTCCGTTCCTCCTTCTTCCTGGTCTTCAATTTCATCTGGGTAGATTGAATTCTAGGGAAAATGTCTGGTAGAGCCCGTAGGATGTCGCCGGAAGATTCGTCCTCCTCTAGTGAAGCACAACCCCTTAGTATAATTCCCGTGAGGGATTCTAGTTCAGAGAGGGAGTTACCCGCGGCAGAGGCCCAGCCGCGTCGAGGGGAAAGGGCCAGTCAAAGGTCTGAGAGTGGGGGATACCCCATTGACCATATGAGATGTGAAACCACCCAGTTGGATTTGAATAGACTTAGGGATATTTACAATATACCCAGTAATGTAGATTTATGGTTGCCGGGCAGGGGCGAGATCCCCATCCGTCCTCCCCAATGCTACACGACCTTCTACTTGGAGTGTTTTAAATGGGGGGTCAGGCTGCCTCTCCAGCCTTACTTTGCCCGAGTTTTGTCCAGGTTCCGTCTGGCCCCGGGGCAATTGAACCCGAATGGGTGGAGGGTCCTTTCCGGACTCTTCGTTTTGTGGAAGCGTTGCGACTTGGGTGAACCCTCGGTAGGGGAAATCAGGCACCTTTACTAGTTGAAGTGCAGCCCGAAGGACGCTGGTTGGTATTCTCTTACCACCAGCCAGAAGGGTAAAAAGCCCATCACTGATCTCTCAACCTTTGGTGGCAACTGGAAGAGCAAATTCTTCTTCGTTGGGGGAGAATGGGGGCAAGCTGCACCTCTCAGCGAGGGGGTCCCTCCAGTTCCTTGGCATTTTTGCACTCCAGGTCGTTTATTCTGCCCCGTGATTTTTTTACTTTTAATTTTTTCGCTTGCATCTGTTCTCATGATTTTGCCTTGGTTGTTTCTGCAGTCTCCTAGGGCGCTTCTTATTCGATTGGGGGAGAGTTTCAAGCAAACGTGCAGACCGCACTTTCAAACGCGAGCTCGTGCAGGGAGCTGCTGACACCCCAAAATTTCTTGGAGTCTGGTTTAGTGTCGAGTGAAGATATGAGGGGGGTACGTGAGATGCTGCATCGGCCCGTGGGGACAGCCGAAGGTGCGGGGATTTCGAAGAGAACTCGAGCAAAAAATGATGCACCTCTTCCTCCTGCTCGGACTGCCCCATCTGCTCAACAAGCAGGACAAGCAGAAGTAGGTCCCCCACGCAGACGAGCGAGGACCACGGCTCCAGCTCGCCCTCGAGCCGGTGATGTACAAGAGCAGGAGCAAACTGGTCGTGCGGAGCCTCTCCTGAGGATTTTCAATGAGGAGTTGGACGATAGGTTCCTTGATGGGCTGGATGCCTCTGATGCTGATGAGCTGTTCAGTGCTACCCAACGCCTCTCTTTTCGTGCCTCAGCAGCTGTGGCCAGGATCAAGGGCAAAGCTCAAGAATCTCAGGAGGAACTTCAAGCAAAGATTCGGAGCTTAGAGCAGACCGTCAGGGAGCTGAGAGAGGATAATACAAAGCTTCAAGAAGAAAATGCCACCTTTGCAGAGAGGACAGCAGTGACTGACTCTAAGGTTTCTCAATTTGAGAGGGAGCTGTCCGACATTCGCATGGAGCTGGTCGAGGCTCGGAAGGATTTGAGAACCTAGAGATCCTCCTATGAGAAGACCTTGGAGGTAGAGACCTCTCGCCTCCAAGGGCAGATCGATGCCTTGAAAGTCCAGCTCGCCAAGGAGTACAACAGTGGGGTAGACTTCAGCTATGACTGCCTTGTGTATGCCCTCGGCAAAGTTCACCCCGAGGTCGACCTATCTAAGGTCCAAGAGGGTGTGACCGAGTATTTGCGCATCCACGACGCCCCCACCCAAGAGTCTGGAACTTCCTCTGCTGCTGCTGGAGATGTTCCTCCTCCTCCTGCTGATGCTCCTGCTGCTGCTGTTGGAGATGTTCCTCCTCCTCCAGCTGACGCTCCTCCTGCTGCTTCTCCTACTGCTGTTGCTGCTCCTGATGGCCCATCTGCTGCTGCTGACAACGTCCCTCCTGCTGTCTAAACTTAGTTTTTTTTTTTTTTTACTTGTAATCACTTTGATGAAATAAAAAAAAACACATGTTGAACAACTTCCTTCTTTTGTGCTCGTACGTATATTCTCTTGTTTTGTATATAGAATTGACTTCATATAATTGCTAAGTAAGAATTTTGTAAGTGTTGGACTTATAATTTTATTTTATGCCCAAGTGTATTACTGCATGTTTAGTTCCTTAAACTTATGCTCGGCAGAAATTTGCCTTAAGTTAGGCTGAAAGCCTTTAGTCTGTTTCGTGAGCTCGGTCTTTCTGGACCGGCATTCTGCTCGTGTTTTGTGGCTTTATATATATATTGCGAGCTTATTTACTTCAAACCCTATCTTGGTTTATGTTTAAATTCAATGTAATCTCCTCGCGCTGTTCTTGCCCGAGTTTATAGTAGGCTGTGCTTGGCACCGTCCCGCCTAGGGCTCAGGCTTTGGGACTTTTGGCCTTAACTTTTTTCATGAGCTTCTTCTGCTCGGGCCTACTATTGACCCTCGCTAGGCACCGTCCCGCCTAAGACTTAGGCTTTGGGACTTCTGGCCTTAGCGTTGTCTTCTCAGTGCTTACGCTCGGGCCTACATTGACCTCGCTGAGCAGCGTCCGCCTTAAGACTTAGGCTTTGGGACTTCTGGCCTTAGCGTTCTTCTCGAGCTGCTTCTGCTCGGGCCTACAATTGACCCAAGCGTCTTCTGCTCAGGCCTACAATTGACCCTCGCTAGGCACCGTCCCGCCTAAGACTTAGGCTTTAGGACTTCTGGCCATATCGTTCTTCTCGAACTTTTTCTGCTCGGACCTGCAATTAACCCTCGCTAGGCACCGTCCCGTCTAAAACTTAGGCTTTGGGACTTCTGGCCGTAGCGTTCTTCACTGTTGCTTCGCTCGGGCTCGCAATTGACCCAGCGTCTTACGCTGGGCCTACGATTAACCCTCGCTAGGCACCGTCCCGCCTAAAACTTAGGCTTTGGGACTTCTGGCCGTAGCGTTCTTCACGAGCTGCTTCTGCTCGGGCCTGTAATTGACCCAAGTGTCTTCGGCTCGGGCTTGCAATTGACCCAAGCTTGGCACCGTCCCGCCTAAGACTTAGGCTTTGGGACTTACGGCCATAGCATTCTTCATGAGCTGCTTCTGTTCGGGCCTGCAATTGACCCAAGCGTCTTCTGCTCGGGCCTGCAATTGAGCCAAGCTTTTTCTCGAGCTTCTTCTGCTCGGGCCTGCAATTGACCCAAGCTTGGCACCGTCCCACTAAAACTTAGGCTTTGTGACTTCCGGCCATAGCGTTCTTCTTGAACTTCTGCTTGGGCTTGCAATTGACGAAGCTTCTTCTCGAGCTTATTCTGCTCGGGCCTGCAATTGACCAAGCTTCTTCTCGAGCTTCTTCTGCTCGGGCCTGAAATTGACCCAAGCTTGGCTCCGTCCCGCCTAAAACTTAGGCTTTGGGACTTACGGCCATAGCTTTCTTCTTGAACTTCTGCTCGGGCCTGCAATTGACCCAAGCTTCTTCTTGTGCTTCTGGTCTTCAACTTGAACTTAAATTATGAATTTTTTTCTTATTCTTATATACATTTATGTTTTTACACATCCCGTTTTGGGAAGGAATCTTACATTGACACTCACAATACAAGGAGACTTATTGGAAATATTTCATCAGGAGTTGTGTGTTCCATGGCCTCTTGACCTCTCGTCCGTCTGGATGAGCTAGCCGGTATGCTCCTGGTCCTGCTAATTGAGTGACTCGATAAGGGCCTTCCCAGTTTGGCCCTAGTACACCTTGCCTCGGTCTTTCGTGCTCTGGTTGACTCTTCTGAGTACCCAATCACCCACCTAGAACCGGCGAATGTGTACATTTTGGTTGTAATAACGAGCCACTCTCTGTTGATATTCTGAGATCTTAGCGGCGACCCTTTCTCTCTTCTCTTCCAGCAAGTCCGGACTGCGCGCATATCGCTCCATTGTTTTGCTCCTCATTAAAGTGTTCCGTCCGATGCGTCTCCATCCCTATTTCAGCAGGAACCACTGCTTCGTGCCTAAACGCCAAGGAGAACAGGGTCTCTCCAGTGGCCGTTTTGTGCGTGGTTCTGTAAGCCCACAATACACCAGGCAACTCGTCCACTCAGGCTCCCTTTTGCTCGCCAAGTTTGGTCTTCAGGAGACGCTTTATGGTCTTGTTTACGGCTTCCACCTGTCCATTGGCTTGCGGGTGCGAAGGAGAGCAAAACTTCAGCTCTATCCCCAGATTCTGACAGAAGTCTCTGAACTTGCCATTATCAAACTATCTCCCATTGTCGGTGACCAATGCATGAGGAATCCTATACCTGCAAATCACATTCCTCCAGATGAAGTCGGTGGTTTTACCTTCGGTGATGCTGCTCAAGGATCCTACCTCAACCCATTTGGTGAAATAATCGATTGCAACTATGGCATGGGTGGCAGCTGCCCTTCCCTTCGGCAGTGGCCCGATCAAGTCAATTCCCCATTGAGCAAACGGCCATGGCGAGCTCATCACCGTAAGGTTCTCCGGAGGCTGAGTTAAGTAGTTGGCAAAGCTCTGGCAACTTTTGCAGCTTCTTGTCTTCTCCTGAACATCTTGATGCATGCGGGGCCAAAAGTATCATTGCCTCAAGGCCTTGAAAGCCAAGGACCTCGCGCCAGAATGATTTCCACAGATTCCCTCGTGTATCTCTCGGAGGACATATTCAGCCTCCTCCTGGTCTAAGCACCGTAGCAAAGGGAGAGTATACCCCCGTCTATATAAGACCCCTTCGATGAGAGTGTACCTGGCTACTTTGCACCTCAACTTCTTTGCCTGCTTCTTATCGGCTGGTACTGTCCCTTCATTGAGGTAAGAAACAATCGGCTCCATCCAGGTGTTGCTCGTCGATAAGCTCATCACCTCGTCCTCCTGCTTGATGCTCGAGCAGATCTTCATTTCCAAAGGGATAGACTTTGGTAACTTGGGGTCCGGTGCAGCTACCATGCGAGCTATCATGTCAGCTCGATAATTCTTCTCCCTTGGGATTTGTTCTACCTCGATAGCTCGAAAACTCCCATTAAGCTGCCGCCTACGAAGGTAAGCCTCCATCTTCTCCCTTTGCACGAAGCTCTCGTCGAGGTGATTTGTTACCAGCTGCAAGTGCGTTCGAGCTTTACCTCCTCTGCTTTTACTACTGAGGCGAGCTTCGATCCCGCTATTACGACTCGTACTCGACTGATTGTTGGTAACTCGAACTCTAATTTCACAGCAGTATTGCATCTCCGTCCCTCGGGACTTAGGAGCACAACTCACGCCCTGCCCATGATTTCCACAGGATCCATCTACTGTGACTATCCACGTATTGGTCGAGGCTTGAGAATCCGGTGGGGGCTCGTTCTCTGTCTGCTTATCCCTCGCAGTGTATTCGACCACGAAGTCAGCTAAAGACTGTGCTTTTATGGCTGTTCTGGGCTGGTAATTAATGTCGAACTCGCTTAGTTCCACTGACCATTTTACCAGCCTTCTAGAAGTCTCAGGCTTGTACAAAGTTTGCCTGAGGGGCTGGTTTGTTAGAACCACTACCGAATGTGCCTGAAAATAAGGCATCGACTTTCGGTCTGCGTGACCGGGGCGGTGCCCACTTCTCCATTAGTGGATACTGGGTCTCGAACTTCAGCAAGCTACTGCTCGTGTAATAAGCAGGTCTTGTACCCTAACTCCTCCCTTACGAGGCCGGGCTCGTTGCCCATTGGGGCACGGTGAAGTATAAACGATACCTCTCTTGCTCGAGGTGTCGGCGATGTGAGACTTTCAGCGGATATTCTTTCAGTGCTTGGAGCAGCCTCGCATTCAGGCGTCCACTTTGTCTTCCTGCCTTTCTTCATTTCACGAAAAAGACTCGGCATTTATCAGGTGGCTCGAGATACGAACTCGTTGAGGGATGCCGGTTCTGCGGTCGGACTTTGTATCTCCTTGAGGCTACTGAGGGACCTCATTTCCACCACTGCTCTTATCTTCTCCGGATTGGCCTCGATCCCACTGTGACTCACCATGAAGTCTAAGAATTTTCCGAACCCACTCCAAGCACATTTCTCCGGGTTTAGCTTCATCAGGTACTTTCTTAGAGTCACGAAGGTCTCCTCTAGATGCCTTACATGCTCCTCCGCATCTTTAGACTTGGTGATCATGTCATCCACATATACCTCCATCGTCCAGACCGATCAATGGCTTGAAGACCTTGTTCACTAGCCTACGATACGTTGCCCTGCATTCTTTAGACCGAAGGCATGACCTTGTAGCGATCTGACCACGATTAGTGATGAAGGCTCTGCACTCCTCGTCTGATCGGTGCATGGGAATTTGGTTATATCCTGAGAATGCATCCATAAAACTAAGCAGCCCGTGCCCCGTCGTAGAATCCACCAGTTGGTCTATCTTTAGTAGCGGAAAGCTATCTTTTGGGCAGGCCTTGTTCACATCTGTGAAGTCCACACACATTCTTCATTTCCCACTTGCCTTCTTCACCAGTACCACATTCGAGATCCATTCGGGGTAGGAGACGTCCCTTATGAATCTCGCTTTCAGCAGCTTTTCCACCTCGTAGTTGATGGCTTCGTATCTTTCCTGGTTGACGCATCTCCTTTTCTACCTCACTGGTTTAGCATCTCTCCGTATTGCCAGCCTGTGGCACGCCACTTCTGGGTCAATTATAGGCATATCCTCGTGCGTCCATGCGAACACATCTGCGTGTGCTCGCAGACACTCCACCAACCTTTCCTTCAATGGCTCGCTAAGGCCCGAGTCGATTCGGATTTTCTTCTCGGGGTCGTCTGCTCTCACCCGACCTCCTCCAACTTCTCAGCCGGCTCTTGTCTTTCAATCCTTAATTCCCCCCTTGAGTCCAACGAGGTTATCTGCATGCATGGTTTCTTTGGCCGCTACGGTAGTATGACTCCTCGCCACCCTCCGGTTGCCTTTCACGACCCTACTGACCCATTTACTCGATACTTTAGGGCTAAGTAATGGGTGGATAACACTGACTGGTGATCCTCATAAACGGCCTCCCTAGAATTGCCTGGTATGGGCTGGCTTCATCTACCACCATGAAATCTAGCATCATGTTCTTCTCAAAAGGCCTCGAGCCCATGGTTACTACCAGCTTGATGATTCCCAGAGGTATTAGCTTTCCTCCCCCGAATCCTTTCAAGGAAGTGCTCGTCTGCTCGAGGCTCGCGCCTGTTATTCCCAAATCCTCGAGTGTGGATTTGAAGAGAATATCCACCGAGCTTCTCGAGTCAACCAGTATTCGGTCAACTTCCTTGTTTGCTACGTTGGCTTTTACCACCAGGGCATCCTCGTGAGGGTACAACACCCCCTCCTCGTCTTCATCCGTCCACATAATTGGCACTGCCAAACCTTGGCCTTTTGGCGTGAGGCGGTGAGCAGGACTTCTCGGCCGGCGTGGCATATCTACGATAGTTTTTCGAGCCCTATTTGAACTTCCTTCCATCGTGGGCCCTCACGAGATTACCCTCGTGGACGGTGGTTCCATGTCTATTTCGTAAGCCCGGTCATCTTCCTCGATGCTCGCTTTCGACCACCGGATGCCCTCCTTCGACAAACTCATCCAAGTACTGGATTCCTAACGGATCCTCCACTTGGTTTTTCAAATCACAGCATTGTGATGTGGAGTGGCCGTGGTCACCATGGAAGCAGCATAACCGCCCCTTGTTCAAGCTTGCCGGTCGACTTGGCCAGTCGGCGTTGGAGGCTCGGCGATCCTCGCTCCTCGACCACTTGAAGTATCTCTTGAGAGATACCTTCGATCTCAGTATCTTGCTCAGTGAGCGGGGCTTTGCTCTACCACATGTATCGCTCGATCCCTGGGAAACTTCTTGGTGGAGGAGGCAATGGGCGATCGGCTCTGTTGTGGTTCACCTCAGGTCTACTTGGTGGCTGGTTGCGGTATGTGTGGTCGTTGTGACGCCTATACTCCCTGTGATCCCAACCTGGAGATCTGCGAGGTGGTAGGGGAACCATCCTCGGTGGGGGAGCTCTCTGGTAAGGGTTGTACGGGGCAACCCGGTCCCTTGCTGCTTTTGAAGCTTGTGTCCTTCGGGCATGACCCCCTTTCTCTTTCCTTTTTGCTCCATTGACCTGCTCACTTCTCATCTTTGCAGCCTTCTCCTCTTCAATTATCATATCCAGTTTTACTTGCTCATATGCGTCCGAATATGAACGGATCGAAGGATTTCACAGATTATACCATGGTCTCCCCATCCGGATCCCATCCTTCAGTCCTCTCAACGCTTGGGGATGATTAAACGCACCAAGATCTAGGACCGATCTATGGTATCTTTTGACAAACTCCCGGAGGGACTCTCCCTCCCTCTGCCTTACTTCTGATAGCTCCATCATGTCATCCTCAGGGGTCACCGCGCCCCGAAATTGCTCTGTAAACTCCTTACACATCTATTCAAAGCTTAAGATGCTTCCCCGTGGAAGCCTGCGGTACCATTCTGCACTTCTGTGCTGCTGACAGACCCTGCACCCTGTCATGTCGTTGAACCGCTCTATATGTACCAGCGGATCGCTTTTTCCCGAAAATTTCAGATCTGAAAAGCGGAAGTCACGTGGGATCGTGACACCCATGATCTCCGCGGAGAGTAGAGATTCGTTATCCAGCATTATTCTCCAACTTGGGCTTTTTCTGTTTCCCCAGAGGTCCTCCACAACTTGTGCCAATCTGCGCACCTCCCCCTCCAGCTCCTCCGTACGAGAGGCTGGGGCTGTATCCTGTAAGTGCTGACGAGACCCTCTTTCCTCCATATTCGTCTCCTCCCTCACTGCAGCGTTTGGTGCCCTAAGTCTCTGGGCCTCATCTCCCATGTTTTTCCGAACGGGAGCGTTCCCACGGCTGGACTCCGGAACATCATTACACGCTTTTCTCTGTCCCTCCCTGAGTTCTTGTAATAGGGAGGTCAGAGTCTCTATCTGTTTCTCCATCCGATCCATTCTTTCCTGGATCTCCCTATTCTGGGCCTCATTAGCCACTTCTCTCAAAGTTACCGATTCTTCTGGACTCACTCCTCTATGGCTATTTCCTCTCATCGTTGCGTTGTCTATCTTCAACGTATTAAGAAATCAGGCTTTTTGTGCCGATCCCCACAGACGACGCCAAAAGATGTTGATGCAGTTTTTCCCGCGTGCCTTCAAACAGTGCCTTGAACCTTCTACTCGCAACTAGCTCGAGCTCGAGCAGGACTGTCTCCTTCGTCCTATTCCACTATCTTTTCCAGAACAGAGATCTCCCGGACCTGTACTCACAGAAAATAGGGTCAGGGGTAGCCGGGCGTGTTCCGGAGAAAACCCTCCGACGCTCAAGTCAGTAATCGGGTTATTCTTTTTTATATCCCCCTTAGTCAGAGAGACCGGAAAGATGAAAGGGATATTTTTCGCCCTCCCTTTTGAATAAATATGTTTTTCAAAGAATCAAAGTAAGGAAAGTAGGGATAGGAAGAACTTGTGTCAATTTTTGGAATCCCTTTGAATGAATTTTTTCAACCCTTGTAACGTACCCGTTCCTTTTCTTTTATACTCCCTTTTTCATTTTTCCCGCCCTTTCTCTCCAAGAGCGTCCATTCCCGCGTCAGTGGCATCTGGGTCCCTCTGACAGCTGGGATTGGCTTAATATTCCCTGGGGATGCGTGGCTGTCTCCTTAACCTGGTTCACGTGGCCAGATCACCATGTCGGACATGTGCGCTATGAATGATGACGCCGTGGGGGCATATGCCGGCTATCGGCAACAGCACCACCACCCTCTCTTGTGGGGCCCAATCTGACATAAAAAAGGTGTGCGGGATCTTGAGGGAACGGGTCAGACTGTCCCGAGCCGAGTCTTACATTCCATTTGGTCGATGACTAAAATGGCCCAGTTGTGCTCGGGGACATAACCTCTGCGAGCAGAAAAAGAGTGCTCGGTTCTCGACCTTGACCAGTTTTGACCGGGGCGGACGACCTCGAGCAAGCAAAAAAGCTCGGAGCTCGGACTACTCTGAAGTTCTCGACCTTGACCAGCTTTGACGTCTAGTGAGGTCGTCATTGTGCCAGTGGTCGGGACTTCTCCTCGACCTAAACTGTCCTCGGGATATTTTTATTCGAGTTAAAAAGTCTCGAAGAGACCTGCCCGATATTACCCAAACTATATATATATATATATATATATATATATATATATATATATATATATATCAAATCATAATTTAATTATACTTTTCATTCATACTAGACACTCTTATCTATAATCTCAAAGTTCTCATAAAATCATTAAAATGGGAACATTAAATACATATTTTATAAACACGCTCTACTATCACAATAAACCATAAAAATAAGTTTTGTATATTCCACTCAAACTCTACTATTGCAACGTCCGCGAATGGGTTTAAATTCACGGTTCCTTCCTTGATTCGCGAAATTATCGAAATGTCCCTACAATCAACGGTGACCTTAATTCAACCACCAATAGTTACGGAAAAGCATGGGCCAGACACTTTTTACCCAGCTGAGTTCAATGGTGCCAGTGGTGAGACTCCACGCACAATGACGACGTCGGCATCCAGCTCAGAAAATCTGATTTCATTTGAAAATCGATCAACGAAAAAATTGAGGTCTCGAGTGGCTGGGGCTGGTTGGGAACGGAAGCTAGGAAAGATGGGAGTTGATCCCACCCGGTGGCATCGCTTTAAACTGGCGGAATCGACAGCAAACACAGTGACAACCCGGTGCTTTTTCCAAGTTTCAGTTGGCTATTTCCCAGTCGATTTAGGTGGCGCTGACGGCAAAAATACATTGGCTAGCTTCTATTTGGTACCAAGTTAGTCCAGTGAGGTGGTCGGAGCTAGGAGAAATGGCCAGGTTGTGTTGCGGCTTTTGGAGCTTGATCTTTGGCCTTTCTAGCTCAAATCCGGCGACAAGCATGGGTGGAAATTGATGCTGGTCTCCAAGCTTCCGATCGGTGTCCACCTTGGCCAAAGATGTGGCCAGAATCTCGAGAAACCAGCAGGTCGGTTCTATGGGTCGGGTCGGTCAGCTGTTTGGTTCTCTTCCCTTCTCTTCAACACTATCACACAAATTCTCTCTCTCCATTAAATACAACTGGATCCCCCTTTTTTTTTTTAAAAATATTTTTTACTTTTCATTTTTATGACCTAAATCTAATTATTCATTACTATTTACGCTCAAGCTTATCCGTGATAATTATAATAAATTAATCGACTTTCATAATTTAAATTAAAGGCAAAAATATATTAATACAATTAACTAAATAAATTGAGGTACATATATTACAATCCTCTCTACTTATAAAAATTTCATCACCGGAGTTTACACATCAAACAATAGTAGGTGCGGATATCGAGCTAGCATTAAATTCTCACGTTTCCAATTATTATCTTCCTTGGTGTGATTCACCCACGATACTTTTATTAAATAAATGATTTTAGAACAAAAGATTTGGTGTTTCTCCTTTATAATTTCAATTGGCTCTTTTTCGTAAGTTAATTCTTCTCTTAAGTGAAATGATTCTTTAATAATACATGATTCAGATCATACATATATTTTCGAAGCATCAAGATATTAAACACATTGTAAATTCTTAAAAACTCATAAGATAGGGTTAATTAATAAGCCAAAGGATTAATACACTCTACAATCTCATATGACCTAATATAGCGCGAGCTTAACTTCCCATACTTTTTAAATCGAAGTATCCTTTTACAAAAAGATATTCGTATGAAAACTCTATCACCAATTTCGAATTCAAACTCCTACCTACGTTTGTTAATATAGCTCATTTGTTTGTTATGTGCCACTTTTAGTCTTTCCTTTGTATTTTCTCGTTTGTATCTTATACCAATTCCGAACTAATTACCTCTACTCACCAACCTCATCTTAATATATTAGAGTTCTACATTTTCTACTGTACAAAACTTCATATGGCACAATCTCAATACTAGCTTGATAATTGTTGCTGTAAGCGAACTTCATCAAAGGTAAATAAATACCTTAATTATTTTTAAACTCCATAACACAAGTTCGAAGCATTTTTTCCAATGTTTGAATAGTATGCTCTGATTGACCATCAATTTGTGGATGAAAAGCGATATTGAAGTTCAACCTTGTGCCCAAAGCATTTTACAAACTAGTCCAGAACTTAAAAGTAAATCAAGTCTTTATTTGAAACAATAGATATAGACAACCTATGGAGACGAACTATCTCAGCCACATAAATATTACCCAACTTGTCCATCGAATAGATATTTTTAAATGGTAAAAAGTAAGTAGTCTTCATAAGTCGATCAATAACCACCAAAACGCTATCATGCTCACTCTAGGTGAGTGGAATTCCTACTATAAAATCCATAGTAACATGCCCGTACTTCTACTAAAAAATAAGAAGCAGTTAAAAATATCCTGCAAGTCTCTGATATTCAGCCTTAATCTACTAATAAACTAAACACTGAGAAACAAATTCTATTATCTCTCTCATCATACAATACCATTGATATTGATCCTTCAAGGTGCAGTACATCTTTATACTACACGGATGCATTGCATAAGCTGAACAATAAACCTGTTTGATACGAATCCTATTAAGAACTGACGAAACCCTAATCAAATTAGGCTCTAAGATCATTTTTAAATTCATGAATTAAATGGAATCGCGATCCGTTATTTAATGAAGCACGAACTTTGGTATATAAAGATACTACAATCAGCTATTAATGGCCTGATTGATAGGTTAAAGGTTGAATGACACTAAAAATTTAATAAATTTAAAGAGTTCTCTAAAAAGAATTATATTCTCAAATCAACTTGTGATTCAAATAATATAAGTACATTTAAGCTTGAGCATTATTTTCAACAAGTTCCTAATGATTCATTCTCCTCTTATGAAGAACATTATTTTTTAAACCAAGTGGTATGCTATGTTTCTGACATGTAATAAATAACTCATTGGTTGCCTTTATACTTGATTGTTCTTGTTGAACAATCATTTGAACTGATATATTAATAGTTTATATATGTGACTTAGATTAGTTTTTCTACATCTGTAAATACAATTGATTTATAATTTGCCACAAATATATTATCTTTCATACTTCATTTTCATATTGACTAATAAAAGAATATAAATGACACAAATTAAAAATTTTTTAAGAAAGTTCATGTCTTACTTTAGGAAGTTTTCTATTCGTTAATGATAGAAAAACTTTCTTATTAAAGTGGCAATTTACAAATTATGTGGTGAAAAAATCATCTGTCACGGATTCCAAATATCTAATAATTGAAAATGAGTTAAAATCAACATAAATCTTTAAGCAACATTGATATGCTATCTATATGTGCTGAGTGGGTGATACACTGACATGTACAACATAACCAAAAATGAGTAAATAAGAAATGCTAGGTCGAAGACCCAAGTACAAATTGTAATGAAGAATATTGACGATAAAACAATAGGTCTAAGACTAATTAATACTAAAACATTATTTTATGAAACCTCCTTATATTCAGCAGTTTTAACACTCAGAACAATAAAAAACTCAAAATTCAATCAAATTTTCACTATATCTTGAATATTAACAATCAATAAAATATTAAGATTTCTCAAATAATAATAATAATAACTAAAAAGATATCTTTTTTACTTCCTTTATAATTATTATTTCAAAAAAAATATATTATTTTTACATAAAGTTAGCGAATAAATATAACAATTTTTTTTTTATAAAAGAACGTAAGAAATTTTATAATATTAAATAATTAAGTCTTTTTTGAACTAATAGATAAAGAATTTAATTTTTTTTCTTGAAAAAACTAATAATGAATAAATGGATAAAAAAAAATATTAGTTACACTCTTTAATTTTAAAGTTATCAAATGTAAAATTTGTACAAAAATTCTTAATTGTAAGATAATTATTAATTAGAAAGGCCTAAAAAATAAATTTTCCAACTATAACTAACTTAAAAAAAAAAACTATTTAAAAAAACTATTTGTGCAAAATCAAACTTTTCCTTTTCTTCTTACTGGCATTTTGGTTTTCAATCCGTTGGATTTCAATGAAGCTTCCAGCATGAGTCGCAAGTATGTCCTATATTATGGCAATAGTCATAATAAGAACATTCTCCATGTTTTTGTCATTTTTTATCATTTGGCTTATTTATCTTTCTGGTCACCAATGCTGATCTCTCTGTTTCAGCACTGATCTCACTATGTTTTTGTCCCATCATGATTCTCTTTCGACTTTCTTCACGCCGTACCTCAAAAAAAGCTTCTCAAATGAATGATAAATGATTCTTTCTTAATATTCTGCCACGAACTTCATCAAATTCTTCGTTGAGTCCATTAAAAAAATCAAAGAGGTGTTCTTTATCTAACATCCTCTTATAGTTGATGACATCTTCGAAACTTTGCTATTGAAATTCTTAATAGAGATCAAGTTCTTGTCATATATTGTGTAAAAAAATGAAATATTAAGTTATCAATAGACTCCCTTACTTTTGATCACGCAACTGTAACTTAATTTCAAAGAGTTGAGCTACATTTTCAAAGTCAGAAAGTGTTTTTGTTACAGCTTTCCAAAGCTCCTTGACGATTGATAGGAAGAGAAGTCCAATTAATCTCCACATTCATTGAATTGATCAACCATGCTCGCACCATCGAAATTTCAACATCCAACTTCAAATAACAAGAATCCGAGACATCAAGAGCTTTAGTTTTCCCTATAACATACCCTAATCGGCCTTTGTCACCACAAAATAAAGTGACAAATTTAGACCATTGCAAAAAATTTCTACTATTCAACTTGTGCAAAATTATTTACAAAGATAAATTTTTGTACCTAAAGAAACTGAAGAGATGTCCTACTTTATAACAGAACTGTAAGAAATCTCAAATTATTTTGCAAAACCTGTTATCTTTTCCATTGGAAGAATTGAGACTTTAAGTGGAAGGGGTAAAAAAAAAAAAAAAAAATAGAAACTTCGATCAAAAGAGCTGCTCGAATACCATGTGCAAAATCAGATTTTTCTATATTAATTTTATTATAATATACTAAGAAAGAATGCATATTTATATACATTAAACCTTAAGAAAAAACAAAAAATACAGCTAGGATATTCAAATTAATATCCCTCGAAATTAAGAACTAAATCTCCTAAATTCAACATATAACTGTAAATACTACTATCATAAAAATAATTAACATCAACTGTAAAATACAACTAACATCTACAACATTATTAATTTTAATATATCAAGAAAATTAAAAAAAATAAAAATTTTTCTGATATATAGAGCCTAAGTTATCACAATGGAATAGATACGACCATAGGCGACTACCTAATTTACCCATGTTTAAAACTGCCTTCACACACACATTAAGACTTGGACCTCAAGAGTAGGCAAAACAGATCATAAACCCTGGAATACTATGTTGGAAGATAAGCCATGTCCTTAAATTTAAGTGGAAAACAAACACCGGCAAACCAATTTCAATACAAAGCCCATTAATGTAACTTAGGACGATATCCTACATAGGCAACAACAAAGTCAAACATGAATCAGCTGATACCTCCAATTTCAATCAAGTTAGAATCTGGTCACCTACCTAAAAACAAAACTGATAAAGTCAATAGGCTACAACAAAGTTAAACATGAATCAGCTGATACCTCCAATTTCAATCAAGTTAGAATCTGGTCACCTACCTAAAAACAAAACTGATAAGTCAGCACACCAGCAAATATTGAGTTGTCCATATAAGAAATTCTGCTTGCATTAATGAATCTAACTATCCCAAAAATATTCCAGGCAAAGAAAGGGGTGTGGTGTGACATTGAGATAAAAACTGTCTAAGACGGCAGCCAAAATCCACAACTCATTATCCATAACAACTTAAGCATATGGTTCAGCCAAAATCCAACTCATTTTCCATAGATTAGGCACCAAGTAGCTGCTGCCGCTTCCTAGAATTGCCAGCTTAAAACAACAAGGCCTCCAATGGTTGTAATGTCAGAATATTCCAGTAACATCAGCCAATGCCCCAGCCATCCATCTAGGGAGTTGCTCAATGATTTTTCTTCCTTATAATGTAGCGGGCTGCCATGGCAAATTCAGCAGCAACAACAATTCTTCCATGTTGCTAAATGTCTACAAATTGAAAGGAGTTGCCACAGCTCTTCCATGTACAGATGTACTATTGTCACAAACAACCTATCCCTGTCTCTCAAGACAATAGATCAGGCACCCCAAGGCGATCCCCTACTGCATTCCAATCCATCTAATCTTCTTATCCAGAGTACAATCCTTCTAAACAGCCTAAATTCTGAAATAGGCAGCTGATACGTATTCTTTCTTCATCATCAGCATAGGCTGGTGCAGCTTTGTTCTCACGTATGCGCAAAAGATGATAATACCTACATAGAAATAGCAACACACATCAGAAAGCTGCAAATATCTGTTTGAAAAAGAATTGAGAAAGAACGAATTCAATTCATTCACAATTGCAAAATAATCAGATAACAGTTAAAAGTCTCCTGAATTGCACAATCAATCCCTGCAAAATTAAATCTTATTTCAGGAAGCCAAAGGAACAAATCAACCCAAAAGATAACAACGACAAAATAACAGATTGAAAAAATAATAAGAATCACCAATTAAGTGTCATTCCGCTTCAACCTGAAACAAATTAACCAAATATTAAGTCACAGAGCACAGTTAAGTTTAAATAAGATAACTGAAAATGCTTCATTTCAAAAGCTTGAAAGCCTGTACTGCATTGGTCAACTATATGACTATCAAGTTAGATTAAATCATACCAAATCGAAGGAAATTGAGAGATACTGAGCACTGAAAAATTAAGAAAACCACACAAAGAGATACAGTTAAAAGAAGTATATTGCTAAAAAGTGATACTGTCAATACCAAAATGTCTAAGAAGGCAACAAAACAACCACAACATTGCTCATCTGAAAATAAAATATCCCAAAGAATGAGATATAAATAGAAGCACACAAAATTAAATAGCACAGAGAGAAACAAAATCATTATTCAAGCCTTTAGAAAGACTTGAAACAATCCTATAATCATTGTAGTTTTTGGTGCAGGCAGTAGAGCAAGTTTCAAAAGTATAATCACTGAATTGAAATCACTGCAAGTATAATCCTAAAATCCTATAATCACTGAATTGAAATCAAGTTTCAAAAGTATTAAGAGCATGTTCATCATCCTCTACGACAGGACACTAGTTAATGAACTGCATTGCATTAATCATGACTAGAAATATAAAGTGTTCTTACAAGCAGGCAGGTCCAATGACATCAAGTATGTTTTCCATAATAGTTCCGCAAAAGGTAAACAAGGGTGAATCTCAAAGGAACATGTAATGATAAAAGCATCTTTTCAGTCACACAACATAAACTATCTAGCTCATATCCATGCCATCTCCAACTTGGCTGCAGATAGGACTGACAGTAGAGAAAGATCTCTCGAAAGGAGAAGGATGAGATTGTGCATCGCGTCTGCGCTTAAAAGCACAGGCATCAGAGGGGGAATTATCAGCATCGAGCTTTCTCCGAACTCCTCTAACAGCTTGTTCCTCAACTTGCGTAAGGGGAAAAATCTGGCCGCTGACCCGGCAAAATGAATTATGGTTATCATACAAAATTCTCTGGTTACAATTCTTGTCACAAATGTGAGTAAGTCCTGTTAGTTTGCAGATGTACATGTTTCCACAAACATGTTCATTATCACATTTCCTATCACATTTGTGAACAGGAATTAGACCATCACGGCCCAGAATAGCAGACAAATAAACAACATTTGTAGGACCAGCAACCATGGATTTGCCATATACCTCCATTGCTTCTCACGCTAACTTTTTAAGTACACACAGATTCCACGCTCTAAATAAAACCTCGCCCTCTCAAATGTCTGCAGAGCCCAAAACAATACAAGATATTATCAAAATTTTAGAAAGGAGACCAATATAAATTATTTAATATAATAGTTAATTTAGTTCAGTCAAACTAAAAGACAGAAGAAAAAAATGCATGGGTCTCACGCAGAATATCAAAAATTAACAGTAGGTAATAATTACAATTACGAGTGAAAAATAGTAAATTGTTTTCAACAAAATTAAATCTAAAGCAAAAAAAGGAAAAAAAAAACTTCACGTGATATGTCAAATGACCTAGATCAGTTGTACTATAATGTGTAAGAAAGAGAGAGCTAAATCAGAGAAACCTACTTGATGATGGCCAACTAAAACTGGGAAAGCCGAAAACAAAAAAGAAAAAAAGGAACTAAATGAAAACTGAGTTAAAAAGTCCAAAGAGATATGATGAAAATGAATGTGGGCTGAGTGGGTATTTATAGAGAAATAATGTGATGTGGAAAGAGAGTTGACATGTCAAGGTAAGGCCAAATTGCAAATGGATAACGCTATGTTAAATGCATATTCAAATGCAAATGAAAAATTTTCCTTGAATGTCTCTAGTTGTTGCTATTAAAGTGCGCAGATTACGTTTTGTCGCGATTGACTTAATGAATATATTTTCTTAATATCATGCGTCCAAGCCTAAATTCTGACTATAACAACTAGTTTTTCCACTTATATGTAATATTACTATAATTTGTTTTAACCTCCAGTACTAATACAAGCAGCACAAGTCCAAAGTTCAACAGCCAGTAGCACAAGTCCAACAGTTATGATATTATACAAGCAGCCCATGTTCAAACTAAGGCACAAGTAAGCAATACAGGACTGGTATGCTAATTAACATATTTAAAATCAAACCAAAAATTGAGAGAGAAAGAAAGAAAAGAGAGGGGGGCGCTAGCATTTTCTGTTTGGTATGAATATCTCCTAAAATTATCTGACCCTGAATTTTCTGAATGCCAATGCACCACACTGCAGTAACCCAGCAAAAATAAGATTACTGAAAAGGTTTCTTCGAGAAATCAAACTCAAAACAGAAGACCTCAAAAGCTCTCAGTTGATTCCAAACAATAGGTTTAAGCAAACGTGAATAAACATAAACCTTATGAACAACAAGAATCATGCCCTCAACAGTTTTTCTTAACAAACAAATATATGTTCTTTTATGCAGTTATATATTTATGTATGTGCAGTAATGTTTATATTAAGCTTAGCAACTCACAAAAAAATTCTACTGTATAAGCGTAGATACAAATGGCCAAAGCCAATTAGTAAACTTTGGTCTTCCAAAGATAATAAGCTTGCCCAAACCTGATCAGTGTCTGAGCAAGGCCACCGAATTTGTTGCCACAAACAAAAAGCTTAGTAGAAAAAATGGAAATGAAATCTTTCCCAGATCCAATGCCTAACAAAATACCCTTAATTTCAGTTCACAAACTTTATTAACAACTAATTAGATTGATAAGAAGAACAGTAAAGACACTTCCTAATGGGTGCAATATGCTCTAATAATTTCATCAGCTGATTCTTTTGTTTAAATAAAGTGATTAATGTAGATTTCCACCAACTCTCCTCTTTCTAATCTATCAACTTTGTATTAGAAAAACAAGTGTGAGGGTCCAAGCACATTAGTCTGAGCATGACCATAGCTACAGTGTTTCAAGGAAATGCACAGTTATCATGTTCTTAGCCTTAAAAAAATTTTGCTACCCTTAGCCACTCCCACATTCAGTACATGCTTTAAGACCAAGAAAAGTAGAAGCATAGACCCACCTGCTAAAGTTCTTATCACAACCATTATTCCATGCCCATTAGATAAGAAAGCATCTGTAGACTTTGTGTGTCGTGTACTGAACCATTGGATGTCTAAGATAAGTAAATAAAACATGATAATAAAAATTAATCTTAAACACAACAGAACATGATCTTTCAAAATTGATCCTAAACACAATCCCAAAACCCTAGGTTAAGGCAACTACCACGATTCGGCGCAATCAATAATCCAATCAAATCATATAAAAATTTTGCTCAAAAGAAAACAAATCAAACAACCAAATAAAACTCAGATTTATGTTCGTTTACATAAACATCAGGTTTATGTTCGTTTACATGCACAGTAAAATTAAAAAAAATCATGAAAGATTAATTGATAAATAAAATTAAAAAAACATGAGGTGAAGATCTGTTGTTACCTTAAAGGAGGAGATTGTGAATCAGAGAAGCATAAGAGAGCAGAAACAACAAGAGAAGAGAGAGATAAGGACTGTGTTAGGGATTGAGAGATGCAGAGAGTCGACAGAGAGAATTGGATTTTAGCTAAAATATGAGAGAGGTAATTTTAGAATTAAAATAGTTTAAAGTGGATATTTTAGATATTTAGATCCGGTCAGTGAGGGCCTTCTAAGCAAGCAAAGCCTGGCCCAAACCAAAATAAGTCCCATCAGATTTCGACACGTTCGCACATCAAATTCCCGCCACAACAAATCGACTTAGGGAACAGCTTACAGAAAGTCTAATTTGAATGCATGGATCTAATTCAAGCCCTAACAGGCACGTCATTGCATCTATGATTCTTCAAGTTTCGTTATCCAGTTTGTCTCCCACTTCTTGGAATAGCCGCAAACAGTGAAAAATGATGTGTTATCGGTAAGATTCTTTCCTCCAAATCCAAAGATGGTGAATAACGAGATAAATTTTTAGCATGCTTTGTGAAAGTAGATGCTTAGTTTTTGTCTGCAGAAAGATTATGTTCACTTTTTTTTTTCCCCCTTAAAATCTTTGAAATTCAAAAGATAAACAAATACTACCTTTTTTCTTTTTGGCATGGAATGAAAAGTTAATTCACACATGCTTCCCTCTCTAATCAATCAAGAAACTGCAATGTTTTTTTTTTGCTAGCAGGTAGCTATCTTGGGTCATATTCTTAATTCTCAACAGTCATCTGCTGATATTACATTAAGTTGACTCCTTAAGAGGATGATCAACTTATAACATAGTCAGTAATAGATATTAAATATGCCTTTATGCAGTGACTGCGGCTAAAGAAAGGAATTGCTTCTCAATGAGGCCATCCAAGATAAAAAGAAATGTTCTAAACCCAAAAAGGTCATCTTGCGGCAGCGTAGCCCTTTAGCTCAGGCAGAATCCTCAACCTACAAAATATTAGGCAAATGCAGCCAGGGATCAATGCATCTCCATCCCTAAGTGTCACCTAAAAATTTGCTTCTGAAAACTTGCTGCCAATCCAATGCTGACAATAACGTCATGGACATTCCCTGCTGCCTTTCTTCTTTTTGGTCCTCTCTTCTTCTCATCCTCTCACGGTTGTACATTCACCATAACAAATAACTGCCCGTATACCATATGGCCTGGCACACTCGCTGGTTCAGGGACCCCTCAGCTTCCAACAACCGGTTTCCAATTGGAATCAGGGCAAAGCGTAAGAATTCCGTCTATTCCAGGATGGTCTGGTCGGATTTGGGCAAGAACAGGATGCAGTTTTGACGAGTCTGGGGTTGGCTCTTGTCAAACTGGGGACTGTGGAGGAAGACTCCAATGTGATGGCAGTGGTGCTAATCCACCTGCATCACTCTTCGAAATAACCCTTGGCAGTGGCAATGACAAAGATTTTTATGATGTCAGCATTGTTGATGGCTACAACCTGCCTCTTGTCGCCCAACCACGTGGAGTATATGGTGCTTGTAACGCCACAGGCTGCACTTCAGATATCAACATAGGTAAGATTACGATTTCCATCCACTTGATACAACATTTTTCAGTCAGCAATATTGAAAATGATCAAATTAAAATCACTTGTAATCAGGTTGCCCAAAAGAACTTCAAGTGGTCGGTGGAGAAGGTACAAGGGAAGGGGGAGTGATTGCATGTAAGAGTGCATGCGAAGCATTTGGATTAGATCAGTACTGCTGTAGCGGAGAATTTGCTAATCCAACCACATGTCGCCCCTCCTTTTATTCATCAATTTTCAAGCGAGCTTGTCCAAGGGCTTATAGTTATGCCTTTGATGATGGCACAAGCACTTTCACTTGCAAGGCATATGATTATGCTATTATATTCTGCCCTAACGCTAGCAGCCGAGGGTGTGTATCCTATTCCAATGGATTATTTCCCTCAGTGATTTTATAGCTTTTGGCAACTGTATTCATTCTAAGACCGTAACAACCTTATCTATTTTTGTACACAGAGCGAAGGGATCAAATGTTTCACTTTCACCACCATCAATTCAAGATCCCAGCAGTACCAAGGCTCAGCAGATGGTTTCCTCATCAAATAGCCTCCACCTGCAGCCCCTCAAAGTGTCAATTTTCGTTTTCCTGGTTTTGCTTCTCTGAACAGTTACATAAATTGTCTGTCTGACTAATTAGCCTTATTTCTATGACAAGTCAAAGGAAATTAAAGGCCGAGAAAGATTACAACTTGAGGCCCACATTGGGGCGGAGTTGATTATGTAACACAGAACTTTCACCTAGTCCGTATCGAGCAGTTGGTCTAACGGACAAGAGTTGACTGTGATTTCATACAAACAGGTCTAGAATTCTATCAAATCTTGGAACAATATGGCATAATGCACAATTTACCTATTTACAGGTCTAGAATTCTTTCAAATCTTGGAACAATATGGCATAATGCACAATTTACCTATTTATTTAATTGAACTAACATATTTACAGTTTTCACAGTGAGTCAACCAAAATTTTCCAAAATACAGATGGTCAAAAACATTTTGAAACATGCTTCACAACAAGCATGCCTGTAAGCAAAGTAGGCACGAGATGCATTGTGTTGAACAGAAAATCCGTCATAATCGGAAAAACCCTTCACATGTTATTCTTTTACATTTAAACTTTTGGGACTTTTGGTTATTACTCCGCCTGACAAAAGCCAATCCCACTGAAACTATTAACCTCTGATTTCTGCTCTTGACTCATTTCACCTAAATAACTAAAATCACGTTAATACAGCCATAGCATTAGCAGGATATAAGAAACATAAAACAAACATTGCATGCCTCATTTCTTTGCCTTGGCTTTCTTCGAAACTATAGTTCTCTTCCTTGTTTTTTTTGGTGGCTGTGGCTGTCCTCCGGCAGTCGTACCTCTCTTTCGTGCAGGCCCCTGCATTTCAAAAATTCAAACTACACAATAAGAAAGATCGTTTAAGTTGTGGATACATAAAAGATGCATTAGTCACTATTAAGGTTCAGAAACATACAGCTTTCACTTTGGTCTTCTCATTGGTTTGTTCTTCAATGCCATCATTTTGATCAATTTGATGAGACGTAGCTTTAGCAAGCTTGTCAGATTCATCTTCCGAGTCAAGTAAGAAACCATCCAATGTTCCTACTCAAGCGAAGTAAATGAATGTGAAGTACAAGTGTCAATTAGAAGTGAACATATCAAATAATGATACACAATCACAATTGCCATAACAAAACATTTTTTATATAAATGTCTTAAATTTCATTCAGGCTCCTGTGTATGATTCAAATTCACCATGATAACCATTTTGGAAAATTAGTCACTAAGGTGACGTTTGTTTGATTGTTTGAATTCCAATAAGAGCTAAATGTATGAATTTGAATAACATGTTTGTTTTTAGTTTGAATCTCCAACAATCAGTATAAAGTTGTTTGAAAATCAGTAGTTTTATAATTGCACCCTTACAAATTCAAATTCTAAATGTTAAATTGATTAGTAAACATCTCAATTAACAATAAATCATGTCCAAGTGAATATAATCCTTTAATATTATAATTATAGCATGTCAATCAATTTTATTGTAGTTTATGATGTATTATATGAAAATTATTCATAAAAAATTCTAAAGATAAATAATGTAAATTTGAAGAAAATGAAAAGATAAAAATAATAGTAATCTACTACTATACTATCACAAGTTACCGAAATGAATAATAATGCTAATTATAAATTTTATTTAGGTAAGAATGAAGATAAATTAATTAAATAGCAATATTTTAAAGAATATCTTTTAATGATGTTAATCAGACATTTTAGATTATGCAAAATGCAAAAAAAAAAAAAAAAAAAGAAATAGCTTAATGGCTTAATGACTGAAAATTTTCATTAAATTGAAAAAACAGACTTAATGATTTAACAGATTGAAATTAAATCCATTAAGTTTAAGAAACAACTGCCCACTAAGATGGATTGATCTTGTCTAAAATCTAGATATGTCTAAATTCAAGTCATATATGAATAAGTATGAATACAGATGTTTAAACCAAAAACATCTGAAAATTAGTACTTAACTTTCATGTCCTGGTAAGTGTAAATTGCTTGTAAGTGCATACTTTTATTCAGAGTTCATATTCAAATTTCTGTTCACAAATTTACTAGGGACCTTCATATCAATATTAATTGTTAACTGATATAAAAATTGTTGTATCTTCTTTTTATTACATGATTGATTACTTTTAATTTCTTATTCTAATAGTAAGAATATTTTATTTACATCTTTTAAACTTTAACTTAAAAATAGAACTTTAACCTACAAATGTTAAAAACATATATAAACCATAACTTGGAATAAAACTATAAACTATAAATTCACCAACGAACATTTTGACTAGATTGCAAATAGAAGTTTTGCCATAATACTTTTATTCCTTTAACTTTAGTTAAATAATAATTCAGTTTATACATACGTTTTTATGTGGTAAAAAGCAAATAAACTTAATAAAGGTATTTTGAGAAAGAAAATAATCACACCCGTTCAGACCTATTCTCACTCCAATAAATAACAGGAAAGTTTATCTATATTTTTCTATTTAGATGAAAAGATACTTTTGTCATTCAAATAATAAAAAAGTTCTAAATAATTTTCCTAAGAGTTTGGCTTAATTCAAAAAATAGTCATTGAGCACCCTTTAGTTTAAAACTTTTGGTTTAAATCAACTTCTAGATTACTTCCAAAATTCTATTAATTGAGAACCCTTTAGTTTAAAAGTTTAGTCGACTCTAAAATGTTTTAGCTTAATAACCCCACCGTCAATGATACTAGTTGAGTTTAGATGCTTCAATAAATTTTCAATTGCAAAGTTCACACATTGTTAGTGGAACAATGTTCATGAATTGTGGAAGAAAGTAAAAGACCTCGATATAATGAGAAGTGAAGTGGCTGTCAGCATGCACCTTTAAATGTACAAAAATATAGCTGTTAAAAGTAAAATTGCCTAAATGCCAATTTTAATAAATAGTTCAAATACCTAGGGCAATTTTGCCAATCTAGAGCAATTTTCTTTTATCGATTACATTTTGATATCAAAATGAGTAAAGCAATCATTTCACACACCATTCTAGAGAAAGGAAAAAAAGGGGAAAAATGTAGAATTTTAGCTAGACATGTGTCCAACTATAAGTTTAACCAACTCCTATTATTTAGGGGAATATTAAGGATAAGTTTTAAAATTAACACGCATTGCAGTGGTTAATTTGTTTCAAACTATTTTAATGATAAAAACCGTAGAAACTATTGGGTCCTCAATGAACTTTTTGAAAATGGTTTATCTGTATGAATCTAAGCCAAACATTAGGGTAATTGAGTAAATGCACATATATGTGTGTGTGCGTATGCATCTAGAGAGAGAGAGATAGAATCTTGACCTTCAACCATAGTCTCAGCTTCATAAACATTAGACTGTGGCTTCAGCTGAATAAAGTCATTCATGATGGCCTCTATCTGATCATGAAATATAAAATTAAGTCAATAAGTTGGATTAAATTTATCACAGTATCGTGGTTTTCTTAGCAATAACAAATTCATAAACTATTTGGAAAATACTTATTAAAAAAAAAAAAAACTATCTGGAAAATAGCACTAATGAGGAAGAAAAATATATATGACAGACGAAAGGAAATAATAAAACTAAAATAGGAAATCCAAAAGTATATATGAAAAAGGAGAGGACCGCCAACAAACCTTAGCCTCTGACTGGCCAAAGCTCACCTGAAGAGAAAGAAAGCTAAGCTATTAAACAATCTTACTATCTCAGCAAAAATTAACTTTTTATGGACCATAATTGAAACTGAGAAAGCAGCAACGGATTTAATTATTATTATCATACTATTATTATCATCACCATTTCTTTTGAGAAGGTGAAATAATGTCCAATTTGAGAAATTTCAAAGGAGATTGATAACGTACAATGCAAAATGTCCTGGAAGGAACTAATGTTGTTTTGTATATGGTTCCTGAGAGTAAAAAACACTAAACCAATAAAGAGCAGACCGAGAATGCAAATAAATAATCAATAATCAGGAATAAATGTAAATTTAAAACTTGAAAGTGTAATTTTTATATAAAATTAAAAAAAAATACAACAGGAGGTAAGCAAGACAAAAGAAAAAAATACAACAAGAGCTAAAAGCGTCCAGTTCTGGGTAAACTTAGTTCAATTTTAAACCATGTAAATATACGGTCCTGTCCTACATAAATAGAGACGATTATCTGTTTCTATTTAAAAAAGAAAAAGACACAGAAATTAGTATAAAACTTATGAATTTAAAAAAAGAATGTGAACTAGAAAACAGCATGCCTTTTAAGTCCATGAACATTTCATGGTTTCCCTTAGCAGTATCAGGAACTACTATTCTTCCAACAGCCCCCATATCACCACTCAGATCTATGGACTCCCCTTCACACTCCACAAGTGCCTGCATAAACAACAAAGCATCTATTTACTACATGTATACTAGATGTGTACATGCAGAGACAAACACAAATGAATAGAGTACATTAATAAAAAAATCCAGTCACTAAAACCAGAAACAAATCCTTAATTTTTTATCCACAAATACCTGAGCACTAGAGAAATGTATATTGAGAAAAAGTATTTGATGCATTCTTGTATGTTCAGCTGAAAGAGATTAGTTTAATAGCATCTGATGATATTCTTCAGCATCTAATAAGATTAATTAGTTGGGCCAAAAAGCACAAAAGGGTGTCATTTTTATAAGCATCCATCAGCACTATATGCAAGAAAATCCTCCTCACTCATCTGTTGAAGAATTGCAATTTAAACATCAGCAAAAGTAGCAATTTCCACAGCATAAAGATACATTTCATGTCCAACGAGGAAATTATTATGGGAAAGTTTGAAACTAGTGATCAAACACAAAAGAGGAAAATCTAAACAAGATGTGCTACCTTAGCACGTTGGAGTTTCTCTGAGATAACCAAAGGCAATGATGAGGTAGAGACCTGAAAATAATACAACTATGAATTGAGTAAGACAGACTAGAGGAGCAATCGTCACAGCTGCTACCATAAAATTCTCACATTCAGCATATTACGCTTCTCCACTATGTCTTCCGAAACAATTCCATGGTCATTTTTTCCTACACCATTATCAACTGACATGCATGAGAACTCCAAATAAAGTTTTTTTTTTTTTATTCTTTTTTGATGAAATGAAAATAGTCCATTTTCCATCCACAAAAGATTCAAATTTAAGACAGTCTTTTGATTAATTATCAATCTCTTAAATTGGAATCTGTCACCATTGCATAAACTTCATACCATTTCTTTTCACATTATTAACTATATCCTTCTCTTTCTTTGGTGATTTTAGCCCTTTCTTAGGAGATTTTTCTTTCGAAACCTTCTTAACTGAAATCTTTTCTTCTCTACCAGTCAGAGCTGCATCCTCATCCATTTCTTTCTCTTGGAACTGAAATGCTTTCTCCTCACTTAAGAGGCTATTATCCTGGCATGACTCAGAATCTGATGATAATGCCAAAATTGAACTTTTTAGAGCCTGCTCAACAATATATGAAGTTGTCATCAGTGTCAACAAAAAATAGCAAGCTGAACGTATGCTTCTAATTTTTCCACTACAATTAGGATATCTAAAAACATTTAATAGACCAATAAACCAATAAATTTCAAGGAGCTCCACCCCAAATATAACGAGACTGCCTTAGGAAGATTGTAATAATGTTTAAAGAAGCATAAATTCTAGGTTACATTTACCTAGTTGCAAAACGTAAGAACAAAGTAGCCAAAAGCACATTGACACTCACTCACTAGGTCCAGTTAAGTCAGTGGGAAATTTCAAATTAGGTGCCTAGCATTCCCTTAGATTTCTTGACCATAAACTCACAAGAATGTCAAAATCAGACAACTTTCTTTACGAAGCATAAGTTAAAATATAACCAACAGGGATAATCTAACAACTTTTCTATTTTGGACCAACAGTAAGACCATTTTCAAATTTATGTACCCCTAGAGTAACTAACGATTGTGAGCTATATTGGCCTGAAATTAACCACAGATTCAGCTGAAGCAGATTCTTACTAGTCAAAAGAAGCTTTTACCTTGAACAAATAAGAGTTTTTTATTTGTACAATCCAATCAAAGTTAGTGCATTCTAACTCAGTTTGCTTCTGCCAAAAATTACATCAAAAAAAAAAAAGACCAGTGACAGATCCTCCAAGTTTTCAGCTTCAATTACATTAAAAAAAAAAATCCTTATATAAAAGAAGTCTCTGTCCAAAATACGTAAGTTTAATTTTCCACAGATACCAATTTCCTTCCATCTTGGAACAGTGGTTGAAATTCATTATAAAACTTATAATGTTCCCACTAAAATGAATTGGTAAAAAATATTCAGCAGACAACAAATGTCTGATAAAATTCTCAAAACTAGAGCACTTGCAAGACACATATACACACAAAATAATTAAATAAATGAATAAAAATTTGCTTTCATGCATGAGTTTCCATTATTATTAAGACAACAGGGACCAAATATTTTAGTGAATGAATAAGGCCCGTGTGTTTTGATGAACATAATTATCTAAGAAAAGTACAAATTTTTTTGTTACTTGAACTAATTGCTCAAGAGGCCCAAAGCTCTTTGATGATAATCAAAATACAAAGCTTTTTATTTATTTATTCGTTTTTGGTACTTTGAATGATGACTTTTTATCATAGACCATCAAAAAACAACTACGATAAGGAAGTCAGCAAATTCCTATATATCTAAGGCCTTGTTTGATACTAAGGTGCTGTAGCTTTAAGTCACAACTGCTACAGAAAAAAATTGTCACTATAAAAGTCAATGCTATATATTAAATATAACTTTATGATAATAATTTTGACAAAGATAAAAAAGATACAATTAGTTTGTTATTATAGAAGTGTGGGGTCAAATCAACTCAGCGTTTAAGATACAATAGCTAGTGTTTACCAAATACTTTACTCATACCAAACAAGGACTAAGGCAATTATCAGATGGAAGCAATGATGGCACAGAGATTCTTACAAAAGGCTCCATCTGTTTCTCATATGTCAGTTTGGCAATAGCTTTCCCATCATCTTCATTCCCTAAATCATTAGCAAAGAACAAAACAATATAGTTAAGTTGTTATTGCTAAAATCCTGGCAGAAAATCTGAAGGAAAGTGCATCCATCATCATCTTGCCCTCCATTGAGGGTGTACCATTGCGTGAAGAATCAGAACCAGAGGATAAGGTCAATACAGAATGAGTTGGGGCCTGATCATACACGTAAATTTAATCAGTGGCCAAATAAATATGTAATCATGTTCAGAAGCAACACCAATGAACTTGAAAGAATAAACAAAATACTTTACTTGGTAGGTATGATCTGTTGAACATAGATCCATCTTTTCAAATTTTTTAAGAGGTTGAGAAATTTAGAAAATAAAATGAATTATACCTGGAAGGAACGCAGCCAATCGGGAGATTCTTCCCTTGATCCACTCATATCGTCTTCCCTCTCCTAGTACCCTGAGCCTGAGGTGAGGATACTTTAATTAGATCTTGAAACACTTCAACATGTAAACATTCGATATCAATATATTTAGTTCAAGAAGAATGACTGTGTAAAATCCGGATCCGATGTATGAACAATGCAGATCCGCAAATATTATTCAGATCCATATATGGGTAACAGTACTAGGGGTGGGCAAATTAGGTTTCAGTTAGAGTTGTTCAGGTTTCGGTTTGGGTTACAACCCAATCAGATTGGAGAATTGAACCCAACCAAACTGAAAATGCGAACCCAAACTTAAACCGAATTTAATTCAGTTCAGGTTCGGAATTCGGATCGGTTCGATCATTCAGGTTCAAATTTCGGGCATTTTCCAGTTTCTACAAAACCACTCAACAGAGCTTCTCCAAAATGAACTTCTAAGTAATCAAAAGTGCATATTTATATATTTTGTAATAACCAATTAAAATAAATAAAGAAATTTCCTTCTGAAATTACAAAGGAACTTGCAGTTATATTTCAAGAAACCTTTGCCGGATGTGTATTTCTTTGCAGAAACATTGCAATATATACCTTTACATAAAATGATTTTCAAAAGCTGTTGTTTCCATGAAATTAAAAGCACTCCCAATCCCAAATGCATTCACTTCTAACCTAAAATCATTTTTAAGCGAAGCAGCTGTCTAGCCTTCTCCAAAAGTAAAAAAATAAAGATTATAACACAAAATTAATTACTGAATCAGCAGCCGGCATCAAATACGCCAAAGCCACAATCTACACATTGCCAATCACAAATTATCATTACATAAAAATAATTTAAAATCAATTGTTTATAATAATAAGCAGCCTACTAACCTTGATGGATCGAAAGCAACGGCAGATGGAAGAGACGGCAACTGGATTGGAAGCGAACGCCGGAAGCTGCAACGCCAGAACGAAACTAACAGCGTCGGGCGTCAGCGGAGTGTGATGTGTGTGAGTGAGACTGTGAGATGACTGACAGCTGCGGCAGGGACCTGTGCCTTCGTTGTGGAAGAAGAAGAGTAGAGAGGAATTAGATCAAGGATTTTGAATTTAGGTGTGCCGCGCGTGAGCTGTGAGGTGAGAAAGAGAGACACGAGATATGCATAGGCTAACTCGATCCGGTTGTAACCTTGGCCCGATTTAACGCGAATCGTTTTATGGTGCGTTATTTCCGGCATTGGAGAATTGAAATCGGAAACCTCATAAAATAGAAATAAAAATGAAAATTAAAATTATGTTATCCACCTGAATAAGAGATTGATTTCAACACGATAGAAATAAATTTATTTTTTAAATTAATTATTTTACTCCCATCAAATAAAATCCCACAAAATAAAAGATACTCATTTTATCTTCATTTTTAAAAAATGTTACAATTAATTAATATAATATTTTATTTTAATTATTAATATTAATATAATTATTTTAATTAATTATTATATTTTAAATTTATTATTATTGTTGTTGCCATCGTAATTAATGTGTAATAATATAATTAATATATTATTATAATAATTATTAATATAATTATTCTAATCATATTCCTAAGATTACATCAATACATAAACTAGTTTTTAAAAACTGTCATATTTTTTTATGATCTATACATTAGATTTGATATACTTCATTAACTAATACATATTTTATCGCTATATATTTAAAAGGATAATTTTTTTTAACTATATTTTTATTATGTTATAATCTCGTCATAATAATAAAATTAATTTTATCCATAATTATAAAAGAATTTTACTGTGTTATCATCACTTTATATTATACACATTAAGCATGAAGCTCGAAGACTTTATTGCTCTGAGATGAAAAAAAAAAAGTGTGTAAATTTGTAAATCATTATTTGGCTTTAAGCAACCACCAAAGTAATGGTATGAAAAATGATAAGTGCTTAATTCCACATCAATTTTTATTATTTTCTTTATAGTTTATTTGATGTTTTTATGAACTTATTGAATCTTTATTAATCTTTTTTATGTTTTTATAAGCTTAGAAGAGTATTAGAAATAGTCTTTTGTATTTTACTTTATCTTGTTAGAATAAACTTACAAAATTTTCTACTTATTGAAGAATATACTGGATAAACATAAGAATTAACAATTACACCGACTAGCCTAATATCTTACTTTTCTAATTTTTATTTACATGCAAATAAACAACTAATAAATTTTTAAAATATCTCAGCCAAATCTCCTAAAATAAGGCAATATCTCAACCAAATTTTCTATTTTCCAACAATCCCCCTCAAGCTGGTTTGAAGATTTCTTCCATTACCAATTTACTAATCAAACTATCAAAATGCTTCTTATGTAGCCCTTTTGTAAGTATATCAGCAATCTCCTTGGTAGTTGGAATATATGGCATATAAATCAGTCCATTATCGAGTTTTTCTTCAACATGTTTTGTTTTATATCATCTAGAACTGGATTATGAGCAATTAAGATAGTTGCTTTATTGTCACAATATACTTTAATGGGTGAGGATTCCAAAATCTTCAACTCTTCTAACAGCCTTTTAATCCAGAATACTTCATAAACACCATGAGCAATCAATCTAAACTCAGCTTCAGCACTACTCCTAGCCACCTTTTGTTTCCTGCTTATCCAAGTAACAAGATTACCTCTAAGAAAGGCCAGAAGTTGATCTTCAATCAGTTATACTCCCAGCCTACTCTGCATCTGTATAGACTTCAATTTTTATATAGTCACGTTTTCTAAAATTGTAGACCTCTTTTGGAGTCCTTTTCAAGTACCTGAAGATTCTGTAGATTGCATTAAATGGTTCTGGTCCGAGGGAATGCATGAATTGGCTCACCATGCTTACTGTAAAGGCTATATCTAGACATATATACGACAAATAAATCAATCTACCTACAAGTCTTTGGTACTGATCCTTGTTCACCACACCTCTAGGTTTGGCACATTGTCGCTTTAGATTAGGCTCAATTGGAGTTTCAACTGCTTTGCAACCAAGTCGACCTGTTTCACCAAGTCAAGAACACATTTACATTGATTAACAAATATGCCCTCGTTAGACCTTGAAGACACTGTTCCAAAGAAATATTTCAACATGTCCAAGTCCTTGATCTCAAAGTCATCAACAAGTTTCATCTCCAATCTTTCTAATTCACCACTCATCACCAGTCAATATTATATAATCTACACTAACAATTAAAATAACATTTTGCCTTAGCTGAAGTGCTTATAAAACATGGTATGTGGGGTTGGTAATGGGATGGAATGAGAAGGGATTTGCCAATCTTAGTTCTGTCCCACATATGTAAGTGGGGGCAAAAAAATGCCCCATTCCTATCCCGTTATTATTATTATTTTTTTGGATAAAAATTTATCTTAATCTTGTTTCATTAAATATCTTGTCACATTTTATTATCCTGAACAATTTCCAATATAGATAACTAAACTTTGGCGCTTTTTTTAAGGATCATCATAATTCAATATAACAACTTTAGCTATGTTAAAATATCCAATAATTTAGCAATATAATAATAAAACAAACTAACAGCAAAAAAAAAAAACCAAAATTTCAAACTTTCAATGCTAACCAAATCCATCCGAGTTCTAAAGTTTAAGCCAAAATAAAAATTAACAAAAACTTCCAAAAGTTTACTTCAAATTCAGTTTCCACTCTATTTCACAAGAAACCTTCATTTTCTAACCGCACTTTTAAGAGCATACTTTCAAATTTTGGTATAAATTTATAGGAATTAATAAAGAAATGTAAGAATAAGACTAATATATTCTGATAATTACATAATAACTAATTGTTAATGTTCAAAATTATTAACAAAATCATTTCCCTCTTCAATCTCTACATGAACTTTAAAAGTTAAAATTATAAAATAATTTAAACTTCAGAATGGTTTCAATATTAATGAGATATACAGGACGAGACGAGATTTTATAGTTAATCATTCTCCTGTCCTAAAAATAAAGACAAGATTTATTTTCATCCTTGTTCCATCCCACTATAATTTAGAATATAAAAATATGTCTCAGTCACATCCCAAACAGAATAAAATCCTGTAAGATCCTATCCCAATAGGAAAAATTATCATCCTTAATAGTATAATTTGCTTGAATTTAACCATAACTCTTACAGCCTTCGTAAAACATTTAAACCATTCTCTAGGGGGCTGTTTATGACTATATAATGATCTTTTTAATTTAAAAACTTTATTTTTACCATCTTTCTCCTTAAAGTAGGTGGTAGGCTCATAAAGATTTCTTCTTGTAAATCTTCATTTAGGAATGAATTTTGTATATCTAACTGATGTAAAGGACAATTTGAATTCACAGCAAAGGATAATAAAATTCGAATTTGGTTTATCTTGCTTGGTGCAAATGTTTCTTAGTAGTGGATCTCATAGGCTTATGCAAAATCTTTTGCTAGTCGCTTCGTCTCGTACCTCTCTATGTTCCCATCTACCTTGCATTTCACAGTAAATACTATTTGCACCCTACTAACTTTTTTTCCCTTGGCAAGTCAACTATCTCCCAATTACCATTTCTTTTAAGAGCATTCATCTCTTCCATCACTATTAATTTCTAATTTAAATTATTAAGTGCTTCTTGAATATTTCTTGAAACAAATAAGTGTGAGATTTTAGAAGGAAACGCCCTATGGTTATGAGAAAGTCTTCATAGGATAAATATCTTTCATTAGGATAATTATAATAAGTTTGAGTTCTTTTCCTAATTGCTATAAGAATATCAAGATCTGAGAATTCTTTGCTATAAGCTTATTAGAAGTAAAAGGTGAAGATAAAACATAAATAAGATTACTTGGAATATTCAGAGGGTTATCTCCCAAAGATTTTGATTGATTCTATCCAAGAGTAATATGTAGATCTTGACCATCATGATGAGTTCTTTTCCTTGAATAAACTAGAATCTCAGAATTTTGATAACTTTGGTTCTTGTGGCATTTCTCCCCTTGTTTGTGATACATCTAAATTTAGCATTGGTTGACAAGTATTGCCGTTATTTCCATTTTCTTGAAAGAATTTTCCTTATTTTGAAAGCCAAAAATATTAGGGAAATAAAAAAAAAATAGAAGAAGAATAAGAAATAATTGAGGTTAGTAATGGAAAAGTCCCAAAAATTTTTCTTTCTCTTTCTCCCTCTGAAGAGAATTTGGTTGATTTTCCAAAAAAGGGGGACATATCCTGACACGTATTTTTCTAGTTTGAGGGTTATAGCATTTGTACCCCTTTTTGTTTTGAGCATACCCTGTAAAAACACATTTTTTAACCTAAGATCAAGTTTAGTTTAAAATTTGTTGGGTTTATGGACAAATATAGTACAACTAAAGACTATTAAAGGCAAATCAAAGTGTATTCTTGATTCTGGAAAAATTGTGCTATATTTCATAACACATATAGGCATTCTATTAATCAAATGGGATGCTGTTAAAACAGCCTCACTCCACTTCAGATTTTTACTCAACAAATATAACTAAAACAAATGAGTACAATCATCCGTAAAAGTTAGAAACCATTTTTTTTTTCCAAATATAGTAGTAACCTTAGAAGGCACCTATATATCACTATGAATTAAATAAAATAGTTTCGAAACATGATAAGGTTTTGATAAGTAAATAGTATGAGGATTCTTTGATAAATGACAACTTCCACATTGAAAATATGAGCAATCTAAACCTTTAAATAAGAAGAAAATAAATGTTTTCGATAAGAAAAACTAAGATGTCATAGTTTAAGGTGTCAAAGTATTATTTGTTCACAAGCAAAAGTAGAACTAATACTACTAAAGCCTTGAGCTTATTTTATTATTGGAGATATCAAAATAATAAAGACCATCTATTATCTTAGCTTTGCCAATCGTCCTCAATGAGTTTTGGTCATGAAATTTACAGTGAGAGTCAAAGAAAGTTATATAGCAATTAGAGTCACTAGACAATTTACTCACAGATAAAATGTTACAGACAAGTTTAGGAACATATACAACATGTTTAAGATTTATATTCTCGCATAATTTTACTAAACATTTTTCCTGCAATAGGTGACAAACTTCCATTGACAATTCTAATTTTTTTCTTTTTCAGAACAAGTAGAAAATAGGGTAGAAAAATTGGTCATCTGATCAAAGGCTCAAAATTTTATAATCCAAGGAGTATATTTTAAACAATAATGTAGGGCATTAGAATCACTAGAAATACCAGATGAGAGTTAGATTTTAGCAATTTAAGAAGGTAATCTATCTGCTCTTCGTTGGAGGGACATGTGTCAGCTTCATTTGCTGATGGAAATCCATATTTGGATTTGTCACCCATTTTGCTTATTTTCCAATTTGCTGGTTTACCATGAATCTTCCAACATATTTTCGAAGAATGGCCAGGATTATTATAATACACACTACACACGAGGTTTTTCAACAGTCTTCTTCTGATTTATGATGGCTTTACTAGTATTTGAATCAGAAGCAATTAGTACTAAGTTCTTAATTAACCCACCAGAATTTTTCTTTCCAATCATTGCATTCCTGCGACTCTCCTCTTTTTAACCTCAGAGAAAGCTTTGTTTATTAAAGGAAGAGGATTTTTTTCCTATTATTCTCCCTCTCACTTCATTAAACTCAATATTAAGACCAAGAAATTTTTAGATGCTATTGTTATCCACGATTTTCTTATAGTGATTAGAATCATCTAGAGATTTTCCATTCATAATTGTTGAATAGATACAAATTGCCACAGCCGTTTTAAGGAATTGAAATACTTGGTTATCTTCTCTGTTTGGGTAATATCAGACAGGCCCCTCGAAGCCTTTTCAGCTCGAGTAAGACAACCCGAGACAGCCTAGCCCGAGCAACTTTTCGGGTCAAAGCTGGTCAAGGTCGAGGAAATTCAGAGATACTCGAGCCCCGAGCACTCCATCACCAGCTCGAGGTCGTCCCTCAGGTCAAAGCTGGTCAAGGTCGAGAGCCGAGCACATCTCTCCCGCTCGCAGAGATCCACGAGCACAGCTGGGCAAGACCCGACTCAGGGCAACCCGACCCGTTTTCTCAGAATCCTGGCACACCTTTTAATGTCTGACCAGGGTCCCACATGGTGTAGTGGTGATACTGTTGCCGGTGGCCGGCACGTGCCTCCAAGGTGTCATAATTCCTAGCGCACTTGCCCGACATGGTGATCTGGCCACGTGAATCGGGTTAAGGGGACAGCCGCTCATCCCTAGGGAATATTCCGCCAAACCCGGCTGTCTGAGGGACCCAGATACCACTAGCGTGGGAGTGGACAGCCTGGAAATGAGAAGAGCGGGAAAAATGGAGTATAAAAGGAAACGAAGGGGAACGTTACAGGGGTTGGAAGAATTGAATCCGAAAAAGAGGTTGGCATTTCTAATTCACAGAGGGTTGGATTTTTTGAAACAAAAGGATCTGTAAGCTCAAACAGGTTCTTCCTATTCTAATCTCTCTCATTTGATTTTCTGGAAACACTATACTTATCCAAAAAGGGGGGGCGAAATAATACCCCTTTCATCTTTCCGGTCTCCCTCACTAAGGGAGATACCAAAAAGACAAACCCGATTACTGACTTAAGCGTCGGAGGGTTTTCGCCGGGACACGCCCGGCGACCCCTGACCCGGTTTTCTGTGAGTACAGTCCGGAGATCTCCGCTCAAGAAGACAGCGGAATAGGAAGAAGGGGGTAACCCTGCTCGAGATCGAGCTTACCGCGAGCAGAAGGATCGAGGCACTGTTTGAATCCGCGAGCAGGAGGTTCAGACAGTCCTGCTCGAGCTGTTTGGAGGCACTGTTGGAAGGTTCGAAGTACTGTTGAGGCACGCGGGAAAAACTGCATCAACATTCTCCTTATCACATCTTACCAATTTTCAATAATAATTCATAAACCTAAGGCTGATTTCCTAGATCAAAGAACATCTCATTAACGTTTTCTCAGAGTTCTTTTGCCGTTGAGTAGCATAAGTATTTAGAACTGATATCCTCATCCATGAAGTTTACTAACCAAGTGATTACTATCGAATTTTTTTCATCCCAAGTCACATAGGCCGAATTCGTTGGGTCTAGTGTTGTTGAATCTCTGGTCAAATAATCAATCATTCCTTGTCCATAGATATACATCCAAACGTACTGAGACCAATATAGAAAGTTACCACTATTCAAGTAAATAATGGTGATTTGGATAGAATGCAATTCATGGTTAGAGGTCAGGGCTTTAGAATTTTTTTCTAGCTAGTGAAAGAAGAAGAAGAGTTGGACTCAGGTGAAATATCACACATAATGATCAGAGCATTTTCAGTAGAGAAAATGCTAGAGATCTTGTTTTAGCTTGATACCATATAAACTTAGAAGAGAAGATAGGAAATAGATACTCTATATTTACACTCTTGATTATAGTTTCATAGTTTTAGAAGAACACACAAACATAGGAATTAATAATTACACTAGCTAGCCTAATATCTTACTTTCCTAATTTATATTTACATACAAATAAACAACTAACAAATCCCCAAAATTTCTTAGCCAAATCTCCCAAAATAAGGCAATATTTCAGCCAAATTTTCTATTTTCCTATTGTTGGAGTTTTAAGGCAAAAAAATAAAAGTTTTAGAAAAGCCACAAATTGATATGAAGAATAGAAAAAATGAAACTTCATGAATTTGAATTAATTTTTGGATGAATCTTTGAGTTCTATTCACTTTATTTGGGTTAATTAGACATGTATTAAGGTTTAAGATAAGATTTTGGCCATAAAGATATGGCTGGTTAGATTTTCTATTTGGGCCAATAATAGAAATAGATTTTAAATCTATTTTTTCACATTATCCTATTTTATTAGGACAAAATCATATTATTATAAAGAAAAAGAGGTTAAAAATGAGTTTTACTAAGTCCTACGAAGATTAGGAAAACAACTTTATATAAAGGCAACAAGTTTGATGTATTAGAAAATAAAAAATGTGAAGAATCAATTCCAAAGGAGAGAAGATCACAAGGACGAGAGGAGTAGGCGAATTAGAGAGAAGACTTAGCTACTATAGCTATACTTCAATCAATAAGCATTTCTTTCTCTTGTCTTTTGTTAGTTTTCTTTAATGGATTTGATATTGAATAATTCAAGACATGTTTGCGTAATCTTTTTATTGGTTAGGGTTGATTTCAAAACCCTAGACACGGATTTTTATTAATAAAGTTTCAAAATCAGAATTTTTTCATCTTTCTCTAGAATTTTTTTATATTTTAGAGATCTTAATGTCCAAGAATTGCTATCTTATTTGTTTAGGTGCAGAGCTAGATGAATTTGATGGTGATTTAATTATTAGTTTAAGGTTTTTTTTTATCCATAATTGTCGAAGAACTAAAATTAAGTGGCAAATTGTGATAAAAATTATATCATATATTTCATTTGATTACATGTGAAATATAATTCAGAATAAATAAACCGAGCTTGTGTGTTCATCTCTAGATTCAACTTATATCTTTTTTTTTTTTAAATTCTAATGCTTTCATTAAATTAGATCCAGAGAGCTTGTCTTGGATTATTTCTTGGAAAGAGGTTAAATAAAAAGCTTAGTTTACTTGACAGCTAAGTAAGGAAAGATAAAAAGCTTGTAATTGTATTAGGATTATTGCTTTCAAAAGAAAGTGAATAATTATTTTAATAATTGACCTAAAATCTAATATTTAGTAGTGGAGAATGATTTGTTAATTATATTTCGCATCACATTTCAACTTGTTTAAAATTATTTTCTGCATTAAATTCTTTAGTTTAGTTTACATAGCAAATCAATTCTAAATCCCCCAAAATTTGCATGTGTGTTAATTAATGTCTTTAATAGATCTTAAAATCAATTTTGTTAAGTCTATATGGGGTTTTCTAGTTCATTCTTGTTGCTGATTAGTTTGTATATTTTATGTTAATAACTTACTAATTGGGAACAATCTTCTACATTAAATGATCTTGCTTTCTTCATATCTAAGGCAAGATTTTAAATTATACACTTTTAAGAGACATCAAATGATGGTTAATGATTTTAAATGATACGCTTTTTGTGACAAATGTGTGTATGCCAAAGAATAGAGAATGATTATGTCACTTTATGTCTTTACACTAATGTCATGCTCACAGTAAAGTGATGATAAAGTAGTTAAGACTACGATGAATAGTCTTAAGTTTAATATGAAAGATATGAGTCTAGCTAGTATTATTTTAGGAATAAAAATTCCAAGAACTGCTGAGGGATATATTCTTAATCTATCTCATTATGCTGACAAAAGTTTTTAGAAATTAAACAATAATGATTATGGTTTGGTGAGAACTCCTTTAGGTGTAAATATACATATGTTAAATAATAAAGGAGAGAGGGTTTTCAAATATAATATGCTTGAGTGATAGGAAGTTGATGTACTAGACGAGTTATATGCAATCTGACGCAGTCTAGCTAGTTAACAAACTTAGTAGATATATGAATACATTGACTGTATAGGATATCACTAGAATGTTATAGTAAGAGTATTCAAGTACCTCTTAAAGCCATGGGCTGTATAGGATATCTAGATGTATTAGAAAGGAATAGTGATGCAAATTGAATATCTAAGATGAAAGACTCAAAGTCTACTAATGGCTAAGCAGTTGTAGCTGTCTTAAAAAAATCCTCTAAACAGATAGTGATAAATAGATCTACAAGATTTGAATACATTGCATTGGATAATTGGCATGAAAAGAAAGAGTGGCTTTGAAATTTCTTAGAGGGAATTCGAAAGAAGCCGAAGCCTATGCTAGTAATTTACATTCATTGTGATAGTAGTTAGCAATTGGAAGGCATAAAGCAATGTGTAAAATGGTAAGTCTAGATATATAAATTGTAGATACAATAGCATTAAACAACTATTCTCTACTAGATTTATTTCTATTGACTGTTAGAAGGTAAAAATATAACATTACAGACTCGCTAATTAAAAGGTTAAATCAAGAGCTAGTATTGAAACTATCGAGGGGAATGAGGCTAAACTATAGAAAAAAAAAAAAAAAGGTTAATTCAAAGGAAACATAACTTCATTGCATGGAGATCCTAGGATTTAGGTTCAAATGGATAGTTTATTGTAAAAGATCTAGTTGGATGACTATGAGAATTACCCTCCTGTCCATTCCTATAATGAAATATATATGCCTATTGATATGCTAAAAGGTGCATCACTTAAATTTTTATCTTAAAATATTATCGTTATTGAGTATAAAAGCAAGCAGTAGTCATTCTCGTAGAAGATTATTCCCAACTAATAAGTTATTAACACAAAACACACTAAACTGACTTGAAACGAAAATTAAGTTGAAAACTCAATATAAACTTAATGAAGTTAGTTAAATCTTTCTAGCAAAAACTAAAGACACACTAATAAATATTGTTGTGCAAAATTTTAATGTACTCACAAGGATAAGAATTTTTAAAAACAGAGTAGTGGTAACGATATCAAACCCACATAAATTGCTTGAAATTAGGTCTAATTTAAATATAATTAATATTAAAATAATTAAACTAATAAAACTGTTAATGCTAAGGAGATTTCAATAAGAGAAAGGTTATTAGATTATCGAGGTTTAGAATCTATCCCTACTCAACTAGTAATTATCTATTTATTGTTAATCCTTAATTTTAGAATGACAACCCGAAATCAATCTATGTCATCTCATGGATATAATAAGTAAATCTAAGTAATTAAATATAATACAGGTTCTATTTCCCTTCAAGTTATGATTCCTAAATATTATATGCACCCTATCGAAAAATATAGAATTAAAGTTTCCCAAGATATTAATATATAAAAAATTTATTGTGTCAAACTCTCTTGTTTGTTTACAACAAATCAAAATTTCTAAATATAAAATATAGATAATATTAATTAGAAAATAACTTAATTTATATAATTAAAAATATAATTTATTTAAATTATATTTTCTTACTAACCTTACTCTAACTTATTATTATTTAGCCTAGTATAATTGAAATAAAAATAATTATTAATATTAAATTATACATAAAAATAGAAATGACTAAAATTGAAAATAAAAATAAATTTATTTATTAATTTACTCAATATTATAAAGAGAGATGTGAAGAAGAAATTAGGGAGAAAAAAAATAAAGAAAGATGTGTAGAGAGGTTTGTTCCCCCTTCTCTCTATTTATATTAATTTATGATTAATCCACATCACACATATAAACAAAGTCAATTAAATCATGACCTTACATTTTTTCTACTAACCAAACATAAACCTAACTCAATCTAATCACAATTACCACACCTAATATAGTATAAACTTATAATTTTACAATTACCGCACTTAATATAGCAAAAACTTATAATTTTACAACAAAAGTCGTGGATCCTCTTTGATAATAACTTAATTTTTTGAACCACTAATATCCATTCGTTAATTTGTTATGAGTCTCGAATTGCTTAAAATTATTATTTTTACCTAATAAACACACAAAATACAAAAAATCAAATATTTAAAAACATAGTTAGAAATTCATAATATATAACATAATTACAAATATAAATTATAATAAAAGTACAAAATAACATTTTTATTCCTTAGAAACCTACAATTTTTAACATTAATCACACCCTCACCTCTCAACTAGCTTATTGCTAGCCTCTAGCAATTAAAGTGCTATATTAAATTAAGATTTACAAAATTCATATATAAGTAAATAGTTATTCATCTAGTCTCCAAACTACTAAATAAATAAATTCCACCAAAATTATCTAGGATATCACAAATCTTCTTTTATTTTTAAGAAATTAACAAAATGCTACGGAGCTTCATTAAAAGAGAACAATAATGTTGTTTCAGTGATTTATAAGTGATAATATTTTATTAGGCATTAAATTATTCATACAATTTAAAATATTATATCTTTAATTCATATATTGAGTTTTGAGTCAATAACTTTCAGACCAGTTGGCCTTAGGTCACTAGATTTTGAAATACCTCTATAAACTTAATTACTCGGATTTTTAGATAACTAAGCAAACTCTATATATGTAACCCATGTAGCGAACTTTAGGCCAATGACTTCTAGACCCGTTGCCCTTAGAGCACTAAGTGTTAAAGTACCTTACGGACTCAATTATTCATGTTTCAGATACAACAAAATTAAACATATTTATTTCTTTTCTTTTTTTAATTTCTTTATATATATATATATATATATATATGTTCTCCGATAAATCAAGAGAACAAAATATTGAGAAAAATTTAACCACAACCCACTAATATGTATCATAGTGCGTGTGTGAGAAGAATGATTTAATAATATATGTATAAATAAATAAATGACAAAAAAAATTTAATGATGAGAATTCACAAATTTGATTAATTCCAAGAAATGGAATAAACACAACTTACTATAAATTTCAAAATCAAAATATAATATAAGCTAGGCTATTGGGATGCATATCAAAAGTAGTAACTCTTTATACCGCCATCCTAGACAATAAAATAAATTTTTTGTTTTTAGATTTTTTTAAAAAGAAAAATAAGCAAACACATATATTTATAATTTGCATTAATTATCCCCACCCTCAAACCTAATTTAAACACTATTCTTAACATTCCATAATTTAAAGATATACATACAAAAATATGAAAAAGATAAGGTAATAAAAATACAAAAGAAGATATAGAGAGCATCATACCTGAATTAGTGGCAGAAACTCAAAAGGAGATAACAAAGAAAAACAAAACATTAAATATTTTTTATAATTATAAGACTAGGAAAATATGTTTCTAAGTAAAACAGTAGAGCTTAAAAGACATTATATGAGCACTATAATAAGAAATATTTACAAATAGAGAGTTAAATATAATTTTCACTTTTTACTATTGTTACTATTACCATCATCAATCAACCAATCTAATGCCGAGATCATGAGATCTGGCACTAGTTTATAAGCTTGTAAAAGATCAACTAACTTATTAGTAGTAGAAGCATAAATAAAGAGTTTTTTTTTACAGTGGATGAAACAAAATGATTATTAATTGCATGATTAAGAACTATTTGTAAGTTATCATAAAATTTATTAATATTTAATAAACCAATGGGTTTTTGATGAACGTTTAAATAGGCCCAAGACGCAAATGTAATAAACACCTCTAAAGTTGCAAGATCTCCTAGTAAAAAGATGAAAGCATCAGAACTATTTAGCATTTCTAATAATCTTTCTTATATACTTTAGACGACTAGTTCCTCTCCAGTTAGTGGGCTAGGTAGGCATTCTAAAGGTTTTAGGATGATGTTGAATACTTGACTTCCTTTAATGAAAATAGTGATGAGATTATAAATAAGGATAAAGCAAGCACGTAGAATAAGGCATATTCAAATCCTATTCAAGTTCTCGTCAAACCTGTCATAAGAGCTCATGTAAAGAAATTTAAAGAAGAACTTAATGGGCTGATTAAAGCAACTTAGGATCAATCCAATTCGTGAAGGCCTATTGAAGGAATATTACAAGATATTCAGACTAATAAATAGTGATTCAAGCTCTTGAATTTTCTTAGTAATTAAATCCATGAAATCAACACATTAAGGATAAAAGATATATTACTATCTTTTCATATAGTGTTTCCATTTTTAAAAGAGGCAACAAATCAACTATTTACATTTTATTAAGCCCTTTAAGATATTTTCCTTTTTATTAGATTAGGATTCTGATTTATTCAGGGCTCTTTCCGTTTTATTATATTAGGATTCTAATTTATTCAGAATTCTTTCCTTTTTATTAGATTAAGATTCTTATTTATTTAGAATTCTTTCCTTATTTGATTAGATTGAGATTCTGATTTGATTTTGGATTATAATTTATTTTCGATTTTAGATCAAGATTTATGGTAAAAAATATCTAGGACAATTATGGTCAATATTGATTGTAACTTATATATATTCGCATTCAATAAGAGAGGAATAAAAATTTTTTTTATGCAATTTAATTAAGAGTATAATTCTCTTAGTCCTTAAATGAACTTTTTAAACTTATCAGATTTTTTGTGGCGTTCAACCCTCGACTTATTAATCAGACCATTTACAACTGATTGTGGTGTTTTTACATACCAAGGTTCTTGCTTTACTAAGTAATAGGTCGCGATTCCATTCAATTCTTGAATTTATAAACGATCTTGCAGCCTAATTTGATTAGGATCTTGTTAGTTCTTGGTAGAATTCGTATCAAATAATTTTGTGCTATAATATGACCAAGATCAATAGTTGCCTCAACAAACTCCTTGTACTTTCCATAGCGAAACTTAGAAAGCACACAAATGTTTTTAATTGTCTACCTAAAAATGCTGCCATTGGAATAATCTTTAAAAATAATTTATGAGGGTTTAAAAAAGAAACACATATTTAAAGACAAACATAATGATATACAACTGTAAAAAGAGTGGTGTTATTATCAAATGACGCGTGAAGCTTTGACTCATTATTGAAAAGTAAACAGTAAAAAGAAAAAGCAAACAACAATTAGACATAAAATCACACTATTAAAAGTAGTAATGCATAAAATAATCTAAAAAAAAATGATATTTACTGATAGTTGTGATTGTGGCTCATATATTCCTCTGGTTTTACGTTTGGTAACTAATTAAATGCCCTCTATGGGTCGAGGATAGACTTTCCATCCAGTTTTTTTTATAAACTGACAAACAGGGTCTTTTTTAGTCAGATTCCCAAGACTAAATTGTGCACTTTCTTTTTAGAATAATGTCCAATCCTGGTAAATTATACATTGTACATATCTGCTTCGATACGACTAAAAATATCGTAAGATATCATCCAACGATTCTTCAATCATACAATCTTTAATGAATTTAATTTTATCTTCACGAGTATTAGAAACCATTCCTAAATATTTATAATTCGGGTTCTTGCAATCACATCTTACACAGTTATGATATTCAGAGCCAAGTCATTTAGCTCTTTTCTTTTTAACGTATGTGCTTTTACCAAAATCAGACATGTAAGATATAAATTGATCATAAAACTCACCTGTTAATCGGACCTTTACTTCAATTAACCAATAAATTTCAAGGGGAATGCCATGGATTATTAACAAACGTAGTCGTTCACAACGAGTTTTATAAAATTTCCTAAGAGCATTCTAAAGGAGAGAAAGAAAATGTTCATGCAGTTTTTGTTATATTTCTTCTATATTTGATTTTTGGGGTTTTAGTAATTATGAGAGGCTGAAAATACAGACTTAAGAAGTCACAGAGTACCATTATCCGCCATTTATATGGGAAAGTAAATCAAAATAACAAAAATAAAGAGAATTAAATCAACAAAGTCAAAACAAATGTGAAAGCGAACAAAACAACAAAATAAAATAAACTAAAAAAAGTAAAATAACTTACATCCGTCCTCTTATTATGTTAACCTCAAGTTCTAGTTGGGTGCGGTAAATACCACATTCTATTTTTCAGAGTTGTCTTTCAAGATCTTAAACATATGATACAAACTCTTGTAAGTTGTATTTCCCAAATTGGATGAATTTACAACTTTATGTCAAATCTGTTAAGTGAAATTTTACACGTAAAAGAGTTCGAAAATATTTCAAGAGGATCTTTCTGATTGAAATACTCATGACATAAAGTGAAAAAGATGAGAGAAATCACAATATTCAAATAAACATACTTAAACAAGAAATTTTATAATATTCAACAGATGTATTGTATAAATTAATCAAAACTAAAATAATAATAATAATAATAATAACAATAATAATAATAATAATAATAATAATAATAAATAATAATAATAATAATAATAATAATAATAATAATAATAATAATAATAATAATAATAATAATAATAATAATAATGACAATAATAATCAAACACTCAAACAACAAAATAACAGTAATATATATATTAGTCACACATTAAATATTTAATCAAGATTTGATGGGTCGCTCAAGTTAATTTCGGTGTCTTTTTGACATGGTTAGTATTCCAAATATGGTTTTAATCTTTGACCATTAACTTTAAATATGACATCATTCTTTAGATTCTCGATTTATATGGCTTCTTATGGATATACATATTTTACAACAAATGGGCCACTCTACTTTGCCTTTAACTTTCTTGGAAACAAATGAGATGAGAATTATAAAACAAAATTTTTTAACCAATTTTAAATGTTTTTTAAAAAAAATTCTCTTATCATGAAAAGCTTTGGTTCTTGCTACGCGTTATTACTTAATTCCTCATGTTTATTCAATTGCAACTTACGTAATTTATAAGCATCATCAAGGTTTGCATTACAAGATTTAACAGTCCAAAATACTTTATGCTCAAGTTTAACCAATAAGTGACAAAGTTTTTCATAAACTAGATGATAAAGAGACATTCTTAAAGATGTCTTAAATGTAGTGTGGTAGGCTTAAAGTGCATTAATAAGTCTAAGAGACCAATTTTTTCAGTTTGGGTTGACCCTTTTTTTTAAATTTGTTATTTGCTAATTCAACTTGACCACTTATTTAAGGATGATGAAGGGTAACAACTTTATGTGTAATTCCATGTTTTTTCATTAAAAACTCAAAAGGCTTATTATAAAAATGTTTAACCCCATCACTTATAATGGCTCGAGGAATTTTAAATTGACTTAAAAGATTTTCCTTTAAAAATTTAATTATAGTTTTGTGATTATTGTGTTGGCAAGGAATTACTTCAATCCATTTTGAGACATAATCAACAGAAACCAAAATATATACAAATCCAAACGATGGAAAATGACCCATAAAATCAAATTTTCAACAATCAAATATTTCTATCTCAAGTATGAGATTTAAAGCATTATATTTTTTTTAGTAATTGATCCTAATTTTTAGCAGTTTTCACAAGTTTTACAAAATTCATATGTCTTTGAATATGATGGGCCAATAAAATGAACATTGAAAAATTTTAACAGTAGTTTTTCTTAAAAAAAAAATATTCGCCACATGCTTTAAAATGAAAAAATTTAATGACATTACTTACCTTGTTATTGAGAATACATGTTTAAAAGTTTTAATCAAGGTAATATTTGAACAAGTAAGGATCATCTTAATAAAATTTCTTTATCTCAACTAAAACTTTCTTCTTATCTTGAGTGTTCCACTACAAAGGCATTCCATCTATAACTAGAAAATTAACAATGTTAGCATACCAATGCATTGAATTAATAGAAAATAAAAATTCATATGAAAAAAGTCATTAATGGGTGTTATGTCAATGCAGATTTTAGATGTCACTCTTGATAAATGACCAACAATGATATTTTTGGCACCCTTTTTTCTTTGACAATGAGGTCAAATTCTTGGAGTAATATAATCTAACAAATTAGCCTTAGTTTGGTATATTGTTTACTTATCAAATATCTCACAACAGCGTGGACAATAAAAACAATAATTTATAATAAAGCAAATATCAATGAAATTTGTTTAATGCAAATGCCACAATAAGCAATTCTTTTTCAGTTGTAGAATAATTCATTTGAATACTATCCAAAGTTTTACTTGCGTAATAAATCACAAAATGTTTATCATCCATTCTTTGTCCTAAAATAGCACTAACAGGAAAATCATTTGCATCACTCATTAATTCAAAAGATAAAGACCAATCAGAAAATTGCATAATAGGCACAGATGTTAAAAGATAAATTATTTTTTCAAATGATTTTTGGCAATCATTAGTCCATTCAAATGATGCATCTTTTAATAAGAGGGTACAAAGTTACTAGATAGAGCACTAAAGATTTTTTTTTTTTTTATAAACCTTTAATAAAATCATGTATGTCCTAAAAAAGATTACACATCTCTAACTGTTTTTTGTTGTAACAATTTAATTATGATTTCAATTTTTGTTTTATCAACTTCAATTCTTTTAACAGATATAACACGACTCAAAACAACTCCAGAAGTAACCATATAATGACACTTTTTTCAATTCAATACATGTTTTTTTTTAACACATCTTTTTAAAAGTTTTTCCAACTTCTCAAGGCAATCATCAAAAGAATTCCCAAACATAAATAAATCATCCCTAAAGACCTCTAAATAATGTTCAACATGTCACAAAAAATATTTAGCATACATATTTGAAATGTTGTAGGGGTATTATAAAGTTCAAAAGGCATCTTTTTAAATACAAATATTCTAAAGGGACATGTAAATGTGCTTTTTTTCTTATCCTCAAATGTTATAGAAATTTGATAATAGCCTAAGTAGCCATCTAAAAAGTAGTAGTAAGGATGTCGAGTTACTTTTTCTAAGACATGGTCAAGAAATACCAAAGGAAAATGATCTTTTCTAGCGGCTTCATTTAATTTTCTATAATCAATGTACATGCGCCAACTATATGTAATTCGTATTGGAATTGGCTCGCCTTTTTCATTTTTAACAACAATGATTCCAAAATTTTAGGCACTACTTGGGTAGGACTTACCCATTTACAATCAAAGATAAAGTAGATAATTCCCACCTCAAGCAATTTAACAACCTCTGTTTTAATTATTTTTTTCATATGTGTGTTTAATCTTCTTTGAGGTTATTGACATGTTTTAGCCTTTTCTTCTAAATTGATTTTATGTGTACAAATTAAGGGATTAATGCCTTTAATATCATTTAAAGTCCATTCAATTGCATTTTTATGCTTTTTAATAACAGATAATAACTTACCTTCTTGCTCACTTGTTAGAATGGAAGAATTCACAATAGGGTAAGTTTATTTTTCTTCAAGAAAAGCATACTTCAATTCTTCAGACAACTATTGCAATTTTTAATCAACAACAAAATAGACAAAAACATACAAACTTACCATTACAATCATTGAATTAAAAATCATATCTAAACTTAATGAAATTAACTTAAACTTTCTAGATCAACTAAGGACACACTAACAAAATCACACAAATTTTGGGGGATTTAGAATTGATTTACTATGTAAACTAAACTAAAGAAAATTTGTAATTTGTAAAGAACAATTTCAAAAGGATTAAAATTTGATTAAAAATGTGGTTAAGGAATCATTCTCCACTGCTAAACATTAGACTTAGTCAATTATCCTAATTATCATTCACTTTCTTTTAAAAATAACAACCCTAAAATAATTATAAGCTCAATTATCTTGATCTTTCCTTATTTAGTTGTTAAGTAAAACAAGCTCTTTACCTAATCTGCATCCATCAAATAACCTAAAATAAACTCTCTATATTTAATTTAATGAAAGCATTAAAATCAAGAGACAAGCACACAAGTTCGGTTTGTTTATCTTGAATTATATTTCACAAGCAATCAAACAAAAACATCCTATAATCATTTATCACAACCTGCACTTTTGATTAGTTCTTTGACAAGTATGGATTAAAGCCCTAAACTAGCAATCGTTAACCACTATAAAAATCATCTAGTTGTACACCAAAATAAACAAAATAACAATTTTTGAAATATAAACTCAGTGAAATATAATATATTCTAAAGAAAGATGAATATATTCTGAAACTTTATTAACTAAAAACCATATCTAGGGTTTCAAAATCAATCCTTAACCAACAAAAAGATTAATCACTTATGTCTAAGATATTACAAGTCAAATTCATTAAAGAAAACTAATAAAATATAAGAGAAAATAATGAAATACCAACTAAGCAACCTAAGAGAGAGGGTGAATTGAGATTTTAAAATATTATTAAATTAAAACTTAATGCAATCTCAATAAGGCAAACAAATTCCAAATACTCAAATTTAAAGTATATTAAATATAAAAGAGTAAGAGAAAGAGAAATACAAATATGAGAATTTTTACGTGGTTTGGCCAATCGTGCCTACGTCCACGCCTCCAAGTTCACTAGATTTGAGGTTTTCATTAAGCACACGTTCAAAGTTTCAAAATCGCTTATACTTAAATTTTGATGTGTCAATGAGCCTTTATAACAAGAAATTAACCTCAATCTCTTAACTTAAGCATATTCCAACACTTACAATTACCCAATTTTGTGTTTACAAATAAAGACTTACAACACAACTTCACTTATACTATATAATTGATTACAAGGATCTCAATATGTGAACAAAATGATTACAAGAATTTAAGCTTTGATTGCTCTTGAATACTCAGTGATAGATGTAGTTCTTTATCCTTCATTTAAATTTGAATGAGTCTTTTTATAGTTGGCGCTAAAAACTAGTTGTTATACTCTTTTTGAGTCTTAACAGTTTGCCGTTAACTTATTGTTAGATTATCGTTTTGACTTGAACAAGTTATCGTTGAGTTATTTTTCAAATAGTCAGTTAATCTTTTGCAATTGTCGGTTAGTCATTTTCAAGTTATTGGATCATGGTTAATATCCATCAGAATATGTTGCTTTCTGGACTTTGTCGACATCCTACTAATTATGTTGTTGGTTAGTCATTAATATTAAAATGTTGCTCTCTGAACTTTATCAGTCACCTGCTAACTTGCTGTCGATTAGTTGTTAATATGGAACAAGATATGTTGTTCTCTGGACCTTATCAACGACCTGCTAACTCTGTTATCGGTTAGCCGTTAAGCAACAGTGCCAAATAGTTTATTATAGTGACAATTTTTCTAAAATTTATAATTTTATCTCAATTCTTTTTAAAATTATATTAAAGCCCAAAACATTATATATTTTTAAATAAGTCTATTTTAGAATTTTAAACAATATTAGAAGATTTCAAAGTTTTCAATTACTCTTTAAATTTATTCTAAAAACTTGAAATATAACCACTTTAAAACTTCTTCAAATTTAATCAATTTAAAAATATATTTGTTATCATCAAAATTATAATTATGAAAATCTATATGCTAATAAATTCAAATTGAAACTAGAATGTATTCGATAAAATTAAAATAATCCCAAAATGGAAATAAATAATATATAAGTTATCTTTTATAGGATGTAACATATTCAACCTAGAACATCAAAATACTCCAATTCTAAATAATACCAAACAATCATGCTATATGAAACCAAAAAATAAATTGCATTAGCGGTTAATTGGGGACAAATAAAGGATACATCTACTCAACACTATTATTACGCTCCATGGACACAGGAGTAATACTCTACAACACTGGTGAAGATAACCCAACATAAATCAAACACTATTATAAACAACCCCCCAATCCTTCCCTTTCCTTTTCCCTCCCATTGGAGAAAGAAGAAGAAGAGATGGGGAAGAAGAAAAGAATAATAATCAAATGTATGCTCAGTTAATTCACTAAAATTTGTTTAGTTTTACTATTATCTAAGACCTCACAGTGAAAATAAATACTCCTTTGATGGAAAGGATTTTGGACAGCTGATAAGAATTTTCAGAACATATAAATTCAGCATAAAAAAAGAAAAATAAAGTTCAAAGTTAAAGAAATTTAGTGCTTAAGGCTGGTACAACTTACCAATTATAGAATATAAAAAAAGATCTTGTTGTCAACTATAGAATATCTATCAAAATCAACACCCAACAACAAATTTTAGCAAGTAAAATAACAAACTTAGTGGATGATTAAAACAAAAACAAAAAAGCAATAAACCATGAATAGATTACCTTATTGCTCTTAAAATTAATTGGAGTGCAAATTAAAGCTTTAGTTCTGTGGAAGACAAAAAAAATTACTAGGTTTTTGTGAAACGATGGAGGCAAGAATGTAGATTTGTTGTAGGGTTTGTAATAGAAAAATTAAAATCAAAAGGTGAAATTTGATTGGCATAAGGAAAGAAAATAAGAGAAATCCATATTTGATTAGGTTTTAACAAAATTGATAGTTTTGAAATTGGATTATAATACGAAGATGGAAGGATCGGTGCCACGGTTCAGTAGGAAGAGTGTTTGGGGGAAAAAATATGCATGATTTGTGACATAATTAAATTAGATTATTGATATGGACGATTTTATTGTGTCTTAAATAAACAAAATTAAGAGTTTTCAATTTATTATGACACAAATTATAAATATTTTAGCGCCAAACTAGTGCGCAAAAAATTTTCATAACTATTAGTGACAAATGCTAACATTCGTCCCTATATATGATACATAGGGACAATTATTTTAATTTTCCACAAAGCATTTGTCCCTAAGTCTTTTTTTTCTTTTTTTGTAGTGTTGATTTGAATTTGAGAGATGCTTTGATGAGAAAATATTACGAGATTATTGAATGTATGATCAAGAAAGCTTACATCGTCATTATTTTTTTTTTACTTTTTGATTATTTACATTTATATTTTCATTTCATGAATTTTATGTGAAAGTTATCAGAAAAGCCCAAAATGCAAACTAATCCGAATCCAAAATACCATCTAAATTTAAAATATCATCCAAATTCAAACTCATTTAAACCAATTCGAACCTAATTTTTTTTCAAAATATTCATCCAATTTGATTTAGTTTAGGACAGATCAAATCAGATTTAAGGATCGGATTGGATTTGGATTTTTTTTTCCTAATCCAAAATCTGATCGAATCCATTTGAATCCCAAATTGCCCAACCCTAGTATGTATTTTGTAGTGACAAAACGCAATATAGTTTATTAGGTAGAACATGATTTTCACTTTAATTTTTCCCTTTAAAAAATTGATTGCAGTATCCATTTACGGTAATAAAACATTTCCCACATAATTCAATTTTTGTGTTGGTAAGGATTTTAGGTGAGAATAAAATAAACTTGCCTCCATATAATATTAATTATCTGTATATTGTAAAAAATAAAATAAATATTTTTCAAAAGTTATTTGGGACAATGATTATTATTTAGAGTTGTTATCAAATCGTTATATAGTAATTATACAATTTACATTGAGAGAAAACATTAAAGAGAATGAAAACATTTAGATTTTTAAAATAACTTTGCATATTCCCAACACTATATAGTTATATGTACTAGTTTTTTGAAATTATGTCTATTTCTTTTATCAATTTCTATGATTTACATCTATATCACTTGCACTAAGGATAATTAAATTAAAACTATAATTTGTAACTACACATCTATTAATTTATAACCTCTTCATAATAATAAAATTAGTTGAGTCTAAACATTATTACTATAAAGCGGTTCTATTGTAGTATAGCCCTCAACCCAAAATATTTTTTTTATCCTAAAAGTAGATTCTCAATAAGCATTAAGTTAAAATTATGGAAAGAGTCTTTTGAAAAGTCTTATAAAGTTTTAGGTTATAATATAATTTTAAAAATTTTTAGAAAAAACGAGTATTATTAAAAAATTCTAAAAACATACTTATTTTAAAGTTTTATGACATTTTGGGCCATAGTTGAATTACATAAAATTTTGGACAAAAATATAATTTTTTAAACTGTAGTACAATTTAAATTGCAACGGTAACTTGTACTGTAATAAACGATGATTTGACTAATTAAGAGGTTAACCGGCTATTTGTTATTTTTTTATATATAATGGCTAACTTTTGTATCCAACCAATATAAATTCAAATCATCATATATTAAATCTCCATTGTACTATCATTTGTATATTCATTTTAAAAGATGATACTTGTTGTAATCCTTAAATTCATTATTAAATTTGTGAGTATATAAGTGTGAGAAACACTTAGGTATAGAGATTGAGGGATAATATCATGTTATAAAAGTTTGCTTAGAGGCATGGATGTAGACAGGGATTGCCGAACCACAAAAAAACATTGTGTTTGTTCTTTTTTCTCTTACTCTTTTATTTTTTAACATTATTAAATTTATTATTTTTTATTCCATTAAGATATTAGAATAAATTGTTATATAGTTTGTTTAACTTAAATTTTAAATACCCAATTACCCCCTTCCTCTTAGGTTGCATAACTTGTATTTCAATAATATTGGGACCAAATAATTTTATTACTCTAAAAATGTGATAGCTTAATAGATGAATAGTTACAAAAATTATTATTTTGACTTAATTATCCTTAGTGCAAATGATAAAGAGGTATAATATGTGATACATTAATAATTAATTAATGGAGCATATTAAATTTAATGTGTATATATTAATAAAGAAAGAGACAAATTTCATAAAAGTAGTACATATATCTCTATAGTGTTGAGAATATGCAAAGTTATTTTAAAAATATAAAGAATAAACCATTATCCCAAAACACTTTAAAAATTTTTTTATTTCATCTTAAATCATATTAATATAAAATAGCATATATATTTTTTGTAATCTATATATAATTATTACCGTGTGGAGCTAAGTTCCTTAAGAAAAAACTTGAAATATTATAACTTATTATAGTGTAAAATTTATTTTTATTTATATTTTGTCCAAATTAAATTAAAAATTTATATAATAATATAAAAATTATTCTTATTTAAAGTATCACCATAGAAGAATTTTATTTCACCATATTTGTAACAACTTTTGCTATCTTCTTGGTTCCCGTCCCTCACCTCTTCTTCTTCTTCTTCTTCTTCCTTTTTTTTTTTCAATTAAGCACCACAAATTTGACCCCACTGGTGTGCCTTTTTAAAAAATAGACCACATTTGACTGCCCCGTTATTTGCAAATAAAAAACCCAAACAAATTATAATTGAATTACAGTATATAAGTCAAATAAGTAATGCTAGGCGTCTCCATGCAATTTAAATGAGGTGTTGACATTCATATATAAATAGCTTGAATGAAAAATTGAGCAAAATTTTAATCCAGATAAAATTAATATCTTGTCAAAATAGTAATGATTAAAATTTATGTTAAAAAATTTGTTTTAAATTTAATTTGATGACATTATTATTTATATTAAATTATTATTAATTTATTTTAAATATGTTAAATAATTTAATTAGTATTTTAAATAAATAAATTTAATTAATGTAAATAAAATTTTTTAATATTTTAAAAAATATATAAAATAAAATTTAATTTTTTTTAATTTAACACGTGAGAATATATAATAATAAAATGTTTAAAATCATTTTTAAATTGTAAATAAGTCTCCCCGTGTGTTAAATTCTTCTAAACTAGAGGGGCATTTAATAATTATGCCAAAATATAATTGTGAAGGATCTGTAAGTCATTAAAAGTCTGCTCTGTAGATCAGGTTTAGATTTTAGAGGTAGGGTTTGTGGTATTAGCAACAAGGACGAGAGAACAGAGAAAAAAAAAATGGGGAAAGGAAACGAGAAAGTGATGAGTTTGGTGCAATTGCCACAGAAAGCCATGAAAGATGTGCAGTTTAAGTTGAAGGAATTGGAGAATGGTTACAAGTCGTGGTTGGCGAAGCAGTCGTTGCCGGTTGAGGCGGCCGTTGTGACTGCCACCACGGCAATCAACGGTGCTGCAATTGGTGCTTTTTTGGGAGTTATGACGCAAGACCTCACTTCCTCTTTACCCACGCCACCGCCTCAAGCTTCCCTCAATCCTGACGCCGTGGCTCCTTTCCAGCAAGTGCAGGTTCAACTAATTAATTAGTTAATTAATTGATTAATTATGTTTGAAGCCTTTCTTTCAAAACGATTCTAGTTCTCTTGCTTGGTTACGTACAGGCTGTAGCTGGGGGTCCCTTGGTCCAAGCTCGTAACTTTGCTGTCATAACTGGGGTCAATGCTGGCATATCATGTGTCATGAAAAGACTCAGAGGCAAGGAGGATTTGCAGTCTAGGTGAGCTGAAACAATAACCTGTGAAAGTCAAAAGTAGTTAGAAGGCTCATAATAGAAAATTGTTAAAAGTTATCGCCTTTTATAGATTGTAATTTTATCTTTAAAAATAATTCAATATTAGTGCCTTGACATCTCTATGCATAATTTATTAGCTTACATTACATCCACTGATTGTAGCATGCTAAAGATTAATATGTTGGCAGTAATTGTCAATGATTGATTTCATGAGTGCGAGTACTTTCCTGAAGATTTGATATCAAATATTTGATTATCTTTGCAAGAATTTGGTGGTAACTTAAAGCAACTTATAGAACAAAAACTATAAGGTTAATGATGATTCGCATGCAATGCATTCAATGGTTTTAGCAATAGTTGGTTTCATTTCCCTTTGACTGTATCTATTAAGCCTACTCAGGACAGGATCAGTAGTTATCTGCCCCCTTTGGATTAATGTACATTCATCCCCGATTAAATTAGGATTTCCACACTGTTCTTTGGATAACCTTATCATGTGTCATTTTTTATATTGACAGTATTTTCAAGTGGCTTCTATTTGGAAATGCCCACGCTTCAGCCTTGTCAATTCTTCAAAGTTTTATTAAACTTAAGTATGCTAAATTGACTTCTTTGTATTCTAGCAAAAGGTATGGAATGATTTTGGTCATAGTTGTGTGCCAAAATATCTCAGGTAATTTTATTTTCTTCTATATTTCCAAACCTTGCTAAAAATTGGTAAGGTTTAGTGCTTGAAACCTCAGTAGGGGAATTTCATGTGCACATCTTTATTTCTTTCCCATGATTGTGGGCCTTAAAATCAATATTGTGAGAGAAGCAAAATCCAAAGCTTGGATTTTGTGTTGTATTAATTTTTATGTTAGAAAAGCTCACTTATAAGTACAATGGAGGCACAATCCTGTTGACAAATGATCATTTGTAAACCAAACTTTCCATTTATTTTGTTCTTTTGTGATTTATTGGTTGCCATTGGTTGTTCTAACTGTCATTGCATATCCCAAAAAAAAAAATGTCAATTTAAATATGTACAATGTTAAGTTATGAAGCCCAGCCATGGACCTTACTTTTTAAATGTTTATCATTATGTCACATAAATTCATTAATAATATAATTGTAACAAAATGGAATGTCTGCAGCTGCTCATATTGGTCCTTTTTGTAGCATCTAAAGATTCAACAATACAAGAATGTCTAAACATGCGATTTATGCCTTTAACAGATGGTGATATGAGATAACATAGTACAGATGTTTTTATTCGTGGATTGCATGGCACATGCCTTCATCACATCAGAGATAAAGAACTAAATGATGATGGTAACAGCATTGTGATCAGTTCTTGGAAATTAGTGAAGAGAATCGTGCAATGTCACACAAAGGTCTTTTAACTCTTTGGAGATTTGGTGACCTTTGGGTTGGAGCTCTAGGTTGTACATTTGAAATCTTTTAGACTGTTATTGACAAAGCACATATGTAATTAGTCGATGTAGTCGCAACAGATAGAGATTGTACCTGGAGAGGGTTGTCTGTTTTCTTTCCATTACTTTCCCCACTTTCTCTCTTTCTTTCTCCATTTTATTTTTGTCGTTCTAAATCTTAGGGGAGACATTCTTTCTTTGTTTACTGAAAATGTCATTTCAGAGATAGAAAAAGAGATTAGTAGACAAAAATGAAAAAGCAGTAAACATAAATGTGAAGGATGAGAGTATAATGATGCAATATCAATAATGGACCTAATTTATGACAAGCTGATAATGTTAAGAACCTATTCGGTTGATTTCTTAGTTTTGATGGATTAGGTTTTACGTGACTTGTGTTGCAACACCCCCAATGTTGTCTTCCCATCAAATATGTTTTACGTGACTTATTTAAGTTAGATATGGTTTGCTTGCCTCGACTTATTTTATTTTTGAGGATTTAGATTACTTACTGAAGTAGATTTCTTCATTTATTAAGTATAGATTTCAGCTATCCTATTTTACTTAAGAATTGGCCGTTTTAGTAGGGCTGTATGCTTTGTTGTTAGTTAGACTCTAAATCTTTATGAGTAATGGAATAAAGAAATATTGAATTTCCCCTGTTAAATTCTTCTTATTTTTTTACTCTTTCTATCTTTAAATTTTACCTTTGCTTCTTCAAAATTCCTTCCATTTTCTCTGTTGGTTCTCTTCTCAAGGTTCCAATCAAAAACCTCTTGAACATGGCACATGCCTTTTCTCTTTTCAAAATTTATTGTCAAAAGCAAAAATACCAGATCCTCCCACACAGGCCTGCATATTGCTAAGCCACAGAGTTATCAATTTTTATTGAATCCCTAAAATAAATTAAAAGAAAAAAAATTAAAATCAAAAGAGAAGAAATAAAAAAGACCGCTAAGGCCCTTTTATTTTGCACCAAAAATATTCAACCAGAGCTGGTATTTGCTGCCATTGTTTTTTGTTGACTTAGTGGATGGCCACCACCATCATACTAACAATGTGGCAAAGCTGAATCCTAAATCTTGGAAGCTTGCCACCCTAAAATTCACTGTATTCATGCTTCTGGTTCATGAGCTTGTTTTAGCCTGCCAACCTTGAATCTATTGACATTCACTACTGACAGACTTCACACATCCCTGTCATAGCTATAGTTGGGTGTGAGTATCATGATTAAAGTGGCATTCTTTCATATCTTCGAAGAAGCTCTTGCCCCCAACATCCCTTCTTCGCCCTCTGTTTCCCTCAGAACCTTTTCTTTTTGTTCTGGATTTCGCTATGGTGATTTTCAGGTTCCATATTTGACACAGGTTTGTTATTGAAGAAATTGTTCCTGCTTGACTGTGTTATTCTTTTTAAAGGTCGACTTCTTGTAATTAATTTTATTAAGTTGCTTTTGCAGTCTGGTGGCAGCTTTTGGTTCTGGAGCAGCTTTTTCTTTAGTGAGTGGCATGGGTGGTGCAAATCCGGCAGCGAATGCCTTCACTTCTGGACTTCTTTTTGCAATTTTTCAAGGTTGCTCTTACAAGGTAAGCACTGATCATTTTGAGGAAGGATTTAATTATTTCAGTAGAAACTCAAATGGCAACATGTTCACTTCATTTTTTCGAACATGGTAGTATATTTAGAAACACGTGCCGGAATTATAATATCTGTTTAATGACATGCCAAAGATTGAAAATTTGTGGCAACTGAAAATTAACATCTGCAAACGAGGTTTCTTATGATGTATTAGTTTTGAATTTTGATAGTGTAATATTCATTAGCCAAATTTATGGATCTCGTCTATGCTGATAACAACTTATATAATGACCATTCAGATAGGTGAGATGTGGCAATCAACGCAGCGACCCTCTCCTGATGATTTGTATTATGCCAGAACAAGAGGCATGCTAGATAAGCTTGGCCTGCAGAATTACACGAAAAATTTTAAGAGAGGCTTGTTAACAGATAGCACTTTGCCTTTGCTAACTGATAGGCAAGTAGTTAAATCTATGTTTAATTAAATTTTTATTACATATGTTGCATGCTGTGCATATTGTGTAAACTTTATGTCCAGATATCCTTAACTGTCATTATGAGTTTCAGTGCTCTTAGAGATGTGAGAATCCCTCCTGGACCAAGGCTTCTCATTCTTGATCACATTCAGAGGTCTGTTAATTTTCCATGAATAATACTATTGACCCTTGAATCATTGAATTTGTTTCACTTGTGATGATGAAAAATAACTTTTCAGGGACCCTGATCTGAAAAAGAGTCGATGAAGCTGTGGCTGAACTTACGGTGTCAAACTCATTTAGCATCGAAGAGTACCTTTCTATTTATGAGGATTTATTTCAGGGTAATAGTTTTTATATCTTTGTTTCTAGTTTGTCCATATGATACTATTGCTATTGTGAAAAAATTTCTTCAGACCTAATGACAGATTTTAATTTTGCTTTGATTTCATCTGCAAGTGAGCTTTCACATGATAAATTATTAGTTTTCTTTAGGCAGCATGAGTGATCATGTACCCATACAGTATTACGGTTTATGCAATTAGGCCATTGTGTGCTTGGCACATGGGATTAGACAGCAATCTGGCCCATATTTGGTAAATTTTAAATCTGCATTATGGTGTAATTGGTGTATCAGGCAAACCCGCGCCCCCTCGGGCTTGTGTGGGTTTGCACTAGATTTTTTGTTGGTATTTTATATTATAAAAACTAATAAATTAAAAAATTACAAGTATTATTAATGAACCTAAACTTATAGGTAATTAGGTATAATGTCAAGGGACCCTTGACGAGGGATTACCGCAACCGTTGATGACCGTGATGTATTTTGAAGTAAAATTTGGTATTATGGAAATCTTTATTGTTGGATATGCACAACAATGCAGCTATTATCGATAAAGGAGGTTTCTTATGCCCGAAACCTACTCAAAATCTACCGTCAAAAGTCTTAAGATTACGTAAGTATGGCTATAGAACTAAATCTACTGTCAAAGTCTTAGATTACATAACTATGGTTATAGAACTAAATCTACTGTCAAAGTCTTAGATTACATAACTATGGCTATAGACCTACAGCGAACGGAAGCTTATTTTTCGGTGGTAGTTACGGCGTTGCATAGATTCGGCGATTAAGATTCCAATGATATAAAAATTTCATTAAAAAAATATCAGAATGCAGCGGGTGATGGTGAATTACGATGGCCGGCGGTTGGTGGCAAAAAATCGTTACTTTAATTAATAAATTTATCTAATTAATTTAATATAAGTAATTATAAAATATTATATTATATTATCAAAATATTATAACAGAATAATATATTATAATATAATTTATTTCTATAAATTAGTTATTATATTATAAATAATTTATAATTTAATATTATATTGTATTATAATATGGATCACAATTATCAGTTTGTATTTTTGGTTTGACCCAAAATTGAACCGAATCAAAGAGCCAATCGATTCTTCACTTGAAAATTAAAAACTAAATACATACATACATATTTCAATTAAAGTGAGATTATGACCTAGTCTCGTACCCATACTCGTGAAACAAAACAAACCCCTCTCTCTCGCACACCACAACTCTCTTCCCTTTCACTTTCACCGTTTGTCTTGTTGCCATCGTCATCGGCCATTAGCAGCTCCTGCTTTGTCATAGAGATTGTCATGGTCATGAAGAAATAAAATCAGATTTTTTAATTTTTTAATTAAAATTTTTTTAGAACTGATCTCATACAATATATAAAAATTAAGTAATTTAGAAATTCGTACCTTGATGTTTTGAGAAGATGAATAATTGAGAGTTGTAGATCTGTCTCTAAATGATCTTTCAGATTATGACTCAAGATTGATCAACACTGGACGTGTGGGCGTCTGTTTCATCACTCCTAATCGCAACTGGCTTCTCTTGGATGTCTTTTGTATTTTTCTCAAAAGTCTGAAATTCTCTTTTCTTCTTGTTTTAAGAGAACAAGTACTCCTTTTATAATATCTTATGAAAAATCGTAGTATGTTAGGATTATGATTCATATTTAAAATAGGATTCCTCTTTTAAATATTTAAATTAAATACTATTTCTCCACTTACGTAAAAGTTGAGAGAATGTGGAACTAACTAGGTGACCACCTTGTAAAATATCACAAGCCTCATTTTACACTTGAATATAACATACTAGGCCTTAACAAATATTATAATTATGATTTTTACCTAATATGCCAGTTTTTCTTGCTTTGGGTCCAGTGATGGTGTTGTCAATTAAATAAGCTAATTCGGGGATCATTTGGGAACATACAATAGTGGCTACAATAATTAAATTTGTAATTAAACAAATATAATTATTTAATTCCAATTCTACTCTATTATAAGATTGGAACTGACCTCCATAATTGTATGCTCGAATAATAATTCGCCCAAGCCACATTGATTTTTTTACTGCACAATCTTTTGTACCACATCATTAATTTAAATTTATATCTCAATTGTCCAAACAATTTAATTACATCTTGTTCCTTGATACTTACTGGTTTTCTCTAATGATCATTTTCAACATACTTATTTATGTTGAGACACTCTGGCCAGAGAATTCTATGATCAAGTACTGAAAACCCATCAAGAGATGTGTCGTACAAATTCTATATTGTTAATTTATAATTTCAATACTTGTAATTGCTCCCACCAAAATGCCGGGTAATCTTGACTACATGTGTATGTCGTGCTCATTGGTAACTCAAATGAAATAACAACTACAATCATGAAATTATAACTAACTCAAGATTAAGATTACAGTAAATCAATGTTTATGAGATTTAATAAGTCTGACAGTTATTATTAGATTAATTAAATTTCATATATGATCCAGTTCAATGTAGTCATACTTAGAGATGGCAAAAAGATCCGGATCCGCATATTAAAAATGCGGATTCGGATCATAAGAATTAGGATCCGTGTGTATCCGGATCCGCATTTTTTATTTAATTAAATTTCAATATAAAAAATATATATAAACTAAAAAGTATAAAAGTGTGAACTTATGATATTATTGTATGTTATGCATGTTGAATTGTTAATTGTTGAATTATTAATTATTGAATTATAAATTTATAATTAGATTTTATTTGATGTTATTAAGTAAATTGTGAATTTATATTATTTTTTATATTTAATTCATATTGTGGTATCTTTAATTATGAATTATGATGTAAGATGTTATTGTATGTTATTCATGTTGAATGTTAATTATTGAGTTATGAATTTATGATTAGATTTTATTTGGTATTATTAGATAAATTGTTGAATTTATATTATTTTTATGTTTAACTTATGTTGTAATAATCTCAATTGTGAATTTATGATGTTATTGTATGTTCTTTATGTTAAATTATTAATTATAAATTTATGATTGTATTTTATTTGATATCATTATATAAAATTTTAAAATTTTAAATTATATTTTAAATTATTAAAATTTAATATTTACGGATTCGGATATCCGTCCACAATCCGTGCGGATATTACCCGCATCCGGATCCGCATATATTTTTCTAGATCCGAATGCGGATCCGGATGTAAAATTATTGATGCGGATCCGGATCCAGATTTGGGTGCATTCGGATCCGGATCTGGATTTTGCCATCTCTAGTCATACTACATCAATAAATTCATACATGATTAAGACAAATTACTCGATGAATTTATTACAGTCTATACCTAAATAAAGTGCCCAATTTTATTTATTAACTGCAAACTTAATTTATTTAATCATAAGATAACTTGTATTTATGTCTTCCGCGAATGCACATGGTGATCGCATAAATACATATAATATGATTAAATGGACTTTACTCAAAATATTAACGCAACAAAGATACATGAATAAAATACCTCATTTTATTTTATTAATCAGAAATATATTTATTATAATAAATATAAATATACTTTAAAAAGCATATTTTTCCAACAATCTCCCACTAGCTCTCAAAGCATATTTGGCATCTCGCGCATGCCCATGGACTTAAGTGCAAGTTAAAAGTTTCCTGTGGATGGCCTTAGTAAAAGATTCGCTAAGTTTTCATTGTGACGCAATCTGGGCAGCTTCTACATCACCTCTCTACACTATATCCCTTATGAAATGATACTTTATTTTAATGTGTTTTTGTTTCTTGTGGTTCATTGGTTCTTTTGATTGAGCCATTGCACTAATATTATCACAAAATAATTTAAGTGGTGCACTTGCAGCAAATACCACCTCAAGATCTTGAAAGAACTTGCGGAGCCATACCGCTTCTTTGCGACCTCGGATCATGACCACATATTCAACTCGTTGTGGACTCTGCGATACAGGATTGTTTCACACTCCTCCAACTAATAGCTCCACTTCCTAATGTAAACACATAGCCAGAAGTAGACTTTTTAGAATTCTTATCTCACATAAAGTCTGAATTAATATAACCCACTGGAGTAAGTTCATCACCAGAATACATAAGCATATAATCCTTAGTTCTTTTCAGATACTTCATTATGTGCTTGACAGCAGTCTAGTGTTCAGGTCCAGGATTAGATTAATATCTGCTAACCATCCCAACCGCAAAACATATGTCTGGTCTAGTGCAAAGCATGGCATACTGAGACTTCCCACATCTTCCGCATAAGGAACTCGTCTCATTTTCTCTATCTCCTCAGAAGTTTTAGGTGATTGATATTTAGAGAATAAAATTCCATGTTTGAATGGTAACAAACCAGTCTTGAAATTTACCATACTAAATCTAGCCAATATTTTATCGATATAGACCACTTGAGATAAAGCTATCGTTTTATTCTTTCAGTCTTGTAGTAACTTGATACCAAGAATATAACTAGCTTTTCTCAGATCTTTCATATCCAATTATTTTGCTAAGCAACTCTTTATTGTAGTCAATACTCCTACATCGTTTTCGATAAGGAGAATATCATCTACATAAAGAATCAGGAAGGCTACAGATTTTTACTGAATTTTCTTGTACACACATGGTTCATCAATATTCTGAATGAATCCAAACGATTTTATCGCTTGATTAAATCTGATGTTCCATGACCGGGATGCTTGCTTCAATCCATATATAGATCTCTGCAACTTGCATACCAAGTGTTCTTGACCTTTTTGTATAAACCTATCTGGTTGCTACATAAATATGTCTTCTTCAAGATGCCTATTAAGAAAGGCTGTCTTGACATCCATTTTCCAAATTTCGTAATCTAGCACTACAGTAATAAAGAGCAGAATTATGATGAATTTAAGCATAACAACTGGAGAAAATGTTTCCTCATAATCGATCCCCTAATTTTGAGTGAATCCTTTGGTTACTAATCTTACTTTATTTAAATGTTTCTATCCTTCCATCTACTCTTCTTTTCCTCTTGTAGATCCACTTACATCCAATATGTTTTACCCCATTTGGTACCTCTACAAGTTCTTAGACTTTATTGGAATACATAAATTCCATTTCTTGATTCATAGCCCTTTTTCAATGTTCAACATCACTATCGATTAGAGCTTCATTATAACTAGTGGAATCTTGTACATGTTCATCTAAGATAGTCGTATAGGTTTCTCCCAATAACATATATCTTGCTGGTAACCTAGTTACCCTCCCACTTCGACGAGGTTCTAAAAATGATGGTTGTTCAGGGATAATCCTTTGTCGGTCAGATTGTTGCTCTTCATTTTGTTCTAAAACAGGTGTTGAAAGCTGAATATCAATTTGATCACTTGACAGTTCTTCAAGTATTACCTTATTTTTAAGTCTGAAGTTCTTCATATAGTCTTCCTTGAGGGAAGTAAAATGTGTGCTCACAATTATCTTCATATCTTGAGAACTATAAAATAAACCTTCCCTTGTTCCCTTGGGATACCCCATAAACATGCAAACCTCAGAATGTGAATCCATCTTATCTGCCTTTGTTTTTAGCACATGTGCTGGTGATCCCCAAATACGGACATGTCGTAAACTTAGTTTTCGACCTGACCATAATTCTATTGGGATTTTAGGCACTGACTTAAATGGAACTAAGTTTAAAAGGTAAACTGCAGCTTCTAGCGCTAGTTCCTAAAAAGAGATAGGTAATAACAAATAACTTAGCATAGATCTCACCATATCCAAAAGAGTTCTATTTCTCCTTTCAGCTACCTCATTTTGTTGTGGTGTTCCTGGGACAGTCAACTGAGATATAATCCCATTTTCAACCAGATACTCTTTGAAATCTTCGGAGAGATATGTACCTCGATCAGATCGAAGTTTCTTTATGTTCTTATCTAACTGCTTTTCTGTTTCAGCCTTAAACTCTTTGAATTTCTCAAGAGCTTCAGACTTATGACGCATCAGATAAACATAACCGAATCTTGAGTAGTCATCAGTGAAAGTGATGAAGTACTCATAGCCTCCTCGAGCTTGTACATTGATCGGTCCACATACATCTGTATGTACCAATTCAAGTGGTACTGTTGCACGCACTCCTTTGGCCGAGAATGGCCTTTTGGTCATTTTTCCTTCTAAACAGGATTCACAAAGTGGCAATGATTCATTTTCTAATGGACCCAATAATCCATCTTTTATCATTCTCTGTATTCTATTTTGGTTTATATGACCTCAGCGTAAATGTCACAAGTAGCACTAGTTGGAAGAAAACTTTCTTTTCTTAAATAAATATGTATGCCTATTATTATCAATTACTGTGTCATGCATAGAAAGGATCATATGACTCAAATAATATAAATTATCTTCCAATGTACCATAACAAATAAGTCTATTATTGTAATTAATAGAAATTGAGTATCCAAAATTTACAGTATACCATTGCTTTGACAAACAAGCTACTGAAATTAAATTCCTCTTAATGTCTGGAACATAAAGACAATTATTCAATGCTAAAGTCTCATTATTAAAAGATAATAAAATAGATCCAGTCTTCTTTCACGACACGAATCGTCTCGTACTCAAGCTGCAGCTTGACTCTTCTTCACTTAGTTTCCTAGTTTCCTGAAACCAAAAAAGTGAATTACAAATATGATTAGTTGCTCTTGAATCCAACACCCATGTGTCAACTGAATTCTGAACTAAACAGGCTCAATAACAAAAAGATTTCCCATAACTGATTTCACAATCTTTGGGCAATCCTTTTTCCAGTGACCCTTCTGTCTACACTTGAAGCACTTGCCTTTATGCTTGCCATCTTACTTTGTAGACAATCTCTTTTTCCCAGGTTTCTTCTTCTTACCTTTGCCTTTTGGCTTAAGCCTAGATGAAGAATTATTTTTATGCTTCATAGAGATTTCTCAGCACGATAGATCTCTTCAGTAGAATGGAGTTCGTTCATCAATTTTGTTGAGGTCATGTTTCTTTTGTTCATGTTATAATTGACCTTAAACTCTTTGAATGTATATGGCAGAGATTCTAGCACTATATCAATTTTTGAGTTATCATCGATTTGTGCGTCCTGAATCTCAGCCTCATTCAAATAGTCCATCATTTTGAGGACATGATCACGAACTCTTGTGCCCTTCCCCATTTTGCTATCCATAACATCTTTCAATGCTGCTTGTCTTGCAAAGCGAGTACTCTGCCCAAACATCTCTTGGAGACTATCCATTATTTAAGTGATAGTTTCCAAATTTTGGTGTTTGGTCTGCAGAATATTAGAAATTGTGGCTAAAATGTAGCATTTCGCCATTTCATTGGCTTTTTGCCATTTCTCATAAAACCTCCTCTCATTTTTATGAGCATTTTCTGGTGGTATTAGGGGGCATACTTGGGTTAAGACATATTTATAATTTTCAGCCGTCAGGACAATATATAATCTCCCAGCCATTCTTGTACATATATTGTTAATTGCATGCTTCCTATAATATTATCTAAGTGATATATTATATTATCAAACATTTATAAATTTTAAACAATATATATGAATTCATGTTATATGAATGACATATATCATTATGCATAGAGTGACACTACCTATTCTATATGACATGTTATCATGGTATGTTAACATCCAAAACATAACATATAAAAAAATAATTAAATAATCTCAATTCATGGTTTTCCTAAAATAAAATAAAAAAAATATTAACCCTAAGCCTAATCTTCATTGGGCTTCTTGTCAATATCTTCTTCATTTTCCTTCCTTGTACTTGCTCATATTTATAACTATTGGCTTAGAGATTTTTGGGCTTTTAAATTTACCATTGGTTCAATTTTAAAATTTAAATTTGCTATTAAAAAAAATTATTGGGTCTTATTTTTTGAAATAAATTTTTTATAAAATGCAGACCCAATTAATTTAATAAAATAAGCTCAAATTTATTTTCAAAAATTCTTGAGCCAAATAAATTTAATTATTAATCTACCTAAATTTTCATTTATATGACTCAATTTTAAAATCCCAAAATGGGCTTAGAACCAATATAAATAAATTTGGACAAATAATTATTATTGGGCTTATCAAATTTCTATTTATATTATCCAATCGGCAATTAAAATTGGGCTTGGATCCAATATAAATAAATTTAAATTTTTCTACATAAAACCCAAATATTTTAACTGAATTATAAATTAGTAAAACCTTAGAGTGTCATGAGATAAAAACCCAAAACCCTAATTCTCACATTTTTCTTTCCACCCGCCACATCAATAAAGCATTACATTCTGTTGGACCTAAATGAAAAAGTCTCTAACTTTATGATAAAAGACATAAATTATTAAAGTATAGGATAGTTAATGAAAAAATAAAAAAGGACACCCAATTTTTTTTGTCAATTACAAGAGCATGAGCATGAGTTCTTGCTGCAAATTATTTTCTTCTTTTCTTGATTTTTATACTATTTTATAACAAAATAATATTTACAAGAATTCCTATACCATTAGTGGCTTACAAAAAAAAATCTAAAAATAATGAATTAAAACCAAAAGGAAAACATGGTGATAATAGACCACCCCTTTTGTTATAAATCCAAAATAAAAATACAAACAAATTTCTAACTATGAATCAATCCAAGCATACTTTATTCATATATTAACAAATAATATATATCTAAATAAATTGTGCCACTCTAATACATAATAAGCAAGATAGATTTCTTACGAAATTCTTATATATTATTATGAGATGACTCTGATACCAATTGAAGGAATAAAATTAGGCTTTTCAATTTTTCAATTAAAACCTTTTTAGGACCGATCTCATACAATATATAAGAATTAAGTAATCTAGAAATTCGTACCTTGATGTTTTGAGAAGATGAATAATTGAGAGTTGTAGATCTGTCTCTAAATGATCTTTCAGGTTATGACTCAAGATTGATCAACACTGGACGTGTGGGCGTCTGTTTCACCACTCCTAATCGCAACTGGCTTCTCTTGGATGTCTTTTGTATTTTTCTCAAAAGTCTGAAATTCTCTTTTCTTCTTGTTTTAAGAGAACAAGTACCCCTTTTATAATATCTTATGAAAAATCGTAGTATGTTAGGATTATGATTCATATTTAAAATATGATTCATCTTTTAAATATTTAAATTAAATACTATTTCTCCACTTACGTAAAAGTTGAGAGAATGTGGAACTAACTAGTTGACCACCTTGTAAAATATCACAAGCCTCCTTTTACACTTGAATATAACATACTAGGCTTTAACAAATATTATAATTATGATTTTTACCTAATATGCCAGTTTTTCTTGCTTTGGGTCCAGTGATGGTGTTGTCAATTAAATGAGCTAATTCGGGAATCATTTGGGAACATACAATAGTGGCTACAATAATTAAATTTGTAATTAAACAAATATAATTATTTAATTCCAATTCTATTCCACTATAAGATTAGAACTGACCTCCATAATTGTATGCTCGAATAATAATTCGCCCAAGCCACATTGATTTCTTTACTGCACAATCCTTTGTACCACGTCGTTAATTTAAATTGATATCTCAACTGTCCAATCAATTTAATTACATCTTGTTCTTTGATACTTATTGGTTTTCTCTAATGATCATTTTCAACATATTTATTTATGTTGAGACACTCTGGCCCGAGAATTCTATGATCAAGTATTAAAAACCCATCAAGAGATGTGTCGTACAAATTCTATGTTGTCAATTTATAATTTCAATACTTGTAATTGCTCCCACCAAAATACCGGGTAATCTTGACTACATGTGTATGCCATGCCCATTGGTAACTCAAATGAAATAACAACTATAATCATGAAATTATAACTAACTCAAGATTAAAATTACAATAAATCAATGCCTATGAGATTTAATAAGTCTGACATTTATTACTAGGTTAATTAAATATAGTCATACTACATCAATAAATTCATATATGATTAAGACAAATCACTCAATGAATTTATTACAGTCTATACCTAAATAAAATGCCTAACTTTATTTATCAACTGCGAACTTAATTTATTTAATCATAAGATAACTTGTATTTATGTCTTCCGCGAATCCATATGGTAATCGCATAAATACATATAATATAATTAAATGGACTTTACTCAAAATATTAACGCAATAAATATACATGAATAAAATACCTCATTTTATTTTATTAATCAGAAATATATTTATTACAATAAATATAAATATGCTTTAAAGAGTATATTTTTCCAACAGGTCGTTCATTTGTTCTCACTGTCTATCGCGTTGTAAAGTCGTGCCATTGCTGTCGCCGTATACGCCAACCTGTCGTAAAGGTTGCTTCTTGCTTTTTGTTAAGTCGTGCCATTGTCGTCGCCGTATTCGCCAACCTATCGTAAAGGTTGCTTCTTGCTTTTTGTTCTTGGAGGTACATTAGGGTGAAGATGGGTATAGACAAATATTGATTAATTGTAATTTTTTTTTAAAAGAAAATGGGGGTGGGCAAGCCCAAATACAAGTTTTTTTAACCCCCTTCCCAACCCCAAGAATCGAATCCGGGCCGCCACGACTTTACGGTGAGCATGGTGATCAACCTGACCATGCCATTGGAGGTTGATCAATTGTAATTATATGAGTATTTTTGTTAAAGTATTGAGTGATTATAATTGAATTGGGTTAGAAAAAGAATTAAATTTAGGTTAAAGTTGAAAATTTTGGCTAGTTAAGAAGGGGGAAAAAATATAAGCCATTCAATTCGTTTGGTTCACTTCCAATTTTAAGGAACTGATCAGTTTCGGTGATCGGAATTGAACTGAACCAAATAGTCCGGATACCTACTCGCATCACCCATGAGTTGGGTTAACTTTAATTGTGTCACTGTCACCTGTGACTAATAACGTGGATGAGGCATGTTACATGAAATGTAACTTAACAAATTACTTTATTGTTATTAATTTCCAACCACAGCCCTGTTTTGAACTCATGGAACATCAACTAAAAGGGGTCTCATTCTCAAAGGTATCTCGTTAATGACATTTAAAACACGAAATAATAATAATTAAAAAAACAAAAACATGACAAAAATGTTTACTTTTTTCTTTGTGAATTTTTAATTTCTTTAATGATTTTAATTTTTTTTTTAATAAAATTTCTCGCACAAAAATTTTGTCATATTTTTATTCATTTAGCATTTGCTTATAGACTAAAGTAAAGCCGTGGGCCAATTCATTATGAAGGCTGTGTCCCTTTTCTTTTTGGGGTCATGTTTTTCCGTGGTCCAATTTCATTCTGAAGGTTGTTTACACTTTTTTGTCGTGTTTTTCCGTGGATGCTTAGGATATTCTGATGGGACCTCTTTACCGCTCATTTTGGTTTTTGGCCTGCCGGATCAAATTTTGCAGAGAAACCCGCCTTTTCGCTTTTAGTATTTTAATTAAAAGTCCGTTACAATCCACGCCGACAATTCATCCGCCAAATTTAGTGTCGTACACTCTAATTCGAGATATCACTAAATTTGAAAGAATCAAAGAATCCTGGTTTTTTTTTTTTTTAATATTGAGTAAATTCATTTTAGAAAAGGGCAAGATTAAGGAGATTATAAAAGAACCCTGGTTTTAAATACTAGCAACTTCAAAATCAAATAGGAATGTCGTGAGATGCAAATGTAATTCAGATTGTTAGAAAGTGAAGAGTCATTAAAAATATTCCATTTATATTCCAGTAATTACAAAATTTTATCAACCACACATGATTGAGCCTTGAACTGCTAATTAAAAAGCAGCTGATACAACGACAGTTATACATAAATAAAATAAAAAAATAAAAAAGGGCTAAGACTGAGTGGCAGTGGTGGTGGTGTGGAGGTGGTGGAGGAGTTGCTGAGCCTGGGAAAGCTGGTCCATGAGGGAGAGAATACGAGCGTGGTAGTCACGCGCCTGATTGACGGCCTCGGCCTCGAGCTCGCCGAGCTGCGAACAGAGTCTCTCCTCGGCGTCCTCAGCCAACTGCAGTCTCTCACATGCCCTTTGTAGCTCCAACCTCATTTGCTCCTCTCTTTCTTTGCTCCTTTTCAATTCCCTTTCCAGATCTTCGTTTCTCTTCCTTAGAAAAACTTCTTCTTCTTCCTTCACAGCCATTGCTGGAGCCATATCTCTCTTTCTCGATAACTTTTTGGATCATCATTTCATCAACAACTTCTCTTTATAGCCTTTCTTCATCATACTTTGCTCCGTCCAGGTTCAATGTATCTTGGCATTTAGCTTATCAATTATTTTATTTTATTTTGTATAATTGACATGAAGTCCTTGTTGTTTACCGTAAATTTGGAAAATATCAGTAGTTTGTAATTTGCATCAACTAATTCCTCCTAGTATCATTTTTTAACACCCAAGCCCTTGACTTTATATGACCATTAGTAAATTTGGAATTCGTTTGATATTGAGATGACATGGCTTTCCGTGAAAGAAAAAGAAAAATTATAGTTGTGAAGTTAGTAAATATATTATAAGAGTGTGTAGTAAATATATTATAAGAGTGTGCCTGATATATTGTATTATATTAAAATGTATTAGTTATATTACATTATGTTGCACAGCATTCAAATGTATTATAATAAGTTATAATACAATGTCATGTTTGATGTCACATGGACTGCATTATATATAATATTTTTTATTTTTATATTAATGTAAAAATTAAATTAATATTTTTAAAACTTATGAATATTTTAATAATATGTTATGAATTTTTTAAATTATTTATTAAGTAATTATTTTTATATATTAGTTATTATAATATAAATGGCAATATAACATAAATTATTTTTCATTAAAATACAATATAACATTAAATTTTTAAATTTTGTATTTTAGTAAATAATAAATGATTAAATAATTAAAAATCTTTTAACATATTTAAAGTAAAAGAATTAAAATGATTTTATGCAATAAAAGTAAAATAATGCATTATCATTTATTTATTAAATATTTGGTTTATTAAATTTTTTATTTTATATTGTTATTTAAATTTCAATAAATAATATAAAAATATTTAATAAATTTAAATTTCAATAAATTATTAAATAATAGAAGTAAAATGATAAAAATTTAAAATACAAACAGTGTCTTAATGCAATATAACATAAATCCTACTGCCATGGGATTATTTTATGCTTCTTTCATTTAGCCAACTTTTTAATGCAATGCAATGCAACTAGAAATTATAGGCAAACATAGGTTAGCATAAGAACAATGTTTTAATGCAATATAACAAAATAAAATACAAGATGTCACTCTAATTTCTTTATCAAATAAGTATTGGATGAAATTACATTAACTTAAAAGTCACAATTACAACTGTTTGTATAGTTGTATCTTTTAAATTATAGCTTCAAATATCAGTACTAAACAAACCATTATATAGAATGTGAAAAAAAAAAGTTTATAAATTACTACCATTTTGCTCAAGCTTGAATTTATCCACAACCATATAGAAGAACATTATTTCTCATTGAAGATTGTGATTATTCTTGTTTATAAAATCAGAACTAAATATTTTTAGAATTTTAAAAAATTTGTTGACTAAAAAACCTTTTTTTTATACTCCCCCCTTCTTCTTTTCTTTTTTTTTTGAAATGTAATATTCCCATCAAAAATTTTATTGCACGTATATATATAATAATAAAAACTTTTTGTTAATGGGTAATTATATTTTCTATCTTAAGATTTGACCAAAAAAAATATATTGATACTTTCAAGGCGAGACACAAATTCACTTCAACAATGATATAATTATCAATAATATGTTAACTGAATCTACTAAAATCATTATTTCGGCGGTGGATGGTAGTACAATCAATCCAGGCAATAGAGTGTTCTCTGGTTTCATCTCGTTTGACAACAAACAGACTTACAATTGTTTTGGATTGCTTTCGAGACACTCAAAAGTAATTTTAGTGTTTCATAAATTTTTTAATAATTACTTTTAGTAAAATCACCCTATTTTACTATAGATTTTGAAAAATAAATTTTGTAAGGCAGGAACGAAGTAGATTTTCATAATCTAATTTTAAAATTAGTTTTATAGTTAATACAATTTCATATATATCCTTAAAAATACTATAAAAATCCAAAAGAATGCTTGTTCAATTAGGAAATAAAATTATTAAATTTAAGAAGATTATTATTATTATTCATAATAGAGAGATAAAAAAATAAAAAATAAAATTAATAAAATAAATTTTTTTAATTTATTAAAAATATGCTATGTTAACTTAGTGAGTAAACATTGCATTAGTCATTATATATACATATTTATAAATGCGTTAATAAATTTTATTCAATATTACTCATTACATATACATATTTATAAATGTGTAAATAAATTTTATTCAACATTTTGTTCATTTTAGAAATTTATATTCTTATAACAATTTAATAATAAGATTTGCCAAATACATATAATTGTTTTTAAAAATTACAACACTTTTAAAAATAAATTTTACCGCACATTTGACTGATTCTCTTCACAATTAATTATTTCTATAGCACAATTAACATTAATTATTTTTAAAAGTTACAATATTATTAAACTGGTATTTAGTTAGTGATGATCCATTAGTCGAATTTGGATTTTAGCAAAAATGGATTCAATGTTACCCCTCTGCAAAGAGCAATCAAACTGCCACTTATGTTTCTATCATAATTTTTTAATTTGATGTAATTTCTTCTTTCCCAATCTGTTAAGGATTTTAAATTCATGAAACTTGAAAAGTAGCGCTGTTATTAGTTCGACAACAATTCAGAGATTTTATTTTCATTTCATTATAAGAAATGTTAAAATATTTTCACTAAGTAATTCACAGTGGACAATGCTTTGTTTTGTCAACATTGTTTTCCAACAAGTATAAAAATAATTTCATATGTATTGGGACAAAGGAATTTATAAATTAGATCATGAAAAAGAGACTACAATGTTACAAATAAATTTATTTAAGAGTATATTTATAATATAAATTTTTATAGAAAAATGTATGTTAAGAGCATTTTGTTGGTTTCAAATAACCTTACTTGCCTAATTATTGTAGGTACTATTATATCTACTCAAATAATTCTCAGGTTAGCTCACTTAATTGACTACACCAATGCTAAGCTAATAAACAAGATAATTAACTATTTAAATTAAAAAGCTAAATATAATATTTGGTGGGAGGTTCCATTTAATATGCTTGTGTATAATATTATTTTACAAGATAGCCGCTTATACGAAGCACAAGTGCCGTGACACTTTTGGCTTTATTTTATCTTTTTAATTTAAATAAAATATTTTTAATTTAATAAAATTAAAAAAGAGATAAAATAAAGATACTAGGTTTTTCACTAAAATGCATAAAAAGGTTGACTAATTGGCTTTGGCCAATTGGTAGAAGCAATGCTCTCACTAGTGAGTGAGAGATGAGACTTAATATAAACTAGTACCAATAATTATTTGATCGTAAATATCAGTAGTATAATCTAATGTAATATCAACAATAATTTGATTGTAACCTTGTATTGTATATCAATAATTAAAAAAATATATATATAAAAGCTTGTTTTTCTACAAAGAAAAGAGAGAAAAAAATATTTTTTCCTCTATCTTTGAGAGAAAATTTTTCTATTACCAGTTACTTTTAAAAGTGATAAAGACATCCATATATCAATTATAGATTGAATTTAATTCATAACTTAAAAGATAGTTAGGGACGAATTGTAAAAAAGTGATAAAGACATCCATATATCAATTATAGATTGAATTTAATTCATAACTTAAAAGATAGTTAGGGACGAATTGTGATCAGAAAAGATTGGTAGATCATAACTTAAGAGCCTAAATTACTACAATGAAAAAGCAAAAGTATGATTTTTAGATTTTAATAATTCTATATGATGTATGAAAATCATGTTCTAATCATTTCCGCTGCAAAATGATTTTTAACCAATAATTTTGCCGAATTATAGGCAATTAAATGTCTAAATTACAAACTTTGGGGACTGACTTAAACATAAAATGAACTTCATCCTTTGACAGGTCTTGAATTTCACCAGATTCAGATCCAAGTTTCAAATTTACCGGTGATCAAACTAATATTGCATTTTTTAAGTCCAACTGAATAATAAAAGGACAAAGCCCAGTGCTTTGGCTACCGTTAAACCTTCATAAATCGTAAAGCTTTCAACAAATTAAACATCATTTGGAAAATGATGTTTCCAAGTTGCTAAGGTAGGACCCTTAAAGAGTTCTTTAAAGTTGCTCTTATGCGAATCAATTCTTATTTGTTAATAATTTAAATTAGCTAATGCTCTATTTTGCCTATGTAGGACATGGGTGGTCGGACATCAGATAGATAATGATGGACTAACCCAACCTAGAAATAACTACTCAAGTAGTAGTTACAAAGTCTTGAACATGTAAGGAGGTTTCAAAAAGAGCAGTTGATGACTTTATTATCACTAATTTCTCTTTATCTTAATCGTTTGACTCTGTGGTTTTTCCCCTACACACGAAAATATAAGCAAGGACATGACACCTTTAATTAAAGAATAATTCCAACCTATTGCATTATTGATTTTGGTTTTTATGCTGTAGGAACTGGAGACTTCTCGGCTTTGCTGAATAGTCTGTTGATTTGAAAACTTGACAACCTTAATTTTGCTTCCCCTTGGATTGGAGGTGTACAAGTAAATATATTAATTGTTAGAAATAATATTAGCATGCCTATATTAATACTGGTATCAGAGAAGTATGTGTTATTTTCTATTTTGATTGAAACATGAATGCCATGAAATAATGCTACATTATTATTTTGTTATTAAATGGCATGTTCTAATTTTGTATGTTAGGTTAATTTAATTAATATTATTAAATTATATGATATACTGATTACATGTATAATTATGTGTATAATTTGGGCCTAGGAAATTAGAAACATGAACCCTAAAATTCAGAAACCCATAAATTTTAAAATGCATAACTTTTATAGAGTTGATCATTTTGTGCAATCCTGGAATCATTAGAAAGTTCCTTTTGATATCCTCCCTTTTTGTGATTTGGATTATGAAGATAAAGTTACGACATATTGAAATTTATTGTTTGTGGGCTAGGGTTTACAGAATTTTTAGAGAAGAAAGTGAATAGTGCCCGTGAGCACCACTTACTCTAGGAGTACATGTAACTCACCTTCTTCATTGATTGCAAATCCAAGACCATTATTAGATCCAGAACATAATTTAGAGTGTAATGGTAGTGGTCTCGCAGTCGTACATGACATGAAAGTGCATGAAGCTCAAAAATCGTCTTCGTGAGTGTTACTGTGCGGCAAATTTTTCTGGATTTTGTTCTGTTTGTCCTCTCAAATGTCTTTTTCCAGTGGCATTTGTGCCACTTGCTTCAGAATGATTAAGGGTTTCAAATTATGAAATTTTTTAATTGTTTCTTAGAAATTTTTTTGGTGAATTGATTCCATAAAAAATCATATCATGGGTTGTTACTGTGTTGGTAAAAAGAATAGTATAGTCTAGTAGTAATATGTATGGTATAAAATGTTTCTCTTTATTGGAAACTAAATAAAATTTTCATGGCTGTTTATTTTCTGTTTTTCATTTACACATTTTTACTAATACTTGTTTATTCTTTACTCTTTTAAGAAATGGGTACTAAAAATAAAGATTTTTGAAAACTTTAAGATTAATCATCAACGTTCTATGTCACATAACATGTTTGAGGGTTTACGTAGTGATGTGAATTGCAGTTCTAAATATTTTCCTTATGGAGATTGGAGTAAATGCCCACATATTCTCATTAATGCCGATGATATGTCTAGTTTAAAAATATGTTTGTTAGTCAAATTAGACAACAATGTTCTTAAAAGACTTAGGGAGATTGAATGTGAGATTGAGTTTGCAGAAGAGCGCCATATCATAATGGGAATGAAGCGAACTTCTGTACTCAATATTCATCCAAATATTCTAAGTGCAAGACAAATGTAACTTGGGCAAAAGTAGTGGTATGAAAAATTCATTAAGGAGGAACAAATATTTCTGTATAAAGATGTGTATGAAGTGAGGATGGATAAGAGAATCCAGAGCAATAAGTCATATCTTAAGAAGATTTAAATTCCATTTTAGACTAATCATCTATTGTTCTTTTATAATTGGTACAACTTATGTACTTATTTATTTATTTATGAATTTTTCATGTATATGAGAACATATGATGCCTTTTTTTTAGAATTAATTGAAATGAAAATATTCATGGCTAAATTGCTCAATTCTTTATTATTTGTTTATGATTATCTAATGCAGATTTTTTAATGGGAGTTAAATTTATTTGAATTCAAAGGAATTAAAAATTAAAACTAATATTTTGGGCAAAAAAGCTGAATTAATGATGAATAAAAATAGGGAAATGGATGCCGCTTGAAAGCTTCTTCAGTTTTCCAGTTCCATTCTTTATATTAATTTATCATTTATTTTTGTTTTATGTTTGCGGAAAAATTAATAAATGTATGTAATTAAATATAAATTATGCTAGTATTAATTATTGTTCGATTGTCTCTATATAGTTTTATTGTAGAAGGATGATCTTGCCCACATTTCATAATGTTTCGAAACCTACTTCCTACTACCAGAATATGTTCTATCTTTCATTAAACTTCTTTTTCGTTTTTTGGTTGGTCCATTGTGTGCGTGTGTTTTTTTCAAGTTGATCGTGAGGCTTTCAAAATGGCATATGCATTTAAGGATATTGTGGTTGAGTTAAAAAAGGGTAAGAAACTGAATGATCAAACTATGATGTTTGGCTTCTGAAAAAAACCTATGATGTTTGGTACCATAAGATTCAGTATATCCTTAATGAATCAAGATTCAGTAGATCCTTAATGAATAAGGGACTTTAAAAGCTGTTAATAATGCAATAGTTGAGTTTGAACATGGCAATGCAGCTCAACACATAAGGGATCTTGAGGCATATCACGCCTGGAAAAGGAAGAATAACAGAGCTCGCAAACTCGCAAACGTTGCTAAGCAACCTTATAAAATAAATTTGAGGGAGATGTAAAATATGATTTTATAGTTGAGATTTGGTGGACATAACTTGGCTACGGGTAGCAAAAATATTCAATTCTAGCCCAAATCCGTAAAGATCCACATAATTTGCATCCAAAATTATCTGAATCCATATAATTAAAAATGCATATTAGGATGTAGAATTTCAAGATTCACGTGGATTCAAATGCAGATGCAAGTAAAGATCCACATAATTTGCATCCAAAATTATCTGAATCCATATAATTAAAAATGCATATTAGGATGTAGAATTTCAAGATTCACGTGGATTCAAATGCAGATGCAAGTAAAAATCCACAATTTCATAAATCTAGATCTGCATAGATATTTCAATAATAATAATAATAAATGTGTAAAACTATTTCTTATCTCTTCTTACACGTGCAGCCCACTAGTACATCAAACAAATATTAAAAAAAAGCCAAACTTCTCTAAAATTTCGGACAAATAAAAAACATAAACCCAAATCACTAACCCTAACACTAACTCACCACAATAAAGCTTCTTTCTATCTTTAACAAAGATTGGCTAGGAGGAGAAAACAAAGGTAAAAATTTGTACGAGTCGATGAAAATGGCTTCAATGAAGAAGAACCTATATTATGAGAACCTATATTATGAGTGAAGTAGTTGTGTAAAGGGTTAAATGGTAAATTAATATGATCTCTCTCGAAATTTTTGTTAAATCAAGAAAATTTGTATATAAAAGAATTTATGTTTATATGTTAAATTCTAAATTATAATTGATTTATACTAAGTTATTATGTTTGTTGATTTTTTCTTCAAACAATTTAACAACCCACAATCTGTATAGGTATTATCCCTATCTAGATTCACATAATTTTTTTACGGATCTAGATATAGACATAGCAATACCAATGCAAATTCAGATCTAAATGCAGATGTATATATATCTGAATGAAGATCCATATTTTTTTATCCCTAAACTTGACTAATGAGCATCAAGTCCAATCAGTTATACAGTCCTTACCAAATAGCTGATAACATATGAGAGTTAATGTGAAGCACAATGACAACATCAAAACTTTTGATGACATTTCATGTCATCTGGAACCAGAATACGAGCAATTAGAGGCAGCTAAAGCTTTTGGTTAATCTATGTGATTGAATCTAGCTTATGCAAAGCTTTAGGCTTTAGGCATAAAAGAGGAGGTAAGAATTCCAAAAAAGGTATCGAAAATGATCTTAGTCAGAAGAAATCAAATGTTAATAAACACCCAAGGGGCAAGGGTGCTGGTAAAAAGGACAGTACCAAATGAGTTGCCACAACTGCTGCAAACTGGATCGTTTCGCTCATGAGGACATTAAGCTAAAGAAGGTATGACCTAATGCCACTCTATTGAATTTTACTTACCTTACAAGTTCTGTTCTTATAACTAAATCATGTTCATGTAAATTTTAGACTCGGAAGCAGCAATAGACTGTGTGGCTCAGTATTGTGGAGCTTTTGTGGAGTATCATCGGATAAATCAGAGGACGAGGTGAATATGCGTGGGGAAAAACTATAAGGTTAAAGTAAAAGAAATAAGCACCTGCAAATTGACTTTGTGTGGTGGTCGAATCTTTTTTTTTTTTTTATTCACAATGCTTATATGTGCCAAATATCCAATGAAACTTGGTTTTACTTTCTATTCTTCTTAGATTAGGTTGTCATTTAAATTTTCATGGCATTTGTAGAAAGATTATTTTAGATTCTGTTCTTGTTGGTACTGGATATATATTGAATGGTTTTATAATTTTATATATCGAACTTGATGAATTTATTTTTAGTAGTATTTTTTTATTAATTACTTCTAGTAATGATGATGTGGATGTGAATGTCTGGCATGCTAGATTAGGTCATGTAGGGAAAGGAAGAATGTATAGACCTAAAGAGGGCTTTTGGGCTCACTCAATAGAATTGAATGCCCATATGTGAAAATTGTCTAACTGAAAAAATAACTAGACAACAATTCGGTAAAAGTTATAAAGCTGAAAGACCATTGTAAATTAATTCACTCTAACAACTATTGTCCAATGAATGTAAGGGATACACATGGGGCCACATAATTATTTTCAAAAAATTTGTTTATGATTTTACACGTTTTAATCATGTCTATCTAATCTCCTATAAATTGGAAGTATTGGATTAATTTAGACTAGATTTCAATATAGTTGAGAACCAATTAGACAATAAAGTTAAAGTATTAAGGAATGACCAAGGATGTGAATACCTATCAGAACAATTCAATGAATTGTACAGTGAAAAAGGTATAGATAAACGATTGACTATTCTTAAGATTTCGCAACAAATTAGTGTGGTAGAAAGATGGAATAAAATATTATTGGAAATGGTTGCGAGCCTACCAATATCTTATTAGGAAGATGCTTTTCTAATTATTACCTACATACTCAACTAAGTTCCTATAAAATTAGTTAGTTCCACACTTTATGAGTTATAGATTAGTAAGAAGTCCAACCTAACTCATTAGTAACCTTGGGATTTGCAGACTATGTTCACCATCATTCCCATAAATATAAGAAGTTGGGTGTAAGGGGTAAAAGTGTATCTTTATTAAATACTCTGAAATCATGAGATATCACATTTATGGAGAATGAATTCCTTAGCATTGACAAAGTTGGCAAAGACATTCGATTTTATGAATTTGATAGCCTTCTTAATCATGGTTCTTAGAACTCCACTCCTAGTGGGAGTAGAACAACCAATAATTTGGTTTTACAAAATAACACCTAATTAAAAAAAAAATATTTGCAAGCTTTTCCCATGTCGTTATTTTGAGATTAAGAGTAAAAGTTTTCATGATTGCTTTTCATGATAACTGATAACTCTATGAAATAAGAGTTATTATAGCGTTTTTAGACTCAAACCAAATTACTTAGAGAGTAAATGATGTATTGTATTATATTTTTAGATATATTTTGCATAAGTAATTTTTTTTAATTTAATTAATTAATCTTGTTTTAAATCATTTAGTATTATGATTATGTGTGATTTTATGTGATCAAAAAACTCAAGCTTTATAGATGGAATGTTGCTGCAACAGACTTGCAAAGATGAAAAAAGAACTTGGTTGGAGAAGAATGAAAAACAAGTCTAGAATAGTGAATATGCTGTAACCATTGCTGTAGCAATCTTGCAACAATGAAAAACTTGATTTCACATATTTTAACTGAAAGATTGTGATATGAAGTTTCTAAAAATGGGAGATACTCAGTCACACGCTTCTGGTTACCATAATTTTAAGTTATAAAAGGAGTCCACATAAAAAGAAAAAGAGGGAGGCCGTCATTAAAGAATAATAACTAAGAATAAGAGAGATTTGATGGCTGCAATAAAGGATTAAAAGAGAAAAAAAAAAGATCGCAAAGATTAAGCGGAACCTACTTTCATAATATTTTCTTATTATTATTTCTTTATGTGAATGTATTTAATGGCTAAAATTATTTTTGTTGCTGTTTCTATATTCATCATGAGATAAAATTTTATATAATTGGGGATTAAATGAGCTTAATAGTTTATTGACTGCTATATGTTTGTTACTTAGAATCTGTTACAGCACTTTATTTTGATTTTACTTATTTCAATTCTGTATTTCGACTTACCACTCATTTAGCAGATACTAGCTAAGAAATAGCTTAAAAAAGGTCTGACTTAATGGAACAAATAAAAATAATATATGATTTTAGATTGGGTTTACTAAGTTAAGTTTATGTTAATTTGAATAAGGTCATGCTTGATCTAAAATTAGTGAAGTACTTGACTAGGGATGCACCTTGTAGGGTAAATAGAACCTAAAATGTATAATGTTATATTTAGATGATGGCTTGATAATTAGTCATTATTATGTTGTTTTTAGATATAAGATATCCAATAGGCGATAGTTGAAGATGCATTATGATTCTGCCTAGTGTTCTAGTTAATGCTATAGCAGCCGTACCTTAACTAATGAATAATCAATAATCGTTAAGGGAGTTTAAGTATCCAACTACTCATTTGTTATTGAGTATCTCTATGTGTTTGGCGTTAGATTTCTTTACTGTTTTTTATTTATTACATAATTAGTTCCATTAGATTTCTAAATTTATTATTTATTTTTGTTTTGTTTTATTAAAGTCCTAAAACTGCATTAATATAATTATTGTAGCAAGTCTGATAACATCAATTCCTGTGGAGATCATCTGGATATTCATTATTATATTTTTGTTATGTCCACTTGCACACTGACACATATAATAATATATATGCACATACAATAATAATAACAATAAGCCTAATACTTACCATTAGACTATTGAATTATCTATTAAGAAATTATGGGTGAAAGCAATATAAGAAGAGATGGAATCTATAAAAGTCAATCAAGTCTAGGATGTGGTTGATCTTCCATCTAATCATCGAGCCATTAAAAATAAATAGGTTTGACATATAAAACATAAAGTGAATGTCACTATTAAAAGATATAAGGTACGATTAGCTGCTAAAAGTTGTACCTAAAAAGAGTGTGTAGATTATAAAGAAACCTTCTTACTAATAACAAGGTTTGCTTCTATATAACTAATCCTAGCCATCATTGAACATTTCTTAAATAGAAGTGAAAATTGCATTTCTCAATAGAGAACAAGAGGAATAGATCTATATGGAATAACCACAAATTTTATTGCCAAAAATCAAGAGGCAAAGTTTAGAAGCTCAGAAGATCAATTTACGGTCTTAAACACTCTTTTAAACATGGATTATTATTTCTTAATAATATTCCACGATCAAGACAATTGGACGAATCCTGTGAAACTATTTCATAGAAGTTCATTAATATCTTCTTTTTAGAAAAGCAAATATTGAATAATCCATATTGCTTCTACTTTTATTATAACAAGAGATTCATTTTTATGTGGAAATAGTCCATATAAATAATTATGATTTTATGCATGAACAATTCCTCAATATCTTGTTCATTCATAACAAAATATTTTCTTTGTGTAGTGGTTAAAAAAATAAAACATGCTTTTTTTAAGAGATATACTATTCTGTCAATCGAGTTACAGGTATCTAATATATTCATACTTAATGATTTCGAGATGATTAAAAAGGACAATTGTGTGTATATTATAAGATCCCAGGATAATTTTGCAATACTATCTTTATATATAGATGACATTTTGCTAGCTGTAAATAATGTAAAGTTTTTCAAAAACCATTATGGGATGGTTATTCTCGAATTTTGAGATTAAAGATATGTGCGAAATAATTTATATTTTAGGAGTTAAAATCTATAAGAATCGGTTATGAAAACTTCTTACTATATTACAAGATCTTTACATTAAGCAAATTTGTGAAAGATTAAACATAGTTTATCGAAAGCCTATAGATACTCTTATTGCTAAAGGATAAACTTTTAGCTTCAGTATGTGTCCTATGACTCTACAAAAAAAGGAAATAAAATGGCTATAGTTTCTTATTCCAAAGCCAAAGGGAGTCTCATGTATGTAATGATTTGTATAAGGCCAATACTTGTTATGTTATGGGATTGGTGAGAAAATACCAATCAAATCATAGATAAAAGCATTGGCATGCTATCGATAGGATTTTAGTGTATCTTAGAGGCATTATAGACTATTCTTTATGCTATTAAGGAGGAAATTTATGCCTAATTAAATATTCAGATGCCGACTTGGGTGATGACCTCGATAAGCATAAATCTAACTAAGAATATGCATTCTTGCTTAACCAAGGAGCCATTTCATAGAGCAACAAGAAATAAACATGCATGTCTTTATCGATAATAGAAGCCAAATACATAACATGTTCTGTAGCAATGCAATAAGCTTTTTGCTTATGAGATTTTTGGAAGATCTACAAATTTGGAAATTGCTTTAGAGCCAATAATTATTTATTGTGATAGTCAAAGTGTTGTCTTATTTATTAAAGATGTAAAATGTTATAGCAAATTGAAACACATAAAGACTAAGTACAATTTCATACGAAACATTATGGCAAAGAATTGACCATACAATATATATCTAAACATAGCATGCTAGTTGATCCACGTACGAAAGTTGTAATAAGGGAAGTGTTCTCCTCATGTTCTAGATCCTTGGGGTTATATAGATTGTAATGTTACAAATGTTGTTAAGTAGTCTTGTGGACACTTTTGTTTGTTATGAATCTTTTAAGTATTCAATATTTTTCTCTTTATTTTCTTTATAAAATATAACTAGTATAATTACACACATAATGAATAAAGTATGTCATCAGATTAAAATCATCTTTCTTACACAAGCAGTCACCTTAGCTGTTGTGGGAGCAAGCTGAGATGAGACTTATAGAATTATTAGATAATATAATATATAATTTATTGTAAAAAAGTTAGTAATAATTCTAAAGTATTGTTGCCTTGACTAGGTCAAGATAAGGTTCGTATTGAATGAACTTTTGGATTGATCATGACATACTCCACTATCATGAAAACTTGATTATAATCGAATATTAGACTTAATTATGGTGTTTATACAAAGCAAGCATTTTTAAGAACTCAAGTTAAGCACTTATAAAATGACTAAACTATGATCTACAAAGTGAAAAGTATATTCGCTCATTTTAGGAGAATTCACCATAGCGCATATTTCATACCTTGTGTGCTTTGTGAACAATAATGAAAATAAGTGAATGGATCCATTCTTCCTCATTATGTGATCTCCTATAAGATTTTTTTAAGTCTCAAATTTGTGTCATTATAACCATCTACTATGTGTTTGAGGTCTTAGATTAACAGCAGTTACTTTAGCCTATTATATAAGCCTTTGACATGACTCAGTTATAAAACATGTCTAAGAAAGCAATTAATCTAGATTGACAAGCATGAGTGTAGTGGGCAGATTTAATGTTGTTTTACATCTTATTTATGTGATTTATTGGTTGATCAGTTGTATAGTCCACTTTGAGATAGATTGTGAATATATAAATGATTATAAAGTCAAACATAGCTCTAAATAGAGGTACTAAGTATGCTTAGATTGATGTAGTTTAAATCTTAGACATGATGAACAATTGAATCTCTTGTATATTTTTTTACAGTCAAGATATTATTGGTTCCCTTCTTAGGTTACTGTTTTTTGTTCATGGGTCATATGACATATTTGCCTAAATGAGCTGGTGGTGGTTTTGTATTCCTCACTGCTATAATGGATAGCTTTATTCTATCAATATGCGAGTGGGAGATGTTGGACATGGGCTAGTCGCCTATGATGGATTGACCCAACCTAGAAGTAACCACTCAAATGGTAATTACAACGTCTTAAACATATAGAGGTGATTTTGATTTCAAAGGGAATTAACAACTTCATCATCGCTAACTTCTCTTAAGCTTAATCACTTGGCTCTCTGGTTCTTCTCTTATACACAAAAAATAAAAGTAGAGACATGATAATGATAGTCCTTTAATTAAAGAATAATTTTAACTTATTATTACTGATTTTGTTATTACGTTGTGACAAAAAAGACTTTTCGTCTTTGCTATAACTTAACTCTATTGACGATCTTAATTTTCTTTTACTTGGTGTAACAGTAAGTGTATTAATTATTAGAATTAATATTAGTATGCCTATAGTTATCTATAACCTTAAAATTGCTTTGCTATATAGAGAAAATTACATGATGAAATTTAATAAAAAAAAATGAATTAATAAAAGTAAATTGAACAAGTACTAGTTCCAAAACACTTATCTAGCTAAAAGAAAATAAATAATAGTTGGACGGGTGGGTCGCCCATGATGGACCGACCCTAACCCGTACCGTGTATGGTTATTGAGAGTTTAGAGTAGTTGGTTTTAAATCAACTTGCCACTTTAGTTTCCTCGAGCAGCTACTAATTAAAAACACATAGAGTAAAAAGAGATAGAATGTTGTTGCTTCTATTCTTCTTAATTTATGAAGAAAGAGCATTGACCAATTTATTAAAAGGCATATATACTATGATCAAAGAAGAATTTTCACTTGTGATTTCTTTGTGACCATTCATGTAATTTAACAGTCGAATATTCCACTACTTAATTTCTTGAAAAAGATATGGCTTCTTTAATTCCTTTTAATTTCTATCACTGGTATTAGAGCCTGTTTTGTGCTGGATTCGTGCACATGGCTATATTTGTATAATAAAATTATGAATTTCATATGATAATTTTTTTTATGGAATGTGTGACTAGTGACTATTGATTTTATATTTTGAAGTGCTTGAATTGTAGCATAGATTTTAGATTTAATAGATATAAAAAGGGCTTAGGATTTAGATTGCATGAACCCTAAGAAATCATAAAATCTAAAACTTCATTTGCTAATAACTTTTAATTTATGCAACCTAACATTATGTATATTTATATCATTGCAAAGATCTTTTTGAGAGATTTCCAACGATATGTGATTTGTTGAAGACAAACAAAAAATTTGATCGGATTAAGAGAAATCCTAATTTTGGAAAAGATGATAAATAGTGCCAAAATCAAATTTTCAGTGATTTCAGCTTATTTTGGCCTTCATTTAAAAATCTGAGAGCAACGTTAGATTCAAGACGAAAAATTGAGGCGAATGGTGTCAAACCCGAATCACAAAAGCCAAACATAGACAGCTCAATACTATAGTGCACATTATAGTTAAGTATAAGTTGGAGGACAAAGTCACAAGCAACAAAGTTCTATTCCTTCTTTCCGCTACATTATTTTATTGGCAGAGTTCTAGCAATAAGTTGGAAATGGTTAGGCTAATGATAGCGCAATCAAATATTCCAATATCCTATTGGGGAGATACTTTATTGATTGTTGTTTATGTACTTAATCGAGTTCCTTCAAAATCAGTTAGTTCAACTCCATATGATTTATGGACGGGTAGGAAACTTGACCTATTTCATTTGCAACCATAGGGGTTCATAGCTTATTTTCATAACCCTACTCATAAGTTTGAAAAATTAGGAGCTAAGGATAAATAAGGTATCTTTAATAGATACTTAGAATGCTCTAAAAGATATGTATTTATTGGTGAACATGTAGGTGGAACTGTGACTGAACTATAATCATGGGATGTCAGTTTTCTGAAAAATGAATTTCTTAACATTAGAGAAGTTGAAAATAATTTTCATTCTATGAATTAGAAGATCCAAATGAGGTTGTCACTTTTAACGTTGGTGTTAGTACTAGTATGGACCCTTCAAGGATTGCCACTCTAAGAAGAATTGAAACACTAGATACTTTGATTCCAATTAGGGAATTAACTCGCAAAAGTAATCGTAAGCCAACATCTCGACGTCGTTTTGAGATTATAGGAGAAACTTTTATGATTGTTTCACACGATTGTGAGGATCTAAATACTTCATCTCTTATTCAATTGCTTTCATCCACAAATTCACAGCAAACTATGTGAAAGTCAATCAGGTCTGAGACTTGGTAAAGCTATCGAAAACAAATGGGTTCTCCAAATAAAGTATAAGGCAGATAAGACAATTGAGAGATTTGTAAGATTAGTTGCTAAAGGCTATACCCAAAAGGAGGGTGTAAACTATGAAAATACCTTTTCTCCTATAATTAAGTTTGCTTCTATACGATTATCTTGCATATCGTTGCACATTTAGACTTTAAGTTACATCAAATGTATATAAAAACTGTATTTCTCAATGGAGAACTAGAGGAAGAAATTTATATAGAATGAAAATTATATACAATGAAAACACAAGATATGCAAGCCTAAAAGATCTATCTATGGCCTTAAACAATCCTTTAGACAATAGAACTTTAAATTCCATCAAGCTGTAATTTTTTATGGCTTCAAGATGGTTAAGGAAGACTATTGTGTGTACATTAAGAGGTCTAAAGACGATTTTACGATATTGTCTTTGTATGTGGATGATATACTGTTGGCTTGCGAACAGTAAAGAATTTGTCAAGACTGTTAAAGATTGGCTATACTCAAAATTTGACATGAAAGATATGGGTGAAGTAGTTTATATTTTAATAGTTAAAATTTTCAGAGATTGTCAAGGAAACTTCTGGCATTGTCACAAAAGCCTTATATTAAGAAGATCCTTGAAATATTCAATATAGCTAATTGTAAGTCGATGGATACCTCAATAGTCAAAAGAAAATCTCTTAGTCTCTATATATTCCCCAAGACTCCTTAAAAAAATGAAAGAATAGCTAGAGTTCCTTACACAAATGTCATTGGAAGTCTCATGTATGTCATGATAGGTACAAGGCCTAATATTAGTTATGCTACAGGATTGGTGAGTAGTTATTAGTATAATCCTAGTTAAAAGCATTAGAATGCTGTCAAAAAGATTTTAGCATATCTTAAAGGCACTGCAAGTTATTCTTTATGCTATCAAGAAGGTGGTTTATGACTTGTTGGATATTTATATGCCCGATTGAGGCTGTGATATGGATGAACTCAAATTGACCTCGGGATATGCTTTCATGCTAAATAGAGGAGTGATTACATGAAGTAGCAAGAAGCAAATATGCATGGCTTTATTAACAATAGAAGGCAACTATATATTGCATGTTCTGTAGCAGTGCAAAAAGCTGTGTGGCTTTTTGGAGAGGACTAAGAGATTAATATTAGTATAGCTAGTCAATTAACTGTCTAATATGACAGTCAAGCTGCTATTTCTTTCTCTAAAGATGCCAAATACCACAGTAAGTAGAAACACATTGAGACTAAATACAATTTCAATATAGATATTTTGATTAAGAAAGAAGTTATCATAAAGTATATTTCTACACATAGCATAATAGTTGATCCATTTACAAAAGCTTTAATGAATGATGTATTTACCTCTCATGCTAGATGATTGGGACTATGTAGATTGTAATTTTTGCATTATTAAGATGTTTTTATTTTGTGAACATTTTTGTAACATGAATTATTTTGAAATGCAATGATATTTAAAGTTCTCTAATTTCAATTTAGTTTGAGAAAGACATAATTACACATATATAAAAGTACGTCATTAGGTCATGATCGATTTTTCTTACACGAGCGGTCGCCTCAATTGCTTTGGGAGTAAGTTGAGATGAGATAAGTAGAATAATGAAACAATGTGTTTGTTTAAGAGTCAAAAATATTATTCCACAAAATTTGTCACCTTGATTAGAGTCAAGATGATGTCGTAAATGATATTTTTTTATAGACCTATTATAATGTACCCCACCATCATGGAGAGCCAATTGAAGCCAGATGTGAGATCTTATTTTGATGCTAAAATATGCGTTCTTTTTAAGAATTCAGGTTAAACGCTATAGAAGAGCCACTAGACTAAGATCTGCACAGTGAATTGGAATAATGAGACATACGCTCTGAAATGAAAAATTCATTGTAACCCTTGTATCATACCACGCGTGCTTTCTAACAAAAATGGAAAATGAGATAATTTCCCTTCTTCCTCATTGTGTAAGTTTTATATAACATTTTATAAGTCTATCATGGTATTCCTATTACTATCAACTATATTTCTGAGATCTCATATTGGTGTCTGTTACTTTAGCATATTGTCAATGACCTTGACATGATTTGGTATATGAAACAAGACTAGGAAAGCAACTATTCTAAATTGATGGACAGGAGTGTGATGGGAAGATTTAATTTTTTTCTTTTATGTGATTCATTGGTCGCCCAATTGTATAATATCCTTGGGATATTACAATTATGAATACATAAAGATATTGCACAATTTGGTATATCGAGTGAATTTAATATGCTTAAGTATTAAAATAAATTAAATCTGGGATACAACACGAACATATATTGAAATGGCATATGATTGCAATTGGGATATGTTTTTGGCTCATCAGTTGAGTTTTGGATATGTTCATGGTTACGCAGTATATTTGCCTGCATGATTGGTGATATGTGATTGTTCATTATTTCTTCATTTACGACTTTGTTGTTTTGACATTCTCCCATTATGTGTGAATAGGAGGTGTTGAATGGGTGGGTCGCCCATTTTGGGCCTACCCAACCTAACCCGTACACGGTAACTAGTAAGCAATTACCATGTATAGTTATTGGGAGTTAAGGGAAGTTGATTTTAAATCAACTTCCCACATTAGTTTCCTCGAGTGGTTACTAATTAAAAAGTAGAGAGTAAAAACATATAGAATGTTGTTGTTTCTATTATTCTTGATTTATGAAGAAAGAGCATTGAACAATTTATTAAAAGGCATCTATATTATGATTAGATAATGATTTCCACTTGTGATTTCTTTTTACCATTCACGTGATCCAATATTCGAATGTTTTGCTGCTTAATTTCTTAAAAAAGATATAGCTTCTTGAATTCCTTTTAATTTCCATCAATAACTAAACATATTAATTATTTAGATTCATCAAAGAGAGAAAGAGAAGAAAGCAAATGATTAAGTAGTAATAAAAAATTACCCAAGTTTGTTTAATCTTCTTATCATGCCTTAGTCATTTGTTATAATTACTTCTCTTATTAAAGATGTACAATAATCATTGTTTTTCAAATCCAAGACAGCAAAGTGCCTTTAAAAAAAATGTAAGGAAAGTGTGTTTAAAAATTTCATACAAAGCTCTATCAAGATTCATCTAAATTTGAATCTCAATCTCAAATTAAATCACTTCCCTTTCTCCCGTTCAATTTGTCTTCCCAAACTCACCTTCCATTCTCCTCCTCTCATCTGTACATTACCAAGAAGAGTAATGATAGAATCACAAATATTTTGTACAAATAATACAAATTGATACGGCATGAGTGAATTGTTTATATAAAAGTATTATGAGCTCACATAATTTTTAAAAAATAATTGTTATCACTTATCAACTAATTTATTTATACCACATCAATTTGTACACATTAGTTTACACAAAATAGTTTGTGACTCTATTATTATTGTTACCAACAAATAAGTGTTTAATATTACATAAGTTTTGATTAGTTTCTATGCATATATTTATTATTTTCTTGAACTTTTTGAATCTTTATAAGTCTTTTATGTTTTGTAGGTGTTTTAGAGGCAATGAAACAAAAAGGAGAATAAAAACTGTTGTGAAAAAAAAAAAATCAATGTGCAATTTTAAGAGAAGGTGAAGGATTAGATTTGGGCGAGAAAAATGAATTATAAAAGGCGGGCCAAATTTCCTATTTGGGCCTTAATTAAAATGGATTATTAAGTTATTTTACCATACATTTGTTTGCTTAGTGAAAGGATGTTTTCTTATTAGGAAAAAGGAGAGCTAAAATGAATTTTACCAAATCCAATAAGTGTTTAGAGTAAAAATACAAGTAAAAGTCGAAGTGATGGAAGTTTTGGCAATATAATCATTTTAAGAAAAAAATATAAAATTTTGATTATTTTTATTAAAATTATTATTTAAAAATTATATTTATTACATATTTTTAATTTTTATTTCATAATTATAATTTTTTTCATAATAATTATAAAATTATCAAATAGAATCTAAAATTATTTAAATATTTTATTTTCATTTTTTAAAAATTAATTGTTACCAGCCTTGAAATTTTGTATTTTATTTTTCGTAATTTATAGAAAAATTAGTTGGATATTTCATTAATGATCAAGTAGACGAAAAATTCTTCAATCAATCAATCAAACACAGAATTTTTTTTAATCACTTAAACTTTGACACCATTCACTAGTCAGATCCAATATCTGCACGGGAAAGGCTGCTTTTAGTTGGAGTCAAAGTGCAGGATATTTTATTATTATAGTGATTCAGAAAAAATAACGATTTAAAAATAAATAAATAAAGTTCTATTTAAATCAATTAGTTTCAGCAGCCTATAGATTTTATATCCCGTCCTTTATAGCATCAATGGAACAAGAAAAACCTGAATCTAAATAAAAAAAATTCATTAATTGGCTAAGAGTAATTGGGAAATTATTTTTAGAATGGGAATTGAAAATTTATTGGACTACAATTTCATACCAGAGTATAAATATGAATTTAATAAGAAAAAAGTAAAAATTGAGTGGCTATTGAATAAATTGAGTATTTTCAATTTGAAATATATCTATTAACTACGGTACAAAAGATAATAATTTTTTTATTTTTATTTTTATAAGTTAATTATATAAAAATTAAATTAATTTTTTAATAAATATATAAATTTAATTAATCATTAAAAAATAAAAAAATTTAAAAAATTAAGAGAAAATTTCAGTCCAATAATAAAAGTAGATAGAAACTAGATCTATAGTTTTAGATAAAATTTTACATTTTTCTTTAAATATTTGTAATGTTAGCAAAATCAAACCTTACAAATTTTGAGTTTTATTTTATTTTGTTTATTAACTTCAGTTTTAAATTTAATATGAATTATTGACAACTCTCGTTTGTGCGCCACGCGACGCAACTGTTGGTTCTTCTGCATTCTTTCACCTCACGTCTCTATTGGTAATACAATACATCCCCTTCTTCTATCATCATCAATTTCCTCGCGTAAGTCGATTCTTTTCGCATTTTTTCGTCTTATCTTTCTTCGTTGTCCCCTTAATATTTTAGCATTTAATTGGGTTTTTCTGTGATGATCAAATTGTGCAATTAATGATAATAACCTTGCTCCCGAGCTGTGTTGACGAATTCATATATACATATGCTTGATCTGTTACTTTCCTGTCTACATGCTACGTTTTATTAGTGGGTTACTTCAGAAAGGAAAATTGAGTGATTCATTCGATCATTGATGTTTTTCTATTGGCATGCAATATTGGCTGGTTCCTTTACTTATTGATAGTCCATTTGTTGGCTTTCGGGCAACACCAACAATTATCTTTCGTCATGGATGTATCTGCAAATGCAGTTAGAGGTTCTTTGACTTAGAATTAAGAGATGGATTTGCAGAGCAATTCTCAAACAGAATCAGGAAAATTGGAACAAATTGTTTCCCAGTTTCTGTTGAAGATCCTGCATGTTGTACTGGACTCCCGGATTCCTTCTATTCACCGACATGATCGTACTGGTGACTTATGTTCAGTTTATCGAGTGAAAAAGAGTGATAAGTGGTTCAATTTAGTTCTAGGAGACCGTCCAACAGCGCTAGATAATTTGAATTTCTGGCACAGAAATCTTATGGATCCTATGATTATTGACATAATTCTTGTAGGTCAATCCCCTACTTCTACTGAAACTGTTATTGAGAGGTGGGTTGTTCAATATGAGTCTCCACAGGTTATGGCTCGTGAAAATGCTGAAAATTATGCCTGTTATAGAAGGACCTATAAAAAGTCCATTATAATTTTACGGTCTCTTTACTCCTTTCTAAGGCTTCTCCCAGCATATCGAATCTTTCGACAGCTCTATTCATCTAGTCAAAGTTTTGATTTTGATCTTATCTACAATGTTTCTTCATTTAGCAATCCAATCCCCAGGGCAGATGAGGAAAAGATGAAGGAATTCTTTTTCGTCCCTGTTGAGGCCCTTCCTGGCCGCCTCTGTGTATCTCTAACATACCGTCCAACAGTTTCTAATTTCAATCTTGAGGCTTCAACAGCATTGCCTCCGAAGATTATAATAGATTATGTTGGTAGCCCCTCCACCAACCCAATAAGGTCTTTTCCATCTTCAGAAATGGGTGCTCACGCTACATCCTTTCCATTGAGAGGAATCAGACCTTCTTCCAGAACTTTTGACCGTCCACATAGCTGGACAAGTGGCTGTCACAAAGCTGTTCCTTTTACTCAGAATCAACCTGCTTGTGGATCTCCACCTGAACATTGCACATCTCCTTTGTCAGATGGTTTTTCACCTTCTCAAACCGATAATTATGGTCACGGAGCTCAAAATCATAGATTACCAGCTCATCGAAAACTTACCAGCTATGAAGAATATCAGGTTTCGCCGCCATTTTCGCTATCTTCCTTCTCTCTGCCTACATACTCCCCCAATAGTTATATCATGCAATCTCGTATACCTTCTGAGACCGCCCCGGTAACTATTCCATCTTCAATTACTGGCAGAGGTTTTAGATACCTCTCTCTAGACTTTTCTGATCCAAATAAACATACTCTTCCACCTCTCTCTCCTAGAAGTACAAAACATGATCCTTCATCACAGGAGTCTCCATCCGGAAATCGCTCATACAAGAGAACTGAATCTCTAGGGGCTAGGGAGTCACAGTTTGGTGTGGCGAATTATTATTCTGGGCAGAAGGTAGTCTTGCTGGTCTTGGCACATAATAGCCTTAAATTTTTCTCTTCAATCTCACATATGTGTATTTTTGCCATCTAATTAGACCAATTTCTTATTTGTTTTGCAGGTGACCGGAGATAGCAAAGATGATTCTGGGAGGTTCTCAGGAATGTTATCTTCTAGTGGCTCACCACGTTTTGGATTTTCTAGAAGTTCTGGTAGATTATCTTTTCAGGATAACTTAGATGATTGTGACTTCTCATGTCCGTTTGATGTTGATGATGTCACATCAGATTCCCCAGCTAGGTAATTTAGTTGTTACATTTTTCTAACTTCTAAATGGAGATATAAGATTTGCATTATAGTAATGAATGAAATGAGAAAGTTTAGTGTCAACTAATTTGGGTAGCATTTTCAATATTACCTGCATGTGTAGGTTTCAAATAAATTTGGAATAGCCTTGTAACTTCTCGACGTGCTTGGTGATATAAAATACTTATCTTCAAGGGGAAACTTGATGTAATTTACTTTCGTTAGTCTGGTCAGTTGGTTCGGGTGCGAAGGATATAATCCATGCTATAGGAAAAGAAAAGAAGAAAGTGTCAAAATTTAATTGACATCCTTTGTTGGAGCAATTTATAAATCATTCACTCTTGGTAATTATGCTAGTAATGATGTATTTAATTTTGGGATTTGGTTTGTAAATTCATTTATAGCTTGGTTCCTGGCTCTATGCTCTATGAGGTTCATACTAGTAAAATGAGGTCTTCAAACCTTTCTGGTGGAAAGTTGAGCATTGTCAGATTTTCAAAAAAGAACTATAACGCAATGTAAACTAGCTAGTTTTTGACGGCTGGCTTCACCAATCTGAAAGCTTACCTTACCCTAGAGTTGGGGCCTTGGGTCCGTAATTCATAGACTTCTTAACATACTTATATAAGCGGTAGAAGAAAGAACCCAATTTTATTATATTTTTCTATTGCCATGCTAATCTTAACGTGCTGATTTTTATTTTCACTTTGTGGCTACATTTAAATGACCAAGTTTAGTTATTTGATATAAATTGTTGCTATATTACGCTTTGGAAGCCGTTTTATTGTTCTGCCAATATCCAGACGTTAATGTTTGGTTTAGACACTATTTCTTGTGATTGTGTTCTGGTTTGCTTGTCCTGCTTCATACTTTTACAACTTCCATCAATCTTAGTTTTGGAAAATGGATGTCATAAATTAATGTGACATATGCCATCCAAAATATACTTCTTGGTGGTGGTGCTACTTGGAAAACTACTTTGTGGATGATATTTTATTTATGTATTAATTCTTAAAATGCTTCCAAGAGTTTGTGATGTGAACTGAAATTCAGTTATGGGTGTGTAGATAAATCTAGCTTTGCAATTTTTGCCCAGTTTGGTGATTGACTACCAATGATTACAATTTGCAAGCGCCTTAGAATTCCACACTGTTTGTTACCTAAACAGTGCGAACGATTGTTGTCTAGTACTTGTTTTCTTACTGATGTACATGGGATTCTCACTGCTACTTTTGTGCATAGTGACCTTAATTGTCATCATCTACTTTTGTGCTAAATATATTTTTTTCATTGGCTTTATTTACTTCAAGCAATTCAAGTCAATCTATTACAATTGTTGAACATAGGATTCTTGATTTAAGCTGGCAGTGGCAATATTCTTTTCTTTCCCATAGCTTAATGATACTGTCATATTTCTCATCTCTTAATTCCTGTTATTTTTATTTGGTTCTATAGTGAGCACGTTGACGGGAAAAATGCTTCAGAATTCACTTCCCAGTCTCAGCCAATGGGTAGAAAATCACAAGGTGCCGCTGTTGGTGTTCTTGTGCACATGCTGAGGACAGCTCCTCCTCTGTGTCAAGATCCTAGTTCTTACTCCTCGCGCTCTTTAAGGGCAGAAGTTGAAGAAGGGGATGGTACAGCTTCTGGATTCTTTATGCCTCGAAGAACAGTAGATGCCCTTGAAGAGCTTAAGAGTTATAGAGAAATGATAGACCTGTTACTCTCCAAGAGTGGGACTCAGGTGGTTAGGAGGGAAGAGGCATGAATACAATACCACTTCTCTGGCTATCAGAATCTGAGTTTTTGGGAGAGCGGACTCAATTAATAACTGAATTTTCAGCAAATTATTATGAACAATATAGTATCAGCACCACATTCGCTTTTACTTTAGAACACGCTAACCATGCTTCTGTAGCTCAAGTTAGTAAACTTGAGCAAGAGATTGTGTGTATTCATGACTACTTTTCTATAATGTTAAAATTATTGGAGAGAGAAATCAACTAATTTGACTACAGTGGAGTTTACTTATTAGTTTGGACTGAGAATTTTGAGAAATGAGAACTTACGGATTGAGAGTGTACAATAAGAGTGGGAGTAGATTATTTATTTATATTTGAATATTGTTTATTTAGACTTGAATAAGAGTGTGAAATAAGAATTAAAATTTTATTTAATTTGAATTTTATTTGTATTTACTTTGTTTTAAATTAGTAGTGAATTATTTCAAATTATAATTTTTCTTTATTTAAAGAATTATAGTTTTTAATTATAAAGTGAATAAAAATATTTTTGTAAAACAAATTATTTATTTTATTATTAATGCTAACTATATAAATTAATAATAATTATTAATATTCTTAATTATGTAAATTATAATTTTTTTATTAATTTTAATTTTAATATGTAATTAAAAATTATTGATAAGAACAACATGAACGAAACATCATCATTAATAATATATTACAAAATTAATATTTTTTTAATAAATTATATATGATTATTAATATTAAATAAATATAATACTATTAAAATTAAATAAAGATAAAGTTGTATATATAAATATTATTAATTCTCTATGAATATAATATTATTATTTTTAATAAATGTAACATTATTTTATTTTAATAAACATGATTATATTATATTTAATAAAAGAATGATAAAAAAAAAAAAGATGTGGGAGTGGATTCTCACTCCCATCACCTTCTATAAAAATATGAATTTCGCTCCTCACTTCAAAAATAAGTAAAATTTATAAAGTGAGATTTCCATTCCCTCTTTAAATGAATAAGTAAATATTAGAGTAGAATGAATTTATAATTTTCACTCATACACTATCAAGTAAACACAACATAAATGCAGTGAGATGAGTGATATTTTATGTTTATTTTAATTTATCCTAAAAATAAGATGTTGTATGCATATGAGTCCTAACAAATCAAAATAATTCACCAAAATAATTCATCAAAATAAAATATTTGAGATATTTTTCAGATATTTTATTGCATAAATATTTTGAATAAAATTTATTAATTACATTATATGTGTTTATGTGATCATCATATGGATTTACAAAAGAAAAATACAAGTTATGTTATTATTAAATAAATTGAGTTTACAGTTGATAAATAAAATTAGATGTTTTATTTATATTTAGACTATAATGAATTCATTAAATAGTTTATCATGTATGATTTACTAATGTAGTTTGACTATATTGAAGTGGATCACATATAAGATTTAATTAGTCTTGAAATAATTGTTCGATTTATTAAATCTCATAAATATTGAATTTACTGCAATCTCAATCTTGAGTTAATTATAGTTTCATGTTTATGATTGTTATTCCATTTAAATTACTAATGGGTGTGACATACATTTGTAGTTAAGATTACCTGATATCTTGATGTAAGTAATTATAAACAGTGATATTATAGATTAACAATACAAAATTTATACAACACACTTTTGATGAGTTTTCAATACTTGATCATAGAATTCTTTGGTCAGAGTGTGTCAACATAGTTATTATGTTGAAAATGATTATTAGAGAAAAAAGTAAGTGTTAAGGAACAAAATGTAATTAAATTAATTGGATAATTGATATATTAAATTAGTTAGCAAAACAGTACAAATGATTATTCTATAAAGAAATCAATGTGACATGGGTTGAATTATTATTCGAAAGCATTATCATATATAGTATACAATTATGGAAGTTAGTTCCAATATTTTAATGGAATAGATTTAAAATTAAATAATTAGACTAGTTTAATTATGAATCTAATTATTGTAGCTAATATTAAATGTACCTATATGATCCCTGAATTAATTTATTTCATTGAATACACCAATACTGGATTGATGAGTAAGATAACCAGTTATTTGGGTTAAAAACTTAAATTTATTATTTGGTAGGAAGCTCTATTTAATATTCTTATATGTAAGGGGACTTGTGTTATTTTATAAGTTGAGCCTCTATAATAAAAACAAGTGGTGCCACTTTTGAGCTTTCTCCTATCTTTTAATTTAAATCAAATATTTTTTTTATTTAATGAAATTTAAAAAGAAAAGGAGAAAAATATGGAGTCTAACGTTTTCACCAATATAATATAAAAAATTTTGTTTCTCTACAAAACGAGACACATGAGCCTCAATATATAGATTGAAAAAAGAAAAAAAGAATTTTTCTCTCTAACTTTGAGAGAAAATTTTTTCTCTTATTAGTTGCTTTTAGCAGTAATAAAAACGCCTAAACGTCAAGTACATATCAAGCTTGAGTCATAATTTGAAAGATCATTGATCACAAATCATGATTTAACAATATTGGTTGTGACAGATAGCGACTTGAGAGCCTAAATTACTACAACGAAAAAATAAAAATACAATTTGTATATTATGATAATTATATATGTTATATGAGAAACGCAATCATAATGTTTCCGTTGCAAAATAATTTTAAACCAACAGACACATGGAGTGTTCTCAATAAAGGATTCCTTTTGTATCATCTGATTGTTTTTTGGGATTGCATGTGTCGATTCCTAGTTATCGTTAGCTCTTTTCGGTGCACCATGACATCTCTAAATTTATAGGCCCTATCATTGTCACCATGGTTCCTATGTGACACATTTTTTTTTTTTAAAAGGGGAGGGGGGTGGGCAAGCCCAAAGATATTTGAACCCCCTCCCCACCCCCAAGGACTCGAACCCGGGCCGCCACGGCTCTAGAACCGAGCATTGTGACCAACCCGACCACGGCCTTGGGGGCGTTCTTATGTGACACATGGTGATATCTAATTTTTATAGGGAACACTGATATGAACCCCGTCAAAAACTGACGAGAACCTAATTAAATTAAGTTCCAAGATCGTTTCTAATTTCAGAAATTGAATGGAACTGTGACCCGTTACTTAACGAAGCAAGAACCTTGGTATGTGAGAACGCCACTATCAGCTATGGATGGTCTGATTGATAAGTTAAATGTTGAACGCCACAGAAAATTATATAAGTTTAAAGAGTTCTTTTAAGAAAAAAAGAGAATTATACTCTCAAGTAAATTGCATGAAAAACTTCTTATTCCTCTTTTATTAAATATGAATGAAATCTCAGCCATTATTGTCCTAGTTATTTCCTACCTTAAGTTTTTATCTAAAATCATAAATAAATTATAATTCAAAATCAAATCAGAATTTAATCTAATTAAATATAGAAATAATCTTGAATAAATCAGGATCTTAATCTAATAAAAGGAAAAATATCTTAAAAGTTACAATATTGAAATGTTTACCAAACATTAACTGCTGTAACTTTGAAGTTATGCTAATATGATTTTTACTCTTATTTTATATATTTATTTTGAAAGCAATGGTTCGTGGCAGATGTTGTGTCATGTATGCTCACATGTGCTCGGTGAAAGTGAATCGAACAGTTCATCTAGATTGAAAACTATTTGTAATATTATTTGAAATAATAAATAATTATTTTTTTCAAATAAGGATACAGTTAACTCAATTGTGTTTCAAACATATCCCAAATTCAGTGAAATGACTATAATATATTGATAAAGCAAGTTGCTCACAATTACACTGTCGAACTTTTAAGTTATTATAAATTATTTTTAAAAAATGTTATTGGGTATATGGTACAATAGAATAATTTTTGAGAAAATGTTGCTGATCATTTGATAAACACAATAAATGTGGGTAAATGTTGATTTTTGTGCATAAAAATTTTAAAATATAATAAATATGTGTTCAATTGTTATTTTTGATAAATTTAATTTTAAAATTAGTTAATTAATTAATAGTAAACATAATAACACAGTTCAAAGTTTTTGTTGGATGTGTTGTCTCAAAATTATTAATCAAAAAAGAAAAATTATCTCTACATCACCATTCTTTTGTTATATATATATATTAATTACAAAAAAATTAAGGTATTGACTTTAATGAGATATTTTCTTTGGTAGTTCGACTCACGACAGTCAGAGTAGTCTTGGTAATATGTGCTACATTTGACCTACATCTAGAACAGTTAGATGTGAAAATTGTATTTCTTCATGGAAAACTTGAAAAAGAGATTTTTTTAAAAAAAAAAGAAAGGGGGGCTAACAAGCCCAAATACAATTTTTAACTCCCTTCCCACCCCCAAGAATTCAACCCGGGCTTCCACGACTCTACAGTGAGCATGGTGACCAACCGACCACACCCTTGGGGGTAAGAAGAGATTTATATGCTCCAACTAGAAGGTTTTGCTGAAACAGGCAAGGAGAACTTAGTTTGCAGATTGAACAAATCTCTATACGGTCTCAAACAGGCGCCAAGGTGTTGGTATAAGAGATTTGATTCCTTCATCACGAGCCTTGAATACAACAGACTCAGTTCAGACCATTATGCTTATTACAAGAGATTTGAGAATAATGATTTTATCATTTTGCTGTTGTATGTGGATGACATGTTAGTCGCAGGACTCAACAAAGATCAAATCTAAGAATTAAATGCACAGTTGGCTAGGGAGTTTGAAATGAAGGACTTGGGACCAGCAAACAAGATTCTAGGGATGCAAATTCACCGAGACAAAAATAACAGGAAGATTTGGCTTTCACAGAAGAATTACTTGAAGAAAATCTTGCAACGCTTCAACATGCAAGATTGTAAGCCAATTTCTACCCCACTTCTTGCTAATTTCAAGTTATCCTAAAAAATGTGTCCTATGAAGCAGAGAGGAATGAGATATCTCGAGTATCGTATGCATCAGCAGTAGGAAGTTTGATGTTCGCTATGATTTGTACAAGACCAGACATTGCACAAGCAGTGGGAACAGTTAGTCGATACATGGCGAATCCTGGTGGAGAACATTGGCAAACAGTGAAGAGGATTCTAAGATACATCAGAGGAACCTCAGATGTTGCATTATGTTATGGAGGGTCAGAATTTACTGTCAGAGGCTATATAGATTCAGATTTCGCAGGTGACCTTGATAAAAGAAAATATACTGGCTATGTGTTTACACTTGCGGGAGGAGTGGTAAGCTGGGTTTTAAAACTACAGACTGTTGTGGCTTTATCTACGACAGAAGCAGAATACATGGTAGCTACACAAGCATGCAAGGAAGCTATTTGGATACAAAGGTTACTTGAGGAGCTCGAGCACAAACAAGAGAAAATTCCTGTGTTTTGTGACAGTCAGAGTGCTTTGCATATTGCAAAGAATCCAGCCTTTCATTCCAAGACAAAACATATAGGGGTTCAATATCACTTTGTTCGAAAGTAGTGGAAGATGGAAGTGTAGATTTACAGAAAATCCATACCAAGGAGAACTTAGCAGATATTATGGCTAAGCCAATTATTACTGACAAGTTTATATGGAGTAGATCCTCTTGTGGCCTAGCAGAGACGTAAGCAACATGTCAATGGCAAAGCAGAAAGGATTGTGTGGAGATTGATTGGTTCTCAATCAAATCTCCGAGTGGGAGAATGTCAAAGGAAGAATGAAGAATGCATGCAGTCAAAATGTTTGAATTTCAAAATTCTAGAATGTCAAAATTCTAGAAATTCTTGATTAATTTGGCAAGCTTTGTTCAAAGTTTGAATTATCAAAATTTGAACTTTGAATAATAAATATTATTTTATTAAAAGGGAAGGGGAGTAAAGCCTATAAATAAAAGGCTTCATTCACTCCCTTAGCATTCCATTCTTCAATTATTTTGAGAGCAAAAGAAAAAAAAAAAAAAGGTTTTGTATTAGGGTATTTTAATACTCTTGTAAAATTAATGAGTGAGAGATTGGGTGTATTGGGGTTCTGGGAAGTGAGTCAAAATATTACAATATTTGTAATCCTCATATCACTAGTAAAATATTTTTCTTCTGTCTTCACCCATGGACGTAGGCTAAAAGTCGAACCACGTAATTTTTAGTGTCCTAATTTTGTATTTATTCTTCATTTTCTTTCAATTTCATTTTAATTGTGGCCCTACTTCATCCATAAATTTCTTAACATTTTCAATTTGGTTGATAAAGGCTCTCACTTGTCTTTCTCCAATGTCATATTCTCTCAAAGCTTTTAATTCCTTATCTTTGAATACTCCTTCGTCAATTTCCAGTTAGGGCAATGTTGTCACTCTTGACTTCACTGCCAAAAGAAACATGTCCGTCGATATAGTTGGTTATTGTTGTTTTCCCAGTATCATGTCTTCTTCTCTGCTGATTTTTTTGATGATAAATAAAAAGAAAATCTTTGCGTTAATTTCAATAATTTCATATTCCAACATTATCTGATTTTTTATGTCTGAGTTTGTATGATCTCTCTGGTCCATCTCCTCGCACCATTGCACTGATGCTGGATCTTTGTTGAAAGTTGACTAAGTTGACACAATTGGATAAGGCAAACGAAATTCCTTCAAGTTCCTATGTTTTGCACGTTCTCATCTTTTTCTCGTTGTCTTGTTTATAAGTTCACTTGCTCAAGTTGTTACTCACTTTCGTCAAATGGTTGCTGCAGACTGGATAGGTTTTTCCTAAAAAAGTTCAGTTTTGACAGGGCATTAAAATGGACTGACAATTTTGAAATTTTAACAATTTCAGATTCATTTCCTATTAACCTTTTAAATAGCATTCTATGATTATCCTAAAATGGTTGAGAAAATTCCTTGGACTTTAGCGGTCTGCATTGTCTTGAATGCTATCATCTATATAAGGAGTAAATAATTAACTTCCCAAGGTTCTATTCATACATAGGATGGTCGATTTCATGACTAGTTACTTGTGACTTCATCCACCATCCAATGGATGAAAGCCAGCTCACTTGGGCTGGAAAAGGTTAAGGTACTACCTGCAAAGTGTACAAATTTCTAGCTAATGCTTAGATGAGATGTTTGATTCATGCGCATATAATGCAGATTGACATATAATTGGAAATGGTAGGTAACTCAAATAGTATGTAAAGGGAACTCATTTTGAATTATGTCAATCTGTGATAAAATTTGCATTCGTTAATTGTTCTTTCTCTATTTGTCTGTAGTAGAGATAAACAATTTCTGGGGGCTCTATTAGAACTCTGCTTTCTGTCACAATGCTAATACTTGATCAAATTTTGTCCGCCTCTTTTATGATTGCCCAATCAATGCATTCTTGTTGTTGAGCTGTAATTATATGATGCAGGGAATGTAGTTGTGATCATTGAGACAGAACAAGCTGAAGTGGAGTCTTCTCAGGGGCCACAGAATGTTTGTGTAAATGCTCGGATTTTGCCGCAGGCAGAGATACATGTTGGTGAAACCACAGGCACTGAAGCAAGTGAAGCCCATCAGTGGGATATTTTAAAAAGCATTTTTTATGGTGGCTTAGTTGAATCAATTACAAGTTAAGTTGTTGTGACTTCTGCAGCAGCTGCTGGTGCTACCACATGTAAGTTATCTAGGTGATTTCTGCATTTATATGTCATTTATTAAATAAATGAATTAGTTTAATCGTTAATCTTGTTCTTTTATTTATTTTTTCAATCAATTGAAAATGAATCGAAGGAGCATTTTCAAACAAGGTTCTTATCATTGTTTTCTTCAAAAGTGGATTATCTCCTCTTTCTACTAAACAGATAATAATCATGATGCATGAGAATTCAAGCAGATGCCTAAGTTTACCTCTGATTTTCTAGATAAAGGATGCTAGGGTACTTGATATTATTATTTTACCCTTTTGTCTAGTGGATAGCCAACTTCCAAAAGGTTGAGGGCATTTGTGTTTGTGTTTGGGATGAGGTTAAGGTTAAAAAGAAGGATGAAAAAAAGGAAAAAAAGGAAAAAAAGGAAATTTCTTACTTTTGCCTTTATCTAATTGAATACTGACCAAGCTAAATTTCCTTAAGAGAAACAAAAACAAAACAAAATAAGTGGTAATTTGAAAAAAATAAAAACATTAAGTACTATAAAAATGGTATTATTTGTCAATTGCCACCATAATTAAAATTTTCTTTCGTTCATGATAGATATAAGTAAAATTAGGATGACTTAAACTAATTGTGTGGGAGTATATTATTAACTTATCCACATTATAAAGAATAATGATAATGGAGTTGTGATTTACTATATAATAGTTTCTGAAGAAATGTTTTAATTTAAATTTAGAAGTTTACAGGCACAAGTGATGAGAACCCCTCTAGATCTAGTTAGAAAAACCTACAACTAGATTGATAAGAATCCTAGAAAGTCAATGTGATCAGAATTTGGACAAAGATCCAAACCCTTGAGAAGCCAAGTCTCACGAACTCGGATGCTAAACAAGACACCACGAAGGTTAGGAACTTTTTTGATAAGTCAAAAGTTCTTTCAAGAACAAGTTGAGAAAATCTTCTCAATGATATTAAACTCAAGATTATCAAAGTCTGTTCAAAACGACATAAAAAAGTGTTTATATAAGGTGGCTAACCCTAATTTAACTTAAACACATAAAAAACCTGAACCTGCATTAGCTTTAACCTGCAGAGCCACTGATTTTAAATGGGCCATAACTTGGGCATATGATGTTGAAGCTCTCGACATAAGGGGCAAAACCTGATTAGAATCCTTTTCTCTAATACCAACTGATACAAACCCAGCCAAGAACTAACGAGACCCTAATCAAATTAGGTTCTAAGATCGTTTCTAATTTCAGGAATTGAATGGAACCGCGACCCGTTGCTTAATGAAGCAAGAACCTTGGTATTTGAGGACGCCACAATTAACTATAGATGGTTTGATTGATAAGTCAAGGGTTGAATGCCACGAAAAATCCGATAAGTTCAAAAAGTTCGTTTAAGAACTAAAGAGAATTATACTCTCAAGTAAATTGCATGAAAAACTTCTTCTTTCTCTTATATATATATATAGGTTACAAGAAATCCTAATAAGAAACAAATTCATAATCCAATTAAAATAAGAAAAGAATGCTAAATAAATCAGAATCCTAATCTAATAAAAAAAAAAAGAAAGACTAAATAAAAATAAAAATAAAAATAGCTGATTTGTTGCCTCTTTTAAAAATAAAAACATTATCTAAAAAGATAATGGCACATCTTTCATCCTTAATGCACCGATTTTACAGATTTGATTGCTCATAAAATTCAAGAGCTTGAATCATACATTGATTGGTCTGAATATCTTGTAAAATTCCTTCAATAGGCCTCCATGAATTGGATTGATCCTAAGTTGCTTGAATCAGCCCCTTAAGTGCTTCTTTGAATTTCTTTGCACGAACTCTTGTGACGGGTTTGATGGGAAATTGTATAGGATTTGAATATGCCTTACTCCACGTGTTTATGCCATCCTTGTGCATAATCTCATCATTCCCCTCCTCTTGAAGAGGATTTGTCCTCAAATCTTCACCTACGTTAAAATGACTTAAAAATCAAAAACATTAATTATAGCTCTTACATTGTATTCACTAGGCAAATCCAGCTTGTAGGCATTGTTGTTAATCCGTTCCAAGACTTGGAAAGGTCCATCCCCTTGAGGTAGCAACTTGGATTTCTTTTGTTCTAGAAATCGTTCCTTACGCATATTTAACCACACCCAATCGTCGAGTTCAAACATTAGCTTATGTCGCCCTTTGTTGGCATGTTTAGCATATTGCTTAGTCCTTACGCATATGTAACCACACCCAATAGCCTTTTTCTTTCTATCTAAGTTAACATGTTTAGAAACAGGTAATTGAGTTAAATCTAATAAAGTTAAAGGATTAAAAGCATAAACAATTTCAACAGTGAATACTTAGTAGTAGAATGAATAAAACGATTATAAGCAAACTCAACATGTGGCAAACAATCCTCCCAAGTTTTAATGTTCTTTTTAATGATTGCCCGCAATAAGGTAGATAAAGTTCTATTTACAATATCTGTTTGGCTATCAGTTTGAGGATGACACGTAGTTGAAAACAACAACTTAGTCCCCAACTTAGCGTACAAAGTCTTCCAGAAGTAACTCAAGAACTTAGCATCCCTATCAGAAACTATTATTCTAGGCACACCATGTAACCTCACAATCTCTCTAAAGAATAAATTAGCAATGTTAGAAGCATCATCTTTCTTTTGGCATGAAATAAAATGTTCTATCTTATAAAATCTATGTACTACCACAAAAATTCAGTTCTTTCCCCGTTTGGACCTAGGTAAACCTAACACAAAATCTATTGAAATATCAGTCCAAGGTGCACTAGGTATTGGTAATGTGGTGTATAATCCATGAGGCTGCACGTTCGATTTGGCTTGCCTAAAAGTGATACACCTACCACAAAGTCTCCTAACATCTCGTTTCATATGTGGCCAATAGAAGTGTTACTGCAATATGACTAAGTTCTTTACAACTCTAAAATGTCCCATCAATCCTCCTCAATAGGATTCTCTCACCAATAAATCTATTAAAGAACAATTAGGCACACACAACTTATTCTCTCGAAACAAGTAACCATCACGCCTAAAGTACTTACCAAACCCAAAATTTTCACAATTATGATATTCAGCACTAAAATCATGGTCATTAGCATACAATTCCTTAATATGTTCAAAACCAAGCATTTTAACACTAAGTGTTGATATTAAAGCATACGTGCGAGAAAGCGCACCTGCAACTATGTTTTCCTTACCTTGCTTGTAACGAATGACGTATAGAAACATCTCTATGAATTCCACCCAACTAGCATGCCTTTTGTTTAGCTTGTGTTGGCCTTTAAAGTTTTTTAAAGATTCATGGTCAGTGTGAATTACAAACTCCTTAAGCTATAAGTAGTGTTGCCATGTTTGCAATGTTCGAACTAACGCATATAGCTCTTAATTTAAGACTGCTTCACTTAATTTCTCATTGAAATAAGCAATTGGTCATCCATCTTGCATAAGAACAGCTCTTATGTCAATACCTGAAGCATCACATTTAATTTCAAACATTTTGTTAAAGTTACGCTTTGGTTAGCTTTTCTTTAATCATTTGGAAAGCCTTCTCTTATTCTTCTCCCCACTTGAATCTAATGTTTTTCTTGATTACTTCGGTAAGTGGTGCAGCCAATGTACTAAAATCTTTCACAAACCGCCGATAGAAGCTAGCAAGTCCGTGGAAGCTTCTCACGTTACTTACACTTGTAGAACTCGGTCATTCTTAGATTGCACGTACCTTCTCTTCATCAACTTGTATACCCTGTGCACTTACAAAAAATTCTAGAAACATAAGTTTATCGATGCAAAAAGTACATTTCTTCAAATTAGCAAATAACTTTTCTTTCCAAAGTACATCTAAAACATATTTCAAATGTGTTGCATGATCATCCAAGTTTTTGCTATATATGAGAATATTATCAAAATAAACAACAACAAACTTGCCAATAAAAGCCCGCAAGACATGATTCATAAGTCTCATAAAAGTACTCGAAGCATTAGTCAAACCAAAAGACATAACTAACCATTCATACAAACCATATTTTGTTTTAATGGCAGTTTTTCACTCATCTCCTTTTTTTATTCTAATCAATTTTAGAAAATACACAAGAACCATACAATTCATCAAGCATATCATCTAGCCTAGGAATAAGATGTCGATACTTTACCATTATATTGTTGATGGCTCGGCAGTTAACGCACATCTTCCATGTCCCATCTTTATTAGGAACTAGCAAAACTAGAACTACACATGGACTCATGCTTTCTCTCACTTGCCCTTTTCCATCAACTCATTAACTTGCCTTTGAAGCTCCGTTGTTTCCTCCAAGTTACTCCTATAGGCTGGTTGGTTTGGAATGGTTGCAACAGGTACGAAATCAATTTGATACTCGATCCCTCGGATTGGAGGTAATCCATGTGGTGTTTCCTCGACAAAGACATCCTCATAATCCTGCAAAAGAGAAACAATAGAACCAAGAAAGATAAGGTTAAGCTCATTAGTGTTCAGAAATGCCTCTTTGTACAGAAGTATAATAATTGGCTGATTTGAATACAATGCTCTTTTTATCTCACTTTCTCTCAACTGCCTCAATTTTCTTTTCTTTTTCCCTCTTATTTTACTCAGTATCTCTCTAATTTTCACACTTTTTTTTTCTTTCGTTCGCTCTCTCTTTGTAAGCTTATTTGGTCTTTATAAACCTATTTCGGCTTTTGTTTTGGAAATCGTTCCTTGCATATATGTAACTACACCCAATCACCGGGTTGAAACACTAGCTTATGTCGCCCTTTGTTGGCTTATTTAGTATATTGCTCAGTTCTTCGTTCGATGTTAAGCTTCGCCGTTTCATGTATCTGTCATCCCAAGTTTTAATATTCTTTTTAATGATTGCCCGCAATAAGGTAGATAAAGTTCTATTTAAAACTTCTGTTTGACCATCAGTTTGAGGATGACATGTAGTTGAAAACAACAACTTAGTCCCTAATTTAGCCCACAAAGTCTTCCAAAAGTAACTCAAGAACTTAGCATCCCTATCAGAAACTATTGTTCTAGGCATACCATGTAACCTCACAATCTCTCTAAAGAATATATTAACAATGTTAGAAGTATCATCTGCCTTTTGGCATAAAATAAAATGTACCATCTTAGAAAATCTATTCACGACCACAAAAATTGAGTCCTTTTCCCGTTTGGACCTAGGTAAACCTAACACAAAATCCATTGAAATATCAGTCTAAGGTGCACTAGGTATTAGTAATAGGGCGTATAATCCATGAGGCTGCACTTTCGATTTGGCTTGCCTACAAGTGACACACCTACCACAAAGTCTCAATATCTTATTTCATATGTGGCCAATAGAAGTGTTCCTGCAATACGACTAAGGTCTTTACAACTCCAAAATGTCCCATTAATCCTCCTCCATGGGATTCTCTCACCAATAAATCTCTTAAAGAACAATTAGGTACACACAACTTATTCCCTCGAAACAAGTAACCATCATGTCTAAAGTACTTACCAACCCCAAACTTTTCACAATTATGATATTCAGTATTAAAATCATGGTCATTAGCATACAATTCCTTAATATGTTCAAAACCAAGCATTTTAGTAATAAGTGTTGAGATTAAGGCATATCTGAGAGAAAGCGCATCTGCAACTATGTTTTCCTTACCTTGCTTGTAACGAATGACGCATGAAAACGTCTCTATGAATTCCACCCAACGAGCACGCCTTTTATTTAGATTGTGTTGGCCTTTAAGATGTTTTAAAAATTCATGGTCAGTGTGAATTACAAACTCCTTAGACCGTAAGCAGTGTTGTCGTGTTTGCAATGTTCGAACTAACATATATAACTCTTTATCGTAAGTAGGATAGTTTAAGGCTGTCCTACTTAATTTCTAATTGAAATAAGCAATTGACTGTCCCTTTTTCATAAGAACAGCTCCTATGCCAATACCTGAAGCATCACATTCAATTTCAAATGTTTTATTAAAGTTAGGTAAGGATAATAAAGGGGCTTTGGATAGCTTTTCTTTGATCATTTGGAAAGGCTTCTCTTGTTCTTATCCCCACTTGAATCTAATGTTTTTCTTTATTACTTTAGTAAGCGGTGCGGCTAATGTACTAAAGTCTTTCACAAACCGCCGATAGAAGCTAGCAAGTCCATGGAAGCTTCTCACGTTACTGACACTTGTAGGACTCGACTATTCTTGGATTGCACGTACCTTCTCTTCATCAACTTGTATACCCTATGCACTTACAACAAATCCTAGAAACACAAGTTTATGGGTGCAAAAGGTACATTTTTGCAAATTAGCGAATAACTTTTCTTTCCTAAATACATCTAAAACATATTCAAATGTGTTGCGTGATCATCTAAGTTTTTGCTATATATGAGAATATCATCAAAATAAACAACACCAAACTTGCCAATAAAAGCCCGCAAGACATGATTCATAAGTCTCATAAAAGTACTCAGAGCATTAGTCAAATCAAACTGTATAACTAATCATTCATACAAACTATATTTTGTTTTAAAGGCAGTTTTCCACCCATCTCCTTTTTTTCATTCTAATTTGATGATATCCACCTTTTAAATCAATTTTAGAAAATATACAAGAACCATACAATTCATCAACCATATCATTTAGCCTAGAAATGGGATGTCGATACTTTACCGTTACCCTCATCAATAGTCTCATCTCCCCCATCAAGGCTTGAATTTGAAAATTTTGAATAGTTGGTTGTTGATCCTCTACATTTGCACTTCGTTCTTTGTCTTGAGACATAGTTGAAATCTACAAAAAGATATTAGAAATAATGTAGAAAGAACCTCACTTCACTCCCTTACGTGTTTCACTAAAGAGAATGATTCACTCAATTTCACTTGTGTTTCACTCAAATTTATTGGCTTTTACCCTCTAATACGCTCACACACTCTTGCCTTTTTCCACTCGTAACAATTCTCTCTTAGTTCTTATAAAACTAATCAAACCAATATCAAGATTCCAGCAGCAATTCACAAGATTATATCAAAGAGATTTGGGTTTTAAGAGCGAGAACACAACGAACACATATAAGTAGGATTTGGAAGCATAAAATAATAATATTTTAGGAATAAATTTTCGTACAATGAAAAATTAAACTTGGATTATATAAGACACCAATAATGGAAATTGAAAGATTTTTTTTTTTTTTACTTTGCTCTTTTTTTTTAAACACTAAATAACTGGAAATTGAAGGAATTTAGGGTAAGGAATTCAAAATTTTCTGATTTAAGGAAATAAATCACAATGATGCAAAATTAATAAATCCTAAATACTATTCATGATGCACTGTCCAAGCGATACTGTTTATACGGCATTGTTCATGGGATTTTTTTTTTGAATTGAAATAAACAAGACACAAAAATTAAATAAGGATAGGCAAAACCTGATTAGAACCTTTGCTCTGATACCAACTGATACAAACCCCGCCAAGAATTGATGAGACCCTAATCAAATTAGGCTCTAAGATCGTTTCTAATTTCAGGAATTGAATGGAGCCGCGACCCGTTACTTAATGAAGCAAGAACCTTGATATGTGAGGACGCCACAATCAGGTATGGATAGTCTAATTGATAAGTCAAGGGTTGAACACCATGGAAAATCCGATAAGTTCAAAGAGTTCGTTTAAGAACTAAAGAGAATTATACTCTCAAGTAAATTGCATGAAAAACTTCTACTTTCTCTCTTATTGAATGCGAATATATATATAGGTTACAAGAAATCCTAATCAGAAATAAATTTCTAATCCAATTGAAATAAGAAAATAATACTAAATAAATCAGAATCCTAATATAATAAAAAAAATGAAAGAATCCTTAATAAATCAAGATTTTAATTTAATAAAAATGAAAGAATCCTAAACGACTAACTAAAAATCAAAATAGTTGATTTGTTGCCTCTTTTAAAAATGAAAACACTATCTAAAAAGATAGTGGCATATCTTTCATCCTTAATGCGCCGATTTCATAGATTTGATTGCTCATAAAATTCAAGAACTTGAATCATGCATTGATTGGTCTGAATATCTTGTGAGATTTCTTCAATAGGCTCCATGAATTAGATTGATTCCAAGTTGCTTGAATCAGCCCATTAAATACTTTTTTGAATTTCTTTGCACGAGCTCTTGTGATGGGTTAGATGGGAACTTGTATAGGATTTGAATATGCCTTACTTCACGTGCTTATGCCATCCTTATGCATAATCTCATCAAAACTACTAGTCTTTTACATGTTGCTAGAATTTGGATTTTATGTTGTTACAATACTCTTCTATTTATGTTTTGGTTTTTATTTTGTTACAATGCTCTTCTATTTATGTTGGACTTGTCAGTTATATTTGGATAAATTATGTTTGTTGACAATTATCAATAATTATTCAATGTTATTCATTTGATTTTCTTTGTCAGTGAATTTATAATTGCAATATTCATTTTAACCATCTAATTAATTAGTTGAATTATGAAATTATAATTCCAAAATCAATTGCAAGAGTTTTATTAAAATGTAGCCAAACTTCATTAAAAATTATATTCTGGATTCAAATTAATGCATGCTATTTTTCACATTTGTGTGATCGAATGTTCTACTTTCAAATTTGTAGAGGAGTGGCATAGCTAGATTTAATATTTTGTAGAGAAATAAATTTAATCTACTTAAATAATTTATTTTTTTTAATTATTTTTAAATAGAAAAACACTAAAGAGATTAAAGGTTGACAAAAAGATGATAAAATAAACCATACCACCATGTGGCGGTATAGTATTAATTGACATTTTGACAGCATGATAATATAATTTATTTTGTCATTTTTTGTTCAAATATTAATGCTCTTTTAAATAATTTTAGATGTAATCATATTCATTTAAAGTGATTTTTTATGATGAAAATATAACTTTATTCCTCTTTTTATATTATTTAAAATCAATGTGATCAAATCAAAATTTTATTGGGAGCAAATAAAAATGATAGTTAAAATATAAAAAAGATTTTCTAGAAAATTAGGACCCCCATTTGACTCTGTGTGGTTCGCGTCTGTTGAGAAGTCCAATCATTTTCCACAAAGACAGCCTCCTCATGTAACACACTATTAATATTATATATTGTGGCAGTTTAAACAAACCATCATTTTATCACAAAATTTCTTAGCGTCTTCTTTAATCTTTAAAGTGTCTGTCTACAAGCGGTTTTATACTCGATAGAATTACCATAGCTACTGCTCCTTTTACGTCAATTATATTAAAACAAACACAAAATGTATGTTTTTACACTACCCTTAAAGGTATCTAATCTTTTTCTGCTGAGAAACACTAATTCAATGTAAAATAATTAAATTTATACACATTTTTTAAGAATATTGTGAACGTACGATCTCAAATAAGACTTTAGCAAACGATTTTCAATTATTTTACTGTAGAATCGCTAGTTAATGTGAACTCATCAAGCAATTGATTTGATTTGTTGCCTTTTCCCTCTGTACTGTAAAGGGAATTAGAGAACCTATAAAATTTGAACTGATCAAACAATTTGATGAACTGTAAACCGTAGAACTGCATGTTTGAAGTTTGAACGGATCGATGGGCTCGATCAAATTCAAAACGTGTGCAAGTCTTGATTTGAGACGAAATGATGGACCGTGAGGCACAAGGTCAAAGACTTTCCAAATATGTGGTCAATTGAAGGAAGGACGTTGTTAACGAATGTCTTATAGAGAACACATTAAAAAGAATAATATAACTTCCAAAGACCAGGGGATCTTGTTACCAACTCAGTTATCCCTTGATGTTTGCTTTTAGACGAAGACGCAATCATATACTAAATTAATTGCTTCAAACAGACAGTAATTTGTCGCCACCTGTTGGTGGTAAAATTCGAATTAACCAGTGAGAAGATGACACATGTACAAGAGAGTATCTTCGCCAAAAAGCCTTTGACAAGCCTTAAATAAAAATTCAAAGGCTAGGGGCATTACGAAAAAAAATGGGTGGAAACGGTGTGACACATCCTAATATTTGAAAAAATTAGAGGACGTCACATGTTAGATACGAACACTCAAAGGGTCTTTATAAATATTTGATAATTTTAGTATGAAAAAATCCTCCTACCTCAACTCTATCATAAGAATCCTAAAATAATCATCTGTAAATTCTCATCCTAACAAACTCATGTCTATCTATGAGACAGCTTAAGGAATCAGTCACATAAAAACAGACAATATGTTAAATTAATTTTAAAAAAAGTTATTTAAATTTTACCCTAATTTTACTGAAAAAAAAAAAAAATCGTGGAGTGAAACAGCTAACTACAACTCACCGTATATCTAAAAAGATCAAAGACGTTCTCAATGACACTCCATTGTATAAGATCAAGTCATTTCATCACAAATTAAGGAGTCGCTCCTCTTCACAAATTAAGGAGTTACTCCCCTTTCTTTTTCAACTCTTGTCCGTATCTTCTCTCTACTATATACTAATTTAATAGTCGGAGCACCATCCCTGTGGTCTCTAACAATTAGTTTCCCTCTTCTGCAGGTTTTGGACTAGTCCTTCTCCTCGAATCCTTCCCAAAAAAATCAAAGAGATCATCTCAACAGTAAATTCTTAAATGTGTAGGCCAAGATAATAACTTGACTCACGTAAATTCTCAAAATTTTAAATTAGGTACAAGAAAATTAGCTGCCTACGCCGTGTCACGTGCCTATAAAAATTTGAGTTGAACACGCTGAGTCAGAAGATTCGCAGCGCAGAAGCAAGCAATCACGTGAAAAGGACGAATAAATAAAATGAAAAGGGTACACTCTGACGTCTGGAAGTGTCTATATATAAAAACTTGAGTTAATTAAAAAGGATTCCTGATATTCTTAGGAATTGACTAATAAATTCTCTCCCATGAACTCAGAGGACACAAACTCTTCGGATGAGCATTCTAGCTCTTCTAGAGCAGCTCAAATTACAACTTCTTAATTTTTCTATATTTTCTAATGAACCAAGTCACAATTTTTGAAGACTGAAGCGTGTAATCAATTTAAATTTTAACTTAAACAAAATTTCGTTTAAATATGAAGGCTTAACAATTTCAATGCAATAATCGTGATGTTTATAAATTTATAACGAGGCATTAATTTGATTTCTACCCAACCATTTTAATTCATCCCGTATTTAAAAAGCAAAGAGCGTAGTTCAGTTAACTCCGGATGTCCGGTTAATAGAAATCCTCATACATGTATTCTCATTAGTAATAAGATATGAAGCGCCAGCATTTTGAGAAACATAAATTATTACAAAAGCATACATGACTGAATTAAAGAATGAATAGGAATCTAATTACAAAATTAATTATTATAAGCAAATACTAAAATTAAATTAAAATGATCTTTCCAGATTCTTGAAATCTGCAGATTCGATGCATTCCAAACCGGGCCTGTAAGGATTCAATATTTTCAAAAGCTCAGTTGCTTTCTCCTTTGTTAAATCACCACAACCACACTGTAATAATAATACCAGCTTCTGAAAAACACCAACTTGCAGAGCCTCAAATAAAACTGTGTCTTGATGTTTCTTCTCATATTTGCTTAATTTCCAAATGGTTGAAACTGAATACTCCGTAGCCAATTCTGACACCCGCAAGATTTTCTTTACCAAGACTGGCATCGTTAATGCATTTGCATAAGCTTCTTCTCTTCCTTGTTCGAAATCACAGAGCGCATCAACAACACCTAAAGCCACTTCACAAATGTGCCTTTCAGAGTCAATCATCACATTTAGCAGCAAAGAGACCAAACCCATTTCAAAAAATGCTGATTTGGTCTTCTCATTTGAAGAAGAGGCCATTGAGAAAATTAGCATTAGAGACGCTGTCGTAACTGATCGGCTAATCGGGTGTTTAATAAAATTAAGAAGAATTTCATTCACCCCTATATCGGCCAATGTTTCTGCGTGATCGCAAGAAAGCTCTTGTAGCACGAAAATTGCATTATGTTTAGCTGAGAGTTGTTTGTTCTTCATAAGCCATACAATGCAGCTTAAAGAATCTTGTGATGTTAATAATGTTTGAGATTCTCTATCAAGTGGAAACATCCAATTCAATGCCGTTAATATTTCTTCCAAAATAGCATTTCTCTCAAGTTGTACAGAGTCCGCTCTTGCAAATGCATCAAAAGCAGCAGCTAATACAGCAGCAGTTCCATTAGCCACAATGCAACGCCTGTTTCGTTCGCTTTCAAAAGCCCATGTCTCGATCTTATTCAACAAATCCAAGAAACCACATTGATCCAAACGCTTCACACAAGCAGTAATACTAAAAAGAATCTCTGAGACCTCCATTGACGTGACCGGAATTCTTGGTGTTGGAACCCGTTCAACGCCATAATTTTGATTCTCAACACACCATTCTTGAATCATTTTCCGAAGAGTATGATTTGGTACTTGATCAAAGCTTGACAAGATTAAATTCGTTACAGGACATGTAAAATTTCCGCCATCGAGCCATTTCTCTATGCTTTCTCGATCATATGTTATTCCAGAAGACAATGTAACAGGATCTTTCATAAGATCGAGAGATATAGGGCAAAGAAAGTGATCTGGGATCCGAAGCTGAAGCTGATCATCAGAGCTTTGTGGGTGTGGCTGCTTTTTCCCAGCTCTAGTGCGCCTTGTTGTTTTTTTTCTTCTCCAATCAAACATCTTTCTTTAATTTGTTGTACGAAGAATAAAGAGGCAAGTTAAGTTCTTTTTGTTGATTTGTTTCTCTTTGTTAGAATAAGAAGAGTGTTGAGGCTATATATATATATATATATATGAGTTGATCATGAATAATACTGCAGTCGCAGCTGCAAGGATTTTCACACGCCGTGTACATGCACGACCAGGACCCTCGACTTCAACATATGAATTAACAAATTAAAGGAAAAAAATGTTGATGTACTTGAAGAGAAGCGTTCAAACTAAGAAAACTGGATTTGAATATTGACCGTTGAAGATTTGAAAGTTTAAATCTAATGGTCAAAATAAGAAATGGTAAAAAGAAAAGAAAACACTGCATATCCAGCAAGTAAACGAAATTAGTTTGCTTGTAATTTTTTTTTTTTTTTGGTGAATAAAATTAGTTCGATTGACCTTTAGAGTTTGACGCGTCTGTTGGCGGAAATTCCTTTTCGCGTGTAAAACTCTTAAGAAGAGAGGACCGGCACCCTCATCCAGCCCGAGCCCCAAGTAAGTCAAGTCTTCGTTCTCTCTCTCTCTTTTTTTTTTTAAGTTTATGTCTTCGTTATTTCTTCGAATAACACTTATTTTATTGAATAAAAAAATAAAATAAAAATAAAATAAAAATAATATGTCAAATTTTCAAACGTATATTAAAGTGTGGGAGTAGTGCATTTAATCTATGGACTCTTCTAAAACAAATAATAATAATGCAATTTTTGCTATATAAAATTTGGACAATAAACCGAAAGCTTTGTCCAATCTATAAGGTATTTTTTTTATAAGGGACCTAAACTAGGGAGCTGCTACCTTACAGTAAATTGTAAGGTGCAATTCATGTGAGGGACTGCACCTTATAGTTGCTGTAAGGGCCCCTCCCCCTAAACTATTATACTAAGCAAGTATTATGGGTTGTGGTTTGGTTGGTAAGATTGCATTAAAGTGATGTCTAATTGGCGTTGAATCCTTAGTTGAGTCCATTTCGAGGACATTTGGCCTTACGAAAAAGAGTAAGACTATTGACACCTTTTTAATTAATTTCATAAAATCTTTATTATATTACAATTATATTTAAAGACAAATATAAATAGGATTAATCTTATTTATATTTATTTTTTATTATCATTAAAATAATCTGAATTTAAGAAGTAATCCTCTAAGTCAAAATAAAATTCTTGTAATAAATATAGTAACTACGTTAGGACACAACCCAGTGGAAAAATAAATTAAATAAAATTTTATCCCACCACAAATAATTTTTTAAGGACTCTTAAACTAATTGTTACACACAAAGTTTATAGGTACGATAAAATTGTATTAGACCCATAAAATATTTATTATTTTCTAAGTAAGGTTTTTCTTGATTTTTCTTTTTGATTGTTTTCTTTAGAAATTAAATAATAAAGAAAGTTTGAAGAGAGGAATACAAATATTAAGACTGAAAGAGTGAGAAAGTTATTAGAAATTGAAAAATTTATAAATAAGAGTGTTTATTTAAGGGGGAAACAGGTATCTTTGGCATTAAATGGATTATAAATAAAGAAAAAAAGTTTTCAGAAGATTTTAACACTACAATTGATTTTCATCTTTCTTCGTGAAAAGATCTTCCTTTTTGACAAAAGAACATTGGTTTGAATGTTTTTATCCACGAGAAACATGAATCTAGCCACCATTACCACCCCTTCATCACCATAACTCCTCTTTTTTTTTAGTGCAAACCTCTACCCTTGACCAAATATCCAGAACCCCGAAACACATACCTTAAACTTGAAGGTACTAATACACTTTAAGAAATTTGGGTTTTTGTGGCATGGGAAAAAATGTTCCAATAAGATTTAGTGCTACTATTAAAAACACTGTATTGACTATTGAAGGATGTTGTAAGAGATCCTTAAATGATACAACATTCAAAAAAATGCTTAAAAAAAACTACATCAAGTATATTAACAGAACTGGATAAACGCTATATGAACCAAATATAATTGGGTAATAATATATGGGCCCTAACATTGAACAAATCACAATTAAAGACATTATTTTGAAACCTTTTTCATCACTACCAACACCGATGAACTCCATTAGACACGTCTGGTCTCGAACTCTTCTTATCATACTTTCTTCTCTATTACCTTTTGTAGTTTTTTTTTTTCAGTAAAATGTTGTAAATAAGATGTTGTAAAACATTAAATTTATTGTAGTGATACTGCAATATTATTGATTCTATACACTAAAACATTATTATGCTACATACCGATCCTATTTTATCTTTGACGTTTTCCCTAAGTTTCTCGTCGTAGTGAGTGCAGTTTATTCCCATACCACTATCTACAGCAGGGCCGGTTATTGTTTGAGTCCACAATCAGCTATTGATTGAGTCAACATTAGTCAAAGCTACAACACGAGCTTATATGTGCCGTACTAATTCTTGGATACACACGTGGACCTTACTCCTCAAACCGCAACCAAAAAGGCCAGTTAACAGACCATATAAAACCTAATTATATATCTAGCCTAAATATGACGCTGATCAAAGAGAGGTGCCTCCAACCAATTTAAAGGCGACAAGTGGAAAATAATCCTGCCAAAATAGAAACATATGAGGAAAACAATAGCATTAATTATTTTACAATTACACTTGACAAGAACTAAATTTATTTATTTACTTACTCATAAAATAGGCAACTTATTTAGATAATATATTTATTCATGAACCTTTCACAAAATGGAAATTTTTGTGGTTAGTGGTGGTATGAAGAATATTCATAAAAAGATTATTTAAGTTAACCATGTATATTTTGCGTCGATTTCATTAATTGCTAATTTACCCTAAATTTTGAGATAAAACTATATATACCTGAATTTTGTATCTATTAATCTACACAATAAGCCAAACTACTAGATTATGGTACTTTATTATACTATTTATTTCATGAGCAAGCCTTTTGATACCCTTTTAAATTCCTAATAGAACTCTTTTGTAATAGCCCAAGCCTAGCAACTAAGTAGATATTATCTGCTTTGGGCACACAGCCCTTCGTGATTTTGTTATTGTGCTTTACAACCCAACACGTGTCTACTTAGTTAGAGCGCTTTATAAAGTAGCCCAATAACTCTCTCGCTAGTGATGTAGGATGTTACATTCTTTCCCCTTGAGGATCTCGCATCATTGGAAATAGAACAAAACAAAATCATATTATTAGCAAATCCATCCACATATCAGGTCACAAGTCGGCTCTATTACTAATGTAACAGCCCAAGTCCAACAACCAAATATATATTGTCCGCTTTGGGCATACAGCCCGTCATAGTTTTGTTATTGGGCTTTACAACCCAAAATATATTACTTAGTTAAGAAAGAACCCAAGGCTTATAAACTAGACCAGAAACTCTCTCGATAGCGATGTTACATACTTCCTTCATTGAGGACATAATACTCTAGTGAGGGTCATCAAAAATAGAACAAAACAAAATCATATCATTAACATATTCATTCATGCATTAATGATGAAAGATATGCTACTATCTTTTCAAATATTGTTTTTATTTTTAAAAGAGGCAATCAATCAACTATTTACATTTCTTTAAACCCTTTAAGATATTTTCATTTTTATTAGATTATAATTCATATTTATTCAGGATTCTTTCTTTTTTATTAAATTAGGATTCTTATTTATTTAGGATTTTTTTTCTGATTTTAGATAAGGATTTTATGGCAGGAAATATCTAGGACAATTATGGCTAGGATTTCTTCCAACCTATATATATTTGCATTCAATAAAAGAGGAACAAGAAGTTTTCTATGCAATTTAATTGAGAGTGTAATTCTCTTTAATTCTTAAATGAACCTTTTGAACTTATCGAATTTTTTGTGGCATTCAACTCTCGACTATGGTTCTTATTTTATTAAGCAATGGGTCACGGTTCCATTCAATTCATGAATTTAGAAACAATCTTAGAGCCTAATTTAATTAGAATCTCGTCAATTTATGGCGGGGTTCATATCAGTTGGTATTAGAGCAGGAGTTCCAATCAAGTTTTGCCTATCCTTTTCGAAAGAATAAGTTGTGTGTGCCTAATTGTTTTTTAAGAGATTTATTGGTGAGAGAATCCCATGGAGGAAGATTGATGGGACATTTTGGAGTTGTAAAGGCCTTAGTCGTATTTCAGGAACACTTCTATTAACTATATATGAAACGAGATGTTAGAGACTTTTTGGTAGGTGTCTCACATGTAGGCAAGCCAAATCGAAAGTGCAGACTTATAGATTAGACACCCCATTACCAATACCTAGTGCACCTTGGACTGATATTTCAATGGATTTTGTGTTAGGTTTATCTAGTTCCAAACGAGGAAAATACTCAATTTTTGTGGTCATGGATAGATTTTCTAAAATGACACATTTTATTTTATGCCAAAATACAAATGATGCTTCTAACATTGCTGATTTATTTTTTAGAGAGATTGTGAGATTATATGGTATGCTTAGAACAATAGTTTCTAATAAGGAAACTAAGTTCTTGAGTTACTTTTGGAAGACTTTATAAGCTAAGTTGGGGACTAAGTTGTTGTTTTCAACTACGTGTCATCCTCAAACTGATGGTCAAACAAATATTGTAAATAGACCTTTATCTACTTTATTGCGGGCAATCATTAAAAGAACATTAAAACTTAGGAGGATTGTTTGCTACATGTTGAGTTTGCTTATAATCATTCTATTCATTCTGCTACTAAATATTCACCGTTTGAAATTGTTTATAGCTTTAATCCTTTAACTCCATTAGATTTAACTCCATTACCTGTTTCTAGGTGTTAACTTAGATGGAAAGAAAAAGGCTGAAATTGTTAAGCAGATATATGAAACAGTGAAGCTCAACATTGAATAAAGAACTGAGCAATATGCTAAACAAGCCAACAAAGGGCGACACAAGTTAGTCTTTGAACCGGGCGATTAAGCATAGTTATATATGCGCAAGGAATGATTTCTAGAATAAAGTAAATCCAAGTTACTACCTCGAGGGGATGGACCTTTTCAAGTCTTGGAAAGAATCAACGACAATGCATACAAGCTGGATTTGCCTGGTGAGTACACTATAAGTACTACAATTAATGTTTCTGATTTAAGTCCTTTTTTACGTAGGTGAAGATTTGAGGATAAATCCTCTTCAAGAGGAGAGGAATGGTGAGATTATGGATAAGGATAGCACAAGTACGTGGAATAAAACATATTCAAATCCTATGCAAGTTCTCGTCGGACTCCTCACAAGAGCTCGTGTAAAGAAATTCAAAGAAGAAATTAATGGGCTGATTCAAGCAACTTAGGATTAATCCAATTTGTGGAGGCATATTGAAGGAATCTCAAAAGATATTCAGACCAATAAATACGTGATTCAAGCTCTTGAATTCTATGAGCAATCAAATCCATGAAATCAGCACATTAAGGATGAAAGATATGCCACTATCATTTTTTATAGTGTTTCCATATTTAAAAAAGGTAACAAATCAGCTATTTTGATTTTATTTAGTTATTTAAGATACTTTCATTTTTTTTTTGTTAAGATCCTGATTTATTAAGGATTCTTTCTTTTTTATTAGATTAGATTCTAGTTTATTTAGAATTCTTTTCTTATTTTAATTAGATTTGGATTTGTTTCCGATTAGGATTTCTTGTAACCTATATATATATTCGCATTCAATAAGAGAAAAAGAAGAATTTTCTTTTTCATGCAATTTAATTGAGAGTATAATTCTCTTTAGTTCTTAGACGAACTCTTTAAACTTATCAGATTTTTCGTGATGTTCAACCCTTGACTTATCAATCAGACCATCCATAGCTGATTGTATCGTCTTTACATACCAAGGTTCTTGCTTCATTAAGTAACGGGTCGCGGTTCCATTCAATTCTTAAAATTAGAAACGATCTTGGAGTCTAATTTGATTAGGGTCTCGTCAGTTCTTGGCGGGGTTTATATCATATTTGTTGTTCAAATTTATGTAGATGATATTATTTTTTGTTTTACTAATGAGTTTTTATGTAAAGACTTTTCATCTCATATGAGTAAAAATTTGAGATGAGTATGATGGGAGAGTTGAAGTACTTTCTTGAACTACAAATAAAGCAAAACGAATAAGGAATCTTCATTAATCAATCGAAATATGTCAAATATCTATTTAAAAGATTTGGCATTGATGAGTCAAAGACCAAGAGTATTTTAATGAATACAACAATCAAACTTGACAATGATGGAAAAGGTAAAGAGGTTGACATAAAAATGTATCGAGGTATGATAAGATTTTATTTATCTGCTAGTAGACTTAATATCATGTTTAGTGTATGTTTGTGTACAAGATTTCAATCATGCCCCAAAGAATCTCATCTACTTGTTGTTAAAAGAATTTTTTGTTATTTGAGTGGAACTGTAGAAATTGGCTTTTTGTATCATAGAGGAACTCATATAGATTTAACCTATTATTTGAATATTGATTTTATCGGTTACAGGGTCAATATAAAAAGTACTAGTAGAATGGGTCATTTCCTAGATCATGCACTTGTTTCCTAGTTTATTAAGAAACAAAATTCGGTTGCACTATCAACTACCGAGGCATAATATATTGCTGATAGTAGTTGTTGTGCACAAGCTCTTTAGATGAAACAAACTCTTAGAGACTATGATATCAGCCTTGATCAAATTCCTATTATGTGTGACAATATTAGTGCTATAAACCTATCGAAGAATCACACTCAACATTCTTGGACTAAGCGTATAGAGATTAGACATCATTTCTTAAAGGATCATGTTCAAAAGGGAGATATTGCATTAGAATTTATCTCTACAAAAAAACAACTTGTCGATATTTTTACAAAACCTTTTTGCAAAGAATAAGTTTAAAAAATTCAACATGAACTTGGGATGCTGAAATTTTCCCATTAATATCTCTATTCATAATATTGAGACTATTGAATTCATGATTTTTTATGATTTTTTTTATTGTAATGATTCTTAAAACCTCTTTTTATAACAAGCCTAAATATCGCGATTTTATCAAAATATAAAAACCTGAGATATTATTCCATAATAAAATTCTTCTTTTTATTATAAGTAAGGCGAACAAAACAAAATTCAAATTCGAGTTGTAAAAAAAAAAAGATAAAAATCTTAGAAGAATTAGGAAAAATTCTTAATTCTTAAAAATGACTAAGAAAAAAAGAGAATTTCTAGGCCCAGCATAAATTAAAATGGCTTGTATAATTTTATTTTTATCCGTCTCATTGCAAGTTTTAAAACAGTATATCATACGCCCAAAACGGACACCTATAGCCAAAGTTATATCCTTCGAAAGGTACTCTGCTCGCGATACATAAATAATAGTTATATGTTTCATGATTACGTGATGTATATGCCTGATAGGTAAGGTATATGTTTTAATAAATGGTCTTTTAAATCATTATAATTATGTTTCATTCATTAAAATATCTTTTATATTGTTTCGGGATTATAAAATAGTCTCGAGATTGTTCAGAAATAACTCGAAAAGCAACAAGCTTATGAATTGCAGATAATTTTTGTTTAATATTTTGATGCTTTATACTTAGATGATGTTTTCTAGATTTTTGAATGCTTTCAATATTTGGTTTATTAAATGTTTACTTTTAATATTTCTTGATTAACTATTGTGGTCTTAGCATGATTTGGTAGCAATTTTGATTTTGTAGTATTTCATAAGCTCAAAGTATTTATTTCATAAGAAATTATTTTTCATAAACTAAAAGTTTTATATTATAAGATAAGCATTTTGTGGATTTAAGTATTTTTTTAAATTTTGGATTAAATTGAAAAAGTTTTGATAACTTTGAATTCAATAAGCATTAGGCTAAAATTCTAAAAAGAGTCTTTTTGAAAAGTCTTATAAAGTTTTAGGCCATAATATAATTTCAAAAAGTTTTGAGAATAACAAATATTATTTAAAAATTTTGAAAAATGGATCTATCTGAAAACTCGTATGATGTTTTAGGCCATAGTATAATTATCAAAAGTTTAGTCCAAATTATAATTTTTAAAATGATATTACTGTAGCAAAATTCAAATGCAATGATAACTTTACAGTAGTAACTGTGGGTTTTTGTATAATAACGACTATATTTTGTGTCCAAATTACATAAACTCAAATCCAATCTATTTTTATTTATTAATGCAAGTAAAAACAAGATTATACAATATATTTTGTGCTTCTATTTCACAAATCATCATATGTCAAATTTATATTGTGCAATTATTTGTATATCCATTATAAAAAATAATTTTGTTGTAATCCTTAAATCATTATAAAAGTTGTGAGTGTATAAGTGTGGAAAACACTTTAGTGAAGAGATTAAAAGATAATCTATTAGTATAAATGTTTATTGATACCTTGGAAGTTAAATGTAAGAACTTAAAGTCTTGGGAGGCTTGGATAGTGAAATTCTTAAGTTCAATGTGCTTAGAGGCATAAATGTAGGCGGGAATTTCCAAACTACGTAAAAATCATTATGTTTATTTTCTATTCTCTCAATCTTTTATTTTAAGCATTGCTAAATTTATTGCTTTTATTCTATTAAACATTAGAATAAATTATTGTGTAGTTTGTTTAGTTTAAGTTTTAGAATCTCAAATCATCCTTTCTTTTAGGTTGTATAACTTGTATTACATAACATACAACAACATCATAAATCTACAATTAAAAATACCACAACGTAATCAAACATAAAAAATAACATAAATTCAAGTTTAACACCTCCGTTAAAATCCACAAATAAAAACATTACAAATTCATGTAGATTCCAAACTTCCAATCCAACACGTCATGCCATTATATAATCAATCATTAGGATCATCCATTCCTTCAGCATTCATAATTTGCTCTGCAAACTTTTTAAGTGGATCATAATCTAACAATAAAAACATAAAAAATAGTCATTAAGTGCTCTATTAGTCAAAAATATAAAAATATTACAATATATGAATAAATGAAATAAGTGATTTTGCCTTTGATTTCAGTCCGATACCAATTTTAAGTGCACATTAATGCCTTCACAGTATTTTGATGAAGTCTATTATGATGAGTACTCAAATACTGAAAGCGAACTCGAAAGCAACAGTAGACACATGAATGATCAAGAAATCTCTAACAACTTTACCAAGTATCAGATATTTTCCCTTATTATTCTTCCAACATGATAAAATATCAAAATTGCTAGTAGTAGGCAACATTCTCTCATCAAAGGAAGTCACCAATTTAGACTTAGCTTTCTTATAATTGACTTCTTTGAAATAAATGAGTCCTATTCACCAACCATACTTAAATCCTCAGAAATAGAAGCTTGTGACATACCTTGAGAAGAACTACCCATCTCAAAATCTTCTTCATCTTTACTTATTGCATGCTTCGATTCATACTCTTGCACCACTTCACTAAGAATGTTAAATATCTTTTCAGTTTGATGGGCAACTTTATCTTCATAAATCTTAAGAAAAAAAAAGTTAACTATCATCTTCTTAAATCTATGATATAAAATATTTCCTATAGCCAACACTTCATAAATAACATCCTAATACTTCTAATACTTGGTAATTATATTTTCGGCCATTTACCTCATCTACATAATAGGTGAACATGTTCCATAAATTCATTGATAGTCTAATCTTACAAATTTTAGAAAAAAATAAGTTAGAGGTGGGATATCAAGATCTAGAAATAATTTCTATCAATATACAAAACTAATCGAAATGGGTACACAAAACCTTTGCCAAATCCCACTCTGACTTGTTAGGCAAACATTTATACTGTTTATCAAGCTTACTCAACCAAACAAATGCGTCTTTATTAAAAAAAAAGTAGTTAGCATCAAGTAAGTTGAATTCTATCAAGTATTATAATAAAAAACCAAACGTTTGGTCTCTTTAATACTTGTTTGGACTCAAAATTTTCAAATCTTTTAGGTGTAACAGTCCAATAACTGACAATATCTCTTATATTTTCAACACTTTTATCCATAACACACATCTCATCCATTACAATTAAATTCAAGATATGAGTACAACAATGCATGTGAAAAATTATGCTATCTAAAATCAATGAACTTGGTGAAAATTTATCCAACAATATATTAATCATTGTATCATTAGCAGCACAATTATCCACAATCATAGTTGACATTTTCCTATCAATATGCTAATATATCAAACAATCATATAGAACATTACACATTACTTCACCACTATGTGGAGCTCGCACATATATACACCGAATAATGAAAAAAAAAAGAATAATGTAATTAAAATCATTAAAATGCATATAATAATGTGACACCGTAACACCCATCGATTGTCCGTATATGCTAAAAACCATATAACCCTTTTTTTATTATTAGTCGTCCACATGCTTATAGCAATTGCAATCACACTTCACAAGCATCCAACAAATTCATTATCTTCGACCTCTGAACATCATAAAGTTGTAAATTTTCACTCTTAATGGTGTTTCTACTTATTGTATCAAGTGTTAGTTGAACCAACTTTGTCAAATCACAAAACCCTTGATATTCAAAAAATGATCTTAGGACTATTCTGGATGTATAATGCAATTTCAGTAGTAATATTCCATTTCGGTTGGAAAATGCTGTTGACGAAAATCCGATTGTTCCAGATAACATGGCAAAGTCACATCCTCTTCTGTCTGGTGATCAACAGCAACCACTAAATGTTTGGCTTTTCGTGAACGAAATACATGTTCCCCTCTTAAATTTTCGTCGTATTCTCTCAGTTCACCAGATGAATCAATGATTTACAAGAATTTTGCTAATTAATCCACTTTTGGATCAAGGGAACAAAGATACTTTGATTTCTTCTAGTTTCACAAAAAGGATTGAGATTAGGACATATTATATATCCTAAATTGAATTTTTGATTATTATGATATTACTCTGATATAGCTGGCTCTTTTAGGTTCGCGAATATTTCCCAATTGTTCTGGTCCATTTACAGTTATTGCTTCTGTGAACATAGAAGCTAAATAATCCCAACGGGTTACATAAGGCAGATATTGTATAATTTTTCATAGATAGGAAAAGCACACTATTAATGAATTTACAATCGTGAATACATACGGACCCTTACCGTACTGAAACGACTCCTATTATTGGTATGAAACCAATACGAATTCATACAAATTAAATCTTTGATGTCGACTATAACCCCCAGCCTTCCAAGCTAACGATGCGGGTTTGATTCCCGTTACCAGCTCCATATGATAATTATATCAATTAATATATCAACTCGGTGATGCATTAAGGAATCTTTCCTTAATGCATCGTCGACGCTTATGACTTCCCCCTCTATGCCCTACAATAATGATTCCTCTGGCATTACGACCTTTACCACAACGATGCTGTCCATATATCAAATTATTTCGTAGATTAAAAAAAAATATTTGTTCTCTTCTATAAATGAACTTTTTTTGTAAAATCTCGTCTACTAATAGAATAAGTTTCTATTCCAACACGGAACGAAACGGGCAATATACGGGATGGGTAGAAGAAGTTGTGGTACTTGGGACGAGGCAGTACGTGTGATATTTTGGCTTGAGACGCATTTTATTTGGTAGTTTTTTGGATGTTAAATACCATTGGGTGAGTTACTTTTTATTGGCATTGGAAACACATCATGATAAGATAGGGTAACATTTCACAGTTTACTGAATCTTTCGCTTATGAGTTTTATGGTTCATTTCATTATCTGCTTATTTTTTCTCTACACCAACTAGATTTAGAAAAAATAAATAAATAGAAATATGCAAAAATGGCATAAAATCTTACTAGAACAAAAAATAAATGGAATAAGGGATTTTTCAATTTCTATTCCTTAAAATATTGAAGAATAAATTAATTCATACTCCGGAGTTATTGGCACCCTTATATACCTATTCAAATCGATATCTATAGGACGGATTGTGCCACCTTGTTGTAATAGAAATGAACAAGAACAAATAAGTTTTAGCTAATGTAATGAAGATACCAACTGTCGTTCCAAAGATTCCATCCGCTTTATTTATTTCAACTAGCCCAGGAACAAATATGTATGGAATGGAAAGATTTGAACCTCCCAAGTAAAGAACTATGATAAATAATGAGGAAACTAATAGATTTAAATAAGAAGCAACGTCACTATCACTCAAACTATGAATGTTTTTATCCTTATCATTTTGAATAAGTTCCTCGGGATTTTGAATAGGACTCGTGATCTTCATGGATTTACTTAACCAACACCTGTATTCTAATTCTTCCTTACCCTTAGATAACATTGAATTGAACCACCATTTTTTTGCTAAAGATTTTCAGGACATCATAGGGTTGGTAGTCTTTATATTTTCCCTTTCACTCGTAGTATGGGGAAGAAGTGGACTCTAGAGATACTACTAATTGAGTTGGGGAATCAAACTGTATCACTTTTTTTATAGATCGTTCTGCAAAGCCTTTTTAATTATATTAATTATTTAATAATTAATATAATAATTAACTTAATAATGGAATTACGAACCCTTATTATTTCGGTACTAGAAAGGGAATTTCCCACATCCCTTTCGGGTGCCAAAGACGAGTACGACAAATAATCCCCTGTTCCCCTTCATTTATCCTTGTACCGAATACCTATTTTTATGATTTCATTCAAACCATTTCATTCCCATTTATATTTAGATAAAAATCGACGCGTTGGAACAGAGAAGCCTGAAACTCCCGGAAAATGGCCAGTTAACCAAAGAAACAAAAGAATCGGTTACATTTTTCATATGATCTCCGGTGAACGGCGGCCGTAACTATAATGGTCCTAAGGTAGCGAAATTCCTTATCGGGTAAGTTCCAACCCGTACGAAAGGCGTAATGATTTGGGCACTGTCTCAGAGAGAGACTCGGTGAAATAGACATGTCTGTGAAGATGCGGACTACCTGCACCTAGACAGAAAGACCCTATGAAGCTTCATTGTTCCCAGGGATTGGCTTTGGGCTTTTCTTGTACAGCTTAGGTGGAAGGTGAAGAAGGCCTCCTTCCGGGGGGAGCCCGAGCAATCAGTGAGATACCACTCTCGAAGAGATAGAATTCTAACCTTGTGTCAAGACCTACGGGCTAAGGGACAGTCTCAGGTAGACAGTTTCTATGGAATAGAGGCCTCCCAAAAGGTATAACGGAGGCGTGCAAAGGTTTCATCGGGCCGGACCGAAACATGCCACTGAAAGACTCTACTGAGACAAAGATGGGCACGTAGAAGAGGTAGGATGGACGATTGGTTAGATCTAGTATGGATCGTATATGGACGGTAGTTGGAGTCGGCGGCTCTCTTAGGGTTCCTTCATCTAGGATCCCTGGGGAAGAGGATCAAGTTGGCTCTTACAAACAGCTTGATGTACTATCTCCCTTCAACCCTTTGAGCGAAATGCGACAAAAGGAAGGAAAATCCATGAACCGACCCCATCGTCTCCACCCCGTGGGAACTACGAGATCACCCTAAGGATGCCTTCGGCTTATATCCATTACTTCAATTACTATTGGATATATATATATATATATATATATATATATATATATATATATTAAATTTTTGTGCTTTGTCTGGATACAAAATCAATTTTTTTCACTAATCAAATAATTTATTTATAACTTGTCATGTGTTTAACAAATAAATATAAGAATTATTAATGTTTATAAAGTTATATATGTCAACATATCATATTTCAAATTTTTTCTTTCAAAAAAATAAACTTAATACTTATATATAGATTTAAAAAAAAATATTTCATTCAAATATATGCATTCAGATTTATTAAGACTTTAACCAAACTCAAACCCATTAAAATTTTAGGGAAAAAAAAAAAAACTACCTTAGTATGTGTGAGGACACCCAGAGTAAGCATTAAAGAAAAATAATCACAAAATCACCAATATACTTTCGGCGTAAAATCACCAATACAATACCAACCATATAAATGCATTTTAGTGCATTTTGTATTGGTATCATATTGACAAAATTTTGATACATTATATTGTGAAATGTTAATGTGTCAGTTGATAATTCAAATATCATAATTAAAAATTTCAATTATCATGTATTTTAGCGCTCTCTCTCTCTCTCTCTCTCTCTCTCTCTATCTATATATATATATATATATATATATATATATATATATATATATATATATATATATTCAAGTCATAGGAACATTAAGTAAAATTAATTAATTTTATTTAAAGTGATTTTGATTTATTTAATCTATCTGCAAACTGATATGGTGATTATATACATGATAAGCTTAAGGGTTATTTTTACTGGCTGCGGCTAAGTTACAAAACAATATAACTAACAGCCCGCAGCTATTATTCGTTGGATTTGTTGACTGAAATCCAACGGATAGGGATTAATGGAATCGGTGGTGGAAACTTGATAAAATGATTAATTTCAAATACACCCACTTGATTCTACAATCACTATTTATCCCTTCAGGCTCTGTAAGTCACCACTTAGCACCCATTTCATTATCAAATAATAATAGATACTAACTTTAACTTTTTAGATATTTAAGTAAGTGAATTAATTATATTAATTTACTTAACTTTTTAATACATAAAGATAAAGGCACCATTGATGATTTTCTATTTCATATATGACACTTAAAAAAGAGTATGTTTAATTTTTTTAAATAAATATAAGTATATTTATGATATTAATTAATATATTAGTGCTAAAAAAATTCTTAGTGAAAAAGTTAAAAAAATATAAAAAAAATGTGTTTATAATATTTAGAAGTTCTTTTTACAAGTTAAACTTGTAATCTCATGTTTTGGTACTTGATACCAATTATCATAAAATTGTCCAAAATGTTCAAAACTCTAAAATAAAATTAAAAAAAATATTTTAAATAAATAATTTGATTACTCAAAAAAATAATTTTTGATATTTAAAAAATGAATAGAAAATTTTCAACATAATATTTTTTATAATGTACAGATTAATACAAGGGGTATATATAGTCTTTTGAAATTTAAACCGGAACGGTTAGATTAAACAGCAAAAGTAAATATAATTGGTGGCACAATGGCTATTGTCAAAATTAACGGGGCCATGGTGCTATATGTTGGAAAATATGGAGGCTCGAAAAATTTAACCTCTATTTCTCAACTGGAATGCGACTTGTTGCTCCGGTCATTTGACCCTCCGATTAACTTCATGTGTCATCCCCTTATTTATTGACTTGTCATTTCTTAATCTGTAAGTAACAGATTATGTAAGGTAGCTAGACCCATTTTTACTTGCACCCAAATGTTTCAACATATTCTACCGTACACCTAGTTGCTTTTAATACTATCACCGCGCGCACAAAATAATAAAATAATATGTTAGTTTAACTATCAAAAGGTAAAACAAGAAATGTAACTATGTAAGAACTAAAATAATAAAAATTTCTTTTCCTTCTCCTTTCTTTTTTTACCTTTTCTTCTTCATTTCATACGTTAAAGCCAAATGGGTAGTTTGCTTGGAAATAAGATTTATATAAAAACATTGAATTAAATAAAATTATATGCAAATTGTTTATTGTTTACTTTTAATTATATTATTCTTTTAGTTTTGTAATTTTTACTGTAAATTTTACAAATTATGATTGGTAATTTAGTATTTGCATAACCAATTCAATTCAATTTAGGGGGCATTTTAGTCTTTTTAAGTAAGATCGTTATGTTTAAAGGTAAAAAGTAACAGAACGGATGCGTGATAAAATATATTAAAATATTTGGGTATTGGATAAAAATAACACCAAGTTAAATCATGCATAAAAATATACTGTCTTTAGGAAACTATTAATCTCATCTCATGATTATATGTTAATTAATTATATCTTCACCATTATTACTATTTTACAAAATATAAATATTTTAATTAATGTAACGTGTATACAAAAAAAAAAGAGTATCATAATTAGCACATATACACATTAAAGGGTATCATAATCACAAGTATTTAATTATTTCTTGTTAAGTTTTTTTAAAAATTTTATCAGCTATTGTGTAAATAAGTATATGTCCATAAGTTTATTGGTACAATTTTAAGTTAATGGTTTAAGATTTTAGGTAAATATTAATTTCATATTGGATGGTGGTGGTTTCAAGCTTAATTCTTAAAATTGCAAACTTTTTTGCTTAAGGTTTCACAATAAAAGCCTCCATGTTTAATTGTAAAGGTTTCAAGTTAAGTGCTTAAAAGAATATGGATGAAAATTACATGTTTAGAGATGATAGTTTCGTGTTTAATGGTATTAATTTCTAGTTTATTATACTAAAATTCCAAGTTACAGTCAATTCAAGTTTCCTGTTTTCTCCAAATTTTAATTAATTTAATTATGAATGTAAACTCATCCATTGGATTTCACATCATTAAATGCAACGGAGAGCATTTTTCTTTGTACGAGATACATGTATGTACGCTAGCTATGTCCTAATTTTATTTCATAGTATTGATTTTTTTTTTAAGCATTAAAAAAGAGTAGCTTTTGACTTTTTGTTTAAAAAAAATGGAAAGAGAACCACCGCTTGATTTCAATTGATATTATCGTTCAGACGAGAATCTACATGCATCAAATCAAATGTCCGGCTAGACATATTGAAGATGTGAGGATGCAACTCCTCCAAAGAACATTCCAGATAAAAATGACACGCGTGAGCCTCTCTAAAACCAGCGACCAGAATTCGTTTTCAAAATTTGATTTCATGGCCGTCGCAGATTCCACACACAATAAATGCTCGACACAAATTCAAACACGGAGACAAATGGATCCCACTTTCTTAAACCTAGACATAACTTTTATAAAAATAATACTTTAATCTGAGATATTTTATTTTAAATAATTATTTTATGATATTAATTAATTAATTAATAATTTTTTAAAAAATTAAAATTAATTAATTAATATCATATTATTTAGATAATATTTAAAATAAAAAAATTTAAAAAATATAATATTATTATATTTATAATTATTTTTTAAAAAATTAAAAAATTTTATTATTAAATTACCAAAAAGTCTCTGCCCTTTGTTTTTTTGGTAGGTTCCTATACTCGGGACGGATCACTGGTTTTTTTTTTTAAATAACTCTTATAAGGGCTCGAATGTGCAATGACTCTCTCACTAAGCTATAAGCCTATTGGTGATCACTGGTTTGTATTTATATCATTTCAAATTTAAATCGATTTAAATAAGATTTATTTAATAATTAAATCAAAATATTAAAACTTGAAGTTGACATAAAAAATAATCGTTTTATTAATCAAGTAAATGAGTCAAGAACTTGAATCTTAATTTGATGTGAAAAAAATATTAATCTAAACATAATCTATTTAATAATCGTGTCAAATTTAATTATCTAAATTTATTTATTTATATCGTATTCACGTCAGATAAAAAGATAGTACCAAATTTTATTATCTCTATTTGTGACTGACGAGGAAGTAAAAATTATAATGATTATTATGAATCATTTGATTTAAAATAAAATATCTCAATTCGTTGATTTATCTTTAATGGATAATCACCAGTTACCCAAGTTACAAATAATTACTTAATCTAAATTAAATTAGGTCTAGCTAATATCCTACTATTACTAATAATTTTTTATATATAAATAATAGAGAATTATTTTCAATCATTTATTCTCTTAAAACCCAAAATAAAAATAAAAATACAATTAGACATTTTTCTAATGAGGACATTATAAAATTATTCCATAATACTTTAAATCAGAATTTTTGTTTCAAAAAAGAGTTTAAATTAGATTCATCTATATGCATTATTTAGATGTACCATTTCATTTTGTTGTTTATAATATTAGTCTTGAGAATGTAAAACATAAATGGACAAATTATATGCATATAAAAATATTAATATGAAGATCATTTAGTTTAACTTTTCACGATGCATATAAAAATCAATAATAGTGAATTATGAAATTTATTTCAATCAAGTAATGTAATTATAATTTAGTGATATAAAATAAAAATAAAAATTGTTTGTGAGTATCGAAATTTATTTATCAAGTGATTGATAAGAAAAAATTTTTATAATGTAAATTTTATATAGTTTATAAATAAATAGTATAATTAATTATATTTTGTACTCATAAAGTTTTTTTTTTTAAAGTTGTAAATCTCGCTCTATACTATTGAAGTATAGTTTCTTATCCGTTTTATTCAATTTAAGTTCTTTAACCAGCAAAATGCTATCTATACAATAAATATTTTAAATTTTTTATTTATCTTATTTAATTATTATAAACTATAAATTTCAATGTTCCACATTAATCCCATTATTAATATTAAAATTTATTTATCAATTATTGATGTATGTAAATATATATATATATATTATTTTTTTTGAAATAATACATACATTAATACATATAAATTTGTTCTGAGATCAGCCCGTAATTGCTGACTTTACCTTATTCGAAGCTCAATAAAAAACAACGCCTGTTCTCTCTCTTGAAGCAAAAATCTCTCTCAATCTGTAAATAGGCTAGGTTTATATACCTCTTCTCTTTCCTTTGTTTCGCAATTCAAGGTACATTATTATTATTATTTCGGCCTCCGATTTGCACATCTTGAAATTTCTCTTATTTCAATTATTATAAACTTTTTTAATAGCTGAAGAATTTGTGAATCAATTTGACAGAGTTGAATATGGAGGCAGCCGCAGCAAGCATGGTTCGGTCTTCAATCGGCGTGCATAGTCACAGACCAGTTCTTTTATCTGTTTATTCTGGGCCTGGTTTCATTCGTTTTAGCACTAAATCACTATTACCGATCAAGGTATAAATGTATAATTATTAAAACTTACTGTTAGACTTGTAGCTATTAATCTTGCCACTTCTTTTTATTTATTTTTCTCTAAAACGAGATGTGTTAGACTTGAAGCTATTAATCTTGCCTCTTTTGTTTTTCTTTAAATCGAGATCCGTTACTGTTTATTGTTTTGTTGCTTATTTATCTAATTAATTTACACTCACTAAGTTGTATATGTTCAATTATCTTGCACCTGTTTGGTTGAGTATTCTGTTGGTTGATGCGCTGCAGCATTACTCTTCAATTTCAAACCCTAAGCCAATGCATAGGAGAAAGGGATTTGGAAGCCGGAGATGCATGGTCGTTAGAGCATTATCTTCTTCAGAATCATCTGGGTCAATTGATCCAATTGCTCCACTTCAACTGGAGTCTCCAGTGGGACAGTTTTTGTCTCAGATTTTGATAAGCCACCCATACCTTGTACCTGCAGCAGTTGAGCAGCAACTTGAACAGCTTCAAACTGACCGTGATGCTGAAAAACACAAGGAGGAGGCTTCTGCTTCTGGCACTGAGCTCGTATTGTATAGGTTAGTTGCTCATCTCTTGATATGGATTGTGAAATTAACTTTAAGGGAAAGTTTAGGTTTACAATTTTGTTTTTATTTTTAGAAATTTGATGACAATGTTGGCATAAATGATGGAATGCTTCTTGTTTGATTAGTATAAATGATGGAAGTGTACGCATGCCACTTATCAAAACTAGAGATATAAGGAAATGATTTTTTTTTTTTAATAACGGCGCTATCATATCATTTGGGTATGCGTTGAAATGTGTTTTATGGTTATGAATAAACATTGGTATATGTTATACAGTTTTTCTTGCATCACAGGTTTATATTCTCTTGGACTGGAAGCTCCAGAAATATTGTTATTGGTTAATTAATGTTTAAGTTGGCCTTGTCTGAAACTTTTTGGATTATTTCAATTGATCACTATATAAGTCTGGTAATTTGAGAATAGCAAAGCTTGTGAACTAGTAATTATGTGTGTTTCCATTACTATGTTTTATTCCTATGAAATGTATAGTTATGAAATAAAGCACATTCTTACACACTCAATTTGGAAATGAGTGTTATAAGCTTGAAGATGGAAATTGTACATTAAACATAGTACAATTTTACATCTCTCATATAGTTTTATATATGGTCTGTTGTTTTTAAAAGTAAAATAAAAAATTGTACATTAAAATAAGGATGCATGATAATTTATGGGCTTTAGGTTTTGATTATTAGGTTCATCAAATCTCACTCCAAATGCTCAAAAATTGGTAGTACAACTGGTATATGTGAGATAAATAGATTAAGATAAAAGAATTTTAAAGTGAATATAGTGCAGAATGTGTTTTGAAAGTGAATTTCTGTGCTGCAGAATTTTATTGTATTTTGGGAACTGATTTATTTATTGTTTTCTTTAAGGGATTTCATTGTTACCAGTGGCGGAGCCACATAGAGGCAAGCAGGGGCAGCTGCTCCCTAAGTCCTATTTTTTTGAGAAAATACTTTTTAAAATTCCACCAAAAATTTTATTTGCCCCCAATAAAATTTCAAATTTGTCCCTACTGACTTTGAATAATATATAAAAATGTAGGCTCAAATTAAATTATCATCATTAAAATCACTTTAAATGAGTATGGCAATCCAAAATTATTTAAAAACATTTGAGGAAAATCAATTTCTTTTAAGGAAATTGAATTTGCCCCCACTGTTAAATCCTGGCTACGCCACTGATTGTTATATAGTATTTGTCCATGGTTGATTTGGCTATCTTCTTGGCACATTAGAAAAAATATGCTCTGTTGTATTTTTTCGGGACTTCTGGTTTGGATTGTAATGTAGATACCCTAAATATTGTTCCACTTTTGACTTGCTCCTAATTTCTGCTCTTCCTTTGCCCCTATGTTTTATCTCTCTTTTCTTTTGGTTGCCTGTCTTATTGGTTAAACCCACAATTGTTATTGCTCTCTCATATCCCTTTCCGTTATCTCTATCCCGTGTCTCTGGCAGGCTCTCACACCATTGTATTTTTTCTCCTTTTTGCTTTTCTCATTTGTTCATGTTCTATTTCTCTCTCTTTTCCTTAGATCTGATTTAGGCACACTACCTTAATCAACACAGGTAGAGCTTATAAACCTTAACCAGATGATGATCAATCTCAAAATCTTATAAACGTAACATACACTGAATGTTTTCTAGAAATTTTATTTTATAGAAACCATGCATTATCAAAACTTTTGAATTAGGTAAAGTCAGTAGTAAATTTCTTTGCTCATGGCTGCATAAATAGGCCTACAACATGATGGTGATAAATTATTTAGTTTTACTGTCGAGAGTTGAACCTTAAACTATGGTATTTTAAATTTCCAGGAGAATTGCTGAGGTGAAGGCTAATGAAAGGAGAAAGGTGTTAGAAGAGATTTTGTATGCATTGGTTGTGCAGAAGTTCATGGATGCTAATGTTTCTTTGATACCTTCTATTACCCCGTCTTCTTCAGACTCTTCTGGCCGGGCGGATACATGGCTAAGCCAAGATGAGAACCTTGAGCAGCTTCACTCATCTGAAGCCTATGAGATGATACAAAACCACTTGGCTCTGATTCTTGGAAATCGGTTGGGTGATTCAACATCTGTTGCACAGATAAGCAAACTCAGGGTTGGGCAAGTCTATGCAGCTTCAGTTATGTATGGGTACTTCCTCAAGCGGGTCGATCAGAGGTTTCAGCTTGAGAAGACCATGAAAGTTCTTCCAAATGCATCAGATGTGGAAGAGAGTGGTGTTCAGCGAGCTGTAGGGGATGTGACACCCACTGGTGCTGATGGTTCTTATGAAGCTGTGTCATCTCATCCTGAAGTTTCATCCTGGTCTGGTGGTGTCAGTGCTGGAGGTTTTGGTCATGGGATAAAGGCTTCCCGGTTGAGGACCTATGTGATGTCTTTTGATGGGGAGACACTTCAGAGATATGCAACGGTAAGATCCAAAGAGGCTGTTAGCATCATTGAGAAGCACACAGAGGCACTATTTGGAAGACCAGAAATTGTTATAACACCACAGGGTACTGTTGATTCCTCAAATGATGAACAAATCAAAATTAGTTTTGCTGGTCTGAAGAGACTTGTTTTGGAGGCTGTGACTTTTGGTTCTTTCCTCTGGGATGTTGAGAGCTATGTGGATTCAAGGTATCATTTTGTCATGAACTGAACAATGTTCATTTTCAACTGTTTTAAACAAAGTTTGGTGACCAAATTAAAATGGTATAGCTCGGGATAGTTTTGAGGACAAGTATTAGGTAATTTGCTAATTGTTTTGTATATAGTTTAATAGTCATGTTTACTTGTTTTAATTCATGCTTTTGCACTTGTGGTTGCTAAATGAAATTTACCTTCATTTTCCGAGTGCCTGGAAACTTCGGTTGTGCTTGGTTAGGAGAGGATGAAGGAGAGGAAAGTAATTTGAGTTCTTTTTAATTTATGTTGTTTGGCTAGACAAAATATATAAGAATTTAATTTCTATTAAAAATTAATATCTAGAATTTGAATTCCATGCCAAAGAATGAAGAATTCAAATCTCTTTTGTTGGAAACTAAAGTTTCTAAAATTACCCCATAATCTGCACTGCATGTAGTGTACGCTAAGGTGGTGTTTAGTTGGGAGGGGGGGAAAGTAATTTGCATTATTATTTTTTTATTTATGTTGATTGGTTAAACAAAATATATAAGAATTTAATTTCTATTAAAATTTAATATCCATTATAATGTAGAATTTGAATTTGACACTAGAGTGAAGAATTTGAATTCCTCTTCTGTTGAAAATTAAAGTTTCAAAAACCACCTCATCAACTTTTTAATTTCTTTGATTCTATCAAATAATAATTATTTATAATATTATTTTATCAATTTAATAATATAAAGAATTATATATTTAATTAAATTTAAGTAATGATTTAAAAAATTAACAAATTTATTTATTTGATGTGAAAATATAAAAACATAAATTAACATTCTTCGGACCATTACCAGATCGTCGTCGAACAACCATTGGAATGCCGTCGGACCACTGCTAGGCCGTCATTGAATTTATTTAGAAACAATTAAATTATAATTACTTAAATTAATAATAAAATAAAATTATGTGAATAAATTTTTTTAATGAAAATGTAATTATAAATATAAATAGTTATTTAAAATAATTTTTATTAGTTATTTATGTAAATATATAAAATAAAATTACTGTTTAATTTTTTAAATTATATTGATGATAAATATTGAGAAGTTTTACTTACACGCTTAAGATTAAAATTGTCTAAACTAAAAATTAAAGATTCATTTCTTTGTATAATTCTATAACAAACGAAACATTATAAAATATATTTCACTCTCTTTTTTTCTCTCATTTCCTCACTTTCTTCAAACTAAATTGTGTAGCGGCATAGACTCATTTTGGGCTATCTACCAAATGTACTTGTTTGGGTAATATCGGGCAGGTCTCCTCGAGGCCCTTCCAGCTCGAATAAAATATCCCGAGGACAGCCTGTCTCGAGCAGAAGTCCCGACTACTGGCACAGAGACGACCTCACTAGACGTCAAAGCTGGTCGGTGTCGAAGGATTCGGAGCCGCCCGAGCCCGAGCTATGTATGCTCGAAGTCGTCTCTCCAGGTCAAAACTGGTCAAGGTCGAGGGATTTAGAGCCGTTCGAGCTTCGAGCTCCGAGCTCTCAAATCTGCTCGAGGTCATCAGGTTCGGTCAAAGCTAGTCAAGGTCGAGGAATTCAGAACCGCTCGAGCCCCGAGCACTCCTTTGCCTACTCGAGGTCGTCTCCCCAGGTCAAAGATGGTCAAGGTCGAGAACTGAGCACTCCCTTTCTGCTCGTAGAGATTAAGTCCACGAGCACAACTGGACAAGACCCGGCCTAGGGTAGCCCGACCTGCTTTCTCCGAATCCCGGCACGCCTTTAGATGCCTAATCAGGGCCCCACATGGTATGGTGGCGGTACTATTGCCAGTGGCCGGCACATGCCCCTACGGTGTCATCATTCCTAGCGTACATGTCCAGGCATGGTGAGTTGGTCACGTGAGCCGAGATTAAGGAGACAGTACGCGCATCCCGGGGAATATTACGCCGATCGAGGGTTGTCGGAGGGACCCAGATACCACTAACGTGGGAGTGGACAGCCTGAAAATGGAAAGAGCGGGAAAAATGGAGTATAAAAGGAAACGAAGGGGTACGTTACAAAGGTTGGCAATTCTGATTCACAGAGGGTTGAAGAAATTGATTCACAAAGGTTCCGATTTTTTAGACAGGTTCTTCATATTCTGATTTCTCTCATCTAATTTTCTGAGAAAAAACCATACTCATTCAAAAAGGGAGGGCGAAAAATATCCCTTTCACTCTTTCCGGTCTCCCCGACTAAGGGAGATACTAAAAAGAACAACCCATTCTCGACTTGGCGTCGGAGGGTTTCGCGAATCGCTGGCAACCCCGACCACTGTTTTACGTGAGTGCAGTCGAGGAGATCCCGATTCGAAAAAGACAATGGAATAGGACGAAGGAGACAGTCCTGCTCGAGCTCGAGCTATTTGCGAGCAGAAGGATCGAGGCACTGTTTGAAGGTACGCGGGGAAACTGTATCAACACTGCAGATAATCGCGAGCAGAGGGGTCGAGGCACTGTAGGCAATCGCGAGCAGAAGGTGCAGAGTACTGTTCGAAGACACGCAGGAAAAACTGCATCAACATCTTTTGGCGCAATGCATGGGGATCGGCACAAAAGCCCGATTCCTAATACATTCAAGACACACAGCGTAGCGATGAGGGAAGCAGTGAAGAGGAGTAAGTCCGGAAGAATCAGTAACTTTGAGAGAAGTGGCCAATGAGGCCCAAAATAGGGAGATCCAGGAAAGAATGGATCGGATGGAGAAACAGATGGAGACTCTGACTTCCCTTTTGCAAGAACTCAGGGAGGGACGGAGAAAAGCATGTAATGATGTTCGGAGTCAGTAGAGGAATGCTCATGTTCGGGAAAATGTGGGAGATGAAGCCCAGACCTAGGGCACCAAATGTTGCGGTGAGGAAGAAACAAACATGGAGGAAGGGGATCTCGTCGGCATTTGCGGGATACATCTGACCTCTCGTGCGAGAATAGTTGGAGGGAGGTGCTGCGATTGACACTGAGTTGTGGAGGACCTCAGGAGAGCAGAAAGAGCCCAGTCGGCAAATAATCTTTGGATAACGAATTCCCACTCTCGGCGGAGATCATGGGTGTCACGATCCACGTGACTTCGACTTCCCGAATCCGAAGTTCTTAGGGAAAAGTGATCCATTAATGCACATAGAGCGGTTCAGCGACATGGCGAGGGTGCGAGGATTGTCGGTACTCGGAGATCTTGGGCCTTCCACTCACCCTAGAGGGAAGAGCGAGAGAATGGTACACGTGAGACTCCCGGGGAAGCATCTTGAGCTTTGAGCAGGATGTGCGGGGAGTTCGCAGAGCAATTCGAGGCGCGGTGACCCCGAGAATGACATGATGGGTAGTCGAAGTAAGGCGAGAGGGAGGGAGAGTCCCTCCGGGAGTTTATCAAAAGATACCATAGATCGGTTCTAGATCTTGGTGCGTTTAACCATCCCAAGCTCTGAGAGGATTGAAGGATGGTGATTCGGATGGGGAGACCATGGTATAACCTGCGGAGTCCTTCGATCCGTTCGTATTCGGATGCGTATGAGCAGGTAAAACTGGATATGGTGATTGAAGAAGAAAAAGCCGTAAGCGAGGAATGAGCGGTCGATGGAGCGAGGAGGAAGGAGAAGGGGTCTGCCAGGGGCACAAGCTCAGCAGCGAGGGACAGGGTTGCCCATCTGACCACCTACGAGAGCTCCCCAGCGCGGATGGTCCCTTGCCATCTCGCGGGTCTCGGGCAGGGATCGCGAGAGAGTGCAGGCGTCATGATGGCCACGCATCCATGATCAGTGCCAGCGGACTCGAGATGAACCACAGCGAGGCGGATCGCCGGTTGCCACCCAGCAGAAGTTTCCCAAGGGATGAGGCGATCTGAGTGGTGGAGCGAGCCCGCTTATGAAGCGATACACGAGGTTGAAGGTATCTCTCGAAGAGATACTTCAAGTGGGTGAGGCGAGGACTGCTTGAGCCTACCAGCCAAGTGGCCAAGTCGGTGGCAAGCGGAATAAGGCGGTTCTGCCGTTTCCATGGTAACCACGGCCACTCCACATCACGGTCTGGTGATTTGAAAAACCAGGTGGAGGATACGGTTAGGAGCCGGTACTTGGATGAGTTTGTTGAAGGGAGCACCGGTGGTTGAAGCGGCAGTATGAGGAAGATGGCCAGGACTTCACGAAATAGAACACGGAACCACCAGTCCACGAGGGTAATCTCGGGGGCCCACGATGGCGGGGAAGTTCAAATAGGGCTCGGAAAAACTCTGCTGGGTATCTCGTGATCGGTAGAAGTCTGTTCGATGCTCCTGCTGCCAAGAAGGCCAAGGTTGGCGGTGCCAATTATGTGGACGGATGGAGGCGAGGAGGGTCTTGTACCCTCACGAGGATGCCCTGGTGGTAAAAGCCAGCGTAGCAAACAAGGAAGTTGATCGAATACTAGTTGACTCGGGGAGCTCGGTGGATATTCTCTTCAAATCCACACTTGAGGATTTAGGAATAACAGGCGCGAGCCTCGAGCAGACGAGCACTTCCTTGAAAGGATTCGGGGGAAGAAAGCTAATACCTCTGGGAATCATCAAGCTAGCAGTAACCATGGGCTCGGAGCCTTTCGAGAAGAACATGATGTTGGATTTCGTGGTGGTAGACGAAGCCAGCCCGTACCAGGCGATTCTAGGGAGGCCGTTTATGAGGATCAGCCAATGCGTGCTATCCACCCATTACTTGGCCCTAAAGTATCGAGTAAATGGGGCGGTAGGGGTCGTGAAAGGCAGCCAGAGGGTGGCGAGGCTGCTTCTGCCGTAGGCGCCAAAGAAACAATCGCAGATAACCTCGCTCGACTCGGGGGAATCGAGGAATGGGCGAGGAACATCTGAGCTAGCTCGTCCGAGACGGACGAGAGGTCGAGAGTCAGGTGGAGCGTACAACTCCGATGAAGTATTTCAGATAAGTCTTCTTGTATTGTGAAGTGTTAATGTACGATTCCCATTCAAAATGGGTTGTGTAAAAGTATAAATGTATATGAGAATAAGAAAAGCATTCATAATGTAAGTTCGAGAAGAACTCCTTGGCGGAAGTCCAGTAGTAGCGGTGCCATGCTTGGGTCGATTGCGAGGCCGGCGGGAGTGACGAGAAGAAGCTCGGGTCGATTGCGGGCCGGGCGAGAGTTCGAGAAGAGCTCATTGGCGGAAGTCCGGTGGGATGGTGCCATGCTTGGGTCGATTGCGAGGCCGGCGGGAGTATCGTAGAAGAAGCCTAGGTCGATTGCGGGCCGGGCGAAGTTCAGAAGAGCTCATTGGCGGAAGTCCAGTGGGACGGTGCCATGCTTGAGTCAATGCGAGGCCGGCGGGAGCTACAGTGAGAACAAGCTTGGGTCGATTGCGGGGCTGGCGGAAGCTCAGAAGAACTCCTCGGCCGAAGTCCCCAAGCCTAAGACTTAGGCGGGATGGTGCCAAGCTTGGGTCGATTGCGGGCCGGCGGGAGTATAACAAGAAGGCAGCTTGGGTCGATTAAAAGGCCGGCGGGAGTAACTATCGGAAGAAACTTGGGTCGATTAAAAGGCCGAGCGGAAGAAGATCAAGAAGAGCTCCTTGGCGAAGTCAGTGGGACGGTGCCATCTTGGGTCAGTGCGAGGCCGGCGGGAGTTCTGACGAAGAAGCTGGGTCGATTGCGGGCCGGGCGGAAGTTGAAGAGCTTCGGCGGAAGTCAGTGGGACGGTGCCATCTTGGGTCAATTGCGCCCGGCGGGAGTTCTGACGAAGAAGCTGGGTCGATTGCGGGCCGGGCGAGAGTTCGAGAAGAGCTCGCTTGGCGAGAGTCAGCGGGGACGGTGCCACGCTGGGTCAGTGCGAGCTGGCGGGAGTTCACGAGAAGAAGCTGGGTCGATTGCGGGCCGGGCGAAGTTCGAGAAGAACTCCTTGGCGGAAGTCCCAGCGGGACGGTGCCATGGTTGAGTCGATTGCGAGGCCGGCGGGAGTTACGGCAGAAGCACTGGGTCGATTGCGGGCCGGGCGAAGTTCGAAGAGCTCCTTGGCGGAAGTGCCGGTGAGGCGGTGCCATACTTGGGTCGAGTGCGGGCCGAGCAAGAGTTCTGACGAAGAAGCTGCAGGTCGATTGCGGGCCGGGCGAAGTTCAGAAGAGCTCCTTGGCAGAAAGTCCCAGTGGGACGGTGTCATCTTGGGTCGATTGCGAGGCCCAGCGGGAGTAACGATAGAAGAAGCTCGGGTCGATTGCGAGGCCGGGCGGAAGTTCAGAAGAGCTCCTTGGCGAAGTCCCAGTGGGACGGTGCCATGCTGGGTCGATTGCAAGCTCGAGCATGAGTTCTGGCGGAAGAAGCTGGGTCGATTGCGAGGCTGGCGGGGAGTGGCGGAAGAAGCTGGGTCGATTGCGAGGCCGGCGAAGTTCAGAAGAAATCCTTAGCAATATCGGGCGGGTCCCAAAGCTTAAGTGGGAGACAAGCTGTGAAACATGGGGAGCGTAAAGGCCACGAGTCGGTCGATCATCGATGAGTTTCGGTCTTATCTCGCTTCGCTCAAAGACTAAGCGGGGGCTGGTGTTTGGGTAATATCAGGCGAGTCTCCTCGAGGCCCTTCCAGCTCGAATAAAATACCCAGGGACGACTGGCTTGAGCGAAGTCCGGCCAGTGCAGTGAGATGACCTCACTAGGCGTCAAGGCTGGTCGGTGTCGAAGGATTCGGATGCATGAGGCCGAGCTATGTATGCTCGAGGTCGTCTCTCGAGTCAAAAGCTGGTCAAGGTCGAGGGATTTAGAGCCGTTCGAGCTCTGAGCTCTCAAATCTGCTCGAGGTCATCGGGTTCGGTCAAAGCTAGTCAAGGTCGAGGAATTCGGGCAGCTCGAGCCCCAAGCACTCCTTTGCCTGCTCGAGGTCGTCTCCCCAAGTCAAAGATGGTTAAGGTCGAGGCCCGAACACTCCACTTTCGCTTCATGGAGATTAAGTCCACGAGCACAACTAGACAAGACCCGGCCCGGGGTGGCAGGCACTGCTTTCTGCAGATCCGGCACGCCTTTAGATGCTTAATCAGGGCCCCACGTGGTATGGTGGCGGTACTATTGCCAGTGGCCGGCACATGCCCCTACGGTGTCATCATTCATAGCGCACATGTCTAACATGGTGAGTTGGTCACGTGAACCGAATTAAGGAGACAGCCGCGCATCCCCAGGGAATATTACGCCAATCGAGGTTGTCAGAGGGACCCAGATACCACTAACGTGGGAGTGGACAACCTGAAAATGGAAAGAGCGGGAAAAATGGAGTATAAAAGGAAACGAAGGGGTACGTTACAAAGGTTGGCAATTCTGATTCACATAGGGTTGAAGAAATTGATTCACAAAGGTTCCGATTTTTCAGACAGGTTCTTCATATTCTGATTTCTCTCATCTAATTTTCTGAGAAAAAACCATACTCATTCAAAAAGGGAGGGCGAAAAATATCCCTTTCACTCTTTCCGGTCTCCCCGACTAAGGAGATACTAAAAGAACAACCCGATTCATCGACTTGAGCGTCGGAGGGTTTCGCGAACACGCCTAGCAACCCCGACCTGTTTTACGTGAGTGCAGTCGGGAGATCCCGCTCGAAAAGACGAGTGGAACAGGACGAAGGAGATAGTTCTGCTCGAGCTCGAGCTATTTGCAAGCAGAAGGATCGAGGCACTATTTGAAGGCACGCGGGGAAACTGTATCAACACTGCAAATAATCGCGAGCAGAAGGGTCGAGGCACTGTAGGCAATCGCGAGCAGAAGGTGCAGGGTACTGTTCGAAGACACGCGGGAAAAACTGCATCAACACTACTCTTGTTATCTCTTTATTTTAAGAATTTAATGATACTTGCATATATTCAAAATGGAGGGTAAGGATTGAATTTTTTTTTTCTCGTATGTAATATTATAGAAAATTATTATTTTAAAGAATTTAATGACGCGCATATTCAAAATTGAGAGGTAAGGATTAAATTTTCTTTCTCATATGTAATGCTATCGTAAATTAGTGTCATTAATCTAAATAATGAAGAAAAAAAATCTCTCCCCTATTATGGTGCACGTTTCATCTCATTCATATTCACCCACAGATCTCCTTCACAAGTTAGAAATAGAAAAAAGGAATTGACGAAAGTTTCCCCCTCAATTGTCTATAGTGTTAAAAATATATAACATCATCTAGAACGTCTAAATATTTACAATCTTTTTAATATTTTTATAAATATAAATTCTATAATATTGTTTATTATATAAATTATTGTCCTAAATAACTTATAAAAAATATTTTATTCATCTTAAACTGTTATTGCACAATAACATATAATTTTTAATATATACAAATTATTATTATTATACGAAGACAAGTTCTTTAAAACAGTATTTAAAAAATTATAATTTATTATAATTTGAAATTGAAGGGAAAATAAACTAGGTTTTTCAATTTTTAAATTAAAATCTTTTAGAACCGATCTCATACAACATATAAGAATTAAGTAATCTAGAAATTCATACCTTGATGTTTTGAGAAGATGAACAATTGAGAGTTGTAGATCCGCCTCCAAACGATCTTCCAGGCTATGACTCAAGTTTGATCAACACTGGACGTGTGGGCGTCTGTTTCACCACTTCCCCAAATTGTAACTAGCACCTCTTAGATGTCTTCTTTATTTTTCTTAAAAACCATGGGGTTCTCCTCCTCTCTCAATTTAAGAGTATAAAGCCCATTTTATAATATCTTATGAAAAACCCTAATATGTTAGGATTAGGATTTCTATTTAAAATAGAATTCCTCTTTTAACTATCTCTCCACTTACCTAAAAGTGGAAGGAATGTGTAACAAACTAGGAGACCACCTTGTAAAACATTACAAGCCCTCATTTACACTTTAATATAACATACTAGGTCTTAACAAATGTTATAATTATAATTTTCATCTAATATACCGTTTTTCTTGCTTTTGGGTCCAGTGATGGTGTTGTCAATTAAATGAGCTAATCCGGGGATCATTTGGGAACATACAATAGTGGCTACAATAATTAAATTTGTAATTAAACAAATATAATTATTTAATTCCAACTATACTCCACTATAAGATTGGAACTGACCTCCATAATTGTATGCTCGCATATAATTCGCCCAAGTCACATTGATTTCTTTACTGCACAATCCTTTGTACCACATCGTTAATTTAAATTGATATCTCAACTGTCCAATCAATTTAATTACATATTTTTCCTTGATACTTACTCGGTTTTCTAATGATCATTTTCAACATACTTATTTATGTTGAGACACTCGCCGGAGAATTCTATGATCAATACTCGAAAACCCATCAAGAGATGTGTCGTATAAATTCTATATTGTTAATCTATAATTTCAATACTTGTAATTGCTCCCACCAAGATATCGGGTAATCTAGACTACATGTGTATGTCATGCCCATTGGTAACTCAAATGAAATAACAACAACAATCACGAAATCATAACTAACTCAAGATTAAGATTACAAGAATCAATGCCTATGAGATTTAATAAGTCCGATAGCTTATTACTAGGTTAATTAAATCTCATATGTGATCCAGCTCAATGTAGACAACTACATCAATAAATTCATACATGATTAAGACAAATCACTCAATGAATTTATTACAGTCTATACCTAAATAAAGTGCCCAACTTTATTTATCAATCATGAACTTAATTTATTTAATCATAAGATAACTTATATTTATGTCTTCCACGAATCCACACGGTGATCGCGATAAATACATATAATATGATTAAATGGACTTTGCTCAAAATATTAATGCAATTCAAAATATCTCGAATAAATATTTGAAATATTTTATTAATCAAAAATTAATATGCTTTAAAGAGCACATAATCCCAACAATCTCCCACTAGCTCTCAAAGCATATCCGCAAATTGCATATGCTTGTAGGACTCTAAGTGTAGGTTATAACCTTTCTATACTATATCCATATGAGATAATACTTCCTCTTAATGTGTTTTTTGTTTCTTGTGGTTTCTTAGTTCTTTTGATTGAGCCACTGCACCATTATTATCAAAAAATAATTTAAGTGGTGCACTTGCAGCAGATACCACCTCAAGATCTCGAAGGAACTTGCGGAGCCATACCGCTTTTTTTGCATCTTTAGATGCAGCCACATATTAAGCTTTTGTTGTGGAGTCTGCGATACAGGATTGTTTCACACTCCTCCAACTAATAGCTCCACTTCCTAATGTAAACACATAGCGAGAAGTAGACTTTCTAGAATCCTTATCTGACATAAAATCAGAATTAGCATAACCCACTGGAGTAAGTTCATCATCTGGATACACAAGCATATAATCCTTAGTTCTTTTCAGATACTTCATTATGTGCTTGATAGTAGTCCAGTGTTTAGGTCCAAGATTAGATTGATATCTGCTAACCATCCTAATCGCAAAACATGTGTCTGGTCTAGTGCAAAGTATGGCATACATGAGACTTTCCACAGCTTCCGCGTAAGGAACTCATCTCATGTTCTCTATCTCCTCAGAAATTTTAGGTAATTAACCTTAAATGATATAATTCCATGTCTGAATGGTAACAAACCAATCTTAGAATTTACCATGCTAAATCTAGCCAATATCTTATCGATATAGACCACTTGAGATAAAGCTATCGCTTTATTCTTCCTGGCCTCGTAGCAACTTGATACCAAGAATATAACTAGCTTCTCCCGCATCTTTCATATCAAATTGTTTTGCTAGCCAACTCTTTTATAGTAGTCATTACTCCTACATCGCTTCCGATAAGGAGAATATCATCTACATAAAGATTTAGGAAGGCTACTGCTTTTTCCCCGAATTCTCTTGTACACACATGGTTCATCAATATTCTGAATGAATCCAAACGATTTTATCGCTTGATCAAATCGATGTTCCATGATCGGATGCTTGCTTCAATCCATAGATGGATCTTTGCAACTTGCATACCAAGTGTTCTTGGCCTTTTGTATGAATTCATCCGTTGTCGCGATAAAGATGTCTTCTTCAAGATGCCCATTAAGAAAGGCAGCCTTGACATCCATTTGCCAAATTTCATAATTTAGCATCGCAGTAATAGAGAGCAGTAACTCGATAGATTTAAGCATAGCAACCGGAGAAAACGTTTCTTCATAATCGATTCCTCTTTTGAGTGAACCATTTGGCTACTAATCTTGCTTTTAAATACTTATATCCTTCTGTTTACTCCTATTTTCCTCTTATAGATCCACTTGCATCCAATGGGTTTTACCTCATTTGGTGTCTCTACAAGTTTCCAGATTTTATTGGAATACATATATTCCATTTCTTGATTCTTAGCCCTTTTCCAATGTTCAATATCACTATCTATTAGAGCTTCATTGTATCTAGTGGGATTTTATACATGTTCATATGAGATAGCCGTATAGATTTCTCTCAATAATATGTATCTTGTTTGGTAATCTAGTTACCCTCCCACTACGATGAGGTTCTAAAAGTGATAATTTGTTCAGGGATAATCATTTTGTTAATCATTCTTGCTTTTTTCTATAAATAGAAAACTGAGCATCAATATGATCTCCTTACTTATGATTTCTCTAGTTTTACCTCATAGGTTACAAGTCATTTATATAGTCTTCCTCAAGGAAAATATAATGTATGTTTACAAATACATTCCTATCTTGATGTCTATAAATTAGACTTTCCTTTATTCCTTTAGAATACCTAAAACATGCATACTTTTGAACATGAATCCATCGTTTCTGCCTATAATTTTAGTATAAATACTAGTAAATCTCCAATTATAGATGCGTCCCAATTTAAGTTTGTGACATATCTATAATTCTATGGAGTATTAGGCACTTATATAGATAAAACTAAGTTCAATAGTCTATGCAGTTTTTAAATACTGGTATCTAGAATAAAAAAGATAAATGAGAAATCGCTAAGTATACATCTTATTTTATCCAAAAGAATTTTGTTTGTCCATATAATGACACTATTATGTCATTTTACAACCAAATGGACTTTGAATTCTCTAGAGAGATATTCTTTTCTTTGATTAGATCGAAGTTCTTTTATGTTCTTGTCTGATTGCTTCTTTATCTTATCCATGTACTCTTTTGAATTTCAAAAGCCATGGAATCATGACACATTTAGACAAACATAAATGATCTGAATATTTATCAATTGGATTGATAAAATACTCATAACCTCTACTTACATGTAAACTAATTAGTCCGCATACATTTGTATGTACTAATTTCATGCATACAATATTACGCTTTCTTTTAGCTCAAAATGAGCTACCTTGTCATATTACTCTTCTAAATAAGATTTGTAGAGTATCAATGATCAATCCTCAAATAGGTCAGGAATGACCTATTATTAATCATTCTCATGAAATCTTATTATAGTTTATATGACTTAAGCATAAATATTAGAGGTGCCATTGGTTTTGGAAAACATTTCTTTTCTCGGGATAAATAATATACTTTTTATCATTATATCTTGCTTTGAACAGATCAATAGACTTATATGATGTTAATTGTCTTTGTAAAGTAAAAAAATGAGTTATTAACAGAGGATCAAAAAATAACAGTGTGCTTCTGTTTATTAAAAACAAGCCACCAAAATTAAATTCCTCCAATGTTTGGAATACAAAGACAAATATCAAAACTTAAAGTCTCATAAAATTGATCTATTCCTCTCAGCTGATATAAACTAGTATCTTTTTCTACTGCTGCTTAAAGCTTTCTTCATTTAATCTCTTGGTTTCCTGAAAACCAAATAAATAAATTTTCAAATTAAAATTAGTTATCTCAGAATTCACTATCGAAACTGAACTAATTAGGAAGCTTAAAGATTTCTTATACCTGATTTTAATAATCTTAGGATAATCTTTCTTCCGATGACCCTTCTGTCCACACTTGAAGCACTTGTCTTTCGACTTGCCATCTTTTCTGGTAGACAGGTTCCTTATGTCAATTCTCTTTTGCCTACCCTTGTCTTTCGACTTAGGCCTTAAAGAGAATTTCTGTTTAGGAAGTTCTTTGCTATGATAATATTCTTTTATAGCATGTAGTTCATACATCAATTGAATTAAGGTCATATCTCTATTGCTTAAGATATAGCTGACCTTAAACTCTCTGAATGTATCAGGTAAAGATTCAATCACCATGTTGATCTTTGTTTTATCATCGATTTCAACACCATGAATCTCAACTTCATTCAAATAGTCCATCATTTTGAGGACATGATCACGAACTCTTGTACCATCTTCCATCTTGATGTCAGTGACACGTTTTAACGCTGCTTCTTTGGCAGAATCAGTATTCTGCCCAAACATCTGATGGAGACTAGCCAATATTTTAGTGGCTGTTTCCATGCTCCGTAGTTTGTTCTGCAGTTCCATAGAAATCGAAGCCAATATATAGCGCTTAGCCATTTTGTTAGCCTCGCACCATTTCTCATAAGACTCCATCTGATTTCTATAATCGTATAACGTTGGTACTCGGAGGGCATTCACTGGGTCGTAACATATTTGTAGTCTTTAGCGAAGTGAGAATATTAAATAGATTGCGTTTCCAATCTAAGTAATTGTCACCAGTAAGTTCATTTTTAACCGGGATGATTAACAATGGGTCGATGGAAGACATTTTCCGAAAAATAAAACATACATGCATAAATATATTGATATAACATTCACAATAAAATTCTAAAATGCAAAAATCATAAATGCATTTTATTTTATTGTAACGATAATCTAGTATCGCTTTAGCAAGCTATTCGTTGGGAAGTCATGCCGCCACTTACTGCACTCCAATTAACCATTAGATTATTTACTTTCATGTCGTAACATGATAAATAACTATCGCTTATCTTTTAAGGCCAAAATTTTGTTAACAGAGATTCGTTGGGAAGGTTAATAACAAATTTTGTTGAGTGTATAACCATTGTTTCAATCCACGTATTTCTCATATCATGTAGCCACCGTTGGGTGATCAACTGATTGAAAAATATTTCGATTTTATCTTTAAAGAAGTTCATCAAATAAAATGTCTAATATATATACCCTCCGTAGGGAGCATCACCGTATCATGAAGTCGAGGTATATATATAATTTTATTATTGAACTAACAATGGAGCCCGTGGGAAAATTATCTTGAATTTTCCCTCTCCCACTCAATATTTTAAAGTTTGGTTTTTCCTTTTAAATCATACATATATTGTTAATTGCATGCTTCTTATAATATTATCTAAGTGATATCTTATATTATTAAGCATTTTGCAAATCTCAAACAATATACATAAATTCATGTTATATAAATGACATATATTATTATGTATAGAGTGGCACTACCTATTCTATATGACATGTTATCATGGTATGTTCACATCCAAAAACACAACATATAGAAAAATTAAATAATCTGAATTCATGGTTTTCCTAATAAAATATTAACCCTAAGCCTAATCTCCATTGGGCTTCATGGCAATATCTTCTTTTCTTGGATTATCTTTGTTGATGGCTTTTTGTTAATATGGGCTTTAAATTTATTATTGGTCCAAATTTTAATTTTAAAGAAAATAAAATAAAATTTTAAGTAAAACTTTTGGACCAAAAATAAATTTAATTTGTTAAACTATATCCATGCATTTTAATCCATTAAGCCCAAATTTTATTGGACTTAAAACTATGATTTACCAAGCCCAAAAACCGTTTCTGGACTTAAATGCATAATAGTTAAACTAATTTTTACCCTAACGAAATTATACAGAACTAAAGGGATTCAAGCGATATTTGCCACTCAAAAACCCTAATCTGCATTTTTCTTTCCGCCGCCATCAGCAAAGAAACCGCTGAGCTTCCGTTCGTTCCTTTTCTGGTGGGCACCCGCCGCTGTCAAGCCGGAGATACAATACCTGCCAGCGCCGGAACTGCTCCATCCTGCGTGCGGCTTTGCTGCCTTCCGTTTCCAGCCGTTGCTGCTGTCCCCGCGAGCTGCAGCCTGCTCGAGCCTGCTGCCCGCTGCTCCTCTACCCGCGCGAGGCCTGCTGCTTGCGCGTGCCACGCGTGCCATCAGCTGCTGCTGCCCGCGCATGTCCTGCTGCGCGAGCAGCCTGCACTGGCCTACAGCGCGCGCGTCCTGCTGCTTGCCGCGGACGCGGCCTGTTGCTGCTGGTTTTTCCGCTGTGGTTCTTGCTCCGGAAAATCTTTTTTTTTTTTAATTTTACAGATTTCAATCTAATGCTTTACAAAATAATTTTTGAAACATAAAATTAAATCAAAAGGGAAACATGGTGATAATAGACCACCCCTTTTGTTACAAATCCAAAAAAAAAAAATACAAATAAATCTCTAACCATGAATCGAGACAATCCAAGCATGCTTTATTCGTATATTAACAAATAATATATATATAAATAAATTGTGCCACTCGCCCCCAAGGTCGTGGTCGGGTTGGTCGCAATGCTCGGTTCTAGAGCCGTGGCGGCCCGGGTTCGAGTCCTTGGGAGTGGGGAGGGGGTTCAAATTTCTTTGGGCTTGCCCACCCCCCTCCCCTTTTAAGAAAGAAAAAAAAATAATAATAAATTGTGCCACTCTAATACATAATTAACAAGATAGGTTTCTTACATAATTCTTATATATTATTATGAGATGGCTCGATACTCAATTGAAGGGAAAATAAACTAGGTTTTCAATTTTTAAATTAAAACATTTTAGGACCGATCTCATACAACATATAAGAATTAAGTAATCTAGAAATTCATACCTTGATGTTTTGAGAAGATGAACAATTGAGAGTTGTAGATCCACCTCCAAACGATCTTCCAGGCTATGACTCAAGTTTGATCAACACTGGACGTGTGGGCGTATGTTTCACCACTCCCCCAAATTGTAACTAGCACCTCTTAGATGTCTTCTTTATTTTTCTTAAAAACCCTGGGGTTCTCCTCCTCTCTCAATTTAAGAATATAAAGCCCCTTTTATAATATCTTATGAAAAACCCTAGTATGTTAGGATTAGGATTTCTATTTAAAATAGAATTCATCTTTTAACTATCTCTCCACTTACCTAAAAGTGGAAGGAATGTGTAACAAACTAGGAGACCACCTTGTAAAACATTACAAGCCCTCATTTACACTTTAATATAACATACTAGGCCTTAACAAATATTATAATTATAATTTTCATCTAATATGCCAGTTTTTCTTGCTTTTTGGTCCAGTGATGGTGTTGTCAATTAAATGAGCTAACCCATGGATCATTTAGGAACATACAATAGTGGCTACAATAATTAAATTTGTAATTAAACAAATATAATTATTTAATTCCAACTATACTCCACTATAAGATTGGAACTGACCTCCATAATTGTATGCTCGCATATAATTCGCCCAAGTCACATTGATTTCTTTACTGCACAATCCTTTGTACCACATCGTTAATTTAAATTGATATCTCAACTGTCTAATCAATTTAATTACATCTTTTTCCTTGATACTTAATGGGTTTCTCTAATGATCATTTTCAACATACTTATTTATGTTGAGACACTCTGGCTAGAGAATTCTATAATCAAGTACTGAAAACCCATCAAGAGATGTGTCGTACAAATTCTATATTGTTAATCTACAATTTCAATACTTGTAATTGCTCCTACCAAGATACCGGGTAATCTAGACTACATGTGTATGTCATGCCCATTGGTAACTCAAATGAAATAACAACAACAATCACGAAATCATAACTAACTCAAGATTAAGATTACAGTAAATCAATGCCTATGAGATTTAATAAGTCTGACAGTTATTACTAGGTTAATTAAATCTCATATGTGATCCAGTTCAATGTAGACAAACTACATCAATAAATTCATACATGATTAAGACAAATCACTCAATAAATTTATTACAGTCTATACCTAAATAAAGTACCAAACTTTATTTATCAATTGCGAACTTAATTTATTTAATCATAAGATAACTTGTATTTATGTCTTCTGTGAATCCACACGGTGATCGCATAAATACATATAATATGATTAAATGGACTTTGCTCAAAATATTAATGCAATTCAAAATATCTGAATAAATATTTGAAATATTTTATTAATCAGAAAATTAATATGCTTTAAAGAGCACATAATCCCAACAGAAATTTATTCTTATTCTTATTTAAAACTAATCTAAATTGAAATCAAAATTTTTATAACTATATAAAAAAAATATTATGAAAATTTTTATTATCTTGTATCTTTAAAATTCTTTAAGTTTTCTTATTTTCATCTCTATCGTGCATCCTTCTCTAACTTTGAGCTATCTTTTCAACCTTTAGATATCAGATTGGGTTAAATATATGTTTACATATTATAATTTAACTAAAAGGATAATGTCAAACTAGATTAAACTAAGGTGATGTTTAGTTTGAAGAAATATGAGGAAATGAGAGAAAAGGAGAAGAGAGGAGAGTGAAATATTTTTCTAATATTTGGTTTATTAAAGAATTATACAAAGATAAGAAATTTTTAATTTTTAATTTAGATAATTTTAGCCTTAAGTGAGTAAGTGTTAAACTTCCAATATTTATCATTAATATAATTCAAAAAATTAAAAAGTAATTTTTATTTATAATTACATTTTAATTAAAAAATTTTATTAACATAATTTTATTTATTTGGTGATGGTCCAGCAATGATTTGGCAATGGTTCCGCGATGGTTCGATGATTGTTAATTTACATTTTTATATTTTCATATTAAATAAATAAATTTATTTATTTATTTTGTTAAGTTTTGTTGATGCAGTTTTTCCCGCGTGTCTTCGAACAGTACTCTGAACCTTCTGCTCGCGATTGCCTACAGTGCCTCGACCCTTCTGCTCGCGATTGTCTACGATGTTGATCATGGTTTCCGCGTGCCTTCAAGCGAGTGCCTCGATCCTTACGCTGCATAAATAGCTCGATCTCGGCGGGACTGTCTCCTTCGTCCTGTTCCACTTGTCTTTTCGAGCAGGGATCTCCCGGACTTGTACTCCATGAAAGCAGGTCGGGTGCCGGGCATGTTCGTGAAACCCTCCGACGCTTCAAGTCGATGTCGGGTTGTTCTTTTGGTATCTCCGTTAGTCGGGAGACCGGAAAGATGAAATGGATATTTTTAGCCCTCCCTTTTGAATGAGTATGGTTTTCTCGGAAAATCGGATAAGAGAAATCGGAATATGAAGAACTTGTTCGAAAAATCGGAACCTTTGTGAATCAATTTCTTGACCCTACTGTGAATCGAATTGCCAACCTTTATAGCGTACCCTTCGTTTCCTTTTATACTCCATTTTCCCGCTCTTTCCATTTCCAGTTGTCCACTCCCACGTTAGTGGTATCCGAGTCCCTCGACAACCTCGATTGGCGTAATATTCCACAGGGATGCTGCGGTTGTCTCCTTAATTCGGTTCACGTGACCAACTCACCATGTCGGATATGTGCGCTAGGAATGATGACACAGTAGAGGCATGTCTTGAGCCATTGGCAATAATGCAGCCACCGTACCACGTGGGGCCATGATCGAGCATCTAAAGGCGTCTGGGATTCGGAGAAGCGGTCGGGCTACCACAGGCGGGTCTTGTCGATTGTGCTCGTGGACTTAATCTACTGGCGAGAAAAGAGTACTCGGTTCTCGACCTTGACCATGCTTTGACACGGAGAGGCGACCTCGAGCGAGCAAAGGCGTGCTCGAGGCTCGGTGCTCTGAATTCATCGACAGCGTCCGGCTTTTACGTCTGGTGAGGTCGTCTACGGGCGATGGTCGGGACTTACGCTCGAGCCGACTGTCCTCGGGGTATTTTATTCGGTTGGAAGGGCCTCGAGGAGACACCACGATATTACCCAAACACGGTCCCCGGTTTCTAGTCTTTTGAGTGAAGCTAGATAAGACTAGAAACTCATTAATGATGGACCGAATTCGCGGCCTTTTATGCTTCCCCACGTTTCACAGTTGTCTCCCACTTAGGCTTTGGGACTTGCCCGATATTGCCAAGGATTTCTTCTTAAACTTCTTCTCGGGCCTGCAATTGACCCAGGCTTCTTCTGCTGTCACTCCTGCTCGGGCCCTTCTTGAACTTCTGCTCGGGCCTGCAATTGACCCAAGCTTCTTCTGTTGTCGCTCCTGCACAGGCCCTTGCTTGAACTTACGCTCGGGCTGCAATTGACCAGAGCTTCCTGGCATCGCTCACTGCTCGGGCCTGCCATTGACCCAAGTATGGCACCGTCCCGCTGGGACTTCTGGCCAAAGAGCTCTTCTTGAACTTCTGCCCGGGCCTCCAATTGACCCATGCTTCTTCTGCTGTAACTCCTGCTCGGGCCTGCAATTGACCAAAGCATGGCACGTTTAGTTGAGACTTACGGCCAGGAGTTCTTCTTGAACTTCTTACTCGGGACTGCGATTGACCCGAGCTTACTGCAGTCACTCACCTGCTCGGGACTGCAATTGACTCGAGCATGGCACGTCCACTTTGGGACTTCGGCCAAGGAGCTCTTCTTGAACTTACGCCGGGCTGCAATTGACCCGAGCTCATACGTAACCTGCTCGGGCCTACGATTGACCCAAGCATGGCACGTCTCAGCTGGGACTTCGGCCGATGAGCTCTTCTTGAACTTCGCCGGGCTGCAATTGACCCGAGCTTTACATTGTAACTCTTGCTCGGGCTGCAATTGACCGAGCATGGCACGTCCAGCTGGGACTTCGGCGAGAGCTCTTCGAACCACGCTCGGGCTGCGATTGACCCGAGCTTACCTGCTGTAACTCACTGCTCGGGCCTCTGATTGACCCGAGCATGGCACGTCCAGCTGGGACTTCGGCCAGGAGCTCTTCTGATCTTACGGTCGGGCCTACTGATTGACCGAAGCTTCTCTTGCGTTACTCCTGCTCGGGACTGCAATTGACCTGAGCTTGGCACGTCCACTTTAAGTCTTAGGCTTTGGGGACTTCTGGCAGGAGTTCTTCTTGATCTTCTTACTGCTCGGCCTTTTAATTGACCCAAGTTTCTTCTTGTGATACTCCTGCTCGGGCTGCAGATTGACCCGAGCATGGCCGATCAGTTGGGACTTCGGCCAGGAGCTCTTCTTGAACTTACGCGGGCCAGCAATTGACTTGGACTTACTACGTAACTCCCGCTCGGGTGCTGCGATTGACCGAAGCATGGCACGATCAGCTGGGACTTACGGCCAGGAGCTCTTCTTAAACTTACGCGGGACTGCAATTGACCCGTAGCCTGCTGTTACTCACGGCTGCAGTTGACCCGAGCATGCGCAGTCCGTGGGAATTACGGCGAGGGTTCTTCTGAACTCTTACGCTCGGGCCTGCAATTGACCTGAGCTTACCTGCCGTCACTCCTGCTCGGGCCTTTCTTGAACATCTGCCGGGACTGCGATTGACCGGGCTTCCTGCTGTAACTCCGCTTTCGGGCTGCGATTGACTTCGAGCATGGCGCCAGTCCGTGGGACTTCGGCCAGGAGCTCTTCGAACTTCTTCCGGGCTGCGATTGACCCGAGCTTCTACGTAACCACGCTCGGGCTGCAGTTGACCCGAGCATGGCACGTCCGCTGGGACTTCGGCGAGGCTCTTCTTGAACTACGCGGGCTGCAATTGACCGAGGCTTACCTGCTGTAACTCCTGCTCGGGCTGCAGATTGACCCGAGAATGGCAGCGTCCAGCTGGGACTTCGGCCGAGGAGCTCTTATTGATCTTACGCTCGGGCCTACGATTGACCTAGTGGGCCTAGTCCAGATTGGGACTTCGGCCAAGAGCTCTTCGATCTTACGCTTGGGCTGCAGTTGACTGAGCATGGCACCGTCCGTTGGGACTTAGGCCGAGGGCTCTTGAACCTACGCGGGCTGCAATTGACCCGAGGCTTCTTCTCTGTAACTCTTGCTCGGGCTGCAATTGACCCAGTATGGCACGTCCATTGGGACTTACGGCCAGGGCTCTTGAACTTGCACGGGCTGCAGATTGACCTGAGCTTGCGCAGTCCGGTTGGAACTTACGCCGAAGAGCTCTTCGATCTTACGCTTGGGCTGCAGTTGACCTAAGCATGGCCGAGTCCGCTGGGACTTAGGCCGAGGCTCTTCTTGAACTTACGCGGGCTTGCAATTGACCGAGGCTTACCTGCTGTAACTCACTGCTCGGGCTGCGATTGACTCGAGCATGGCGCAGTCCGCTTGGGACTTCGGCCAGGAGTTCTTCTTGAACCTGCCGGGCACTGCAATTGACCCGAGCTTCCTGCTGTAACTCCTGCTCGGGGCTGCGATTGACCCAGCGTGGCGCCGTCAGTGGGACTTCAGCGAGGCTCTTCACGAACCACGCCGGGCTGCAGTTGACCCGAGGCTTACCTGCTGTAACTCTGCTCGAGCCTACGATTTACCCAAGCATGGCGCAGTCCGTTGGGACTTACGGCCAGGAGCTCTTCGATCTTACGCTCGGGCCTCTGATTGACTCGAGCTTCTCTTGCGTTACTCCTGCTCGGGCTGCGATTGACCTAAGCTTGAGTGCAGTCACGCTAAGTCTTAGGCTTTGAGGACTTCGGCGAGGAGTTCTTCTTGATCTTCTTACGCTCGGGCCTTTTAATTGACCCGAGTTTATTCTTGTGATACTCCGCTTTCGGGCTGCAATTGACTGAGCATGGCGCGTCCGCTGGGACTTCGGCGGAGCTCTTGCGATCTTACGCTCGGGCTGCAGTTGACCCGGGCTTCCTGCTGTAACTCCTGCTCGGGCTGCAGTTGACCCAGCGTGGCATCGTCCGCTGGGACTTCGTCAAGGAGTTCTTCTTGAACTTCTTACGCTCGGACTGCGATTGACCGAGCTCTTCTGCTGTAACTCCTTACCGGGCTGCAGATTGACTCGAGCATGGCGCAGTCCGCTGGGACTTCGGCGAGGCTCTTCTGAACTTCTTCCGGGCTGCAATTGGTCGAGAGCTTCTGCTTAACCACGCTCGGGCTGCGATTGACCCGAGCATGGCACGTCCGCTGGGACTTCGGCGAGGCTCTTGAACCTGCCGGGCTGCAATTGACCCGAGCTTCTTTTGCTGTAACCACGCTCGGGCTGCAATTGACCTAAGCATGGCACGTCCGTTGGGACTTCGGCCAAGCTCTTCTTGAACCTGCCGGGACTGCAGTTAACCTGAGCTTCTGCTGTAACTCCTGCTCGGGCCTACTGATTGACCTGAGCATGGCCAGTCCGTGGGACTTTTGGCCAGGAGCTCTTCGCGATCTTACGCTCGGGCTGCAGTTGACCCGAGCTTGGCACGTCCGTTGGAACTTCGGCCAAAGAGCACTTGCGATCTTACGCTCGGGCTGCGATTGACTGAGCATGGCACGTCCATTGGGACTTCGGCCAGGAGCTTTTCTTGAACTTACGCGGGACTGCAATTGACCCGGGCTTACCTGCTGTAACTCTTGCTCGGGCTGCAGATTGACCCAGTATGGCCAGTCCGTTGGGACTTCGGCGAGGCTCTTCGAACCTGCCGGGCTGCGATTGACCTGAGCTTGGCACGTCCGTTGGAACTTACGCCCAAGAGCTCTTCGATCTTCTACTTGGGCTGCGATTGACCTAAGCATGGCACGTCCAGTTGGGACTTAGGCCAAGAGCTCTTCTGAACTTACGCCGGGCTTGCAATTGACCCGGGCTTAACCTGCTGTAACTCCTGCTCGGGCTGCGATTGACTCGAGCATGGCGCAGTCCGCTGGGACTTCGGCCAGGAGTTCTTCTTGAACTTCGCGGGACTGCAATTGACCCGAGCTTACCTGCTGTAACTCCTGCTCGGGCTGCGATTGACCCAGCGTGGCACGTCCAGCTGGGACTTCGGCCGAGGCTCTTCACGAACTACGCCGGGCTGCAGTTGACCCGAGGCTTCCTGCTGTAACTCCTGCTCGGGCTCTGATTAACCTGAGCATGGCGCGTCCGCTGGGACTTACGGCCAAGAGCTCTTCTTGATCTTACGCTCGGGCTGCAGTTGACCCGAGCTTCCTGCTGTAACTCCTGCTCGGGCTGCAGTTGACCCAGCGTGGCACCGTCCGCTGGGACTTCAGCCAGGAGCTCTTCCAAACTTACGCGGGCTGCAATTGACCCGGGCTTACCTGCTGTAACTCCTGCTCGGGCCTACGATTGACCCAGCGTGGCACGTCCGCTGGGACTTCGGCCAGAGCTCTTCTTGATCTTACGCTCGGGCCTCGATTGACCTGAGCTTTTCTTGCGTTACTCCTGCTCGGGCTGCAATTGACCCGAGCTTGATGCCAGTCCACTTTAAGTGTTAGGCTTTGGGGACTTCGGTAGGAGTTCTTCTTGATCTTGTTACGCTCGGGCCTTTTAATTGACCCGAGTTTCTTCTTGTGATACTCCTGCTCGGGCTGCAATTGACCCGAGCATGGCCAGTCCGCTGGGACTTCGGCCAGGAGCTCTTAAACTTACGCGGACTGCAATTGACCGAGGCTTCTTGCTGTTACTCACGGCTGCAATTGACCCAAGCATGGCACCGTCCCGTTGGGACTTCTGGCCAAGGAGTTCTTCTTGAACTTCTTCTGCTCGGGCCTGCAATTGACCCAAGCTCTTCTGCTGTAACTCCTTCTCGGGCCTGCAATTGACCCAAGCATGGCACCGTCCCGCTGGGACTTTTAGCCAATGAGCTCTTCTTGAACTTCCATTATGAATGCTTTTCTTATTCTCATATACACTTATAGTTTTATACATCCCATTTTGAGTGGGAATATTACATTAACACTTCACAATACAAGAAGACTTACTTGAAATACTTCATCAGGAGTTGTGCGTTCCACGGCCTCTTGACCTCTCCGTCTGGATGAGCTAGCCGGTATGCTCCTGCCCTGCTCACTTCTCAGCTTTGCTGCCTTCTCCTCTTCAATCATCATATCCAGTTTTACCTGCTCATACGCATCCGAATACGAACGGATCGAAGGACTCCGCAGGTTATACCATGGTCTCCCCATACGAATACCATCCTTCAATCCTCTCAGAGCTTGGGGATGGTTAAACGCACCAAGATCTAGAACCGATCTATGGTATCTTTTGTATCCTGCAAATGCTGACGAGATCCTCTTTCTTCCATATTCGTCTCTTTCCTCACTGCAACATTTGGTGCCCTAGGTCTTTGGGCTTCATCTCCCACATTTTCCCGAACATGAGCATTCCCTCGGCTGGACTCCGGGACATCATTACATGCTTTTCTCTGTCCTTCCCTGAGTTCTTGCAAAAGGGAAGTCAGAGTCTCCATCTGTTTCTCCATCCGATCCATTCTTTCCTGGATCTCCCTATTACAGGCCTCATTGGCCACTTCTCTCAAAGTTCATCGACTCTTACGGACTTACTCCTCTTCGGCTGTTTCCCCTCATCGTTGCGTTGTGTGTCTTGAATGTATTAGGAAATCAGGCTTTTTGTGCAGATCCTCACAGACGGCGCCAAAAGATGTTGATGCAGTTTTTCCTGCGTGTCTTCGAACAGTACTCTAAACCTTACGCTCGCGATTGCCTACGATGCCTCGACCCTTACGCTCGCGATTGTCTACGATGTTGATCTGGTTTCCCAGCGTGCCTTCAAGCGAGTGCCTCGATCCTTACGCTGCATAAATAGCTCGAGCTCGAGCAGGACTGTCTCCTCCGTCCTGCACTCACTGTCTTTTCGAGCAGGGATCTCCGGCACTGTACTCACGTGAAACGAGGTCGGGGGTTGCGGGCATGTTCAGTGAAAACCCTCCGGCGCTCAAGTCGATGTCGGGTTGTTCTTTTGGTATCTCCCTTAGTCGGGAGACCAGAAAGATGAAAGGGATATTTTTCGCCCTCCCTTTTTGAATGAGTATGGTTTTTTCTTAGAAAATCAGATAAGAGAAATCAGAATATGAAGAACCTGTCTGAAAAATCGGAACCTTTGTGAATCAATTTCTTCAACCCTCTGTGAATCAGAATTGCCAACCTTTGTAACGTACCCCTTCGTTTCCTTTTATACTCCATTTTTCCCGCTCTTTCCATTTCCAGGCTGTCCACTCCCACGTTAGTGGTATCTGGGTCCCTCTGACAACCTCGATTGGCGTAATATTCCCTGGGGATGCGCGGCTGTCTCCTTAATTCGGTTCACGTGACCAACTCACCATGTCGGACATGTGCGCTAGGAATGATGACACCGTAGGGGCATGTGCCGGCCATTGGCAATAGTACCGCCACCATACCACGTGGGGCCCTGATCAGGCATCTAAAGGCGTGCCGGGATTCGGAGAAAGCAGGTCGGGCTACCCTGGGCCGGGTCTTGTCCAGTTGTGCTCGTGGACTTAATCTCTACGAGCAGAAAAGGAGTACTCAGTTCTCGACCTTGACCATCTTTGACCTGGAGAGACGACCTCGAGCAGGCAAAGGCGTGCTCGGGCTCGAGCTGCTCTGAATTCATCGACACCGTCCAGCTTTGACGTCTAGTGAGGTCGTCTCTGTGCCAGTGGTCGGGACTTCTGCTCGAGCCAGCCAATCCTCGGGGTATTTTATTCGAGCTGGAAGGGCCTCGAGAAGACCTGCCCGATATTACCCAAATAAGTTTTTTAAATCATTACTTAAATTTAATTAATAGAAAATTTTTTATAATATTTAATTAATAAAATAAAATTATAAATAATAATTATTTGATAGAATTAAACAAGTTAGAAAGTTGAAGGGGTAATTTTGGAAGCTTTGGTTTCTAGCAGAAGAGGAATTCAAATTTAAGCTTTGGTTTCTAACAGAAGAAAAATTCAAATTCGGCATTACGATGGACATTCATTTTTAATAAAAATTAAATTCTTATATATTTTATCTAACAAGCACCACCTTAGTGTGCACAACACCCAATGGTCTGTACAAGGACTCGGCTTTGTGCAACAAGTTTCAGATCCGGCCTCTCTTTGGTCTGGGAAATTCTGCATGCATATATTTGGTTTTTGTTCTCTTTAATTAATTTATTTAATATTTCAATTATCGATGCGAACCGTGTACTCCCACCTACCACCTTATAGTATAGTAATCTATACTGTTTTACAACAGACTCTCACAGTTTTTAAGTAACGTTTGACATCACAATTCGAATTCTCATTCCAAACTCTACGCAACAATACCAATTTCATCAGCAATGGAGCTTTTGTTCGTTAAAAATCTACAGTCAAAGTTAGATTCTAATTTTATTTTATTTTATTTTTATAAATTTATGGCGACCAAAAACTCTACTATTGATTATATTGATATCGTTTCATAGAACTCAAGATGAAGATTATATAAACACTAAATATAATAAACAAACATCATATAATTTTATTAATAAAATCATTATACTATTATTTTTATAAAAATAATATAACATATTAAAATATATAATAAAATCCTTACTACCTTCCATATGATATTTATTATCTTTAAAATAATAATATAATATAATCTCATCTAATCTAATATATTCCAACCAATACGTTATAATGAGAGGAGATGCATTGGTTACTATTTGGGCCATTATACTTATTGATCTAACAAACTTGGGAATCGATGTTTCGGTAGTGAAATAACCTAAACGACCCAAAGAATGAGAGAAATAATAATCCTACCCCATGTGTTTGTCAAGTCATAATCTTCAACGCTACACAAACTCCGGCTCTGCAGTAATCGAATAAACTATACCAAGATGCTGATGCCTCTAGCTTTATACGGATGAGTGACGCGGCTGCTTGATTTTATTCCATCTGTGCAAAGCCTTGCCATAAACATCGTAGAACTTAATCTCTGCTTCAAAATGAGTCAACTTCACAGACATGAATCCTTGCCCGTCGTAAAAAAAGTTTAAACAATGTCCATTTTCTTCTTTAATGTCTCCTCTCCATGCCTTGGATCCTGCACCACTAGTAAGAAATTGTATAGGACTGCAACAACAATCTTACGAATAGTTATATGAAACATAATCCACTCTTTTAGTTTATGAAAATTGACATAAATAGTTATTAAAAATTTTAAATTTTTAAAATTAACCTTTAACTTTATAGTCGATAAAAAATAACTAAACAAAATTATTTTATCTTAAATTACCTTACATATTTTATTTTTATTCGTGCAAGACTTCATCTTCCCTGCAAGTTACATATCGATTTAGAAAACGAAATAATAAAAGTCATTCCAATTTTTATTTATCTTTCTATAACTAACTTATCAATTTTTATCTTCATCAATAGTTTAAAACGAAACAGTGAAGTTCAAAGGCAAAAATCTAGTATTCTTGTATTCGTCTATTAAAAATCTAGATAAGCTAAGCTAAGTTAATTATATAAATATTTGTATAACTGTTATGAAACTTTGTCGTATAGTCTACATAATAAAATGTTAAAAATGTGCCAAGAAGCGTATGCAGTGTTATAGTCATGTTTATGTGCCGCCAAGAGAAATTGGACACTTTCTTACCTGTTGCACCAAATTTTGGTGGGATAGGTAGCTTGTCGCACCTAATGTGTCGCACGAGGTTTGGTGCGACATGCACCCTGTCGCACCTAAATGCATTTTTTAATATATTTTTATTTTTTTAGTGATTATGTTTTCTAATGTATAATAAATTTATTTTTTTAATTATTTTAAGATTAATAGATTTAGTTGTACTTGAACTGTGTTATAATAATTGGTGGGAGACATCGGCAGATGACTGGATGAATTATGTGAATGTTAAGAATACAATATTTTTTGTTTGAAAAGATTGTATGTTTCCTCAGTTTCTATCAAGAATATACGAGATTTTATAAATAAATCTTAATGAATATAGTATCACGATGAAGACACTTTGAGGTCTAATAACACAACTCATCATGTATGTTCACTACCTATGGATATATGTAATGATGAAATGGTCAAAATTGTGTTACATTTAGCCCTGATATGGCCAACTGTGGATGCATTCCTATATTTGTTACCACATTTCCTAAAGTTCCAAGCCAAGATGTTAAGGCACTTGTAGAATCTGTCTCTGTCCCTAATGTTGAAGAAGAGGTGTTACCAAGGACAACGTTGTTACAACAATATTACTCTCCACTCCACGATAATAATAACACTAATGATGATAACGACATTGCGTTGACTGATGTTGGAAAAGAGGTGTTACGACCAAAGATATCATTAGAAGAACGTTACTCTCTATTTCACAACAATTATTTCCGTGACAATGATGATCCTATTGACAATATGGAGATAATGTTCGTGTGGTGGTGTATAATAGTATGAGGGCCACTCGCTAGAGTAGCCCAATTGATGATGAGGGTATTAGTCCTTTCGATATTCCTTTTAACAATGAGGATGAGCTTCAGAATGCTCCAATAGGCCATTTGACTAAGACAGTAGTTGACCCTCTTATAAGTCTTGCTCCAGTTGTGCCATCAAACTTGTTTGCTCTAAATTTTGTTAGATGTTGCAATTCATATGATATTGGTGTGAGCAAGTTGTTCGCTGAAAAGAATGAGTTAATATTGGAACTGCGCAAAATTGCCCTTTGTGATAAGTTTGATTTCAAGATTGCACGGCCCACAACTACACGTTTTTAGATCTACGAACGAGCAGAATGTTTATTAGGTAGTCAGGAGAATTGATAATGTACATACATGTCATAATGAAGTGTTGTCTGACGGCTATCACCAAGTAAGTAGCCGGGTTGTTGGTCATATTATCGCGGACAAATATATCCAGAAAAAAGGATATACACTCTGAATGATGTCTGAGTAGACATGTAGCAAGAATACGGTATCCAGTTAACATACCAGCAGACATATTGGGCTAGACAAGTTAGTTTTGAAATTGTTCGAGGGAATTCTGTAGAGATGAATAACTTACTACTTTAATACTCTCATGTTTTGAAGGTTGCAAATGAGGGTACAGCTACTCACCTTGAATGAGATAGGGATAGTAATTTCTTATACTACTTTGTAGCTCTTAGATTTTTCGTCAAGGGTTTTAAACAGTATATTAAACCGGTGATTGCTGTAGATGGTACCATCTAAAGGGCTTATATCGAGGAAGCTTATATGGAAACAACCAATTATATCCGTTAGCCATTGGAGTTTTGGATTAAGAGAATAATGATGCTTGGGAATGGTTTATGACGGAGTTACATGGAGTGATTGGTGATATGCCAAACTTAGTATTTATCTTCGACCAATGCACTTCTGTTAAGAAAGCCATTCTTAAGGTATTTTGTAATGGGGCTCATGATGTTTGTTTTTACCATGTGAAAGGTAACATAAAAGTAAAATTCAGGATGCCCAAATCTATTTGGAATAATTTCAAGCCTATCTTTATAAAAGTCGTAAAAGCATATGGACACAAAGAATTTAGAAACAACTTGAGGTTTTGTGGATGCTCCACTCAAATACAGCCGATTACTTGGAAAATAATGTGGATACAATATTCATACTACTAACATTGCGGAAAGCGTTAATTCTTTTATGAGGGAACTGGAAAAATTTCTGATTACTCATCTTGTTGATCACTTTAGGAAAATAATGCAGCAATGGTTTTGTGATAGAAAATTTGTAGCTGAATCGATTAGTACTTGGCTAACAACCTAGGCAGATGAAATAGTCACTGAGAGGAGATCTCGGGCCGAAAGGATGATCGTCCGTCCTGTATCGCCACATTGATTCCATGTTTTGGATGGTGGTATCAATGAGGGATTAGTTGACATACATAATAAAACTTGCTCATGTAGAGTATTCGAATTGGATCAGCTTGTTCGTTCGCATGCAATTGCTGCTTGTTTAACTGTCCGAGTGGTTTACATAAACCTTTGTTCTGAATTTTACACCAAGGAATCATTGGTAAAGGCTTATATGCACAACCAGTGGAGTTAGTTGGCGACGTAATAGATTGGGAAATTCCATATGAAATCCAAGAGATGCAAGTTTATCCACCAGTAGAAACACCACCACCTGGTCATCGTAAAGAGCTAAGAATACCTTCTGTCGGTAAGGATATAAATCGAAGAATTGTGAAATGTACGGGGTGCAACGAATCGGGACATAACCGTAAATGATGTAAAAATCCTATTGTATTGAATCAAAGTTAGTTGCATTGTTCCAAGTAATAATGTACTACCGATTTTATGTTTTTTTTTTATATTGCACAATATATGTTAGTACAATTTGTTTAGTGTTATTTACTGTTGCAATTATGTGTAATACCCATTTTTTAATTTTTAACATAATTAAGTACATTAATGATAAAAACATTCAATATATCAACATTCGAATGAATATAATGGTTTATAATCTAATATTGCTATTAAATATATCTATAACAATCTTTTTCCTAAAATACGCCCCATGACTACTGTTGAAATCGAGCCTAAGTCCAAACATTAAATACATAGTAAACATCAATAAAAATAAACTGCAATCGCCACTACCAGGCTCTTGTTGTGAGACACCTTTAACTGCGACGACTTTCGATTAGTCAACACGCTATAGGTCATGTCGAATATTGTAAAATCCAACATGGTCTAGCCATCGAGGGAATATGACTTCAAATGGCCTAAATTGATCCTTGTACGTTTTATCATCACAGAATGTCATCAATGAGTCATACATCCATACTTTGTTGGTACGAAAGTCCACTCGGATTAGTATCTAATAATCGCCTCCAAGGTTAACAGAAATGAATACCTACACATAAAAATATTCGTTAATTTTCTGTGTTTCTTACGCCCAAATTAACATAGTAAAAAAATAAAAAAATATTCACATATATATCCACATCTGTCTGCTGCTTTGACATTATGAACTCCCGCCTACGAATATAGCTATTAAAATTATTACTATATTCTAATGATCCGACCGTACAATTTTCGTTGTTCCATAACTGCTTAAGGAACACCTGGAATATCATATACATAAGAAATAAGAAATTAACAAAATTTAAGTTGTAAATATGATGAGTATATGTTCTGTAAACTAAATACCAAAAAATATGTCTGTATGCGTAACCCACTGAGACAGTGCATTCGGATATTACCGTTGCTTCTCGCTGATCAAGAGTAAATACTCATAAATATGCTGTGGATGAATAGAATAGACCTGAACTAACTGCTCGCTCAATGCGCATTAAAAGCTATTCTAATGAATGCCCTTCTCTAGCATTTTTGAGTTGAGCTTAGCCCTCTTCCTGTCCTAAACCCCTAGAATCACAGGGGCCACTGGTCAATTTAGAACCCAATCATAGTACACAAACGATGGAATGGATTTATGTTTAAAAAAATTACCTCGTCAGCTAGCCATCCCATTGAAGTATGACCCAAAAGTACTTGAAAAAATGAGTGTGAGTATAGGACTGAACAATCCACTGTGATGTTACCAGCAAACCACTGGTCGAATGATATAATCATTATTATACTTTGTCCTCGACTATTATGAATAAAAAAAATATAAGTATAAATAAATAAATACATATATATATATAATGATATATTTATGAAGAAAATAACTGATAATTAACCTCTGAATTATATGTGTCATTGGATTTGTGTGTTTGCTCATGATGGTCATCTACAGGAAGCTCATGCTCAATAAAATTTTGCGGCTCTAGTGTTGGAATAGCAGCACCCGCGGTGTTTTGATTCTCCTCTGTTTGTTTTGCAATAGGAGGTGCGTTGATGGATGGTTGATGCTGTATAAAGTAACATTTAAAATAGATAAATAATTTACTAATAAAAGAGCCGTTTGTAATCATCTAGTATGAAGGCGCTAAAGGATACTCACATTACAGACCCAACTTGGGATATGTAGAACATAATATTTTATAGTCTACTAATATTTTTGGGCTTTCTCCTTTGAGTTCCGCTTGATAGTTTGTAAAATATTTCCTACGATAATTCAACCGAAATTTTAAGTTATTATAATCATCTAGTATTATTTAGTATAATCATCTAGTATTATTTAGTAATATAAAAAGTAATAATATACAATTATCGATATACATTACTTAAAAGATGAGAGTTATCATTGAATAATGAATAAACCTTAGTGAAGTTTATTTTGGAGGAAGCAATAGGCTTCCATTGCACGATACGTGGAATCTTCTTTTTGGTTTTCACGACCCACTATGATGGCAGCCCTCCAATTACTTTGAACATCCATGTCTACAATAAGTAAAGTGAGAATATTAAAAAAGTATTAAACATTCACTATTATCAAACTAATTATCGAACAAAATAATTTAAATAGAACACAATCTTAACATACCTAAACTCCAGATGTAAAGCCGTAAATATTGTACTTTTCAATGTTATGATTTGGCTTTTCCAAGCAAGTCTTCTTAAATTTCTTCATTTTACCATACAATGCATTGTCAAGATTGTCGTATATTGGTTCCCATGAAAAAAGACCCCATGAACGATTTCGAAAGTGATCAATGTTATCCACTTCGTTAAGCAATGAGAAATTGATCTGATTATGAACTTTTCTTCCATTTAGTACTTTGTCTACAAAATAAAAGAGTGCAATCTTTACTGCATCAATGTCGTCCATAGCATCGAAGTCTAAGTTACCAAATCTTTCATTGAAATCGCCCAGATTTAAATTGCGAAACAAACCATCAAAATACTTATTAAGTAGCCTATGATTCTTTTTTGTCATTTTGGACACAGTGTCTTCACCCCAAGAAAGTCTTGTAGCTAAACACCACTCTCCAATTGATAAGCATATCAAATACTCACCAATTTCAAACCATAACTGATCTCTCTTATTACAGGTTACTTGTCTAAGTAATAAATTATGCATATATCTCATTACAGGTTATTTGATTTAGTTGTATCATATATATTTCTTTTTGTAAATTATCTGTTTTAATTTGATTTATTATTTTTCTTTTTAACTCTTTAGGTAATCCAATATTTTTTATTACTAATAAAGCTTCTTTAGATACTAAATTATCTTTTGAAAATAAATATGATTCATATTTCCATGTTCCACAATTAAATCATATTATTAAAATTTTATCATTATATAGAATTTTAGCTCTATCGTTTATCCAGATAGTTTTATTTACTCATGTTTCTTTACATATGCTATCATGAAATTGTTCTATATAAAAACTATATGTCCAAGAGCTCATTCTCTTCCCATCAAACAATAGCCTCTTTAACAAACTTTTACTACCAAAAGATAAGAATTCAGAATTATTACCTCTATCATTTATTGTATAAAAGGATTTTCCTCTACACCGATGGAGAAATCTTCTGCCTTTGATGACCTCGTCCTTAACTTCCTCAACACGCCTTCACTCTTGGCTAAAACAAAAAAACTGGACAGTCTACGGCTTCACTGTATCCTTTAGTGTTTTGGAATTTCCTTATATCCAATATTAGATATAGGTTTCCTCCTTATTTTTTATGGGTTATTAGGTTTATAAGATGGTTATGTTTTTTGGGTTGAGTTAGAAGACAAAGCTTTTATTTTTGCATTGGAATTGTTTAGAGAGTTGTGGATCGAATGAAGATCAGATGATTGTAAGCTAGATCGCTAGTTACCGATCTGATTTATTTCTCTTGTTTATATATAGAATACATCATGACTCATTATCTTTTTCCTTTACGTGTGTATGGTTGAAGAAGAATGATGATAATTTTTTATCTTTCTCATTTACAAGCGTATGGTAGGAGAAAGGATAAGCACAACTAAAGCCCGACAAATTCACATGGGCTGAATTAATGGCCGACAACTTTATGTGGTGGCCTTGCAAAGTCAAAAGTTTTATACTACATTATTACAAATGACGAATTTATAAAGTAAAGTTTACATTATTTACTTTTTTCTGCCGAAACAAGTGATAAAATTCCTATTTACTTTATCTCCATCAATCGACATGCTTGCTGCAACGTGGCTGCACTTGATGGAAATTTCATAGTTGTTATTTCGTGTATAAATTCCAGCAGTATTTCTGATAGTGACTATCTTGTGTGTCAAAAGAATGTAATTATTGAATTTTATTATTGTCCTGTATTTTGTATTATACAGGTCTTTGACTATGCTTCAGATCGCCTTTATTCATCGAGCTCTTTTTGTTCTTATCCATGCTTTATTGAACTATAGGGCTGCTGTATATTCTGTTCCCACTTCGAGCTAAAAATTTCTGGTAATATGTCCTATTTTAATCATATAGAAGGCTTGGTATTCTATATTATTAATATATTCAAGACTTATGGTATAAAAATTGAGGTATATTTGTCTATTTTTAGCAAATTTAGAGACTTTTTTTACAAGGAGTTCATCAAAACTGATTAGTTCTTTTAGGTTTATGTTAAGGTATATCATATCAAGAAATCCATACCTTGCTATCTTTTCAACAAGTATTGGATCTGCATCTTTTATGCCTATCATTCTGGGATAGACATTTTTCCTCTGAGATTTATGGATTGTATTTTTATAGGAACAAATGGAATAAATCCAAGTGGTTACCTGTTTATAGTTTTTTTTCTTTTGGATTTAAAGGGAGATTATCGTCTTATAAGACAAAAGGGTTTATGCTAACAGTTCTTTTATTTTTTTCACCTGTCACACAAATGGTTATGATTTTATTTTTTAGGATTATTGGATCGCTGATAGGATCCGAGTTTATTGGATCGTTGATAGGATCCTGATTTATTAGACCACTAATAGGATCCTGTGGAACGAGTCTACTGCTGCTTCCAGCATTTATTGGATTTATTTGGAGTTTACTGATCAGACTATTCTAAGAGGATATTAGCCTGTCTACTCCAACATTATGAGTTTCAAATATATTCCTTAGACAGTCTATTGTGTCCAAGGCTTCAGTAGCATCAGCTTTCAACTGATTTATTTCATCATTCATTTTGGAGATTTCTTCCTCTATTGTTTATGATTCTTCAGTAAATTATATATTCATAGATAAAAAATTTGCAAGATAATTATTAGAACCTTTAATATAATTAACTTTAAAAGTATATAAAGATAAAAATATTTGCCATCTATAGATCCTTCAATATTGAGGTTTATTTGGTAATTTATTAAATATCAATAATCTAACTTGAGTACTATCAGTTTCTACTATAAATTCCTTAACAATTAAAAATAATGAAAAATTTTTAATTCCTTTTAATATAGCTAATAATTCTTTTTCATGTGTTGTATAATTATGTTCTGCTGAATTTAGTGTTCCACTTATATACCTACATATTTCATTTAAATCTGTTTTTAAAATTGTTGCCCAATATAAATCACTAGCATCTGTTTGTAAAATTAAATTATCTGTTGGTTCTGGTAATCTTAATTTAGGTAAATTTTTACATTCTTCTTTTAGTTGTTTAACTGCTTTTGTATGTTCTTCTTTTCATCCTTGGAGATTATTTTTCTTTAATAATTTTTGTAAGGAATTTCTTTTCTTAGCTAAACTATCTATAAATCCTTCTGCATAATTTAAACATCCTAAAAATTTTTGTATTTACTTTTTGTTTTCTAATCTATCAGGAAAATGTTTTATTTTTTCACTTATATGGGATTGTAACTTTATGCCCGTATTATTAAGTATCATTCCTAAAAATTATATTTTATTTTGACATATTTTAGCTTTTTCCTCGCTTAATACTATCCCTTTTTCTTTACACGTTTGTGCAAAGTCTTTTAAATGTTCAATATGTTCTTTATATGTTTTTGAACTTATTAAAATATCATCTACATAAACTATTAAATATGTTTTATTTCTTAACAAATCATCCATTTTTCTTTGGTAAATTTGTGGTGCATAATGTCCTTAAAGTGTACTAAAGGCTGTATATTTTATACTATGTTCTTCTATTTCTATTTGCCAAAACCTGATTTGCAATCAAATTTAGAATAATATGTGTTTTCTTTTATTAAATTAATTAGTACTTCTTTCTTTGGTAAAAAATATCCATCAAATTTTGTATATTTATTTAATTCTTTATAATTTATGACCATTCTAACTTTTCTTCTAACTTGTTCACTATGTTTCATGACCATAAAGGCTGGATTTGAATGAGAACTAAAGCTTTCTCTTATTAGATTTAAGTTTAATAATTCTTTTAGCTGTATCTTAAATTCTGTTATATCTTTCTGGGTATATATCATTGGTCTTACTCTAAAGGTTACTGGTTCTATTAATTCTATTTTAGCTCTCAAATTTTTAGGGTTCCATAAAGCTAAAGGGTTTTCACGATATACTTCTTGTAATTGTTTCTTAATTTCATCTATAGTTATCAAATTATTCTATAATTGTTGTTTATAAAAAAAGATCTTATAATTATAATCACCACATTTAGCTGCGACTCTGTATGGTTTAAAGATACGAGGTAATCTAAGAATATGTCTACAAGGTGTTTTAAGATTTATATTATATAAAGTTTGTTAATAACTTTGAAATTGACTAAGGAAATCATTTACTAGGAGTAAATCTTGTTTTAAGGTGTTATATTGGATAATATGTTTTAATATAATTATTTTATTACCAAGAATAATTGGAACTTGTGATTTATAATATAGTAAAGGTGCTTGAGTATTTGTTATTCTTATAAGTTTTATTCCAGAGCTTGAGAATTTATTTCATTCTTTTAGTAAAAAAGATTTTCCTAATGTAATTTCACTTCCTGTGTTTATTACTGTATATGTAGTTATATTAGTTTTAGGAAAAGTTAGTTCTATATAAGTACCTAAAGGGAACTTTATAGTATTTATTTATTCAACTTTCTACAGTGCTATTTTAGGGCAAAATTCTGTTGTTTCATTATCCATTTTTATATATATTCATTCAGAAGTAATATTATAATTTATATGTTTTAAGAAGCTCATTTCTAATATTATATCATATATTTCATTTCGAGCAAATCCTGGGTCTATAAAACATGGTATTCTAAATAATAATCTTCCTATATATGTTGGAACAGTTACTTCTTTTGTGCAAATTCTTATATTTCTATTAAAGTCTTTATATTTATATTCATTAGCTGTAATATGTTCTGTTAATCCTTTATTTTTTAGTATATTTAAATAGTTATGACTTGAACCTGTATCTATTAATATTTTTGGACCTTCTCTAAATTCTATTCCATTAAAATATTTTTCCATTATAACTAAACTTCCATTTGATGTATTATCAGGTATTATTATTTCTTTATAAATACTATAATCTGGTTGTTTTCCTTTATTTTTAGTTCTCTTAATAAGTTGTTTATTACCAAATTGAATTGGTACCATTTGGTTTTTATTATCTTCTTCTAATTCAGGTTTATCAACCTTTTTATTTAGATTATATGTTATTGGTAAGTTAGGAATTTGTAATATTGGCTCTATACTTTGTCCTAAATCTTGGACTTCTTTTCCTATTTCTATATATGGTTTATTGCTATATATTTATCCGTAATTGCTATTATAGAAAGAATATAAAGCTGAATAATAAAATGTCATAATTTTATTTCCGAATTTTATTATATTTTTTCTTTTTAATTCAAAATATAAACTTAAGGTATCATTTATGTTTTTGTCTTTTATATGGACACAATATCTTGGGTAACATGTAAATAAAATTTTTTTATAACATAAATTTCCTTCTATGGTTCCTAAATGTGCTAATTCAGAATTTATAAATCTCTGATCATGTAGACTTAGTATTATGGGTGAATTTATTCCTTCTCTAAATAATTATTTTACTAATATTTATATTCCAGCTAAATATTCATATTTTATTTTATCTCTAGTTTTATCATTTTTAATTTTATTTAAAGTGGCTTCTATACCTCTAGAGTTTAATAAACTTAATTTAATATTTTCTCTACTTTGTGCTATATATATAGTCTTTTTCCTGTTCTTGATATTCATGAATGATTATATTCTTTCTTTTGAAGAATTGATGTATATTTCTTAAAATCGTATTATCTGAATTTCTCAAATTTAAAGATATTCTTGAAATTTCTTTTTATTTTTTTCTGATTTAACGGTACAATTAATTTATATTCATCTCTATTTTCTTGTAGTTCTATCTTCTTTTCTATTTCTATGTCTTCTATATTTTCTATTTCAGAATTCTGATTCTGATTCATCTGAGTCTGAACTTTATAAAAAACTTGTATTTATAGATTCTGTATCACTATAACTTTCATATATTTCAGTATTAAAACAAATTTATTGTCTCACTATCAGATAATAATTCTAAATCTGGTTTTATTTCCTGATATTCTATGTCAGCTATCTTGACATTTTTTTATTTATATTCAGGGCTTATATGTCATTTTTGTCCATAATTCCAATATCTACATTTTTTAGGATCTTTTATAATTCCTCTATTATGTTTTCTTTTATAATATCTCTTATAGGGCTTTCTTTTAAATGCTTTATTTTTCCAATATTTTCTATAATTATTTTTATATCTTCTTTTGTTTTTATATTTATTTTTATACCCATGCTTATATTTTTTTTATGTATTTTGTAATATGGTTTACATCCTCATTGGTTAGGTGCATCTACTTGGTCACAGTAAATTACCATTCAATTTTTTACTTTTTTATACAATTGTCTTTTTATGCATATATCTTTTAATTTTCTTATTATAAATTCTATTCTGAATCCTAATATATTTGGTATTAGTTTTTTCTGATTCTATTAATCTATATGAATTCCATTCTTTCATGAAATAAGTATTCTATGGTGGTGGTAATTTATTTATATACATATCATAATAAATTATTTGATCATCATTACTATAAAATTGTTTATAATAATATTTCTAAAATTCACATGTGTAATTTTTTATGTTGCATAAATTACATATTTGAAAGTTCATTAAATGTTGTCTTGCTAAGAATTTTTTTTTTCTATTTCCCTTTACTTGAGATCTTCCCAATTTTCTCCTAAAATTCATCTCTTATATATTTTATGAATTTATCTAATCCTTCACTAATTCCTTTTCTAAATTCTTGTTTAGTTGCCAATCTTATTAAAGATTTTGTTTCTTCAGTTATTCCATCCCACCAATTTTGTACATTGCCAGTAAAACTTATTATTAATAAATCAATCCATATATTAAATTTTTCTTCTGTATTTTTTGTTTCCCAATCATCATTTAATTTATTAAATATAAACATTATTTTCATATCATTTGACCAACTTGTTACTATTTTACTAGGGTCTTTTCTATAGTTCATATCTAATTTACTTCTCATAGGCTTAATGGATTCATTTTCAGTTTTATATTCTGGTATATATTCTTCTGGATACATTTTATAATAAAGTTTTTTAGATGACAATATTTAATATTGTGTTCTTATCTTTTTATGACTACAAGGAACTTTAGGGGTTTCAGTTTTTATACTGAGTTTAGTAGGTGGTGCTCCAACATTCATATTTACATTAAATCATAGTGTTTCTAAATCTAAATCTTCTAATGATAATTTATCAAATTTTTCTTCTAAATTATCCATTATTCACTATCACTTGATTATTTAGGTTTATCAATTTTAATCTCTTTTTGTTTTGTATCAGTTTTTTCTTTTGATTTATTTGTTGGTGTTTTTTCTTTTGATCATTTTATTATTTCTTCTAATTGCCTTTGATATTCTTCTTCTCCTCTCAATATTTCTGGCATGACAGTTGTTCTTATTCTTTCATCAAATAATCCTTTAATTACTTTTCCAAATTGTATTTTTTCTTTATTTCTTATAGATTCTTTTAATTCTCTTTGTGCTTTTAAAATTATTGATTTCTTTTCTAACTTATTTTTATTTCAAAGACTTCTATTTTAAGAATTTTTATTTCTTCTATTATAATTTTTATATATCCTATCATTTATTTATTTAATTCGTTAATTTCTGTAATATTTTTATCTATTTTGTCTAATAATAATTTTTCTAGACCTTATTGCTATTTTCCTTTAGCTCTCAACTTTCATGAGGTTATTTTATTATTTTAATATTTTTTAAATATTTTTAAAAGAAACAAATTTAAAGAGTTATTTTTAAAATAAATAAAATTTTCATGATTATTTATGTAGATTTTCCAAAAACTCCTTTGCATTAAGTTTTCAGAAACAATTCATTAACAACCGATATAGTGCAAGGGAGAGATTTTTTATTATTTTATTAAGTGTGGTGACAATGAAGATAAAAGGCGGCTAGAGTTTCTCAAAATTGTTTTATTTTTTTTTTATTTTAATTATATTTTTATTTTTGTAATAAATTTAATTTTAAAAGTTTATGAGGTTAATTGAAAAGTAAACCTCGGTGAGAAAAATTAAACAGTCAAAGATTTTTACTATTTTTTTGAATTTCAAAATTGTCCTTCAATAAGTATATATAAATATTTTATATTATATATTCACTAAATATTTAAAGTAATAGAATAAAAAAGTGACACGTGTGCCTGAAGTGGTCGCCCGTGGTCAGTAACATGCTATTGGACTTCAAATTCTCAACTTCACTTGTGAGATTGTTTTTGTGAATGGAGCAACGTGGAGGCCTATGCGTGGCAACAGAAACTCGCCGCTGATAAACTCTAGCGAACTAGGCTGTCGCCCTCCCATCATGCCATAGATCGAGAAGCGGGTTTGTGCAGTGCACATGGGCCTCCCCACCTGTTCAGTTTGCCAAATCTATCTCAATATCACGTAGATCTTAAAGACAAAATCTATTGATTGGTTCAAACTAGCTTCCTCGTATGGAAATAATGACCTAAGCATGAAATCAGGAGCATGGTTTCTTTAAGGAAGGTTGACAGTGAAGAGGGAGATAGACGGATACGGTTATTAAAACTGGAGACCATGAAGAGTTTGGAGAGATTTCATATGGCAAAATATGGAAAGATAGAGAAGATTCAACCCAGAGAGAGAAGACCAAAAGTAAAGGAGAACTTGAAAGTCCAAAAGCAGAGAAAAAAAGATCCTTAACCTAGAATCCGAAGTATATTTGCAGACTAGGGTATTTGTTTATTTTGGCCACATAATCCAAGGACAAATCTGTTATAAGCCCAAAGCAACCGGCTTGAGAGAGATTTAGTCATGATTCCTTAATAGAATTTGTATAGTAAACAAGCACGTTAATTTGTACTAATTCATACCCACAAGGACAAACTTAAAAGGGTGATAACAGTAGCACCGTACATAAATAAGCACAAATAAGCTGTATATTCAGCCATATGCATTAGGACCACAGAGATACATAGGAGTACCCAAGATGGCATGAACCAAATCCTATCCCATCATTGAAGTTCAATTTGTGGTCGTTTTAATTACAAGCAAGAAACAAAAACAAATTATTTTCATCAAGTCCTATTATCACCTAATATTTGGGACCCAAAAGAGAGAGAAGAAAAGTCCTGTAATGGCCTGATGTTTCAGAGTGAACAGCATCAGTCAAGGCCTTCTTGTATTTCTTCACATACTCAGCTTTTATATACTGCATATCAATCTCAGTTCTAGTCACAATTACCCTTATCAGTGTAGTGTCGTCTGTGCCCAGGCCTTTCATTGCTTTGAAGAGTACCTGTTAAGTCGAGTCAGGTTACTCATCATTCTACAATAGTTGGTAAAACAAATAAGCAATTACTGAAAAGCATCAGAATTTATTGAAATAAAACTTCCCTGTAATGCCCTTTCAATACATTCTACAACATTGGGTTTAATGGAATGCACAAGTGCTTTAAAATAATTATTGCCCTGTAACAGTTGTGTTATCATTTTGTTTTTGGAGCCTGACAATATTTAGGGTGCACACAATTTGAATATTTCCGAAGTGGCTCCCATGAGATGCTTCAATGAACTGTAAGCTTTACCTTTGCAACCCTAACAGATAATAAACTACCTAAAACTTCATAAACTTGTTAAACAATCTGACTTCAACTTCACATACTATTGTAGTTCTTAATAATAGCATCTATGTTCAAAAGTATCCCTTCCCAAACAGTGACTGAATGTGTCACCATTCTACCCGCAACATGAACAAAAATACATGTATCACATATTGTAAGATCACTTCCATGCTATATACCTTTGCAAAATACTTCGCAGGATTCTCGGAGCATTTTAAAATTGTCAAGAGACCATACTCAAAATTGCCCGATGTTTCCTTCTTCACCGCCTGGTAGAAAGCATCATGGATATGCATCAAATACAAAAATTCCTCGAGAAATAACAAGACTGGGGAAAAAATAACCTTTTTAAGTGAATTTCCATGCATACTGTGATAAACAGAAGCAACATAAGCCAAATGCGCCCTGCTTCGTTCACAGAATATTCGGATGAAAGTCCTCTCATCAGTTCCTAATCTCTTCTCCCCAGCTTTGTAGAGTGCCTTGGCATCATTCTCAACCATATGTCTGTCAACTTCCAGACTTTCATTCCAAGGGGGACTTACATATGCCAGCAAGAGCTACACCAAATATAATAAACCAAGTCATAAATGCTTCTATTTTTTGTATTCTAGATTAAATCTCTAATACGAATGTTCAGATTTTTCTTTTCATTCTGACTTGTAGCCTAAGCCATTGGATCATTCCAATAACGGAAATCAGACCATATAACCAATAATTTATTATCTCTTGATTAACACACTAAATAAATGGACCCGTATATTTTTTATTTTCTCCTCTCATTTTAAGTAGGGCAGTACAGCTTTGGATTCGGATGAATTCAATCGAATTTCAGATTGTTCGGATCGGGGAAAAAACAGTCCAAATCCAGTCCAAACCTCAAATCCGATCCAATCCGAACCGAAATAAATTGGATCGGATGAATATTTTGGATGAATTCAAGTGCATACCAGTTCGGATGAGTTCAAATTTGGATGATATTTCGGATTCAGATGGTATTTCGGACTTGGGTTGAGTTCGGATTTGGGGTCTTTTGGCAATTTTCACATAATATTCATGAAATCTATAATTGATTTTATATTTATTTTTTTTTTTTTATCTTTTCAATAAGTAGCTCAATATGATTGGATTGTTTGGATTAACTCGGATCCGATCCGATCCAAAGCAAATCTGATCATATCGCAAAAATTGTATCTGATTTGATATTGGGAACTATCCGAATCCGACCCGATGCCCAACCCTAATTTCAAGTCAACCATTGACGTTATTCTCTCCTTCCATTGTCTCTAATCTATTACTGTATCATCAACCCTCTCATATTCTTTATCAATCTATGTTTTCCTTCAAATTTGTGTTTAATGACATAACAAATTGTTTTAATTAGGTGGCTCTAAACAACTAGCCAAAGTTTCTTAAATGTCAAGGCGACTTCTGATGGGACCTCTTGGTGGTCTAGAGTGGACAAAATAAGGTTCTAAGAAGATAATAAGAGAGAACAATGTGAATGGCCATGTTGGATCTGGAGAAATATGTAGAAAGTGAGGCACAAGTAAATAGTTGTAATTCAAGTTAATGCTTTCAACATTTGTTCAATGGGGCTTGTAGTGTTTTGGGGAATAAGATGATTGTATAGATGATATTAGTCTTTGGGGGGTTTCAAAGCAAGCATAGGCAAGAAAACGTAGATTTCAGTTGAGTTGGTTTTTCCTTTCACCCTCTTCTTCTTCCTTTTTTTTTTTTTTTGGGCTGGGGGGTTGGGGGAGGGAGAGAGAAATTAAACTGTAAATGAATTAACAGAACAAAAAGTAAATTATAGGTTATAGGCCGTCAGTTACTTTATTCCTAAAAAGATCTCAACCAATTGAATGATCCAACGGCAGAGATTGCAAGTCCAGATGTCCATGAATATAGGCTCTTCTCCTGTAAGTGACAAGGATTTAGCTGAAAACTTATACACAATCAAAATCCACAGCAAAAAATATCCCACATGTAAGTGAAGTTATTTGGCAAGTAAATCGCATCTAAATGCTTTAATGGTATAGAAAAGAATAGCCCTGCAGCAATTGCTCTCTAATTTGATGCCTACTTTCTAGTTTGTTATCAATTTCAAATTCTTATATCTTAAGGGCAACACAAGAGCTAAAAAATATCCTGTACAACTGTTAAATACCGAGGTTCAATTTGAGTACAGATTTTATTTTCTTTGATACACAATTCAAGTTTGCAAAAGAAATAAACATTTACGAAAAACATAAGGCAATCATGAGTAATAGAACTTTCATGCAGATCCTGGTACTAGCTAAATTACACTATATAAAATTGCAGCTAACATTTCAAGGCATAATTGTTGGATGTTAGCACTGTATATAACATGTATCTCAATCCTAATAAAAGTGTGTTTAATAAATACATGCTTTCTCTGGCCATCATTGCTTTTCAATAAATTAATAAATAAATGCTTCAAGTATTACCTTTCTTCAACATTTATAAGCTTACTTCTAAAAGTTGCTGCTGAAGATTTAAATATTAGCTTATGAATGGAGCATCCAGATCAATAAGAAACCCTCAAATATGTCGAATTTTCTGTGCAATGGAATTACTTCAATAATGCTAAGAGAAAATGAGAAACCAGAATTTCTGAAGAATGAGTTGAGCCCACAAGCAAAATAAGGCAAATAGCTACCAAAACATGGAAACTAATAAATATAATTCTAGATGACAAATATTTTGAGCAAAGCTTAACAAAAACAATATTTCAGATAAAATAAAAAGAGAAATATATTCACCTTTTCATGATCACCAGAAGTGTGTCTCTTAATATCATCTTCAAGATGCACACCAAGCTTTGAATGGTAATGTTGTTTAATCAATTGAATCTGGGATGGTGTGCGAGAACAAATTACTTCGGTGACAGCTTTTAAGTTACTTGTAGTAAGTACATTTCTGATAACTACTGCATCACGTCCTGCTGGGTCATGTATCCAGAGCAAAACTGCCATCTGATTTGTAAAAGATCGAATATAAGAAGAAAATTAATAAATGGCATAGCCATATTTCACAAAAGCTAAAATAGTTTTGAAACGAAACACCGAGGGCTATTACAGTGGTACCTCCAATTTGCCACTAAGCTCTGAAGACAAGCGTCTACAAAGGTCTTCAGAATACATAGCTCTGTATTCTTGTTGGATAAGAGCTCGTTGTGTCGCATCTCGATGGGCAAGAATGCCGATCACCACAGCAGTATCACATCCCCATCCTGAATTCACATGAAAGAGCAAACACTTGATGAAATGGTAACCACAATATTCATACAAAATGAACTCATCAGAAGAAAATCTATGGAATCGTAATTGTGTCAGGGGGTCCACCTCCTGGGTGAGGTAGATTATTTTACACAGAAAATAGAACACTATATAACAGATGTCCAAGTCACCAATTTGGTTAATAAGAGTTAATGCAGCAATATCAGAATGCCAATAATAGAATATTCAAACAATAATTTTTAAACATTCCAAATGAAAAGAACTCCACAGATACTACTTACTTTAAAATTGGAGAAAAACAAAAGGACATTAAACCTGCCACTTCTCATTTAGTTCGGACTTTAAAAAAAAATTGCTTCTATACAGTATAAACTCTTCTATAAAAAAAGCATATATATTTGGCCTTTATCTTAAAATTTCAATTGAAAAAAGCCTCTTAAATATTACTTCATTCGCTTATGTCGTAGAAGCATTTACTCGATGAGCATTTTCTATACATGAGAAAGGATTCAGAAGGCTAATCTTGAAAACATTTCACATCAAGGCATTTCAACAACATTGTGCCATTCTCACTAGTCTCAAACATGGCTTAAAAGCCTAACCTTGTAAGATCCAGACTCATGACACAGTAGATTGTCATAAACTACATTACTTTAGACTACAATATTAAAATGCTCCCACATTAAATTTTGCGTGTAAACCTTGACCAGATCCTTGATGCTGCAACAGAGAAGTGAGTACATTATCGAAGAAACGCTCTTAAAATTTTTAATCCACGAGACTGTTATCCCAAAAGAGTAGTATTAATATTATTGAACATAATTATAATAAAACTAGAAAAGCCTAGTGAAGGGAAAAAAATAAAAATAAAAATAAACTAAAGTCTAAAGCTACCTAAAATGACTGTTCTTTTCTTGCTTCCCTTGTTGGTGACCCACTAAAACATCCATGTGATCGTATTTTTTTCACCTATTCATGACTGTTATGAAACAGTAAAAGTAAGAGCAGTTTTCTAAGCCGATTAATAATAGACATATCAGCCAAAATTAGCATCATTTCTTTATAATTGGTACTGCTGTTTTTGTTATACAAATATAAATTGCGAAGTGACATAATCACTAATTGTTATTAACAACTGGCAACTATGTTGAGTGCTTCTTGGATTGGGATTTTGGAAAAGCACCCACCAATTATGATTATTGATGGGATCGATGCAGCAGCACAATTAATGCCAAGTTAAGTATGACTCAATTGGTTTGGTCTTGATGGTTCAAACGGAGGCTTCACTAAAGAAAATCAAGAATAAACCCATGTGTTGCATACAATACAATGATGCTGTTTTGTTGACTATTTATATAATAGCCAAAAATCTACATGTTTAACATATTATTGGTTCAACCATTTCCTTTTATTTGAACAATTAGCTTACTCACTTAAGACCTTCTATTGGCTAGTTTCTCAATCAAAAACACTATCAGTACCATCTCTTACATGAATCAAAGAAGCTTTTATCTTTCTGCTCACTTTTCGACTGCAATTCCATCCAAAAATTCTTTTACCTAACACTCTTCCAAATAAAGAATCCAGCACCATGTTTGTTTAAACATAAGATATGATCTGTCAATAATTCCAAAAATACCTGAGTACTAAATTTATCCATGACATTATAGTTAAATCTTCAAAGAAATAGCACCAGTCCTGGTTATGCCATGTACAGATAGTAAAATTTCAAATCAAATTTCTTCATCCTTGTATAACCCACACTACACTGAGATTTAAGCCCACATTCATTATCTTTGAGCAACTCTATGAACTCTGCCTTCCTCACATCCTTTTTTTATTTTTTATTTTTTATTTTTTACAATAGTAATTTGTAAGATTTTCCACATGGCCAATCTTCTTTCAAAGAAATTCAAACAATAACTCAATAATAAGTCCTAAATCACATTTCCAAGTCCTCAAAATCTAATCATACCATTTTGGGTTTCATTAAATCCTAAAGTAGATAAGGATTATGAATTCTCAAATCATTTATCTGAAACCAAATGGGATTGTCAATTTCAACATGCCACACATGCCCTAAGTCTCTCATTTGAATTTATACATTCAATCCGACATGCAAAAATTAGCAAATTACAATTGATTTTACAAGTGTCTGTAATCAGTCAAGAAATTAATCGCTGACCATTTCGGAATTTGTCTCTCCCGAAACCTTAATATACAATATCATTAAAAAAAAAAAATTTAATAAATAATTAAAAGAAAAATTATTATAAAAGTAGCATGATTGGAAGAAAAAAAAAAGGGAAAACAGTGAAAATTCGTAGAAAAAGATAAGAATACCCTTAAAAGCACCGTGAAGCTTGATGGCATCATCTCGTGGAGAAGTTAGAATTGTTGGAACGATTAAACTTGACATTTTTGTTTTCGTTTTGAATTTCAAAATCTCTCTATATCTTCATCTTTATCTGTAATGCGCAGGAAAATAAAGGGTTCGTTGAAATTTGATTACGTGAGCACCATAAACACGGTTGCCACGTGTGGAATGCATCATCAGCTTTGGACAAGTTACTTGCTTCACTTCTTCATCTGGCGCGTGGTGCACACAAAGTCAAACACAGCGATATATTTAGGAGGGCAAACCTTATAGTATATTAGCTGTACATCACATCTATGAATTTAAATTCTTTGAAAATATAATAATTATTAAAAAAATTTATAAGTTTTAAAATTTATTTTGACCTCCAGGCTGCAATCAGGCAACACCAACAGTGCTATACTTCAATTTTTTTTAAGTAATCCATTTATATTTATAATAAATTTAGTACTAAGATGTTCAACAATTTTTTCTATTTTATCTAATTGGATCTTTAACTTATTTAATCTTATATCTATTGAGTTTTTATTCATTATATTAATGATCTCTTCTTTTAATACATCATAATCTTTGATGTTCAAATCTTTTATTAATTATTTAATTTTATTAATTAATTCTTTACGCATTTGATCTCTTAACTTTTGAATTTATTTTATATTTTCTTCATTAAAATTATTAATTTCTAATTTTTCGTTTGCACTTTCTATATCATTTATAAACAAATTTAGGATTTTAATTTATTTAATAAATATAAAAAAATGTAATTTAATTAATTATTTACCCATATGTCTAAATAATTGATCAAAAATCTTCTATGAGAAAATTATTTTTACCTACAGCTGAAAGATGGTAACTTATTGATTTCTAAATTATTTATTCATTATACTATTTTTCTAATAATTCATTAAATTCATAAAATATTTATGACATATAATATCTCTTATAATTCAAGATAATGAATTTAAATTATAAAATCTATGTGAAAGTATTGATGGTATGTATTTAGGATGGGAAATATATATATATATATATATATTACGTTCTAAGAAAAACAAGAAATTATAAATATAGATGCAAATATATATTGAGGATTTGTATATTTTTAAGAATTTGATAATCATTTAGATCTTTATAAGAATATAATGCAAACTTAAAAAAATTTAAAAATTGATGTAGAAGATATGAATAATAAAATCATATAGTTATACAAAATTAATGAGGACATATTTAAAAAAAGAAGTAAATATGTAATTAAAAAAAAAATTTCTGTAAATTGCTATTACAAAATTAATGAGGACATATTTGAAAAAAAAAAGTAAATATATGATTAAAAATAAAATTTTTTATAAATTACTATTACACCCATACCTCATTTTACGTTAAAATTATTTTTATCCATTGAATTTAAGAAATATCAATATCAATGACTTATATTTATTAATTATTTGTTACATTATTTGTAACATAAACTTTGCCATTTAGGAATACCCCTTCCTTTCGGCTTAGTATCTGCCCGACAATCTATCTTTTGAAATTGGATTGGATCTATTGATCAGCTGACTTCTTGCCCAAAAGTATCTTATTATACTTACCCATTTTGGCTAATAGTAGCTCAAATTTGTTGCCTTTTTAATTATTTCTACTTTTCCAAAAATGCATCCTACTCAAATAAAATCTTAATTCTAAACCATTCCCTTCTTTTTTTTTTTTTCAAATTTATTTGGTCTCATCGTACATAATTAAAAAACACTTCAATTCCACCATCATCATTGTGATATTAATTGAAGAAATATAAATTAAATTTTTCTGTTAAGAACTTTTATCAAACATGTGGCAGGCATGAAATAAAATGAAAATTATTTTAGATCAAATGCACGTTAACACCACAAAAATTAATCATGAAGTCAACTTAAAAGTTGTAGCAGCATGAAGAAATGAATAGAAAAAATAACGAATAATAAGATTTTGAGATAATACCATCAACAAGAAATGATCAATAAAAAGGTCACAAATGCTATATAGAGAATTAGAAATTATGAAAAGCAAAATTTAGAATAGGAAAAAGAAAAGAAATTAGATATTCAATCAATTTGTTTGTGGTCTTTTGTGTTTTGAGCCCAAAAATAAAAAGAATGTTTTATTAGGTAAGAAAAAATTAGGAAAAAGAAATAAAAAAGAAAAAATAATCCTAACCTATTAATAGTAAAAGCGGACAAGTGTAATAAGATTCTCAAAAGCTGAGCAAGAAGTCATCTCAGCAGCATCAGATCTTAATCCTTTGAAATGAGCTTTTAATTACCCTTCAATCTGTTACGGAACGAGGTGAGACAATTACCTCCGTAATTTTTTTAGTTTTTGAAAAGTTTACTTTTAATTATTATAGGATACATAACTAGATAACAAAACAATTATGGTGGAAATTCTTTCACCCATTCGAAATAACCACAAGAGTGAAGAGTAAACTTAACTAAAGCATATGCTGTTTAGTTACAATTCTGTAAAATGTTTAATCCTGAAAGCCTATTTTGCTAATAATAAATGTTTCAAATAAAAAAAATTATCCAAAACAATTTGAGTTCTTCTCTCTAACACAAATTAAATGACTCGCAATAAATTGTACTCAAATTTTGCTAATAATAAATGTTTCAAATAAAAAAATTATCCAAAACAACTTGGTTTGAGTACTTCTTTGCTCTAACACAAATTAAATGACTCGCAATAAATTGTACTCAACTATCATTAGAGATAAATCAATCTCTTTAACGAGCTGTAAACCAAAACCTAAGAATTCTGCGTCGGTAACATCATTAAAATAAATATCAACATCAACCCCAGGCCATGATAAATCAAAGAGAAATAACTTATTTTTTTTTCCTTTTAGTTCTTATTTATGGTGAACCAGATAATAATGACCAATTTTTTCTCTCATGCTCTCATTTATATTGAACCAAAAGATTAAATAATTCTTTTTCACTATCTCTTACTCTCGTAATGGTGAACTAGAGTGCAATAACTAAATTTCTCTCTTGCTTTCTTTTAAGATGAATTGGGGAACAAGAGCTCTCCCTCGTTTCTTGCGCCCTCCTCTACAAAGGCTAGAAAGCAATATATATATATATTTTTTGTTTCTTGCTCTACTCTAAGGTGAACTAGAGAACAAGAAATTTTCTTACTTTCTTTCCTATTTTATTATTCTAGTCTTAAAATGTGAATTTTAGAGTAGAAATTTGGTCTCTTTTATGCCTTTAGTTGGAATATATTTTGTCTTTTTCAAGAATGCCACTAATTTGACTTTTCCTTAGATCGATAGCTTATTGTATTACCATTTTTAGTGTCATATCCAGCCTAGGCTTTGGTAAGATTTCTTCCTACGAGATGGGATATCTACGGTCCGACTAATGGTCGAGCAGCACGAGGCATAGTATATTTTGATGCACTTAAAAGTATATAATTTAAAATCTTGTCTTAAATATTATTGCTATTGAATACAAAAGCAAGCAAGGTCCTACATAAGGTTGTTCCTAATTAACTAGTTATTAACACAAAAACATACAAAGCACGTAAACTAGCCTGAAACGTTAATTAAATTAAAGACTATCTAAACTTCATAAATTTAACTCAAACTTTTCAGATCTACTAAGAGCACACTAACAAAGACAAACAAAATTTGGGGGGATTTGGAGTTGATTAGCTATGTAAACTAAACTAAAGAAATTTAAAGTAGAAAATCTAAAATTGTAGAAAACAACTTTAAAGAGATTGAAATATGATGCAAAATATGTTTAAGAAATCATTCTTCACCTCTAAACATTGGATTTTATGTCAATTATTAGAATCATCATTGACTTTCTTTTAAAAACAACTATCCTAAGATAATTATAAACTCAATTACCTTGAATTTTTCATAACTGTCAAGTAAAACAAGCTTTTTACTTAATCTCTTTCTAAGAAAAAATCCATAACAAACTCTCTAGACTTAATTTAATGAAAGTATTAGAATTAAGAAAGTACAGGCTGAATCAAGAAACAATTAATATAAGCTCTGTTTATTTATCTCGAACTATATTCTATATACAATATTCAAATGAAAATATCCCATAATCTTGAACACGATCTACCATTTAAGTTTAGTTCTTTGATAATTACGGATAAAAAATCTTAAACTAGCAATCAAATCACCATTAAATTCATCTAGTTGGCCATCTAAACAAACAAGATAGCGAAGTTTTTTCATCTGTTCCTTACAATCTTCTCTCCTTTAGAATTGATTTTTCACCTTTTTTTTCTTCTTTGGGTGTGTAACTTGTTGCCTTTACATAAATTTGGTGTCTAATCATTGCAGTATTAGTGAAACTTGTTTTTAACCTCATTTTCTTACAAGAATAGGTCTTTAACCCAAGGAAATAAGACAATGTTTCAAAATAGCTCTAAAATCCATTTTATCGTAAGCCCTATTTGAAAATCTGACCAAACCTTCAAGAATCAATCTTTTATAATTCAAATCTAGTCTTCAACCTTAATACATGTCTAATATAACCTAATAAAAGTGAATAGACTAGAAAGATTCATGAAGTCGCAATCTGGCTATTCTTCACACTAATTTGTATGTAGCTTTTCTATTCTTTTTTTTTTTTTACTCAAAAACTTAAAAAAATAAAAAAATAATAAATATTTAAGAAGATAATAAAAAATATTAAATAGCCGTATAAAAAGGTAAAAAAATTGATAACAAAGAATTCGTTAAGGTATGCAAGAACACTTGTCCATAAGATCAAATTTCGTGCCTTAAAGGAAAACTTTACAAGAATGAAAAATAATGCAATTTGATTTATAGGATATAATGAAACTATTATGAAGTTGCACTCCAAGCACAATAGTTTATAAAAGTAAAAGAAAATTAATGAAGAAATATGAGATAGAAGTATAAAGTACTAATAAGAACAATAGGACTGTTCAATTTGAATTAATCACCATTTTTTTTTATTTAGAATCATAATTTAACACAAGATGATTGTTCTCATAGATAAAAAAAAAAAAAAAAAAAAAGAGGCTAGTAGTTTTCACACAACTCACAAGTAATGAAAATTAAAGAACCGATTTTTTTTTTCCAGTTAAAGAGTTCATTGCAGCATAATGCTTTTTATAGTACTAAGTTCTCATGTTTGAGTTACATCAAGACCTAGAATCAATGGCTATCAATACATCACAAGACATTATAGAGGTTGTTATAACAACTTGACACTGTAATGTGTTTTCTTGTCTTCAGTTGCTCAGTCTTGTCTTTAACTAGCTTTGATATCTTGCTCCTTCAACTTGATTACCATCCAATCCTGACCTTGATGCTTCTAGCCATCTAACGATTGATATTCAATCATTAGATGGGCACGCTTAATTCAAATGATTCATAAGTTCCTGCCAATGCCCTCATTTGAGGCATATTATCAAACAATTCTGTAGCAACCTTAGATGTAATTATTTTAACTCCCCCTCTCAAGCTTAACTATTTGTTAAGACATTGAGCTTGCTCCTTTGGAATTCAACACTTTGATTAGGTAATGCCTTGGTCATTATATCTACAACTTGATTCTTCCTTTCCACATACTTCAAGTCAAATTCTTTATTGCTAATTCTGTTCCTCATAAATTGAACATCTATTTCAATCTGTTTGGTTATTCCATGAAAAATTAGATTTTCAGCAAGAGCTATTACGCTCTTGTTAATGAGTTATGGATAAGGATAAACACAAGCACGTAGAGTAAGACATATTCAGATCCTATGCAAGTTTTCGTCGGACCCGTCACAAAAGTTCATACAAAGAAATTCAAAGAAGCACTTAATGGGCTGATTTAAATAATTTGGGATCAATCCAATTCATGGAAGCATATTGAAGGAATCTCACAAAATATTCAAATAAATAAATGCGTGATTCAAGCTCTTGAATTTTATGAGTAATCAAATCCATGAAATGGACGTATTAAGGATGAAAGATATGCTACTATCTTTTTAGATAATGTTTCCATTTTTAAAAGAGGCAACAAATCAGCTATTTTGATTTTATTTAGTCATTTAAGATACTTTCCTTTTTCTTATTAGATTAAGCTACTGATTTATTAATGATTCTTTCATTTTTATTAGATTAGATTCTAATTTATATAGGATTATTTCCTTATTTCAATTGGATTATGATTTGTTTCCGATTTTTTATTAGGATTTATGGGACAACTATGGTTGAGAATTCTTGTAAGCTATATATATTCGCATTCAATAAGAGAGAAATAAGAAGTTTATCATGCAATTTACTTGAGAGTATAATTCTCTTTAGTTCTTAAATGAACTCTTTGAACTTATTAGATTTTCCGGCGTTCAACGCTTAACTTATCAATCAGACCATCCGTAGCTGATTATGACATCCTCACATACCAAGGTTCTTGCTTCATTAAGCAACATGTTGCGGTTCCATTCAATTCTTGAAATTAGAAATGATCTTGGAGCCTAATTTGATTAAGGTCTAATCATTTCTTGGGTTCGTATCAGTTGGTATTAGAGCAAAGGTTCTAATAAGGTTTTTTGCCGATCCTTATTTAGATTTCACATCTTGTTTATTTCAATTAAAAAAAAAATCGTAAACAGTGTCGCATAAATAATATCACATGAACAGTGCATTGTGAATAATATTTAGGGTTTATTAATTTTGCATCCTTGTGATTTATTTCCTTAAATCTGTAAATTTTACCAATTCGTTACCTTAAATTCCAAATAAAAAAATAGTAAAAAAAATCTTTTAAATTTTCATAATTGGTGTCTTATAGAATCCAAGTCTAATTTTTCAATATGTGAAAATTTTTGCCCCAAAATATATTCTTTTGTGCTTCTAAAACCTAATCACGCGTGTTTGTTGTGTTCTCGCCCCTAAAATCCGAATCTCTTTGATATAATCTTTGTGAATTACTTTTAGAATCTTGATATTAGTTTGATTAGTTTTATAAGAACTAAGAGAGAATTATTACGAGTGGAAAAAGACAAGAGAATGTGAGCATATTAGAGGGTAAAAGCAAAAAAAAAAAAATGAGTAAATGAGTGGAATTGAGTGAATCATTCTCTTGAGTGAAACATGTAAGAGAGTGAAGTGAGGTCCTTTCCACATTATTTCTAATATCTTTTTGTAGATTTCAACTATATCTCAAGACGAAGAACGAAGCACAAATGTAGAGGATCAACAACTGACTATTCAAAATTTTCAAATTCAAGCCTTCATGGGGGAGATGAGATGACTGATGGGGACTTAATTAATGTACATAGATGAGCGTTTGGATCAAGTAGAGAAAGCACGTGCGAGGCAACCACAACACGTTTCTTAAACACCTAGGAGAGAGAGAGTTCCACATAGAGAAGAGGTTGATGACTATTATGGGGATGAGTATGGTGAATGGAAGGATTCTGTAGGTAATCATAGAAGAGCTAGGCATCGAAATGATGGTGTGAGTGGTATAAAGATGAAAATGTCATATTTTTAAGGAAAATCTGATCCTAAAGCATACCTTGAATGGGAGAAGAAGATGGAGTTTGTATTTGACTGCTATAACTATTCTGAGGCAAAAAGGGTAAAATTAGCTATGATTGAGTTTTCTAATTATGCTATTACTTGGTAGATCAGCTTATTATAACTTGGAGACAGAATAGAGAACGTCATGTTGAAATGTGGAATGAAATAAAGACATTGATGAAAAGACGATTTGTACCTAACCACTACTACCTGGACTTATACAAAAAATTGTAAAGTCTTACCCAGGGTAGCCGAAGCATGGAGGATTACTACAAAGTAATGAAGGTCGCCATAATTAGAGCAAATATGGAGGAAGATAAAGAAGCTACTATGACACGATTCTTGATTGACCTTAATCGAGAGATTGCAAATATAATTAAGTTGCAACATTATGTGGAGATTGAGGAGATGGTCCATAAGGCCATCAAGATTGAGCAACAACTCAAGAGGAGGGGTAACACTCGTACAACCTCAAGCTTGAGTTCTACTCCAATGAAGCCGAGCTATGTGAAGCGAGACAAGATGCCACAAACATCTACTGCACCTAAACCATGATCCGAGCCCTCGAGTCCTAATTCACAAGGTGTCATTGTGACACCTACTGTTAGGAATCATGATATTAAAAGGATGAAATTGTTAAGTAGATACACAAAACGGCGAAGCTCAACATCGAACGGAGAACTGAGTAATATACTAAACAAGCTAACAAAGGGCGACACAAGCTAGTCTTTGAACCTGGCGATTCGATGGTTACATATGCGCAAGGAATGATTTCTAGAAGAAAGGAAATCCAAGTTGTTACATCTAGGGGATGGACCTTTCCAAGTCTTGGAACAGTTCATACAAGCCGGTTTGCTTGGTGAGTACAATGTAAGTGCTATAATTAATGTTTCTGATTTAAGTCCTTTTGACGTAGGTGAATATTTGAGGACAAATCCTCTTCAAGAGGAGGGAAATAATGAGATTACAGTTATGGATAAAAACAAGCATGTGGAATAAGACATATTCAGACCCTATACAAGTTTCCGTTGGACCCGTCACAAGAGTTCGTGCAAAGAAATTTAAAGAAGCACTTAATGGGCTGATTCAAGCAACTTGGGATCAATCCAATTCATAGAGGCTTATTGAAGGAATATCACTAGATATTCAAACAAATAAATGCGTGATTCAAACTCTTGAATTTTATAAACAATCAAATCTATGAAATCGGTGCATTAAGGATGAAAGATATGCCACTATCTTTTTAGATAGTGTTTCCATTTTTAAAAGAGGCAACAAATTAGCTATTTTGATTTTATTTAGTCATTTAAGATACTTTTTTTTTTTCTTATTAGATTAAGATCTTAATTTATTAAGGATTCTTTCCTTTTTATTAGATATATTCCGATTTATTTAGGATATTTTCCTTATTTCAATTGCAATTTACTTGAGAGTATAATTTTCTTTAGTTCTTAAACGATCTCTTTAAACTTATTTGAATTTCCATGGCATTTAATCACTGACTTATCAATCAGACTATCCACAGCTGATTGTGGCTTCCTCACATTCATTGAGCAACGGGTCGTGGTTTCATTCAATTATTGAACTTAGAAACGATTTTGGAGCCTAATTTAATTAAGGTCTCATCAATTCTTAGCAGAGTTCGTATCACTTGTTGTCACACCATAATGTTGGTTTCTTCTTCAATTTGATGTTTATCTCTGCAATTATTCATCTCTACAAGTAGGGATTATAACCAAGTCAATTCAGTTGCTCTCTATATTCCACTTCTGTGCAGGAGGTTGATACTACCTTCTGCTTCTTTGAACTCCATGAGACTAAATTTCCTGCCAAGAGTATGCAACAACCACCTGTAGACTTTTTGTCATCTTTATCAGTTGCCTAATCGATATTAGTAAAAGTTGAGTACGTGTATCACTGGTATTATAACTTACCCGTATACCAAGGACTGGTATTTGGAAGAAAGGATGGGGATACAGACAGAAGGAATGGGTATTTTAGAAGAAGAAGCTGTTTGAACAGCATTTATGATTGAAATAGTATCATCATCAGATGCTACCTCATTTAAAGCAAATATTGTATCTTCATCATGAGCTTCTTGTTCAGTGAAAACAAACCCCACATCATCTGAATTTGAAAGTAAAGATACCTGTTCAAGATGTTGGATTAGACGAACTGCTTTGGCTAACTTGTTGGGACAATCCCTTGCAAAATGTCCATATTTTGTTAGAGTGCCTTGAAGATATCTCAAGATCCTTTTACACAGCCTTGCTAGTGCATCAATTTCGATTCTTACATGAATTGGCTTAGCTTATTGATATTATAAGTAATGTCTGGCTGGGTGATGGTTGCATATTGCAGAGCTTTAATGACATTTCTGTAGAGAGTTTGTCTTCAAAAGGCTATCCTCCCTCTTTTTCTTTATTCTCGAAAGTGTATTTCACACTCAAACTTAATGCAGTTGCATTTTCTCTGCACTATTTTATATTTGTTTGCACTATTTTATATTTGTTTTCTCTAGAAGTTCTTGCACATACTTGCTTTGGTATAGGTGCATTCCTGCACAGTCCTTTTTAACCTTTATTCCAAGAAAAATAACTTAGTGAGCCTAGCTTCTTCAATGCGAAACTCTCATTAAGTTTTGCAATCAGCTCTTTGATAAGCTCTTGGTTACTATTATATCATCTACATACACAAGTACGTATATTACTTGTCCATTGTCTTTCCAATGAAACAGTGAGGTATCTGAGAATGAATTCTTGTATCCCTAGGTGAGTAGGGCAACTTTGAGCTTTTCATACCAAGCCCTTGGAGCTTTCTTATGTTTGTATATATAATTTTCCTTTTCTTTCACCTTGAATCCTTCTGGTTTGCTCCATGAACACTATCTCACTTAGTTCTCCATTCAAAAAGGCATTATTAACATCTACTTGCTTGATGTCCCAACCATAGTTGACAGCCAAACTCAAAAGTACCTTGATTGTGGATGACTTAGCCACTGGACTGAAGGTTTTTGTGTAATCAATCCCTTGTATTGATGATAACCTTTAGCCACTAATCTTGCCTTATGTCTAACTACTATGCCATCTAGATTGGCTATTGATGATAACCTTTAGCCACTAATCTTGCCTTATGTCTAACTACTGTGCCATCTAGATTGCATTTTACTTTGTACACCCACTGGTTTCTAATGGCCTTTGTACCCTCTTGAACTTTCACTAATTCCCAAGTGTTGCTTTCTAACAAAGCTTTGTATTCATTCAAGATAGCATTTCTCCATTTCACATTATCCATTACAACCTTGCAAGCCAGTAGTATTCTTTTTACCTTCTATCCCAATTTTAACCTCTCTCTCTATGATCCCAGTGTTCCAACAACCTTAAATATATGAACCCCTTTGTGCAAGGTGTATTTTAGGCTTGTAGATTTCATGTTTGGATCTGGTTACCATAAGGTGTGTGTTTAATAGTTCTGATGGTTTCTCAGGTTCTATAGTAACTCTCTTGTTGAAGGTTTAGCTCACATTAACTCTCATCAAGTTGTGTTTCTGTGTTTGGTTGATGCGTTTGGATTTGGTCTTGGTTTGGTGTTCTGATTTGATTTTCTAATGTTGCTTGCATTATATCTTGTGTGGAGTTTTGTTCATTTTTTTGGATGTTCTGTTTGATTGTAGAGTTAAGAATGTTTCACAAGGAAGTAATAGAAGCTACTGATAGTTAGATTGGCTACTTGTCCTATATTCACTTTTGTCCCAAAGTTCTTATCTGTAACAAAAGGAAACTTATTTTCATTAAAAAAACACGTCTAGCTATAATGGACAAGAGTGTCAAAAAATGATTCCATTGTTCCTAAGAAGTTTGGTTAATAGTCTAAATTCTCCCCCCATATCAGTCCCCCCATATCAGTCTGTAGACACTTGATTTGTTTATTCAATATTTTCTCTATCTGATTCTTGAAGTTAATGAATGTTTGTATTATTTCAACTTTGCTGGTTATGGGATAAATCCATGTGTATCTTGTTTGATTATCAACAATAGTTAAGTAGTACCTATAACCTTTTTCCTGAAATTATAAGTGCTGGACCCCAAAGATTTGCATAGATCAATTCCAGGGGCTACTTTGTCTGTGTTTGTGAGGTTTTAAGAGTCAGTTTGTGATTTTTACCATATTGGCATATAGTGTCGAAACTCAAAGATTTTTCCTTATTGAAAACTAATAAATTTTTACAACTTGAGATGATGTTCATAAGGGTTTGTTCACAAGGGTGACCAAACCTTCAGTGTAACAGATCAAGTTGATTAATAGTGGTTTCTTTATTCTCTTAGTTGGATTGAAAGAAAGACAAAACTTTCTTTCGAAAAAAACATAAAAATAATAGAAGATCCAACATGCAGAACACGTCGATCATTAGAAATTCACCAGAACGACTAGAGCTGTTGGATGTTGCTCAGTGCTGCTATAGCTTAACAACCAAAGAGCTTCGTGTCGAACGAACTTTAGCCCCTGCGAGTTGGGGCTTGCCCATCAGCCTACTTTGCCAAGAAGTGGTAGGATCGCAAGACCTAGCCGAAACCCACTTAAACTAAAGGCTTAGCGCAGATTATTGCCAAGAAACTTGACAGAGTGTTGGTTAATGACAGTTGGCTTGCTACTTCCCAAATTCTGAAGACAAAAGCCTCATTTATTAAAGAAAACAAAGACTTTGATTTTTAGACTCTACAGTAGCACATCTCTTCCTTGAGTTCACAGTTCTTGACTTCCAACAATCTGAAACAGCCCTCTTATATCAATTCCTTGAAGAACATTCTCTAACTTGTCCTTAACAACACAAGTTTCATTAGAAAATACAACTGTTAGATTGTTATCTGTCATAAGGCTAGATATACTTAGCAAGTTTTTGGTTATTTGTAGAACTACAAGCACATTTTTAAGCACAAGGTGTTCATATATGTTATCAGCACATAGGCAAATGTATAGTTCCTCTATGAGTGATTTTAAGCTTGTGAACCTTACAATGAGATTGTTGAGGTCATTTGTGACATGATTGGTTGCTCTAAGGTCGAAGTACTAGCTTGGTTCACTGCTTCCTTCATTTGTTGCCAAAAAGACTCCTCTTGGTTGACAGTTCTGGGGCATTAGTTCAAAGTTATCTTCTTTTCTGAACCAACACTCATTAGCTGTGTGGCCAGCTTTGCGGCAGGTTTGATAGAACTCTAGGCTTGAATCCCTCTTCCTTTTCCTTTATTTGGTCTTTCACTACCATTGTTGGAGGGTCTAAGGTACTGATTTTATAGACCAAGGTACTAGTTTGGTGGTTTGTTCCTTGGCCTCTTATTCTTCTTCTGAGTCCAGTTATTTCTTCCTTGCCTTGAGGCCACATTTGTTTCATAATTGTTGTCTTGAGTTACATTCTGCTCTAGTCTAGCTTCATAGTTCAACAACATAGAATACATTTAATTAAAGGTTAGTTTATGAAGTCTTGAAGTGAGGTTAACAACGACAGACTTAAAGGATTGGCCTAGCCCAGTAAGCACATAAGAGCAAAGATCTTCTTCTGAATCTTTCCTACCATTTGCAGCTCATTTTCCAAGTTTCTTACTTTTGTGCAAAACTCAGTGATAGTTTGAGTGTCTTTGCTTGGACCATGTAATTGCAACGTGAGAACTATGGATTTGGCTATTGATTGGGCGGCATAAAGCTTCTCTAGCACAGACCACAATTCTTGTGAAGTTGTACTATGTGACACAGCAATGAGAATGTTCTTTGATATTGTAAAAAGAAGCCAACTTAAGAGAAGTTGGTCTTGTCTATGCCAGAGTGCATATGCAAGGTTTGCAAACACTTTGAAATTGTTTTCTGCATCAACATCCACTAGCAACTTTTTGGGACAAACAGATGATCCACCAATGAAGTTTTCCAGGCCATTGCCACAGATAGTAGGCAAGACCTGGGCTTTCCATATGATATAACTGCCTCTATCAAGTTTCACAAGAGTTGTGAAAGGAAAACTTATGGGTACATGTATATTTGTGTGTGAGGATGATGATGCAATATGTGTTGGGCTGAGTAAAGGATTTTGTGCTTGAGCGGGTGGTGTGTTGTTGATCAGAACTTCTTGAGTTGTTGGAGTTGTGTGAATTGTATTGTCAACAACAACTTCTGGAGCTGGTTCATTTGTTGCTTGATTATCTATTTCTGGATTTTCAAAGCTCTGATACCAAGATAAAAAAGGAGGCTAGTAGTTTTAATGAAAAATAAAGAACTGATTTTTTTCCAGCTAAAGAGTTCATTTCATTATAGTGTTTTTTATAATACTAGGTTTTCATGTTTGAGTTACATCAAGATCTAGAATCAATGGCTATCAATACATAACAAGACAATACAAAGGTTGTTATAACAACCTAACACTGTAATTTGTCTTCTTGTCTTCAGTTGCTCAGTCTTGTCTCTAACTAGCTGCGATATCTTGCTTTGCTCCTTTAGCTTGATTACCATCCAATCCTGACCTTTGATCCTTCTAGCCATCCAACGACTGGTATTCAACCATGCTTAATTCAAAGGATTCGTGAGTTCCCGCCAATGCCTTCATTGAGGCATATTATCAAACAATTATGTAGCAACCTCAGATTAGTTATTTTAACTCTCATTCCCTCCAATGATGGACATTAATATTTTGAATTACCTATATAATTCCAACATCCATAATAAAAGGAAATTTTTTTTATCTCCTTAGAATAGGTACAAAGCTTTCTCTATTCTGTTTGATGATTTTTGTGTACGACATTTACAAATGGAAAACGGGGCTCTATTTATAAATGCTATATCACCCTTAATGAATTTGGCTAACAAGCCTAATTTTGCTCAATCTATCTTCTATTTGCGTGAGTGGTATCCAACTCCGGCATGCATAATTGGTCGGGTGTCTATCATTTAGATTGCTACTTAGGCTTAATATTAAGACTCCATGAGCTTTGGTTTTTGTTGGATATGCATCATATTTTGACACAGTCTATTATTTGAACGCTAAATTTAGAAAAACCTCAATTCAGCAACTGTCATCAGTTGAAATTCTGAAAATTCTATGCCTCATTTAGTTTCTCTCGATTTGTGATTTTTTTTTCAGGAGAATTACTCTGAGAAACTCAAAAATTCTAAATTCTTCTCTTCAGGAAAAAAAAAAAAAAATCAAATAATGGCAATTGAAGAAAGCCAACCTTCATTGATTCTAACATCGGGTGCAAGCGGACGAATAAACGCTCTGTTTTCTCTGAGAGCATTAAAATTTCTTATAGCAATTGTAAACGCATTGATCTTAATATTTCTGGCTCCATTTCGATTTCGCGGGCGAAAAGGTTCAAGAAGGATTGTGCCATGGAAAAGCACTATCAGTGGTTTGGAGCAGGAGGTTTTGACAAGAAGGTCATTGGCCATTAGGAGAGTTATGCAAGATGATCATGAAAATAAGAATACTCGTTGTCTCAGTCTCAGAGATTTTTCTCTTTTTGTGACACCTAGAGGTGATACCATTTTCACACAGTCTTGGTCTCCAGCATCTGTCAATGTTAGGTAAGGTTTCTATTAATCTGAATTACGAAAAGCGGTTTGTTTGTGCATTGATTTGATTGCTTTTAGGGAATACGACCACAATATTTCCGTGATTTCATGACAAAGGTATGGGAGTTATTATTTTAGAAACAGTCAGCATAATTTTTTTTTTTTTTTTTTGGAACACAGTCTCTGTTTTGAAAAATTAATTCTACGGCTTGTATGACATTTTTTTTTTGGCTCTAAATATCAAAGTTTCCATGACCATTTTTATCTAACTATTATTATGGGTGGTGTCGTTGTTCTTTTCCCTCGCCTTCTTGGCCACTTCTTAACCAAATCCCTTTTGGAATGGGGTTAAATTCCTAAGGTCTGAGTATTTGAGATCTTAGCCTCCTGAAACTACACAAAAAATGAACCTTTTTTCAGATGTACACATAAAATTTAAACAAATCAGCGTCTATAACTAAAAGAAATCAAATTCAAATTGTTCGCACTTCATAAATAAATAAATTGTTGGCACTTCATTGTACATACAATTTGGACAAAGGGACCTTTCAATAATTTATATTAATTTTTTACAGAAATTTCACTAAAAAATATTATATTAATTTTAAAAGCAACTATTTGCATGCTTGAATTTATAATCATGAAATCGAAATATTACTTATCAATTAAATCTTTTGTGTAAGTCTTACATATGGCCATAATTCTTTTCCTAGTTTCTTATGAAAGAATATGTTTGTGAGCCTTACTTTTCAATAGGGACATAACTCGAGTACTGGATTGTCCACTGACTGATTAAATAAAACAAATTTCATGAAGACATCATTTGTTATAGGTTCAAAACAATCTTGCTTTCACTGCACCCATATATAATAATGTACAAAATCATGTTATTCCCCTTTAAGGCAGCACATAACCACTCCTAATTTAATGTTATCTATTTCTTCACATTTTGTTAAGCAAATGAATCCCTTGTAATGAGCATTTTTCAATTTTGTTAGTCCTTTCATTTCAATTTTTTTTTTCTATTGTCTGCTCAACTTCACAATATTTTCATTTCTCCTATATAGAGATTTAATGTTAGTTTAATTCATCCTCTATCTTATTATGCAGGGGAATAGTGGTTCTTTTGCATGGTTTGAATGAACACAGGTTTGTTGTTTGTGCAAAAGCATATTTTATATTAATTTGATTCTGAATAGCTCAATCTTTTATTTATGATGATTTTTGGATTTATTTCCTACGATAGCGGCCGGTACAATTATTTTGCCAAGGAGCTAAATGCCAATGGATTCAAGGTTTTTGGGATGGATTGGATTGGTAAGTTTGAAGCTTGTTGGCACTCTTAACATTCTCAAATTTTTATTTTCTGCCCACAATGACTTCTTAGTTTACAACTTTTTTTTAAAAAAATTAATATAAATGTCAAATGAACAAACATAAAATTAGAGAAGATATAACTTTTTCTCATCACCTTTAAACATAAAAAGCATTGTAAATTATTACCGGAAAGTACTATGTTATTATGCTAATGATGTATATTGTGAAATTATTGCAATTTCTCCATTTTTTCAAAAGAAAATAACTATTCTTAACAAAATTCTATTACTAAATTAAAGGGATTAATTTAGGTGTATTAACTGTTAGTCATATGCTATTCTAGTAAAAATGACTAAATTTTTAAATTTAATTGGACCTGGTGCTGCTGATGTAAATGATATGCAATTTCATTCTTACTTATCTTTCGCAAAGGATAATGAGTTGTCAGTCAATTTTACAGAATGAAGATCATATTTCTGTAAGTTCATAGAATAGTGAATATACTAGGAGTGATTAGAAACTAAGCAAAAATTTTTATTTTCTTTTTTCTGCAGCTCACAGGATAAAGGCTTACCTTTTAATAACATATATACTAATAGTTCTATTCAATCCTTCCACATATATATAGCTATCTTTCATCTGCTTATCCTTCAGAGTAAAAAAATTGCATTTTTTAATATTTTATAGTCTAGATATAAGACTACGCTCCTCTTCTTCAACGATGCATCTATATTTGGATGTTGCAGGGATTGAGTAGTTCAATTGGCATGCCATTGGTGCGAAAAAGTAAAATCTGAAGCTTCTTTTCATATGTAAGCTTCTTATTTGTGTTTTTGCGTCTGAACTTTTACTTCTAAACTTGGCAAGGATATTAAAGGAGGAGGTTGCATTTGGAAGAGGAGACAAGCCTTTAGGAACTGCGTTCTTGTTTTGTTTGTTTCACAGAGAAAAAAGTTTATGCTAGAAAGGCTCGTTTTTTTTAAAAAAAAAAAAAAATTATTTCTGATTGATGGATCCACAGAAAAATCAGCATATGAAAATTTTAGTCGATTTAGTTCTTTTCTTACCCAAACTTTTAGTGGATATCCAAAGATATGCTTACAGTGAAAGTGCTTCTCACTTGGTCCTCTTGTGCATTTATTTTAAAGTGACATTGGTTATAAATTAAATCAAAACGTTTGTGAATGTATATGCTTATCTGTTGTTGGGTATGTAGTTTGTGCTTTAGTTTCTTAAGATTTTGCTCTGATTGTCACGGGAAAGTGATATGTGCCCCCTTTCCAAACATTAGCCTTGATCTCATGTTGCACAAGCAGAACTTTGCTGATCTTGTTTACGGGCTATTAATATCTAGAGTTAAAACTTTCATTTAGTTAACATAGTAATTCAATTAATCTTCTGTCTTCCTTCTATTTTTGATAATAATGAATCCTGAAAATGTTCTCTGGAATAGCTCTAACTGCATAACTTCTTTGGTTTTATTATTCTTACTATTATTATTGTTTTTATTATTTGCTGTGTAGCTGCTCTAAGTTCGAACCTCTCGGTGATGTATCATCCTATTTGTACATTCAAGGTTTCATCTAATTATAGGTTCAGGCTCACATAAGCTTTTGTTTCTATTAGGACATGGTGGAAGTGATGGACTCCATGCATATGTTCATTCTCTTGATGCTGCTGTCAAGGATATGGTATGTCTAAAGATTCATAAATAATAATTAGTACATCTAAAATAAATCTCAGATTCAATTAAATACTGATTTTTTAAATTTTTATCCAGAAATTATTCGTTGAAAAGGTTTTAGCTGACAATCCTGGCCTTCCATGCTTTTGCTTTGGGCACTCGACTGGTGCAGCCATTGTGCTTAAGGTTTTTGTTTCTTACAATACTCTTAATGAGATGATAATTTTGTTGAATTGGAAAGCTTATTGACTTGGGCTGTTAACAAATTGCAGGCGGTGCTTGATCCGAAATTTGAAGCCAATATAGCTGGTGTAGTGCTAACTTCACCAGCAGTAGGAGTTGAGCCACCCCATCCAATTTTTGTGGTATATATATATATATATATATATATATATATATATATGTATATATATGTATGATGAATCCAATTATTCAATGTATTCTCCAGATAATGTTGCAATTTGCGTTCTGTCCTTGTAGGTTCTTGCTCCCTTCGTGTCGTTTTTATTGCCAAGATACCAAATCAGTGCAGCAAATAAGAATGGAATGCCGGTGTCACGTGACCCAGAGGCACTAGTGGCCAAGTATACAGACCCACTTGTATACACTGGATCCATCAGAGTAAGAACTGGTTATGAGATTCTTCGAATCACAACCTACTTGCAACAAAATCTCAATAGATTAGAAGTTCCTTTTCTAATCCTCCATGGCACTACTGATACTGTAACTGATCCAGAAGCTTCAAAAAAGTTACACCAATATGCCTCTTCAGCTGATAAAACCATGAAATTGTACCAAGGATTCTTACATGATCTCCTATTCGAACCAGAACGTGATGATATCGTGAAAGATATAACTGAGTGGTTTAGTTGTAGAGTGCAAGTTTAAGTAGTCTAACGATTATAATGATTTGAAAATATCTCAAATCCCACTGTTGATGGAAAATTAAACAAGTGCGGCTTGATGAAATTCACTAGAATTTGTTTCTTAAATGTTTTTAACGTCTATATTCTTCTTGTTCATATCAAATCCTTAACATACATTATTACATACTTTCTTCAAAATTAACTCAATCGGAATAATAATAACATTAGGTGGTTCTTAACACCTTATGAGAAAAGGACATACATCCTATGAAAACAGTGGAAAATTAAACAAGTGCGGCTTGATGAAATTCACTAGAATTTGTTTCTTAAATGTTTTTAACGTCTATATTCTTCTTGTTCATATCAAATCCTTAACATACATAATTACATACTTTCTTCAAAATTAACTCAATCGGAATAATAATAACATTAGGTGGTTCTTAACTCCTTATGAGAAAAGGGCATACATCCTATGACAGCTAAAAACTGTCATTTTAGGTGATAAATGACAGTTATCATTATTAAAAGCTGTCATTTTAGGGGATAGATGATAGTTGTCTTTACCGTTATTGTTGATGCAGATTTTCTCGCGTGCCTCAACAGTGCTTCGAACCTTCCAACAGTACCTCCAAACAGCTCGCTAAGGAACGTCTGAACATTCTGCTCGCGATTTTAAACAGTACCCGATCCTTCTGCTCGCGATAAGTTCGAGCAGGATTGCCTCCTTTGTCCGGGTCCGCTGTCTTCTTCGGAACAGTGATTTCCGGACTGCACTCCATGAAACCGGGTCGGGGGTCGTAGGCGTTTCCGTGAAACCCTCCGACGCTCAAGTCGATGTCGGGTTTCTCTTTTTGGTATCTCCGTTAGTGAGGAGGCCGGAAAGATGAAAGGGTATTATTTCGCCCCCTTTTGGATGTAAATGGTGTTTTTGAGAAAGTCGGATGAGAGAAATTTGGAAAGGAAGAACCTGTTGTCCAGTTACAGAGAATCCAACTTCTCTTTTTGTGAATTTGAAATGCCAACCAACCCCCCCCCCCCCCCCGTGCCGTTCTCCTTCGTTTCCTTTTATACTCTGTTTTTCCCGCTCTTTTCCTTTCCAGGCTGTCCACTCCCACGCTAGTGGTATCTGGGTCCTTCGACAGTCGGGTTCGTGGAATATTCCCAGGGATGAGCTGGCTGTCCCTTAACCCGATTCACGTGGCGGATCACCATGTCGGGCAAGTGCGCGAGGAATGATGACGCCTTGGAGGCACGTCGCTGGCCATCGACAACGATATCACCACTCCACCATGTGGGACCACAGTCGAGACATCAAAAGGTGTGCGGGGTTACGAGAAAAAGGTCGGGCTACCACAGGTCGGGTCTTGTCCGGTGTGCTCGTGGATCTCTGCGAACAGGAGAGATGTGCTCGGCCCTCGACCTTGACTAACTTTGACCTTCCTCAATGATCTCGAGCAGATTTAAGAGCTCGGAGCTCGACCTTGACTGCTTCGACTTCCTGACTTCTGCTCGAGCTAGGCTATCCTCGAGGAATCTTGCTCGAGCTGGAGTGTCTTCGAGGAGCCTGTCCGATATTTTACCCAAACACCAGTCCCCCAGTTTATAGTCTTTCGAGTGAGCGAGACAAGGCTGAAACTCGATGAGATGGGCCGAACTCGCGGCCTTTTACGCTTCCCCACGTTCTTCTTGCTCGGGCCTGTAGTTGGCTGCGCTTGGCTCTGTCACGCGGGGACTTCTGGCCTTGGTATTCTTCATGAGCTTCTTCTGCTCGGGCCTGCATGACCGAGGTGTCTTCTGGTATCACTACTGCTCGGGGTGTAATTGACCGAGGTGTCTTCTGCTGTTATTCCTGCTCGGGCTGCAATTGAGCGAGGTGTGTTCTGCTGTTACTCCTGCTCGGGCTTGCAATTGAGCGAGGTGTGTTCTGCTGTTACTCCTGCTCGGTGTGTAATTGGCCGAGGTGTCTTCTGCAGTTACTACTGCTCGAGCCCTTCTTGAACCTCTGCTCGAGCATCCAATTGACGCAAACGTGACACCGTCCCGCTGGGACTTCGGTCGAGGAATTCTTCGGGATCTTTTGCTCGGCCCTGCAATTGACTAAAGTATCTTGTTAGGTTACTCCTGCTCGGGCCTGCAATTGACCCAAGCATGGCACCGTCCCGCCTAAGACTTAGGCTTTGGGGACTTCTAGCCAAGGAGTTCTTCTTGAACTTCTGCCCGGGCCTGCAATTGACCCAGGCTTGCTGATACTCCTGCTCGGGCCTGCAATTGACCCAAGCATGGCACCGTCCCGCCTAAGACTTAGGCTTTGGGGACTTATAGCCAAGGAGTTCTTCTTCTCCTCGAGCCTTTTAATCGACCCGAGCTTCGATGACACTCGCCTCTCGGTTTTCAAATAACCCGAAGCTTGGCACCGTCCCGCCTAATGAGTTAGGCTTTGGGACTTCATGCCGAGGAGTTCTTCTTCTGCTCGAGCCTTTTAATTGACCCGAGGTCTTCTGATGACACTCCGCTCTCGGTTTTCAAATAACCTGGAGCTTGGCACGATCCGCCTAATGAGTTAGGCTCGGGATTTCATCTTGGTGGAGCTCTTCTTCCGCTCGAGCCTTTTAATCGACCGAGCTTCGAAAACACTCCTGCCTCGGTTTTCAAATAACCCGAGCTCGGCACCGTCCCGCCTAATGAGTTAGGCTTTGGGACTTCTGGCCAAGGAGTTCTTCTTCTGCTCGAGCATTTTAATTGACCCGAGGTTCTGATGACACTCCTGCTCTGGTTTTCAAATAACCTGAGCTTGGCACCGTCCCGCCTAATGAGTTAGGCTCTGGGACTTCATGCCGAGGAGTTCTTCTTCTTCCATTCTTTATTTTTAACTTGCATTATAAATGCTATTTCTCATTCTTACATACATTTGTACTTTTACATATCCCATCTTGGGACGAAATCTTATATTAACATTTTATAATACAAGGGGACTTACCGGAAATACTTCTTCAGGACTTGTGCGTTCCACGGCCTCTTGACTCTTCGTTCGTCTGGATGAGCCAACCGGTACGTTCCTGGTCCTGTTAATTCCTCAGTTTTGCAGCCTTTTCCTCTTCGATTTCCATATCCAGTTTCACCTGCTCATACGCATCCGAATATGAACGGATCGAAGGACTCCGCAGGTTATACCATGGTCTCCCCATCCGGATACCCTCTTTTAACCCTCTCAGAGCTTGGGGATGGTTGAACGCACCAAGATCTAGGACCGATCTATGGTATCTTTTGATAAACTCCCGGAGGGACTCTCCTTCTTTCTGTCTCACTCGGCGACTCCATCATGTCATCCTCAGGGGTCACTGCGCCCTGGAATTGTTCTGCGAACTCCCTGCACATCTGTTCAAAGCTCAAGATGCTTCCCCGTGGAGTCTGCGGTACCATTCTCTCGCCCTTCCTCAAGAGTGGCGGGAAGGCCCCGCACCTGTCTGTCGCTGGCGGACCTTGCACCCCTGTCATGTCATTGAACCGCTCTATGTGTATTAATGGGTCACTCTTTCCCGAATATTGCAGATCCGGGAAGCGAAAGTCGCGTGGGACAGTGACACCCATGATCTCCAGGAGAGAGAGATTCATTATCCGAGCATTATTCGCCGACTTGGACTCTTTCGGTTCCCGAAGATCTTCCACAACTTGTGCCAACTGCGTACCTCTCCCTCCAACTCCTCCATACGAGAGGTTGGGGCATCTCCTGCAAATGTTGGCGAGACCCCTTTCCTCCATGTTTGTTTCTTCTCTCATCGCAACATTCGAGTGCTCAAGTCTTTGGGCTTCATCTCCGCATTTTCCGAACATGAGCATTCCCTCACTGGACTCGGGACATCGTTGCATGCTTTTCTCTGTCCTTCCACGAATTCTTGTAGCGAGGAGGTCATAGTTCGATCTGTTTTCCATTCGATCCATCCTTTCCTGGATCTCACTGTTACGGGCCTCATTGGCCACTTCTCTCGAGTCACCGATTCTTCGGACTTACTCCTCTTGATTGTTTCCCTCATCGTCGTGTTGTGTGTCTTCAATGTATTAGAAAATCAGGCTTTTGTGCCGATCCCGAGCACGGCGCCAAAAGATGTTGATGCAGATTTTCTCGCGTGCCTTAACGAGTGCTTGAACCTTCCAGCGAGTACCTCAAGCAGCTCGCTAAGGAGCGTCCGAACCTTACGCTCGCGGTTTTAAACGATGCCCGATCCTTACGCTCGCGATAAGTTCGAGCGGGATTGCCTCCTTTGTCCAGGTCCACTGTCTTCTTGAACGGTGATTTCCGGACTGCACTCCGTGAAACCGGGTCGGGGTCGCGGGCGTTTCAGCAAAACCCTCCGACGCTCAAGTCGATGTCGGGTTTCTCTTTTTGGTATCTCCTTAGTGAGGAGACCGGAAAGATGAAAGGGGTATTATTTCGCCCCTTTTTGGATGTAAATGGTGTTTTTAGAGAAAGTCGGATGAGAGAAATTTGGAAAGGAAGAACACTGTTGTCCGATTCTGAAGAATCCAACTTCTCTTTTGTGAATTTGAAATGCCAACCAACCCCCACCCCGTCGTTGTTCTCCTTCGTTTCCTTTTATACTCTGTTTTCCCGCTCTTTTCCTTTCCAGTCGTCCACTCCCACGCTAGTGGTATCTCGAGTCCTTCCGACAGGGTTCGCTGGAATATTCCCTAGGGATGAGCGGCTGTCCCTTAACCCGATTCACGTGGCGGATCACCATGTCGGGCAAGTGCGCAGGAAATGATGACGCCTGGAGGCACGTGCTGGCCATCGACAACAATAATCACCACTCCACCATGTGGGACCCTGGTCAGACATCAAAGGTGTGCCAGGGTTCTGAGAAAACGGGTCGGGCTACCCTGGGTCGGGTCTTGTCCAGCTGTGCTCGTGGATCTCTGCGAGCAGGAGAGATGTGCTCGGCTCTCGACCTTGACTAACTTTGACCTTCCTCAATGATCTCGAGCAGATTTAAGAGCTCGGAGCTCGACCTTGACTGCTTCGACTTCCTGACTTCTGCTCGAGCTAGGCTATTCTCGAGGAATCTTGCTCGAGCTGGTTCGAGGAGCCTGTCCGATATTTTACCCAAACAGTTATTATTAAGAAAAGATGATAGAACAATATTCATCACACATATGCGATAGACCATCACAACATAGTTTTTAGGAAAGTGGACAATTTTGAATTTTGCGCATGCTTTTTTTTGAATTTTTTGGTGGGAAAATTAAAATTTTATGGAGTTAAAATAAAAATTAATTGTAATAGCTAAATTGATTTGAATTTTTTCATATTTAAGTATCAGAGGAATAATTGGGATAGGGAAGATCCATAGCATGGTTTTAGAAACGATACACCAACTGATGGTGTAACGTAGCTATTTTGGCATTGGCTATTTGTTCAGCTCCCTGTATTTGGACTTGAACTTTCAAGGTATTTGGGACATTGGTATCACGGAGAGAATGGTTGAAGTTTGGGTAAAAGATGACTGCAACTATCCAACAGTTGAAACTCGTGGCCTAGAAGCCACCTTCTCTCCAGATACCAACAGACAGATAATGCATCGTCCAGACAGATGCCAGTGATGAGTTCTGGGGTGCTATCCTGTTATATCACACGGATCGCATGAAAGCAGCAGATACATAGCGTTGTTATCTAAGGGAAGTGACCTTATATTGTCGGTGTGAACTGGAATACTTATTTAAAGACCTTCAAACCAATAGCCCTAACCTTGAGTATCCTGCCGATATACCCACACACCATCTCATACAGACCAACGGACACATATCACCCAAGGAATACCCTTCTAGGCTTACAAAGAGGATGAACAGTAATCCCTATGGTCGGATTCTATAGTGTATAAGGGTTAATCGTTCTGGTGCACAAGATCCTTTATTCAAATGTAGGTGCACAGCATACTTGATTAAGTATGAACAGATAGTATGATAATCTCTGAAATCTAGATCATTCTAGAGAAGAGAAGAGAAAGATTAAGCCATGAAAATAGATGAAAGATAGCTCTCTGAGCTCTTTCAAGCCCCCCTAAAACTGCGAACAAGCTCTTAATTTAAAGGAGAAAGGATACAACAAGACAAAAGAGATAGGACAGAACCTCTATTAAATTTTGGAAAAGCAACAATAAACTTTAAATAAGACACGACTGAAAGATAAAGATAGAACAGGAACCCTATCAATATCCTTTTGAAAAAAAAAAACAAAATCAAAAGTAAACTATTATTAAAGAGAGATAAGACAGAACTCTTATCACTCTTTTACAAAACAAAAGCATAAAAGGACAAAATATACTCACAAAAGTAAAAGCAAAAGCAGGAGGATTTGGAATCACGCTTGCTGGGCCATAGCTGCTTTAGTGGTTGTGGGATGGTAAGAGATTATCCACATCGTTGTTGATGAGATTATGCATAAGGATGGCATAAGCACGTAGAGTAAAGCATATTCAGATCCTATACAAGTTTCCAGACCTGTCACAAGAACTCGAGCAAAGAAATTCAAAGAAGCACTTAATAGGTTGATTCAAGCAACTTGGGATCAATTTAATTCATGGAGGCCTACTGAACGAATCTCACAAGATATTCAGACCAATCAATGCATGATTCAAGCTCTTGAATTTTATGACCAATCAAATATATGAAATGGCGCATTAAGAATGAAAAATATGCCACTATCGTTTTAGATAGTGTTTCAATTTTTAAAAGAGGCAACAAATCAGTTATTTTAATTTTTATTTAGTCATTTAGGATTCTTTCATTTTTATTAGATTAAGATCTTGATTTATTAAGGATTGTTTCCTTTTTTTTATTAGATTAGGATTCTGATTTATTTAGGATTCTTTTCTTATTTAAATTAGATTAGGAATTTGTTTCTGATTAGGATTTCTTGTAACCTATATATATATATTCGCATTCAATAAGAGAAAAAGACGAAGTTTTTCATGCAATTTACTTGAGAGTATAATTCTCTTTAGTTCTTAAACAAACTCTTTGAACTTATCAGATTTTTCGTGGCGTTCAACCCTTGACTTATCAATCAGACCATCCATAGTTAATTGTGGTGTCCTCACATACCAAGATTCTTGCTTCATTAAGCAACGGGTCGCAGTTCCATTCAATTCCTGAAATTAGAAATAATCTTGGAGCCTAATTTGATTAAGGTCTCGTCAGTTCTTTGTGGGATTCATATCAGCTGGTATTAGAGTAAAGGTTCTAATCAGGTTTTGCCTATCCTTACTTAATTTTTGTGTCTTGTTTATTTCAATTTAAAAAAAAAAAATCTGTGAACAGTGCCGTATGAACAGTATGTGAATAGTATTTAGGGTTTATTAATTTTGCATCCTTGTGAGTTATTTCCTTAAATCCATAAATTTTTCCAATTCTTTGAATTTTTAGTTATTCAGTATTAAAAAAAAAAAAGAGCAAAGAAAAAAAAATAGTGAAAAAAATCTTTCAATTTTCATTATTTGTGTCTTATATAATCAAAGTCTGATTTTTCGTTGTGTGAAAATTTATTTCCAAAATATTATTATTTTGTGCTTCCAAATCCTACTCATATGTGTTTGTTGTGTTTTAGCCCTTAAAACCCAAATCTCTTTGATATGATCTTTGTGAATTGCTGCTGGAATCTTGATATTAGCTTGATTAGTTTTATAAGAACTAAGAGATAATTATTACGAGTGGAAAAATGCAAGAGAGTGTGAGCGTATTAGAGGGTAAAAGCCAATAAATTTAAGTGAAACACGAGTGAAATTGAGTGAATCATTCTCTTGAGTGAAACACGTAAGGGAGTGAAGTGATTGATGAGGTCTGAATTAGAGCACATGCATGAGCGTTTGGATCAAGTAGAGAATGCACGTGCACAGCAACCGCAATGCGTTCCCCAAGCACATAGAAGGGAGAGAGTTCCAGCTAGAGAAGTGGTTGATGACTATTATAGGGATGAGTATGGTGGAGGAGAGGATTCAGTAGGTAATCATAGAAGAGCTAGGCATCGAGATAATGGTGTGAGTGGCATAAAGATGAAAATTCCATTTTTTCAAGGAAAATCTGATCGTGAAGCATACCTTGAATGGGAGAAGAAGATGGAGTTTGCATTTGATTGCTACAACTATTCTGAGGTAAAAAGGTAAAATTGGTTGTGATCGAGTTTTCTGATTATGATATTACTTGGTGTGATCAGCTTGTTATAACTAGGAGATGAAATGGAGAACATCCTGTTGAAAAATGGAATGAAATGAAGACATTGATGAGAAGGTGATTTGTACCTAGCCACTACTACCGAGACTTTTTCCGAAAACTTCAAAGTCTTACCCAAGGTAGCCGAAGCGTGGAGGATTACTATAAAGAAATGGAGGTTGCCATGATTAGAGCAAATGTGGAGAAAGATAGAGAAGCTACCATGGCACGATTCTCGAATGGTCTTAACCGGGAGATTGCAAATATGGTTAAGTTGCAATATTATGTGGAGATTGAGGAGATGGTCCATAAGGCCATCAAGATTGAGCTGCAACTCAAGAGGAGGGGTAACACCTGTGCAGCCCCAAGCTTGAGTTCTACTCCATGGAAGCCGCCGAGCTATGTAAAACGAGACGAGAGGCCATAAACATCTACTGCACCTAAATCAAGATTCGAGCACTCCAAGCCTAATTCACAAGGTAACGCTTAAATGTCATGGCAGGGGACACATAGCCAGTGAATGTGTGAATAAGAGAGTTATAGTGATACAAGATAATGGTGAGATTGTAACCGATGATGAGGTAGAAGATAATGAGATACCACCATTGGAGGATGTTGAAAATGAAGAGTATGCAGACCCTGATGAAATAACTTTAGTAGCTAGGAGAGCTTTGAGTGTGCAAGTAAAAGAAGATGAAGCAGTGCAACGAGAAAATATCTTTCATACTAGGTGCTATATTTAGGAAAAAGTATGTAGTATGATTATTGATAGAGGAAGTTGTACCGCAGTACTATCATGGTGGAGAAGTTAGGGCACGTGGTGTATAATACTAGTATGGAAAAACCCAGAGTGGTATCAGAGCCCTATGTTTTCTTTCCTGAGCTTGGTATGATAATAGGATATTAGGAACCAAGTGTAGTATAGAGAAGAGTTTTCATAGTCATGGAACCCTCTTCATCTACTCCGAGTTCTTCATCTCAATCTTTAGCTTCTATTTCTCTATCATCTACGATAACCCTTCCTAAGTCCTGTACCAAAAATTCTACTTCTAAAATAGAAAACCTTGTCGAATATTCATATATTCCAGAGTTTGCCCAGATTGCTGAGTCGAGTTTTCCTCTTGTCAGTCTGTATAAATTATATAAGAAAAAATTCTCTGTCAGTATCAAAACCCTTCTTAGGTGTGATCGTCCTAGTCCTCGTGAATATGTTCAGTCTTCAGCTTTAGATCAACATCATCTTCAGTCTACCTCAGCTGAACAGTATACCACTCTGGGTGCACGGAAGCAGGCACGTGGTTCACTATGACCGAGACCTAGTATCACTATACTGTCCTAACCTGTAGACACATACCACCCAAGGACTAGCCCTCCGAGCTTACAAAGAGGATGAACAGATGTTTTGTAGGTTGGACTTCTTATAGTGACTTTAGGGTTGATCGCTTCGATGCACGGGATCCTTTTTCAAAGGCAAGTGCAGAGCATACTTGGAAGAGTATGAGCAGACGATATGATAATCTTTTTGGAAACCTAAGTTGTTCTAGAGAAGAGATAGTAAACTTAAGCCATGAATATTTGAAAGGATTTCTTTATTTCAAACGTTGGTTCTCCTCTTTTTTTCTTCCCCGATAATCGAGAATAAGCTCTCAATTTATAGGAGAGGTTACAAGTTAAAACCAAAGAAGACAGGACAAGACCACGTCATTCTTTAAAGTGAAAGCGACATGAAAGTGACATGATAAAACAACACATCAAAGAGAAAGATAGGACGGGACCCCTATCATCTCGTGAAAAGTAAAGTCAACATTATACGACTAGATGTAAGTCCAAGATAGACAACACCACAAAAGTGCAAGTCCAAGATAGACAACACCACAAAGTCTAAAAGAAAAGTCCACAACAGTTCTTTGGACTAAAGTCTAAAAGTCAAAAACAGACAAAACACAAAAGTCAAAAATAGACAAAACACAGCCGATGGTAGATGCGGAAATCTACTGGAAATCACGCTTGTCTTATTGAAAGTGACTTGTTCAGAAGCTGTGGGATGGTGAGAGGTTGTCAACATCGCTATCAACTTCATCCATGAGGTGGTAGCGGTGGATGGTGATGGAGGAGACACGAGAGAGTGGGATAGGTCTCCGGTGGAGAATGATCCACGTCTTTGTGAGGGTTACGGTGGAAGCTCAGCGATGTAGGAGCATGAGCACATGTGCGATGGAGTGGTTGGCGGGGTTGGACACATTTGGAGTTGATGAACAGCTCGGGTCGTATGGACTCAGGGAAGCAAAGTCTTCGTCGGGATCACAGGAATCTCGAAACATGGCGTGAGTGTAGTGCAGCCTAGCATCTTTGAGGAGGATGCCTTTGGTGGAGCCGTCTTGAGGCCGGAAGGGGATGAGATCATGCTTTGGTCCGAGGAAGTATCGTTGAATGTCCCGTGGCTCTTCGAAATGTTGTTGAGTTCAAGCGAGGAACTTTTGAGCTCACGGAGAACAGATAGGATCATGTTGGAGAGGAAATGGATCAGGGAAAGATCGCCATAAGTATGCCTGATCTTGAGTCCAGAAACTGTTAGTGACTGGATGTTGGAAGTAGGGACGGTGAATAATGAAAACAGCATGGATGTCTCGTTTACTGAATTCAGGGAGGAACAGGTAAGGAGGATTGTCAATCATTTGCTGAAGTTCTCTTCTCCACCAGGGGAGAGGAGAAAACCACTCTAAGAGAGTCCAAAGGAGAGAGGACGATGACTCAGGGTCAAGAAGACACTGTAGAGTAGGGAATACGGGTATGACTAACTTGGTAGCATACAGGAGAGAAAGACACCAAACATACCATAACTCATCTTCCACAAGTGGTTTGGAAGGGTCAAGGGAGAAACCAGTGAGGAACAGGTGGTCTGGATGACAACTAGTAGTTTTAAATTTCTGGAGGTGGTAAATATTCATAAAATATCGAAACAGGAATTTCTTAGCGAAATCTCGAATTTGAGAGGTACTGAGAAAATGGAGATGGAGAGGGAAAGACATCTTAGTCTGAGCTGAATTAGGAAGAGACGCCATGAGATAGATAAACGGAACAACTGACACTGAGGAGATCTTTGAAGGAGGTCTGGTGAGGAGGTCAGGGACAAGGTTCTTGTCTCCTTTTATATGGTGAACGGAAAAACTGTACTTGGAAAACCACTGCATTTAAGGCAAATGGCCGATCGTTAGGGAGAGACTTATTTTTAAAATTTAAAATATTGGAAATGCGGAATTATCTAATCGGACAAGGAAATTATGTCCAATCAGATGAAATTCAAATTTCTGGATACCATATTTGACTGCAAGGATTTCTTTGTAGACCACGTGGTAATGCTTTTCGGATTCTTTGAACTGACCACTGGCGTGACCACAGAATCTTTCTGAAGCACCATGTTTCTCGAGGAGGATAGCACCCCAAAATTCGTCGCTTGCGTCGGTCTGGAGGATTCTCTGACCATCTGTTGGTATCTCGAGAGGCGGTGGTCTGTCGAGCCACGAGCTTGAGTCTGTATCTGCTGCTGTGTCGACATGGACCCCATGGTGGGGCTGATTTCTTCAACATCTTTGATGAGTTGGTTGGTATGAATAGAAACTTTTGGGATAAAGTCTACGCAAATAATTAATAATGCCAAGCTACTGGATCTGCTTTCTTGAAAGGTGGACATCCGGAAAGTTGAGGAGCTCTTTGGCAATATGTGGTCTGGCTGGTATTGTCCGTTAGTGATCATCATTCAGGAAGTCTATGGATGATGGCCGACAACACTTTTCTTTCTTGAGAGCATAATGCCAAAATCTTCCACGATCTTGAGAAAGCGGGAAAGGAGATCCTGATGTGATGCCTTGTCTTTGCTGAAAAGCAAAATGTCATCAATGTAAATTAAGGCATGTGAGAGAATAGGTTCGAAGATCCTTATCATGGCCTTCTGGAATATGGATGGAGCAACTTTAAGTCCAAAGGGCATGACTGTCCATTGATAGTGTGCATTGGGAATGCAAAATGCGGTCTTGGATCTATCTTCTGGATGAATACCGAGTTGCCAAAACCCGGCTTTGAGGTCAAATTTGGAGAAGACCCTGGCATCTTTGAGGTGGACAAATAAGGACTGGATCTTTGGAAGTGGAAACTTATCATCTCTGAGGAAAGCATTGAGTGGCTGGTAGTCAATCACGAGCCGAGTTTGTAGCCAATTGGAAAACAGAAGGTTTCACTCACATCCATATAGGCGCAGTACGACTTATCCTTACTTTGCATGGCCGTAAAGGCTTGCTTGTCACCGCCAGACTTGCCCTGCTTGATACCCGTTTCAAAGAGTACCAACATGCCGTTATTGGTACCATCCTAACCACACTTCAAGCCGGTAGTGTTCTTCTTACCTTCCAAATGTCCCAACAACCTTAAAGGTTCAGGTCCAAATTCAAGGTGCTGAGCAAATTACCAATGCTAAAATAGCCACCATACATCATCAGATGGTGTATTGGTTACAAAACCATGCCATGGATTTGCCAAACCCTAATTATTCTTCGGATACAGTCATGATTTGGCTGATTTGGAAACTTCACCCACTATAACTTACAAAGCTCATGCCACTTGAGTGGATCACTAACTATGAGCTGTTCCATCAAAACTCCCAGTCAATCCAGACTTCAGATGCCCTTTTTCAGAAGCGATCTGACGGCACAGTCAGCATGCGCTTTCAAGAGCCATCTACAGAGGCTCCCAGAGTCTCTTTCTCCTACAGTACCATGATTCAACCTGTTTCTACACTTCAAGAAGACCTGCCTATTCACAATTTTACCTCTGAAGGCACACCTGTCTACCCAGCCAAGTTAGATGGTCATTTCTTTTGGGATGCTCCAGACAGTGATATGTGTGATCCAGATTGTCCTTGTCGGGATGAATCTGATGACGTAGAAAGGCAAAATTCACTCTTCCTTTGTCCAAATGTAAGCCTCAACACATCATTCCTCCAGATCATCCTGATTCGATGGAACCACTACCCATCTACAAGAAAGCCCTACACATGCTGCATGAAGAAGATGATCCTCCCAAAAGACCAAAGAAACCTGCTCCTGTTATTAGATCATCCTTGATGATGTCTTCTTAAGAATTCTACTAAGACCAATTTCCTCCACTGGAGAAGTAGACAGACCCTCAAACTAAGGTTGTCTCTAAACCTTATGTCTAACCGGTCAGCTTGAAGAGCCAAGACCTTTCAAAGCTATTCTCAACTGGCAAACCCAGAATGCCAGAGTCCAAAACCAAGCTTTGGAAAGAATTGATGCTAAAGTTGATATTGTTGCCAATCAAGTCAGAGCTAATTCCACTAAAGTTAATAACCTGTCTTCCCAGTTAGACAGGATATAAGCAGACTTGAAGGCCATAATTGCCCAGCTTGATGCAGATCTTCATCAGATGCTCAGAGATCGAGTTTATGGTCATGAGTTTAATCATAAATAAGCTGAGATTAGACGCTTGAAAGCAGAATTAGCCCGGATAGATCAACAGCCCTCATTGTTTGGTCCATCTTCACAGTTACCATCTCCAGCATCCTTTTACCATGCCGATCCGTTCTGCACTCCTCCACACAGAAGACTGTATGATTATGGTCAACACTTTGGCCATTCCCTTCCTTCCTGGAGACAATCAGAGCTTACACCAATGCCCCCTCCCAGAAGGACAAAAACCAAATCTCCTCCACAAACACAACCACAACATCAGCAAAGAACCTATACCAGAGTCTCTTTCAGAGAACCACCCTCTGAGTCTTCTCCCAGATTCACTCCTGAACCACCTCTTAGGCCCAAATAAAAAGCACCTATGGAGCCAGTAGCTTCTCCACAACCACCTGTACTACCACCAGTACAGTCACCTCCACCAACATCTCAGCCTTATCATCAGTATTCTTCACAACAAGTCCCTGTTCAGAGTTACAATCACTCTGTGTCCACAGATTCTTCAGGCTCATCCTCAGAACCTGAAGAGTGCACTCTACAGTCCTCTACACCAACAGAATCCTCTAGCTCAATACAAGAAACAGAGTTTTCTGTCTCAGATTCAAAGCAAGAAATGGCAGACGTATCCAAAATCTTTATGGCACAACCCACTGAAGATCCATCATCCTCAACCACTCCAATAGTGGAAGAATTCGATTCAGACACAACTCGTTCTCCTCCCAGAGAACCTGCTCCTACTCAGGCCTCCAAACCAAGCAACGGCCCATGGTTCACATTTGATGATATTCCTAGATCTAAATAGCAAGCTAGATTTGAAGAAATATCAGCATGGCTAGAAGTTCAGATGTTAAAACCAGGTTCACAGTTATCAATGGTTCTCAAAGAATTCAGTTCAAGATTTACTGGTTCTTTACGCCATTGGTATCATACTTTGGGTGAATATAGACAGTTACAGTTCATCCAAATTCCGGATATTCCTACAGCAGTTGCTATCATCTATGAGCAATATCTCGGAGAACCTACGGTTGCAGTATAGTTAGCCATAAATGAGTATTTTCAGATGAAATGCTGTTCTTTAAAGCGGAAAGATTTGGATTATCATTATCAACGTATGTCCAAACTGTTCTATCAGCTGAATGGTTTTAATGATTCGAATCTGAAGCATATCTTCATGGCTTCTTTTCCTAAAGAGTTGCAAAGACAGCTTACAGCCAGTCAACTTGCCATAGACAACCTATCCCTCGGCAAACTATATCAGTTAGCCATCAGCATTCTTGAAAAGCTATGTGAACAAAAAGAATTCTTCACAGAACTCCTGAAGAACAATCATCCTTTTCAAAAGGCTTGCAAAAAACAGAATCTTGCCATCAAGTGCAAAGATGACAAGACATGTGTCTGCCCTACCAAAAAGAAGCACCACTTTAAATCTCATCCTGCCAAGAGATCCAAACACAGAACCCATTCTCGACCTAAAAAACCCTACCGTTTTTTCAAAAGGAAAGATTCCTCTCAGACCTGCAGTCACAAAAGTGCCAGATGCTTTGTCTGCAAAAAGATGCTCGGAACTGTCCTAATAAGCCAGCTCAAGCTGTCAGGCTTATCCACCACCTGGAGTCCACTCAAATGCTATCAGATACAGATGACGTGGAATCTGTATTTTCTGAACAAGACACATCAGATGATGACACAGCTTTTGTCTTAGCCACATCAGACAATGATCCAGATGGCGTTTCTATCATCAACACAGTGCAACAGCTCAGTGCTCAAGCATCCTCTCCAACCATTCCATCCCTGAAAATCCATTTGGTCCCATCAAAGTTTGACAGACCAATCTCAGTCATTGGTTTCATTGATACGGGATCACAAAGATCAATGCTTGACCCAGCTATCCTTCATTCCTTAATATGGGAAAAGCATACGGAGTTATTCAGACCAGTATGATCACCAAGAAACCAATCGGGATATAGTTCTTTCCTAACTGTGTCATTTGGACCAAAGTTATTGGTTCAACTCTCCCAGATAAAGACTTGCTTATTGGTTTTGATCTCCTTCACCTGGTTAAAAAGCTCCAGATTACTGCTAATGGTATCCGGTATAAACACATGTTCCTACCTTATACAGATACCCTCAAAATACACTCTCTTGAACAAATCCCTTCAAACTACACACAGTTCAAACAACAAATTCTGTCCTGAAAGCCATAGCCAGTTAACACACCATAGTCCTTTATGGAAAAACCCATTGTTCTTTGTTAAGCTTCCTTTTAAACTTAATGAAGATATTAATCCTATAAAGGCTACTCATCCAGGTATGACACCTGCTGACCTCAAGCTAGCACAAGAAGAATGCAACCAGCTCATGGCTCAAGGCCTCATTGAGCCCATAAAGTCAGAATGGGCTTGTCAAGCTTTTTATATAGAGAAAAGGTCAGAAATAGTTCGTGGAAAGAAGTGGCTCGTGATTGACTACCAGCCACTCAATGCTTTCTTAAGAGATGATAAATTTCCACTTCCAAAGATCCAGTCATTATTTGTCCACCTTAAAGATCCCAGGGTTTTCTCAAAATTCGATCTCAAAGCCGGGTTTTGGCAACTCGGTATTCATATGAAGATAGATCCAAAACCGCATTTTGCATTCCCAATGCACACTATCAGTGGACAGTTATGCCCTTTGTACTTAAAGTTGCCCCATCCATTTTCCAGAAGGCCATGATACGGATCTTCGAGCCTATTCTCTCACATGCCTTAATTTACATTGATGATATTTTGCTTTTCAACAAAGACAAGGCATCACATCAGGATCTACTTTCCCGCTTTCTCAAGATCATAGCAGATTATGGCATTATGCTTTCCTCAAAGAAAAGTGTTGTCGGCCAGTCATCCATCGAATTTCTTGGTATGATGATCACAAACGGACAATACCAGCCAGGACCGCATATTGCTAAAGAACTTCTCAATTTTCCAGATGACCACCTTTCAAGAAAGCAGATCCAACAGTTTCTTAGCATTATTAATTATTTGCGAGACTTTATCCCAAAAGTTTCTATTCATACAAGCCAACTGTCAAAGATGCTGAAGAAATCAACCCCACCATGGGGTCTAAGTCAGACAGCAGCAGTACAGCAACTAAAGCTCGTGGCCCAACAGCCACCACCTCTCCAGATATCTACAGATGGTTAGATAATCCTCCAGACCGACGCAAGCGACGAATTTTGGCGTCTCTTCCTAATTCAGCTAAGACTAAGATGTCCTTCCCTCTTTGTCTTCATTTTTTAAGTGCCTCCCAAATTCAAGATTTCGCTAAGAAATTCCTGTTTCGGTATTTTACGAATATTTACCACCTCCAGAACTTTAGAGCCACTAGTTGTCATCCAGATCACCTGTTCCTCACTGGTTTCTCCCTTGACCCTTCCAGACCCCTTCTGGAAGATGAGTTATGGTATGTTTGGTGTCTTTCTCTCCTGTATGCTACCAAGTTAGTAATACCCGTATTTTCTACTCTCCAGTGTCTTCTTGACCCTGAGTCATCGCCCTCCCTCCTTTGGACTCTCTTAGAATGGTTTTCTCCTCTCCCCTGGTGGAGACGAGAACTTCAACAGATGATTGACAATCCACCTTATCAGTTCCTCCCTGAGTTCAGCAAACGAGACATCCATGCTGTTTTCATCATTCACCGTCCCTACTTTCAACATCCAGTCACTAATTGTTTCTGGACTCAAGACCAGGCATACTTATGGCGATCTTTCCCTGATCCATTTCCTCTCCAACATGATCCTACTGTTCTTCGTGAACTCAGAAAATTCCTGCTTGAACTCAACAACATTTCTGATGAACCACATGACATCCAGCACACTTCCCTTGGACCACAGCATGATCTTATTCTCTTCCAGTCTCAAGACGGCTCCACCAAAGGCATCCTCCTCAAAGATGCTAGGCCAGACTACACTCACCTCATGTTTCAGGATTCTCAAGATCCTAATGAAGAGTTTGCCTCCCTGGAGTCCATACAGCACGAGCTGTTCATCAACTCCACCTGTGTCCAACCATGCCAACCACCTACTGCCTCAGGCTCATGTTCCTACACTGTTGAGCTCCCACCAGAGCCTTCACGGCATATGATTCATTCTCCACCAGAGACATATCCACCAGCTATCACCTAATGGATGAAGTTGACAGCGACGTTGACAACCTCTCACCATCCCACAACTTTTAATAAAGTAACTTTGCATAAAGCAGTCGTGATTTCCGCATTCACCTGCTTTAGTGTGTTTTGTCTGTTTTGGACTTTAATCATGTTGTATGTTTTAGACTTTAGTCCAGTTGTATGTTTTGGACTTTAGTCCAGTTGTCTGTTTTGGACTTTAATCATGTTGTATGTTTTAGACTTTTACTTTTCAGATATTGATAGGGATCCTGTCCTATCTCTATCCTGTTTTTGCTTTTATCTTTAGCTTTTGTAGAAGAGAAAAGATGATAGGGTCCTGTCCTATCTTTCTCTTTTATCATGTCGCTTTTACTTTTAAAAAAAGAATGACAGGGGTCCTGTCCTGTCTTCTTTGTTTGTTAGCTTGTATCCTCTTCTTTAAATTGAGAGCTCATTCTCAATTATCGGGGAGAAGAACCAACGTTTGAATAAAGAAATCTTAAGTTTACTCTTTCTCTTCTCTAGAACAACTTAGGTTTCCAAAAAGGATTATCATATCGTTTGTTCATACTCTTCCAAGTATGCTCTGCACTTGCCTTTGAATAAAGGATCCTGTGCATCAGAACGATCAAACCTATAGTCACTATAGAAGTCAACCCACAAAATACTGTTCATCATATTTGTAAGCCTGGAGGGCTAGTCCTTGGGTGGTATGTGTCTACAGTTCTGAACCATATAGTGAATCACGTGCCTGCTTCCGTGCACCCAGAGTGGTATCAGAGCCATACAACTACAGTGGTTGAATGACAGTGGCGAAGTGAAAGTGAACAAACAAGTACTAGTGTCTTTTAACATCAAGTACTATGTGATGTAGTAGTACCAATGTAAGCTGAATACAACGACAGACGTGTGAAGCATGATGGTTTTACCAATACTCGTTTGAGTTTAATCAATGCAAAGTCACTCTTGCCCCATTAACACCAAAACAGGCAAAGAGGATGAACAGTGTTTTGTAGGTTGGACTTCTTATAGTGACGTTAGGGTTGATCGTTCTGATGCACAGGATCTTTTTTTTTCAAAGGCAAGTGCAGAGCATACTTGGAAGAGTATGAACAGACGATATGATAATCCTTTTTTGGAATCTTATAAAGAGAGAGCGAGCAAAAGAAAAAGAAAGAAAAAGAGAATGAAAATCAGAGAGATACTGAGCAAAATGAGAGGGACAAAGAAAAGAAAATTAAGGCAGTTGAGACAAAATTAGATAGAAAAAAAAAAGAATTTTTATACAAGAACAAGTGAGATAAAAAGAGCATTGTTTTCAAATCAGCCAATGATTGTACTTCTGTACAAAGAGGTATTTCTGAACACTAATGAGCTTAACCTTATCTTGCCTATATCTATTGTTTCTCTTGAGGGATCGAACATCAAATTGATTTTGTGCCTGAAACCGACCAGCCTATAGGAGTAACTCAGAGGAAACAAAGGAGTTGATGGAAAAAGGGCACGTAAGAGAAAGCATGAGTTCATGTGCAGTTCCAGTTTTGCTAGTTACTAAGAAAGATGGGACATGGAGGATGAGTGTTGACTGTCGAGCTATCAACAACATAACGGTAAAGTATCGACATCCCATTCCTAGGCTAGATGATATGCTTGATGAATTGCATGGATCTTGTGTATTTTCTAAAATTGATCTAAAAAGTGAATATCATCAAATTAGAATTAAAAAAGGGAGATGACTGGATGCTCCGAGTGCTTTTATTGGTAAGTTTGTTGTTGTTTATTTTGATGATAGCAAAAACTTGGATGATCATGCAACACAACTGAAATCGGTTTTAGATGTACTTAGGAAAGAAAAATTATTTGCTAATTTGAAGAAATGTACCTTTTGCACCGATAAACTTGTGCTTTTAGGATTTGTTGTAAGTGTACAGGGTATACAAGTTGATGAAGAGAAGGTACGTGTCCTACAAGTGTAAGTAACGTGAGAAGCTTCCACGGACTTGCTAGCTTCTATCGGCGGTTTATGAAAGACTTTAGTACATTGGCCGCACCGCTTACTGAAGTAATAAAAAAAAAAACATTGGATTCAAATGGAGTGAAGAACAAGAGAAAGCTTTCCAAATGATCAAAGAAAAGCTAATCAAAACATTTGAAATTGAATGTGATGCTTCAGGCATTGGCATAGGAGCTTTTCTTATGCAATAAGGATGACCAATTGCTTATTTCAGTGAGAAATTAAGTGGAGCAACCTTATACTATCCTACTTACGATAAAGAGCTATATGCGTTAGTTCGAACATTGCAAACATGGCAACATTACCTATGGTCTAAGGTGTTTGTAATGCACACTGACCATGAATCTTTAAAACACCTTAAAGGCCAACACAAGCTAAATGAAAAGCATGCTCATTGGGTGGAATTCATAGAGATATTTCCATACGTCATTCGTTACAAGCAAGGTACGGCAAACATAGTTGCAAATGCGCTTTCTCGCAGTTATACCTTAATCTCAACAATGCTTGGTTTTGAACATATTAAGGAATTGTATGCTAATGACCATGATTTTAGTGCTGAATATCATAATTGTGAAAAGTTTGTGGTTGGCAAGTACTTTAAACATGATGGTTACTTGTTTTGAGAAAATAAGTTGTGTGTGCCTAATTGTTCTTTAAGAGATTTATTGGTAAGAGAATCCCATGGAGGAGGATTGATCGGACATTTTGGAGTGTTGAGAGACTTTGTGGTAGGTGTGTCACGTGTAGGCAAGCCAAATTGAAGGTGGAGCCTCATGGATTACACACCCCATCACCAATACATAGTGCACCTTGAACTGATATGCCAATGGATTTTGTGTTAGGTTTACCTAGGTCGAAACGAGGAAAAGACTCAATTTTTGTGGTCGTGTTTTTTCAAACGTTCATGGCTTAAGTTTACTCTTTCTCTTCTCTAAAGAACAACTTAGTTTATCCTCTTTGTAAGCCTAGAGGGCTAGTCCTTGGGTGGTATGTGCACATTTTATTTCATGCCAAAAGACAGATGATACTTCTAACATTGTTGATTTATTCTTTAGAGAGATTGTTAGGGTACATGGTATGCATAGAACAATAGTTTCTCATAGGGATGCTAAATTCTTGAGTTACTTCTGGAAGACTTTGTAGGCTAAGTTGGGACTAAGTTGCTAACAACTACGTGTAATCCTCAAACTGATGGTCAAACAGAAGTTGTAAAAGAACTTTTATCTACCTTATTACGGGCAATCATTAAAAAGAACATTAAAACTTGGGAGGATTGTTTGCCACATGCTGAGTTTGCTTATATCATTCTATTCATTCTGCTACTAAGTATTCACCGTTTGAAATTGTCTATAGTTTTAATCCTTTAACTCCATTGCCTGTTTTTGAGCATGTTAACTTAGATGGAAAGAAAAAGGCTGAAATTGTTAAGTTGATACATGAAACGGCGAAGCTCAACATCGAACGAAGAACTGAGCTATGGCGATACAAGCTAGTCTTTGAACCCAGCGATTGGGTGTGGTAAGGAACGATTTCCATAACAAAAGAAATCCAAGATGCTACCTTGAAGGGATGGTCCTTTCCAAGTCTTGTAATGAAGTTTTGCCCGAAGCCTAACTCAGCCTCAAAAGAGCTCTTAGGAAGTGAGGACTGCCCAGGACTTATAAACTGGCTGACCCCAGCGCACCCAAGCGATGTGGGATAGGAGCTTATCATTCACTACACTACTCCCCCGCCAGACAGTGTTAGGCTCTGATACCAAGTTTTGCCCGAAGCCTAACTCAGCCTCAAAAGAGCCTCTTATAGTGACTATAGGTTTGATCGTTCGATGCACGGATCCTTTTTCAAAGGCAAGTGCGAGCATACTTGGAAGAGTATGAGCAGACGATATGATAATCCTTTTGGAAACCTAAGTTGTTCTAGAGAAGACATCAAAAGTGAACCGAGGACCATTGCTTGTTTTGGAGGCTGTCTTTGGAGCGAGTTCTCCGGGAGGAGAAGCAGTGTGTATCGAATCAAATTCTTCAACTATGGGAGTGGTTGAAGATGATGGCTCTTCGATGGGTTGTGCCATAAAGATCTTGGACACATCCGCCATTTCTTGCTCACGAATCCGAGACGGAAAATTACGTTTACGGGATCGAGTCGGAAGATTACATTGGTGTAGAAGGCGGGGAGTGCCTTCGTCGGGTTACGAGGATGAGCTCGAAGAATGCGTGGAAGCGAGTCATTACAACTCGAGCAGGAACTTGGTGTGAGGAATCATGGTGATAAAGGCTGAGATGTTGGTGGAGGAGACTGTCTTGGTGGTATCATGAGTGGTTGTGGTGAGGCTTACGGCTCCATAGGTGCTTTATCTTTGGACCTAGGAGGTGGCTCGGATGAGAATCTGGGAGAAGATTCGGAGGATGGTTCTCCGAAAGAGACTCCGGTATGGGTTCTTTGTGGCGGTTGTGGGCTGTGTTTGTGGAGGAGATCCGGTCTTTGTCCTTCAGGAGGAGGCATCGGTTTAGGTTCGATTGTTTCCATGAAGGAAGGAATGGCCAAAGAGTTGACCATAATCATACTGGTCTTACGTGTGGAGGAGTGAAGAACGGATCGGTATGGTAGAAAGATGATGGAGATGGTAGCTGTGAGGACGGACCAAACAAGGAGGGCTATTGGTCTATCCAGGCTAATTCCGCTTTCAGCGTCGATCTCGACTTCTTTATTATTAAACTCGGGACCATAAACTCGATCTCCGAGCATCCGATGGAGATCCGCATCAAGTCGGGCAATTCGGCCTTCGAGTTTGCATATATCCTGTCTAACTGGAAGACGAGGTTAGTTTTGCCTAAGCCTAACTTAGCCTCAAAAGAGCTCTTAGGAAGTGAGGACCGCCGAGACTTATAAACTGGCTGACCCGGTGCACCCAAGCGATGTGGGATAGGAGCTTATCATTCACTACACTACTCCCCCGCCAAACAGTGTTAGGCTCTGATACCAAGTTTTGCCCGAAGCCTAACTCAACCTCAAAAGAGCTCTTAGGAAGTGAGGACTGCCCAGGACTTATAAACTGGCTGACCCCAGCGCACCCAAGCGATGTGGGATAGGAGCTTATCATTCACTAGAATGATATCAGAGCCCTGTGTTTTCCTTCCTGAGCGTGGTACGATAATAGGATAATCTAATAGGAACCAAGTCTAGTATAGAGAAGAGTCTTCACAGTCATGGAACCCTCTTCATCTACTTCGAGTTCTTCCTCTCACTCATTAGCTCCTAAAACCTCTTTTTCTTATAGTGCCATGATTCAACCTGTTTCTACACTCCAAGAAGACCTGCCTATCCACAGTTTTACTCCTGAAGGCACACCAGTCTACCCGACCAAGTTAGATGGCCACTTCCTTTGGGATGCTCCGGTAGTGATATATGTGATCCGGATTGTCCCTGCCGGGATGAATCGATTCGAGATGATGATGAGCACCTCCGCGAAGGCGCAGTGAAAGGCAAAATTCACTCTTCCATTGTCCAGATGCAAGCCTCAACACATCCTTCCTCCGGATCATCCTGATTCGATGGAACCACTACCCATTTACAAGAAAGCCTTGCACATGTTGCATGTAGAAGACGATCTTCCCAAAAGACCAAAGAAACCTGCTCCTGTTATCAGATCATCTTTGATGATGTCTTCTCAAAGATCCTACCAATATCAATTTCCTTCACTGGAGAAGCAGACAGACTCCCAGACTAAGGTTGTCACCAAACCTTATGTCTCTTCACCGATAACTCCAACCGGTCAGCTTGAAGAGCCCAGACCATTCGAAGCTGTTCTCAACTGGCAAACCCAGAATGAAGCCTTGGAAAGAATTGATGCTAAAGTTGATATTGTTGCCAATCAAGTTAGAGCCAATTCCACTAAAGTTGATAACCTGTCTTCCCAGTTAGACAGGATATATGCAAACTTGAAGGCCAGAATTGCCCGACTTGATGCGGATCTCCATCGGATGCTCGGAGATCGAGTTTATGGTCCCGAGTTTAATAATAAAGAAGTCGAGATCGGACGCTTGAAAGCGGAATTAGCCTGGATAGACCAACGGCCCTCCTTGTTTGGTCCAGTCCTCACGATTACCATCTCCATCATCTTTCTACCATACCAGATCCGTTCTTCACTCCTCCACACGGAAGACCGTATGATTATGGTCAACTCTTTGGCCATTCCCTTCCTTCATGGAAACAATCAGAACCTAAACCGATGCCTCCTCCTAGAAGGACAAAGACCAGATCTCCTCCACAAACACAGCCACAACCGCCACAAAGAACCCATACTGGGTCTCTTTCGGAGAACCATCCTCCGAATCTTCTCCCAGATTCTCATCCGAGCCACCTCCTAGGTCCAAAGATAAAGCACCTATGGAGCCGGAAGCCTCACCACAACCACCGTGTTACCACCGATGCAGTCTCCTCCACCAACATCTCGGCCTTATCACCGAGTATTCCTCACACCAAGTTCCTGTTCGGAGTTGTAATGACTCTGTTTCCACGCATTCTTCGAGGCTCATCCTCGGAACCCGACGAAGGCACTCCCGGTCTTCTACACCAGCAGAATCTTCGACTCGATCCCGAAGCAGAATTTTCATCTCGGATTCGAGCAAGAAATGGCGGATGTGTCCAAGATCTTTATGGCACAACCCATCGAAGAGCCATCATCTTCAACCACTCCCATAGTTGAAGAATTTGATTCGAGACACGACTCGTTCTCCTCCCGGAGAACTCGCTCCAGCACAGAGCCTCCAAAACAAGCAATGGTCCACGGTTCACTTTTGATGATATTCCTCGGTCAAAATGGCAAGCCGAGTTGAAGAAATCTCGAGCATGGCTGGAAGTTCAAATGTTAAAACCAGGTTCACAATTATCAATGGTCCTTAAGGAATTCGATTCAAGATTCTATCGGTTCTTTACGACATTGGTATCATACTTTGGGTGAATCTGAGACGATTCTGATTTACCCAAATTCGGATATTCCTACGATGATTGCTATCATTTATGAGCAATATCTCGGAGAACCTACGGTTGCGATGAGAATTAGCTGAGAAAGGAGTATTTCCGGATGCAATGTTGTTCTTTACAGTGGAAAGATTTGGATTATCATTATCAACGCATGTCTAAAGCTGTTCTATCGGTTGAATGGTTTTAATGATCCGAATCGAAGCATATTTTTATGGCTTCTCTTCCAAAAGAATTACATCCGGAGATGCAAAGGCGACTTACGACCGATCAACTTGCCATCGACAATCTCTCTCTCGGCAAGCTATATCGGCTAGCCATTGGCGATCTTGAAAAGCTATGTGAGCAGAAGGAATTCTTCTAGAACTCACGAAGAACAAACATCCTTTTCGAAAGCATGCAAAAACCCAATCTTGCCATCAAGTGCAGCGATGACAAGACATGTGTCTGCCCAATCAAGAAGAAGCATCATTACAAATCTTATCCTACCAGAAGATCCAAACACAGAATCCACTCTCGACCTAAAAAACCCTACCGATTTTTCAAAAAGAAAGATTCCTCTCAGACCCGCAGTCACAAAAGTTCCAGATGTTTTGTCTGTAAGAAGAAAGGCCACTATGCTCGGAACTGTCCAAATAAGCCAGCTCAAGCTGTCAGGCTTATCCACCACCTGGAGTCTACTCAAATGCTATCAGATACAAATGACGTGGAATCTATATTCTCTGAACAAGCCACATCATATGATGACATAGCATTTGTCTTAGCCACATCAGACAATGATCCAGATGGTATTTCTATCATCAACACAGTTCAACAGCTAAGTGCTCAAGCATCCTCACCAACCATTCCATCCCTGAAAATCCATTTGGTCCCATCCAAGTTTGACAGACCAATCTCAGTAATTGGTTTCATTGATACGGGATCACAAAGATCAATGCTTAACCCAGCTATCCTTCCTTCCTCAGCATGGGAAAAGCATACAGAGTTATTTAAAGCTGCTAATGGAGAATTATTTCAAACCAGTATGATCACCAAGAAGCCAATTGGGATACAGTTCTTTCCTAACTGTGTCATTTGGACCAAAGTTATAGGTTCAACTCTCCCAGATAAAGATTTGCTTATTGGTTTTGATCTCCTTCACTTGGTCAAAAAGCTCCAGATTACAGCTAATGGTATCCGGTACAAACACATGTTCCTACCTTATCATGAGATACCCTCAAAATACATTCTCTTGAAACCATCCCTTGATTACACACAGTTCAGACAACAGATGTTACCATTCCGTCCTGAAACCCATAGGCAGTTCACACACCACAGTCCTTTATGGAAAAACCCAGAGTTCTTTGTTAAGCTTCCTTTTAAGCTTAATGAGGATATCAATCCTACTAAGGCCACTCATCCAGGTATGACACCTGCTGACCTCAAGCTAGCCCAAGATGAATGCAATCAGCTCATGGCTCAAGGCCTCATCGAGCCCATAAAGTCAGAATGGGCTTGTCAAGCCTTTTATGTAGAAAAAAGGTCAGAAATAGTTCGTGGAAAGAAGCGGCTCGTGATTGATTACCAGCCACTCAATGCTTTCCTCAGAGATGATAAATTTCCACTTCCAAAGATCCAGTCCTTATTTGTCCACCTCAAAGATGCCAGGGTCTTCTCCAAATTTGACCTCAAAGCCAGGTTTTGGCAACTCGGTATTCATCCAGAAGATAGATCCAAAACTGCATTCTGCATTCCCAATGCACACTTTCAATGGACAGTCATGCCCTTTGGACTTAAAGTTGCTCCATCCATATTCCAGAAGGCCATGATAAGGATTTTTGAACCTATTCTCTCACATGCCTTAATTTACATTGATGATATTTTGCTCTTCAGCAAAGACAAGGCATCACATTAGGATCTCCTTTCCCGCTTTCTCAAGATCGTGGAAGATTTTGGCATTATGCTCTCAGCAAAGAAAAGTGTTGTCGGCCAGTCATCCATAGACTTCCTTGGAATGATGATCACTAACGGACAATACCAGCCAGTGCCACATATTGCTAAAGAGCTCCTCAACTTTCCAAATGTCCACCTTTCAAGAAAGCAGATCCAGCAGTTTCTTGGCATTATTAATTATTTGCGAGACTTCATCCCAAAAGTTTCTATTCATACCAGCCAACTGTCAAAGATGTTGAAGAAATCAGCCCCACCATGGGGTCCATGTCGACGACAGCAGATGACAGCTCAAGCTCGTGGCTCAGCAGCCACCACCTCTCGAGATACCAACGGATGGTCGGAGAATCCTCCGGACCGACGCAAGCTGACGCAATTTTGGGGTGCTATCCTCCTCGAGAAACATGGTGCTTCAGAAAGATTCTGTGGTCACGCCAGTGGTCAGTTCAAAGAATCCGAAAAGCATTACCACGTGGTCTACAAAGAAATCCTTGCAGTCAAATATGGTATCCAGAAGTTTGAGTTCCATCTGATTGGACATAATTTTCTTGTTCGATTAGATAATTCCGCATTTCCCAATATTTTAAATTTTAAAAATAAGTCTCTCCCTAACGATCGGTTACTTAGTCTTAAACGAGTGGTTTTCCAAGTACGAGTTTTCCGTTCACCATATAAAAGGAGACAAGAACCTTGTCCCTGATCTCCTCACCAGACCTCCGTCAAAGATCTCCTCAGTGTCAGTTATTCCGTTTATCTACCTCATGGCGTCTCTTCCTAATTCAGCTCAGACTAAGATGTCCTTCCCTCTCCATCTTCATTTTCTCAGTGCCTCCCAAATTCGAGATTTCGCTAAGAAATTCCTGTTTCGATATTTTATGAATATTTACCACCTCCAGAATTTTAGAGCTACTAGTTGTCATCCAGACCACCTGTTCCTCACTGGTTTCTCCCTTGACCCTTCCAAACCACTTATGGAAGATGAGTTATGGTATGTTTGGTGTCTTTCTCTCCTGTATGCTACCAAGTTAGTCATACCCGTATTCCCTACTCTACAGTGTCTTCTTGACCCTGAGTCATCGTCCTCTCTCCTTTGGACTCTCTTAGAGTGGTTTTCTCCTCTCCCTTGGTGGAGACGAGAACTTCAACAAATGATTGACAATCCTCCTTACTGTTCCTCCTCGAATTCGAAGAAGCGAGACATCCATGCTGTTTTCATCATTCACCGTCCCTACTTCCAACATCCAGTCACTAACAGTTTCTGGACTCAAGACCAAGCATACTTATGGCGATCTTTCCCAGATCCCTTTCCTCTCCAACATGATCCTCATCGTTCTCCGTGAGCTCAAAAGTTCTCGCTTGAACTCAACAACATTTCGAAGAGCCACGGGACATTCAACGATACTTCCTCGGACCAAAGCATGATCTCATCCCCTTCCAGGTCTCAAGAGCGGCTCCACCAAAGGCATCCTCCTCAAAGATGCTAGGCCAGACTACACTCACGTCATGTTTCAAGATTCCCAGGATCCTGACGAAGACTTTGCTTCCCTGGAGTCCATACAGCCCGAGCTGTTCATCAACTCCAAGTGTGTCCAACCCTGCCAACCACCTACTGCCACAGGCTCATGCTCCTACACTGTTGAGCTCCCACCAGAACCCTCACAGCACGTGGATCATTCTCCACCAGAGACCTATCCCACTCTCTCAGGTCTCCCTCCATCACCATCCACCAGTTACCACCTCATGGATGAAGTTGATAGCGATGTTGACAACCTGTCACCATCCCACAGCTTCTGAACAAGTCACTTTTGAATAAGACAAGCGTGATTTCCGCAGAGATTTCCGCATCTACCTATCAGTGTGTTTTGTCTATTTTTGACTTTTGTGTTTTGTCTGTTTTTGACTTTCTTTATGTAGTCTCTTTTAGACTTTAGTCCAGCAGCCTGTTGTGGACTTTTTTCATATTGTCCATTTTAGACTTTTGTGGTGTTGTCTATCTTGGACTTGCATCCAGCTGTATACTGTTGACTTTACTTTTCAGATATTGATAGGGGTCCTGTTCTATCTCTATCTTGTTTTGCTTTTATCGTTGAAGAGAAAAGATGATAGGGGTCCTGTCCTATCTTTCTCTTTCCTCGTGTTGTTTTATCATGTCGCTTTCGTGTCGCTTTCACTTTAAAAAGAATGACAGGGGTCCTGTCCTGTCTTCTTTGTTTGTGAGCTTGTAACCTCTCCTATATATTGAGAGTTTATTCTCAGTTATCAGGAGAAGGAGAAGAACGAACGAAAAGAACCAACGTTTGAAATAAAGAAATCTTTTCAAATATTCATGGCTTAAGCTTACTTTCTCTTCTCTAGAACAACTTAGGTTTCCAAAAAAGGATTATCATATCGTCTGTTCATACTCTTCCAAGTATGCTCTGCACTTGCCTTTGAAAAAAAGGATCCTGTGCATCAGAACGATCAAACCTAAAGTCACTATAAGAATTCCAACCTACAAAACACTGTTCATCCTCTTTGTAAGCTTGGAGGGCTAGTCCTTGGGTGGTATGTGTCTATAGGTCAGGTCAATATAGTGATACTAGGTCTCGGTCATAGTGAACCACGTGCCTGCTTCCGTGCACCCAGAGTGGTATCAGAATGACAGGGGTCCTGTCCTGTCTTCTTTGTTTGTGAGCTTGTAACCTCTCCTATATATTGAGAGTTTATTCTCAGTTATCAGGAGAAGGAGAAGAACGAACGAAAAGAACCAACGTTTGAAATAAAGAAATCTTTTCAAATATTCATGGCTTAAGCTTACTTGGTATCAGAGCCTAACACTGTCTGGCGAGGGAGTAGTGTAGTGAATGATAAGCTCCTATCCCACATCTCTTGGGTGCGCTGGGGTCAGCCAGTTTATAAGTCCAGGGCAGTCCTCACTTCCTAAGAGCTCTTTTGAGGCTGATCCAGAAGATAGATCCAAAACTGCATTCTGCATTCCCAATGCACACTTTCAATGGACAGTCATGCCCTTTGGACTTAAAGTTGCTCCCATACATCAGATGCACTATTCCAGAAACGATCTGACGGCACAGTCAGTATGAGTTTCCAGGCCTTGTGAGTACAATCTAAGTGCTACAATTTATGTTTCTGATTTAACTCCTTTTAACGTAGGTGAAGATTTGAGGACAAATTCTCTTCAAGAGGAGTGGAATGCTGAGATTATGCATAGGAATGGCACAAGTATATGGAATAAGGCGTATGCAGATCCTATGCCTCATTTTTAAAAATGGAAACACTATCTAAAAAGATAGTGGCATATCTTTCAACTAGTTCTCAAGTACCTTCCCCAGCACCAATCACTGCATCTCCAACCATTCTCACTGAATAATCAGAAAACCCAATCACAGCTAATTTTGCCTTTTTTACCTCAGAATAGTTGCAGCAATCAAATACAAACTCCATCTTCTTCTCCCATTCAAGGTATGCTTCAGGATCATATTTTCCTTGAAAAGATGGAATTTTCATCTTTATGCCACTCACACCATTATCTCGATGCCTAACTCTTCTATGATTATCTACTGAATCATCCCCTTCACTATAATAGTCATCAACCACTTCTCTAGTTGGAACTCTCTCCATTGATATGCTTGGGGAACGCGTTGCGGTTGCTGTGTACGTGCTTTCTCTACTTGATCCAAATTCTCATGTCTGTGCTCAAGGCTTGAATTTGAAAATTTTGAATAGTTGATTGTTAGTTGAAATCTGCAAAAAGAGATTAGAAATAATGTGAAAATGACCTCACTTCACTCCCTTACGTGTTTCACACAAGAGAATAATTCACTCAATTCCACTCTTGTTTCACTCAAATTTATTGGTTTTTACTACAAAGAAATGAGCATATTATACGGTAAAAGCCAATTAATTTGAGTGAAATAGGAGTGGAATTGTGGACTTTTAGTGGAATTGAGTGAAACCACCAAAAGTCCACAACAGGCTGCTGGACTAAAGTCTAAAAGTCAAAAACAGACAAAACACAAAAGTCAAAAATAGACAAAACACACTGACAGGTAGATGCGGAAATCTCTGCGGAAATCACGCTTGTCTTATTCAACAGATGGTCAGAGAATCCTCCAGACCGACGCAAGCGACGAATTTTGGGGTGCTATCCTCCTCGAGAAACATGGAGAACAAAGAGCAAATATAGAGGATTAACAACCAACTATTCAAAATTTTCAAATTCAAGCCTTGATGGGGGAGATGACACGACTGATGAGGGTGAGCGTTTGGATCAAGTAAAAAACGCATGTGCACAACAACTGCAATGCATTTCCCAAGCACATAAAAGGGAGAGAGTTCCAGCTAGAGAAGTGGTTAATGACTATTATGGGGATGAGTATGGTGAAAGGGAGGATTCAGTAGGTAATCATAGAAGAGTTGGGCATTGAGATGATGGTGTGAGTGGCATAAAGATGAAAATTCTATCTTTTCAAGGAAAATCTGATCCTGAAGTATACCTTGAATAGGAGAAGAAGATGGAGTTTGTATTTGATTGCTACAACTATTATGAGGCAAAAAAAGTAAAATTGGTTGTGAAGACGGAATGGAGAACGACCTATTGAAACGTGGAATGAAATAAAGACATTGATGAAAAGGCGATTTGTACCTAGCCGTACCGAGGCTTGTACCAAAAACTGCAAAGTCTTACCCAGGATAACCGAAGCGAACAAAGAAATGGAGGTTTCCATGATTAGAGCAAATAAGGAGGAAGATAGAGAAGCTACCATGGCGCAATTCTTGAATGGCCTTCACCGGGTCATTGTAAATCAATAAGAGAAGGAGAAGAAGTTTTTCGTGCAATTTACTTGAGAGTATAATTCTCTTTAGTTCTTAAACGAACTCTTTGAACTTATGGGATTTTTAATGGCGTTCAACCCTTGAGTTATCAATCAGATCATCCATAGTTGATTGTGGTGTCGTCACATACCAAAGTTCTTGCTCATTAAGTAACGGGTCGCAGTTCCATTCAATTCTATAAATTAAAAATGATCTTGTAGCCTAATTTGATTAGGGTCTCATCAGTTCTTGACGGGGTTCGTATCACATTCCAAACCAAGCAGCCTATAGGAGTAACCTAGAGGAAACAAAGGAGCTTCAAAGGCAAGTTAATGAGTTGATGGGAAAAGGGCACATGAGGGAAAGCATGAGTCCATGTGCAATTCCAGTTTTGCTAGTTCCTATGAAAGATGGGACATGGAGGATGTGCATTGACTATTAAGCCATCAACAACATAACGGTAAGTAACGTGAGAAGCTTCCACGGACTTGCACCACTTACTGGCTATTTGCTGTCGTTGCATCTCTAGATGTAGTTCCTTTGGAAGAGAGGCCATGAAAATGTGCTTCAGATTCGGATCATTAAAAGCGTTTAACAGGTACAGTTTGGACATATGTTGATAATGATAATCCAAATCTTTCCGTTGGAGTGAACAGCATTTCATCTGAAAAAACTCTTTTCTAGCTAACTCATTAGCAACTGTAGGCTCTCCGAAATATTGCTCATAGATAATCCCAATAGCTGTAGGAATATCTGGAATCTAAATAAACTGCAACTACCTATATTCTCCAAGAAATGGCAGATGTGTAAAAAATCTTCCACAACCCCTATTGTCGAAGAAGCAGATTCTGACACAGCTCGTTCTCCTCCCAGAGAACCTCCTCTTGCACATGCCTCCAAACCCAGCAATGGTCTGTAGTTTACATTTCATGACATTCCTAAATCTAAATGGCAAACAAGATTTGAGGGATTGTCTGCATGGCTAGATGTTCAAATGCAATGGTCCTTAGGATTCAAGTGGGAAGAAGAACAAGAGAAGGCATTCCAAACGATCAAAGAAAAGCTAACCAAAGCCCCTTTATTATCTTTGCCTAACTTTAACAAAATGTTTGAAATTGAATGTGATGCTTCAGGTACTAGCATCGGAGCTGTTCTTATGCAGGAGGGACTTATTTCAGTGAGAAATTAAACTATCCTACTTACGATGAAGAGCTGTATGCATTAGTTCGAACATTGCAAACATGGCAGCACTATCTATGGCATAAGGAGTTTGTAATTCACACTGACCATGAATCTTTAAAACACTTAAAGGCCAACATAAGCTAAACAAAAGGCGTCGTTGGGTGGAATTCATAGTGACGTTTGCATACATCATTTGTTACAAGCAAGGAAAGGAAAACCTAGTTGCAGATTCACTTTCTCGCAGGTATACCTTAAGCTCAACACTTAACGCTAAATTGCTGGGTTTTGAACATATTAAGGAATTGTCATTAAGTGACCTTCATTTTAATATCAAAATTGTGAAAAGCCTGGGATTGGTAAGGCTTGTTCCGAGAGAATAAGTTGTGGAAGTCTAATTGTTCTTTAAGAACTGAGCAATATGCTAAACAAACCAACAAAGGGTGACACAAGCTAGTCTTTGAACCCGGCGATGGGATGTGGTTACATATGTGCAATGAAAGATTTCCATAACAAAGGAAGTCCAAGTTGAAGGTTTTACCCACATCCATATAGGCGCAGTACGCCTAATCCTTACCTTGCATGGCCGTAAAGGCTTACCAGTCACAGCCAGACTTGCCTTGCTTGATACCCGTTTGGTATCAGAGCCTAACACTGTCTGGCGGGGGAGTAGTGTAGTGAATGATAAGCTCCTATCCCACATCGCTTGGGTGCGCTGGGGTCAGCCAGTTTATAAGTCCTGGGCAGTCCTCACTTCCTAAGAGCTCTTTTGAGGCTGAGTTAGGCGTACTGCGCCGATATGGATGTGGGTGAAACCTTCTCTTTTCCAATTGGCTATAAACTCAGAAGGGATTTCTAGAGTAACATACTGTTCAGCAGAGGTAGACTGAAGATGATGTTGATCTAGAGCTGATGACTGGACATATTCACGAGGACTAGGACGATCACGTCTAAGAAGGGTTTTAATACTAAGAGAGGATTGTTTCTTATATAACTTATATGGACTGACAAGAGGAAAACTTGACTCAGCTATCTGGGCAGACTCTGGAATATACGAATATTCGACAAGGTTTTCTATTTTAGAGGTGGAATGTTTAGAACATGACTTAGGAAGGGTCATCGCTCTGGGTGCACGGAAGCAGGCACGTGGTTCACTATGACCGAGACCTAGTATCACTATACTGTCCTAACCTGTAGACACATACCACCCAAGGACTAGCCCTCCAGGCTTACAAAGAGGATGAACAGTGTTTTGTAGGTTGGACTTCTTATAGTGACTTTAGGGTTGATCGTTCTGATGCACAGGATCCTTTTTTCAAAGGCAAGTGCAGAGCATACTTGGAAGAGTATGAACAGACGATATGATAATCTTTTTTGGAAACCTAAGTTGTTCTAGAGAAGAGAGATAGTAAACTTAAGCCATGAATATTTGAAAGGATTTCTTTATTTCAAACGTTGGTTCGCCTCTTTTTTTTCTTCCCCGATAACTGAGAATAATGATGCTGTAGGAATATCCGGAATTTGGGTAAACTGTAACTGTTTGTATTCACCCAAAGTATGATACCAATGTCGCAAAGAACCAGTAAATCTTGAACTGAATTCCTTAAGAACCAATTCTTTACAGAGCTCCTGAAGAACAAACATCCTTTTCAGAAAGCATGCAAAAAACCCAATCTTGCCATCAAGTGCAACGATGACAAGACATGTGTCTGCCCAACCAAGAAAAAGCATCATTACAAATCTTATCCTACCAGAAGATCCAAACACAGAACCCACTGTTTTCCTTCCTGAGCGTGGTATGATAATAGGATAATCTAATAGGAACCAAGTCTAGTATAGAGAAGAGTCTTCACAGTCATGGAACCCTCTTCATCTACTTCGAGTTCTTCCTCTCACTCATTAGCTCCTATTTCTCTTTCATCTACGATGACCCTTCCTAAGTCATGTTCTAAACATTCCACCTCTAAAATAGAAAACCTTGTCGAATATTCGTGATATTCCGAGTCCGCCTGAGATAGTCGAGTCAAGTTTTCCTCTTGTCGATCCATATAAGTTATATAAGAAACAATCCTCTCTTAGTATTAAAACCCTTCTTAGACGTGATCGTCCTAGTCCTCGTGAATATGTCCAGATCATCGACTCTAGATCAACATCATCTTCAGTCTACCTCTGCTGAACAGTATGTTACTCTAGAAATCCCTTCCGAGTTTATAGCCAATTGGAAAGAGAAGGTTTCACCCACATCCATATCGGCTAGAGACGCCTTATCCTTACCTTGCATGGTCGTAGAAGGCTTACCCGTCACAGCCAGACTTGCCTTGCTTGATACCCGCTTCAAAGAATACCAACATGCCGTTATTGGTACCATCCTAACCACACTTCAGCTCGGTAGTGTTCTGCTTACCTTCTACCCAAATTTCAACCTCGTCACTCCATGATCCAAATGTTCCAACAACCCTAAAGGTCCAAGTTCAAATTCAAGGTGCTGAACAGATAACCAGTGCTAAAATAGCCACCATACACCATCAGATGGTGTATCGGTTACAAAACCATGCCATGGATTTGCCAAGCCCTAATTACTCTTCGGATACAGTCATGATTTTGGCTGATTAGTCCAAATCCCCAAACAAATCACAAAAGCCGAACTTACAAAGCTCATGCCACTTGAGTGGATCACTAACTATGAGCTTTTTCATCAAAACTCCCAGCCAATCCAGACATCAGATGCACTATTCCAGAAGCGATCTGACGGCACTGTCAGTATGAGTTTCCAGGAGCCAGCCACAGAAGCTCCTAACACCTCTTTCTCTTATAGTGCCATGATTCAACCTCGCTTCTACACTCCAAGAAGACCCGCCTATCCACGCTTTTACTCCCGAAGGCACACCAGCCTACCCACCCAAGTTAGATGGCCACTCCTTCGGGATGCTCCGTGTAGTGATATGTGTGATCCGGATTGTCCCCGCCTGGATGAATCTGATTCAGATGATGATGAGCACCTCCGCAAGGCGGCGCAGAAGGCAAAATTCACACTTCCATTGTCCAAATGCAAGCCTCAACACATCCTTCCTCCGGATCATCCCGATTCGATGGAACCACTACCCATTTACAAAAAGCCTTGCACATGCTGCATGAAGAAGACGATGATCTTCCCAAACGACCAAAGAAACCTCGCCTCGTTATCGGTCATCCTTGATGATGTCTTCTCAAAGATCCTACCAAGATCAATTTCCTCCACTCGGAGAAGCGACATGATTCTCGGACTCAAGGTTGTCACCAAACCTTATGTCTCTTCACCGATAACTCCAACCGGTCACCTGAAGAGCCTGGACAATTCAAGTCGTTCTCAACCGGCAAACCCGTAATGCCGTAGTCCGTAATCAAGCCTTGGAAAGAATTGATGCTAAAGTTGATATTGTTGCCAATCAAGTCGAGCCAATTCCACTAAAGTTGATAACCTGCCTTCCCGCTAGACAGGATATATGCAAATACGAAGGCCGAATTGCCCGACTTGATGCGGATCTCCATCGATGCTCGGAGATCGAGTTTATGGTCCCGAGTTTAATAATAAAGAAGTCGAGATCGACGCTTGAAAGCTGAATTAGCCCGGATAGACCAACAGCCCTCCTTGTTTGGTCCGTCCTCACAGCTACCATCTCCATCATCTTTCTACCATACCGATCCGCTCTTCACTCCTCCACACGTAAGGTCGTCCGATTATGGTCAACTCTTTGGCCATTCCTTCCTTCATGGAAACAATCGTAACCCTAAACCGATGCCTCCTCCTGAAGGACAAAGACCGGATCTCCTCCACAAACACAGCCACAACCACCACAAAGAACCCATACCGAGTCTCTTTCGGAGAACCATCCTCCTGAATCTTCTTCCAGATTCTCATCCGAGCCATCTCCTAGGTCCAAAGATAAAGCACCCATGGAGCCGTAAGCCTCACCACAACCACCTGTAGATACCACCAAGATAGCCTCCTCCACCAACATCTCAACCTTTATCACCAAGATTCCTCACACCAAGTTCCTGCTCAGAGTTACAACGACTGCTTCCACAGCATTCTTCAGGCTCATCCTCGAGCCCCGATGAGGGCACTCCCAGCTCCTCTACACCCACGTAATCCTCTCGCTCGATACCGTAAATGTAATCTTCCGCTTCGGATCCGAGCAAGAAATGGCAGATGTGTCCAAGATCTTTATGGCACAACCCATCAAGAGCCATCATCTTCAACCACTCCCATAGTGGAAGAATTCGATTCGAGACACGCCCGCTTCTCCTCCCGGAGAACTCCGCTCCAAAGACAGCCTCCAAAACCAAGCAATGGTCCATGGTTTACTTTTGATGATATTCCTCAGTCAAAATGGCAAGCCAGATTTGAAGAAATCTCAACGATGGCTAGAAGTTCAAATGTTAAAACCAGGTTCACAGCTATCAATGGTTCTTAAGGAATTCAGTTCAAGATTTATCGGTTCTTTACGACATTGGTATCATACTTTGGGTGAATACAGCATACATAGCTACTCCAAATTCGGATATTCCTACAAGCAGCTGCTATCATTTATGAGCAATATCTCTGAGAACCTACGGTTGCAGTAGAATTGGCCGAAAGGAGTATTTCCGGATGAAATGTTGTTCTTTACAGATGAAAGATTTGGATTATCATTATCAACGCATGTCCAAACTGTTCTATCAATTGAATGGTTTTAATGATCCGAATCTGAAGCATGTTTTTATGGCTTCTCTTCCAAAAGAATTACATCCAGAGATGCAAAGGCAGCTTCATGACCAGCCAACTTGCCATCGACAATCTCTCTCGGCAAGCTATATCAGCTAGCCATTGGCAGTCTTGAAAAGCTATGTGAACAGAAGGAATTCTTTACAGAGCTCCTGAAGAACAAACATCCTTTTCAGAAAGCATGCAAAAAACCCAATCTTGCCATCAAGTGCAACGATGACAAGACATGTGTCTGCCCAACCAAGAAAAAGCATCATTACAAATCTTATCCTACCAGAAGATCCAAACACAGAACCCACTCTCGACCTAAAAAACCCTACCGATTTTTCAAAAAGAAAGATTCCTCTCAGACCCGCAGTCACAAAAGTTCTAGATGTTTTGTCTGTAAAAAGAAAGGCCACTATGCTCGGAACTGCCCAAATAAGCCAGCTCAAGCTGTCAGGCTTATTCACCACCTGGAGTCTACTCAAATGCTATCGACATGTATGACGTGGAATCAGATTCTCTCGAACAAGCCACATCGATGATGACACAAAGATTTGTCTTAGCCACATCGGATAATGATCCGGATGGTGTTTCTATCATCAACACAGCTCAACAACTCGATGCTCAAGCATCCTCACCAACCATTCCATCCTCGAAAATCCATTTGGTCCCATCCAAGTTTGATGCACCAATCTCATGAATTGGTTTTATTGATACGGATCACGAAATCAATGCTTAACCCAGACTATCCTTCCTTCCTCAAGCATGGGAAAAGCATACATGAGTTGTTCAAAGTCGCTAATGGAGAGTTATTTCGCATCAAGATGATCACCAAGAAGCCAATCGGATACAGCTTCTTTCCTAATCGTGTCATTTGGACCAAAGTTATAGGTTCAACTCTCCCGGATAAAGATTTGCTTATTGGTTTTGATCTCCTTCACTTGGTCAAAAACTCCAGACATACATTAATCGGTATCCTAGTACAAACACATGTTCCTACCTTATACAGATACCCTCAAAATACATTCTCTTGAAACCATCCCTTCAGATTACACACAGTTCAGACAACAGATGTTACCATTCTGTCCTGAAACCCATAGCCAGTTCACACACCACAATCCTTTATGGACAAACACAGAGTTCTTTGTTAAGCTTCCTTTTAAGCTTAATGAGGATATCAATCCTACTAAAGCCACTCATCCAGGTATGACACCTGCTGACCTCAAGCTAGCCCAAGAAGAATGCAGCCAGCTCATGGCTCAAGGCCTCATCGAGCCCACAAAGTCAGAATGGGCTTGTCAAGCTTTTTATGTAGAAAAAGGTCGAAATAGTTCGTGGAAAGAAGCGGCTCGTGATTGACTACCGACCACTCAATGCTTTCCTCGTAGATGATAAGTTTCCACTCCAAAGATCCAATCCTTATTTGTCCACCTCAAAGATGCTGTGGTCTTCTCCAAATTTGACCTCAAAGCCGGGTTTTGGCAACTCGGTATTCATCCAGAAGATAGATCCAAGACCGCATTTTGCATTCCCAATGCACACTATCAATGGACAGTCATGCCCTTTGGACTTAAAGTTGCTCCATCCATATTCCGTAAGGCCATGATAAGGATCTTCGAACCTATTCTCTCACATGCCTTAATTTACATTGATGACATTTTGCTTTTCAAAGAAAGACAAGGCATCACATCGTGATCTCCTTTCCCGCTTTCTCAAGATCGTGGAAGATTTTGGCATTATGCTCTCAAGAAAGAAAAGTGTTGCTCGGCCACCATCCATAGACTTCCTGAATGATGATCACTAACTGACAATACCAGCCAGACCACATATTGCCAAAGAGCTCCTCAACTTTCCAGATGTCCACCTTTCAAGAAAGCGGATCCAAGTAGCTTTGGCATTATTAATTATTTGTAGACTTTATCCCAAAAGTTTCTATTCATACCAGACCAACTCACAAAGATGTTGAAGAAATCAGCCCCACCATGGGGTCCATGTCGATGCCAGCAGCAGATAAGCAGCTCAAGCTCGTGGCTCAGCAGACCACCGCCTCCGAGATACCAACAGATGGTCGAGAATCCTCCGCACCGACGCAAGCTGACTAATTTTGGGGTGCTATCCTCCTCGAGAAACATGGTGCTTCGAGAAGATTCCGTGGTCACGCCAATGGTCGGCTCAAAGAATCCGAAAAGCATTACCACGTGGTCTACAAAGAAATCCTTGCAATCAATATGGTATCCAGAATTTGAATTTCATCCGATTGGACATAATTTCCTTGTCCGATTAGATAATTCGCGATTTCCAATATTTTAAATTTTAAAAATAAGTCTCTCCCTAATACCGGCTACTTTGCCTTAAACAGTTGGTTTTCCAAGTACGCTTTTTCCGCTCACTATATAAAAGGAGACAAGAACCTTGTCCCCGACCTCCTCACCTGCACCTCCTTCAAAGATCTCCTCGGTCAGCTTGTTCCGCTTATCTATCTCATGGCGCCTCTTCCTAATTCAACTCGCACTAAGATGTCTTTCCTCTCCATCTCCATTTTCTCAAGACCTCTCAAATTCGAGATTTCGCTAAGAAATTCCTGCTTCGATATTTTATGAATATTTACCACCTCCGTAAATTTAAAACTACTAGTTGTCATCCGCACCACCTGCTCCTCACCTGGTTTCTCCCTCGACCCTTCCAAACCACTTGTGGAAGATGAGTTATGGTATGTTTGGTGTCTTTCTCTCCTGTATGCTACCAAGTTAGTCATACCAGATTCCCTACTCTACGTTGTCTTCTTGACCCCGAGTCATCGTCCTCTCTCCTTTGGACTCTCTTAGAGTGGTTTTCTCCTCTCCCCGTGGAGAAGAGAACTTCAAGAAATGATTGACAATCCTCCTTACCTGCTCCTCCCCGAATTCAAGAAACGAGACATCCATGCTCGTTTTCATTATTCACCGTCCCTACTTCCAACATCCAAATCACTAACAGCTTCGACTCAAGATCGTGCATACTTATGGCGATCTTTCCCCGATCCATTTCTCTCCAACATGATCCCATCTGTTCTCCGTGAGCTCAAAAGTTCCTCGCTTGAACTCAACAACATTTCCAAGAGCCACAGGACATTCAAGATACTTCCCTTGACCAAAGCATGATCTCATCCCCTTCCAGGCCTCAAGACTGGCTCCACCAAAGGCATCCTCCTCAAAGATGCTAGGCCGCACTACACTCACGCCATGTTTCGTGATTCCTGTGATCCCCGACGAAGACTTTGCTTCCTCGAGTCCATACAGCCCGAGCTGATCATCAACTCCAAATGTGTCCAACCCCGCCAACCACTCCATCGCCATGTGCTCATGCTCCTACACCGCTGAGCTTCCACCGTAACCCTCACAAAGACGTGGATCATTCTCCACCGAGACCTATCCCACTCTCTCGTGTCTCCTCCATCACCATCCACCGCTACCACCTCATGGATGAAGTTGATAGCGATGTTGACAACCTCTCACCATCCCACAGCCTTCCGAACAAGTCACTTTCAATAAGACAAGCGTGATTTCCGCGAGATTTCCGTGATCTACCGTCGATGTGTTTTGTCTATTTTTGACTTTTGTGTTTTGTCTGCTTTTGACTTTTAGACTTTAGTCCAAAGAACTGTTGTGGACTTTTCTTTTAGACTTTTGTGGTGTTGTCTATCTTGGACTTGCACTTTTGTGGTGTTGTCTATCTTGGACTTACATCTAGTCAGTATAATGTTGACTTTACTTTTCACGTAGATGATAGGGTCCCGTCCTATCTTTCTCTTTGATGTGTTGTTTTATCATGTCACTTTCATGTCGCTTTCACTTTAAAGAATGACAGGGGTCTTGTCCTGTCTTCTTTGGTTTTTAGCTTGTAACCTCTCCTATAAATTGAGAGCTTATTCTCAGTTATCGGAGAAGAAAAAAAAAGAGGAGAACCAACGTTTGAAATAAAGAAATCCTTTCAAATATTCATGGCTTAAGTTTACTATCTCTCTTCTCTAGAACAACTTAGGTTTCCAAAAAAGATTATCATATCGTCTGTTCATACTCTTCCAAGTATGCTCTGCACTTGCCTTTGAAAAAAGGATCCTGTGCATCAGAACGATCAACCCTAAAGTCACTATAAGAAGTCCAACCTACAAAACACTGTTCATCCTCTTTGTAAGCCTGGAGGGCTAGTCCTTGGGTGGTATGTGTCTACAGGTTAGGACAGTATAGTGATACTAGGTCTCGGTCATAGTGAACCACGTGCCTGCTTCCGTGCACCCAGAGTGGTATCAGAGCCCTGTTTTCCTTCCTGAGCGTGGTATGATAATAGGATAATCTAATAGGAACCAAGTCTAGTATAGAGAAGAGTCTTCACAGTCATGGAACCCTCTTCATCTACTTCGAGTTCTTCCTCTCACTCATTAGCTCCTATTTCTCTTTCATCTACGATGACCCTTCCTAAGTCATGTTCTAAACATTCCACCTCTAAAATAGAAAACCTTGTCGAATATTCGTATATTCCGTAGTCCTGCCTGAGATAGTCGAGTCAAGTTTTCCTCTTGTCATCCATATAAGTTATATAAGAAACAATCCTCTCTTAGTATTAAAACCCTTCTTAGACGTGATCGTCCTAGTCCTCGTGAATATGTCCAATCATCGCTCTAGATCAACATCATCTTCACCTACCTCTACTGAACAAGTATGTTACTCTAGAAATCCTTCCGAGTTTATAGCCAATTGAAAAGAGAAGGTTTCACCCACATCCATATCGGCGCAAGACGCCTTATCCTTACCTTGCATGGTCAGTAAGGCTTACTCCGTCACAGCCAGACTTGCCTTGCTTGATACCCGTTTCAAAGAATACCAACATGCCGTTATTGGTACCATCCTAACCACACTTCAAGCCGGTAGTGTTCTGCTTACCTTCTACCCAAATTTCAACCTGTCACTCCATGATCCAAATGTTCCAACAACCCTAAAGGTCCAAGTTCAAATTCAAGGTGCTGAACAGATAACCAGTGCTAAAATAGCCACCATACACCATCAGATGGTGTATCGGTTACAAAACCATGCCATGGATTTGCCAAGCCCTAATTACTCTTCGGATACAGTCATGATTTTGGCTGATTAGTCCAAATCCCCAAACAAATCACAAAAGCCGAACTTACAAAGCTCATGCCACTTGAGTGGATCACTAACTATGAGCTTTTTCATCAAAACTCCCAGCCAATCCAGACATCAGATGCACTATTCCAGAAGCGATCTGACGGCACTGTCAGTATGAGTTTCCAGGAGCCAGCCACAGAAGCTCCTAACACCTCTTTCTCTTATAGTGCCATGATTCAACCTGTTTCTACACTCCAAGAAGACCTGCCTATCCACAGTTTTACTCCTGAAGGCACACCAGTCTACCCAGCCAAGTTAGATGGCCACTCCTTCGGGATGCTCCGGTAGTGATATGTGTGATCCAGATTGTCCCTGTCGGGATGAATCTGATTCAGATGATGATGAGCACCTCCGCAGAAGGCGGCGCAGAAAGGCAAAATTCACACTTCCATTGTCCAAATGCAAGCCTCAACACATCCTTCCTCCGGATCATCCTGATTCGATGGAACCACTACCCATTTACAAAAAAGCCTTGCACATGCTGCATGAAGAAGACGATGATCTTCCCAAACGACCAAAGAAACCTCGCTCTCGTTATCGTGTCATCCTTGATGATGTCTTCTCAAAGATCCTACCAAGATCAATTTCCTCCACCGGAGAAGCGCATGCATTCTCGTACTCAAGGTTGTCACCAAACCTTATGTCTCTTCACCGATAACTCCAACCGGTCACCTGAAGAGCCCGGACAATTCAAGTCGTTCTCAACCGGCAAACCCGTAATGCCGGAGTCCGTAATCAAGCCTCGGAAAGAATTGATGCTAAAGTTGATATTGTTGCCAATCAAGTCGGAGCCAATTCCACTAAAGTTGATAACCCGCCTTCCCGCTAGACAGGATATATGCAAATACGAAGGCCGAATTGCCCAGACTGATGCGGATCTCCATCGATGCTCGGAGATCGAAGTTTATGGTCCCGAGTTTAATAATAAAGAAGTCGAGATCGACGCTTGAAAGCTGAATTAGCCCTGATAGACCAACAGCCCTCCTTGTTTGGTCCGGTCCTCACGCTACCATCTCCATCATCTTTCTACCATACCGATCCGCTCTTCACTCCTCCACACGTAAGGTCGTCCGATTATGGTCAACTCTTTGGCCATTCCCTTCCTTCATGGAAACAATCGAACCTAAACCGATGCCTCCTCCTAGAAGGACAAAGACCAGATCTCCTCCACAAACACAGCCACAACCACCACAAAGAACCCATACCGAGTCTCTTTCGGAGAACCATCCTCCTGAATCTTCTTCCAGATTCTCATCTCGAGCCATCTCCCAGGTCCAAAGATAAAGCACCCATGGAGCCGTAAGCCTCACCACAACCAACTGTAGATACCACCAAGATAGCCTCCTCCACCAACATCTCAAACTTTATCACCAAGATTCCTCACACCAAGTTCCTGCTCAGTAGTTACAACGACTGCTTCCACAGCATTCTTCAGCTCATCCTCGAGCCCCGATGAGGGCACTCCCAGCCCTCTACACCCACGTAATCCTCTCGCTCGATACCGTAAATGTAATCTTCTGCTTCGCATCCGGAGCAAGAAATGGCAGATGTGTCCAAGATCTTTATGGCACAACCCATCAAGAGCCATCATCTTCAACCACTCCCATAGTGGAAGAATTCGATTCGATACATGCCTGCTTCTCCTCCCAGAGAACTCCGCTCCAAAGACAGCCTCCAAAACCAAAGCAATGGTCCATGGTTTACTTTTGATGATATTCCTCATTAAAATGGCAAGCCAGATTTGAAGAAATCTCAAGATGGCTAGAAGTTCAAATGTTAAAACCAGTTCACAGCTATCAATGGTTCTTAAGGAATTCAGCTCAAGATTTATCGGTTCTTTATGACATTGGTATCATACTTTGGGTGAATACAGCATACATATAGCTACTCCAAATTCGGATATTCCTACAATAGCTTGCTATCATTTATGAGCAATATCTCTGAGAACCTACTGTCATGAGAGAATTAGCCGTAAAGGAGTATTTCCGGATGAAATGTTGTTCTTTACAGTGAAAGATTTGGATTATCATTATCAACGCATGTCCAAACTGCTCTATCAATTGAATGGTTTTAATGATCCGAATCAAGCATGTTTTTATGGCTTCTCTTCCAAAAGAATTACATCCAGAGATGCAAAGGCAACTTATACCAACCAACTTGCCATCGACAATCTCTCTCTGCAAGCTATATCACCTAGCCATTAGCGCCTTGAAAAGCTATGTGAATGTAAGGAATTCTTTACAGAGCTCCTCAAGAACAAACATCCTTTTCGTAAAGCATGCAAAACCCAATCTTGCCATCAAGTGCAACGATGACAAGACATGTGTCCGCCCAACCAAGAAAAAGCATCATTACAAATCTTATCCTACCGTAAGATCCAAACACGTAACCCACTCTCGACCTAAAAACCCTACCGATTTTTCAAAAGAAAGATTCCTCTCGCACTCGCAATCACAAAAGTTCTAGATGTTTTGTCTCAGAAAAGAAAGGCCACTATGCTCTGAATCGCCTAAATAAGCCAGCTCAAGTCGTCGGCTTATTCACCACCTGAGTCTACTCAAATGCTATCGATACGTATGACGTGGAATCAGATTCTCTCGAACAAGCCACATCGATGATGACACAAAGATTTGTCTTAGCCACATCGATAATGATCCGGATGGTGTTTCTATCATCAACACAGCTCAACATCTCAGCTGCTCAAGCATCCTCACCAACCATTCCATCCCCGAAAATCCATTTGGTCCCATCCAAGTTTGATGCATCAATCTCAAGAATTGGTTTTATTGATACGGATCACGTAAATCAATGCTTAACCCAGCCTATCCTTCCTTCCTCAAGATGGGAAAAGCATACAGAGTTGTTCAAAGTCGCTAATGGAGAGTTATTTCGCATCAAGATGATCACCAAGAAGCCAATCGGATACGCTTCTTTCCTAATCGTGTCATTTGGACCAAAGTTATAGGTTCAACTCTCCCGGATAAAGATTTGCTTATTGGTTTTGATCTCCTTCACTTGGTCAAAAACTCCAGACATAGCTTAATCGGTATCCAGTACAAACACATGTTCCTACCTTATACAGATACCCTCAAAATACATTCTCTTGAAACCATCCTTCAGATTACACACAGCTCGTACAACAGATGTTACCATTCCGTCTCGAAACCCATAGCCAGCTCACACACCACAATCCTTTATGGACAAACACGTAGTTCTTTGTTAAGCTTCCTTTAAGCTTAATGAGGATATCAATCCTACTAAAGCCACTCATCCGTGTATGACACCACCGACCTCAAGCTAGCCCAAGAAGAATGCAACCAACTCATGGCTCAAGGCCTCATCGAGCCCACAAAGTCGAATGGGCTTGTCAAGCTTTTTATGTAGAAAAAGGTCGAAATAGTTCGTGGAAAGAAGCTGCTCGTGATTGACTACCACCCACTCAATGCTTTCCTCGTAGATGATAAGTTTCCACTTCCAAAGATCCAATCCTTATTTGTCCACCTCAAAGATGCTGTGGTCTTCTCCAAATTTGACCTCAAAGCCGGGTTTTGGCAACTCCAGTATTCATCCGTAAGATAGATCCAAGACCGCATTTTGCATTCCCAATGCACACTATCAATGGACAGTCATGCCCTTTGGACTTAAAGTTGCTCCATCCATATTCCGTAAGGCCATGATAAGGATCTTCGAACCTATTCTCTCACATGCCTTAATTTACATTGATGACATTTTGCTTTTCAAGCAAAGACAAGGCATCACATCGTGATCTCCTTTCCCGCTTTCTCAAGATCGTGGAAGATTTTGGCATTATGCTCTCAAGAAAGAAAAGTGTTGCTCGGCCACCATCCATAGACTTCCTCGAATGATGATCACTAACGGACAATACCAGCCAGGACCACATATTGCCAAAGAGCTCCTCAACTTTCCGGATGTCCACCTTTCAAGAAAGCGGATCCAAGTAGCTTTGGCATTATTAATTATTTGCGAGACTTTATCCCAAAAGTTTCTATTCATACCAGCCAACTGCACAAAGATGTTGAAGAAATCAGCCCCACCATGGGGTCCATGTCGACAGACAGAAGACAAAGAGCTCAAGCTCGTGGCTCAGCAGCCCACCGCCTCCGAGATACCAACAGATGGTCGAGAATCCTCCGCACCGACGCAAGCGTACTAATTTTGGGGTGCTATCCTCCTCGAGAAACATGGTGCTTCGAGAAGATTCCGTGGTCACGCCAATGGTCGGCTCAAAGAATCCGAAAAGCATTACCACGTGGTCTACAAAGAAATCCTTGCAATCAATATGGTATCCGAAATTTGAATTTCATCCGATTGGACATAATTTCCTTGTCCGATTAGATAATTCCGCATTTCCAATATTTTAAATTTTAAAATAAGTCTCTCCTAACAATCGGCTACTTTGCCTTAAACAATGGTTTTCCAAGTACGCTTTTTCCGCTCACCATATAAAAGGAGACAAGAACCTTGTCCCCGACCTCCTCACCAGCACCTCCTTCAAAGATCTCCTCAAGGTCGGCTTGTTCCGCTTATCTATCTCATGGCGCCTCTTCCTAATTCAACTCGGACTAAGATGTCTTTCCTCTCCATCTCCATTTTCTCAAGACCTCTCAAATTCGAGATTTCGCTAAGAAATTCCTGTTTCGATATTTTATGAATATTTACCACCTCCAGAAATTTAAAACTACTAGTTGTCATCCAGACCACCTGTTCCTCACTGGTTTCTCCCTTGACCCTTCCAAACCACTTGTGGAAGATGAGTTATGGTATGTTTGGTGTCTTTCTCTCCAGTATGCTACCAAGTTAGTCATACCAGATTCCCTACTCTACAGTTGTCTTCTTGACCCCGAGTCATCGTCCTCTCTCCTTTGACTCTCTTAGAGTGGTTTTCTCCTCTCCTCGGTGGAGAAGAGAACTTCAAGAAATGATTGACAATCCTCCTTACCTGTTCCTCCCTGAATTCAGTAAACGAGACATCCATGCTGTTTTCATTATTCACCGTCCCTACTTCCAACATCCAGTCACTAACAGTTTCTGGACTCAAGATCAGGCATACTTATGGCGATCTTTCCCTGATCCATTTCCTCTCCAACATGATCCCACTGCTCTCCGTGAGCTCAAAAAGTTCCTCGCTTGAACTCAACAACATTTCAAGAGCCACAGGACATTCAAAGATACTTCCTTGGACCAAAGCATGATCTCATCCCCTTCCGAGCCTCAAGACGGCTCCACCAAAGGCATCCTCCTCAAAGATGCTAGGCCGGACTACACTCACGCCATGTTTCGAGATTCCTGTGATCCCGACGAAGACTTTGCTTCCCCGAGTCCATACAGCCCGAGCTGATCATCAACTCCAAATGTGTCCAACCCCGCCAACCACTCCATCGCATGTGCTCATGCTCCTACACCGCTGAGCTTCCACCGTAACCCTCACAAAGACGTGGATCATTCTCCACCGTAGACCTATCCCACTCTCTCGTGTCTCCCTCCATCACCATCCACCGCTACCACCTCATGGATGAAGTTGATAGCGATGTTGACAACCTCTCACCATCCCACAGCTTCTGAACAAGTCACTTTCAATAAGACAAGCGTGATTTCCGCAGAGATTTCCGCATCTACCTGTCAGTGTGTTTTGTCTATTTTTGACTTTTGTGTTTTGTCTGTTTTTGACTTTTAGACTTTAGTCCAGCAGCCTGTTGTGGACTTTTCTTTTAGACTTTTGTGGTGTTGTCTATCTTGGACTTGCACTTTTGTGGTGTTGTCTATCTTGGACTTACATCTAGCTGTATAATGTTGACTTTACTTTTCACGAGATGATAGGGGTCCTGTCCTATCTTTCTCTTTGATGTGTTGTTTTATCATGTCACTTTCATGTCGCTTTCACTTTAAAGAATGACAGGGGTCTTGTCCTGTCTTCTTTGGTTTTTAGCTTGTAACCTCTCCTATAAAGATAATGCATATAAATTGGATTTGCCTAGTGAGTACAATGTAAGTGCAAGTTTTTGGACTTTGGAATCCACTCAAATGCTATCAGATACTGAAGATGTTGAATCAGTCTTCTCAGAACATAATACTTATGAGATTATGCATAAGGATGGCACAAACACATGGAATAAGGCATATCAAATTCTATGCAAGTTCCTGTCGGACCCGTCACAAGAGGTCGTGCAAAGAAATTCAACGAAGCACCTAATCAGCCACTTAGGATCAATCCAATTCGTGGAGGTCTATTGAAGGAATCTCACAAGATATTCAGACCAATAAATGCGCGATTCAAGCTCTAAAATTGGTACATTATGGGTAAAAGATATGCCACTATCTTTTTAGATAGTGTTTTCATTATTAAAAGAGGCAACAAATCAACTATTTTGATTTTTATTTAGTCATCTAAGATATTTTTTTAATTAAATGAAGATCCTGATTTATTAAGTATTCTTTCCTTTTTATTAGACTAGATTCTTATTTATTTAGTATTCATTTCTTATTTCAATTGGATTAGGATTTTTTTTTCAAATTAGGATTTCTTGTAACTATATATATATTCGCATCCAATAAGGGGAAAAAAAGAAGTTTTTCACGCAATTTACTTGAGAGTATAATTCTCTTTAGTTCTTAAACAATCTCTTTGAACTTATTGGATTTTCCGTGGTTCAACCCTTGACATATCAATCGGACCATCTTGATCCGAATCTCGCTAAGAATTGATTGGACCCTAATCAAATTAGGCTCCAAGATCGTTTCTAATTTCAGGAATTGAATGGAACCGCGACCTGTTGCTTAATGAAGCAAGAACCTTGATAAGTCAAGGGTTGAACGCCATGGAAAATTTGATAAGTTCAAAGAGTTCGTTTAAGAACTAACGAGAATTATACTCTCAAGTAAATTGCATGAAAAACTTCTTCTTTTCTCTTATTGAATGCGAATATATATATAAGTTACAAGAAATCCTAATCAGAAACAAATTCCTAATCCAATTGAAATAAGAAAAGAATCTTAAATAAATCAAAATCCTAATCTAATAAAAAAAAGGAAAGAATCGTTAATAAATCAGGATCTTAATCTAATAAAAAAGAAAGAATCCTAAATGAATAAATAAAAATCAAAATAGCTGATTTCTTGCATCGAGACTGGAAGGGGATAAGATCATGCTTTGGTCCAAGGGAAGTGTGCTGGATGTCATGTGGTGCATCTGAAATGTTGTTGAGTTCAAGCAGGAAAAATGGTGTATGGTGGCTATTTTAGCGCTGGTTATCTGTTCAGCACCCTGAATTTGGACTTGAACCTTTAGGGTTGTTGGAACATTTGGATCATGGAGAGACAGGTTGAAATTTGGGTAGGTGGTAAGCAGAACACTACCGGCTTGGAGTGTGGTCAGGATGGTACCAATAACGGCATGTTGGTACTCTTTGAAACGGATATCAAGCAAGGCAAGTCTGGCTGTGACAGGTAAGCCTTTACGGCCATGCAAGGTAAGGATAAGGCGTACTGCGCCTATATGGATGTGGGTGAAACCTTCTCTTTTCCAATTGGCTATAAACTCAGAAGGGATTTCTAGAGTAACATACTGTTCAGCAGAGGTAGACTGAAGATGATGTTGATCTAGAGCTGATGACTGGACATATTCACGAGGACTAGGACGATCACGTCTAAGAAGGGTTTTAATACTGACAGAGGATTGTTTCTTATATAACTTATATGGACTGACAAGAGGAAAACTTGACTCAGCAATTTGGGCAGACTATGGAATATACGAATATTCGACAAGGTTTTCTATAAGATATGCTTAATGCGCCGATTTCATAGATTTGATTGCTCATAAAATTCAAGAGCTTAAATCATGCATTGATTGGTTTGAATATCTTGTGAGATTCCTTCACACATTCACTGGATATGATTCCTCTCGTTCGGATCTTGGAACTCAAGCTTGGGGTTGCATGGGTGTTACCCCTCCTCTTGAGTTGCTGCTCAATCATATTTGCAATCTCCTAGTTAAGGCCATTCAAGATTCATGCCATGGTAGCTTCTCTATCTTCCTCCACATTTCCTCTAATCCTCCACGCTTTGGCTACCCTATGTAAGACTTTGTAGTTTTTGGAATAAGCCTCGATAGTAGTGGCTAGGTACAAATCGTCTTTTCATCAATGTCTTCATTTCATTCCATGTTTCAACAGGATGTTCTTAGTTATAACAAGCTGATCGCACCAAGTAATAGCATAATCAGAAAACTCAATCACAGTCAACTTTAACTTTTTTTTTCCTCATACTCCATCTTCTTCTCCCATTCAAGGTATGCTTCAGGATCAGATTTCTTTGAAAAGATGGAATTTTCATCTTTATGCACTCACACCCTTATCTCGTAGTCATAAACCACTTCTCTAGCTGGAACTCTCTCCCTTCTATGTGCTTGGGGAACGTGTTGCTGTTGCTGTGCACGTATGTTCTCTACTTAATCCAAACCCTCATGTATTATCAATCGTCTCATCTCCCCCATCAAGGCTTGAATTTGAAAATTTTGAATAGTTGGATGTTGATCCTCTAATTGAAATCTACAAAAAGATATTAGAAATAATCTAGAAAGAACCTCACTTCACTCCTTTTGCGTGTTTCACTCAAGATAATAATTCACTCAATTTCATTCGTGTTTCATTCAAATTTATTGGCTTTTGCCCTCTAATATGCTCACACTCTCTTGCTTTATTTCCACTCGTAATAATTGTCTCTTAGTTCTTGCAATTCACAAATATTATATCAAAGAGATTCGGGTTTTAAGGGCAAGAACATAACAAAAACATATTATTAGGTCTTGGAAGCACAAAATAATAATATTTTTGGCATAAATTTTCACACAATAAAAAATTAGACTTAGATTATATAAGACACCAATATGGAAATTGGAAGATTTTTTCACTATTTTCTTTTGCTTTGCTTTTTTTTTATTAACATTGAATAACTGAAAATTGAAGGAATTGGTAAATGCGGAAAACATAACAAACACACGCAAGCAGGTGAATGCGGAAATCACGCCTGCTTTATGCAAAGTGAGAGGTTGTCAACGTCGCTATCAACTTCATCCATTAGATGACAACTGGTGGATGGTGATGGTGGGAGACCAGAGAGAGTCGGATATGTCTCTGGTGGAGAATGAATCATATGCTGTGAAGGCTCTGGTGGGAGCTCAACAGTGTAGGAGCATGAGCCTGAGGCAGTAGGTGGTTGGCAGGGTTGGACACATATGGAGTTGCTGAACAGCTCGGGCTGTATGGACTCCAGGGAAGGAAATTCTTCGTCGGGATCTTGAGAATCTTGAAACATGAGATGAGTGTAGTCTGGCCTAGCATCTTTGAGGAGGATGCCTTTGGTGGAGCCGTCTTGAAACTGGAAGGGGATAAAATCATGCTTTGGTCCGAGGGAAGTGTGCTGGATGTCATGTGGTTCATCTGAAATGTTGTTGAGTTCAAGCAGGAATTTTCTAAGTTCATGAAGAACAGTAAGATCATGTTGGAGACGAAATGGATCAAGGAAAGATCGCCATAAGTAGGCCTGGTCTTGGGTCCAGTGACTGGATGTTGAAATTAGGGACGGTGAATGATGAAAACAGCATGGATGTCTCGTTTACTGAACTCAAGGAGGAACTGGTAAGGAGGATTGTCAATCATCTGTTGAAGTTCTCGTCTCCACCAGGGGAGAGGAGAAAACCATTCTAAGAGAGTCCAAAGGAGGGAGGACGATGACTCAGGGTCAAGAAGACACTGGAGAGTAGAAAATACGGGTATGACTAGTTTGGTACCATAACTCATCTTCCAGAAGTGGTCTGGAAGGGTCAAGGGAGAAACCAGTGAGGAACAGGTGATCTGGATGACAACTAGTGGCTCGAAAATTCTGGAGGTGGTAAACATTCATAAAATACCGAAACATGAATTTCTTAGCGAAATCTTGAATTTGGGAGGCACTGAGAAAATGAAGACGAAGAGGGAAGGACATCTTAGTCTTAGCTGAATTAGGAAGAGATGTCATGAGATAGATAATTGGAACGACTGACACTGAGGAGATCTTTGAATGAGGTCTGGTGAGGAGGTCAGGGACAAGGTTCTTGTCTCCTTTTATATGGTGAACGGAAAAACTGTATTTAGAAAACCACTGTTTAAGACAAAGTAACTGACTATTAGGGAGAGACTTATTTTTTAAATTTAAAATATTAGGAAAAGCTGAATTATCTAATTGAACAAGGAAATGATGTCCAATCAGATGGAACTCAAATTTTTGAATACCATATTTGACCGCAAGGATTTCTTTGTAGACCATGTGGTAATGCTTTTCGAATTCTTTGAACTGACCACTGGCACGACCACAGAATCTTTCTGAGGCACCATGTTTCTCGAGGATAGCACCCCAAAATTCGTCGCTTGCGTCGGTCTGGAGGATTCTCTAACCATCTGTTGCTATCTGGAGAGGTGGTGGCTGCTGGGCCACGAGCTTGAGTTGCTGTACTGCTGCTGTCTGACTTGGACCCCATGGTGGGGCTGATTTCTTTAACATCTTGGACAGCTGGCTTGTATGAATAGAAACTTTTGGGATAAAGTCTCGTAAATAATTAGTAATGCCAAGAAACTGCTGGATCTGCTTTCTTGAAAGGTGGTCATCTGGAAAGCTGAGAACTTCTTTAGCAATATGCGGTCCTGGCTGGTATTGTCCGTTTGTGATCATCATACCAAGAAAGTCTATGGATGACTGGCCGACAACACTTTTCTTGGCGGAAAGCATAATGCCATAATCTGCTATGATCTTGAGAAAGCGGGAAAGTAGATCTTGATTTGAGGCCTTGTCTTTGCTGAAAAGCAAAATATCATCAATGTAAATTAAGGCATGTGAGAGAATAGAGCAACTTTAAGGCCAAAGGGCATAATTGTCCACTGAAAATGTGCATTTGGAATGTAGAATGCGGTCTTGGATCTATCTTCTGGATGAATACCGAGTTGCCAAAACCTGGCTTTGAGGTCAAATTTGGAGAAGACCCTGGAAAGTGGAAACTTATCATCTCTTAGGAAAGCATTGAGGGGCTGGTAGTCAATCACGAGCCGCTTCTTTCCACGAACTATTTCTGACCTTTTCTCTACATAAAAAGCTTGACAAGCCCATTCTGAATTTGTGGGCTCAATGAGGCCTTGAGTCATGAGCTGGTTGCATTCTTCTTGTGCTAGCTTGAGGTCAGCAGGTGTCATACCTGGATGAGTAGCCTTAGTAGGATTAATATCCTCATTAAGCTTAAAAGGAAGCTTAACAAAGAAAGCAGGGTTTTTCCATAAAGGACTGTGGTGTGCGAACTGGCTATGGGTTTCAGGACAGAATGGTAACATCTGTTGTTTGAACTGTGTGTAGTTTGAAGGGATGGTTTCAAGAGAATGTATTTTGAGGGTATCTGTATAGGGTAGGAACATGTGTTTATACCGGATACCATTAGCTGTAATCTGGAGCTTTTTAACCAGGTGAAGGAGATCAAAACCAATAAGCAAATCTTTATCTGGGAGAGTTGAACCAATAACTTTGGTCCAAATGACACAGTTAGGAAAGAACTGTATCCCGATTGGTTTCCTGGTGATCATACTGGTCTGAAATAATTCTCCATTAGCAGCTTTGAACAACTCCGTATGCTTTTCCCATGTTAAGGAAGGAAGGATAGCTGGGTTAAGCATTGATCTTTGTGATCCCGTATCAATGAAACCAATGACTGAGATTGGTATGTCAAACTTGGATGGGAACAAATGGATTTTCAGGGATGGAATGGTTGGAGAGGATGCTTGAGCACTGAGTTGTTGAACTGTGTTGATGATAGAAACACCATCTGGATCATTGTCTGATGTGGCTAAGATAAAAGCTGTGTCATCATCTAATATGTCTTGTTCAGAAAATACAGATTCCACGTCATCTGTATCTGATAGCATTTGAGTGGACTCCAGGTGGTGGATAAGCCTGACAGCTTGAGCTGGCTTATTCGGACAGTTCCGAGCATAATGGCCTTTCTTTTTACAGGCAAAGCATCTGGCACTTTTATAACTGGGGGTCTGAGAGGAATCTTTCTTTTTGAAAAAACGGTAGGGTTTTTTAGGTCGAGAGTGGGTTCTGTGTTTGGATCTTTTGGCAGGATAAGATTTGTAGTGATGCTTCTTTTTGGTAGGGCAGACACATGTCTTGTCATCGTTGCACTTGATGGCAAGATTGGGTTTTTTGCATGCTTTCTGAAAAGGATGTTTGTTCTTCAGGAGTTCTGTAAAGAATTCCTTCTGTTCTTCAGGAGTTCTGCCAAGTTTTACCTTTTTCACATCAGAATAGTTGTAGCAATCAAATACAAACTCCATCTTTTTCTCCCATTCAAGGTATGCTTTAGGATAAGATTTTCCTTGAAAAGATGGAATTTTCATCTTTATGCCACTCACACCATTATCTCGATGCCTAGCTCTTCTATGATTACCATACTCATCCCTATAATAGTCATCAGCCACTTCTCTAGCTGGAACTCTCTCCCTTCTATGTGCTTGGGGAACGCATTGTGATTGCTGTGCAGGTACGTTCTCTACTTGATCCAAATGCTCATGTATCACTAATCACACCGTCAGGCCGAACAGCCTGGGCTGGCTTATTAAGACAATTCCTTGCATACTGACCCCCTTTTTTTTGTAAACAAAACATTGGGTACTTTTGTGTTTGTTGGCTTGGGAATGAAATCTACAAAAAGAGATTAGAAACAATCTAGAAAGGACCTCACTTCACTCCCTTACGTGTTTCACTCAAGAGAATAATTCACTCAATTTCACTCGTGTTTCACTCAAATTTATTGGCTTTTATCGTCTAATATGCTCACACTCTTTTGCCTTTTTCCACTCATAATAATTCTCTATTAGTTCTTATAATTTACTCAAGAGAATAATTCACTCAATTTCACTCGTGTTTCACTCAAATTTATTGGCTTTTATCGTCTAATCAAACCAATATCAAGATTCCAGCAGCTATTCATAAAGATTATATCAAAGAGATTCAGGTTTTAAGGGGAAGAACACAGCCAACACATATGATTATGATTTGGAAGCACAAAATAATAATATTTTTGGCACAAATTTTCACACATTAGACTTTGATTATATAAGACACCAATAATGGAAATTAAAAGATTTTTTTCACTATTTTTTTTTTGCTTTTTTTTTTTAACACTGAATAACTGAAAATTGAAGGAATTTAGGGTAAGGAATTGGCAAAATTTGTGCATTTAAGGAAATAAATCACAAGGATGCAAAAATTAATAAACCCTAAATAATGTTCACAGTGTACTGTTCATATGGCACTGTCTGGCGGGGGGGTAGTGTAGTGAATGATAAGCTCCTATCCCACATCGCTTGGGTGCACTGGGGTCAGCCAGTTTATAAGTCCTGGGCAGTCCTCACTTCCTAAGAGCTCGAGAAGAGAAAGAGTAAACTTAAGCTATGAAAGTATGAAAAACTTTGGTTCTTCTCCCCGAAAACTGAGTGAGCTCTCAATTTATAGGAGAGGATACACACTAGCTAACAAAGAAGACAGGACAGGACCCCTGTCATTCTGACAAAAGCAAAAGCACAATAATTAAAGAGAAAGAGAAAGTTAGGACACGACGGAATTGAAATAAAGAAGATATAAAAATTAAATAAGGATAGGCAAAACCTGATTAGAGTCTTTTCTTTGATACCAACTGATACGAACCCCGTCAAGAATTGACGAGTCCCTAATCAAATTAGGCTCCAAGATTGTTTCTAATTTCATAAATTGAATGGAACCGCGACCCGTTGCTTAGTGAGGCAAGAACCTTAGTATGAGAGGACGCCACAATCAGCTATGGATGGTCTGATTAATAAGTCAAGGGTTTTCAGATATATATATATATATATATATATAAACTTCTAGGATGCCTACTCGACTCACCAACAGGAGAAGAGTTAGTCATTCAAGTATGTAAGAGAGAATATCCAAAATGTTAGATCATGCTGATGTTTTCATGGAATGAATAACCATAGCAGGCGAGTAGATATATTGTTTGTAGATATATTGTAACGAGCTTTGGACAGTCGCTCTAGATGCTGAATAACCACAACAGGCAATCACAGGACATGAAATAAATGAAGTGACATAGACAAAAGCACATGCCAAATAAGCACAAGCTTACCCCTAAAAGATAGCAATCAAATGGCTCACCCTAAAATCCTGCCTCTGACTTTACAAATCATATCATCAAAATATTGGATCCACAGGCCACCCACATACACTGGGCATCCCAAATAAGTAAAATAAAAATGCAACTGCTAAGAGCCTGTCATAGAATGAATAATAACCTGGCAAGCACGATTCCCTGCGTAAAAAATGTGTTGGGGATGACTAATTAACTGACCCAAAACAACCTCCTAATGATGTAAAAAGCCATAAGGTGTTGAAGACTAGGTCAGCTCTCATTTGTAAAAATAATAATATCATCAGCAAAGTTCAAATAGAAAACATGCATAGAAGTAGTCGTATCGTACCTTAGGGAGGAAAATTAGGAAAATAAGTGATCTAAACCTTACAGTAGCAATAATGAAAAGACAAGGAGAGCTACGATCACCTTATCGAGGATCACTTTGTGACAGAAAGAAACCATGACCAACCCCATTAACGAGGACAAAAAGCTAAGGCCCCCACAAATCAACCCCTTAATCAAAGACATCTAATGATAAGAAAACCCAAAACAACAGAGCATCTAAATAATAAAATACCAAGACATCCTATCATAAGCCTTGGCCATGATCTAATCCAAAAACCCGATCGGGTTGGCTGCAAAATAAAAAAAAAACTAAAAATATAAAATACTCACAAACACCACTAATCACTCACATACGCACCAAGCACCACACCTCACTCACACATGCTGCACTCCCTTCTCAATACTTAACTCACACACGCTAAACTCCCTCCTCAACACTCAACTCACACACGCTAAAACTGCAAAAGCAAACATACACACAACAGTACATCACAAAGCCACAACAAGCAAGCAAGCATCATCTCGCTCTCAAAGTGAAGAACACAAGAAAAGAAGCAAGCCTTCGCCAACTAGAAATGGAAACGAAAATGAAAACCAAAAGTAGCACTTCGCCAATTAGATTTGCTACTCTGCCACGCATGGCGACCAAATCTGCTACCACCACCTACGAATCTACTCCTCCAAGCTCCATCTGACCTGACAAGCAGCAACCCAAACCCTAATTGATAAATTTGAAGCTTTCATGGTATATAATATATGTGTGTATATATATATATATATGTATTACTGAAATTTATATATATATAAATCAGTAAATGAGTAAATTGTAATGTGTAATTGTATAGTTGCGTACTTGTGTATTGCTGAATTATATAATATATTATTGAAATTTTGACCCAATCCGATCCAATCCAAATTTAATTGGATCAAATCGAGTTAAGAATTTGGATCAAATTTTCGGCCATTTAATCAACCCGAAATCTAATCGAGTTTACCCGAACTTGAAACTGCTCAGCCCTACGCCCAAGTAATAGGGAAGTCATTCTTAGGCAGAAGAACCAATAAAGTAATTTGAAGCTCCTAGACATAGCAAATCAACCCTAATGATATACCAACATGCCTGATAAAACATGCTACAACCATCAAGTCCAGGAGCACTGTCTGGATATATAGAGAACACCACATGGCGAACCTTCTTCATATCAGGCACCTTACATAAATCTGCATCATCCACCTCTGTAACTAAAGCTGGGATAAAAGAAAAAACAGCCCTCTAAAATTGAGTTGTGACATAAAGTTCATATTGTGGGATTAATATGACTTTAAATAATAAGTGTGGCAATAATAATAAAGATATTATAGGTTTTCCATTATACAGGTGTAGAATAAAATTAACTCAGTTTCTAAATTACAGCAACAAAATATTTATCAACATTTTAAAATTGAAGCATTTAGGCTACATTACCCAACCATCCTTAGTCAAGACTTAAGTGACCAAAAAAAATTAGTTAATTGATTGTCCAAACCACATTTTATTTGAGTTCTTTTTAAAGGTAAAGACCCTAATGCTGTTTTCTTTTTCTAGTGGAGCAGAATAATTATTAATATCATTGTACCAAACTTTAATTTTTAGATTTGGACTATTGGTACCCGCCTAAAATTCTCTTAAAATTATTTTAATTATTTACAAAATTGAGCTTTTGTTAAAATTACATTTAATGGCACATTATATCTAATTAAACCGCATGTTAAATACATTTAACACCCTTGTTTCAAAGCCATAAATTACATATATTTGTCATTAATAAGAATATTATCTTATAAATAAAAAAATCTACAAAAATATTTTTATAGAAGTGATTGTTTTGTAGGACATCTTTAAAAAAGTTTTCCTTTTCACTTAAAAATTGAAAAACTCAATGGATAATGGGAAAGATTAGGATTTCATGAAGATTGATTTAACGGGTATTATAAGAAATCTCTATTATTTTAAAATAATAGCTATACGTGGGTCCTGTGTTGGCTCTTGAGGTACTCTTAACTACCCTCCCTTAACTCTTGCTCATAGTTAAAAATTAATAACAATAATAGATAAAACAAAAACATCCAAACAAGAAACATATAATAAGAAGAAAAACAAACACAAATTTTATAATAATGAAAAAATTGGGTTCTAACATAACTAACGTGATTTTTTGTAATAAATATTAATTTAATTAATAAATAAATTGACACAATACAATAAATAAAACCATTTCATATTCATATTAGACCACCGCAATACAATTACATATTTATAAGAACACTAAATTAATTATCCACATTATATTAATGTTGTATTATAAATTTATTCATATTATATTAATATCATGTTAACACACTAATATAATATTTTTTAGAATAACATTGACATTTATTACTTTTAAATTAATATTTAATTTTTCATATTAAATACGTTAAACTAATCAACGTAGACTAATAAATAAACCACATCCATATTTTGATGTTTCAACATGATTAATAGATAAATTGTATCTGTGTTTGCTTAAATTTATCATAACACAACTACACAAATTCACACCCCTACAAATTTAGGATCTATTTATAACAGATTGCAGCAATTTTAAAGCGAGGTATGTCCTTAGAACGAAAGATTTAACACAACACCAAATACATCTAATTTAAGATAATGCAGGAATGGAATGTCAAGTTTCCATACCTAATGGCCAATACTACTATGTAAATCAACTCAATTATCTTAAACTGAATTCAAAAGATTTGGCCCAAATGACAGAATGACAAAAGCTACTGTTCCTTGTATCTCTTTTCTATTTCCTCCAAACTTTGAACATCTTTGTAATACTTGCAAATACGTAAGATAGCCCTGTAACCACGAACACACATTATTTAAGTATAAATATTGAAAGGAAGTTTCTGAAGATGAAACTAATAGACTACCTCCACATACCAGTAGAGAAGGCATGCTGCAGTACAGAGAATCACATTCCTTTGAGCCTTGTAGATCTGCAGAAATCACCTCAACAGTAAAGTATATTAAAAATAATCATATCAGAACAGATAAACAGGAACAAGGAAAGTTTGAAAAGAAAATGTAAATTCTTTGATGAAATTGGATCATGGGATAGAATGGCTGTGCTCTTTACCAAGAACTACATGTAAAAGCACAATTCTCAGACAGAAAAATCAATAGTGCAACCAGTGAAAGAATCAAGGCTTCCTTATCTAGTGATGCTTTATAAAGTACACACTTAAATTGCAACATAGGTAGCAACTGAGCTCTCTGTGCTTTTTTGCCACTTCTATGTTCATTCAATCACCAAGGAGATTACACAGATTCTCACAGAAAACTCAAAATCAGAATCCAACCCTCAGTTTTCAACAAATCAGTGATTTGAAATCATCATCATTCATTTCCCTCTGCAGCAAATCCTTCAATAAGCATTAACTCAGTAATTATTAAATGCCTAACTAATTCGCAACTAATTTGCACAGATAATAATAACTATTTAAGTCACCACAATGCTAAACTGGCCTTCTATATGTCAAAAATCATATATTATAAGACAACTTTCTTTGTATAAAGCATACCATTACATACCAATAAAGCTTCTGATCATTAATAAAATTTATCATTTCATTTGACGACGAAACAAATAGAATTGACAAGATAAACATAAGGTTTCCATTTTTTTTTTTTCCCTCTATTTTTAATCCATAAATCACAATGAAAGGAAATTTTCAACATTTAATTTTTTAAGCATTGAATTCACACCACACATAACTCATCCTTAAGAAACACAAGTATTGCAACTTATATATTTAAACAATTGACCACTGATATCAAATATTGTATATAAATAAAGTAACAGTTATAGAGAATAAGCCAAACACCGCAATAAGAGTTTTCTTGATGCTAGATTCCCAAAAAGTGTAAGGACGAGGCTATTTGCACTTTAAAATTTACTCTAAACACTCACATTTTAGTAAGTGTTTATATTACTAAAATATCCTTGATGTAATTTACTATTACAGACAATTTAACACAATTTATTTATTTATTTATTACTCTTTACACCCCATCCAATACACCCATTATCTGCACAATTATTTTATCTTATACCCTAATCCTCTCCAACATCAAATCTAATCTACTGTAAAATTATTACTTAGTTTTAACAAATTTCTCCCATGAAAAATCAAATCAATGTTCATTGTCTCCCCTGTGTTAACGTATTTAAGATATGTTCATGAATAATGGAGGGAGGAAAATGAAGTAAAGTAAGAACCAATGTGAAAAAGCATGAAGAAAATCAAATTGGTATTCCCAATTCAAATGATCTTCACCCATACCAAACACCGACATACATTCATGATTCATGGCAATGGTCCTTTTGAAAACAAATACAATACTGGGCTTGAAGTCACAAAATATTTCATTGAATAGAGAAACCAATACAAATCAAGCAAGAACAATGAATGAGGGAAAAATATAGAAAAAGAAGAAGCTAACACAAATGAGGGAAAAATATAGAAAAAGAAGAAGCTAACACATGTAAAAGAGAGGAACATTTTTAAGGGTGTAAAGAAGAAACAAAGCATATTAAAGAAAGGGTTTAATGAGGACTATTTTGACAATCAAAAAAGTGTTGAGTAAAAATTGATATTTTGAAGTTATTCAATGAGTGTACAATGTATAAGATTGTTAGAATAAAATTTAGAATACGTATAACCCCATCCAAAGAGTAAATGATCTATAATGGAGAAGAAACAGAAAAGGGTTCAGGAAGAAAAATAATAAATAAGTATAAAAAAGAAGAAGATGAAAGAAAAGAGAATAATTTGGAAAAAAAAAAAAAAGAATATAGAGCAGATAGACATATAACAGAATTTAGCAGAGACAAAAGGAAGAAAGAATTTCTAAAGGAGAAATGGTTATACTATTTCTTTAATTGATCTATGACAGAAACATAACTTAAGTTCCTATTCGTAGGGATCAAAACATATGCATAGGGAAACTAGAAATCTACTTTAAATAAATAACATAAATCCTATCTAAATAAGAATGTGACTAGTCGTGTTTTCAGATCTGGAATTGCAAATCGAAAACACCATTAATAATTATAATGGACACACCCTACATTCAAATAAGTAATAAATCAGACCAAAACATGTAATATATGTACACTCCCAAATTTAAAATATTTCCAACGTTGATATGATGAGCTTATGTTTTAATATTGCAATCATTTCTTCTGAGGAGTTTTCATTCCTTCTGAGAGAAAACTCCTGACAAATTAAGTTAATAAAAATGATTGAAGGAAGAGCAAACAATGATCACTTTTACATTAAGCGGCTTCTTCCATCAGGTGAGTTATTAACTGCACCTAAACCTCATTAAATGATTTTACTTGGTGTAACCTTAAAGTGTCTTATGTTAATTGACTCATAAAGGGATGAATCTTAATGAAATTTGAACACATAATAGATTCTTACCCATATGTAAGATCTGGCCATCAAGTCCTCTCAATTCACTTTTGGTTTATTACAAAGTGGGTATAGGAATACAGCCATAGCAAAAGAATTTCTTATTTGACTATGAATCCAAGAGCATGAACAAAGATGAAACAACTAAAGAGAAAACACACTTTTGAACAAAAGCATGCTTGAAGTGGGGACACACCCCGACTTTGCCAATCAATCTCACTTCCTTCAAAATCTTTGATTGATTGGCAGATTATCAAAGAAATTTACAGGACTAAAGATTGTATGGCTTTCTGGTCCTGGTAAAGGAAAGAAAAAAAAAGGTCTTTGGAATAACAGAAAACATACACGAGCAAATGATTCAATTGCTACTAAAATAGAACCAAAGTTCACCAAGATACTGTATTCACATATTTCCTGACACAATTTGTTACAAAACCTTCTCTAATACAAAAACAAAAAGTCTCTCGACAACTATTCACAATTGATCTTCAAGACAAATTGTAAAATGAAAAAAGCTTTTGCAAGCTACTCACATCCTACCAAATTTTAGGAATTTTTAGCATTTTTAATGGGGAAAAATCATAGTAATTATACACAATTGCATAATTGATAATTCCATAAATTTTTATTTTTTTTTAAATAAAATCATAAATAAGCAAAATTAGAGCAATACTTACAGACTTCTCATATCGATCTCTCTCAGCAGCCGTGCAGATCTCAGAAGTGCACATCAAGCGATGCTCGTTCTTCCAATAGATATCTGCACAAATACAACCATAACCAAGTTCTCAAACCAAGAAAATCGTTAACCCTAAATAAAATTGAAAATAAAAAAAATAAAGAAAAACTATATTAAAAAAGAGAAAACAACTGAGTACCGAGGAGCTGGAAACCGGCAAAGGGAACTATAAAGAGGGCTGGTTGGAGAATGAGAGATATAAGGGAAACCAAACGATTCTTTAAGAGCGTAGGTGAAGGAATCGTCAAGAGAATGGCTATCGCGGCCTCTGCTGCCACCACATAAGCAAGTATTAACCACTGCAGCGCCATTCCTCCTGTTGATTTTGTGAAATGATCAACGAATGGGTTCTGTATTTTGCTTCCTTTTTTCACTCTGATCAGATACTTGGCCTAACGCAGAAGGCAAAGCTCCTATTGTAGATCTTCGAGGGTAATGTTTCAAAACCGCGCCCTTCAGATATGTGGTATTTGCAAGTAAATGTAAAATATACACAATTTGCAGAAACCAACATTATAAGTACAGGACCTTTATTGGCGAGTGCAGTGTTTTCGAAACGATGTATTATGTTATAATGTACTATAATAAAATTGTATTTTATAATAATGTATTGGGATTATACGGTATTAAATTGTATTAAGTTATAATGCAGTATTTTATTTGGTGTAGTATGCATTGTATTAGTTTATTAATATTTTATATTACTATTTATATTAAAAATATTTTTGTATAATTATTAATATTTTAAAGTTGTATATATTTAATTTTATTAAATTTATTAATTTTGCCAGCAGTCAAAATTAGTATCAGTTGATGTCATTTTTTTGTACCATTGAAGTCCGAATCACTGAAGCTACTCAAAGGTGGATATATTACCAGCAATAGAGCTTCCGTTCGCCATAAATCAAAAGTTAAAATTTCGAGATTCAAAATTTTAATTGTAGATGTACGCGAACTAGGGCTCTATTGACGAAAATCTTGTAATCATTGTGTAGATCTGGTAATAATGATTCCAATGGCACCGAAATGGAATTTAACAGGCATAAAAACTGATTGCCAATGGGGGCCCTAATTGTGGTCAAAGGTGGCTTGATTAACCTTAATTTTATAAATTTAATAACTAATAAAAACAAATAAAGAATTTAATGAAAATTAATATAATAAAAAATAAATCTAATGCTATTAGGAGGGGGTGTGGGATTATTTAATGTTGGATATCATCAAAATTTAATGCAATGCAATTGATCATCTTTTTCAAACATAGGATAGCATTAACTTAATGATGAATAGTCTCCAAATGCTATGCAATACATAATTCCGAACATGCCATTAATTCAAATTACTCAAAATTTTGATTTTTGCATTTATTTTTGACAATTTTATACCCATGTCTTAACCCAATTGCAAAATATTTTTATTTAATTACAAAATTACCCTTATTAAAAGATTTTATTTAATTGCAAAATGTCTTAACCCAACTGTTATTCTGATGTTCTTTCCATTGTTAACTAAGTCTAAGACCCCTTCAATTATTATGGAAAAGATGCATGCATATCTAGCAAACTACAATCTCCACTCCACAACTTCAGCCTCTGCAAAATTACGTCCCTATAGAACTCTATAGAACTTTGAAGCCTTCACTGCAATATCTCTATAATCCCATCAGAATCTCTCATAACTTGATGAGATTATTGATAAAGATGGTATAAGCACATGAAATGAGGCATATTCAGATCTTATGCAAGTTTCCGTCGGATCCGTCACAAGAACTCGTGCAAAGGAATTCAAAGAAGCACTTAATGTGCTGATTCAAGCAACTTGGGATCAATCAAATTTATGGAGGCTTATTGAAGGAATCTCACAAGATATTTAGACCAATAAATGCGTGATTTAAACTCTTAAATTTTATGAGCAATTCCATGAAATCGGCTCATTAAAGATGAAAGATATGTCACTATATTTTTAAAGAGTGTTTCCATCTTTAAAAGAGGCAGCAAATCAGCTATTTTATTTTTATTTAGTCATTTAAGATATTTTCTTTTTTTTATTAGATTAAAATCCTAATTTATTAAGGATTCTTTCCTTTTATTAGATTAGATTCTGATTTATTTAAGATTCTTTTCTTATTTTAATTGAATTAGGTTTTGTTTCTAATTAGGATTTCTTATATATATATTCGCATTTAATAAGAGAAAAAGAAGAAGTTTTTCATGCAATTTACTTGAGAGTATAATACTCTTTAGTTCTTAAACGAACTCTTTGAACTTACCGGATTTTTCCGTGGTATTCAACCCTTAACTTATCAATTAGACCATCTATAACTGATTGTGGTGTCCTCACGTACCAAGGTTCTCGCTTCATTGAGCAACGGGTCGTGGTTCTATTCAATTTCTGAAATTATAAACGATCTTGAAGCCTAATTTGATTAGGGTTTCATCAATTATTGGCGGGGTTCATATCACAACTCCTCTTATAAATAGCAAGCTAATTTCTTGAATTGGGAGTAACATCCACATTGACTTTAAACTAGTATCTTGGAGGAGAATATAACACTTGTTGCCTTATCACCCTTTAAGATTCTAGAAACTTGATCTTTTGAGTAATTTGATTTCCTCTTTTTAGTGAATAACTACTTGGCCTATTGTAAGAGCAAAACACTTGGTAGGATTTCTTGGAAGAGGAATAGTCATAATCAAGTCTACAACATCTATCATAAAATACTTATTCCACTTATTATCAAACTTAGGATTTGAATATGTCTTATTCCACGTACTTGTACTATCCTTATCTATAATCTCATCATTCCTCTCCTTTTGAAGAGGATTTGTCCTCAAATCTTCACCAACATCAAAAGGACTTAAATCAAAGATCATACAATCATCAAAATCAAACAAATCTGTCATGATAAGTTAGCATGCTATCATTATATATATCTGATACGAATTCCGTCAAGAACTGACGAAACCCCAATCAAATTAGGCTCCAAGATCAGCTATGGAACCATGACCCATTGTTTAATGAAGCAAGAACCTTGGTATGTGAGGATGCCACAAACAACTATGGATGGTCTGATTGATAAGTAAAGGGTTGAACACCACGAAATATCCGATAAGTTCAAAGAGTTCGTTTAAGAACTAAAGAGAATTATACTCTCAAGTAAATTGCATGAAAAACTTCTTCTTCTTCTTTTTCTCTTATTGAATACGAATATATATATAGGTCACAAGAAATCCTAATCCAATTGAAATAAGAAAAGAATCCTAAATAAATCAGAATCTAATCTAATAAAAATGAAAGAATCCTTAATAAATCAGGATCTTAATCTAATAAAAAAAGGTATCTTAAATGACTAAATAAAAATCAAAATTCATGGATTTGATTGCTCATAAAATTCAAGAGCTTGAATCACGCATTTATTAGTCTGAATATCTTGTGAGATTCCTTCAATAGGCCTCCATGAATTGGATTGATCCCAAGTTGCTTAAATCAGCCCATTAAATGCTTCTTTGAATTTCTTTGCACGAGCTCTTGTGATGGGTCTGACGGGAACTTGCATAGGATATGAACATGCATTATTCCACGTGCTTGTGCCATCCTTATGCATAATCTCATCATGGCCAATAAAATTATTCTTACAATACGATGAAGGTCTTTATAACTCCAAAATCTCCCATCAATCCTCCTCCATGGGATTCTCTTACCAATAAATCTCTTAAAGAACAATTAGGCACACATAACTTATTCTGTCGAAATAAGTAACCATCATGTCTAAAGTACTTACCAACCCCAAACTTTTCATAATTTTGATATTCAGCACTAAAATCATGGTCATTAGCAAACAATTCCTTAATACGTTCAAAACCAAGCAATTTAGCATTAAGTGTTGAGATTAAGGTGTGTGAAAGTGCATCTGGAAATACGTTTTCCTTGCCTTGGTTGTAACGAATGACGTAAGGAAACGTCTCTATAAATTCCACCCAACGAGCATGCCTTTTGTTTAACTTATGTTGACCTTTAAGGTGTTTTAAAGATTCATGGTCATTGTGAATTACAAACTCCTTAGGGCATAGGTAGTTCTACCATGTTTGCAATTCCCATCCAGGTATGACATCTGTTGACCTCAAGCTAGCACAAGAAGAATGCAATCAGCTCATGGCTCAAGGCCTCATCGAGCCCACAAATTCAGAATGGGCTTGTCAAGCTTTTTATGTAGAAAAAAGGTCAGAGATAGTTCGTGGAAAGAAGCGACTCGTGATTGACTACCAGCCACTCAATGCTTTCCTATGAGATGATAAGTTTCCTCTCCTAAAGATCCAATCCATGTTTGTCCATCTCAAAGATGCCAGAGTCTTCTCCAAGTTTGACCTCAAAGCCGGGTTTTGGCAACTTGGTATCCATCCGGATGACAGATCCAAAACAGCATTTTGCATTTCAAATGCTCACTATCAGTGGACAGTAATGCCCTTTGGACTCAAAGTCGCTCCATCCATCTTTCAGAAGGCAATGATTAAGATCTTTGAACTTATTCTCTCACATGCCTTAATTTACATCGATGATATTTTACTTTTCAGTAAAGATAAGGCATCACATCAAGCTCTGCTTTCCCATTTCCTCAAGATCATGGCAGATTATGGCATTATGCTTTCAGCAAAGAAAAGTATTGTCGGCCAGTCATCCATCGACTTTTTTGGCATGATGATTGCAAACGGACAATACCAGTCAGTTTATCCCTAAAGTCTCTATTCATACAAGCCAACTGTCAAGAATGCTGAAGAAATCAGCCCCACCATGGGGTCCAAGTCAAACAGCAGTAGTACAACAACTAAAGCTCGTAGCCCAGCAACCACCACCTCTCCAGATACCGACAGATGGTCAGAGAATCCTCCAGACCGACGCAAGTGATGAATTTTGGGGTGCGATCCTACTCGCAAAGCATGGTGACTCAGAAAGATTCTGTGGTCACGCAAGCGGTTAGTTCAGAGAATCCGAAAAGCACTACCACGTGGTCTATAAAGAAATACTTGTAGTAAAATATGGTATCCAAAAATTTGAATTCCATTTGATTGGACATCATTTCCTTGTCCGATTAGATAATTCAGCCTTTTCTAATATTTTAAATTTTAAAAATAAGTCCCTTCCTAATAGTTAGTTACTTCGTCTAAAACAGTAGTTTTTCAAGTACATTTTTTCTGTGGAGACAAGAACCTCGTCCCTGACCTCCTCACCAGACCTCCTTCAAAAATCTCTTCAGTCTCAATCATTCCAATTATCTACCTTATGGCGTCTCTCCCTAATTCAGCTAAAACTAAGTTGTCCTTCCCTTTTCGTCTTCATTTTCTGAATGCCTCTCAAATCCAAGATTTTGCAAAGAAATTCCTGTTTCGGTATTTTATGAATATTTACCATCTCCAGAATTTTAGAGCTACTAGTTGTCATCCAGACCACCTGTTCCTCACTGGTTTCTCTCTTGACCCTTCTAGACCACTTCTAGAAGATGAATTATGGTATGTTTGGTGTCTTTCTCTCCTCTACGCTACCAAACTAGTCCTACCCGTATTTTCTACTCTCTAGTGTCTTCTTGATCCAGACTCATCGTCCTCTCTCCTTTGGACTCTCTTAGAATGATTTTGTCCTCTCCCCTGGTGGAGATGAGAACTTCAACAGATGATTGACAATCTCTTTACCAGTTCCTCCCTGAACACAGCAAACGTGACATTCATGCTGTTTACATCATTCACCGACCTTACTTTCAACATCCAGTAACTAACAGTTTCTGGACCCAAGACCAGGCATACTTATGGAGATCTTTCCCTGATCCATTTCCCCTCCAACATGATCTTACTGTTCTTCGTGAACTTAGGAAATTCCTACTTGAAATCAACAATATTTCTAATGAACCACATGACATCCAGCATACTTCCCTCGGACCAAAGCATGACCTTATCCCTTTCCAAACACAAGATGACTCCACCAAAGGAATCCTCCTCAAAGATGCCCGACTAGATTACACTCACCTCATGTTCCAGGATTCTCGGGATCCTGATGAAGAATTTGCCTCCCTGGAATCCATTCAACCCGAGCTATTCATCAACTCCACCTGTGTGCAATCCTGTCAACCACCTACAGCATCAGGCTCGTGCTCCTACACTGTTGAGCTTCCTCCAGAGCATTCTCAACACATGTGTCATTCTCCACCAGAGACATATCCGACTCTCATTAGTCTCCCACCATCACCATCAACCAACTACCACTTAATGGATGAAGTCGACAGTGACGGTAACAACCTCTCACCATCCCACAGCTTTTAAAAAAAATATTTTTGGAAAAGCAAGCGTGATTCCCGCATTCGCCTGCTTTAGTGTGTTTTGTTTGTTTATGCTTTTATCTTTATGTTTTGGTTTTATAAAAAGAGGATAAGGGTCCTGTCTGATTCCTCTTTAGTTCTGTCATTTGCTTTTACTTTTCAAATATTGATAGGGGCCTGTCCTATCTTTATCTTTAATCATGTTTTTCTTTAGCTTTTTATCCTTTGCTTTGTAAAAAGAGTAGGGGTCCTGTCCTATCTTTCTCTTTAATCATGTTGCTTTACATTTGTAAAGAATGACAGGGGTCCTGTCCTGTCTTCTTTGTTTGCTTGCTTGTATCCTCTCCTATAAATTTAGAGCTCATTCTCAGTTATCAGGGAGAAGAACCAAGGTTTGAAATTTTAATAAAGAAATCTTTTCATAACTTTCATGACTTAAGTTTACTCTTTCTCTTCTCTAGAACAATTTAGGATTCCGAAAAGATTATCATATCGTCTGTTCATATTCTTCCTAGTATGCTCTGCACTTACCTTTGAAAAAAGGCATCAGAACGATCAAAACCTACAGTCACTATAGAGTCCAACCCACAAAACACTGTTCATCCTATTTGTAAGCCCGGAGGGCTAGTCCTTGGGTGGTATGTGTCTACGGGTCTTAACTATATAGTGATGATCTGATTACAGGTGCAGGCTTCTTTGGTCTTTTAGTAAGATCATCTTCTTCATGCAGCATGTGTAGGGCTTTCTTGTAGATAGGCAATGGTTCCATCGAATCTGGATGATCCGGAGGAAGAATGTGTTGAGGCTTGCATTTGGACAGAACTTGAGTGGATTACTAATTATGAGCTGTTCTTGTAAATGGGTAGTGGTTCCATCGAATCAGGATGATCCGGAGGAAAGATGTGTTGAGGCTTGCATCTAGACAAAGGAAGTGTGAATTTTGCCTTTCTACGCCGCCTTCTGCGGAGGTGCTCATCATCATCGGAATCAGATTCATCCCGACAGGGACAATCTGGATCACACATATCACTACCTGGAGCATCCCAAAGGAAGTGGCCATCTAACTTGGCTGGGTAGACTGGCGTGCCTTCGGATGTAAAACTGTGGATAGGCAGGTCTTCTTGAAGTGTAGAAACATGTTGAATCATGGCACTATAGGAAAAAGAGACTTTGGGAGCTTCTGTGGCTGGCTCCTGGAAACTCATACTGACTGTGCCGTCAGATCGCTTCTGGAATAGTGCATATCCAAACTTCAAATGCATTATTCCAGAAGCAGTCTGACGGCACAGTTAGTATGCGTTTCTAGGAGCCCTCTTTAGAAGCTCCCAGGGGATCTGCCGATCCACAGTTTTACATCCGAAGGCACGCCAGTCTATCTAGCAAAATTAGATGGCCATTTCCTTTGGGATGCTCCAGGCAATGACATGTGTGATCCCGATTGTCCCTGTCGGGATGAATCTAATTCCAGTGATGATGAGCGATAGGCGTGATCGTCATAGTCCTCGTGAATATGTCCAGTCTTCAGCTTTAGATCAGCATCATCTTCAGTCTACTTCTGCTGAACAGCATGTTACTCTAGAAATACCTTCTGAGTTTGTAGCCAATTGGAAACGAGAAGGTTTCACCCATATTCACACAGGCGCAGTTCGCCTTATGGCCGTAAAGGCTCACAGCCAGACTTGCCCTGCTTGATACCCGATTCAAAGAGTACCAACATGCTGTTATTGGTACTATTCTGACTACTCTCCAAGCCGGCAGTGTCTTACTCACCTTCTATCCCAATTTCAACATTTCACTCCATGATCCAAATGTCCCAACAACCTTAAAAGTTCAAGTCCAAATCCAAGGTGCTGAACAAATAACTAGTGCCAAAATAGCTTGCCATTTAAATCTAGGAATGTCATCAAATGTGAACCATGGGCCGTTGCTGTGTTAGAATCTTCTTCTTCGACTATTGGTGTGGAAGATGGATGTTCAGTGGGTTGAGCCATGAAGATTTTTGACACATTTGCCATATCTTGGTCTGAATCTGAGACAGAGAACTCTATTTCATGAATCGAACAAGAGGATTCAGTTGGTGTGGATGACAGTGTTTGGATTATCATTATCAAGCAACCAAATTGCTCTGATACTACTCTGGGTGCACGGAAGCAGGCACTTAGAAAATGAAGACGAAGAGGGAAGAACAACTTAGTTTTAGCTGAATTAGGGAGAGACGCCATAAGGTAGATAATTGGAACGACTGAGACTGAAGAGATTTTTGAAGGAGGTCAGGGACGAGGTTCTTATCTCTTTTTATATGGAAAACCACTGTTTAAGACGAAGTAACTGACTATTAGGAAGGGACTTATTTTTAATAAGGAAATGATGTCCAATCAGATGGAATTTAAATTTTTGGATACCGTATTTTACTGCAAGTATTTCTTTGTAGACCACGTGGTAGTGCTTTTCGGATTCTTTGAACTGACCGCTTGCATGACCACAGAATCTTTCTAAGTCACCATGCTTTTCGAGTAGGATCGCACCCTAAAATTCATCACTTGCGTCGGTCTAGAGGATTCTCTGACCATCTGTCGGTATCTGGAGAGGTGGTGGTTGCTGGGCCACGAGCTTTAGTTGTTGGACTGCTGCTGTCTGACTTGGACCCAATGGTGGGGCTGATTTCTTCAGCATTCTTGACAGTTGGCTTGTATGAATAGAGACTTTAGGGATAAAGTCCCATAAATAATTGATAATGCCAAGAAACTGTTGAATATGCTTTCTAGAAAGGTGGTCATGAGGAAAATTGAGTAGTTCTTTAGCAATATGTGGTCCTGGCTGGTATTGTCCGTTTGCAATCATCATGCCAAGAAAGTCGATGGATGACTGGCCGACAATACTTTTCTTTGCTGAAAGCATAATGCCATAATCTGCCACGATCTTGAGGAAATGGGAAAGCAGAGCTTGATGTGATACCTCATCTTTACTGAAAAGTAAAATATCATCGATGTAAATTAAGGCATGTGAGAGAATAGGTTCAAAGATCTTAATCATTGCCTTCTGGAAGCTGGATGGAGCGACTTTGAGTCCAAAGGGCGTTATTGTCCACTGATAGTGACCATTTGGAATGCAAAATGCTGTTTTGGATCTGTCATCCGGATGGATACCAAGTTGCCAAAACCCGGCTTTGAGGTCAAACTTGGAGAAGACTCTGGCATCTTTGAGATGGATAAATAGGGATTGGATCTTTGGGAAAGGAAACTTATCATCTCGTAGGAAAGCATTGAGTGGCTGGTAGTCAATGTCGCTTCTTTCCACGAACTATCTCTGACCTTTTTTCTACATAAAAAGCTTGACAAGCCCATTTTGAATTTGTGGGCTCGATGAGGCCTTGAGCCATGAGCTGATTGCATTCTTCTTGTGCTAGCTTGAGGTCAGCAGGTGTCATACCTGGCCAGTCGGGTTTATGTCTTCATTAAGCTTGAAAGGAAGCCTAACAAAGAAATTAGGGTTTTTCCATAGAGGACTGTGGTGTGTGAATTGGCTATCTGTTGCTTGAACTGGGCATAGTCCGTAGGGATATGTTCAAGGGAATGTATTTTGAGGGTATCTGTATAAGGTAGGAACATATGTTTATACCTGATACTGGTAGCTGTGATCTGGATCTTTTGGACCAAATGAAGGATATCAAAACCAATAAGCAAATCTTTGTCTGGAAGAGTTGAACCGATAACTTTGCTCCAAATGACACAGTTAGGGGCTTCTTGGCAATCATACTGGTCTGAAATAATTCTCCATTAGCAGCTTTGAACAATTCCATATGCTTTTCCCATGCTGAAGAAGGAAGGATAGCAGGGTTAAGCATAGATCTTTGTGATCCCGTATCAATGAAACCAATAACTAGTACTGGTCTGTGAAATTTTGATGGGACCAAATGTATCTTCAGGGATGGAATGGTTGGAGAAGAGGCTTGAGCACTAAGTTGTTGAACTGTTTTGATGACAGAGATGCCTTCTGGATCTGTATCTGATGTGGCTAAGACAAATGTTGTGTTATCATCTTATGTGTCTTATTCAGAAAATACAGATTCCACGTCATCTGTATCTGACAGCATCTAGGTGGATTCCAGGTGGTGAATAAGCCTGACAGCTTGAGCTGGCTTATTTGGACAGTTCCGAGTATAATGACCTTTCTTTTTGCAGACAAAGCATCTGGCACTTTTGTGACTGCGGGTCTGAGAGGAATCTTTCTTTTTGAAAAAGTAGTAGGGTTTTTTAGGTCGAGAGTGGGTTCTGTGTTTGGATCTTTTGGCTGGATAAGGTTTATAATGGTGCTTCTTTTTGGTAGGGCAGCAGACACATGTCTTGTCATCTTTGCATTTGATGGCAAGATAAGGTTTTTTTTGCAAGCTTTTTGAAAAGGATGTTTATTCTTCAGGAGATCTGTGAAGGATTCTTTCTGTTCACGTAGCTTTTCAAGACTGTTGATATAGCTTACCAAGAGACAGTTTTTCTATGGCAAATTGACTGGCTGTAAGTTGCCTTTGTATCACTGGATGTAACTCTTTAGGAAGAGAAGCCATGAAAATATGCTTCAGATTCGGATCATTGAAACCATTCAACTGGTCTAACTCTTTCTGCTTTAAGGAACAACATTTAATCTGAAAATACTCTTTTCTGGCTAACTCGACTGCAACAGTAGGTTCTCCAAGATATTGCTCATAAATGATAGCAACTGTTGTGGAAATGTCTGGAATCTGGATGAATTGTAACTATCTGTATTCACCCAAAGTTTGATACCAATGGCGTAAAGAACCAGTAAATCTTGAACTGAATTCCTTGAGGACCATTGATAACTGTGAATCTAGCTTTAACATCTGAACTTCTAGCCATACCGACAATTCCTCAAATATAGTTTGCCATTTAGATCTAGGAATGTCATCAAATGTGAACCATGGGCCATTGCTTGGTTTAGACGCCTGTGCAGGTGGAGGTTCTCTAGGAGGAGGAGGAGAACGAGGTGTGTCAGAATCTTCTTCTTCGACTATTGGTGTGGAAGATGGATGTTCAGTGGGTTGAGCCATGAAGATTTTTGACACATCTGCCATATCTTGGTCTGAATCTGAGACAGAGAACTCTGCTTCATGAATCGAACCAGAGGATTCAGTTGGTGTGGATGACTGCAACGTACACTCTTCAGGTTCTGAGGATGATCCTGAAGAATCTGTGTACACAGAGTCTTGGTAACTCTGTATAGGTACTTTCTGGGAAGAAAACTGATGATAAGGCTGTGATGGCGACTGTACTGGTGGCCGTATAGGTGGTAAAGTTGTTTGTTGAGAAGGAGATGGTACTGGCTCCATAGGTGCTTTATCTTTTGACCTAGGAGGTGGTTCAGGAGTGAATCTGGGAGAAAACTCATAGGGTGTCTCTCTGAACGCAACATCGGTTTGGGTTTTTTGTGATGGTTGTGGTTGTGTTTGTGGAGGAGACCTGGTTTTTGTCTTTCTAAGTGGAGCCATTGGTGTAGGTTCTGATTATCTCGAGGAAGGAAGGGAATGGCCCTAAGAGTTGACCATAATCATACGACCTTCTGTGTGGAGGTGTGAATAATGGATCTGTGTTGTAAAATGATGCTGGAGATGGTAATTGTGAGGACGGACCAAACAAGGATGGTTGTTGATCTATCCGAGCTAATTCTGCTTTTTTTATGATTGAACTCAGGACCATAAACTCGATCTCTGAGCATCTGGTGTAAATCTGCATCTAGTTGGGCAATTCTAGCCTTTAAGTTCGCATACATCCTGTCTAACTGAGAAGACAGGTAGATAACTTGTCTTAAGAATATCGTCGAATGTAAACCACGGGCCATTACTAGGTTGTTCAACAATAGGAGTTGCCATAAAGATTTTTCAACAAGATGAATGCAACCAACTCATGGCTCAAGGCCTCATTGAGCCCACAAAGTCAGAATGGGCTTGTCAAGCTTTTTATGTAGAAAAAAGGTCCGAAATAGTTCGTGGATAGAAGCGGCTCGTGATTGACTACCAGCCACTCAATGCTTTCCTCAGAGATGATAAGTTTCCACTTCCAAAGATCCAGTCCCTATTTGTCCACCTCAAAGATGCCAGGGTCTTCTCCAAATTTGACCTCAAAGCCGGGTTTTGGCAACTCGGTATTCATCCAGAAGATAGATCCAAAACTGCATTCTGCATTCCCAATGCACACTTTCAATGGACAGTCATGCCCTTTGGACTTAAAGTTGCTCCATCCATATTCCAGAAGGCCATGATAAGGATCTTTGAACCTATTCTCTCACATGCCTTAATTTACATTGATGATATTTTGCTTTTCAGCAAAGACAAGGCATCACATCAGGATCTCCTTTCCCGCTTTCTCAAGATCGTGGAAGATTTTGGCATTATGCTCTCAGCAAAGAAAAGTGTTGTCGGCCAGTCATCCATAGACTTCCTTGGTATGATGATCACCAACGGACAATACCAGCCAGGACCACATATTGCTAAAGAGCTTCTCAACTTTCCAGATGACCATCTTTTAAGAAAGCAGATCCAGCAGTTTCTTGGCATTATTAATTATTTGCGAGACTTGATCCCAAAAGTTTCTATTCATACCAGCCAACTGTCAAAAATGTTGAAGAAATCAGCCCCACCATGGGGACCAAGTCAGACAGCAACAGTACAGCAACTTAAGCTCGTGACCCAGCAGCCACCACCTCTCCAGATACCAACAGATGGTCAGAGAATCCTCTAGATCGATGCCAGCGATGAATTTTGGGGTGCTATCCTCCTCGAAAAACATGGTGCCTCAAAAAGATTTTAAGGTCACGCCAGTGGTCAGTTCAAAGAATCCGAAAAGCATTACCACGTGGTCTACAAAGAAATCCTTGTAGTCAAATGTGGTATCCAAAAGTTTGAGTTTCATCTGATTGGACATCATTTCCTTGTCCGATTAGATAATTCCGCATTTCCAAATATTTTAAATTTAAAAAATAAGTCTCTCCCTAATAGTCAGTTATTGCGTCTTAAACTGTGGTTTTCTAAGTACAGTTTTTCCGTTCACCATATAAAAGGAGACAAGAACCTTGTCTCTGACCTCCTCACCAGACCTCCTTCAAAGATTTCCTCGGTGTCAGTTGTTCCAATTATTTATCTCATGGCGTCTCTTCTTAATTCAGCTCAGACTAAGATGTCCTTCCCTCTTCGTCTTCATTTTCTCAGTGCCTCCCAAATTCGAGATTTCGCTAAGAAATTCCTGTTTCGGTATTTTATGAATATTTACCACCTCCAGAACTTTAGAGCCACTAGTTGTCATCCAGATCACCTGTTCCTCACTGGTTTCTCCCTTGACCCTTCCAGACCACTTCTGGAAGATGAGTTATGGTATGTTTGGTGTCTTTCTCTCCTGTATGCTACCAAACTAGTCATACCCGTATTTTTACTCTCCAGTGTCTTCTTTACCCTGAGTCATCGTCCTCCCTCCTTTGGACTCTCTTAGAATGGTTTTCTCCTCTCCCCTGGTGGAGACGAGAACTTCAACAGATGATTGACAATCCTCCTTACCAGTTCCTCCCTAAATTCAGCAAACGAGACATCCATGCTGTTTTCATCATTCACCGTCCATACTTCCAACATCCAGTCACTAACAGTTTCTGGACCCAAGACCAGGCATACTTATGGCGATCTTTCCCTGATCCATTTCCTCTCCAACATGATCCTACTGTTCTCCGTGAACTCAAAAAATTCCTGCTTGAACTCAACAACATTTCTGATGAGCCACAGGACATCCAGCACACCTCCCTCGGACCAAAGCATGATCTTATCCCCTTCCAGTCTCAAGACGGCTCCACCAAAGGCATCCTCCTCAAAGATGCTAGGCCAGACTACACTCACGTCATGTTTCAGGATTCCCAAGATCCTGACAAAGACTTTGCTTCCCTGGAATCCATACAGCCCGAGCTGTCCATCAACTCCACGTGTGTCCAACCCTGCCAACCACCTACTGCCTCAGGCTCATGCTCCTACACTGTTGAGCTCCCACCAGAACCTTCACAGCACGTGATTCATTCTCCACCAGAGACATATCGATTCTCTCGGGTCTTCCACCATCACCATCCACCAGTTGCCACCTCATGGATGAAGTTGACAGCAACGTTGACAACCTCTCGCCATCCCACAGCTTTTGAAAAAGTCACTTTGAATAAAACAAGCGTGATTTCCGCATTTACCTGTCAGTGTGTTTTGGACTTTATTTAAGTTGTCTATTTTAGACTTTAGTCCCGTAGTATATTTTTGACTTTTGTCATATTGTCCATTTTAGACTTTCGTCATGTTGTCTATTTTGGACTTTAATCCTGTTGTATAATGTTGACTTTGACTCTTCAGATATTGATAGGGGTCCTGTCCTATCTCTATCTTGTTTTGCTTTTATCGTTAACTTTTGTACAAAGAGAAAAGATGATAGGGGTCCTGTCCTATCTTTCTCTTTCCTCGTGTCGCTTTATCGTGTCGCTTTTACTGTTAAAAAGAATGACAGGGGTCCTGTCCTGTCTTCTTTATTTGTTAGCTTGTAACCTCTCCTATAAATTGAGAGTTTATTCTCAGTTATCGGGGAGGAGAACCAAATCTTTTCAAACATTCATGGCTTAAGTTTACTCTTTCTCTTCTCTAGAACAACTTAGGTTTCCAAAAAAGATTATCATATCGTCTGTTCATACTCTTCCTAGTATGCTCTGCACTTGCCTTTGAAAAAAGGATCCTGTGCATCAAAATGATCAAACCTATAGTCACTATAAGAAGTCCAACCTACAAAACACTGTTCATCCTCTTTGTAAGCCTGGAGGGCTAGTTCTTGGGTGGTATGCCTTGACCTCCTTCAAAGATCTCCTCAGTGTCAGTTGTTCCGTTTATCTATCTCATGGCGTCTCTTCCTAATTCAGCTCAGACTAAGATGTCCTTTCCTCTCTGTCAGTATCAAAACCCTTCTTAGACGTGATCCCGGTCATAGTGAACCACGTGCCTGCTTCCGTGCACCCAGAGTGGTATCAGAGCCCTGTGTTTTCCTTCCTGAGCGTGGTATGATAATAGGATAATCTAATAGGAACCAAGTCTAGTATAGAGAAGAGTCTTCACAGTCATGGAACCCTCTTCATCTACTCCGAATTCTTCATCTCACTCTTTAGCTCCCATTTTTCTCTCATCTACGATGACCCTTCCTAAGTCCTGTTCTAAGCATTCAACCTCTAAAATAGAAAACCTTGTCGAATATTCGTATATTCAAACATTGGTTCTCCTCCCCGATAACTGAGAGTAAACTCTCAATTTATAGGAGAGGTTACAAGCTAACAAACAAAGAATACAGGACAGGACCCCTGTCATTCTTTTTAACAGTAAAAGCGACACGAGGAAAGAGAAAGATAGGACAGGACCCCTATCATCTTTTCTCTTTGTACAAAAGTTAATGATAAAAGCAAAACAAGATCCAGACATCAGATGCACTATTCAAAAAGCGATCTGACGGCACAGTCAGTATGAGTTTCCAGGAGCCAGCCACAGAAGCTCCTAAAGCCTCTTTTTCCTATAGTGCCATGATTCAACCCGTTTCTACACTCCAAGAAGACCTGCTTATCCACAGTTTTACTCCTGACATCAAGTGCAACGATGACAAGACATGTGTCTGTCCTACCAAAAAGAAGCATCACTACAAATCTTATCCTGCCAGAAGATCCAAACATAGAACCCACTCTCGACCCAAAAAACCCTACCGTTTTTTCAAAAAGAAAGATTCCTCTCAGACCCGCAATCATAAAAGTGCGGATGCTTTGTCCAGTAAAAGAAAGACCACTATGCTCTGAATCGTCCAAATAAGCCATCTCAGTCGTCGAGCTTATCCACCACCTGGATTCACCTCAATTGCTACGGATACCGATGACGTGGAATCCGTATTCTCCGAACAAGACACATCAGATGATGACACCAAGATTTGTCTTAACCACATCAGACAATGATCCAGATGGCGTTTCTATCATCAACACAGTCCAACAGCTAAGTGCTCAAGCATCCTCACCGACCATTCCATCCCTGAAAATTCATTTGGTCCCATCCAAGCTTGACAAACGAATCTTAGTCATTGGTTTCATTGATACGAGATCACAGAGATCAATGCTTAACCCAACTATCCTTCCTTCCTCAGCATGGGAGAAGCATACAGAGTTGTTCAAAGCTGCTAATGGAGAATTATTTTAGACCAGTATGATCAGCAGGAAACCAATCGGGATACAGTTCTTTCCTAACTGTGTCATTTGGACCAAAATTATCGGTTCACCTCTCCCGGATAAAGATTTGCTTATTGGTTTTGATCTCCTTCACACACCACAATCCTTTATGGAAAAACCCAGAGTTCTTTGTTAAGCTTCCTTTTAAGCTTAATGAGGATATTAATCCTACTAAGGCCACTCATCCAGGTATGACACCTGCTGACCTCAAGCTAGCACAAGATGAATGCAACCAGGTCATGGCTCAAGGCCTCATTGAGCCCACAAAGTTAGAATGGGCTTGTCAAGCTTTGTCAACCAGCTCGTGGAAAGAAGCGGCTCGTGATTGACTACCAGCCACTCAATGCTTTCCTCAGAGATGATAAGTTTCCACTTCCAAAGATCCAATCCCTTTTTGTCCACCTCAAAGATGCCAGGGTCTTCTCCAAATTTGACTTCAAAGCCGGGTTTTGGCAACTCGGTATTCATCCAGAAGATAGATCCAAAACTGCATATGCCCTTTGGACTTAAAGTTGCTCCATCCATTTTCCAGAAGGCCATGATAAGGCAAAGACCCATCACATCAGGATATACTTTCCCACTTTCTCAAGATCATAGCAGATTATGGCATTATGCTATCAGTAAAGAAAAGTGTTGTCGGCCAGTCATCCATAGACTTCCTTGGTATGATGATCACCAACGGACAATACCAGCCAGGACCACATATTGCTAAAGAGCTTCTCAACTTTCCAGATGACCACCTTTCAAGAAAGCAGATCCAGCAGTTTCTTGGCATTATTAATTATTTGCGAGACTTTATACCAAAAGTTTCCAGATGATCACCATGGGGACCAAGTCACACAGCAGCAGTACAGCAACTCAAGCTCGTGGCCCTGCAGAGAATCTGTCTGCTTCTCCAGTGGAGGAAATTGATCTTGGTAGGATCCTTGAGAAGTCATCATCAAGGATGATCTGATAACAGGAGCAGGTTTCTTTGGTCTTTTGGGAAGATCATCTTCTTCATGCAGCATGTGCAAGGCTTTCTTGTAGATGGATCAGGATGATCCGGAGGAAGGATGTGTTGAGGCTTGCATCTTGACAAAGGAAGTGTGAATTGGTCAGGTCAATATAGTGATACTAGGTCCCGGTCATAGTGAACCACGTGCCTTTCCGTGCACCTAGAGTGGTATCAGAGCCCTGTGTTTTCCTTCCGGAGCGTGGTATGATAATAGGATAATCTAATAGGAACCAAGTCTAGTATAGAGAAGAGTCTTCACAGTCATGGAACCCTCTTCATCTACTCCGAGTTCTTCAGGAGTTCGGTAAAGAATTCCTTCTGTTCACATAGCTTTTCAAGACTGCCAATGGCTAGCTGATATAGCTTGCCGAGAGAGAGGTTGTCGATGCAAGTTGACTGGCTGTGAGCTGCCTTTGCATCTCTTGATGTAATTCCTTAGGAAGAGAAGCCATAAAGATATGGTTCAGATTCGGATCATTAAAACCATTCAACTGATAGAACAGTTTGGACATGCGTTGATAATGATAATCCAAATCTTTCCGCTTTAAAGAACAGCATTTCATCTGAAAATACTCCTTTCTGGCTAACTCTACTGCAACCGTAGATTCTCCGAGATATTGCTCATAAATGATAGCAAATGCTGTAGGAATATCCAGAATTTGGGTAAACTGTAACTGTCTGTATTCACCCAAAGTGTGATACCAATGTCGTAAAGAACCAGTAAATCTTGAACTGAATTCCTTAAGAACCATTGATAACTGTGTGTTTTCCTTCCTGAACGTGGTATGATAATAGGATAATCTAATAGGAACCAAGTCTAGTATAGAGAAGAGTCTTCACAGCCATGGAACCCTCTTCATATACGTCGAGTTCTTCGTCTCACTCTTTAGCTCCTATTTCTCTTTCATCTACGATGACCCTTCCTAAGTCTTGTTCTAAGCATTCCACCTCTAAAATAGAAAACCTTGTCGAATATTCGTATATTCCAGAGTCTGCCCAGATAGCTGAGTCAAGTTTTCCTCTTGTTAGTCCATATAAGTTATATAAGAAACAATCCTCTGTCAGTATCAAAACCCTTCTTAAACGTGATCGTCCTAGTCCTCGTGAATATGTCCAGTCTTCAATTCTAGATCAACATCATCTTCAGTCTACCTCTGCTGAACAGTATGTTACTCTAGAAATCCCTTCTGAGTTTATAGCCAATTGGAAAAGAGAAGGTTTCACCCACATCCATATAGGTGCAGTACGCCTTATCCTTACCTTACATGGCCGTAAAGGCTTACCTGTCACAGCCATACTTGCCTTGCTTGATACCCATTTGAAAGAGTACCAACATGCCGTTATTGGTACCATCCTGACCACACTTCAAGCCGGTAGTGTTCTGCTTACCTTCTACCCAAATTTCAACCTGTCTCTCCATGATCCAAATGTTCCAACAACCCTAAAGGTTCAAGTCCAAATTCAGGGTGCTGAACAGATAATCAGTGCTAAAATAGCCACCATACACCATCAGATGGTGTATCGGTTACAAAACCATGCCATGGATTTGCCAAACCCTAATTACTCTTCTGGATATGATCATGATTTTGGCTGATTCGAAACTTCACCCAATATAGTCCAAATCCCCAAACAAATCACAAAAGCCGAACTTACCAAGCTCATGCCACGGGAGTTCAGTAAAGAATTCCTTCATGCTCACATAACTTTTCAAGACTGCCAATGGCTAGCTAATATAGCTTGCCGAGAGAGAGATTGTCGATGGCAAGTTGACTTCTGTTTCAGATTCAGAGCAAGAAATGGCAGATGTGTCCAAGATCTTTATGGCACAACCTACTGAAGAGCCATAATCTTCAACCACTCCCATAGTGGAAGAATTTGATTCAGACACAGCCCGTTCTCCTCCCAGAGAACCTGCTCCAGCACAGGCCTCCAAAACAAGCAATGGTCCCTGGTTCTATGAGCTGTTCCATCACAACTCCCAGCCAATCCAGACTTCAGATGCACTATTCCAGAAGCGATCTGACGGCACAGTCAGTATGAGTTTCTAGGAGCCAGCCACAGAAGCTCCTAAAACCTCTTTTTCTTACAGTGCCATGATCCAACCTGTTCCTACACTCCAAGAAGACCTGCCTATCCACAGTTTTACTCCTGAAGGCACACCTGCTCTACCCAACCAAGTTAGATGGCCACTTCCTTCGGGATGCTCCGGTAGTGATATGTGTGATTCGGATTGTCCCTGCTCGGGATGAATCGATTCGAGATGATGATGAGCACCTCCGCAGACGGCGCAGTAAAAGCAAAATTCACACTTCCATTGTCCGGATGCAAGCCTCAACACATCCTTCCTCCGGATCATCCCGATTCGATGGAACCACTACCCATTTACAAGAAAGCCTTGCACATGTTGCATGAAGAAGATGATCTTCCCAAACGACCAAAGAAACCCGCTCATCATTATCGGATCATCTTTGATGATGTCTTCTCAAAGATCCTACCAAGATCAATTTCCTTCATCGGAGAAGCGCATGACTCTCGGACTAAGGTTGTCACCAAACCTTATGTCTCTTCACCGATAACTCCAACCGGTCGACTCGAAGAGCCCGGACCATTCAAGTCGTTCTCAACCGGCAAACCCGAATGCTAGAGTCCGTAATCAAGCCTTGGAAAGAATTGATGCTAAAGTTGATATTGTTGCCAATCAAGTCGAGCCAATTCCACCAAAGTTGATAACTCTGTCTTCCCGCTAGACGGGATATATGCAAACATGAAGGCGAATTGCCCGACTGATGCGGATCTCCATCGGATGGTCGGAGATCGAGTTTGTGGTCCCGAGTTTAATAATAAAGAAGTCGAGATCGGACGCTTGAAAGCGGAATTAGCTCGGATAGACCAACAGCCCTCCTTGTTTGGTCCGTCCTCACGACTACCATCTCCATCATCTTTCTACCATACCGATCCGTTCTTCACTCCTCCACACGTAAGACCGTCTGATTATGGTCAACTCTTTGGCCATTCCCTTCCTTCATGGAAACAATCAGAACCTAAACCGATGCCTCCTCCTAGAAGGACAAAGACCAGATCTCCTCCACAAACACAGCCACAACCACCGCAAAGAACCCATACCGGAGTCTCTTTCAGAGAACCATCCTCTGAATCTTCTCCCAGATTCTCATCTGAGCCATCTCCTAGGTCCAAAGATAAAGCACCTATGGAGCCAGAAGCCTCACCACAACCACTTGTATTACCACCAAGATCAGTCTCCTCCACCAACATCTCGACCTTATCACCGAGTAATCCTCACACCAAGTTCCTGTTCGGAGTTGCAATGACTCTGTTTCCACAGATTCTTCAGGCTCATCCTCAGAACCTGACGAAGGCACTCCCCAGTCTTCTACACCAATAGAATCCTCTGCCTCAATACCAGAAACAGAATTTTCTGCCTCAGATTCAGAGCAAGAAATGGCAGATGTGTCCAAGATCTTTATGGCACAACCTACTGAAGAGCCATCATCTTCAACCACTCCCATAGTTGAAGAATTTGATTCGAACACTGCCCGTTCTCCTCCCGGAGAACCTCGCTCCAGACAGAGCCTCCAAAACCAGACAATGGTCCATGGTTCACTTTTGATGATATTCCTCGATCAAAATGGCAAGCCAGATTTGAAGAAATCTCGAGCATGGCTAGAAGTTCAGATGTTAAAACCAGGTTCACGATTATCAATGGTCCTTAAGGAATTCGATTCAAGATTTCTCGGTTCTTTACGACATTGGTATCATACTTTGGGTCAATACAGACAGATTCTGATTTACCCAAATTCGGATATTCCTACAGTGATTGCTATCATTTATGAACAATATCTTGAAGAACCTACGGTTGCGAGTAGAATTAGCCGGAAAGGAGTATTTCCGGATGAAATGTTGTTCTTTACAGCGAAAGATTTGGATTATCATTATCAACGCATGTCCAAACTGTTCTATCGGTTGAATGGTTTTAATGATCGGAATCGAAGCATATTTTTATGGCTTCTCTTCCAAAAGAATTACATCTAGAGATGCAAAGGCGACTTATGACCGATCAACTTGCCATCGACAATCTCTCTCTCGACAAGCTATATCGACTAGCCATTGGCGATCTTGAAAAGCTATGTGAGCAGAAGGAATTCTTTACGGAACTCTCGAAGAACAAACATCCTTTTCGAAAGCATGCAAAACCCAATCTTGCCATCAAGTGCAGCGATGACAAGACATGTGTCTGCCTCAACCAAGAAGAAGCATCATTACGGATCTTATCCTACCGGAAGATCCAAACACGTAACCCACTCTCGACCTAAAAACCCTACCGATTTTTCAAAAGAAAGATTCCTCTCGGACCATGATCACAAATATTCCAAATGTTTTGTCCAGTAAAAGAAAGGCCACTATGCTCTGAGTCTGTCCAAATAAGCCACCTCAGTCGTCGAGCTTATCCACCACCAGAGTCTACTCAAATACTATCGGATCATGGATGACGTGGAATCAGTATTCTCCGAACAAGCCACATCGGATGATGACACAGAGCATTTGTCTTAGCCACATCGAGACAATGATCCGGATGGTATTTCTATCATCAACACAGTTCAACGACTAAGTGCTCAAGCATCCTCACCAACCATTCCATCCTTGAAAATCCATTTGGTCCCATCCAAGTTTGATGGACCAATTTCAATAATTGGTTTTATTGATCACGGGATCACAGAGATCAATGCTTAACCCGACTATCCTTCCTTCCTCGGCATGGGAAAAGCTTTGGAGTTATTCAAAGCTGCTAATGGAGAATTATTTCAAACCAAGTATGATCACCAAGAAGCCAATCGGGATACAGTTCTTTCCTAACTGTGTCATTTGGACCAAAGTTATAGGTTCGACTCTCCCAGATAAAGATTTGCTTATTGGTTTTGATCTCCTTCACTTGGTCAAAAAGCTCCAGATTACAGCTAATGGTATCATGTACAAACACATGTTCCTACCTTATAGAGATACCCTCAAAATACATTCTCTTGAAACCATCCCTTCAGATTACACACAGTTCAGACAACAGATGTTACCATTCTGTCCTGAAACCCATAGCCAGTTCACACACCACAGTCCTTTATGGAAAAACCCAGAGTTCTTTGTTAAGCTTCCTTTTAACCTTAATGAGGATATCAATCCTACTAAGGCCACTCATCCAAGTATGACACCTGCTGACCTCAAGCTAGCCCAAGATGAATGCAACCAGCTCATGGCTCAAGGCCTCATCGAGTCCACAAAGTCAGAATGGGCTTGTCAAGCTTTTTATGTAGAAAAAAGGTCAGAAATAGTTCGTGGAAAGAAGCGGCTCGTGATTGACTACCAGCCACTCAATGCTTTCCTTAGAGATGATAAGTTTCCACTTCCAAAGATCCAGTCCCTATTTGTCCACCTCAAAGATGCCAGGGTCTTCTCCAAATTTGACCTCAAAGCCGGGTTTTGGCAACTCGGTATTCATCCAGAAGATAGATCCAAAACTGCATTCTGCATTCCCAATGCACACTTTCAATGGACAGTCATGCCCTTTGGACTTAAAGTTGCTCCATCCATATTCCAGAAGGCCATGATAAGGATCTTTGAACCTATTCTCTCACATGCCTTAATTTACATTGATGATATTTTGCTTTTCAGCAAAGACAAGGCATCACATCAGGATCTCCTTTCCCGCTTTCTCAAGATCGTGGAAGATTTTGGCATTATGCTCTCAGCAAAGAAAAGTGTTGTCGGCCAGTCATCCATAGACTTTCTTGGAATGATGATCACTAACGGACAATACCAGCCAGGGCCACATATTGCTAAAGAGCTCCTCAACTTTCTAGATGTCCACCTTTCAAGAAAGCAGATACAGCAGTTTCTTGGCATTATTAATTATTTGCGAGACTTTATCCCAAAAGTTTCTATTCATAGTATAGTCCTTTATGGAAAAACCCAGAGTTCTTTGTTAAGCTTCCTTTTAAGCTTAATGAGGATATCAATCCTACTAAGGCTACTCATCCAGGTATGACACCTGCTGACCTCAAGCCAACTGTCAAAGATGTTGAAGAAATCAGCCCCACCATGGGGTCCATGTCGACAGACAGCAGATGACAGTAGACTCAAGCTCGTGGCTCGAAGACCACCACCTCTCCAGATACCAACAGATGGTCAGAGAATCCTCCAGACCGACGCAAGCGACGAATTTTGGGGTGCTATCCTCCTCGAGAAACATGGTGCTTCAGAAAGATTCTGTGGTCAGTTCAAAGAATCCGAAAAGCATTACCACGTGGTCTACAAAGAAATCCTTGCAGATCAAATATGGTATCCGAAATTTGAATTCCATCCGATTGGACATAATTTCCTTGTCCGATTAGATAATTCCGCATTTCCAATATTTTAAATTTTAAAAATTAGTCTCTCCCTAATAGTCGATTACTTCGTCTTAAACAAGTGGTTTTCCAAGTACGCGTTTTCCGTTCACCATATAAAAGGAGACAAGAACCTTGTCCCCGACCTCCTTACTGCAGACCTCCTTCAAAGATCTCCTCGATTGTCGGTTGTTCCGTTTATCTATCTCATGGCGTCTCTTCCTAATTCAGCTCGGACTAAGATGTCCTTCCTCTCCATCTTCATTTTCTCGGTGCCTCCCAAATTCGGATTTCGCTAAGAAATTCCTGCTTCGATATTTTATGAATATTTACCACCTCCGAATTTTAGAGCTACTAGTTGTCATCCGGACCACACTGCTCCTCATCTGGTTTCTCCTTGACCCTTCCGGACCACTTATGGAAGATGAGTTATGGTATGTTTGGTGTCTTTCTCTCCGTATGCTACCAAGTTAGTCATACCAGTATTCCCTACTCTACGATGTCTTCTTGACCTCGAGTCATCGTCCTCTCTCATTTGGACTCTCTTAGAGTGGTTTTCTCCTCTCCCCGGTGGAGACGAGAACTTCGACAAATAATTGACAATCCTCCTTACTGTTCCTCCATGAATTCAACGAAGCGAGACATCCATGTCTGTTTTCATCATTCACCGTCCCTACTTCCAACATCCAGTCACTAACAGTTTCTGGACTCAAGATCAGGCATACTTATGGCGATCTTTCCCTGATCCATTTCCTCTCCAACATGATCCTACTGTTCTCCGTGAGCTCAAAAAGTTCCTGCTTGAACTCAACAACATTCCCTACTCTACAGTGTCTTCTTGACCCTGAGTCATCGTCCTCTCTCATTTGGATTCTCTTAGAGTGGTTTTCTCCTCTCCCCTGGTGGAGACGAGAACTTCAGCAAATAATTGACAATCCTCCTTACCTGTTCCTCCCTGAATTCAGCAAACGAGACATCCATGCTGTTTTCATCATTCACCGTCCCTACTTCCAACATCCAGTCACTAACAGTTTCTGGACTCAAGATCAGGCATACTTATGGCGATCTTTCCCTGATCCATTTCCTCTCCAACATGATCCTACTGTTCTTCGTGAGCTCAAAAAGTTCCTGCTTGAACTTAACAACATTTCTGAAGAGCCACAGGACATTCAGCATACTTCCCTTGGACCAAAGCATGATCTCATCCCCTTCCAGTCTCAAGACGGCTCCACCAAAGACATCCTCCTCAAAGATGCTAGGCCAGACTACACTCACGTCAAGTTTCGAGATTCCGGGATCCTGACGAAGACTTTGCTTCCCTGGAGTCCATACAGCCCGAGCTGTTCATCAACTCCAAGTGTGTCCAACCCTGCCAACCACCTACTGCCACAGGCTCATGCTCCTACACTGTTGAGCTCCCACCAGAACCCTCACAGCACGTGGATCATTCTCCACCAGAGACTTATCCCACTCTCTCAGGTCTCCCTCCATCACCATCCACCAGTTACCACCTCATGGATGAAGTTGATAGCGATGTTGACAACCTGTCACCATCCCACAGCTTCTGAACAAGTCACTTTTGAATAAGACAAGCGTGATTTCCGTGAAATTTCCGCATCTACTGTCGATGTGTTTTGTCTATTTTTGACTTTTGTGTTTTGTCATGTCTTTGACTTTCTTTATGTAGTCTCTTTTAGACTTTAGTCCAGCAGCCTGTTGTGGACTTTTGTCATATTGTCCATTTTAGACTTTTGTGGTGTTGTCTATCTTGGACTTGCATCCAGCTGTATGATGTTGACTTTACTTTTCAGATATTGATAGGGGTCCTGTCCTATCTCTATCTTGTTTTGCTTTTATCGTTGAAGAGAAAAGATGATAGGGGTCCTGTCCTATCTTTCTCTTTCCTCGTGTTGTTTTATCATGTCGCTTTCGTGTCGCTTTCACTTTAAAAAGAATGACAGGGGTCCTGTCCTGTCTTCTTTGTTTGTTAGCTTGTAACCTCTCCTATAAATTGAGAGTTTATTCTCAGTTATCGGGGAGAAGAATAAAGGAGAAGGACGAACGAAAAGAACCAACGTTTGAAATAAAGAAATCTTTTCAAATATTCATGGCTTAAGCTTACTCTCTCTTCTCTAGAACAACTTAGGTTTCCAAAAAAAGGATTATCATATCGTCTGTTCATACTCTTCCAAGTATGCTCTGCACTTGCCTTTGAAAAAGGATCCCGTGCATCGAGCGATCAAACCTATAGTCACTATAAGAGTCCAACCTTCAATACATCTGTTCATCCTCTTTGTAAGCCCGGAGGGCTATTCCTTGGGTGGTATGTGTCTGCAGTGTCGGTCAATATAGTGAACTAGGTCCCGGTCATAGTGAACCACGTGCTCGCTTGCGTGCACCCAGTGGTATCACGGAAGGGATTTCTAGAGTAACATACTTGTTCAGTGTAAGACCGAAGATGATGTTGATCTAAAGTCGACGATCGGACATATTCACGAGGACTAGGACGATCACGTCTAAGAAGGGTTTTAATCTTGACGAGGATTGTTTCTTATATAACTTATATGGATCGACAAGAGGAAAACTTGACTCGGACTCGGAATTAAAGTTGATATTGTTGCCAATCAAGTCGAGCCAATTCCACTAAAGTTGACAACTCTGTCTTCCCGATTAGGCAGGATGTATGCAAACTTAAAGGCCGAATTGTCCAACTTGATGCGGACCTCCATCGGATGCTCGGAGATCGAGTTTATGGTCCCGAGTTTAATCATAAAGAAGCTGAGATCAGACGCTCCATAGGTGCTTTATCTTTGGACCTAGGAGGTGGCTCAGATGAGAATCTGGGAGAAGATTCAGAGGATGGTTCTCTCGAAAGAGACTCCGGTATGGGTTCAAGTTCGTCTCACTCTTTAGCTCCTATTTCTCTTTCATCTACGATGACCCTTCCTAAGTCTTGTTCTAAGCATTCAACCTCTAAAATAGAAAACCTTATCGAATATTCAGTATATTCCGAGTCTGCCCGGATAAGTTGAGTCAAGCCGAAGCCTCACCACAACCACACGTATCGAGCCTTGTTTTCCTTCCCGAGCGTGGTATGATAATAGGATAATCTAATAGGAACCAAGTCTAGTATAGAGAAGAGTCTTCACGAGTCATGGAACCCTCTTCATCTACGTCGAGTTCTTCGTCTCACTCTTTAGCTCCTATTTCTCTTTCATCTACGATGACCCTTCCTAAGTCTTGTTCTAAGCATTCAACCTCTAAAATAGAAAACCTTGTCGAATATTCAGTATATTCCAGTGTCGCCTGGATAAGTCGAGTCAAGTTTTCCTCTTGTCGATCCATATAAGTTATATAAGAAACAATCCTCATCAAGTATTAAAACCCTTCTTAGCCGTGATCGTCCTAGTCCTCGTGAATATGTCCAGTCGTCGACTTTAGATCAACATCATCTTCGATCCACCTCGCTGAACGAGTATGTTACTCTAGAAATCCCTTCCGAGTTTGTAGCCAATTGGAAAGAGAAGGTTTCACCCACATCCATATAGGCGCAGACGCCTTATCCTTACCTTGCATGGTCAGTAAAGGCTTACTCGTCACAGCCGGACTTGCCTTGCTTGATACCCGTTTCAAAGAGTACCAACATGCCGTTATTGGTACCATCCCGACCACACTTCAAGCCGGTAGTGTTACGCTACCTTCTACCCAAATTTCAACCTGTCTCTCCATGATCCAAATGTTCCAACAACCCTAAAGGTTCAAGTCCAAATTCGGGTCTCTGAACAGATAACCGATGCTAAAATAGCCACCATACACCATCGGATGGTGTATCGGTTACAAAACCATGCCATGGATTTGCCAAACCCTAATTACTCTTCGGATACGATCATGATTTTGGCTGATTCGGAAACTTCACCCAATATAGTCCAAATCCCCAAACAAATCACAAAAGCCGAACTTACCTAGCTCATGCCACTTGAGTGGATCACTAACTATGAGTTGTTCCATCACAACTCCCAGCCAATCCGGACTTCGGATGCACTATTCCGAAGCGATCCGACGGCACGATCGATGATAAGTTTCCGGGAGCCAGCCACGAAGCTCCTAAAACCTCTTTTCTTACGAGTGCCATGATCCAACCTGTTCCTACACTCCAAGAAGACCTGCCTATCCACAGTTTTACTCCTGAAGGCACACTGGTCTACCCAGCCAAGTTAGATGGCCACTTCCTTTGGGATGCTCCAGGTAGTGATATGTGCGATCCAGATTGTCCCTGTCGGGATGAATCTGATTCAGATGATGATGAGCACCTCCGCAGAAGGCGGTGCAGAAAGGTAAAATTCACACTTCCATTGTCCAGTTGCAAGCCTCAACACATCCTTCCTCCGGATCATCCTGATTTGATGGAACCACTACCCATTTACAAGAAAGCCTTGCACATGTTACATGAAGAAGATGATCTTCCCAAAAGACCAAAGAAACCTGCTCCTATTATCAGATCATCCTTGATGATGTCTTCTCAAAGATCCTACCAAGACCAATTTCCTCCACTGGAGAAGCGAGCATGACTCTCGGACCAGATAACTCCAACCGGTCGACTTGAAGAGCCCGGACCATTCGAAGTCGTTCTCAATCGGCAAACGCGAATGCCGAGTCCGTAATCAAGCCTTGGAAAGAATTGATGCTAAAGTTGATATTGTTGCCAATCAAGTCGAGCCAATTCCACTAAAGTTGATAACTCTGTCTTCCGGTTAGGCGGGATATATGCAAACTTGAAGGCGAATTGCCTGACTTGATGCGGATCTCCATCGGATGCTCGGGGATCGAGTTTATGGTCCCGAGTTTAATAATAAAGAAGTCGAGATCGGACGCTGAAAGCGGAATTAGCCCGGATAGACCAACAGCCCTCCTTGTTTGGTCCGTCCTCACAGTTACCATCTCCATCATCTTTCTACCATACCGATCCGTTCTTCACTCCTCCACACAGAAGATCGTATGATTATGGTCAACTCTTTGGCCATTCCCTTCCTTCATGGAAACAATCGGAACCTAAACCGATGCCTCCTCCCGGAAGGACAAAGACCGGATCTCCTCCACAAACACAGCCACAACCACCACGAAGAACCCATACTGAGTCTCTTTCGGAGAACCATCCTCCGAATCTTCTCCACGATTCTCATCCGAGCCACCTCCTAGGTCCAAAGATAAAGCACCTATGGAGCCAGAAGCCTCACCACAACCACCTGTATTACCACCAGTAAAGTCTCCTCCACCAACATCTCAGCTTTATCACCGATGATTCCTCACACCAAATTCCTGTTCAGAGTTACAATGACTCTGTTTCCACAGATTCTTCAGGCTCATCCTCGGAACTCCGACGAGGGCACTCCCAGTCCTCTACACCAGTGAATCCTCCGCCTCAATACCGAAGCAGAATTTTCGCTTTGATTCGAGCAAGAAATGGCAGATGTGTCCAAGATCTTTATGGCACAACCTCATTGAAGAGCCATCATCTTCAACCACTCCTATAGTGGAAGAATTTGATTCGGACACGACCTGTTCTCCTCCCGGAGAACTCCGCTCCAAGCACGAGCCTCCAAAACAAGCAATGGTCCATGGTTCACTTTTGATGATATTCCTCGATCAAAATGGCAAGCCGAGTTGAAGAAATCTCAGCATGGCTAGAAGTTCAAATGTTAAAACCAGGTTCACGATTATCAATGGTCCTTAAGGAATTCGATTCAAGATTTCATCGGTTCTTACGACATTGGTATCATACTTTGGGTGAATACTGAGACGATTCTGATTTACCCAAATTCGGATATTCCTACACAGATTGCTATCATTTATGAACAATATCTCGGAGAACCTACGGTTGCGATAGAATTAGTCGAGAAGAAGTATTTCCGGATGAAATGTTGTTCTTTACAGTGAAAGATTTGGATTATCATTATCAACGCATGTCCAAACTGTTCTATCGGTTGAATGGTTTTAATGATCGAATCGAAGCATATTTTTATGGCTTCTCTTCCAAAAGAATTACATCTAGAGATGCAAAGGCGACTTACTGACCGATCAACTTGCCATCGACAATCTCTCTCTCGACAAGCTATATCGACTAGCCATTGGCGATCTTGAAAAGCTATGTGAGCGAAGGAATTCTTTACGGAACTCACGAAGAACAAACATCCTTTTCGAAAGCATGCAAAACCCAATCTTGCCATCAAGTGCAGCGATGACAAGACATGTGTCTGCCCAACCAAGAAGAAGCATCATTACAGATCTTATCCTACCAGAAGATCCAAACACAGAACCCACTCTCGACCTAAAAAACCCTACCGATTTTTCAAAAAGAAAGATTCCTCTCAGACCCGCAGTCACAAATATTCCAAATGTTTTGTCTGTAAAAAGAAAGGCCACTATGCTCGGAACTGTCCAAATAAGCCAGCTCAAGCTGTCAGGCTTATCCACCACCTGGAGTCTACTCAAATACTATCAGATACAGATGACGTGGAATCTGTATTCTCTGAACAAGCCACATCAGATGATGACACAGCATTTGTCTTAGCCACATCAGACAATGATCCAGATGGTATTTCTATCATCAACACAGTTCAACAGCTAAGTGCTCAAGCATCCTCACCAACCATTCCATCCTTGAAAATCCATTTGGTCCCATCCAAGTTTGACAGACCAATTTCAATAATTGGTTTTATTGATACGGGATCACAGAGATCAATGCTTAACCCAGCTATCCTTCCTTCCTCAGCATGGGAAAAGCTTTCGGAGTTATTCAAAGCTGCTAATGGAGAATTATTTCAAACCAGTATGATCACCAAGAAGCCAATCGGGATACAGCTTCTTTCCTAATCGTGTCATTTGGACCAAAGTTATAGGTTCGACTCTCCCGGATAAAGATTTGCTTATTGGTTTTGATCTCCTTCACTTGGTCAAAAGCTCCAGATTACGACTAATGGTATCATGTACAAACACATGTTCCTACCTTATAGAGATACCCTCAAAATACATTCTCTTGAAACCATCCCTTCAGATTACACACGTTCGGACAACGAGATGTTACCATTACGTCACGAAACCCATAGCTCGATTCACACACCACGATCCTTTATGGAAAAACCCGAGTTCTTTGTTAAGCTTCCTTTTAACCTTAATGAGGATATCAATCCTACTAAGGCCACTCATCCAAGTATGACACCTGCTGACCTCAAGCTAGCCCAAGATGAATGCAACCGACTCATGGCTCAAGGCCTCATCGAGTCCACAAAGTCGAGAATGGGCTTGTCAAGCTTTTTATGTAGAAAAAGGTCGAAATAGTTCGTGGAAAGAAGCGGCTCGTGATTGACTACCGACCACTCAATGCTTTCCTTAGAGATGATAAGTTTCCACTTCCAAAGATCCGATCCCTATTTGTCCACCTCAAAGATGCCGGGTCTTCTCAAATTTGACCTCAAAGCCGGGTTTTGGCAACTCGGTATTCATCCGGAAGATAGATCCAAAGCGCATTCTGCATTCCCAATGCACACTTTCAATGGACAGTCATGCCCTTTGGACTTAAAGTTGCTCCATCCATATTCCAGAAGGCCATGATAAGGATCTTTGAACCTATTCTCTCACATGCCTTAATTTACATTGATGATATTTTGCTTTTCAGCAAAGACAAGGCATCACATCAGGATCTCCTTTCCCGCTTTCTCAAGATCGTGGAAGATTTTGGCATTATGCTCTCAAAGAAAGAAAAGTGTTGTCGGCCGATCATCCATAGACTTTCTTGGAATGATGATCACTAACGGACAATACCAGCCAGGGCCACATATTGCTAAAGAGCTCCTCAACTTTCTAGATGTCCACCTTTCAAGAAAGCAGATACAGCAGTTTCTTGGCATTATTAATTATTTGCGAGACTTTATCCCAAAAGTTTCTATTCATAGTATAGTCCTTTATGGAAAAACCCAGAGTTCTTTGTTAAGCTTCCTTTTAAGCTTAATGAGGATATCAATCCTACTAAGGCTACTCATCCAGGTATGACACCTGCTGACCTCAAGCCAACTGTCAAAGATGTTGAAGAAATCAGCCCCACCATGGGGTCCATGTCGACAACAGCAGATGACAGTGACTCAAGCTCGTGGCTCAGAGACCACCACCTCTCCGGATACCAACGGATGGTCGGAGAATCCTCCAGGACCGACGCAGTGACCTAATTTTGGGGTGCTATCCTCCTCGAGAAACATGGTGCTTGGAAAGATTACGTGGTCGGTTCAAAGAATCCGAAAAGCATTACCACGTGGTCTACAAAGAAATCCTTGCAGATCAAATATGGTATCCGAAATTTGAATTCCATCCGATTGGACATAATTTCCTTGTCCGATTAGATAATTCCGCATTTCCAATATTTTAAATTTTAAAAATTAGTCTCTCCCTAATAGTCGATTACTTCGTCTTAAGCAAGTGGTTTTCCAAGTACAGCTTTTCCGTTCACCATATAAAAGGAGACAAGAACCTTGTCCACGACCTCCTTACAGACCTCCTTCAAAGATCTCCTCGATGTCGGTTGTTCGTTTATCTATCTCATGGCGTCTCTTCCTAATTCAGCTCGGACTAAGATGTCCTTCCTCTCCATCTTCATTTTCTCGGTGCCTCCCAAATTCGGATTTCGCTAAGAAATTCTGTTTCGATATTTTATGAATATTTACCACCTCCGAATTTTAGAGCTACTAGTTGTCATCCGGACCACTTGTTCCTCACTCGGTTTCTCCCTTGACCCTTCCGGACCACTTATGGAAGATGAGTTATGGTATGTTTGGTGTCTTTCTCTCCGTGATGCTACCAAGTTAGTCATACCAGTATTCCCTACTCTACGATGTCTTCTTGACCCCGAGTCATCGTCCTCTCTCATTTGGACTCTCTTAGAGTGGTTTTCTCCTCTCCCGGTGGAGACGAGAACTTCGACAGAATAATTGACAATCCTCCTTACTGTTCCTCCACGAATTCAGCAAGCGAGACATCCATGTCTGTTTTCATCATTCACCGTCCCTACTTCCAACATCCAGATCACTAACAGCTTCGGACTCAAGATCGAGCATACTTATGGCGATCTTTCCCGATCCATTTCCTCTCCAACATGATCCTCACTGTTCTCCGTGAGCTCAAAAAGTTCCTGCTTGAACTCAACAACATTCCCTACTCTACAGTGTCTTCTTGACCCTGAGTCATCGTCCTCTCTCATTTGGATTCTCTTAGAGTGGTTTTCTCCTCTCCCCTGGTGGAGACGAGAACTTCAGCAAATAATTGACAATCCTCCTTACTGTTCCTCCCCGAATTCAACAAACGAGACATCCATGCTGTTTTCATCATTCACCGTCCCTACTTCCAACATCCAGTCACTAACGGTTTCTGGACTCAAGATCAGGCATACTTATGGCGATCTTTCCCTGATCCATTTCCTCTCCAACATGATCCTCACTGTTCTTCGTGAGCTCAAAAGTTCCCGCTTGAACTTAACAACATTTCGAAGAGCCACGGGACATTCAACGATACTTCCCTCGGACCAAAGCATGATCTCATCCCCTTCCAGTCTCAAGACGGCTCCACCAAAGACATCCTCCTCAAAGATGCTAGGCCAGACTACACTCACGTCAAGTTTCAGGATTCCCAGGATCCTGACGAAGACTTTGCTTCCCTGGAGTCCATACAGCCCGAGCTGTTCATCAACTCCAAGTGTGTCCAACCCTGCCAACCACCTACTGCCACAGGCTCATGCTCCTACACTGTTGAGCTCCCACCAGAACCCTCACAGCACGTGGATCATTCTCCACCGAGACTTATCCCACTCTCTCGTGTCTCCCTCCATCACCATCCACCGGTTACCACCTCATGGATGAAGTTGATAGCGATGTTGACAACTCGTCACCATCCCACGACTTCTGAACAAGTCACTTTTGAATAAGACAAGCGTGATTTCCGCAGAAATTTCCGCATCTACCTGTCAGTGTGTTTTGTCTATTTTTGACTTTTGTGTTTTGTCTGTTTTTGACTTTCTTTATGTAGTCTCTTTTAGACTTTAGTCCAGCAGCCTGTTGTGGACTTTTGTCATATTGTCCATTTTAGACTTTTGTGGTGTTGTCTATCTTGGACTTGCATCCAGCTGTATGATGTTGACTTTACTTTTCAGATATTGATAGGGGTCCTGTCCTATCTCTATCTTGTTTTGCTTTTATCGTTGAAGAGAAAAGATGATAGGGGTCCTGTCCTATCTTTCTCTTTCCTCGTGTTGTTTTATCATGTCGCTTTCGTGTCGCTTTCACTTTAAAAAGAATGACAGGGGTCCCGTCCTGCCTTCTTTGTTTGTTAGCTTGTAACCTCTCCTATAAATTGAGAGTTTATTCTCGTTATCGGGAGAAGAATAAAGGAGAAGGACTGAACGAAAAGAACCAACGTTTGAAATAAAGAAATCTTTTCAAATATTCATGGCTTAAGCTTACTCTCTCTTCTCTAGAACAACTTAGGTTTCCAAAAAGGATTATCATATCGTCCTGTTCATACTCTTCCAAGTATGCTCGCACTTGCCTTTGAAAAAGGATCCCGTGCATCGAACGATCAAACCTATAGTCACTATAAGAGTCCAACCTTCAATACACTTGCTCATCCTCTTTGTAAGCTCGGAGGGCTATTCCTTGGGTGGTATGTGTCTACAGGTCAGGTCAATATAGTGAACTAGGTCCCGGTCATAGTGAACCACGTGCCTGCTTCCGTGCACCCAGAGTGGTATCACAGAAGGGATTTCTAGAGTAACATACTGTTCAGCAGAAGACTGAAGATGATGTTGATCTAAAGCTGACGACTGGACATATTCACGAGGACTAGGACGATCACGTCTAAGAAGGGTTTTAATACTGACAGAGGATTGTTTCTTATATAACTTATATGGACTGACAAGAGGAAAACTTGACTCAGACTCTGGAATTAAAGTTGATATTGTTGCCAATCAAGTCAGAGCCAATTCCACTAAAGTTGACAACCTGTCTTCCCAATTAGACAGGATGTATGCAAACTTAAAGGCCAGAATTGTCCAACTTGATGCAGACCTCCATCAGATGCTCAGAGATCGAGTTTATGGTCCTGAGTTTAATCATAAAGAAGCTGAGATCAGACGCTCCATAGGTGCTTTATCTTTGGACCTAGGAGGTGGCTCAGATGAGAATCTGGGAGAAGATTCAGAGGATGGTTCTCTGAAAGAGACTCCGGTATGGGTTCAAGTTCGTCTCACTCTTTAGCTCCTATTTCTCTTTCATCTACGATGACCCTTCCTAAGTCTTGTTCTAAGCATTCAACCTCTAAAATAGAAAACCTTATCGAATATTCGTATATTCCAGAGTCTGCCCAGATAGCTGAGTCAAGCCAGAAGCCTCACCACAACCACCTGTATCAGAGCCTTGTTTTCCTTCCTGAGCGTGGTATGATAATAGGATAATCTAATAGGAACCAAGTCTAGTATAGAGAAGAGTCTTCACAGTCATGGAACCCTCTTCATCTACGTCGAGTTCTTCGTCTCACTCTTTAGCTCCTATTTCTCTTTCATCTACGATGACCCTTCCTAAGTCTTGTTCTAAGCATTCAACCTCTAAAATAGAAAACCTTGTCGAATATTCAGTATATTCCGAGTCGCCTGAGATAAGTGAGTCAAGTTTTCCTCTTGTCGATCCATATAAGTTATATAAGAAACAATCCTCCGTCGAGTATTAAAACCCTTCTTAGGCGTGATCGTCCTAGTCCTCGTGAATATGTCCGATCGTCGACTTTAGATCAACATCATCTTGATCTACCTCTGCTGAGCAAGTATGTTACTCTAGAAATCCTTCCGAGTTTGTAGCCAATTGGAAGAGAAGGTTTCACCCACATCCATATAGGCGCGATGACGCCTTATCCTTACCTTGCATGGCAGTAAAGGCTTACCATCACAGCCGGACTTGCCTTGCTTGATACCCGTTTCAAAGAGTACCAACATGCCGTTATTGGTACCATCCCGACCACACTTCAGCCGGTGAGTGTTACGCTACCTTCTACCCAAATTTCAACCTGTCTCTCCATGATCCAAATGTTCCAACAACCCTAAAGGTTCAAGTCCAAATTCGAGGTCTTGAACAGATAACCGATGCTAAAATAGCCACCATACACCATCGGATGGTGTATCGGTTACAAAACCATGCCATGGATTTGCCAAACCCTAATTACTCTTCGGATACGGTCATGATTTTGGCTGATTCGGAAACTTCACCCAATATAGTCCAAATCCCCAAACAAATCACAAAAGCCGAACTTACCTAGCTCATGCCACTTGAGTGGATCACTAACTATGAGCTGTTCCATCACAACTCCCGACCAATCCGGACTTCGGATGCACTTATTCCGGAAGCGATCGACGGCACGATCGATATAAGTTTCCGAGAGCCGACCACGAAGCTCCTAAAACCTCTTTTTCTTACGGTGCCATGATCCGACCTGTTCCTACACTCCAAGAAGACACGCCTATCCACGGTTTTACTCACGAAGGCACACCGCTCTACCGACCAAGTTAGATGGCCACTTCCTTTGGGATGCTCCGGTAGTGATATGTGCGATCCAGATTGTCCCTGCTCGGGATGAATCGATTCGAGATGATGATGAGCACCTCCGCGAGGCGGTGCGAAAGGCAAAATTCACACTTCCATTGTCCGGATGCAAGCCTCAACACATCCTTCCTCCGGATCATCCCGATTCGATGGAACCACTACCCATTTACAAGAAAGCCTTGCACATGTTACATGAAGAAGATGATCTTCCCAAAAGACCAAAGAAACTCGCTCCTATTATCGGATCATCCTTGATGATGTCTTCTCAAAGATCCTACCAAGACCAATTTCCTCCATTGGAGAAGCGGATGCGACTCTCGGACTCAGATTATACTCCAACCTTAGGTCGACTTGAAGAGCCCGGACCATTCGAAGTTGTTCTCAGCTGGCAAACCAGAATGCCGAGTCCGGAATCAAGCCTTGGAAAGAATTGATGCTAAAGTTGATATTGTTGCCAATCAAGTCGAGCCAATTCCACTAAAGTTGATAACTCTGTCTTCCGGTTAGGCGGGATATATGCAAACTTGAAGGCGAGTGCCCGACTGATGCGGATCTCCATCGGATGCTCGGAGATCGAGTTTATGGTCCCGAGTTTAATAATAAAGAAGTCGAGATCGGGCGCTTGAAAGCGGAATTAGCCTGGATAGACCAACGGCCCTCCTTGTTTGGTCCGTCCTCACGATTACCATCTCCATCATCTTTCTACCATACCGATCCGTTCTTCACTCCTCCACGAGAAGATCGTATGATTATGGTCAACTCTTTGGCCATTCCCTTCCTTCATGGAAACAATCGGAACCTAAACCGATGCCTCCTCCCGGAAGGACAAAGACCGGATCTCCTCCACAAACACAGACCACAACCACCACAAAGAACCCATACTGGAGTCTCTTTCGGAGAACCATCCTCCGAATCTTCTCCCGATTCTCATCCGAGCCACCTCCTAGGTCCAAAGATAAAGCACCTATGGAGCCGAAGCCTCACCACAACCACTGTATTACCACCAGATGAGTCTCCTCCACCAACATCTCGACCTTATCACCAGTATTCCTCACACCAAGTTCCTGTTCAGAGTTACAATGACTCTGTTTCCACAGATTCTTCAGGCTCATCCTCAGAACCTGATGAGGGCACTCCCCAGTCCTCTACACCAACAGAATCCTGCCTCGATACCGGAAGCGAATTTTACGTTTCGATTGAGCAAGAAATGGCGGATGTGTCCAAGATCTTTATGGCACAACCTACTGAAGAGCCATCATCTTCAACCACTCCCATAGTGGAAGAATTTGATTCAGACACAGCCCGTTCTCCTCCCAGAGAACCTGCTCCAGCACAGGCCTCCAAAACAAGCAATGGTCCATGGTTCACTTTTGATGATATTCCTCGATCAAAATGGCAAGCGAGTTGAAGAAATCTCGGCATGGCTAGAAGTTCAAATGTTAAAACCGGGTTCACGATTATCAATGGTCCTTAAGAATTCGATTCAAGATTTCTCGGTTCTTTACGACATTGGTATCATACTTTGGGTGAATCTGAGACGATTCTGATTTACCCAAATTCGGATATTCCTACAGTGATTGCTATCATTTATGAACAATATCTCGGAGAACCTACGGTTCGCGGTAGAATTAGTCGAGAAAGAGTATTTCCGGATGAAATGTTGTTCTTTACAGTGGAAAGATTTGGATTATCATTATCAACGCATGTCCAAGCTGTTCTATCGGTTGAATGGTTTTAATGATCGAATCTGAAGCATATTTTTATGGCTTCTCTTCAAAAGAATTACATCCAGAGATGCAAAGGCGACTTCTGACCGATCAACTTGCCATCGACAATCTCTCTCGACAAGCTATATCGACTAGCCATTGGCGATCTTGAAAAGCTATGTGAGCAGAAGGAATTCTTTCTGAACTCACGAAGAACAAACATCCTTTTCGGAAAGCATGCAAAACCCAATCTTGCCATCAAGTGCAGCGATGACAAGACATAGTATGCCTTGACCAAGAAGAAGCATCATTACAGATCTTATCCTACCGGAAGATCCAAACCACGGAACCCACTCTCGACCTAAAAACCCTACCGATTTTTCAAAAGAAAGATTCCTCTCGGACACGTGATCACAAATATTCCAAATGTTTTGTGCAGTAAAAGAAAGGCCACTATGCTCGGAGCTGTCCAAATAAGCCAGCTCAGTCATCGGGCTTATCCACCACACGAGTCTACTCAAATACTATCGAATACGAGATGGCGTGGAATCAGTATTCTCCGAACAAGCCACATCGGATGATGACCACGGCATTTGTCTTAGCCACATCGAGACAATGATCCGGATGGTATTTCTATCATCAACACAGTTCAACGACTCGAGTGCTCAAGCATCCTCACCAACCATTCCATCCTCGAAAATCCATTTGGTCCCATCCAAGTTTGACGGACCAATCTCGATAATTGGTTTTATTGATACGGGATCACGAGATCAATGCTTAACCTGACTATCCTTCCTTCCTCGGCATGGGAAAAGCTTTCGGAGTTATTCAAAGCTGCTAATGGAGAATTATTTCAAACCGAGTATGATCACCAAGAAGCCAATCGGGATACGAGTTCTTTCCTAGCTGTGTCATTTGGACCAAAGTTATAGGTTCGACTCTCCCGGATAAAGATTTGCTTATTGGTTTTGATCTCCTTCACTTGGTCAAAAGCTCCAGATTACGACTAATGGTATCATGTACAAACACATGTTCCTACCTTATAGAGATACCCTCAAAATACATTCTCTTGAAACCATCCCTTCAGATTACACAGTTCGGACAACGGATGTTACCATTACGTCACGAAACCCATAGCTTGATTCACACACCACGGTCCTTTATGGAAAAACCGGAGTTCTTTGTTAAGCTTCCTTTTAACCTTAATGAGGATATCAATCCTACTAAGGCCACTCATCCAAGTATGACACTGCTGACCTCAAGCTAGCCCAAGATGAATGCAACCGACTCATGGCTCAAGGCCTCATCGAGTCCACAAAGTCGGAATGGGCTTGTCAAGCTTTTATGTAGAAAAAGGTCGAGAAATAGTTCAGTGGAAAGAAGCGGCTCGTGATTGACTACCGACCACTCAATGCTTTCCTCAGAGATGATAAGTTTCCACTTCCAAAGATCCGATCCCTATTTGTCCACCTCAAAGATGCGGGGTCTTCTCAAATTTGACCTCAAAGTCGGGTTTTGGCAACTCGGTATTCATCCGGAAGATAGATCCAAAGCGCATTCTGCATTCCCAATGCACACTTTCAATGGACAGTCATGCCCTTTGGACTTAAAGTTGCTCCATCCATATTCCGGAAGGCCATGATAAGGATCTTGAACCTATTCTCTCACATGCCTTAATTTACATTGATGATATTTTGCTTTTCAGCGAAAGACAAGGCATCACATCGGGATCTCCTTTCCGCTTTCTCAAGATCGTGGAAGATTTTGGCATTATGCTCTCGAGAAAGAAAAGTGTTGTCGGCCGGTCATCCATAGACTTTCTTGGAATGATGATCACTAACGGACAATACCGGCCGAGACCACATATTGCTAAAGAGCTCCTCAACTTTCTAGATGTCCACCTTTCAAGAAAGCGGATCATGCAGTTTCTTGGCATTATTAATTATTTGCGAGACTTTATCCCAAAAGTTTCTATTCATAGTATAGTCCTTTATGGAAAACCCGTAGTTCTTTGTTAAGCTTCCTTTTAAGCTTAATGAGGATATCAATCCTACTAAGGCTACTCATCCGGTATGACACCTGCGACCTCAAGCCAACTCATCAAAGATGTTGAAGAAATCAGCCCACCATGGGGTCCATGTCGACAACGACAGATGACAGACTCAAGCTCGTGGCTCGGCAGCCACCACCTCTCCAGAATACCAACGGATGGTCGGAGAATCCTCCGGACCGACGCGTAGCGGCAATTTTGGGGTGCTATCCTCCTCGAGAAACATGGTGCTTGAGAAGATTACGTGGTCGGGTCGTCAAAGAATCCGAAAAGCATTACCACGTGGTCTACAAAGAAATCCTTGCAGTCAAATATGGTATCCGAAATTTGAATTCCATCCGATTGGACATAATTTCCTTGTCCGATTAGATAATTCCGCATTTCCAATATTTTAAATTTTAAAAATTAGTCTCTCCCTAATAGTCGGTTACTTATGCCTTAAGCAGATGGTTTTCCAAGTACAGCTTTTCCGTTCACCATATAAAAGGAGACAAGAACCTTGTCCACGACCTCCTTACCGGACCTCCTTCAAAGATCTCCTCAGTGTCAGTTGTTCCGTTTATCTATCTCATGGCGTCTCTTCCTAATTCAGCTCGGACTAAGATGTCCTTCCTCTCCATCTTCATTTTCTCGGTGCCTCCCAAATTCGGATTTCGCTAAGAAATTCCTGTTTCGATATTTTATGAATATTTACCACCTCCGAATTTTAGATCTGAAGCATGTTTTTATGGCTTCTCTTCCAAAAGAATTACATCCAGAGATGCAAAGGCGACTATGACCGACCAACTTGCCATCGACAATCTCTCTCTCGAAGCTATATCGACTAGCCATTGGCGATCTGTAAAAGAAAGGCCACTATGCTCGGAGCGCCCAAATAAGCCGACTCAGTCGTCGGGCTTATTCACCACCAGAGTCTACTCAAATGCTATCGGATCACGGATGACGTGGAATCAGTATTCTCCGAACAAGCCACATCGGATGATGACACGAGCATTTGTCTTAGCCAACTTGGTCGGGTAGACTGGTGTGCCTTCGAGAGTAAAGCGTGGATAGGCGGGTCTTCTTGGAGTGTAGAAGCAGGTTGAATCATGGCACTATAAGAAAGACCACTGTTCCTCATCTGGTTTCTCCTTGACCCTTCCAGACCACTTATGGAAGATGAGTTATGGTATGTTTGGTGTCTTTCTCTCCTGTATGCTACCAAGTTAGTCATACCTGTATTCCCTACTCTACAGTGTCTTCTTGACCCTGAGTCATCGTCCTCTCTCATTTGGACTCTCTTAGAGTGGTTTTCTCCTCTCCCCTGGTGGAGACGAGAACTTCAGCAAATAATTGACAATCCTCCTTACCTGTTCCTCCCTGAATTCAGCAAACGAGACATCCATGCTGTTTTCATCATTCACCGTCCCTACTTCCAACATCCAGTCACTAACAGTTTCTGGACTCAAGATCAGGCATACTTATGGCGATCTTTCCCTGATCCATTTCCTCTCCAACATGATCCTACTGTTCTCCGTGAGCTCAAAAAGTTCCTGCTTGAACTCAACAACATTCCCTACTCTACAGTGTCTTCTTGACCCTGAGTCATCGTCCTCTCTCATTTGGACTCTCTTAGAGTGGTTTTCTCCTCTCCCCTGGTGGAGACGAGAACTTCAGCAAATAATTGACAATCCTCCTTACCTGTTCCTCCCTGAATTCAGCAAACGAGACATCCATGCTGTTTTCATTATTCACCGTCCCTACTTCCAACATCCAGTCACTAACAGTTTCTGGACTCAAGATCAGGCATACTTATGGCGATCTTTCCCTGATCCATTTCCTCTCCAACATGATCCTACTGTTCTCCGTGAGCTCAAAAAGTTCCTGCTTGAACTCAACAACATTTCTGAAGAGCCACAGGACATTCAGCATACTTCCCTTGGACCAAAGCATGATCTCATCCCCTTCCAGTCTCAAGACGGCTCCACCAAAGACATCCTCCTCAAAGATGCTAGGCCGGACTACACTCACGTCAAGTTTCGAGATTCCCGGGATCCCGACGAAGACTTTGCTTCCCGGAGTCCATACGGCCCAGCTGTTCATCAACTCAAGTGTGTCCAACCACCGCTAACCACCTATCGCCACAGGCTCATGCTCCTACACTGTTGAGCTCCCACCAGAACCCTCACAGCACGTGGATCATTCTCCACCAGAGACTTATCCCACTCTCTCAGGTCTCCCTCCATCACCATCCACCAGTTACCACCTCATGGATGAAGTTGATAGCGATGTTGACAACCTGTCACCATCCCACAGCTTCTGAACAAGTCACTTTTGAATAAGACAAGCGTGATTTCCGCAGAAATTTCCGCATCTACCTGTCAGTGTGTTTTGTCTATTTTTGACTTTTGTGTTTTGTCTGTTTTTGACTTTCTTTATGTAGTCTCTTTTAGACTTTAGTCCAGCAGCCTATTGTGGACTTTTGTCATATTGTCCATTTTAGACTTTTGTGGTGTTGTCTATCTTGGACTTGCATCCAGCTGTATGATGTTGACTTTACTTTTCAGATATTGATAGGGGTCCTGTCCTATCTCTATCTTGTTTTGCTTTTATCGTTGAAGAGAAAAGATGATAGGGGTCCTGCCCTATCTTTCTCTTTCCTCGTGTTGTTTTATCATGTCGCTTTCGTGTCGCTTTCACTTTAAAAAGAATGACAGGGGTCCTGTCCTGTCTTCTTTGTTTGTTAGCTTGTAACCTCTCCTATAAATTGAGAGTTTATTCTCAGTTATCGGGGAGAAGAAAAAGGAGAAGGACGAACGAAAAGAACCAACGTTTGAAATAAAGAAATCTTTTCAAATATTCATGGCTTAAGCTTACTCTCTCTTCTCTAGAACAACTTAGGTTTCCAAAAAAAGGATTATCATATCGTCTGTTCATACTCTTCCAAGTATGCTCGCACTTGCCTTTGAAAAAGGATCCCGTGCATCGAAGCGATCAAACCTATAGTCACTATAAGAGTCCAACCTTCAATACACTTGTTCATCCTCTTTGTAAGCCCGGAGGGCTATTCCTTGGGTGGTATGTGTCTGCAGTGTCAGGTCAATATAGTGAACTAGGTCCCGGTCATAGTGAACCACGTGCCTGCTTCCGTGCACCCAGAGTGGTCAGCCACAGAAGCTCCTAAAGAGCTAGTCTACTCAGCCAAGTTAGATGGCCACTTCCTTTGGGATGCTCCAGGCAGTGATATGTGTGATCCAGATTGTCCCTGTCGGGATGAATCTGATTCAGATGATGATGAGCACCTCCGCAGAAGGCGGCGCAGAAAGGCAAAATTCACACTTCCTTTGTCAAGATGCAAGCCTTAACACATCCTTCCTCCGGATCATCCTGATTCGATGGAACCATTACCCATCTACAAGAAAGCCTTGCACATGTTGCATGAAGAAGATGATCTTCCCAAAAGACCAAAGAAACTTCTAAAAGGATCTGCTGGCGTTCTCGGATGGTGGTTGGGTCATGCTGGAGAGGGAATGCATGGGGAAGGGTTTTCTATTCATAAGCATGGTCTTGGGTCCAGATGCTGGAAATAGGGTCGATGAATATTCGATAACGACTGTTGTGAACTCCACCAAGGTAGAGGAGAAAGCTAATGAGACACTAGAGATACCATAGCTCATCTTCTATGATGTCTTTTGTTAGGTTAAGGGTAAAACCAGATGAAGAAGATGTGTTCAAGATGGAAGCTGGAGAATCTCAGTAGGTTGGGAGTTGTAGATGTTTGTGAAATACTTGAAAAGAAATTTTTTGGCGAAATCTTGGATTTGATGAAGGGAATGAAAAGTAAGGTTCATGGTAAATGACTTTTTTGTTAGGGCAGAAGCTGGAAGAGAGGAGGCCATTGCGATAACTGGGAAAGAGGAAGTTGGCGTGATGAGGGTAATTTTTGAAGGTAGTCTAGTGAGGAGATCAGGGATGAGGTTCTTATCCCATTTTATATGCTGGATTGTAAAATCATATTGTACAAACCAGTTCTTGAGTCTGAGAAGGTCTTTGTCTAGGAGTGTGGAACCAATGACCTTAGTCCATATGACACAGTTGGGGAATAATCGTATCCCAATAGGTTTCTTTGTGATCAAAGTGTCTGGAATAATGCTCCATTTGTTGCTTTAAAGAATTATGAATGCTTTTCCTATGTAGAGACAGGTAACATTGTAGGGTTAGGCATGCTTTTATGTGATCCCGTATCAATGTCTGGTATAGGGAGATACTGGTAAGGAGGGTTGTCTAAGGTTTGTTGTTGTTGTCTTCTCGACCATGGTAGTGGGGAGAACCACTCAAGGAATGTCTAAATGAGAAAGGAGAAAGAAGATGGGAGTGGTTGAAGATGATGGCTCTTCAGTAGGTTGTGCCATAAAGATCTTGGACACATCTGCCATTTCTTGCTCTGAATCTGAAACAGAAGATTCTGTTTCTGGTATCGAGGCAGAGGATTCTGTTGATGTAGAGGACTGGGGAGTGCCCTCATCAGGTTCTGATCAAATTTCTGGATACCATATTTGACTGCAAGGATTTCTTTGTAGACCACGTGGTAATGCTTTTCGGATTCTTTGAACTGACCACTGGCGTGACCACAGAATCTTTCTGAAGCACCATGTTTCTCGAGGAGGATAGCACCCCAAAATTCGTCGCTTGCGTCGGTCTGGAGGATTCTCTGACCATCTGTTGGTATCTGGAGAGGTGGTGGCTGCTGAGCCACGAGCTTGAGTCTGTCATCTGCTGTCATCGACATGGACCCCATGGTGGGGCTGATTTCTTCAACATCTTTGACGGTTGGTTGGTATGAATAGAGAAAGAGGTGTTAGGAGCTTACGTGGTGGCTCACGGAAACTCATCTTGACAGTCTGGTCGGATCGCTTACGGAATAGTGCATCGATGTCCGGATTGGTGGGAGTTTTGATGAAAAAGCTCATAGTTAGTGATCCACTCAAGTGGCATGAGCTTTGTAAGTTCGGCTTTGTGATTTGTTTGGGGATTTGGACTATAGTGGGTGAAGTTTCAGAATCAGCCAAAATCATGATCGTATCCGAAGAGTAATTAGGGCTTGGCAAATCCATGGCATGGTTTTGTAACCGATACACCATCGATGGTGTATGGTGGCTATTTTAGCACCGGTTATCTGTTCAGCACCTTGAATTTGAACTTGGACCTTTAGGGTTGTTGGAACATTTGGATCATGGAGTGACGAGGTTGAAATTTGGGTAGAAGGTAGCAGAACACTACCGAGCTTGAAGTGTGGTTAGGATGGTACCAATAACGGCATGTTGGTATTCTTTGAAGCGGGTGTCAAGCAAGGCAAGTCCGGCGGTGACGAGTGAGCCTTTACTGACCATGCAAGGTAAGGATAAGGCGTCTTGCGCCAATATGGATGTGGGTGAAACCTTCTCTTTCCAATTGGCTATAAACTCGGAAGGGATTTCTAGAGTAACATCATTGTTCAGCGAGGTAGGTCGAAGATGATGTTGATCTAGAGTCGATGACTGGACATATTCACGAGGACTAGGACGATCACGTCTAAGAAGGGTTTTAATACTAAGAGAGGATTGTTTCTTATATAACTTATATGGATGACAAGAGGAAAACTTGACTCAATTATCTGGCAGGACTACGGAATATACTGAATATGCGACAAGGTTTTCTATTTTAGAGGTGGAGTGTTTAGAACATGACTTAGGAAGGGTCATCGTAGAGGAAGAGAAATAGGAGCTAATGAGTGAGAGGAAGAACTCGAAGTAGATGAAGAGGGTTCCATGATCTGTGAAGACTCTTCTCTATACTAGACTTGGTTCCTATTAGATTATCCTATTATCATACCACGCTCGGGAAGGAAAACACATGGCTCGATACCACTCGGAAACTCATCATCGGCGATGCTAGTCGGATCGCTTCGGAATAGTGCATCCGATGTCCGGATTGGCTGGGAGTTTTGATGAAAAAGCTCATAGTTAGTGATCCACTCAAGTGGCATGAGCTTTGTAAGTTCGGCTTTTGTGATTTGTTTGGGGATTTGGACTATAGTGGGTGAAGTTTCCGAATCAGCTGCAAGTCCAAGATAGACAACACCACAAAAGTCTAAAATGGACAATATGACAAAAGTCCACAACAGTCTTTGGACTAAAGTCCGAAAGTCAAAAGCAGACAAAACACAAAAGTCAAAAATAGACAAAACACATCGACGTGTAGATCGCGGAAATCTCTGCGAAATCACGCTTGTCTTATTCAAAAGTGACCTGTTCGGAAGCCATGTGTTTTCCTTCACGAGCGTGGTATGATAATAGGATAATCTAATAGGAACCAAGTCTAGTATAGAGAAGAGTCTTCACGGTCATGGAACCCTCTTCATCTACTTGAGTTCTTCCTCTCACTCATTAGCTCTATTTCTCTTTCATCTACGATGACCCTTCCTAAGTCATGTTCTAAACATTCCACCTCTAAAATAGAAAACCTTGTCGAATATTCGTATATTCGAGTGCCTGGATAGGTGAGTCAAGTTTTCCTCTTGTCGATCCATATAAGTTATATAAGAAACAATCCTCTCTTAGTATTAAAACCCTTCTTAGGCGTGATGCGTCCTAGTCCTCGTGAATATGTCCGGTCATCGACTCTAGATCAACATCATCTTGATCTACCTCTGCTGAGCAGTATGTTACTCTAGAAATCCCTACGAGTTTATAGCCAATTGGAAAAGAAGGTTTCACCCACATCCATATTGGCGCGATCGCTTATCCTTACCTTGCATGGCAGTAAGGCTTACATCACGACCGGACTTGCCTTGCTTGACACCGTTTCAAAGAATACCAACATGCAGTTATTGGTACCATCCTAACCACACTTCGAGCGGTAGTGTTCGCTTACCTTCACCCAAATTTCAACTCGTCACTCCATGATCCAAATGTTCCAACAACCTAAGGTCAAGTTCAAATTCAAGGTCTTGAGCAGATAACCGGTGCTAAAATAGCCACCATACACCATCGGATGGTGTATCGGTTACAAAACCATGCCATGGATTTGCCAAGCCTAATTACTCTTGGATACGGTCATGATTTTGGCTGATTCGGAAACTTCACCACTATAGTCCAAATCCCAAACAAATCACAAGGCCGAACTTACAAGCTCATGCCACTTGGTGGATCACTAACTATGAGCTTTTCATCAAAACTCCAGCCAATCCGGACATCGGATGCCTATTCGAAGCGATCGGCGGCAGCTGTCGATATGAGTTTCGAGAGCCGACCACGAAGCTCCTAACACCTCTTTCTCTTATAGTGCCATGATTCGACCTGTTTCTACACTCGAAGACACCGCCTATCCACGGTTTTACTCACGAAGGCACACGGTCTACCCGGCCAAGTTAGATGGCCACTTCGCTTTGGGATGCTCCGGTAGTGATATGTGTGATCCAGATTGTCCCTGTCGGGATGAATCGATTCGAGATGATGATGAGCACCTCCGCGGAAGGCGGCGAGAAGAGCAAAATTCACACTTCCATTGTCCAAATGCAAGCCTCAACACATCCTTCCTCCGGATCATCACGATTCGATGGAACCACTACCCATTTACAAAAAGCTTTGCACATGTTGCATGAAGAAGGCGATGATCTTCCCAAGCGACCAAAGAAACACTGCTCTCGTTATCGGGTCATCCTTGATGATGTCTTACTCAAAGATCCTACCAAGATCAATTTCCTCCACTGGAGAAGCGGACATGATTCTCGGACTAAGGTTGTCACCAAACCTTATGTCTCTTCACCGAATAACTCCAACCGGTCGACTTGAAGAGCCCGGACAATTCGAAGTCTGTTCTCAGTAGCAAACCAGAATGCCGAGTCGAGAATCAAGCCTTGGAAAGAATTGATGCTAAAGTTGATATTGTTGCCAATCAAGTCGAGCCAATTCCACTAAAGTTGATAACTCTGTCTTCTCGGTTAGATAGGATATATGCAAACATGAAGGCGAGTTGCCCGACATGATGCGGATCTCCATCGGATGCTCGAGAGATCGAGTTTATGGTCCCGAGTTTAATAATAAAGAAGTCGAGATCGGGCGGCTTGAAAGCGGAATTAGCTTGGATAGACCAACGACCCTCCTTGTTTGGTCAGTCCTCACGATTACCATCTCCATCATCTTTCTACCATACCGGATCCGTTCTTCACTCCTCCATGCGGAAGGCAGTCCGATTATGGTCAACTCTTTGGCCATTCCCTTCCTTCATGGAAACAATCGGAACCTAAGCCGATGCCTCCTCCTAGAAGGACAAAGACCGGATCTCCTCCACAAACACGGCCACAACCACCACTGAAGAACCCATCACGGGTCTCTTTCGAGGAGAACCATCCTCTGAATCTTCTTCAGATTCTCATCGAGCCATCTCCCAGGTCCGAAGATAAAGCACCTATGGAGCCGGAAGCCTCACCACAACCACTGTATTACCACCGATGCAGTCTCCTCCACTGACATCTCGGCCTTATCACGGTATTCCTCACACTGAGTTCCTGTTCGGAGTTACAGCGACTCTGTTTCCACAGATTCTTGAGGCTCATCCTCGGAACACGATGAGGGCACTCCCAGGTCCTCTACATCAGCGGAATCCTCTGCCTCGATGCGGAAGCAGAATCTTACATTTCGGATTGAGCAAGAAATGGCGAGATGTGTCCAAGATCTTTATGGCACGACCTCTTGAAGAGCCATCATCTTCGACCACTCCCATAGTGGAAGAATTTGATTCGAGACACGGCCCGTTCTCCTCCCGAGAGAACCTTCCCAGCACTGAGCCTCCAAAACAAGTAATGGTCCACTGGTTTACTTTTGATGATATTCCTCGGTCAAAATGGCAAGCCGAGTTGAAGAAATCTCGACATGGCTAGAAGTTCAAATGTTAAAACCGAGTTCCACGATTATCAATGGTTCTTAAGAATTCGATTCAAGATTTCTTGGTTCTTTACGACATTGGTATCATACTTTGGGTGAATCTGAGCGATTCTGATTTACCCAAATTAGGATATTCCTACGGTGATTGCTTATCATTTATGAGCAATATCTCGGAGAACCTACGGTTGCGGTAGAATTAGCGAGAAAGGAGTATTTCGGATGAAATGTTGTTCTTTACAGTGGAAAGATTTGGATTATCATTATCAGCGCATGTCCAAGCTGTTCTATCGGTTGAATGGTTTTAATGATCCGAATCGAAGCATATTTTATAGCTTCTCTTCGAAAGAATTACATCCGGAGATGCAAAGGCGACTTCTGACCGATCAACTTGCCATCGACAATCTCTCTCGGCAAGCTATATCGACTAGCCATTGGCGATCTTGAAAGCTATGTGAGCGGAAGGAATTCTTTACAGAACTCACGAAGAACAAACATCCTTTTCGGAAAGCATGCAAAAACCCAATCTTGCCATCAAGTGCAGCGATGACAAGACATGTATGCCTTGACCAAGAAAAAGCATCATTACAAATCTTATCCTACCGGAAGATCCAAACACGGAACCCACTCTCGACCTAAAAACCCTACCGATTTTTCAAAAGAAAGATTCCTCTCGGACCCATGATCACAAAGTTCCGGATGCTTTATGCAGTAAAAGAAAGGCCACTATGCTCGGAGCTGTCCAAATAAGCCGACTCAGTCATCGAGGCTTATCCACCACACAGAGTCTACTCAAATGCTATCGAGATACGGATGGCGTGGAATCGTATTCTCCGAACAAACCACATCGAGATGATGACACGGCATTTGTCTTAGCCACATCGAGATAATGATCCGGATGGTGTTTCTATCATCAACACGATTCAACGACTCGATGCTCAAGCATCCTCACTAACCATTCCATCCACGAAAATCCATTTGGTCCCATCCAAGTTTGACGGACCAATCTCGATGGTGGTTTTATTGATACGGGATCACGAGATCAATGCTTAACCTGACTATCCTTCCTTCCTCGGCATGGGAAAAGCATCTGAGTTCTTCAAAGCTGCTAATGGAGAGTTATTTCGAGACCGAGTATGATCACCGAAAGCCAATCGGGATACGGTTCTTTCCTAAGCGTGTCATTTGGACCAAAGTTATAGGTTCAACTCTCCCGGATAAAGATTTGCTTATTGGTTTTGATCTCCTTCACTTGGTCAAAAACTCCAGATTACGACTAATGGTATCCGGTACAAACACATGTTCCTACCTTATCGAGATACCCTCAAAATACATTCTCTTGAAACCATCCCTCAGATTACACACGGTTCGGACAACGGATGTTACCATTACGTCACGAAACCCATAGCTGATTCACACACCACGGTCCTTTATGGAAAAACACGAGTTCTTTGTTAAGCTTCCTTTTAAGCTTAATGAGGATATCAATCCTACTAAAGCCACTCATCCGGTATGACACTGCTGACCTCAAGCTAGCCCAAGAAGAATGCGACCGACTCATGGCTCGAGGCCTCATCGAGCCCACAAAGTCAGAATGGGCTTGTCAAGCTTTTATGTAGAAAAAGGTCAGAAATAGTTACGTGGAAAGAAGCGGCTCGTGATTGACTACCGACCACTCAATGCTTTCCTCGGAGATGATAAGTTTCCACTTCAAAGATCCAGGTCCTTATTTGTCCACCTCAAAGATGCCGGGTCTTCTCCAAATTTGACCTCAAGCAGGGTTTTGGCAACTCGGTATTCATCAGGAAGATAGATCCAAGACCGCATTTTGCATTCCCAATGCACACTATCAATGGACAGTCATGCCCTTTGGACTTAAAGTTGCTCCATCCATATTCGGAAGGCCATGATAAGGATCTTCGAACCTATTCTCTCACATGCCTTAATTTACATTGATGACATTTTGCTTTTCAGCAAAGACAAGGCATCACATCAGGATCTCCTTTCCCGCTTTCTCAAGATCGTGGAAGATTTTGGCATTATGCTCTCAGCAAAGAAAAGTGTTGTCGGCCAGTCATCCATAGACTTCCTCGGAATGATGATCACTAACGGACAATACCGGCCAGGACCACATATTGCTAAAGAGCTCCTCAACTTTCCGGATGTCCACCTTTCAGAAAGCGGATCCAGTGGTTTCTTGGCATTATTAATTATTTGCGAGACTTTATCCCAAAGTTTCTATTCATACCGACCAACTGTCAAAGATGTTGAAGAAATCAGCCCTACCATGGGGTCCATGTCGAGACAGCGATGACTGACTCAAGCTCGTGGCTCGTGACCACCACCTCTCCGAGATACCAACGGATGGTCGGAGAATCCTCCGGACCGAGCGCTAGCGGCAATTTTGGGGTGCTTATCCTCCTCGAGAAACATGGTGCTTGGAAAGATTACGTGGTCACGCCGGTGAGTCGGTTCGAAAGAATCGAAAAGCATTACCACGTGGTCTACAAAGAAATCCTTGCGATCAAATATGGTATCCAGAAATTTGAATTTCATCGATTGGACATAATTTCCTTGTCCGATTAGATAATTCGCATTTCCAATATTTTAAATTTTAAAAATAAGTCTCTCCCTAACGATCGAGTTACTTACGTCTTAAGCAGTGGTTTTCCAAGTACGAGTTTTCAGTTCACCATATAAAAGGAGACAAGAACCTTGTCCACGACCTCCTCACTGAGACCTCCTTCGAAGATCTCCTCGATGTCGGTTGTTCGGTTTATCTATCTCATGGCGTCTCTTCCTAATTCAGCTCAGACTAAGATGTCCTTCCCTCTCCATCTGCATTTTCTCAGTGTCTCCCAAATTCGGGATTTCGCTAAGAAATTCCTATTTCGATATTTTATGAATATTTACCACCTCCGAATTTTAGAGCTACTAGTTGTCATCCGGACCACTGTTCCTCACTTGGTTTCTCCTTGACCCTTCGGACCACTTGTGGAAGATGAGTTATGGTATGTTTGGTGTCTTTCTCTCTGTATGCTACCAAGTTACGTCATACCAGTATTCCACTACTCTCTGGTGTCTTCTTGACCACGAGTCATCGTCCTCTCTCCTTTGGACTCTCTTAGAGTGGTTTTCTCCTCTCCCACGGTGGAGAAGAGAACTTGACAAATGATTGACAATCCTCCTTACTGTTCCTCCACGAGATTCAGACAAGCGAGACATCCATGCTTGTTTTCATCATTCACCGATCCCTACTTCCAACATCCAGATCACTAGCGGTTTCGGACACAAGATCGAGCATACTTATGGCGATCTTTCCACGATCCATTCCTCTCCAACATGATCCTCTCTGTTCTCAGTGAGCTCAAAAGTTCCTGCTTGAACTCAACAACATTTCGAAGAGCCACAGGACATTCGACATACTTCCTTGGACCAAAGCATGATCTCATCCCTTCCAGTCTCAAGACGGCTCCACTAAAGGCATCCTCCTCAAAGATGCTCGGCGGACTACACTCACATCATGTTTCAAGATTCCCGGGATCTGACGAAGACTTTGCTTCCACAGAGTCCATCTGACCCAGTTGTTCATTAACTCAAGTGTGTCCAACCACGCCGACCACTCATCGCCACAGGCTCATGCTCCTACTCGTTGAGCTTCCACGGAACCCTCACGAGCACGTGGATCACTCTCCACCGAGACCTATCCCACTCTCACGGGTCTCCCTCCATCACCATCCACCGATTACCACCTCATGGATGAAGTTGATAGTGATGTTGACAACTCGTCACCATCCACGACTACGAGCAGGACTTTAGTCCAGTGACTGTTGTGGACTTTTGTCATATTGTCCATTTTAGACTTTTGTGGTGTTGTCTATCTTGGACTTGCATCCAGTTGTATAATGTTGACTTTACTTTTCGAGATATTGATAGGGGTCCTGTCCTATCTCTATCTTGTTTTGCTTTTATCGTTGAAGAGAAAAGATGATAGGGGTCCTGTCCTATCTTTCTCTTTCAGCGTGTTGTTTTCTCATGTCCCTTTCGTGTACGCTTTCAAAAGAATGACGGGGTCCTGTCTGTCTTCTTTGTTTGTTAGCTTGTAACCTCTCCTATATATTGAGAGTTTATTCTCGGTTATCGGGAGAAGAACCAAGAAGGAGAAAAAGAGCGTTTGAAATAAAGAAATCTTTTCAAATATTCATGGCTTAAGCTTACTCTCTCTTCTCTAGAACAAGCGAGGTTTCCAAAAAGATTATCATATCGATGCTGTTCATACTCTTCCAAGTATGCTCTGCACTTGCCTTTGAAAAAGGATCACGTGCATCGAGCGATCAAACCTAAAGTCACTATCAAAGTCCAACCTACAAAACACTTGTTCATCCTCTTTGTCGACTTGGAGGGCTATTCCTTGGGTGGTATGTGTCTGCAGTCAGGTCAATATAGTGAACTAGGTCCGGTCATAGTGAACCACGTGCTCGCTTGCGTGCACGCAGTGGTTCCACGTCATCCATGTCGATAGCATTTGAGTAGACTCCGGTGGTGGATAAGCTCGACGACTTGAGGTGGCTTATTTGGACGATTCAGAGCATAGTGGCCTTTCTTTTACTGGACAAAGCATCCGGAACTTTTGTGATCTGCGGTGCGAATCGATTCATCCCGACGGGGACAATCCGGATCACACATATCACTACCGGAGCATCCCAGGAAGTGGCCATCTAACTTGGCTGGGTAGGCTGGTGTGCCTTCGGGAGTAAAGCGTGGATAGGCGGTCTTCTTGGAGTGTAGAAGCAGGTTGAAAGTTTTGCCGAAGCCTAACTCGACCTCAAAAGAGCTCTTAGGAAGTGAGGACTGCCGGGACTTATAAACTGGCTGACCCAGCAGCACCCAAGCGATGTGGGATAGGAGCTTATCATTCACTACACTACTCCCGCCGAGGCAGTGTTAGGCTCGATACCAAGTTTTGCCGAAACCTAACTTCGACCTCAAAAGAGCTCTTAGGAAGTGAGGACTGCCAGGACTTATAAACTGGTGACCCAGGCGCACCCAAGCGATGTGGGATAGGAGCTTATCATTCACTACACCTCCGATACCACTCGGGTGCGCAGGCGAGCACGTGGTTCACTATGACCGGGACCTAGTTCACTATATTGACCTGACACTGTAGACACATACCACCCAAGGAATAGCCCTCCAGGCTGACAAAGAGGATGAGCAGGTGTTTTGTAGGTTGGACTTTGATAGTGACTTTAGGTTTGATCGTTACGATGCACGGGATCCTTTTTCAAAGGCAAGTCGCGAGCATACTTGGAAGAGTATGAGCAGGCGATATGATAATCTTTTTGGAAACCTCAGGTTGTTCTAGAGAAGAGAGAGTAAGCTTAAGCCATGAATATTTGAAAAGATTTCTTTATTTCAAGCGTTCTTTTTCTCCTTCTTGGTTCTTCTCCCAGATAGCGAGAATAAACTCTCAATATATAGGAGAGGTTACAAGCTAACAAACAAAGAAGGCAGGACGGGACCCACTGTCATTCTTTTAAAGCGACACGAAAGGGACATGAGAAAACAACACGCGGAAGAGAAAGATAGGGCGGGACCCTATCATCTTTTCTCTTCAACGATAAAAGCAAAACAAGATAGAGATAGGACGGGACCCCTATCAATATCACGAAAAGTAAAGTCAACATTATACGATTGGATGCAAGTCCAAGATAGACAACACCACAAAAGTCTAAAATGGACAATATGACAAAAGTCCACAGCAGTTCTTTGGACTAAAGTCTGAAAGTCAAAAGCAGACAAAACACAAAAGTCAAAAATAGACAAAACACAGCAGCGGTGAGATCGCGGAAATCTCTGCGAAATCACGCTTGTCTTATTCAAAGTGACTTGTTCGGAAGGCGTGGGATGGTGACGGGTTGTCAACATCACTATCAACTTCATCCATGAGGTGGTAGCGGTGGATGGTGATGGAGGGAGACACGTGAGAGTGGGATAGGTCTACGGTGGAGAGTGATCCACGTCTTTGTGAGGGTTACGGTGGAAGCTCAGCGGTGTAGGAGCATGAGCACGTGGCGATGGAGTGGTTGGCGGGGTTGGACACACTTGGAGTTAATGAGCAGCTCGGGCTGTATGGACTCGGGGAAGCAAAGTCTTCGTCGGGATCACGGGAATCTTGAAACATGGCGTGAGTGTAGTCGGCCGAGCATCTTTGAGGAGGATGCCTTTGGTGGAGCCGTCTTGAGGCTGGAAGGGGATGAGATCATGCTTTGGTCGAGGAAGTATCTTGAATGTCCTGTGGCTCTTGAAATGTTGTTGAGTTCAAGCGAGGAACTTTTGAGCTCACGGAGAGCAGTGGGATCATGTTGGAGAGGAAATGGATCGGGGAAAGATCGCCATAAGTATGCACGATCTTGAGTCCGAGCTGTTAGTATTTGGATGTTGGAAGTAGGGACGGTGAATGATGAAAACAGACATGGATGTCTCGTTTCTTGAATTCGGGGAGGAGCAGGTAAGGAGGATTGTCAATCATTTCTTTGAAGTTCTCTTCTCCACCGGGGAGAGGAGAAAACCACTCTAAGAGAGTCAAAGGAGAGGGACGATGACTCGGGGTCAAGAAGACAACGTAGAGTAGGGAATCTGGTGTGACTGAACTTGGTAGCATACAGGAGAGAAAGACACCAAACATACCATAACTCATCTTCCACGAGTGGTGCGGAAGGGTCGAGGGAGAAACCGGTGAGGAGCAGGTGGTGCGGATGACAACTAGTAGCTCTAAAATTACGGAGGTGGTAAATATTCATAAAATATCGAAATAGGAATTTCTTAGCGAAATCCGAATTTGGGAGACATCGAGAAAATGCGAGATGGAGAGGAAGGACATCTTAGTCCGAGTTGAATTAGGAAGAGGCAGCCATGAGATAGATAAGCGGAACAAGCGACCGAGGAGATCTTTGAAGGAGGTGCGGTGAGGAGGTCGGGGACAAGGTTCTTGTCTCCTTTTATATAGTGAGCGGAAAAAGCGTACTTGGAAAACCACTTTGTTTAAGGCAAATGGCTGGCTATTGGGAGAGACTTATTTTTAAAATTTAAAATATTGGAAATGCGAGAATTATCTAATCGGACAAGGAAATTATGTCCAATCAGATGAAATTCAAATTTCTGGATACCATATTTGACTGCAAGGATTTCTTTGTAGACCACGTGGTAATGCTTTTCGGATTCTTTGAACTGACCACTGGCGTGACCACAGAATCTTTCTGAAGCACCATGTTTCTCGAGGAGGATAGCACCCCAAAATTACGTAAGCTTGCGTCGGTGCGGAGGATTCTCGACCATCTGTTGGTATCTCGGAGAGGTGGTGGCTGCTTGAGCCACGAGCTTGAGTCTGCTTGTCTTCTGTCTGTCGACATGGACCCCATGGTGGGGCTGATTTCTTCAACATCTTTGTGAGTTGGTTGGTATGAATAGAAACTTTTGGGATAAAGTCTACTAAATAATTAATAATGCCAAGCTAGCTTGGATCCGCTTTCTTGAAAGGTGGACATCTGGAAAGTTGAGGAGCTCTTTAGCAATATGTGGTCTGGCTGGTATTGTCCGTTAGTGATCATCATTCAGGGAAGTCTATGGATGGTGGCCAGACAACACTTTTCTTTCTTGAGAGCATAATGCCAAAATCTTCCACGATCTTGAGAAAGCGGGAAAGGAGATCACGATGTGATGCCTTGTCTTTCTTGAAAAGCAAAATGTCATCAATGTAAATTAAGGCATGTGAGAGAATAGGTTCGAAGATCCTTATCATGGCCTTACGGAATATGGATGGAGCAACTTTAAGTCCAAAGGGCATGACTGTCCATTGATAGTGTGCATTGGGAATGCAAAATGCGGTCTTGGATCTATCTTACGGATGAATACTGAGGTTGCCAAAACCCGGCTTTGAGGTCAAATTTGGAGAAGACCACAGCATCTTTGAGGTGGACAAATAAGGATTTGGATCTTTGGAAGTGGAAACTTATCATCTACGAGGAAAGCATTGAGTGGGTGGTAGTCAATCACGAGCAGCTTCTTTCCACGAACTATTTCGACCTTTTTCTACATAAAAGCTTGACAAGCCCATTCGACTTTGTGGGCTCGATGAGGCCTTGAGCCATGAGTTGGCTGCATTCTTCTTGGGCTAGCTTGAGGTCGGCAGGTGTCATACACGGATGAGTGGCTTTAGTAGGATTGATATCCTCATTAAGCTAAAGGAAGCTTAACAAAGAACTACTGTGTTTTCCATAAGGGATCGTGGTGTGTGAGCGGCTATGGGTTTCGAGACGGAATGGTAACATCTGTTATACGAGCAGTGTGTAGTCTGAAGGGATGGTTTCAAGAGAATGTATTTTGAGGGTATCTGTATAAGGTAGGAACATGTGTTTGTCTAGGATACCATTAAGTTATGTCTGGAGTTTTTGACCAAGTGAAGGAGATCAAAACCAATAAGCAAATCTTTATCCGGGAGAGTTGAACCTATAACTTTGGTCCAAATGACACGATTAGGAAAGAAGCGTATCCGATTGGCTTCTTGGTGATCATCTTGGTGCGAAATAACTCTCCATTAGCGACTTTGAACAACTCTGTATGCTTTTCCCATCTTGAGGAAGGAAGGATAAGTTGGGTTAAGCATTGATCTCTGTGATCCGTATCAATAAAACCAATTCTTGAGATTGGTGCATCAAACTTGGATGGGACCGAATGGATTTTCGGGGATGGAATGGTTGGTGAGGATGCTTGAGCACTTGGTATGTTGAGCTGTGTTGATGATAGAAACACCATCCGGATCATTATCCGATGTGGCTAAGACAAATCTTTGTGTCATCATCGATGTGGCTTGTTCGAGAGAATCTGATTCCACGTCATACATGTCGATAGCATTTGAGTAGACTCAGGTGGTGGATAAGCTGACGACTTGAGTGGCTTATTTGGACGATTCAGAGCATAGTGGCCTTTCTTTTCTGAGACAAAGCATCTGGAACTTTTGTGATTGCGAGTGCGAGAGGAATCTTTCTTTTGAAAAATCGGTAGGGTTTTTAGGTCGAGAGTGGGTTACGTGTTTGGATCTTACGGTAGGATAAGATTTGTAATGATGCTTTTTCTTGGTTGGGCGGACACATGTCTTGTCATCGTTGCACTTGATGGCAAGATTGGGTTTTGCATGCTTTACGAAAAGGATGTTTGTTCTTGAGGAGTTACGTAAAGAATTCCTTACATTCACATAGCTTTTCAAGGCGCCAATGGCTAGGCTGATATAGCTTGCGAGAGAGAGATTGTCGATGGCAAGTTGATTGGTCGTAAGCTGCCTTTGCATCTCTGGATGTAATTCTTTTGGAAGAGAAGCCATAAAAATATGCTTGATTCGGATCATTAAAACCATTCAAGTGATAGAGCAGTTTGGACATGCGTTGATAATGATAATCCAAATCTTTCAGTTGTAAAGAACAACATTTCATACGGAAATACTCCTTTACGGCTAATTCTACTTGCAATAGTAGGTTCTCAGAGATATTGCTCATAAATGATAGCAAGCTACTTGTAGGAATATCCGAATTTGGAGTAGCTATAGTTATGCGTATTCACCCAAAGTATGATACCAATGTCGTAAAGAACCGATAAATCTTGAGCTGAATTCCTTAAGAACCATTGATAGCTGTGAACTTGGTTTTAACATTTGAACTTCTAGCCATCTTGAGATTTCTTCAAATCTGGCTTGCCATTTTGATCGAGGAATATCATCAAAAGTAAACCATGGACCATTACTTGTTTTGGAGGCTGTCTTTGGAGCGAGGTTCTCACGGGAGGAGAACAGGCGTATGTCTGAATCAAATTCTTCCACTATGGGAGTGGTTGAAGATGATGGCTCTTGATGGGTTGTGCCATAAAGATCTTGGACACATCGCCATTTCTTGCTACGAATCGAAGCGGAAGATTACATTTACGGTATCGAGCGAGAGGATTACGTTGATGTAGAGGGCTGGGAGTGCCCTCATCGGGGTTCGAGGATGAGCTCGAAGAATGCAGTGGAAGCGAGTCGTTGTAACTCTGAGCAGGAACTTGGTGTGAGGAATCTTGGTGATAAAGGTTGAGATGTTGGTGGAGGAGGCTGTCTTGGTGGTATCTAGGTGGTTGTGGTGAGGCTTACGGCTCCATAGGTGCTTTATCTTTGGACCTGGGAGATGGCTCGAGATGAGAATCTGGAAGAAGATTCAGGAGGATGGTTCTCTGAAAGAGACTCCGGTATGGGTTCTTTGTGGTGGTTGTGGCTGTGTTTGTGGAGGAGATCTGGTCTTTGTCCTTCTAGGAGGAGGCATCGGTTAAAACCAATTACTGAGATTGGTCTGTCAAACTTGGATGGGACCAAATGGATTTTCAGGGATGGAATGGTTGGTGAGGATGCTTGAGCACTGAGCTGTTGAACTGTGTTGATGATAGAAACACCATCTGGATCATTATCTGATGTGGCTAAGACAAATGCTGTGTCATCATCTGATGTGGCTTGTTCAGAGAATAAGCTCTAGATCAACATCATCTTCAGTCTACCTCTGCTGAACAGTATGTTACTCTAGAAATCCCTTCTGAGTTTATAGCCAAAGACAAGGCATCACATCAGGATCTCCTTTCCCGCTTTCTCAAGATCGTGGAAGATTTTGGCATTATGCTCTCCGGGACCTAGTTCACTATATTGACCTGACCTGTAGACACATACCACCCAAGGAATAGCCCTCAGGTGACAAAGAGGTTCACTATGACCGGGACCTAGTTCACTATATTGACCGACTGCAGACACATACCACCCAGGAATAGCCCTCAGGTGACAAAGAGGATGAACAGTGTTTTGTAGGTTGGACTTTGATAGTGACTTTAGGTTTGATCGCTTACGATGCACGGGATCCTTTTTCAAAGGCAAGTGCGAGCATACTTGGAAGAGTATGAACAGAGCGATATGATAATCTTTTTGGAAACCTCGGTTGTTCTAGAGAGAGAGAGTAAGCTTAAGCCATGAATATTTGAAAAGATTTCTTTATTTCAAACGTTCTTTTTCTCCTTCTTGGTTCTTCTCCCCGATAACCGAGAATAAACTATCAAAGTCCAACCTACAAAACATCTGTTCATCCTCTTTGTCGACTGGAGGCTATTCCTTGGGTGGTATGTGTCTATGGTCAGTCAATATAGTGAACTAGGTCCCGGTCATAGTGAACCTCTTTGTCGACCGGAGGGCTATTCCTTAGCTCTTCGAAGCGTGTTGATGATAGAAACACCATCCGGATCATTATCCGATGTGGCTAAGACAAATCGTTGTGTCATCATCCGATGTGGCTTGTTCGGAGAATAAGCTCTAGATCAACATCATCTTGATCTACCTCGCTGAACAAGTATGTTACTCTAGAAATCCCTTCCGAGTTTATAGCCAAAGACAAGGCATCACATCAGGATCTCCTTTCCCGCTTTCTCAAGATCGTGGAAAAGTTTGGCATTATGCTCTCCGGGACCTAGTTCACTATATTGACCTGACCGCAGACACATACCACCCAAGGAATAGCCCTCCAGGCTGACATTCAGCATACTTCCCTTGGACCAAAGCATGATCTCATCCCTTGGACCAAAGCATGATCTCATCCCCTTCCCTTGGTCCCGGTCATAGTGAACCTCTTTGTCAGCCTGGAGGGCTATTCCTTGGGTGGTATGTGTCTGCAGTCAGGTCAATATAGTGAACTAGGTCCCGGAGAGCATAATGCCAAAATCTTCCACGATCTTGAGAAAGCGGAAAGGAGATCCCGATGTGATGCCTTGTCTTTGGCTATAAACTCGGAAGGATTTCTAGAGTAACATACTTGTTCAGCAGAGGTAGATCAAGATGATGTTGATCTAGAGCTTATTCTCCGAACAAGCCACATCGATGATGACACAGCATTTGTCTTAGCCACATCGGATAATGATCCAGATGGTGTTTCTATCATCAACACAGTTCAACGACTCGAGTGCTCAAGCATCCTCACCAACCATTCCATCCCTGAAAATCCATTTGGTCCCATCCAAGTTTGACGAGACCAATCTCGATGAATTGGTTTTAACCGATGCCTCCTCCTAGAAGGACAAAGACCAGATCTCCTCCACAAACACAGCCACAACCACCACGAGGGAAGTATCTTGAATGTCCTGTGGCTCTTCAGAAATGTTGTTGAGTTCAAGCGAGAACTTTTGAGCTCACGGAGAGCAATGAGGATCATGTTGGAGAGGAAATGGATCGGGAAAGATCGCCATAAGTATGCTCGATCTTGTGTCCGAAGCTGTTAGTGATCTGGATGTTGGAAGTAGGGACGGTGAATGATGAAAACAGACATGGATGTCTCGCTTTCTGAATTCGAGGAGGAACAGGTAAGGAGGATTGTCAATCATTTGTTGAAGTTCTCTTCTCCACTGGGAGAGGAGAAAACCACTCTAAGAGAGTCCAAAGGAGAGAGGACGATGATAGAAACACCATCTGGATCATTATCTGATGTGGCTAAGACAAATCTTTGTGTCATCATCCGATGTGGCTTGTTCGGAGAATAAGCTCTAGATCAACATCATCTTCGATCTACCTCTGCGAGCAAGTATGTTACTCTAGAAATCCCTTCCGAGTTTATAGCCAAAGACAAGGCATCACATCGGGATCTCCTTTCCCGCTTTCTCAAGATCGTGGAAGATTTTGGCATTATGCTCTCCGGGACCTAGTTCACTATATTGACCTGACACGTAGACACATACCACCCAAGGAATAGCCCTCCGGTGACAAAGAGGTTCACTATGACCGGGACCAAGGGAAGGGGATGAGATCATGCTTTGGTCCAAGGGATGAGATCATGCTTTGGTCCAAGGAAGTATCTTCGAATGTCCTGTGGCTCTTCGGAAATGTTGTTGAGTTCAAGCGGGAACTTTTGATGTGGCTAAGACAAATCGTTGTGTCATCATCCGATGTGGCTTGTTCAGAGAATAAGCTCTAGATCAACATCATCTTCAGTCTACCTCTGCTGAACAGTATGTTACTCTAGAAATCCCTTCTGAGTTTATAGCCAAAGACAAGGCATCACATCAGGATCTCCTTTCCCGCTTTCTCAAGATCGTGGAAGATTTTGGCATTATGCTCTCCGGGACCTAGTTCACTATATTGACCTGACCTGTAGACACATACCACCCAAGGAATAGCCCTCCAGGCTGACAAAGAGGTTCACTATGACCGGGACCAAGGGAAGGGGATGAGATCATGCTTTGGTCCAAGGGATGAGATCATGCTTTGGTCCAAGGAAGTATCTTGAATGTCCCGTGGCTCTTCGAAATGTTGTTGAGTTCAGCGAGGAACTTTTGAGCTCACGGAGAACGAGTAGGATCATGTTGGAGAGGAAATGGATCGGGAAAGATCGCCATAAGTATGCTCGATCTTGTGTCCGAAGCTGTTAGTGACTTGGATGTTGGAAGTAGGGACGGTGAATGATGAAAGCAGACATGGATGTCTCGTTTCTTGAATTCGAGGAGGAGCAGTAAGGAGGATTGTCAATCATTTCGTTGAAGTTCTCTTCTCCACCGGGGAGAGGAGAAACCACTCTAAGAGAGTCCAAAGGAGAGAGGACGATGACTCGGGGTCAAGAAGACAACATGAGAGTAGGGAATCTGGTATGACGAACTTGGTAGCATCTGAGGAGAGAAGACACCAAACATACCATAACTCATCTTCCACAAGTGGTCCGGAAGGGTCAAGGGAGAAACCAGGTGAGGAGCAGTGTGGTGCGGATGACAACTAGTAGCTCTAAAATTCTGGAGGTGGTAAATATTCATAAAATATCGAAATAGGAATTTCTTAGCGAAATCCGAATTTGGGAGACACCGAGAAAATGCAGATGGAGAGGAAGGACATCTTAGTCCGAAGTGAATTAGGAAGAGACGCCATGAGATAGATAAGCGGAACAACCGACCATCGAGGAGATCTTTGAAGGAGGTCCGGTGAGGAGGTCGGGGACAAGGTTCTTGTCTCCTTTTATATGGTGAACTGAAAAGCGTACTTGGAAAACCATCTGTTTAAGGCAAAGTAACCGATCGTTAGGGAGAAGCTGTTCTATCGGTTGAATGGTTTTAATGATCCGAATCGAAGCATATTTTTATGGCTTCTCTTCCAAAAGAATTACATCCGGAGATGCAAAGGCGACTACGACCAGATCAACTTGCCATCGACAATCTCTCTCGGCAAGCTATATCAGCTAGCCATTGGCGATCTTGAAAAGCTATGTGAGCGGAAGGAATTCTTTACGGAACTCCCGAAGAACAAACATCCTTTTCGGAAAGCATGCAAAACCCAATCTTGCCATCAAGTGCAGCGATGACAAGACATGTGTCTGCTCAACCAAGAAAAAGCATCATTACAAATCTTATCCTACCGGAAGATCCAAACACAGAACCCACTCTCGACCTAAAAAACCCTACCGATTTTTCAAAAGAAAGATTCCTCTCGGACTCATGATCACAAAAGTTCCGGATCCATGAAGGAAGGGAATGGCCAAAGAGTTGACCATAATCGGACGACCTTACGTGTGGAGGTGTGAAGAACGGATCCGTATGGTAGAAAGATGATGGAGATGGTAATCGTGAGGACTGGACCAAACAAGGAGGGCTGTTGGTCTATCCAGGCTAATTCCGCTTTCAAGCGTCCGATCTCGACTTCTTTATTATTAAACTCGGGACCATAAACTCGATCTCCGAGCATCCGATGGAGATCCGCATCAAGTCGGGCAATTCGGTCTTCATGTTTGCATATATCCTATCTAACCGAGAAGACAAGGTTATCAACTTTAGTGGAATTGGCTCGACTTGATTGGCAACAATATCAACTTTAGCATCAATTCTTTCCAAGGCTTGATTCCGGACTCCGGCATTCGGGTTTGCCGGTTGAGAACGACTCGAATTGTCCGGGCTCTTCAAGTCGACCGGTTGGAGTTATCGGTGAAGAGACATAAGGTTTGGTGACAACCTTAGTCCGAGAATCATGTCCGCTTCTCCAGATGGAGGAAATTGATCTTGGTAGGATCTTTGAGAAGATATCAACTTGCCGAGAGAGATTGTCGATGGCAAGTTGATCGGCTGTAAGTTGCCTTTGCATCTCCGGATGTAATTCTTTTGGAAGAGAAGCCATAAAATATGCTTCGATTCGGATCATTAAAACCATTCAACTGATAGAACAGTTTGGACATGCGTTGATAATGATAATCCAAATCTTTCCATCTGTAAAGAACAACATTTCATCCGGAAATACTCCTTTCTGGCTAATTCTACTGCAACCGTAGGTTCTCCGAGATATTGCTCATAAATGATAGCAATCTATGTAGGAATATCCGAATTTGGGTAAATCAGTAATCGTCTCAGTATTCACCCAAAGTATGATACCAATGTCGTAAAGAACCGATAAATCTTGAATCGAATTCCTTAAGAACCATTGATAATCGTGAACTCGGTTTTAACATTTGAACTTCTAGCCATGTTGAGATTTCTTCAAATCGGCTTGCCATTTTGACCGAGGAATATCATCAAAAGTAAACCATGGACCATTCGCTGGTTTTGGAGGCTCGTCTCTGGAGCGAGTTCTCCGGGAGGAGAACAGGTCGTGTCTGAATCGAATTCTTCCACTATGGGAGTGGTTGAAGATGATGGCTCTTCGATGGGTTGTGCCATAAAGATCTTGGACACATCCGCCATTTCTTGCTCGGATCCGAAACGGAAGATTCTGTTTCTGGTATCGAGGCAGAGGATTCTGTGGGTGTAGAGGACTGGGGAGTGCCCTCATCGAGCCTCGAGGATGAGCCCGAAGAATGCGTGGAAGCAGAGTCGTTGTAACTCCGAACAGGAACTTGGTGTGAGGAATACCGGTGATAAGGCTGAGATGTTGGTGGAGGAGACCTGATCTGTGGTAATATCTGGTGGTTGTGGTGAGGCTTCTGGCTCCATAGGTGCTTTATCTTTGGACCTAGGAGATGGCTCAGATGAGAATCTGGAAGAAGATTCAGAGGATGGTTCTCTGAAAGAGACTCCACCATGGGGTCCATGTCAGACAGCAGCAGTACAGCAGCTCAAGCTCGTGGCTCAGCAGACCACCACCTCTCAGATACCAACGGATGGTCGGAGAATCCTCCGGACCGACGCAAGCGACGAATTTTGGGGTGCTATCCTCCTCGAGAAACATGGTGCTTCAGAAAGATTCTGTGGTCACGCCAGTGGTCAGTTCAAAGAATCCGAAAAGCATTACCACGTGGTCTACAAAGAAATCCTTGCAGTCAAATATGGTATCCAGAAATTTGAATTTCATCTGATTGGACATAATTTCCTTGTCCGATTAGATAATGGCTTCTTGGTGATCATACTGGTCTGAAATAACTCTCCATTAGCAGCTTTGAACAACTCTGTATGCTTTTCCCATGCTGAGGAAGGAAGGATAGCTGGGTTAAGCATTGATCTCTGTGATCCCGTATCAATAAAACCAATTACTGAGATTGGTCTGTCGAACTTGGATGGGACCAAATGGATTTTCAGGGATGGAATGGTTGGTGAGGATGCTTGAGCACTGAGCTGTTGAACTGTGTTGATGATAGAAACACCATCTGGATCATTATCTGATGTGGCTAAGACAAATGCTGTGTCATCATCTGATGTGGCTTGTTCAGAGAATACAGATTCCACGTCATCTGTATCTGATAGCATTTGAGTAGACTCCAGGTGGTGAATAAGCCTGACAGCTTGAGCTGGCTTATTTGGGCAGTTCCGAGCATAGTGGCCTTTCTTTTTACAGACAAAACATATGCTCTGTTACAGTTTACCCAAATTCCGGATATTCCTACAGCAGTTGCTATCATTTATGAGCAATATCTCGGAGAACCTACGGTTGCAGTAGAATTAGCCCAGAAAGGAGTATTTCCAGATGAAATGTTGTTCTTTACAGATGAAAGATTTGGATTATCATTATCAACGCATGTCCAAACTGTTCTATCGGTTGAATGGTTTTAATGATCCGAATCGAAGCATATTTTTATGGCTTCTCTTCCAAAAGAATTACATCCGGAGATGCAAAGGCGACTACTGACCGATCAACTTGCCATCGACAATCTCTCTCGGCAAGCTATATCGACTAGCCATTGGCGCTCTTGAAAAGCTATGTGAATGTAAGGAATTCTTTACGTAACTCCCGAAGAACAAACATCCTTTTCGAAAGCATGCAAAACCCAATCTTGCCATCAAGTGCAACGATGACAAGACATGTGTCTGCTCAACCAAGAAAAAGCATCATTACAAATCTTATCCTACCGGAAGATCCAAACACAGAACCCACTCTCGACCTAAAAAACCCTACCGATTTTTCAAAAAGAAAGATTCCTCTCAGACCCGCAGTCACAAAAGTTCCAGATGCTTTGTCTGTAAAAAGAAAGGCTGGTGTGCCTTCAGGAGTAAAACTGTGGATAGGCAGGTCTTCTTGGAGTGTAGAAACAGGTTGAATCATGGCACTATAAGAGAAAGAGGTGTTAGGAGCTTCGTGGTCGGCTCTCGGAAACTCATCATCGACGAGTCTAGTCGGATCGCTTACGGAATAGTGCATCTGATGTCTGGATTGGCTGGGAGTTTTGATGAAAAAGCTCATAGTTAGTGATCCACTCAAGTGGCATGAGCTTTGTAAGTTCGGCTTTTGTGATTTGTTTGGGGATTTGGACTATAGTGGGTGAAGTTTCCGAATCAGCCAAAATCATGACTGTATCCGAAGAGTAATTAGGGCTTGGCAAATCCATGGCATGGTTTTGTAACCGATACACCATCGATGGTGTATGGTGGCTATTTTAGCATCAGGTTATCTGTTCAACGATCGGTTATCTGTTCAGCACCAATGTCGTAAAGAACCGATGAAATCTTGAATCGAATTCCTTAAGAACCATTGATAACCGTGAACCTGGTTTTAACATTTGAACTTCTAGCCATGCTGAGATTTCTTCAAATCTGGCTTGCCATTTTGACCGAGGAATATCATCAAAAGTAAACCAGGGACCATTACTTGTTTTGGAGGCTGTCTTTGGAGGAAGGTTCTCGGGAGGAGAACGGGTCGTGTCCGAATCAAATTCTTCCACTATGGGAGTGGTTGAAGATGATGGCTCTTCAGTAGGTTGTGCCATAAAGATCTTGGACACATCTGCCATGTCTTGCTCTGAATCTGAAACAGAAGATTCTGTTTCTGGTATCGAGGCAGAGGATTCTGTTGATGTAGAGGAGCTGGGAGTGCCCTCGTCGAGGTTACGAGGATGAGCTCGAAGAATGCAGTGGAAGCGAGTCGTTGTAACTCTGAGCAGGAACTTGGTGTGAGGAATCACTGGTGATAAGGTCGAGATGTTGGTGGAGGAGACTGTCATTGGTGGTATCTGAGTGGTTGTGGTGAGGCTTACGGCTCCATAGGTGCTTTATCTTTGGACCTAGGAGATGGCTCGGATGAGAATCTGGAAGAAGATTCGGAGGATGGTTCTCCGAAAGAGACTCCAGTATGGGTTCTTTGTGGTGGTTGTGGTCTGTGTTTGTGGAGGAGATCTGGTCTTTGTCCTTCTAGGAGGAGGCATCGGTTTAGGTTCCGATTGTTTCCATGAAGGAAGGGAATGGCCAAAGAGTTGACCATAATCGGACGGCCTTACGTGTGGAGGAGTGAAGAGCGGATCGGTATGGTAGAAAGATGATGGAGATGGTAGCGTGAGGACGGACCAAACAAGGAGGGCTGTTGGTCTATCCGGGCTAATTCCGCTTTCAAGCGTCCGATCTCGACTTCTTTATTATTAAACTCGGGACCATAAACTCGATCTCCGAGCATCGATGGAGATCCGCATCAAGTCGGGCAATTCGGCCTTCATATTTGCATATATCCTATCTAGCCGAGAAGACGAGGTTATCAACTTTAGTGGAATTGGCTCGACTTGATTGGCAACAATATCAACTTTAGCATCAATTCTTTCCAAGGCTTGATTACGGACTCGGCATTACGGGTTTGCCGGTTGAGAACGACTCGAATTGTGCAGGCTCTTCAAGGTGACCGGTTGGAGTTATCGGTGAAGAGACATAAGGTTTGGTGACAACCTTGAGTCCGAGAATCATGTCGCTTCTCCGGTGGAGGAAATTGATCTTGGTAGGATCTTTGAGAAGACATCATCAAGGATGACCGATAACGAGAGCGGGTTTCTTTGGTCGTTTGGGAAGATCATCGTCTTCTTCATGCAACATGTGCAAAGCTTTTTTGTAAATGGGTAGTGGTTCCATCGAATCAGGATGATCCGGAGGAAGGATGTGTTGAGGCTTGCATTTGGACAATGGAAGTGTGAATTTTGCCTTTCTGCGCCGCCTTCTGCGGAGGTGCTCATCATCATCTGAATCAGATTCATCCCGACAGGGACAATCTGGATCACACATATCACTACCTGGAGCATCCCAAAGGAAGTGGCCATCTAACTTGGCTGGGTAGAGCGGTGTGCCTTCGGGAGTAAAAGCGTGGATAGGCGGGTCTTCTTGGAGTGTAGAAACAGGTCGAATCATGGCACTATAAGAGAAAGAGGTGTTAGGAGCTTCGTGGTCGGCTCCCGGAAACTCATATCGACAAAGGCCGCCGATCGCTTCCGAATAAGTGCATCCGATGTCCGGATTGGCCGGAGTTTTGATGAAAAAGCTCATAGTTAGTGATCCACCAAGTGGCATGAGCTTTGTAAGTTCGGCTTTTGTGATTTGTTTGGGGATTTGGACTATAGTGGGTGAAGTTTCCGAATCAGCCAAAATCATGACCGTATCCGAAGAGTAATTAGGGCTTGGCAAATCCATGGCATGGTTTTGTAACCGATACACCATCCGATGGTGTATGGTGGCTATTTTAGCATCGGGTTATCCGCTCAAAGACCTTGAATTTGAACTTGGACCTTTAGGGTTGTTGGAACATTTGGATCATGGAGTGACAAAGTTGAAATTTGGGTAGTAGGTAAGCGTAACACTACCGACTTAAGTGTGGTTAGGATGGTACCAATAACGCATGTTGGTATTCTTTGAAACGGTGTCAAGCAAGGCAAGTCCGGCTGTGATGTAAGCCTTTACTGCCATGCAAGGTAAGGATAGGCGCATCGCGCCAATATGGATGTGGGTGAAACCTTCTTTTCCAATTGGCTATAAACTCGTAGGGATTTCTAGAGTAACATACTCGCTCAGCAGAGGTAGATCAAGATGATGTTGATCTAGAGCTGATGACTGGACATATTCACGAGGACTAGGACGATCACGTCTAAGAAGGGTTTTAATACTAAGAGAGGATTGTTTGCCCTAATTACTCTTCGGATACAGTCATGATTTTGGCTGATTCGGAAACTTCACCCACTATAGTCCAAATCCCCAAACAAATCACAAAAGCCGAACTTACAAAGCTCATGCCACTTGAGTGGATCACTAACTATGAGCTTTTTCATCAAAACTCCCAACCAATCCGGACATCGATGCACTATTCTAGAAGCGATCCGACCAAGATCGCCAAGATGAGTTTCCTGTGAGCCACCACGTAAGCTCCTAACATCCTGACGAAGACTTTGCTTCCCTGGAATCCATACAGCCCGAGCTGTTCATTAACTCCAAGTGTGTCCAACCCTGCCAACCACCTATTGCCACAGGCTCATGCTCCTACACTGTTGAGCTTCCACCAGAACCCTCACAAAGACGTGGATCACTCTCCACCGTAGACCTAGATGCATCGCGCCAATATGGATGTGGGTGAAACCTTCTCTTTCCAATTGGCTATAAACTCGTAGGGATTTCTAGAGTAACATACTCGCTCAGCAGAGGTAGATCAAGATGATGTTGATCTAGAGTCGATGACCGGACATATTCACGAGGACTAGGACGATCACGCCTAAGAAGGGTTTTAATACTAAGAGAGGATTGTTTCTTATATAACTTATATGGATCGACAAGAGGAAAACTTGACTCACTTATCCAGGCGCACTCGAATATACTGAATATTCGACAAGGTTTTCTATTTTAGAGGTGGAGTGTTTAGAACATGACTTAGGAAGGGTCATCGTAGATGAAAGAGAAATAGAGCTAATGAGTGAGAGGAAGAACTCAAGTAGATGAAGAGGGTTCCATGACCGTGAAGACTCTTCTCTATACTAGACTTGGTTCCTATTAGATTATCCTATTATCATACCACGCCTGTGAAGGAAAACACATGGCTCGATACCACTGGTGCACTGAAGCGTGCACGTGGTTCACTATGACCGGACCTAGTTCACTATATTGACCGACTGCAGACACATACCACCCAAGGAATAGCCCTCCAGTCGAACAGTGTCACTTTTGAATAAGACAAGCGTGATTTCCGCAGAGATTTCCGCGATCTACCCGCTGCTGTGTTTTGTCTATTTTTGACTTTTGTGTTTTGTCTGCTTTTGACTTTCGGACATGACGGACCCCGTCATTCTTTTGAAAGCGACTACCTAAAGGGACATGAGAAACCACTGGTGCACTAAGCAGCACGTGGTTCACTATGACCGGACCTAGTTCACTATATCGACCTGACCGAGACACATACCACCCAAGGAATAGCCCTCCAGTCGACAAAGAGGATGAACAGTGTTTTGTAGGTTGGATTTTGATAGTGACTTTAGGTTTGATCGCTCGATGCACGTGATCCTTTTTCAAAGGCAAGTGCAGAGCATACTTGGAAGAGTATGAACATGCATGTATATGATAATCTTTTTGGAAACCTCAGCTTGTTCTAGAGAAGAGAGAGTAAGCTTAAGCCATGAATATTTGAAAAGATTTCTTTATTTCAAACGCTCTTTTTCTCCTTCTTGGTTCTTCTCCCGATAACCGAGAATAAACTCTCAATATATGGGAGAGGTTACAGTTAACAAACAAAGAAGACAGGACAGGACCCCGCCATTCTTTTGAAAGCGACACGAAAGGGACATGAGAAAACAACACGCTGAAAGAGAAAGATAGGACAGACCCCTATCATCTTTTCTCTTCAACGATAAAAGCAAAACAAGATAGAGATAGGACGAGACCCCTATCAATATCTCGAAAAGTAAAGTCAACATTATACAACTCGGATGCAAGTCCAAGATAGACAACACCACAAAAGTCTAAAATGGACAATATGACAAAAAGTCCACAACAATAGTCAGCTTGGACTGAAAGTCCGCTGTCTACAAGTGACTGTCGTGGATGGTGACAGGTTGTCAACATCACTATCAACTTCATCCATGAGGTGGTAACCGGTGGATGGTGATGGAGGAGACCCGTGAGAGTGGGATAGGTCTCCGTGGAGAGTGATCCACGTGCCGTGAGGGTTCTCGTGGAAGCTCAACAGCAGGGAGCATGAGCCCGTGGCGAGAGGTGGTCAGGTGGTTGGACACACTTGAGTTAATGAACAGCTCGGGCCGTATGGACTCTGTGGAAGCAAAGTCTTCGCCGGATCCCGGGAATCTTGAAACATGATGTGAGTGTAGTCCGCCGAGCATCTTTGAGGAGGATGCCTTGGTGGAGCCGCCTTGAGACCTGGAAGGGATGAGATCATGCTTTGGTCCAAGGGAAGTATGTCGAATGTCCCGTGGCTCTTCGTAAATGTTGTTGAGTTCAAGCAGAACTTTTGAGCTCACTGGAGAACGAGAGGATCATGTTGGAGAGGAATGGATCGGTGAAAGATCGCCATAAGTATGCTCGATCTTGTGTCCGAAACCGCTAGTGACCTGGATGTTGGAAGTAGGGATCGGTGAATGATGAAAACAAGCATGGATGTCTCGCTTGTCAATTCGTGGAGGAACAGTAAGGAGGATTGTCAATCATTTGTCGAAGTTCTCTTCTCCACCGTGGAGAGGAGAAAACCACTCTAAGAGAGTCCAAAGGAGAGAGGACGATGACTCAGGGTCAAGAAGACACTGTAGAGTAGGGAATACGGGTATGACGAACTTGGTAGCATACAGGAGAGAAAGACACCAAACATACCATAACTCATCTTCCACAAGTGGTCTGGAAGGGTCAAGGGAGAAACCAGTGAGGAACAGGTGGTCTGGATGACAACTAGTAGCTCTAAAATTCTGGAGGTGGTAAATATTCATAAAATATCGAAATAGGAATTTCTTAGCGAAATCCCGAATTTGGGAGACACTGAGAAAATGCAGATGGAGAGGGAAGGACATCTTAGTCTGAGCTGAATTAGGAAGAGACGCCATGAGATAGATAAACGGAACAACCGACAATCGAGGAGATCTTTGAAGGAGGTCTCAGTGAGGAGGTCGTGGACAAGGTTCTTGTCTCCTTTTATATGGTGAACTGAAAACTGTACTTGGAAAACCACTCGCTTAAGACTAAGTAATCGATCGTTAGGGAGAGACTTATTTTAAAATTTAAAATATTGGAATGCGGAATTATCTAATCGGACAAGGAAATTATGTCCAATCGGATGAAATTCAAATTTCGGATACCATATTTGATCGCAAGGATTTCTTTGTAGACCACGTGGTAATGCTTTCTGATTCTTTGAACCGACTCACCGGCGTGACCACGTAATCTTCTCAAGCACCATGTTTCTCGAGGAGGATAAGCACCCCAAAATTGCCGCTATGCGCTCGGTCCGGAGGATTCTCCGACCATCCGCTGGTATCTCGAGAGGTGGTGGTCACCGAGCCACGAGCTTGAGTCAGTATCGTCATTGTCTCGACATGGACCCCATGGTGGGGCTGATTTCTTCAACATCTTTGACAGCTAGTCGGTATGAATAGAAACTTTGGGATAAAGTCTCGCAAATAATTAATAATGCCAAGAAACCACTGGATCCGCTTTCGAAAGGTGGACATCCGGAAAGTCGAGGAGCTCTTTAGCAATATGTGGTCCTGGCCGGTATTGTCCGTTAGTGATCATCATTCCGAGGAAGTCCATGGATGACCGGCCGACAACACTTTTCTTTGCCGAGAGCATAATGCCAAAATCTTCCACGATCTTGAGAAAGCGGAAAGGAGATCCCGATGTGATGCCTTGTCTTTGCCGAAAAGCAAAATGTCATCAATGTAAATTAAGGCATGTGAGAGAATAGGTTCAAGATCCTTATCATGGCCTTCCGAATATGGATGGAGCAACTTTAAGTCCAAAGGGCATGACCGTCCATTGATAGTGTGCATTGGGAATGCAAAATGCGGTCTTGGATCTATCTTCCGGATGAATACCGAGCTGCCAAAACCCGGCTTGAGGTCAAATTTGGAGAAGACCCCGCATCTTTGAGAGTGGACAAATAAGGACCGGATCTTTGGAAGTGGAAACTTATCATCTCCGAGGAAAGCATTGAGTGGTCGGTAGTCAATCACGAGCCGCTTCTTTCCACGAACTATTTCCGACCTTTTTCTACATAAAAGCTCGACAAGCCCATTCTCGACTTTCATGGGCTCGATGAGGCCTCGAGCCATGAGTCGGTCGCATTCTTCTTGGGCTAGCTTGAGATCAGCAGTGTCATACCCGGATGAGTGGCTTTAGTAGGATTGATATCCTCATTAAGCTTAAAAGGAAGCTTAACAAAGAACTCGTGTTTTTCCATAAAGGATCGTGGTGTGTGAATCAGGCATGGGTTTCGTGACGTAATGGTAACATCCGTTGTCTCGAACCGTGTAATCTAAGGGATGGTTTCAAGAGAATGTATTTTGAGGGTATCCGTATAAGGTAGGAACATGTGTTTGTACCGGATACCATTAGTCGTAATCTGGAGTTTTTGACCAAGTGAAGGAGATCAAAACCAATAAGCAAATCTTTATCCGGGAGAGTCGAACCTATAACTTTGGTCCAAATGACACGCTAGGAAAGAATCGTATCCCGATTGGCTTCTGGTGATCATACCGGTCCGAAATAACTCTCCATTAGCAGCTTTGAACAACTCAGTATGCTTTTCCCATGCCGAGGAAGGAAGGATACCAGGTTAAGCATTGATCTCCGTGATCCCGTATCAATAAAACCACCATCGAGATTGGTCCGTCAAACTTGGATGGGACCAAATGGATTTTCGTGGATGGAATGGTTGGTGAGGATGCTTGAGCATCGAGTCGTTGAATCGTGTTGATGATAGAAACACCATCCGGATCATTATCTCGATGTGGCTAAGACAAATGCCGTGTCATCATCTCGACGTGGCTTGTTCGGAGAATACGATTCCACGCCATCTCAGATTCGATAGCATTTGAGTAGACTCCGGTGGTGGATAAGCCTCGACAACTGAAGTCGGCTTATTTGGACAGCTCCGAGCATAGTGGCCTTTCTTTTACTGCATAAAGCATCCGGAACTTTTGTGATCATGGTCCGAGAGGAATCTTTCTTTTGAAAAATCGGTAGGGTTTTTAGTGTCGAGAGTGGGTTCCGTGTTTGGATCTTCCGGTAGGATAAGATTTGTAATGATGCTTTTTCTTGGTCAGGCAGATACATGTCTTGTCATCGCTGCACTTGATGGCAAGATTGGGTTTTTGCATGCTTTCCGAAAAGGATGTTTGTTCTTCGTGAGTTCCGTAAAGAATTCCTTCCGCTCACATAGCTTTTCAAGATCGCCAATGGCTAGTCGATATAGCTTGCCGAGAGAGATTGTCGATGGCAAGTTGATCGGTCAGAAGTCGCTTTGCATCTCCGGATGTAATTCTTTTGGAAGAGAAGCTATAAAATATGCTTCGATTCGGATCATTAAAACCATTCAACCGATAGAACAGTTTGGACATGCGCTGATAATGATAATCCAAATCTTTCCACTGTAAAGAACAACATTTCATCCGAAATACTCCTTTCTCAGCTAATTCTATCGCAACCGTAGGTTCTCCGAGATATTGCTCATAAATGATAAGCAATCGCTGTAGGAATATCCGAATTGGGTAAATCAGAATCGTCTCAGATTCACCCAAAGTATGATACCAATGTCGAAAGAACCAAGAAATCTTGAATCGAATTCCTTAAGAACCATTGATAATCGTGAACCCGGTTTTAACATTTGAACTTCTAGCCATGCCGAGATTTCTTCAAACTGGCTTGCCATTTTGACCGAGGAATATCATCAAAAGTAAACCATGGACCATTACTTGTTTTGGAGGCTCGTGGTCGGGAAGGTTCTCCGGGAGGAGAACGGGCCGTGTCTCGAATCAAATTCTTCCACTATGGGAGTGGTTGAAGATGATGGCTCTTCAAGAGGTTGTGCCATAAAGATCTTGGACACATCTCGCCATTTCTTGCTCGAATCCAAATGCAAGATTCTGCTTCCGTATCGAGGCGCAGGATTCTGCTGATGTAGAGGACCTGGGAGTGCCCTCATCAGTGTCTCGAGGATGAGCTCAAGAATCTGTGGAAACAGAGTCGTTGTAACTCCGAACATGAACTCGGTGTGAGGAATACTCGGTGATAAGGCCGAGATGTTGGTGGAGGAGACCTGCATCGGTGGTAATACATGTGGTCGTGGTGAGGCTTCCGGCTCCATAGGTGCTTTATCTTGGACCTAGGAGATGGCTCGGATGAGAATCGGAAGAAGATTCGGAGGATGGTTCTCCGAAAGAGACTCCAGTATGGGTTCTTCAGTGGTGGTTGTGGCTGTGTTCGTGGAGGAGATCCGGTCTTTGTCCTTCTAGGAGGAGGCATCGGCTTAGGTTCCGATTGTTTCCATGAAGGAAGGGAATGGCCAAAGAGTTGACCATAATCGATCGGCCTTCCGTGTGGAGGAGTGAAGAACGGATCCGTATGGTAGAAAGATGATGGAGTCGGTAATCGTGAGGACTGACCAAACAAGGAGGGCCGTTGGTCTATCCGGCTAATTCCGCTTTCAAGCCGCCCGATCTCGACTTCTTTATTATTAAACTCGAGACCATAAACTCGATCTCCGAGCATCCGATGGAGATCCGCATCAGTCGGGCAACTCGCCTTCATATTTGCATATATCCTATCTAACCGAGAAGACAAAGTTATCAACTTTAGTGGAATTGGCTCGACTTGATTGGCAACAATATCAACTTTAGCATCAATTCTTTCCAAGGCTTGATTCTGACTCGCATTCTGGTTTGCCAGCTGAGAACAACTCGAATTGTCCGGGCTCTTCAAGTCGACCGATTGAGTTATCGGTGAAGAGACATAAGGTTTGGTGACAACCTTAGTCCGAGAATCATTCGCTTCTCCAATGGAGGAAATTGATCTTGGTAGGATCTTCGAGAAGACATCATCAAGGATGACCCGATAACAGGAGCAGTTTCTTTGGTCGTTTGGGAAGATCATCGCCTTCTTCATGCAACATGTGCAAAGCTTTTTGTAAATGGGTAGTGGTTCCATCGAATCGGGATGATCCGGAGGAAGGATGTGTCGAGGCTTGCATTTGGACAATGGAAGTGTGAATTTTGCTTTCTCGCCGCCTTCGCGGAGGTGCTCATCATCATCTCGAATCGATTCATCCCGACAGGGACAACTGGATCACACATATCACTACCGGAGCATCCCAAAGGAAGTGGCCATCTAACTTGGTCGGGTAGACCGTGTGCCTTCGTGGAGTAAAACCGTGGATAGGCGTGTCTTCTTGAGTGTAGAAACAGGTCGAATCATGGCACTATAAGAGAAAGAGGTGTTAGGAGCTTCGTGGTCGGCTCCTCGAAACTCATATCGACAAAGTCGCCGATCGCTTCGGAATAGTGCATCCGATGTCCGGATTGGCTGGAGTTTTGATGAAAAGCTCATAGTTAGTGATCCACCAAGTGGCATGAGCTTTGTAAGTTCGGCTTTTGTGATTTGTTTGGGGATTTGGACTATAGTGGGTGAAGTTTCCGAATCAGCCAAAATCATGACCGTATCCGAAGAGTAATTAGGGCTTGGCAAATCCATGGCATGGTTTTGTAAACCGATACACCATCCGATGGTGTATGGTGGCTATTTTAGCATCGGTTATCTGCTCAAAGACCTTGAATTTGAACTTGGACCTTTAGGGTTGTTGGAACATTTGGATCATGGAGTGACAGTTGAAATTTGGGTGAAGGTAAGCAGTAACACTACCGGCTTGAAGTGTGGTTAGGATGGTACCAATAACGGCATGTTGGTATTCTTTGAAACGGTGTCAAGCAAGGCAAGTCCGGTCTGTGATGTAAGCCTTTACTGCCATGCAAGGTAAGGATAATGCATCGCTGCCAATATGGATGTGGGTGAAACCTTCTCTTCCAATTGGCTATAAACTCGTAAGGGATTTCTAGAGTAACATACCTGCTCAGCAGAGGTAGATCAAGATGATGTTGATCTAGAGTCGATGACCGGACATATTCACGAGGACTAGGACGATCACGCCTAAGAAGGGTTTTAATACTAAGAGAGGATTGTTTCTTATATAACTTATATGGATCGACAAGAGGAAAACTTGACTCAACTTATCTCAGGCGCACTCGAATATACGAATATTCGACAAGGTTTTCTATTTTAGAGGTGGAATGTTTAGAACATGACTTAGGAAGGGTCATCGTAGATGAAAGAGAAATAGAGCTAATGAGTGAGAGGAAGAACTCAAGTAGATGAAGAGGGTTCCATGATCGTGAAGACTCTTCTCATACTAGACTTGGTTCCTATTAGATTATCCTATTATCATACCACGCCTGTGAAGGAAAACACATGGCTCGATACCACTGGTGCACGGAAGCAGCACGTGGTTCACTATGACCGGACCTAGTTCACTATATTGACCTGACTGCAGACACATACCACCCAAGGAATAGCCTCCAGTCGACAAAGAGGATGAACAGTGTTTTGTAGGTTGGACTTTGATAGTGACTTTAGGTTTGATCGCTCGATGCACATGATCCTTTTTCAAAGGCAAGTGCGAGCATACTTGGAAGAGTATGAATGCAGTCGATATGATAATCTTTTTGGAAAACTCAGCTTGTTCTAGAGAAGAGAGTAAGCTTAAGCCATGAATATTTGAAAAGATTTCTTTATTTCAAACGTTCTTTTTCTCCTTCTGGTTCTTCTCCCCGATAACTGAGAATAAACTCTCAATATATAGGAGAGGTTACAAGCTAACAAACAAAGAAGACAGGACAGGACCCCTGTCATTCTTTTGAAAGCGACACGAAAGGGACATGAGAAAACAACACGCTGAAAGAGAAAGATAGGACGAGACCCCTATCATCTTTCTCTTCAACGATAAAAGCAAAACAAGATAGAGATAGGACAGACCCCTATCAATATCTCGAAAAGTAAAGTCAACATTATACAACTGGATGCAAGTCCAAGATAGACAACACCACAAAAGTCTAAAATGGACAATATGACAAAAGTCCACAACAGTCACTGGACTAAAGTCCTGCTCGTAAGTCGTGGATGGTGACAGTTGTCAACATCACTATCAACTTCATCCATGAGGTGGTAACCGGTGGATGGTGATGGAGGAGACCCGTGAGAGTGGGATAGGTCTCAGTGGAGAGTGATCCACGTCGTCGTGAGGGTTCCGTGGAAGCTCAACAAAGGTAGGAGCATGAGCCCGTGGCAGTGAGGTGGTCAAGGTGGTTGGACACACTTGAGTTAATGAACAACTGGGTCAGTATGGACCTGTGGAAGCAAAGTCTTCGCCAGGATCCCGGGAATCTTGAAACATGATGCGAGTGTAGTCCGGCCGAGCATCTTTGAGGAGGATGCCTCAGTGGAGCCGCCTTGAGACCCGAAGGGATGAGATCATGCTTTGGTCCAAGGGAAGTATGTCAATGTCCCGTGGCTCTTCGTAAATGTTGTTGAGTTCAAGCAGAACTTTTGAGCTCACTGGAGAACAAGAGGATCATGTTGGAGAGGAAATGGATCGTGGAAAGATCGCCATAAGTATGCTCGATCTTGTGTCCGAAACCGTTAGTGACCGGATGTTGGAAGTAGGGACTGTGAATGATGAAAACAAGCATGGATGTCTCGCTTAGTCAATCTGTGGAGGAACAGTAAGGAGGATTGTCAATCATTTGTCGAAGTTCTCTTCTCCACTGTGGGAGAGGAGAAAACCACTCTAAGAGAGTCCAAAGGAGAGAGGACGATGACTCGTGGTCAAGAAGACATCAGAGAGTAGGGAATACTGGTATGACGTAACTTGGTAGCATACAGAGAGAAAGACACCAAACATACCATAACTCATCTTCCACAAGTGGTCCGAAGGGTCAAGGGAGAAACCAAGTGAGGAACAGTGGTCCGGATGACAACTAGTAGCTCTAAAATTCTGAGGTGGTAAATATTCATAAAATATCGAAATAGGAATTTCTTAGCGAAACCCGAATTTGGGAGACACCGAGAAAATGCAGATGGAGAGGGAAGGACATCTTAGTCCGAGCTGAATTGGAAGAGACGCCATGAGATAGATAAACTGAACAACCGACAATCGAGGAGATCTTCAAGGAGGTCTCAGTGAGGAGGTCGTGACAAGGTTCTTGTCTCCTTTTATATGGTGAACTGAAAACTCGTACTTGGAAAACCACCGCTTAAGACGTAAGTAATCGATCGTTAGGAGAGACTTATTTTAAAATTTAAAATATTGGAAATGCGTAATTATCTAATTCGGACAAGGAAATTATGTCCAATCGATGAAATTCAAATTTCCGGATACCATATTCGATCGCAAGGATTTCTTTGTAGACCACGTGGTAATGCTTTTCGGATTCTTTCGAACCGACTCACCGGCGTGACCACGTAATCTTTCTCAAGCACCATGTTTCTCGAGGAGGATAAGCACCCCAAAATTGCCGCTAGCGCTTGGCTCCGGAGGATTCTCCGACCATCCGCTGGTATTCTGGAGAGGTGGTGGTCACCGAGCCACGAGCTTGAGTCACTGATCGTCACTGTCTCGACATGGACCCCATGGTGGGCTGATTTCTTCAACATCTTTGATAGCTAGTCGGTATGAATAGAAACTTTGGGATAAAGTCTCGCAAATAATTAATAATGCCAAGAAACCGCTGGATCCGCTTTCGAAAGGTGGACATCCGGAAAGTTGAGGAGCTCTTTAGCAATATGTGGTCCTGGCCGGTATTGTCCGTTAGTGATCATCATTCCGAGGAAGTCTATGGATGACCGGCCGACAACACTTTTCTTTCACGAGAGCATAATGCCAAAATCTTCCACGATCTTGAGAAAGTGGAAAGGAGATCCCGATGTGATGCCTTGTCTTTGCCGAAAAGCAAAATGTCATCAATGTAAATTAAGGCATGTGAGAGAATAGGTTCAAGATCCTTATCATGGCCTTCCGAATATGGATGGAGCAACTTTAAGTCCAAAGGGCATGACTGTCCATTGATAGTGTGCATTGGGAATGCAAAATGCGGTCTTGGATCTATCTTCCTGATGAATACCGAGTTGCCAAAACCCGACTTGAGGTCAAATTTGAGAAGACCCCGGCATCTTTGAGGTGGACAAATAAGGACCGGATCTTTGAAGTGGAAACTTATCATCTCCGAGGAAAGCATTGAGTGGTCGGTAGTCAATCACGAGCCGCTTCTTTCCACGAACTATTTCCGACCTTTTTCTACATAAAAGCTCGACAAGCCCATTCTCGACTTCATGGGCTCGATGAGGCCTCGAGCCATGAGCTGGCCGCATTCTTCTTGGCTAGCTTGAGGTCAGCAGTGTCATACTCGGATGAGTGGCTTTAGTAGGATTGATATCCTCATTAAGCTTAAAAGGAAGCTTAACAAAGAACTCGTGTTTTTCCATAAAGGATCGTGGTGTGTGAATCAAGCTATGGGTTTCGTGACGTAATGGTAACATCTCGTTGTCCGAACCGTGTAATCTGAAGGAAGGTTTCAAGAGAATGTATTTTGAGGGTATCTCGTATAAGGTAGGAACATGTGTTTGTATCGGATACCATTAGTCGTAATCTGAGTTTTTGACCAAGTGAAGGAGATCAAAACCAATAAGCAAATCTTTATCCGGGAGAGTTGAACCTATAACTTTGGTCCAAATGACACGCTAGGAAAGAACCGTATCCCGATTGGCTTCGGTGATCATACTCGGTCCGAAATAACTCTCCATTAGCAGCTTTGAACAACTCTGTATGCTTTTCCCATGCTGAGGAAGGAAGGATAGCTGGGTTAAGCATTGATCTCTGTGATCCCGTATCAATAAAACCACCACTCGAGATTGGTCCGTCGAACTTGGATGGGACCAAATGGATTTTCGTGGATGGAATGGTTGGTGAGGATGCTTGAGCAACCGAAGTCGTTGAATCGTGTTGATGATAGAAACACCATCCGGATCATTATCTCGATGTGGCTAAGACAAATGTCGTGTCATCATCTCGATGTGGCTTGTTCGGAGAATACTGATTCCACGCCATCCGTATCTCGATAGCATTTGAGTAGACTCTGGTGGTGGATAAGCCCGATGACTGAGTCGGCTTATTTGGACAGCTCCGAGCATAGTGGCCTTTCTTTTACTGCATAAAGCATCCGGAACTTTTGTGATCAGTGGTCCGAGAGGAATCTTTCTTTTGAAAAATCGGTAGGGTTTTTAGTGTCGAGAGTGGGTTCCGTGTTTGGATCTTCCGGTAGGATAAGATTTGTAATGATGCTTTTTCTTGGTCAAGCGACACATGTCTTGTCATCGCTGCACTTGATGGCAAGATTGGGTTTTTGCATGCTTTCGAAAAGGATGTTTGTTCTTCGTGAGTTCGTAGAAGAATTCCTTCCGCTCACATAGCTTTTCAAGATCGCCAATGGCTAGCCGATATAGCTTGCCGAGAGAGATTGTCGATGGCAAGTTGATCGGTCAGTAGCTGCCTTTGCATCTCTCGGATGTAATTCTTTTGGAAGAGAAGCTATAAAATATGCTTCGATTCTGGATCATTAAAACCATTCAACCGATAGAACAGCTTGGACATGCGCTGATAATGATAATCCAAATCTTTCCGTCAGTAAAGAACAACATTTCATCTCGGAAATACTCCTTTCTCGCTAATTCTCATCGCAACCGTAGGTTCTCCGAGATATTGCTCATAAATGATAGCAATCGCCGTAGGAATATCCTAATTTGGGTAAATCAGAATCGCTCAGATTCACCCAAAGTATGATACCAATGTCGTAAAGAACCAGAGAATCTTGAATCGAATTCCTTAAGAACCATTGATAATCGTGGAACTCGGTTTTAACATTTGAACTTCTAGCCATGCCGAGATTTCTTCAACTCGCTTGCCATTTTGACCGAGGAATATCATCAAAAGTAAACCAGGACCATTACTTGTTTTGGAGGCTCGTGGTCGGGAAGGTTCTCCGGGAGGAGAACGGTCATGGTCTCGAATCAAATTCTTCCACTACGGGAGTGGTCAAGATGATGGCTCTTCAAGAGGTCAGTGCCATAAAGATCTTGGACACATCTCGCCATTTCTTGCTCAATCGAAACGTAAGATTCTGCTTCGCATCGAGGCGCAGGATTCCGCTGATGTAGAGGACCTGGGAGTGCCCTCATCAGTTCTCGAGGATGAGCTCAAGAATCTGTGGAAACAGAGTCGTTGTAACTCCGAACAGGAACTTGGTGTGAGGAATACCGGTGATAAGGCCGAGATGTTGGTGGAGGAGACCTGCATCGGTGGTAATACTGTGGTTGTGGTGAGGCTTCGGCTCCATAGGTGCTTTATCTTGGACCTGGGAGATGGCTCGGATGAGAATCTGGAAGAAGATTCAGAGGATGGTTCTCCGAAAGAGACCCAGTATGGGTTCTTCGTGGTGGTCATGGCTGTGTTTGTGGAGGAGATCCGGTCTTTGTCCTTCTAGGAGGAGGCATCGGTTTAGGTTCGATTGTTTCCATGAAGGAAGGGAATGGCCAAAGAGTTGACCATAATCTGACGGCCTTCCGTGTGGAGGAGTGAAGAACGGATCCGTATGGTAGAAAGATGATGGAGTCGGTAATCGTGAGGACTGACCAAACAAGGAGGGCTGTTGGTCTATCCAGCTAATTCCGCTTTCAAGCCGCCTCGATCTCACTTCTTTATTATTAAACTCAGGACCATAAACTCGATCTCCGAAGCATCCGATGGAGATCCGCATCAAGTCGGGCACTCGCCTTCATGTTTGCATATATCCTATCTAATCGAGAAGACAGAGTTATCAACTTTAGTGGAATTGGCTCGACTTGATTGGCAACAATATCAACTTTAGCATCAATTCTTTCCAAGGCTTGATTCTCGACTCGCATTCGGGTTTGCCGACTGAGAACAACTCAATTGTCCGGGCTCTTCAAGTCGACCGGTTGGAGTTATCTGTGAAGAGACATAAGGTTTGGTGACAACCTTAGTCCGAGAATCTGTCCGCTTCTCCAGTGGAGGAAATTGATCTTGGTAGGATCTTTGAGAAGACATCATCAAGGATGACCCGATAATGAGAGCGAGTTTCTTTGGTCGCTTGGGAAGATCATCGCCTTCTTCATGCAACATGTGCAAAGCTTTTTGTAAATGGGTAGTGGTTCCATCGAATCGTGATGATCCGGAGGAAGGATGTGTTGAGGCTTGCATTTGGACAATGGAAGTGTGAATTTTGCCTTTCTGCGCCGCTTCGCGGAGGTGCTCATCATCATCTCGAATCGATTCATCCCGACAGGGACAATCTGGATCACACATATCACTACCGGAGCATCCCAAAGGAAGTGGCCATCTAACTTGGCTGGTAGACCGTGTGCCTTCGTGGAGTAAAACCGTGGATAGGCAGTGTCTTCTTGAGTGTAGAAACAGTCGAATCATGGCACTATAAGAGAAAGAGGTGTTAGGAGCTTCGTGGTCGGCTCCTCGAAACTCATATCGACAAGGCTGCCGATCGCTTCCGAATAAGTGCATCCGATGTCCGGATTGGCCGGGAGTTTTGATGAAAAAGCTCATAGTTAGTGATCCACTCAAGTGGCATGAGCTTTGTAAGTTCGGCTTTTGTGATTTGTTTGGGGATTTGGACTATAGTGGTGAAGTTTCCGAATCAGCCAAAATCATGACCGTATCCGAAGAGTAATTAGGGCTTGGCAAATCCATGGCATGGTTTTGTAAACCGATACACCATCCGATGGTGTATGGTGGCTATTTTAGCACCGGTTATCCGCTCAAAGACCTTGAATTTGAACTTGGACCTTTAGGGTTGTTGGAACATTTGGATCATGGAGTGACAAAGTTGAAATTTGGGTATAAGGTAAGCGTAACACTACCGATCAAGTGTGGTTAGGATGGTACCAATAACTGCATGTTGGTATTCTTTGAAACGGTGTCAAGCAAGGCAAGTCCGGTCAGTGATAGTAAGCCTTTACTGCCATGCAAGGTAAGGATAAGGCGATCGCTACCAATATGGATGTGGGTGAAACCTTCTCTTTCTAATTGGCTATAAACTCGTAAGGGATTTCTAGAGTAACATACTGCTCAAGCAGAGGTAGATCAAGATGATGTTGATCTAGAGTCGATGACCGGACATATTCACTGAGGACTAGGACGATCACGCCTAAGAAGGGTTTTAATACTAAGAGAGGATTGTTTCTTATATAACTTATATGGATCGACAAGAGGAAAACTTGACTCAACTTATCTCAAGCGCACTCGAATATACTGAATATTCGACAAGGTTTTCTATTTTAGAGGTGGAATGTTTAGAACATGACTTAGGAAGGGTCATCGTAGATGAAAGAGAAATAGGAGCTAATGAGTGAGAGGAAGAACTCAAGTAGATGAAGAGGGTTCCATGACCGTGAAGACTCTTCTTTATACTAGACTTGGTTCCTATTAGATTATCCTATTATCATACCACGCCAGAAGGAAAACACATGGCTCGATACCACTCTCGTGAGGAAGAGACGCCATGAGATAGATAAACCAACAACCGACACCGAGGAGATCTTTGAAGGAGGTCTCGTGAGGAGGTCGTGACAAGGTTCTTGTCTCCTTTATATGGTGAACTGAAAACTGCGACTTGGAAAACCACTCGCTTAAGACGTAAGTAATCGATCGTTAGGAGAGACTTATTTTTAAAATTTAAAATATTGGAATGCGTAATTATCTAATCGGACAAGGAAATTATGTCCAATCGATGAAATTCAAATTTCGGATACCATATTCGACCGCAAGGATTTCTTTGTAGACCACGTGGTAATGCTTTTCGGATTCTTTGAACCGACCACCGGCGCCTGCAATTTTAGAGCTACTAGTTGTCATCCGCACCACCTGCTCCTCACCGGTTTCTCCCTCGACCCTTCCGCACCACTCGTGGAAGATGAGTTATGGTATGTTTGGTGTCTTTCTCTCCGTATGCTACCAAGTTCGGCCATACCAGTATTCCCTACTCTACAAGGTCTTCTTGACCTCGAGTCATCGCCCTCTCTCCTTTGGGTTCTCTCGAAAGAGACCCGTGATGGGTTCTTCGTGGTGGTTGTGGCTGTGTTCGTGGAGGAGATCCGGTCTTTGTCCTTCTAGGAGGACTCTTCTCTATACTAGACTTGGTTCCTATTAGATTATCCTATTATCATACCACGCTCGTGAAGGAAAACACATGGCTCGATACCACTGCGTGCACGCAAGCAGCACGTGGTTCACTATGACCGGACCTAGTTCACTATATTGACCGACCGTAGACACATACCACCCAAGGAATAGCCTCCAGTCGACAAAGAGGATGAACAGTGTTTTGTAGGTTGGACTTTGATAGTGACTTTAGGTTTGATCGTTCTGATGCACAGGATCCTTTTTTCAAAGGCAAGTGCAGAGCATACTTGGCAAAGAAATCCTTGCAGTCAAATATGGTATCCAGAAATTTGAATTTCATCTGATTGGACATAATTTCCTTGTCCGATTAGATAATTCTGCATTTCCCAATATTTTAAATTTTAAAAATAAGTCTCTCCCTAACAGTCAGTTACCCAAAACCAGGTTCACAGTTATCAATGGTTCTTAAGGAATTCAGTTCAAGATTTACTGGTTCTTTACGACATTGGTATCATACTTTGGTCCTGGCTGGTATTGTCCGTTAGTGATCATCATTCCGAGGAAGTCTATGGATGACTGGCCGACAACACTTTTCTTTGCTGAGAGCATAATGCCAAAATCTTCCACGATCTTGAGAAAGCGGGAAAGGAGATCCTGATGTGATGCCTTGTCTTTGCTGAAAAGCAAAATGTCATCAATGTAAATTAAGGCATGTGAGAGAATAGGTTCGAAGATCCTTATCATGGCCTTCTGGAATATGGATGGAGCAACTTTAAGTCCAAAGGGCATGACTGTCCATTGATAGTGTGCATTGGGAATGCAAAATGCGGTCTTGGATCTATCTTCTGGATGAATACCGAGTTGCCAAAACCCGGCCGCAAGCGACGAATTTTGGGGTGCTATCCTCCTCGAGAAACATGGTGCTTCAGAAAGATTCTGTGGTCACGCCAAGTGGTCAGCTCAAAGAATCCGAAAAGCATTACCACGTGGTCTACAAAGAAATCCTTGCAATCAATATGGTATCCAGAATTTGAATTTCATCCGATTGGACATAATTTCCTTGTCCGATTAGATAATTCTGCATTTCCAATATTTTAAATTTTAAAATAAGTCTCTCCCTAACAACCGCTATTTCGCCTTAAACAAAGTGGTTTTCCAAGTACGCTTTTTCCGCTCACCATATAAAAGGAGACAAGAACCTTGTCCCCGACCTCCTCACCGCACCTCCTTCAAAGATCTCCTCGGTCAGCTTGTTCCGCTTATCTATCTCATCCCAACCAATCCGGACATCGGATGCACTATTCCGTAAGCGATCCGACCAAGACCGTCGAGATGATGAGAATCGGAAGAAGATTCGGAGGATGGTTCTCCGAAAGAGACTCCAGTATGGGTTCTTTGTGGTGGTTAGTGGCTGTGTTTGTGGAGGAGATCCGGTCTTTGTCGTAGGTTGGACTTTGATAGTGACTTTAGGTTTGATCGCTCGATGCACGTGATCCTTTTTCAAAGGCAAGTGCGAGCATACTTGGAAGAGTATGAACAGCATCGATATGATAATCTTTTTGGAAACCTCGCTTGTTCTAGAGAAGAGAGAGTAAGCTTAAGCCATGAATATTTGAAAAGATTTCTTTATTTCAAACGCTCTTTTTCTCCTTCTTGGTTCTTCTCCCGATAACCGAGAATAAACTCTCAATATATAGGAGAGGTTACAGTTAACAAACAAAGAAGACAGGACGGACCCTCGTCATTCTTTTGAAAGCGTACACGAAAGGGACATGAGAAAACAACACGCTGAAAGAGAAAGATAGAACAGGACCCCTATCATCTTTTCTCTTCAACGATAAAAGCAAAACAAGATAGAGATAGGACAGGACCCCTATCAATATCTGAAAAGTAAAGTCAACATTATACAGCTGGATGCAAGTCCAAGATAGACAACACCACAAAAGTCTAAAATGGACAATATGACAAAAGTCCACAACAGGCTGCTGGACTAAAGTCCGAAAGTCAAAACAGATAAAACACAAAAGTCAAAAATAGACAAAACACATCGACGTGTAGATGCGGAAATCTCATGGAAATCACGCTTGTCTTATTCAAAAGTGACCTGCTCGGAAGTCGTGGATGGTGACAGGTTGTCAACATCACTATCAACTTCATCCATGAGGTGGTAACTGGTGGATGGTGATGGAGGAGACCCGTGAGAGTGGGATAGGTCTCCGGTGGAGAGTGATCCACGTGGCTGTGAGGGTTCCGTGGAAGCTCAACGCAGGTAGGAGCATGAGCCCGTGGCGAGAGTGGTTGGCAGGGTTGGACACACTTGGAGTTAATGAACAGCTCGGGCTGTATGGACTCCAGGGAAGCAAAGTCTTCGTCAGGATCCTGGGAATCTTGAAACATGATGTGAGTGTAGTCTGGCCGAGCATCTTTGAGGAGGATGCCTTTGGTGGAGCCGTCTTGAGACTGGAAGGGGATGAGATCATGCTTTGGTCCAAGGGAAGTATGCTGAATTTCCCGTGGCTCTTCAGAAATGTTGTTGAGTTCAAGCAGGAACTTTTTGAGCTCACGGGAGAACATAAGGATCATGTTGGAGAGGAAATGGATCAGTGAAAGATCGCCATAAGTATGCTCGATCTTGTGTCCGAAACCGTTAGTGACCGGATGTTGGAAGTAGGGATCGGTGAATGATGAAAACAAAGATGGATGTCTCTGCTTGTCGAATTCGTGGAGGAACAGTAAGGAGGATTGTCAATCATTTGTCGAAGTTCTCTTCTCCACCGTGGAGAGGAGAAAACCACTCTAAGAGAGTCCAAAGGAGAGAGGACGATGACTCGTGGTCAAGAAGACATCAGAGAGTAGGGAATACTGGTATGACTAACTTGGTAGCATACGAGAGAGAAAGACACCAAACATACCATAACTCATCTTCCACAAGTGGTCCGAAGGGTCAAGGGAGAAACCAAGTGAGGAACATGTGGTCCGGATGACAACTAGTAGCTCTAAAATTCGGAGGTGGTAAATATTCATAAAATATCGAAATAGGAATTTCTTAGCTAAATCTCGAATTTGGGAGACACCGAGAAAATGCAGATGGAGAGGGAAGGACATCTTAGTCCGAGCTGAATTAGGAAGAGACGCCATGAGATAGATAAACCGAACAACCGACAATCGAGGAGATCTTCGAAGGAGGTCTCAGTGAGGAGGTCGTGGACAAGGTTCTTGTCTCCTTTTATATGGTGAACTGAAAACCGTACTTGGAAAACCACCTGCTTAAGACTAAGTAACCGATCGTTAGTGGAGAGACTTATTTTAAAATTTAAAATATTGGAAATGCGTAATTATCTAATCGGACAAGGAAATTATGTCCAATCGATGAAATTCAAATTTCCGGATACCATATTCGATCGCAAGGATTTCTTTGTAGACCACGTGGTAATGCTTTTCTGATTCTTTGAACCGACTCACCGGCGTGACCACGTAATCTTTCTCAAGCACCATGTTTCTCGAGGAGGATAAGCACCCCAAAATTGCCGCTATGCGTCGGTCCGGAGGATTCTCCGACCATCCGTTGGTATCTCGAGAGGTGGTGGTCGCTGAGCCACGAGCTTGAGTCAGCATCGTCGTCGTTCGACATGGACCCCATGGTGGGCTGATTTCTTCAACATCTTTGACAGCTGGTCGGTATGAATAGAAACTTTTGGGATAAAGTCTCGCAAATAATTAATAATGCCAAGAAACCACTGGATCCGCTTTCGAAAGGTGGACATCCGGAAAGTTGAGGAGCTCTTTAGCAATATGTGGTCCCGGCCGGTATTGTCCGTTAGTGATCATCATTCCGAGGAAGTCCATGGATGATCGGTCGACAACACTTTTCTTTACGAGAGCATAATGCCAAAATCTTCCACGATCTTGAGAAAGCGGAAAGGAGATCCCGATGTGATGCCTTGTCTTCACTGAAAAGCAAAATGTCATCAATGTAAATTAAGGCATGTGAGAGAATAGGTTCAAGATCCTTATCATGGCCTTCGGAATATGGATGGAGCAACTTTAAGTCCAAAGGGCATGACTGTCCATTGATAGTGTGCATTGGGAATGCAAAATGCGGTCTTGGATCTATCTTCCGGATGAATACCGAGTTGCCAAAACCCGACTTGAGGTCAAATTTGAGAAGACCCCGCATCTTTGAGGTGGACAAATAAGGATCTGGATCTTTGAAGTGGAAACTTATCATCTCCGAGGAAAGCATTGAGTGGTCGGTAGTCAATCACGAGCCGCTTCTTTCCACGAACTATTTCTGACCTTTTTCTACATAAAAGCTCGACAAGCCCATTCTCGACTTTCATGGGCTCGATGAGGCCTTGAGCCATGAGCTGGCTGCATTCTTCTTGGGCTAGCTTGAGGTCAGCAGGTGCCATACCTGGATGAGTGGCTTTAGTAGGATTGATATCCTCATTAAGCTTAAAAGGAAGCTTAACAAAGAACTCTGTGTTTTTCCATAAAGGACTGTGGTGTGTGAACTGGCTATGGGTTTCAGGACAGAATGGTAACATCTGTTGTCTGAACCGTGTGTAATCTGAAGGGATGGTTTCAAGAGAATGTATTTTGAGGGTATCTGTATAAGGTAGGAACATGTGTTTGTACCGGATACCATTAGCTGTAATCTGGAGTTTTTTGACCAAGTGAAGGAGATCAAAACCAATAAGCAAATCTTTATCTGGGAGAGTTGAACCTATAACTTTGGTCCAAATGACACAGTTAGGAAAGAACTGTATCCCGATTGGCTTCTTGGTGATCATACTGGTCTGAAATAACTCTCCATTAGCAGACTTTGAACAACTCAGTATGCTTTTCCCATGCCGAGGAAGGAAGGATAGTCGGGTTAAGCATTGATCTCGTGATCCCGTATCAATAAAACCACTCATCGAGATTGGTCCGTCAAACTTGGATGGGACCAAATGGATTTTCAGGGATGGAATGGTTGGTGAGGATGCTTGAGCACTGAGCTGTTGAACTGTGTTGATGATAGAAACACCATCTGGATCATTATCTGATGTGGCTAAGACAAATGCTGTGTCATCATCTGATGTGGCTTGTTCAGAGAATACAGATTCCACGTCATCTGTATCTGATAGCATTTGAGTAGACTCCAGGTGGTGGATAAGCCTGACAGCTTGAGCTGGCTTATTTGGACAGTTCCGAGCATAGTGGCCTTTCTTTTACTGCATAAAGCATCCGGAACTTTTGTGACTGCGGGTCTGAGAGGAATCTTTCTTTTTGAAAAATCGGTAGGGTTTTTTAGGTCGAGAGTGGGTTCTGTGTTTGGATCTTCTGGTAGGATAAGATTTGTAATGATGCTTTTTCTTGGTTGGGCAGACACATGTCTTGTCATCGTTGCACTTGATGGCAAGATTGGGTTTTGCATGCTTTACGAAAAGGATGTTTGTTCTTGAGAGTTACGTAAAGAATTCCTTACATTCACATAGCTTTTCAAGATCGCCAATGGCTAGCTGATATAGCTTCTGAGAGAGAGATTGTCGATGGCAAGTTGATTGGTCGTAAGTTGCCTTTGCATCTCTGGATGTAATTCTTTTGGAAGAGAAGCCATAAAAATATGCTTCAGATTCGGATCATTAAAACCATTCAACTGATAGAACAGTTTGGACATGCGTTGATAATGATAATCCAAATCTTTCCGCTGTAAAGAACAACATTTCATCTGGAAATACTCCTTTCTGGCTAATTCTACTGCAACCGTAGGTTCTCCGAGATATTGCTCATAAATGATAGCAACTGCTGTAGGAATATCCGGAATTTGGGTAAACTGTAACTGTCTGTATTCACCCAAAGTATGATACCAATGTCGTAAAGAACCGATGAAATCTTGAATCGAATTCCTTAAGAACCATTGATAACTGTGAACCTGGTTTTAACATTTGAACTTCTAGCCATGCTGAGATTTCTTCAAATCTGGCTTGCCATTTTGACCGAGGAATATCATCAAAAGTAAACCAGGGACCATTACTTGTTTTGGAGGCCTGTGCTGGGGAAGGTTCTCTGGGAGGAGAACGGGCTGTGTCTGAATCAAATTCTTCCACTATGGGAGTGGTTGAAGATGATGGCTCTTCAGTAGGTTGTGCCATAAAGATCTTGGACACATCCGCCATGTCTTGCTCTCGAATCAAAGCAGAAGATTACATTTACGGTATCGAGGCAGAGGATTCTATTGATGTAGAGGACTGGGGAGTGCCCTCATCAGGTTCTGAGGATGAGCCTGAAGAATCTGTGGAAACAGAGTCGTTGTAACTCTGAACAGGAACTTGGTGTGAGGAATACTTGGTGATAAAGTCTGAGATGTTGGTGGAGGAGGCTGTCTTGGTGGTAGTCTGAGTGGTTGTGGTGAGGCTTACGGCTCCATAGGTGCTTTATCTTTGGACCTGGGAGATGGCTCGAGATGAGAATCTGGAAGAAGATTCGGAGGATGGTTCTCTGAAAGAGACTCCAGTATGGGTTCTTTGTGGTGGTTGTGGTCTGTGTTTGTGGAGGAGATCTGGTCTTTGTCCTTCTAGGAGGAGGCATCGGTTTAGGTTCGATTGTTTCCATGAAGGAAGGGAATGGCCAAAGAGTTACTTCGCCTTAAACATATGCTCTGTTACCCAAATTCCGATGAGTTGTTACCCAAATTTGGGTATAGGTAAATCTGAGCCATGATGTGCATTCGTCTTGGGCTAGCTTGAGGTCAGCAGGTGTCATACTGGATGAGTGGCTTTAGTAGGATTGATATCCTCATTAAGCTTTTATGGAAAAACACGAGTTCTTTGTTAAGCTTCCTTTAAGCTTAATGAGGATATCAATCCTACTAAAGCCACTCATCCGGTATGACACCTGCTGACCTCAAGCTAGCCCAGAAGAATGCAGCCACCATGGCTCAAGGCCTCATCGAGCCCACAAAGTCAGAAGTCCAAAGGGCATGACTGTCCATTGATAGTGTGCATTGGGAATGCAAAATGCGGTCTTGGATCTATCTTACGGATGAATACCGAGTTGCCAAAACCGGCTTTGAGGTCAAATTTGGAGAAGACCACTGCATCTTTGAGGTGGACAAATAAGGACTGGATCTTTGGAAGTGGAAACTTATCATCTCTGAGGGACACAAGATCAGGCATACTTATGGCGATCTTTCCCTGATCCATTTCCTCTCCAACATGATCCCATCTGTTCTCCGTGAGCTCAAAAGTTCCCGCTTGAACTCAACAACATTTCGAAGAGCCACAGGACATTCAGCATACTTCCCTTGGACCAAAGCATGATCTCATCCCCTTCCAGTCTCAAGACGGCTCCACCAAAGGCCACTATGCTCGGAACTGTCCAAATAAGCTAGCTCAAGCTGTCAGGCTTATCCACCACCTGGAGTCTACTCAAATGCTATCAGATACAGATGACGTGGAATCTGTATTCTCTGAACAAGCCACATCAGATGATGACACAGCATTTGTCTTAGCCACATCAGATAATGATCCAGATGGTGTTTCTATCATCAACACAGTTCAACAGCTCAGTGCTCAAGCATCCTCACCAACCATTCCATCCCTGAAAATCCATTTGGTCCCATCCAAGTTTGACAGACCAATCTCAGTAATTGGTTTTATTGATACGGGATCACAGAGATCAATGCTTAACCCAGCTATCCTTCCTTCCTCAGCATGGGAAAAGCATACAGAGTTGTTCAAAGTCGCTAATGGAGAGTTATTTCGGACCGAGTATGATCACCAAGAAGCCAATCGGGATACGCTTCTTTCCTAATCGTGTCATTTGGACCAAAGTTATAGGTTCAACTCTCCCGGATAAAGATTTGCTTATTGGTTTTGATCTCCTTCACTTGGTCAAAAACTCCAGACATAACTAATGGTATCCAGTACAAACACATGTTCCTACCTTATACGAGATACCCTCAAAATACATTCTCTTGAAACCATCCTTCAGATTACACACGGTTCGGATAACAGATGTTACCATTCTGTCCTGAAACCCATAGCCAGTTCACACACCACAGTCCTTTATGCTTAAGCCATGAATATTTGAAAAGATTTCTTTATTTCAAACGTTCTTTTTCTCCTTCTTGGTTCTTCTCCCCGATAACCGAGAATAAACTCTCAATATATGGGAGAGGTTACAAGTTAACAAACAAAGAAGACAGGACGAGACCCCGCCATTCTTTTGAAAGCGACACGTAAAGGGACATGAGAAAACAACACGCTGAAAGAGAAAGATAGGACAGGACCCCTATCATCTTTTCTCGGGTGCACGAAGCGAGCACGTGGTTCACTATGACCGGGACCTAGTTCACTATATTGACCGACCGTAGACACATACCACCCAAGGAATAGCCCTCCAGTCGACAAAGAGGATGAACAAGTGTTTTGTAGGTTGGACTTTGATAGTGACTTTAGGTTTGATCGCTCGATGCACGGGATCCTTTTTCAAAGGCAAGTGCAGAGCATACTTGGAAGAGTATGAACAGCATCGATATGATAATCTTTTTGGAAACCTCGATTGTTCTAGAGAGAGAGAGTAAGCTTAAGCCATGAATATTTGAAAAGATTTCTTTATTTCAAACGCTCTTTTTCTCCTTCTTGGTTCTTCTCCCCGATAATCGAGAATAAACTCTCAATATATGGAGAGGTTACAAGCTAACAAACAAAGAAGACAGGACAGGACCCCTGTCATTCTTTTGAAAGCGACACGAAAGGGACATGAGAAAACAACACGCGGAAAGAGAAAGATAGGACAGGACCCCTATCATCTTTTCTCTTCAACGATAAAAGCAAAACAAGATAGAGATAGGACAGGACCCCTATCAATATCTGAAAAGTAAAGTCAACATTATACAGCTGGATGCAAGTCCAAGATAGACAACACCACAAAAGTCTAAAATGGACAATATGACAAAAGTCCACAACAGGCTACTGGACTAAAGTCCGAAAGTCAAAAATGCATAAAACACAAAAGTCAAAAATAGACAAAACACACTCGATGGTAGATGCGGAAATCTCTCGGAAATCACGCTTGTCTTATTCAAAAGTGACCTGCTCAGAAGCTGTGGGATGGTGACAGGTTGTCAACATCACTATCAACTTCATCCATGAGGTGGTAACTGGTGGATGGTGATGGAGGGAGACCTGTGAGAGTGGGATAGGTCTCTGGTGGAGAGTGATCCACGTGCTGTGAGGGTTCTGGTGGAAGCTCAACAGTGTAGGAGCATGAGCCTCGTGGCAGAGAGTGGTCAGGTGGTTGGACACACTTGAGTTAATGAACAACTCGGTCAGTATGGACTCTGTGGAAGCAAAGTCTTCGTCGGATCCCGGAATCTTGAAACATGATGCGAGTGTAGTCCGGCCGAGCATCTTTGAGGAGGATGCCTTTGGTGGAGCCGCCTCGAGACCGGAAGGGATGAGATCATGCTTTGGTCCAAGGAAGTATCGTCGAATGTCCCGTGGCTCTTCGTAAATGTTGTCGAGTTCAAGCAGGAACTTTTCGAGCTCACTGAGAACAATGAGGATCATGTTGGAGAGGAAATGGATCAGTGAAAGATCGCCATAAGTATGCTCGATCTTGTGTCCGAAACCGCTAGTGATCGGATGTTGGAAGTAGGGACTGTGAATGATGAAAACAAGCATGGATGTCTCGCTTATTGAATTCGTGGAGGAACAGTAAGGAGGATTGTCAATCATTTGTCAAGTTCTCTTCTCCACCGTGGAGAGGAGAAAACCACTCTAAGAGAGTCCAAAGGAGAGAGGACGATGACTCGTGGTCAAGAAGACACCGTAGAGTAGTGGAATACTGTATGACGAACTTGGTAGCATACAGGAGAGAAAGACACCAAACATACCATAACTCATCTTCCACAAGTGGTCCGGAAGGGTCAAGGAGAAACCAAGTGAGGAACAGTGGTCCGGATGACAACTAGTAGCTCTAAAATTCTGAGGTGGTAAATATTCATAAAATATCGAAATAGGAATTTCTTAGCGAAATCCCGAATTTGGGAGACACCGAGAAAATGTAGATGGAGAGGAAGGACATCTTAGTCCGAGCTGAATTAGGAAGAGACGCCATGAGATAGATAAACCGAACAACCGACATCGAGGAGATCTTTCAAGGAGGTCTCAGTGAGGAGGTCGGGACAAGGTTCTTGTCTCCTTTTATATGGTGAACTAAAAACTGTACTTGGAAAACCACTGCTTAAGACGCAAGTAATCGATCGTTAGGGAGAGACTTATTTTTAAAATTTAAAATATTGGGAATGCGTAATTATCTAATCGGACAAGGAAATTATGTCCAATCGGATGAAATTCAAATTTCGGATACCATATTTGACTCGCAAGGATTTCTTTGTAGACCACGTGGTAATGCTTTTCTGGATTCTTTGAACCGACTCACCGGCGTGACCACGTAATCTTTCTCAAGCACCATGTTTCTCGAGGAGGATAAGCACCCCAAAATTGCCAGCTATGCGTCGGTCCGGAGGATTCTCCGACCATCCGCTGGTATTCTGAGAGGTGGTGGTCGCTGAGCCACGAGCTTGAGCCATTGCATCGTCGCTGTTCGACATGGACCCCATGGTGGGCTGATTTCTTCAACATCTTTGACAGTTGGTCGGTATGAATAGAAACTTTGGGATAAAGTCTCGCAAATAATTAATAATGCCAAGAAACCGCTGGATCCGCTTTCGAAAGGTGGACATCCGGAAAGTTGAGGAGCTCTTTAGCAATATGTGGTCCTGGCCGGTATTGTCCGTTAGTGATCATCATTCCGAGGAAGTCTATGGATGACCGGCCGACAACACTTTTCTTTCGCGAGAGCATAATGCCAAAATCTTCCACGATCTTGAGAAAGCTGGAAAGGAGATCCCGATGTGATGCCTTGTCTTTGCTGAAAAGCAAAATGTCATCAATGTAAATTAAGGCATGTGAGAGAATAGGTTCAAGATCCTTATCATGGCCTTCCGGAATATGGATGGAGCAACTTTAAGTCCAAAGGGCATGACCGTCCATTGATAGTGTGCATTGGGAATGCAAAATGCGGTCTTGGATCTATCTTCCGGATGAATACCGAGTTGCCAAAACCCGACTTGAGGTCAAATTTGAGAAGACCCCGCATCTTTGAGGTGGACAAATAAGGACCGGATCTTTGAAGTGGAAACTTATCATCTCCGAGGAAAGCATTGAGTGGTCGGTAGTCAATCACGAGCCGCTTCTTTCCACGAACTATTTCTGACCTTTTTCTACATAAAAGCTCGACAAGCCCATTCTCGACTTTGTGGGCTCGATGAGGCCTCGAGCCATGAGTCGGCCGCATTCTTCTTGGGCTAGCTTGAGATCAGCAGTGTCATACCCGGATGAGTGGCTTTAGTAGGATTGATATCCTCATTAAGCTTAAAAGGAAGCTTAACAAAGAACTCGTGTTTTTCCATAAAGGATCGTGGTGTGTGAATCAGCTATGGGTTTCGTGACGTAATGGTAACATCTCGTTGTCCGAACCGTGTGTAATCTGAGGGATGGTTTCAAGAGAATGTATTTTGAGGGTATCTCGTATAAGGTAGGAACATGTGTTTGTATCGGATACCATTAGTCAGTAATCTGGAGTTTTTGGCCAAGTGAAGGAGATCAAAACCAATAAGCAAATCTTTATCCGGGAGAGTCGAACCTATAACTTTGGTCCAAATGACACGCTTAGGAAAGAACCGTATCCCGATTGGCTTCGGTGATCATACTCGGTCCGAAATAACTCTCCATTAGCAACTTTGAACAACTCAGATGCTTTTCCCATGCCGAGGAAGGAAGGATAGTCGGGTTAAGCATTGATCTCGTGATCCCGTATCAATAAAACCAACCATCGAGATTGGTCTCGTCAAACTTGATGGGACCAAATGGATTTTCGTGGATGGAATGGTTGGTGAGGATGCTTGAGCACCGAGATCGTTGAATCGTGTTGATGATAGAAACACCATCCGGATCATTATCCGATGTGGCTAAGACAAATGCCGTGTCATCATCTCGATGTGGTTTGTTCGGAGAATACTGATTCCACGCCATCTCGATCTCGATAGCATTTGAGTAGACTCCGTGTGGTGGATAAGCCCGATGACTGAGTCGGCTTATTTGGACAGCTCCGAGCATAGTGGCCTTTCTTTTACTGCATAAAGCATCCGGAACTTTTGTGATCAGGTGTCCGAGAGGAATCTTTCTTTTGAAAAATCGGTAGGGTTTTTAGTGTCGAGAGTGGGTTCTGTGGTTTGGATCTTCCGGTAGGATAAGATTTGTAATGATGCTTTTTCTTGGTCAAGGTATACATGTCTTGTCATCGCTGCACTTGATGGCAAGATTGGGTTTTTGCATGCTTTCCGAAAAGGATGTTTGTTCTTCGTGAGTTCTCAGTAAGAATTCCTTCGCTCACATAGCTTTTCAAGATCGCCAATGGCTAGTCGATATAGCTTGTCAGAGAGAGATTGTCGATGGCAAGTTGATCGGTCAGTAAGCTGCCTTTGCATCTCTCGGATGTAATTCTTTTGGAAGAGAAGCTATAAAATATGCTTCGATTCGGATCATTAAAACCATTCAACCGATAGAACAGCTTGGACATGCGCTGATAATGATAATCCAAATCTTTCCACTGTAAAGAACAACATTTCATCCGGAAATACTCCTTTCTCGCTAATTCTACCGCGAACCGTAGGTTCTCCGAGATATTGCTCATAAATGATAGCAATCACTGTAGGAATATCCTAATTGGGTAAATCAGAATCGTCTCAGATTCACCCAAAGTATGATACCAATGTCGTAAAGAACCGAAGAATCTTGAATCGAATTCCTTAAGAACCATTGATAATCGTGAACCTCGGTTTTAACATTTGAACTTCTAGCCATGCCGAGATTTCTTCAAACCGGCTTGCCATTTTGACCGAGGAATATCATCAAAAGTAAACCAGTGGACCATTACTTGTTTTGGAGGCTCAGGCTGGGAAGGTTCTCCGGAGGAGAACCGGTCGTGTCTCGAATCAAATTCTTCCACTATGGGAGTGGTTGAAGATGATGGCTCTTCAAGAGGTTAGTGCCATAAAGATCTTGGACACATCTCGCCATTTCTGCTCAATCAAATGTAAGATTCTGCTTCCGCATCGAGGCGCAGGATTCCGCTGATGTAGAGGACCTGGGAGTGCCCTCATCGAGTTCCGAGGATGAGCCTCAAGAATCTGTGGAAACAGAGTCGCTGTAACTCCGAACAGTGAACTCGAAGTGAGGAATACCGTGATAAGGCCGAGATGTCAGTGGAGGAGACCTGCATCGGTGGTAATACAGTGGTCGTGGTGAGGCTTCCGGCTCCATAGGTGCTTTATCTTCGGACCTAGGAGATGGCTCGGATGAGAATCTCGAAGAAGATTCTGAGGATGGTTCTCCCAAAGAGACCCTGTATGGGTTCTTCGTGGTGGTCATGGCTGTGTTCATGGAGGAGATCCGGTCTTTGTCCTTCTAGTGAGGAGGCATCGGCTTAGTTCTCGATTGTTTCCATGAAGGAAGGGAATGGCCAAAGAGTTGACCATAATCTGACGGCCTTCCGTGTGGAGGAGTGAAGAACGGATCCGTATGGTAGAAAGATGATGGAGTCGGTAATCGTGAGGACTGACCAAACAAGGAGGGCCGTTGGTCTATCCGGCTAATTCCGCTTGCCAGCCCCGATCTCACTTCTTTATTATTAAACTCGTGACCATAAACTCGATCTCCGAGCATCCGATGGAGATCCGCATCAAGTCGGGCAACTCGCCTTCATGTTTGCATATATCCTATCTAACCGAGAAGACAAGTTATCAACTTTAGTGGAATCGGCTCGACTTGATTGGCAACAATATCAACTTTAGCATCAATTCTTTCCAAGGCTTGATTCTCGACTCGCATTCTGGTTTGCCAGCTGAGAACAACTTCGAATTGTCCGGGCTCTTCAAGTCGACCTGCTGGAGTTATTTGCGAAGAGACATAAGGTTCGGTGACAACCTTAGTCCGAGAATCATCTCGCTTCTCCAAAGGAGGAAATTGATCTTGGTAGGATCTTCGAGAAGACATCATCAAGGATGACCCGATAACGTGAGCAGTGTTCTTCGGTCGATCGGGAAGATCATCGCCTTCTTCATGCAACATGTGCAAAGCTTTTGTAAATGGGTAGCGGTTCCATCGAATCAGATGATCCGAGGAAGGATGTGTCGAGGCTTGCATTGGACAACGGAAGTGTGAATTTTGCCTTCGCCGCCCGCTGGAGGTGCTCATCATCATCCGAATCGATTCATCCCGACAGTGACAACTGGATCACACATATCACTACCGGAGCATCCCAAAGGAAGTGGCCATCTAACTTGGCCGGGTAGACCGGTGCCTTCGTGAGTAAAACCGTGGATAAAGCGTGTCTTCTGGAGTGTAGAAACAGTTGAATCATGGCGTAAATAGTGATATGTGTGATCCAGATTGTCCCTCGCTTGGATGAATCGATTCGGATGATGATGAGCACCTCCGCATAAGGCGCAGAAAGGCAAAATTCACACTTCCATTGTCCAAATGCAAGCCTCAACACATCCTTCCTCCTGATCATCCCGATTCGATGGAACCACTACCCATTTAAGATGATGATGAGCACCTCCGTATATGGCGCAGAAAGGCAAAATTCACACTTCCATTGTCCAAATGCAAGCCTCAACACATCCTTCCTCCGGATCATCCTGATTCGATGGAACCACTACCCATTAAACGATTGTTCCCCTAAAGCTGAGGAAACTTCTCAATTTATAGGATTGACAAGTAAAGATACATTTTAAAGTAAGACGTGACTAAAGATAAAGGCAAGATCGACCTCGCCAATAACTTTTGAAAAAGTAAAACAAAACATGATTAAAGAGAGACAAGACAGGACCCTTGTCAATCTATTAGAAAGTAAAAGCACAAAACATAACAAATGCAAAAGCAAAAGTAGGAGAACATGGGCGTGCTGAGACATAAAGGAGCTTTAAAAACTATGAGATGGGGACATGTCCACATTGCTATTAGCTTCATCCATGGCATGGTGGCTTCTTGTTGGAGATGGTGGAAGATGATTAAGTGTGGAGTATGTTTTCGAAGAGGACTGGTAGATGCTAGTAGAGGGTTTCAAAGGAAGCTCAACTGGAGGATGGCAGGACTGAACATTGGTAGTGTTGACGAAGACTTCAGACTGCATGTATTGAGAATCCTGAAATAAGATACTGGTGTAATCAGGTCTGTTTCCTTTAAGGAAGAGGGCTTTAGTGGTAAGATTGGTAGAGGATGCTGGAAATAAGGTCTTAAGTTCAGAACATCTGTGTGAAAGGATGTTGGAAATAAGGTCGATGGATGATATAGTATAGGTTACCTCAATAATTTTCGTGTAGCGAGACATCGGTAAAGAGGGTTGTCCAAGGTTTGTTAGTAGTTGTTTTCTACCATGGTAGTGGGAAAACCACTCAAGGAGAGTCCAAATGAGAGAGGAGGAAGAAGATGGGTTGATAAGACACTCGTAAAGTAGGATAAATAGGAATGATGATCAAGAAGATCTCCTGAGGGGTCTCAGAGTGAACCTTGTGAGAAAAAGATGATCTGGATGGAGACTGGATGGTATCAGAGCCTTGTGTTTGCCTTCCTGAGCGTGGTATGATAATAGGATAATCTAATAGGAACCAAGTCCAGTATAGAGAAGAGTCTTCACAGTCATGGAACCCTCTTCATCTACTCCGAGTTCTTCATCTCACTCTTTAGCTCCTATTTCTCTCTCATCTACGATGACCCTTCCTAAGTCTTGTTCTAAGCATTCAACCTCTAAAATAGAGAACCTTGTCAGTCCATATAAATTATATAAGAAACAATCCTCTGTCAGTATCAAAACCCTTCTTAGACGTGATCGTCCTAGTCCTCGTGAATATGTCCAGTCTTCAGCTTTAGATCAACATCATCTTCAGTCTACCTCGGCTGAACAGTATGTTACTCTAGAAATCCCTTCTAAGTTTGTAGCCAATTGGAAAAGAGAAGGTTTCACCCACATCCATATAGGCGCAGTACGCCTTATCCTTACCTTGCATGGCCATAAAGGCTTACCTGTCACAGCCAGACTTGCCTTGCTTGACACCCGCTTCAAAGAGTACCAACATGCTGACCACACTTCAAGCCTAGTAGTGTTCTTCTTACCTTCTACCCAAATTTCAACTTGTCACCCATGACCCAAATGTTCCAACAACCCTAAAGGTTCAAGTCCAAATTCAAGGTGTCGAGCAGATAACTGCAGTTAAAATAGCCACCATACACCATCGATGGTGTATCTGACATAAAACCATTCCATGGATTTGCCAAACCCTAGTTATTCCTGATACATACCATGATTTTGGCTGATTCTGAAACTTCACCCACTATAGTCCAAATCCCCAAACAAATCACAAAAGCCGAACTTACAAAGCTCATGCCACTTGAGTGGATCACTAACTACGAGCATGCTTCATCAAAACTCCCAGCCAATCCGCACTTCGGATGCACTATTCCGTAGTCGATCCGATGGCACCGCCACCATGTAAGCTCCTAAAGCCTCTTTCAACCTGCTTCTACACTCCAAGAAGACCCGCCTATCCACGCTTTTACTCCCAAGGCACGCCACCACCCAAATGTTAGATGGCCACTCTTCGGGATGCTCCAGCAAGGATACGTGTGATCCGGATTGTCCCCGCCGTGATGAATCTGATTCAGATGATGATGAGCACCTCCGCAGTAGGCAGCAGAAAGGCAAAATTCACACTTCCTTTGTCAAGATGCAAGCCTTAACACATCCTTCCTCCCGATCATCCCGATTCGATGGAACCATTACCCATCTACAAGAAAGCCTTGCACATGTTGCATGAAGAAGATGATCTTCCCAAAAGACCAAAGAAACCTACTCCTGTTATCAGATCATCCTTGATGATGACTTCTCAAGGATCCTACCAAGATCAATTTCCTCCACCGGAGAAGCGCATGCATTCTCGCACTCAAGGTTGTCACCAAACCTTATGTCTCTTCACCAATAACTCCAACCCGTCACCTTGAAAAGCCTAGACCTTTCAAGTCGCTCTCAACTAGCAAACCCGTAATGCCGTAGTCCGTAATCAAGCCTCGGAAAGAATTGATGATATTGTTGCCAATCAAGTCGAGCCAATTCCACTAAAGTTGATAACCTGCCTTCCCGCCAGATGTGATGTATGCAAACTCGAAGGTCGAATTGCCCAACTTGATACTGCATTTCCATCGATGCTCGTAGATCGAAGTTTATGGTCCCGAGTTTAATCATAAAGAAGTCGAGATCGACGCTTGAAAGCGTAATTAGCACCGGATAGACCAACAACCCTCATTATTTGGTCCGTCCTCCCGCTACTATCTCTAGCATCTTTCTACCATTCCGATCCGCTCTTCACTCCTCCACACCGAAGACCGTATGATTATGGTAATCTCTTTGGCCATTCCCTTCCTTCTTGGAAACAATCAGAGCCTACACCAATGCCTCCTCGCAGAAGGACAAAAACCAAATCTCCTCCACAAACACAGCCACAACTACCACAAAGAACCCATCTGGATCATTGTCTGATGTGGTTAAGACAAATGTTGTGTCATCATCTGATGTGTCTTGTTCAGAGAATATAGATTCCACGTCATCTGTATCCGATAGCATTTGAGTAGACTCCAGGTGGTGGATAAGCCTGACAGCTTGAGCTGGCTTATTTGATGATAGAAACGCCATCTGGATCATTGTCTGATGTGGTTAAGACAAATGTTGTGTCATCATCCGATGTGTCTTGTTCAGAGAATACGATTCCACGCCATCTCGTATCCGATAGCATTTGAGTAGACTCTAGTGGTGGATAAGCCTCGATACTGAGCTGGCTTATTTGGACAGCCCGAGCATAGTGGCCTTTCTTTTACTGCATAAAGCATCCGGCACTTTTATGATCATGGGTCGAGAGTGGGTTCCGTGTTTGGATCTTCCGCAGTGATAAGATTTGTAGTGATGCTTCTTTTTGGTAAGGCAGACATACGTCTTGTCATCATTGCACTTGATGGCAAGATTCTGCTTTTGCATGCTTTCCGAAAAGGATGTTTGTTCTTTAGAGTTCGGTAAAGAATTCCTTCTATTCACATAACTTTTCAAGATCGCGAATGGCTAATCGATATAGCTTGCCGAGAGAGAGGTTGTCGATGGCAAGTTGATCGGTCGTGAGCTGCCTTTGCATCTCTTGATGTAATTCCTTAGAAGAGAAGCTATAAAGATATGCTTCAGATTCGGATCATTAAAACCATTCAACCGATAGAACAGCTTGGACATGCGTTGATAATGATAATCCAAATCTTTCCGCTTTAAAGAACAAAGATTTCATCCGAAAATACTCCTTTCTCGCTAACTCTCATCGCAGAACCGTAGGTTCTCCGAGATATTGCTCATAAATGATAGCAACTGCCGTAGGAATATCCTAATTTGGGTAAATCAGAATCGTCTCAGATTCACCCAAAGTGTGATACCAATGTCGTAAAGAATCAAGAAATCTTGAATTGAATTCCTTAAGAACCATTGATAATCGTGAACCCGGTTTTAACATCTCGAATCTCTAGCCATGCCGATATTTCTTCAACCGGCTTGCCATTTTGACCGAGGAATATCATCAAAAGTGAACCATGGACCGCTGTTTGTTTTGGAGGCTTGTGCAGGAGCAGTGTTCTCCGGAGGAGAATGAGTCGTGTCTCGAATCAAATTCTTCCACTATGGGAGTGGTTGAAGATGATGGTTCTTCAGTGGGTTGTGCCATAAAGATTTTGGACACATCTGCCATTTCTTGCTCTGAATCTGAGACGGAAAATTCTGTTTCTAGTATTGAGTCAGAGGATTCTGTTGGTGAAGAGGACTGTAGAGTGAACTCGTCAGGTTCTGAGGATGAGCCTGACGAATCTGTGGACACAGAGTCAGTGTGACTCTAAACAGGAACTTGTTGTGAGGAATACTGATGATAGGGCTGAGATGTTGGTGGAGGAGACCTGATCGGTGGTAATACAGTGGTTGTGGAGTAACTTCCGCTCCATAGGTGCTTTATCTTGGACCTAGGAGGAGGTCTCGGATGGGAATCTGGAGAGGACTCAGAGGGTGGTTCTCCCAAAGAGACTCCTAGATGGGTTTTTGTGGTGGTCAGTGATCGTGTTCATGGAGGAGATTTGGTTTTTGTCCTTCTGGGAGGAGGCGTTGGTGTAGGCTCTGATTGTTTCCAAGAAAGAAGGGAATGGCTAAAGAGATGACCATAATCATACTGGCCTTCTCAGTGGAGGAGTGAAGAATGGTAGAAAGATGCCGGAGATGGTAATCGGGAGGACTGACCAAACAACGAGGGTCGTTGGTCTATTCAAGCACTCGCTTGCCGCCTCGATCTCGCTTCTTTATGATTAAACTCATGACCATAAACTCGATCTCCGAAGCATCCGATGGAGGTCCGCATCAAGTTGGACAATTCCGCCTTTAAGTTTGCATACATCCCGCCTAACCGGAAGATAGGTTATCAACTTTAGTGGAATTGGCTCGACTTGATTGGCAACAATATCAACTTTAGCATCAATTCTTTCCAAGGCTTGATTCTCGACTCGCATTCCGGGTTTGCCACTGAGAACAAACTTCAAAAGGTCTAGGCTCTTCAAGTCGACCTGCTGAGTTATCGGTGAAGAGACATAAGGTTTGGTGACAACCTTAGTCTCGAGAATCGTCTCGCTTCTCCAATGGAGGAAATTGATCTTGGTAAGATCCTTGAGAAGTCATCATCAAACACTGAATGCCAGAATATAGAATCAAGCTCTTGAGATAATTGATGCAAAGGTGGATAATGTAGCCAATTTAGTCAAAGAAACCACAACTAAAGTTGACACCCTTTATTCTCAACTTGATAGGAAAGCTCAAATTGCTCAGCTTGATGTGGACTTAATGCAGATGCTCAGAGATCGAGTCTATGGTCCTAAATCCAACCAAAAGAAACTGAAATCAGAGAATTGAAGGCGTAATTAGCAAGAATAGACCAACCAACTCGCTTTGCTCCATCTCCACAAATACCACCCATACACCTCTTTTCAACACTTATCAACCATTTTACAATCCTCTTCAAAAGAAACCGGAACCACCACCATCACCAATAAAAATACCAAAACCAAAGCCTACTTCTACAAGATCTCAACAACAGCAAAATCCCCAACCTGGAATCTCAATCAGAAGTTATATTCCTGATCAATCTCCTAGATCAACTCCTGAACCACCTTTAAAATCAAAGGACAAAGTACCAATAGAACCAATACAACCCACCTGTACAGCCAGCCACCTTCATAGTCTCTCAGAGCCTCCAAGATGACCCACCTTCACAAATTGCTGCAATCTTTTCACCAATATTCCTCACAACTTTTGCCTTTGTCTATTTCCAGTGATTTAGAACTCACAGATATTTCAGGCTCAAATTCAGATTCTGAACAATACTCTGAACAGTCAAATTGATGTCTTCTAGTTCTTTCCAACAATCAAGTCTCGCTATTGATTCAAAGTAAGATTTTGCCGATGTGTCTATGATTTTGATGATTGTTTCTTATATAACTTATATGGATCGACAAGAGGAAAACTTGACTCAACTTATCTCAAGTGCACTCGAATATACTGAATATTCGACAAGGTTTTCTATTTTAGAGGTGGAATGTTTAGAACATGACTTAGGAAGGGTCATCGTAGATGAAAGAGAAATAGGAGCTAATGAGTGAGAGGAAGAACGCCAAGTAGATGAACCGGGTTCCATGACCGTGAAGACTCTTCTCTATACTAGACTTGGTTCCTATTAGATTATCCTATTATCATACCACGCCAGCAGCCCACCACCTCTCCGTGATACCAACAGATGGTCGAATGATAAGCTCTTATCCCACATCGCTAGGTGCCTGGGTCACCAGCTTATAAGTCCCGGCGCCTCACTTCCTAAGAGCTCTTTGAGGTCGAAGTTAGGCTCGGGCAAATCTTGGTTATGACACCGCCGACCCCAGCAGCACCCAAGCGATGTGGGATAGGAGCTTATCATTCACTACACTACTCCCCGCCAGCATGCTGTTAGGCTCGATACCAAGTTTTGCCCAAGCCTAACTCACCTCAAAAGAGCTCAAGTTTTGCCCAAGCCTCAACTCAACCTCAAAAGAGCTCTTAGGAAGTGAGGACCGCCCAGACTTATAAACCGGCTGACCCCAACAGCACCCAAGCGATGCGGGATAGGAGCTTATCATTCACTACACTACTCCCCGCCGCATGCTGTTAGGCTCGATACCAAGTTTTGCCCAAGCCTAACTCACCTCAAAAGAGCTCTTAGAAGTGAGGACCGCCCAGACTTATAAACCGGCCGACCCCAACAGCACCCAAGCGATGTGGGATAGGAGCTTATCATTCACTACACAAGAAATCTTGAACTCAATTCCTTAAGAACCATTGATAATCGTGGAACCCGGTTTTAACATTTGAACTTCTAGCCATGCCGAGATTTCTTCAAACCGCTTGCCATTTTGACCGAGGAATATCAATCGAGTTGATTCACAGACTCAGCGATGTGATAGAGCATCACTACACTGCCAGCAGTTAAGCTGACAGCTTGCAGCCTGATCTCAGCCTCAAAGAGTTTGAGTGATCGCCCAGACTTAATCGAGCGATTTCACAGACTAGCGATGTGATAGAGCTATCGCGTAGTGAATGATAAGCTCCTATCCCACATCGCTGGTGCGCCTGGGTCAGCCAGCTTTATAAGTCCCGGCAGCCCTCACTTCCTAAGAGCTCTTTCGAGGTCGAGTTAGGCTTCGGCAAAACTTGCATCGTGAGCCTAACACCGCCTCGCGGGGAGTAGTGTAGTGAATGATAAGCTCCTATCCCACATCGCTGGGTGCGCTGGGTCACCAGCTTTATAAGTCCCGGCAGCCCTCACTTCCTAAGAGCTCTTTCGAGGTCGAGTTAATCCTTAATGCGCCGATTTCATGGATTTGGTTTTACAAAGCGTGTCATCTCCAAAGATCGTAAGAAAGCATTAAGTGGCCACCGAGAAACAAACAGATCCACAAACTAAGGTTGTCACCAAACCTTACTTCACCAATTACCTCAATAGGTGATCCCTTCCTTTCCAAAGATGATCCCTCCGTCCTCATTGAACTTAAAAATTTCGCTTGAACTAAATAATATCTCGGATGACCCATATGACATCCAAAGACACTTCACTCTGACCAAAACACGACCTCATCCCTTTCTAGTCCCAAGATGGCTCAACCAAAGGGCTCCTCCTAAAAGATACTCGCTCGGACTACTTGGGGTAAGCCTTACATATGTCGCATGAAGCGGATGCTCTTCCTAAGAGACCAAAGAATCTTGCACCTCTTATCGATCCTCCTTGATGATGTCTTCTCAAGGATCCTTCTAACAAGTTTAACTTTTAGTCGTCTTATTTCTACCCCTTTTAGTTGAACTCGGGACCCCAAATATGATTTTAGATCATAGATCTAAGATTTTTGTCAAGTCGCACAACTCGTATCATCATACATCCTTTCAAGTCGAGTAGCTATGGAATCTACTCGAAGATCTTTGCTTGACTTTTGTAGCAACAACATCAACCTTAGTAGGGATATGCTCAAAAGCAAGATTTTGGGTCATTATTTGAAACAGTATCAAACAAAGCAAGTCCGGTCAGTGATGTAAGCCTTTACTACCATGCAAGGTGAGGATAAGGCGATCGCGCCTATGTGAATATGGGTGAAACCTTCTTTCCAGCTGGCTATAAACTCGTGAGGGATTTCAAGGGTCACATATTGTTCAAGCAGAGGTTGATCAAGATGATGTTGATCTAGTAGACAAAGACACATGTCGTCGCTCGAGCATCCCAAAGGAAATGGCCATCTATTTTGGCAGGATAGATCGGCGTGCCTTTGTGAATAAGCGGATCTTCTTGAATCAGGAAACAGCAGGATCTTCTAAAGATTTTAGACACATCCGCCATTTTTGATCCGAATCTGAGACGTAGAATTCGCTTCTTGGTGAGGTGTCCGAATCAACCAAGATCATGACCGCATCGGAGGAATAGTTGGGATTTGGTAAGTCCATGGCATGGTTTTGTAACCGATATACCATCTGATGATGTATGGTAGCTATTTTGGCACTGGTTATTTGTTCAGTACCCTGAATCTGGATAATCCAAATCTTTCCATTTTAAAGAACAACATTTCATCTCGAAAATATTCTTTTCTCGCTAACTCACTGTAAATCGCTGGTTCTCCGAGATATTGCTCATAGATAATAGTAATCGTCGTAGAAATGGTTTCAAAAGGTTTTGGTTCTTCAGTTTGACCAGATGGTGTTACAGGTCTATGGACATAAGGTGTAGTGACAACTTTTGATTGTGGATTTGTATATTTTTCAAGTGGATTGAACTGGCTATTGTAAGAACTGGAGGGGGATGAGAACATCATACATGACTTAATCAAAGGAGGTTGGCTATTTGGAATTAGTTTTTTTTTTTTTTACTAGTTTGAGGCCTTTTGGTATATAGGTAGAGGTGACTTCGAATCGGGATTATCAAGAGGGAAATGTTTGTAGGTTTTATATGTAGAAGTTGTTTTGATTACCTTATCTCTTCAACGTCGTAGGCTTTCTTTATTCATGGCTTAAGTTTACTCTTTCTCTTCTAGTAACAACTTAGGTTTCCAAAAAGATTATCATATCGTCCTGCTCATACTCTTCCAAGTATGCTCCGCACTTGCCTTTGAAAAAGGATCATGTGCATCGGAACGATCAAACCTATAGTCACTATAAGAAGTCCAAGCCTGGAGGGCTAGTCCTTGGGTGGTATGTGTCTACAGTGTCGGTCAATATAGTGATACTAGGTGCCTGCGCACCTAGAGTGGTGGATGATCAACCATCTTTGCACAAATCTACTGCAAGGACATCCCATATGGATAGGAATCTCCTATTGAGTTGTAGAAATAACTGTGATCATAGAGGTATAAGAGAAGGAAACCCGGGGTCAATAATTGAATATACGTAGCGTAATGACGTAATCACCCTCTAGAGTCGTGGTTAAGATGTCGAAAAGAATGGAATGATACGTGTGATCCGATGACTATAACTACTTATATAGATAACTTTCATGTTATTCGCAGCTATTATTATTTCAAATAGCCCAAATTATCAAAATCTTGATAGATCATCGATGTTCGGATGATCGGACTCTAGACTCAATTAGATCCAACTTAAAAGAATTCAGTTCAGGATTACTAGATCCTTTCGGGATTGGATCCGGAGTTTAGGTCAAGACAGATAGATACCATGAGGATTGATCCAAACAACGGCTGTCTAAGCAACTAAAGCTTGTGGCCCAAAAGCCACCATGGCCAGTGCATCCTCCGCATGTATGCCGTGACGTAATTCTATGGTGCCTTTCTCCTCGAAAAATATGTAACTCAAAAACCTACTATGTCACCGTCGCCACATACCACCTAATTTGATCTCCAGTCTATCGGCTTCAATTATCCATAGATACTTGTTTCTCAAGACAAGGCAAGTATAAGGTGTACTTATCTATAGTAGAGATGAACTATTTATAATAGAAATCTAACTTCTGATTTACTTTGAGAGAACAAGAGAGAGGTTTAGAAGCAAGTCATTAAGTTTATTTTTTTATTGATTTTCTAAGTTTTTTCACTTCTTGATACAAACATAGACGAAAAGAAGCTTTTGGGGAGACAAAACAATGTGGTAGGACACGTAAGAGAATAAGACCCTCACTACAAGACAAGAAAGACTTTATTTAGAGTGACCCCACTAAATAAAAGAAAAATAAAAGTAAAGACACACTTATTACAAACTTTTTAGAAAAGTCGGAGACAAACCGTCGATCTGCTCAAGGCCCGGATAAGTTGGCAACATCATCGTCAACCTCATCGAATATAGATGTTCACTAGGATGCTCAACTATATAGATGGAGGAACTTATCATTGCTGGAGGTTGGCATAATCGGGTGAAGACAGAGTAAAGTCTTCATAGGGATCTTGGAATCCCTGAACATGACATTAGTATAGTTAAGATGTTCTTTTCGAATGTAATGCCGCCAAAACTTTCTCTTGTGGAAGGGACCGTGAAGAGTTCATGCCGTGGACCAAGAGAAGTTTTTGGCAAAAAATTTCACATAATGAAGAATTAGACTTGAATTCTATAAGACACCAATAATGGAAATTGAACGAAACTATTCATGCAAAGACATCGCTCACTGAATTTTTTTTTTCTCGAATTGAAATAAATAAGACACTAAATATAAATTAGGATAGACAAAACCCGAATAGAACCTTTGCTCTGATACCAACTGATACAAACCCCGTCGAGAACTGATGAGACCCTAATCAAATTAGGCTCTAAGATCGTTTCTAATTTCAGGAATTGAATGGAACCGCGACCCGCTGCTTAATGAAGCAAGAACCTTGGTATGTGAGGATGCCACGACCAGCTATGGATGGTCTGATTGATAAGTCAAGGGTTGAATGTCACTTAAAATCCTATAAGTTCAAAGAGTTCATTTAAAAACTAAAGAGAATTATACTCTCAAATAAATTGCATGAAAAACTTCTTATTTCTCTCTTATTGAATACGAATATTACATATATATATATATATATATATATATATATATATATATATAAGAAATCCTAATTGGAAATAAATCTTAATCCAATTAAAATAAAAAAGAATTGAAAATAGATAAGAATCTAATCTAATAAAAAGGAAAGAATCTATAATAAATCGTGATCTTAATCTAATTAAAAAAAAGTATCTTAGATGACTAAATAAAAATTAAAATAGCTATTTTGCTACCTCTTTTAAAAATAGAAACACTATCTAAAAGTTAGTAGGCATATCTTTCATCCTTAATGAGCCAATTTCATGAATTTGATTGCTCATAAAATTCAAGAGCTTGAATCACGTATTTATTAGTTTGAATATCTCGTGAGATTCTTTCAATAGCCTCACTGAATTAGATTGATCCCAAGTTACTTGAACCAAACTCATTAAGTCATTGTTTGAATTTTGTTATACTGAGCACTTGTGACTTAATCCGACTAGAACTCTGCATAGAATCTAAATATGTCTTATTTCACGTGATTATGTCATCCTTATGTATAATCTCATCACTAACTACATAAAAAAATTATTAATAAAAATAATGATGTAAATCTATTGAAAAATAAAAATACATGTCGGGTAAATCCATTTAGAATATGGATAAAAATTTTCTTCTAATTTTGGTTATTTATCTATTAACTACTAAATAGTATAATCAACAATTAATAAAAAATATTTTAAAAATAAATTTATTATAATAAACTATAGAATATAGAAAATTTTTAAAGTGAAGTAAACTAAAAGATAATATTTTAAAGACGTTCCATGTTTCTATATAATTTATTTAAAAATTAACTTATTTTTTTAGAGAATGTAAAATACTGTAAATTAAAAGATTATTATGAAGTATGTGTTAAGAATTACGTAAAATTTATCCAGTTTTTAAATATTATTCAATCATCAAATTTAAAGATAAAATCGTAACTTTAAAAAATCATTTAATGGTGTGTCGTTACAAAAGGAAAAAGAGCAGAAATATCACCGCTGCTTGACAATTGGAGTGATGGCTATATTATATTGTATTTAAGTCACGTGCAAATTAACAACAATATAAGAAAAGAGCCACCACATTGCCCATAGAGCTACCACATGGCCCAAGATTTAACGTTACATCAAGTGGTGGACCCCAATTCTCTGCATCCATCCACCTTCGTTCGGCTCGCCCAACTAGCCGTCATCTCTCAATCTCATCCTCCCTGTGCTTTCACTTCCACTTATATATTTCATCCTTGATCCTTCTCACTTCATTTCTCCACAATCAAAACACTAAAAGATAATAATAATAATAATATTAATGGCCGTCGTCAGACAACGTCGCCAACTAAATCTTCGCCTCCCTTTGCCTGAACTTTCGGATCGGTGCCCACGTTTTCCTTTGCCCCGCCCTCCCACTGCCCCCAACACTAATAACAACACCACTGCCGCCACTGCTGCCATCGCTTATTCTGATCTTGAGAAACTCCAAGTCCTTGGCCATGGCAACGGTGGAACCGTCTACAAAGTCAAACACAAAAGCACCCACAAAATCTACGCCCTCAAAGTCGTCCACGGAGACACTGACCCCACGGTCCGCCGCCAAGTCTTCCGTGAAATGGAAATCCTCCGCCGCACTGACTCTGCTTTCATTGTTCAGTGCTTTGGTATATTCGAAAAGCCTTCTGGTGACATCGCTATTTTGATGGAGTACATGGATTCAGGCACCCTCGATACTTTATTGAACAAAAAGGGGACGTTTTCGGAGCCTAAGCTTGCTCACATAGCCTCTCAAATTCTCAAAGGTTTGAGTTATTTGCATAGCCATAAAATCATTCATCGAGATATTAAGCCATCCAATTTGCTGGTTAATAACAACAACATGCAAGTGAAAATTGCCGACTTTGGTGTTAGTAAAATAATGTGCCGTACTTTGGATGCTTGTAATTCTTATGTGGGTACTTGTGCTTATATGAGTCCCGAAAGATTTGACCCTGATGCCTACGGAGGGAATTACAATGGTTATGCTGGAGATATTTGGAGCTTGGGGCTTACTTTGTTGGAGCTTTATTTGGGTCATTTTCCGTTTCTTCAACTGGGACAAAGACCCGATTGGGCCACCCTTATGTGCGCTTATATGTTTTGGGGATCCGCCCAGTTTGCCCGATGGGGCGTCTTCGGAATTTCGCAGTTTCATTGAGTGCTGTTTGCAAAAGGAATCTAGTAAAAGATGGACGGCCTCTCAGCTTTTGACTCATCCTTTTCTGTGCAAAAATTCAAGATCGGATTTTTGACCCGAACCGGAATAATCGATCAGATTTTGTATTTGTATATAGTTTTGGAATCAGATTTCAATTTTGTACATTATTATCTTTTGTTTTTGTTAGCTGTTTAATTCAACTCTTCGAAATGAGAGTCGGATAAATTATTTGCATTTTCTGTTAAAAGTTGAATTTAACATTTTACTACTGTTTACAATTAACCTGAAAAATCTGCATGAACTATTATTTGTTTTACTAAGACTTACCTAACGCAACGCAATGCCTCGTTTTTGTTGTGTTAATTTTTCATGTCAAGCATTTAAATCGGAACCCTCCTTCCACTTTCTTGCACTCTTCTACCAACCTTTTTTTTTTTAAACTTAATTTAAAAAATTTAAATATTCATATTTAATTAATTAATTTTCATCTTTATCAAAATAAAATTTAAAATACTTATATTATTATTATCCATCTTTATTATTTGTGACAATATTTAGTGATAGACAATCATTATTTTTATCTTTTATTTTCTTCAAATTAATATTATTTATCTTTATAATTTTTTTCAAATATTTTCATATAAAAATATCATAAACTATAATAAAATTTATTAACATAATATTAAAGGGTTGTTATATAACTGAATATTACTTTTGTAATGATAATATATTATCTTATTTATATTCTTTGAGATGTTTATTATTTGTTTAACATTTATAATTTAATTAAAAATAACTTGATATTTATTTTTAACAAGACAAAAAATAAATATATTATTCAGACATTTAATTTTATTCAAATTTAAAAAAAAGACCACCCAACTCACTGACTATCAAGATCAATACTTTTATCTATTCAAAGTCTATTTTACAACAATTTAAAAAGTTTATAGTCTTATTTTTTATGGATAGTCAATTTATTGCAGTATATAATTGAATTAATTATTAAAAATGAGTCAATTAAAATATTCTCCAACCATACTTATACTTCTATCTAATATGCACTTAATTAATATATAAGAGCAATATTATAAATAAATACCCTTAAACTCGTTATTTTGTATTTAATTTGATGCATCGATGCTGACGTATAATATCTTTCTAATATAAATCCAAAATTTCGTAGTTAAATTATAAAATTAGGTAGTTACTCCATCCGCAATCGAGTACTAAAGAAGTCCTTACGTATGAGCATTTTGGTTCCTCTGATCAAGAAAAATTGAATTAGGAGAATAGAAAAACCAGAAAGGGAGATTTCCACACCCGAAAAGATTGGAAAGATGACGAGAGGAAGCATTGTTTGAACATTTTTATGTAGTTTTATATAAGTAGCACTTAATTTATCACATGAAATCTTTTAACAAATTTACCAAATTATGAGATGTTCCAAATGAATTAATGTCATTAAACATAAAATTTCATGATGTTTAAATTATTTTCGATATCCTATAACAAAATTGTTATACATAATCAAAATTCGGTATCTTTCTTAATTCCTATCAAGATATTAATGATAGAAAACAAAATCGTTACTGAGGCATGTCCCACGTGCTTAAAAATTTGATAGACAGTAAAATTCTTAACGGATTTGTTTTTATTTAAACTGATTTTTTTAATTTAATTTTCAATAGTTTATATTATCCGATTGGTTATTAGTAGATTCCACTTGCACAAGTTGCGGATTAAACTTTTCTATATATGATAACGAAGTGGCAATAATTCAAAAAGATAACTAGGATCCTGTGTTTTGAGCCTACATTCACATGTGCACTTTACTGAATCCCATCCTACGTGCACATTAGGATTGTCGATCGATGATTGATTAAATGACGTGTCAGTGGATTGGTTTGGACTGAAGTCCTGGTAGTTATTAAAGAATAAACAAAAGTATAATGTTGTAATTCTCAATATTTTAAGTTTTAATTTAAAATTTTATTGTAGTATTTATTTATTGAATAAATAATTGTATATTCATTATTTGATAAATAAATAATATATAACATTTAAATTTAAGTACCAAGTATTATTAAAAAATGTTTAGTATTTAAAAAATGAATAAAACTAGATATTCTTGATTGCTTCCCTTGATTCATCCACGAATAAAGATGCTTTAAATTAAGAAGATGATCAACACAAGAGTCCTTATGGAAGCAGCAACTTGTATGTCTTAGTCACGCTACCAAATGCATGAACGTGAACGCAAGTGCGTACTAAATAACAAAGCAAGTAACCATCATCAATGATGTCAACTCCTTTCTTTTTCTTTAGGTAAAATACTCACGTGATTGTTTTATATTTTATCAAAAATATATTAAATTTTTGTTCTTTATAGTAGTTTATTTGATGTTTACTAAGAGAGTTTGGATATCTTTAGGATTGAAATGCTATAGAAAAAAGTTGTAATTATAAAATAAAAGTTAATAGTATATAGTAAATATAATTTTTAAATAATAATTTTGACAAAATTATTAAAAATATAATAGATTTTTCATTATACAAATAAAAAATTATATTAATATAGTTTCTAAACACTTTAGTGTTGTACTTTTTAAGCTACAACTGCTCAACTTCAATCCCAAATACACCCTTAATCCGCTAAATTACCTACTTATCACTCATGTCTTGTAGACTTTTATTGGTAAGTTTGTTGTTGTTTATTTTGATGATATTCTCATATATAGCAAAACCTTGGATAATCATGCAACACATTTGAAATCTGCTTTACATGTTCTTAGGAAAGAAAAGTTATTTTTAATTTGAAGAAATGTACCTTTTGCAATCGATAAACTTTTGCATCGATTATGGATAAGGATGGCATATTCGGATCCTATGCGAGTTCCCGTCGTACTCCATCACAAGAGCTCTTGCAAAAAATTCAAAGTAGCACTTAATAGGATGATTTATGTAATTTGAGATCAATCTAATTCATCGAGGCCTATCGAAGGAATTTTACAAGATATTCGCACTCAATAAATACATGATCCAAGCTCTTGAATTTTATGAGCAATCAAATCCATGAAATCTGCAGCATTAGAGATGAAAGATATGCCACTATCTTTTTAGATAATGTTTGAATTTTTAAAAGAGTATCGGAGTCCTCAGGTTTTCTCCGATACCCGAGTGGTATCGAGAGCATCGTGTTTTCCTTCCCGAGCGTGGTATGATAATAGGATAATCTAATAGGAACCAAGTCTAGTATAGAGAAGAGTCTTCATAGTCATGGAACCCTCTTCATCTACTCCGAGTTCTTCCTCTCACTCTTTAGCTCCTATTTCTCTCTCATCTACGATGACCCTTCCTAAGTCCTGCTCTACGATTCAACCTCTAAAATAGAAAACCTTGTCGAATATTCAGTATATTCCGAGTCCGCCTGATTATCGAGTCGAGTTTTCCTCTTGTCGATCCATATAAATTATATAAGAAACAATTCTCTTGTCATCCATATAAATTATATAAGAAACAATCCTCCGTCAAGATCAAACCCTTCTTAGACGTGATCGTCCCTAGTCCTCGTGAATATGTTCGGCCTTCACTTTAGATCAACATCATCTTCAGCCTATCATGAACAATGATGTTACTCTAGAAATCCTTTCGAGTTTATAGCCAATTGAAAAGAGAAGGTTTCACCCACATCCATATAGGCGTAAAGACGCCTTATCCTTACCTTGCATGGTCAGTAAGGCTTACCCGTCATAGCCGGACTCTGCCTCGCTTAATACCCGCTTCAAAGAGTACCAACATACCGTTATTGGTACTATCCCGACCACACTTCAAGCTTCAGAGTGTTCTTCTTACCTTCTACCCAAATTTCAACTTGTCACCCATGATCCAAATGTTCCAACAACCCTAAAGGTTCAAGTCCAAATTCAAGGTCTGAACAGATTACTAGTGCTAAAATAGCCACCATACACCATCGATGGTGTATCGGTTAAAAACCATGCCATGGATTTGCCAAACCCAAATTATTCTTCCGACATAGTCATGATTTTGGCTGATTCGAAACTTCACCCACTATAGTCCAAATCCCCAAACAAATCACAAAAGCCGAACTTACAAAGCTCATGCCACTTGAGTGGATCACTAACTATGAGTCATGCTTCATCAAAACTCCCACCAATCCGGACTTCGATGCACTATTCCGTAGGCGATCCGACGGCACGATCAAGATGTGTTTCCGTGAGTCACCATGAAGCTCCCAAAGTCTCTTTTTCCTACAATGCCATGATTCAACCTGCTTCTACACTTCAAGAAGACCCGCCTATTCACGCTTTACATCTAAAGGCACGCCACCTACCCAACCAAGTTAGATGGCCACTTCCTTCGGGATGCTACGGTAGTGATATGTGTGATCCGGATTGTCCCTGCCGAGATGAATCGATTCGGATGATGATGAGCCCTCACAGACTGGCCGCGTAGAAAGGCAAAATTCACACTTCCTTCGTCAAGATGCAAGCCTCAACACATCTTTCCTCCGGATCATCCTCGATTCGATGGAACCACTACCCATCTACAAGAAAGCCTTGCACATGTTGCATGAAGACGATGATCCTCCCAAAGACCAAAGAAACCTACCTTGGTGATGTCTTCTCAAGGATCCTACCAAGATCAATTTCCTCCACCGGAGAAGCGACATGACTCTCGCACTCAAGGTTGTCACCAAACCTTATGTCTCTTCACCAATAACTCCAACCGGTCACTGAAGAGCCCGGACCTTTCAAGTCGTTTTAACCGGCAAACCCGTAATGCCGTAGTCCGTAATCAAGCCTTGGAAAGAATTGATGCTAAAGTTGATATTGTTGCCAATCAAGTCGAGCCAATTCCACTAAAGTTGATAACCTGCCTTCCCGCTAGACAGGATGTATGCAAACTTGAAGGCCGAATTGCCCAGCTTGATGCGGATCTCCATCGATGCTCGTAGATCGAGTTTATGGTCCCGAGTTTAATCATAAAGAAGTCGAGATCCGAAGCTCGAAAGTCGAATTAGCCTGGATAGACCAACAGCCCTCATTATTTGGTCCGTCCTCACAGTTACCATCTGCAGCATCTTTCTACCATTCCGATCCGTTCTTCACTCCTCCACACAGAAGACCGTATGATTATGGTCATCTCTTTGGCCATTCCCTTCCTTCTTGGAAACAATCAGAACCTACACCAATGCTTCCTCCCGTAAGGACAAAACCAAATCTCCTCCACAAAATTCATACTTGACCAAGAATCTTTAAAACACCTTAAAGGCCAACGATTCGATATTAAAATTGCAAATTGATAGATATGAAATTCGAACAGTAGATCTTTTTTTATTTGAGATTTCTTTGGACTCCGCAAGAATCCATAGATATTTCCGATTCAATCCGCCTTTTCCTAGGCGTAAAATACTAAGATACTAAGAAAGGGGGATTCCAAGTTGCGTGGAAGTTGTAGATGCGCTTTCTTGCAGGTATGCCGTAATCTTAACACTTAATGTTAAATTGCTTGATTTTGAACATATTAAGGAATTGTATGCTACTGAATATCAAAATTGTGAAAAGTCTGGGATTAGTAAATACTTTAGGCATGATGGTTATTTATTTCGAGAGAATAAGTTGTGTGTGTCTAATTGTTTTTTAAGAGGGTAAGAGAATCCCATAGATGAGTATTGATGAGACATTTTGGAGTTGTAAGGACCTTATCTGTATTACAGAAACATTTCTATTGGCCACATATGAAACGAGATGTTGAAAAACTTTATGGCAGGTGTGTCATTTGTTGGCAAGCCAAATCGAAATTGTAGCCTCATGGATTATACACCCCATTACTAATACCTACTGCACCTTGGACTGTTTTAATAAATTTTGTGTTAGGTTGACCTAGGTCCAAAAGAGGCTAAGACTCAATTTTTATGGTCGTGGATAGATTTTCTAAGATGACACATTTTATTTCATGCCAAAAGACAAATGATGCTTCTAACATTGCTGATTTATTCTTTAGAAAGATTGTGAGGTTACATGGTATGCCTTGAACAATAGTTTCTGATAGGAATGCTAAGTTCTTGAGTTTTTTTTAGAAGACTTTGTGGACAAAGTTGGGGACTAAGTTGTTGTTGTTTTCAACTACGTTTCATCCTCAAACTGATGGTCTACTTTATTGTGAGCAATCATTAAAAAGAACATTAAAACTTGGGAGGATTGTTTGCCATAAGTTGAGTTTGCTTTTCACTATTTGAAATTGTTTATGTTTTAAATCGTTTAACTCCATTACCTATTTCTAAGCGTGTTAACTTAGATAAAAAGAAAAAGGCTGAAATTGTTAAGTAGATACATGAAACGGTGAAGCTCATCATCGAACGAAGAACTGAGCAATATGCTAAACAAGCCAATAAAGGGCGACACAAGCTAGTATTTGAACCCAGCGATTGGATGTGGTTACATATGCGCAAGTAACGATTTCTAGAACAAAGGAAATTCGAGTTGTTACCTCAAGGGGATAGATCTTTCCAAGTCGACAATGCGTACAAGCTAGATTTGCTTGGTGAGTACAATGTAAGTGCTACAATGCTTCTGATTTAAGTCCTTTTGAAGTATGTGAAGATTTGAGGACAAATCTTCTTTAAGAGGAGGGGAATGATAAGATTATGGATAAGAATGGCACAAGCATATAGAATAAGGCATATTCAGGCCCTATACAAGTTCCCGTTGGATTCATCACAAGAGCTCATGCAAAGAAATTCAAAGAAGCACTTAATAGGCTGATTCAAGCAACTTGGGATCAAGCCAATTCATGGACGCTTATTGAAGAAATCACACAAGATATTCAAACCGATAAATGCGTGATTCAAGCTTTCGATATGCCACTATCTTTTTAGATAGTGTTTCTATTTTTAAAAGAAGCAACAAATTAGCTATTTTTTATTTTTCTAGTCATTTAAGATACTTTCATTATTATTAGATTAATATTTAATTTATTCAGGATTTTTTTCATTTTTATTAGACTATATTTTGATTGGATATGGTATCAGAGCCAGCGACTTTTCTTTCCTGAGAGTGGTATGGTACTAAGATAACTTTAGAACCAAATCTAGTATATAGAAGATCTTACCGTCATGGAATTCTCATCTTCTATTCCTAGTCCTTTGTCTCAAAGTCTTTCTCTTGTTTCTCTTTCTTTTACACTCACTCTTCCCAAATCCCGCACCAAGCATTTGTCTTCTAAGATATAACACCTAGTAGAATATTCCTATATTTCAGAGTCTGCTCAGATTTCTGAATTAAATTTTCCTCTTGTCAATTCTTATCAGCTCTATAAGAAAAAGTCTTCTTTCAGTATTAGAACTTTGATCAAATCCAACAGACCAAGTCCTAGAGAGTATGTCCAGTTCTCTGCACTTGATCAGTTTGCTATTCAATCAACATAGGCTGAATAGTACGTCACTCTTGAAATCCCTTCTGAAGTTAATGCCAGTTGGAAAAGAGAGGGTTTCATCCACATCCACATAGGCGCAGTAGTAACGGCCAGATTAGCCTTTCTTGACACCAGATTCAAGGAATACCAACATGCTGTGATTGGAATTATCCTTATAACTCTACAAGTCGGCAGTGTCCTCCTTAGCTTTTATCCAAATTTCATCCTATCTCTTCATGATCCCAATGTTCCAACCACCTTAATAGTTCAGATCCAAATCTAGGGAGAAGAACAAATAGCCACAGCTAAAATTGCCACGTTACACCATCAGTTGGTGTATTGTCTCCAAAATCATAATATGGACCTCCCAAATCCCAACTATTCCTCTGATACAGTCATGATCTTGGCTGATACAGAGACTTCACCAACTATTGTCCAAATTCCCAAACAGATCACTAAAGCAGAACTCATAAAGCTCATGCCTTTAGAATGGCTTACAAATGATGAGCTTTATCACCAAAACTTCTAACCTATCCAAACATCAGATGCACTTTTCCATAAACAAACTGTTTCCAAGAACCATCAACACAGGCTCCTCGAGTCTCGTTCTGTTATAGTGCAATGATCCAACCTGTTTTTAATATTCAAGAAGAACTGCCAATCCAACGCTAGTCTATATCCTAGTAAAATAGATGGCCATTTCCTTTGGGATGCACCAAGCAATGATATGTGTGACCTAGATTATCCCTGTCTGGATGAATCTGATTCTGATGATGATCAACATGTAAGACACAATTTACACTCCCACCGGATCATGCTGATTCGATGGAACCACTACTTATCTACAGAAAAGCACTTCACATGTTACATGAAGAAGATGCTTTACCCAAAAGACCAAAACACCCTTCACCTCCTATCCGATCTTGTTTAATGATGTCTTCCTAAAGCTCTTATCAAGATAACTTTCCTTTACTTGAAAAACAGACAGATTCTCAGACTAAGGTTGTCACTCGACCTTTATTATTTTGTGCTTCCAAAACCTAATCATACGTGTTCGTTGTGTTTTGCCATTCAAATCCGAATCTCTTTGATATATAATCTTTGTAAATTGCTGATAAAATCTTGATATTGGTTTGATTAATTTTATAAGAACTAATAGAGAATTATTACGAGTGGAAAAAGACAAGAGAGTATGAGCGCATTAGTAGGTAAAAGCTAATAAATTTGAGTGAAAAACGAGTGGAATTGAGTGAATCATTCTCTTGAGTGAAACATGTAAGGGAGTGGAGTGAGGTCATTTCCACGTTATTTCTAATCTCTTTTTGCAGATTTCAACTATGTCTTAAGACGAAGAACGAAGAGCAAATGTGGAGGATCAACAACCAACTATTCAAAAATATCAAATTCAAGCCTTGATAAAGTAGATGACACGATTGATAAGGACTGAATTAGAGCACATACATGAGCGATTGGATCAAGTAGAGAACGCAACTACAACGCGTTCCCCAAGCACATAAAAGAGAGAGAGTTCCAACTAGAGCAGAGGTTGATGACTATTATGGGGATGAATATGGTGAAGGGGAGGATTTAGTAGGTAATCATAAAAGAGCTAGGCATCGAGATGATAGTGTGAGTGGCATAAAGATAAAAATTCCATCTTTTCAAGGAAAATCTGATCCTGAAGCATACATTGAATGGGGGAAGAAGATAGAGTTTGTATTTGATTGCTACAACTATTCTGAGGCAAAAAAGGTAAAATTGTCTATGATCAAGTTTTCTGATTATGCTATTACTTGGTGGGATCAGCTTGTTATAACTAGGAGATGGAATGGAGAACGTCCTATTGAAACGTGGAATGAAATGAAGACATTGATGAGAATGCGATTTGTACCTAGCCACTACTACCGACACTTGTACCAAAACTGCAAAGTCTTACCTGGGGTAGTCGAGCGTGAAGGATTACTACAATGAAATGGAGGTTGCCATGATTAGAGTAAATGTGGAGGAAGATAGAAAAGCTACCACGGCACGATTCTTGAATAGCCTTAACTGAGAGATTGCAAATATGGTTGAGTTGCAACATTATGTAGAGATTGAGGAGATAGTCTACAAGGCCATCAAGATTGAGTAGCAACTCAAGAGGAGGGGTAACACCAGTGTAACCCCAAGCTTGAGTTCCACTCTATGGAAGCCGAGCTATGTACAGCGAAACAAGAAGACATAAACATCTATTGCACCCAACCCAAGATCCGAGTCCTCCAGGCCTAATTCATAAGGTAACATTGTGACACCCACTATTAGGAATCGTGATATTAAGTGTTTTAAATGTCATGGCAGCAGGGGACGCATAGCTAGTGAATGTGTGAATAAGAGAGTTATGGTGTTATAAGATAATGGTGATATTGTAACTGATGATGAGGCAAAAGATAATAAGGATGTTGAAGATGAAGAGTATGCAGTCCCTGATGAATTAACTTTAGTAGGTAGAAGAGCTTTGAGTGTGCAAGTAAAAGAAGATCGTAGTGTAACGGAAAACATCTTTCATACTAGGTGCTATATTCAGGAAAAAGTATCTAGTATGATTATTGATGAAGGAAGTTGTCAGAAATAGTTCGTAGAAAGAAGCGGCCACTCAATGCTTTCCTCGGAGATGATAAGTTTCCACTTCCAAAGATCCAGTCCCTATTTGTCCACCTCAAAGATGCTGTGGTCTTCTCCAAATTTGACCTCAAAGCCGGGTTTTGGCAACTCGGTATTCATCCAGAAGATAGATCCAAAACTGCATTCACTAGTACTATCATGGTGGAGAAGTTAGGGCTTCCAATATTTAAGCATTCACAGCCATACAAACTAAAGTGGTTGAATGACAGTGGCGAGGTGAAAATGAACAAACATGTACTAGTGTCTTTTAAGATCGGTAAATATGAAGATAAAGTACTATGTGATGTAGTACCAATGCACGCTGGACACTTATTACTTAGGCGTCCTTGGAAATTCGACAGACGTGTGAAGCATGATGGTTTTACCAACAAGTACTCGTTTTAGTTTAATCAACACAAGATCACTCTTGCTCTATTGACACCAAAACAGGTTTATAAAGACCAAGTAAGCTTACAAAGAGAGAGCGAGTGAAACAAAAAGAAAGAAAAAGAGAGTGAAAATCAAAGAGATACCGAGCAAAAAGAGAGAGAAAAAGAAAAAATTTAAGCAATTGAGAGAAAATTAGAGAGAAAACAAAAGAATTTTTATACCACTCTGGGTGCACGGAAGCAGGCACGTGGTTCACTATGACCGAGACCTAGTATCACTATACTTGTCCTAACACTGTAGACACATACCACCCAAGGACTAGCCCTCCAGGCTTACAAAGAGGATGAACAGTGTTTTGTAGGTTGGACTTCTTATAGTGACTTTAGGGTTGATCGTTCTGATGCACAGGATCCTTTTTTCAAAGGCAAGTGCAGAGCATACTTGGAAGAGTATGAACAGACGATATGATAATCTTTTTTGGAAACCTAAGTTGTTCTAGAGAAGAGAGATAGTAAACTTAAGCCATGAATATTTGAAAGGATTTCTTTATTTCAAACGTTGGTTCTCCTCTTTTTTTTTCTTCCCGATAACTGAGAATAAGCTCTCAATTTATAGGAGAGGTTACAAGTTAAAACCAAAGAAGACAGGACAAGACCCTGTCATTCTTTAAAGTGAAAGCGACATGAAAGTGACATGATAAAACAACACATCAAAGAGAAAGATAGGACAGGACCCCTATCATCTCGTGAAAAGTAAAGTCAACATTATACAGCTAGATGTAAGTCCAAGATAGACAACACCACAAAAGTCTCAAAAGAAAAGTCCACAACAGTCACTGGACTAAAGTCTAAAAGTCAAAAACAGCATAAAACACAAAAGTCAAAAATAGACAAAACACACTCGACGTGGATGCGGAAATCTACTGGAAATCACGCTTGTCTTATTGAAAGTGACTTGTTCGTAGTCGTGGATGGTGAGAGGTTGTCAACATCGCTATCAACTTCATCCATGAGGTGGTAACCGGTGGATGGTGATGGAGGGAGACCCGAGAGAGTGGGATAGGTCTCCGGTGGAGAATGATCCACGTCTGTGAGGGTTCCGTGGAAGCTCAACAGGTAGGAGCATGAGCCTGCAGCAGAGAGTGGTCAGCGTGGTTGGACACATTTGAGTTGATGAACAGCTCGGGCCGTATGGACCTGTGGAAGCAAAGTCTTCGCCGTGATCCCGGAATCTCGAAACATGACGTGAGTGTAGTCCGCCTAGCATCTTTGAGGAGGATGCCTTGGTGGAGCCGCCTTGAGACCGGAAGGGGATGAGATAATGCTTCGGTCCGAGGAAGTATCGTCGAATGTCCCGTGGCTCTTCGTAAATGTTGTTGAGTTCAAGCAGAACTTTTGAGCTCACTGAGAACAATGAGGATCATGTTGGAGAGGAAATGGATCAAGGAAAGATCGCCATAAGTATGCTCGATCTTGAGTCCGAAACCGCTAGTGATCTGGATGTTGGAAGTAGGACGGTGAATAATGAAAACAAAGATGGATGTCTCAGCTATCGAATTCGTGGAGGAACAGTAAGGAGGATTGTCAATCATTTGTCGAAGTTCTCTTCTCCACCGTGGGAGAGGAGAAAACCACTCTAAGAGAGTCCAAAGGAGAGAGGACGATGACTCAGGGTCAAGAAGACACTGTAGAGTAGGGAATACGGGTATGACTAACTTGGTAGCATACAGGAGAGAAAGACACCAAACATACCATAACTCATCTTCCACAAGTGGTTTGGAAGGGTCAAGGGAGAAACCAGTGAGGAACAGGTGGTCTGGATGACAACTAGTAGTTTTAAATTTCTGGAGGTGGTAAATATTCATAAAATATCGAAGCAGGAATTTCTTAGCGAAATCTCGAATTTGAGAGGTACTGAGAAAATGGAGATGGAGAGGGAAAGACATCTTAGTCTGAGCTGAATTAGGAAGAGACGCCATGAGATAGATAAACGGAACAACTGACACTGAGGAGATCTTTGAAGGAGGTCTGGTGAGGAGGTCAGGGACAAGGTTCTTGTCTCCTTTTATATGGTGAACTGAAAACTGTACTTGGAAAACCACCGCTTAAGACGTAAGTAACCGATCGTTAGGGAGAGACTTATTTTAAAATTTAAAATATTGGAAATGCGGAATTATCTAATCGGACAAGGAAATTATGTCCAATCGGATGAAATTCAAATTTCGGATACCATATTTGATCGCAAGGATTTCTTTGTAGACCACGTGGTAATGCTTTTCGGATTCTTTGAACCGACTCACCGGCGTGACTACGTAATCTTTCCAAGCACCATGTTTCTCGAGGAGGATAGCACCCCAAAATTGCCGCTATGCGTCGGTCCGGAGGATTCTCCGACCATCCGTTGGTATCTGGAGAGGCGGTGGCTGCCGAGCCACGAGCTTGAGCTGCTGCATCGTCTGCTGTCGACATGGACCCCATGGTGGGCTGATTTCTTCAACATCTTTGACAGTTAGTCGGTATGAATAGAAACTTTTGGGATAAAGTCTCGCAAATAATTAATAATGCCAAGAAACTGCTGGATCTGCTTTCTTGAAAGGTGGACATCTGGAAAGTTGAGGAGCTCTTTGGCAATATGTGGTCCTGGCTGGTATTGTCCGTTAGTGATCATCATTCCGAGGAAGTCTATGGATGACTGGCCGACAACACTTTTCTTTGCTGAGAGCATAATGCCAAAATCTTCCACGATCTTGAGAAAGCGGGAAAGGAGATCCTGATGTGATGCCTTGTCTTTGCTGAAAAGCAAAATGTCATCAATGTAAATTAAGGCATGTGAGAGAATAGGTTCGAAGATCCTTATCATGGCCTTCTGGAATATGGATGGAGCAACTTTAAGTCCAAAGGGCATGACTGTCCATTGATAGTGTGCATTGGGAATGCAAAATGCGGTCTTGGATCTATCTTCTGGATGAATACCGAGTTGCCAAAACCCGGCTTTGAGGTCAAATTTGAGAAGACCTCGCATCTTTGAGGTGGACAAATAAGGACTCGGATCTTTGGAAGTGGAAACTTATCATCTCCGAGGAAAGCATTGAGTGGTCGGTAGTCAATCACGAGCCGCTTCTTTCCACGTAACTATTTCTGACCTTTTTCTACATAAAAGCTTGACAAGCCCATTCTGACTTTGTGGGCTCGATGAGGCCTTGAGCCATGAGCTGGCTGCATTCTTCTTGGGCTAGCTTGAGGTCAGCAGGTGTCATACCTGGATGAGTGGCTTTAGTAGGATTGATATCCTCATTAAGCTTAAAAGGAAGCTTAACAAAGAACTCTGTGTTTGTCCATAAAGGATTGTGGTGTGTGAACTGGCTATGGGTTTCAGGACAGAATGGTAACATCTGTTGTCTGAACTGTGTGTAATCTGAGGGATGGTTTCAAGAGAATGTATTTTGAGGGTATCTCAGATAAGGTAGGAACATGTGTTTGTACCGGATACCGTTAGTCGTAATCTGAGTTTTTGACCAAGTGAAGGAGATCAAAACCAATAAGCAAATCTTTATCCGGGAGAGTTGAACCTATAACTTTGGTCCAAATGACACGCTTAGGAAAGAAGCTGTATCCCGATTGGCTTTCGGTGATCATACTCGGTCCGAAATAACTCTCCATTAGCAGCTTTGAACAACTCGTATGCTTTTCCCATGCCGAGGAAGGAAGGATAGTCGGTTAAGCATTGATTTCGTGATCCCGTATCAATAAAACCACCATCGAGATTGGTCCGTCAAACTTGGATGGGACCAAATGGATTTTCGTGGATGGAATGGTTGGTGAGGATGCTTGAGCACCGAAATCGTTGAACTGTGTTGATGATAGAAACACCATCTGGATCATTATCTGATGTGGCTAAGACAAATGCTGTGTCATCATCTGATGTGGCTTGTTCAGAGAATACAGATTCCACGTCATCTGTATCTGATAGCATTTGAGTAGACTCGTGTGGTGAATAAGCCCGATGACTTGAGCTGGCTTATTTGGGCAGTTCCGAGCATAGTGGCCTTTCTTTTTACAGACAAAACATCTAGAACTTTTGTGACTGCGGGTCTGAGAGGAATCTTTCTTTTTGAAAAATCGGTAGGGTTTTTTAGGTCGAGAGTGGGTTCTGTGTTTGGATCTTCTGGTAGGATAAGATTTGTAATGATGCTTTTTCTTGGTTGGGCAGACACATGTCTTGTCATCGTTGCACTTGATGGCAAGATTGGGTTTTTTGCATGCTTTCTGAAAAGGATGTTTGTTCTTCGAGAGCTCAGAAAGAATTCCTTCGCTCACATAGCTTTCAAGATCGCCAATGGCTAGCTGATATAGCTTGCCGAGAGAGAGATTGTCGATGGCAAGTTGGCTGGCTGTAAGCTGCCTTTGCATCTCTGGATGTAATTCTTTTGGAAGAGAAGCCATAAAAACATGCTTCAGATTCGGATCATTAAAACCATTCAATTGATAGAACAGTTTGGACATGCGTTGATAATGATAATCCAAATCTTTCCGCTGTAAAGAACAACATTTCATCTGGAAATACTCCTTTCTGGCCAATTCTACTGCAACCGTAGGTTCTCCGAGATATTGCTCATAAATGATAGCAACTGCTGTAGGAATATCCGGAATTTGGGTAAACTGTAACTGTCTGTATTCACCCAAAGTATGATACCAATGTCGCAAAGAACCAGTAAATCTTGAACTGAATTCCTTAAGAACCATTGATAACTGTGAACCTGGTTTTAACATTTGAACTTCTAGCCATGCTGAGATTTCTTCAAATCTGGCTTGCCATTTTGACCGAGGAATATCATCAAAAGTAAACCATGGACCATTGCTGGTTTTGGAGGCCTGTGCTGGAGCAGGTTCTCTGGGAGGAGAACGGGCTGTGTCTGAATCGAATTCTTCCACTATGGGAGTGGTTGAAGATGATGGCTCTTCAGTGGGTTGTGCCATAAAGATCTTGGACACATCTGCCATTTCTTGCTCTGGATCTGAAACAGAAGATTCTGTTTCTGGTATCGAGGCAGAGGATTCTGTGGGTGTAGAGGACTGGGGAGTGCCCTCATCAGGCTCTGAGGATGAGCCTGAAGAATCTGTGGAAACAGAGTCGTTGTAACTCTGAACAGGAACTTGGTGTGAGGAATACTGGTGATAAGGCTGAGATGTTGGTGGAGGAGACTGTACTGGTGGTAATACAGGTGGTTGTGGTGAGGCTTCTGGCTCCATAGGTGCTTTATCTTTGGACCTAGGAGATGGCTCAGATGAGAATCTGGAAGAAGATTCAGAGGATGGTTCTCTGAAAGAGACTCCGGTATGGGTTCTTTGTGGTGGTTGTGGCTGTGTTTGTGGAGGAGATCTGGTCTTTGTCCTTCTAGGAGGAGGCATCGGTTTAGGTTCTGATTGTTTCCATGAAGGAAGGGAATGGCCAAAGAGTTGACCATAATCGAACGGCCTTCTGTGTGGAGGAGTGAAGAACGGATCGGTATGGTAGAAAGATGATGGAGATGGTAATCGTGAGGACCGGACCAAACAAGGAGGGCTGTTGGTCTATCCAGGCTAATTCCGCTTTCAAGCGTCCGATCTCGACTTCTTTATTATTAAACTCGGGACCATAAACTCGATCTCCGAGCATCCGATGGAGATCCGCATCAGTCGGGCAATTCGGCCTTCATATTTGCATATATCCCGCCTAACCGGAAGACAGAGTTATCAACTTTAGTGGAATTGGCTCGACTTGATTGGCAACAATATCAACTTTAGCATCAATTCTTTCCAAGGCTTGATTCCGGACTCGCATTCGGGTTTGCCGATTGAGAACAACTCGAATTGTCCGGGCTCTTCAGTCGACCGGTTGGAGTTGGTGACAACCTTAGTCCGAGAATCGTCCGCTTCTCCAAGTGGAGGAAATTGATCTTGGTAGGATCTTTGAGAAGACATCATCAAGGATGACCGATAACGTGAGCAGTGTTTCTTTGGTCGCTTGGGAAGATCATCGCCTTCTTCATGCAGACATGTGCAAGGCTTTTTGTAAATGGGTAGTGGTTCCATCGAATCGGGATGATCCGGAGGAAGGATGTGTTGAGGCTTGCATTTGGACAATGGAAGTGTAAATTTTGCCTTCTGCTGCCGCCTTCGCGGAGGTGCTCATCATCATCTCGAATCGATTCATCCCGGCAGGGACAATCTGGATCACACATATCACTACCCGGAGCATCCCAAAGGAAGTGGCCATCTAACTTGGTCGGGTAGACGGTGTGCCTTCGGGAGTAAAACTGTGGATAGGCAGGTCTTCTTGGAGTGTAGAAACAGGTTGAATCATGGCACTATAAGAGAAAGAGGTGTTAGGAGCTTCGTGGTCGGCTCCCGAAACTCATATCGACAGCAGGTCGCCGATCGCTCGGAATAGTGCATCCGATGTCCGGATTGGCTGGGAGTTTTGATGAAAAGCTCATAGTTAGTGATCCACTCAAGTGGCATGAGCTTTGTAAGTTCGGCTTTTGTGATTTGTTTGGGGATTTGGACTATAGTGGGTGAAGTTTCCGAATCAGCCAAAATCATGACCGTATCCGAAGAGTAATTAGGGCTTGGCAAATCCATGGCATGGTTTTGTAACCGATACACCATCCGATGGTGTATGGTGGCTATTTTAGCACCGGTTATCTGTTCAGAGACCTTGAATTTGAACTTGGACCTTTAGGGTTGTTGGAACATTTGGATCATGGAGTGACGAGTTGAAATTTGGGTAGAAGGTAAGCAGAACACTACCGGCTTGAAGTGTGGTTAGGATGGTACCAATAACGGCATGTTGGTATTCTTTGAAACGGGTATCAAGCAAGGCAAGTCTGGCTGTGACAGGTAAGCCTTTACGGCCATGCAAGGTAAGGATAAGGCGATCGCTACCGATATGGATGTGGGTGAAACCTTCTTTTCCAATTGGCTATAAACTCAGAAGGGATTTCTAGAGTAACATACTGTTCAGCAGAGGTAGACTGAAGATGATGTTGATCTAGAGCTGATGACTGGACATATTCACGAGGACTAGGACGATCACGTCTAAGAAGGGTTTTAATACTAAGAGAGGATTGTTTCTTATATAACTTATATGGATCGACAAGAGGAAAACTTGACTCAGCTTATCTCAGGCGCACTCGGAATATACTGAATATTCGACAAGGTTTTCTATTTTAGAGGTGGAATGTTTAGAACATGACTTAGGAAGGGTCATCGTAGATGAAAGAGAAATAGGAGCTAATGAGTGAGAGGAAGAACTCGAAGTAGATGAAGAGGGTTCCATGACTGTGAAGACTCTTCTCTATACTAGACTTGGTTCCTATTAGATTATCCTATTATCATACCACTCTCAGGAAGGAAAACAGGGCTCTGATCCTATTATCCTATTAGAATTTTTATGCAAGAGCATTATTTTCAAATCAGCCAATAATTGTACTTCTATACAGAGAGGCATTTCTGAACACTAACTAGCTTAACCTTATCTTGTCTAGTTCTATTGTTTGACTTTTGCAGGATTATGAGGATGTCTTTCTCAAGGAAACACCACATGGATTACCTCTAATTCGAGGGATTGAGCATCAAATTGATTTTGTGCCTGGTGCAATCATTCCAAATCGACTAGCCTATAGGAGTAACCCAGAGGAAACAAAGGAGATTCAAAAGCAAGTTAATGAATTGATGGAAAAAGGGCACGTGAGAGAAAGTATGAGTCTATGTGCAGTTCCAGTTTTGCTAGTTAATAAGAAAGATGAGACATGGAGGATGTGCGTTGATTGCTGAGCCATCAACAATATATCGGTAAAGTATTGATATTTCATTCCTAGGCTAGACGATATGCTTGATGAATTGCATGGTTCTTGCATATATTTCTAAAATTGATCTAAAAAGTAGATATCATCAAATTAAAATGAAAAAAAAGGAGATGAATGGAAAACTGCCTTTAAAATAAAATATGGTTTGTATGAATGATTAGTTATGCCTTTTGGTTTAACTAATGCTCCGAGTACTTTTATGAAACTTATGAATCATGTTTTACGGGCTTTTATTGGCAAGTTTGTTGTTGTTTATTTTAATGATATTCTCATATAAAGCAAAAACTTGAATGATCATGCAACACATTTGAAATCTATTTTAAATGTACATTTTACACGATAAACTTGTGTTTCTAGGATTTGTTGTAAGTACACAAGGTATACAGGTTGATGAAGAGAAGATACGTGCAATCCAGAATGGATGAGTCCTACAAGTGTAAGTAACGAGAGAAGTTTTCACGGACTTGCTAGCTTCTATCGGCGGTTTATGAAAGACTTTACTACGTTAGCCGCACCGCTTACTGAAGTAATCAAGAAAAACATTGGATTCAAGTGGGGAGAAGAGCAAGAGAAGGTATTCCAAATGATCAAAGAAAAGCTAATTAAGTCCATTTATTATCCATGCCTAACTTTAACTAAATTGAATGTGATGCTTCAGGCACTAACCAATTTCTTATTTCAGTAAGAAATTAAGTGGAGCAGTCTTAAACTATCCTACTTACGATAAAGAGCTATATGCAAACATTGCAAACACGACAGCACTACTTATGGCCTAAGGAGTTTGTAATTCACATTAATCATGAATCTTTAAAACACATTAAAGGCCAGCACAAGCTAAACAAAAGCCATGCTCGTAGGTTCTTCATAGAGACGTTTCCATACGTCATTCGTTATAAGTAAGGTAAGGAAACATAGTTGCAGATGCGCTTTCTCGTAGATATGCCTTAATCTCAACACTTAATGCTAAATTGCTTGGTTTTGAACATATTAAGGAATTGTATGCTCATGACCATGATTTTAGTGCTGAATATCAAAATTGTGAAAATTCTGGTGTTGGTAAGTACTTTAGGCATGATGGTTACTTATTTCGAGAGAATAAGTTGTGTGTGTCTAATTGTTCTTTAAGAGATTTATTGGTAAGAGAATCCTATGGAGGAGGATTAATGGGACATTTTGGAATTGTAAAGACCTTAGTCGTATTGCAGGAACACTTCTATTGGCCATATACGAAACGAGATGTTGAGAGACTTTGTGGTAGGTGTTACCTGTAAGCAAGCCAAATCGAAAGTGCAACCTCATGGATTATACATCCTATTACCAATATCTAGTGCAGCTTGGACTGATATTTCAATGGATTTAGTGTTAGGTTTACCTAGATCCAAACGATGAAAAGACTCAATTTTTGTAGTCGTGGATAGATTTTCTAAGATTGCACATTTTATTTCATGCCAAAAGACAGATGATGCTTCTAACATTGCTGATTTATTCTTTAGAGAGATTGTGAGGTTACATGGTATGCCTAGAACATTAGTTTCTGATAGGAATGCTAAGTTCTTGAGTCACCTCTAGAAGACTTTGTGGGCTAAGTTGGGGACTAAGTTGTTGTTTTCAACTACGTGTCATCCTCAAACTGTAACATGGCAACCTCCATTTCTTTGTAGTAATCATCCACGCTTGACTCATTGGGTAAGACTTTGCAGTTTTTGGTACAAGCCTCGGTAGTAGTGGCTAGGTACAAATCGTCTTCTTATCAATGTCTTCATTTCTTTCCACGTTTCAACAGGATGTTCTCCATTTCGTCTCCTCGTTATAACAAGCTGATTCCACAAAGTAATAGCATAATTAGAAAACTCAATCACAGCCAATTTTACCTTTTTTGCCTTAGAATAGTTGTAGCAGTCAAATACAAACTCCATCTTCTTCTCCCGATCAAGGTATGCTTTAGGATCAGATTTTCCTTGAAAAGATAGAATTTTCATCTTTATGCCACTCACACCATCATCTCGATGCCTAGCTCTTCTGTGATTACCTACTGAATCCTCCCCTTCACCATACTCATCCCCATAATAGTCATTAACCTCTACTGTAACTGGAACTCTCTCTCTTCTATGTGTTTGGGGAACTCATTGTGGTTGCCCTGCACATGTGTTCTCTACTTGATCTAAACGCTCATGTATGTGTTCTAATTCAACCCTCATCAGTTGTGTCATCTACCCCATCAAGGCCTGAATTTAAAATTTTTGAATAGTTGGTTGTTGTTACTCTACATTTGCGCTTCGTTCTTCGTCTTGAGAGATAGTTGAAATCTGCAAAAAGTGATTAGAAATAATGTGGAACGAACCTCACTTCACTCCCTTACGTGTTGCACTCAAGAGAATGATTCACTCAATTCCACTCATGTTTAACTCAAATTTATTGGCTTTTACCCTCTAATACACTCATACTCTCTTGCCCTTTTACACTCGTAATAATTGTCTTTTAGTTCTTATAAAACCAATCAAACCAATATTAAGATAAGATTATATCAAAGAGATTTGGGTTTAAAGGGCAAGAACACAATGAACTGATTAGGTTTTGAAAACACAAAATAATAATATTTTTGGCAAAAAAATTTCACACAATGAAGAATTAGACTCAGATTCTATAAGACACCAATAATGGAAATTGAAAATTTTTTTTTCACTATATATATAAGATATTTTTTTTTGCTTTGCCTATTTTTTTTAAACACTGAATAACTAAAAATTGAAGGAATTTAAGGTAAGGAATTGGTAGAATTTTACGAATTTAAGGAAATAAATCCCAAGGATGTAAATTTAAAAAACCTTAAATACTATTCGCGATGCACTGTTCATGCGGCACTGTTTACGATATATAAATATTTTTAATTGAAATAAACAAGACACAAAATCTAAATAAAGGATAGGTAAAAACCTAATTAAAACCTTTGCTCGATACTGAACCCTGTCAAGAACTGACTAGACCCTAATCAAATTAGGCTCCAAGATCGTTTCTAATTTTAGAAACTGAATGAAACCACGACCTGTTACTTAACGAAACAAAAACCTTGGTATGTGAGGACACCACAATTAGCTATGGATGGTCTGATTGATAAGTCAAGGGTTGAACACCACGAAAAATATGATAAGTTCAAAGAGTTCGTTTAAGAACTAAAGAAAATTATACTCTCAAGTAAATTGCATAAAAACTTCTTCTTTCTCTCTTATTGAATGCGAATATATATAGGTTACAAGAAATCCTAATTGAAAACAAAATCCTAATCCAATTGAAATAAGAAAAGAATTCTAAATAAATCAAAATTTAATCTAATAAAAATGGAAAGAATACTTAATAAATCAGGATCTTAATCTAATAAATTAAAAGGGAAAGAATTCTAAATGACTAAATAAAATCAAAATAGCTGATTTGTTGCCTCTTTCAAAAGTGGAAACACTATCTAAAATGATAGTGGCATATCTTTCATCCTTAATGCGCCAATTTCATAGATTTAATTGCTTATAAAATTCAAGAGCTTGAATCATGCATTTATTGGTATGAATATCTTATGAGATTCCTTCAATAGGCCTCCATGAATTGGATTGATCCTAAGTTGCTTGAATTAACCCATTAAGTGCTTCTTTGAATTTCTTTGCATGAGCTCCTATGATGTGTCTGACGGAAACTTGTATAGGATCTGAAAATGCCTTACTCCACGTGCTTGTGCCATCCTTATGCATAATCTCATCATCCCCCTCCTCTTGAAGAGGATTTGTCCTCAAATCTTCACCTTCGTTGAAAGGACTTAAATCAGAAACATTAATTGTAGCACTTACATTGTACTCACCAGGCAAATCCAATTTGTATGCATTGTCGTTGATCCGTTCCAAGACTTAGAAAGGTCCATCCCCTCGAGGTAACAACTTGGATTTCCTTTGTTCTGAAAATCTTTCCTTGCACATATGTAACTACATCCAATCGTTAGGTTCAAAGACTAGCTTGTATTGCCCTTTGTTGGCTTGTTTAGCATATTGCTCAGTTCTTCGTTCGATGTTGAGTTTTATCGTTTTATGTAAATTAACACACTCAGAAACGGGTAATGGAGTTAAATCTAATGGAGTTAAAGGATTATAACTATAAACAATTTCAAACGGTGAATACTTTCTAGTAGAATAAATAGAACAATTATAAGCAAACTGAACATTTGGCAAACAATACTCCCAAGTTTTAATGTTCTTTTTAATGACTGTATCCGAAGAATAACTAGGGTTTGGCAAATCCATGGCATGGTTTTGTAACCGATACATCATCTGATGGTGTATGGTGGCTATTTTAGCACTGGTTATCTGCTCAGCACCTTGAATTTGGACTTGAACCTTTAGGGTTGTTGGAACATTTGGATCATAGAGTGACAGGTTGAAATTTGGGTAGAAGGTAAGAAGAACACTACCGGCTTGAAGTGTGGTCAGGATGGTACCAATAACGGCATGTTGGTACTCTTTGAAACGGGTATCAAGCAAGGCAAGTCTGGCTGTGACAGGTAAGCCTTTACGGCCATGCAAGATAAGAATAAGGCGTACTGCGCCTAAATGGATGTGGGTGAAACCTTCTCTTTTCCAATTGGCTACAAACTCTGAAGGGATTTCTAGAGTAACATACTGTTCAGCAGAGGTAGAGGATGACACGTAGTTAAAAACAACAACTTAGTCCCCAACTTAGCCCACAAAGTCTTCTAGAAGTAACTAAAAAATGTAGTATCCCTATCAGAAACTATTGTTCTAGGCATACCATGTAACCTCACAGTCTCTCTAAAGAATAAATCAGCAATGTTAAAAGCATCATTTGTCTTTTGATATGAAATAAAATGTGCCATCTTAGAAAATCTATCCACGACTACAAAAATTAAGTCTTTTCCTCGTTTAGACCTAGGTAAACCTAACACAAAATCCATTGAAATATTAGTCCAAGGTGCACTAGGTATTGGTAATGGGGTGTATAATCCCTAAGGTTGCACTGATTTGGTTTGCCTACAAGTGACACACCTACCACAAAGTTTCTCAACATCTCATTTCATATGTGGCCAATAGAAGTGTTCCTGTAATACGACTAAGATCTTTACAACTCCAAAATGTCCCATCAATCCTCCTTCATAGGATTCTCTCACAAATCTCTTAGAGAACAATTAGGCACGCACAACTTATTCTCTCGAAATAAGTAACCATCATGCCCAAAGTACTTACCAACCCCAAATTTTCACAATTTTGATATTCAACACTAAAATCATGGTCATTAGCATACAATTCCTTAATATGTTCAAAACCAAGCAATTTAGCATTAAGTGTTGAGATTAAGGCATCCTTGTGAGAAAGCGCATATGCAACTACGTTTTCCTTACCTTGTTTGTAATGAATGAAGTATGGAAACGTCTCTATGAATTTCACCTAAAGAGCATGCCTATTGTTTACCTTGTAACGCTTTTAAGGTGTTTTCAAGATTAATGGTCAATGTGAATTACTAACTCCTTAGGCCATAGGTAGTGTTGCCATATTTGCAATATTCGAACTAACACATATAGCTCTTTATCATAAGTAGGATAGTTTAAGGCTGCTCCACTTAATTTGTTACTGAAATAAGCAATTGGTCGTCTCTCTTGCATAAGAACCCTCCTATACCAATACTTGAAGCATCACATTTAATTTCAAACATTTTGTTAAAGTTACTCAAGGATAATAAAGGGGCTTTGGTTAGGAACTCGATCTCTGAGCATCTGATGGAGATCTGCATCAAGCTGGGCAATTCTGGCCTTCATATTTGCATATATCCTGTCTAACTGGGAAGACAGGTTATCAACTTTAGTGGAATTGGCTCTATTACTTCAATAAGCGGTGCAGCCAATGAACTAAAGTCTTTCACAAACCGCCGATAGAAGCTAGCAAGTCCTTGGAAGTTTCTCACGTTACTTACACTTGTAGGACTCGGCTATTCTTATATTGCACGTACCTTCTCTTCATCAACTTGTATACCCTGTGCACTTACAACAAATCCTAGAAACACAAGTTTATCAGTGCAAAAAGTACATTTCTTCAAATTAGCAAATAAATTTTCTTTCCTAAGTACATCTAAAACATATTTCAAATGTGTTGCATGATCATCCAAGTTTTTGATATATGTCTCATAAAAGTACTCGGAGTATTAGTCAAACCAAAAGGCTTACCATATTTTGTTTTAAAGACAGTTTTCTACTCATCTCATTTTTTCATTCTAATTTGATTATATCCATTTTTTAGATCAATTTTAGAAAATACACAAGAACCAAGCATATCATCTAGCCTAGGAACATCCTCCATGTCCCATCTTTCTTAGGAACTAGCAACACTGGAACTGCATATGGACTCATGCTTTCTCTCACATGCCCTTTTTCCATCAATTCATTAACTTGCCTTTGAAGCTCTTTTGTTTCCTCCGGGTTACTCTTATAGGCTGGTTGGTTTCGAATGGTTGTCCAAAACACAAAATTAATTTGATGCTCGATCCTTCGGATTGGAAGTAATACAATAGAACTAAGCAAGATAAGGTTAAGCTCGTTAGTGTTCAGATATGCCTCTTTATATAGAAGTATAATCATTGGCTGATTTGAAAATAATGCTCTTTTTATCTCACTAGCTCTTGCATAAAAATTCTTTTGTTTTCTCTCTAATTTTCTCTCAACTGCCTCAATTTTCTTTTTTTCTTCCCTCTCATTTTGCTCAAGTATCTCTCTGATTTTCACTCTCTTTTTCTTTCTTTTTCTTTCGCTCGCTCTCTCTTTGTAAGCTTATTTGGTCGTCCGTCTCCGGTTTGCCGGCCAATAAGATCTCTGAGATTGACCAGCCAGCTGGGTTGGTTTGGCTATTCCTTTCTATTAAAAAGGAGTCAGCTGTCTGCGCCAATCACCTTCTTCTAGGCTTCGCTGGACCCAAATGAGTACTTGTTGGTAAAACCATCATGCTTCACATGTATGTCAAATTGCCAAGGACGCCCAAGTCATAGTGTCTAGCTTGCATTGGTACTACATCACATAGTGCTTTGTCTTCATATTTACCGATCTTAAAAGACACTAGTACTTTCACCTCGCCACTTCATTCAACCATTGTAGTTTGTACTTCTCCACCATGATAGTACTAGCAATATTGGTACAACTTCCCCCATCAATACTACATACTTTTTTCTGAGGTCTGGTGAGGAGGTCAGGGACAAGATTCTTGTCTCCTTTTATATGGTAGACAGAAAAACTATACTTGGAAAACCATTGTTTAAGGCGAAGCAACTGACTATTAGAAAGAGACTTATTTTTAAAATTTAAAATATTAGGAAATGCGGAATTATCTAATCGGACAAGGAAATGATGTCCAATCAGATGGAATTCAAATTTTTGGATACCGTATTTTACCGCAAATATTTCTTTGTAGACCACGTGGTAATGCTTTTCTGATTCTTTGAACTGACCACTTGCGTGACCACAGAATCTCTCTAAGTCACCAAACACTACTTCATCTTCTTTTACTTGCACACTCAAAGCTCTCCTAGCTACTAAAGTTATTTCATCAGGGACTGCATACTTTTCATCTTCAAAATCCTCCAATGGTGGCATCTCATTATTTTCTACCTCATCATTGGTTACAATCTCACAATTATCTCGTAACACCATAACTCTCTTATTCACACATTCACTGGCTAAGTGTCCCCTGCCATGACATTTAAAACACTTAATATCATGATTCCTAATAGTAGGTGTCACATTGTTACCTTATCCAATTGAAATAAAAAAAGAATCTTAAATAAATCAGAATCTAATCTAATAAAAAAGGGAAGAATCCTTAATAAATTAGGATATTAAATGACTAAATAAAATCAAAATAGCTGATTTGTTGCCTCTTTTAAAAATAGAAACACTATCTAAAAAGATAGTGGCATATCTTTCATCCTTAATACGCCGATTTCATAGATTTGATTACTTATAAAATTCAAGAGCTTGAATCAGGCATTTATTGGTCTGAATATCTTGTAAAATTCCTTCAATAGGCCTCCATGAATTGGATTGATCCCAAGTTGCTTGAATCAGCCCATGAAGTCCTTCTTTGAATTTCTTTGCACGAGCTCTTCTGACGGGTCCAATGGGAACTTTCATATGATCTGAATATGCCTTATTCCACGTGCTTGTGCTGCCTTTTTGCATAATCTCATCACTTGCCTTTTTCCACTCATAATAATTCTCTCTTAGTTCTTATATCAAGATTTAATATCAAGATTTACAAAGATTATATCAAAGAGATGCTCTTTTTTGAGCTCGTATTTTCCTTGCCTAAGGTGGTGAATTATAATGTTATCTTAGGCTGATATTTTCTATCTTTTAGAATCATTCCAAGAAATTCAACAGCGGTGCTACCTAGGATGTTCTTTTTTGCTGATAACATAATTCTATACTTATCCACATGCTGATGATGGAAAGTAATCCCATGTGTGCCTCTTGATCTTTGGAAAACAGCAAGATGTCATCAATATAGATTAGGGTACCGTGGAGGATAAGCTCAAAGATTTGAGTGCTTTATGAAAAAGTGATGGTGCTACCTTCAGATCAAATGCCAAGTTGCCAGAACCCTGCTATACCTTAGCATCCTTGAGATGAATGAACAATGATTGAATCTTTGGCAATGGAAACTTATCATCAGCTAAGAAGCAGTTAAGGGGCTGGTAGTCAATTACTAGCCTCTTTTTTCCATGAGCAATCTCAGACCTTTTTTCAACATAAAAGGCATGCCCAATTTGATGTTGTGGACTCAATCAATCCCTGAGATAACAGTTGTTCACATTCTTCTTGGGCTAACTTAAGATCAGAAAGAGACATTCCTGGATGTGTGGATTTGGTTGGATTAATGACTTCATTAAGCTTGAATGGGAGCTTAACAAAGAACTAATTCTTCTTACATAGAGGAGAAGGATGAATAAACTAGCTATGAGACTCAGGACATAGAACAGTAAACTTATCTTTGAAAATCTGATAAGGAGGCTGAGCGTCTAACAAAGTGTAAAGCCTTAATTCATCAGTGTGTGCCAAGAACATATTTTTGAACTTAATTCCAGAAGCCATGATCTGTAATTTAGACATTAGGTAAAGAATGTCGAAACCAATCAGTAGATCCTTATCTGGAAGAATTGGATACCAACAGGTTTTTTGGTAATGAGGGAAGTATTAAAATGTTCTCGATTTGCAGCTTTGGTGAACAAATGCAATCCTTGTATGATTTACACTTGATCTTCAGATATAGTTTCTTGCAAGTTGCTTTGAAAGGCTACTTGTTTTTCGTTAATTGCAAGCTGGTATGTCAGCTATGTTGAGATGATTGACATTTATCCGCCTTTGAAGTTCTGGTTGTAGCTCTTTTGAAAGAGAAGTAATAAAGACGTGTTTTAGTGTTGGGTTATTAAAACCGTCAAGATTGTAGAAAAGGACAGACATTCTCTTGTAGTGATAATCCAGTTCTTTTGTTGTAAAGAACAACATTTCATATCCATAAACTCTCGACGAGCTAATTCAACTGAAGCAGTTTGATCACCAAGAAACTGATCATAAATGAGGCCTAGTGTTGTAGACACCTCTGGGAATTGGACAAATTGTAGCTTTCTGTATGGGCCTAAGCTCTCGAACCAATCTCTAAGAGATCCAGTAAATCTAGAACTAAATTCTCGGAGAACTTTGAGTGTAGTGGCTCCTGGTTAAAGCATCTGGACATCAATCCATGTAGCAAATTCTTAGAATCTTGCTGGCTATCTATTTTTGGGAATATCATCAAAAGTAAACCAAATGTTACTTGTTGATTTTGAACTGTGGTGTGAAGATTTGGGGGTTGATCCTCAACATTTGAATCTCTATCTTCTTGTTCATCAAAAAAAGGGGTCCCCTTGTAAGATCATCAAATGAAGGCTTATTAGTAGAAGGTTCTACCATGAATAGCCAAGAGATATATGCAAATTCAAATTCTGAATCAGAAGAAGTCTATGGGTCTGATTCTGATTGAGATTCTATCTCTGTTTCTGTTGTTTGTGAGTCTGTTGAAGAGTGTATAGACTTATCAGAATTAGATGATTGAATCTTTATCAGTAGGTATGGCTGGAAATGCAGTGATTAGTGTTGGGGAAGGAGCTTGAGAACTAGTTGAAGGGCTATAAGATTTTGTCTGAGGTTTATTGGGTTGTATGTGGATTGGTATTTGGTATAGTGTATGGGTGAGACCGAAGTGTTTAGCATATTCTATGGTTTTCTATGTAGAGGGTATATAGAAGGGTTGGTACGTACTGAATTTTGAGGGTTGGAAAGGTAAATGAGGGGACTTAGTTAACAAAGGTTGTTGTTTCTCTGCATCAATTCTAGCAAGTTCTACTTTAAGCTTTCTGATTTCTGCTTCTTTCTGGTTGAACTCAGAACCCCAGATATGGTTCTAGATCATAGATCTAAGATCATGGTCAAGTTGAACAACTCTTCTTTCCATGTCAGCATACATCTTTTCAAGCTAGGTAGCAAAGGGGTCTTAGATGAAGTTTGTCTCACTTGTGTGGCAACAGTATCAACCTTGGTATGGATATCTTCTAAAGATGTATTTTGAGTTCTGGCATTTTGAGGTTACTAGTCCATGCACATAAGGCTTAGTGGTAACCTTAGACTGTGGATCAGCATATTTTTCAAGTGGAGGAAATTAGCTATTATAAGAACTTGAGGAAGGTGAGAACATCATAGAAGATTTTATCAAAGGAGGTTGGCTTTCTGGGATCAATCTTTTTTTTTTTTTTAGGGTTTTGAGGCCTTTTTGGTATATGGGTAAAGGTGATTTGGAATCAAGTTATTAGGAGGAAAAGGTTTGTAGGTTTTGTAGGGAGAAGGTGTTTTGACTATCTTCTTTCTTCGACGTTGTGGGACGTCTTGTTCGTCATAAAGGTCATCCACACAAGGACAACCTTCTTTACACATCTTGGCTCCTGGAACATCCCATATGAAGTGGCCATCAAGTCTAGCTGAATATATTGGATATCCATCTTTATCAAAAGCATGGATAGATATCTCCTCTTAGGCTATAGAAACAGTGGTTATTGTGCTTGTAATAAGAGAAAGAAACCATGGGGGCTTGTTCAGCAGATAGTGGTTGAAAAATCATTATGGCTGTTCCATCTGAACAGTTTTCGAACATGGCATCTGGTGTTTGCAGAAGTTGAGAATTCTCATGGAACTTCTCATAGTTGGACAACCATATTCCAAAGGCATCAATTTTTGAAGATCATGTTGCGGAATCTGTCTGGGTATTTGGATTATGGATGATGTTATTTCTGTGTCTGCAAGAACCATCAAGGCATTAGATGTGGTATGGGGTGTAGCTGTTTTTGAGGTAACAGTTTGTTCTGCACCTTGGATCTGGATTTGAACCTTGAGTGCCGTAGGAAAGTTTGAATCTTGAAGAGATACGTTAAAGTTTGGATAGAAAGTGAGTAGGACACTTTTTGCATGTAAAGTTGTGAGAACTGTGCCAATGACAACTTGTTGGTACTTCTTGAATCTCGTATTTAGCAGAGCTACATGAGCTGGAACAGGCAAGGCTTTCCTTCTCTTTTCCAATTGGCTATAAACTCAGAAGGGATTTCTAGAGTAACATACTGTTCAGCAGAGGTAGACTGAAGATGATGTTGATCTAGAGCTGATGACTGGACATATTCACGAGGACTAGGACGATCACGTCTAAGAAGGGTTTTAATACTAAGAGAGGATTGTTTCTTATATAACTTATATGGATCGACAAGAGGAAAACTTGACTCGACTTATCTCAGGCAGACTCGGAATATACTGAATATTCGACAAGGTTTTCTATTTTAGAGGTGGAATGCTTAGAACATGACTTAGGAAGGGTCATTGTAGATGAGAGAGAAATAGGAGCTAATGAGTGAGATAAGGATGATGCGAACACCTCCAAGATGAAGGTGTGTATAACCATCTCTTTTCTTTTGAGCAACAAGTTCTGAAGGGATATCAAGAGTCACATACTGCTCCGCTTGGGTGTCTGAAAGGGCATACTGATCAAGGCGGGAAGACTGGACATACTCTTTTGGCATAAGTCGTTTTCTATTAATTATGGTTCTAATTCCCCTGGTGAGAGATTACCTCTTTTGTACAAATTATAAGGACTAATTAAAGGCATGGAAGACTCAGAAATTTAGGCAGATTATGGGATATAAGTGTATTCGACAAGGTGTTCTATTTTGGAAGTCGTGTGTTTGGAACAAGTGTAGAAGAAATAGAGATGGGAGAAAGATCAAAAGATTGAGCTGAAGAAGATGAAGATGAAGCCACGATGTAGAAGTTGTTCTCTTTCAGCAACCAGAAGTCAAGATAACATTATAATTTACCACCTCAATAACATTATGATTTAGGATTTTGGTATCCTAAGGACACATATAGACATAACATGTTACTTAGATGCTGAGTTTACCAATTATAAAGTCAACAGAAAGAGTACTAGTGAAATATGTCATTTTCTATGACACTCACTTGTTGTGCTCAGGCCATTTAGATAAAACAAACACTTAGAGATTATGAGATTAATCATAATTATATTCCTATCAAGTGTGATAACACAAATACAATAAATTAGTTAAAGGATCTCATTCAACATTCTAAGATTAAACATATTAAAATTCGGCATCATTTCTTGCGTGATCATGTTCAAAAGTGTATATTACATTAGAATTTGTTTCTACTGAAAAGCAACTTGCTAACATTTTTACAAAACTTTTATAAAGAGCAATTTTCAAAAATTAGTCATGAGCTTGGAATGATGATTTTTCCCATTAAATTTTTCATTAATTGGTGTTTCCAAATGTGCTTGGTTATTTGTATTTGATTGATTGATGATTTCTTAATTTTATGTTGTGAAGTGTTTATCATGTTTCAAGCATAAAAAAAAGGGCATTTGAAATAATTTTGAAATCACTAAGTGATTCTAAGATTGTTCAAAATTTTGCCAAAAATCAAAATTGTACATAATTGAGGGGAATCGACTAACTGCCTGATATATATGGCTAGTCGCTTAAGTGGCAGAACATAATATTTTGAGACAAAGACTTACTGGCTAGTGGCCAACTGGTAAGGCTTTGGAAAATTGGGTAAACAAGCAGTTAACCGCTTGATATAAATAGCTAGCCAGCTTTGCGTTTTGTAATTCATCTTCCTCTTCCCCTCACGCACACGGTCAGCCGTCTCATTCTCTCCCTACACCAGTTTCAGTTTCTCATTTTCTCTCTACAATCTATCATTTTCCACACGATTTCTTGACAAAATCACACTCATAAATCACTTTCACTCATTAATCTTCATTATTTCTTCCTTTTTAACAAAAAAATATCACTAATTTTAAAAATCCCAAATCTCAAACCTTAAACTCCCATTTTCTTCAAACCCTATTTTCACTCATCTCAAGCCCATTTTTTATACTCTCTCTCTACTCACTCTTTAGAACTTTTAAATTGGTCCAATTTCATCTTTCTCTCACAATTATAATTGAACCCAATTTTGAACATTCTTGACCATTGTGAAGACCAAGCAAGCCTCAAGCGAAAGAAACCTGAAGAGGATGCTCCAGTGTTCTGGCGAAAGCGCTACTCTGAGCAATTCATGATAAGGTCAATCATTCCCTCTTAAGGAATTGTTGGTTGATATAGGTTTGAAACACTTGTTGACCCTTAGGGAACCTGCGTATCCTAGTTTGGTTAAAGTTTTCTATTCAAACAAGATAATTTCTTTGACTTCTCGTAACAAGATTTTCACCAATGTGGGTGGGGTTCAAAAGGCTTTTGATGTTGAGGAACTTAATAGAATTCTTAGGATTCAAAATGAAGGATTTCAAGTCTTTTCATCTAGGCACAAAATAGAAAGAATGTGGTTTAATGTGGTGGATACTATGCATAACATATATAGGCGATTCGATTTATTGCAATTCTTTTGTAACGCCTCATTTAAAGCTCAAGTGTTACCGCTTCAAGTTAAAGTTGGCACATTATCATCTAGCACTTTATTAGCTTTAGATTGGGGCTTTTTAATGAGGTTACCTATTGATGTGGGTATATCATTATTCAGCACATGCTTAGCGCCCCTTAAAATAAAAGTAGATCTCTTCCCTACGGCAGTATCATCATCCAACTCCTTAAGCAATTTCATATTCCTATAACTGAACCACCTCTCGATGAATCTAAAGAATTAGGAGAGGAGATTATAACTAGCTTAGTATTTGAATGGAATGTTAACTATGATCATTGGATGAAGAATCAAAACTTGAAGAACAAACCCACTCAGATGTCTCCTATAGACCCTCAGATCTTCAACGATGGGACTCATTCTAATCAACTTCTCGATCTTTACATCTACTTGCAGGGAGCATCCCTTCCTTTTCACGATACACCTTCTGCTCCCATTCCTCCTGCCAATGTTCCTTCATTTTCTTCCGCTGAGGATCCGATGCAGCTGCTACTGCCTAAGGTCCGTTCCATGACCATCAAGTTTGCCACATTTCAATTTGAGCAACAACACCTTGTTGAGCAGTAGGAGCAGCTCTTTGAAGCGTAATGGCGTCTCTTTTCCCAACAATAGTAGATTCCATATAATTAGCAGCGTCTCTTAAGTCATCTCGGCATCTTTCCAGGCTCTTCATCATCTTTACAACCATGTCTTTCTCTGTGATTTATTTTTATTTTCTATGGTTTATTTATTGATATTGTTTTTATTATGCTTTTATTTTTCAAACTTTTGGATATACATTTTGTTCCAGATTATCTTTAAAACCAGATTTTATAGATATGTTTCTTATTATGGATCATTTTTATGGATATTTTGGATATATATATTGATGGTATTGAATTGATTTGGACCTGTTTGGAGTTTGTGGTCATTTGGAAGTATATTTTAGGAGTGTTTCATACTGCTTTATTTAAGGATATGCTTGTAGTTCAGGGGAGGTTCTGCCATTTTTATTTTTTTATTTTCTTGCTTATGGGTAACATTTAATCTTATGTCTATATTTTATTTTTGATGATGAAGGGGGAAAAGATTTGTGGGCATGAATTTTGAGATGGTAACATTTTTTTTTTTATGTTGCCTGTAGTATATTTGGCATTTCTCGATTTATTCAGGGGGAGTTTGTCTTCATATACTCAGGGAGAGTTTTGAAGTATTTAATGCCATACATTTAGGGGATAAAAGGGTAATTTGGTCATTTCATGTTTTACCATCTCACATGTTTTTTAAAGGCAAATTATGTGCAAGCAAAAACAAGATCGATCATGAACAATTGCGCACTCCAAGAAACTTCATAAGATGGGTACTAACTTGTGTAATCAATTTCATAATTGTTGTAAAGCTAGTATAATTTGGTGTATATGTGTTTTAGTAATTCAAAAGCTTAAGATACTTTTTATAATGAACAAAGCATCATTTTTCATAAACAAAGGTTTTATGTTTCTAAAGTAAATGATTTTATCAAAATTAATGTTTTAAATCTTAAGGACTCATTTGAAAATATTTGAATTTTTGGAGTTCATAAGTATAATTTTAAAATCCTAGAAAAGAACCCATTTTAAAATTATTTAAATCATTTGGGCAATGGTATAATTTCAGAAGTAGTTTTAGGCCAAAATCTAATTTTAGAAATCTGGTGAATCAAATTCCAGAAAAGTAGCGGTTAAGCGCTAACCTTCACACAGCTAATCGACTACACAACATGATGAGATGGATAAGGATGGCACAAGCATGTGGAATAAGGCATATTTAGATCTTATGTAAGTTCCTGTTGGACTCGTCACAAGAGCACGTGCAAAGAAATTTAAAGAAATACTTAATGGGCTGATTTCAGCAACTTGGGATCAATCCAATTCATGAAGACTTATTGAATGAATCTCACAAGATATTTATATCAATAAATGCGTGATTCAAGCTCTTGAGTTTTATAAGCAATCAAATCCATGAAATCAGTGCATTAAGGATGAAAGATATGTCACTATCTTTTTAGATAGTGTTTCCATTTTTAAAAGAAGCAAAAAATTAGTTATTTTAATTTTATTTAGTCATTTAATATATTTTTAATTTTTTTTAGATTAAGATCCTGATTTATTAAGGATTCTTTTCTTTTTATTAGATTATATTCTAATTTATTTATGATTCTTTTCTTTTTCATTGGAGATATTGAAAAACAAAAAATGAAAAAGTTTTTTCAGAGAATTTACTTGAGAGTATAATTCTCTTTAATTCTCAAATGAATTCTTTGAACTTATTGGATTTTCTATGACATTCAACCTTTAACTTATCAATTAGTCCTTACATACCAAGGTTCTTGCTTCATTATACAACGGGTCGCAATTCCATTCAATTCCTGAAATTAGAATAGAAACGATCTTGAAGCTTAATTTGATTAGGGTCTCATCAGTTCTTGGCGGGGTTCTAATCAAGTTTTTGCCTATCCTTATTTAGATTTTTTGTCTTGTTTATTTCAATTAAAAAAAAATATGAACGAGTACTGAAGTGAACAGATGCATCGTGAGCAATGATTTAGGATTTCTTAATTTTGCATCTTCATGATTTATTTCCTTCAATCTATAAAATTCTACCAATTCTTTACCCTAAATTCCTTCAATTTTTAGTTATTCAGTATTTTTAAAAAAAAAAGAAAAAAATAGTGAAAAAATCTTTCAATTTTCATTATTAGTATCTTATAGAATCCAAGTCTAATTCTTCATTGTGTGAAAATTTTTGCCAAAAGAATATTATTATTTTGTGCTTCCAAAGCCTAATCATATGTGTTCGTTGTATTCTCACCCCGAATCTCTTTGATATAATCTTTGTGAATTATTGCTAAAATCTTGATATTGGTTTGATTAGTTTTATAAGAACTAAGCTAGAATTATTACTGAGTGGAAAAAAGGCAAGTGTGAGCGTATTAGAGGGTAAAAGCCAATAAATTTGAGTGAAACACGAGTGGAATTGAGTGGATCATTCTCTTGAGTGAAACGTATAAAGAAATAAAGTGAGGTCCTTTTCATATTATTTCTAATCTCTTTTTGCAGATTTCAATCATGTCTCAAGACGAAGAACGAAGCGCAAATGTAGAGGATCAACAACTAACTATTCAAAAATTTCAAATTCAAGCCTTGATGGGGGAGATAACATGACTGATGAGGGCTGAATTAGAACACATACATAAGCGTTTGGATCAAGTAGATAACGCATGTACAGGGCAACCACAACGTGTTCCCCAATGACATAGAAGGGAGAGAGTTACAACTAGAGAAGAGGTTGATGACTATTATGGGGATGAGTATGATGAAGGAGAGGATTCACTAGGTAATCATAAAAGAGCTAGGCATCAAGATAAAGGTGTGAGTGGCATAAAGATGAAAATTCAATCTTTTCAAGGAAAATCTGATCCTGAAGCATACCTTGAATGGGAGAAAAAGATGGAGTTTGTATTTGACTGCTATAACTATTATGAGGTAAAAAAGGTAAAATTGGCTATGATTGAGTTTTCTGATTATGCTATTACTTGGTGGGATCGACTTGTTATAACTAGGAGACGGAATGGAGAACATCCTGTTAAAACATAGAATGAAATGAAGACATTGATGAGAAGCGATTTGTACTAGC